>CM055652.1:14763949-17625768 GCA_029378325.1 Elaeagnus macrophylla
TGGTACCCCAAATGGGTCAGCATGTACTGGTGGTACATGAACATGTTCTTCAGCTATGATTATCTAGGAAGAGTTGAGTAAGCAGATTCTACAGTACACGTAGAGAACCAACAGTGACATAGTACAGTGAGTGGATATCTAATTATTTCTAAAGCATTGATAGCATTATTTTTGAAAAATATTCATGTTCAAGTAAATTCAATTTGTACAAGTTGCATATTTATGAAAAAGTGCATTCATGTTAAGTAATATATCAATTTCAATGCACTTCAAAAACTTGTACACCATGAAAATATATTTCATTTTTATTAACAGAATCAGTCAAGTAAATAAAAGAAAATTTACAAGCAAGCTATGATTGAATCAATTTTATTACTTATACTAAGTTTTATACAAGCTTGCAAGTTCAATAAATATTTTACACTTGCTAGAGTACTTCCCCTCATGTATTTATGATAGTTGACTATACTCAGCATTCAGATAATGTAGTGACTTGGTAAGACATCGTGACTAACAGATTTAGTCAAATTCAGTTTACTATGATGTTTACCAACTCAGTATGATATTACAAGTTCAGTATCATGTTACAAGTTCAGTATGATGACACGTTTAATTAAGTCAGTGCGCACATGACTCATGTATTAGCAGAGCCAATTGAGCTATTTTAGTGGCTATATCAAGTTCCCCACACATGTAGTTGAGAGCTAGTGCTAGTACTAAATGTCTCCTTATTGTGCAAATAAATTTTCCACACATGTAGTTGAGAGCTAGTGCTAGTACTAAATGTCTCCTCCGTGTGCGATCAGATCCCCGAGTGCTCTTGGCAATAAATAAACACTTCTCATGGTTATGCATTTTATTTATATACTAATAATCATAGCATCATCATATTCTAAAAATTATGTTCATATATTTTTATCAGAATGTCATTTCGTTTTAAATCAAGAACATGTCATTTACAGTTTCTTTTACAGGTACAAAATTACGATAATTTCATGAAACTCAGTTATGCATTTATGAGAACATTATTTTATCATAAAGACTATACGCAAATTATTATTATCAGCATGTATTTCATGATAATTCATAAACAATTCATATATAGTTTATATGAGTACTATGTTATTTTATAAAACTTATCCACTCACTGAGCTTTCAAGCTCACCCTTTTACATTTATTTTCCTCCCTCAGATAACAGGTTTTGAGGCCACATCACGTGAGTCCGGAGGCTTAGGTTCCATCTATTGTTGTGCAGTCTAGGTTGTTTTCATCTCCTTTCCAGTTTGTTTAGTGTATTTTGGTTGTTATGTTTTGGACTAGTGATCAAAAGTTTTATGTGGTGAATAGTATGTATCTGACAGTGTATAGTTATGTTTGGCCATGAAGCCCTTTCTGGATATGTAAAATTATGTGAAGTTTATTGGATTGTGGAATTCTATACTTTAGAAATGAAGTCATTTATTGCAGGAAAGATAGTTCAATAATTAGGAGAAACTCTGCCCAAATTTTTGTAAATTTCTTACAAAAAATTTTCAAGTTAAACCAAGGTCGATTCAGAATGTTAGATATTATGTTCCCTCAGGACACGTCACATGCTCTAGTGTTGAGCTAGGGCGGGTCCTGACATTCTTAAAAAGAAGAAATAAGTTCAATTACATAAGGAAGTTAGGAGGTTTGTAGGAGGAGAGCTTCAGGAGGTAGTGTATGGGATTTTTTTTTTTTTTTTTAAAATACACTCTTGGATGGCTCAAGTTCAAAATAATAAAAGAAAAAAGTTTTTTTAGCCTCCTCTTTTAAGGAAAGAACCATTAGCCCGTTTTTCTCTCTCTCTCAATTTTTTTTCCCTTTTATTCCAAACCCATAAATAGGGATGGACATGGGACGAACGGAGACAATTTTTGTTATATTTATCTCTAAAATTGAACAAATAATTGTATATTCGAAACTATTTGAAAATTGCTCTGGTTCGAGGATGGGTATAACTATGCGATGATGGATACAAAAAAATAACCACTCAATACCCAATTTTTTAAAAAAAAATTAATTCATCATAATTTCCTATTTCAATACATACATATTTTAACATCCAAAAAATAGTTGCATATCTTAACAATTTTTATATATAATTAAATTAATTTTAATTAAATTAAAAAATATATTTTGGGTACGGGGGGTACAGTTTTACATATAACCGTCTTCATCCCGTCCTTGATAATTTATATTCGAGTATACGTCGAAATCGTCCCCATCCTCGAAAATAGCAGGTATTAACCGATCCGTCGGATCGAGTATCCATGGATACTCAAAACTGCGGATAAAATACTCATTCCTACCCATAAACTTAAACATCTACCACCACTTACTTTTACGATTACCAGCATCATCAACATCACCCACAATCAGCACCACAATTTTCCTTCATCCCCTCCATGTCCCCAATGCCTTACACTGAGCCACCTTTGATTGTTTTTGAACCAATGATGACAATGTGACTCGCAATGGTGCATGTCAAGTTTTAGTTCACAACAAATTGATTAGATACAAACAAAATAATCCAAATCAAACGGATCAACCATTATCACAATCTGAACTCATTATGTAGTCAAGTTTAATTTGCACCAAAATTGACCTCGTACGAGAAAAATTGACTAAAACGACCAAGTTTGACACATACTTACAATGGTGTCAAGTTTTGTTTGTAACAAAATCAACCAAAATCAATTAAAATTCATAACAACTTGCTAACATGTACTTGATGTTAATGAATCTATTTCTATAATTTGACACTTTTAGGACATTTATAAACTTTGGCCACCAACCTAAACCTGTTTAAATAAAATCATGTAGTGTATTGTAATGATTTTTTTTTTTTTTTAAATGAACATTTTTGAAATGTTTTGTGGTGTATTAAAGAGTTTTTCATTGATTTAATGTATAACATAACCTTATTTCATATATAGAACTTCATTTTTAACCCCTTCTAGAAAAAAATATATGTGCATTTACGTTATATTTTTTAATGTTAGAAGAAAATGAACATTTTTTTTTCTTGAGGGATTAAAAATGAAACCAGTTGAATAAGCTGGTCACTTATGTAACTGAGAGTTTTTAATTATTTTTTCAAAAAAAATTTATTTATTTAGGCAGTTTGCATATAGAGAGGAAAAATGTATGTAATCGTAAAAGTAAAGTTATAAGATTAAATTGACCCAAAATTTTATAAAAATTAATATTCTTTAGAGAAAATATCCCAAAGGTCCCTAAGATTAATTTATTTGTGCTGTTTAGTCCATTATAATAGAAACAATATCATTTAGTTTCTTAACTTCATAAAAAGGACTAATTAAGAACAAATTATATTATTTTAATAATTTTTTATTAAAATATTATTATTTTTTTGTCAAGTAATTAAATGCAATTAAAACATGACTCTTTAACAATGGTAAAAATACAATTCATATGAAAAACATTCATAAAATATTTATGTTTTTAGTAATTGTTAATTGTCAATATTTTATTTTAATACTTTATTGATTTTTAATTTTTGTTAAAAATAAAAATATATATTTAAATAATTTTTTGTTTGAATATTATTATTGTCATTTTTTCCTTAAGTAATTTCATATTAAATTAAATTTTTATTCTTGTTAAAAGACTCGTATATTAATCGATCACTTGTATTAAATAATAATACTTTAATTGTAAAACTACTAAAATAATATAATTTATTTTTAATTTTTCCTTTTAGTGTTTACAAAGATAATGAATTAAAAGACATCATTTCAAGTATAAAAAATTAAACAAGATAAATAACTTAATATAAAGAATTTTTATGAAATCTCACCCTAACTTTTACTTACTTATACTAGCTACTTAATTATTTTGATTTAGTAAATAAATTGCATTTTTGTCTACCAATATTGTTCTTTTAACAATGTTTTTTCTTACATTTATCATTTTTTTTAATAATTAATGGTGCTAGAATCTTGAAGGAAATTGACATTGATCATTGAGCTAATAAATTCAGAACAAACTTGGACTTGTCCAATAAAATACATAAAAAGCTTGAGCCCGTAGGCGGTAATTAAAGTTGCGAAGTAGGCCTCCCACAAGTAGCCACTTGATTGGAGGTTTTGGCCGCAAGAATTGTATAGCCTAAAATTAAAAACAAAATAATGCTCTTGTTTTATGAAGGTACAAAAATCGGATGACGATTATCTACTTCTATTTATTTTTTACTTCTGTTTAAATTTTAAATATTTACTTTTATATCTAATACATAACAAGTTAAATATAATGAGAATGAAAATTATTTCTTATTGAGTTATTACCTTAAAATAGAGGTATATATAAAAAAATAAAATACAAGGGTCCTAAATAAAATAGAACTATGTACAACCTAGAACTTTATTACAGATAGACACATATACACTAATTACATGATTCACGCCAACACTCTCCCTCAAGTTAGAGCATAAATATCTACCATGCCCAACTCCTTTGGTGAGCACATTTGCAAGTTGCTTTCCAGTGGGAACGAAAGGGAAACTGATTAGTTTGGCATCTAGCTTTTCTTTTATAAAGTGACGATCAACCTCTACATGCTTAGTGCGATCATGCTGTACTGGATTTTGTGATATATCAATGGCTGCTCGATTGTCACAATACAAATTCATAGTACTTTTGGGTTCAAAACCCAAATCAGATAGCAAACTTCTTATCCACAGCAATTCACATACCCCATGAGTCATACCTCTATACTCAGTCTCAGCACTGGATCACGCCACAACTTTCTGCTTCTTACTTTTCCATGTAACCAAATTACCTCCAACGAAAGTGAAATAACCTGATGTCGACCTTCTATCTGTAATATTTCCTGCCTAATCTGCATCTGTGAAGCCGCAAACTTCAAGAGGGTTGTTGTGTTTAGAGAACATTACTCCTCTCCCCAGAGCTAATTTCAAGTACCTTAAAATTCTCATAATTGCATCCATATGACTCTGACTCGGGTTATGCATGAACTGACTTACTACACTTACCGCATATGCAACATCTAGCCTAGTATGTGCTAAATAAATTAAGCGCCCAACCAACCTCTGATAGCGAGCTCGATCAGTTGGTATTTGATCTGGATACTCTGCTAGACAATGATTTTGCTCAATAGGAGTGTCAATAGGTTTGCAATCCAACATACCTGTCTCAATTAGCAGATCAAGAATGTACTTTCTCTGACATAGAAAAATTCCTTCTCTCCCCCTAGCTACCTCGATCCCTAAGAAGTATTTCAGTTCACCCAAATCCTTCATCTCGAATTCAGAGGCTAGTTGTCTCTGTAATCTATCCATCTCAACAATATCATTGCCAGTAATTACCATATCATCAACATAAATAATTAAAGCAGTTACCTTCCCTTGTTAATGTTTGAGAAACAACGTATGGTCTGAATTACTCTGTCTGTAACCAACCTTCTGCATGAACTGAGAAAACCTTCCAAACCAGGCACGAGGGGACTGCTTAAGACCATACAAAGACTGCCTCAATTTGCATACAAAATTACCAGGAGAATCAGCTATATATCCAGGTGGAAGACTCATGTACACCTCCTCGACTAGCTCTCCATGAAGAAACGCATTCTTAACATCAAACTGTCGAAGTGGCCAGTCTAAGCTAGCAGCAAGCGAAAGCAAAACTCGAATAGTATTTATTTTGGCAACAGGAGCAAAAGTCTCATCGTAGTCTACACCATACGTCTGAGTGAACCCTTTTGTTACAAGGCAGGCTTTATATCGATTTACAGATCCATCAGCATTATGTTTCACAGTAAACACCCAGCGACAACCAATTGCCTTCTTGTCCTATGGTGGAGGCACAAGTTGCCAAGTATCATTTTTCTGTAACGCCTCCATCTCTTCATCCATTGTCTTCCTCCACTTTGGATCTCCCAACGCATCCTGTACTTTGTTAGGTACTGATACAGTAGATATTTGATTTACAAATGATTTATACGACTGAGATAATCTTTTAGTGGACATGTAGTTGGCTACTGGATACTTTGATTTTGCATGAATATTTGGTTCATACCTTTTAGCTGGTTGACCCTGAGTAGACCTATTTGGTAACACATACTGTCCAACATTAGACTCAATGCTATTAGTATCAGTGGGTGTACATACCTCACATGAGTGACCTTCAGTATCATGGAGTTGATCAAGGGTAGGAGAGGGAACAGTTGTGTGTTCATTTTGATTTTCAGTGATCGGATCTGGTGCTTGGATACTTGAAGCATCTACTTCTTCTACAACTGAATTTAACGGGATAAGAACCTCAACTGGATCCATCGAAATATCTCCTGATTACGTTACTTCCACAGTTTCTTCCAATTCCTCCCCCTCACCATGATACAGCTCTTGAAAATATGAATTCTCCCCCTTAAGAGCAGTATCAGATGAGGAAAAATAGCTCATATCTTCAAAGAAAGTGACATCCATAGTGATATAATATTTTCTAGTAGGTGGGTGATAGCACTTGTACCCCTTTTGATAGCCTCCATAACCAACAAACACACACTTAATTATTTGGGCATCTAATTTAGACCTCTGATTTTAAGGGACATGAACAAAAGCAACACAACCAAATACACGAGCAAGGAGATTATGAAATGATGATACGGATACATGAGATGCGAGAACCTCAAACGGGATTTGTCCGTGAGGGACACTAGATGGGAGACGATTGATGAGATGGGCGGAAGCTTGTACAGCATTGCCCCAAAGATATTTTGGCATATTCGCACTAAATAAGAGAGCACGTGCCATTTCAAGTAAGTGACGATTTTTTCTTTCGGACACCCCATTTTGTTTTGGTGTTTGTGGGCAAGTAGTTTGGTGAACAATTCCATGTGTTTGGAAAAAATCTTGAAAAGCACGATTAACATATTCTCCCCCAATGTCAGAACGTAGTACTCTAATAGTGCTATTGTATTGTGTTTGAACACGAGTTCGAAAATTTTGAAAAGCTTGAAAAACTTCATTTTTGTTTTTAAGAAGACCAACCCATGACAATCGTGTACAAACATCAATAAACGACACAAAATACCTCACACCCGATATAGTAGGCTCTCTAGACGGTCCCCAAACATCAGAATGAATTAATTCAAAAGGAATTGTACTTCTATTAGAAACACTTGGAGAATAAGTAGTATGATGACTCTTTGCCAACACACATGTCTCACAATGCAAAACAGATTCACTCACACCAATGAACAGAGTAGGCATAGATTTTTTCATAAGACTAAAAGATGGATGCCCTAAGCGACGATGCCATAACCAAATTTCACTTAGTTGGTCAGAACTCAAGGTCAAAACGATGTGGGACTGTGCTCCTGGTTTCTCCCCTGCGTAGTTCTGATCCAGACGAAATAATCTATTCCTCAAATACCCCCGACCAATTATTTCCCTAGTAAGAAGATCCTGGAAAATCACATACATAGGATAAAAAGTGACAGAACACTTAGACTCAGTATTCAACTGTGGGACAGATATCAGGTGATGAGATAAATTCAGGACATATAAAACATTTTGGAGCTGTAAGGTTGGGGTAATACGAACTGGCCCCATCCCTAACATAAGAAAAGCTTCACCATTAGCATTCGTAACATAAGACACTGGTGGAGAAGACAAGTTAGTAAAATAAGATTTATCATAAGTTATATGATCAGATGCATCAGAATCAATAATCCAAGTATCTGATCCAACAAAGTGAGAAACATTTGAAACCATACCAATCTTACCACGACCAGCTATAGAAACTGTAGGGTTACTTCCACAAGTCGTATAATGATCTTGTCCAGCTACTCCATAAAAATCTAGTATTGTTGACCTTGCATGAATAATTAGGCTAAATATTTCATTGGTCTTGAAATCCTGATTTTCTTTCGAATCTTCCATTGAAAAAGATAATAATAATAATATGCAGCAGTTTTTTTTTTTTTTTTTGAATTTGCTGACTTGACCGTTGACTGTGTCTGTTGACTGGACTGATGATTGTGTGTTGACTGCTGATTGGACAGACCGTTGACCGGCTGATAGGAATGGACTGAAATTGGGCTTGACTGAAAATGGGCTAAAATTGGGCTTGACTGAAATTGTGCCTTGGACTATTGCTGTGGTATTTTTTTTTTTTTTTAGGCTTGGGATGTTAAGGTTTGGGCTTGGGCTTGGGTTATTAGGGCTTGAAATTAAAAATGGTCTTGGGCTTGGGTTATTAGGGTTTGCAATTGGGAATGGGCTTGGGCTTTTAGGGTTTGAAATTGGGATGAAAATATGCTAGGGTTTGCAAAGAGGAGAGGTGGCGGCGGCAATCTGAGAGACAGGTGGCGGCAGCTGTAGATCTGGGAATCTGAGGCTGCGGCGGATCTGAAGGTAGGCGGCTCTGAGCAGAGACAGGCGCGGCGTGCTGAGGCAGGCGGCACGGAGCAGGGACAGGCATGGTGCGCGGAGACTGTCGGCGCAGGGAAGAGACGTGTGAGGAGCACGAAGACAAGCGGCGCAGAGCAGGAACAGGCGCTGCGCTCGGAGACTGGTGGCACAGAGAAGAGACGTGCGAGGAGCACGGAGACAGGCGGCGCAGAGCAGGAACAGGTGCTACGCGCGGAGAAGAGACGTGCGCGGAGTGCTGAGACAGGTGGCCCAGAGCAGGACCAGGCGCTGCTCGCGGAGACTGGCGGAGAGGAGCAAGGACAGGCACGACGCGCGGAGACAGGCGGCGAGGAGCAGGGACAGGCACGGCAGCAGATCTGGTGACAGGCGGCGGCGGCAGCAGCACTGACTGGTGGCGAAGAAGAAGAAAAAAAAAGTTTTTTTTTTTTAAACCATGCTCTGATACCAAGTTAAATATAATGAGAATGAAAATTATTTCTTATTGAGTTATTACCTCAAAATAGAGGTATATATAGAAAATAAAATACAAAAATGCTAAATAAAATAGAATTATGTACAACTTAGAACTTTATTACAGATAGACACATATACACTAATTACATGACTCACGCCAACATAACATAAAATTTAAAATATAAAAAAAAATATTTTAAATGATAAATAAATAATAACGGTTTAGATTTAACAAACAAAAACAAACTCTAAAAATATCTAACCTCATATTTTACAATCCCCACAAAAAGAATAAAAACCTTAGTTCAAGTGAAGCTCGAAAACCAGTTTAAATTGCTTCTAATAGATTCCAAAATCAAAGGTAGTACTAGTACTTTTATTTGGTTGATTTATAGAGAAAAAAATGCTAATAAATGTCAAATTCGTCTTATTATTATATTTGCAATCAAAAATAGTTGAAACACGACAGATAACTTATTTACAAGCATGGAACCAACATAACATCTCTCACTATATTATAAAGAAGTACCAAAAAGACCCAAATATCTATATTAAGGTCAACAAACTAAATCATTAATATATGAATATGTATATATTACCTTCCTACTATAACCTTATTTGTTAGAGTGAATAATAGTAAACAGTTGTCATGTATCAGCAAATCACGGAAAAAACTTCATCATAACAATGGGATCCTCTAATAACAAAAATGTGGTGAATTAAAAGAGACATAAATGACAAGTAATATAGAGATATAATTTTTTTTTAAAGTAAACACAAACTCCTAGTAAAAATTAACGTCCATTTATTTATTTATTTATTCGAACCAACCGTTTATTTTAAAAATACTAACAACAATAACTAATACTTAAAATTGTGTTCAAAAATTATTTTGTGCAAAATATATTGTGTGCCTTCAATTTCCAAATTTATCATCCTAATACTATTTTTTGCTAACTGCAAGGCGACATCAGCCCACTAGAACATAGTTTTTGTATCTTATAATCTTATTACAATAGATGCGAATGCGCAAATAATACATTTTAGATAATTTTTTTTCAACAATTTATTTTAATTATAAATAAATATGTATATTATTTTTTTTAATATGTCGATAGATAATCATCATGCTTTTAATAGAATTTAAATTCTTTTTTTAATAGAGTTATATTTCTTTTACGTCTCTTATCAGTAATGAAAATTAAGATTAAAATTTTATCATTAGCATGTTATATAATTTTTTTATTTATAATATCAAATATAACAAAATTGCTTAATTTTATTTGCAAAAATTTTATTCAATTTGTTCATCTAAATTACTTTTACCAAAGCAAAATCATTTTCATCTCATTTACCAAAACACTTCTATGTTAGAAAATATATATTTTTGTTCCCAAAATTATATTTTTTTTCATAATTACTTTTATCTTAGAGGTCAAAATAATTTTATTATATATATTTTTTTGTTTAATTAACCACCAAAGTGACCCATTTACCCCTTTAAAAATAGTCATATGAGTTACATGTGAAAAAAAATGTCAATTATTTGTTTGGTAAGAAGAAATTGAACTTAATTATACTTTTTGGAATAAGAGGCCTATAATGTACAAGTTAAAAGGAAAAAAATTAAAGTATATATTTTAAAATGCTAGAGGAATTGTGGAGTACTAAACCTGTAAATCAACTTATTTCATTTTTAGTATAATGAAATTTCAAAAAATTTAAACAATTAAATTTATCAAATCATCTTTTAGCTATTTTAATCAATTTATATATCAATCATTCTATTATATTGAGTTAATGCTATTATTAATTTATATATTTTTTCATAACTAAAACAAGTTAAAAACATATGACAATTGTAATTTTCTTATTTTATTAATTTTTCTTTTTTTTCCTTGTTAATTTTTAATATAATATTCATCAAAATAATAATAAATAATTATTTTAAATGAGACTATACTAATATTTAAATATAAAATATGACTCATTATTTTAGCTAGTTGTTTTATAGTATTTTATTCAATAAAATATTAAGCTAAAAAGGTAAAATAAAGATGAAGGAAAATATAATACGTGCATTTGCATGTGCATTTAACTAGTATATATATACATTGCGACTGTTTTCCAAACAAATAACTTTAACAAATGTTTTTAATAAATTATTTTCAACCATTGATTTGAGTCCATTGAACGGAGAATATGTCTTTTTGTTTAATTTAATTTTTTCCTTAATTTTAATAATTATTCATTAAATTTAAATTTTAAAAATATGATATTATTCATATCGTTGATTTAGATTATCCTATAGTTAAAATAAATTTTTATATCTGTTTGTCTCAAGATACAATTTCTGTATTAATTCCCTGAAATAATACATATATAATGAAAACTGATTTTTTGTCTAAAATAGCAAAACGACTGTGCTTTGGAAGAATATAAATGACATTTTTAACCATCCTTGCTTGCCTGACTACCTTCAGTTCTGCGCCTGCGTGAGATAGGTCTTCTTCTTCTATTTTCTATCTTTTAATCTACTTAATATTGTTTGTTTAAGCTTCGCATTTGTTGCTCGCGTTAGCAAATATTGTTTATTTTCTGCGTGACATTAATGGGATTTCCAGTTCTGCGTGAGGAAGTTGTTTTCCAGAATTGAGAAGATTTCGTGGGTGATGAGTTCGTCGGCATCTTGATTTGATTCAATGTTGAGCATTGGAAATTGAGCAATTGTTGCTGCCATTTTTTCTTCTTTTCAATTTTGATTTAGGAGAGAGGGAGTAATAGAGCAATCACCCACTGGAAGAAGAAGAAGAAGAAGAAGAAGAAGAGCTTATATACATTCACATTTTGTATGTACAGGTTACATACATATTTATTTTGTATGTAACCTGTACATTCACATTTTGTATGTACAGGTTACCTGTACATACAAACTGTTTTACTATGCCTGCCATTTTTTCTTTTGAATTTTGATTTAGGAGAGAGGGAGTAGTAGAGCAATCACCCACTGGAAGAAGAAGAAGAAGAAGAAGAAGAACAGCTTATGTACATTCACATTTTGTATGTACAGGTTACATACACATTTATTTTGTATGTAACCTGTACATTCACATTTTGTATGTACAGATTACTTGTACATACGAACTGTTCTTCCCGCAAAATGTGAACCTGTACATTCACATGAAATGCATTGTATTGTTTGTATGTTATTGTTGTTTTAAACAGCTTACAAAATGTGAATGTACAGGTTACATACAAATTTGTATGTAACATGTACATACAAATTTGTATGTACAGGTTACATACAAATTTACATACAAAATAAATTTGTATGTACAGGTTACATACAAATTTATTTTGTATGTAACCTGTACATTCACATGAAATGCATTGTATTGTTTGTATGTTATTGTTGTTTTAAACAGCTTACAAAATGTGAATGTACAGGCTACATACAAAATGTGAATGTACAGGTTACATACAAATTTGTATGTAAATGTTACATACAAATTTGTATGTACAGGTTACATACAAATTTGTATGTACAGGTTACATACAAATTTACATACAAAATAAATTTGTATGTACAGGTTACATACAAAATAAATTTGTATGTAACCTGTACATTCACATGACCTGTACATACAAAATGTGAATGTACAGGTTACATACAAAATAAATATGTATGTAACCTGTACATACAAAAACACGAAAATGGCGTGGTTTTTACGAATACGCAGATAACTGGATATTTTTGTAAAAATCATATATATTATATAAATGAAACGGTGAGTTTAAGTCTAAAAAGTGCTATTTAGGTATAAAAAGCTTTTTACTTCAAATCTTTGCTATTTTAGTAATTCACTGACAATTTCTTACACCACTAGTTATCAAGGGTTAAAATTTATGAAAATAGTTTTTCCGCTCCCACACTTTATAAATCTAACCTTAATATATTATAGTGTAAAAATTTGTATAGTAAATTATATATATATATATATATATATATATATATATATATATATATATATATATATATATATATATATATATATATATATATCTAAAAAAAATTAAGTATTGATAATGCCCCGATCGCATATAACAATAATCTCATTTCCATTCAACACGATAACAGTTGTGCCTTTTGCTTCATCACTTCTTACCTATCTCTTGGCTCTTCTCAAAATTTTCTATTACTGCTTCTTTCCTGATATTCAACAAGTACCTAGTCTCAATTGACATTCATAGCTCATTCTTCCTTGATTCTTTAATGAACATGCCTTTACTATGTCCATTATAAGAACATCTTGAGAAGATAAATTGCTTAAAGACGCCACTAATACATCATAGCTCTCTAGTGAGGAGCTGAGTAATAATAATACTTGTAATTTATCATCAAATAGTATTTTCATGTTTGTTAATTTATTCATCAATCTTTAGAAGTTACTTATATGTACCGAAACACTTTGGTTGTCTTTGTACTTTGCGTTAACCAATTTTTTGATAAGAAAGACATTATTTTGAGTAATCTTTCTTTTAGACATGCATCCAACTGTGTCTACAATGAGTAGGCAACAATTTCTTATGCTACATGATGAAAGATGTCCTGATCAATCTATTGTCAGATTTGTCTAATAGTTTTCCCATTCATCAAGGTCCAGGCGGCATTGAATTTCTTTATTGCATTGTTTCTTCATTTAGAAACGGCTCATACAAATCTTTGTAATAAAAGATATCCTCCATTTTTGGATTCCATATTAAATAATTTGATGCTGTTAATTTAATCATTGTTACAAACAAAATTAATGTTGTCTCCTCTATTTTAAAAATATACAAGATTATAACAATGAATAATCAGTCGATGTAGCTCTAATATAACTTGTTGGAAAAGATAATAAATAAAATAATAAGAGTTACATATAAAATTATAATTGTCCCTGAATTCAGGGGTGAACATATATGGATTGGTTTGGGTTTAGATCAAAATTGGAACCAACCCAATATGATCGATTTTTTAAAAATGAGAACCGAACCGAACTATAAAATTTAAATCAATCTAACCCGAACTAATTTTTTTGTTTGGTTTGGGTTGGTTAAAGGAAATTTCTTCCTTTTTTTTCGCTAATAAATTTTGTTTATTAATTTAAAAAAAAAACTATTGTATTATTATTTATGAAGTTTTTAATGCTAATTTTATCATAATACTTAATTTTAAAAATATAGATTTCGGTTATTTATCTAATATTATTATCCATTTCAAACACAAAGTGCAAGAAAATTTTGAAATATAATTAAGACAAATAAGCGATAAGGAATAGTAATCACATACCTGACAAAATTTACTAATTTTCATAAGGAATAATATTGTTCACACAATAAAAACTCTAACGACAAAAATATGAAAGACGATGTAATTATAATTTTATAATGGATAAATAATTAAATAATACAAAATTAGTGTCTTATGTGGATAAAAATTAAAATAAATTAGAGTACTTGGTAGATAAGTGCTTGCACGAATTTCGTTTAAATATCCAAACTCTAATAACAAAACTTGTTGGCAACTAGTAGAGTTGAATGAAGGTGTGACTTGTGAGAGGCATCTAGAGAAAGTAACGAGGAAGAAGAACAGTAACAGAAAACAGTTTTCAATCAATAATACCTCAACAGAAACTTTACACGTACTTATAGAGTTTGTTACTAAGAACTAACTAACTAACTAACCTCATGGATTGCACGTGTACATTTATTTACTAATAGCACTTATACAGATATACTAACAGCCCCCCTACAAACTGATGGTTTCGGAAGAACCAACAGTTTGGGCTTGAAAAAATGAAATTCATCAGTAGACAGAGGTTTGGTGAGAAAGTCAGCAAGCTGATGAGAGGAAGGAACATATTGAAGACAAAGCTTGTTAGCCAGAACATGATCACGCACAAAGTGCTGATCAATTTCAATATGTTTGGTACGAGAATGAAGGACTGGATTGCGAGCAAGACTTTGAGCACTTTGATTATCACACAAAAGTGTTGGTGGAGCTGGGATAGGCAAGTGTAACTCAACAAATAGAGACATCAGCCATTTTAATTCAGCAGTGGCATTGGCCATAGCACGGTATTCTGATTCAGTACTAGAACGAGACACTACCTTCTGTTTAGAGGTATTCCATGAGATTAAATTGCCTCCAAGAAAGATACAATAGGCACTGGTGGAACGGCGATCATCACAACATGATGCCCAATCAGCATCACAATAAGCTGTAACTGAGAGAGAAGAAGGCTTGAGGAATGTGAGACCATGAGAGGAGGTACCATGAAGATACCGAAGTAATCGTTTAACAGCAAGCCAATGAACATCAGTAGGCTGAGCCATAAATTGACACAATTTATTAACACTAAAGGCAATATCAGGACGAGTAATGGTACAGTACTGAAGGCCCCCAACAACACTCCTATACTCAAAAGCATCCTCAAGAGGTTTACCATCATATTTACTAAGTCCTTTGCCAGTAGCCATAGGAGTATCACAAGCTTTAGAGTCTAATAAACCACATCTGTCCAGCAACTCATTGACATATTTTTGTTGATTCAGATGAATAAGATCCTGCTGAATGGTCACCTCGATGCCAAGAAAATAATTCAAGGTACCCAAGTCTTTTAAGGCAAAAGTATGATCAAGCCGAGTGATGAGATTCTGAACAGCAATAGGAGAACTTCCAGTAACAAGAATATCATCGACATACACCAATACAACTAAGTAAAGACTAGGTGAATCCATAATAAACAAGGAAGTATCTGATTTTGCAGCTTGGAAGCCCATAGCAAGTAAACAACTACTGAGTTTAGAGAACCATGCACGGGGAGCTTGCTTAAGCCCATACAACGCCTTTTTAAGTCGACAGACCAAACCATCTTCTTGCTCAAAACCAGGAGGTTGAGCCATATAAACATCTTCACCAAGCTCACCATTAAGGAAAGCATTATTAACATCAATTTGACGAATCTTCCAACCTTTAAATAAGGCCATGGTAAGAATAACCCTAACTGTAGTTTGTTTCACCACAGGAGAGAAGGTTTCAAAGAAGTCTACACCCTCAACCTGCAAGAATCCCTTGGCAACAAGCCTAGCCTTATACTTATCCAAAGTACGATCAGCATGGAGTTTCACTCGAAATACCCATTTACAACCTATGGCAAGCTTACCTGCAGGTAACTGCACTAAATCCCAAGTGTCATTTTTGGACAAGGCATCAAGTTCACATTGCATGGCAAGTTTCCATTCAGGAACTTTTAAGGCAGTTTTGTAAGATTTGGGTTCTGGAAGAACAGGCACACCATGAACAGCATAGGCAAACACACGAGGCTTACTCACACCAGCCTTAGATCGGGTAACCATTGAGTGAGTATTGGAGGGAGCAGATGAAGACATCAAAGGCAACTCAGAGAGAATGGGTGGTAAATCAACTACCAAGGAAAGATCATTCGTAGGGGAAGGTGAAATGTGAATAGGTGAGATGACATTTAATGGAGCTGAAGAACGTTGGGAAGAAAATTCAGAGAGAGATGGAGACTGAGAACTAGCTTGAATAGGGGCAGAAACAACAGAAGTAGGACAAACAAGTGACAGGTCAACTGGAAAACAACTAGGATCAGTAGGAGCAGAAATAGAGCCAGAAGTAGTAATGGGCTGCTCGAAATTGGTAGACATGTGAGGGGAAACCAAGGCAGTTGTGTTCAAAGGAACAGACTGTGGAGAGGAAAGCAAGTGAGATGGTGACAAGGCAGGCTGTGGTAAGTCAGACTGTGAAGGGGCAGACTGTGAAGATGCAGGCTGTTGAGAGGTAGAAAAAGAAAGCCAAGATAGGACATTAAGAGTCACGGGTGGAGTAATAGGGACACCACAAGAAGAAGCACTAGAAGACAAAGCACAAGGAAACACGCACTCATGAAAGACAACATGCCTACTGACATAAAATTTGGAAATAGCCATATCATAACAAAGAAAACCTCGTTGTTTGGGTGCATAACCCAAGAAGAGACACGCTGCAGATCGTGGCTCAAGTTTGTTCTTATTATAATCCCTTAAACAAGGGAAGCACTGACAGCCAAAAACCTTCAAAGAAGACATGTCAAATGGCTTAGCATACAACATTTCATAAGGAGACCGATCATGTAGTACTTTAGAAGGTAGCCTATTCATAAGAAAAACAGCAGTTCGAAATGCATAAGTCCAAAATGATAGTGGAACCTTAGACTGATGCAGTAATGCTAACCCTTTCTCAACTATCCTTCTATGCCTACATTCAACAGCACCATTTTGGGGAGACGTGTGTGGACAAGTCATTCTATGAGTAACACCATCTAATTCAAGAACCCGAGCCAATGGTTTAAACTCAGCACCCCCATCAGTTTGGACACTCTTGATAGAAAGTGAAAATTGTTTTTCAATCATTCGTTTAAAGCATAAGAAGACATTAGTAGTTTTGTCCTTAGTTACTAACGGGAAAAACCACACAAACCTACTATGATCATCAACAATAGAAAGAAAATACTTTTCATTATTGAATGATAGCACAGGAGATGTCCACAGATCAAGATATAACAAGTCAAAAGGTTTAGCACTTCGAACATGTGTAGATACAAAAGGCAACCGATGAGATTTGGCAATTTGACAAGTGCTACAAAGTAAATGATCTTTAGAAAGAGAGGAAACAGATAAACCATATTGCTTCATAACCTTGACAGTAGTAAGAAAAGACGGATGGCCAAGTTTTTGATGCCAATGTCCATACGCCTGAGAAGACTTAAGCATTTGTGAAGAGCATACAGCTGAATGGTTCTGAAAAGAGGCTTTGGACTTTAAGGATTGTGGTAGCACAGTTCCTAAAACCTTGTAAAGTCCATTTTCACTCTTGCCCTGCAAAATAACCTTTTTGGTAATAGCATCCTTGACATAAAACATATCAGAATGGAACTCAATAATAACATTGTTATCAACACAAAGCTTATGTACTGAAAGTAGATTGGAAGCAGCAAGAGGAGTATGTAAGAGTGTGCTTATTGAAAGAAAGCATTGCTCACGGGCCTTTAACACACCCGAACCAATAGAAGTAATAGGAAGTTGAGAACCATTGCCAACAATAATACCTTCACAGCCGTTATAAGGAGTATTGTTTGGTACTTGTGTCTCAGTAGGAGTTAAGTGATGACTAGCCCCAGAATCTAATAGCCAAGTCTCAGATGATAATGAATCAGGAACAGCATGTGCAACAGCATTCATAGCAGAAGGAGAGAATCTTGAAGGATTCCTACCTTGAAGAGCATCACGAAGCACAAAACAGGAAGCAGCAACATGCCCTACCTTGTCACAAATTTGACACACTGGTCGATCAGTGAATCCCTTCTTGAAGTTCTTGTTACTACCAGAATTTTTGTGATTGCCATACTGGTTTTGTTGCTTTAAGAATGTGTGAAAGTTCCACGATTGTTGCTTATTACTTCCTGTAAAATTAGAATTAGAGGAATGCTTATTTCCATTGAAACGAGAGCCATTTGTCCTTTGAAATTGTGCTGTATTAGCTTGCATAACCAGATCATGATCAAGACTATCAGAAGCAGCTAGCATTCTTTCATAGATTTCAAGCTGATTGTGCAAGACTCCTACTGATGGTCTTAACTGAGTCATGTTAAATGTGGTAACAAAAGAAAGGTATCTTGGCCCAAGTCCATTAAGAATATAGAGCACAAGTTCTTTTTCTGGAACAATCTCACCTGCTGCAGTGAGATGATCTGAGATAGTTTTGGCACGTAATAGATACTCAGCAACAGAAAGATTTTCTTTCTTCAAGGTTTGAAGCTTCCCACGTAACTCCATAACTCTTGATTGAGTTGAGCTTGTAAAACGCTCTTCTAATGCCAGCCGTTGACTTCTTGCTGAGACATGCCCCAAAAGAATGGCGTTCATACCTTGAGTAACCGATCCATATATCCAGCTTTTCACAAGTGAATCATATTGTATCCAAACTGAAAAAAGAGGATTCGAAACCTGCTTTTCTTGATCAAGAAAAGGAGTTGGCACCAAAATACTTCCATTAATAAATCCTTCTAACCTGTGAGCCATGATTACTGTCATCAATTGCTCGCGCCAAATTAAGTAATTATGATCATCAAGTCGAACAGACAGTGTGATGTTGTTTGGTGGAATTGCAGTAAAACCTTGAGGAAGCATTTCAAGAACTGACAATCCACGAACTTCTGGTGAGCTTCTAACTGTTTGAGAAGCAACAGTTGCACTGGAAACTCTAGCTGGTGCAGTTTGAGGAGAGGATAACACATCCTTGAAGGAAGCCCTAGCTTCCATAGCCACAAGCCCTCAATCGAGAGGCTCTGATACCATAGAGAAAGTAACGAGGAAGAAGAACAGTAACAGAAAACAGTTTTCAATCAATAATACCTCAACAGAAACTTTACACGTACTTATAGAGTTTGTTACTAAGAACTAACTAACTAACTAACCTCATGGATTGCACGTGTACATTTATTTACTAATAGCACTTATACAGATATACTAACAGCATCATGAGTAACTTGTTAGAGGCTTTGATTAAGGTTTTTGGAAGAAAATTAATTCATTAAAAGGGGTATAAAGTATAAACTTAATCAACTGTGAATGAAATTTATTTTTTTAAAATAATTCTATGAAATAACAATATAAATATAAATATAAAATAATAAGAAAAAATTAATAAATGAATTAGGTTGGTTCGATTTTTTTAAGATTTTAATAAATGAAAATCAAAGCAACCCAATATTAATCGATTTTTTATTATAAAGAACCAAACCAAACCAATAGAATTTAAGAACTAATTTTTTTGGGTTGGGTTGGGTTTAATGGGTTGGATTAATTCTAAGTATTTTTGTTCACCCCTACCTGAATCTAACATTTCTCACTCTTATGTAGTTAAAATGGGTTAACAAAATATATCATGTCTTCCACTATATATTGGCTAATAAACAAAAATATAAAATGATCTCACAAAAAATGTGGCTTAATACTCTTTTAGATTTTTATATCTGTCATATATAATGAAGATTTTTCTCTCTTCAGGTCTTACTGCTTGCCTTCTGTTTTCCTTTCCAATATTGAAGATAAGCTTTTGAATCCTATGCCTTTTATAATATTATACATACTAATATTATAATGGCATATTGTGAATTGAGGACAGAAAAAACTCTTCTCATTCTCCTCTCCTTCAATTTTCTTTGTATGCTCTTATCCTCTCTCTCTTTTTTTTTTTTTGGGTCCTTTTTATTTCTCTCATCTTCTCCTCAAAATGAGGGATGAACTTTTCAAAAATCAAGGAAAAAAATTTAATCAAATAAAAACATATCTTTACTATTAGATGAACTTAAATCAATGGATATAATTTTTTTTGTCTAAATTAGTTGTTAGGGGAGGTGCCTAGATAGTTCCATTATTTAGGGCAAATGTATTAATTAGTATCATAGTTTAAAAAAATGTGTTTTTAAGTAGTTTCTTTGTTTGTTAAAAGGTGTTCTTAAGTCTCATTGTTTATAAAAATATGTCAGGCACGAATAAAGTTAAATTTTCATCAAATTTTTTGTTAATTATAATTGAATAATATATGTATTGCATGGATGTTTATATATGTGTGTGTAAAAATTATTTAAATCTTTTAAGAAAAAATTTTCTTTCAAACTTAAACAAAAAATTTCAATAAAACTTAAACCAAATTTTTATTGTCTAATATCTAAAATCATATATTAGCCAATAAAAAAATTATTTAAGTTTAAAGAAATATTTTGATATAGGAGATTGTGTACTACTTGTGTCATTAATAAGTTGTTTATTTTATTGTTGTCTTTGAGTCATTATTAATGGTGTTTAGGAAACTTTAGGGTCATATTTTCTAATATATTTATTGTGGTCAATTTTTGTATTTTATTGGAGTTGTGAGCTATAAATATGAAAAATATGAAGAGTACGGGAGTTTAGAAAACATAATAAATATTGTATGAACTTTGGTTTTGAAAAATTTCCCTCGATTTTTAATGAAACATTTTCGGATTTGAAGATGAATTCAATATATCCTTATCTAGAGGCTATTTCTTTGGCAATACTTAGTAAGGTCTTTAATGGCCCAATTATTATTACAACATTCTCTACTCACTTTCCAGAAGTAACCCACTTCTGAAAACAGCCTTTGCAAATGTTTACGCAGTTTAAAGAAAAAGCAGTCATAGATCTTCGCGATCAAAGGAACCCAACAAAAACTCAATCTCCTCTGTCGTCTTTTCCAACCCAGTCATCATCCACACATTTTCCTTATGATTTCGCTACTCACCACCAAATTACTCAACCTTGTCTCACGTTTTCTCCATCTTATTAATCAATAACTTACCCAACATCTATTGCAAAGCACCTAACTCACTGCTCACCCAACATCTTTGAGAAAAGGCAGCTTACAATTCACCTAGCTAGCCCAATTCGCATCCTACCCACACAACCCATTTGGCCGAACTTACCACTCACCTAGCCCAATTCGCATCCTACCCTCAAACCCAATCACTCACTCTTAACAGTTCAATACCATCATCCAGGAGCGGATCTGTTAATAGTTGAGGAGGGGCACGTGCCTCACCTCAATTTTTTATAAATAAAATTTTAGGTGTAATATTTATGAAATTATAGATAATTATATATAAAATATTACCATGCCCTCACCTAAATTTTAAATTTTAAACTTAATATTCAATAACTCAATACAAACTTAATAATTTGCACATATTTTTATTAAATTAAGATACATATAATATATATTTTTAATTAAAAATAATTAATTATTAAAAAGTATTAAATATTATTTTTATTGCATATGTAGTGCATCTAAATCCGCCGCTGCCATCATCCATTCAGATCCAAGCATACAATGAGGAATCATTTGATGGTTTTGACTTTAAAAGGCAAAAGTGAAGTCATGTTTTTCACTTTTCCAAAACTTGTGAGTATCTAGAAAGTGAGAATCAAATTGATATTTCATATTTTGATGGATTTATTCTTGCTGATAAAATCCAAGAGTGATTGATTATTGTGAAAAAATGTTTTGAATCTAAATGAATTGTTGAGAATGAACAATTTGAGTTGGTTGTTTTTAAATTGAAGGATTTTTCTTATGGACTACTTCCACAATATCAGGGCATGCAAGAAAATGTGTCTGTTGATTCCAATATTTGGAGTGGTGAACACAAACTCAGTTTGGACATTGATGGAGAAGTTCTGAACATTATTGGAGAGTTCGCTTATTAATATTTAATACATTTTTACTAACATCGTTTACTTATGGAGTTCAATTCTCTTATATTATTTTTAGTATATTATTTTATGTACCATTAATACACGATAAATATCTTAGCAAAAAAAATAAAAGAATGGACCTTTTTATAAACATATTTAATCATAATTGGTGGTACTCAAAGTGATACACAAAAAATAATACAAATGATTTCAATCCTTACTTACTCTATTGGAAATAGAAAATAAGGGCATTGAAAGTTTTAGTTACGGACCAAATAAGCCTACAAGGGGGGGTGAATAGGTTATTTTCAGATTTAATAACTTTTTTAATTATTTTACCTAAACACAACGGCTTCACATGCAATCACGTATGAAATTAAAATGCGGAATTAATAAACGACACAAGAAATTTTTAGGTGGAAACAACCTAGGCCACAACAATGACCTAAGAGGAAAACCACCGGTCCACCGGACCACCTAACTATCCACTATGAAAATAATGTTCAATTACAAGGCTAGGTCTTAAACTACCCGTCACAGATAAAGCCCCCCTATGTAATTTACTTACGAGCCGTCACTCCTTTCACAGCCTCTAATAGCTAGATGTCTGGATCCGGACCAACGTTCCGATCTTCTTGAGTCACACAAGAACAATCAAACCCGTCAAGTTCGGTAGTTTCGAGTCACACCAAACACCGAACACGTCACCAACAGTACCTGAAAGATTAGCACAAGTAGCACAAATGCAAAACGTGTCCTAGAGCAGATTCAATAGCAAAAGATGCAAAAACAGATCAGTAGTCAAACTCTAGAACATGCAAAACAAATATCACGAAGAAACACTTAAGCGCATGAATTATTCAAACATAACCACACTATATGTTCGAACAATTAAAAAGATCAAAGCGCTTAAACTTGAAAGATGAAGAGAAGAAGTTTTTAAAGCGCAATCAGAGTTATGAAAATTTATTTCTGTGTGGTTGAAAATTAAGCACAAGCACCTCTCATATATATAGAGTCCAATTCACGCTCAAACAGGATTTGTAACAAGTCATAACTCTACACTAATCAGGATTTACAATTACCACAATTAACCTCAACCAAGGATTCAGTTATTGACAATAAATGGGGTCTAATAGGTAAAAGTAGCATTTGGATCGAACATACAAATAGAGTTTGAGTAGGATTATAATACCGGCTCGATCGATCGACAGGCCGTCTCGATCGATCGAGACCTTCTCGATCGATCGATACACAGAACTCGATCGATCTAACTCAAACAGAGAGAACCTGGATCGAAGTTGTTCTATACTCGATCAATCGAACAGGGTTCGATCGATCGATCCAATTGCTCGATCGATCCAGTCCAAACAGAGAGGACTTAGATCGAAGTTGATCCAGTCTCGATCGATCGAACATGGTTCGATCGATCGATCAAATTTCTCGATCGATCTAATCTAAACAGAGAGAACCTAGATCGAAGTTGATCCAGGCTCGATCGATCGAACATGTCTCGATCGATCTAACCATACCCTCGATCGATCGAATATGGTGTGCACAATATATTCTTTCGATACAATCCAAACTAAATGTAGTGTTCAATTGTGTGAGTGTGTATGCATGATGAAATGTTTTACCTGATGAATATTGCACGTTCGAAGAGTTCATTAGTCGTGTATCAATTGATCGAACAGTGACCCCTATGCTAGATTACATTTGATATTTTGTTCACGAAAATTGCCAATAAATATAAACCTTACAGGCATTACATGGTTTATTTTAAAGAAAAAAATAGTTTTATGTGGTGCATATCCAACATTTAAAAAACCTCAAATTTTAATTAGAAAAAAATTAATATTCATCTAGAAACAATTTTTGATACGATTTTGTGAACTCAATATGATCTATTCATGAAATAGTTAGGTCTGGATTGGACTTATATGAATTGGGTCATAAATAGGTCGATCCGTTTAATCTATTTAAAAATTAAGATCATAATAAGTTAACTTGAATAACGCATAATCCGTATAAGCAACCGAATAAATAACTAAAATCATTAGTGTATGTGATAATTGTTTCTAATCTAATTATTTTATAAGTTTGTAATTTGAAATATTCTTGGAATGTTCAAATTTATTTCATATATATTTTTCATATTTTTATCAATTTATAGTAATATATTGTTTAGTTTAATTTTATATATTTTGATTATTGATTATTTATTTTAGACTTAAAACATGTTTTTACTTACAAAAACAAATCATGATATATATTATTGTTAGATCTTTTTTATTGTGTTTGAGACTTTAGCACCTTGATTTTGATATATAACAATACTTAAAATTATTGATATTATTTTTATTTTATATTAGTTAATATTTTAACATTTTTTTATTGATATAATGCTTAAATTAATTTAATTTTTAGAATCTAATTAAAATTTATTATATTAATAAGTACATAATATATGTTAATATAAGATACAATATACTAAATTTTTTTACATTATCAAATATAATATATATTAATTAATATATTTAAATGAATTAATCTCTTAATTAAAAATTAATATTATACTTTTTAATCTATTTAATAAACGAGTTGAATTTGAACTGAACACCACTTACTATTCATGTTTGGTTAATAGTAATCGTAATCGTAATGAGAAACATTCAGGGTATTATTATATTTGGCTTGACTGTACTATATAATAAAATGTAAAGGAATTACAGCAGTAGCTGTAATCCTCATTACACATGCTGTCTTTAAGAATATTATAATGCTCTATTTTTCTTACAATTTGTATAATTATTTATGATTTTTTTACTCATTTTATCTCTTTTAGTAATAAAAAAAATTATTTTTTAGTTTTACTTCATTTATAATTTTATAATCTTTATTTTAATATTATTATTTATTTAATTATATTATTTAAACAAAAATTATAATAATAATACTATATTTAAATTTATTACGATTATTATTTTGATTGTTGAATCAAACTCCATCTAAATTCATCAATATTACCCAACTATTTTTACCCCTCTCTCCCCAGCCTTGTACAGTCCGCCTCTTTTTTTATTTTTCTATCTTCTACGGCGACTCTCATCTGTCGAAGAGAATTTTCCCTCCTAGAAAACTCTTTCTACTAGGTTTTGTTTGGCTATTTATCTGTTTTAGTGTCTTTAATTTGTATTTTTGGTATAATAAGTTTGGCGTATCTGTCTTCCTTCATAGTGAGGAATAAAATGAAGAGATAACACTCTTAGATCCTGATTTACATCCAGATCTGAGGTGTTTCTTTATGTTTTAATATTTTGTAATCTGTTTTGGGTTACCTTGTTAGTTATGGAGGTGTTTTCGTACAGATATTTGCATGTGTCTTTGTGGTTATTTCAGATCTGGAAAAGTTTAGCAACGTGCAGTTACTCTGTTCAATTTGGAGTTGTTTTAATGCATCTGTTGAAGCAAATTTTTATTCAATAGTGTTCTTTGGCACGTTATTATAAATCATGTAAGAAAAAACGAGATCTGAGAATGGACTTACGCATGCTTCTTGAATTTATAAATCCTAAGTATCAGTTTCTCATGGATAAAATTTAAGTAAATAGCTTATATTAATTATTATTTAAATAATTAAATAATAATTTAAATATATAAATTATTAATATAAAATATTAATAAAAGCTTATCTGACTATATTGATTATATAAGTTGACTTTTAATTGTTAACATAAATTAATTAATTAAATAATAACATAAATGAGGTATATCATGTCCTGCCTCACTCATGAATCTCGATAATTAACAGTGTATAATGTTACATTTATTATATATAGATGAGTTTTACAAGAAAATATAATTGTTATCCAGTGAATTTTCACATTTATATTTTTAAATTTCGAACTCAAGATTTATATCTTATATCAAAGTACTAAAAGGTTATTGGCTACAATAAAATATCTTAGCAGTAAAACAATTATAATTTTGTTGAATAAATTTTTAGCAATATGAAAAATGACTCGTAAGTAAGCGCAACTGTAATTCTTCATTAATGAAAGTAACAATGCAAGTGACAAGAACATGATTGCATCAGTGATATTAACTTTCAGGATACTTTTGAAACATCCTTCTGTTCAGGGTTTGTTTGCAACTTGATGTAATGTTTAGGGGAAAATGTTATCATTCCTCAATAAGTTTTAGCTCATTATCCTGTAACCAAACATAAGGCGTCAAACTAACTATAAATCTTCCATTATTTTGTACTCTTAAGTTTATGAAGAAAAAAAAAATTTCAGGCCCTTGTTAGTTGGTAAAGGCTTTCAAGATAAGAGCTTAACATACGAATCAAGATTAGCTTTTTTTTTTTTTTCTTTTTTCTTTTTTGAATAATAAAAAAGGTAATTCATTTATAACTAAAACTTAGGGAAAAAATCATTCATAGTCCTCAAGTTGGCCTTTTTTTTTTTTTTTTTTTACAAATATTCTTAACGTTTGAAAAATAGTTTCTAATGACACTAAATTTAGAAATATTATCACAAATAACCCCTATAATAATGGGTTAATTTTTTCATCTATTATCTCTCACTTATTTTTTCAATTTTAATTTTTTATAAATTCCTAAAATACCCTTTAAAAATAATAACAAAATAAAAAATTTATTTACTTATTTACTACATTTGTTATTTTTTTCATACTATGTACAAAAATACATAGAAATATAAAAGTTTATGTAAATTAAAAAATAGTCCTACAAAATAAACTAATGTTATTGATTTATTTTACCACTCATTTATCTTATTCTCTCTCTCACCATTAATTTTTTTTAAAAGTATTTCTATTTTTCTACATTGTCCAAAATTTTCTCCCCATGTTTATTGATGAGAAATTCATTAAATCATTAGTTAAATTTAGATTAAATATTTTAAACATTTTTTGTAATATCGTATAAAAATTAAAAACTTACTTTTTTGTATACTTAATTAAAAATTAAAGTATTATGTTATTTTTATCATTGCATCTTGGGTTAGATGTTATTAAATTTAATTAAAATTGGACTCTAAACCATTTATAGAAAATAAAAAATCAAAATAAACATTATATTAAATGTGATCTGAGATAAAAAAAAAAAAAAAAAATCATTCATTGTATGTTTTTCAATTTTTTTTCTTAATTGGTAAAATATGTGTACATGTTTTTTAAATTTATATAAATTTATTTATTTCCTAATTTTATGCTTTATAATATTTGAATAAAATAAAAATTTAAGAGAAATATTAGTGATTGGTCATTTATTATTAAAATATAAGAGAAATTAAAATTTTGATTTAAAATCAAAGATATCCTTTATTTTTGAAGAAATTACAAAAATGACACTAAATAACCGTTATCTTTAGCTTCAGTTAAAGTCGAAGATCATCTTTGATATTTTTAAAAGATTTGGGATATTTGTAAAAAAAAAAAAAAATGTAAACATTGAGAATATTATTGATATTTTTCCCTAAAACGCAGGACATAAAAACCAGTACTTAACAGAAACAAAACCCATACCTAACAACAATACATGAATCAAGATTAGCTGGCCCATACTAATCTTAGATCTGATTCTTCACTAAAGATCACATTTGTAAATTTATTGTGGTTAAAAGGCAAAAACCAACTGAATGGGTGTGTTTAAAAAGAAATAAGGAGAAATAGGATCATTCTTATTTTATTACCTAAAAGCATGGAGGAATGGAAATAAAAGTCTCAAAATTTGGGAATCATTTCTACATTGATTTTTTTTTCATACTCTTTTTTGTATTGATTTACTTTCTCAAATTCACAATATGTACAAAATTATTTCTTATTTTAATATTTTTATTATTACTTCTAATAAAACATTTACGAAATTAAGTTAATATTTTCATTCCGACTTCTTACTGTAATAATTAGTAAGGAAAAACTAAATGAATGAGTTTTAGACTACCTTTTCTCTTCAATTTAATTCATGTTTATTTTTATTCCTATTGATTCTCGTTACCCTTAATACTATTCATGATGAAGAAAAGCTTTAGAAAGCCTAAGAAAATCTCACTCTACAAAACTGCCTCCAAATGGTTGGCTCATTCTTTGGAAACTGTTAGTGCCTTATTCACTTCACCTTCGTTTAACTAAAATAACATTGAGATAAGGGCCTAACAGAGTAGCCATAGTTTTGAGATCTCCCTGCAGTAAGATGACAATAGCAAATTCTTACCATTATTAGTAACTAAAGTTTTGAATAGAAAGTGAGGTAAAAACACTTGTGTCAAGAAAATAAAGATAACGAAGACTATAATATTTACAGATTATGAAAGAAGTATTTTGCTGCATTTTGTTATTTCACAAGATGAGAGACGGGGACATAGGATAACAAAACACAAGTAGTACTGGAGGATGGAAGCCTTATCAGTACGTACCAACATGAAACAATAAAATTAACTCCGGCCAGTTGGATAAAAACATCACCAGACTTCAGGACGGAGGAGGCATCCATCTCCCAGAGAGGTAAACACTTTAACCAACTTTACAACCAGGTACATCCTTCATCACTTGAGGCTCATATTCAAGATACTTTTTCCACTCTTGAACAAATCTAAAGAAAGAACGTAGATAACACAACATGGTCAAAATTTCATATATACAGTAGTAATGAAAAATTCCAGCATGCATGGAAAATTTATGAAAATTGAATATTTCCCATTAATGAAAAATATATGTTTATTTATAATTTATATGCTCCAAATCAACAATTTTTATAGTGAAAAATAAAATAGTTTACAATTATATATGTTTAATATATATGAGATTTATGGTACAAATGATATACATAATTATTAGAATTAGCTCAGACTTCCAAGTCTTGTTTTCTGTTTTTTAATTCTTGTTTGTTAGTTAGCTCTTTTACTTGATGATCACGTATAGCTCAAGGCTATATATATCCTGCTTGTTAAGTTCTGTAGTGACCAACTGAAATAACAGCACTGTTCATCATCTCTTTCCTTTGTCTTTTATGGTATCAGAGCCAAACGAGCATTCATACCTTGAAGCTTTAGTGGGAGCTACAATGGCAACCACACCACGAGGACAACAATCTGTTCCAAGTAATTCTGATGAATCACGAGTAGCTGCAGTAGCTGCTCCGTTACATAGCAATCAATCTGCTTATGCGAACTTTGTTGTTCCCCCAGTAAATCTCAGTTTTACAGTCAAATTGGATAACACAAACTACCTAATTTGGAAAGAGCTGATCCTGTCGATTATCATCGCTTATGGCTTAGAAGATCTAATAGATCTTTCTATTACACCTCCTTCACAGTTTCTTGTTAATAGAACCTGTATTAATCCTGAATTTTCTCAGTGGAACAAGTTGAATAATCTTGTCAAATCTTGGTTTTATGGTTCAGTTTCCTCTTCGATGCATTTGCATCTTCCTCGTGGCGCTTCAGCAGCTCGACAATGGCAATCCTTAGAGAAAGTATTTTCTGCATCATCTCAAGCAAGAATTATGGATCTTCGACTTGAGTTGCAAACACTTCGCAAAAATGATTTGTCTGTTGAAGATTATACATTGAAGCTAAAAGGAGTAGCTGATAATCTCTCAGCAATAGGAGAAGAAGTCTCTGAACGCGATCTGATTCTATATGGTGTTGGAGGTTTGGACTCAGATTATAATTCTTTTGTGTCTTCCATGACTATGTTAATGAGAAGTGAGAATGTGACTTTTGAAGATTTTCAAAGTCAGTTGATGCTGTATGATCGAAGACTTATTTCTCAAAAGAACTTTTCTGGTGCAAATTCAGTGCTTCAAGCTAATGTAGCTAATTTTCACAAGGCGCCTTACAGAAATAATACTAGTGGATTTTCTCGATCCTTTTCTAGTGGATCTGGCTGGAATCTTCATGATTTCTTACAACGAAGTTCAGATTATCAACCTAAGCAAACTTCTTCCAATACATACCGACAAAATAAGAATCATACAGATTCCTATCAAAGTGGATCTTCTAGTCGCATTTAATGTCAAATATGCAGCAAATCTGGTCATACAGCTAATAGGTGCTTTAAACTGCGTGACTTACTTAGCAGTGGTAAGGCAACTGCAATGTTTGCAGGTTCATCCAGTGAAATTCGTGAGGGATGGCTATTGGACTCAGGTGCTACACATCACCTTACCAAAAGTTCAGAAAATTTGACAACCTCTACTCCTTATAATGGATCTGAAGGAGTTTCAGTAGGTAATGGTACCTCTCTTCTCATTAAAAATGTTGGTAGTACTAATCTTCCTTCTTTTCATGTTGATACTTCACTTCAGCTTCGTGATGTTTTGCACACACCCTCAGTTTCTCATAACTTAGTTTCTGTAAACAAGTTATGTCATGATAACAATGTAGTTGTAGAGTTTCACTCTACTGGCTTCTCTGTGAAGGAAGCATGCACAGAGAGAGTGCTGGTCAAAGGGAAAGCTGAAGGAGGTTTGTACAAGTTGAAAGAAAACAGGAAGTGTCAGGTACTAGTTGTTTGTTCCACACCACCTTCTGAAGCTCATCGTACTTTTTCTGTGTTCAGTGCAATAAAGCCAGATATATGGCATATAATAGACTGGCTCATCCTTCTCGGGATGTGTTGAACCAGCTTGTAAAGTTTTCTTTAGTTTCTTGTTCCAATGTTTACTCTAATCACCTCTGTGTTTCCTGTGAAATGTCAAAATCCAAAAAGTTACCGTTTAAACATACACATTTGCCGTGGGGTACACCATTTGCCTTACTTTATGCTGACTTGTGGACCTCACCTATTGTTAGCAGCACTGGTGCTAAATACTTCTTGCTTGTAGTGGATGACAGTACACGTTTTATGTGGATCTTTTTCCTTAAAGTTAAAAATGAAGCTGAGACAGTTCTTACTTCTTTTGTGAATATGATATGATTGAACGCAATTTTGCCTATAAAGTCAAATCTATTCAAACTGATGGTGGGTTGGAGTTCAATTTTGTGTCATCTAAGCTGAGTAACATAGGTATTATCCATAGGAAAACATGTGCTCACACTTCTGAGCAGAATGGGGTGGTTGAAACTCGAAACCGTCGAGTGGTTGAGAGAAGTCTAGCCTTAATGCTTCATAGTGGAGTACCACTCAGATACTGGGTTCATGCTTTTAGAACGGCTATCTATGTCATGAACAGACTGCCTACTAAAGCTCTTAACCAGCAAATACCTTTTGAACTGCTATATCATAAGGCTCCAGACTTCAATTTCTTAAGAACTTTTGGCTCTTTATGTTTTCCCTCTCTTCGACAATATAACAGCCACAAGTTAACCCAGATCTCAACCTTATGTATTTCTTGGTTATGCACCTCAGCAACAAGGTTATCTTTGCTTTAATTTGCAAACCAAACAGATCTATAGTAGCAGGCATGTACGTTTTGATGAGCTTGTTTTTCCTTTCCTTTCTCAATCACATACTCTAGGAGCTTCTCCTACTCATGTTGATACACAAGAGTTCTTTTCCCTTGTATGTCCACCATTTCTTTGTGTTGATAAGCCTTCAACTCAAACTGAGAACAGTCACCCTACAGAAGATAATAACTTCTCCTCATCTCCAATTGAGACTGCAGATTCTACTCAAGATCATCACCTGTCTTCAGTTCAAACTGCATATCAAAATCCTACCTCCTTACAACCTGAGTTCTCAAACTCTTCTGACTCTTCTATATCACCTCTATCTCCTCCTTCTAGTACTAATCACGATTTTCCACCTGTCTTTGGAAAATTAACAGTTGATCTTCCACCTCTATCTCCTATGCCAGGACATCATATGATTACTCGATCTAAGACAGGTTCTCTTAAGCCTAAGGTTCTTCATGTGGTTTCACAGGTTGTTTTACCTGAACCGAGCAGCTATAAAGAAGCTAGTGGCATACCAGAATGGGAGGAAGCTATGCATCAAGAACATTCAGCTCTTATAGCTAATGCTACTTGGGATTTAGTTCCCTGTCCCATTGGTGTGGTTCCCATTGGCAACAAGTGGGTATACAGAACTATGCTTAAGAGTGATGGTGCACTTGACAAATTCAAAGCACGACTTGTAGCCAAGGGTTACAATCAGATTGAAGGACTTGATTACACTGAAACCTTTTCTCAGTGGTTAAACCTCAAACCATTCGTATTGTTCTCACCCTTTCTTTATCAATGGGCTGTGATTTGAGACAGTTAGATGTCAACAATGCCTTTCTCAATGGTGATTTACAAGAAACCGTTTACATGGTTCAACCAGATGGCTTTGTTTCGCAAGAGCACTCTACTTGGGTTTGTAAGCTAACTAAGGCATTGTATGGGCTCAAACAGGCACCACGTGCTTGGTACCAAAAGCTGAGTTGCAGTCTCAGTGAACTTGGTTTTGTGAATTCCAAGGCTGATACCTCCATATTTGTTCAGCATTCAGGTTCAGACATCACCATTTTACTAGTATATGTAGATGACATTATACTTACAGGAAGCAACTCAGATCATGTTCAGTATCTGATTGGTCTACTCAATACAAAATTTGCACTGAAGGATCTTGGTATATTGCATTTCTTTCTGGGAATTCAGGTTCAGCATTATACTGATTCTCTTCATCTATCTCAGCAAAAATATATTAAAAGTTTACTTACAAAAGCTGGTCTTGATATGACTAAACCTCTCAAAACTCCTATGAGTTCTGGTAGTGTTTTATCTAAATTTGACGGTGAGTTGTTAGATGATGCTACTCAGTATCGCAGTGTTGTGGGAGCCTTACAATACTGTGTTTTAACCAGACCTAAAATTGCTTATTCTGTAAATCGATTGTGTCAGTTTCTCCATGCTCCTACCTCCACTCATTGGCAAGCAGCTAAACGTAATTTAAGATATCTCAAGGGCACTTTATAACATGGTCTGCTATTGCACAAATCAGATGTGCTTGGTCTGATTGGTTTCACAGATTCGGATTATGCTGGTTGCCCTGATGATCGAAAAAGCACAGGAGGTTATAATATTTTCTTTGGAGATAATTTAGTATCATGGAGTTCTTCTAAACAAAAGACAGTTTCCAGATCAAGTGCCGAGTTTGAATATAGAGCTTTGGCACTTGCTTCTTCAGAACTTATTTGGTTGCAGTCAATTCTTAAGGAGTTAAAGGTTGTTGAGTCTCATCTTCCTGTTTTGTTTACTGATAATATTAGTGCTAAATTTCTCACAGCTAATCCTATTATGCACGCCCGAATGAAACATGTTGAAGTGGATTTCCATTTTGTACGTGAGATGGTTGTAGCTGGTCGGTTAGATGTAAGGTTTACTCCTTCTGAAGAACAGCTTGCTGACATTCTCACTAAGCCTCTTGGAGAAACACGTTTTCTTAGTTTAAAGTCCAAACTCACAGTACTACCACCACCATGAGTTTGCAGGGGCATATTAGAATTAGCTCAGACTTCCAAGTCTTGTTTTCTGTTTTTTAATTCTTGTTTGTTAGTTAGCTCATTTACTTGATGATCACGTATAGCTCAAGGCTATATATATCCTGCTTGTTAAGTTCTGTAGTGACCAACTGAAATAACAGCACTGTTCATCATCTCTTTCCTTTGTCTTTTAATAATTATATTTTTTATTTTGCTATTGGTAAATAATCAATATAAAATGTATTTTTTATTTATAATATTATATTTTTGTAATGAAATATATATATATATATATATATATATATATCATAATTATAAAAAAATGGTTAAATTTAGAAGTAAACATATATAAAGTAAATATTAAATTTTAGAAAAATCAGATTTGGGGAAAGAATGGAGTGGGGAGTATGATCCTTGACCCTACCTCATAATGATATTATATCCGGCAAACAATCCCCTCCGTGAAAAAATCAGAGTTTTTTGCAGTTACCCACCTTGTTGGAGAAAATGGATAACACTAAAGGTAATTGATAAAGACTATGTGTTTACCTTTCATCTTCTTCGGCTTGGAATACCAGCAATATTGCTCTTCAAGCTCTGATATTATTTTAAAATTTAAGGAGAACTTGGATAGCATTGTAGTATTTGATATATATTTTGTGTAGATGGGTTAGCTCAAGTTTTATCGGATATTTAATAATGGGTAAACGTTCTATATCATACTAAACGTTTTAAATTATTATCAATTTAATACTTTATATTTTTTTACTGTCAATTTGCTACTAAATGTTTATAATGTGTTATCAATTTGATATTTCTGTTAAAATTTGGGTTAACTTTGGATGGAAAAAGTCATGTGCTTCCCTCATGAAACCAAAGAAGGGCATTTTCGTCATTTTCATATATTTTATTTTTTAAAAAAATTTAACAGAAGAGGCATCGGCATTGCATGGCTGTGTGCGCTGCTGCTGGTGTTGGGTCTGTGCATGCTGTTGCTGCCGGTGGGTTCGTGTGTGCTGGTGTTTGCAATGGGTGGTGGTGGTTGTCGCGCGCAGTGATCAAGCTAAGGTTGGGTTTTATGTTGTGGCTATCCCCGCGAGTTTTTTAAAGCAATTCGGTGTTGTTCTGCACGATTTCAAATTGCAGAGTTGAGGTGGCTGACGGCCCGAAAAGCTTTCAATTGGTCGTGTGGCAGCGTCTCCAGCGACGATGTGGCGGCGTCTCCAGTGGTGCACAGAAATGGACTGTGGCTCGTCTGCAAGGCAAGGGAAAATTAAATTCTGAAAATGAAAAATGAAAGTTCACTCATGCCCAGCCTTTGCCTGACTACTGCGCACGACCACTACCTATTGTCGACACCTAAGCACACGGACTTAACACCGACAGCAGCGCACACAACCATACCATGTTGATGCCTCTTCGGTTAAATTTTTTTTAATAAAATATATGAAAATGACGAAAATGCTCTTCTTAAGTTTCATGAGGGAAGCACATGACTTTTTCTATCCAAAGTTAACCTAAATTTTAACATAAATATTAAGTTGATAACACATTATAAACGTTTAATAGCAAATTGACAGTAAAAAAACATAAAGTACTAAATTGATAGTAATTTAAAATGTTTAGTATGATATAGAACATTTACTCTTTAATAATATATAAGGTCACATGAAGAAGCTTAGAGTTAGAGGAGATATTAAAAAATGTAACAAAATAACATTGTTTGGTTTTATAGAAACTCAAGTTTTATAGCTTACAAGCTTAATATTACAAACAATATAAAGCCTATTGTTGTTATTGGAGGCGTTACATACTTTCTTTAGATATATATATCAAGATCATTTTAAAACATTCAACATTTAATTTTATATGTTACTAAAATTTTATATTATTTATAAAAGATTTAGCCTATTATTTAATTACTTTTTTTTTATAGATATTTCTTTAAACTTTCTTCTATTTTTCTCGTTCTTTTAGAATATGCAACATGATTTCCAACATTCCTCAAGTGCCCTGCACATGAGATATTGCCTTTCAGTTATTACTACTTCAAGATTCACATAATTAATATCCTTATTGCAAAAGTTAGTTCCATTGATTTGATAATGATATGATCATTTCAACCACAACTACAAAAACATCCCCAGTTTCGTTCATGAATAAATAACATTAAATAGCTCTCTGCCCAAAATTTATAATCGTCTTCTTTTTGTAAAGCCATATTTTTACTAGATGCATGTATTTGTTGTAAAACTTGAATCACTTTAATCCTTAGGTGGTCGTGATGATTAATGAAGATACAGTTGTTGCTAGTTTTTGTTTTATTTTCCTCTTACTTTTATGTTTCTTTAATTATGTTTGATGAATTTGAACTAGGTTTACATCTGCTTTAGCTTTGTTCCTTGGAAGAGAAAGAGGGGGGACAAAGCTAGGGTATATTGGTTTATTGGTGAACACTAAATTTGTGTGATAAGAGAAGATAAATCCAAAATCACGTCGTTGTATCAATTAAATTAAGTAAAAGTTATTAACATATGAGATGCTACTAAAAAATAGAGGATTTGACTATATATATATATATCAGCTTTTTCATCTTTATACACTCAAAAAGACTATTTTATCATAGAATTGGGAAGATTTTTTATTTTTTTATTTTTTTTTAATTATAGGCACATTTTCGAACCTCTTAATCCAATCATTGAAGTTAAGGAAACGCCTGAATTTCAAGCAGTTCTACACCAACTATCTTTTCTATGACTTGAAACCAATTATCATTATTATCATTTAATAAAAACCATTCCGTACATAGCACGATGACAAGAAGTTGTTGCAAAAAAGAAAACAACACAAATACAAATCTAATACATCATAAGATTCATAACTAACTAACACAAAGATAGCTTGACACTTGTTCCAATGATTAAACAAAATACACAATATATAATCACCTCTAAAACTCTAAGTAACTCTTCGATGAGCTCCAGCTTTGATTGCTGCTTGTCGCCAACGATAAATACCTTGTATAATTAAAGCTGCGGATGACTCAAGGTTCAAAACTTCCTTCCCAGATTTGGTAAAGCTTTGTATAATTGGAATCTTGAACCTAGAAACTATAACTCTTATATCTTTGTCCATTATAGCAAAGGCCTCCACCTTTGTATGGGCTTTCACATTTGTATCTGAGATGAGAGTGTCTGAATTTGGGTCAATCTCCAAAAGTTCTGATTTCAAGGTCCTTTCCAAAAGTTGTTCTCCATAAACATTTCCTTTCCAAATACGTGAACAATTGCCCATAATATTAATTTTGTTATTACTACCATCACTAGTTTTGAAGTTCCACATAATACCTTGTGTGATTAAAAGCATAAAACCTAATGGTTCTCCTTCACGAATAATATAACTATTCTCAGGATAGATCATCAGTCTTAAGTAAGTAGTTATCTCCTCCAATACTTTGACATCTACACTTTGAAAAGCCGCAACCTATATAATGTATAATTTAAATATCAATGATTATTAATTTGGCTCGTAAGTTAAAGGTTCAATTATTGGTTATGATGATTTGGTTTGATTTTGTGTTCTTGGTCCAATTAATGTTCACAATATATCTTCAATTACCTTTATTTTATTCATAGAAAAATATATTCAATAATTTAGTATTTTTTTTTTAGAATAATGGTGACAACTCATAGCACTTCACCGGAAGGAGTTGAATTGTCGAGACTCAAACCCTCAATCTTTTAAATATGAGACATTCTCATTTACCACCTATGCTAGGATTTGGTGGCAATTTAGTACTCTTTATTCATCTTCTTTTATCCATTTGAAGGGGTTAATATAACTATTAATTATTAAATGGCACCTTGAAATTTGGTAATTTATTTTTGAAACAATATTTACACTCATATGCACTAGTGAATATTTTGTATCTATGTTCTCACATTGCTCTTGAAAGCATATGATATTGCATCTCTATACTTCAAAAATAGGGTGAGTGATTGCATAATCTTATAGTAAGGAAAATGTGACAATTAGATTTCATATTAATTTTTTAGTGCAATTATTTTATTGCAATTAAAATTTGTTCGCATAAAGATATATAATATTTTTATGTTTATATGTATTTGATGTGTTTTTTTTTTCTTTTCGGTTGTAGTTATTCAAGTAATCACAATACTTGTCTAATACAGTTAAAAAATATAGTTATAAGTAAACCCCTAGACCTTGACCATATTTTCCCTTAAAATAATAAAATAGATCCCTATTAAAATGTTGATAAGACTAAATTATAATTGCATAGCATAATTTTTCATAGACAAAGTTTCATCTTAACCCTTTGCACGGTATATATATATATATATATATAAATATATATATATATATATATATATATATATATATATATATATATATATAACGTGATAAAAATATATTTTTTTAAAAGTTAAAAGTGAAACAAGTTTAATAATACTACTATAAAAGTAGGATGAAGAAAAAATTGCTTTTTCAAGACCCCCTTTCGATAACTTACCTGGTTCCAAGGATTGATAACTAAAGACAATGACTAGAATGAATTGTTTCCCTATTACATCTTTGAACATAATTTTTATAATAGTGTAAGTAATATATAAGCATATATTAAGTCATGTGCTTAAAAAAAAAAATCATATTACATACCTTTTTTAGAATCGGATGGCAAAGACTCCTTTTGATAGACCTCCTTTGTTTAGCTCGTAGAAGAGGAAGTATAATTTTCAAATCAACATCTTTGATTTTTGGCATATATTGAATCTTTCGCATTATAGTTTCTTTAATCTCATCCTTGTTAGGAATATTGTTGTTATTTAACCATATATCCACATTTATTTCTCTGTATTTCATCCTCAGCCATTTCTCCTCTGTTATTGCAGTTGCCAAGCTCTCAATATACACCTGTGCCACGATTACATTAATTAAATTTAAGTAGTGATGATTTGTTATTGTAAGGGTAAGGTAAACAAAAGTCCACATTTTAAGGATGTGACAATCTAAAAGAATTTATAAGTGCCTACGTTTCTCCTCCCATTAAGATTAACTTTTTGGATTGGAACCCGTAATACTTATAAGAGGGTCATTAATATATTAGGCTTTGGTATTAGAGCTAATGAGATTGGAAGGAGTAGCCCAAAAGGTATCATAGGTGATCAATTGAATAATGCAGGGGCACTAAAATGTGGCAAAATGACGAATTTGGACAATGGGCTATATACAAGGGGATCGGAATTGAATGAACAAATGACTTATCAGGGTGTATAAGCACAATTTTGTGCCCTGTAATAATTTGAGAGAGCTTAGAAAGTGAAAGAAAGGCAAGAGAGAATAGGGCTTGACTCCATTTTAAGTGGGAAAGGAAGTTTGATGTTGTTCTTGGGCAACTTTTTGGGTTCAAGTTTCTCAAGTTATTGTTCTCTCATTCTCAATCCACTATTAGCATAAAAATCTAAGTGGATCTTCATCGGAAGAGTGTGAGGGTTAGGAAAATTCTTGGGGCTAAAATGAGATTGAGGAATGCGTTCATGATGAGGAGATGGATTGTATCACTCTTGAATAGTATATGTTATAATCTTCTTTGAATCATTGTAAAAAATTATTTGAGTGCTTAGGTTGTAGATAAAAGCTCCATAGTTTTGAATACAAACCATGTTAATTTTTTTTGTGTTAATTTATTATTATTTTTATTGCTTGTTATTTTCTTTTTTAATTAATTAATTAGTACGATTGTGTACATTTATTAGTATTATATCAAGTTTTTTGATTTATATTAGACTTGTCTCCTAAATTAATAGCATACATAAATGCATTTATTAGTATATTTATTAGTATTACATCAAGTTATTTGATTTTTATTCTGACGTAGCAGAAGCATAAATGCATAAGTGCAAAAATATAAAAATAGAAAGCACTTACGAAATATGAAATATGAAATGAGTAAGCAAACATAAAACATATATATATATATAAAAGAATAATAAAATGATATATTGAATAACGTGGTACAAATCTTAGATGATAATTATAAATTTTTGTAATTTAAGATTTAGATTTTAGAGTTTTAGTATTTAGATAGTAGGATTTAGGGTTTAGATTTAGAATTTAAGAATTAAGATTTAGAATTTAGGGGTTAGGATTTAGAAAAAAAAAATATACTCATCACCTAACATCTAATGAATTGCCCAACATATATATATATATATATATATAACAAAATATGTTATATTTTACTTTTAATGTTAATTTTTTTATTATATTTTTTGTGAAATATTTAAAATATATACTTATTAATTTTTCTTAAAAAATAAAATACTAAAAATTCAATAACTATCTAATTATGAAAATATGATTTAGAAATAAAAAAATTTGCATTAAAAACGTAAAAGAATAAGTTCGATTACGAAGTAATTAATGTTCATGTAATATAAAAAATAAATACTTATAATAAAAAAAATTATAATATAATATCAATTATTATAATTAAATAAATAAATTTAATAATAATTTTATGTTATAATTTTTTACACGAACCCTTACGTTCAATCAAGAAAAAGCACACAAGAGAAAACAATGAACTACTTATGTTATTGATCAAGAAAGAATACAAAACAACAAAATGCATATCCTGCACATGCAATACTTATATACATGAGTAACAAACCTAACTAACTAGCCACATGGCATACTAGCACAGGTTACAATACTAACTACGTATAACTCCTATACAAGCAATACTACACTACACTATACTCTAGACTATGGTAGCTTACCTACACACTTCCTTTAACACCCCTCCTCAAACTGATGGTGGAGATAACACTAACAGTTTGGGCAGCAGAAGGAAATGGCTTGGTGTGGGCATCAGCTACCTTTTTAGCAGATGGAACACAATCAATAGTGAGCTGGCCTTGAACAACACGATCTCATATGAAATGGTGATCCACCTCTATGTGCTTTGTCCTGGCATAAAAGACAGGGTTGTGAGTTAGTGCCTTAGCACTAACACTACCAGGCAGCAACAAAGGAACTCCACAAGCCACCTACAACTCATGGAGCAGAGATTTCAACCAAATGATTTCAGTAACAGTAAAAGCCATGGCTCAGTACTTACTCTCAGTACTACTCTTGGAAACCACCTTTTGCTTGAAGGATTGCCACGACAGAAAACAAGCACCCAAAAACACACAACATGCTTCAGTGCTACGCCTATCATCAGGACAGCTAACATAATCAACACTACAGTACACCACCAAGTCCAAGAGTTCAAGTTTAGTGAAAGCCAAGCCATAAAAGAAGAGTATGTTTAAGATATCTTAACAATCTCTTTAGAGCAAGCCAATGAATTTGAGTAGGCGAGGCCATAAATTGGCACAATTTATTGACAACAAATGAGATATTGGGTCTGGTAAGAGTCAGGTATTACAGAGAACCCTCCAGGTTCCTATAAGCTGTAGCATCACTTAACAACACACCATCAGCCTTAGACAAAATAGAACATGAGCTCATTGGAGTAGTCAAGGGCTTGGAATATGTAAAATCAGCCACCTCAAGTCACGAATATATCTTTGTTGAGACAAATGAATACAATCACCAGAGTAGTGCACTTTCGTTCCCAAGAAGTAATGAAGAAGGCCTAAGTCCATTAATGCAAAACTAGCATTTAAATCAACAATAAATTAGTCCACCTTACTAGAGCCAAATCCAGTGAGCAAAATATCATCTACATACGCCAATACCACCCTAATGGTAGTAGTTTTGGCCACTGGATTGAATGTCTCATTGAAATCCACACTAAATTGCTACGGGAACCCCCTGAGCACCAATCTAGCCTTGTATTAGTCCAAGGAAGGATCAACCAGAAGCTTGACCTTGAACACCCATTTAAAAGTAATGGGGGAATGACCAACAGGGAACACCACAAGCACCCAAGTATCATTAGCAATCAAGGCTTCAATCTCACGTTACATAGCCATTTGCCACTCTAGGACCTTCAAACCTTCCTTTTAACTTCGAGGCTCTACAAGAATACATGAGGAAGAAATAGTAGACACAAGTACCTTAGGCTTAAACACCCTAGCCTTAGACCTTGTGTCCATATGATTTGTATTATTAGGAAGAGAAAAACTAGTAAACACATCAGGTAACTTCACAAACAATTGCAAGGTGTTTGAAGGAGAGGGAACATAAGGCAGAGGAGAACCATGAGGTGAGTAGAGTACCAACTCATTGCCAAGAGCTAGTTGAAGCGGATTGAAACTAAAGAACTTGTAAAGAAATTAGAAGCAAGTGGGATAGGAGAAGCATGTGAGGACAAATGAGAACCAATATCACACTGTGCAGCGCTAGAAGACAAAGCATCATGATACTTAGATTGAGACACCTCATGCAACTCATTATGTGCATCACTAGTATCAGAAGGACTACTGAAATCACCAACAACAGAACCTTTAACCATAGACTTAGACCTTTACACCTGAGACCCACCATCCATAAGAACACTCAATACACTAGGCAGCACAATCGATGGGGGATCTAGCAAGGAACTAGCAGACAAAGACTCACAATCAAAGAGAAAAATTGCCTCATGAAACACACATGCCTTGTCAGGAATGGTAGCTTCTCTAGAAGGAGGAAGAAGATTTGCTGGCTGCTAGCAGCAAATCTTGACAGCAGCCATTGAAGAAGAGAAATCTAGAACCAGCTGGAGAAGAAGAAAAATTGGAATTGCTGAGCTCATGGCATATGTCAGCAGAGCCAATTTTTATCTATAAATAGAGGAAGAGTATCCAGCAGAAAGATATCTCTTCTGAGATCCCCTTCAAAATGTAAGCGCACAGAGAGAAGAGGAGAGAAACTCTCTCTGCGCACAGAGAGAGGGAGATGAGCAGAGAGAGGGAGATGAGCAGAGCCTATATTAATATTAATTAGGAAAGGTGAATAGTAAATTTACTATTCACATGTACGAGCCTTGGTCAATAGTAAATTTACTATTCACGTCAACATCATGAATAGTGTTGAGGGAAAATTCTATAGTGAGAGATAAATACATTTTCCAGTGAGTGTTGAGATTTATTCTCTGGGTATACTCTGTAACTGATGTGAGTGTTTTGTGATAAACACTGTTGTATTATTATCACTATAGTGAAGGCAGAAAAGTAGCTCTGTGTGGAGTAACCCGTTTAAACTTTTGGGGTGAACCACGTAAATTCTCTGTGTGTTATTTCCTTGTTCCTGCTCTACTTTATCTATGGTTTGCTCCCCCGTAAATTTGGTTGTGGGAAATGATTCCGCAATTATCCGATTTTTTCCCAACAACTGGTATCAGAGCTCAAGGTTGTGAAGCTTGTATCAAAAATCAAATTGTACGGTTACTATTCATTCAAATAGTAACGGGTACTGTGCAAAATAGTGGAGTTACTGTTCACTCATAATTAAAGAAAGGTAAATAGTAAAAGTTAGAATAATTAAAGAAAAGTGAATAGTAAAGTCAAAAGGTGAATAGTATTCGCGTCACTATTCATGTCACTATTCACACATCATTATTTTGCGATAGTGATTTTGAAGTTACCAGATTTGAGTGGGAGCAATGGCAGCAGACGAAGGAAAAAAGGTGTGGACAATTTTATCACCTGAAAAGAAAAATTGTCAGTGGAGCAGTTCGGCAAAAAGCTCCGAAATCAGTAAATGGAGATACTGATATTGTCGCAGGCAGTGGATCTCTTTTCTCCATAAGAGATTGTGGTTATCCTTTTTGGCATGATATTGATCTCCAAGATTGCCATGAAAGAGGATGTGTTACTGCTAGCGTGTCCACAATTTACATACGAGCATTGGTTGGCATTTGATGCAAGGTGTGTGGTGGAATTTATGTCGATGGCTGATGAAACTTCCTGGAAAGCCAACGTGGAAGTTGCACCATAAATTTTCAGCAAGGTTATTTCGACATGAGCCGAAGAAAATTCTTAGAATTGGTAAAAAATTCTAAGTGTGTATACTCTTTATGGTGGAGTATGATAATTCTCTACATTGAGGATTATGGTTGTCAGTAAAGGCAACGTTGACAGTTGGACTGCGGACGTAACAAATCCAGAAAGTGTTGTCGCAGTGGTCATGTGTGGAAACAAGATTGAAATCTGTTTCCAAGTGGGAGATTGTCAGGAATGGTAGCTTCTCTAGAAGGAGGAAGAAGATTTGCTGGCTGCTAGCAGCAAATCTTGACAGCAGCCATTGAAGAAGAGAAATCTAGAACCAGCTGGAGAAGAAGAAAAATTGGAATTGCTGAGCTCATGGCATATGTCAGCAGAGCCAATTTTTATCTATAAATAGAGGAAGAGTATCCAGCAGAAAGATATCTCTTCTGAGATCCCCTTCAAAATGTAAGCGCACAGAGAGAAGAGGAGAGAAACTCTCTCTGCGCACAGAGAGAGGGAGATGAGCAGAGAGAGGGAGATGAGCAGAGCCTATATTAATATTAATTAGGAAAGGTGAATAGTAAATTTACTATTCACATGTACGAGCCTTGGTCAATAGTAAATTTACTATTCACGTCAACATCATGAATAGTGTTGAGGGAAAATTCTATAGTGAGAGATAAATACATTTTCCAGTGAGTGTTGAGATTTATTCTCTGGGTATACTCTGTAACTGATGTGAGTGTTTTGTGATAAACACTGTTGTATTATTATCACTATAGTGAAGGCAGAAAAGTAGCTCTGTGTGGAGTAACCCGTTTAAACTTTTGGGGTGAACCACGTAAATTCTCTGTGTGTTATTTCCTTGTTCCTGCTCTACTTTATCTATGGTTTGCTCCCCCGTAAATTTGGTTGTGGGAAATGATTCCGCAATTATCCGATTTTTTCCCAACATGCCTACTCAACAAAATTTTGTTAGTCTGTCTATCCAAACATAAGTAACCTCTCTGATTAGCATAATGCTCAAGAAACACACAAGCAACAGCTCTTGGCTCCAACTTATGACTGCTATAAGCTCTCACACATGGAAAGCATTCACACCCAAAAATTTTGAGATGAACATAATCTGGAGCTCTATAAAACAATACCTCAAATGGAGACAGGCCTGACAGTACCTTAGTTTGAAACCTATTCAACAAATAGGCTGCAATTTTCATAGCAAAGGGCCAATACTTCAATGGCACATGAGCTATAAGAAGCAAAGCTAACCCTCGTTCCATAATGCATCTATTCCTGCATTCCACAATAGCATTATGCTCAGAGGTGTGTGAACATGTCACCCTATAATTAACACCCTCCTTTAGTTCAGTCATAAGAGTCTTAAACTCAGTACCCCCATCTATTTGAATTGCCTTTAGAGAGACTTGAAATTGACGTTCCACTATGCTTTTGAACAACAAAAATAAAGAATGTGTATGATCTTTCGTATGAAGACATTACACCCAAGTAAAACATGAGTGATCATCAACAATAGACAGGAAATACCTCTCACTAGAGGTAACATGCTTAGGAGCAGTCCATAAATATAGGTAAAGATAATCAAACACTCTATCAACTCTTGCATGAGCAACAGTGAAGGGTAACATCTGTGACTTAGCCAACTGAAAAGTAGAATACACCTTGTCCTTAAAAGGAAAATGCAAGATCATACCTTTAAAAGGCACATTTGACAGTAGCATAGGAAGGATAACCCAACCTTCCATACCATGTGTCCAAGGAAGCATGAAACCCAATAGGAATGACCCCACCATAGTAACATAGAAAGATATATTAACTTTCTTGTGCTAAACCAGCAACAAGAGGAAGAACAATGTTAGGTTGTTCTTCAAGGGAATTCCAAAACTGAGTTAAAAGCTGCAAAATTTAGAGTCGCATTCCACTACCCCTGCCCACTAGTTTTAACAGAAAATTGATAGAGAAAAGGTGGCTAAGCTGGAGGTTGTTGCTTGTAGCAACCTTGGACCACAACACCTCAGCCTTACAAGTAAAGACCAAATTAACCTTAATAAAAATTAATAGCAATAAACAAAACGAAATGCAATAATAGTACTTTAATTACGAAGCTTAGTATAAACTACTATTGTGATAAAGATGCTCCTACATCAGAGCCTCCTCCTGTGAAAGAATTCGACTCAGAATGCATTGGAAGGACAATAGCGTCTTCATGTGGGTGGTATGTATGAATATCAAACACATTAAAGGTATTAGAAATGGTCCAGCTAGAGGGTAGCTCAATGACATAGGAATTGGAGTTAATCTTCTGTTGGATCCTAAAAGTTCCATAATTTCTTGGTTGCAGTTTGGGGCACTGGTTTTGGTGGTAGTCTTTTCTTGTTGAGGTGAACCATAACCAGTTCCCCTTCCTTGAATTCCTGTAATTTCCTGTGTTTGTTAACCTGTGCTTTGTACTTAGAATTCATTCTTGTAATGTGCTCCCTAATGTCTTAATGGAATTGTTGATAATCAGCAGCCCACTTAGTAGCTAGTTGACTTTTTGGATTAGGGATAGAAGAGATGTCGAGTGTGAAATTAGGGACTTTTGTATAGACTATGGAGAATGGTGATCTGTCGGTGCTCTTATTTGGGACACTATTGAAAGAAAATTCAACCTGAGGAAGTAGCACATCCCACTTGTTAGGTTGTTCTTGAATTAAACACCTTAGCAAATGCTACCCACTGACCTGTTGATCAACTTAATTTGCCTGTCAGTCTGGGGGTGGTAGGCACTAGAAAAGTTGAGGGTGGTTGATAGTCTCTTCTATAGTTCCTTCCAAAAATGTCCCATAATCTTAACGTCCCTATCTTAAGTGATAGATTTAGGAATTCCATATAACCTTAGAATTTCTTTAAAGAAAATAGAGGTAATGTGGCTAGCATCATGAGTCTTCCTACAAGGTGAAATATGTGACATCTTGGAAAATCTGTCTACTACCACAAGGATAGAATCCACATGTCGTTGAGTCCTAGGATAAAATTCATGCTTAGATCTACCCAAACAGTGTGAGGTACTGGTAGTGGTGTATAAAGACCTATGTTTTGTACTCCCCCTTTGCCCTTTGGCAAACTAAACATTTTTGGATTTTCTTGGCTATTTCTCTTCTCATGTGTGGCCAAAAATATCGTTCCTCTGCTAGAGAAATGGTTTTATCCCTCCCTGCAAGAGTTGTTAGTCTCCCAGAATGCATCTCTAGAAATATTTGATCCCTAAGGGAAGTTTTAGGTATGCATAGTCTGTTTCCATGAAATAGAAAGTGTTCCTAAATATGAAACTCTCCTGAGGGTTCCTATTTAACACATTTTTCCCAAGGTATGGAAAAATCTTCATCTGTGACAAAGTTTTGGCAAGCTTTTAAAGCTGGTGATCTCCATAGTCAAAGTGGCTAGGAGTTCATGCTTCTATTGAGGGCATCTGCCACCTTATTTTGCTGACCTAATTTTTGTTGAAAATTGAAATTTTGTAAGTAGATGACCCATCTAGCATGCACACGGGAGATGTTCTTTTGAGAATTCAACCATTTTAAAACTTGATGATCATTGTGTAGAATAAAATCCTTTTGAATTAGATAATATTCCAAATGTTGAAGAGCTCTGATTATGGCAAAAAACTCTTGGTCATATGTAGACCATTTCTTCCTAGCTTCATTCATTTTCTCACTGAAAAATTCCATTGGTCTTCCTCCTTGGGATAACACAACTCCTATTCCCACTTCAAACACCTTATCAAAATCAAGGAGGGCTAGTACTAGAGCTGTGCTGAGTTTTTCCTTCACTAGTTGGAAACTATGTTCTTGCTCACTTTCCTATATAAATTGGCCTTTCTTCAAACAATTAGTGATAGGAGCTATGAGTGAACTAAATCCCTTGACAAATCTCCTGTAGAATGTAGCTTACCCATGGAAACTTCTGACATCAAAAACACTTTTTGGTTGGCCAACTTTGGATGGCTGACACTTTGCTTTCATCAGCTAAAATTCCATTCACCCTAACCTTAAAACCAAGGAAGAGTTGAAGAATTCACATTTTTTTCAAATTTAAAAATAGTTTGTTGTCTCTTAAGGACTGTAAAACTTCCTTGAGATGCTTCAGATGATCCTCTTCACTTTTGCTGAAAATAAGGATATCATCAAAGTATATTACTACACTTTTCCATTAAAAGGCTTGAGAACTTGATTCTTGAGCCTCATAAAAGTGCTAAGGGCATTGCATAATCCAAAAGGCATTACAAGCCATTCATAGAGCCCATCTTTGGTCTTAAATGCAGTTTTTCACTCATTTCTAAGTCTGATCCGTATTTGGTGGTATCCACTCCAAGATCTAACCTTGAAAATACCCTAGAACCATGTAGTTTGTCCAGCATGTCCTCCAATCTAGGTATAGGAAACCTATATTTGACAATAATTTTGTTTATGGCTCTACTGTCAACACATATGCGCATAGTACTATCTTTCTTAGGCACTAATAGGACAGGAACTGCACAAGGACTTTTACTTTCTTGCATTAGGTGCTTCTGCAGTAAGTCTTCTACAGCTTCTTGTAAAATTTGATGCTCCAAAGGACTCATTTTGTAATGAGGTAGATTGAGAAGGCTAGAACCTGGAACAAAATCAATATAATGCTAGACATCCCTCATTGGTGGCAGTTCATCAGGTGAAAAATCAATAAACTCTTGTAGAAGAGTAGACAAATCTGGAATGGAGTGTACTGAAGTGTTTTTCACTTCTTGTTCTTCTCTAGAAAGAATGGCCAAAACAATGGGACTTTTCCTGAGATGTCTTTCAAACTCTCTGGAATTGGTGCTAAGGAGCACTTTCTGGTTCTCTAATTGCCTTTTCTGGGGTTATATTGCATCTTTTGTAGGCAGAAGAGCAATCTTCTTTCCTTTCCACACAAAACATATACATTAGGCTTGCCTTAATGTATAGCTTCTACATCATGCTGCCAAGGTCTACCTAACAATAATTTATATGCATTCATGTCAACTACATCACAATGTACCTCATCTTGGTAGAACTTCCCAATAGAAAAAGGGACAACACACATTTCTTACACTTTAACTTCAGTCCCCTTCTTGATCCAACCAATTTTATGAGGATTGGGATATTTCGAGGTGGTTAAACCCAAGGCTTGAACTAGGGTAATGGACACAATGTTTTCTGTGCTGCTACTATCAATAATAAAATCACACACCTTTCAATTCATAGTACATCTGGTCTTGAACAGAGAATGTCTTTCTGACTTATCTGGTTGTTTGGGCGTTAAAAGTATCTTTTGGGCAATGTAATTGAGAGCTCTTTTTCCTTCATCTCCATATACTTGTTTAGCATCTTCTAAACCATAGTTTGGTTGAGGATTCTCTTCCTCTGAGTCTTTTCCTTAATTAAATTGGTAGTTCTCCTCTGTGGGCACTCATTAGGCTTGTGTCCTAGTTGGAGACATCTAAAACACTTAATAGGTTGTGTTCTTCCAAAGGGATTGTTAGGATTAGCAGGAGTTGAGGTTTTATGCAATTGGGTTCTTGGGATTGGAGGTGTTGAATCTTGAAATGATTTCTGTGGAAAGGGTATGGGTAGGGTTTTAGGTTTGTTAGGAGGAAGCCATAATATTGTTTCTTATGGAAGGATAGTTTTTGTTTCTAGAGAATTGTTCTCAATTTTCAAAGCCATGCTAGTGGCTTGGTTGACAGTCCACACTTTTTGACTTAACTCAAGCCTTTCTCGTATAGGTGAGGTAAGGCCTTGTACATATTTGAAGACCCTTTCAGATTCTGTCTCTAAAGTGTTTGCTCGCATTCCTAGCCTCATGAACTCTTCTGTATAGTCACTAACAACCTTGTTTCCCTAGTGACATTGATGATAACGTTGGTATAAAATTTGTTCATGATCTGCAAGTAGAAACTGCTGTATCATCAATCATTTCATCCTTTCCCAAGTCACCATTGATGCTTTATTAACATTCTTTCTCTCATGTTGGACATGTTCCCTCCAAGCTGAAGCTCCCCCTTTAGTTTGTAAGCCACTAACTTCACTTTTTTGTCATCTGGCATCTCAGTATAGTCAAAGAATTTATCAACTGCTCCTATCTAGTCTATGAAATCTTCTATGTGTATGGCCTATAAAGTTTGGTAAATCAATGTTTAGCTTGTACTTCTACCTCTCATTTTTTCAAATGAAAGTAGGCTGGCTGTATCGTCATCCTGAGTTTGTCCACTCTAGGGTCCTTGAAGTCCCACGATTTTGAGCAACTTTGGTTGACAAACTTAGCTCATCATCAGAGTCGATAGGCTCTAGGTACTCCATGGAAGGTGGTATTGGACGAGTAGACGGCTCAGCTGGAGGAGGCAATCTTCCTCTGAATGTTATTTTTGGATTTAGCAAAGGAAATTACATGGACGGTGGGCTAGAACTTTGACATATTGCTTTTCCTTTAGGTTTTAGGCTTTGTTGAAGTTCAAAAAGTTGTTGGGTAACTTGTTGAAGTGAATGTTGAAATTCTCACGACATTTCTTCCATTCGACGATCAACCTTACTCTCGAGAGCTCCTATGGAAGCCCATAGCTCTTTTGGGTCTTGAAGTTCATCGTTGGTCCTTTGATTTCCATCACCAACATTAGTCATCAAAGCTGAGGGAAACTACTAGCTTGATATCAATTCCAACGTAGGAAGATATATTAACTTTCTTGTGCTAAACCAGTAACAAGAGGAAGAACAATGTTAGGTTGTTCTTCAAGGGAATTACAACAATTCTCTATGAGAATTGCAACACAAAACTGAGCCAAAAGCTGCAAAATTTAGAGTCGCATTCCACTACCCTTGCCCACTAGTTTTAACAGAATATTGACAGAGAAAAAATTGGCTGAGTTGGAGGTTGTTGCTTGCAGCAACCTTGGACCAAAACACCTCGGCCTTACAAGTAAAGACCAAATTTACCTTAATAAAAATTAATAAAAATAAACAAAACAAAATGCAATAATAGTACTTTAATTAGGAAGCTTAGTATAAACTACTATTGTGACAAAGATGCTCCTGCATCACAAAGACACTAGAATGCACATTGCCCTCCACTTTGTACAATCTATGGGAGCTAGGTCCTTGGAGCTTAACCTCCTTGGAAACCAAATCCTTAAAAAACTAGAGAGATCAAATTCAATAGAGACACCATTATCAGTGCAAAGTTTATTGATGGAAATAAGTTGGTGGTGGTATTTGGGGTATGGAAAACATTAGATAAAGAAAGAACACTTCCATTAGTACTAGAGGTAGACAACTTACTAGTGGCAATATTAGCAATGGAAATCTTCTCACCATTTCCAAGGAGGATGCCCTCATAACCAGGAAAAAAAGAGGAATTAGTCGACTTTTAGCATGAGATGTAATATGGTAACTAGCATTAGTATCCAACACCCAAGAATCAGCAAAATGAACCGGTTCATTCTTGTGACATTGCGCCACCAAAATAGATGGATTACTAGCCTTGCCGATCAACAAGTCTTGTAACTGAAAGCAAGATTGAGTTGTATGCCCAACTGTTTCACAAACTTGACACACTTGCTTGCCACTAATTGAGTTTTTAGACTGTTACTGCTAAACTGAGTACCAGAAGAGCCTAAAGACACTTTCTTTATTCCTGAAGACTCAACTGCATGAACTCTTTTAAGTTCCACCTCGATTTATGATCAAAAGAATTTCTTGAACCATCTGAATTGAATCTTGAACTTCCACCATGACCCTTTCCATGAAACCTTGTAGAATTAGCTTGATACATTTTACTGAGCTGAAAATTCTGAGCAAGAGGAAGCTTAAGAGGAGTACAACCAAGCATTCCGAAATCTGCCAAAATGTCTAATGCATATTTTCTTTGACAAAGATGAATGTCATTGGAAGATCTAGCAATCTCCAAACCAAGAAAATGTTTAAGGCAGCCAAGGTCTTTAATTTGGAACTTATTATGAAGAAAAGTTCTAATGGAATCAATGGAAGCTTGAGAATCACTGGCAAGTAAGATATCATCCATATAAACTAATAGGGCAACAAAAGAAGAACCATCTTGCTTTGTGAATAAGCTATAATCAGCCTTTGATTGGATAAAACCATATGAAAGAAGAGATGAGGTAAGTTTAAAATTCCATTATCTAGAGGCTTGTTTAAGGCCATAAAGACTCTCAAGTAATTTACAAACTTGATGTGGCTGTCCCTTATTGTAACTAGGTGGTTTTTTCATGTAAATCTCCTCATGTAAATCACCATTAAGGAAGGCATTGTTAACATCGAAATGATGTAAGTGCCATCCTTTGATGGCAGGAATAGCAAGAAGACCTCTTATCACCATTAAGGAAGGCATTGTTAACATCAAAATGATGTAAATGCCATCCTTTGATGGCAAGAATAGCAAGAAGACCTCTTATAGTAACTAACTTAGCAACAGGAGAAAAAGTCTCATGGAAGTCAATACCCTCTTATTGTGTATATCCTTTAGCTACTAATCGAGCCTTAAGTCTCTCAACAGATCCATCAAAATTTAACTTCTTTTCTAGGAGGTAATTCAATGAGTGTCCAGGTCTGGTTATTTTCCAGTGCATTAATCTCAGCGGCCATAGCCTTACACCAATCAGGATTCTTCAATGCTTGTTTGTAAGAATGGGGCTCGGTTTGGATAGAAATGGAAGTAGTAAAAGCTAAAAAAGATGGATTAAATTTATGATAAGATAAGCAATTTTGTAAGGGAAAAGACTTACCTCTCATAGTAGATGCATTATGGGAAAAGGATTGTGTTGGATGATCAAGCATGATTTGTGAACAGTGATAATCTTTGAGATATTGTGGTGCTGTCCGAACCCTTATAGATTGTCTAAGAGCAGGTGGTGAAGCATTTAGAGGAGTAGAAGACGTGGAAGAATTAGTAATAAGTGGTGGAGATAGAAGTGAAAGATGGGCTGATGTAAAAGGTGCAAGTGGTGGAAGAGAAGAAGATGGAGTAGTGGCTATGGGAGGAGGGTCAGAACTAGGCGAGTAAAAATGAGGATGAAAAATAGGTAAATGTGAGGAAGAAGAAGTGGAGAGGGGTGATGATGTTTGGTGGAAAGGAAAAATAGACTCATAAAAAATGACATCTCTTGAAATAAAAGTGGTATGTGTGGACAGGTCCAATAATCTGTATCCTTTGGTGCCAAAAAGATAACCTAAAAAAACACATCGACGACCTCTAGGATCAAATTTGTGTCTAGCATGAGAAAGAGTGGCTGCAAAACATAAAGATCCAAAAACTTTCATGTGATCATATTCTGGTTGCTTATGAAAAAGTACCTCAAAAGAGGTTTCATTATATAAATTTGGGGTGGGAAGTCGATTTATGATGTAAGTGGCTATTAAAATACAGTCATTCCAGTATGTGAGGGGCAAATTTGATTGAAACCGCAAGGCTCTAGCCACATTAAGCAAGTGTTGGAATTTTCTCTCAACAATGCCATTTTGTTGAGGTGTTTGCACGCAATTGATATGATGGATGATTCTTTTTCTCAGAAAAAATCAGTCATATAAAACTCAGCACCATTATCACTTCTTAAGATTTTAATTTTGAGTTCAAATTGTGTTTCCACTAAATTATAGAATGAAGTAATGCATGTTCTAGTATCAGCTTTGGATTTAAGTAAGTAAACTCAAGTGGATCGAGAAAAATCATCCACTATGGTTAAGAAATAGCGTGAGCCATCATATGCAATGGTAGAATGAGATCCCCATAAGTCATAGTGGAATAACTCAAAAATTCGAGATGAAGTGTGAGCACTATGTGGAAAAGGGAGTGTGAAACTTTGCAAGAGGACAAACATCATAATATTTTTCATTAATAGTAGTAAAATGCTTGCTTACAAGAGGATCAGAAATCATTTTTAATCTAGAAAAAGGTGAATGGCCTAGGCGAAAATGCCAAGGGTCAATTTGAGTAACATTATTAACTATGGAAGTGTGGGTAGTAAAAGGTGTGTGAATTGAAAAAGTGGAAACAAGTGCTGAAGATGAGACATCTGAACAAATGAAATGGTATAAACCATGCTTGAGTTCACCCTTCCCAATCGTTTTCCAAGAAAGCAGGTCCTGTATGAAGCAGTGGTCAGAAAAATGCCAAGGGTCAATTTGAGTAACATTATTAACTATGGAAGTGTGGGTAGTAAAAGGTGTGTGAATTGAAAAGGTGGAAACAAGTGCTGAAGAGGAGACATTTGAACAAATGAAATGGTATAAACCATGCTTGAGTTCACCCTTCCCAATCGTTTTCCAAGAAAGCAGGTCCTGTATGAAGCAGTGGTCAGAAAAAAAAAAAAAAAAAAAAAAGTAAGCAACAGGTTAAGCTATGAGTTAATGTTGTTGTAGAAATTAAATTAAAAGAAAATGATTGGACACATAGCACATCCCTTAAGATGATAGTAGTGATTAATTGAACATTACCAATACGTGTGGCAGGAGCTAAACTTCCATTTGGAAGCTTAACAGAATAAGTAACAATGGAAGTAATGGTGGTAAAAAAAGAGGGGCTGCAGACCATGTGGTCCATGGCACCTGTGTCTAAGATCCAACTTGAGGAACAATGAGAAAAAATGTTATGTGTGTGTGTAGAAAAACAAGAGGATATACCAGATATTTTGGAAGCAGGAACAGATGAACAAGAAAAAGAGGTTGGTAATCCAGAGTAGGAAACAAATGTTGCGATTGAAGAATCCTTGGGTTGGAGCAAGAACATTAGCTACTGGTATTGATGCTTGGTTAAACCAACCCTGTCATCACTAGAATCATCCATAGCAGGAAGTGAAATCTGATTTGCAAGTATTTGGGGCTGCTGCTTGGAATGGAATTTGTGGTTGGGTGGGTAACCATTTATTTTATAACACTTTTCAACAGAATGACCAATGAGGTTACAGTGCAAACAAATCGGGGCAACAGCATTTCCAAGTTTAAAACAATTGTCCATCGAGTGTATAGAAAGTTTACAATGATTGCAATATGGGCGATCCCTCTTGGGGTTCTGGTTTTGTTTGGTTAGGGGGAAAATTTTCTTAGCAGCAAGAGCCATGATCTCAGTAGAGGGTATGGCAGGGTTCATTTGAGAATGGCGTTCTTGTTACTGAATAAGAGAAAAAACTTTGGTTACAGGTGGGAGGGGGTCCATCAACATAAATTGGTCTCTAATGGGAGAATATGATTCGTTAAGTCCCATCAAAAACTGAAGAACACAATCTCGTTGATAACGATCCATAAGAATTTGCAAAGTACCACAAGTGCACATAGGAAAAGGATCGTAAATTGAAAGTTCATCCCAGAGTGATTTTAATTTGCCGTAGTAAATACTGATAGAGTCATGGTCATGAATCAGGCTGGCTAAATCCCTTTTTAGCTGAAAAATTCGTGGACCATTTTGCTGAGAAAAACGATCATATAGGTCTTGCCAAATGTCTTTAATATCATCGACAAAAGCCACAGAGGATTTTAGGCAAGGGCTAATGGAGATCTGAATCCAGGAAACAACCATATCATTACACCTCTCCCATAAATCGAATAATGGATTTGTGTGAGAGGTGAGTTTTAAGAGAGTACTCGAAATGAAACCAATCTTATTCTTGGCTCTAAGGGCACGTCGCATGGCTCTTGACCATGTGGTGTAATTATCAGTGGTTAAAAGCTCAAGAACTAGAGTAATGGCCGGACTATCACTATGGTCAAGCCGAAAAGGGTTTGTGAGATCGTTGAGATTGAGGTATGAGGGGAGCAGATTAGGGTTAGGTAAATTAGGGGTGGAAGGATTGGGGCATGATGAGTTCAATGGGGTTTCAGGGGTGAGATTTTCCATCGGGTTTTGTTTCTCATACTCTTGATACCATGTAAGTAACAGAAAGTAAGAAAACAGAGAAAAGCATAGTGCGAAGAATGAGAAAGTGGAAAGATATCCCCAAAACTGTATATTGTTCATTCATTAATTGTGATATATATAGAACCAAAAATATAACAACCTAACAACCTGCTCTAACAATCTTATGACATGTGGAAATGCAAATATAAATGAAATACAATTATTTTCTATTCTAACACTTGGAGCAACAGAACTACAAATCCAATATTTCACAATGGAATTTAAACGATTCTAGTTAGTAAAAGTAATATATGGAGACGTTGAATTACCTAGATATCTTGGTGGAAAACACAAAGAACTATTCGAGATCCCTACTAACCCATAGGCTATGACATATTCATGATCTGATCCTTCCAAACGATGTAATCGTGATCTCCCAATTTGACACACAAATTCACACTCATAGGGGGCGAAGAGGACAACCCTTGAGCAAGAGAATCAATCATGTTCATACCAAAGGCTAGACAAATGTTGAACGTGGAAGCATAAACCATTAGGGTACAACAGGTACAACATAAACCCCATGAATTGAAATTGAATTAGACGAATTGGATTGTGATCGAACATTAGCTTCCTTATAACTAGCCATGCTCAAGAAAAATGATATGATACCACACAAGAACCCTTAGGTTCAATCAAGAAGAAGCACAAAAGAGAAAACAATGAAATAGAAAAACAACAACACGCATATACTGCACATGAAGTACTTATATATGTGAGTAACAAACCTAACTAACAAGCCACATGGCATACTAGCACAGGTTACAATACTAAGTACATATTAAAATATATGTTTATTAATTATTTTAATAAATAAAGTACTAAAAGTTAAATAACTACTTAACTATGAAAAAAAAACCTCCTTTTTGAGGCACAACAACATCAAGATTCATTTTAAGATGCACAAACAAAAAAATAAAAAATTATGAAAATAATTAACCATCATAACATAAAAATAATGTGGAGCATAAAAATATTTGCATTACAAACTTAAAAAGATAAATTTTAATTATAAAGAATTAATATTCATGTAATATAACAAAGTAAATTCTTATAATAAAAAAAAATTATAATATAATCTAATCAATATAATTAAATAAATAAATTTAATAATAATGAAAAATTTTGTAATTAAATTGAATGCTTTTGTTCAATTTTTCCTTTAATTATAATATGGCCATTATTTTCAAAATAAATATGTATTCTAGCATATGTAAAATTTCTAATATAAAAAATTAAATCATAAATAAATCTTATAATTTTATCTTTTACCTTTCAAGTTTTTCTTTCTTTATTTGTTTACATTGTTTGTTTTAACTGACTATGCAAAAAAAAAAAAAAGGAAAAATTAATTCAAAAGTATATTGTACATTTTAGGTTTTATAGGACTTCTTATATTGTAAAAAAAATTAAACAATAAATAAAATTCTTATAATATTTTATATTATATAACTAAAATTAATAATAAAAAAATAATTATAATTAAATTTACCAATTTGTCAAAATTTTCCATTAATTATGAGTTGTACCATTATTGAAAATAAATATGTATTTTAGTTTATCTATTCCTTTTAGTATAGAAAATTAATTCAAAAATAAAAATTTTATAATCTCATATTTTATCAAATCTTTTTTCTTCTTTATTTATTTGCATAATTTTTTTCACTCATTATTTTAAATTAATCATTATCATTAAACATATAAATAAATAGTAATGATAATTTTGTGATTAAAATGAAAATTTGATAACAAAATCTTCAAAAATAAAAATTGATTTTTTTCATCTATTATTTGAAAAGAAAAGGAGAAAAAAGAAAAATTAATTCAAATATATAACTACATGTTTTAGGTTATATAAGACTTTTTAAAATATAAATCATAAATAAGACTCTTAAGTTCTTATCTTTATAGAAATATAATATATTCATTATCATTAATCATTAAATAAATTATAAATAGTAATTTTGTAATTAAATTGAAAATTTGATGACAAAATCGTCTAAAAAAACAAATATATATTAAATAAGTAACATTTTTTTTTCTTACATTTATCTTTTATGTTATAATTAATTAATGGTGCTAGAATCTTGAAGGAAATTGGCATTGATCATTAGAGCTAATATATTTAGAACAAACCTGAACTTGTCCAATAAAATACAAAAAAAGCATGAGCCCATAGGCAGTAATGAAAGCTGCGAAGCAGGTCTCCCAGAAGTAACCACTTGATTGGAGGTTTTGGCCACAAGAACTGTATAGCATAAAATTAAAAACAAAGTAATGTTTTTTGATGAAGGTACAAAAACGGATAACAATTACCTACTTGTTTTTAAATATCAAATATTTACTTTTACATCTTATACATCACATAAATTTAAGAATATTAAAAACAGTATTATTTTAAATGGAAAATGGATAATAACGGCTCAAGTTTAACAAATGAAAACAAACTCTAAAAATATCTAACCTCAAATTTCGCAATCCCCACAAAAAAGAATAAAGAAACTTTTCTGGAAAATTTGATGTGAAGAGCAAACCCATTTCAATTGCTTCTTTGTAGATTCCGAAATTGAAGGTAGTAGTACTACTTGTTTCTGATTGATTTGTAGAGCAAAAATTGCTAACAAATGTCAAATTTTTCATACTATTCACGTATTTGCAATCAAAATTAGTTGAAACACAGCCTATAGTTTGTTTACAAGCATCGAACCAACATGACATCTCTCGCTGTACTGAAAAGAAGTACCAAAAAGAGCCGAATATCTGTATTAATGCCAACAAGCAAAACCATTAATATATAAAAATGTATATATAACCTTACTAGTATATCCTTATTTGTTAGAGTGAATAATAGTAAACAGTTGTCATGCACCATCAAATCATGGGAAAACCTTCATCATAACAATGGCACCCTCTAATAACAAAAATGTGGTGAATTAAAGAGACATAAATGATAAGTGATATAGAGATATAATACTGTTTGAGCAGGTAACAATATATTGTGTGCTTTGAATTTCCAAATTTACCATCCTAATACCATTTTTCACCAACTGTTTAAAGGGCGAGATAGACCACTAGAACATACCTCTATTATTATTATTATTATTATTATTATTTTATAGATATGAATTGATGGGCATTTAAATAATTTTTTCCAATAATTTATATAATAAATTATGACAATAGATTCTCTCCCATATTGATGACTCATGACCCCATACCAATATATATATATATATATATATATATATTACACTAGCCCTGAAAATGAATATTGTCTCATGAGATTTTTCTATCAATTTTTAATGAAACATTTTTAGGTTTGAATCAATAAATACAATCCTTATCTAAAAGCTCAAATTCCAAAATGAACTTACATGACTTAGGCAGAAGAAAAACGTCAAATTCCACAATGTTACTGCTACAGGACAGATAAAAGAACCCTTTTTAAGTTCCAAGTAAGCAAGGTATATCATTATAACCCTGGGAAAATATTGCAACATGATGATGGAGTTCAGACCCTTCATTTTTATTAACTGATTGGAGCTTCCCAATCCAGTAAAGAATTGTACCATTAACACCTGAAAATGTATATCTGGGTCCATCTTAGGTATTCAAATATGACAAAATTAAACAAATCTTTGGTGTTCTAACAATTCATAAAGTAATAATGTGTTGTACTTTGATGCCGATTTTGATATCTGATTTCTGATTTTTTTTTAAACTAATATTTTAATCAATTAAGTTTAATAACGATCTTTTATTTTGATTTTAACATTTGTAATGAATAACTTACAAAATTAATGATATTTCATAAATATATTGGTGATGGTTTTAAAAAAAAATATAAAAAAAATCATAAAATTAATTATTTAATCATAAATTATAAATCTTATTAAACACATGTCCTCATAAATTACTCCTATATGCGCTAATCTAAGTCATTTTACTTTTCAAAAAATTACCAACATGCTCACTTTTTAACAAAAACTCAAGTTTTTACCTAAATGCTCACATTTTGGCTTTCTATATAACAAATTGTACAACTAGTTGTACAGTAGGTCAATTGAGCATAGAGTACGTACATATATGAAAAAAGTTGTCATTTTGTTAAAACTGCTTATGTACATAAATCCATATTAGACCATTAATTTAACTCAATAGAATGATTTATGAAGATCGAATAAATATTCTTACTTGTGGAAGAGGAGCAATAGCCAAAATGTCAACTAGGATCTTGAAGTAACATACCCAAGACCTCCTTGATCGACGAAATGCTACTAGAACTTGGAGAAGTATATGCTCAAGGAAGAAAATGTCTGTGAATGAACGCAATGCCAGAGCAACAATCTTCAATTTGTTGTCAATAGTAACACACTTTTTAGTCTCATTTATGACTGGAACATATAATAGTAATGTATCCAAACATACTCCAATCGTAAATATAAATACATAGAGCTGATTAACCGTTAGAACGTTGTGGTAGTGAACGATTTCTCTCTTTATGACATTGGACATTGAAGCCTTCTTTGCCTTATGATCATTGATCTCAGCTAGTAAGTGTTGGGATTCAAAACTGTTGTTTGAAACAGGAAAATAAGTCTTACGGACGGATATCAAACTTATGAGGTATCAAACTTTCACACATTTAACACAAATACTTCAAGTTTCGTTTAACAACAAAAAATTAGTTATTTGAAATTTAAATTTCTATTTAGTAGTTTTGTACTAATCTCGTTTAAAATCTAGTTATTATGTGTTAAAAAGATTGAGAGGATATTAGTGATAGTTTGGGACCTCAACTGTTTAACCTATGTAATTGGGAGCTTGTAAAGGAAAGATGAGAACTCCGTATACTAACCTCTCTGAAACGCCATTGCGCTCTATATCTCTTTCTTGTTCATCATGATGCGTACCCATTATCACTATGTCTTAATCTAAATTAGCTTTCAAAAGGATGCGACTTAGTTTCAATAAACCTATCTGGTTCTGGTTCTGGTTCTGGTCCTGGTTCTCAAATGTATGCTGATTATATAGAAATTGAAATAACTAAATAAAGAGAGAATGGTTGGATTCATTATTCAAGCGTTTAGCAAATTAATGACGCATATATGTGAACGAAGACTTTGTCTTGACTATAGTCTCCAGAGAGGCTTTCTTGGTCAACTAATTAATTACCAAATAGATTGCGCTATCTGCTATCAGTCTACCAAAATTTCCAAAATTTAATTAGTCAATTTTTTGGATCATAGCTGTCAAAAGGGATGGCCTTTTCATTAAAAACTAGTTTTGGGCACGTATTTTCTTATATATATATATATATTTTTTACAAAATTTATATTTACACACTTATTATTAAAACTTGAATTATAAAATTTTTATATTTTTAAGTAAAATTTATATCGTATATATTTTTTTAAATATAAGAGATTATACAAAATAAATTAAAGATATTAAAAGATATCTTTTATTTAAATTGTTCAACTTTTAATGTCAAACAAATTCTACTATTCAATAAACTATTTCTAAAATAGGTAATATCATCATAAAAGTAGTTAATTAAACAATAAAAAATCTTGAATTAATACTTATATATACCTATTTTTAATGTGATAAAAAATGATCAAATAGAAGATAAATACTTTTTTTTTGGCCAGTGGTAAAAGTGTAATGCTTAGACTCATAAATTTGTACTTATATTAATTACAGTGTGACCAATGGTCAATTAATTTTGAAAATAAAAAAAAGTTATTCACTTTTAAAGAAATTTTTTTAAAAAGTCTTATTATAATTAATATGAGTACAAATGTAAATACAAATTTATGATACTTTTGTATTTTTTTGGTAGAAAATAAACCAACTCCGTCATATCTAGAGAACAAATAAACCTCATAAAGTATGATGTTATTTCCTTATGCAATTAGAAGTATGTCCTTTAACATCAACTCCAAAACAACATTATTAAACAAAATAACAACAATATAAAAAAAAAATTATCAAACAAAATAAAAAAATTAGGAAAAAAAAAACAAATATAACTTTTTTTTTAATTTCAACTCCTAAATAATTTTATCAAATTAAGAAAATCTCAAACAAAATAAAATTAAATAAATATTATTTGTATAAAGGACATATATATATATATATAAAGCTAGCTTTAGAGAAAAATGAATTGAATTAAAATAAATGAAATGCATATTTCTCACTTGCTATCATGCATATATGCTTGTCAAGTTTATTTTTTATTTTTATAATAATATATGTAAGAAAGTTAGTACATTATAATTTGATATTTGTCTTCTAAATTCGTGTCATGCATTCAATATTTTTTAATTTATTTATTATTTTTACACTTCACCTATTTCTATGATTATTTATTTACAAATTTAATTTTTTTAATAAATAAAACTTTAAACTTAAATAAAAATTTTATATATATATAAGAATTGATCTAATAGACAATATACAGTGAGCGACTCATGGACGACAAACTTAACAAATTAATATAACAAGCTTTTACTTACATCTTTTTACAAGGTGATCATTCACAACCATTTATTTATCTCTTTCATGTAACGTGGGGTTACTTATATGACACAATCTGACACTTTGTTTCTTCTGTATGTATCATGGCAGAAATCATTTATTATTTTGCAATTAATTAATTTAAGGTCCAATTCCAATAAGTGATGACATATAAAAAAATGAAAGAATGTAATAATTAATTTACAGTTAATTTTTACATGATTTTGAATTAATATTATCAAGTTATTAATTTTGTAGCCCGTGAGTACCCTTATATATATATATATATATATTAATACATTATTTACTATTTTTTTTTAATATAGCATAATAATTTAAAACTTGTGTTTAGAACATTCAAATTTAATTTCATTACTAAAAAACTAAAATTATATTTGTATTTATATTTGGATCTATTGTGTGAGTTAGTTTGAAAGCAAATACACTTATACGAAATAACATTGATATTTGAGTGAAAATATTTTAGAACATATAGCCATAAATAAAAACTAATAAAAATATTATATCAAATAAATAGAACCATAAAATAGGATTAACAAGAATAAAAAAAAACTTCTATAAGTATTGATAAACTAATATGATCTATATATAATTCATTTTAATAATTTTTTTAACACAAATATATTTTAGACATCAAATAAATCAAAAAAATAATTAATTTACGAAAATAAAAGTGAAAAATAAAACTTAAGAAATGATAGACAAAAAATAGAAAATATTTTTTTTCACACTAATAATAGGTCAAAATACCTAAAAGTACTAAACACACTAAGATTAGACCTACTCCATAATTTAAATTCTTTTAACTCTATTTTAGTTCATACCTAATACATTCATTCTCCCTTCTTAATAAAAATATAAAATTCTCTATTTTATAATTGTCAAACAAATAAATTTTATATGTAGAAAGTATATAAAAAAAACTCTATATCAAAAAAATATTGGAGCAAATTTCATTTATATATAGAATAATAGATCTAAAAAAAATAGAAATTGAAAAATAAAATAAATTCTATACATAGAAAGTATAAAAAAAATCATTACAAATTAAAAACATAAAACAAGTGTACTTACACTAATTATCTACTACATAAAATATAAATTACCCAATAAATTATATCACATGAATAAAAATAAAAAATTATCAAATAAATATATAATCATCAATTCTTCTTTATATATATATACTAAAAGAAAAGTGTATAAATATAAATAGACTTTTAGTAAAATTAAAAGAAAAGTGTATAGATATAAATAGACTTTTTTGTAAAAATATAGATATAAAAGTAGTAAATCTTATGAAGACATTTCTCTATTTCTTTATTTTTTTAACCCAAAAAATTGTTAAATAAATAATAGCTATCTAATTAAAAGCAACAAACTTTAAATAAAAATGTGAATAAAAAATTTTATCAAACAAAATAAAAGTCAAATAAAATAAATAGTATAGGAGTAACTCCCCTTTTAATACATACTAATAGAAATATAGATAGATAGAAACACAAATAAATAAATAAAAAGGTAAACTCTCATTTATATATAGATAATAGACAAATAGAAAATAAAATAAAAGAAATAAAAATATCAAACATAAATAAATAAAATAAATAAACATATCAAACACAAATAAATAGGAGAAAGTAAACTCTTATTTGTATATATATAGATAATAGATAGATAGAAACACAAATAAATAGGAGAAAGTAAACTCTCATTTGTATATAGATAATAAATAGATAAAAACACAAATAAATAGGAAAAAATAAATTATTCTTTATATTTAGATAATAGATAGATAGAACATAAAAGAAAAGAAATAAAAATACCAAATAACAAATACAAATAAATAAAATAAAATATCAAACACAAATAAATAGGAAAAAGTAAACTTTTTTTTATATATAGATAAATAAAAAAATATCAAATACAAATAAATAAAATAAAATAAAAATATCAAACACAAATAAATAAGAAAAAATAAACTCTCCTTTATATATAAATATAGATAGATAGAACCATAAATAAATAAGAGAAAGTAAACTTTTATTTATATTTAAATATAGATAGGTAGAAACAAAAATAAATGGGAAAAATCTCATTTATATATAAATAATAGATAGATAGTAAATTAAATAAATAAAATAAATATAAATATAAATAAATAAATAAAATAAACTCTTTTTTATATATATAGATAATAAATATATATTTTATTTTCTTATTTTCTTAAATTTATATGCATTTTTGAAGAATTAAAAAACTACTAATATATTATCATAAAATAAGGGGATCAAAGTGTACTTTTTTATTTAAAAAAGAGACTTTTCAAACGATTTTTACGTTGTGAAAAATACCAGTGGCTCACATTGAGCCAAGTTTCTTACAATTATTTTGTTGAGGCCGCAAAAAGGACGTAATAGGTGAAGATGGAATTAATGGAAATAGGTGAAGATTCTTAATGTTTGCAGCAAAACATTGATTATAGATGATGAATGCAAAGGACATGTTTTTGGCTTTTTGCCACTGAATGTTCAAATGGTTAGATTGGTGAGATAAAACCAATAAATAATTAAAAATTAAAATTAATAAAGCAAATCCTGAATAATTAGTAACATATACATATATTGAATACAAAATTGAAAAATTCAAAATAAGAGGTTTAGAGATAATTGAGGTACGTGTTTATTATGATGTCTTTTGAAATGGATTCGCTTTTTGACATAAGTGTTTGAAAATTTATAGACGTCTGTATTTCAAAATACAACGGTCAAAATTAACAACTAATAAATACAAAACTAATTTTAATAAATTAAAATTGAACCATCCTCTACCAACAAATTTATAATATTCTACCGAAATTTGGGAAAGAAACAATAATTTAGGAGATGACATTTGGGTATAAAATAAACATGTTTTCTACAATTTTAGTAAATTGGATTTTTGTATTTATTTTTTCAAAATTAATAAGATAGAGTAATTAATTTATAGTCACTTATATAAGATGATTAATTCTAATCCAACTTCAATAATTATTATATTCTTATAAAAATTTATTTTCAAATACACATATTAATTATTGAGATTTATCTATAAAGTGAAAAACCAAAGCAAAGCTAATCAAACCTTTATCTAATTAACGTGTAACATGCACGACCCCCTTTATTTGTTTATTTACTATTTAATAAATAAGTGGGTACATATCTTACTAGATGATCTTTTAAAATTTAATTTTGCATTCACTCAAATATAATTTTGAGTTTACCAACCCACTATAATTAGGCATTATACTAATTGGCCCACATTTAGATAATACCAAAAATAAATTTAATTAGTTTGTATGAGTCAAATATATCTAAATAAGATTTGTGATATTACCTAAAAATGATTATTTATTTAGTTATTTATCTAGTAGTATTTAAATGAGTTAATTAAACATATATTAAGAGATAATCTCCTAATAAAACTTAGATAAGATTTCTTTGATGAAATAAAATTTGACAGGATGATTGTTTTATAAAGGTTCCTATCCTAGCTCTATATAAGCCTATGACCCCATCAGTTAAGGCCAAGCCAAAGTATAGAGTATAGTCTATAAAACTTTTATTTGACGTTATTTTATGGTAGTTCTGGTGAGAAAATTTGAGACTTGGGTAACTATGGCTTGGGGTAATTTAATGTTGCAAATCTTCAATCAAGAATTAATTTTGTCTTACAAATTATATTAGAGCTGGAGCTCAATTAGCATTGCATTGCTGCACTCAAGATGGATCTCCAAGGTAAAAGTGGACTAGTGCGTGCTATACACATGGCTAGGAACGTAACCAGAAATATTTTTTTAGGAGGGCTAATTTATATTAAAAAAAATTAGAAAAATTTTTTTAATTTTTTTTATTTATGATATCAAGATTTATAGCTAACATTGAGAAAATAATATCAACTTCAAAAATAAACAAAAAAATTTTATTTAAGTTGTATCCGACGATACTTTAGAGCATAAAATTCATCAATTATCAATTCAGATTCAATTTCTTTTGCAAACTTAAACAAGTGGTTCTTGAGATTGCTTACTTTTTTGGTTGGTAGTCTCAATAGAAGTGTTTTTGGTTGATTGTTAGTCATTTATTTTCTTAAAGAATAAATGAAAAATTTTAAATGATCTAGAATTTTTGTGAGGTTTATCCATGATAATCTACAATAAAAATATTTAATGTAAATTAAAGTATACAAATTAAAAATTACAAATTTAAATAGACCTAACAACAAATAAACATAAAATTAAAATAACTAAAGAATTAAAAAATTAATAAATAAGTTATATGCCTAATAATTTTTTCACCAATTGATAGTAATTGATAAATATAGAAATTTAAAATAAATTTCATGTTCTAATATAATAATGAGATAATATATATTTTGAAATAAAGAACTCTAATTAATAATTTAAAGAAGAAAAAAAAACATATTTAATGAAATAATGGTGAATTGTTATAAAAAAAAGAGTGCTAAATACATATAAATTTATACTTAAATACAAACTTAAATTAATAATTAAACAATATTTATCGATCAAAAGTTTAAAAGTTATAATTTTTAGGAATATATAATACATAATTATTGATATGAGTATAAATTAAAACATAAATATTTAATATTTTTATTTTTTAAAAAAAATATATAATTATTATATAATATATTAGATTATATTTATACTATTAATATTAATTAAAAAAAATTTGAAAAGGCTGCCCGAGCTCAAGCCCGGTACAGCCCATGAACAGTTCCGTCGTTGCACATGGCTCAAGTTTCAATGAATAGTGGAGCCCTTGTTGAATCACGATAAAAACTTTGTAACATTATTTTAGAACTATTTGGACTCTCGAGGTTTGATTAAGTATGAGTGGGTTATTTGGCTCTTAGTTATCATTTAAGTAAACTCGACAGAGTATAGATGCCGATATCAGTGCTTGAAAAACAGTCATGTCTTGTGACGTAATGTATTTATTTGGAATGAATAAGTTTAGTTAAAGCATTTTTACTCAATTATTAGCTTCAAGAGATAAAAGAGGTCAAGATATAAAGATTCAATAATTAGAGCACTTAAATAACATCTTAGGAGCTAAAGAAGACAAAAGCATGTAAGATTTACATTAAGAAACAACTAGCATGTAAGAGAGTTATCAGGGAACTTACATAAAAAAGCGCACCATAGCATGGATTTTTGTGCCTCGTGGCACCAAAGCCTCAGATTTTACTATTGGAACCAAAATCAAGCTGCATGCTATGACAAAGAATTTTGTACGTCACTATAGAGATGTTGCACCAAGGAATGCATTTCTTTGCACCGCAACAACTGACTCTTGAATTTTACTATGGGATCCATAATTGAGCCATGCGTCAAGGTAGAGAATTTTGTGCACCGCGACCTATCTTCTTTTTCTGTCAAGATGTCAAGAAACCCTTTCTAGTGATTGTGATGTATTTACTTCACTTTTTTCAAAAACTTAACTTATAAATACATCCTAAAACCTTCTTAAAAAGAGAGTAAATAGTAGCCAAAAATATACCATTCTCCAACACAAAACTAGAGAGAAAACTCTATTGTATGTATTTAGTATTTTCGGCTCTAATCTATGTTTTGTTTTACCAACATCTCTATAGTACATTGGCAAACACTCTGTGTCTCCGAATGTCATTTCTTGTACTTTTCTCAATTATCATTTAATTTTTTTTTTTTTTTTTTTTGAGATATAGCAAGATGCCGATAACTATTTCTTAAAAAAGAAGAAGAAAAAAAAAAAAGAAACAATGCAAATCTAATATATCATATGATTCATAACTAATTAACACAAAATATAAACATTTTATAAAATAAAACATTACAAGCCACTACTTCTTATTCCAATAATAAAAACACACATGATTAAAATTCTAAGCAATCCTCGGATGAGCACACATGATTAAAATTCTAAGCAATCCTCGGATGAGCTGCAGCCTTTAGGCTTTTTTTTAGATCACAGCGGCGCCGCCAACGCCTAGTACTTCTGTATTTCATATTCCGACATCTTTCCTTTGTTATTGGACCTACCAAGTGCTCAATATACACCTGTGTAACAATTATATTTAATTAATTTTAAGTACTGATGATTTTTCTTTTTACTAATTAATCGATAAATCCATTTAGTTGTATAGTTAGAGACATAATGACATGAAGTAAAATAGTTTAGATTTGAAACTTTGTTTATTCTTTAACCAAATTAAGAAAAACTTTTTGCCAAAGTTGTTGGTTTTTATTATACTTAATTCATTGTCTCCCAAATTATAACATGTTATACATTTCAAAGAAAGCGTAATTAGACCTATCGATACTTGACATAAATATTCAAAGCAATTACGTAATATGGGATGAGTAAGCAAAACATAAAACTCACCAGACTCACTCTCTCTTGTATCTAAAGAAAATTTAGAATACGACTCAAATTCCAAACGAAAATTAAGAGAGAATAGTTGTTTTAAAGTATTAGGATTAAAAGAAAAGAATGAATAGATAACTTTTTTAAATAAGAAATTTTATTATTATTATTATTATTATTATATGGAGCTTGCTTATTTATACTTTAAAAGTCTATTGAAAAATTCATATAAAATTAATATGGGACTTCATTACATATATAAAAAAAAAAAAACTTAATAATTTTTAGAGAAAAATATCACAAATTTTTTTTAGATTAGTTTATTATTTGTGTCGTTTAATCCCTTATGATAAAAACAGTGTAATTTAGTTTCTTAGTTTTGTAAAAATGACTAATTAAAAATAAATTATATTATTTTAATGATTTTTTATTAAAATATTATTATTTTTATGTCAAATGATTAAACGTGATTAAAATATAACTCTTTAACAATGGTAGAGTTACAATTAATATGAAAAAAATCATAAAATATTTGTTTTAATTTAATAATTGCTAATTGTCAATGTTTTATTGATTTTTAATTTTTGTTAAAAATTAAGATATATATTTAAATAATTTTTGTTTGAATATTATTATTATTTTTTTTTAAACAATTTTATATTAAATTAAATTTTTATCTTTATTAAAAGACTCTCATTTTAATCGCTTTTGTTAAATAATAATATTTTAATAGTAAAATCATTAAAATAATATAATTTGATTTTAATTGGCCCTTTTAGTTTTTAAAAGACAATGAATTAAAAGACATCATTTCAAATCTAAAGAACTAAATGAAACACATGATCTAATTTAATGAACTTATGTGACTCTTCACCCTAACTTTTACTTCCTTATACTAGCTACTTATTTTGATTAATTTAGTAAATAAATTACATTTTTGTCTCCCAATATTGTTCTTATAACAATGTTGTTTCTTATTTTTATCAAATTTTATTAATAATTAATGGTGCAAGAATCTTGAAGGAAATTGGCATTGATCATTGAGCTAATATATTCAAAACAAACCTGGACTTGTCCAATAAAATACAGAAAAAGCATGAGCCCATAGGCGGTAATAAAAGCTGCGAAGCAGGTCTCCCATAAATTGCCACTTGATTGGAGGTTTTGGCCACAAGAACTGTATAGCATAAAATTAAAAAAAAAAAATTAATGTTTTTTTTTTTCTTAATCGGATAACAATTATCTACTTCTATTTATTTTACTTGTTTTTAAATCTCAAATATTTACTTTTACATTTTATGCATGACATAAAATTAAAAATATAAAAAAAAAAAATTATTTTAAACGGTAAATAGATAACAACTATTCAAATTTGATAAACAAAAACAAACTCAAAAAGTGTCTAACCTCAGATTTCGCAATCCCCACCAAAAAGAATAAATAAACTTTTTTGGAAAGTTTGATGTAAAGTGCAAACCAGTTTGAATTGCTTCTTCATAGATTCCAAAATCAAAGGTAGTACTAGTACTTGTTTTTGGTTGATTTATAGAGCAAAAATTGCTAATAAATGTCAAATTCTTCATGCTATTGTATTTGCAATCAAAACTAGTTGAAACGCAGCCAATAGCTTGTTTACAAGCATCGAACCAACATGACATCTCTCGCTGTATTGCAAAGAAGTACCAAAAAGATCCATATATCTGTATTCAAGTCAACAAACTAAACCATTAATATATAAATAAGTATATATAACCTTCCTACTATGGCCTTATTTTTTAGAGTGAATTATTAATAGTAAACAATTGTCATGCATAAGCAAATTATGGGACCCTCTAATAACAAAAATGCAGTGAGTTAAAGAAACACAATTGACAAGTGATACAGTAATATAATACTTAAGTAGGTTCCAATTTACCATCCTAACACCATTTTTCGCCAACTCTTAGTATTGGCCAACTAGATGCAAATACACAACTAATAAATTTTTACCAATTTTATTCAATAATTTATTTTAATTATAAATAAGTATATATTATATTTTTTAATAATCATCATTTTTGAACAATTTTATTCATTAATTTGTTTTGATTACAAATAGGTATATGTTATTTTTTTTTAATAGAAATAGATAATCATCATACTTTTAATAGAGTTAAAATTCTTCTTTTAATAAAGTTATATTTCTTTTAAGCCTCTTGTCGAAAATCAAGATTAAAAATATATCTTTAACATATTATGTAATTTGTTTATTAATAATATCAAATATAATAAAATTGTTTAACTTTATTTGCAAAAATTCCATTCAATTTGTTCATTCAAATTACTTTTTAGCTTAGATAATATAATGAATATTGTATAAAGTTTTTTTTTTTTTTTTTTGCGATTTTTCTATCAATTTTTAATGAAACATTTTAGGATTTGAATCAATAAATACAACCCTTGTCTAAAAGCTCTTAATTCCTTTAGAATAAATCGAATTTCTACTCAGAATTTGTTAAAAAAATTGAGTAATTTTGTTAACTAAAAATCACTTCGTTATATATATATATATATATATATATGTGACACGTGTTATTCCATTATATTTGATAGAAAATTACATGCGTTCTTGTCTTATACTTTTTCACAAATGAATTTAAAAACACATTTTTTAAACAAGAATACTAGACAGCTCTTAAGGCCAAATAAAGGAACTTATGGGACTTACTAAATAAAGGAACTTATGGGACTTACTAAATATACAAATAGACAAATATGTATGTCTTCATTATACACGTAATTGCAACATATATAAGATATTAAAAAAAAAAATGGAAAAATGAACTTACATGACTGAAGCCGAAAAAAAACAACAAATTTGACGATGAGCCAAGCGGTAAAGAAAGACATAAACAACATAAAATTGCTTGTGATACTAGAAATAAGGCCAAACACGTAATTGCAACTTACATATGATATTAGAAATCAAAAAAAGTTTAAAATGAACTTACATGACTGAGGCAGAAGAAAAAGGTCAAATTCCAAAGTATTACTGCTTTAGGAGATATAACAGGATCCTTTGTAATTTCCAAGTAAGTAAGGTATATCATTATCACTCTTGGAAAATATTGTAACATGATGATGGTGTTCAGACCCTCCCATGTTATCAACTGTTTGGAGCTTCCCAATCCAACAAAGAATCGAACCATTAACACCTGAAAATGTATATCTGGGTCTATCTTAAGTGTTCAAATATGACAAAATTAAACAAATCTTAGGAGCTCTAACAATTCATAAAGTAATAAGGTGACGTTTGATAAACGATTTTTATTTCTGTTTTCTGATTTTTTTTTTTCAAGTAAAATTTTAATCAGTTAAATTTAATAACGATTTTTTATTTTAATTTTAACATTTTTAATGAATGACTTACAAAATTAACAATTTTATGTACATCCATATTAGAGCATTAAAGCTGTAATTTAATTCAATTGAATGATTTATGAAGAAGGAATGTAAACAATTGTGTCTGATATTCTTACTTGTGAAACAGGAGCAATAGCCAAAATGTCGACTAGGATCTTGAAGTAACATACCCAAGACCTCCTTCGTGCCACTAGAACGTGGTTAAGTAGATGCTCAAGAAAGAAAATGTCAGTGATTGAACGCAAGACCAGAGTAACAATCTTCAATTTGTTGTCAATAGTAACACACTTTTTAGTCTCATGTATGACTGGAATGTATAAGAGTAATGTATCCAAACATACTCCAATTGTAAATAAAAATAAACAGAACTGATTAACCGATAGAACATTGTGGTAGTGAACGATAGCTCTCTTTATAACAATGGACATTGGAGCCTTCTTTGCCTCATGATCATTTTTCTCAGCTACTAATTGTTGGGATTCATAACTGTTGGTTGAAACAGGAAGATAAGTCTTATGGACGAATATATGTTATTGGCTAAACAGCGTATGAGATTTAACACTTGAAGTTTCGTTTAACACAAAGTACTTAGATTTTAAATTTGGTAACAAATACATGTTACTTGTGTATTAAAAAAACAATTGAGGTAATTAGTGAAGGTTTGGCTACCTCAACTGATATTAGTCAAATTTGGAGTTTGTGAAGGAAAGATGGGAACTGAGTAAATGAGAACAGAACTATATATGTATACTACTAACCTCCCTATAAAGCCATTGTGCTCGATATCTCTTTCTTGTCCATCATGACTCGTATCCATTACAACTATATCTAAATCTAAATTAGCTTTCAAAAGGATGTGACTTGGTTTCAATAATCCTAACTGGTTCTCAAATGCTGATTTTATAGAAATTGAAATGATTAAATAAAGAGAGAGAGAATGGTTGGATTCATTCAAGCTTTTAGCAAATTAATGACGCATAGATGTGAACAAAGTCTTTGTCTTGACTCTTGACTATAGTCTACGGAGAGTCTTTCTTTGTCAACTAATTGACCAAATTTGTTTTTAGATATTAAATTGTGCTATCTGCTACTTTAATTAGTCAATTTTTTTCCTATCATAGCTGTTAAAAGGGACGGCAATTGTTCAAGTCCCTTTCTTCACATGTTTGGGTTGGTTTGGTGTGTCACTAATTTTTATTTCCTCCAAGCAAACAGTAACAGTAACAAACTTTAATATTGTGTCTTGATAATAAAAAACAAAAAACAAAAATACAGAAAAATGCCCCCAAAAATATAGAAAATATTTATACATATAAAATTTATATAAACAGTTGACCAAAGAGTCTCATTTTTATAATAAAAAAAAATTGATCCAAGTGTATGTGGCATTGTGTTTGTAAAAAAATATAATTTTTAGCTTGATATTTAATGTAATGGGTTAAGGATGAAAAATGATAGTGCAAAAATTGCACAAAGTAGAATTTTGGATTGTAAATGGTTTGAAACAAAAATTTCTTCTGCTTTCAAACGTTTAGAAATTAAATTTATATGTATATTTGAAAAATTAGAAGACTCTATTTATTATCATAAAATAAGAAATTAATGTGTACTTTTTATTAAATGAAGAGACTTCTCAACCTTTTTCACGTTCTTAAAATACAAGTGACTCACAATGAGCATCATTTATTACAATTATTTTGTTGAGGCAGCAAAAAGGACGAAATAGGTGAAGATGGAATTAATGTTTCATTTTTTTTAGGTGAAGATGGAATTAATGTTTCATTTGAAAGAGAGGGAAGTAGGAAGTTCATGTTGCTCTTCTTTGTTCAAGATAAATCTTTAAATTAAATATATTAAGATTTTATGGTATTTGAAATTTTTGTACCCACTTTATGAGCACCGTTTGAAATTGTTAGATTGATGAGATAAAACAAAAAAAATAATTAAAAATTAAAATTAATAAATTATTTCTAGAATAATTTAATAACATAAATATATATTGAATACAAATTAAAAAATTAAAAATAAAAGGTCTATAAATAACTGAGGCCCATGTTTATTACTGTGTTTTTAAAACAGATTTGCTCTCTATTATATAGGTGTTTGAAAATCCATTAACGTATGTCTTTTAAAATATAACGATCGAAATCAACAATTAATAAGCACATTTTAATGAAATAAAATTGTTTGATCATCTACAAAGAGAATCCTAAGATTCTACGATAATTTTGGGAAATAAACAATAATTTGGGATGTGATATTAGGCTATAAAATAAAATGGACCGTCTTCTGCAATTTTAGTAAATTGGGTTTCTACATTTCATTTTGATTAAATAGGCCTGGGTTATTTAACTTTTTTTTTTTTATCATATGTGTGAATGAGATAAAGTATGGATGCTGATAAGTCACTACTACAAAAATAATATATGTTTCACAATTTTTAACAATACTGCTAAGATCACAATTAACCAAACTCGTTTTTAGATACTTGATTGCGCTATCTGCTACCGGTCTAGCAAAATTTAATTAGTCATTTTTTTTCCTATCATAGCTGTTAAAAGGGATGGCAATCGTTCAAGTCCCTTTCTTTATAAAATAGTATGTTTTTAGCGTCTTTGTTTTTTATTGGTAAATCTTTTTTTTTTAATTTCTTATTATATAAGTCTAATTTTTGTTTCCACCAGCCAAACAGCAACAAATTGTAGGTATTGTGTTTTGATAATAAAAAAAATGCCCGCAAAAAATATAGAAATTTTTTATAAAATATAAAATTTTCAAAAATAATTGACCAATATATATATATATAATATATATATATAACTTTTCAAATTCAGTATTAAACTATTAAAATACAATAACAATTTTGCCCTAACTAAATTCGCTTTATTATTTTTTTCAGAATTTTTTATTAATAAAATAATATTTTAATATTCAAAAAGAGACTAAAGTGTCCCATTTTTACAAAAAAATGATCTAATTGTCCCTCGTGGTATCATGTTTGTAAAAGAATAGATTTTTTAGTGTGATATTTAATGCAATTGATTAAAGACGAAGAGAAAATAGATGGTGCAAAAGTTGCACAAAATAGAGTATTGGGTTGTGGACTATATATATTAAAAGTTAATTTTTTATTTATTCAAATATAATTTTGAACTTACCAGTTACTCACTAATACAAAGTAGACCCAAAACCATTCCGTACATAGTACAATGGCAAGAAGTTGTTGAAAAAAATAAAAACAATACAAATGTAATATATCATGAGATTCATAACTAATTTAACACAAGATAACATGACACTTCTTAATCTAATAATAAAAAAAATGCACAATAAATAGTTGCCTCTAAAATTCTAAGCAATCATTCTATCAGCTCATCGTTGCCCATAATAATAACTATGTTGTTATTACCATCACTGATTTTAAAGTTCAACGTAATATTTGTGTGATTAAAAGCATAAAATTTAATGATTCTTCTTTACGAATAATATAACTGTTTTTAGCACAAATCACCGATTTTAGGTTAAGTAATTATCTCCTCCAATATTTTGCCATCTACACTTTGAAAAATTACAACCTATAATATATAATTTAAATATCAATGGTTATTAATTTGGCCTATAAATTAAAGGTTCAATTAATGCTTATGATGATTTGATGTGATTTTGTATTCTTGGTCCAATTATTGTTCCTAATGTATCCTCATTTACCTTTATTGTTTCCATGTAAAAATATATTCTACAATTTAATATTTTTTTTTTAAATAATGGTGACAGCTCATAACACTTTAGAAAAAGTAGCATAATTGTTTTAAATGTGGAGCATTGCATAGAATTTTAGGGCAATTTAGTACTCTTTCTTCATCTTCTTTTTTACATTTGATGGATTAATATAACTATTAAATGTCACATTGAAGTTTGGTGATTTATTTTTGAAATAATATTTACATATTTATACACTTACATATACACTAGTAAATTTCAAACCAATATTTTTATAATATCCACAAAAAATATATATTATTACATCTTTATTTTTTAAAAGTAAGGCAGGTGACTCCATAAGTCTTATAATTATTGAAAATGTGACAAATAAGTTTCATATTAATTGTTTAGTGCAATTTAATTTTATTGTTATTAAAATTATCCGCATAAAAATAAATAATATTTTTATGTTTATATTTGTTTGATGTATTTTTTTTTATTTTTCAATTGTAATTATTCAAGTCATTACAATACTTATCTAATACTAAGTAAACTATGAGCCCTTACCAAAATTTCCCCTAAAGTAACAAAATAGATCCCTATTCTTGAAAATGTTGATAAGACTAAATTGATCTAAAAAAATTTAATTGTATATCATAATTTTTTCATAAATAAAATTTTATTTTTAATCTTATACACAGGGAACACATGTTTTTTTTTTTCCCTTGTAACATAAAAAATAATATTTTTATGCATTTTGAAAAATGCGGCATACATAAATCATAAATTGTGAATCAAAATTTTAAATTATTTTGTCATTAATATTTTTTTCTCTATAAATAGCAACTTATTGGTTGGCATGCATTGCTATTAAGTTGAAATTTGTTTCTTAAAGATGTCTAACCTCTGATTTTGTAATCCCTACCAATAAGAAATTAATGCGTACCTTTTTATTAAATGAAGAGACTTCTCAAACTTTTTCACGTTCTTAAAATACAAGTGACTCACAATGAGCATAATTTATTACAATTATTTTGTTGAGGCAGCAAAAAGGACGAAATAGGTGAAGATGGAATTAATGTTTCATTTTTTTAGTATACCAACAGCTAGAGCTCCATTTGAAAGAGAGCGAAGTAGGAAGTTCATGCTGCTCTTCTTTGTTCAAGATTAATCTTTAAATTGGATATATTAAGATTTTGTGGTATTTGAAATTTTTGAACCCACTTTATGAGCACCGTTCGAAATTGTTAGATTGATGAGATAAAACAAAAAATAATTAAAAATTAAAATTTATAAATTATTTCTAGAATAATTTAATAACATAAATATATATTGAATACAAATTAAAAAATTAAAAACTAAAAGGTCTAGAAATAACTGAGGCCCATGTTTATTACTGTGTTTTTAAAACAGATTTGTTCTCTATTATATAGGTGTTTGAAAATCCATTAACGTATGTCTTTTAAAATATAACGATCGAAATCAACTATTAATAAGCACATTTTAATGAAATAAAATTGTTTGATCATCTACTAAGAGAATCCTAAGATTCTACGATAATTTTGGGAAATAAACAATAATTTGGGATGTGATATTAGGCTATAAAATAAAATGGACCGTCTTCTGCAATTTTAGTAAATTGGGTTTCTACATTTCATTTTGATTAAATAGGCCTGGGTTATTTAACTTTTTTTTTTTTTTATCATATGTGTGAATGAGATAAAGTATGGATGCTGATAAGTCACTACTACAAAAATAATATATGTTCACAATTTTTAACAATACTGATAAGATCACAATTAACCAAACTCGTTTTTAGATATTCGATTGCTCTATCTGCTACCGGTCTAGCAAAATTTAATTAGTCATTTTTTTTTTCTATCATAGCTGTTAAAAGGGATGGCAATCGTTCAAGTCCCTTTCTTTATAAAATAGTATGTTTTTAGCGTCTTTGTTTTTTATTGGTAAATCTTTTTTTTTTTTTAATTTCTTATTATATAAGTCTAATTTTTGTTTCCACTAGGCAAACAGCAACAAATTGTAGGTATTGTGTTTTGATTGTTAGATTGGTTTACAAAAAGTGAAAATCATAGTTTTCTAAATTCCATGTTGAATCAAGAGAAGAAGAAAAAATTATAGCGGAAGCGTACCAGAATCCATAGTGTTCTTCTATCGAACGGGTTCAGATCTTCCAATTGATGCGTAGTTGTCTCAATGGTTTTTCTCTGTTGATGGGGATACAGAGAAAACTTGTGTTCTACAAGTACTACGCTGAAATGGGGACCATGACCCCTTTATATAGATAACCGCCAAAGGCGGTTATCAATAATGAGTATTTTCAAATTGGCCCCTCATCAATTTAAAAATATAAGTCCGGTCTCTACACATTAATTCCACGATAATTTAATACCCGACAGCCAAAATTAAACTTTATAGATCACCTTTTAATTGACTAAACTATAAGATAGCATAGCACATTTAAAACTACATGTGTGGCCCCACATATTAATAATAATTTTCCAACAATCTCCCACTGGGCCACATATGTAACTTTGTAAATGTGCATAACCTTATGAGCTCATAAAATTGCCATCACAATTAGGGTACTTCTGAACAATCTCGTCCATTAATCATACTGATACAGGATCAAAGCGATCTTCGTCACATTTATCGTGACTAAATCTATCAATGGTCACATATACCAATACAACTAAATGACATAGATCAATCATGGATGTGTAGCATGAAAATTACATGTAATGTGATCCAAACATGTCTATTTTCAACTAGTCCTACTTTATTCTTTATTGAGATCAATACTACCACATTATTTGACAGAGTGTATTAAACCAAAACTTTACTTCTGCAGAAAGTAAACTGAATAATATATGTATATAACAAATCTGAAGTTTAACATAAAGCAACAAATCAAATTCAAACTCCCACTAAACTAAAGTATCCTCAAACAGAATAACACCCATATGAGCAGTATGCTCGTGAAAGACCTTGGGTGGTAGTCCCTTTGTGAGCGGATCCGCTATCATGGAGTTTGTTCCTATGTGCTCTATAAAAATCTGACCACTCTGCACTCTTTCTTTCACAACCAGAAACTTGATGTCAATATGCTTTGACTTCGTTGAGCTTCTGTTGTTGTTAGAATATAGAACCGCTGATTTATTGTCACAAAATAATTTGAGTGGTCTTTCAACACCCTCTAAAATACGCAGCCTAGTGACAAAATTTTGCAGCCATATTCCATGATTTGATGCCTCATAACAAGCCACAAATTCTGCGGCCATGGTGGATGAAGCCACAAGCATTTGCTTGGCAGACCACCAAGAAATTGCCCCACCAGCCAACAGGTAAACATAACCTGATGTGGATCTTCTGCTATCTTGGCATCCAGCAAAATCAGAGTCGGAGTACCCAATGATCTATAACCGATCTGATTTTCTATATGGGAGCATATATTCCTTTGTTCTCTGTAAGTATCTCATAACCCGTTTGGCTGCTTTCCAATGATCCATGCCTGGGTTACTTAAATATCTGCCTAACATGCCAACTATGAACGCAATATCTGGACGCGTACATACTTGGGCATACATTAGACTCCCTACAGCCGAAGCATAAGGAATCTTCTGCATGTCTTTAATTTCAAGGCTATTCTTTGGGCATTGGCTAAGACAAAATTTGTCTCCCTTAGAGACTGGGGTTTCACCTGGTTTGCAATTTTGCATGCCAAACCTATTGAGAACTTTCTCAATATAGTTCCTTTGTGACAGTCCCAATATACCCCGAGAGCGATCTCGGTGTATCTCAATTCCTAATACAAAGGAAGCTTCACCAAGATCTTTCATTTCAAAATTCTTTGATAGAAATCTCTTAGTGTCATGCAAGATGCCTATGTCATTTGTGGCAAGTAAAATGTCATCGACATACAAAACCAAAAAAATATGCTTACTCCCACTGAACTTGTGATACACACAATCATCAACGACATTCATCTCAAAACCATACGAAACAATGACTTGATGAAACTTGAAGTACCACTGACGAGAAGCCTGCTTGAGTCCATATATGGATTTCGTCAATTTTCAAACCATATTCTTTGAATCTCCTAATACAAAGTTTTCTGGTTGTACCATATAAATTGTTTCTTCAATGTCACCATTGAGAAAAGTTGTTTTGACATCCATTTGATGCAACTCAAGGTCAAAATGTGCAACAAGCGCCATAATTGTCCTAAAAGAGTCTTTCGTGGAAACCGGAGAGAAAATTTCTTTAAAGTCAATTCCTTCTTTTTGAGTAAAGCCTTTGGCTACAAGACGTGCCTTATACCTCTCCACATTACCCTTTGAATCCCTTTTGGTTTTAAATATCCATTTACAACCAACGGGATTCGCACCAGCCGGTAATGTAGAATCGTTTCTGAAAAATTTGATGCGCTCGATGAGCAAACTAGTTTGAATTGCTTCTAAGTAGATTACAAAGTCAAAGGTAGTACCAGTACTTGTGTTTGGTTGATTTATAAAACAAAAGTTGCTAGTAAATGTCAAATTCATTATACTGTTGTATTTACTATCAAAACTAGTTGAAATGCAACCGATAGCTTGTTTACAAGCATCGAGCCAACATAATGTTTCTCTCTGTACTGCAAAGAAGTATAAAAAAGATACAAATATCGGTATTCAAGACACTAAGTTATCAATGTTAGCGTGAGTAATGTAATTAATGTCTATCTGTAATAGAGTTCTAAGTTGTACATAGTTCTATTTTATTTAGGACTCTTGTATTTTATCTTCTATATATACCTCTATTGTAAGGTAGTAATACAACAAGAAATACATTTTCATTCAGTATATTTAACTTGGTATCAAAGCGAAGGTTCGTAAAGGAATTTTATTGTCTTTTTTCTGTCTGTACCGTCTGTCCCGTGTCGCCGCTTGTCCAGCGCCGCCTGTCTCTCGCCGCCGCCTGTCCCGCACTGCCTGTCTTGCGCCGTCTCCTATCCAGCGCCGCTGCTACGCTGCCAGTCCCGCGCCTATCTCTCCTGCGCCGCGAGTCAGCCAGTCCAGCTAATGCCAATGCTTCCATCAGTCAGCACCTGTCCCCAGATCTGTCTCTGCTCACCGTTGCCTCCAGCTCACAGTCGGCTCCAGCTCGCCAGTCGCGATCTCTAGCCATCCAGTCCGTGGTCTCACGTCATCTGCAGACCAGTATCACCAAGCCCAGTGCGCTCTCACCGCTAGCCTCTGCCCTGCGCGCCTTCGCCCCACGCTCTGCTCTACGCGCCCTCCTGCCGCTCCGCTCTAAGTGCCCTCCTGCCGCTCCGCCTGCTCGCTGTCAGCACCACGCAGCCCAGCATCTTCCATCTAAACCCTAAGCCCACGTACACATAAAACCCTAAGCCCACATACACATAAAACCCTAAGCCCGAAGCCCACATACACATAAAACCCTAAGCCCAAAGCCCACATACACATAAAACCCTAAGCCCACATACACCAGCCAAGTCAACAACCAGTCAACGGTTAACGATCAAAAAAAAAAAATCCGCTGCATCTTATTATTGTCTATTTTAATGGGAGATTCAAGCGACAATCAGTGTTTTAAGACAACTGAAATTCTGAAATTTGAGGTTTCTGTCAAGAGTTCAGAAGGTGGCTCTTTCGGTGGTACCAAACTCAATGGTACCAACTTTTGAACATGGAAAAGGGTTATGTCCGTTTATCTCCGTGGGATGCACAAGATGGGACATGTGACTGGCACAATCAAGGCTCCTCGTGAAGATGATATGGAGGTCTATACTAAGTGGGAAGATGATAATGGCCTTGTAATGTATATTATATTTCGAGCCATCACAGATGATGTACTACAGATGGTGGAAGAGTGTGACACAGCTGAGGCCATATGGAAGACTTTAGGAGACCTCTACACTAATGAATCTGACTTTATACAGGTCCACGAATTAATGTACAAAGCTACCAGCATGCAACAGAATGGGCAACTAATGTCTATGTATTTTACCAAGCTAAAGAATACATGGGCTGAAATTGATCAGAAACATCTGTACAAAATTAAAAATCAGGAGAACCTTATATGGTACCAAAAAGAAAAGGAGCTTGAGCGAGTTCATGCATTTTTAAGAGGACTTGATACGAAACATAATAGTGCCAAGGGCGAATTGCTTTGAATGTCAGACCCTCCGAGCTTGACCACAGCTTTTACATACATCCATAAGGATGAATCTCAGCAGGAAAGTCTTAATCAGGCACATATTGAATTATCTAGTCTAGCCATTCAAGCCAAATCAAAGGCACCTTTTCTCCAGCAGCAAAGTTCAGTTCCACTTCATCAACAAGGACCTTCATCATCTTTTCTCCAAAAGCAGAGTTCAGTTCCACTTCATCAGCAAAGACCTCCACCAGGCTTTGCCAATCGCCCTCATCTTCATTGCTCTTATTGCAATGAAGGAGAACATATCCGAGAGACTTGCTGGAAATTGAATCCGCACCTTAGACCTAAAAGGCCAAATTATCGTCCTAAAGCGAAAGCAGCTGCTGTACAAGTAGTACAGGAACCAGATTTCTATGGAGTGACTGGATAGGATCATCGTGTGACATGTGGAGGTACCCTATAGCTTCAATAGCTGGTCGTGGTAAGTTTGGTATGGCCTTAAGCGTTTTTCACTTTGATGGGTCTAATACTTGGATTATTGATTCTGGTGCGTCTGATCATATGACTTATGATAAATCGTATTTTACTGAGTTATCTTCCCCTCCAGTGTCTTATATTACGAATGCTAACGGTGAAGCTTTTCCTGTCTTAGGAAAGGGGTCAGTCCGTATCACTCCAACTTTACAGCTCCATAATGTTTTATATGTGCCTCACTTATCCCATCACTTAATATCTGTCCCACAGTTGAATACCGAGTCTCAATGTTCTGTAACCTTTTATCCTATGTATGTGATTTTTCAGGATCTTCTTACCAGGGAAATAATTGGTCAAGGGTATCTGAGGGGCAGATTGTTTCGTCTAGATTAGAACTACGCAGGGGAGAAACCAGGAGCACAGTCCCGCACCGCATTGACCTCGAGTTCTGACAATCTAAGTAAAATTTGGTTATGGCATCGCCGCTTAGGGCATTCTTCTTTTAGTCTTATGAAAAAATCTATGCCTACTTTGTTTATTGGTGTTAGTGAGTCTCTTTTACATTGTGAGACGTGTGTTTTGGCCAAAAGCCATCGTATTACTTATTCTCCTAGTATTTCTAATAAAAGTACTGTTCCTTTTGAGTTAATTCATTTTGATGTTTAGGGACCGAGTAGAGAGCCCACTATATCGGGCATGAGGTATTTTGTTTCGTTTATTGATGATTGTACAAGATTGTCATGGGTTTCTCTTTTTCGAACCAAAGATGATGTTTTTACAATTTTTCAAAACTTTGGTACTCATGTTCAAACACAATACAATAGCACCATTAGAGTCCTACGTTCTAACAATGGGGGAGAATATGTTAATCATATGTTTCAAGATTTTTTCAAAACACATGGAATTGTTCACCAAACTACTTGCTCACAAACACCAGAACAAAATGGGGTGTTTGAAAGAAAAAATCGTCATTTACTTGATATGACTCATGCACTCCTATTTAGTGCTCATATGCCAAAATACCTTTGGGGCGATGCTATACAAGCTTCCGCCCATCTCATCAACCGTCTTCCATCTAGTGTCCTTCACGGCAAAATCTCATTCGAGGTTATCGCATCTCATGTGTCTTTGTCATCATTTCATAATCTTCCTGCCCGTGTATTTGGTTGTATTGCTTTTGTCCATGTTCCTAAAAATCAGAGGTCCAAGTTAGATGCCCGAGCAATCAAATGTGTGTTTGTTGGTTATGGAGGTTATCAAAAAGGGTACAAGTGCTTCCATCCTCTGACCAGGAAATATTATGTCACTATGGATGTTACCTTCTTTGAGGACATGAGTTATTTTTCCTCACCTGATACTGCTCGTCAGGGGGAGAATTCATATTTCGAAGAGCTGTATCATGGTCAAGGGGAGGATTTGGAAGAATCACCTACTGATGTTTCGATGGGTCCAGTTGAGATTCTTAACCCATTGAATCCAGTAGTGGAAGAAATAGATACTCCAAGTGTCCAAGCACCAGTTCCAACCATTGAAAATAAAAATGAAGATACTGATGTTCTCTCAGGCATCACTCATACCCTTGATCAACAGCTCCCTAGTGCTGAAGGTCACTCATCTGAGGTTTGTATACCTGCTGATACTAATAGCGTTGAGTCTAGTGTTAGACAATATGTGTTACCAAATAGGTCTACTCGAGGTCAACCACCCAAAAGATATGAACTAAGTATCCATGCAAAATCAAAATATCCAGTAACCAACTACATGTCTACTAAAAGATTGTCTAAGCCATATGAATCATTTGTAAATCAAAAATCTACTATATCAATACCTAACAAAGTGCAGGATGCGTTGGGAGACCCAAAATGAAAAAAGGCAATGGAGGAAGAGATGGAGGCATTACAGAAGAACGATACTTGGCAACTGGTGCCTTCATCACAAGGCAAGAAGGCAGTTGATTGTCGATGGGTGTTTACTGTGAAACATAATGCTGATGGATCTGTGAATCGGTATAAAGCTCGCCTTGTAGCAAAAGGGTTCACTCAGACGTATGGTGTAGACTACGATAAGAATTTTGCTCCGGTTGCCAAAATGAATACTATTCGAGTTCTACTTTCGCTTGCTGCAAGCTTTAATTGGCCACTTCGACAGCTTGATGTCAAGAATGCGTTCCTTCATGGAGAGTTAGTCGAGGAGGTATACATGAATCTTCCACTTTGGTATGTAGCTGCTTCTCTTGGTAATTTTGTATGCAAATTGAATAAGTCTTTGTATGGTCTCAAGCAATCCCCTAGAGCATGGTTTGGAAGGTTTTCACAGTTCATGCAGAAGGTTGGTTACAGGCAGAGTAATTCTGACCATATGCTATTTCTCAAACATCAACAAGGGATGGTAACAGCTCTAATTATTTATATTAATAATATGGTAATTACTGGAGATGATGCTATTGAGATGGATCAATTACAGAGACAGCTAGCCTCTGAGTTTGAGATGAAGGATTTGGGTGAATTGAAGTACTTCCTAGGAATTGAGGTAGCTAGGGGGAGTGAAGGAATCTTTCTATGTCAGAGAAAATACATTCTTGACCTACTAACTGAATCAGGCATGTTGGATTGTAAACCTATTGACACTCCTATTGAGTAAAATCATTGTCTAGCAGAGTATCCAGATCAAGTACCAACTGATCGAGCTCGCTATCAGAGGTTGGTTGGGCGCCTAATTTATTTGACACATACTAGACCAGATGTCGCATATGCAGTAAGTGTGGTAAGTCAGTTCATGCATAACCCGAGTAAGAGTCACATGGATGCAGTTGTGAGAATTTTAAGGTACTTAAAGTCAGCTCCAAGGAGAGGAGTAATGTTCACTAAAGACAACAATCCTCTTGAAGTTTGTGGCTTCACAGATGCAGATTGGGCAGGAAGTATTACAGATAGAAGGTTGACATCGGGTTACTTTACCTTTGTGGGAGGTAATTTGGTTACATGGAAAAGTAAGAAGCAGAAAGTTGTGGCGCGGTCTAGTGCTGAGACTGAGTATAGAAGTATGGCTCATGGTATTTGTGAACTCCTGTGGATAAAAAGTTTATTGTTTGATTTAGGTCTGGAACTCAAAAATACTATGGAGTTGTATTGTGATAGTCGAGCAGCCATTGACATATCACAAAATCCAGTACAACATGATCGCACTAAGCATGTGGAGGTTGATCGTTATTTTATAAAAGAGAAGCTAGATGTCAAACTCATTAGCTTTCCTTTTGTTCCCACTGAGAAGCAACTTGCAGATGTGCTCAGCAAAGGAGTTTTTAAGAAGGCGTTTTATGACTCACTAAGCAAGTTGGGCATGGTCGATATGTATGCGCCAACTTGAGGGAGAGTGTTAGCGTAAGTCATGTAATTAGTGTCTATCTGTAATAGAGTTCTAAGTTGTACATAGTTCTATTTTATTTATGACTCTTGTATTTTATCTTCTATATATACCTCTATTGTAAGGTAGTAATATAACAAAAAATACATTTTCATTCGACATATTTAACTATCAAATGAAAAATTATAAACTAAATCATTAATATATATATATATATACACACACCGTAAAAGTGTGCACATAGTAATAAACACTCAAGTTTTTTTATAATAACATTATCACTTTAATGACAGGAATCAAATGGCGTCAAGTTTCATTTGTAACAAAATTGACCAAAATCATGTAGCTGATTTAACTTTGGCCACCCACCTAAAGATAAAATCTTGTAGTGTATTTTAATGATGTTTTATTTTTTAAAAATGAAAATGAAAATGAAATTTTTTTTAAATGTTCAATGGTGTATTAAAGAATTTTTTATTGGTTTAATTGTATAACGTAACATTTTTTTAGATATAGCCTAGAAAAAAATATATGTTTATTTTTCTTATAATGAAAATAAACATATATTTTTTAGTGTTAAAAAATTATACATATTTAGTATTTTCCTCTCTAATCTATGTTTTGTTTTACCGACGTCTCTATAGTATATTGGTAAACAATTCGTGTCTCTAAATGTCTTTTCTTGCCTTTCTCTCCATTATCATTTAATTTATATATATATATATATATATATATATATATATTTATTTATTTATTTATTTTTAGATTTAGCAAGATGCCAAGAACTAGTTCTTACAGAAAGGTAGGAAAAAAAAAAAAACAATGCAGAAAGATTCATAACTAATTAACACAAGATATAAACATTTTATAAAATAAAAGGATAACAAGCCCCTACTTCTTATTCCTATAAAAAGAACACAAGATTAAAACTCTAAGCAATCCTCGGATGTGCAGCCTTTAGGCTGCTTGTTTGGATCAGAGCCACGGCGCCAACGCATGATATTTTATATAATCGAAGCAATCAAGATGCCAAGAACTAGTTCTTACAAAAACAAAAACAATGCAAAATATTCATAACTAATTAACACAAGATATAAACATTTTATAAAATAAAATAAAAGGATAACAAGCCACTACTTCTTATTCCTATAAAAAAAAAAAAAAAAAACACACGATTAAAACTCTAAGCAATCCTCAAAAGAGTTGCAGCCTTTAGGCTACTTGTTTGGATCAAAGCGATGGCGCCAACGCATAGTATTTTGTATAATTGAAGCTGCAAATGACTCAAGATTTAAAACTTCCTTTCCAGATTTTGTAAGACTTTGTATGATTGGGATCCTGAATTTAGAGACTAATTTTCTTATATCTTTGTAAATTTTAGCAAACGCCTCCACCTTTGTATGGGCTTTCAAGTTTGTATTTGAGATAAGAATGTCTGAAAATGGATCAATCTTAAGAAGTATTGATTTCAAGGTCCTTTCCAAAAGTTCTTCTCCATAAACATTTCCTTTCGATATAACGTATAGTTTAAATTAAAAAACAAGGATGATTTCCTTACAATAATGTCTAATAATTATTTGGCTCATAAAGTATCATTGGCTAAGAATTAAAGGTCTCTAAGTAATTGTTAGGGTTAATTTTTAAGGCTAAGGTCTATTCTAGTACTTTAATTTTTCAAAATGTATATTTTAGTTATGTATCTTTTAAGTTATATTTTTAAGATCCTATAATTCTTCAAAAGGTATATTTTAATCCTTTATTTTTTAAGGTATACTCCTAAGATCCGATAATTCATCAAAAGTTTCAATCAAGTCCAAATAGTATTTTTTTTTTCAAGAATAAATTCGAAATTTTGAAAAATAAAACATAAAAAGTAAAAAATAAATTCCAAATTTTAATTCCTCAAGTTTTTCAATTTTTTAATCAATTTCAAATTTAATTTTTTTATTTACTTCTACTAATTTCAAAATTAAATTTTTAATCTTCATTTAAGAAATACTACTTTTTGTATTTTATTTTTCAAAATTTTAAATTTATCCTTGAAAAAAAGACTCTTTTGACTTGATTATAATTTTTTAAAAATTACAGAATCCTAAGGATATCCTTAAAAAATAGAATACTAATAAATTTTAAAGAATTACAGGATCCTAAACTTTAAAAGATACAATATTAAAGTATATTTTTTAAAAAATTACAGAAGTTGTAAAAATCTTAAGCAAATTTTGAAAATCTTTGAACATAACTTTTACATTAGTTAAGTAATATATGCATATATGATGAAATCACATGCTTAAAACATCCAATTACATACCTTTTTTAGAGTTGGATAGCAAAGATAACTTTTTATAGACATCCTTTGTTCAGCTGGTAGAAGACCAAGTAGAATTTTCAAATCAACATCTTTGATTTCTGCAGGCATATATCTAATCTTTTGTATTATAGTTTCTTTAAATTTTATCCTTATTGGGAATGTTATTGACATTGTTATCTAACCACATTTCCACATCTAATTTTCTGTATTTCATATTCCGCCATCTTTTCTTTGTTATTGGACCTACCAAGAGCTCAATATACACCTGTGTAACAATTATATTTAATTAATTTTAAGTATTGATTATTTTTCTTTTTACTAATTAAACGATAAATCCATTTAGTTGTATAGTTAGAGACATAATGACATGAAGTAAACTAGTTTAGATTTGAAATTTTGTTTATTCTTCAACCAAATTAAGAAAAACATTTTGCCAAAGTTGGTTTTTATTAGACTTAATTGTCTCCCAAATTATTACATGTTATACATATTAGACTTAATATGGGACTTCATTACATACATAAAAAAAAAAAAAAAAAAAACTTAATAATTTTTAGAGAAAAATATCACATAAGTCATTTAAATTAATTTATTTGTATCGTTTAGTCCTTTATAATAGAAATAGTGTCATTTAGTTTCTTAACTTTATAAAAAGGGCTAATTAAGGACTAATTATATTATTTTAATGAATGTTTATTAAAATATTATTATTTTTCTGTCAAGTTATTAAACGCGATTAAAATACGACTCTGTAATAATAATAGAGTTACAATTAATATGAAAAAAAAAATTAATAAAATATTTGTTTTTAACAATTGTTAATTGTCAATATTTTATTTTAATATTTTATTAATTTTTAATTTTTGTTAAAAATTAAAATAGATATTTAAATAACTTCATATTAATCTAATAAATTTATGTGATACCTCACCCTAATTTTTACTTATTCTAGCTACACTTATTTTGATTTAGTAAATAAATTACATTTTTGTCTCCCAATATTGTTCTTTAAACAACATTGTTTCTTACATTTATCATTTTTTTTTTTAATAATTAATGGTGCTAGAGTCTCGAAGGAAATTGGCATTGATCATTTAGAGGTAATATATTCAGAACAAACCTGGACTTGTCCAATAAAATACAGAAAAATCATGAGACCAAAGGTAGTAATTAAAGCTGCGACCGTCTCCCACAAGTAGCCAATTGATTCGAGATTTTGGCCACAAGAACTGTATAGAATAAAATTAAAAACAAAATAATATTTTTTTCAAGAAGGTATAAAAAATCTATAAAAAATTTCTATTTATTTTTTCTCTGCTTCTTTATTTTTAAATTTCAATTGTCTACTCATACTAACATAAATTTGAGACTGTTATAAAAATAAATGAATAATGTGCCTTTTAAATTTAACAAATAAAAACAAACCAAGTAGAAGGTAATATATTCCATATAAAATTATGGTAGTTCTATTTTCAGAGTTAAAAATACTAATCTTAGAGCAATATTTTTATTTTTAAGAAATACTAAATCATTAAATTATTAGTCAAAATTTTAAATTATTCTAATATTAGTATTTTTTGTTCTAAAAATGCAACTTATTGGTTGGCAAACATTGCCATTAAGTTGAAATTTGTTTCTTAAATATGTCTAACCTCAGATTTCGTAATCCCCACCAAAAAGAATGTAAAATCTTTTCTGAAAAATTTGATGTAACGAGCAAACTAGTTTGAATTGCTTCTACGTAGATTCCAAAATCAAAGATAGTAGTATAGTACCACTATTTGTGTTTGGTTGATTTATAGAACAAAAGTTGCTAATAAATGTCAAATTCGTTATACTGTTGTATTTGCAATCAAAATAAACCATGTTTGTGGGCATATAGTGATAAACACTAAATCAAATATCTGTATTCAAGTCAACAAGTTATCAAATGAAAAATTATAAACTAAATCATTAATATATATATATATATACACACACACCACGTAAAAGTGGGCATATAGTGATAAACACTCAAGTTTTTTTATAATAACAATTAATTGTAAAAAAATAAACCATGTTTGTGAAAAATAAAATTGCAGCTTGATAGAAGTCATAACATGTAATTAAACTTGATATATATGGAAACAGATAACATTACTCATTGAAAAAAAAAAAAAAAAAGAAGAAGAAGAAGATATTGCACTAAAAAAAATATGGAAAAATGAACTTACATGACTAAGGCAGAAGAAAAACATCAAATTCCAAAATATTACTGCTCTAGGAGAGATAAAAGAACCCTTCTTAATTCCCAAGTAAGTAAGGTATATATCTTTATCATTCTTGGAATATATTGTAACATGATAACAGAGTTTAAACCCTTCTTTTAATCAACTGTTTGGAGCTTCCCACTCCAGTAAAGAAGCGTACCATTAAAATCTGCAAATGTAGATCTTGATTTATTTTAAGTGTTCAAATATTGACAAAATTAAACGAATCTTAAGTCTTCTAACAATTTAAATTATTTTTTACTTAATGATGTTTAACAACAATTTTTGATATAATTTTAAATAATTACTTGCAAAATTAAGAGCGGTTTATAATTTTTTTAAAAAATTAATCAAACATCTTATTTTTAATTAATTTTTTTCATTTTCAATAATTGTTTTTTTTTATTGAGAAAATGAAGTCTTATAAAGATAAATATAAAAAAAAAATGATTAAAAACATAATTTTGTTAAATAATAACAAAACAAAAAAAAAATTATTTGTCTAAAATTTCTTAATTTTTTTTCTACCCAACGTACTAAGTTTTTACTTATATGCCAATATTTTGGCTTAGAGTACTTTTTTGTGTCATAAATTGTGTTAGAATCACAATTAATATGTCAGATAATCATTAGTTAAATATGCTAGGATCTATTTTTTTCTAACCTATAATTAGCTTTCACAGCCGTTGTAGTAATACTTTTCTATGTCAAATTGTAAAACGATACAACTAGTTATAAAGTTGTACAATAGACTATAAAATGTACATACGTCCAAAATGTTGTAATTTTGTTAAAGTTGAGCATATAAGTTCAATACAAAAGTAACATAAGTCTAAAATATCAAATTGGATAAAGTTAAAAGATTATATATCCTCCCAAAATTTACTTAATTAATTTGAATGAATTATGAACCACAAAATAAACAAATGTGGCTGATATTCTTACCTGTGGAAGAGGAGCAACAACTAGAATATCGACAAAGATTTTGAAATAACATACCCAAGTCCTGCTGGCTCGACCAAATGCTATTAGAACTTGGTGAAGTATACGCTCTAGGAAGTAAACGTCTGTGAGTGAACGCAATACCAAAGTAACAATCTCCAATTTGTTATCAATAGTAACACACCTTTTAGTCTCATGTATGACTGGAATGTATAAGAATAATGTGTCCATAGATACTCCAATCGTAAATAAAAATAAGTAGAATTGATTCGCCGTTAGAACGTCACAGTGATAATTAATAATTGCTCTCTTTATGCCTTTAGTACTCCAAAGTGACATTAGAGCCTCATTTGCATCTCGATCACCAATCTCAAACAGTAATTGTTGCATTTCTAACCTGTTACTTAAACGAGAAAAGAAGTCATTAGTTAAACGATATTCAAGATACCAAAAATCATAAAAGTCCTAAATAAAAATTTAAAATGTTGTTAAATTTGTTTTAATATAGTATAATTGTCATCAATTGACGCAAAAATTGACTTTATGATGGGTTATGGACTTATTGGGAATGAAAAGAACCAAAGAAAAAAAATGTTATTTAACATTTAAATCTCTATTTAGAACGTATATTTGAAATAAATAAAAAAAGAGAGAGAGAAAAATATTATATAAGTATCTTAAATTAGGTTATTTGTACCGTTTAGATTCTTAGATTAAAAATAGTGTCATTTAGTCCTTCAACTCCATAAAAAGTATTAATTAAGGATAAATTATATTATTTTAATAATTTTTTTATTAAAATATTATTATTTTTCTATCAAGTGATTAAAAGCAATTAAAAATATAAGTCTTTAATAATGCTAAAGTCATAATTAATATGAAAAGAATTTTACTAAATATTCGTTTTAAATATTTATTAATTGCCATTGTTTTATTTTAATGTTTTTTTATTTTTAAATTTTTATTTAAAATTAAAATACATATTTAAATAACTTTTGTTTCAATATTATTGTTGTTGATTTTTTCTAAACAATTTTATATTAAATTTTACTTTCATCCATATTAAAAACTCATATTTTAATTGCATTTTAAATAGTTGATATAAAATATTAATAGTTGGTCCTAAATTTGACATTTTTACAAAACTAAGGAATTAAATAATACCGTTTAAAATCTAAAATATTAAACTATACAAATAATTTAATCTATACGTGACACTTCACATTAAAAAAAGGGAAAAAAGAAAGAAAGAAATCATGGAAGTAATTAAAGTTTGGGTACCTCAACTGTTTAGTCTATGAGAATTGAGTATTACTAACCTCTCTGTAACGTCATTGAGCTCTATATCTCTTTCTTGATCATTATGAAGCGTATCCATTACTAATAGATCTAAATTAGCTTTAAAAATGATGCTAATTAAATTCAATGAACATCTCTGCCAGTCTTTGTTAATGAAATAGAGATGAAATATTTCAAGCTTTGAGCTAATGAAATAGAGATGGGAACAAAGTCTTTGTTCTGACTCCAGACTCCAGAGTATGGAGTCCAGTTGTAATATTTGTAAGGTCCCTTCTTTGACTACTAAAATTTTGTTTTGAATACTAGATTGCGCTATTTGCCAGTCTAGCAAAATTTGCTTAATGCTATATTAATTGCTAATCGTTGATTTAGGACTGCGGTTTTGGATTCCCATTCAAATTTAATTAGTCAACTTAGTTAGCGGAGAATGGGATGAAATTTTTAAAGCCACTGTTTAAACCACGTTTTGAAGACTAAGTATGACAAACTACAAATAATTCGAACCCTTGTGGGCACACTATATTAACTTGGGATAGTCAACTTAGAAATAATGCGGTCTCTAAATATTTTGAATGTAAATAGTATGTGATTAGTGTGTGGATGTAATCTTTATTTATAAAAAATAAAAAATAAAAAAATATTTTAATTCGACAACTTATAATAATGAATTGACTAATTAAAAAATCATTTGTATTCTCGAAGCTGACAATAGCAGCACCATGCAAGGATGTTTCCAGATGTTACGCAATAATTATTATCCTTATCCTACTTGTGTATTTTATATTTGTTTAAACCAATAATTATTATCCTTAACCTACTTGTGTATTTTATACAATAATTATTAGCAGCACCATGAAGACTACGTAAGATAAACTGCAAATAATTAGAACCCTTGTGGGCACAGTATATTAACTTGGGACTATTTGTAGAAAACAAGAATGTAATATTTGGTTTTGAATTTTTATTCAATTGATTTGCTTTGTACAGATTACATGAATTTATAATATAAATAAAACGACAGAAAAGAATAATAATTAAATATAATAATTTCTACCATATTAGGAATGATCTTTACCATATTAACATTTTAAGTACTTTCCTATTTCAAAATGAATCTCAACACTCTCCCTCAAATTGGTGCATACATGTCCCACATGCCCAACTTATCTAAAAACTTTAAGAACACTCGATTTGAGACTGCTTTGGTGAGAATGTCAGCTAACTGATCTTCTTAACGAATCTTTGGTAATTCAACAATTTTTCCATCCAACTTTTCCTTGATAAAAAATCTGTCTACCTCGACGTGCTTTGTACGGTCATGTTGAACTGGATTATGTGCAATATCACATGCTGCTTTATTGTCACAAAATATTTGGACAGGTTGTTCAGTAGGCAAATCCAAATCTTGTAAGAGTAGTCTTAGCCATAGTGTCTCACAAAGTACATTTGCTAAACCTCTAAATTCAGCTTCTGCACTTGAGCGAGTTACAACATTTTGTTTCTTGCTTCTCTATGTCACAAGTTTACCTCCTACAAAGGTGAAGTAGCCAGAAGTAGATCGCCTGTCACCTTTATTACCAGCCCAATCAGCATCAGTATATGCTTCTATACTCTGATAGTTTGTGTTTTTAGTGAATAATACTCTTTTTCTAGGAGCAGACTTTAAATATCTCAAAATGCGAGTAACTGCATTCATATGTTGTTCTTCAGGATTATGCATAAATTGGCTGACAATACGTAAAGCATAAGCCAAATCTGGTCTAGTATGAGATAAATACATCAACCTTCCAACAAGTCTTTGGTATCTTTCTTTGTTAACTGGTACCTGGTTGGATTCAACACACAATTTTAGACCTTCTTCTACTGGTGTATCAACTGGTTGACACGCTGACATACCAGTCTCTTGTAGTAGATCCAAGGCATATTTTCTTTGAGATAAAAAGATTCCATCCTTGGATCGAGAAACCTCGATCCCAAAAAAATACTTTAAGAAGCCAAGGTCTTTCATTTCAAATTCTTTAGACAAATAACTTTGAAGAGCTTTTCTTTCTTCAGGATCATTTCCTGTTACGATCATATTATCTACATATACAATAAGTATAGTGATCTTACCATGCTGTTTCTTTAGAAATAAAGTATGGTCTGAATTGCTTTGCTGATAGCCAAATTCTTTCATAGATTTTGTGAACCTGCCAAACCATGCTCTTGGAGATTGCTTTAATCCATACAGTGATTTTTTTAATCTGCACACTTTTCCATTATGAATTTCTGACATCTTACTTCCTAGTGGGAGATCCATGTAGACTTCTTCAGATAAATCTCCATGTAGAAAAGCATTCTTTACGTCGAACTGATTTAATGGCCAATCCAGATTTGCAGCTAGGGATAATATGACTTGAACTGTGTTCATTTTTGCTACAGGTGCAAAAGTCTCTGTATAGTCAATCCCATATGTTTGAGTGTATCCTTTTGCCACCAATCTTGCTTTATAACGTTCAATTGTACCATCTGCTTGGTACTTCACTGTAAAAATTCATCGACATCCAACAACTTTCTTTGTTGGTTGGCAATCAACAAGTTCCCAAGTCTTGTTCATTTGTAAGGATCTCAACTCCTCATTCATAGCAGCTTTCCACTTTAGTCAGCTAAAGCTTCCTGTACACTATTAGGAATAGATACAACAGATAATTGATTCACAAATGACATGTTTGATTTTGACAAACGATGGTTAGACACATAGTGACTCATGGGATATTTTACTTTGCTAGAAAGTTCGGGTTCATATGTGGATTTAGGAATACCTCTTGTGTTACGTTGTGGTAACTGTCTTCTGTTTGGCTCAAGAACAACTTCAGTAAACGATTGGTGTGATATATCGACAGGAGATGGAGCCATACTATCCAATGGCTCGATTTCAGGCTAAAAAGTACTCAGTTCGTCAATGGGATGTTCATCACTGATTTCTTCAGTTATTTGGTTCTCATTAACATTTTGATCTAATGTCGTATCACTTGAATTTAATTCATATATTTTTTGGTTCGATTCAGTTTGTGAGTCATCAACAGTGTAATCCAATGCTATGCCACTTACATCTAGGTTAATCATATTTTGGTTTTCACTTCCATCATAATCGAGACTTTGAATTTTCTTTTGGTACTCTCCCAAAAATTCAGCCTCAGAAAAGTACATTGTATCTTCATGAAAGACAACATCCATTGTGACAAACAATTTTCGAGATGGGGGATGGTAACATCGATATCCTTTTTGATGACTAGCATACCCAACAAAAACACATTCGCAATGCTTGAGGAGTTAGTTTTGTGCTTTGATGTTTGTGGAGGTGTACAAACACCACACAACCAAAGACACGAGGGGGTAAATTGGAGACAGTTAGGGCAATAACTGCATCTGTTAGGGTTTGGAATGGTGTTTTGAAATTGATAGTACTGGAGGGGACCCTATTAATTAAATAGGCTGTAGAAGTGAGTGCTTCACCCCAATAAGACAATGGCATATAGGCTTCAATTAATAAAGCTCAGACCATGGCCAACAAGTGTCGATTCTTGCGCTCTGCCACCCCATTTTGTTGCGGTGTGTAAGAGCAAGTTGTGTGATGAATCATTCCTTGTGTCTCCAAAAATTGTTGAAGCTCAATACTCTGGTATTCTCCACCATTATCACTCCGAAGAACTTGAATCTTTGCACGATATTGAGTTTCAATCATTTTATGGAACCTTTGAAATAATGAATTCACTTCACTCTTAGATTTCATCAAGCATAGCCATGTCATCCTTGTACAATCATCAATAAACGTTACAAACCACCGTGCCCCACCCAAAGTAGTAACTTTAGATGGACCCCAAACATCAGAGTGAATAGTCATGAAAAGTAGTGGACTCTTGTTCAATCGTAATGGAAATGAAGCACGATGACTTCGTGCAAGTTCACAAACATCGCAATGGAAGCTCGAAACATCAGCTGCTAAAAATAAACTGGGGAATAACCTTTTTAGATAGCCAAAGGAAGCATGTCCAAAACGGCGATGCCACAACCATATTTCTTTTCTCTTTTTTTCTTCAGAACTAACAACTGCCAATGTTTGTTGTGAGTTTTCAATACTCGTTGAGTCCAAATCTAAGTAATACAGCTGCCCCCGTCGAGTACCACAGCCAATCGTTTTTTTGGTGTTGATGTCCTTAAACACACAATAATCAGGCCAAAAAATTACAACACAAAATAAGGCAGTGGTTATTTGAGAAACAGATAAAAGATTATAATCTAAAGATGGAACAACTAAAACAGACTCTAATTTTAATGTATCAGTCAAAATTAAAGAGCCTTTCCCAATGATTGAGGTTGAAGTACCATTTGCAACAGAGACAAAATGTTTGGTAGATGGTTGAAGTGATGAAACATGTCTAGCATCATTTGTCATGTAATCTGTTGCACCCGAATCAATTATCCATGTATTATTCAAAAAAGAGGTAGAATTATTTAAATCCTTACCAATATTATTCGTAGATATTACCAATGTCGAAGCTTGATCAATGATTTCATCTGTTGGCTTGGTTTGAACAGTCGGAACAAATCTGATTCCCGAGGATTCAATGTGGTTACTCATTTTCTCTTTCCCCTTTTTTTTTTTTTTGATATCCCCCCATTTTTTTTTTATATCCTTTTTTTTTTTAAAGATAAGAGGTCAAAAATTTGATAAAAAAGGCTTTCAAATAAGCCGATTTGATGTTTAATTTTCCACGCAAAGATCGTCTTGGCGAGGACAGGGCGTTAGTGGCGACGACAGGGGCTGTGGGTGGCGCGAGTGGCCTGTGGGTGACGGGATGCGGTCCGGTAAGGGAGGCGCTGGATTTGACGATGGGAGGGGCGCGATGGGCGCGATGGGCGCAATGCGGTCCGATGGGCGCGATGCGGTCCGGTGGATCTGAGGCTATATATCTGTTGGTGCGCGGCACAGCGCGACGCTGATTGGGTGGCTAAAAATGGAAGAGTGGCTGGTTTTTTTTATTTTTTATTCACGGTCCGGTGGGCGTGATGGAACTGATTGTTGTGATGTCGGTGGTGCTTGATTGTTGGCCGGAGGAGGAACTGATTGGTTGTTGTTGTTGTTGGCAGGAGGAACTGATTTTGGGTTTGGTTTTTTTTTTTTTTTTGATTGGATCTGTTTTATGGTTGATCTGGTAGGTTGAGATGATACCAACTAGTGGTGGTTTTGTTTGGTTGATCTGGTGGGATGTTTGAATGAGCAGCGGCGGAAAGGTTGGCTGGTTTGGCCAGATTGGCTGGTTAGGGTGGCTTGTTGGTTTTGGGTAGTGGACGATGTTTGGTGGGTGATTTTTTTTTTTTTTATTTACAGAACCCTAATCGGCTCTGATACCATGTAAAAAACAAGAATGTAATATTTGATTTTGAATATTTTATTGAATTGATTTGCTTTATACAGATTACATGAATTTATAATAGAAATAAAACGACAAAAAAGGATAATAATTAAATACAATGATTTCTATCATATTAAGAATGATCTCTACCATATTAACATTTTAAGTACTTTCCTATTTCAAAATGAATCTCAACACCATTGTGGTCAACTTATTATATTGATGGTACCATTGTATGTAGTTTGTATTTGTTTAAACATTAGACTTTGAAATAATATCCTTAACCTACTTGTGTATTTTATATTTATTTAAACCAAAAAAAACAATGATATCCGGTTCCACGCACACAAAAGATGGTTCCATGGCTGAGTTAAATCAAGTTGTAAACAAGATAATTTGATAAAAATGACAAATAGACAAAAGATAATATTCTCTTATTTTCTCATTATATTTTATCTCAAAGATATACACAACCATCCTATAAAGAAAAGCACAAACCAATATTGAAAATAAAAAAAACGTAATCAAACGCTCCCAATAACACACAGTCGAAGACTCAAAATTGGAGGTAAAAGATTCTTTCGACAAATTTATCAAATGAAGCAAAGGTTGGAATAGAAACAATTAAGCTTTATGGGGTAAAATTGTCAAATAACACAATTGGTTTTTAAAACTGTGTTTATAAGCCTGAATTAATTTTTTGCGAAATGACAAATTTCTACGAGAATTACCAATTCAAGGCAAATATGAGGACAATAAAATGAGAAATGAAAAATAATGAACGAAAATCAGTATTTTATAATATGAGACAGGGCACAAACAAGAATTGTATTTCTCACCCCGTTCTCAAAAACTATATACCTCATTTTAATGAATATATAATTTTCTTTTATAAATTTAGTTACATAAAACTCAAACTAATTCTAAGTAATGTATTATATATTATATATTTTATCTTTAAATTATATTTTTATTCTTTTAAAACATCAGTAATTGTGTTATAAAAATTATTTAAACTATTTATTAAATTCAAAAAATTTAAAATCATATAATTATTTTATAATTTATTCTTATTACTTCAAACTAGTTTATAACAAAATTTTATCAATATTATTTTTAGCTTAAAAAATTATGTATTTATTGTTACATATTTTTATATTTTTTCTTAATTTATTATCATTTATTATCTTAAAATTTTATTTTATCTTTCATCATAAAATATTTATTATTGAATAGCTTTTTATAAAGTTTATTTATAAAAAAAAAAATTAAAATTTTAAAAAATAACATTTTCAACATTATTTGTATCCTTGATCCCCTTTTAGGATCACAATTCTCTGGTAGGGATCCTCAATATATCCCCTCAAGAATTTTAAGTAAGAATGAGTAACAAATTCAAAATTTGGGATGAGGAATGAGGAGGGGGTCCTAGATCCTATTCCGCCTTATTGACAAACCAAAAAAATTTATTGTTTGTATTTTAAATTTAGGAAAATGATTTGTGAAAGTCTTGCAGAAATTGGTGTCATTTGATTTAGTCCTTTAAATTTTAAATTTTTTTTTTAAAATTTTTTTTTTTTAATTCCTCAACTTTGAGGATAATGAACGATAAACAATATTACTTTAATGATTTTCTTATTAAAATATTATTTTTAACTATCAATTGATTAAAAGATAAAACACGAGTCATTAACAATAATAATAATAATGAATTTTAATCTAAAATTATTTTAAAAAAATTAACAATAATAATATTTTAATAAAAAATTATTTAAAAAAATAAAAATAGTGATAATAATCAAATATTCAAATGAATTTGTGAATTTTCTTTTGATATTAACTATAATTTTATTATATGTTAAATGATAGATTTTTAGTCACATTTTAATGACTTGATTGAAAAAAAATATTTTAATAGAAAAATAATTAAAATAATATTAATTGTTTTTAATTGGCCCATTTATTGAAAATTAATGGATTAAAAAATATATTTTTAAATCTGAATGACTAAATGCACATTGAGGGCTCAATCTGAGGAACATAGCAGACACTTTTATCTTAAATTTATTAAAAGTTAAGGAGTCAGAATAGTCATTTAGATGAGTGAGAATAGTCATTTAGATTAAGATTTAGGTACCATTATTCATTTGCTTTTAACTAGTATTTTTTAATTATTTAAATTGTGTTATTTAATTTTTTATTATTATTATAAACATGTTAATGAAAATAAACTTTAATATTTTATTATTATTTAGTGATTTAGGCTAGTCACATAAAAAAAAAGTGAATTTTTCCAAGGTTAAAAGTGAAAATTTGGATTTAATTAAAAAAAGAAAGAAAAAAAAGGCGAAACAACAACACAAACAATAAAAATTAAGGGTGTGTTTACTAATTTATAATATAACTTAAAAGAAATTAAAATAAAATAAATCAAAATCAAAATGAATTAAAAACAAGATGAATTAAAATTAATTTACTTTGATTTGTGGTTTACTTATTTTCTTAAAAATCCGAATAACTTAATTTCTCATTTGTGTGGGCCCTGATTACTTAAACAAAATATAATCATTACTCGTATTCTAACTCCTTTTGCGTGCAAGTAAACATGCTCTCTTGTGGTCCAGTGGTAAGACTCCCCCTCCCCCCACTAGGAACCCAAGTTCGAATCCTACCACGGATGTGTGAGTTATTTTCTCTTCTTTAATAAAAAAAAAGGAGCCTTTAGAGCTCCTTTAAAAAAAAAAAAAAAAAAAAGTAAACATGCTCTGACTTCAAATTAGCAAAAATTGGATAAAACACATTAAATGACCATAAATTAATGTGATGAAATTTTTTTTAAAAAATTAAAATAATTAACAAAATCATCTTTGAAAAGATCCTAATCGCACCCCCAGCCAACCCAATCGTCACAATTACCTCCAACTACCTCTCTAACTACCAGACCCTCCACCATCAAATGCTAAAGAGATAATTTCTAATTTAGGTATACTATTTTTACATGAGTTAAAAAAGTGAGTAAATTGTGTAGAGTTCGCGATGTAGAGAAAAACATTGATAGGTGGTCTGGTAGCCAAGGAAGAACAAATTGGGTCTAATTTTCTTCGAGTTAAGGTTACCAATCACTTGATATTGTTTTGGAAGGCTGGTTTGCAGGCGTTCGTGAAGGAACTATGAATGGAGGCTGCTGGATAGGCTATGATAGGTTTCGTGGTGGTTGGGCTGGTGTTACAAATGAGTATGAAATTTTGAGCAATGAACCATGGTAGCATGAAAGGAGTTGTTTGGGTCAGAGTCGATTTCCAACAAGGTTATGTGGTGGGTTTTGGGTTTCGATAGTCTAAGGGTGGTGGCTGTTAGCGTGAGTCATGTAATTAGTGTCTATCTGTAATAGAGTTCTAACTTGTACATAGTTTTATTTTATCTTCTATATATACCTCTATTGTGAGGTAATAATACAACAAGAAACATATTTCATTCAGTATATTTAACTTGGTATCAGAGCGAAAGGTTCGTAAAGAAATTTTATTTTCTTTTTTTCTGTCAGCATCACCATCAGCACCGCCGCTCCGCGCCGCCTCCCTGTCCAGCGTCGCCTCCTGTCTAGCGCCGCTTGTCTCGCACCGCCTCCTGTCCAGCGCCGCTTTACCCTCCGCGCGCCTGTCCAGTGCTTGTCTACCGCACCGCGAGCCTGTCTCTTGTCGCCTCCTGTCCGCTCGCCGCCAGTCGCAGCGCCTCTCTCCTCTAGCGCGAACTTGTCTCCTGTCACCGCCAATCCGCTAGCGCCGCCTGTCCACCTCTTGTCGCCGCGCCTTAGATCTGCCGCGCCGCCCATCACGCCTGCCGCTAATCAGATCTGCCTATCCTCTCTTGTTTGCCCACACTCACCAAACCCTAGCCCACTAGCCCAAACCCCATAACCCTAGCCAATAATCCTAAGCCTACATATCCATTCCCATCTAGCCCAAGCCCATAATCCTAAGCCTACATATCCCCTCCCATCTAGCCCAAGCCCATCATCCGGTCAACGGTTAACAGTGCCCACCATCCGGTCAACGGTCAGCGCGGTCAACAGTGCCCAGTCAACAGTAAAAGTCAACTGTTAAAAAAAAAAAGTGATTTTTATTCTGCTGCATATTATTATTGTCTGATTCAATGGAAGATTCAAGAATGAATCAGAGTTCAACGACAACTGAAATTCCAAAATTTGAAGTTTCTGTCAAGAGTTCAGAAGGTGGCTCTTTCGGTAGTACCAAACTCAATGGTACCAACTTTCGAACATGGAAAAGGCTTATGTCCGTTTATCTCTGTGGGATGCACAAGATAGGACATGTGACTGGAACAATTAAAGCTCCTCCTGAAGATGATTTGGAGGCCTATACTCAGTGGGAAGATGATGATGGCTTCGTAATGTCTATCCTATTTAGAGCCATCAAAAATGATGGAAGAATGTGACACAGTTGAGGCCATATGGAAGACTTTAGGAGACCTCTACACTAATGAATCTGACTTTATACAGGTCCACGAATTAATGTGCAAAGCTACCAGCATGCAACAGAATGGGCAACCAGTGTCTATGTATTTTACCAAGCTAAAGAATACATGGGCTGAAATTGATCAGAAACGTATGTGCAAAATTAAAAATCAGGAGGACCTTATATGGTACGAGAAAGAAAAGGAACTTGAGCGAGTTCATGTATTTTTAAGAGGACTTGATATGAAACATAATAGTGCCAAGGGCAAATTACTCCGAATGTCAGACCCTCCGAGCTTGACCACAGCTTTTACATACATCTGTAAGGATGAATCTCAGCAGGAAAGTCTTAATCAGGCATATGTTGAATTATCTAGTCTAGCCATTCAAGCCAAATTAAAGGCACCTTTTCTCCAGCAGCAAAGTTCAGTTCCACTTCATCAGCAAGGACCTCCATCACCTTTTCTCCAGCAGCAGAGTTCAGTTCCACTTCATCAGCAAGGACCTCCACCAGGCTTTGCCAATCGTCCTCGTCCTCATTGCTCTTATTGCAATGAAGGACGACATCTTCGAGAGACTTGCTATAAACTGAACCCGCACCTTAGACCTAAAAGGTCAAATTATCGTTCTAAAGCGAAAACAGCTGCTGTACAAGTAGTATAGGAACCAGATTTCTATGAAGTGACTGGACAGGATCATCGTGTGACATGTGGAGGTACCCCTATAGCTTCAATAGCTGGTCGTGATAAGTTTGGTATGGCCTTAAGCGTTTCTCACTTTGTTGGGTCTAATACTTGGATTATTGATTCTGGTGCGTCTGATCATATGACTTATGATAAATCGTATTTTACTGAGTTATCTTCCCCTCCAGTGTCTTATGTTACGAATGCTAACGGTGAAGCTTTTCTTGTCTTAGGAAAGAGGTCAGTCCGTATCACTCCAACTTTACAGCTCCATAATGTTTTATATGTGCCTCACTTATCCCATCACTTAATATCTGTCCCACAGTTGAATACTGAGTCTCAATGTTTTGTAACTTTTTATCCTATGTATGTAATTTTTTAGGATCTTCTTACAAGGGAAATAATTGGTCGAGGGTATCTGAGGGCAGATTGTTTCGTCTGGATCAGAACTACACAGGGGAGAAACCAGGAGCACAGTCCCGCACCGCATTGACCTCGAGTTATGACAATCTAAGTGAAATTTGGTTATGGCATCGCCGCTTAGGGCATTCTTCTTTTAGTCTTATGAAAAAATCTATGCCTACTTTGTTTATTGGTGTTAGTGAGTCTCTTTTACATTGTGAGACGTGTGTTTTGGCCAAAATCCATCGTATTACTTATTCTCCTAGTATTTCTAATAAACGTACTGTTCCTTTTGAGTTAATTCATTCTGATGTTTGGGAACCGAGTAGAGAGCCCACTGTATCGGGCAAGAGGTATTTTGTTTTGTTTATTGATGATTGTACAAGATTGTCATGGGTTTCTCTTCTTCGAACTAAAGATGACATTTTTTCAGTTTTTCAAAACTTTCGTACTCATGTTCAAACACAATACAATAGCATCATTAGAATCCTACGTTCTGACAATGGGGGAGAATATGTTAATCGTATGTTTCAAGATTTTTTTCAAAACACATGGAATTGTTCACCAAACTACTTGCCCACAAACACCAAAACAAAATGGGGTGTCTGAAAGAAAAAATCGTTGATATGACTCGTGCACACCTTTTTAGTGCTCATATGCCAAAATACCTTTGGGGCAATGCTGTACAAGCTACCGCCCATCTCATCAACCGTCTTCCATCTAGTGTCCTTCACGGCAAAATCCCATTTGAGGTTCTCGCATCTCATGTGTCCTTGTCATCATTTCATGATCTTCCTGCCCGTGTATTTGGTTGTGTTGCTTTTGTCCATGTTCCTAAAAATCAGAGGTCCAAGTTAGATGCCTGAGCAATCAAATGTGTGTTTGTTGGTTATGGAGGTTATCAGAAAGGGTACAAGTGCTTCCATCCTCCGACCAAGAAATATTATGTCATTATGGATGTTACCTTCTTTGAGGACATGAGTTATTTTTTCTCACCTGATACTGCTCGTCAGGAAGAGAATTCATATTTCGAAGAGCTATATCGTGGTGAGGGGGAGGAATTAGAAGAATCACCTACTGATATTTCTATGGGTCCAGTTGAGATTCTTAACCCATTGAATCCAGTAGTGGAAGAAACAAATACTCCAAGTGTCCAAGCACCAGTTCCAACCACTGAAAATGAACATGAAGATACTGCTGTTCCCTCAGGCATCACTCATACCCTTGATCAATAGCTCCTTGGTACTGAAGGTCACTCATCTGAGGTATGTATACTTATTGATACTAATAGCGTTGAGTCTAGTGTTGGACAGTATGTGTTACCAAATAGGTCTACTAGAGGTCAACCACCCAAAAGATATGAACCAAGTATCCATGCAAAATCAAAATATCCAATAACCAATTACATGTCTACTAAAAGATTGTCTAAGCCATATGAATCATTTGTAAATCAAATATCTACTGTATCAGTACCTAACAAAGTACAGGATGCGTTGGGAGACCCAAAATGGAAAAAGGTAATGGAGGAAGAGATGGAGGCAGTACAGAAGAACGATACTTGGCAACTTGTGCCTTCACCACAAGGCAAGAAGGCAGTTGATTGTTGATGGGTGTTTACTGTAAAACATAATGCTGATGGATCTGTGAATCGGTATAAAGCTCACCTTGTATCAAAAGGGTTCACTCAGACGTATGGTGTAGACTACGATGAGACTTTTGCTCCGGTTGCCAAAATGAATACTATTCGAGTTCTACTTTCGCTTGCTGCAAGCTTTAATTGGCCACTTCGACAGCTTGATGTCAAGAGTGCGTTCCTTCATAGAGAGTTAGTCGAGGAGGTATACATGAATCTTCCACTTGGGTATGTAGCTACTTCTCCTGGTAATTTTGTATGCAAATTGAAGAAGTCTTTGTATGGTCTCAAGCAATTCCCTCGAGCCTGGTTTGGAAGATTTTCACAATTTATGCAGAAGGTTGGTTACAGGCAGAGTAATTCAGACCATACACTATTTCTCAAACATTAATAAGAGAAGGTAACAACTTTAATTATTTATGTTGATGATATGGTAATTACTGGAGATGATGCTATTGAGATGGATAAATTACAGAGACAGCTAGCCTCTGAGTTTGAGATAAAGGATTTGGATGAACTGAAGTACTTCCTAGGAATTGAGGTAGCTAGGGGGAGCGAAGGAATCTTTCTATGTCAGAGAAAATACATTCTTGACCTACTAACTGAAACAGGCATGTTAGATTGTAAACCTATTGACACTCCTATTGAACAAAATCATTGTCTAGCAGAGTATCCAGATCAAGTACCAACTGATCGAGCTCGCTTTTAGAGGTTGGTTGGGCGCCTAATTTATTTGACACATACTAGACCAGATGTCGCATATGCAGTAAGTGTGGTAAGTGAGTTCATGCATAACCCGAGTGAGAGTCACATGGATGCAGTTGTGAGAATTTTAAGGTATTTGAAGTCAGTTCCAGGGAGAGGAGTAATGTTCACTAAACACAACAATCCTCTTGAAGTTTATGGCTTCACAGATGCAGATTGGGCAGGAAGTATTACAGATAGAAGGTCGACATCGGGTTACTTTACCTTTGTGGGAGGTAATTTGGTTACATGGAAAAGTAAGAAGCAGAAAGTTGTGGCACGGTCTAGTGTTGAGGCTGAGTATAGAGGTATGGCTCATGGTGTTTGTGAACTGCTGTGGATAAAAAGTTTATTGTTTGATTTGAGTCTCGAACTCAAAAATACTATAGAGTTGTATTGTGATAGTCGAGCAGCCATTGACATATCACAAAATCAAGTACAGCATGATCGTACTAAGCATGTGGAGGTTGATCGTCATTTTATAAAAGAGAAGCTACATGCGAAACTCATTAGCTTTCCTTTTGTTCCCACTGAGAAGCAACTTGCAGATGTGCTCACCAAAGGAGTTTCCAAGAAGGCGTTTTATGACTCACTAAGTAAGTTGGGCATGGTCGATATGTATGCGCCAACTTGAGGGGGAGTGTTAGCGTGAGTCATGTAATTAGTGTCTATCTGTAATAGAGTTATAAGTTGTACATAGTTCTATTTTATTTAGGACTCTTGTATTTTATCTTCTATATATACCTCTATTGTGAGGTAATAATATAACAAGAAACATATTTCATTCAGTATATTTAACTGTGGCACACTAGAAATTCTTAGAGGAAGGATGAAGGTTTGTTCAACAATGATGAAGATGAAGCTAAGTAGGCTGATTTCGTTAAATGTTAACTCCATTATTAACTTTATCCTTTAATGATATAAATGTAAACATTAGGGTATACGAGTGCATGAATATTTAATTTTTGAGGATGAGCTAAAAATCGTGTAAACCTAAGAAATGTTAGTAATATTTATCCCTTAAATGAATTCAAAATAATGTTAAAATGTTAAAAATATTAAAGTATTTGTTCGATAGTAATGTTTGTTCTTCTATAACCCATTTTACATAACCAAAAGAACTAAATAACACATTTTACAAGCAAAAAAGACCAATTAATCCTAAAATCAAAAGTAAAATGATCAATCAACCTCAAAATTGTAAGCAAAATGGCTAAAATTGCACCACACCTTTAATTAAAATGGGTTTGGGACCATTCTAGTTGCCTATTTGCTTCTTTTTTTTCTTCACAAAATAATTATGTATAGGATAAATATACAAAATATATCTACAACATAACTCTTATAATACTACAACATAACTCTTATAATACTACAACATAAGTCAGGAGCTTAATATTACATAGAGAGATGTAGCCTATTGTTGTTATTAGAGGTATTTCATGCTTTTCTTAAATATATCAAGATCATTTTTAAACATTCTTTAACATTCTTTAACATTTAATTTTATATGTTCTAGATTTTCATATTATTTAGAAAAAAAAATTAGCCTATTTTTAATTGCTTTTTCTAAATATTTCTTAAAACTTTCTTCTATTTAACTCATTCTTTTAGAATATGCAATATGATTTCCAACATTCTTCAAGTGCCCTGCACATGAGATATTGCCTTTTAGCTATTACTACTGCAAGATTCACATAATTAATATCCTTATTGCAAAACTTAAATCCATTGATTTGATAATGATATGATCATTTCAACCACAACTACAGAAACATCCCCAGTTTCATTCATAGATAAATAACATTAAATAGCTCTAAGCCCAAAATTTATAATCGTCTTTCTTTAAAAAGCCATATTTTTTCTTCGAATCACTTTAATCCTTGGTTGGTCGTGATGGTTACTAAAGTATATTGGTTTATTGTTGAACACCAACTTTGTGTGATACAAGAAAATAAATCGTAAATGACATTGTTGTATCAATTAAATTAAGAAAAAGTTATAAACATATGAGGTGCTACTAAAAAACAGAAGATTCGACTATATATCAACATTTTCATTCTTATACACTTAAAAAAGACCATCTTATCTTATGATTGAGAATATATATATATATATATATATTAATTACAAGCACATCTTCGAACCACTTAATCCAAGCATTTAAGCTGTGAAACACCTGAATATCAAGTAAAACTATCTCTTCTATGACTTGAAACCAACTATCGTTATTATCATTTATTAATAAAAATAATTCCGTACATAGCACGATGCCAAGAAGTTGTTGCAAAAAAGTAAAACAATTCAAATGTAACGTATCATAAGATACATAACTAATTAACACAAGATAACATGACACTTCTCATTCCAATAATAATAAAAAATGCATAATATACGGTGACTTCTAAAACTCTATGCAACCCTTCGATTAGCTCCAACTTCGATCGCTGCTTGTCGCCAACGAACAGTACCTTGTATAATCGAAGCTGCGGATGACTCAGGGTTCAAAACTTCCTTCCCAGATTTGGCAAAGCTTTGTATGATTGGAATCTTGAACCTAGAAACTATAGTTCTTATATCTTTGTCCATTATAGCAAAGGCCTCCACCTTTGTATGGGCTTTCACATTTGTATCCGAGATGAGAATATCTGAATCTGGGTCAATTTTAAAAAGTACTGATTTCAAGGTCCTTTCCAAAAGTTGTTCTCCAAAAACATTTCCTTTCAGAGTACGTCGACAATTTCCCATAATATTAACTATGTTGTTATTACCATCTCTAGTTTTGAAGTTCCACATAATACCTTGTGTGATTAAAAGCATAAAACCTAATGGTTCTCCTTCACGAATAATATAGTTGTTCTCAGCATAGATCACTGGTTTTAGGTAAGTAGTTATCTCCTCCAATACTTTGCCATCTACACTTTGAAAAGCTGCAATCTATAATGTATAATTTAAATATCAATGATTATTAATTCGGCCCATAAATTAATGGTTATGATGATTTGATATGATTTTGTATTCTTCATTCGATTAATGTTCACAATGTATCTTCAATTATCTTTATTTTATCTATAGAAAAATACATTCAACAACTTAATACTTTTTAAAAAAAATAATGATGGTGACAGCTCAAAGCACTTCTTTGGAAAAGAAGCTGAATTGTCGAGATTCGAACTCCCGATCTTTTAAAGATGGGGAGTTTTTTATTTACCACCTATGCTAGGATTTAAGGGCAATTTAGTACTCTTTCTTCATCTTCTTTTTTTTCATTTGATGGGATAATATAACTATTAAATGAGACATTGAAGTTTGGTGATTTATTTTTGAAATAATATTTACACACTCACCCACATATATTCTAGTGAATTTCAAACCTATGTCCTCACAATACCCCCAAAAAGTATATATTATTGCAACTCAATACTTCAAAAATAAGACAAGTGACAAGGCTTATAGCTATTCAGAACGTGACCATTAGGTTTCATATTAATTGTTTATTGCTATTAAAATTGCCTGCATAAAGATAAATGATATATTTATGTTTATATCTGTTTGATGTATATTTTTTTTTATTTTTTCGAATGTAGTTATTCAAGTCATCACAATACTTATCTGTTATAAAAATATAGTTATATGTAAACTACTAGACATTGACTATACATTCCCATAAAATAATGAAATAGATCCCTATTATTGAAAATGTTGATAACACTAAATGGTACTAAAAAAATTTAATTACATAGCATAATTTTTTTAGAGATAAAGTTTCCTTTTTAACCCACTATACAGATGCATAAATGTTTTTTCGCCTTCTAACATAAAAAATAATATTTTTATGCATATTAAAAAATGCAATATATATATATATATATTTTATAATGCAAAAAAAAAAATGTTTTTTTTAAGAGTTGAAAGTAAAATAAGTTAAATAATTGTATCATATAAAAATAAGATGGGAAAAAAAATTGCTTTTGCTAGTCCCCCTTCTAATAACATACCTCGTGCCAAGAATTGATAACTAAATACAATAACTAGGGTGAATGGTTTCCCTTTTACATTTTTGAACATAATTTTTATATTAGTGTAAGTAATATATATTATTAGCAACAACAAAAAAAAAAATATAAGTATATATGAAGTCATGTGCTTAATAAAAATCCAATTACATGTTGAGATTCATTTTGAAATAGGAAAGTAAATAAAATCATAATATGGTAAAGATCATTCATAATATGGTAGAAATCTTTGTATTTAATTACTATCCTTTTATGTCGTTTTATTTCTATTATAAATTCATGTAATCTGTACAAAGCAATACAAGTCAGTGAAATATTCAGAACCAAATATCACATTCTTCTTTTCTACATGGTATCAGAGCCGATTAGGATTCTGTGAATCGAAAAGAAAAAAAAAATTATAAACCAAACTCCAAAAAAAAAAAAAAACATGCCTACACCCAAAAAAAAAAAAAAAAAAAACATACCACTCAAACACTGTCCACCATCTAAAACCCACCGACCACCGTCCATCACTCATTCAAAAACCACCACCATACACAGATTTATTCACCTAAAAACAACCTTCCCAACCCAGAAACTCGATCACAATACTTCCAGTGATCTGAAACAGATAAACCACCAACATATCAACCATAAAACCAAATCCAGTCATATCAAAACAGATCCAAAAAAAAAAAAAAAAATCAGCGGACCACCCAATCAGAGTGTCGCACCGCTCCGGACCACCCAATCCGCGTCGCACCGCTCCGCTCCGCGCCGCGCCCCTGATCCACCAGACCGCATCCCAGATCCACCGGACCACATCGCGCACCTCCCATCGCGCCATCGCGCACCTCCAGCGCCTCCCTTACCTCCAGCGCCCATCGCGCACCTCCACAGTCCCTTCGTCGCCACGGGCCACTCACGCCACCCACAGCTCCCGTCGCCACAGCTCCCGTCGCCAAAGCCAATGCCGCGAGCTTCCCCTGCGTCGACAGCCAGCTACGTCGCAATTCCTTCCCTTTTTTTTTTTTTGGTCTCTAATTGACACAGAGACTATTTAGAGTAAAAAAAAAAAAAAAAGAAAGAAAGAAAAAGAAGAAAAAAAAAAAAAAAAAGGAGAAAAAAAAAAAAAGGGCAAAAAAAAAAAAAAAAAGATGAGTGATTCCATTGAATCTTCTGAAACCAAATCAGTTCCTTTCTTTGTTCAGTCTGAAGGTCCCTTTAATGCCGGCATTTTACTTACTGAAAAGAATTATGATGTGTGGTCTCAATTAATAGAGATGCATATTACTGAACGAGAAAAGATTTCTTACACAACGGCACATTCCGTCGTGCCACCACAGACCAAAACAGATCCGCCAAAACAGATCCCACAGACCAAAACAGATCCCACAGACCACTGCAGACCACAGACCAAAACAGATCCGCCAAAACAGATCCCACAGACCAAAACAGATCCCACAGACCACCGCAGACACAGACCAAAACAGAAATCAGACCAAAATCACACCCACAAATCGCGCCACCCCTGAAAACCCAAAACCCACTTTCTGCAGTAGCAAGCAAATTCACAAAGTCTATGAAAGAATTTGGCTATCAACATAGCAATTCTCACCAAAGCATTTATCAAATCGAGTGTTCTTAAAGTTTTTTAGACAAGTTGGGCATGTGGGACATGTATGCACCAACTTGAGGGGGAGTGTTGAGATTCATTTTGAAATAGGAAAGTAAATAAAATCATAATATGGTAAAGATCATTCATAATATGGTAGAAATCTTTGTATTTAATTACTATCCTTTTATGTCGTTTTATTTCTATTATAAATTCATGTAATCTGTACAAAGCAATACAAGTCAGTGAAATATTCAGAACCAAATATCACATTCTTCTTTTCTACATTACATACCTTTTTTAGAGCTGGATGGCAAAGCCAACTTTTGATAGACCTCCTTTGTTCAGCTCGAAGAAGAGGAAGTAGAACTTTCAAATCAACATCTTTGATTTCTGGCATATATTGAATCTTTTGCATTATAGTTTCTTTAATCTTATCCTTATTCGGAATGTTGTTGTTATTTAACCACATGTCCACATCTAGTTCTCTGTATTTCATCCTCTGCCATTTTTCCTTTGTTATTGCAGCTGTCAAGAGCTCAATATAGACCTGTACCACAATTACATTAATTAATTTTAAGTAGTGATGATTTTTTTTAAGAGTAAAGGTAAATAAGAGTCCACATTGAAAGAATGTGATAATATATAAGAGTTTTTCAATTAGGTTAACTTTTTTGGCTTAAAATCCCATAATACTTATACGAGGCTCATTAATCTATTAAACTTCCACAAATTAGTATTAGAGCTAATAATTAGAGGATTATCAACATATGCACATAAGCTCATATAGGAACTTATTGGAAGAAGTAACCAAAAAGATCTCATAGGTCGATCGATCATATAATATAGGGGCCACGGAAATGTTGCAAGTGACGAATTTGGACATTGGGCTTTACACAAGGGAGTTTAGAATTGAATGAACAAATGACCTATGGGGCATGTATAAGTACAAGTTTGTGCCCTAGAATCATTTGAGAGAGCTTAGAAAGTGAATTAGAGGCAAAAGAGAATAAGCCTGGACTCCATTGAAAATGGGGAAAGAAGTTTGGTATTCTTTAACAACTTTTTGGATTTGAGTTTCTTTAAAGTATTGTTCTCACATTCTCAATCCATGGTTAGCATTAAAATCTAAGTGGATCTTCAATGAAAGAGTGTGAGGCTTAAGAAAATTCTTAGGATTAAAATGGGATTGGGGGATGCTTGTATGATGAAGAGAGTAATTGTGTAGTTATTAAATAATATAGGTTTTAATCCTCTTTGAACCACTATAAAATATTGCTTGGATGTTTAGATTATAGATAAAAGCTCTATAATTTTGGAAACATATCACGTTGTTTCTTACATTTATTATTTATGCTAGCTACTTATTTTAATTCAGTAAATAAGTAACTTTTTTTTTCTCCCAATCAATTATTTAACAATGTTGTTTCTTACATTTATTATTTATGTCATAATTAATTAATGATGCTAGAATCTTGAAGGAAATTGGCATTGAATATCATTAGAGCTAATGTATTCAGAACAAACCTGGACTTGTCCAATAAAATACAGAAAAAGCATGAGCCCTAATGTAGTAATTACAGCTGCGAAGCAGGTCTCCCACACGTAGCCACTTGATTCGAGATTTTGACCACAAGAACTGTATAGCATTAAATTAAAAAAAAATAATAATAATGTTTATTTCATGAAGGTATAAAAAATCAATAAAAAACTTTATTTATTTATCCTCTACTTCTTTATTTTTAAATTTCAACCATCTACACTTACTAACAAAATTTTAATACTATTATAAAAAGTATTACTTGAAATCATAAATAAACGAATAATGTACCGTTTAAATTTGACAAATAAAAACAAAATAAAAGGTAATATATTCCATATAAAATTAGCATAGTTCTATATTTTTTTAGTAAAAAACACTAATCTCATAGCAATATTTTTATTTTTAAAAATACTAAATTATTAAATTATGAGTTAAAATTTTAAATTGCTGGTCATTAGAATTTTTATCCTCTAAACATTGCGACTTGCTTGGCATACATTGCTATTAAGTTGAAATTTGTTTCTTAAAGATGTCTAACCTCAGATTTCGTAATCCCCACCAAAAAGAATGTAGAATCTTTTCTGGAAAATTTGATGTAAAAAGCAAACCAGTTTGAATTGCTTCTACGTAGATTCCAAAATCAAAGGTATTACTTGTACTTGTTTTTGGTTGATTTACAGAGCAGAAGTTGCTAATAAATGTCAAATTTGTCATTCTGTTATATTTGCAATCAAAACTAGTTGAAACGCAACCGATAGCTTGTTTACAAGCATCAAGCCAACATGATGTTTCTCTCTGTAACGCAAAGAAGTACCAGAAAGATCCAAATATCTGTATTCACGTTATCAAATAGAAAATTATAAACTAAATCATTAATATATATATATATACACTCCCCATGCAAAAGTGGGCACACAGGAATAAACACTCAAGTTTTTTTATAATAACATTTTTGCAATTCCTTTTTCACAAATATGGTTCTTTTTTTTTTTTTACAATTAAAAAAACATATATTTTTTTTATGTATTTCATATATTTAAACATGAGAAAAATATATATTTTCATGTTATACCACACTAGGTGATTTAAAATGAAACTTGATAGAAGTCATGAGATGCAATTAGGCCTAATATATATATGCAAACACATAACATTACTTGTTGAACCGAAAAAAAAAAAATATTGTTCTGAAAAAACATGGAAAGATGAACTTACATGACTGAGGCCAAAGAAAAATATCAAATTCCAAAATATTACTGCTATAGGAGAGACAAAAGAACCCTTCTTAATTCCCAAGTAAGTAAGGTATATCTTTATAATTCTTGGAATATATTGTAACACGATAATGGAGTTTAGACCCTTCCTTTTGATCAACTGTTTGGAGCTTCCCACTCCAGTAAAGAATCGTACCATTAAAATCTGCAAATATATATATATATATGGATCTATTTTAGGTGTTTAAATCTGGACAAAATTAAACGAATATTAGGTCTTCTATCAATTTAAAAGATTTTTTCGATCAATGATGTTTAACAACAATTTTTTATATAATTTTAATTAGTCACTTACAAAATTAAAAGCGGTTTATAAATCTTTAAAAAAATTAATCAAAGATCTTATTTTTAATTAATTTTTTTCATTTTCAATAAATGTTTTTTTATAGAGAAAATGAAGTCGTATAAAGATAAATATAAAAACCAATGATTAAAAACATAATTTTTTTTTAAATAATAAAAAAAAAATCTTAATTGTCTAAAATTTCTCCCAAATATTTTTTTTTGACCTAACATACTCAAGTTTTTACTTATATGCCCATATTTTTGGCTTGGAGTACTTTTTTATAAGCTATGATACAATCACAATTGATGTATCAAGTAATTATTGGCTAAATCGTGAGGATTAATTTTTTTAACTTATAATTAACTTTCACATATGTTGTAACAATACTAGAACCTGTGATAAATAGGCTTTTTCTATATCAAATTGTAAAATGGTGCAACTAGTTATAAAGCTGTACAATGGACTATAAAGCGTACATACATGTAAAATGTTGCACTTTTGTTAAAATTGGGTATATAAGTTTACTTCAAAAGTAACATAAGTCTAAACTATCAAATTAGGTAAAGTTTCACGCTTATATATATCCTCTCAAAGCTAAATTAATTTGAATGAATTATGAACCAAAAATTAAACAACTGTGGCTGATATTCTTACCTGTGGAAGAGGTGCAACAGCTAGAATATAGACAAAGATGTTGAAATAACATACCCAAGTCCTGCTGGCTCGACCAAATGCCATTAGAACTTGATGAAGTATACGCTCTAGGAAGAAAAGGTCTGTGACTGAACGCAATACCAAAGTAAAAATCTTCAATTTATTATCAATAGTAATACACTTTTTAGTCTCATGTATGACTGGAATGTATAAGAATAATGTATCCATAGATACTCCAATCGTAAATAAAAATAAGTAGAATTGATTTGCTGTTAGAACGTCGTGATAGTGAATGATTGCTCTCTTTATGCCTTTAGTACTCCAAAGTGACATTGGAGCCTCTTTTGCATCTCGATTACCAATCTCAAATGGTAATTGTTGCAATTCTAACCTGTTACTTAAACAAGAAAAGAAGTCATTAGTTAAACATATTTAAGATACAAAAAAACATAAAATTCCTAAATAAAAATTCAAAATACCAATGACTGTTAAATTTGTTTTAATATAGTATTATTGTCATTTATGATGCAAAAATTGTCTTTATGATGCGTTATAGACTTATTGAGAATGAAAATGACCACACACAAAAAAAATGTTATTTGACATTTAAATCTGTATTTAGAACGCATATTAAAATATAAAATAAAAAAGAGAGAAAAATATTATAGAAGTATCTAAATTTAGGTTATTTGTGCTGTTTAGTTCCTTAGATTATAAACGGTATCATTTAGTCCTTCAACTTTATAAAAAGGGCCAATTAAGGACAAATTATATTATTTTAATAATTTTCTTATGAGAATATTATTATTTTTCTATCAAGTAATTAAATGCGATTAAAAACACAAGTCTTTAATAATACTAAAGTCACAATTAATATAAAAAGAATTTCACAAAATATTCATTTTAAATATTTATTAATTGCCATTGTTTATTTTTAATGTTTTATTGATTTTTTTAATTTTTCTTAAAAATTAAAATATATATTTAAATAAATTTTTGTTTCAATATTATTATTGTTGATTTTTTTTTAAATAATTTCATATTAAATTTTACTTTTATTCATATTAAAAACTCATTATTTTTTTTTAAATTAAGGGACTAAATGATACTATTTTTAATCTAAAATACTAAATCACATAAATGATTTAATTTGTAGAAGTTATGTGGCACTTCACTTTATAAAAATAAATAATAATAATAATATAAAAAAAAGGATAGAGAGAGAAAATCATGCAAGTAATTAAAGTTTGGGTACCCCAACTGTTTAATTAGCCTATATGTTATTGGTCAAATCAGGAGTTTGTAAATTAAAATGAGGATTGAGTATTACTAACCTCTCTGTTACGTCATTGAGCTCTATATCTCTTGGTTGATCATTATGAAGCGTACCCATTACTAATAGATCTAAATTAGCTTTAAAAAGGATGCTAATTAAATTCAATGAACCTCTCTGGCTCTCAAATGCTGATTATATATAAATTGAAATGAGTATATAAAGAGAAAATGGGTGGAATAATTCAAGCTTTGAGCTAATGAAATACAGATGGGAACAAAGTCGTCGTCCTGACTCCAGACTCCAGACTCCAGAGTCTTTTTTAATTTTTTTTTCTTGGAAGGTCCCTTTTTTAGCCGAGAATGGGGATGAAATTTTTAAAGTCACTGTTTAAAACACGTTTTGAAGACTATGTATGATAAACTACAAATAATTCGAACCCTTGTGGGCACACTATATTAACTTGCAAGGTCCCTTCTTTGACTACTAAACCAAATTTAGTTTTAAATACTAGATTGCGCTATCTGCCAGTCTAGCAAAATTTGCTTATTGCTATATTAATTGCTAATCGTTGATTTAGGACTGCAGTTTTGGATTCCCTTTCAAATTTAATTAGTCAACTTAGTCGCTTTTAGCAGAGAATGGGATTAAATTTTTAAAGCTACTGTTTTTGAAGACTAAGTATGTCAAACTACAAATAATTCGAACCCTTGTGGGCACACTATATTAACTTGGGATAGTCAACTTAGTATATTGATGGTACCATTGTATGTAGTTTGTATTTGTTTAATTCGACAACTTATAATAATGAATTGACTAATTAAATTTGCATTATCGAAGACAATTGCAGCGCCATGCAAGGATGTTTCCAGATGTTAAAACAATAATTAATATCCTTAACCTACTTGTGTATTTTATATTTATTTAAACCAAAAAAAAATACACATGTATTTATATAACTCGTCAGTTCACAATGATATCAGGTTCCACGCACACAAAAGATAATATTCACTTATTTTCTCATTATATTTTATCTCAAAGATATACACAACCATCCTATAAAGAAAAGCACAAACCAATTTTGAAAATAAAAAAAAAACGTAATCAAACACTCCCAATAACACACAGTCAAAGACTCAAAATTGGAGGTAAAAGATTCTTTGGACAAATTTATCAAATGAAGCAAAGGTTGGAATAGAAACAATTAAGCTTTGTATGGGGTAAAATTGTCAAACTACACAATTGGTTCTTTTCAAAATGTGTTTATGAACTTGAATTAGGTTTGTCAATTTTTCGTGAATGGACAAATTTTTACTAGAATTATCCGATTTAAGGTAAATATAAGAACAATAAAATGAAGAATGAAAAATAAGGAACGAAAATTCATATTTTATAATATGAGACAGGGTACAAACAGGAATTGCGTTTCCCACTTCATTATCCAAAACTATATACCTCATTTTAATGAATATATAAATAAATATATATATATATATATATATATATTATTTACATAAAACTCAAACTAATTTTAAGTAATGTATTATATATTATATATTTTATTTTTAAATTATATTTTTATTCTTTTAAAACATCAATAATTATGTTATGAAAACTATTTAAACTATTTATTAAACTCAAAAAAAATTAAAATTATATAATTATTTTATATTTTATTCTTATTACTTCAAACTAGTTTATAACAAAATTCTATCAATATTATTTTTAGCATAAAAAATTATGTATTTATTGTTAGATAATTTTATATTTTTTCTTAATTTATTATCATATAATATCATTTATTATCTCAAAATTTTATTTTATCTTTCATCATAAAATATTTATTATTGAATAGCTTTTTATAACATTTATTTTATAATACAAATAAAAAAAATTAAAATTTAAAAAAAATAACATTTTCAACATTATTTTTATCCTTGATCCCCTTTTAGAATTACAATTCTCTAATAGGGATCCTCAATATATCCCCTCAAGAATTTCAAATAAAAATGAGGAACAAATCCAAAATTTGGGATCAGGAATGAGGAGGGGGTCTCCAATCCTATCCTGCCTTATTGACAAACCAAACATCAATTTATCGTTTTTCTATTTATAACTTATAAGTAGTCTAAATTTTAAATTTAGGAAGATGATTTGTGGAAATCTTGCAGATTATGAAATTGGTGTCATTTAATTTAGTCATTTAGATTTAAATTTTTTTTTTAATCCCTCGGCTTTGAGGATAATGATAAATTAAGAATAAATAATATTATTTTAATGATTCGTCTATTAAAATATTATTTTTAATTGTCAACTGATTAAAAGATAAAGCTCGAGTTATTAACAATAATAATAAAAGTGAATTTTAATTTAAAATTATTTAAAAAAAAATCAAAAAGAATAATTTTTTAATATAAAATTGTTTAAAAAAATAAAAATAGTGATAATAATCAAATATTCAAACCAATTTGTGAATTTTCTTTTAATATTAACTATAATTTTATTATATGTTAAATGATCGATTTTTAGTCACATTTTAATGACTTAATAAAAAAAATATTTTAATAGAAAAATAATTAATTAAAATAATATTAATTGTTTTTAGTTGGCTATTTATTCAAAATTAAAAGATTAAAAGATATATTTTTAAATTTGAAGGACTAAACGCACGTTGAGGCTCAGTTCAAAAAACATGACAGACACTTTTATTTTAAATTTATTAAAAGTTAAGGAGTCAATGGTCATTTAGATGAATCAAATGGTCATTTTTAATTATTAAAAATATATTATTTAATTTTTTTATTATTATTAAAAATATGTTAATAAAAATATTCTTTAATATTTTATTATTATTTAGTGACTTAGGCTAGTCACATAAAAAAAAAAAAAAAAAAGTGTATTTTTTCGATGTTAAAAGTGAAAATTTGGATTTAATTTTAAAAAAAAAAAAAAACACTCTCTCTCTCCACCAAAGCAAAAAACATCACATTCACACTCTATCACCCACGTGAATCACCAGCACTAAACACATAACTCCAAATTGCGTTCAACCCCCACAACCCCAAATGAAGTTATAATTGACTTTCCTTTTATTTATTCATTATTTTCTCTATTAAAAATTATAATAATAATAATAAAAAAAGCCAAACAACAACACAAACAATTAAAATTAAGGATACATTTACTAATTCATAATGTAATTTGAAAGAAATTGAAATAAAATGAATCGAAATCAAAATGAATGAAAAACAAGATGAATCAAAATTAAGTTATTTTTGTTTTTGTTTACTTATTTTTTTAAAAATTGTAATAAAAATGATTGTTTTACTAAAATATATTTTTTAATGCAAAATTAATTATTTTTAAGGAGGTTAATTTAGAAAGGTAAAATTTAAAAAAAAATCATAATTTAATTTATATTTTTTTCAACGTAATCAAGTTACTTAAAAATCAATATTTAATTATGATGCTAACAACAAACCTAATTACAGGTTTTGTTGAGAATTTTTATTTGCATGTATAATTTTCTCAATATTTAATAATATTAGTGGTTGATTGGTTTAATGAAGAAGGTGCTAAGGAGGTGTCAACCTAGTTGGGTTGTCCCGGTGCACCCACTGAAAACAATTAGCCACAACCTTTTATTTAAAAAAAAAAATGTTACTTAAAAATCAATAACTTAATTTCTCATTTTGGGCTCTGATTACTTAAACAAAATATAATCATTACTCGTAATCCAACTCCTTTTGCGAGAAAGTAAAAATGTTGTAACTTCAAATTAGCAAAAATTGGATAAAACACATTAAATGACCAAAAATTAATGTGATGAAATTTTTTTAAAAAATTTAAATAATTAACAAAACCATCTTTCAAAAGATCCTAACACTACTACAATTTAAGCAATATAGGACCGCTTATAATTTAAAAAGAGAAACAAATAGGACAGTCTCTAGTATATGGTCATCCTATAAAAAATATATGATGGCTATTACGAAAAAGTTATGCAGAACTTTATAGCCGTCTTAAAAAAAAATTATAATCCTAAACGAATGAGTGTAATTTTTTTTACTTAGCTTTCTCCTCACAAGTGAACCTAACTCATTTTAAATTAAAAAAAAATCCAATCCCTCGTCCTCCTTCCCCTCTCTCTTTTTCTCACAAGGACCCTCATTCTTATCTCCATCCCCTTCAACATCACCACCAACAACAATTGGTTTCTGCTAGTGATACGCTTAGAGATAGTGGCCCTCCTGAATGGGCTTTGCTTCTCATTGGTTGCCTTCTTGTTTGACATTGCCACTGGTCTCTTTGTTGCCGCCTTTAACAACGAGGTATTCTCTAAACTCTTTGTTGTTGCTATATCTTGGTTTAGGTTATAGGGGTCTACGTACGAATTTTTATCAAAATTTCTTCTCTTTTATTTTTCCATCAAAATCAAACCTTTTTTGCTGTTTTGATTCGTATAGTTTGGTGCTCTCTGTAGAAAAAATTGGAAACTTTCTAAGTAAATTAATTCTAAAATCCTTGTATGAGTGAGCAATTTAGTATCCTTGATTTCACTCATAAAAGAGTAAATAATTTAGTCATAAGAAAGAGAGCTGTGGCCTAATTATAGTTGGGAGGGGGAGAGAGAGGTGGAGAGAAAATTGGAACTAAAATAGGAATTGTGAAGAATGTAAAACTGTGTTGAGTTCTAAAAAAAAAAAGAGGAAATTGAAAAACTAAAACAGGAAAAGAAAAATTTGAAAGCCGCCAAATTTTTTTCTTTTTAATTGGTTATATCTTCAATTAAAAATATTATTCAAAAATTATATATCTATTTGAAGTTTGTTAGTTATGTGTTCCATAAATTACATTATTTTGAGTCAATAAAAAAATAAATTACTGTCAATTAATACCAAAATGCTAGCTCCAGGTCTTTTCTGTCTCACTCTATTTTTTGTTTTTTTGTATGTCTTACACTATTTCATATACACACAATAAAAACCCTTTGTTTATTTAGCATTTAACCAAATAAATTAACACTTTACTTATAGCAGTGTTGTAGGATGTTACTACGTATAATATTGAGATTTATTTTTTATAGCTATTATTTCTTTATTTATTTTTGAAAACAAATTATTTTCATTTTAAATGTCAAGAGAACGAGATCTACATTTGATAGAAATTTGAAAACTGATCTCTCCTCATTTCAGCAATTAGATTGTCTTTAAATATTGTACTTAATACCTATCTCAACAACTGTCTACTCATACAGATTATTGTTATGAACAAAGGGCATTACCTTCCATTTTATTTAGAGTCTCATGTTACCACGACAATTCGTAAATAATTAAATTAATTTTAAAATACAATTAATATATAAATTATGTATAATATATACATATGTTATTATATATATACATATTATATATAATTAATATACTATTTTGAGATCATTTTAATTATGTACATGTTATTTAGTACCATACCCATTTTTGTTTATAAATAAAATATTTTTTAAAAATCAACATATTTATGCCATAGAATATATTATAAATTTAGACTTAAACCCTAAATATGAACGAAAATAATCCTAAAATTCATCTTAATTTCATGTGGATTTTAATTATTTTAGAATTAATTGCATCATCACTTGTTAAATTGTATTTGTGTGTGTGTGTGTGTATATATATATATATTGCATACGATGACCTTGTTTGTTCTTGTCCAAATTATTATGAAGGAAATGCTTGAAAGACATGACTTGCACTCAAAAAACCTTGAAAAATTCGAACAGTCATATCTTGAGTTGCAGGTTATTTTCTTTAATTAAGTCTCTATATTTATTAGTTGTCTAATAAACAAAGAAATATTATTTATGAAATAAACTAATGTGTTTCTTCTAATTAATAGGATCATGATTTTTTTTCCAAATCTCAGTCATTTCAATTGAGAATACAAGTGGTGAAATACACTCCCCGATTTAAAGAAGAACAACTATCCGAAGGGAAGTCACTAAAATCAATCACATTGGCTAGTTTGTATGTAGCTAGTTTTAATCCTTAGATTGTATGTTTCATATATATGTATGTTCTTGTAATTTAACTGTACATCATATAATATTTGTAAATTAAAGCTAGGCTTTGAATCATATATATGTGATATAAATTATGGATTTTTTGGAATGAAATTTATTATGAATCATGTTTCTAGAATGAAATTAATTTGTACAAGTTATATATAAATTTCAATACTAGACAAACACACACACTAAAAATCCCGTCCAAAAAGAATTTTTTTCATAAAAAATAGGATAGTCAGTGGCCTTCCTAAAAAATTCTTATAGGACGGCTATTGGCCTTCCTAAAAGAATTTTTTACGACGATCAGTAATCGTCCTAAAATAATTTTTTATAAGGTGCTCAGTGAAAGTCCTATTTTTTTTATTCTTTTAAGACGAGACTTTATAAGACAGTCACTTGCTGTCCTATAAAAGCAAATTTGACATCCCAACCAACCCAATCGTCACTATTACCTCCAACTACTTGTCGACTACCAAACCCTCCACCATCAAATGCTAAAGAGATAGATTCTAATTTAGGTATACTATTTTTACATGAGTTAAAGAAGTGGAATTGTGTGGAATTCGCAACGTTGAGAAAAACGTTAATGGGTGGTTTGGTAGCCAGGGAGGAACAAATTGGGTCTAATTTTCTTCGAGTTAAGGTTACGAATCAATTGAGATTGTTTTGGAAGGGTGGTTCGCAGGCATTTGTGAAGGAATGTGAATAGAGGCTGTTGGATAGGCTATGATGGGTTTTATGGTGGTTGGGCTAGTGTTTCTAATGAGTAGGAAATATTGGGCAATGAACCATGGTAGCATGAAAGGAGCTGTTTGGGTCAAAGTTGATTTCTAACAAGATAATGTGGTGAGTTTTGGGTTTCGATAGTCTTGGTGGCACACTGGAAATTCTTAGAGGAAGGATGAAGGTTTGTTTGACAATGACGAAGATAGAAGCTAAGTAGGCCGATTTCATTAAATATTAACTCTATTATTAACTTTATTCTTTAATGATATAAATGTAAACATTAGGGTATGCAAGTGCATGAATATTTAATTTTTTTATGTGAGTTAAAAAATGTGTAAACCTCACGAAGGTTAGTAATATTTATCCCTTAAATGATTTCAAAATAATGTTAAAAATATTAAAATATTTGTTCGATAGTAATGTTTGTTCTTCTATAACCCATTTTACATAACCAAAAGAACTAAATAACACATTTCACAAGCAAAAAAAGACCAATTAACCCTAAAATCAAAAGTAAAATGACCAATCAACCTCAAAATCGTAAGCAAAATGGCTAAAATAGCACCGTACCTTTAATTAAAATATGTTTGGGATCATTCTAGTCGCCTATTTGCTTCTTTTTTTCTTCTAAAATTTATTATTTATAGGTTATATATACAAAATATATCGTTCAACATAACTCTTATAATACTATGTTTTTAGCACTTCTATTTGCATCATGTTATTGTAAAATAACAAGGAAGTTGGACCCATATTTTATTATCTAATTATTATGTGTCATATACATTGTTCTACTACAAGTTATTACAAATACATTTTTTTTTCTAGTGCATGTCATGTGTAAAGCAATTGAGTAGTGTAAATCTTGACTTAAATAAAGTCATTTTTTCCATGTTTTGGAAAATCAAGTCCACATCAACAACTTTATTTTAAGGTTTTAATATTTTGTTGGTCCTATAAGTTACATTAAAACAATATTTAATTTCTAATATCTTAAAATGCATAATTTAATCTCTAATCGTTTAAAATTTAACAATTTTAGTTAAATTTCATAGTTTCTATTAAAAGTTAATAACCAAATTATATTTTCGTTAAAAAGTTATAAACCAAAAATTCTGTTAAATTGTAAAGGCGCTATTAAATTTAAAAAAATTATAAACTAAATTATGTTTTGTAAAAAGTTACGAACCAAATATTATTTTGAGATACAAGTTAATAACCAATATAATAGTAAAACCTTATTTTACTTGACAATTTTAGGATCTTCATCCAAAGAGTCCTGAATAGAGCTTGAGTACTTAAAAGCATTAGTTTAAATGCATAGGATAATTTCATGGAGTTTCACTTTTAACTTTTTTAAGAAAAAAAAACATAAATTTATTTTTCTTACAACGTATATAAATATATATATTTTAATGCTATAAGAAAATAAGATTTTTTTTTACCGAAACTTAAAAGTAAAATTAGTTAAATAACTTGATCATTTATATACCGAAGAAAAAAATATTTAACTTGCAAAATTATTTTTTATTTTTATTTATTTATTATTATTATTATTATTTTTTTTTTTTTGTCTTCATATCAATCCCCAATATATCATGATCAAATAACAGCTAGTTCAGCTAATTTGCATCTGTTTTGGGCTAAATGAATATTTTTTTTATCTCAAAATTTGACATTAAGTTACAAACATGTCTCTGAACTCGATGGTGTTACAAACATGTCCCTAAACTCATTAATAGTGATTCATTTTTAGTAACATTGTTACTTAAGCTAATGGAAATTGACAACGTGCTCTTTACATGAGTCATTTTTAACTAAAAAAATATAGCTTCACATGTGGAACATATTCAACATTTAGAAAACCTCAAATTTTAATTAGATAAAAATTAAGATTTATAAATACCTAATTATTTTTCCTCATAAAGCAATAAAAACATTTCTAAAACTGTAAAACAATTTGTCATGCATTGGCACACTCAATGTGCATCCCCAAGATAAAAGTGGACTCGTGAGTGCTATGCACGTTATCTAAATTTGAATGAACAGTAGACCTCTTGTTGAATTGCGATGAAAACTTTATAACATTACTTCATAATCATTTAGACTCTCAAAGTTTGATTCAATAGGCTTGGGTTATTTGGCTCTTTGTTATCATGTGTGAAAACTCGATAGAGTATGAATGCTGATAAGTTATTACTATAAAAATAACATATGGTCACAATTTTTAACGTATGCTGATAAGATCTTCATGTGATGAACTTTTATGTTTTATTTTGAAGAGCCTGGTGAATAGGGATTTGTGTTGAAGAAGGCACCATTGAGTTTTGAATTTTGGAAAATAGTTAAATTTATAAGTAAATATATATTAAATTGTAGAAAAATTTGGTTTGGAGGAAAAATGGAATAGGGAGTGTGATCCTGAACCCCACCCCATAATGACCTAAAAATCAGGAGTTTTTTGCAGTTACTCACTTTGTTGGAGAAAATCGACAACATTAAAGGTAACTGATAAAGACTATGTGTTTGCCTTTCATCTTCTTCAGCTTGTAACACTAGTGATATTGCTCTTCAAACTCTAATATCATTTTAGAATTTAGGAGAATTTGAATAGCATAATATTATTTGATATATATTCTGTACAGATGGGTAGGTAACATGAAAAAGCTTGGAGTTGGAGATGATATTAAAAAATGTAGCAAAGTAACATTGTTTTGGTATTATAGAAGCTCCAAGTCATAGAGCTCAGGAGCTTAATATTACATAGAGAGATGTAGCCTATTGTAGTTATTGGAGGTGTTACATGCTTTTCTTAAATATATTAAGATCATTTTTAAACATTCTGCAACATTTAATTTTATATGTTCTAGATTTTTCTATTATTTAATAAATTTAGATATTATTTATAATAAAAAAAAAATTTAGCCTAATTTTTAATTACTTTCTCTAAATATTTCCTTAAACTTTCTTCTATTTTCCTCGTTCTTTTAGAACATGCGACATGATTTCCAACGTTCCTCAAGTGCCCTGCACATGAGATATTGCCTTTCAGCTATTACTACTTCAAGAGTCACATAACTAATATCCTTATTGCAAAAGTTAGTTCCATTGATTTGATAATGATATGATCATTTCAACCACAACTACAGAAAAATCCGCAGTTTCACTCATAAATAAATAACATTAAATAGCTCTCTGCCCAAAATTTATAATCGTCTTTCTTTTAAAAAGTCATATTTTTTCTAGATCGATTTCTTGGAAAACTCGAATCACTTTAATTCTTGGATGGTCATGATGATTACTGAAGTATATTTGTTTATTGTTGAATACCAACTTTGTGAGATAAAAGAAGATAAATCCAAAATGACATTGTTGTATCAATTAAATTAAGCAAAATTTATAAATATACGAGCTGCTACTAAAAAACAGAGGATTCGACTATATATCAACATTTTCATCCTTATACACTTGAAAAAGACTATCTTATCTTATGATTGAGAATTTTTTTTTTTTAATTACAAGTACATATTCGAACCTCTTAATCCAAGCATTTAAGTTAGGAAACACCTGAATTCCGTACATATCACGATGCCAAGAAGTTGTCGCAAAAAAAAAAAAGTAAAACAATACAAATGTAATATATCATAAGATACATAACTAATTAACACAAGATAGCATGACACTCCTTATTCCAATAATAATAAAAAAATGCACAATATATAGTAACCTTTAAAACTCTAAGCAACCCTTCGATCAGCTCCAGCTTCGATCGCTGCTTGTCGCCAACGAACAATACTTTGTATAATCGAAGCTGCGTATGACTCAAGGTTCAAAACTTCCTTTCCATATTTAGCAAAACTTTGTATAATTGGAATCTTGAACCTAGAAACTATAGTTCTTATGTCTGTGTCCATTATAGCAAAGGCCTCCACCTTTGTATGGGCTTTAATATTTGTATCTGAGATGAGAATATCTGAATCTGGGTCAATCTCAAAAAGTACTGATTTCAAGGTCCTTTCCAAAAGTTGTTCTCCATAAACATTTCCTTTTAAAATACGTCGACAATTGCCCATAATATTAACTCTGTTGTTATTACCATCACTAGTTTTGAAGTCCCACATAACACCTTGTATGATTAAAAGCATAAAACCTAAAGGTTCTCCTTCACGAATAATATAACTGTTCTCAGTATAGATCACTGGTTTTAGATAAGTGAGTATCTCCTCCAATACTTTGTCATGTACACTTTAAAAAGCTGCAACCTATAATGTATAATTTAAATATCAATGATTATTAATTTGGCCCATAAATTAAACGTTCAATAAATGGTTATGATGATTTGATGTGATTTTGTGTTCATCAATTAATGTTTACAATGTATCTTTAATTATCTTTAATTTATCCATAGAAAAATATATTCAACAATTTAGTACTTTTCTTTTTTAAATAATAGTGATAGCTCAAGCACTTCTCTGAAAAAGGAGTTGAATTGTCAAGTCTCGAACTCCCGATCTTTTAAAATAGGACATTTTTATTTACCACATATGCTAGGATTTGGGGACAAGTACTCTTTCTTCATTTTTTTTTTTTTTTTTTTCATTTGATGGGTTAATATAACTATTAAATGATGCATTGAAGTTTGGTGATTTATTTTTTAAATAATATTTATACCCCGACACAAATATGTACTTGCAAATTTTAAACCTTCGTTCTCACAATGCCTACAAAAATATATATATTATTGCATCTCAACACTTTAAAAATAGGACGAGTGATTGCATAAGTCTTATAGTTATTGAAAAGGTGATGATTAGGTTTTATATTAAGTGTTTATTGTTATTAAAATTGTCCGCATAAAGATAAATTATATTTATGTTTATATCTATTTGATGTATATTTTTTTTTATTTTTTGAATTGTAGTTATTGAAGTCATCACAATACTTGTCTAATGCAGTTAGAAAATATAACATTGACGATATATTCCCTTAAAATAATAAAATAGATCCCTATTCTTGAAAATGTTGATAAGACTAAATTATCTTAAAAAAATTTAATTACATTGCATAATTTTTTAAAATAAAGTTTCATTTTTAATCAATTATATAGGGTGCATAATGTTTTTTCCTCTTGTAACATAAGAAATTAATATTTTTATGCATATTAAAAAATGCGATATATATATATTTTTAATATATATAACGTAAAAGAATATATTTTTAAAAAAAATAAAAGTATAATAAGTTGAATAACTACATCATATAGGAATAAGATTGAGGAAAAAATTTACTTTAGCAAGTCCCCCTTTCGATAACATACCTCGTGCCAAAGATTGATAACTAAATGCAATAAATAGAGTGAATGGTTTTCCTTTTACATTTTTGAACATAATTTTTATATTAGTGTAAGTAATATATATATATTAATAGCAACAACAACAAAAAAAGTACTATATAAGCATATATGAAGTCATGTGCTTAAAAAAAATCCAATTACATACCTTTTTTAGAGCTGGATGGCAAAGCCAACTTTTGATAAACCTCCTTTGTTCAGCACGAAGAAGAGGAAGTAGAATTTTCAAATCAACATCTTTGATTTCTGGCATATATCGAATCTTTTGCATTATAGTTTCTTTAATCTTATCCTTATTCGGAATGTTGTTGTTATTTAACCACATGTCCACATCTAGTTCTCTGTATTTCATCCTCTGCCATTTCTCCTTTGTTATTGCAGCTGTCAAGAGCTCAATATAGACCTGTACCACGATTACATTAATTAATTTTAAGTAGTGATGTTTTGTTTTAATAAGGGTAAAGGTAAATAAGACTTCACATTAAAAGGATGTGATAATATAAAAGAGTTTTCCAATAGGGTTAACTTTTTTTGGCTTGTAATCCCATTACACTTATAAGAGGCTCATTAATCTGTTAGGCTTCTACAAATTAGTATTAGAGCTAATAATTAGAGAATTATCAACATATGCACATAAGCCCATATAGGACCTTATTGGAAGAAGTAACCAAAAAGGTCCCATAGGTCGATCGATCATATACTGCAGGGGCCACAGAAATGTCGCAAAGTGATGAATTTGGACATTGGGCTTTACACAAGAGAGTTTAGAATTGAATGAACAAATGACCTATGAGGCGTGTATAAATACAAGTTTGTGTCCTAAAATCATTTGAGAGAGCTTGTAAGAGGATTAGAGAGCTTAGAAAGTGAATTAGAGGCAAGGGAGCATAGGGCTATACTCCATTGAAAGTGGAGAAGGAAGTTTGATATTCTTTGACAACTTTTTGGGTGTAAGTTTCTTTAAAGTATTGTTCTCATATTCTCAATCCATTGTTAGCTTTAAAATCTAAGCGGATCTTCATTGAAAGAGTGTGAGGGTAAGAAAATTCTTGGGATTAAAATGGGATTGAAGTATGCTAGTATGATGAAGAGAGTGATTCTATTGCTATTAAGTAATATTAGTTGTAGTGCTCTTTGAATCACCGTAAAATATTACTTTGACGTTTAAGTTGTAGATAAAAGTTCTATAGTTTTGAATACATACGACGTTAAATTTTTTACGTTTATTTGTTGTTTTCATTGCTTATTATTTTCTTAGTAGATTAATTAGTGTGGTTGATATTATATCCTCGGATGTAGGTTCTTAGCTTGATTTATATTAGACTTGTCTCCTAAACTAATAACATGTTATGCATGCATTTCAAATAAAGTATGAGTAGACAACTGGATACATGACGTAGGAGAAGCATCAATGCACAAATACAAAAATAGAAAGCACTTATGAAACATGGAATGGGTAAGCAAACATAAAACTAGCTAGATTCATTATGAGATCAACCAATTAAGTACATTATGAGCTTCCTTATTTATAAGCAAAAAAAATTCATATAAAATCAATGTGAACTTAACATAATATATATATATATATATATATATATATATATATATATATATATATATATATATCTCGATAACGTCACTCCTTACATATTGGTGACAATTATGAATTCTTTTTATTAGGGCTTAAATATTAGTGTTTAGATCTTCGAGTTTAGAATTTTAGGTTTAGGGTTGATGTTTATAGGAAAAATATGCAATTGTCACTCAATATATAATGAACGACATCGCCTAATATATCAATCATATATATGTAGCAATGTTGTTTCTTCCATTAGATACTTTTATTTATTTAATTTTTTTTTTTTTGTCACACACTTTAATTTACTTATCCTAGCTACTAATTTTAATTTCTAAGTAAATAACATTTTTTTCTCCCAATTAATTCTTTAACAATGTTGTTTCTTACATTTATCATTTATGTTATAATTAATTAATGGTGCTAGAATCTTGAAGGAAATTGGCATTGAACATTAAAACTAATATATTCAGAACAAACCTGGACTTGTCCAATAAAATAAAGAAAAAGCATGAGCCCAAAGGTAGTAATGCAAGCTGAGAAGCAGGTCTCCCACAAGTAGCCACTTGATTCGAGATTTTGGCCACAAGAACTGTATAGCATAAAATTAAAAACAAAATAATGTTTTTTTCATGAAGGTATAAAAAATCAATAAAAAAGCTCTATTTATTTTTTCTCTACTTTATTTTTAAATTTCAATTGTCTACTCTTACTAACCTAAATTTGATACTATTATAAAAAGTGTTACTTTAAATGGTAAATAAATAAAAAATGTACGTTTAAATTTGACAAATAAAAACAAAGTAGAAGATAATATATTCCACGTAAAATTAGCGTAGATCTTTAGAGTAAAAAACCACTAATCTTATAGCAATATTTTCATTTTTAGAAACACTAAATCATTAAATTATGAGTCAAAATTTTAAATTACTCTGTAATTAGTATTTTTTTTCCTCTAAAAATAGCAACTTGGTTGGTATACATTGCTATTAAGTTGAAATTTGTTTCTTAATAAAAGCTGTCTAACCTTAGATTTCGTAATCCCCACCAAAAAGAATGTAGAATCTTTTCTGGAAAATTTGATGTGATGAGCAAACCAGTTTGAATTGCTTCTACGTAGATTCCAAAATCAAAGGTAGTACTAGTACTTGTTTTTGGTTGATTTATAGAGCAGAAGTTGCTAATAAATGTCAAATTTGTCATTCTGCTGTATTTGCAATCAAAACTAGTTGGAACGCAACCGATAGCTTGCTTACAAGCAACAAGCCAACATGATATTTTTCTCTGTATTGCAAAGAAGTACCAGAAAGATCCCAACATCTGTATTCAAGTTATCAAATGAAAAATTATAAACTAAATCATTAATATATATATACACACACCTTGTAAAAGTGGGCATTTAATAATAAACACTCAAGTTTTTTTTATAATAACATTATTACAATTTTTTTTTTCACAAACATGGTTTATTTATTTTACAATTATAAAAAAAAATATATATGTATTGATATTTTTAAACATGAGAAAAATATTTATTTTTATGTTATACGAAAAGAAATTACGTACACCACGTGAAGATGATTTAAAATGAAATTTTATAGAAGCCATGACATGCAATTACGCCTGATATATATGCAAACACATAACATTACTCGTTGAACCAAAAAAAAAAAAAGATGGTACTCTGAAAAAACATGGAGAAATGAACTTACATGACTGATGCCAAAGAAAAACATCAAATTCCAAAATATTACTGCTCTAGGAGAGATAAAAGAACCCTTCTTAATTCCCAAGTAAGTAAGGTATATCTTTATAATTCTTGGAATATATTGTAACACGATAATGGAGTTTAGACCCTTCCTTTTGATCAACTGTTTGGAGCTTCCCACTCCATTAAAGAAGCGTACCATTAAAATCTGCAAAAAAAAAAAAAAAAAAAAAATATATATATATATATATATATATATATATGGAAGTATTCAAATCTTGACAAAATTAAAAGAATCTTAGGTCTTCTAACAATTTAAATTATTTTTTTAATCAATGATGTTTAACAACGATTTTTGATATAATTTTAATTAATCACTTATAAAATTAAGAGCAGTTTATAAATCTTTTAAAAAAATTAATCAAACGTCTTAATTTTAATTAATTATTTTCATTTTCAATAAACGTTTTTTTTTTTTTAGAGAAAATGAAGTGTTATGAAGATAAATATAAAAAACAATGATTAAAAACATAATTTTTTTTAAATAATAACAAAAAAAATCTTAATTGTCTAAAATTTCTCCAAAAAAAAAAAAATTTCTTACCTAACATACTCAAGTTATTACTTATATGCCCATATTTTTGGTTTAGAGTACTTTTTTATAAGTTGTGATACAATCATAATTGATATGGTAAGTAATTATTAGCTAAATTGCTAGGATTAATTTTTTTCTAACCTATAATTAACTTTCACATATGTTGTTACAATACTAGAACTTGTGATAAATAGACTTTTTTTTTATGTCAAATTGTAAAATAGTACAACTAGTTATAAAACTGTACAATGGACTATAAAGTGTACATACGTGGAAGACGTAATTTTGTTAAAATTTGGTATATAAGTTTATTGCAAAAGTAACATAAGTCTAAACCATCAAATTAGGTAAAGTTATAGGAGCATATATCCTCTCAAAACTAAATTAATTTGAATGAATTATGAACTGAAAATTAAACAAATGTGGTTGATATTCTTACCTGTGGAAGAGGAGCAACAGCTAGAATATCCATAAAGATGTTGAAATAACATACCCAAGACCTACTGGCTCGACCAAATGCCATTAGAACTTGGTGAAATATACGCTCTAGGAAGAAAACGTCTGTGATTGAACGTAATACCAAAGTAACAATCTTCAATTTGTTATCAATAGTAAAACATTTTTTAGTCTCATGTATGACTGGAATGTATAAGAATAATGTATCCATAGATACTCCAATTGTGAATAAAAATAAGTAGAATTGATTCGTCGTTAGAATGTCGTGATAGTGAACGATTGCTCTCTTTATGCCTTTAGTACTCCAAAGTGACATTGGAGCCCCCTTTGCATCTCGGTCACCAATCTCAAATGATAATTATTGCAATTCTAACCTATTACTTAAATGAGAAAAGAAGTCATTAGTTAAACTGTGTTTAAGATGCCAAAAAACATAAAAGCCCTAAATATAAATTTAAAATGCCAATGACTATTAAATTTGTTTCAACATAGTTTAATTGTCATCTATGAAGCGAAAATCATGCTATAGACTTATTGGGAATGAAAATAACCACACACAAAAAAAAATTTGTTATTTGACATTTAAATCTTTATTTAGAACATATATTTAAAAAAAAAAGAAAAATATTATAGAAGTATCTTAAATTAGGTTATTTGTACTGTTTAGTTTTTTAGTAGATTATAACGGTGTCATTTAGTCCTACAACTTTGTAAAAATGATCAATTAACAACAAATTATATTATTTTAATAATTTTTTTATTAAATTATTATTATTTTTTTATAAAGTGATTAAACACGATTAAAAACATGAGTATTTAATAATGTTAAAGTCACAAATAATATGAAAAGAATTTCACAAAATATTTGTTTTAAATATTTATTAATTGCCATTGTTTTATTTTAATGTTTTATTATTTTTTTTAATTTTTATTAAAAATTTAAAAATATATTTAAATAAATTTTTATTTGAATATTATTATTATTAATTTTTTTTTTTAAATTTCATATTAAATTTTATTTTTATCCGTAGTAAAAACTCATATTTTAATTGCATTTTAAATAGTTGACATAAAATATTAATAATTTGTATTTAATTGGACCTTTTTATAAAGTTTAGAGATTAAATGACAATATTTTTAATTTAAAACACTAAACTGCATAAATAATATAATCTAAAAGACTTAGACGTAACACTTCACCTTAAGAGAGAGAGAGAGAGAGAGAAAATCATGCAAGTAACTAAAGTTTGGGTACCTCAACTGTTTAGCCTATGTCATTGGTCAAATTAGGAGTTTGTAAAGTAAAGATGAGAATTGAGAACTTCTAACCTCTCTGTTACGCCGTTCAGCTCTATATCTCTTTCTTGTTCGTCATGAAACGTACTCATTACTAATAGATTTAAATTAGCTTTAAAAAGGATGCTAATTAAATTCAATGAACCTCTTTGGCTCTCAAATGCTGATTATATATAAAATTGAAATGAGTATATAAAGAGAAAATGGGTGGAATAATTCAAGCTTTGAGCTAATGAAATAGAGATGGGAACAAAGTCTTTGTTCTGACTCCAGACTCCAGAGTCTTTTTTTTTTTTTTTTTTTTTGTAATATTTGCAAGGTCCCTTCCTTGACTACTAAAATTTTGTTTTGAATACTCGATTGCGCTATCTGCCAGTCCAGCAAAATTTGCTTAATGCTATATAAATTGCTAATCGTTGATTTAGGACTGCGGTCTTGGATTCCCTTTCAAAATTAATTAGTCAACTTAGTCGCTTTTAGCCGAGAATGTGGATGAAATTTTTAAAGTCACTGTTTAAACCGCGTTTTGAAGACTAAGTATGACAAACTACAAATAATTCGAACCCTTGGGGGCACACTATATTAACTTGATAAAAATGACAAATAGACAAAAGACAATAATGTCTTATTTTCTCATTATATTTGATCTCAAAGATATACACAACCATCCTAAAAAGAAAAGCACGAACCAATATTGAAAATAAACGTAATCAAACGCTCCCAATTAGACACAATCAAAGACTCAAAATTGGAGGTAAAAGATTCTTTCGACAAATATATCAGATGAAGCAAAGGTTGGAATAGAAACAATAAAGCTTGGTATGGGGTAAAATTGTCAAACAACACAATTGGTTTTTAAAACTGGCTTGCCTAAGTAATGTGTTTATGAGCCTGAATTAGGGTCGTTAATTTTTGGTTAAAGGATAAATTCCTACGATAATTATCTAGTTTGAGGCAAATATGAGTACAATAAAATGGAGAATAAAAAATAAAGAATGAGAATCCGTATTTTTATAATATGAGACAAGGCAAGAACGAGAATTGCATTTTTCATCCCGTTCTTCAAAACTATATGCCTCATTTTAATGAATATATAAATTTATTTATAATTTTTTCTATAAATTTAATTACATAAAATTCAAACTAATTTTAAGTAATATGTTATATATTATATATTTTATCTTTAAATTATATTTTTATTCTTTTAAAACAACAATAATTATATTGTAAAAATTATTTAAACTATTTACTAAAATTCAAAAAAATTAAAATCATATAATTATTTTATAATTTATTCTTATTACTTCAAATTAATTTGTAACAAAATTCTATCAATATTATTTAGCATAAAAGATCATATATTTATTATTACATATTTTTATATTTCTTCTTAATTTATTACCATATAATATTATTTATTATCTCAAAATTTTATTTTATCTTTCATCATAAAATATTTATTATTGAATAGCTTTTTATAATATTTATTTTATAATAAAAATAAAAAAAATATTAAAAAATTTAAAAATAACAATTTCAACATTATTTGGAACCTCGTACCCCTTTTTTTTTTTTTTTTTTTTTGATCTCAAAAAAAAGACCTCCCCTAGATAGGGTCGGATAAGGCATCATCGCCACACACCGCCGCACACCAGGTTCATCGGCCGCAGGGTACGCCACAAGCACGGTAAAGAGCCAGCGGCACCAGCGGACTGCAGTCCGACTCAGCAGAGCATCAAGTTCGATCGGTGGTAGTGCACAAAGGCCACACCCACACATACCCGGAGGCCGAACTTATAGTGCGCCCCCCCAAGCTTCGAACCCGCGCCCTGCCGTGTGAGGACAGAGGACTGGTGCTTAGCACAGGCGCCCAACCTCGTACCCCTTTTAAGGTCACAATTCTCTAATAGAGATTCTTCTCTCAATAGCTTAAATTTTTTAAAAAGTTAATTTTTCAACAACTTTTTAATACTATAGTTATCATAAAGCTTAAGTTTGAGTTTGACTGCAAGTCTTTAGTCTTCGAAAAAACATCATGCAGTTGATTTCTTATTTCTACAAGAGCATGTGACCACAAACTCCCCATTCAAAACCTCAATCTAAGCGGGTCAATAGTTTTGAGTTCATCGTATTTGTGATGTGTTGTTCGCTATCGTCTTATTTGTGTCAAATTCACATAATTAATAATGGTTAATGGCCAAAACTAAGTCTGACCTTAACACTATACATCCAACAAAGCTTTAGAACTAGGTCATGTTTAGTTCGAAAAATAAAAATATAATGAGAATCTGAATACAATAAGAATTGAATTAAACAGAAACAATATCATTATCACAATGTTTAACCAGTGTAATTAAAATAAATAATAATATTAAAATAAATTTATAAAATTATAAATGAAGTAAAATTAGAAATTAAACTTTTTTTATTTCTAAATAAGAAAAAATCATAAATGATTATACAAATGTGTGAAAAAAACATAGCATTACAGCGTATTCCTGAAAGAGGTGAAAAGAATGAAGATTACTGCTTCTGTTATAATGTTTTACATTCAATTAAAGATTCACGGTCAAATCAAACACAGAAATACATTGAATCATTTCCATTATGATTCTTATATTATTGTCAACTAAACATAGTTGACCTAGCCTAAGCAAATCTATCACTCTACAAACCTACCTCCATATGGTTGGTTCATTCTTTGGAACCTGTTAGTGTCTTATTCACTGTCACCTTCGTTCAACTAAAATTACCTCAAGACAAGAGCCTAAAAGTAACCATAGTTTTGAGATCTCCCTAAAGTAAGATGACACAAGCAAATTCTTGCCATTAGTAACTAAAGTTTTGAATAGATGGTGAGGTAAAAACACTTATGTCAAGAAAATAAAGATAACTACGACTATAGTTTTTACAGATTATGTATTTTGTTGCACTTATTTCACAAGATAATAGACAGTGAAAGGATAATAAAACACGAGTACTGGAGGATGGAAACCTTATCAGTACCAACATGAAACAATAAAATTAACTCCAGTTGTGAAATACATCACCAGACTTCAGGACGGAGCTCGCCAGTTGCTGGAGGCATCCATCTCCCAGAGTGGTAAACACTTTCACCAACTTTCCAACCAGGTACATCCTTCATCACATCAGCCTCATATTCAAGATACTTTTTCCACTCTTGAACAAATCTAAAGAAAGAAAGCAGATAGCACAACATGGAAAGAATTTTATATACAGTAATGTAAAATTTCAGCAAGGAACAGGTGGCTCGGTGAGGAAGAAGACAACTGATAAAGCCTGTGTTTACCTTTCATCTTCTTCAGCTTGCAGCACCGGCAATATTGCTCTTCGAGCAGAATATTTTTCTTCCTTAAGTGCCCTGCACACGAGAAATTGCTTTTCAGCTTACTAATTCAAGAATCAAGATTCAAAAAATCAATATCCTTATTGCAAAAGTTACTTTCATGGATTTTGATGATGATATGATCATTTCAACAACAACTATGCATCCCCAGCCTCGCTCATGTATAAATAAAATTTTGAATTTTAAATCGCTACCCATAATTTTTATTTGTCTTCCATTTGAAAAGCCATATTTTTCTTCTAGATCAGTTTCTTGAAAAACTCTAATCACTTCAATCCTTGCTTCACCAACTCTTAAAGTCAACATTCATCATCTTTAAGCATCAAAAATGTCAGAATTTCTGTTGAATTGCGTCTTGAATTTGGGTACATTAATTTACAACTTGTACCAACCTAGTAATGTGACCCAATTCTAAGGTAATGCTTATAGTGATGGAAATTCTTTCCTCACTTGGATTGAATTAACAAAGTTACCACCATATACGAAGAGATCAGTGAAAAAAGGACTATCTTGGAGAAGGCAAACAACAACACTTTTAAGAGGAGACCAACTCTTGGCTCTTACCTTGTTTTATATACAGTAAAAATTATGAAACTCAGAAATTGCTGAACCAGTTACATAGTTGTATTATTCTCTGTTATCCACCTACATTTGTTGTATCTTAAGTTTTGGTTAACATTTTTGTAAGATTATCTAAGCTGTAAGGTTAGTCCTTAATCCAACTAATGATTGATATTATCATTTTCCTAACTTTTTCTTGTGTTGCCCAAAGCATTGTTAGATACAAGACTTTAGAAACAAAAGAAGACAAAGTTCAAATAAAATTCAACAGCAATATCCATTTCCTGATTCGGTATGATTCTATACAATGCATTGCTAGAGCAGTTTTTGCTAATGCCAAATAAAATTTTAATTTTTAGAAACACTTGAGCAATAAATTATTAGATAAAATATTCAATTGCTCACATTAATCTTTTCTGCTCTGGCAATAGCAATTCCCAATAAGTCCCAAACTTTATGAAGGACCAAACCCTAACGATAATCAACATCCTCACAAGAAATATCAATGCATACCACCACTAAATCAACAAAATAACCAAAACCAGATCATAAAACACAAACTACCCGCAAATAATCGTAACAAAAATGAAAATTGCAACGACAATACAGAAGAAAAGAAAAGGACACAGACCTTCGTATCTTGTTTCCTTGTCCCACCTGATACATGCCATAAGAGAAGGCACCAAAGGCAGTGAGAAAAATGGCCAACGCACTGGGACCTTTATTGGGAATGCGGCGAGCAAACCTCACCGGAGCGAACCCACCTGGAGGTGGTCCGTCTTGGAGGACCGGCATGTCCTTGACGCTGGCCATACCTGGCTTCTTCCGAATCATTGCCTCTGTCATCTTTGAGTTTTTGGGTCACTCTTCAGATTCGAAGAAGGTGGTTTTGGTTTCGAACAGCGAGGAGGAGATGAAGTGGGGTGGACTATGAATAAATCGGGGGGGGTGGGATATTTAACTCCTTTTTTTAAAGTAACAAATATTTCAAATATTATTTTTTAATAAATATCGTTAATTTATTTTATTTCTATTCTAATTTATTTACTTGTTAGATTCTTTCTTTTTTTACTTTAGATTTTACATAATTAAAATTATTTTATGTACCTTTTAATATTTTTATTATAAATATTTTATATATTGAAGAATTTTAACAAACGTTTTTTATTCTAAAAAAAATTATATTATTTTTAATTATTTATTGATAATATATTATTTTTTATTTTAAATAAAAATATTAAATTTAATATTATCTTTAATAAAAATATAATTTTTTAAAATTAAAATTAATTTAATCTAAAATTAAAATTAGTAAATTAAATAAATTTATTTTAATAATTATAAAATCAATACATCTAATTATGTTAAACCAATAAATCGAATAATCACTTTTTTGTACGCTGAATTGTTGCCATATGCTGGGAAATCGGTAAATGGGAAACAGTGTCAAAAATGGGATCTGCCACGTGTTTGTATAAGATGGGATGTATTTTGTACTGTACTTTATTTAATTAAAAAAATTTAAAAATTTATAATAATAAAAATAAAATTTAATAATATTTAATTAAATGTCCTTAAACATTAAACATATTTAAATTATCACAATTAGTTAAAATATCTTTCGACTAAATAGCATTAAAAATATATAATAATATTTTTTATATTATTTATATATAATAAATATTATTTTTATTATTATAAATTTTTAAAATATAATTTTATTATATTTTTAGTTTTTTTTTTTTTTTCACAAACGTTAGGCACTGTTGGCATTATTTACCAAGAGCATGTAACTGTTATGTTAATAACTTTAACCTTTTCGCAATAAAATTTATTTTTTAAGATAATTTAATACATATAATATAAAAATAATATATAATCATGATTTTTATTTATAATTGTAGACCTATGATACAGTCATAAAAACTAAGGCCTAAATCATAGACCATAAATATAATATTAGTCATAAATTTTTAAAAGATCGTAACCTATTAGAGTTTTACCGTTATGATTTTTTATTGTTACGTTACATATTATATTACATCACAATTTTATAAATAATAAAATACATATTTGATTTCAGTTTAAACAAAGAATCAAATCATAGATAATATTCTACTATTTTTTTTTTAGTATTTTTATAAATTTAAATACCTATTTTTTTTTAGCATTTCTTATATTATAAATACAATGTTTATACATAGAATATTAAATTATAAAAAATTCATATATTATATTAAAATTAAAAATATAATTTCATATGAAAGAGTTCAGGTGCTTCAAAATAAAATAAATATTATATATCTAAAATATTTCAAAATTAATAATGTTTTTAAAATTTGTCATATAAAAATAATTCTAATAATTAAAATTACGTATATCTCGAAAGTGAGTTTTTTTTTTTTTTTTTGCTACAATGAATAGACATGTTGTCGGGGGACAGCAGTCTATAGAAGGGAACTCTTGTAGAGTTAAGAGTGTCCGGCTAAATCAGAAGGTAGGAGAGAAATGTCAATATCACCTACTCTGTCATGGTTAGAAGCCCATCGTATTAGGTTGTGTGCTCTTTGATTGAGGTCTCGAGGGATCCATCTAATAGAGATCGTGTTGAAGCTGGATAGATGATGATTCATTTCCACTAGGGTTTGCTGTATGTTGGGATGAAGGTCACTCCAATTTTCTTCAAGAAAAGCATGAATGATCGTTTGATTATCCCCTTCTAGATAGACTGGTTGCTGGAAAAATTGTTGTAAATAGAAGAAGGCGGCAGCAAAGGCTAAAGCTTCAGCTTCGTCAATGTTAGCAGTATTGCAATAGTTGACCCAGGCATAGGTGGTGCGGCCATAGTTGTCTGTAACAATGAATCCCAATCGTGCATACCCATTGTGCCAAGTGGCATCAAAATTTGCTTTAATGGCATGTGGAGGTGGAGGTTGCCAGTTCGAAGGAATGATAATAGTTTCACCAATATCAGTTTCCCTGGTCCTTGGTGTAACTAGTGCGGCTTTGAATTCTTCAAACCTATTGTGAAGTCTGTGTATAAGTTGCTGCTTATTTAAAACCTGCTCTTTAAATAAAACTTCATTACGTAGCCACCAGACTTGCTCAAACATGAGTGCAGAGATTAAAGTGAATTCCGCAGAAGTGATTGTTTTTGGTAGCCATTTTTCTGGAGGGTTTAGAACGAAGTTTATGTAAGAAAAAAGATCAAGGTTTTCCAGAAAGTCCCACATGAGATTCCAGTGCCATGTTAGCCACCACGACCGAAGAATATCGCATTTGAGGAATAAATGAGTAGTGTCCTCTGGTGCTTTGTGACAAAGAGGATCTTCAATAAGTGTAAATCTGGCAATATTCTTTTTTGTGCTGAGGCAGTTGTTGACAATTTTCCAAATTAAGAGTTTGTGTCGTTCATGAATTTTAGCTTTCCAAAGTTTCCTCCATAGCAGTGATTGTGAGAGGGGGAAAACTCTGGGGGAAATTTGAGTCCAATAAGCCTCCTTGACGGAGTAGATTCATTTGCCAGATCCATACCATTTGAGTTCATCTAGGCTAGTTGAAGGCGGTCTAATATTGAGGATAAAAGGAACCATATTTGGTCCAACCAGATTTCGTAGTTGGTTATGATCCCACACCCAGAAATTTTGCCAGTAACAGAGATCAGTTATGTGATGTAAATGTTGCAAGTTTTGTGTAGCCAGAGTGGGTAATTTTTGGTATGGTAATCCCGGTAACCATGAATCTTGTTTAAAGTTGAAGTTTTGACCATTTCCCAATTGCCAGTAACTGCCTGCTTTTATGAGCTCTCGTGCCCATAGGATGCCTTTCCAAATATATGAATCACCTGTGCATTGTTGAACTTCCAAAAAATGGTGACGTTGTAGATATTTGGCTTGAAAAATTGTGACCCATAATTTTTCAGGTTGGGTTATAATTTGCTAAGCAGCTTTGGAAAGCATCGCCTTGTTGAAATCTTCCATTTTCCTAAAACCAAGTCCGCTGGAAGATTTTGGTAGACACAGTTTGTCCCAGGACAGTGGTGAGTAGTAATGAGTGGCATGAGTATTGTTTGCCCACCAAAATCTTTTAATTATGGAATCTGCATTTTGGCACACATTAGTTGGAATTTTGAACGTACTCATAGAGTAAACTGATAAGTTCTGAACCACTGAAGTGATTAAAGTTATTTTGCCTGCTTGTGAGAGCAGTTTGGATTTCCAGCTGTCCAATTTGTTGTGTAATTTCTCTAAAATGTTGTTGAATGCCATTGTTTTTTTCCTTCCGATAGGGAGTGAGTGACCCAGGTATTAGATATTATTAGACACATTGGTGACACATAAAGATTGGCAGATCAGGTGTTTCTGAGCGTTGTTCATATTTGGTGAGAAAAAGATTGCAGACGTTTGACAATTTATTTGCTGTCCGGACCAATGACAATAGGTATCCAAAATCTGTTTGGCTTGATGTGTTTCCTTAGCAGTTCCTTTCAAAAAAATAAGTATGTCATCAGCATAAAGTAAGTGTGAAATTGCAGGGGCAGCTGGTGTTAGTTTGATGCCATGTAATTGGTGTTGACTGTTTGATTTGAGCAACAGCCGAGACAAACATTCTGTGACCATTATGAAAAGATAAGGAGAGAGAGGATCGCCCTGTGATGCACAAAAACTTGATAACCAAATTTGTAATTTATAAAAGCTCGCAAGTGCACGAGTCACTTGTAGTAAGCGACAAGTATACTCCCAAGATCGTCTCTCAAAGGAATTGCGGTGGTTTTTAAAAGAGTCAAATGTAATCCAAAACGTAACAATAAAATAAATTCTAAACACTCTAATTGAAGGTTGGTTTTGTAAATGGTTTCTAAAATCATAAAAATACTAAAACAATAAAAGTAAGTGCGTGAAAGTTTTGTTGAAACGATGAGATGAACGAGTGTGGGAAATTGGTTAGTAAACTAATCATGGATGAGTTGATTTATGTGGTTTTGACAATTAAGCACGAAAAAGTAGAATTTAATGATTATTTTCTCTAACCCTAGAAAATCCCAAATCAATGGTGATTTTCCCTTAATTAACTAATTAGCTTCTTTGATCCAGACCGTTAATTAGTTAATTAGCCTTAAACCTAGGAAAATAGTTTAATCACCTAATTCAAGACAAATCAATGCAAAACTAGGCTCATGCTCAAGAGTGCTCAATTGAATTCAGATGGCGTTTCTAAAACTCAACCCTAAAATGTTTCATACATTCACAAATCAAATTGGCCAGAAATAATTGATGAACATACGTATTAAGAACAATGACCATGAATTAAATTACTTAATCATAAAATTATCCACACAATCAATCATCCAATCATAGTTACATCACCAAAATCCCACACATAAAGAGTTTAGCTACTCATAATGAAATCCAAATCAATATTTTTCATTACAAATAACATTCTATGAGTTCTTAAAGAGAAAAGAGATTATAAACAATAAAACAAGCCCTTGATGTTGGATGATCACCTTCTTCAAGATTGTTGATGGAGCTTCAATGGAGGAGCATTAATGGAGTAATTTTCTCTCTAAAGAATGTGGAGAAGAAGAAGAAAAATACTATTCATGCTACTGTTCACGAGTTGGTGGAGGCTGAATAATCCTATAATCTGTTGGAGGCTGGAAATGATAATGTGTCCAATTAGGTTTTCCTTTTTGTAAGGGTTTCCAAAAAGAATTCGTGCGTGTGTGGCTGGGGGAATCGCAATCTGTGCGCGCGCGCTGCGGCGCACCTTTTTCCATGCCGCGGCGCACAATGTGTTCATGATTTTGGGTCCAAAGCAGAAACCTCCTCGCCGCGGCGCACATTTTCCATGCCGCAGCGCACAATGTTTTCATGATTTTCATGTTTCAACCCGAGAGTCTCTCGCCGCAGCATGTAACTTCTTCGTAGCGGCGCGCCTTGCATGTAACAGTGTACATGGTATGTAAATGACTTTACACGCGTTGTACATACTCTGCTGATTATCGATGTAAGGCTTACACAATGAATGGCACCTAATGTAAGGCTTACATATTTAGACATTTTTACTTCATTTTTGCTCTCTTTTTCCACATTTCTTTCCAAACCTACTTTGACCTGCAAAACAATAGAATACCCTCCAAAACAAGATTATATCGAGATTAAATGCAAAATAAACACTTAAAAACATAACAAATAGTAGATCAAAATAGTGTTGATCAAATACCCCCAAACCTACATTTTGCTAGTCCTCAAGTAAAACTAAAATTAAAAAGCCAAATAACAAAACTAAAATTGAAGTTAACAAAACTTGTCATGCTTTAGTTTCTTTCCAATTCATAACAAAACATTTATGCACCAATTTATCCAACATTTTAACACATCAAGGTTCACCATTTAGATCAATTTCACTTCACAAGTCTAAATCCCAATACTAAAAGTGTATCAACATTGATTCCCCCAAACCTAGTGTCAAGAATGTGAATTCATTTCAACTCTAATCCTCACGAGAATTACTCTCTAAATCACACCCATCCTATGGGTTCAAGCACTCATCAAAATATATGCGAATAGAAGTTATGTAAAGAAACGAGCTAATAGGTTCGCATATGATTAAACAAGAAAGGCTCAAAAGTGCATAACATTGATCTCATGAAAGGAATCAAATGATAGGATTTACGAAGAAATCACATTACTAATCTCATGCATCAATTAAAATCCTCAAGCAAAAACTTCAAGTGTGCCATAGAAGTTATTTTGCCTGCTTGTGAGAGCAGTTTGGATTTCCAGCTGTCCAATTTGTTGTGTAATTTCCATAAATGTTGTTGAATGCCATTGTTTTTTTCCTTCCGATAGGGAGTGAGTGACCCAGGTATTGGATATTATTAGACACATTGGTGACACATAAAGATTGGCAGATCAGGTGTTTCTGAGCGTTGTTCATATTTGGTGAGAAAAAGATTGCAGACGTTTGACAATTTATTTGCTGTCCGGACCAATGACAATAGGTATCCAAAATCTGTTTGGCTTGATGTGTTTCCTTAGCAGTTCCTTTCAAAAAAATAAGTATGTCATCAGCATAAAGTAAGTGTGAAATTGCAGGGGCAGCTGGTGTTAGTTTGATGCCATGTAATTGGTGTTGACTGTTTGATTTGAGCAACAGCCGAGACAAACATTCTGTGACCATTATGAAAAGATAAGGAGAGAGAGGATCACCCTGTGATGCACAAAAACTTGATAACCAAATTTGTAATTTATAAAAGCTCGCAAGTGCACGAGTCACTTGTAGTAAGCGATAAGTATACTCCCAAGATCGTCTCTCAAAGGAATTGCGGTGGTTTTCAAAAGAGTCAAATGTAATCCAAAACGTAACAATAAAATAAATTCTAAACACTCTAATCGAAGGTTGGTTTTGTAAATGGTTTCTAAAATCATAAAAATACTAAAACAATAAAAGTAAGTGCGTGAAAGTTTTGTTGAAACGATGAGATGAACGAGTGTGGGAAATTGGTTAGTAAACTAATCATGGATAAGTTGATTTATGTGGTTTTGACAATTAAGCACGAAAAAGTAGAATTTAATGATTATTTTCTCTAACCCTAGAAAATCCCAAATCAATGGTGATTTTCCCTTAATTAACTAATTAGCTTCTTTGATCCAGACCGTTAATTAGTTAATTAGCCTTAAACCTAGGAAAATAGTTTAATCACCTAATTCAAGACAAATCAATGCACTTAAACTAGGCTCATGCTCAAGAGTGCTCAATTGAATTCAGATGGCGTTTCTAAAACTCAACCCTAAAATGTTTCATACATTCACAAATCAAATTGGCCAGAAATAATTGATGAACATACGTATTAAGAACAATGACCATGAATTAAATTACTTAATCATAAAATTATCCACACAATCAATCATCCAATCATAGTTACATCACCAAAATCCCACACATAAAGAGTTTAGCTACTCATAATGAAATCCAAATCAATATTTTTCATTACAAATAACATTCTATGAGTTCTTAAAGAGAAAAGAGATTACAAACAATAAATTACCCCACTTCCACTTTTAAAACAAGCCCTTGATGTTGGATGATCACCTTCTTTAAGATTGTTGATGGAGCTTCAATGGAGGAGCATTAATGGAGTAATTTTCTCTCTAAAGAATGTGGAGAAGAAGAAGAAAAACACTATTCATGCTACTGTTCACGAGTTGGTGGAGGCCGAATAATCCTATAATCTGTTGGAGGCTGGAGATGATAATGTGTCCAATTAGGTTTTCCTTTTTGTAAGGGTTTCCAAAAAGAATTCGTGCGTGTGTGGCTGGGGGAATCGCAATCTGCGCGCGCGCGCCGCGGCGCACCTTTTTCCATGCCGCGGCGCACAATGTGTTCATGATTTTGGGTCCAAAGCAGAAACCTCCTCGCCGCGGCGCACATTTTCCATGCCGCAGCGCACAATGTTTTCATGATTTTCATGTTTCAACCCGAGAGCCTCTCGCCGCAGCATGTAACTTCTTCGCCGCGGCGCGCCTTGCATGTAACAGTGTACATGGTATGTAAATGACTTTACACGCGTTGTACATACTCTGCTGATTATCGATGTAAGGCTTACACAATGAATGGCACCTAATGTAAGGCTTACATATTTAGACATTTTTACTTCATTTTTGCTCTCTTTTTCCACATTTCTTTCCAAACCTACTTTGACCTGCAAAACAATAGAATACCCTCCAAAACAAGATTATATCGAGATTAAATGCAAAATAAACACTTAAAAACATAACAAATAGTAGATCAAAATAGTGTTCATCAAATACCCCCAAACCTACATTTTGCTAGTCCTCAAGCAAAACTAAAATTAAAAAGCCAAATAACAAAACTAAAATTGAAGTTAACAAAACTTGTCATGCTTTAGTTTCTTTCCAATTCATAACAAAACATTTATGCACCAATTTATCCAACATTTTAACACATCAAGGTTCACCATTTAGATCAATTTCACTTCACAAGTCTAAATCCCAATACTAAAAGTGTATCAACATTGATTCCCCCAAACCTAGTGTCAAGAATGTGAATTCATTTCAACTCTAATCCTCACGAGAATTACTCTCTAAATCACACCGATCCTATGGGTTCAAGCACTCATCAAAATATATGCGAATAGAAGTTATGTAAAGAAACGAGCTAATAGGTTCGCATATGATTAAACAAGAAAGGCTCAAAAGTGCATAACATTGATCTCATGAAAGGAATCAAATGATAGGATTTACGAAGAAATCACATTACTAATCTCATGCATCAATTAAAATCCTCAAGCAAAAACTTCAAGTGTGCCATAGAATGAAAATGCTTTGACTTTAAGGGAACTTATTTCATATTTCTCTTTTTTTTTTTTTTTTTGTTAACCATTCATACTTGAAGAACTTAGGGTCATAATAAACTTATTATCTCTTCTTCTTTTTTTTAGACCCATATACATATGTAATTTGTGAATGGTTACTTCTTAGCTCTTTTTGTGTTTGCTATAAGAATTCCCTTTTATTATTTTTTTTTTAAAGTCAAGCATGAATGAATTAGGCAAATACTTCAAATTTTACTCAAATCATTTAATCTAAACAATTCAATTAAGCACATGATCCCTCATTAAATATTTAAAATCCTAACATTCAATGCAAAAACCTATAGAGATCATCTAACAATTTGAAATGATATGAAAGGTGTTTAAAAGAGTAGAAAAATATTTATCTCTCCGAATAAAACGTTAAGGGCTCAACAATATTCTCACAAGGTAGTCTCCACTATTCAATTCCTAAACACAGTTTTGGATTCATCTCAGTTTCAACATCAAAAGCATGAAACAAAGATTGCAAATTAAAACCGATCCTTACAACAAACCTTAAACATTTCAAAAATCAGATAAACAATGCATAAAGACTCGATTATTCATCAAAAATTGACCAAAGCATGAAAGTGTTGTTACCAATCAAAAATGTAAAATACACCCCCAAACCTAAACTAAACATTGTCCTCAAGGTTTTCAACTACACACATGTTCAAAAAAGAATTTAGAAGGGCAAACAGAAAATTAAATTAAACTTAACGAAGGTAAAAGAAAAGATAGATAGTACCTAAAACGGTGGGTTGCCTCCCACCAAGCGCCTAATTTAACGTCTTAGCAAGACGATGCTCACTCTTATCATGGAGGTCTCAATCCATCCTTGAAGTGCTTGCTTCCTCCTCTCCCTTTGCTAATCTCAAAACAAGGCTTCATGTTACCTGAAAAAGACTTAAAACGAGTATTACATGCATTACAATCTTTTCCAGGATAGATAACCTCACAATCCAGGTTTTTAATTTGTGAACACTTGACATGGTCTTTGTAGGCATTATCCTGAATTGAGTTTGTAAGTGTTTTCCTTCACCCTCCTATCTGTAGATGAAACAATAGTTTTATGGCATGTATCCTTCTGCAAATGATTGTCAAAAATAGGTAAATCATTAGAATCTGGAACAACACAATTATTAGCAGAAGAAATAGGAGCAGTAAGTGAAAGGTTAAACACTTTGAATTTTATAGTCTCTCCTAAGACTCTCATTGTCAATTTCCCTCTTTGGACATCAATGATTGTATTGGTGGTAGCCATGAATGATCTACCAAGAATAATAGTGTGTTCATTATCCTTAGGTATGGTGTCTTCCATTTCCATGACTACAAAGTCGACCGGTACAATTATGCTCTTCACTTGTACCAACAAACCATCAACTATTCCTTTGGGATATCTAATAGATCTATCAGCAAGGTGAAGTGACATATTTGTGGGCTTAAGATCCCTCAAACCTAGTTGCAAGTACACAGAATATGGCATGACATTAATACTTGCCCCTAAGTCTAACATAGCATTCGACACCATCTTATCTCCTAAAGTGATTTTGATATTAAAACTACCTGGATCCTTTAGTTTGGGGGGTAGTTTCTTTTGCAACACTACACTAGCCAGTTCTGAAACTACTACTTTCTCCTCATTCTTATACTTCCTCTTGTTGGAGAGTAGGGTTTTGAGAAATTTTGGATAAGATGGAATGTCCCTAATGATATTCAACAAAGGTAAGTTAATATTAACTTTAGAAAGTGAAGTAAAAGTTTCATGAAATAGCTTATCCTGATCAGTCGCCTTTACGGGATGTGGGAGTGGAATCGGAGGTCTGTATGGATTAGGTGACTTGTGAAGGGATGGACGTTCGGTTAACTCTTTAAGGCTCTCCGTACACTTTACAGAAGGTCTTAGGACTTCAATGTCCCCAGCTTGACTTTCCTTGGGAATTTCATGTTTCCTTCCTGTATCTCCTGCATCTATAAACAAATCATCAGAATGTTCAGTAAAATTATCGTTTAGGACCTCACCACTTTCAATGACTGTGATAGCATTCAATTGTTCAGGCATCTTCCCTTTATCTTGCTTGTGCACGTACTCAGTCAATTGTCCCACCTGAGTCTCTATCCTTTTCATGGAGGCCTCTAAAGAACCTATCCTTTGATCATTCTTTTGATTTATTTCTTGACTCACTTGAATGAAGGAGTTCAAATTGTCCTCCAAACTTGGCTTGTTTGGTGGAGTGAGTTGTGGATTGTTGTTGTTGTTTGGATGGTGTGGGAAATGATTCTGAGCATAGCCTTGATTGTTATTTCCCTTCCAAGAGAAGTTGGGATGATTTCTCCAACCGGGATTATATGTGTTCGAGTAAGGATCATTCCTTGGCCTCGGTTGATATCCCTCCATAGCATTAGCTTGCTCGTAACTCGTACCTACATTTTGATCACAAACAAAAGGACAAATATTAGCACCATGTCCGTACGTACTACAAATACCGCATACCTCTTGAGTTGGTGTGTTCTTGGAGGTAAGGAGTGCAATTTGTTTTGTAAGCTCCGCAATTTGCATTGCCATATCATTTCCCGGAGCTACCTCGTTAACTCCCATCCGCCGTCCTCTAGAGCTCTTTTGTTGGGAATTAGCACCCAACATCTCATATAGGTCATATGTCTCATCAGCGGTCTTTTCTCCCATTGCTCCTCCCGCGGCATTATCCACAGTAAATTGACACTGTTGTGTCAACCCGTCATAGAAGAATTGATTCTGGAGTTGCAAAGGAAAGTGATGGTGTGGGCACTGTATCAGAAGCAATTTGAAGCGATCCCATGCCTCATGAAATGGTTCTCCGTCCATTTGGGAGAACGTTGCAATTTTGGTCCTTAGGTCCGCAGTCTTTTGGTGGGAATAGAATTTTCCCATGAACTTGTTGAACACTGCGTCCCAAGTTGTAAGAGATCCAGGTAGAAGAGTCATAAGCCATGACTTAGCTTTGTCTTTAAGCGTGTACGGGAAACATCTCATCGTCAGCTGATCCTCATTTAGCCCCTGTAGCGGAAAAGTCTGCACAGTGGCATAGAAATCACGAATAAAAGTCAGAGGATCTTCGTTAGAAATCCCATAAAAAGATGGTAACATATTAAAATGTATGTTCTTAATTTCATAGTTTCGAGCTGCTTCCCCTAATTGGATGCAAGAAGTTGCAGTGCCAATGATTGGCCTTGCATACTCCTTCATCGTCATCTCTCTGTGCGGAGGTAGATGTTCTCCCATTGTTGGTTGTTGCTCGTCCTCCAAAATGTTAGCGCCGGATGGTCTCAAATGTGCTCGTCTCCTGTTGACGTTATCTATGAACGGCACGAGTGGATTTCCAAGAGATCTCCTACCGTGCATGCACAATCAAAAACAACAACAAATCAGAGCACCAGACACTATACCACTCCAAAGAGTAACAAAAACACAAAAATAAGAAAAAATAAAGATTAAATAGTAAACTAAAAAGAAAACAAATAACAATTTCAAAAACGCCAATTCCCCGGCAACGGCGCCAAAAACTTGATGCACAAAAACTTGATAACCAAATTTGTAATTTATAAAAGCTCGCAAGTGCACGAGTTCACTTGTAGTAAGCAACAAGTATACTCCCAAGATCGTCTCTCAAAGGAATTGCGGTGGTTTTCAAAAGAGTCAAATGTAATCCAAAACGTAACAATAAAATAAATTCTAAACACTCTAATCGAAGGTTGGTTTTGTAAATGGTTTCTAAAATCATAAAAATACTAAAACAATAAAAGTAAGTGCGTGAAAGTTTTGTTGAAACGATGAGATGAACGAGTGTGGGAAATTGGTTAGTAAACTAATCATGGATAAGTTGATTTATGTGGTTTTGACAATTAAGCATGAAAAAGTAGAATTTAATGATTATTTTCTCTAACCCTAGAAAATCCCAAATCAATGGTGATTTTCCCTTAATTAACTAATTAGCTTCTTTGATCCAGACCGTTAATTAGTTAATTAGCCTTAAACCTAGGAAAATAGTTTAATCACCTAATTCAAGACAAATCAATGCACTTAAACTAGGCTCATGCTCAAGAGTGCTCAATTGAATTCATGCTTCTTTGATTCATTTTTGCTCTCTTTTTCCACATTTCTTTCCAAACCTACTTTGACCTGCAAAACAATAGAATACCCTCCAAAACAAGATTATATCGAGATTAAATGCAAAATAAACACTTAAAAACATAACAAATAGTAGATCAAAATAGTGTTCATCACCCTGGCGGAGTCCACGCTGTGGACGAAAATGATCATGTGGAGCTCCATTTATGAGGATAGAGAAGGATACTGTAAAGATGCATTGATGAATGAGATTGCAAACTTTTGGGGAGAAGCCCATGAGATTCATAATATGAAGTAAAAAGTTCCATTCTACCATATCATAAGCTTTTTTCATATCTAGTTTTAAACCCATCAAACCATCTTTGCCTCTTGTTTTCCTCTTGATTTTATGTGCGGTTTCATGTGCCAGTAGAGTGTTTTCGGCAATCCACCGACCAGGTATGAAAGCAGCTTGGTAAGGTGAGATATGCTCTGCAAGGTAAGATCGCAGTCGTTTGACTAGAATTCTTGCAATGATTTTGTAGTTGACATTACACAAGCTGATTGGTCAAAAGTCTGTGACATGGATGGGATTCTGAACTTTTGAGATGAGAGTGATGTAAGTATGATTCCAATTGGGGTTAAGAGTCCCATTAAGAAAAAAGTTCTGAATTTCTTTTATGACATCAATGCCAATAGTATCCCAACTCTTTTTGTAAAATAAGACTGAAAAACCATCTGGTCCTGGGGCTTTTAAAGCATGCATATCCCAAAGAGCTGCCTTTATTTCTTTCGGGGACGTTATACTAGCAATCTGAGCATTTTGTTGAGAGTTAATCACAACAGGAAATAGCTCATGTATTTCCTCACCAATGGTTGTGGATGTTGTTGAAAACAATGCTCTGTAGTAATGTGAAAAAGCACTCTCAATTCTATCCCGATTCCAAGTGATTTCGCCACTGTCAAGTTCTAGAAGAGGAATATGGTTTGATTGCCGACGAAGAAGAGTGGAAGTGTGAAAGAATTTGGTATTACGGTCTCCTTCAGTGAGCCATAGTTCTCTCAATTTTTGTTTCCATAAGGAGTCTTGTCTTTCTAATTGCTCATTCAATTGATCTTGGATCTGTTTCTCTAACTGTACCTGTCTATCATCCAAAGGACATGATTGTAAGAATTTGAGTTTCTGTTCCAATGTAGTTAACTGTTGTTGCACAAAGCCAAAATGGTCTTTATTCCAAGTGTTTAATTTAGAAGAAAGTGATTGCAGTTTGGAAGAAAGATCCAGCGTTGGTTGAATAGAGTCCCAAGTATCCTGTATGATTGTTTTGCAAGATGGGTCTCTGTACCACATAGCCATGAACAGGAAAGGCTGGATGCGATAAGGTTCCCGAATACCAGAAGTATGCAATATTATTTGATTGTGGTTTGATGTGAACTTTGGTAAATTGAAGACTTGTGCTTTTGGAAATTGAGTAAGCCAATCTGAGGATGTAAGTACTCTATCAAGTCTTTGTAATATTCTTGCTGAAGAGTGCATGTTATTACACCATGTGAATCGGGTGCCAGAACTACCAATATCAATAGCATTAGTGGATATCACTTCTTATCTGCTTACTTCGGAAAAAAAAAAAAAAAAAACTTGTCCATGTTGACAAGTACAGACCCTGCATCGGGCTTCAAACATGACATATATATATCTTCAAAACAATATATAAGATTATGACTAGTATAAAAATAAAAACTTAGAATGTCATTCCTAGAGAACATAAAAGGCTAAGAAATTCATGCTAACTTAAATTTCCATCAAGTAGCGAGAGATGTGGACCATGCGATCTTGAATTATAATATTAACTCAAATTAGTTGTACAAAAAAATAGCAATTAAACTAGGATTCCAACTTGGAAGGGAAACCAACAATAATAGCCCAACAAGTATCCACCCTCTGCAACTCCAAGGATATCGATATTCTAGATATTACAGCAAAACATAGAACACTTTGATTCCCAAAATGGTTTATAAAACAAAGAATTGAATTATAATTTTTATTTTATTTTTTTAACTTTGGGCCATTTAAAAAGAAATCAAAAATAAATAACTTATGCAAACAATGTGGCATACCAACCTTGAGAGTCATTACTTAAACTGTGACCCACTAAAATAGCTCCTTGTGACAACATCTTGCTCATGGATTTCTGTGATTGATACCAAATTAGATGATATTTTTAAAAAATCACTTAAAACTTGAAAAAAGTGGCTAGAGGGGCTTTAATTTCGGCCAATTTTTTTACAAAAAATTAATTACGTGTATATTTTTAACATTAAATAAACATTGTTGGCATGAGCTATTAATTGAAAACAAATTTGGCAAACTTTAAATTGTAAAAATCATTCCTTCAAAGGTCTTCCGTGAGTATAGCCTTAGATTGTGTATAACCTAGAATAACTCTCTCTTTCTATCTATATATATGGTTGTAACTACTTCCACAATATAGAGAAAAAAAATAAAAAAAAACATTCTTTTCAATTTTCATCATGATATCAGAGCAACACCGTCCTGGGTTCTCTAATTCTTCTATCCATTAACCAAATTTTTTTTTTTCCTTTCTTTCTCCTGACTTCTTGGCTCCATGACAGAAACTATTGACTTGAGTGAGTCCATTCTTAAGGAGTGGACAACCAAGATGACAGAAGCCTTGAACAAAGCCCATAACTCATCTCACCCATCAGATTCTCCCGCTGCTCCAATCCGCATTAAGTTGGATGGCTCCAACTATGCTTTATGGTCCCAAGTTGTTGAGATGTATATCTTAGGCAAAGACAAGTTGGGATATATAAATGGAGACTCTCCCCAGCCTTCAAAAATAGATCCACACTTTCGGAGATGGCGAACCGAAAATGCTATTGTCAAGGGATGGTTAATTAACTCTATGGATCCTACGTTGATAGGTAATTTCTTTCGCTTCCCAACTACAAAACAGGTATGCAATTCCATTGCTACACCTTATTTTAATGGCACTGATACTTCTCAAGTGTATGATCTTTGGCGTCATGTGACTCGCACGAGACAAACTGGCGGACCTATTGAAAAATATTATAATGACCTTCAAGGCTTGTGGCGCAAAATTGATTTTCGTCATCCTAACCCAATGAAATGTGTTGCTGATATCAAACAATATAATTCAATTATACAGGAAGATAGAGTTTACACCTTCCTTGATGGATTGGATGATCGGTTGGACAAAGTTCGGAGTGATGTGCTGCAATTAAAACCATTCCCTACGGTTGAACAAGCCTACGCTTATGTTAGAAAAGAAGATATCAGATAGGCAGTAATGACTTTGAGTGTAGATCCTACACCTGGTGCTATTATGGCATCTAAAGGATTCAAGACAGGTGGAAAGTTGAACCCTGCTTCTAAGCCTAAGGCCCAATCTGATGGCGGAAAATGTACTCACTGTGGGAGCTCCAAACATACCTGCGAAACTTGCTTCAAACTAGTCGGGTATCCAGATTGGTGGAATGATTTTCAAGCACGGAAAAAACGTGAAGGTGCCACTATTGCTGAAAGCACAGGTCGTACTGCTGTGGCCAATGCTGAACCTGAGTTGTCTTTTCTCCCTCAAAAGGAGTTACCAAATGATCTCACGCCTCAACACAATCAAGGTAACTATGGACATGTACTTCTTAGTTCTACTCCACGTGATGATGACTGGATTATCGATTATGGAGCTACAGACCACATGACATATGACTCTAATGATTTCTCTCATATCACTCAACCAAGAAGAACATGTATTGCAAATGCTAATGGGATAACATATCCAGTTACTAGGGTTGGAATAGTGACTATTTCACCCTCTATCTCGCTATCTCACACTCTACTCATCCCTTCCCTATCAAACAAATTGATGTCTGTAAGTCAAATCACTGAAGATCTCAATTGTGCAACACTAATTTATCCTACATTTTGTTTTCTTCAGGATATTCTCACCAAGGAGATCATTGGGCGTGGTACTAAGAGAGGGGGATTATACTACATGGATGACTTCAGCACAGGCAGAGTTAACCACATGCATCACTTAATCAATAACAAGGAGAAACAGATTTGGCTACTGCACCGTCGCTTGGGGAACCCATCATTTGGTTATTTGAAATATTTAGTCCCTAGTTTTTTTTCTGATGTAAAGCCCTCTGACTTTAATTGTGATACTTGCATTTTAGCTAAAAGTCATAGAGCCTGTTATCCAATAAGCCTGAATAAAAGTGATATCCCATTTGCTCTAATTCATTCTTATGTGTGGGGCCCTTCCCCAATAACTACTTCTTCTGGCCATAGGTGGTTTGTATTGTTTATTGATGATTGCACTCGAATGACATGGCTTTATTTGCTGAAACATAAAAATGATGTGTTTAGCGTGTTTCAAGCCTTTCATGTCATGGTTCAAACACAATTTTCAACTAAAATTCAGATACTCCGTACTGATAATGGTGACGAATATGTCAACAAGCAATTTCAGGACTACTTCCAGTGTATTGGTCTTATTCATGAAACCTCATGCTCCCAGACTCCACAACAAAATGGCATTGCTGAAAGAAAGAATCGACATATCTTAGAAACGGGACGAGCATTATTGATTGGGGCACATATGCCCAGTCATTATTGGGATGATGCAGTCTCCACGACTGTACATCTCTTGAATCGCATGCCTTCAAGAGTCATAGATTTTAAGACACCTTTGCAAGTTCTTTCTACACTTGTTCCCTTACCTACTGTTCTGATGATTCCTCCCCGAATTTTTGGTTGTGTTGCCTTTGTTCACCTTCATAAGAATCAACATACCAAGTTGGACCCATGTGCAGTCCGTTGTCTTTTTTTGGGATATGTCGTACATAAAAAAGGGTATCGGTGCTACGATCCCATCACTAAACGAACTTTCATTACTATGGATGTGACTTTCCTAGAGTCAGACACATTCTTCCCATCACCAATATCCAATTCTTCTCTTCAGGGGGAGCTCCGAGATGAAGAGTTGAATTGGTTGAATGTTGAGTGGCCAGAACCAGAGTTTGATCAATATAACTCAGTACAACAAAGAGTTGAAAATGAAATAATAAAGCCAGAGCCAAACATTGAGATGTCTTCAAGAGGTGAGATTTCTCCAAGAGCTGAACCTACATCAATGGAATCTGAAAATATAGAGCTCAATGAATCTTCCCACTTCTTAGTACCTGAAGCGCCTTCTCTTGAGAATATTCCCGAGGTAAGCTCTCCTACCACACCTACATATACTAATGCCTTGGATATTTCTGCAAGTTATGTTTTACCTTTCAGACAGAATCGTGGCAAGCCACCAAATCGATACTCTCTAGATATAAAAGAAAAACGATCCAAGTACCCAATTGCCAATTATATGTCTACTCAAAGATTATCTGAACCTCTCAAAGCATTTATGCATCAACTATCCTCATGCCATATTCCTGGGAACATTGAGGAGGCCCTATTAGATCCAAGATGGGTTCAAGCAATAAAGGAAGAATTAGAGGCTCTGCAGAAAAATAACACTTGGACATTGACCTCACTACCTGAAGGAAAGAAGACAGTAGGATGCAAATGGGTTTTCTCCGTGAAATACAATGTTGAAGGGTCCATTGATCGATATAAGGCGAGGCTTGTGGCAAAGGGATATACACAGACATACGGCATAGACTACAAAGAAACTTTCTCACCGGTGGCCAAACTAAACACTGTTAGAGTTTTACTATCTCTTGCAGCAAATTTAGATTGGCCATTGCACCAATTTGATGTGAAGAATGCCTTCCTCCATGGCGATCTTAAAGAAGAGGTTTATATGGATATTCCACCAGGATACATAGCAACTTTGGAGCAAAAGATGGTATGTAAGCTACAACGAGCTATGTATGGATTGAAACAATCACCTCGAGCATGGTTTGGTCGATTCAGTTTGGCTATGAGAAAATATGGCTTCCAACAAAGCAACTCAGATCACACTCTCTTCTTAAAACATCGCTCAGCAAAAGTGACAGCTCTAATAGTCTATGTGGATGACATAATTATTACAGGAAACGATGTAGAAGAAATCTCCAGACTGCAAGAGCAATTGTCAACTGAATTTGAAATGAAGAACCTAGGAGGACTTAAGTACTTTCTGGGAATTGAAATATCCAGATCAAGACGAGGCATATTTCTTTCACAAAGGAAATATATATTGGATCTGTTATTCGAAGTGGGATTGTTGGAATGTAAACCAGTTGACACTTCAATCATTCAGAATCATAAACTTGGAGAATATACAAATCAGGTACCAGCCAATAAAGAAAGGTACCAAAAGCTAATTGGTAAGTTCATTTACTTATCTCATACTCGACCAGATATCGCTTATGTAGTAAGTGTAGTAAGCCAATTTATGCACTGTCCTAGTGAAGAACATATGGATGCAGTAACTCGGATTCTTCGCTACTTAAAGTCCTCCCTTGGAAAAGGACTTATGTTCTCCAAGAATAATCATCTAAACATTGATGGCTATATCGACGCTGATTGGGCAGGAAATATCTCGAATAGGAAATCCACTTCAGGCTACTTTACTTTTGTAGGAGGCAACCTAGTTACATGGAGGAGCAAGAAACAAAAGGTAGTAGCATTTTCCAGTGCCGAGGCAGAATTTTGAGGAATGGCTAAAGGCCTATGCGAACTACTTTGGCTAAGAAGACTGTTGACAGAAATCGGCTTTGCCCCTAACGCCATAATGAACTTGTTTTGCGATAACAAGGCAGCCATCGACATCTCCTATAATCCTGTTCAACATGATCGCACCAAGCATGTTGAAGTCGATCGACACTTTATCAAACAAAACCTAGAAGAAAAAATTATTAAATTTCCGTTTGTCAAATCAGAAGACCAACTAGCAGACATACTCACAAAGGTAGTGACAAGCAAGAACTTTGATAACTCACTTGACAAGTTAGGCATTAGAGATATCTATGCACCAACTTGAGGGAGAGTGTTAGCATGAGCTGTTAATTGAAAACAAATTTGGCAATCTTTAAATTGTAAAAATCATTCCTTCAAAGATCTTCCCTGAGTATAGCCTTAGATTGTGTATAACCTAGAATAGCTCTCTCTTTGTATCTATATATATGGTTGTAACTACTTCCACAATATAGAGAAAAATAAAATAAAAAAACATTCTTTTCAATTTTCATCAAACATTTCATTTATAATAATATATTGTGTCTAATTTTTATGTACATATTTTAGTATATATTAATAATATTTAACAAATACGTGGATAAAAATGACATAAATTGTAAATAAAGTTTTTAAATATATACTTTTTTTTTTCATATATTTGGTAACTATTAGTAACAAAAATAAAATTAGAGTAATGTATTACAAAAAATTCTTCCTAAATATAAAAATTCAAATAATGTTTAAATATTTTTAAATTCAACATTATAAAAATAAAATTAAAAAAATAAGTATATGATAAGCTTCATATTAAAGTTTTTTACGTTTATGTTTATTATATTTTATTTCAATCCAAATTTTAATTTTATCTAATATTATATTATTTGATATTTTATTTTAATAATCTTTTAGAATTTATTTGAAATTTTTTTATATAAAAATTTTATTATTTTTATTATTATTAGTCATTATTATATTGTTTATAAACACATATTTTTAAATATAATCTCAAGCTTAAAATTATAAATCATATTTTACTTTTTATATTTTTATATGATTATTTTAGTTTTAATTTATATAAATCTTAATGTATTTAATTAAGCTTTTTATTTGCTTAGATTTTTTAGTTAATAAATTTATATTTTTCCTAAATGATATTAATATTTATTAACTTGTTATATTTTTGTTTAATTTTCGTTATAAGTTAATTATAATGTGTTAACTCTATGTCTTTATTATAATATGACATAAAAAAATTTAGTATTGAATTTAGTATAATTTATTATAATTTTTACTAATTTTTTATTTTTTATATAAAAAAAAAATAAAAATTAGCCCCTACTTTTTTCGGGTCCCCGTTGCCTATATCTATGAATATACATGTCAATTCATTCAAATCTGAAGTAACAATGATTATGTTCATAAGAAAAAACACTGATTATGTTTCAGTGGCTATGAAATACGACCATCCAGTTGATATTAAAACTTAAAAGTACAATAGGAATAGGAAGAAAATATGGGTGAACTAGATATTGATATTGTTACTAAATTGCTCATAGAATAGTAAAAAATGGTAATCAAGATAAGATATATTTTTAAATTAGTAAAGACCATAAGACACAAGAACAAAAGGTCAAAAACTAGAGCAATAAAAAAAAAAATAATACTCCTACAGGATATGATGTTCAATCTTGAAAAGACTAAACAAGCTTACCTCATTATACGATGAGAATGAATACTCTAATGGGTACAACGGATGATCAAGAGTCAAACAAAGTAGCCTCTGTATTGCCACATTATAGAAAGCAAGCCTTACAATATAATAAGTGTAAATAAAATATGAAATTTAACTTCTAAAGATTGCACACAGAAATCAAAAATAAAAGAAACACTTTCTCACATTGGAAATTCTTTTTAGAGGAAAGAAGATATCATACAAATTATATAACAATTTCATAATAGTAAACTATACATTAAAAAAAAAAAAAAGTAATTACCTATCCGAGGATTCATTTTTGGGACATTCTGCAAAATCTCATAATTATTTAAACTAATGCACTTTAATCACAGGATTAAAGTACGTTTTTTACATTAAAATTTATAATTTTTGTAAATAATAGGACTATAACATGATGAGTGCTCAAAAAGCACTAATATTTCGTGATTAATTGTGCTTAATTGATTGATATATAGATTTATTATGATTATTATTTCGATTATTTTCATAAATCTATCCATTCGGAGTCACGGGTATATTTTAGTGCATTTCAGGTGCTTTTAGCGTCAAATGAGTCAAATGATGAAAACACGCAAAGACGGGGCACCTACGGCGCTCGAATCACGAGTTACGGGCTAAACGAGACAAATATGTAAGCCTTACATAATGTGCCATCACATGTGTAAGGGGGTAACGTGAAGAAAAGCAAAGTAACACGCGCCGCGGCGAGGGAATTGCATGCCGCGGCGGGGAGCTCTCGGGTTTTTGCATATTTTCCAATTTTTGTGTTGCGCCGCAGCGGGGAAAATGCATGCCGCGGCGCGCCTATTCCTATGGCACATAGGATTTGCAGAAATCCTTACATCTATAAATACCCCCTTAGAGTCCCCTTTACATACAACTCGACCAATTCGTACACAACTCTTATTCTTCTCAATTTTGCGACCCAAACACTACATTCAATCAGTTTTGAGAGCGTTGCCACACTCTAACGAAGCGAGAGACAATATTCTAAGGATTCAAGGAAGCCAACGACGATCGAAGATAAAGCTTACGGAGAAGAACGTCATCCAATCCATAAAGCGGTATTTAGATCTAGGATTTTCTTGTTGTTATAGAATTAATTTCTCTTCTCTATTTGTTAAAGTGTATGATCATATTTTATTTGTCTATGAATAATAATATGAACATGAGCGGCTAGTCTAATTATGGATGTTTAGTTTTTGTTGCCATGTTTGCTAGAATTGTGTATGGTGTATTTTATTGATTTATGAATAAATTACTTTTTGATTAAGAGCATGTTTAGATATTTGATTATAAATAATCATGGGCCCATTTGATGTTCGTAGTTAGGTTGAAAAATCTGAGAGTTTAGTTATAGGAACGTCACCTTAACTTTATTCCGAAACACTTAATCAAAGCTTCAAGTTAGTGACTTAGTCATAGCATTAATTTGATTGGCATGTTTTCCTTGCGCATAATTTGATTGCTATTTAATTTACCCCCGCCAAAGGCAGTTAATTAGTTAATCAACAAAGAGACCTACCCCCGCCAAAAGGAGTTTCGTAATTAAAAGGAAAGCCGGTAGTTTTGTTTATATAGGACGTTCATGTTATCTCACCATACCTTTTCGATGCAAGCATGGTCAACCAAGCTAAACGTCCATACATCCTTGATGAACACTATTCTGATCTACTATTTGTTATGTTGTTAAGTGTTTATTTTGCAATTAATCTCGTTATAATCTTGTTTTGGAGGGTATTATATTGTTTTGCAGGTCAAAGTAGGTTTTGAAAGAAATGTGAAAAAGAGAGCAAAAATGAAGTAAAAATGTCTAAATATGTAAGCCTTACATTAGGTGCCATTCATTCTGTAAGCCTTACATCGATAACCAACAGAGTATGTACAACGCATGTACATAAATGTACATACCATGTACACTGTTACATGCAAGGCGCGCCGCGGCGAAGGAATTGTGTGCCGCGGCGAGAGGCTCTCGGGTTTAAATATGAAATTCATGAAAACATTGTGCGCCGCGGCGAGGAAGTTTCTGCTTTGGACCCAAAATCATGAACACATTGGGCGCCGCGGCGAGGAAAAATTATGCCGCGGCGGGGAGGTTTCTGTTTTTATTCGTAAATCAGTATCACATGTTGCGCCGCGGCATAGAAAAAGGCGCGCCGCGGCGCGCGCGCGCAGATCACAACCTCCTCAGCCACACACGCACGAATTCTTTTATGAAAACCCTTACATATAAAAGAGACCAAAAAGCAACCTAGCAAGGATACAACACTTCTCCAGCCTCCAAACCATTTATCAGCCTCCTCCAACTCGTGAACAGGGCGAATTCAGATTTTTCATACAATTTTGAGAGAGAAGTTACTTCATCAAAGCTATTCCATTGGAGCCTCATTAAGAGACTTGAAATAGGGGATCATCCAACATCAAGGATCTTGTTGCAAGAGTGAAAGTGGGTAGATTCTTGTTTGTAATCTTTCTTTATCTCATTAGAACTCTTTTGATGTTATTTATAATGAAGAATCTGGATTTGAATCTGATCATGTGTAGCTAAACCCTTTTGTGTGGGATTTTAGGGATGTGACTTTGAATGGATAATGTTTATGTGGTTTGATTTTTATTTGAGTGATTTGTTTCATGTTCATTGCTCTTCACATCTATATTCATCAATTATTTTTGGCCAATTTAGTTTATGAATATTTGAGACTATTTTTAGGATTGAACTTTAGAAACGCCATCTAAGTCCAATTGGGCATTATTGAGCATGAACTTAAATTAAGTGCATTGACTTGTCTTAATTTAGGTGATTAAACTACCTTTTCTAAAAGTAATGCTAATTAACTAATTAACGATCTGGATCAAAGAAGCTAATTAATTAATTAAGGAAAAACCACCATTGATTTGGGATTTTCTAGGATTAGTAAAAGGAATCAATAAATTCACTTTATATGCTTGATTGAGGAGACCACGTAAACCAATTTATCCATACTTAGTTCACTAACTAATTTCCCACATTCGTTCATCTCATCGTTTCAACAAAACTTTTACGCTTTTACTTTCATTGTTTTAGTACTTTTATGATTTTAGAAACCAGTTACAAAACCAACCTTCAATTAGAGTGTTTAGAATTTATTTAATTGTTACGTTTTGGATTACATTTGACTCTTTCAAAAACCATCGCAATTCCTTTGAGAGACGATCTTGGGAGTATACTTGTCGCTTACTACAAGTGACTCGTGCACTTGCGAGCTTTTATAAATTACAAAATTTGGTTATCAAGTTTTTGTGCATCAATCCTCTATTGATATTTGATTTAATTGAATTGATTGTTTGATTGCGATTTTGTTTTCGTTTGAGTGTCGTATGATTGTTCTCGTTACCAAAAACAAACAACCTTTTTACAGTTTTATTAGCGTTAGGATTCTAGTTACTTAGAGTTTTAGTTTCACTAGAACTCTATTTAATTAGTGTTTTGTTTTCATTAGAACTTTGTTTAAGTTAAAAGTTAGTTATTTAAGACCACTGCAATTCCTTGAGAGACCGACCTTGGAAGTTGCTTATCACTTTACTACGAGTGATTCGTACACTTGCGAGTACACATTTTAACACATCATAACACCACATCATAAATTATATGACTAAAGTGTTTATTTTCACATAATATCAAAATTTTTAGGACCTTTTTTATAGACCACCAATAGGTATGTTAATTTCGACATTTTAGTTTACTAATTTTACCCTAATACACGATAAGTTTATTTAAATTAACAAAAAGTAATCATTTAAGTTTATATGGTGGTTTGATTGACCTTAATTTTTGAAATATAGTAGAGATTATGTTGGAAATCTCTTAGCCAGAGAAGTTTAATAGTGATCGATTTGTTTACATGGGAGTCTTTGAACAACAAAATAATGGTGGGAAAATTATTTGAAATTATTCATTCTACCCTCTATTTTATTGTTATGGACTCACATTTAAGCAAAATAACCATCAATAAACTCTTATTGTTGAAAGCTTTATAATTTCATTAATATCTCTTCTACTTTAGTCAAAAGTTTACATTGATGAAAACAATGGTTGGACTTTATGAGTCATACATTTGACAACATAGTGAATTAATAAGTAGTATTAGATTTAATTATATGACATAATCATTTTTTATATATAAAATTTTATTTTTAATTTTCGTTAGAAATAAATATATTCAATTTTTTATAACGTAAACAAACATATATTTTTTTTAGAATAAAATAAATATATATTTTTTATTGAGAGAATTAAAAATAAAATCAAGTAAAATAAAGTGTCTAGATATCACAACTGTTGAACCAATTTTGAACTCCTTCAATCTATTAATATGCTGTCATGATCTCATATTTATTAAAAATCAAATATGACTCCCTTTACTTAATTTTTTTTTACATATTGTGACAAAAATGACTTAAATTTCAATGATCAATTGTGATGAATTTTGATTGAACACATATCTAACTAAACTACTAAGAATTGGATAGTTATCCAACTGATCGGATTGTGACTGACTGGCGACCCACTCCCCGGAGCCGAGTTTGACACATGTTCAACTAAATTGCCCAAAAATAGATAAATGTTCAATTGGCCGAATTTTGATTGGCTAGCAACCAACTCTCTGGAGTCAAGTTGGACAAACCAAATTTTGATCGGCCGACATCCCCACTCATTAAAGCAGAGTTGGACACATGTCCAACTAGACTTCCTAGAATTGGACGGCTGTCTAACTGACTGAATTTTGATCAGTCCCACTAGTTGGAGTCGAGTTGGACAAATGTCCAACTAAATTGAACAATTGTCAAACTAGCCAAACTTTGATCAACCAATAATCACATTTGTTGGACATAGTTAATTGAACATACTTCCAATTAAACACAATCGTCCAACTAAAAACCAACTTGTGTTAGTAAGGTATCAAAATATAGATTGTTTGCTACAAACTTTTCACATCCATGAGAGAATGTTGAACCTTATATCATATCCAATTTTCAAATTATGTTATTCCCAAAATGTAATCATCATTATAATATTTCTACTAATAGTATCCAATTTTTAGACTTTTGAGGACTTTTATATAACGGGTCAATTGAAAGTTTATTTGACTAACACTTGCCTTAGACTTAAAGCTAAAGTTTCAGATTCCAATGAGCCTATTGAATCACAATTCTCAAAATCTTTAATTGGACCTTTGATGCTGAGATTTTCTTCCAAATTAGTAAAACGTTTTTGATTAGATGTTTATGCTGGTTTATCAAAACATTATGCTTCACCCCATTATTAGATTTCCTCCTACTTGAATTGTTGTATTGTTTTTCCATATGGGTTGATTCTTCACTCTTCACAATATTACCATTTGATTTGCCAATTGAGTTCTTATCATAACCATAGACTGTCACATAAGAAGCTGTTTTGTTTCCAGATTGTTTCCAAGATGGAAGATTAGGGCAATGAGTGCCACTTTTGGAAGGAAGTCTTTTGCTTAAATAAGGTGACAAATGTTGGGTCTTTGATAAATAACTCAAACCATCAAAAAGCAATTCCATCGACCAATTCTATACAAAACCTATAGGAATAAACAAACAAACTCCCAAATAAGCGGTGGACAAAGATGGTAGAAGGAATAGTGGCTGATGTTTACAGGTGATAGTGGAGAGAGAAAGAAATGGTAGGAAGGAAGATAGAAACAAATAGCAACCAATAAAGACGAGGATAATGAGTGCTCAAAAAGCACTAATATTTTGTGATTAATTGTGCTTAATTGTTTAAAATATAGATTTGTTATGATTGTTTATTTGATTATTTTCATAAATCTATCCATTCGAAGTCACGGGTATGTTTTAGTGCATTTCAGGTGTTTTTAGCGTCAAATGAGTCAAATAATGAAAACACGCAAAGACGGAACACTTACGGTGCTCGGATCACGAGTTACGGGCTAAACGAGACAAATATGTAAGCCTTACATAATGAGCCATCACATATGTAAAGGGGTAAGCGTGAAGAAACTGAAGACAACGCGCGCTGTGGCGAGGAAAAGTCATGCCGCGGCGGGGAGCTCTCGGGTTTTTACATTATTTTCAGAATTTGTGTTGCGTCGCGGCGGGGAAAATGCATGCCGCGGCGCGCCTATTCCTATGACAATCAGGATTTGTGTAAACCCTTACATCTATAAATACCCCCTTAGAGCCCCCCTTACAACAGAACTCGAACTTGTACATAACTTTACACATTACAATTTTCGCGATCAAACACTACATTCAATCAACTTTGGGAGTTTCGCTACACAAAAACAAAGCAAGAGAAACCATTCTAAGGATCTAAAGAAGCCGTCGACAATCGAAGATAAAGCTTTTGGAGAAGAACGCTATCCCATCCATAAGCGGTATTTAGATCTAGGTTTTCTTTGGTGTTGTAGAATTCTATTTTTCTTCTTCTTTCGTTGGAGTGTATGTTCATATTTTATTTGTCTATGAATATTAATATGAACATGTCTGGCTAGTTTTATTATGGATGTTTAGTTTGTGTTGCCATGTTTGCTAGAACTGTGTATGGTGTATGTTTTATTGATTTAATATAAATAAATTACTTTTTAATTAAGAGCATGGTTAGATATTTAATTATGAATTATCATGGGCCCATTTGAGATTCGTAGTTAGGTTGAAAGATCTTAGAATTTAGTTATAGGAACGTCACCTTAACTTTATTCCGAAACACTTAATCAAAGCTTCAATTTAGTGACTTAGTCATAGCATTAATTTGATTGGCATGTTTTTCCTTGCGCATAATTTGATTACTATTTGATTTACCCCGACCGAAGGCAGTTACTTAGTTAATCAACAAAGAGATTTACCCCGACCGCAGGCAGTCTCGTAATTAAAAGGAAAGCCGGTAATTTTGTTTATATAGAACGTTCATGTTATTTCACCATACCTTTTCGATGCAAGCATGGTCAACCAAGCTAAACGTCCGTACATCCTCCATTGATCTTCAAATATATCTGAATTGATTGTTTAATTGCAATTTTGTTTTTGTTTAATTGCTCGTACTTTGTTCCAGTTACAAATCAAATACCCTTTTTATAGTTTTACTAGCTTTAGGATTCTAGTTACTTAGAGTTTTAGTTTTACTAGAACTCTATTTAATTAGTGTTTTATTTTCATTAGAACTCTATTTAGATTAAAAAGTTAGTTATTTAGGACCACTGCAATTCCTTGAGAGACCGACCTTGGAAGTTGCTTATCACTTTTCTACGAGTGATTCGTACACTTGCGAGTACACAATTTATCACATGAAGTTTTTGGCGCCGTTGCCGGGGAATTGGCGTTTTAAATAATTTTCTTTTTAACTTTTTAGAGTTTCTTAATTTTTATTTGTTTATTTATTTTATTTGTTATCTTTTGTTTATTTATTTTTTTTATTCTAAAAATACAAAAAAATCAAAAAAATAAAAAAATAGTGCTTTTATTTGCTTAATCTGTGGTGCTTTGATTTCTCTGTTGTTTTTGTTAGTTTTTGAAAGGTACCGTTCATAGACAACATCAACAAATTTTAAAATGCACCTAATCAGGCTGGATACTGAAATCCATGAGCCAATACAAGGCCTTTTGAAAAGCTGCATGATATGACAGACATGGAGGTATGTAGCATTTGTGGTTTATATGGGCATTATGCTAATGTTTGCACTTTTGCAGGTGATTACTATACATCCACTAATTCAAACTTTGATCGTAATGAGGGATGTCACCCACCTTGGAATGATCCCTATGTTAGTACCTATAATCCTGAGTGGAAAAGTCACCATAATTTTTCATGGGAAGCAAACTCTACCCTACCTTATGCCCAATACAACATGCAAAGCTCAAATTTTCATCCATATGACCCACCTTATGCACAATACCAAATGCAAAGCTCAAGTTTTCATCCATATCCATCTAGGGCCACCTTGGAAGAGAGCTTGAATTCTTTCATACAAGGAAGTAGAGTTTCTAATCAACCTAGGAAGCCAACCTTAGAGGAAACCTTGAATGCTTTCATACAATCTACTAGTGAAAGGATGGAGTCTATGGAGGCATCAATGAAAAGAATAGAAATGCAAGTTGGGCAACTAGCGGAACAAATTCAAAAACAAGAAGAGTTGCCCACTCAGATTGAGCAAGTGAAGGATGACACAATCCTTCAAAGTGGCAAAAATTTTGAAAATATTTATTTTCCTGAAACGTTTGATGATTTACCACTTTGTGTAGAAAATACAAATGGGGAGCAAGTAATTCTCAAAGAATGTCAAGCTAAGGAATATCAAATTCTACAAACTTCTATGGAGAACAAGGAGGAATTATCTTCACCTCCCATGCCACACAAGGCACCTAAGACTTGCACATTCCTAAATTATTTTTCATACCACTTCCACGAAAAAGTGTGTGCTGTACTTCATAGGAAACAACTACCGAGATGGAAGGACAAGCTTAATGACATATTAGCTCGAAAAATTGATATCACACACTTCAAGATCTTTGATGATGGTGGATAGAAACGAATTAGCAACGTCTTGCTAAGACGTTAAAGAAAGCGCTTGGTGGGAGGCAACCCACCATATTCGGTAGTATCAACTTCTTTTCTTTTCTTTATTTTCTTTTTATTTATTTTTTTTAATTTTTTTATTTATTTAGTTTAATTTTATTTTTCAGTTTTTCCTTTATTTTATTATTATTTTTATTTTATTTTTCTTTGGATTGTTTAAGATTTCTAACTTTGTTTAATGTCTTTGTTTTTCATTTGATTTAGTTATAATTTAAATTTGGATTTGAGTTGTGATGCACACATTTAGAGGTTTCATACATGTTTCTTGCACACTAATTGCTTCATCATGAGAAAAGCGAGGAACAATGAACAAGAGCGTACGTGTAGTATACACAATCTCATACAAAAGGGGGGTAACTTCTCTCACTTTTTCTTAATTTCTTTTGTCTTTCTTTTTAACATTGAGGACAATGTAGGAATTAGGTTGGGGGTGAGAAAAATACTCCATGAGCATGAAATTGACCAAATTTAAATTTTTAACTTTTGTCACTTGAATTGTGTTAGGTTAGTGTCGTGTCTACTTGAGTCAATCCGGAAGTCTATGATATTAACATGATTGTAATGACGGTGACATATGAGAGAAATTAGATTTTTACCTAAGCAACGAAGCACATAAATGTTAGATTCATCTAATTTGAGGATTTTGTGGTATATGTGGTAGTTTGCATGGTTAGTATGACTATTTTGATTTGTGTAATGTGTGTATGTTCATGATATGTTTTAAGTCTCAACAAGCTCTAGAACTCATTTGAAAACCCATTGAAGCGAAATGATAGAATCAAATGCCACTTAGAAAGTGATTTAGGCCATCTTTGGACCGTTTGGACTTTTCATGCCTCCCCGTATTATTTTATCCATAGTACACCCTTGAACTCAACATTGACATACGTTGTACTACCCTTAGTGATAAGAGTACTCAATGTAATATTTGATTTTCATGAGCAATTATGTTGTATTTATTTTACTTCATCACAAAAAAAAAAAGGATGATGATGATTGAAATAATAAGCAAGAAAAGTAAAGAAAGAAAATCAAGCAAAAAAAGATCCAAGGGACATATGGAATTTATAGGAGGATAAAAAAAGAACACTTGGTGGAGAAAGTTGAAAATAAGTTTGTGAAATAAAAAGTACTTTTATCCTATTGAAAATATCATTTCCGTACTTTCATAATCACACACCTAACCACGACTTTACAAGCTTAATGAAGTCCTATTGATTCTAGGTAGTTTGATTTCTATATTAGTGGAGATGGATTTGAAAAGTGAGCCTATGGAGTTTGTAAGTGCAATTTTCACTCATATTTTACTTGCACGATTTTGAGATATTAAAATGTAATCTATGAATAGCATGCATGACACGATCAGATAGTGTAACTAACAGGCTTGTGGTTTGATTGGTTGTTCGAAATTCGATTACCATGATGAGTTTGATGTTTAGACTGTTTTTGAGCTTAAGTGATTTTTAATTATTTCGTATGCCATTTGTTGTTAACAATTTTTGAGACATATGCATGGATTGATTCAAGTATGTTTAGAGTCTTTATTAGTTTTGAGAGTCGTACGATGTTTGTGGGTGTCATCACTGGAAACCCTCACGAGACTATAACTCGTCCACTAGGGCTACCTAGGGGTTTAAAGGCTTGTTGCATATGCTAAATGCAACCGTGACAATCTACGGAAGTGATTTAGGTTAGGTTAGTTTATTTTATTTGTTTTTATTTTAGTTTTTAGATCGCTTCACTTACTAGAGACTAGCAAGAAGCTGGTTGGGGGTTGTGATGAGTGCTCGAAAAGCACTAATATTTTGTGCTTAATTGTGCTTAATTGTTTAAAATATAGATTTGTTATGATTGTTTATTTGATTATTTTCATAAATCTATCCATTCGAAGTCACGGGTATGTTTTAGTGCATTTCAGGTGTTTTTAGCGTCAAATGAGTCAAATAATGAAAACACGCAAAGACGGAACACTTACGGTGCTCGGATCACGAGTTACGGGCTAAACGAGACAAATATGTAAGCCTTACATAATGAGCCATCACATATGTAAAGGGGTAAGCGTGAAGAAACTGAAGACAACGCGCGCTGTGGCGAGGAAAAGTCATGCCGCGGCGGGGAGCTCTCGGGTTTTTACATTATTTTCAGAATTTGTGTTGCGTCGCGGCGGGGAAAATGCATGCCGCGGCGCGCCTATTCCTATGACAATCAGGATTTGTGTAAACCCTTACATCTATAAATACCCCCTTAGAGCCTCCCTTACAACAGAACTCGAACTTGTACATAACTTTACACATTACAATTTTCGCGATCAAACACTACATTCAATCAACTTTGGGAGTTTCGCTACACAAAAACAAAGCAAGAGAAACCATTCTAAGGATCTAAAGAAGCCGTCGACAATCGAAGATAAAGCTTTTGGAGAAGAACGCTATCCCATCCATAAGCGGTATTTAGATCTAGGTTTTCTTTGGTGTTGTAGAATTCTATTTTTCTTCTTCTTTCGTTGGAGTGTATGTTCATATTTTATTTGTCTATGAATATTAATATGAACATGTCTGGCTAGTTTTATTATGGATGTTTAGTTTGTGTTGCCATGTTTGCTAGAACTGTGTATGGTGTATGTTTTATTGATTTAATATAAATAAATTACTTTTTAATTAAGAGCATGGTTAGATATTTAATTATGAATTATCATGGGCCCATTTGAGATTCGTAGTTAGGTTGAAAGATCTTAGAATTTAGTTATAGGAACGTCACCTTAACTTTATTCCGAAACACTTAATCAAAGCTTCAATTTAGTGACTTAGTCATAGCATTAATTTGATTGGCATGTTTTTCCTTGCGCATAATTTGATTACTATTTGATTTACCCCGACCGAAGGCAGTTACTTAGTTAATCAACAAAGAGATTTACCCCGACCGCAGGCAGTCTCGTAATTAAAAGGAAAGCCGGTAATTTTGTTTATATAGAACGTTCATGTTATTTCACCATACCTTTTCGATGCAAGCATGGTCAACCAAGCTAAACGTCCGTACATCCTCCATTGATCTTCAAATATATCTGAATTGATTGTTTAATTGCAATTTTGTTTTTGTTTAATTGCTCGTACTTTGTTCCAGTTACAAATCAAATACCCTTTTTACAGTTTTACTAGCTTTAGGATTCTAGTTACTTAGAGTTTTAGTTTTACTAGAACTCTATTTAATTAGTGTTTTATTTTCATTAGAACTCTATTTAGATTAAAAAGTTAGTTATTTAGGACCACTGCAATTCCTTAAGAGACCGACCTTGGAAGTTGCTTATCACTTTTCTACGAGTGATTCGTACACTTGCGAGTACACAATTTATCACATCAGATAACAAGGAATACCATGGGGTTCCGGGAAGGCAGAGATAGAAACAGGACTAACAATAGCAACCGATTTTGGCGACAACAAATGTTGAGAACGAAGGGGTTCCGACAAAGGCAAACAAACCATTGTTGTATAAGTGGGCTGGAAGCTAAATGCAAGAAGCAAAATTGAAGAATTGGGAAGTGAAGAAACCCTAAAAATATTAATCAAAGGTAAATCTGTAATTTCAATTATAAAATGCAAGTTGGGAGTCATCATATATTATCAATATTAAATAAGGTTTATTCAACCTATTTCCCTAAAAAAAATATTTCATATAGTGCTCCATAAATAATGATATTGTAAAAAAATAACATTATTTATTTAAATTTTCACTCTTGAAGTAAATAGAGCATTTTTTTTTTTTCAAATTTCATAATCAATATTTTGTAATATCTTATTAGTATATTTTAACCAAAAACATGTTTGTACAGTGGATCATTCTTTTAAACTTTGCTATATTGTTATATATCTCTAACATTTATCTATGCTTATATTATATTTTTTTAAAAATCAATTTCATTCATAGTTTTTTTTTTTTTTTTTTAATCAAGCGTGAGTATGACTGAACAGTTTTACAACAATTAAAAAAAAAAAAACGTCAAAACCCTAAACCCTAGAAGCTGCTGTTGCTTCTAGACTCTTCCTTCTGTTTTAGAAAAGCCTTACTCGTTATCTCTCATTTCATCGATTGTGTGCCTGTCTTATCTGTTTTAGAAAAGTCTCTCTTCAACTTTTGCTCCATTCTCTGTTTGTGGTCTCTGCGAAATCTTAAACCGAAAATGTACCGCTTTGCTTCAAGTCTCGCTTCCAAAGCTAGGTAGGTTCTACGTCATTTTGTCTATTTACCAACGTGAACTTTTTGATCTAGACCCATTAAGATAAACTAGCGTCAATCAGATAGGATCCAATCCTTTGATTGATTTCTTTTAATTGTTTGTATTAGCCAAATGGAAAAGTGACTTCTTTGATTGTTGTTACTAATGTTTCATGGGCTTTTGGTTCTGCAGGATTGCTAGAAACAGTTCTCAGCAGGTGAGTGTTGTGATTGCTAATGTCAGTGGGTTCATTGTTTAAACTTCAATGCTACAAAGAAACACGTTTTCTCATGTTTTTCCTTTGCATTGGCCAGATTGGTAGTAGGGTGAGCTGGAGGAGAAACTATGCGGCTAAAGACATTAAGTTTGGTGTAGAGGCTCGAGCCCTGATGCTTAAGGGTGTTGAAGAGCTTTCTGAAGCTGTCAAAGTCACCATGGGTCCAAAAGTAATCTCTTTATACGTTTTTAGTAGTCCCCATTTCAATTTTTCTGTTGTTATTTTTAATCCTCAAATGAAAGGGCACTAACTTTATTGCATTTGCAATCAGTTCCAAATTTTTTTATACTATTGGTGGATTATGCAGTTAGTTATCTTTCTCATATTTATGTTCATATTTTGTTGTTGTTGTGAAAGGGACGTAATGTAGTTATCGAGCAAAGCTTTGGTGCCCCCAAAGTGACAAAAGATGGTGTGACTGTTGCAAAGAGTATTGAGTTCAAGGACAAAGTCAAGAATATTGGAGCTAGTTTGGTGAAGCAGGTTGCAAATGCCACCAACGATGTTGCTGGTGATGGTATGTTCATCTCCTATTATAGGTTCGAGTCAGTAATTTTACAGCATTATGTTATGTATACGATAACATTATAAAAGAGTGAGTTATTCATATTTTTTTTATGTTTTTACATTCTGGAAATGCATGATAGTAGTTGCTTGTTATATAATGGTGAATCTGAATCTCATGCTCTAGGAAAAAGAAAGAAAAGCTCAAAAGAATAATTTTCATGTGATGTGATTGCCTTGTTTTGCAACCCTGTCTCACTGAATGCCTTGCTTTGCAACTATGTCTAACTGTACTTACATTGCTTTGATTTGCAACTATGTCTTACGGAACTTCACTGCTTGTTCAAATTTTTTGCAGGGACCACCTGTGCTACAGTCCTTACTCGTGCAATTTTCACAGAAGGGTGCAAGTCAGTCGCAGCAGGAATGAATGCTATGGACCTGAGGCGTGGTATTAATATGGCAGTAGATGCTGTAGTAACAAACTTGAAGAGCAGAGCACGAATGATCAGCACTTCTGAAGAGATAGCACAGGTATGTTCACTTGTTTCTTGTCTATCCTAGAAAACTTTTGCTTAGCTATTCTTTGTTCGTGGTGTCTTATGATAACAAATTAACAATGATAGGTTGGAACCATATCGTCAAATGGAGAGAGGGAAATTGGTGAACTAATTGCCAAGGCAATGGAGAAGGTTGGCAAAGAGGGAGTAATAACAATCTCTGTAAGTTATTTTTCTTCCGAACGACAAATATGCTTATAGAAATTCGTTTGTTTTTCCTTAATCTTATATATATTGATAAGGGATTAATGGGTGTGTTTTATTTGCATAGTCAACTGAGTTCACGTTTGTCTTACTTTGCATAACCGTTGCAGGATGGGAAAACATTGTACAATGAGTTGGAAGTTGTTGAAGGGATGAAGTTGGACAGGGGTTACATATCTCCTTATTTCATTACTAACCAGAAAAATCAGAAATGTGTAAGTTTCAAAACTTTTGTTGTGAGTCAACTGCCTGTTTGTCTTAGAACTTTTGGTGGCTTGTACATTATTGGAGGATGCTGTTTAGCATCAGTCTCTTATGTCCTCGTTGATACTAATTATCTTCAATATGCTTCTTAACATATTGACAGGAACTTGAAGATCCTATGATTCTTATCCATGAGAAGAAGATTTCAAGCATAAATGCTATAGTTAAAGTCTTAGAATTGGCTTTAAAGGTGATTATGTTGTCTACTACTTTCATCAGGATTTGCTTTTCACCCCTTGTTACGACTAACGGAAACTTTTTCCCATCCTTTTCAGAGACAAAGGCCCTTGCTGATTGTTGCAGAAGATATTGATAGTGATGCTTTAGCAACTCTTATTCTAAACAAGCTTCGTGCTGGAATCAAGGTTTTCCCTTTTAACTCTTGGTGGTTGATGTATCCATGTATGATTGTGTGACTTTATAATAAGGATTTGCATGATCTATGAACTATTGTGGTAACCTATTTCTGTAGGTATGTGCTGTAAAAGCCCCCGGTTTTGGTGAAAACCGAAAGGCCGGTTTGCAGGATCTTGCTACTCTGACAGGAGCACAAGTAAGTTGTTTATGTTCTTTTGAATTTTTGCTGAAGCCACATGGTATATTTGTTGAATGACACTATATGATGTGTTTTTATTTTTATTTTAGCTTATAACTGAAGAGCTTGGTTTAAACCTGGAAAAAGTGGATCTGGAGATGCTTGGCTCTTGTAAAAAGGTAATAACTGGTTTATGAACTTGGAAGTCTATCTCAGATCATGCATTCAATTATTGGTTTTGTTTGTGTTTATGCATTCATTATTCATTAGCAACATTCAGATGAAAGTAGTGAAGTGTCGTTATAGACTTTGATTTGGGTTCTGTTTTCCAAGAAATTTCATTTTCTGATGATTAAATTCTGTTGTAGGTTACCATTTCAAAGGATGACACAGTAATTCTTGATGGTTCTGGTGACAAGAAGTCCATTGAGGAAAGATGTGAACAGGTTTGAATTGGTTTCTTCTGCATAATTTTAATTTTTTTTAAATGTTTTATATCAATAGTTTGCCTAAGGATGAAATTCTTGATTCAAATTGATCATCTCCTTGTAATGATGCAGATAAGGTCATCAATTGAGTTGAGCACTTCTGATTACGACAAAGAGAAGTTGCAAGAGAGATTGGCAAAACTTTCTGGTGGTGTTGCTGTCTTGAAGGTGTGCAAATCTTGGATCCTTGATTTATTTTATTGGAACTGGCATGCTTTTTTGTTTTGTTTTGTTTTTTTTTTTTAGATACAAACTTGCGTGCTTTGCTAAATTAGGAAAAATATGTTTATTATAGATTGGAGGTGCTAGCGAAGCAGAAGTAAGTGAGAAGAAGGATAGAGTGACTGATGCCTTAAATGCAACAAAGGCAGCTGTTGAAGAGGGTATTTTACCAGGTATTTTATATTATCCATTATTCTTGATTTATCTTGTTACATGAGGGATCACTACAATCTGACAAGATTTCAATCAATAGGTGGTGGCGTTGCTCTTCTTTATGCATCAAAAGAGTTGGATAAACTCCAAACTGCTAACTTTGATCAGAAAATTGGTGTTCAGATTATTCAAAATGCCCTAAAGGTTTGTATGCTCTCTTAAAAAATAACAGCTCAAGCTGCATTCTGTCATCACTATTCAAATCACTTTTTTTTTCTTTATATGTCAAATCTATAAAATTTTAATTGTTATTAATAAGAACTTTTATTTCTTTCCCAAATTCCTTTTAATGGTTTTGAAAAGCCAAGAAGCAACTACTGGGTACTAGTTTTGCTGTAACTTGGGTCAGAATAGTAATTGCTTATTTCTCCACTTCTCTGTTAAATATATGCAGACACCTGTGCATACAATTGCTGCAAATGCGGGAGTTGAGGGAGCCGTTGTTGTTGGTAAGCTATTGGAACAAGATAACCCTGATCTTGGATATGATGCAGCTAAAGGTTAGTCTTGAGGAATTGGAGTTCCATCTCAATTTTCATACTGATTTGGTGGTTCTGCCTCGTAATTGTTATCTATTATTTAAACAGGTGATTATGTTGATATGGTGAAATCTGGCATTATTGACCCATTGAAAGTGATTAGGACTGCATTGGTTGATGCTGCTAGGTAAGTTGAGGAACTGAATATCGATTTTATATTTCATGAACTGAATATCTACGTTTTATATTTTCTGTTCGGTTATTCTATCTGGCTGCTTATTTGTTGCCTCTTCATGCAGTGTGTCATCTTTGATGACAACTACTGAAGCAGTTGTATTTGAACTTCCCAAAGATGAGAAGGATGCTCCAGCTATGGGTGGCGGCATGGGTGGTATGGGTGGCATGGATTATTGAGGGACCTCCAACCAACTTTTGCTCAATCGATTCTGTTGATCGAGTTTAAAATAGTACCCTAATTCATATATTACGGTTACTCTATTTTCTTGATGGGTTTGGTCCAGGCATTCATGTAATCATACTGAGAGATCAACATTTAGGTAGTGCTGATTGAAGTTACGATTAATTGTTAGTGTTTTTTGATGAAAGAATTGGGATGATATGGAACAAAAATTTTCCAAATAACACAAAACTCTTCCTCCCTTGCGAAGCAAGTAGAAATCCAATTTTTGCTTTATTTTCTTCAATTCCCTTGTGGATATATATAAATGATTTGTCATTTGAACTTGACGTGGTAAACGAGGATAAGTAATCGTTAGGTCTACCTGCTTGTTACTTTATGATATTAGTAAAGGAAGATTTTGGGATTAAATTTTTGTACCACCAACCTCTAATTAATTTACTTTTTCATGTTAATGGTGAAGCTAAACCTCATATAAAAAATAATTCAATCTCATATAAAAAATTATAAATTATTGAATTTTTAATGAGTTAAAGTTTAAGCATGTATATATTTGCAAGGATATATTATATCGTTTTATAAAGTCTTAAGCAAGAATACATTTGTTTATTAACGTGTCAAAATATTATTAATAGTTAGGAGTTAACTACGATTGAAAATACGTGGATAAAATTTAGTTTCTATTAGTGGGATCGGTGGATAAAATTTAGTTTCTATTAGTGGGATTGATTTGATCTGATATTTAAAAAGTATCTAATATTTATCTAATTAAAGTAGAGATTGATTCGTTTTAAAATATTGTTATGTTTGGAGATCGATCCCTCTTTTTAGACTCACTTTTTTAAAAGATATGCAGCTTAACGGAATTAAATAATAATCTATTTGGGATTGAACTATATATAAGGGAATCAATTTCGCTCTTAGGAGGATGGACCTCACTTTCGTAAAATGCAAATAATTTTTTATCTACTTATCAAAATTATTTCAAAGGAAAATTTATGTAAAATGTACGTGAAGGGGATTATTTTTATCTTAAATGGAGAGCTTGAGGCTTTGACAATGATATAACTTGAAAGTACTTGAATCAAATAAGAGCAATGTTGCGCCATTCTAAAATATAAATATTATATAAACTGTATTTGTCTACAAAATTACCAATACTTTTCAATTACAAATGCTTGGACTATATTATATCAATTTTGAACAATTAAATTTTCACCTGTTGCTGTTTGTTTAGCAAAATGATCTGGTGCTTTTTTTAGTAAGTCCAATTTTGAAATAAATGTATAAAAATAATGTTGGTTATGTTCTTAATAGCTTAGGTTTTTAGAAGAGTTAATTTTCTAACAATTTCTAACATAATATTAGGGTTAGAGGTCTTGTATTCAAGATCCATCAACCTTAATAATTGAATTAAGTATTTGACGTACAACATGATATCAGAACTAGATGTTTTGTATTCAAGACTTAACCAACCCCATTATTGAATTATAAGTATTTGGCTTGTATGATACATAGAGCTAACACTTATGAAAAAATAATAGATATATAAAATAATTATAAGTTAATTTTTCAACAATTTTTATGAACACATAGTTTAAGAATCATCCGAAATCACGAACATTTCTAACTAGCACGTAATATCACTTGTGTCAAAATGTTTATCACATTTATAAATATTAGAATAGCACTAATATAATATTTTTAATTCAATTAGTATCATTAAGGATCGGTGTGGAAGTTATTGGAATTCGTAGATATCTTTGTATTTTGAGCGAAGATAATTCAATTAATTGAACTATCCGGTGATTCCAATTATATTACAATAGTCAATACATAACACATCAAGCTAGCGATACTGCATACATTTATTTAGTTTTCAAAGCTTTTAATTTAAACTTGTTAATTATTGCATGCTTAAGAGTTAAGATTGGGCTAGATGAGCATCAATATCTTTGATAACACCAACCACAAAATCCATATACTTTTTAGGTGGTGGAACACTCTCGTTTAGCTTTTCATAATCCACGATGATATTCACCAAACATTTGTCCTCTGGTTTTGGGGTCACACGGAGAGTGCATTTATAGCTTTTGTAATGATCCAACAAATCTCCTTCAATTGCAGTGAAACTTATTGACCTTTTTTCTTCATCTATCTCAACTTTTTCCTTCAGAGTCTCAACTTTTCCATCTGCTTTTTTCATAAACAGTCATAGAATTTATGAAAATCATCTAATAATGTACACACGATTTTCATGAAATTCACCATGTTTATTGAGTTTTTTTAATTTTCAATACTACATATTAAGAACAACGAAATAAATTAATGAGCTAAATTGTAACATTATGTATAATATCCCTTCTAGCTAAGTATGTTAAGAACTAATCTAGCTAAAGACTGATGGGCTTAAAAGAGAGTCATAAATCATTAAATATAGCTTCAATTAGTGCTTTACCTGCAGAGAATTTCCATAGTTTAATAGAGCCATGAGAATCCCAATCACCCTCGTGTACCTCAACTCCATGAACTTTATCAGAAGAGACATTAGGAAGATGATGAGTTTGAGTCATGACCATGCTATAAAACTTATCAGCTGGAGAATTTAACTCTAAATCAACCTGTTGCTTCCCAGCTAGAGCCATATCTTAATTAATTTTTCAACAAAGCTAGAGACACTAACCAATATATTAACAAAAGCTTATGGTAGCTAGTATGCTTTAACATGTGTTGAGGCTTTCCCATTTTATAGAGCAAATAGTTATCATTTTTCTAAATATACAAAAAGTAAAGGAATTAATCACTTTTTCTAAAAGCACCTAAAAGTGAAGGCCATATTATGATTACTCAAATACCCACCACAAAATGCCCATCACGGGATAGCCCAGATGGTTGGGCGCCTGTGCTAAGCACCAGTTCTCTGTCCTCACACGGCAGGGCGCGGGTTCGAAGCTTGGGGGGCGCGCTATAAGTTCGGCCTCCGGGTATGTGTGGGTGTGGCCTTTGTGCTCTACCACCGATCGAACTTGATGCTCTGCTGAGTCGGACTGCAGTCCGCTGGTGCCGCTGGCTCTTTACCGTGCTTGTGGCGTACACTGCGGCCGATGAACCTGGTGTGTGGAGGGGTGTGGCGATGATGCCCTATCCAACCTATCCAGGGGAGGTCTTTTTGAGATCAAAAAAAAAAATACCCACCACAAATAATTATTTTTTGTCAACACACACCACAATTATTGATACATAGGATATGCGCTTGCTAAAAATAATGCAAAATCTTCAAATTATCATTATATGATATATTTACTTTTTTTTTTTTTGCTGCTAAGAATATGATTATATTTAATTTAACCCAACATGAAAGTTTTTTAATAAAATAAAAAATAAAAATCATCCAAAAATGTATTTGGGTTTCACTCTACTAGCTCAAGGTGCCAAAAGATAATCCCATCATTCAAACCAAATTTTGAGTGATTTTAAACTATGATTAAATTAAATTAGAATAAATTTTTTTTTTCAATTTATTTAAGTTTGATTGGAACAAAGTCTGTTTTGTACATATCTTTTAACATTTTTACACTTTTTATTATACATTTTCTTTCAATTTACTTGAGTTGTAAAGTAGATAAAAGACTCTAATGTCATAGCATTACCCTTCACAATTGTGACTTAATTTTAGATATATTTTTGTGTCCATGCAAGTTGAAATTAAGATTGTAATATTATTATAGTATTTTGCATTTATTTTGATATTTGTAATTTTATTCTATATCAAATGTTTATGTGTTGATTGTTAATAAAAAAAATTAGAGTAAATATTCAAAATCAACTAAAAAGGCATAAAAGATATTATATATCAGATTGATTGAACCAATTCGATTAATTTATGTATAAGATCAAATCTAATGAAAGTAAGTGATTAGATTATATTGATAAATATTTTACAATTTGATTAAATGATTTGATTAGATTGAATGAACACAAATCATGATAAGATGCCTCCTTTTTAAAAAACAGGGAAAGAAAGCCATTACTCTCATTCCTCAACTTCAGATGCACATTGAATCACGAAGCATTCATTTTTATATTATTTATTTTGTCTCAGTTTTAATTCAAGTAATATAATCCAAACTTGTAAGTCTTTACTTAGCTAAATTGTGAACATCAAAATTTGCCCTCCCTAACAGTAACAACAAGAGAAAAAACTAATATGGAAAATTAAGAATCCAATATCCTCTACTATATCACCCTACAGGCTACAGTTGATAAAAGAGCTTGCATGTTGTTGACCAGCTGCAAATCAAACTTAAAAAAAAAAAAATCCAAAGCCAATGTCTAAGCTAAAACGAAAGTAATACCATGTAGCCCAAACTCTCCGGCGTCAGAGTATATTATATATATATATTAAGTTATAATATACATTAAATAATATATTAATTATTAATTAAATTTAAAATTTGAAATATAGTATTAATAGAATCTTTATAAAATTCTTTACTAATAAAAATTATTTAAATCATGACACCTAAATTGATGTACTTAGAAAAGAAGCATTTCTATAATGATAATCTCCTAATGGCAGTGGCACCGATGACCTTGCCCAAATAATTTCTTATGACACACTCTAAACCGACATGGTCAGACAGTACCCCAACAAGAAAAATACTAAAAATGTAAATTTGTAATTATTGTTATACCTATCTTAATTATGATACTTGTAAAACTATAAAAATGAATGAGTGATTTAATTTTTTAAATAATTTTATCATTATCATGTGTTAAAATATGATTGATATATGTGTAAAAATTAATACAAATATACGTGACAATGACATTCCTCAATCTAACAAAAAGTTAGAATATATATATATATATTTATTATTATTATTTTGAATGACAACCTTGAAATAAAGTTAACTCCATTGAAATAAAGTTAAGTTTAGATTGTATTATATATGTTTATATGAGACGTTAGTGTTTTATATAATGAAATATTAAACTCTTATTTTTTTTTTCCTTTTTTTAAAATTAAATTAAAAATCTTTCTTTTGTTTGTAACGTTATCATAAAATAAGAAATCAATTCATAGTCTATATTATAAGAAATAAACACAATTGGGTAAAGTTTGCAATTATCTATTGAGTTGATTGTGTGGATCAAAGAGGAATAACTTCTTAGCTGAAATGAAATATAGAGCTAAAAATAGCTTCTAGCTAAAAGACAACATGGAGGTCGACCCGAAGCAATACTCTCTGGGGCACATCTCTTTCTCAAGGAAAAATCATAGAGAAATACCAAAATTAAGTCAACTTTATGCACTAAAAGCATAATACTTTTTTTCTTCTTCAATACTAATATGCTTTATGACCCTTTTTCCCCCCTTTAAAACAGAGACAATTTCATTAAAACATTATAGCAAAAAAGATTATAAATATTGAAGATAATGCACTACCTCTTTTTTAACTAAACACTTAGACAATCTATTTTATGAAAATTGTCTTCTTGACTCAGACCTAATACTCCACCACAAAATAACTCACCAATATTTTTAATTACTAAGTCAAAAGGAAATATAAGATGGGCCTAATAATTATTTATATTATTTAACACCCCTTCAAGTGTGAGCTACTTTATTATTTTTTTTTCTTTCAAAAACTCAATGCTTTAACTTTTTCGCAAGGGTGACTTTCATTTTCTTTTTGTGAGACCCATCAACTCTGGAATTTAATTAGTTTTTGAGGATGACACAAGAGATTCGATCTCAGAGCCCCGTTTCTATGATATCATAAATAAATGTGAAGCTTCAATTCTTTTAAATGCTTAAGTTGGTGGGAGTTGGGCCTTACAATCTTTTGTACTCTTTAACACACCCATACACCATCTTATCAGTCCAAGAAAAAAGAAAAATATCATCATCTCAACAACCACAATACAATAAAGAGGAGAAACAAACAAAAAAAGAAATAAAAAATAAATTAAAAAATAATTTGAAGAATCATCTAGGTGCCGCAATCTCCACAAAAAAACTCTAATCATCATCTTTATTAGAATAGTCTCCATCATCCTCATCCATGAAAGCAACCCAAAAATACCAAATACAAATGAATTAAGTAAACTAAAAACTCTAGGAGAAAGCAAGACCACTAGAAAACTTTGGGGGGAAAGTTCATCTTTAGATGGAGACTCAAATAAAGCTTGCAAGATCTGGGCAGGACCTGGGACCTACAGAATTGGTATCGAGATTGGCGACATTTGGTACGGTGGTGGGATTGGTAAGAAGGCTGATAAAGTGGTAGATGTGTGGTTAAAATGAGTTGGTGGAGAAGATAGATGAATGTGATGAAATGGGTGCGGGTTGTGTATGGAGGCCGCGATGTAGGTGTTGGTTTCTTCCACAAGTTTTGACAAGAAGGGATAATAACTACACAGGCCAAACAATTAAGCTAGTTGCTTACCAAGAGAGGGAAAAAAAAAGAAGGCATGTTTGCTAAAACAGAAGCCTTTTGACACAAGCTTGTTCAAAGTTCTTTACAAGATTTAATAGTATATGAAAGTTTTTAGTTACGGATCAAATATACTTAGAGGGGGAGGTGAATAGGTTATTTTTAATTTTAACAAATATTAATTATATAACCTAAACACAACGGCCAGACATGCAATCGCGTGTAAAAATAAAATGAAGAATTAAAGAATAACACACGAGATTTTTAGGTGGAAACAACCTAAGCTACAACAATGACTTAAGAGAAAAACTACCGGTTCACCTAACTATTCACTATGAAAATCAATGTTCAATTATAACCTCAGGTCTTAGACTACCCTTCACAAATAGATCCCACTTATGTAATTTACTTACGAGCCGTCGCTCTTTTCATAACCTCCATAAGCTAGGTATCTGGATTCGGACCAACGTTTCGATTTACTTGAGTCCCACAAGATCAATCAAACCCGTCAACTTCAATAATTTTGAGTCACACGAAATACCGAACACGTCACCTCAGTACCTGAAACGTTAGCACAAATAACACAAGTGCAAAGTGTGTTCTAGAGCAGATTCAACAATGAAAAATCTTAACTAGCAGATTCAATAGCATACAACGTAAAAAACAAATCAGCTAGCAAACTCTAGAACAATCATGTAAAGCAATTAGGCATATAAATTATTCAAACATAACTACACAATATGTTTGAACAATTAAATCAAGAAAGTGCCTAAGATTAATAGATGAAGAAAAGAAGATTTTTCTTTAAAAAACTTAATCAGATGTAGAAAATATTATTTCAGCGTGGTAGTTTTTGTCTCTAACAAAGGGTTGTTTATATAGAGTTAAAGTTGACCTAAGAGAGAATTAATAATAGAGTACAACTTTACTCATAAGGATTTAGCTTTTACAACAATTCTAATTATATAAGGATTTTACTTTCACAACAATTCTACTAAAATAAGGACTCTACTTTCACAACAATTCTACTCATATAAGGATTCTACTTTTAACATTAAATGGGGTCCGATTGGTAAAAGTAACATATGGGTCGAATTAAAAGAGAGTTGTAGTAGAACTGAAAAACAGGCTCGATTGATCTAGCCAAAGCTCGATCGATTGATCGATCCAAACCTCGATCGATCTAACCATGCATTTTCAAATCCAAGAGCAACTAGATTGAAGTCGGTCTATACTCGATCGATCGATCGAACTATCCTCTCGATCGATCAACCAACATGCACAGTTTCTTTTCGTTACAATTCATACTAAGTGTAGTGCTTAATTGTGTGAGGATGTATGCATGAGAGAATATTTTACCTGTCATATGGATATTGCAAGCTTGGTGACTCCATCATCATGTATCATCTGATTAAAACGTTACAATCAAACATTTTGTCCAAAAAATTGCCAATACTCATAAACCTTACAATATACTACTTTGAAATGATTAATTTCAACATACAAATTACATTTATATCTAAAACTTAAAATTAGAAAAGACATTCACATATTAAAGTAATCCTCATGGATGCCTTGTACAATGACAACTTTGAGCCCAACACCATGCTTGTTAACTAATGTTAAGTATAATGCACCACTTTCAACATGCTTAACTACCATAAGAACTGGTCTATTATTTTGCATACAAATTGATGGAAATAGATATGAAAAATGAGTTCACCCTTCAAAACAAACACACACACACACAAAAAAAAAAACCCAATTTAATGAAGGATTGGAAGGCTACCTTTACTGCCAACTCTTGTACTCCCAAAAGTGAATTAATATATTAAATTCTCCCCTTCAATCTGTACTCAAAATTCCAAATGTCATTGCATAAGGAAGACATAATAAAAACACAAATATGTTTTGAGATTTCCAACAAAGAAAATTAAAGAAATAGGAAAGAAAAATCGAGGTAATCAAATAGAGATAGATGATGGAATATGGATAACTTGAAAGCCAGTTTGAAGCTGTATAAGTCTCAGTGCTCTTGTTTTAGTTTTGGAAAGATTAATAAAAAGGCTATGAAAATAAAGTCTTCAACTTGGATGTTATCCATCATGAGATTGTAGTGTTGAGATATCTCATTAAGCACTTCCCTTCAGAGTTCTTGAACTTGCCTCCAAACGGACCTCCTCCTTCATGGTGATTCTCTTCTTAACCTTGAACATTACCCGAAACCCCTGACACCTTATTTATTTCCACCAACACCTAAACATGCCAATTTACTCCCTACGAGAAGTTATGGGAATGGGACTAGCGCCATCATATCGGTCATTATAAACCTATATATCATTGTCTTTCTTCTTGAGAGTTACACCATTGTCTTTCCCCATCCTCGTTGAAAAACCAAACTACTTAAATGCTTCGGGTCTCACCTAAATAGGAAGCAAGGCCATACAGCCTACTAAACAGGAGAGTAGATGGTTAATAAATAGTACATGTAACTTATAGATTGGATAGTAAATAATTGTTTGTGATATATATAGAATTGTAAAGCATTGGAATTATTATCAAGAAACAGATTTATTTTTTTCAGTTTCTTTGACTCTCTCCTTTTCGTATGGTATCATAGCAAACCTTCTTGCTCAAGGAGATGCTTCCTTCCAATTAGGGCTTTTCGTTCCTATTATGTTTCTTGTTCGATCTTGACGGTTCTTGCTTAGGAGCTTTTCGTTCCTATTTGTCTTCTTCACTTCACTCTGATTTTTCTGGATTGTGATTTGTGAGTATGACTTCTCAAGAATCTCTTTCTGCGCATGAGACTTCAAATTTGAATTCTAGGTGGTGTGGAAACCTCACAATTTGTGATGGTGCCTCCAGTCAATTTGTCTTTCCCTATCAAACTAGATAGGTCGAATTACTTGTTGTGGCATGAGCAATTGTTGAGTGTTATCATTGCCTATGGTGTTGAGGATTATGTAAAAGATACACAACAGGTGCTAGTGATGTATCAATCTAGTTCTATAGTGGTCACTTCAGAATATGCCACGTGGAAATGTGTTAACAGTATTATCCGTTCATGGATCTTCAGTTCTGTTACAAGTGAAGTGTCTGGTTATCTCTTTGGTAAGCAATCTGCTCGTGAGTTATGGAGGACATTTGAAGAGGTGTTTTCATCATCGGCTTAGTCAAGAATCATGGAACTTAGGTTGTAACTCCAAACTGTCAAGAAAGAGGCATAATCGGTTGATGATTTCTTGATGGAAATTAAGACTTTGTCAAATAATTTGATAGCAGTAGGTGAACCTATACCAAGGAAGGGTTTGGTATTGTATGCGTTGTTAAGTCTAAATCATCGCTATAATCCTTTTGTATGTTCAATTACTGAGCAAGCAAGTACTGTAACAATAGAAGAATTTCATAGTAGGTTGTTTGTTTTTTAGAATTGTCTCAAACAACAGGATAAGGATGAAGAGAACCAGATTGTACATGCTAATGTGGCCAAATTTAACAATATGAATTTGCAGGGGATTTCAAGTTCAATTGGTGTTGGCCTGGTAGCATACAAGGTTCTTGGTGATCAATCTAGGTCACAAAGGTCACAATATCTGAATAAGTATCAAGGTCGTGGGCGTGGCCAAAAGAGAAATGTGCAATGTCAATTTTGTGAAAAAATAGGGCATGCTGCCTCTCATTGCTTTAAGCTTCGTGACCTTCTTGGTTCTAATAAAGGCCAAAACAACAAGTCAGGTTTTATTGCTTCGAAAGGGTCCTTGGATAATAATTGGGTATAAGACACCGAAGCGACTCATCACATCACCCATGACTCATCTAGACCTGGTAATCTTGTTCCCTATAATGGCCATGATGGTATTCTTGTAGATAATGGGAATTCTATCTCCATTGCTTCTATTGGTCATACCTCTATTCCTACTCATAAATCTTCCCTTATTTTAAATGATGTGTTGCATGCTCCTAAAGTTGCTTCTAATCTTGTCTTTGTGCATAAATTGTGCAAAGATAATGATATATTCATTGAGTTTCACGCTTCTTTCTTTTCTGTTAAGGACAATCGTTCGAGGAAGGTTCTTCTTCAAGGACCACTTAATCGAGATCTTTACAAGTTACTTGCTGGTGATGAGTCCTTCAAGACTTTTCTCGCAAGCTTCGTGTGTTCCTCCTACTGCCTCTCTTTGGCATAATCGACTGTGTCATGTATCAAATCCTGTTGTTAATACTGTTTTACGTACAAATAACATTAATGTAATAAAGGGGACTTTTCCCTCTGTTTGTGAAGCTTGTGCTGTCTCTAAATCACACAAGCAACCCTTTTCTATTAGCATACATGTGTTTGCTACTGTTCCTTTTGAACTTTATACATGGATATTTGGGGTTCGTCCCCTGTTGTGTCTATTCATGATGAGCAATATTGTTTTTTAATTGTTGATGATTACACTTGTTTTACTTGGGTGTTTTTCTTAAAAATAAAAGATCAAGCCTTATTTGTGTTTCTTCGATTCAAACTATGATTGAAAAGCAATATAATTTTCCTTTAAAATCAGTTTAAAGTAATGGGGTTGGGGAATTTAAACCACTTGCTAAATTACTTGAAACGGAGGGTATTGTGTATAGGAAAACTTGTGCTCATACTTCTGAACAAAATGGTACAGTTGAAAGTCGCATTCGGCGCATTGTTGATACTGGTTTAACTTGTTAGTTCGATATGGTGTTCCTAAACGTTTTTTGGCCTTATGCTTTTCGAACAATCACCTTTACTATTAATAGGATTCCTTCAAGAGTTTTATTGTTTCATTCTCCATATTCTTTGCTTTATGGTAAAAATCTTGACTATCATTTTTTAAAGGTTTTTGGCAGTTTGTGTTTTCCTTGCTTAAGTCCTTACAGGAAAAACAAGTTAGATGTTAAATCTAGTGCTTGTATTTTTCTGGGCTATGCGCCTAATCAATTAGGGTACATTTGTTTTGATGCAAATTTGGGTAAAATGCATGTCAATAGACATGTTGTTTTTGCAGAACAAATGTTTCCTTTTCTAAGTAAAGGAGCTAGTACTATTGATAATGACAAGTCAACTTTGGCTTTTGAGTCTATTCTTGGGCCCATATTTTCTAGTTCTCAGCTTGTCCAAGCTGTTCCTCTTGTATTCAACAACTCTTATGAGTCTTCTTTGTCTCATTCTAGTCATGAGTTATCTCCATCTAGTCAGTGTACTTTTGTGCATGGTCAGTCCATTTCCTCTCCTTCAATGTCTGAGCCTAGCCGTGCTAGCTCTATTATTCCCAATCTAAATAATTCCAATGCCTCTACAACAGTTCCTTTAGCCTTTTCTTCACTAATTTTGTCACCAATTTCTTCATCCATCTCTTTACCAGTTCCGTCTTCCATAACTATTTCTACTCAACATCCCATGGTGACTCGGTCAAAGGTTGGTATTTCTAAACCAAATCCTTGTTTTCTTCTTACTCATGTTTCTGAGTAAGATGTGGTGATGTGGGAGCCTAAAACTTTTTCAGAAGCTAGTAAGCGTTAGGTATGGAAAGATGCTATGATTGTAGAATATCAAGCTCTATTAAGCAATAATACTTAGGTGTTGATCCCTCGTTTTGCTGGTCAAAATGTTATTAGATGTCATTAGGTGTTTAAGACTAAAGAACTCTCCAATGGTCAGATTGATAAATGTAAGGCGAGGTTGGTTGCTGAGGGTTATTTACAGATACATGGTATTGATTACAGGGAAACTTTTAGTCCAGTTGTCAAGTCTTCTACCATTTGGGTTGTGTTATCTCTTGTTGTTCATTTTAATTGGGTTGCTCGGCAAATAGATATCAACAACGCGTTTCTTAATGGAGATTTGGAAGAAACTGTGCTGATGAGGCAGCCTCTTGGGTTTGAAGACCCTAACAAACCTGATTTTGTGTGTCGTCTTAAGAAGTCATTGTATGGTTTGAAGCAAGCTCCTCGAGCTTAGTATCATAAACTTAGTTCCTAGTTGTTGGCTAATGGATCTAAAATGTTGTAACCGACACCAGTTTGTTCATCAAAAGGTGTGGTCCGAATATTGTACTTTTCTTGGTATATGTTGATGACATTCTTCTCACTGGTTCTAATCCCATTCTTCTCCAACAAATTATTGATCAGTTGCACTCTTCTTTTCTTTGAAGGATCTTAGGTTACTTAATTTCTTTTTGGGGTTGGAGATTTTTTGCTTTTCTAATGGCATGTTTCTTTCTCAACACAAATATATCAAAAGGTTGATTGAACGTGCTGGTCTCTCATTGGCTAAACCTGCTTCTACTCCATCGGCTTCAGGGGGAGATTTGTACAAAATAGATAGTGCACCACTTGATTTGGACGTAGCCACACAGTATAGAAGCATGGTTGGTGCTTTACAGTATTGTTGCATCACTAGGCCTGAACTTGCTTTTACTGCTAATAAACTTTGTCAACTTATAAGTAGTCCAACAGATAAGCATTGGCAAGTAGTCAAGAGAACACTCAGGTATTTGTTGGGAAGTTTGAGTCATGGACTACAGTTTTTAAAATCCTCTAATTTGGACATGATAGGATATTCTGACGCTGATTGGGCCACATGCCATGATGATAGGAGGAGTGTTAGAGCTTATTGTGTGTTTTTAGAAGATAATCTAGTGTCATGGTCTTCCACAAAACAGAAAGTTGTTGCAAGATCATCAGCTGAGTGGCGTTAGCATCTCTTGCAGTTGAGGTGAAATGGTTGAAATCTTTGCTTAGTGAAATTGGATTTGATTTAAACAGCCCACAGTGCTGCTCTATTGTGATAATGTTAGTGCCAAGTACATAGCACAAAATCCAGTCATGCATCAATGTATGAACACATAGAGATAGACATTCACTTCATACGTGAGCAAGTGTTGCAAAGGGAAGTTGTGGTCGAATACTGTCCAATAGAATTACAGTTAGCTGATCTTTTGACAAAGGCACTAAGTAGGCAACAATTTGAAGATTTGAGATGCAAACTTATGCTGCTTCCTAAGCTATGAGTTTGAGGGGGAGTACTAAACAGGAGAGTAGATGGTTAATAAATAGTGAAACATGTAACTTATAGATTGATAGTAAATAACTGTTTGTGATATATATAGACTTGTAAAGCTTTTGAATTATTATCAAGAAATAGATTTACTTTTTTCAATTTCTTTGACTCTCTCCTTTTCGTACGGCCCTTGCACGTGCTCAAATGACCAATAAAATATGGTCACATTGGTAGGGTTGAAACCCACTGTGCTAATATAAAACTAAAAAAAAAAAAGCTAATATAACTCACTTTTACTAATCTTATTCTAATATGGACACCATACTTGTGTTTTTCTAAGATGATCCACTTCTATAAAAATACAAATAGGGTGTTCATATTTAGAATAAGATTAGTGTAAAGAGTTATGATGACATATTTTTCATAAAATTACTATTTCATCTTTCATTTTGATGGTTAGTTTAACAAAATATACTGAGTTAACCTTTTTATGATGAAAGTCACCCTCCAAAAGTTCATCAATTAATCATAAAGGAAACTTTCATAGTGACTTAATGAGATACGCGAGTTGAGGGATAGACGAATTGGAAACAACTCACTACATGCACTATGAGCTACTATCTCATAGGACTATAATGTACGTAGTTCAAAACTTGGTGGTCATGATGAGTGCTCGAAAAATACTAATATTTCGTGATTAATTATGCTTGATTGATTGATATATAGATTTATTATGATTATTATTTCGATTATTTTCATAAATCTATCCATTCGGAGTCACGGGTATATTTTAGTGCATTTCAGGTGTTTTTAGCGTCAAATGAGTCAAATGATGAAATCACGCAAAGACGGGACACCTACGGCGCTCGGATCACAAGTTACGGGCTAATCAAGACAAAATATGTAAGCCTTACATATAGTGCCATCACATATGTAAGGGGGGACGTGAAAAGAAGGAAATCATCGCGCGCCGCGGCGGAAGAATTGCATGCCGCGGCGTGAGGCTCTCGGGTTGAATTCTGGAAAACAATGAAGCATCGCGCGCCGCGGCGGGAGAATTGCATGCCGCGGCGGGGAGCTCTCGGGTTTTTGCATATTTTTCAGAAATTGTGTTGCGCCGCGGCGGGGAAAATGCATGCCGCGGCGCGCCTATTCCTATGGCACATAGGATTCGTGTAAACCCTTACATCTATAAAAATCCCATTAGAGTCCCCCTTACAGACAACTCGAACTCACTTGACCAATTCATACACAACTCTTCCTCTTCTCAATTTTGCGACCCAAACACGACATTCAATCAGCTTTGAGAGCGTTGCCACACTATAACGAAGCGAGAGATACCATTCTAAGGATTCAAGGAAGCCAACGACGATCGAAGATAAAGCTTACGGAGGAGTACGTCAACCAATCCATAAGCGGTATTTAGATTTAGGTTTTCCTTGTTGTTATAGAATTAATTTATCTTCTCCATTTGTTAAAGTGTATGATCATATTTTATTTGTCTATGAATAACAATATGAACATGAGCGGCTAGTTTCATTATGGATGTTTAGTTTGTGTTGCCATGTTTGCTAGGATTGTGTATGGTGTATTTAATTGATTTATGAATGAATTGCTTTTTGATTAAGAGCATGTTTAGATGTTTTATTATGAATAATCATGGGCCAATTTGATATTCGTAGTTAGACTGAAAAATCTGAGAATTAAGTTAGAGGAACGTCACCTTAACTCTTTTCCGAAACACTTAATCAAAGTTTCAAGTTAGTGACTTAGTCATAGCATTAATTTGATTGGCATAATTTCCTTGCGCATAATTTGATAGCTAGTTAATTTACCCCGGCCAAAGGCGGTTAATTAGTTAATCAACAAAGAAACCTACCCCGGCCAAAAGGAGTTTCGTAATTAAAAGGAAAGCCGGTAGTTTAATTCATATAGGACGTTCATGCATATCACCATACCTTTTCGATGCAAACATGGTTAACCAAGCTAAACGTCCATACATCCTCTATTGATATTTGATTTGATTGAATCGATTGTCTGATTGCCATCTTGATTTCGTGTGATTTTCATATGATTGTTCCCGTTACCAAAACCAAACAAACTCTTTTTACAGTTTTATTAGCATTAGGATTCTAGTTACTTAGAGTTTTAGTTTCACTAGAACTCTATTTAATTAGTGATTCGTTTTCATTAGAACTCTGATTAGGTTAAAAAGTTAGTTATTTAGAACCACCGCAATTCCTTGAGAGACCGACCTTGGAAGTTGCTTGTCACTTTACTACGAGTGATTCGTACACTTGCGAGTACACATTTTAACACATCAAGTTTTTGGCGCCGTTGCCGGGGAATTGGCGTTTTAGATAATTTTCTTTTTAACTTTTTAGAGTTTCTGATTTATTTATTTATTTTTTATTTATTTTATTTATTTTATTTGTTTATTTATTTTATTTATTTCTTTATTTTATTTATTTATTTTTATTCGAAAAATCCAAAAAAATCAGAAAATCAAAAAAATAGTGCTTAATTTCCAATTTCACTGCTACCTTGATCTTTGTTTGCTCTTTATTTGTGCATGCAGGGTAGGAGATCACTTAACAAGGAACTCTCTCCTTACATTGACAATATTCATAGAGTCAAACACCGATCAAAGAAACTGGATAATCAACTTCAAGAAGAAGAAGTCCAACAACAATTGCAAGCAACAATGGGTGACAACGTAGCTAGGCAAATGATGAACAAAGAGTTTGCAAGACCGATCATTGGGACCGCTACATCGTGCATTCGACTTACAGAGGCGGCTAGGAATTATGAATTGAAAAATATTCATTATTCCATGCTTCCCTCCTTTTACGGTATCCCTAATGAAGATCCTTTAAATTTTATGCGTGAACTATATGCTACTGTGCAAACTTTTCCATTGCAGGGACTTAGTGAAGATCAACTACGCATGAGGTGTTTTTCATACACTCTCAAGGATAGAGCTAAGTCTTGGCTAATGACGTTAGCACCCGGTTCTTTGGTCACATGGGACGATGTTTACAATAAATTCATGGGTAAGTTCTATTCCCATCAAAAGACATCTGATCTAAGAACGAAAATTGCTACTTTTTCGCAAATGGACGGAGAACCCTTCCACGAGGCTTGGGACAGATTCAAATTGCTGTTGATACAATGTCCACATCACCACTTCCCGTTGCAGCTACAGAATCAGTTTTTCTACGACGGATTGACGCTACAATGTCAATTCACAGTTGACAACGCTGCAGGAGGAGCTATGGGTGAGAAAACAGCGGATGAAACTTATGAGTTATTTGAGATGTTGGGAGCCAACTCCCAACAAAAGAGCGCTAGAGGAAGAAGAGCTGGAGTCCACGAATTAGGCTCCAACAATGAAATGGCCATGCAACTTGCTGAATTGACGAAACAAGTGCAACTTCTCACAACCTCCAATGTTAATCAGATGCCAAAACACGAGGTATGTGGAGTTTGTGGTTCATATGGACACGGAGCTAATGTTTGTTCTTTTGCAGGTGATCCTTACACAGGTACTACTGAAGAGGCGAATTTAATGCAAGGGTACCAACCTAGACCTAGGAATGACCCTTATTCAAATACCTACAACCCAGGATGGAGGAATCACCCTAATTTTGGATGGAAACAAAACAATAGCCAACCATTAGTCCAAAACCAAACACAAGGCCAAAATGTAAACCGACAATTTCCACAAAATAGGCCAACCGTAGAGGAAACCCTAAACAATTTCATACACTCTTGTAATGGAAGGATGGACTCTATAGAAGCTTCAGTGAAGAGAGTGGAAATACAGGTTGGGCAGCTAGCGGAACAAATGTACAAACAAGAGACGGGAAAGCTGCCTAGTCAACCTGAACAAGCAAAGGCGATCACAGTTTTTCAAAATGATGAGGAGGTACTTAATAATTTACCTGATAATTTACCTGATAATTCTAATGTTTTGTTGTCTAGTACAGGTAACTTTGAAGGTGAGGATTCAACTCTCAAAGGAGATGATGAGCTTAATACCAATCCAAATGAACTTCCCAAGAAAGAAACATCCAACATTTTTCGATTGCACAAGTCAACGGACCCATACCGACCACCAATACCACCAATAAACCAGTTTGAAGAAAAAAATCAGAACTTTATCATCAAGAAGAATAGAAGCAAAGAGAATGAAAAATCAAAAATTGGTAGTCCAATAATCCAACCGCACTTACCTCTCAAAATGAAAGATCCAGGTAGTTTCCACATTAACATCACTATGGGAGATAAGAGGGTATTCGAGGCTATGCTAGACTTAGGAGCAGGTATAAACCTAATGCCATATTCAGTATACTTGCAACTAGGATTAGGAAAGCTTAAAGAAACAAGGATGACCCTTCAACTTGCAAACGGTTCGATTCAATACCCAAAGGGAATAGTGGAAAATTTATTGGTACAGGTGGACAAGTTTATTGTACCAGTGGACTTTGTGGTGCTTGAGATGGACAAAAATTTTCTTCAGGACAAGGAACATACAATTATTCTTGGTAGACCATTCATGGCCACGACCAAAACAACTATTGAGGTCCATAATAGGAAGTTATCAATGACAGTTTGTGGAGAGACTGTAACATTTGGAATTTTTCAACCCTCTCCTATTTCTTCTAACATTCAATTGCAGGATAGCATAAGTAACAGAACTGAGGCTCAAAACATTGGATGGAGAGGGCAGGACAAACTGATAAATTTAAGTCGGGATAATGCCTACAAAGAACGCATTAAGCATTCTAATTACAAAAACTCGACTTGGAGGACGAAAGCTCATTTCAAGAAAGATAAGGGAGGAGATAAACAGTACAATTACATATTTAACCCCCCTTGACACGAGATCAGTCACGTCTTGCTAAGACGTTAAACTAAGCCCTTAATGGGAGGCACCCATTCGGTATCATATCTCTTTCGTTGTCTTCTTTTATTTCTTTTTCATTTATTTTCTTTCATTTTTCATTTTATTTTTGATTGTTTAACTTAGTTTGATGTTTTTGTGTTTTCATTTGACTTAGTTATAATTAAAAATTGGGTTTGAATGTGAATTGTGTGCATACACTTTGAGGTTCAATATATGTTCATATACATACATTCTTCATGAGAGAAGCGAGGAACAGTGAACCGGAGCATAACGAGTAACGACACAATCTCATACGAAAGGGGGGTAACTTCTCACACTTTTTTCTTATTTCTTTTGTTCTTCTTTTTCAACATTGAGGACAATGCAGAAATTAGGTTGGGAGTGGGAAGAATATTCCATGAGCATGAAATATGACCAATTTTAAATTTTTAACTTTGTCACTTGAATTATTTTTAGTTAGTGTCGTGTCTACTTGATTCAATCCGGAAATCTATGATATTAATATGATTGTAATGACGATGACATATGAGAGATGTTAGATTTTTACCTAAGCAACGAAGCACATAAATGTTGGATTCATCTAATTTGAGAATTTTGTGGTACTTGTGGTAGTTTGCATGGTTAGTTTAACTATTCTGATTTGTGGAATGTATGCATGTTCATGATATGTTTTAAGTCTCAACAATCTCTAGAACTCATTTGAAAACACGTTGAAGCGAAATAATAGAAACAAATGCCACTTAGAAAGTGATTTAGGCCATTTTTGGACCGTTTGAACCTTTCATGCCTCCCTGCAATATTTTATCAATAGCACACCCTTGAACTCAACATTGACATACATTGTACTACCCTTAGTGATAAGAGTACTCGATGTAATATTTGATTTTCATGAGCAATTATGTTATATTTGTCTTGCTTCATCAAAAAAAAAATTGATGATGATTGAAATAACGAGCAAGAAAAGTAGAGAAGAAAATCAAGCAAAAAGATTCAAAGAACATATGAATTTAAGGGAGGAAGAAAAGGCGCAATTAGTGGAAAAAGTTGAAAATATGTTTGTGAAATAAAAAGTACTCTTATCATATGAAAACATCATTTTCGTACTTTCATAATCACACACCTAGCCATAACTTTACAAGCTTAATGAAGTCCTATTGATTCTAGGTAGTTTAGTTTCTATATTAGTGGAGATGAGTTTGAAAAATGAGCATATGGAGTTTATAAGTGCAAAAATTCACATTCATATTTTACTTGCACATTTATGAGACATTGAAATGTAATCTATGAATATCATGCATGACACGGTCAGATAGTATAACTAACGGGTTTGTGGTGTGATTGGTTGTTCAAAATTCGATTACCATGATGAGTTTGATGTTTGGACTGTTTTTGAGCTTAGGTGATGTTTAACTATTTCATGTGCCATTCGTTGTTAACAATTTTTGAGACGTATGCATGGATTGATTCAAGTATTGTTAGAGTCTTTATTAGTTTTGAGTCTTTATTTGTGTTAGTTACGATGTTTGTGGGTATCATCACTGGAAACCCTCACGAGACTACAACTCGTCCACTAGGGCCACCTAGGGGTTTAAAGGCTTGTTGCATACGCTAAATGCAACCGTGACAATCTACGGAAGTGATTTAGGTTAGGTTAGTTTATTTCATTTGTTTTTAATTTTATTTTAGGTCGCTTCACTTGCTAGAGACTAGCAAGAAGCTGGTTGGGGGTTGTGATGAGTGCTCGAAAAGCACTAATATTTCGTGATTAATTATGCTTGATTGATTGATATATAGATTTATTATGATTATTATTTCGATTATTTTCATAAATCTATCCATTCGGAGTCACGGGTATATTTTAGTGCATTTCAGGTGTTTTTAGCGTCAAATGAGTCAAATGATGAAATCACGCAAAGACGGGACACCTACGGCGCTCGGATCACAAGTTACGGGCTAATCAAGACAAAATATGTAAGCCTTACATATAGTGCCATCACATATGTAAGGGGGGACGTGAAAAGAAGGAAATCATCGCGCGCCGCGGCGGAAGAATTGCATGCTGCGGCGTGAGGCTCTCGGGTTGAATTCTGGAAAACAATGAAGCATCGCGCGCCGCGGCGGGAGAATTGCATGCCGCGGCGGGGAGCTCTCGGGTTTTTGCATATTTTTCAGAAATTGTGTTGCGTCGCGGCGGGGAAAATGCATGCCGCGGCGCGCCTATTCCTATGGCACATAGGATTCGTGTAAACCCTTACATCTATAAAAACCCCCTTAGAGTCCCCCTTACAGACAACTCGAACTCACTTGACCAATTCATACACAACTCTTCCTCTTCTCAATTTTGCGACCCAAACACGACATTCAATCAGCTTTGAGAGCGTTGCCACACTATAACGAAGCGAGAGATACCATTCTAAGGATTCAAGGAAGCCAACGACGATCGAAGATAAAGCTTACGGAGGAGTACGTCAACCGATCCATAAGCGGTATTTAGATTTAGGTTTTCCTTGTTGTTATAGAATTAATTTATCTTCTCCATTTGTTAAAGTGTATGATCATATTTTATTTGTCTATGAATAACAATATGAACATGAGCGACTAGTTTCATTATGGATGTTTAGTTTGTGTTGCCATGTTTGCTAGGATTGTGTATGGTGTATTTAATTGATTTATGAATGAATTGCTTTTTGATTAAGAGCATGTTTAGATGTTTTATTATGAATAATCATGGGCCAATTTGATATTCGTAGTTAGACTGAAAAATCTGAGAATTAAGTTAGAGGAACGTCACCTTAACTCTTTTCCGAAACACTTAATCAAAGTTTCAAGTTAGTGACTTAGTCATAGCATTAATTTGATTGGCATAATTTCCTTGCGCATAATTTGATAGCTAGTTAATTTACCCCGGCCAAAGGCGGTTAATTAGTTAATCAACAAAGAAACCTACCCCGGCCAAAAGGAGTTTCGTAATTAAAAGGAAAGCCGGTAGTTTAATTCATATAGGACGTTCATGCATATCACCATACCTTTTCGATGCAAACATGGTTAACCAAGCTAAACGTCCATACATCCTCTATTGATATTTGATTTGATTGAATCGATTGTCTGATTGCCATCTTGATTTCGTGTGATTTTCATATGATTGTTCCCGTTACCAAAACCAAACAAACTCTTTTTACAGTTTTATTAGCATTAGGATTCTAGTTACTTAGAGTTTTAGTTTCACTAGAACTCTATTTAATTAGTGATTCGTTTTCATTAGAACTCTGATTAGGTTAAAAAGTTAGTTATTTAGAACCACCGCAATTCCTTGAGAGACCGACCTTGGAAGTTGCTTGTCACTTTACTACGAGTGATTCGTACACTTGCGAGTACACATTTTAACACATCAGGTCACGTGCCCCTTAAGACAAACTTCTAGAAGCAACCCTTAGTGCTAGCCCAATATTGGCATCCAAAAATTCTTCGACGATCAGGCAACACATGACATCAATGCCCAATGTAGTGGTGGTTTTCCTTCTTGGAATGGTTTTTAAAAGTTTCTATGTGAAAAAAAACAGTGACTTAATGAGAAAGTAAAATATAAAAGCAAAATAAATATGCAATTAATTGTAGTTGGGGGAATTTGTGTTAGGTATGTGTATGAAGAAACATCATTGGTCCACGTCACAATTTGATTGGTTAATGGTTAATGGTCAATAGTCAATAGTCAGCTTACAATCAACATAATATTAATATTATTTATTAATTACGATATTGTTATTACCCTAAGTTTATAAATAGACATCTCATTTTTCAAGGTACGCTCTCATTTTTTCCTTGACTCACCTTTAACTTTTTCTATCAATTATAAGAAAGTTGACTTAGCATTAGAACGTATTTGACACCATTCGGTGTCACTGTCCCTTGTTTTGCAAGATTTGAACTCAAAAAAAGTGAAGAACATGATGAACAAAAATCAGCCATAATATTTAGTGCTATCTATAGGAAGAAATTGGTGTTCTGATCAATCTGAGCTATCAAACAACCCAAGAACATTGATAATGTTCTTCGCGTTCATTGTCTTGTTCATCGTGTTGTTCATCATTTTCTTTCGCAAGAAGTCTTTGATCCAAAAAAATAATGTATAAGTTTAGACGATATTAGTCAAAATTTGGTTGCTAAATAGGGAGTAAGGAAAATTTTGAGGAGCTACAACTCCTACCCAGAATTAGGAGGAAAACGAGGAGGTCAAAAGCAAAGAAGCCTAATTTAAACATTTGGGTGACTCACCTGGAATAAATATTTCAGGAAATACTTGCTCAATTTTAAGATCAATCACCCGCCTGGCATTACCTACTTGCCTCCCAAACCAAATAGTTACTACACAATCAAGGATTTAAGATGGTATCAATTATATTAATCTAACTCATGCTTGGATCCAAATTATGTGGTAGACCAAACCAGTAAACTCCAGACATAGAATAGTAAGAAGACATTATATACTCAATCTTTCAGACAATGTCAATTTAGGATCTATACATGATTGCTATTGAAATGACACCCATAAAACACAGGAAAAAATTTCTTCAAAGTATTAGGAAACTCTTGGGGGATCTAGAGAATGACCCTCCACGTAGTAGATCACTTAATACTTAGAGAATTTTTTATGTCTTTCTTAAAGATTTCAAGAGTCAAACTTAATGGGATCCTAACAAGAAGTAGGACATTGAACTTATAAAAGCAGCATGCCGCCACATCGACGACCCAGAGAATTGACAACTGACAACCCAACCCCTAACTATCGTCCAACCTACCACCGCTCGCATTGTAGCAAAAATGTTTCAATCATCTATTGAGATCCATGAATCATATGAAAAATTTGAGACCACCACTAGAAAGCTCATGGTTTGATCTATAACCTTCCAAACTTTGGGCTCAATTCGACCCTAGGAAGTCATATGTGCCCCCATGCACCACCAGGGTGAGCACGTGTGAGAAACTACAATTCTGCCAAGGAAATCAGACCAAATCGGACAGATCACTCCTAAACTTGATTCACCATGTTTTAGATTGGTTCTTGTAGATGCAATGCCAATTTTGGGATCCTCAAGTCGAGGTGCTTTTGGCCAGCTGACCAGACTTATCCACTCAAGGTTCATAGCAATAGTTGGCCATTTTCTCAATCCAAGTTGGACTATCATATCTTTCATACTTGAAGTCGAATTCAGGAACTAAACATACTATTAGAAAGCTCGTGATCTCGTGCAGACTGTCACACCAATTAAAGAAGGTATCAACATTAAAACTTTTGAAAAATTAGCAATCATACTTAATCTCTTCGTATATTTTGATTGTATACTTAGATCTCCTTGCATGCTAGAGATGGTCAAATAGACCTAGGAGGAGATGTTGGGGTGATTTGTGTCAAATACAAATAAAGTATCATTGGTTGACATTATGATTTAATTGATCAATGGTCAACACTCAATCAACTCAAAATTAACATAATTTTTAATAAATAAAATATTATTTATTAATTACAATATTATTATTTCCTCAATCCTATAAATAAATAAATTCTCATTTTTTCTTGATTGAGCTACAACTTTTTTTATTAATTATAAGAAAATTGAGTTAAGTATTAAAATGAATTTTACAACACGTAGCGTTGTCGTACCTTGTTTTGCAAGATTTGATTTAAAAAAAAAGCGTAGAATACGGCAAGCAAGGCCCGAACAAAAGCTATAATAAATTTTGATCTGGAACATATGCTAAAAGTCTTGTTCCAAACATTTTTCTAAACTAAATTTATTATGTTTGAGTTGAGTGTTCATTTTTACCACATGTTTTATTTCAAGTAAAACAGGTGCATTACTCTTTTCTGTGTATCATTCTCGGTTAAAATTTCTCTGTCCGATTATGAAGTCAGAACAAAAATTTTGTTTTGCTAGGAGAGATCTAATTTCAACACGGTTAAATTGGCGATTGAAGTGAAAACGGAGAAAATTAACCGAGTGTAAGAAGTATACAAGACAAACATAAACAAAACACAGAGCAAAAACCAAGAAGGAAAAAAAAAAAAAAAATTAACAAAGCTGAGCAGGAGAGACGGGAAAACTAAAATCAGAGCGTTGCCAATTCCTTGCTCACAACAAAAGCAATGCAAAATTTAAACCCACTCTCACACTCTCAACCTCCATCGCCATCGCCGCCACCACCACCACCACCATCACCTTCGTTATTCTCAACCTTTCTCAAAGACCCCAAAACTGTCATCTCCATCATCTTAGCCACTTCTCTCTTTTCCCTTTTCTTTTTCCTCACTATCTCCTCCTCTTCTTTTTCTTCATCATCTTCTTCTTCGCGTTCTAGACTCGACCCATTTCTCTATCCGTCCCATCAAACCCACCACCACATCATCTTTCATAACAACCCTTTAGATCCCCCACCTCCTTCCATTGCCTACCTCATTTCTGGCTCCAGTGGTGATTCGAGTCGAATCCTCCGATTGCTTCTTGCCACCTACCACCCCAGAAACCACTACCTTCTACATCTTGATCGTGTCGCTTCACAGGCCGAGCGGGACCGTTTAGCACTCTCTGTTCAATCTATTCCCGTCTTCAAAGCTGCACAGAATGTCAATGTCATGGGCAAGGCTGATTTCGTATACCCAAAAGGGTCCTCCCCCATTTCTTTTACGCTTCACGGTGCATCCGTTCTTCTTCGGTTGTCGCCCAATTGGGATTGGTTTATCAGTCTTAATGCTGGGGATTACCCTCTTGTTACTCAAGATGGTATGTTGTGGTTGGATTATTGGTTGCATTGGCTGGGTTCTATTTCTTCCTAAGTTTTAGTTTTTTTTTTCTTGAAGTAGTCTGATATGATTTTCTGTGTGTTTTGTAGATCTTCTTCATATCTTATCCTATCTGCCGAAAGACATCAATTTTGTCAAGCATTCAAGCTATATTGGCTGGAGAGAGTATGGTTATTTGCTTCTCAGATTATGGGATTTGATTTTATATTTTGTTGGGCTCGGTTTCTGTGAAAAATTTGTTAATGAATTCTCTTAATTTATGGAGTACGTTTTATGTCTCAGGTCTAAGAAGTTGAAACCAATTATTGTTGATCCGGGACTTTACCTTTCAGAGAAAACACCAATCTTTCACGTCACGCAAAAAAGGGAGTACCCTACTGCTTTCCAGTTGTTCACAGGTTCTCCTTTGTGGCTAATCTCAATTCTCTTCATACTCTCTGTTTAATAATTTAATTATCAAAACACAACATGTTGTGCTGCACTTTAGGCTATTTGATAGATATCATCTATTGAACAGCAAGCTTGAGGTTCAACTGTAAATGCTTTCAATTTCAATTGAGGAGACCTGTTAGTTAGTTAGTTAGTTGAGGAAGAAAGAAACCATGTCTTGGCTATTCATGTTTAATTTCGTAGAAAACATCATTCTTAAACTTCGATTGAGGTCATCAGAAAATCTGTCATTGGTTATCTACGGGAAAGTTGGAGTTATGAACATTGTATATGAGGGCTTGGGCTATTTCATCTAATATTTTAACCTTTTGGCTAGATTCTGAAGTTTGAATTCTGATATATTAGCCAAATCTCACATCCAAATTTTGCTTGGCCTGGAAGCCAAACAAGATGAAGTTTCATATGATTTGTGAGTTCCAACAATGTTTTATCTGCAAAAAATATGAAGGGTAGCCTTGAGATACCTTAGAGTCAGTGTGGCCTATTTGATACATTTGTTGGCTCATTGGTTATGGCCTATGGGAATTATTGGGTTAACCCTGAGGACTACATCACGAAATGAGAGATGGAGCCCATCTTAGCATTTTTGTATCTCAACTTGAAGTGAAAGCGTGGTGTTTTATTCGGTCAGAACAAGCTGTTAGTGCTATGGTACTAACAGTAACTGGTAGTCCAAGAGTACAGTTATCCAATGACATAGACACCACTGTATCTCTTCTTCCCAGTCAAAAAGCTCTCTAAAAAACCCAAATAATTCTCAAGAGAAGGTGGTAGCTTATTGATCCGTCTGACGGCCTCTATGTGATGGAGAAGCAGAGTTTTTTTATAGTTACTATGTATACATGTCACCTTTGGGGTGGTCAAATATATCTTGGAAGTTTGATGGTGTCACATATCATAGATATGGGGTTTGGGACATTCAATTAACTTCCAAAACTAACTATACAAGTGTGATTCCGTGGTTTTCTGAATAGATGTGAAATTGGGTGGGGGCATGTACCCGAGTTTTACAAAGAGGAATCTTAGTTACTTAAGCACAGGTGCCTTCTTAGTAGATATTTAACCTTCAAGCTTCAAGTAATGAGCCGTGGATGTCCTTCTCTGCATACCTCAGAAGACTTTTACTGAATGACTATACCCAAGAACGCAATGGGAACACAATGGAATGGTAATATCAATATCAATGGAAATAGTATTATTATCACTATGTTTGGTTTGAAGAATGGAATCACAATGAGGTTAAAATTGAAAATTGAGTTTATTGTGTTTAAAGGGGTGTGAAAGAAGTAATAATGTTTTTTGTGTTTTAATTGAAAAAATTGGGAGAAAATAAAAAATATTTATAAATAAGTGAAAAATTAAAGTATTCCGAGGTGTTCCATTGTTAGGTGCATAGAAAGAGTATTCTTCCAAGTGGTGATATTGGTTCCTTTCCTTTCCTTTCTAAAAGTCAAACTAAGCAAAGGAATATCTAAAGTTTCAATTTCATTCTATTACATTTCTACCAACCAACCATGAGGTGATATGCTTACTACTGAAGGACTATACCCAAGAAATTAATATATCTGGTTATATGTCTAAGGCCAGTTACAACACCTAAGGTCAAGAGCCCTGATACCCTAATCTATGGAATCTCTGTCAGATTACTAACTACTATGCTTTAGGGACCAATTATTATTCAGAACACAAGTATTTTTTAAATGGATAATATTTCAAAATTTTCTATCAATTAACATTTATGAAAAGAAAGCAATTAATATTGTATTTAGAAACGAAAAAAGAGAATAGAAACTATGGATTAAAAGTTTCTAAAGTCATTTTAGCCTGTGCAACGGTTAAATAGGATATATTAAGTGGCCAGGCCTGTTTTTTTTGGGCTTAGACATGAAAGTATCTTGATATCGCATAATAAAGATTAATTAACTAATGGTATTATGTTATAGTCCAAGCAGGGTTTGCTATCCTATGCATTTTTGTGGATCTAGTGCTTCTCTTCTTGGAGATCTTAGTAGTAGGACTCAAACAAGCTATCTATCATTGTTCCCAAGAATTCTGATAGTAAATTCTCTGGTTCTGAGGTTGTGGCGCTGGGAAGTCTATTTATGTAGCTGAGAAGGGTTTGTTGTTGGTAGGTTAGTAGATGGTGGTTGTTTGGTAGTGAAAGAGAATTAAGTAGGAGACTATTGGTTTAAAATCCAGTTCTAAAAAACAGTGTTTTTCGGTTTCCATGCAAAGCTAAGCTGTTCTAGAATTCGATTTTAAAAGTTGAAGTTCAATTCTATATCCTACATTTTTCTTGTTCAAGGAGTTGTTTATAAATAGTTTTTTATGAATTCAGCTTAATTCATAGCTGCAGAGTAAAAATGAATCATCAGGAGTTCCTCCCAACTATAAGACAATTTCTGTTTATTCTGTAGAAAGAAGTTTTACTGTATCCAAGAAGACCAAAAGAAAGAGGGTTAGCCTCACTTTTGGGAGGGAAGAGGTTGGTGGTGCCCTGCTGGAGTTGAAACATAAGTTTTTTTGTACATCCAGCGTGATATTTTGAATGAATCTTACGTAGATCTGGATTTTTCTTTGGTTTTGTAGCTTAGATGATGACATCTTCCTCGGAAACCTGACATTTTAATTTTTTGAATATGACAAAATTGACTTCTGAGCATTGGTGGCAAGATGGTGATACATTACAACATAAGTAGGTACGATTACATAGAGTTCTGAAACTGGTGTAGCACATGCCAAAACATCTCATCCCATTGAAACTCTATTAGTAATGATAATTCTTTTTCCTAGATGAATTCCCAACTAGGCTTTGTCTCTAGCTGTACTGTAACCCATAAATGAATGAAATTTTGTGAAACAATGTTGGCTATTTTTGGGACGTTTACCCTAAAATTGTCTGCCAAACATTATAAATCCCTCTGATAATTTTTCAAATTTATCATATAGATCCTGCGTGTTTGACCAAGTAGAAGTTACTCCAATTCTGCTTATGACATTGATCGATTTTCAGCCAATAATAAACTTTAGACTGATAGTAAATTTCAAAATAACCAAATTACCTATTTCAAGTTCCAAAATGTTTGAAAATTTCATTGTAGTTTGGATGCTATTGAAGGTGATTGGGTCTACTCAAACTGATTATTAGTAAAACATATTTAAAGGATGCCAATTCATCAACTCTGTAATTACAAAGTTCATTCTAATTTTTCTAACATGTAAGTCTAATAGATAAATGACGACTATTCAGGGCAAGGTCCCAAGGTTCATGATCTTATTCCTAGGGTTTCTGCACTAACGTGAAATTCATGACCCGTGTTCTCATAACTTCTAGAATGGCCTCCTTGTGCAGTGCTTTTCAATCCAACTATAAATCCTCTATATATGTGGAAAATCTAGTGCTTTATTTGGACCTTCCAGCTTTGGCAGGCCTCCACTCTTTTCTCTTTGGACTTCATTCTTGGCTGCACCAGTTTTCAAGGTTCCCCAAAATTTCAACCATGTTGATATGGATTATGGAATAACTTTTTCTTTGTTGAACATGACTTGTAAAGAAATAGCACTGCTTCTGTAAAAGGTGGAAGTAGTAGAACCCATAATATTCTTCTTTTAAAGCCAGGGGTTGATTTTTGTATTTCATATACTACTTTTTTTACCTAGTTCTTTGATTTTATTATAAATATGTAGCGAGGAGTTATGTATTTGTGGATTGTTACGAACTTACAATAGAACATAATGATTCCCCTCCAGGTACTCCTTTAGAAGGCCACGAAAGGAACCAATAGCTGTGGCAATACAATCACAATTTTTTTTTACATATGCAAAACAATGAATTGAAGCAATGTGTAAGCTGCATTTTGTACGTTTGTGAAGATTTTGGTGTGAATAATAAGATACCTAAGAGCCCCCACATTGGCAATTTGTTACTTGTTGACATGCCAAAACTAGGTTAGATAACGCTAAGTTGTGATATAAATATGAGCTACTTTGTAATTATTAAGAAATCCTATTTTTCTCACTGCTTTATGGATTAAATATAAATTGTTGATCATCCAATTGGAGGTTCTTTTAATACAAACAATCCATTATTATTAATAATAATAAAACAAACTGTGTTCTAACTGAGTTTAAAGAAGACTGATATTTGTTTCTGTTATTATCTAGTAACTTCTCTTAGGGAACTTGCTAAGAACACTATTTGTTATGGAGAACTATAAAAATTGTTACTGACTTTTGGGATTATTCTGTATGCAGGTACCTCTTTCAACATTTTAAGTCGTAATTTTGTTGAGTTCTGCATCCTGGGCACGGATAACCTCCCAAGGACATTATTGATGTACTTCTCGAACACGCCTGCTGCAGTTTCTAACTACTTCCCTACCATTCTATGCAATTCTCATCAATTCAACAGAACTATAATAAACGACAACTTAAGATTTGCTGACTTTGACATACCCAAACACTCTTATGTGGAACCTCGTAAGCTCAGTTCTAAGGATTTTGATACTATGATTGGGAGTGGAGCAGCCTTTGCCTCTCAATTCCAATTAAATGACCCAGTGCTTGACCGAATTGACCAAGAAATTTTAAGACGGGGTCAGGGAAGTACTGTGCCCGGTGGCTGGTGTCTGGGTGAGTTTGGAAATAACACGTGCACCGTATGGGGTGATGCCAATGTTTTGAGGCCTGGTCAGGGATCTAGAAGACTTGAGAAGCTTGTTGTTAAATTGCTATCGGATGGTAAATTCCGTAGTCGCCGATGTGTCATAGAATGATCTTAAGCTCCAGACGGGGGAAAGAAATATACAGGCAGTTTGCCTGAATGCCAGGAAATATGAAATGGTAACAAATTCTCAGGACAGGATCAACTGCTCTGGCCATTTTTTGTGGAGAGTACTGGATTCTTTTAGCTCATTAGATTAGAAGTTTTTGTGAAAAGGCTTTGCAAATCATTGTACTATTTTAGTTTACCAAAGAATCTCACTGAAAAGATGGAGTATATCTAAGTGACAATGATGCTTTTTGAGTGCCTACTTGTCTCTTTCTTTCTCTAGGCTTTTCATGTCGGCATTATACGCATGAAATGGTGATTTCTTAGTAGGGAAATGTATGTTAGTCTCCAAAAATGTTTGTTGTATAACAGAGTTGTCATCTTACAGTTTCAATTTACATGTTTGAAGCTTCCAAACTTCCCTTCAGACTTTCAGTTGTATGACTGGAAATCTTTTATTAGAGTATTTTATTGGGTGTAGTAACTCCAAAATGTGAAATGAATCTAAAATCTACCGGAGTCCTCTAGAGCATAATTTAACATTACAACAAGAATTACATCCACATGAATATATCATTATACATTTTCTGGTAAAGCCAACACACAAATGGACCTACCTCCCATAGAGATCTCAGAAACAGATCACTGGTTTATATAATTGTAGCTCTCTAATTATAGATCGGGTATGGTCATTCATTTTAAGCAATGGCTGGTTTGCATTGAACCGACCCGCAAGCTCTCTCTCAAAATTTTCCTAGAAGACTCCAAAAAATGTGGCTACGGCAAAAACTAAAAACAGTATGCCACCTAGATAACCAACCTGAAATAAGATGGAGAAAAAAAAGAGTGAGAATGAAAATAGAAGTTTCGAAAATTACATCAAGGAAAGGTTGCTTCTCATACCAGTTTTTCAGAAATGTATTTTGCAAGTAATGCACCACCAAGAATTGCAATAGATGTCGCAATTAGGTGTCCAGCTATGGCTCCACTTGCAACACCCCATGGAGACTGCAGAGATAGCAAAGAAACTTTGTTGAAATAAAGGAAAAAATATGCAGGAAACCCATGATATGAATAACAGAATTCAAAATCCCACCTGTGCAGCACCAAGAGCAATTGTTGCAAGCATCGACCGATCTCCCCATTCCTGGAGTAAAATGAAATATGGTTAAATTGGATACTTCCTTTGGGGTGAATAATAATTGTTTGATATACTATGTCTCCAGACATACAAAAATAGGGTTAGGGATTCCAAAAGAATTGTAAGAGAAGAGAGAGAATTGAGAGAAGCTTTAATAATATAAATTCCAATGAAAAATTTATTATTTGTCTTTTCTTTTCTTGTTGGAAAATGGTGGAAACAAACTTTCAGAAAAAGGTACAATTGAAAACTCAGAGCACAATACAAAAAGATAAACAAAGAAGGTGTGGAGAATAAATCCTATATCAAATTGTGGAACAATAAAAGATAAAGCACAGCCGAACGACACTTGAACCTCAATTATGAATGAAGAAGTACTTACAGCAAAAAATACAAGGCTGAATGACTTCCAGATAATTTCAAGTGGACTTGTAAGCCGTTTTGACACCTGGGACATACAAAAGAGACGGACATATTAAGGATGTAAATTGGTGTCAAACATACATTGCTTGCTGTCAAGAAAATAATGGCATTAGTATAAATACACAAATATCTATAATAAAAACACGTGTATCAAAACTGATAGCAAAACTTGTCAAAAACATGCTTCTGCAATTGAACCAATCTCAACTGAAAGAAGGTTTCAATAAGACTACCTTTTCTTTCACGAGTTCTTCAGCTTCAACATATTCACCAAGATCAACACTGCTCTTATCACCACTCTTAACGTCTGATGGAAGGTCCCATGCATCTTTGATTGATTTGATGCCAAAAAATAGTAGAAGAGTTACAGCTGCATATTCTCCAATTGGCAAGGCTGTTCAGATGAACAAAATGTCAGATTGGAAACATAAGACATCACTTGTTAACCATGCGACCATCCTTGCACGTCCAAAGTTAGTATGACTGTGCATCAGATGATGTTTTTGGTTGGAAAACTGAACAAGATCCATTATTATTTTGATGAATGAGATTCAAATAAAACCTCACAAAAAGGACTGCATAAACATGTATGGGTTTAGGGAGAGGATCTACCGAATATTGGGTTGCTATTGTTAACCAAGAAGAATACTTGTTACTTAACTAATGAAAATAGATGGGTGGGCGACAGGGGATAAAGAAACTATGTTTATAGCTGTTGATACATATTAACATTCACTGCGTCAAATTGTCAGCATTAGATATTTGAAGGCTTCAACCAAAGTTACCAGTAGAAAACAAGATGCGAAATGAGAACTGGGAACTAAAAGGACTTGATCATAAAAGTTCGTTAAAGGATATTTTTTATTAAGAAACAAATAATGATTCCTCTTATATGTAGTAAATGACATATTCATGGTATTTTGCCTGATGTAAAACTTACTTGTCTGGAATTGAGCAGGCACTGAGTGAAATATCCTTCCAATCACAACGGAGAGGATTGTCATGAGCGAAAGTGCAGCCATTGATCCCAACAAAACCTGTTCAACAATTAAACAACTTGTCAGAGTGTAATTATTTAGAATGCGTTGGTAATACAAAACCACTTTCATTTTCTTCGTACATAGTAATAATGAAATAAATTTTTTTTTAATTTTTATTAAAATTGAAATTATCTTGATAGCTGTTTACAACATGATAATTCCAATTTTGATACAAAAGGAAGACGAACTAATAATTCTAACATTACCTATTGAGAGTGCATATATATGTCCAGCTGATAAGAGAGAACATAGCTGATTGTGAAATCAGAATAATTATTTTTAGAATTTAAGATTGATGAAGGGATTATTCAGAGAAACTTCAGAGATTGGCAGGGTTACATAACCAATCCATTTAGTCTCCAAATTTCTGAAAAGCGGAGATTCGATGGAATTGAGTTTATTTCATTGGCTTTCCATAATTACAAATAAACATTGACATGTCCAACCCCAAAAGCGTAGAAAGAGAGATATGCATGCACATAATTTTCTATATGTCAGTTAAACTCTTGACTTTCTACCACTACTAGAAAGTATACATAGGCTTTTTTTTCCCTTTTGATAACAGATTGGATGCTAAGAGGAAAAAGGAGAGAAATAGAGATAATTCGTCACCAGAAGAAATTACGGTTTCTTCTTTTTAACTTGTATATCAAACTTTTCCGCACTTTCAATTTGATATTACACCCATATAGAGGGAAAATGCAAAGAAAGATTTGGAGACTTCTTACCAGTCCCTTCTTATATTGCATGGCCAAAAGTGCAGCAATGAAGAATGTCTGTGAATAGCAAACGATTTGATTAAGGCCATCTTGAATAATAAAAACACAAACAATTCCCACTTCTGGCAAAAAATTTATTTCAAAAAAAAAAAAAAAAAAAACACGCACACACAAAAGAATTCAGAAAATAGGGAGTCCTTCAAGTTTGAGGAACGGTTCAGAGAGTTCCACAATTTAACCCATCATAATATCATTTGCAACAAATCAAGATAATTGTAACAGAAAAACTGAAATAAAAAGAGAATTTAAAAATAAAAATTATTGAACAACATAACCATACATTTAGTGCATCTCTAATATTGTTAATGCAAGATTGTCATACATTCCCCACCAAACATAAACATAGTTTTCTTCCATGCTTCAGGCAACTAGAAAGTTGTCTTGGTTTCTACTTTCTACTATCCATTGTCCATAAACCACCCTAATATAATTTTTGGCTATGTTATATAAACTCTTTTGGACACCGAGTGTGCTAAATTTTTATATACATATTCGAGTGTCGGACACACCTATTTTTTTCATTTGTTATTAAATTTTTACAAATTTGATGTCGAATACCCATACTCATGTGCATGTCATGTCCATTAGACACGAACATTTTATGAAAAATGAAGAATCCATAAAACATAGATTTTTAATAATAACCTAGAATTGGCTCAAGTTTTACACTATTTCACAATGTAGTTTAAGTTGTGTGAATTTTACTATGAAAATTTGGCAAAGTTGTAAGAAGCAAGTGTGGCACAGGAAAAGGAAAAAATAACTTTACACAACCATGTAGAAAATAACAGTCTCCCAAAATTTGTATGAAAATTGTACCAAAGCATGAACTTGTTTAGTTAAAGTCCAAAATTTTATTTTCACTTTTCCAGTGTTTATGTGTATATTAACAGTCTCAACCAGTTTCGTTAAGCTTTCATGTCAGAGATGTATCATAACCTGCACATTTTAGGTTGATAGTTTCTAATCTGAGTTCAAGCAAGAAGAGGCAGATCGGACCCAAGAAGACCCTTGAAAATGTTTGTTGTAACTTGTAACCATTATCATGATATGCGAGATAACCAATAGCAAATCAACAAACCACTTGCATGTTTGATATAAATAAACGAAATTGTTATTGTTATTCTAAAAAGAAAATGCACTACCACAAAAATAACTGTAACAGTGACCAAAAGAAGAAAACAAAAGGTATACACCATAAACATGGAATAAGAATGACAGATATTTGCCTAGCTTCTTGGTTACCTTGTCTCCAATTTCAGAAACAAATATCAACGTGAAAGCAGCGGTGAAGCCTGATTTTGAAACTGCTGCAAAAATTGATGACGGTCCTTTTGTGAATGCAATAAGTGAAAATACCGAACCACAACCAAATAGCACAAGAGCAATTGATAGAGGATAAGGTATTTGAATTGGCGGCTTCTCTCTGCAACACCAAAATAGATTTGTACAAGAAATATATTATATGGTTAACTAGGACCTTCATCCATTGGTTTTTTTCTTTATTTGTTTGCTAACAAGCAGCATCCATTAGTATCATGTATCTAAATTATTTTTTAATAAAATCAAGTAGATGAAAAATGAAAACGTTCGAGAATTGGAACTTTCTCCACAGGAAAAAGGACATTCCATTTTCCATTAACAGGTAAAGAAGCATTTGAAAATGAAGAGTCGCATTACTTCTCACTGACTGTGTTTATTCAAAAATTCAACGGGAGAGGTGTTGACTATTCATAACTACACAAGAATAATACAAGTGCTCATCTGGAACACATAGTACAAAACAAGACAGAGAGAGTAATACATGAAGTACGAAAATTTCCTGACTGTTCTACTAGGGATAAACGTCTAGCATTTTCTCATGTAATCCCTGGTTCCATTCTCCCAACCCCAAAGGATATTTTGGTAAAACAAACTGAAAAATTGGCTGCTTATACTTATAAAGTGTCTTGATTGGTTCTAAATTAGACAAAATTTTACATGTCAATTCCATCATATTTATATTTATTTGATATTCAAAATGCCCATTATGTGTTTGTTTATTGTTTTGTGAGTATTTGGGACCAAAAAGAGCATAAACAGGCAAAAATGAACCAAAACACAAGATTTGGAATTGTTCCCGGTAGTTCTCACTTGATCCCAGCATTTCACAATCAAGCCCCCTTGATCGACCACAAATCGATCACTTTCGACCCCAAGTCCTCGGATGAAAATTGGAAAATATGACACATGCTTGTCGCCCGGATGCTCTATATAGGTAATTGGGAGGCCCTCTTCACTTGATCCAATTTCAATCCTGAGGAGATAGAAAAATCTCGAGATTTCCACTCCACAGTATGTATCAAGCATAGGCCGCCCGAGAGCCCCTTGAGGCGATTGGGCGACTCACATGTTCAATCAATATTATTTTCTTTAGTTTTAATCACAAATTGAAAACCCCATTAAACTAATTGTAACAGATAGCTTTTATTTAAAGAGCAAACTAATATGTGAGTCTCTACTCAATTCTTTGCGAGTAATCCTTGCTTAGCACTATATTTACATAGATGCTATTTTAAGAGAAGTAAAAAATTAATTTTTAACAAGTCTATTTTAGGCAGGTCATGTTTAGGATGCCCCAAGAATTGGCCAAAATCCATAATGACAGTTTTATATCAAAGAATATGATTTAGTACGAATGTATGCATTACAACAGGAGTAATAGTACTACAAACTTTTAATTCATGTACTACAGGGTCATTTTTTCGTTGGTAGGAATAAAATGAAACTGAAATTTTGAAAATTTCTTTATTTGGTTTGACGTTAAGAAATATAGGAAAATAATCAATTCCACCAAAGGCATGAATACTCTTTTCATCCAATAGTCAATGGAATACCTAATATGTGGACTTGGGCGCGTGCGTGCGTGTATGTATGCATCTGTGTGTTTATGTATGTATATATATGTATGTCATCTGTGTGTACTTGTATGTCATATGTGTGTGTATGTATATATATATACACACATTTATTTTTTATTTATTTTCTCATATTTCTTAATTTCAAACATAATAAATGTTATTTTTTATTTTGACCCTCATTTAGATGCAAAAAAAACTTGTTTACAATTTTACCAATCCAAACACAGTAATATTATGGAACAATTGCTCCAGGTATCCTATCCCCAATTACCAAGTTTCACAATTACAACTCCCCTGCCGTACTGTTATTGAGGCTATTTTGGTGTACCGTATTAAATAAGTTAAGTATATTTATATTGAACTGAATTGTATTATAATTAGTATGTACAATATTTGGTGAAAAGTTGTATAATATAGTCAGATTAAATTGATTATATATATTTTATTAAAATAATTTATATTTAAAATAATTTTTTATTATAAATTTATTTAAAATAATTTTTTATTATAAAATTTATTTAATTCATTTTTATATTTTTATTACATTTTTTAAAATAAAAAAATATCATTTTTAATTTAAGATAAAAGAAAAAATTAAGACATATTATTTTATAATTGAAAATTTAGACAGAATAAGTTAATTATTCAGTAAAATTTAGATCTATCGATCTTGATCGTATAAAATTTTTACATAATCGTACTATTTTTATATTGTACGATACGACCAAATTTTACAGCTAAACACATAACTATGTATAAAATATATAGTCAGGATATTTAGTACGGAGTAATACACATAGCCTATATTTCACAATTAAACCCCCTCCTGCCGTATTATACAGTGCATGCTTTCATCGTTGTTTTCTTTCTTTCTTTCTGTTATTTGTTGCACATTTTTTTCTTTTTCTTGTTATTTGTGTTAACCACGAGCTTTTTTTTTTTTTTTTTTTAAATTTACATTATAATATTATTGAAAAGTAATTATAATTTTATTTTTGTGATGTTTATTTCGAATATATTTTTTAAACTTTTGGTATATATTGGTATATTTTTTTTTTATGTTTAATTGAACATATCTATCTTTACGTAAAATTCAACACTTTTTACTTAATAAAAAATGACAGTTGTTTAAAAAAAAATACATGTATCATATCAAGAAAAAATCATCTAAAAAAAATGTGATATTATATATGCCACTTAAAAAAAAACATAAATTATCTGTCAAAAAAGATCATATGTGTTATTTGTTCAAAAAAACACATATGTGTCATATACCAAAAAAAAATATATGTATCATCTAAAAAAACAAAAATGAGAATATAAAAAGACCAAAGGGTTATATTTTTTCCGTTAAATTTAATTTAATTTCAATTCCATTGCCAACATATATCTCAGTCACATGAAGCTCATTTGGATAGGCTGAAGTTGGTTGGTACGTAATTATTACCAAAAAAAAATAAAAAAAGCATTGTGAATCAAATGCGACCAAAAGTAAATAAAGTGCTACTGTAAATAAAATATTGTTTCTTACCAAAGAATAAAATAAATAAATGCATTGCAACTCACATTTCAGATGGAGTGTTACCCCTGGAGGAGTCATTTGAAAAGATTTGTTCACCCTCTTTCTCCTTCCTTTCTTCATATCCTCCAGATCCAATACTAACGTTAGAAGCTTGAACTCGAACTGTGCCATACCCAGACCTCGAAATTTCTCTACATCTTACTATAGATAAGTTAGAAAGTAATTTTCCAAAAAATAATGCCCAAACCCTCAATAGACACAATTCAGAATTCAAATTTCAAATTTCTGAAAGAATACCATAAAATCCCCAAACTTTCCAAACCAGAAATTAACAATAAAAATCGTATAATCAATATCCAACACTAAAGCCGATCAACTTTATCAGGTTTTGAACTCCTAAACCTCAAGAACCATGAGTCCAATTTCCACCAAATTAAAACGAAAATTTTAAAACAGAATAAGAATGGAACAAAAAGGGAACTCACATAAAGAAGTGATGGATTTTTTGGTAAGGCTGGCACAGGAAGGTAAAGTGTCTACCAGAGCTAGAAACGGAAGCTTTCTTCTTGAAATGAATGGTGTATGAAGCACCAACCCCTTCATTCTCTTTATTTATTTATTATCCTTTTTAATGTTTAGTAACTTTTTCTAAAGTTCATCTACTTCAACCCAAAAACACAAGGATGTTAGGATTTGGTTTTGGGAATTATGGGTTTTTGGATTGAAGTACTGAACTGGACAACCGTTGCTTCGCTTTAAACAATTTGGGAGCTTTGCTAGCTGCCACGTGTTGGAAGATAAAAATTGTTTATATCTTAATGCATGTATTTGCATAATGTAAATTATGTAATTAACCATCTTGTAGTGTAATTGGCTTTAACTACTCTATCGAAACATTTGCGACCAAATTTTTGACAAATTTACGTGTTTTTAAATTTTGCTTAATTTTTAAAATTGCATATATAAATTTGCATTTTAACTACTAAAATATAAATATATTTATAAATTAAAATTTTTTAATTTGATAGACTAATTCATATGAACCTTTAGATAAATTTTTAAAATTTTGATAACAAAATTGTATTTTTTAAAAAATTTAAGTATAAATTTAATTAAAATTTAAAAATTAATAATCCTTGGAATTTATCAAGTGAAATAAGAGTTAAGATCAAATGCAGCAATTTATTATACAACTTTTTATACTCTCTTATACAATTTATGAAAATAATTTTATATTTTTTTATCTCCTTTAAATTTTAACTATTAAACCTTGAAGGTATATAAAATAATGAATAATAAATTGATATCACTAATCTATGAAATATATAATTATTTTGAATATAGCGCCACCTCCAGCAATATATATCTAATTTAACGAGAAAAGAGCTCAAATGGGACACCCGCTCATAAAAAATATAACTTAGTAATTTAGTGATTCATATAAGTAGAATTTGTAAACTAATTATAATAAAGCTCAAAATTAGTATAAATTTATATTATTTGACCATGTATTTAGCAAGTGTTAAATTTTGGGAGGATAATTTTGATATTTGAAAAAGAGAAAAAAAAAAAACGATCATTGAAACAGATCTCACACCCATCGAAACATTCAGTTTCAATTACAGCCCCCACACTCATCTAAATACTTCTAGTTTCGATTACACAAAACACTTCACTCAAATGCAAGAAAAAAAACATAATTAATGGTGAACATGGAGAAAATGAGGTGGGAACGTGAGAGTTGTGCACGAATTGAGAAAAATGAAAACAAAAAATAGGATGAGGTGATGTATAGGTCCCTCACATTATAAAATGTAAATGTATAAGTTTCTTGTATTATAAAATATGTTATTTAATTCATATTAAAGGATGATACATTTTACTGTTCAACTAATATTTTAATAAATTTTATTAAAATCAACCATTTGCATTGTGCAGTATATATGTTTATTATAAATGAGTAACTAATGTCATAATATGTTTTACCCCGACTCAAAAGATTTTTTTTTTTTTTTTTTACAAAGAAAAGACTCTTTGGGAGGAGACAAGGTAACGCTCGCTATGCTCCATTTACTTGGATCACTGCCTAGAGATAGTACCCGCAGTAGCTAGTACCTCAGGCTGTTATCAAAATGGTCTTTATGCACAATTACGACTTTTTTACCCATCGAACCTAAGACTTGGTGCATGTAGTCCAACAACATTACCCACTGGACTATCTAATTGCAGGTACCCGATCCAAAAGATTGCAACTCACAAAAATGCAAAAAGAAAAAATTATAACTTTCTCATCCTTTCTCAACAACCAAAGGTGCACATGATTCATATGTTTAAAACAAAAAGAAACTTAGAGTTGAAAGGAAAAAAAATATAGATTAAGATCTCTTCTTCTTAAGTAGATTCAAGTAGAAATTGTTCTCTCTTATTTACATATATAAATGCAAAAAGTAAATGATCTTTCTTTCTATTTGCTCCCTCGGTTAATGGCTTCGCTTCTAATTTGGAATGAGTTAGGGGATTAACTTTCATTTCAATTTTATCTTCTCTTTGTTTCACTTTTTTCTTTTGTATTACTAGAAAATGGAGTGGAAATTGAGTACATTTGGATTTGAAGGTTAGGTTTATTGAGTTGGGATATTAGGTTATGAATATCCAGAGCTTTTGAGCTTTTTTAATTCTTCTTTTGTTAAAAACACTTGCGAAAAGTCACTTTTACCCTTGTCATTTTTTTAGTTGGGATATTGTTGTGTTATTTTATTTTAATTGGGTTATGAATAAAATATAGGTTTTGTCATCTTTAAATTTTTTTAATAAAAGTAAAGGACTAAAAATAAATATTTTTATTTATAGGAACTAAATAATCTTTTTGGCCTAATATAAGAAACTTTTGCAGCATTTTTTTCTATCATCTTTTTGGTCGAACCAATAAGACCGAAAGTTAATCAAATCTCAACCTACCAAATGAATTCTATCATTCAATAGGAATTTAGACTTTAAATAATTACAAAGTGTTAATTTTAATAAAAAAAAAAAGTTAATAAAAATGATTCAGACAACTGCCAACACTAGACCAACCATATATATTAAAGAAAAATATCCTCGAAATCTTATAATTTATGTGTTATTTAATTACTCAGATTATAAATAATATAAATTGGTCGTTAGTTTTAGTAAAAAAAGTTAATTAAATATAATTTTAATAATTTTTTAATTAAAATATTATTTTTAGGTGCTAATTATGAACAAATAATATCATTTTAATATTTATATATTAAAATATTAATTTAAAAATAATATTTTAATTAAAAAATTATTAAAATCACGTGCTTTTTCCTTAATTGACATTTTTAAATCTAATAAACCAAAAAATACCACTTATAATTTAAGCAACCAAATAACATAACTATATATTAATATGCCCAACCCTCAACACTAGACATATTTGTTAGCTATTCTTTTTTCAGCAATGAAGACATTTTTCTACATGAGCTTTCATTATGAAAGATGTTATTTAAATCCTTTACATTTTGTAAAATGCATTAAAGAAGAACAAATTTTATTGTTTACACGATATTTTAATAAATTTTATTAAAATGAATCATATGACAGTGTATATGTTTTATTAACAATGAGTCACTGGTTCTTAGGGAAAAAAAAGGGGTAGCTGGTGTTATTAATTTTTTTATATGATCAGTTTTATACATCTCAACTCAAAAGAATGCAAAAAGAAAAAAATTATAACTTTCTCACCCTTCCTTAGCAACCAAGCAAGTAATATACTGCACATAATTCATATGTTAAAGACAAAAGGAAAAGAAAGGAAAAAAAATATATATAAATTAAGATCTTTTCTTAAGTAGATTGAAGTGAAAATTATTTTCAATGAAACAGTTGTATTGAAAAGTGAGTAATAGAGATCGTTCTATCTTATTTACATACGCGTCAAAAGATAAATACTTTCTCTTTTTGTTTGCATTTACTCCTCCAATTAATGGCTTTTCTTCAAATTTCAACGAATTAGGGGATAAACACTCATTTCAATTTTAACTTCTCTTTATTGTGCTTGTCTTTTGTATTCATTTACTAGAAAATGGAGTGAAATTTGAGTACGGTTGGATTTTGAGGTTAGGGTTATCGAGTTCGGATATTACTTATTAGGTTATGAATATCGAGAGCTTTTGAGCTTTTTAATTTTTCTTTTGTTAAAAACACTTGCAAAAAGTCACTTTTACTTTTATCATATTCATTAAAAAAAAAAAAAAAACACATGACTAGGGGCGATGTGTATGTATTTTAGGAGGACATGTATTCCTCTTGATTTAATACATAATTTTTTATACATAAAATTTTATAATTTTATAAAAATTATATTATATTTAATATGTGGTGTCGTCATTTCAATTTAAATTTTAAACTTATAATCTAAATATAAAATCTTTTAAAGCTCAAATTTTATGTGTAAAATTATAGATTTTATTTAAAACCGAATAAAATTAAAATAAATCTCACATTTTGATACTTAATTGTTAAAAAAAAATTGACCATTAAGTTTTTAGCTCTAATATTCAATTTAATTTTTAGTTTACTAAGTTTTTTTTTTTTTTTCCAAATTTTACATTATTAATTATTAACTGATGCTCCAAATCTACATCCGCTAATGCACATAATTACCCCCCTATATATTGTTATTTTATTTGGGTTATGAATAAAATAATATTTTTTTTCCTCTTAATTTTTTTCGTGAAGATCTTTTTAGTCTAGTGTAAGGAATTTTTACAGTATTTTTTCAAAAAAAATAATAGTGGAATGTGAGGTATGAACAGGGTTTTAATGGTGAAAAACGGGAGTGGAGGAAGGAAAATTGAGGCTTTTTTTATTTATTTTTTTTAAAGGGAAAAATGGGCTCTTTTTTTTTTTTTTTTTTATTCCAAAATTGCCCCTAATAAAAATGAGAACATGGCCCAAAGTATACATTTTATCCTATTTTAAAACTGTTAAAAAGTTGTTGTTTTTTTTGTTGCTTAACTAAAAAAAAGTACAAGTTACAGTATTAATTTGATTTAAAGCCCTTAATTTAATATTAATAAATACGTATAGTATGATATATTTAAAATACTCTAATTTTTACTAGGTGCTCCATATCACCCCCAATTTTTAATAGTTGATGAAGTCAAGTTAGTTTAATGTGAAATTTATTTTATTCCATTCCGAGTAACTTTCTCATCCACCCAACTTGACCCGGCCAGTGGCCACTAGCCCACTATTGACCATTCACCAAACGTCTATAAAAAAAACTATTATAAATAAATAAATAAATAATAATATAATGCATTTTATTTCAAAAAAAATTAAAATTAATTCAACTTTTATTTTTTAAAATATAAATAACTAAAATATTATAGATAGAACAGAAAAATATAGTTAAAAAGTAATAATAATAATACCTTAATTATTTCATTGATTTTTTTTAAGGGCATTTACTAATTTTTATGAATCAATCAAAATTAAAATAAACATAAATTAAAATAGAGTATAAAACTCATTCATTTACTTTGTGAATTATGACGAATCATAATAAAAATATTATTTAATTAAAATATTATTTTAAAAATAATATTAAAAAATATAGATACAATAAAATTTTTTATAATTATATATTGTCAATGTAAAAAATAAAATAAATATTAAGAAAAAATGGGAATAAATAAATAAAAATTAGTCTTAAATTTATAAAATCTTTATTCTCTTTACACTATAATTTTAAAAAATAAACCATAAAATAAAAATAACTCTTATTTTTACTCATATTCAAAAACCTTTAATGAACAGCATAGATACCAACTACAAACTATTAAATAAGCTAGGTAGTGGAACATTGTGCGGTAGTGGGCCCGCTTCACATGCAAATAAACCCTTTTTTTTTTTTTTTTTTGGGAGTATGCAAATGGACCGTTAGGTTGCCAAAATTCAGTCTTTTTTCTTTGTAAACTACATCATTTAGAACAAGTGCTTTTTGAGAGATCACCGCCGCCACGTGCGGTATAAATGATACTTTTAATTTTTTTAAGATCGTTATATTGTCACATTTTAATCGTACAATTATTATAAAATTATCTAAATATAATCGATCAAATCCATACCTTATATAATATATATATAATTAAATGAATTTCAAAATAATATATATAAATATATAAGAGGGTCATAATCACAAATGATTTTTTTTCTTCGAAAAATTGACATAAAATTTTTGTAATTATTAGTACCAAAAGTGTTTTTATTTGATTATTTTTTTTATGATTTTAATAAAGTTTTATTTTTGTTTGGTAAAAAATTATAGTTTTAAAATGTATGATATTTTTTTGGATAAAAAAATATATGATATTTAATTAGTATTTTATAGAAGTTTTTCAAAATTTAGTTTTATTTAAAAATTATCAATTTAAAAACTTACAAAATTTATTTACTTTGATTGACATTTTAGTTTATAGTTATATATAAAAATAAAAAAATCGTTGCTCATTTTCTTAACACAAATATTTATAAACTGTTTATTTTATTATTTTTTTATCTAAGATTTTCTATAGTTTCAATTATTATTAATATAAATATATGAAAAATTAATGAAATAAAAATTTACTAAAAGCCTACTGTAAGTACTTAAAAATCTATCAGTATCAATATCATAAAACACAATCACTTAAAATATTGTTAACTATTATTATTATTATTGTTGTTGTAAGAAAGGAAAGAATATGAAGTGATAGACCACCTTTTATTTATTTTAGATTTTCTAAAATTTAAATTAAGTTACTGCATATTCCTTATGGGACGTGGCCTTTGCCGATTGGCTTCATTGACGTGTAGCCTCTTTTCTTTTCTCTTTGGACTAGACGCTCTGTACTCCTTTCAGTCCCCGTGTGTGAGTTAAGAAATCGCTGGAGTTGTAAATAATTACGCGTTAACTCGTTGAACTTTAAATGAATTGACATAAAAAATGTAATTAATTTTGGGTCACCATCATATTGTCATGTTATATAAATAATTATTTACTAATAAAAATTAATTATAATAATATTCAAATAAAATTAATTATAAAAATATAATAAAGAATTTATATATTATTATTACTATTATTGTATTAATAACTAAAATAATTATTACAATATTACAAACATTAATTTATTAGTTATATTATTTTCACAGCAATAAATAATTATACTTTTTTTAAAAATTAAATATTATCTTTTATAAAAATAAAAAAAAATTTATATTCCCAAAATTATATATATCTGTTGCGCCACTCACACAAAAAAAGAAAAAAAGAAAAAGAAAAGAAAAGGTAAAATATCTTAAATCTAACCTTTCCCAATTCAATTATTCCCACCCAAAAACCCTCCTCTCAAAGGCATCGTGATAATACCATTATTTATAACTGTGTCTCTCTCTCATTTCTCTCTCATTGAGACGTTCTCCCACCGTAAGAAAAAATAAAAAAAAAATCTCTTGTTGTCTTGGAGTTGTTTATCTTCCTCTCTAGATATGGAGTCCTTGGACGCACCAGCCAATTTCGTAGACAGCTTGTTAAGCTTCTTATCGAACATGGAAGACTGCAACGATGAACAAAAACCCAGAAAAGCCCTCTCTTCCTCGCTTATTTCCAATGGGGTTTTGAGTCCGGACGATCCTACCCGTTCGTCCCATGTAAGTTTCTGAAGATATGCTCGTTCATTTTGTTCTTCTCTTGTTTTTTGCTCCCTTCTTACGAGAATTCAAACTAATAGAAAAAGGGGGACTGGTTTCCGTTATGACTCGGCCGAACTTTTGCTGGAGACAACTTGACTCGGTTACAATTATAACTTGGACCGAGTCTACTCGGACGAGTAAGACCGAGTTGGGGCAGGTGACAATTTCAATGCGAAAATGATAATATTCTTTATTATGAGGACGGAGTCTCTGGTTAGTTGTAAGTTATAAAGACGGTTTTGCCCCTTGGGAGTTGAGATATTTGTCTTTATGTTTACACTGTCTCTATATGAAAATATTGGGACAGCTTGAGAATAAAATGGTCACTTTAAAATATCTCTGGCGTCACTATTTAATTATTAGTGGTGAGGTTTTTTTTTTTTTTTTTTTTTTAAATATATTTTTAAAATTGCTGTTGTTGAGCTGTTGTTCACGTGACCGAGTAACTTATTAGTAAGTGAGCCCACATGTTTTGTAAGCTAAACCCACCTACAATTACAAATCTACACATGTAGACATGTTCTACTTTAATGGTTTGCTTGACTTACTGCACGTATTTGGTTCACTATTTTGTTAATGCATTCTTCATGTGCGGTGAAGGATAAATTTAAACATGGGAGGGTTTGTTGATTTTTGGAGGAAAGATAAAATATTTTTATTATTGATAAATTTGCCCTTCATTTATACACGGCTTTTACTTGTCTAAATAGTAGTTGAATTGAAATAATTGATCCAAATTGGACTTTTGTGCACTTATAATTTTTTATATTTTGGGTCATTCTATATAAGATAAATCCAACTGTTATGGACGTTTGTGTTTGTTTAAGCTAATTTTATCAAATTTATTTATCAGGCTCTTTAGTCTGGCTTAATCTGGTTGTAACCTACGGATTCCGCGCTCTGCTTGTCGGGCTCCAGTCCCCTCTGGATCCGCTGGCTGACCTGCGATTGGTATTTGATCCAAACATTCCGATGATCCTGGTGTGTGGCGGTGTGTGGCAATAGCCCTATCCCCCCTATCCCGGTGAGGTTTTTTTTCATCAAAAAAAAAAAAAAAAAAAAAAAAAAAAAAAAAAAAAAACTCGTATATTTTTTATTATAAAAAATCTACGACCCTTAAATTTTAAATTGGACATCATCCGATAGGCATTGTTAAAGTTAAATTTCAGTCAATTAGACCCCATTTGATTTTGAAGTCTGGTTAATTTGACCGATCCAATGTTATTAAGGTGTAATTTTCCAACTTTTTTTTAACAATGAACTTCAAATTTTTTTATTAGTGCAACCAAATGCATAGAATCAATTCAATTTCTCTAACATTTGTTTCTCAAATACAGGAATTTGTGGAAGAAGAGCTTGAATGGATATCCAACAAAGACGCGTTTCCAGCGTTGGAAACATTTGTTGACGTTCTTTCAGACCACCCAAGAAGCCTTCCAAAGCAACAAAGCCCAGTTTCCGTTTTGGAAAGCAGCACAACCAGTAGAAACAGCGATAGCAGTAGCAACAGCAATGAGAATTGCAGCATACTTATTAGTTGCTGTGGCAACCTCAAACCACCACGCCGAGCTCGTAGCAAGAGAAGGCTTCGTCGTCGGCAAATATGTTGCATTAGTCAACCTAACAATAAAAAGGGTAATGCTAATGAGAAATTTGAAGTGGGAATGAGAGGTACAAGTATTGGGAGGAAGTGTCAGCATTGTGGTGTTGTGAAGACACCACAATGGAGGGAAGGACCTCTTGGACCAAAGACACTCTGCAATGCTTGTGGGGTTAGATATAAGTCTGGGAGGCTTGTTCCGGAGTATAGACCAGCAAATAGCCCAACTTTTACGAGCAAATTGCATTCCAATTCTCATAGGAAGGTAATGGAGATGAGAAGGTTGAAGCAGATGATGGGGATGGGGATGGTGAAACCTGTAGAGACTGTGTAATCAGATAGGATATTTGGTGAGTGCTTGTTAGTCCCATTCACTATTTTTGTCCTTTTTCATTTTCAGATTTTAGGATAGTTTATGGAGTTAGATGGTCAGTCAAATTCTTTGTTTTCTTGAAACAATTGGTAGGATTAAGGTTCATAACTTGATATTAATGTGTTTGATTGTGGTGTAGACTAGTAAAAGATAATTTTATTATTATAATTTGGGTTGTATCCATTTCTTTACTCAAATGAGTGTGGATTGATGAGTTCATATGTTTTTTTTTTTTTAATCCTTCAATACCAATTGGACTATGCTTGTTCTTTCAGAACTAGCTTTTATCTAGTATATAGCTGAAGAGTTGGGAAATGTAAAACATCTGATAGATTGTTGAAACATGATTTATGGTTTGACTATTGCTTGTTATTGTTATAACTGATGAGGCAAGCTGGTACTACTCACTTTGCATTGGTATTTGCTTATTTTGGAAACATAGGTCGTCAATGTGGAAATTAATGATGTCCATTGCTCGTGTAGAATATATAACATTTTGTTGGGTTCAGTTTGTTTCTCTTGGACCAAGTGTCGGAAGTGAAAGTATTTGTGTTTTTTGCACCCAAAGGAAAAATGTGTGGGTGCAATTAGCATTACTTTTGTGGAATTGAAAGTGGTTCTTGATTCTATTTAAATAAGCTTTTGCTAATTTTTCGATCACTTGAATGATTGAACTTATACTTCAATAATCTGAAACTGATGCCACCATTTGGATCCAGAAAGAAATGTGGTGTAAAAGTTCTTTAGATACCTTTGAGTGCTTAAAGGTATCTCATATTTTGCCAAGTTGCCTGCTTTTGGAATATGACACAAGACACAAGTCCATCAATTTCTTCAATTGGTTTATGGTATTTCTTTGTCCCTCTTTAATGACTATTCGAACGTATATAATTAAATAATTAATTTTTTTATTTTTGATTTTTTTATGAAAGTAATTATCAACATGTTAATTTTTTCTACTTAGTAATTTTCATAAAAAATAAATATAAAAAGACCTATAACTTACTTGATAATGTTTTGTGATTTATGATTTTTTTTTATTTGAAAATGTTAGAGAATTAAGAAGTATTTTTTAATTATTTTTTCAATATTCATCCTTAAGGAATTAATAAAACTTGATATTTCTTTCTAAAGATAATTTTAGCGAACAGAAAAAAAATAATTCATGAATAAAAAATCTGATTAAAAAAATATATTGTATTTAAAGATTTTTTAAGTAATTTTTAAGTTTGTAAGTAATTTTTTTAAAATGAAAATGACAATAAGATGTTGCATATCATTTGTGATTATTAGCATTGTGAATGAATTTTTACTTATTATGCGTTTTTTTTTCTTGTTTTCTTAAATCTTTAATAACTTGAAAAAAAAAATTAAATAAAAAATTATTAAAATAATTTAATTTATTCTAAATTTAAAAAAAAATAAGAAAATTAAATGACATTATTTTTAATATAAAGAATAAAAAAACATTGAAACATTTTTCTCCGAAAAGGTAAAATGAGTGACTAAATTGTCACATGTTTTCGTTATTGTCACAATCATCATAAAAAATTAAAAATATAAACAATAGAATTACCTTTAAATATTGTAAAAGAAATGCTCATATTTAATACATAAAGGTAAAAAAAAAATAATAGGGGGGATGGAGATAATATTTCTAATGGCTATTAGGGACCATAGATATACCTAATCTAATAATTAGGTTGAAACACAAGATGGAGCTGTCGTCATGTCTTTACTTTATCACTGATTCTTAAGTGCTTCGCATGCTATTTGGTATCCATCTTTTTCTTCTGAAATGGACCGAGGGTTTTGTTAAAAGACTTTGGTTCCAAATCAATGCCTCATGCCTAACATGATTAAGTCGGATGGAAAAAGCACTTTTTCCCCTAAAGGATTTCTAATTTTTTATTTCTGCTTGTTTACTAAAACGTTTGGTGTATTTTCCCAATGGCTAAGCACGCCCTACATTTGCTCTGGCACCAAAGCAGAAGACAAGCAAATCAAGAGTTTGACTACAACAACTCAGGAAATAAAACTCCACAAATTATAAATTTCTAGTACAATAATTTGAGTGTCATGTTTTATGGGTAACAGTAGCTGCAACTAGACTTTCCACTCAAATAATATAAAAATTGTATTATTTTTTCATCTCCAACCTACTAATTAAATATCATATTAAAAAAAATACATTTTTTATTTTACTTTTATTTTAACATTTATACTATCTTTTTCATACCATTAAAATTTATATCACACATAAAAATTTATTTTAAAAATTAAAAAATAATGCATAAATAATATTGTGCCAAATATAGCATGATATTATTTAACACGCTATTTTAAGTGCAAAAATTTAGAGCAATTTTTAATGCAAAATTGTAATAAAATAATGGGACAGAACCTCTTTGAAGATGATCTTATACCCTATAAGGAATATTACAGACGAATAAATTTGTTCATATTTTTGTACCAACTTTTTTCATGTTGTATCACATATCAATATTATCTATAAAAAAAAATGGATCAATTTTTTAAATTAGTTTTTACGAATGATACGGAATAAAAAATATGAATACAAAATTGCATATAAATTTATGTAATATTAGTATTTTTTATACTTCCAAATATATAAATCTTTTGTTTTTTGTTTTTTGTTTTTTGTTTTTACTATGAAGTAATACATAACCACGGCCTTATAAGCAAGTTGGGGTTCACAAAACTCCCAAACTCGCAATATTAGTATTAGAATACTGATTAGAACATGGCAAGCGAGATATTGCTTGGTATTCAAATATTGGATTGCTACATTGATCTAGGCGCAGCAATCGAAGTAAATACAATGAATCATACCAAATTTGTGAGAAAATATTTAAATTATAGAGAAAAATACTCCAATTCTAAAATTAATATTAAGTACACATAAATTTATCTTATAATAATTATGAAGTACTACATGTTGAAATTTTCTAAAATATAAATAATTTTTCAATATCCAAAATTATTTTGCCACCTAGCACATATTTTGTCAATACGTTTAACAATTTTGTGCACCATTTGACCTAAAACAATAAATAGTTTTTAAAATAGTAGCCATAAAAGTTACACTTCAAAATACTAACATGTAGGGTCGTAAAAAATAAAAATAAAATGCTAACATGTAGTTTTCTTTAACTAAAACAACACAATTTTAACATGAAGAAAATTAGGGAAGCCATTTTGAGAGTCTCTCTTGGAAACTTGTTTAGGATTCTATCCTTTTCCATTTTCTTAATCTATTCTACAAAATTCCTTTGCTTTTTCTATCAATTTTCTCATTCATTTTTTATTCCATCCTCTTCTACTCACATAGTTTTGGTTAAGAAGAAGACAGACAACGAGCAATTGAGTACATGTTCATCAGTTGCCATTTCAAGTTATATCTTATGTCATTTTGCCGTTTCTTTGGGTTCTTGCTCTAGTGGGCTCTTATTCGTAGCTGGTAGTTAATCACAACACCTATGATCTTTGCTTGCCTTTTTATATTCGTTGGTGTGAGTGTGTTTTCTATTTATTATTTACTCTGTTCTGTTTAGTTAATTTTTTGTTTCAATAAGGCTGGTGTCACGATTATAATCATGCAAGTATACACAATTGGTTTACAAGTGATAAATAATTTAAGAACAATAGTTGTGTGCCCATGAAAATTGTCACAATTTCTATCTTTAATCATTAGTTCGTTAGCAAATTAGTTAAAATTACTAAAAATTGGGTTTTTTTTTTCTTTTCAAATAAGTGTAATTAAAATGACGAAAAATAATTAAACGTGAATTAAATTCGATTGTGAGATGTAGCTAGTGATCATAGGTCTATCCTCACTACTAACCTACAATTTTCATTTTTATATATTTTCTTATATATAATTCTCTTAGATAAATGTATTTTCATTTTTAACTCCTTTTATATGATGGAAATTTTTTTATAACATAAAAAATAAATAATTAACGCATATTTAAAAATATTGTATGCATGATTTTTTTTAATGAAAATAAATATATTTTTTACATTTTTAATTTTTTTTAAAGAAAATAACTATATTTAAGGTGAAAATTAGATGAATTAATATATATGCGTGTAACACGTCACTATTATCTTATTAAAAGTTGTGATTAATAGCAACAAGAGGAATGCAAGTATGCAACATAAACTTTCGCCTTATTTTCGCACTAATTTAGGACTACAAATGGCAAAATATATAACTTGATTGAAGTTATTCCTAATTTTAGGAAAATTTTATGATGTAATATATTATAATTAGTGTATACATAGCCACAAATATTATCCATTGTTAAATTATTTTAAAAAATAAAAAATAATAATTTATATTTTTTTAAGATAAATGTGTCACGATATAATGTGTGAAAATTTGGTAACACAATGACACTTTTATACCATGACCATCCAATACTATATGTAGTACAAATTTAACCAATCCTTTGTATTTTAATAAAATTCAATACAATAATAAAAAAAATCTATCAATTTAACAACATAGAGTTAATTAAAAATTTGTGTCCATGCAGTTGGTTATAGTATAGGAAAAACTTAAAAACTTTTTACGAGTATTTGATGTTAAATGGCTAAGTTAACTTAAAATGCTCAAGCCTGGCAATCTGGTCAAACGGCTAAAGAGGTTAAATTATATCTATAGAAATTGAAAATAAGCTTTCCTAATCAAACATTCACAAATTACTCTTTGCACTAAAAGCCATGTAAACAAATGTTTCCAAAAGAGTTGTACCGAAATTATCTTTTTTTAACAAAAGATAAATATAAGAGTTGTGGCTCCATGATTATAAATACTTTTTTGTATAATTTTTTAATACTTTTTATAACGCTAACAAATTGTGACTCAACGAAATATAACTTATTTAAGCAATAAATGATATGAAGTTTGATCCTTATTTATAAGTGTGTAAGTTATAGTTATTTAAAAAAAAAAAAAAAAAAAAGATAATCGCGTATCACACCATAACTATTGTAAATGCAAGTGGGTATGGAAATTTTGATTTTTAAACAGATAAGAAGAAGCAATTTGTTCATATTGAAGAAGCGAGATGTTTACTAAAAAGTGATTAAAGGAAGGTATTATTGTTACACAATATTAATAGGGTCCTGCGGCCTTCTCATTAATTCTCATGAGTCATGATGATAATAAATAATTATAGCTAAGCATGTGCCCATAACTGCTAGGGTAAAAAATAATTAGAATAAAGGACTAGATCACATTAAACAAGTCCAACGAGTGCCTTTTAGGGGGGGAAAAACTTTAAGCTAATGTACTATTCATCTATTTTTGAATAGAAAATGGTTCCAATGATTCAATCTAAAACTCTTCTAGAAGAAAAAAGAATTCAAATCACATCTATCCTCAACTAAGACAAGTTAACTATACAGATTTTTGTATTCATCTTAATAAATATTTGATATTTTTTCCATAAATATTATTTGATGTTAATATAAAAAAATATTATAAATTTAATTATATGATGCTAATTGAAAATTTTGGCATGCTAGTAGCACATGACCAATCTTGGAATGATACTCATATTGCACGTAAAAAGTGTTTATACTTACAATTTTTTATTTTGTGTTTAAATTTACAATGTAATGTAATTTAAAAAGATTTGAGTAGATAGTATAATCTTTTTTTTATAGATAAAGTTTTATTTTTAATTTTTTTATGCTGTATATATTTGTTTTTTATATAACATAAAAAAAATATATGTTTTGTGCTAATTTATAAGTTAAATCACTTGAAGTGAATTTTATTATAAAATTATTTGTCTTGTGCTAATTTTTTTTTTTTTCATTTATAAATCTATTAATATTATAGTTAAATTTATACAAAATAAGATAAAGATAAAAACTATAATTTACTATATGTATTATAAAATAACTAAACAATTTAGTATATTACCACAAATTCAAAATTAAAAAGAATTTTATTTTAAGAGTCTTTATAATATTAAATTAATCATATAGAGAAAAAAGAAAACAAATAATGTTTTTCTTAATTTTTTTTTTTTTTAATATTTATCTATTAAGGGCACACATAAATTTATACAATTTAATTCAAAGTTTGCAAAAGCCATCAAAATCTGATTTGCTTCCTTTAATCCTTTCATTGTAGCTTATGCGTAATAGATTTGCTGTGTTGTTGATTCTTGAAGTTTTGAATAGCATTTACAGAATAATTTTCTACCATGATATTTTGTAAATTAACTCCTTTGGCAATTTGAATTTCCATTACTATGGTCATTGTTTCAGCTACTTCCGCAGATCTTGTAAAACCAATGCAACTCCAAATACCCACAACATTGCAGAAATGGCGTCTAGCTATAATGGCTATATGAGTATTACTATTACCTTGTTGTCTTGCTGCATTTGTATTAAATTTAGACCAAGCATATGGTGGGTTTAATTCTAAGTCACAATTTGCGTATGATAAAATAGTACTCTTTCAAATACAAATGAGAAGATCTTACCAAGAAGATAGAAATGAGAAGAAATTATGGGGAAGATCAAGACTCTAATAAATCATTATGATATATGTTATTAATAGTTAATAAATACAAGAAAGATAGTGCAATTAAAAATTTAATTATGCATGTATTTTAATATTATTGATGATATATTGATACAAATACATAAAACCACTAAAAGTACAACATATGAATTAAATTCGAGAATAAGACCAATAAATTTTAACTAATAAAACAAGATTTTGACAATAATTTATGATTTAAAAAAAAAGCATTTGCAAAACGAAATTTTTTTATACGAGTCTAATTTATAGATGACGTGAAAAATCTCTTCATTTATTATTTTATTTGGATACATTTATTTACATGTAAGAGATCTCATTTTATATAAGTGCTAATAATATTTTAAAAAAATTATAAAAGTATATATGCACTTGGCTCGTACAAAAGTTCTTCAAACAAAACAATGAAAAAACTCTTTTTTTTCCCTTTCACTAGCATAAAAGTGAATGTCTTTTTTGTTTTTAATATTTATACTATATATAAAAGTTTAAATCATGTATAATATTTTTATGGACAAAATTATCAATATATTTTAAGTCATTGACATTAGTTATCATTTTAAGACTCTTTTATCACATATTTATATTAAATAAAGATTCTATCTAATAAGAACTCTATAATTATCATATCTAATAAGAACTCTAAATATTATTTTATTTTTTCAATTAATTTGGTAGCATAAAAAATTAATTTTATATTTAATTAAAATATGTTGTTAAAAATTAAAATAAATAAAATAATTCATATGTATTTTTAACTAATATATATATATTCACACTCTAGCATGTATTTTGAACTAATATATATATATATATATATATATATATATAATTTAAATAAGTTTATTATTTTTTTGAATAAAATTATCACTATATTTTAAAATACTGATATTAGTTATCATTTTAAATTATATTATTAAATTAAATAAATACTTTAATTAAGATGCAGGTGTCATATAAGGATGCATTGTCATATCTTGCTCTTCATCTAGTGTTGCTGCACACGTTTACCGATGTATCACTACCATCACCACTAATGTCTGACTAGTGTTATGTTTAGACCTCATATCGGTGGGTTGAGCATTGTATTTTTTAGTTTTTCTTCAAGTTTTTTGGGATTGTTTTTTAGAATGTTGTTCCTGCTTCCTTTACCTGGGTTTTCTTGTTAGTAAAATTAATTTACATATTATCTTTTATAGATGTTTTGCCACTAGTACCATTAGTATATGGGCAATGTCAAGTTTAGAACTTTTTCAGTGAATCAAGTGTTGGCGTTCTATTTTTTAAACTTCTTAGATTGGTTTTCAAAAATGTGTTTTTATTCCTCCTGTGAGTGTTTTTTTGTCACTGTTAGTGATGGGCTTCATTGGTGAGTTATATTTTTGCATTTGATTTTTTGGAGAGTTCATAGGTATATCTCCACAATTGTAGCTTTTTTTTCCATTCCATGCGCCAACCATTGTGGATTGGGTTTTTGCGTGAAATGGGTTTTGGTTGTTGTATATTCTTCAATTTTTTCTTACATTTTTCAAATTAATGTACTTTTCAATTCCATTAGTTTAAAGGAACTATTAAACTATATGATAATATTATGTACTTTAATGTAATATAGTATATAAGGTGTACTATATACATCTACTCTGTAAAACATTATATATTCTTGGGTTATATGCTGTCATGACCCCCTATTTATTAAAAATCTGATATGACCCCCTCCACTTGATTTTTTTACATATTATGACAAAAATGCCCTTAATAACCCCTCAGTTGGACGACTGTCCAACTCACCTCAACAGAGTTGGACATGTGTCCAACTGGATGTCCACTCGCCGGAGCTCAGTTGGACGACTGTCCAACTGATGAAATTTTAACCGGCCGGCGACCCCACTCGCCGGAGCCGAGTTGGACATGTGTCCGACTGGATGTCCACTCGCCGGAGCTCAGTTGGACGACTGTCCAACTGATGAAATTTTAACCGGCCGGCGACCCCACTCGCCGGAGCCGAGTTGGACACATGTCCAACTAGATTGCCCAGAATAACCCCTCAGTTGGACGTATGTCCAACTCACCTCAACAGAGTTGGACATGTGTCCAACTGAAAACCAGAGGAGTATATTTACCGGAGCTCAGTTGGACACATGTCCAACTGATCGAATTTTGATTGGCCGGCGATTCCACTCGCCGGAGCTCAGTTGGACATATGTCCAACTACGTCCAACTTAAAATCAGAGAGCTTATTTCAACAGTGCGTCCAACTAAAAACAGCTTATTTCAACAGAGTTGGACGTATGTCCAACTGATCAAATTTTGACCGGCCGGCGAATAAAAATTTAAACAAATGCTACCTAAAAAAATTGGCGAACAATGTACAAGAGATAGGCACGCAACAGGAAGAAATGAAAGTAAAATCATGCAGTGAAAGATAAAAACAAAAAGGCATGTAGAAATTTAGAATCTCCGTTTTCGTTTATTTCGCAGAACAAGTAACACAAAAACACAGAGCAACAAAAAAAACAAATCGGAAAACCAAAAAAAACAAATCGGAAACCAGAAAACCAAACCCTAGATCACGATCTTCTCCATAATCTTACAATAGCAAGCTTTTAGAGGGAAGCACGCTAGTGTTGGTGGAGCTGGTTCTGCGCGATCTGAAATGCTTAGGTGGTTATGCGCGATCTGAGGTGCTCAGGTGGATCTTGACGGTGGCGCTGGTGGAGCTGGTGGTACCTTGAAGCTAGCGTTGGTGGAGCTGGTTCTGCGCGATCCGTTGGTGGTGGGTTGGTGGCTGGAGGCGCGGATCTGGGCGCGCTTTCTCGGACCAGACCTGACGACGATCAATGGTTCAAGGGTGGTGGGGAGTTCGGGCCATCTTTGTCGTCGGATGGCTTGACCCGCGAGGAACAGAGTGGAGGAGATGCTGGCTGGCACCCATTGAGTCCTCCAATAGTCATGGCTGGGCTGCTGAAGTCGCCGCTGTCATGGATTTGGTTCAGATTGTGTCAACGGATGGGATCGGAGAGGAATCGATTCATGTGTGAGAGACGACTCGTCTTTGTCGTCTTCTTCGCCGTCGAAACCTTCGAAATGGGAATCTGGAAACCGTCGAAACCTTCGAATAGGGAGATCTGGAAACCGTCGAAACCGTCGTCTTCTGCAAGTACATGGAAACGAGAGACGTGAGAGACGAATAGGGAGACTATGGAAAGAAAAAGAGCCAGTATTTGAGATGGAGGAGGGGTATATTTGGAAGTTTAATAATAGGGGGTTAGTGTAGAATAAAATTAATAAAATGGGTCTATTGCAGCCTATTTCCCTATATTCTTTTGTGTGTCACACCTTCGATTTTTATATTAGTTTGGTCATGAATTCAATTTTACAATAATAAAATACAATTATTATTAAATTCAAGAAGTTTCCACAATACATTAAATGTTAATTTAAAAAAGTGACATATATATTCTTTTTGATGCAAAAAAGTAACACAAAATAAAATGGTATATCTATCATTTTTTTTAATTTTTCATTTAATGTGCTGTAAAATAAAATAAAAAAAAGTGTTACAGTAACTCCTCGCAAAAAATATTGCAACTTTACTTGGGTTTAATACCTAAATAGTACCCTAATTTAAATTTTGGTACCATTTTTAATCCTTATTATTAATTGAAATCTTAGTGATACTCATATTTAAAAATTGTATTAATTTGGTGCAATTTTCTCATGTTACTAGCATATGCAATTTTATGAATGATATTTTTGGCATTTTGTCTCTTTCCTCTCCCTACAACATAAATAATATTTTTTTAGTCATTTTTGTTATTTTCAGCTAATTTTTTCTTCTTTTCATCAAGTACATTTTTAACTGATTCATACTACTAAAAAATGCATTACACCAATATCTACTTGATGCATTCTTATCTGATAAGATTTAATTATAAAATGCAATTTCTGACCGCAAAAATATTAATAAAACTTCTAACATTCTTTTTCAAGTGAAAAATATATAATGGGTTAAAAAAAAATAGAAGTATGGTACCACCCATTTTCGTAATTGGCTAAGACCACTCAATTATTTTCAATATCTAGCTTATAACCTCTAATTCTTTTTATTGTTTTATTTCCTAATACAAATATCTTCTTTTATTTTGCATTTTTATAATTAGCTAAAATTACTTAATTTTTTTTATAATACGAATTTATTAGACAATAATGCATCCAGTAGGTATTAATCAACTATGATATTGCATTCTTTATAAAGTATGAATTAATTAAAAATATATAAGAGAAAAAAGAAAAAAGCTGGCTAAAAAGGTAAAAAAAGACTAAAAAAATATTGTTTATGTTGTAGGGAAGAAAGAGACGAAAATATTAGCTAAAAAATCCAAAAAATGAATGAAAAAAATATTTTTTCTAATATCGAAGAGATAAATGACAAAAAACTAGTTGAAAAAATATTCTTTTTATTGTAGGGAAGGAGAGAGACACAAAAACTAGTTAAAAATGTCAAAAATAACTGAAAAAAATGCAGTTTTTGCTAATAGGGGAAAGAATAGACAAATGTCAAAAATACTCTTTATTAAAATTATATATGATGGTCAATTGGTCATATATGAAAATTGTATTAAATTAATATATTTTTTTAAATGTAAGTATCAATTAAATATTAATTAATAATAAAGTTAAAAAAAAATACTAAAAATAAAATTAAGGTTTTTCTTTGGTAACATTTTTTTATTAACAAAATTAAAATTAAGGTATTCTTAAATTAGGGAACACACATTTGTCTTTTTCGAGGATGCTAACTGTGATAAGGATGCCAAATCAAACGGGCAAATTAAGCAAGTAGGATAAAGAAAGAAAAAGGCTTGAAAACTTAAAACAGAAATAAAAAAGGTATAATATTGATGTTGAATTATAAAATCAAACCAATAATGTGAAGTTGATAATAAAAAATATATATATAATCCTAGTTGGCTAGTGGAGAGCTTTGAGTGGAAAATGAACTAACTCTTGTGAGACGGATGGTCTGTGCTAATTAGTCAAAGAAATACTGTATGACCCTTTATGTGCTTCAATAGCTAGTTGACGTTACGGCTACGACATTCAGTTTGATATTTTTCAAAACAAATGGCGAAGGATTTGGTTTTGAATTTAGTGCAACCTAATTTTGATACAGAGGCGACATTTGAATCCAACTTATGGTTAATATAATGTCATATAAGTGATAATATTTAGTATTTGATTTTAGATAAAAGTACTAATTAAGAATAAAATGTAATATTTTAATAATTTTTTTTTTGTTAAAATATTTTCTTAAGAGACTAATTAATAATAAATTAAATATTTTTTATATTAAAATATAATTTTAAAAATAATATTTTAATAAAAAATATTAAAATAATATATTTTATTCTTAATTAATCTATTCTCTTAAAAATAAAATAACCAATAATATCACCTCACAAAATAATCTAAAAGGATCTCCACATTCTCGCTCCCTAAATAATAAGTTGGGTTAAGATTTTTATAATTCATGTAATTTTTCAAAATGTATATTTTAGTTATGTATTTTTTAAGGTATATTCTTAAAATTTTGTAATTTTTTAAAATATATATTTTAATCATGTATCTTTTAAAGTATATCTTTAAATTTTTGTAATTATTTAAAAGTTTCAATTAAATGCAAATAGCTTTTTTTTTTTTTTCAAGAGTAAATTAGAAATTTTGGAAAATAAAATACAAAAAATAATATTTTTTTAAATGAATATTAAAAGTTTAATTTTTAAAATAATATAAGTAAATAAAAAAAATTAAATTTGAAATGAATCAAAAAAGAGAGAGAATATTAAAGAATTAAAATTTTGATTTTTTTTTATTTTTTAAAATTTTGAATTTATCGTTTAAAAAAATTATTTAAATTTGATTAAAATTTTTGATAAATTATAAGATTTTTATGAATATAACTTAAAAAATAAAAAATAAAAATATATATTTTTAAAAATTACAGTAATTATATATATTTAAACTCTAATAAGTTTCCAAGTCTTGCGTTAATTTCAGGTGTATCAGAAGCTTCCACATGCCTTAGCACCACATCAACGTTAGTACACCAATCAGACGAGTTAATACCCTGTCAAAAAGTGTGAATCATGTACTCTGAAAGGAAATCAATTGGAAAAAAAATATTTAATATAAAAATTATTAAAATAATATAATTTATTATTAATAGATCCATTTTTTCAAAATAAAAAAAATAAAAAATATCTATTATAATATTAAACGATAACTTTAAAATTTGGGACTTATTTGACCTCTTCCATATTTAAATATCAACAAATTCTCGTTTTTTATTTAAAGTTTCACTATCTTCTACGATACATGATATATTCCACAATAATTTTGTGAATAAGGGAGACCAATTTTAAATTAGAAAAAAAGAAAAAGGAAAAAGGAATTCCCACAACTACCACAAATTGGGTATTCCAAAGTTACTTATCTTAACCAATCCATCAATATGAACAAATCCGACTCAAGTTATTTAGTTTTTTTTTTTTTCTTTCTTTTAATTGAATTTAATTAATTCTAAGAATCTTAAAATCAATTTTTAATATTAAAAATTTCATAAGACCTATCTAACCCTCTAGTCATATATATATATTTTTAATTTATTAAATAAAATTTATAAAATGTGGCGATCATATATTTGATTGTACTTGAGATTAGGGGTGAGCAAATAATTCTATCAACTCGACTAAATAAAGAAATCTGATATGATCTGTTGGATTCGGATTGTAAAGTATACAATCTGTTCGGATCAGATTCAGATTTATTTTGATAGATTTTATAATCCGCTGTAATCTAATTCGAACTGAATTACTTTTAAAATTATAAATAAATGTATATTTTATTTTTAATAACTTATATTTAAATATTTTATGTATCACATTTACATTAAATTACTATTTTTGCTTAAAAATAAAAATAAAAATAATGTTAAATTTTCTATAACAATTTAATAATATTAAAGAGTATACTTTTTATTATTTTGATTCTCTTATTTATAATTATAAATAAATAAATTGACTTAATGAAGTACCAATTTAAAATTTAAATGTTAATATATATTATTTTATATATAATAATAATTTAAAAATAAGTTATAATCTCAATCCGACTTATCCGATTCGAAAAATTTAATCTGTTCGAATTCGGATTGGTTCGGATTAAGTATATTATCGGATCAGATTCGGATTGAATATCTTCAAATCTGCTTCGGATTGGATATGATTCAGATTGATAAAAAATTGACAGTTTCGATCTGTTGGTCAACCCTACTTGAGATGACATATAAAATATTAAGTTGTGTTAATATCTATATAATTAAGTTATTATTTAAATTAGTTTCTTTTTTATGCATATATTTTATATTTAAATTGATGTCAAATTAGATAATAAATTTTTATTTTTATTTTTTTTTCTATTTAAAATATAAAAATAATCTTTTTTAATTTATTATTTAAAAAAATTTAAATTATTTTACTTAACTTAATTTTTAAAGGAGTATTATATATTCAACTAAACTATATTTTATAATTTAGTAACTTGATAACTTTAATTTTATAAATTAAATATAATCATATTTTTTTTAAAATTGAGATATATTAATTATTTAATTATTATTATAAATATAAATATAAATATTTTATACACTAATTTTTTTTTATTTATAAAAAGGACGGACACATTCAATATGCAAAAGCTCAAGCGACTAGAAGTGAAATTTTGTCAGACCACAAACATCTTCCTCTGAAAACACTTGGAAAGAGACTAGCTAGTTCACAGAAGAGCGAAAAAGAGAGAAGGATCATACAAAAGCATGCTTTGTCGGCCATTAGAGCTTCAACGAAGAGGTCTGGCCCGTTCTGTTCTATTCTCACGTTCAACAGGATCATTAGCAGACACCCATCATTGGCTTTGTCGTTACAGAGCCTAAAACTATACCACAACGACGTGGTCTGCCCTCTTTCATTTCCTTTTTTTTGTTCCCCAAGTTTGATAGCCCCCCTGTATTTCCTTAATAAAATAATAGAGAAATCTTGTGTGATTTTATATGCACTTTGAGTTCTTGGTGCAAACGCCGCAATAAAAGGTGTGGGGTCTTTGAGATATTTTCCTCAAAATTTGGCCTGTAGCTCGGAGATCTCTACCATTTGTGGGAAAGTCATAGCTTTGTTTGTGTCACAGTTTTCATAATTCTAATTCATGACCTCCATGGTGTTCACTCTGTCATTTCAGAGAGTCAATGAGAAGTGGTGGACTTGCTGTTTGTACTACCTCTTTTTTGAAGAGTGATCACAGGTCAAAGGTACGTTTATTCCACTATTAATCTGCTACTGGATTGGTGCTTTGATTCTCTAGGATTTTTTTCTTCTAGTTACTTCCTTTTGTTTTTTTCTTTCTATGATGGGATTTATGGGTTTTGTATTGGTCATAGTGTTCAAGAATCTGAGTATTTCAATTTTGAATTTTGGGGTCATTTTGATTGCTTTTAAAGTAATACAACATGATTGGTTTCTAAGATCTCTTAACATTATCCATTTGGGTTTCTTGTTTAATTTTTTTGCATTGGATGATTATTCATGATTTTATGTGTTTTTGGATTTGTGTTAATTGAACTTTAAATTACATGTTGTGTATGAGCGAATAAAAATGACAAGTTTATCTTGAGTACGCGGAACACCCACCTTGTTTCTTACGGATGAAATATGTTTCTGTCTCTTTTTTTCCCCTTCAAATTGTTGCTACAGATAGCATTTGGATGTGGTATGGCAATCCGAAGTAGCTATGCATGTGAATTGTGAAGGTATTAATTACTTGATCGTATGCTGGCAGCACCAGACTGATTTCCTAAAATGCTTCAAAGTCTCAAATATAGGAAGGTTCTGCCTTCGGGGTTTGCAGGAGTTATATTTGTTATCTCTTTATTAGTTTTTACTTCGGAAGGGATGAATTCTGAGGGGCTCTACCTCTTAGAGCTGAAGAAGAATCTACATGACGAGTTCAATTATTTGGGAAATTGGAATGCTTCTGATCAAACACCTTGTGGATGGGTAGGAGTAAATTGCACTTGGGGTTATTACCCAGTTGTCTGGTCTCTTAATTTGAGTAACGTGAATCTATCAGGTAAATTGAGTCCCAGCATTGGTAGCTTAGTTCACCTAGTTTATATTGATCTGTCTTATAACACGTTGACTGGGAATATACCCAGGGAGATTGGGAACTGTTCAATGTTGCAACGCCTTTTTTTAAACAATAATAAATTTGAGGGCAAGCTTCCTGTTGAATTGGGTTACTTGCATAAGTTAATACACTTAAATGTATGCAACAACAAAATATCCGGTGCTTTTCCTGAAGAGTTGGGAAACTTGTCTTCACTTGTTGATCTTGTGGCGTTCTCAAACAATCTTACTGGCCAATTGCCTCGTTCTATTGGAAAACTCAAGAATCTGAGAACATTTAGAACTGGGCAAAATGCTATTTCAGGTAGTATACCAGCTGAAATAGGTGGATGTGAGAGCTTGGAAATGCTTGGTCTTGCCCAAAATAAGATAGGAGGGGCACTGCCAAAGGAGATTGGTATGCTTGGGAGGTTGACTGATGTGATTTTGTGGGGTAACCAGCTGTCAGGGTTTCTTCCAAAGGAGATTGGGAACTGCTCAAGTCTTCAGACTCTTGCTTTATATGACAATGATCTAGTGGGAGCTATACCCACCGAAATAGGGAATATCAGGTCCTTGGAGAAGCTGTATCTTTACCGGAATGGGTTGAATGGAACTATTCCAAGAGAAATTGGAAATCTTACTCAGGCAACAGAAATTGATTTCTCTGAGAACAATCTAACTGGTGATATTCCAACCGAATTTGGTAAGATATGGGGTTTGCGCTTACTGTACCTCTTCCAGAATCAGCTTACAGGTGTAATACCAAATGAGCTAAGTAGCTTGAGGAACTTGACAAAGCTTGACCTTTCAATAAACTACCTCAAAGGCCCTATTCCAAATGGGTTTCAATATTTGACTGAATTGCTCATGTTACAGGTATTTGACAACTCTCTAAGCGGTAGCATTCCTCATAGTCTTGGACTTTACAGCCCACTTTGGGTTGCTGATTTTTCTGATAACCACCTGACTGGAAGAATACCACCTTATCTATGTCAAAACTCTAATCTGATTTTGCTGAATGTGGGCTCTAATAATCTGTATGGTAAAATTCCAACTGGGGTCTTATATTGCAAACCACTGGTGCAACTTCGCCTTACTGGAAACAGGCTTACTGGGAGCTTCCCTTCAGAGTTGTGCAATTTGGTGAACCTTTCTGCCATTGATTTGAATAAAAATAGGTTTACTGGGTCAATTCCTCCAGAGATAGGGAACTGTAAGCAGTTGCAAAGGCTTCATATTTCAGACAATTCTTTTACTTCTGAGTTGCCGAAGGAAATAGGGAATCTGTCTCAATTGGTGACCTTTAACATATCTTCCAATTTATTCACTGGACGAATTCCTTCTGAAATTATCAATTGCAAGATGCTTCAACGACTTGATTTTAGCCAGAACAGCTTCACAGATGCTTTACCCAATGAACTTGGAACCCTTTCACAATTGGAGCTTCTCAGGCTTTCGGAAAATAGATTTTCTGGGAGCATACCTTCAGCATTGGGAAGCCTGTCTCATTTGACTGAGTTGCAGATGGGTGGCAACATGTTTTCTGGCGAGATACCTCCAGAGCTGGGTTCCATTTCAAGTTTGCAGATTGCATTAAATCTTAGTTACAACAATCTCACCGGCAGAATACCATCCGAGCTTGGCAATCTTATTTTACTTGAATTCCTCCTGCTCAATAACAATCATTTGATGGGAGAAATTCCCAGTACTTTGGAGAATCTGTCAAGCTTGCTAGGATGTAATTTCTCATATAATGACCTTACTGGATCTTTACCTGCTACTCCACTCTATCAGAACATGATTCCTAGCAGCTATATTGGCAATAGAGGGCTATGTGGCGGGCCTCTAGGCAATTGTAGGAGAAGCAGCTCTCCTAATCCTGGTCCATCTCTAAAAAATAATGCATCTCCTCGGGAAAAAATTGTTTCAATAATTGCAGCTGTTATTGGTGGTGTTTCTCTTGTTCTAATTGCTGTCCTCTTATATTTCATGAGACGTCCAGTTGAGACAGTTGCTTCTTTACAAGATAAGGAATTTCCATCTTCTGAGTTAGAAATTTACTTTCCACCCAAAGAGGGCTTCACATTCCAAGATCTGGTTGATGCGACAAATAATTTCGATGACAGCTATGTTATTGGAAGGGGAGCCTGTGGAACAGTTTATAAGGCAACAGTGCATTCTGGACAGACTATAGCTGTCAAAAAGTTAGCATCTAACAAGGAGGGGAATAGCATTGAGGACAGTTTTCGGGCTGAGATTTTGACTCTTGGAAAGATCAGGCATCGGAACATTGTAAAGTTATATGGCTTCTACAATCATCTGGGATCTAATCTGCTTCTTTATGAATACATGGAAAATGGTAGCCTGGGTGAGTTGCTTCATGGTGCTTCTTGTAGCTTGGAGTGGCCTACTCGTTTCTTGATTGCACTTGGAGCTGCTGAAGGTCTTGCATATTTACATCATGATTGCAAACCAAGGATTATCCACCGTGACATAAAATCCAATAATATTCTTCTTAATGAGAATTTTGAAGCTCATGTTGGTGATTTTGGTTTGGCAAAAGTTATTGATATGCCTTATTCTAAATCAATGTCAGCCATTGCTGGGTCATATGGCTATATTGCCCCTGGTAAGTTTTGTTTGTCCATATGCAAAAAACTAAACAATGTGTCAGTACAGAGGGAAACTGTATTAGTGTGTGTCTCACACACACACAGTGATTACCTCTCTTCAGCTCCTGTTATTATTATTTTTCCTATTATTAATGAACATTATTATTTGGTCTTTAACACTATTAATGAAATTTCTGCTTTTGTTGCAGAATATGCATACACCATGAAAGTTACAGAAAAATGTGACATCTATAGTTATGGGGTTGTTTTACTGGAGTTGCTTACTGGTAGAGCTCCTGTGCAACCAATAGAACAAGGGGGTGATCTTGTCACTTGGGTTAGACACTATATTCGGGATCGTTCATTGACACCTGGGATTCTTGATGCTCGTTTGGATTGTAAGGACAAAACTACTGTGAAACATATGCTTAATGTCTTAAAGATTGCTTTCATGTGCACGAATTTGTCTCCTTATGACCGGCCATCAATGCGCGAAGTAGTCCTGATGCTTATTGAATCCAATGAGCAAGATGGGAGTTTCGTTTCATCTCCAACTCATGATATTCTTCCAAAAGAGGCATCATAATTGTACGTGCCTGTTCCAATTTTTAGACTGACTTCCCCCACTAATTCCTCCTTTTTGCATTAATTTCTTGTACATTTCCATTAGGTGATTACCCATTTTTTTACAGTATCAGGGTTATTGATGTTGCTCTTTCTCAAATTTCTGTACTTTATTTAAAATTTGAAAGTATTGAGCAAAAATCATTGTTTAGTGAAAATTACCATTTTTTGTGCCGTACATGTTATATGAAATGGATTTACTTACAGGTTATCTGTATATTATTGATGTTTATTGAGCATATTATTGGCACTACTCTTTCCTTAGAAATGTCCTCTTTACTAGTAATTTATTGTTTATAAATGTCCCTAACTTTTGATTGTATCTGGATCATTTTTATGATCTTTAGCTGTGATTCTTTCATTTCTTGGAATTCTCCTCTGTTTTCTGAGATGAAATTGTTCAATATATCAAGTCAGAAACTTTAGAATTATTTCTTGATGACTAGATGTGGATGGCATTATGGCTATCTGTAGACATGAAAACAAAGAGCTAGGTATGGCAATTTGTGGCACAAACTGATACAAATATGACATCAGTCGTCACACAAAAAAGTTCCTTGTTAAAAGTTATTACTAATTGTTTGTAAACATTTGGTTTTCTAAAGTAAACACTTGATTGCTAACATTCACCAGATAAATAATTTAAAATTTTCATAGTTAAAAACATGGGAATTCAGCATGATGAGTACTATACAAACACAAAGAGCTTGAAAGCATAAGATTGCTTAATTGCACTCTTCTTATTTTTCTCCACTATCAACAAAATTTTGAAAGGAAATTTAAGTAGAATATGTGAAACATAAATGATTACTGAAGATTGGCATGATTACTCAGCTACTCAACATGGTGTTTGAGATAATAGTACTTCTATATTGTTGGATATATTTTGTTTTTTGTCTTTACATCTGTACGTTATGATGAAGGAAAAATATACCTAGCAAGCTATGAGTTTGCATAAAATGAGTACCTATTAGGTGAGGTTTTTTCCTGGGATGAATTCATGATATGTGGACATGTTGCTAGGCCTGTACGTGTGAGGGTTGAGTTTAAGTTGCAGAAGGTTCTTATCCCTAGTGTTTGGATGCTTTACAAGGGCAAGACTATTTGGATAGACATACGCTAGGTGAAATCTCCTTATTTTTGCTATGTATGTGGATGTTTCGCTCATGAAACCAGGTTCTGTACTTCTGTTGTAATCAGAAGGATGCTGAAGCAAGGTTTGATTGTAGAAATGATCGCTTTGGAGATTGGCTGAAAGTTGACCTTGCTGCTCCTACTCCTGAGAATGTCAAGGATTTCTATGTGGTAAAGCTGGTGTTTCTGCAAGTGAAAGACTAGTGGAGAGGAAATGGGGGAGAAGGTGGCTGGGAGGAATGGGAAATAGGGTGGCAAAGTTGGGGCTGCTACTAACTCTGCTTCTTCTAGCGGAAATGTTAATGATTCTTGTTTGCTGAGCTTTGCAGGACCTGTGGTTGTTTCAAGTTTAACTTTGGGCAGCGAGGGTCTAAGGAGGTATGCAAGGTTCTAAAGAAAACCGTGCAGGCTAATAACTCTAAGTGCAGCACAGTCAAAACAGGGAAAAGGCAAAGTTAGGCTTTGGAAGAAGTTGAAAAAATTGAAGGATGTGCCCATTGCTGAATGGATTGGAACTGAGAATCTTCCTTCAGCTGATGGCAAGTCTATTAGTGTGCTTTGTTTAGGTGTCCTTTTGTTTTCTTTAAACCTGTTTTTATTTGGTTTCAAGTATATCTTGCCATTAGTGTTGCTTTCCCAAAATTGTATTGACTTCAAGATACTGAAGTCCCTGATCTTTTAACATTCTTTTATTTCCTCTTTTATGTTTTGACAGAATGATGACACAATGTATTTTTACCATTTATGTAACAAAAAAGTGTTTCATTCCTGCTAGAGATTCTATCAGAAGCTAAGATGGCCGAATATTACTGATTGTATCAACCTGCCACATAAGTTGTGAATTTGTAACAAATGATTGTATATAAGTTCTCTTTAGGCAAAGCTTGTCCAAGCTTAATTTGATACTGAAAGATCTACTTAGGTTACAATTTTGGTGGGGGCCAATAGGGCAATTGTCTTTTGTAGATAGATGGTGTTTTCTCCATTTCACTTTTTCAGGTTGGTCTGATCATAAACAAAATGGCTGTAAAAAGATTTAAAAAAAAAAAAAAAAAAACAGAGAAAAAGATATAGAGAATTGAATAACTAATATTATTTTTCTTATAGTAAATCATTGCATAATACTTATTTATTGTTGAGGAAAAAAAGAAAAAAAAGTAGAATCATTCAGTTTCCCAAACAGCCTTTTTGACCCAAGTAGAATTATTCCAGCTAATAAAAAAGCCATTTTCTTGTATCCTCCAAAAAACTGATAAATGACCTGAGTCCCTTTTTTTCTGAAACCCATTCCAGGACGCTATATACCTTGTCCAGAGAGCTTCACAGTAATACAAATCAACTCTCTCATTAACAACCCATTCACATTCTTGGCCTTGTTTAAGAGTTTGATCCACAACATAAATGTTGTCCTTTGACACACAACTGATCTTTATGTCTGATGATGAGTTGCTATTGCTAGACAAGGCATTGAGAATGTGAACAGTAGTAGTGGTTGATGAATTATATTTGGTATTGAGTTGGTTTTTTGTTAATGCTGTGGTGGAAGAAAATATTGAAACAAGAAAAAACAAGATAAAGCAACTCAAAAATTTCAACATTTTGAATTTTTCGATTGATGTAAGTAATAATATGGAGTCTTTCCCTTATTATATAGATGACAAATTAACGACAACAGTTTTGGAAAACGCGGAGTTTATGGAAACGGTTTCGGAATTTTTGGTACGTAGTTATGATTTCTTAATTTTAAAAAATTATTTTCCTTAATTTTCTAATTTTTTTTTTTTAAATAACAACACTACCCATGGAGGAATGAGAATTTATAGATTTACATGCCCTATTTTTCACAAAAAAAATTGACATTTTTTATTAATGCTCTGCATTTTTAAAAATTCAACCAATTTTCTAAAGTTGGAACAATTTCCAAAATTTCTGCAAACTTTCAATAAATCAATTGTTTTTAGAATTTTATGGTTTGTAATTTGGTGCTCTTTATAAAAAAAAATATGTTAATTTTAACGAAAATTACTATGATTTTTTCAAAAACCAAATTATTAATTTCCTTTAGTATTTTATTTAATTAGACGAGATATGTTTTAAATAAACTTTATGTTGCCGTTGACAATGGTCTTCTCAACTGTGGAAAAAATTTATATCCTCTCTCAATATATTAACGACTTATAACACAATAAATATTTAGTAATATTAAAGGGCATCAACCATTTGAGATCTTATAACTTACCTAATTTATATTACATAGTTTTTTAATAATCATATAGGTCATATATTTACATAAAACTAATACTATTATTTACAAATAATTATATAAATTTATAATAAATATTTATTTATTACTAATTTGTTTTCTGTAACAAACTTTATTACTATAATAATATTCTGCGAAAAATAAAGTATGTGCTCTATAACTTATGCTAACCAAATCTCACAATCCTTTAAATTATATATATAAAAATAAAAGTACCAAAATGTGTCCGTACCAATGGGATTCGAACCCCAATTATTATACCTTTTAGGCCCCAATCATTTGGTCATATTGTTCTCCTAAAATACACATCCTTTAAAAATTATACATAAATGGTCCCAAGCCGAAACTGTGGAGTGAGACAGCCCTAAATATAATACACAAAAGCTATTTTTTAAAGTTTTTGTTCTCATATATGATAATGACTTAGAGATTTCACCCTAACAAATATTATGATAGCTAAACTGTACAAGTCTTTGTCTACCAACTTTGGTAATTTGATTTTTGTAAGGAAATTTATTAATACAAATCTTTGTCTACCAAATTTGGAAATTTTTTTTTTATAAGGAACTTTATTACTACAAATCTTTATATACCAAATTTTGTAATTTATTTCTGTAACGAACTTTATTATTTTAATGAAACGTTAAGAATTCACTTACACTAATTATGAGAAAATAATTTTAAGAAATTGAAAAATTAATTATTTTTTTAAAAAAATTCTATCACGTATATAACACATTCTAATTAAATATATATTAAATTTATATGCATATTTAGTATTTTCATTACCATAAAAGTATCCTGCAAAAATAAAGTAGGTGTTTTATTACTTAGGCTACCCAAATCTTGGTTCTTTTTATATATTAATTAATAATTAATTAATTAATTGTCTCAAGCAAGCCTTAGATCTTATATAAACATGCCAAAAACTTTTGTTCCAATGAACATCAATCTCTATATTTCAAATCATGAAGACTATCACATGCATTTTTCTTATTTCTTGCCTTGCATTTTTCATAGTATTTAAACTAATAATTTCAGAACAACAGAACTACTTGTATGGCTCTGAATTTGATGTCCGAGTTATCAATGGCTTCACAAACAACTCATCACTGCCTTTAGTGATTTGGTGTTCATCTCTAGAGGGTGATTTAGGAGGAAGAGCCCTTCAAGAAAGAGATGATTTTAGTTGGAGGGTAAAAACAAATTTTTGGGGAACAGCTCATTTCATTTGCACAATGAAATGGGATGAAATAAAGAAGACCTTTGAAGCTTTCAAAGTTCCAAGAGATGTTATTCGTTGTAATCCATTAAAGAAGTGTTCTTGGTTGGTAACTGAAGATGGGTTTTATTTTAGTAACGATGAAGTTTATTGGAAAAAGGATTTTTCATGGTCATAATTATAATCCTTAGAATTATATATATATATACCACATACATACATACATTGCCATTAATCAAAGCATCTATATATTATTTTGGTGAAGTTTAATGAAGAAATTTAGTTAACACGCAGCGTTATGTTATTGGTATAAAGTATTATGAGTTGTAATTTGTAAGTTATGGTGTATGAGAGTTATCGAAACTTGCATTGTATGATGTATTGTTATGTCTTTCTTCTCCTTATATACTATTACATTAATTTTTATATTATTTAGTTTCTTGATGGATTTTTCCTTTGTTTAAGTATTATTTATGTTTTCTAGACAATTATATGTTGAAGCACATTTTCGTATCTTTTGTGTTTTTCCCTCTGTTCCTGCAAAATTCTAAGATTTGGACACAGGTGCGGTGTTTGCCAAAGACATTATGATCGTAGGTCAGTTTTCTATAAGTTGGTTACTGAAATAATAACGTAATGAAAACGAAAATCCTAATAGGAACGAAATTTAATAAAAATAATAATATTATTATAATATTAAAGTAACATTTATAAAATTATAAATGTAGCAAAATTAGAATATATATATATATATATATATATATTTACATAAAATAAAATGAAAAAAATAATAATAAATGATTATATAAATATGCGATTGAAATATATCATTTCAACGAATTCTTAAGGAGTGTTGGAAGAATACTCGCGTGGGAGGAATGAGTATTACTGATACTCTTGAAATACTTTACATTTCATTCCAAATTAAGAGTTAAATCAAACATAAAAACGGTATGAATCATTCTCATTGCTATTTATAGTTGTTTTAGGCATGCCTAGGATCTAAATGCCATGGGCATATTTTTTATAGGCATGGAGTGATATATTTGGCCTATATGGAAGGATATATTTTTTATGAAATATTATTTAATATATATAATAATAATGAAAGAATAATTATCATTAATGAGAAATAGTGGTTGGATATTCTTATTGACTTTAAATTCAACCAAAGTAGTTATGACTGAGCGCTGAGTATATGCTAAATATGCCCTTTAACTAATCAATTGTTGACGGGATTAATTAGAATGCATTACGTGTACATAGTGAAAAATGTCCCCATTATCACCCCTGTGGATCATGTGACATCAAATATGATATATCTGAAAGGTGGCCAGTGGCACATGCAGTTACACAGAGTAGTATTAAAACAGATATACATATGCAGTCTTGATCTCCTGTGTGCAGGAGCATTGGACTAATATCTCGGGCCCTATATATATAGATTTATAATCTTAGCAAAGTAGATACACATTAATTGAGATCATATTTGTAAATCAACATGTATTCTAGAGTAGTTCAGTTCTTGTATTTGTTGATAGACTTCTTATAGATAATCATGTCATCTTTTAAAGATTTAGATTATTGCCAGTGGATTGGAACTGAGGTGGTTCCCGTGGATGTAAAGCCTCTACATTGGGGGAAGAATCACGTTAAACTCTGGTGTTGTTTTTCTTTACTTTTCTGTTTTACAGTTTTTCTTTCTTGAATGATTAAACTGTTTTCAATCTTTGAGTGGAGTTGTTTTATAAAGCTGGTAGAGACTAGGTTGAATTGGCGATTGTTCTAACAATTAATGGTATCAGAGTTTGCTTCTTTGAAGACTGAGTAGAGTTTTGCAGTGTGTTTCTTGATTTGAAAAACCACATAAATTGTCATAGTAAACTCTCAATATTACATAAGGTAATTTCTTGTTGTTACAGCAAGAATATTAGAGCTTTCATACTTTATGTAATATTGAGAGTTTGCTATGTGTCACAATAAACAATGGTTCGAAAAACTGAAGGAAGGTGATTATGGAAAGGTATTGCCTGGAGATAATTTTGAGTCTGGGGTTGGTAACATTCCATTAAAGCTCAAAGATGGAACTATGAAGATCTTGTTTGAAGTAAGATTTGTACCAGATTTAAGAAGAAATCTGATTTCACTTGGAGCTTTGGATGCTGGAAGATATTCAATCAAATTAGAACAAGGAACAATGAAAGTTCTTAAGGGTGCACTGATTGTTCTTAAGGGAATCAGAAAAAATGGACTTTACATCCTCCAAGGAAAAACTCAAACAGATCAAGGAAATGCTCTTACATCATCATCTACTAATACTTATATTCTTTGGCATAATAGGATGGGTCATATCAGTGATAGGGGTCTCACAGAGTTATGCAAGCAAAGAGTGTTTAATGGTGAGAAGGTATCTCTAATTGGGATATATGAATATTGTTTGTATGGAAAGAAGACAAAGGTAAAAATCAGTATAGGAAGGCACACAACAAAGGAATACTTGATTACATTCATGCAGACTTATAGGGACCAGTATCAATACCATCACTTGGTGGAAGCAGATACTTCTCAAGCTTGATAGATGATTTTTCAAGAAAGTTCTGGACTTATATTCTCAAAAGCAAGGATGAGATACTTGATAGGTTTCAATCTTGGAAGGCTTTGGTTGAAAATCAGACTGGAAGAAAAGTTAAAGTCCTCAGAATAGATAATGGGATGGAATTCTGCAATGAAGCATTTGAAAGATTATGTGAGAAATCAGGTATACAGAGACATAAGGTTGTTGCAGGCACACCACAACAGAATAGCCTAGTTGAGAGCATGAATAGAACATTTTGGATAAGGTGAGATGTAAGTTGTCAAACTCAAAATTGACAAAGAAATTTTGGGCTGAAGCTGTGTAGATAGCAACTTATTTGATAAGCAAATCACTCTCTTCAGCTATTGGGTTTAAAACCTTAGAGAAAATGTAGAGTGGCAAGCATGCTGATTATAGCAAGCTTAGAGTTTTTGGTTGTGTAGCATTCTCTCATGTGAACGAAGGAAAGTTACAACCCAGAGCTAAGAAATGTGTGTTTCTAGGTTACCCAGATGAAGTTAAAGGATACAGGTTATGGGACCTTGAGTCAAGAAAGTGTTTCAATAACATAAATGTAACATTTATTGAAGATGCTTTTCATAATGAAAGGTTACAAGAATGCAGTGAATCAAACACTAGTGATACTGTCTCAATTGAGGTGGAGACTCAGTCTGTGGTACCAATACCTAACCAAAAACATCAAGTTGAATCTGTAGAGGTTGAGATTGATAGTAGGGAAGTAGACACTGAAGATCAAACATGTAATGGACATGTGACAGTAATCAAGGACAATCAACATGACCTTGAAAGTTACTTGTGAGAGATAGGAAAAAAAGAACTACCAAACCAGTAGTTAGATATGGTCATGCAGACATAATTGCCTATGCTCTCTCAATGAGTAAAGACATTGACAGAATGGAACCTAGAACATATAGTGAATATAGTGAAGCTATGTCTAGTGTACATGCAAAACAATGGAAAGGTGCAATGTTGGAGGAAATAAATTCTCTTAAGAAGAATGAAACTTGGGTTCTGGTTAAGAAACCTCAAGCAGCAAGAGTGGTTGGCTGTAAGTGGGTGTTCAAGTTAAAAGAAGGAATTGAAGGTGTTGAATTAGCTAGGTATAAGGCAAGGCTAGTAGCTCAAGGCTACACTCAAAAGGAAGGAATTGATTACAATGAGGTATTCTCATCTGTAGCAAAGTACACTTCAATCAGAGTTTTATTTTCACTAGTTAATCAATACAATTTTCATTTGGAGCAAATGGATGTAAAAACGACCTTTCTACATGGAAGGCGAGAAGAAACCATTTATATGAAGCAATCCAAGGGATTTGAAGTTGAGGGAATGGAAAATCATGTGTGTCTACTAAAGAGGTCCTTATATGGACTTAAACAATCTCTTTGCTAATGATAGAAAATATTTGATACATTTATGGTGAATCTAAAATTTAATAGATATAAATATGATGCATGTGTGTATTTCAGAAATGAAGGTACTGGAAACATGATCTATCTACTTGTATATGTAGATGACATGTTACTAGCAAGTAAGGACATGTCAGACTTACTGCACTTCAAGGAATTGCTCAAAACTGAGTTTGAGATGAAAGACTTAGGGAAGGCAAAGAAAATTCTTGGCATGGAGATCAGGAGGAACAGAAAGGAAGGGAAGTTGTGTATTACACAAACCAATTATATTAAGAAAGTGCTAAGGAGGTTTGGAATGGCATATTTAAAGTGCCATTAGCACCTCACTTTAAGCTTTATACAGATCAATCTCCAAGCATAGAAGAAGAATTGGAAGAAATGAACAACATACTATATTCAAGTGCTATGGGCAGCCTTATGTTTGCAATGATTGTAACAAGACTTGATCTAGCACATTCAGTAAGTGTTGTAAGCATATATATGTCAAATCTTGGGAAGCAACACTGGTCAGGAGTAAAATGGATCCTGAGGTACTCTAAAGGGACTTTTATAGTAGGTTTGGTATACAAACAAAACTTACTGGAAGCGACAAAAGTAGAGGGGTTCATTAATGTTGATTTTGCTGGGGATTTGGATAGGAGAAGGTCACTTACAGGTTATGTGTTTACATTGTTTGGGAATATTGTGAGCTGGAAGAGCAATTTGCAATCTATTGTGGCTTTATCTACCATAGACGCTGAGTACATTGCTTGTACAGAGGCAATTATGGAAGCTCTATAGATGGAAGGTCCGGTGAGCAAGTTGGGAATAACACAGGATGTTGTGGAAGTGAATTGTGACAATCAAAGCTCAATTCAATTGACTAAAAACCCAGTATTTCATGAAAGAACAAAACATATTGATGAGAAATTCTATTTTATCAAAGATGTAATAAACAAAGGACTGGTGGTAGGGGTGAAAACTTCTGACACGATACGATAGCACGATCCGAACGCGACACAACACAAATTTTTTTTTTAGTAAGAATTGATCAATAATTTTTTTATGTTCTTAAAGATTTTGTTATTTTTTACTATTATAAATAGGTAACATAAAAAAATACAAGTAAATTTTTTAATGTGTTAACCAACACGAAAAACACGACATGATTGACACCCCTAACTGGTGGTGGTATCTAAAGTACCAACTGAAGACAATCCATCTGCTATGTTTACAAAGGTTGTATCGACAAGCAAGCTCAAGCATTATCTAGAGCTGCTCAGAGTTGGTGAAGGTTAGAGCAAAAAGGTTGGAACCACCTGTTGAGCAAGAATACACTAGCTAATCTACTTGATGTCAAGGTGGAGATTTGTGGATCATGTGACACAAAAATGATATATCTGAAAGGTGGCAAGTGGCATGTACAATTACACAGAGGAGTATTAAAACAGATATACATATGTAGTCTTGATCTCCTATGTGCAGGAGCATTGGAATAATATATCGGGCCCTATATATATAGAGTTATAGTTCTAGCAAAGTAGATACACATAAATTGAGATCATATTCTTGTATTTATTGATAGACTTCTTGTAGATAGACAGAATTGAGAGCCTTGTTATTGCTTAGTTCTTGAGATTCTAGTGTGAAGCTTTGTATCGTGTCATCTTGTAAAGATTCAGATTATTGCTAGTGGATTGGAATTGAGGTGGTACCCGTGGATGTATGCCTCCACATTGGAGGAAGAACCACGTTAAACTCTAGTGTTGTTTTTCTTTACTTTTATATTTTATAGTTTTTTTTTGTTGAATGATTAAACTGTTTTCAATCTTTGAATGGAGTTGTTTTATAAAGCTGGTAGAGGCTAGGTTGAATTGGTGATTGTTCTAACAACCCCTATGCTTTTTGGGATGTTGTCTCTAGAGGGTGATAATGTTTATGTGTGCAATCAAAATATGCGGCGAGGTTAGGTGTAGCACGAGAAGTTTTCACTTTCATTACTGCATCTGGTATCCCTGTTATCCTTGTGCAGCAGCGAGCCAGTCATTCTTGATGAAGTACTACGTAGAATTTTATGAGTCAGTGCACACTATTTTGAATTGGTGTTTAATCAAGAATGCAATCCTTTGGAAAATGACTAGTTGAATGAGAATGCTAGGAACATATTAAATATAACTTGAAGTGATAAACATGATACAATGCAAAGAGGCTAACTTATGTGTTAATCTGTGATGAAACTCTTTCAGAGCTGGTATGATCTAACCCCAATCTTCTTTTGTAGTTTTACAATTAAATCCATAATGAAGTTTATTTTACTATGCATTCCATTTGTTTTCCAGATGGTATGAATTCTTACCCATTGATTACTTTGTTTCGCGCAATGTTTTAATGAAAAAGAAATCTCAGCTTGCAACAATGATATTTTTTTTTATACAACAAAATTCACACACAAGGTAATTTCAACTCGAATTTTAAATCTTTAACATAGTCAAGTACGCTTCATGCCACATTATAAATCATTTGCACAACAATGACATTTTTGGGTCCCAATTTTCACACTTTTGGCTTCCTTGCAATCCCCTAAAATTATTAAGAATCTTCTATGCTTTATATATGGACTATCGCAGTTAACATGGTAATACAGTAGGCTTGGGTCCCAATTTTTGCGCTTTTGGCTTTCTTGCCAATGATCATGTAGTGCAACAACATATAGCTCATTTTTTTTTTTTTTTTTCAAAGGAGCTCTAAAATCTTCTTCTTTTTATTAATAAAGAGAAAATACATTTGGATGAGATTCGAACTTGAGTTCTTAGTAGGAGATTGAAAGTCTTACTACCTGAACAATAAGAGATTTCCGACGACGTATATCTCACTTGACAACTATGTATTATATTATGTTATTCATTGTTTATGGTTGATGTGATCAAACAATAGAAATTTACCACAAGCTAGATAGCATCTTCTTGAAATACTAAGGCTTCCACCACATCTGGGCATAAGACGTTGCACAAGTTAACAAGTAATACTTCTTTTCTTTAAAAAGAACATTGTCACGGATTTTAAATTATCAATCTCTTCTGTATTGAAAAAGGATATTTATTTATTTATTGCCTTTCATTCCTATATTCTGAGGTAAAGGTAGTGCTCGGCCCATATTTTTAGATATTAATTTGAATCCCCTCTCACAGTTTAGAATATCAGTGAGTATGTATTTCAATGTTGATTGTACCGATTGAAAAAAAGAAGAGGATATTTACCATTACTTAGTAGAATAGTAACTTGGAAATTTATTAAAAATAAAACCCTTAAAATTTATAATAATAAAACTAGCACCTTCAATAATATTAAACGTTTAATATTGAACGGGTCTAAATTGTCGTCGTCGTTTAATTCTAATTGAATGAGTGTTCAAAGAAAAATGACATATTAATCATTTTTTTTAATTGTGAAAATATAAGTTTGAATACAAGGAGTATTAGTTTTGTTATTACAAATTTAAAGGGTACTAATTTTGTTGTTTTCTCTGGTAACTTTGCATACACTTATTACATTTATAATATATTTATTATTTGGTACGTACTACTCATGTTTTGGCCAATGAATATTTTTTATGTACATGTTATTATTAATTTTAAATAGTAGTACCTATCATTACTTGTTCTCGCTGTCAACTAAATTGGGACAAATTAGAACTCAATCGGAACCGTTTACCTCAATTGTGGGTACATAAAACCATATAAAGAACTCTCCCTCTGGACTCACTCAAAGTTTCTTTTTGCAGGTGCAATAAACGTGTGTTGGAGAGTGAAAAAATACAGAAGTTACCTTAATCTCACCCACTTGGTAAATTCATCTAAATTTCATTTTCATTTTCATTTGTATGAAAGAGTCCCAAGTTTGTGAACTTTATATAGAAATTGTTTCTCATTGTTTTCATTTAGAGAAATATCTCAATCATCTAACTACCTTTTCATACTTTTCTAAAATGTTTCCCATCATTCTCATATTAGCTGCCCTATTATATATACAAAATAAAATACGATAGAAAGTGATCAAATATATTGTTCTAAAAATACTAGATTGTAATAATTTAAAATTTTTATTGTCCTAAAAGTAACATAAAAATAATAATAATAATAATAAATAAAATTCAATTCATCATTTCTAACTTTAACATCTTGAATAATCATTAACTAATGTTAAATAGAAGCGATCGAAGTTGACCAACATTAATTGGCCTATGACAAACGACGATCGACCATTGACTGATTGCATATAGGCATGGATCAAGGTTGGTTAATTATTGGCCGTCCTTTTTTTCATTTTCTTGAGAGCCCAATCTCATGCATCTAGAATATTTCCCTTTCCCTCTTCATAAATAATCTCTTTCAAGCAACTTATGCAAAAAATCAATTTAACTGAAAATTAAAAACATCATAACATTTCTTTTCAAAATTTACTAACAATAAAACAATGTCAAAATTAGCACATTGGCTTTTAGCACAAGGAAAAAGATCTCTCCTCACTTCTTCTTTCCAGCTTTGGCAGCATTTGAAGCCTTTGATTTCGTCACACAACGAATCTTCTTGGCTCTGTTATTTCTCTCCTTTCATCTACCTCTCTACCTTTGTGTCAAGTCCATTTCTAATAAGCATGTACTTTGGTTCATACTTCTTGGTAGAGTCAACTGAATAATAAATTAGCCCAAATTCAGTACATATTTTTCACCAAAGTGGGTACAAAACTTAAAAACAAAGATTGAATAGTGTCCTTCATGTCATACATTCTTGCCAACTTCTACTTTAGCGCTAGCCTTAGAAATAATATTGGGTCTCCCAAGCACATCAACGAATTGCTTTATAGAAATAAGCATGTTTGACATAATAACATCAAATAGTTCATAATATAACAATTCAACTACCATTAAAAATTAAAAAATATATTAATAAAGTTCATAAAAAATCTAACTACCAACTAAGATATCTCTTGTGATTAGAGCTCATTATTTCTCATATTCACCAAAAGAATTATCATTATCATTATCATGACCATCATATTCATCAAGTAATTAATTCATTTATCTCTTTCTTTAAGTTCAATATCCTCTACTTCAACCTACTTTTTTTGTGATTCAACATTCTTCCTTTAGCAAAGAAGAATATATATGCTTGTATTTTTTAAAAACTACTTGTTGGAAGGAACATGAGGTTGCTGAAAAAAAAAAATCAAGAAAAACAAAACAAGAAGTAGATGAAGGGAAAGAAAAAGAATGTTAAAAAATTTCGCTACAAAAATTAGGAATTTTTTATTTTTTATTTTTACTTTGTGGATTATTTTATTGATTTTTTTTGCTTGGGCCGTAATGTTAATGGGCTTTATTTAGAGGTCCAAGTGGAGCTTTAATTATACATTCTAGCCAACAATTTTTTTCTTTTCCTGGTACAAAATAAAGTTAATATGCCTCAATAATCTCGGTGCATAGTATCAATACGTAAAAAAAAGCTTAAGTCTCAATAATAAAAAGTATATAAAATTTTAAGTCCTTAATAAATTAGTCTCAAGACTGCCTTAGTGGAAAAATAGCCCCTTAAGGCTAGTCTCACAACGTTTTTGAAACCATGATGGGGAGCTAGCTCAAAAACTTCCATGTTTGTATTCAAGCTGAGTTTGGCTAGGCTTGATGTTGTTTGTCAATGATGGGGTGGTGCCTTCATTCATTTTCTTTTTTGAATTGTATGTTTAATTTTATCATGATCACGTAGCAATTAACTGAAAGTAATATAAATCTAGATCAATTAGTATTACTTTTTAGTATATTTGTAATGAGAGGAATCAAGTTATAGAAGATTAATTCGTGAATTTTTTTTTAATTTTTTTTTTTTTACTATTTTGCCCTTTTTGAAGAACCGGTTAAATAATTTCATTGGTTTTCAAGAATCGATAGAAAAATCTGAACCATTTTTTTTTTCTTTCCTTGAACTACTAAAATTTTCTCAGGTTCTTAAAAAATCGGCAACAAAATTTTGCCTGTTCATACGGGTCACGAAAATATTTTCGTCTATGCTTGTTTCATTGTTTTTTTTTCTAAACCGGCGAAACTTCTTGCTTTAGCCCATTAAAAATCGATGAAATGGTCCAATTTTGTAGTAGTTGAATAAAATGATGATTTGGTCAAATTTTATGGTGTTTTGGGAAAAATCTCAATCTTAATTTGGTTGTTTTAAAAAATCAAATTGAAAACAAGCAAATAGCAATTTGCTCTATTCCAAAAATTAACTATTTTACCTTTCATACTGTTCTAAATCCAACTTGTCTCATCAGTCCATCCATGTTTCATCTAAGAATATTAAATAATGCACCGATCCATTTATTTTTTTATTCATCATCATCTTCTTGTCCATTGTCTCCCATCAAAACATATTCATTAAAATATTATCATTTACATCTTCAACTAAATTATTCATTTATAGTATTTACATTAAGATTCATCATTTTCTTGATTTAAGTGGTCGAATCACATAAATGATATATTTATTCTCCCATGCATTAGTACATATATATCATAAACCAAATTGCATCATTTTCTAACACTACCAACAAGTAAATGAAAACCATGGATAGAAAACAAGAGGAACTTCAATTTCTTGGCGTCTTTGACATCTTCAAAGAGTCATTCAAAACAATTTTCTCTAAAAAGAAGATCTTTGGCCAAATCACTTTAGCATTTATCTTCCCTCTATCAATCATCTTCGTAGCTCATTACATAGTTTTCGAAACACTTCTTGTCGATGTTCTTTACCGTTTTGATGATTTGGCTTTATTTTCAAAGGGTGATCCTAATCATGGTAGGATATCTCATTTAGTTACCATCAAATTGATTATCTTTGGTCTCTCCAATGCTATTTTCTTCACTCTTCTTCTCCTTTTCTCACTCCTTTCAACTTCTACTCTTGTTTACACCATTGCCTCTATATTCACAACCAAACAAATCACATTCAGGAAAGTCACAAGTGTTGTTCCCAAGGTTTGGAAAAGACTTATTTTAACTTTCTTGTTGGGTTTTGCCATTATTTTTGTTTACAATATTTTGGCAGGTTTAGTTATGCATACAATACTTGCTTATGCTGATTATTGGAGCCCAGAAAAGTTTCTTATTAAGATAATTTCTTCAATGGTGTTGTACTTTTTTGGGTTTGCGTGTATTGGATCAATCTGGTACTTATCAATTGTGATCTCTGTGCTTGAAAATTCTAGTGGGATTCAAGCTATGATCAAGAGCAAGAATTTGATAAAAGGCAAAATGGGAGTTGCATTTGGATTTTCAATTTTACTAGGCTTTTGCTTGTGGGTACTATTGATTTTATTTCAGACTTCATTGGCTGGAGGAGGCTTGGTTACTATGATTCTTGCAGGAATTCCAATATTGTTGCTGTTATCAATTTTGATTCTCACTGGGCTTGTTATCCAAACTGTTTTCTACTTTGTATGTAAGTCATATCACCTTGAGAATATTGATCTTACAGTCCTTGTGACTAATGATCTTCAGAGTTAGCATATTAATTGTAATGATATAGGCTCTAAGGTTATGTTTACATGGTTAATCAAATGTAATGAAAATGGTATTATTTTATAGAATTGAATTGAAATAAAAAAATGTTACAATCAGTTTTATGTTTAATTGGTTTGAACAATAATGGATTCAACATGATGGTACATATATAAAATTGTAAGCAAAATTTTACTGCGTCTACATGGGGATAAAAATAGAAAATAACATTTTATTATATTAAGTGCATAGTGTTATTTGTTTCTTGAAGTGCTTTAATTTTTGGGAAATCACTATTAAATTGTAGCATATTTCATAAGGAGGATGAATAAACAAATTTTATAATGTAGAGTTTGAGTGTGAAATTTTCATATATACAAGGCAAAAGGAAAGTTAAATGGATGTGTAAAATTTTTACATATGGTCAGAAAAATTAATAGCGACCAATAAGTAATGTATTTGAAAAATTTTGTGTGCAAATTTTTTTATGGTTAGCATTCTTCAAGAATTAAATATTGAGAAAAATATCGACATGTACTTTACTTATTACAAAAATAATACTTAAATTTTATATTTAATTTTTTAACAATTTATTTTTATTGTTATTAAAAAATGATTGTACAGAGATAAAGTTTTATATATATATATATATATATATATATATTCCACTTGTGAAAATATCAGATTATTAGGCTCATAATAGAGTTGTTACGTTGATTGGTTGTTATTTAATAAAACAAAGAGCTAACGGGAGAATCAAACGGAAACTAATTCGGCAAATATAATAATCAACATTATATGTGCAGCCACACTACTAATTAATCAACAAAAAAATAATAAGCAAAAAAAATAAATAGATACACAAATTTAACATGATTCTTCTCTAAATTTTGAAATTTATATCCACAACCTAATTACGTACTTGAGTAATATTCCACTATGAATTAAGATGATTACAACATATGCTTTTCAACAAGCAGTGAAATCATCTAATCTCTTCATAGTACAAACTTCACCCGATCTATTTAAGTCCAAGAATTTTCCTAAGTCCCATAATTCTTTAACGAAGATATACTTAGATTCTAATGCTAACGATATATTAAAATATGAGAAGATAATATCTTTGAGAAACTTAAATTCAAGAGTTACCAATAATACCAAGCTTCATTTCCCACGTGCAATGGAGAAAAACTATATTTTCACTTGCTTCTCTCTTTCTCCCTTCAAGCTCTCTAAATTCTCTTACCAAACCTTGAAGAGAAAAAACTTACACTTTAGGGTAGCATTAAAGAGACTTCACAAGCTCTCACACTCAATTATGGAGAAATCCCTTGTGCTCTCTTTTCTAGCGACCTCTTCAAAGTGCCAAATAACCTCTCTTTGTTGAATTTTAAAGTGACAAAATGAAATTATTTTTATTTATAGCACACACTTAATTATATTTGCAATGTTATGACACAACCTCACTCTTGCAAAAGTGATTACAATTCTCACTCACACTAACTCACCACACACTTTGTATATATATAGCCATCATATGTATATTCTAGTAGCTTCTAATTATTACTATTTGTTTAATACATAATTCTAGATGATTCAAAATATTTCTAATACTCCTAATATCTAGAATCTTCAAGCTAAACTATTTCTAAATTATTCTAGAAATAGAAAATTGTAGATATATGTAGAGAATTAGAGAGAGGAGGTGATGATAATATTTTAACACTTTCCCTCAACATCGACTCTCTCTTATTCCTCCTTTGTTGATCATGCCAAGTTTTTGTCGTAACTCTTCTAACTTCATAACCCTAAGACCTTTTGTAAATATGCCTGCTACTTGGTTGACTTTTTTTTTTTTTTTGTTTAAGCTCTATATTACCTTGTAGTACCTTTTCTCAAAATAAAATGGTAATGCACCTCCACATACTTGGTTCGTGCATGAAACACTGGATTCTCCGCTAGACGAATTGCCGATAAGTTGTCATAATACATAGGTACTAGATAATCGATTGTTTGGTGTAAGTCTTCAAGGACTTGCATCAACCACATACATTCTTGAGTTGCCACCGCTGCTGCTCTATATTATGCTTCCGTTGTTGATAATGACACATTAGGTTGTCTTTTGCTACACCAAATTGCTCCTCCAACAAGCTTGAAAACATAGCCAGTGGTTGATCGACGCTTGTCATGATCTCCCGCATAGTCCGCGTCACAATAACCAATCACCCTACATTCTTCATTCTTTTTATATAGGAGACCAAAATCAAGGGTATCTTTCATATACCTTAGTATTTGCCGAACCACTATTAAGTGAGTCTTCTTTGGTTTTTGCATATAGCGACTTACTATGCCACTGTATATTTGGTCGTGTTAACGTTAGATAAATGAGACTTCCAACCAATTGTAGGTACATGGTCTCATCTTGTAAGTCTATTCCCTCATGTGCACAAAGCTTGATGTTGGCTTTTAATGGTATGGATATTGACTTGCATTCCAACATCTCAAACTTATGTAATAAATCTTTTGCATATTTGTGTTGGCACAAGAATAAGCCTTCATCTGTGTAATCCAACTCTATTCCAAGAAAATGTTTTAACTCTCCAAGCTCTTTCATTTGAAAACGGACTAGTAAATTCTCTTTTGTTCGACGAATTTCTTCTTCGTTGTCTCCAGTGATGATCAAATCATCAACATACACTAGGATGATTGTTATTCTTGTATTTTCTTTCTTGACAAACAAACTTGAATTAGCAGGTGCTACCATGTAATCACTCATTATTAAGAATTTTGCAATTTTGCTATACCATACTCGCGGTGCCTGCTTTAACCCATAAAGCGCTTTTCTTAGCTTGCACACATAACTTGGGAACTCTTTGCTTTCAAATTCTCTTGGTTGCTCCATAAATATCTCTCGATCTAGGTCTCCATGTAAAAAGGCATTCTTTACGTCCATCTGCCATAGTCTCCAGCCTCTACATGTTGCAAGTCCTAGTATGACATGTATAGTTGTTAACTTTGCTACTAGACTATCATAGTCCAATCCGTATTGTTGAGGGAATCCTCGAGCTACTAGCCGAGCATTATATCTCTCAATAGCTCCATTAGGACGAATTTTTAACTTGTAAACCCATTTACATGATATAGGTTTTACATACTTTGGCTTTGGCACCAACTCTCAAGTTTGATTTTGTTTAAGAACTGTAATTTCTTATTCCATGGCTTTTACCCATTTGAGGCTCTGAGATGCCTCCTCGTACGTTGCTGGTTCTTTCACATAATCTTGTTCCACTAATGCACTATTGACGTGCTTGGGATTTAGTTGCTTGATATTCTTTGATTCTTTGTGATGTATGCCAACTTTCCATGGCCTTTGTAATGCTTTATAAATCTCGACTACTCCTTCATTGCTCGAGTTTTGATCCCCATACTCTTCAACAGAACTCGATGCCATCTTCATTGGCACTCATATAAGCTTTTCCTCAAGCTCATGGAAACTATCTGCCAACTCTACTTGGCCTCTGTTGAGCTTCTCATCAAACTCATTGGAACAATTTGCCAACTCATCTTGGTCTTCTTTGAGCTTCTCCTCAAGCTCATTGAAACAATTCGCCAACTTTGCTTGGCTTTCACTAAGCTCCTCCTCATGCTCAGTTATTGCAAAGGATGCCTCAACATCCCATTCCTCCTCACTAGGAGTAGACTTTTGATCATTTGAGATTGCAACGTTACCTTCCACCGTTTTCTTTTTATATCGGCAGTCTCTCGTGTAATGATCTATTTTGCTGCATACATAACATGGACCATTACACTTTTTCTGCTCCTTGATCTGACCTCCCTTCTTGGTATAAATACTTTGAACTCTCTCTACTTGAGAATCTTCTCTTTCAAATTCATTTTCTTTAGATCCTCTGCTAGGTCTCCAATTACATCGATCTTTTCTTTGACCACTAAAGAGTGCCTCCTCATTACTCTTTAATGAGACCTCAGACATTTACTTTGTCAATGCTTTTTGATCGACAAGTAAATTTTCTAATACTACCAGAGAAGGTAGAGTTGGCCAACCTTGCACAGTAGTAATAAATCCTCTATAATTAGGATTTAACCCATGAATAATAATTCTTTTTATTCTAGACTCAGAAATATTAGCAATAGGATTTAATTATGAGATTTCACGACAAAGATATTTTATCTTGGTAAAATAATCGTTAATTGACATATCTCCTTGCTTGACTAATAGAAGCTCGTTCTCTAGAAGCTGCAATCTTGTATCATTCTTCTTTGAGAAAAGTGTTGCAAGAATGTCACATGCTGCCTTTGGTGTGTCACAATGCTTGATGTGCTCTAATATTTGATCTTCCACTGATGCCCTGATCACGTAAATAGCCTTTAGCCTTGTCTGCTTTAATCTTTTATTTCTTCAAAGCACCAGCATCTTGCGGTGCTGTGACCTCCTCGCCACCCACAATTTCCCATAAGTCATGGCATTGAAGATAAGGTTGTATATGTAATGACCATGTGCTATACTTGTTGTTGTTGAGCTTCTTTTCTACCCTTTGTAGGTCTTCTATTATTGTGACTTGAAAAAACCTTTATGTTATCCAAGCAAGCTTGATCTCTAATAAGCTTCACAATCCTCTATGATTATGCATGACTCCACTAAAAGCTCCAACAAAAATTCGGCCCGTGATCAACTCGCTTTGATACCAAATTGATGAATTTTAAAGTGACAAAATGAAATTGTTTTTATTTATAGCACAATTATATTTGCAATGTTATGACACAACCTCACTCTTACAAAAGTGATTACAATTCTCACTCACACTAACTCACCACACACTTTGTATATAGATAGCCATTATATATAGATTTTAGTAGCTTCTAGTTATTACTATTTGTTTAATACATAATTCTAGATGATTCAAAATATTTCTAATACTCTTAATATCTAAAATCTTCAAGCTAAATTATTCTAGAAATAGAAAATTCCAAATATATGTAGAGAATTAGAGAGAGGAGATGATGATAACATTTTAACATTTTACCTCAACACCGACTCTCTCTTATTCCTCCTTTGTTGATTATGTCAAGTTGTTGTCGTAACTCTTCAAACTTCATATCCCCAAGTCCTTTTATAAATATGTCTGCTACTTGGTTAATTGTTTTTATTTGTTTAGGCCCTTAAACCCTAAAAGAGCTCTTAGTGAACATATATAGTCCTCTCGTATTATTTACCTAATTACCTATTCAATTTGAGAAAATGCTACCACAGGTATAATTTTACAGCAATACTCGCAAAATGAAAAATAGTAGACCATTTCTACGCAAAGACATTTTGTTCTTCTTCTACATATACTATGCAATGCTCCTAGCTTAATCCCTCACATTAGTTCTCACTACTACAATTTGGGCAATATAAGACGGCTTATAATTTAGAGTGAGAAACAAATAGGACGGTCTCAAGTATATGGCCGTCCTATAAGAAATATAGGACGGCTATTACGGAAAAAATTAGGCGGAACTTTATAGGACGGCTATTAGCCGTCTTAAAAAAAATTCTTTTAGGACGGCTAATAGCCGTCCTATATGTTACTATATAAGACGGCTATTAGCCGTCCTATATAGTTTCAATACTGGATAAAAAAAAATAAAAAAAAAAAATTCTTTTAGGGCGGCCAGTAGCCGTCCTATAAAATTCTTTTAGGACGGTCAGTAGCCGCCCTAAAAGAATTTTTTTTTTCTTTTTTCTGTGTTCCTCCTAAAAGAATTTATAAGAACGAGTGTAATTTTTTTTACTTATATATCTTTCTCCTCGCAAGTGAACCTAACTCATTTTAAGTTAAAAAAATTTCAATCCCTCATCCTCCTCTTTCTCACCACTCCTTCCTCTCCTCCTCTTTCTGACCACTTCTTCCTCTCCTCCTCTTTCTCACCAGGATACTCATCCTTATCCCCATCCCCTTCAATATCACCACTAACAATAATTTATTTTTGCTAGCAGATCTGGTAGCATGTGAAGACTTTGATTATTTATTCTGCACTTATTATTTATTTTATTCTCCACTTTGGGTTGATATTTGTATTTTGCTCGACTTTAATAATTATTTTTTTCTTTAAATAGTTAGACATTTGATTTCTTTGTTTCCTTTTGCTCACTCTGATCATTCTCTTTTCTTGATTTTCGTTTGCCATTTTTTCCCCCATCTTTGGCCATTTTCTTTGCATTTCTGTTATGAGAGTATTAATGATATTTGGCTTGTTAGTTTCTTATTGTGAATCTATGGGTTAAATTTTGATTATCAGGTTGAGTCCTAAAAAGAAAGAGGGAATTGAAAAACTAAAGCGGGAAAAGAAAAATTGAAAGTCGCGCCAATTTTTTTTGAACCATATATATGTATATGTGATGTAAATTATGGATATTTTTGGAATGAAATTTATTCTGAAATCGTGTTTCTAGAATAAAATTAATTTATACATGTTATATATAAATTTCAGTACTGAACGAACACAGAAAAAAAAAAAAAAAAAAAAAAAAAAAAAACAATTTCTTTTAGGGCGGTCAGTAGCCGTCCTAAAAGAATTTTATAGGACGGCTACTGACCGCCCTAAAAGAAATTGATTTTTTTATTTTTTTTTTTATTTTTATGGCCGTCCTAAAAGAATTTTATAAGACGGTCAGTGGCCGTCTTAAAAGAATTTTATAGGACAGCCACTATAAAATTTTTTTATAAGACGCTCCGTGAACGTCCTATTTTTTTTATTCTTTTAGGACGGGACTTTATAGGACGACCACTGGCCGTCCTATAAGACTTATATGACGGCCAGTGACCGTCTTATAAAGGTAAATTTGTAGTAGTGTCTCCAACAATATATTATTTTATTTTATTTTTTGCGTGCACATTTTCCAGAATTTCATGCGAATTGCCAAATACATATGTTGTATAACAGTAAAGTTTTTACATAGGTAGCCAAATAGAGTTGATTACGAATATGTATAAATTTTGTACAGCCCTATATAAACTTGTCTTCTACGCAATACAGGGCCTCAAATTTTATGAAGTCTACAATGTAAAGTTCCCCAAGCCTAAATAAATAAGGCAATTTCCGTATGTTTTATGCTCAGAAAGAGAAAGTTGGTACGTTCTTGGAATTTTATAGCCATAGATATATAAAATACAAACCGATTTCTATATTATATTACGGGGTTCCTTTTTAATTATTATTAGAATCTGTCTTTTGGGCCAGAGATTTTGATTACTACATTAAAATAGTTCGATCTTTCAATTATTAATTGTTTAGACATCATCTCTTTGCTATAAATTTAACACTGTTTCAAAGTTTTGGTTTGTCTTCTGCAAGGCAACTACTACCTTGAAACATATTACAGTTATAGATTTCTCGCTACTTGGGTAAGTTTTGTTGCTCTAACATTGGGTTATTCCATTTCTTGTTCTAGGTTCAATGCAATTTTGTTTACTTCTTTATTTTATTTTATTTTTTATATATCTATATGAATTTAGTGTTGAACTGTGTTTCAAGACAGACCAAGACTGTAGCTTTGAGTTTAACGTTCACGAGAATTGTTCTTAGAAAGTTCCTTTGTAATTAATTTGTTTCTTGGGATAATGAATTTCAGGTTTGGCTCTAATTGTGTTAAGTAATCTGTGAAATTGGGTTGTTTGATTGTGTTTTCAATTGACAAACCTGTTTAGGATTAGTTTTTTAATATATTGCGGGATATGGCATTCGAAGCAAAACGTCCTCAAAATTGCTTATATGTATACATCATCATTCTCCTTTTTTATACACAACACGTAACAAATATTTATAAATCAATAATTAAAATTATTAATATAGCTATAATATTATATTAGAAGTTGTTGAAAAAAAATTCTTAAATAAACTTAATTTATTGGGAGAATAATTAATATTATTTTTATACATCTATCAAAATTTATAATTTAGAAGAGTTAATTTTCCAAAGATTTTTGAATATAGTATCAGAGTTTTAGATTATTTGCTAAAGGCCTAGTAATCAAATTATTGAATTGCAAGTGTTTGTTCTATAGGATGTTTAAAGCCAATACTTGTGAATAAATGATAAATGTATAAAAATAATGTCGAACATTTTACAGTAACTTAAAATTTTCTAAGAATTGGCCTCCAATAATTTATAACAGTTTGATATTAGCTTTTAGAAAAAAAAAAAAAAAAAAAAACTTTGTAAACCGTGCATTTTTGTTAAAAATGTTTGACATTTTTGTGATTTTGCTAATCTTATTAGTAAATCATATGATATAAGTTTGAAAATTTTGGAGTTTCATTTTTGCATCTTACAAAAAGAAAATAAAACTTATTTGAAAGTTTGACTTTCTTTTGCAGTTGAAGCTGCCTAATTTGTTTCCGGAATTGGTATATCTTATCCCATAATAATGACAATTAAAACCAATGGATTCGACAAACTGTCACTCCCAGAGGAATTGTTAAAAGTTCTCGAATCAGTGGCTTATGAATTTGGGGACATAATGGAGGATTTGGAAACATTGCAGATCACTCCATTAAAGGGTGCAATGACTAATAAAGTTTATAAGATAAGTTGGCCAACAAAGAATTCTCATGATCTTGTTCGACATGTATTGGTTCGATTATATGGAGAAGGGGTTGAAGTTTTCTTCAACAGGGATGATGAAATAAGAACATTTGAGAGCTTATCAAACTATGGTCATGGCCCTCGTCTTCTTGGAATGTTTAAAGCTGGTCGTGTAGAGGAGTTCATTCATGCTAGAGTATGTGCTTCATTACTATTTTTTTTTTTTCTTTCTTAATAGTTCATTAGTACATAAAATTTGAAAATGTATAATTTAATTATCAAACTTATAAAACTTTATAAATAAGTCTTGGACCGACAACTAACATACATATTTATGATTTAAAATTTTAATTTATATGTAAATATCTAAAATTTTTAAGATTAAATCAAACAAGCTAAACAGTTTTAAAGATTTTTAATTAAACTTATAAAATTGTCCCTTTTAACTTACAAAAGTTACACTTTAGATCTAAACTTGTTGAACACTTACATTTAGGTTCTAAATTACAAGTTTACGGACTTTAATAAGACTAATTTTTAACCTGTAAGTTTCAGAACCTAAATGTAATCTCCAACAAGCTATTTTAAGATTAAAGTGTAACTTTTTTGTTTTGGGGTCTAAGCGCATGAATCAAGATAGAAGTCACCAAGTTCACTTTTATGCGATAAGAACTATATATCATAGGTTATTTATTTTATTTTTTTGACATTTTTTTTATGTCCGTTATTATCTTCATGATTGTGGTTTTAATTAGTTTACTTTGAAAATACAAAAATAGTTTTTAATCTAATTTGATGCATACATCAATCAACATGACATAATTTAATTGAAATAAATTATCTCACATCTCCAACTTTACATTCATTCAATAACTAACACATCTCTTAATATTTATACAATATTACTTTGCTATGATAGTCATATTCTTTGGATGATATTCACCTTCCATCAATGTCCTGACTATTATTATTTAAATTAATTTTATTGTCTCTCTTTAGTTGTCCATTTATAGTGGCCACTAATTATCTTTTGTTAGATGTACATAATTAGGCACTTTGTGAGGAGGGACATATTAGTGGGTTATCTTATATATTGATTTTATATAATAAGATTCTGTGAGCACTTTAGAAATTGAGAGGTGATCAGTTAACAAAGGCCAGTTAGTAAAGGCAGAGAATCTTTGGCTATATTTGTTTGTATATAGAAGTTTGTATTTAATATTAAAAAAAAGGTCCTTCTTGACTTTATATGCTCAAAAATGTATAGAAGCGTCTTATTTACTGTAAATATAATACTAAATTAGAATCTATTTCTTTTTTCTGCAAATATTAGTTTGCTAGCTAGGAATATTACATACATTATTGTTTTGTGAAAATGCAGTGATCTTATGTGACTTACTATGTATGAGTGGTGTAGAGTGAAGGAGTCTGGACCCTTAAGAAGGTTATCTAAATTTTCAATATATATAAATATAACGAAAAAATAAAAGAGGAAATTAAGAAAAGTATAAATAAAACAAACATTAGTTTTTTTGCTAAGAAATATAAACATTAGTTTAGGATTCTCTTATATCATTAGTGGTATCAGATACATAGTTTGTATAGGCTAAAGTAATACTAGGATATACGTACGGCACGTGACAGGACTTAAATTAATGATATTCTTTTATGATTTATTATATCGTTTGAATAAGTACAATGACTTAAATTAATTCAAAGTTAAAAATAAATAAATCCAAACCTACCCAAATGATTTTATGATTAGCCTTTGGTCTTCTATTAAATTTAAAAATGCCAACCTAACCTAATCCAAAAATATAGTTGAGTTTACAAAATTTGGCTCGAACTCAGCTAAAAACCTAATGCTCAAATTTATATCCCTGGTTTTGATTAATGCTCCAAAACTAGAAGCTTAAAGTTATTATACACATGTAGTCTATTAGTGGTTGGAGGAAATCAAGGTCAAAATAATCTTGTTACCCTTTGATAAGAGCACTTTAATCTCGTTTATTAAGTTGGGTAGGTTTTAGTCAATTAGTTTTTAAATTTAATCAATTTTGTCCAACTTTGTTCGAATGATACTTTTTCAACGACAAAATTGTATTTATCTTCTTCTTTTTCTTTGTTGGTTAAAGGACAAAATTCTCATTAATTATCAAAATTCAAAAGATACATTAAGCATTAGATTTAACCTTGAGGCACACATCAAATCTCCAAAGAAGTTCACCAAAAACATCATTATATTATTAGGAGAAAAATTGTGATCAAAATTACTCACTTGTGACAAAAAATGAACTTCTAATGCTAATTCTCTTAGTCAATCAACCCCAATTTCAATAATAGATTACTATAATGATTCAGTGACTTGTACTCAAAACTAGAAATTACTCAACTTTTGATCACCTTCAAAATCTGATGACACTTTAGACACAAACTTCTAAGAGGCATTTCTACAAACACCTTCAATTCAAAGCAAAACAACAACAACAACAACAACAAACAAACAATAACAGATTATACCAAAAACGACGACAACACTTACAAGTTCTCACCCAAACTAGAATTGTAGGACAAAATCCAAACAACAAACCAAAGTTATTCCAAAACAGGAAAAGAAAAAAAAAAACCCACTTAGCAGAAAAGTTGGAGAAGAAGCCAAGGAGAGCAACGAAGTGGCCAGCACCGCTGCAAATGGCAACAAACAATGACGCCGTACAGACAGAGTCAACTAACTTGCAGAATCAAGAACTCGATACCAACAAAGAAAAACTACCCCGAAAACCCAAATCGATGGCCAAAACCCTTATAAACTACAAGCAGAAAAAGGCTGAGAATAAAACCTATATTTGACCCAAAGAAAACAAAAAAATTAGCGTTGGAGCAAACAAAGGTAGACTAGAAGCAAATCGGGAACGAATAGAGCTGAGCCAAATAGGAACGACGCCCTCACAACCAAGCACGACATACGACTCTCAAAATCCTAAACAAGAGACAAGCGAAAGGAATAAAATTGGATTTATCTTAAACATAACATTTTCTTTATAGTATTCTTTTTTTAAGCTCATTTTTTTTTTTTTTATATAATCTCACGATCTTTTCGTTCCCAAATAAATATAATTTCTCTCAATTTCTCTTTTTTAAGTCTCTTTCTTCATTAAAAATAATGAGTTATATGATTTGAATACCCCATATATTAGTCAAAAATAAGATTGGACCCCTCCACTTGTCTTTTTATAAAATATGTCTTTTATTTTATTCATTAAGATTAAATTATATTTAATTAATAAGTATAGTGTTGTAAATAACATAAATGGTCTAATTCTACTTATTTATATTAACCATGATAGTCTAGTTAGTAATGTAAAAAATATTTAAATAGTTGATTAAGGGAGAGATTAGAGTTTTTTTTTTCCTTTATTTTTATTTTTTTATTTTTAAGAAAAGTTTGATATTATCCTTAAAAATTAATACTTTAAAAAAAATGGATTAATTTAATGAACTCTAGGAAAATAAAGGGACTAAAACCGTTCAAAAGAAATAGAACTAAAATATCTTTATTGGAGAGCTAGAAGACCATTAAGACCCTAATCCTGCTGGGGTTGTTTATTCTAGATTCATATTATTCTAATACACCCATCCAGCTTATATTTTTATACAATTTAATTTTTTTTTCTTCCATTTAATACAAGAACATGTTATATATAGAAAACCTTAAGTTTCTTCAAATACTTATTCTAGATATTTCTTGAAAAAGGAAGTAAATTACCTTGTAATACTTTAAGTACTTTATGTGCAATTATAGTAGTATAAACCACATAAAGACAATGTTAATTTTTTTATGCAATCCACCTTTTAAAGTTAGTTTTGCATGTTTATATATTTGCTGTATATTGATATTATATGGAGAATTAGACTAGTTGATTATATTTTCTTCATTGATTTACAATGTGAATCAATTTAACACTCCTAATTAATTCTCATTCTAGAATTCCAATGAAATCTTGTAGTACTTTGTTCTTCTAGGTCCTTGTATTGTCTTATTGGCTTCTCTTAAATTGCTTCTGATGTTATCCTCTTCTACATATGAATTTTGGCAATCATATATATATATATATATAACACGACACTTATCATGCTCTAATGATGGTCTGTTTCAAACTATTTCTTTAATTAAAAGCCATTTCTAATGTTCCAAAACAACATTTTTTAAGGTGTTTAATAATCTTTAAAATAAATGTTTTTAAAATTGTTAGACGCGTTATTAATAATTTTAAGAAAAAAAATAATTTAGATGTATACTAACTTTCTAAAATAATTAATAAAAATTACTCTCATCTCAAAATTTAAATATTTTTTTAAAATTATTTTTAACTAAATCACGTTATTTTAAACCATTTTTAAGATTTACTAACCTTAACCTGCCAATAATCATTACCATACCCACCAAATATTTACAAAGTAAAATCAGCCATTGGGTCGCATATCTTGACAATTTTTGTGACCTTAATTTCCAGACACTTTCAGCTGCTGATCTTCGTATTCCGGAAATCTCAAACCTCATAGCAGCTAAGTTGAGAGAATTCCACAAAATTGAAGTCCCTGCCTCAAAAACTTTGGTTCTATGGAACAGATTGAGGCACTACTCCTTCTTACTATATATGTTTTTTAAATAACGTACACTTCTAGAATTAGATGATCTCTATGTCATGGCTTTGTGTTGGTTTCCAGGAGTTGGCTTAGTGAGGCTAAAAACTATTGCTCCATAAAAGACACTAAAGAATTTTGCTTGGACATATTGGAAGATGAAGTCAATATGTTAGAGAGAGAGTTATTTCAAGACCCTAAAGAGATTGGATTTTGTCACAACGACCTTCAATATGGTAACATAATGATCGATGAAGAGACAAGATCACTCATTATAATTGTATGTTTCCTTAATTTTTTTTAAATGATTTTTAATAAGGTATGTTTAATATGGAGTTATTATTCATAAATCTTTATAAAAAAAAAATTAATCAAATTTCTAATTTTTAATTTTTTTCATTTTCATTAAATTTTTTTTTATAGAGGGTAAAGTGTTATGAATTTTTTAAATTTAAGTACTATTGAAAACAAATTTTTAAAAAGTTAAAATTTCTAAATAAAAAAAAAATTTCTTGAATTATTTGGTTTTTTTAAAAATATATATATAAAATAAATTAACAAATAATTTTTAGGTAATTTTATATTTTTTTATTAAAAATTACTACTTAAAATTGTTATCAAATAAATTTGTGACTGTTTAAAAAAAATTAAAAATTAAAAATCATAAATAAAATCGTTAATTATTATGGCATATTCTTAATAACAACACCTATATTGCAAGGAATTAGTTATAATCTCCACTCTTTGTTTTATTTAATTTTGTTAATGCAGGATTACGAATATGCTAGCTACAACCCTGTTGCTTATGACATTGCAAATCATTTCTGTGAGATGGTAGCAAATTACCATTCAGAGACACCTCATATCTTGGATTATAACAAATACCCAGGTAAGCGAACACTTCACAGAATTACTCGCTCTTTCATTCCTTTAATTTCTCAATATTTCATCTAATATTTCAATTACAATATATGATTAAATGATTTGCATATTAATTTAACAGTAATTGTTTTGCTTTCTGCTATACATAACTGTAAATTAGATTTGGAGGAGCGTTGGAGATTTGCCCAAGTATATTTGACTTGTGCAGGCAAATTTTCCTTCTCACACCTTTTAAATTTTGAGATCATCACAATCTTGATATATTAAAAAGCATTATCCATTTTTTCAATGCAGGTGACCAACCCAGTGACAAAGAAGTGAATCAGCTAGTTATGGATGTAGAGAAATATACTCTACCAAATCATATATTTTGGGGATTGTGGGGAATAATTTCAGTAAGTACATTTTTCTACAAACTCATCGTATCTTAAAGTAATGATATATTATCATAATTGTTTTTGTTTTTATCGTAATAAAAATATATAAAAGTTTATTTTACCATAATATTATTATTATTGAATGTGATACACCTTATCTTAATTGTCAAAAGAGTGGCTTTATTATTTAGTGTTACTTTTTTCTTTTTGCTAAGTCGTGTTGTTGGAAGTGATCAGGAGAAAACATTAAATTCACTAGTTGACTATTGGTTTGTAGGGTTATGTCAACAAGATTGACTTTGATTACAAGGAGTATGCAAGGCAGAGATTTAAGCAGTACTGGTTGAGAAAGCCAGCATTGTTGGATTCTACATCCATTCCCGCATGATTGTTAATTTGGTTGCTAAAAGAATGTGTTGAACAAATATGTAAAAAATAGATAAGAATTAGGTTATCAAAATTATTGAAATAATGCTGTTTGGGTTGAATCGCAGACTAGGTCGCTCTCTTTAAGATGTTTCGCTGCTCTACCCAAAATTGTGCAAGCAAATACAGTCTTATCGTCTCCAGGATAAAACAGTCCAACAAAATTATGTCTTGGAGCTACATTGCACTGATGAACTCCGGAATGCTAATCTCTGTAAAATAATTTTTGTTGCTCGAAAACTAGAAATTATATTAATTTTATATATTGTAAAGTATTTCTAGGTTTCTGGTTTTTGTTTCGTGGAATTCTTTGTACTGCTCAATAGTTAAAGCGAGAGAGAGAAAAATGAGAGAGAAAAATGAGAGAGAGTTGAGAGCTGAGGGATGATTGAAGCTGAGAGCTGAGAGCTCTATTTATAGGTTGAAAAAGTCACAAAAAACGAGGTCAGAGAACGTGCAACATTCATGAAACGGTCGTGGATAACGTTCCGTAAGACTCGGTCTGTAACAGAACGGAACGGATAAGAACGTGTAACGTTTGAAGGCAGCGATTCCGTGAGACTCGGTCTCAACAGAACAGAACGGTAACAAAATAACGGTCATAATTTAGTAACGGAACTGTTGAAAAAATTAATTTTAATAAATAAATTTTTATCAAAAAATAAAATGCCATCTAGTCACACACACTAAGCTCGGCCGGCGGCAGCCTGCGCGTGTCCGGTAGACCCACAAATGCTTAGGTCCTCTCCCTTTTCACAAAATTGGGTGCCTCTTGGGGCCCAATCCCACTAGTAAATTTTTCCTTATATTAATACTTTCAATGAGATATATAATATCAATGTGGGACAAATTTTAAGAGAAGAAACTTTTGCATTTTTTTTCTCTTTTTTTTTTTATTTAAATTCATTTATAATTTCCAAGAGAGTGCAACTTAGAGTGCGTGTGATACGGATTTTCATTTCAGCTTTTAGATTTATGATTTTTGAATATTTTTAATAAAAATTCAATAATGTTTGATAACCGATTTTGTTTTTTGATTCCATAACTTAGAAATCAAAATCACAGATTAAGTGTCTCATATAGATTTTTTATTTTATTTTTTAAAAAAATGGCAAATGATTTTTATATATTATTTGTTCATTTTTGTTTACTTTTTCCTTCTTTTTTTTTTTTAACAATAATCCTTAAATGTGAAATCAATTACAAATTTTTTTTTTTAAATTAATTTAATGGTTCAAAATCTTAAGTAATAATATTTTACTTTAAATTATATTACATGTCTCAAATATTAAAACATGAATAACCTAAAGGAAATTTAAAACATACATATAAAGTTTAAAAATGACTAATTAAAAAATCTAATACTATTTTTATTAGAAGTTAAAACCATTCTACATAAATCATTGGTTGTCAATGACTCAATGTTTTGTTCGTGCTAATACAATTTAAAATTGAGCAATGTTAAACATCACAAATTGTAGTCTCATCTCAACTAAATGTGTCATTTCTTTCCTTGATGGATACGTTGACTTGTGGGGCTTAATGTATTGCTGTAAAGTAGGGATTACTTATAATAATATTAATCAATGAGTTCACTTGCATCTAAATTTTTTTTTTTTTTAATATTTGTGTAATATATAAAAATCTAAATTATATTTAAATAAATATTTATAATAGAGAAAATTATTATCTCACAAAATTTATTGAAAAATGACCTCAAATAGAATTTTAATTAAAAGTCCTAACAACAAAAATAACACTCTTCTCTTGAATTAAGAGGGATATGAATTAGAATTAAGAGTATTATTTTTATTGTTATGAATTTTAAGGAGTTTTAGGTAATTTTTCAAATTTGTTTTATAATTCTTATAAATGAAAACTTACACTGGGCAACTTAATTTTTACAAATTTGACACATTAGTCATCTTATTTTAAATTAGGCTAAAGTATACTGTTGGTCCCTAAGTTTTAATTAAATTCACACTTATGTTCATAAATTTTTAAATTCTACAATAATTTTTAAAATTTCACACATAGGTTTATAAACTTTAAAATCCTACAATTTAGTTCTTAAACTTTAAAAATTTATACATAGGTCTTAAAATTTTGATTTAAAAATGTGTATTTTAGTACCTAATATAGGACTTATATGTAATTTTTTTAAAAGTTTGGAAAAAAAATTATAAAATTTAAAGTTTAGGGACTTAATTATGAAATTATAAATGTTTGAGGAGTATTAAATTATAAAATTTAAAAATTCGAGGACTCAAGCATAGATTTAATTAAAATTTAGGGACCAATAAAGTAGTTAAACATTCAAATAATGCACCTAAGAATACTTTATTTTCATAAATTGAATACTTCAATCACTTTTTTTTTGTTTTTTTTTTTTTTGTTGCCACTTTTATCATTTTACTCATTTTATTGTTCATTTTTCTCACTTTTATATTTTTATTTTATCATATGTTCTTCATTAAACATTCATGAGTCTCCTACTAATAAGGTGGGTCAAATTCATTCTACCTAATTTTTTCTCCCAAAAAAGGACAAAAACAAAACAAATAATGACAAAAGTAACTAATGTATGTTCAATTAGTGTAAGTGACCCTGGTGTCCAGGTATAAACTAAGGTGACTAAAAGCAAAGTGGCAAAGTTACTGAGTAATTTTATAAATTACCAGTGGGGTAAGAAAACAACTACTTAGTTCGTAGGGTTTTTTTTTTTTTTTTTATCATTTATTATATTTCATTAAAATCATTAAATTTTTGACACATAAATGATAATATGGTATAATGGCTCTGTCAAGGGTTTTTAAATATCTAAAATAATTAAGAAATTATTTATTAATATAAAACTAGTTATTTTATAATAGGTGGACTAATACATGCATAAAAAATATTTTACTTTAGAAAAATAATATATAACACTATTAAATTGGAAAAACTTTTGCATTAGTTAGGTGCATAAGTATTTGATGTGTCTTTATAATTTTAAAAAAAATATTATTAATATTTACATAAAACATGACTAAATAAATGTTTTTATATAAAGCAATCAATAGAAAAGTTCTCACGTCATCTATGAGTTGTTTCATATACTATATACTTTAATAAGTTACAATTGTGTTATAATAAGAGCCACTACTTGGACATATGAGTAATAGGATTAATTACATTACCCTTTTGTTTAATTCTAGACTTGAGGAAAATTTATAAAGAAACTACACACTTAACTAGTATTTATATGCCCATCACAGGGTAGTCCAGTGGTTGGACTCCTGTGGCTAAGCACCTGGTCCTCTGTCCTTACAAGATAGAGCGCGGGTTCGAAGCTTGGGGGGCGCAGTGGTTCGACCTCCGGGTATAGGCTGAAAAATTGCCTCTCGAACTTTGACACTCTGCTGAGTCGGATTGCAGTCCACCAGGTGCCGCTAGCCAGCTTGGTGATTGTGGCATAGCAACCAACCCGACTATGAACCACGGTGGTGTGGTGGTGTGCGGCAATTGCCCTATCCATCCTAAACTGTGGGTAGCTTTTTCATTATAAAAAAAAAAAACTAGTATTTATATAAAGATGAAAATCTTGTAAACTAATAGCGATATGACACATGTACTGAAACTTATAAAAGAACCATTAGTTTGGAAAAAAAGAAGCAAAAAAAAATTCTCAGGAAAAATGTTTAGTATAATTGAATATACAATCTATCCTAAACGGTACGCTTATGAAGCTTATTCGAAATCATATGCACCAAGTCACCCACTGAGGCTAACCAATCGACAATGCTTTTAGCAGTGGGACAAGAATCCAAATTACAATACTCATCGTTACCACTCACCAGGGGATACTTTTCTCCTCATACGTTGTTTCCAAAGATGGAGGACCATTTTGCTTCTTCAAGTAACCAACTATATCAACTGCGTCACAAATATTAGTATAATTAATATTTATTATAAAATTATTTTAGGTTTTTATTTATTTATTTATTTTGCGAAGATTTAACTTATAATATTTATAAATTACTTTTGTATTATGATAAATTCTAGTTTCTTTTTTTTTCTTTCTTTTTTTATTTATCTCTTAAATATTATAGTTGAATAATTATCATCATATCAGAATAAAGTTATTAAAATATAAGTAACTGTAAATTCAGGCAGATCTAATTCTTTAATTACTCTAATATTAGAGTAATTGGAAAAAAAAAAAGGAATTGCAACACGAAGCTGCTGATGGTTTGGGTATTTAATTGAAAGCGATCTTTAATTACTCTAATATTAGAGTAATTGGAAAAAGAAAAAAAAAGGAATTGCAACACGAAACTGCTGATGGTTTGGGTATTTAATTGAAAGCGGTGGCAGAGAGATATGAGTACGATTAATTGCAACACGTTATCTGATGGTTAATTGCAAGGTCTGCTGCAATACTTCAAGTGGACAGCGGCAATTCGTGTATGTTTTCTATATATAAAAGGAATGAGATTACAATTCATATATATATATATATATATAAGGCGGAATACAGTATAAGGCATTTGAGTATTGGCATTACAGTATTATTCGGATTTTTTGTTTAATTTGACAATTTGGAGGGTTTTTTTTTTTTTTTTGCAATGATTAGTAGTAAATATGACTCGCTACAATCAATTGGTATGAAAATAGATGAGAAGAATTATTCGTATTGGACTTATGTAATGAAATTTTTTTTCAAAGGCAAAAAGATATGGGGTTATGTATCTGGAATTGTAAATGAACCTACAGCAGAGAAGACTAATTATGCTATCCTATTAGATAATTGAAAAGTAAATAATTCAAAAATTATTACTTGGATAAATAATTTTGTTGAACACTCAATAGACACCCAATTAGCAAAATATGATACAACGAAGGATGTTTGGGAACATCTTGCAAGATTGTATACACAGTCAAACTTTGCAAAGTAATATCAATTAGAATAAGATATTCAAGCTATTGAACAGAAAAACATGAGTGTTCAAGAGTTTTATTCAACAATGTCGGACCTTTGGAATCAATTGGCTCTAACAAAATCAATAGAATTTCGAGCTTGTGTACCTTATATTGCTCATAGAGGAACATTGCTTGGTTCAATTCTTAATGATACTTCGCAATGATTTTGATGGCTTTCATGGTTCCATTCTGCACCATAGCCCACTTTCGTCAGTTGATTCGATAGTTAGTGAGCTTTTGGCTGATGAAATACTCCTTAAGTCTCAAGCAGGAAAAGGAATTCTCCAACATCTAATCCTTCTATTTGCATCTTCTTTTTGACCTCCTGCTCACTATGGGAACAAGACTTATACAAAGGTTGGGTTTGATGCTTGTAGTTTTTGCAAAGAAAATGGTCATTGAAAAACTCAGTGTTCTAAATTGAATCGAGCACCACACCAGTTTGGCAATCAAGTACAACCACATCAGTTTCAACAAAAGCACCAATTCAAGCCTCCACAATTTGGTAATCAATCACAACTACGTTTGTATCGCCCTCCATAATTTAATACTACAGTAGTTGTATCTTCGTTAGGATCCTCTGACCTTTCAGCCTCATCCTCCAATTCTACACTGGCTGCCCTCATCGAGCATTTTCAAAGGTTTCTTGATACGCAGCCACATGCCATATCTTCCTCTTCTATGATAGGTCAGTCCCTCTCTAGTTCTTCAAGTATGTCATCCTTAACTTGGATTTTGGATTTCGGAACTTCCCACCATATATCTCATAATTTAAAATTTTTTGCTTCTTTATGTCCTACATCATTTGTATCTGTCGTAACTGCTGATGGTACTTCTATGCCATTAGCAAGTGTTGGTTATGTTGTCAATTCTCAATTATCTCTTCATAATGTTTACTACATTCCTAGGCTTTCACTAAACCTTGCATCTGTTGGTCAATTGTGTGATTCTAGTTGCTCAATATCCTTTTCTTCTACTTCTTGTCATGTGCAGGATCTGCAATTCTAGAAGTTGATTGGGACAGGTCGTAGGCAAAGGAAAATTATATGTTTTGGACGAGCTGAGATTACTAGAATTTACAGCTCCTAGTGTTGATATTTCTTCTTTTCGATTGTGTCCTTCATCTTCTAGTTTTTATTTATGGCATTCACGTCTTGGTCATGTTTCTACTTCTCATTTACGATTCTTAGCTTATACTGGAGCCTTAGGAAATTTGCAAGCTCATGATATTTCTGATTGTAGTGGTTGTAAACTTGCAAAATTATTACCTTTTAATAGAAGTACTTCTTATTCGGCTACACCTTTTGATTTAGTTCATTCTAATCTGTGGGGACCTTCTCCTGTTGTTTCAAAATGAGGGTTTCGATATTATGTCTCTTTTATTGACGATCGCACTCGCTTTTGTTGGGTATACCTTATGAAACGTCGTTCTAATTTCTTTGATATTTATAATAACTTTAAATCTCTAGTAAGAACACAACATTCTTCTGTTATTAAGTGTTTTAGATGTGATCTAGGTGGTGAATATACTTTCAATAATTTTTGTGATTTACTTACTTTAGATGGAACTATTCACCAAACTTTACCATATCGATGGCTCTTTTTCACAAGTTCCTCTAACTACAGATTCTGTAGATACTAGTACACCGTAGCTTGACACTTTGATGCTTCTTCTCCTACTACAGTTGCCCAAGCTCCTCCTGGAATTATAGATCCTCCTCGCTATCCTTAGCGCACTCATAAGTCTATTAAACTATCAAATTTTGTTTACTCTTCTTATTCCACTTCTTTCACTTCATTTTTAACATCTATTCATTGTCTTTCTGAGCCATTATCCTATAAAGAAGCAGTCATTGATCTCATTTGACAACAATCTATGGCTGAGAAACTTACTACTTTGAATTAAACAAACACATGGTCTTGGTACCTTTTACCGCTAGGTAAACGAGCTATTGGTTCTCGTTGAGTGTATAAAATTAAACTTCATTCTGATGGGTCTATTGAAAGGTACAAGTCCTGAGTAATAGCAAATGGATACTCTCAAATGAGTGGTATTGATTATGAAGAGACTTTTGCCTTTGTTGCAAAAATGACTACAATTTGCACACTTATTGCAGTTGCATTTGCTCATAGGTGGTCTATATCTCAGATGGATGTTAAAAATTCTTTCTTGAATGGTGATCTACATGAAGAATTTTACATGATTCCCCAGCCCGAGGTCCCACATAATCACGGAGAAGTTTGTAAGCTTCAAAAAACCTTATATAATCTAAAACAAGCACCTCGAGCATAGTTTGAGAAGTTCTCTACTATTATTACCTCTCTTGGGTCTTCTTCTAGTGATCATGACTTTGCTCTCTTTGTTAAGCATACGACTACAGGTCGTATTTTGCTTTCTTTATAAGTTGATGATATGATTATTACTGGTGATAATGTTGATGGGATTGCATTGCTAAAGTTTGAATTAGGCCGTCAATTTAAAATGAAAGATTTGAGTTCTCTACGATATTTTTTGGGTATTGAAGTTGCATTCTCTTCAAAAGGTCATTTTCTCTCTCAATCTAAATATACTACTGACATTCTTGAGCGAGCTTGCCTTGCTGATACTAAAATTGTTAATACCACTTTTGAGCACAATGTTCAGTACTCTCCTTCTGATGGTACTCCTTTGCAAGATCTTACCTTATATCGAACTATGATTGGCAGCTTGGCCTACCTTACTAGTACTCGTCCGGACATTGCTTATGTTGTTCATATTGTTAGTCAAATTGTTGCTTCTCCTACTACCATTCATTGGGCAGCCGTTCTACGTATTTTGCGGTATCTTTGGGGTACTATTTTTCAGAGTCTCTTACTTCCATCCACCTCTTTTTTAGAGCTGCATGCATACTCTGATGCTGATTATGGTCGTGATCCCACAGATTGCAAGTCCGTCACTGGTTTTTGTATCTTTTTGGAAGATTCTCTTATTTCTTGGAAGAGCAAGAAGCAAACTGTTGTCTCTCAATTTTCTACTAAAGCAGAGTATCGTGCTATGACATCTACTACAAAAGAGATTGTTAGGTTATGTTGCTTACTTGCAGATATAGGTGTTTTTCTTTCTCATCCCACTCCTATGTATTGTGATAACTAGAGTGTTATCCAGATTGCTCACAACTCAGTTTTTCATGAACGCACAAAGCATATCAAAATCGATTGTTAGTTTACTCATCACCACCTTAAGCAAGGCACCATTATCTTCCTTTTTCTTTGTAGATTGCAGACTTCTTTACCAAGTCACATACTATTTCACCATTTCATTTTCTAGTTGGCAAACTCTCAATGTTTTCTGCAGCTGCATTGTGAGTTTGAGGGGGCATATTAGAGTAATTAATATTTTATTATAAAGTTATTTTAGTCTTTTTCTTTTCTTATTTATTTTGCCTTTAAAAGGCTTAGCTTATAACATTTATAAATTACTTTTGCATTCTAATAAACCTTAGCCTCCTCTTTTTCTCTCCTCTCTCCCTTCTCCCTTCTTTTGTTTCTCTCTTAAATGTTATATTTGAATAATTATCAACAAGGACCCCTGTATTCTTGAGAAATCTTTTTTCCATTTCTCAGTATCACAGTAAGAATAGCAAGCCCAGTACCCAAGCAGCTGAAAGAACGTAGTTATACCTCTGCCACCACTTCTCTCCATACCTAAAAGCACCATAAGATTGACAACGAAATCTATTTCTTATTGAGTAAAGCTCTATGAAGTAGCCATACAATAAGTGATGAGTAATTTCCAAGTAAACCAAACATTCTTTGGGGAGCATCATAGAAAACACGATCACTTGGACATATCATAGTCTGTTTGGAGGTAGTAATTGATCTTTGCATATGTTTTCTACAATCAAGTCTAACAACTTCCAGACCAAGTCCTTTCATGCCTGATTTAATCATAGCAATCATGAAAAACATCCTTGTTAACATTCTTTTGCTATCTTTATCAGTAAAATCCCTACACAGAGAAACTTGAACCAAATTACTCAACCACCACATGCTTTGAGGATGTTCCCAAAACTCCATAACTCGAGACTAAACATTAGCCATATACGTCTCTTTGGCGTGGGTTCGTTGGCCCTTTCTTACAACGTGTTTGAACTTGATGAAGTATAAATACGTGTTTGGTAGATACAGGCTTAATGGCTGATCCTTAGTATTGGGGTATGTTTGAAGTTTAAGGAGGAAAAATGTGTTCTCATTCGAGGGGAATTGTTAGGTGTGTGAACAAGTTACACATTGAAAAAATATGAATAATAAATTAGATATATAATTAGAATGAGCGAATCTTCCTAAAATCCAACAAATGATGTGATTGTTATTTTAGTGGCTTTAAAATGTCTTAGTATAATTAGGATTTTATTTATTATAGGATTATGAATATATAAAATGTGTTAGTTTTTTAATGGACTTGCGTACTTGTAGCTAATTCATATTGAATTAGGAGTGTCTTTAACGTGTGCTGACATGTTTTTGATTTGGATTAGAATCCTTGTTCATATAGAATTAAGAAAACACACCTATATATATTAACTCTGCATATTGCGTTTGAGTCGAGCCATTTAGATCCAATATCAGAGAATTATTTGAAGTCATTCATTTAGGAATTAACTTAGCCAAATGCCCATTCAGCATTGACCAGGTTGTCTTCTTTCGGCATTTGTTCATAATTTATTTTGGCATCCTTGGCAAGGTTTGTTGAATATATTTATTTTTGTATTACCAATTATTTGTAAGAAAGATTTGGATATATTTGAGATTTTGGTTTAGAGTAGTTTTTTTAAATATTAGTATTTGTACCCTCTATTTGATTATTTGTGAATTTTCTTTGTTAGTGTCGTCGCCATCTCAGTGTTGGGAAATTAGGCAAATTTTCCTATAACCAGATTTGTGAGAATGCGAAATAAAAATAGAATAATAATACATACAAATTGATAACGGAGTTCGGCCAATTATGCCTACGTCTCCGGAGCTGCTGCAGATCTTTTACTAAGGAGAAAATTTACAAAGTGTTTACAACACTCACAACTCACACCCAATTATTCCCAAGAATTTTCTTCACAAAATTCTCTCAAAAAGGGAAAAACACTCTGTTTTTCTTATCTTTCTCAATTGGATTGATTCACAAAGCTCAAGGGGCTCTTTATTTATAGCCCTTTTTACCTTCCTTTATGCCACAAAAATAGGGTAGCAGACAGAGGATTCCCTTTTTTTTTCTTTTATCCTTTTTGACTTTTGTTTTTGTTTTTTTCTCATTTTCCTTTTCGGTGCAGTTCTTTTTGACTAACAATCTCCCACTTGAAGACTGATTTCAATCTGTCTTCACACTTCAATCAATGCAACAGCTCTTTCTCAGTCTTGTTACTATTGCAGGCCGACTGAAGCTGAACACAGCTTCAGTTTGTCAGTAGTCACCGTTTTTGTCAGCATGTCTGTCGGATTTTGAGCTCCACTGATCTTCTCAAGTTTCAAAATCCCATCTTCCAGAAGTGACCGGATAAAATGATACTGCAACTGTATGTGCTTCGTTCTGGAATGAAAAGATGGATTATTTGCTAGATGGATAGCACTCTGACTGTCACAATACAAGACATTGTCTTTTTGTTTCTTGCCCAATTCTTCCAAGAAACTTTGTAGCCAAACCATTTCCTTGCTGGCTTCCGTGACTGCGACATATTCTGCTTCAGTTGTGGAGAGAGCAACTATCTTCTGCAATTGAGAGACCCAACTTACTGCTGTACCTCTTAGAGTATAGACATACTCTGTAGTGCTTCTTCTGATGTCGACATTTCTGGCTAAATCAGCATCTACATAGCTCGTTAGTGTCGTATCTCCACTTTTGAAACAAAATGCCTTTTCTGCGGTACCTCGTAGGTATCTAAGGATCCATTTGAATGCTTCCCAGTGTACTTTGCCTGGATTGTTCATGTACTTGCTAACAACTCCCACTGTTTGGGCAATATCTGGTCTGGTACAAACCATGGCATACATCAAACTTCCAATTGTTGAGGCGTATGGAACCTTCGCCATGTGTTCATGTTCTTCCTCTGTCTGTGGTGACTGTTCTTTGGAGAGTCTGAAATGAATACCCAAAGGTGTACTCACTGGTTTGGCATCTTGCATGTTGAACCTAGAGAGTACTTTGTTGATGTACTCAGCCTGTGATAACACCAAAGTCCCTGACTTCATGTCTCTTTTGATCCTCATTCCAAGAATTTGCTTTGCAGCACCAAGATCTTTCATTGCGAAATGCTTCGACAATTTTCGCTTCAAATTTTTAATCTCTTGCATATTTGAACCTGCAACGAGCATGTCATCAACGTATAACAATAGAATAATGAAGCTGCTGTCGAACTTCTTGATGTAGCAACAATGATCTGCTTGGCATCTTGTGAAACCGCTGCTGCTCATAAAGCTATCAAACTTCTTGTACCACTGCCTAGGAGCTTGTTTTAAACCATACAAGCTTTTCTTTAACCTGCATACTAGGTTTTTCTTGCCTGCCTTTATGAAGCCTTCTGGCTGCCTCATATAGATCTCTTCCTCCAAATCACCATGAAGGAAAGCTATTTTTACATCTAATTGCTCAAGATGTAAATTTTCTGCAACTACAATTTTCAACACCAGTCTGATTGTAGTCAGCTTTACGACCGGAGAGAAAATTTCATTGTAGTCAACACCTTCTTTTTGCTGAAACCCTTTGACAACCAATCTTGCTTTGTAGCGCTTGTTCCCATCATGCTCTTCTTTGATCCTGTAAACCCACTTGTTATGGAGAGCTTTCTTGCCCGGTGGTAGTTCAGCTAATTCCCACGTCTAATTTGACATGAGTGAGTCCATCTCATCTTTCATGGCAGACTCCCATTGGACTGAATCCTCCACTTGCATAGCTTCATCATAACACTCTGGTTCTCCAATGTCAGTCAGCAACAAGTAGTGCAAAGAAGGCGAATAACGTTGGGTTGGTTTTGGAATTCTAGAGGAGCGTCTCAATTCTGGAGTGCCTGGTTCTTCTTGAACTGTTTCAGGACTAATCTGAACATCATTTCCAGAAATCTCCTCGAATTCAATGAATTCCTTCGTTTCGGTATCAGTATTGGAGCTGCTTGATTCTGCGGTTGACCTGTCTTTGTACATCACATTCCCATTGAATATGACATCCCGACTTCTGATGATCTTTCGATTTTCATAATCCCAAAACCGGTAACCAAACTCATCACCACCATATCCAACAAAGACACATTTGTTAGACTTGGCATCAAGTTTACTTCTTTCAGCAGAATCTATGTGTACATAAGAAATACAACCAAACACTCTTAAGTGCGAAAGCAAGCTTTACCTCTTTTCCGCTCCAAACTTCTTCTGGTATTCCACCATCCAAGGGAACTGAGGGCCCACGGTTGATCAGGTAGGCCGCAGTGTTGATGGCTTCAGTCCATAGCATCTTGGGTAAGCTGGCATGTATCCTCATACTTCTGGCACGTTCATTAAGAGTTCTATTCATGCGCTCCGCCACGCCATTCTGCTGTGGTGTCATGGGAACTGTTGTTTCCATCTTGATCCCGTTGGTTGCTCAAAATTCTCTGAATCTACTATCTCTGTACTCTCCTCCATTGTCAAACCTCAACCGCTTGACTTTCAAACCAGTTTCATTTTCTACCATGGCCTTCCATTTTCTGAAGGTATCAAAGACTTCTGATTTTTTCTTCAAAAAATAAACCCACACCTTCCTTGTAGAATCATCGATGAAGGTGACATAATACAGCGAGCCTGCAAGAGATGGAACTGGAGATAGTCCCCATACATCGGTATGAACCAACTCTAACTTTTCTGCCTTGGGTGTCTTGCCAATCTTTGCAAAACTGACCTTCTTCTGTTTCCCAAAGATGCAATCCTCACATAGGCCGACATCTACATTTTTCAGATCCGGCAACTTCCCTTTTGACAAAAGTGTCTTCATCCCTTTCTGGCTCATATGGCCAAGCCTTTGGTGCCATAAATTTGATTTTCCATCAGCATCTGCTACTGCAATGATATTCTCTAAGTTTGAGGTTACATAGAGAGTACCAGTCTTCTTACCACGAGCAATGACGAGTGCTCCTTTGGTAATCTTCCATTCACAACCTGTGAAGGTTGTACAATAACCATCTTCATCAAGTTGTCCCACAGAGATCAAATTCCTTTTAAGACCAGGAATATATCTCACTCCTTGTAGCTTCCAGGTAGTTCGGTTTGGCAACTTTAATCAGATGTCTCCTTTTCCCACGATCTTCAAGGTTTCTCATCAGCTAGATGAACCTTCCCGAAATCACCACTAATGTAGTTCTCCATGATTTCTCGGCATGGGGTGGCGTGAAAAGATGCCCCTGAATCCAAGATCCATGATTCAATCGGATTGTTGACGCTTAGAATCATAGCATCACCTGCTTCCTCTGTCACGTTGGCAGATTCCTGTGCACCGGTATCTTTCTTCGGTGCTCGACAATCCCTCTTAAAGTGACCCTTCTTGCCGCAATTATAACAGTTAAAATCTTTCTTTCCCAATCTAGATTTGCCCATTCTAGATTTTGATCTGCTACAATTTGAATTTCTTTCTGAAGTTCTCCCTCTAGACTCTGTGTGCAAAGCTGAAGAGTTTGATGCTTCGCCCGATTCTCTCCACCGAATTCACTCAATACCAAATCCCGAACATCATCGAATTTCAATTTATTGCTTCCTGACGAACTGCTGACTGCTGTAACTGTAGCATTCCAACTATCTGGTAGAGATGATAAGAGAATCAAAGCTCGAACTTCATCGTCGAATTCAATTTCGACGGAACTCAACTGGGTTGTGATTGTGTTGAGTTCATTTAGATGTTGGGCCACTGATGCCCCTTCCGCCATCCGCAAATTGAATAACCGCCTCATCAAGTGAACTTTGTTTGAGGCCGATGGCTTCTCATACATACTGGAGAGAGCCGCCATAAGACCCGCCGTGGTCTTTTCCTTTGTTATGTTGAAAGCAACATTGCGGGATAACGTCAAACGAATAACTCCGAGGGCTTGTCTGTCGAGAAGAGCCCAGTCTTCATCCTTCATGCCCTCTGGTTGCTTTCCTAAGATAGGTTGATATAGCTTTTTTTGGTACAGATAATCTTCAATCTACATCTTCCAAAAGTCGAAGTCCGCACCATCGAACTTTTCAATTTTCACCTTTCCTTCATCTGCAGTCATCGCTCCCACTCGAATCTGACTTCCTCTGGATAGTTTTTGACAATTCTTGCGAACCACCGTGTATTAGAACACCTCTGTGGACAAACCGGTACCGCTGACCAAATTTTTACTATTCACAAAATTCACTATTCACGTGAATAGTAACCTCGCAAAAAAACTGACAGAATTCACCACCAACCTAGCTCTGATACCAGTTGTTGGAAAATTAGGCAAATTTTCCTATAACTAGATTTGTGAGAATGCGAAATAAAAACGGAATAATAATACACACAAATTGATAACGGAGTTCGGCCAATTATGCCTACGTCTCCAAAGCTACTGCAGATCTTTTACTAAGGAGAAAATTTACAAAGTGTTTACAACACTCACAACTCACACTCAATTATTCCCAAGAATTTTCTTCACAAAATTCTCTCAAAAGAAAAACACACTGTTTTTCTTATCTTTCTCAATTGGATTGATTCACAAAGCTCAAGGGGCTCTTTATTTATAGCTCTTTTTACCTTCCTTTACGCCACAAAAATAGGGTAGCAGATAGAGAATTCCCTTTTTTTTTTTCTTTTATCCTTTTTGACTTTTGTTTTTGTTTTTTTCTCATTTTCCTTTTTGGTGCAGTTCTTTTTGACTAACAGTCAGGTATTCATAATTATTTATTTTGTGTGATCCAAATTGATTCATGATTTCACTTGCCCTTTGCCAATTTATAACAACTCCAATTTAGAAAAAATGGATTTCATCAAGAATCCCCTTAAGCCTAGACGCTGTCAGAAATATAAAAAATTGATCATACCAAGTCATACGGTCACCATCAATCTTTACAGAAAAACATACATTCATAGGTGCATAGGAAAATATATTTTAAGGGAACTTACCAACCATACTCGAATTAGGACTAAAACCTGAAAAAAGATTTGAGTAAACATGTCCTGAACAAACAATACCAGGAAATTCAAGAGAGGCAACCTGGTGAGACAACACAAGGAAATTCACGCAGACCTGGAGGGACAACACCAGAGAATTCACGCGAAGAAGAAACTGAAAGAACAATACCTGGAGGGACAACACCAAGAAAGTTAGGAGAGCAAAATACTGGAGGGACAACACCAGAAAACTCATGGGAAAAAGAAATTGGAAGAACACGACCAAGAAATTCATTTGAATACAGAACACTCGATGAAACAATTAATTCCATAAATGTCGCGAGAAGAATCACGACAATCACTACGAAAAATCAAGGTTAATTAAGTTGGCACAACAACAACTTTGTAACGCTGCCCAGTTTGATCTTTATTTGCCTTCGAAAAAAAAAATCGAAGATTCAAGTATAAGAAACTATGAAACCATGAACAAAGTTGTTGAAATATTATTGAAATGAAGTGAATGAACTCTATTGATGAAAACTAAACAATAAAGAAACTACACACTTAGCTCTATTTATATACATAACCAAATCTTATTAACAAACAACTAACTCTAAACAATATTATCTCTATTATTTAATATAAGGGGGTGAAAAAAAATTGGTCAATAAATTGAGACAATGATTCAAACACACGCTGCTGCATGCACCAGCCGTACATGTGTTCTCCATGCAAAAAGTAAGCTCTGCATATCATTTATTGTTAAATTAGGGCTTGTTTGATTCCTCATTTTTTTATTTTTTATGTGATTTGTTTATCAAGTATGCTTGGTAACGATTTTGAATTTTAATTTTTACATTTTTAAAGAATTATTACCCAAAATATGTGGTGATTCATAATTTTTTATAAAGAAAATTTTTCAATCAGATATTTGATATTTGATTTTTTTTTTATTTTGACTAAATATTTTTTTAGAGAGTAAAATAAATCTTATAACTTTTGTATGATTAAGAATTGAAAGAAAATAATTAAAAACTTAGAAATTATAAAAATAATCAAAAATTTTCTTTATTTTTAAAAGTTTTTTGAAAAAAATCATTACCAAATAATTTGGAGGTGTTTTTTTTTTACTTGGAAATTACTAAATATAAATTGTTATCAAATATATTTGTGATTATTTTTATAAAAGAAATAAAAATTACAAAATTAATTATTTAATTATAAATCATGAATTAAAATTGTTATATCCTAAGTTGACACGAACTTCTAAACCAAAACTAACTGAAATCTGAGGTGAGTTATTGATTGTACTTTTCTTTGAGATTATTAAACTACAATATATATAAAACTTGAGGGAGCTGATTAATTATAATTAAAAAGATCCCTTTTGTCGTCGATCCTTTAAGAGCCATTTAGCTTAAGCATGAGGCATTAAATTAATTTGTCTTGTTATCCAAGTAAAATTGGAGCTGTTTCATCTAATTATTGCTTAGCCTGCATGAAACGTCATCTCTGACTCTGTTATGTAGTTAACTATGTTGAAGTAGACACCTTACTACTACATTCTTCAATCCAATTGCCTTGGCCATGCCCAACTGGAAGAGACATAGCTCTAGCAGTCTAGTTTTTGCTATTTATGGTGTTTAATTCTGCATTAAGCAGTTTTCCACAAGCTCGATCCTAAGGCAATACCGTTATGATCTCTTATAATCACTTGGAGTAGTAGGTAGACCTGATAATGCTATCCAACTTTTTTTTTTTGGGTAATGTAATAGTATTGCTCAAAAACGGTTAATTATTTCCAAAAAATAATGAATTAGTGTTGTTGTTGTTTTTTTTTTTTTGAGAAAATTTGCTGCATTTTGTGTTACACTTTATTGACTTAAAATATTACATCATTAATATTTTAGAATAAAACTTTGGTGTAGGTGAATAATTAGTTTAAATAAAACAAGTAAAATAAATCAAAGGATTCCATTGTTTGAGTGAAAAGTGAAGGATACAAATTGTTAGTTGTGGCATATAATATCATTACACTTAAAATAAAAGAAGAGTTATAGGACAACACTATTGTTAAAAGCAATTTTTGTTAATACAAGATCAAAATAACAATTCACAAAGAATAATGTTATTTATCATAAACTATGTTATTTAGATATGGCATTTTGCCATTTGTAGATATATTACATTGTAGGACACACTTGCTACAAATGGGGACCACATACAATATAAAATCAATTAAAATGTTCCAAATGTGTTAAATTTTATAATTTTATAGAAAAAAAAATAATTATATTTATTTTTACTAGAGCATGAATCCCATAAACATAATGACTTCTTATTGACTTTAAAATATAGATCTAGATATTAAATTTGGTGAGATTTGAGATGCAATTACAATGAAAATGTATAAAGTTTTTGATAAAAAGTATTTTCCATTCCATATTAATTACATGCACCATGCACATGGTTAATTTATCAAAACAACAACGGCATGTACGTCCAATGAAAATCAAATCCAAACTTATCCAAATAGAAATGCAAGTGATAAATTAAACCGAATTCGTCCTTGAAAAAGGTAGTACAACAAAAATTAATCATAAAGCCTTACATAACCAAATTGAAACACTTGAACGAAAGGAACTACAAATAGCAATAACATAATACTACTAATATAAGTTTTTTTCTTCAACTTATAAGTTAGTTAACAAAAACTCTACTTAATTAAGGACAAGGGAGAATGCCACCTCCTGTACCACCAGTACCACCCAAGCCTCCAACCCCACCACCCAAGCCTCCAACACCGCCAACCCCACCACCCACGCCACCTGCACCACCGACTCCACCAAGACCACCTTGACCGCCACCAACCGGTAAGGCTCCAATTCCACCCCCAAGTCCTTTACCACCGAGCCCTCCAGCAGCTCCACCAATCCCCCCAGCAGCTCCACCAAGCCCACCAGCACCACCACCAAGCCCACCAGCACCACCACCAATACCTTTAAATCCTCCAATTCCTGCAGCCCCACCTATTCCACCAAACTTACCAATCCCACCGACACCGCCAAGTGTAGGCATGACACCACCAACACCAGCATAACCTCCCATCCCAGCAAAACCTCCCACACCACCATACACAAAATTCTTCTTGTCACCAAGCTCATTGCTACTACTAGGTGACAATGACTTTGGGATATTATTTGCATGCATTAGGGTTTGCTCATTATTAGGCACATTACGTGCACTAATTGAAACAATGAAAACAAACATAAGAATTACACAAAACCTCCCCATCTTCTGCTATCTCTTTTTCTTTCTCTCTTTCTTTTCTTTTTTAGTTCTATTCTCTCACTGTGTCTGTAAGTGCATGCATGAATTCAGGCGGGTTTATGTAGAAGATTTAAGGGGTATGGGACAGTTGGGATCAATAAATGAAAGGGTTTGTAGTAAATGAACAAACAGAGTTTGGTACTCTCTTTTTTATGATCTCGAGAATGGAAATGAAATTTATTGATTTTGGTTTCTGAGAGAGTTGGTTGAATCAAAAGAAGAGCAATTTATGGAAATGTTATCATGTCATGAGTTCTTGTGAATTTACCGATTCGAATGTGTTTTTGACTCGTGGACGTTAACTCTATGCGGCTAGGATTCGTGGAATACGTGAAACAATAATGATATAGTCGTTTCTTAAAAAAAAAATAAAGAATTAATTAATTACTTGCTTTATAATTTAGGGAGAAAGCCAACGCCTTGTACTTGTAGTTTAGCTGCATGATATCACCGCTGGAGGTTTTGGATTCGATACTTGAAAAATGTGAATAAGAAATCTATTAGCAAAAAAAAAATTAGGGAGAAAAGTGCTAGTAGCTCCTTGCAAATTTTTTTGGAATAAAAGCCTCAATTTGTTAAAACTATGTGACTAAAATACTGTATAATTTATAGGAACTCCGTGCTCCTCACTTTCTAATTTCTTTTTGTGTAGTGCAACGAATGAGTCATTTACTTAAAATGAAAAAAAAAAAAAAAATATATATATATATATATATATATATATATATATATATAGTCTTTTAGATTATGTTATTTGTGTTGTTTAGCTATTAGATTAGAAATGATATCATTTAGTCCCTTAATTTTATAAAAATTGTCAATTAAAGACAAACTATATTATTTTAATAATTTTTCTATTAAAAAAAATTTCTCTAGAGATTAAAACGATTAAAATACGAGTATTTAACAAAATAAAAGTAAAATTTAGTATGAAATTATTTAAGAAAAAAATTCAACAATAATAATATTCAAATAGAAAGTTATTTAAATATAATATATATTTTATAAAAAATAAAAATCAACAAAACATTAAAAATAAAATATTGGCAATTAATAAATATGAAAAACTAATATTTTATAAATTTTTTTCATATTAATTGTGAATATATCATTGTTAAATATTTGTGTTTTAATCGCGTTTAATCACTTGACAGAATAATAGATTAATTATTAAAATATTATAATTGGCCTTTTTTAAAGCAAAGGGACTAAATGACATTATTTTTAATTTATTAGAATAAATAACACAAATAACCTAATTTAATAAACTTCTATGAAAATTTTAAATTTCTATATTATTTTAATAAAAAAGTATTTTGGGTAATTCAAAAATATGACCTAAAATTGAAAAATCTCATTGAGTTTTAACAACATACCACTAGTGAACCATTTGATACTGTAAGGTTTATTTTATAAGTATTTGGCAAATTTTTCGTGGACAAAAAATGTTAAATGATTGTATATCCTAGAGTAATAGAGATCACTGTCTTAAATCAAATTGATTACATAAATGATTTGGCAGTACACCAAGCATTAACAATGCCCAATATTGACAGGTAAAATATTCAATATCATGAACATAAACATCTAAATCACACAATTGTGCACTACAAACATTAGTTATGGATACGTAAACGAAAAATTAACCAATTATGGCACACAATCATTGTTGGTCAGATCGAATCGAGTGATTTCAATAGTTCCGGGATCGATAATGAGTAGAATAGAATCGATCAGAGAATGTGAAACGACCATCGATCTAGGTGACTCTCGGGTTGAGATAGATCGATCGAGAATTTTGGTCGATCGATCGAGTCCTGTCCGATCGATCGATTCTGGAACAACATCGATCTAGGAGCTCTCGGGTTGAGCTAGATCGATCGAGATAATCGATCGAGCATTGGATCGATCAATTGAGCATTGGATCGATCGATCGATCCAGTTGTTAGATCGATCGAGTCAGTTTTTCACCTCTACTAAAACTCTTTTAATTCGACCCATATGTTACTTTTACCTAATTGACCCCATTTAATGTTAAAAAACAAAATCCTTGTTTGAGTATAATTGTGGTAATTGCTAAATCCTGATAAGTGTAGAGTTCTAATCTATTACAAATCCTGTTTAAGCTAAAGTTGGACTCTATATAAGTGAGGGCTGTTTGTGCATAAAATTCACCACATTGAAATAAGTTTTTATAAATCTGATTGCGCTTTTAAACAAAAAAACTTCTTCTCTTCATCTATCAATCTGAGGCGCTTTCATCTTTTAATTGTTCAAACATATTGTGTGGTTATGTTTGGATAATTCACGTGCCTATTTGCTTTTCATGATATTGATCTTTATATGATAGTTCTAGAGTTTACTAGCTGATTTGTTTTCAAATCGTATTCTGTTGAATCTGCTAGTTAGGATTTTTCATTGTTGAATCCGCTCTAGGACACACTTTGCACTTGTGCTATTTGTGCTAACGTTTCAGGTGACGTGTTTGGTATTTCGTGTGACTCGAAATTACAGAAGTTGACGGGTTCGATTGATCTTGTAGGACTCAAGTAGATTGGAATGTTGGTCCGGATCCAGACACCTAGCTTGTGGAGGCTATGAAAGGAGCGACGGCTCGTAAGTAAATTACAGAAAGGGGAATCTATCTGTGAAGGGTAGTTCTAGGACCTATGGTTGTAATTGAACATTGATTTTCATAGTGGATAGTTAGGTGGTCCGGTAGACCGGTGGTTTTCCTCTTAAGTCATTGGAGTGGTCTAGGTTGTTTCCACCTAAAAATATCGTGTATTATTTTTTATTCTGCATTTTATCTCTACACGCGATTGCATGTCTGGCCGTTGTGATTAGGTTACATAATTAATATTTGTTAAAATTGAAAATAACCTATTCATCTCCCTTTAGGTATATTTGATCTGTAATTAAAAACTTTCAGATACGTATATATCATTGAGTTGTTAATAAAGATAGATTTGTCGCAACTATTTTTACTGTTTTCTACGATAAAAATCTATAAAATGTATATTATTTTCTTACAATTAATTATAATCGAGTGCTAGCTAGTATTGTTAAATAAAATTTCTATTAATAAAATATTTTTGTGCCAATAACAGCATTACGCAATATAAACAATGTCGCACAATCATTTGTCGTCAAAATAGCTAACAAATATTTGTAAACATAAAAAAGTGACATGAGAATAAAAATTGCATGTATTACAAAATAATAAAGTTATAAATAACATACAAAACAGCAAACTGTTATTAACCAAATATATGGCCAATCCTCAACAATTCATATTGTTGAGTCTAATATGTAGTAATTGGTGGATTTTCCAACATATTGTCGGTAGGTATACAATCAATACAACTACAAGAACAAGCAAGCAAAACAAGAGAAATGTCAAAAAGACACCATCCATCACATATCTAGTGAAATAATCTCTAGTTCAAAAAGTTGTTGAAGAGTATATACTCATATAATTAGCACGTATCTTGCAAGTGCATAGGTTATGCAAGTAATATAGTGCGTAGAACACGAAAATCGAACCTCAAGGAGAGTCGTACTTTACAAATGAATACCAGTGACAAGCCACAACAATACTAGTTAACTGGAAAAAAAAACTATAAAGTGATCTATTGAACTATGATTAAATTAATTACTATTGTGAAGCAAACAAAAGCTAACAAATAATCACTTGATGTGAATTGGTTTACTTAGTGATTTGATTGTAAGACTCATCTTTTTCCAATTTCAAATCACATATTTGAATCACATCAAGTATCATTTGATCTAAAAAACAACTAGATGAGAAATTAAGATTTTAGATCTTTCTAACCACTTCACATGCACTTAAGGTAATTTTTAAGTGACCTCTCTATATGAATGATTAGTGACGTGCAACTCTACAAAAGTATAATTATTAAGTCATTCAAATCTTCTTATTTAACTTGTGTATTAAATTTGATTCTATAGCCTTTATATTTGTTTTAATTATTCAATTGAAGGCAAATTGACATGAATTAGAGCTAAAATTGTCATTTTAGGAGTTTCAGAGAAGGCTCGATTGATCCAACATCTATCTCATTTCATTGAGTATTCTCATATGAAGTTGGAACACCACTAGGCATGGGCAGTCTACGTGCCCTATAGGGGCGATCGAGTGCCACCCTTGGATTTTAGGCTTGCTTCTCGGTGCCCAATTGGGGCGATTAAGTGCCCCTAACGAGAACAGTGTAAACCATTTTTAGAACGTGTGCTAGATAGATTGAGGATCCCTCTTGATAGAGTTAGACGCGTAAAAATGTTCAAAATGGTTACATTTTTTCTCCAGTTTTTTAATCTCAATTGCTTGGTTCGATCACTTTGATTATGGGGTTTCTATCCCTTTTATTTTAAAAAAAAAAAATCATAATTTTTATTTTGCTTTAATTTTCATTGATTTTTTTTTTTCCAATTTATTTATTTTTTTTCCTTGCAACACTTTTTATATTCTTTTACATATCTTTTTTTATAACTTTTTGTGAGTAAAGATAAATATGTGTTCAAATTTATTTAAGTTTTGAACACATGTTGATCCCGAATTTCCTATGAAGTTTGTAACTGATCCATATGTATTTCTATGTTTGAAAAATAGATTTCTTATTCAGAGCATAAAATTTTAATGCTAGAATAAGTAACATTTTAATATAATAATTTAATATTATAATATTCCTAAAAATAGAATCATTTATTTGGTATTAGGAAAATTCTAACATTAGAGTTAACCTTGAAAAATGAGGCACCTATATATGCCAATGAAAAAAAAATATACTGAGAAATACAAAGAATACATTAATTTACATACATTTTTGCAGCTATACTAATTATATTATGATATATGATAAAATTATAATAAAAATTTAAAAAAGTTATTTTTTTAAATAATTTTATCATATGATATAATAAATATGATGGTGCCTCAATTTTATAAGGGTATGAATGTATGAGCTCGTATGATTATCTTTAATGGCCTAGTCATTGACCCAGACTCCCAACTACTTTTTGACTCGTTTCACAAACGAAGTCTTGTAGCCCATTTAAGAGGGTTGCATGTAGTTTCCAAAATAATCATCAATTTCGTAAATATTTTCACATTTTCAGTGAAATGCCTCAGAAATACATCAGATTAATTTCCAATGAATTCTTGGTATTTGTTGTAGTGCATGAAATGCAATGAATAATAGTAATAGTTAAATTCGAGCCGATAAAAATGAGCACGAATATGAACCAAATACGAACACAATAACTTAAATTAATCTAAATTATTAATTACATATATTTTTAGTTAATTTATCTTTTTTATATATCAAAAAAATATTTTATATTATTAAAGCTCAATCAACAAGCATTAATTCATATTGTAAATCTCTTATATAGCTATTTATATAAGGTGTGTCATTTAAAATAAATGATAATTATATATCATAACACCAAAATGATATTTTGAGCATATCCCTATTCAAAACCAAATACTACTAAAAATTTATAATTAAAAACTGTATATATGAAAATCCATAATAGTAAAAATATCATTTAATTGACAGTGCAAATTGAGAGTGGGTGAAGCAATAAGTGGTGGCGGATTGGCTAGACAGCAATAGATAGAGAGAGAAAGATATAATGGTTAGATAATGTGAAAAGAGCATGAGTACATTGTGACTAAGATGAGTAAGGATGAAAAAGAAGAAATGTAGGATGAAAAAGAAGAAATGTCAACTTCAAAGTGAGTTTAGGTTATTTGGAAGTCAATGAGAAAGCCTAAAAGAGAAAGGAAAGTTATTTTAGTTTAACTCAGCTTTTTTTATTTTAGTTTTTGACTTAAACTTCATTTTGTTTCATTATAGGTTATTGAGCTACCTTGAACTCAGCTCTATTTTTGAGTTATTTGTGCTAGTTCAAATTTAACATAAATTTAATTTAATTTGTGTTTATTCGTATTCTTTTATTCGAATTCGATTCAGTTAATCGAATTAGGACACAAATTATCACCTTTTTGTGTAGTGGAGTTTTGTTGAAAAGGTTGTCTCCTTATTCTCTTCATCTCTTCTATTCTTTTGGAAAACGTAACCATCTTTTTAGGTTTGGTTGTTACCGAAGAGTCTCCCATACAGGAGCTCTCTTTGTGAAAATTATACCTAGATTTTAATAGAGTATAGTTTCTTTTCACCGAGGTTTACATCTAAAAGTGATTTTTCAGCATATTTTATTTTCTTTGGTTTCTTTTCTTTCTAGGTTTTGATCTAGATTTGATATATTTTTTTTATACATATTATTGCAATTCTAAAGACAATGTCAAGTTATATTGAATATTTAGCATCTTATCAAATAAAAGAATATACATAAAGATTGAAAAATTCAAAGAGCTCAAGAAGAACTTCAAAAAAAAGTTTGTTTTTGTGCTACAAATGATTTTTAAGAATTCACATGATGGTTAGATATATTTTCAATTCTTAATTTAATTATTTTTGTAATCTTTATTTGAATTAATATAAAACTATATTTTCTAAAAGAATAATGGTAACTTTGTAGTGGGTCTTTGAGTCTTAAAATGGTATATTAAGTTATACATAACATATACAAAAACGAATAGCATTTCTTATTGAATTTGGACTTATTCATATTCTAAATTTTTCGATGTTACGTTGTTCCTAAGTACTAGCAAAATCAAAATAGCAAAATTCTTGCGACATCTCAATGGGTTAATAAACGACTTGGAGTAAGATTTTTTTGTAATGGATAACCCTCAAAACCATAATTTGTTGATATAAGACATAAATTTGGAAGAAATACCAAACATATCCCAAAGTACACCAAACAAATGCAATACATAATAGACGAAGTGTACATAAATTAAATATTTGTACTCTAGGTACAAGCTAATATTTTATTTTGAAACTAATATAATTATATATAAATTAAGTTATGTGAATAAAAAAGAAATAAACACTTAAATAATGAATGAAAAAGTTCTTGAGTATTTGTTATATGGATTAAGAGAAAGTGAATTACTTACAAACTAAACTATGGACTGTTATTTATATACATAACACTCACACATGTCAATACATATACACATGCTCACGCTAGCACTGACAAGAGAAGACAACGCCATCATTTTGGGAGGCAAAACCAAAAAGGAAGATGCAGGAAGTGGCTTAGTTAAATAGTCTATAAGTTGATCAAATGAAGGAACATGAGTAACCTGAACACTACCTAGCACCATCCGATCTCCAATAAAATGATTATCAATCTCAATGTGTTTTGTGATAGAATGAAACACATGATTATGAGCAAGGGAAGTTGCACTAATATTATCAGTGAAGAACACAGGCAGAGACATCAAATCAATATGAAATTCAACAAACAAAGCCTTGAGCCAAATAATTTCAGTAATGGCCAAGGCCATAGCCCAGTACTGACTCATAATGCTACGAGCTACTACATTTAACTTGGTGGATTGCCAAGAAATGAGAGAATTTCCCAAGAAAATACAATAAGAACTAGTACTCCTTCAATCATCAGTAGAGCTAGCCAAGTCAGCATCATAGTAAGCCAACAATTCAAGTGATTATGCCTTAGACAATACCAAACCAAACTGCAAAGTCCTAGCCAAATATCTCAACAAGTGTTTAACAGCCATCCAATGTATATCAAAAAGAGCCTTCATAAATTGGCAAAGCTTGTTGACTGATAAGGACATATCTGGCCTAATGAGGGTCACATGCTGCAAGGATCCAACAACTCTCCTATGCCCAGAAGGATTAGGCAGAGCAACACCATCAAACTTGCTCAAAGACTTACCAGCACACATAAGAGTAGACACAGGATTTGTGGTAGTCAACCAAGTAGCATCAAGCAAATCTACAACATATTTATGTTGAGATAAATGCATACAGTTAGAACCATATACCACAACAAAGAAATGGTAAAGAATGCACATATCCTTCAAAAGAAACTCTTAAGTGCAAGTTCTTAAAATAGATCAACCTTAGGAGAATCAAACCCTGTGATTAGTATATCATCCAGATATACTAAAATTAGATGGAATGACTAGTATACTGAATAAAAGGTGAATTATCAGACTTTTTTGCTACAAACCTATGTTTCATCAATGCACTGTACAACTTATGGTACCATGCCCTAAGGGCACTAAAGACTTATCACCATGTTCAAACCAAGGTGGTTAAACTGTATATAAATCTTGCAACAACTCACCATGAAAGAATACATTGTTAATATCAACTTGACGCACAACCCATTCTTTATTCAGAACAAGAGTTAAAACAAAATAATAGTAATTTTAGTGACATTACTATATGTCTCTGGGTAATCTATAGCAAACTTTTGAAGAAAGACTCTTGCCACTAATCTAACTTTATACTTTTCCAAAGACCCATCAATTAGTAATTTGATAAGAAACACCCATTTATAAGTAATTGGTGAATGAGTAACAGGCAAAGGAACTAAAACCCAAGTTTCAATGGCCAATAAAGCATCAATTTCCTTCAGCATGGTCTATTTGCATTATGTACACTTCAGACCCTCATTATAGTTGCTAGGCTCAGAGAGATACCCATGAGAAGACAAAGTAGGAGCTAGTAACTTAGGCTTATATATCCCACTTTAAGAATGGTTAGTCATAAGATGTACATTGGGACAAGAAACAGTTGGCAAGTCAACACAACGTGACAATTTATTAGAAGGAAAAGATAGAATATCCACTGAACGAACCAAAGGTTCATTATAAATCGCCAACTCATTTTCAGGGGACTAATGTAAATCAACAAAAACCACATCACCAGTACTACCACTAGTACCAACACTAGCCGACTCAGTATCAACATCCAAAGAAGTCAGATGAGTTACAGAGATAGGTGTTTGATCAACATAACCAGTAGATGAAGCAGGTGTGTAAATGACAATACCCACAAGGATCTCAACAGGAGCTAGGGGTGGCCATTCGTAAGGATTGGGCTTGTTCGAAGTTGGCCAAAACTAGCCCGGTTTAAATTGGTTTAAACCTAGCTCAATTCATATTTAATTCGAGCCAACAATAGTGAGCTCAAATTCAAATCAAACACAAAAAAGCTGACTTAAAATGCCTTGAATTATTAATTACATTTTTTTAGTTAATAAGACTTTTCATGCAACCCTATTTTTCATGTACAGAAGAAAACTCGTTGACTGACCAAATTTGTAATGCAAACTCATTAACTTTTAACTCTAGATAACTATAGTTCAATACCTGTGAGAAATGAATTGAAAAAAAGATTCACAAGAATCACTATAATACACAAAAAATAGATGCATAACTACTATATGTCAAAAAGTTTATGACAGAGAACCAGTACCACATTAAACATGAACCGCAAAATATTTAAAACAATGGCAAGAAAAGGAAAATAGAATGAGCTTTTGTGTTAAGCTTGTGAAACTTGTCTGAACAACAATAAATTTCATACAATTGTATTAATTTCTTCAAAATTATTATGCATTTCCGAAAAGAAAAAAAACGCATCGGTACACCTCCCAATGCAAAATGTTGTGCTACAAAATCTCCTTCTCCTTTAGCAGCTTAAGCCTTTAATTATACATAATTTCATTGACACAAATGACATCAATACAAAGTAGCTACGTACAAGGAATAGAGTGACATGTCAATAACCTTTATCAGATGCAAGTTGAATAGGAGTAAAACCAGCATTATCTTTCATCGTTAATTCCTACTTTTTACCTACGTACGAGCATAGTGCATGAAAAATAGGGTGAAATAATTGAATCATGTCAACCAATTATAATATGAGGTTTATATATGCAAAATCTCATGCTGCTAACATTTTAAATTTTGACAAAGAATTTTATGAAGGGTTCATCTCCTACCCAATGTCAGGCAATACATAATTTTATCTTTATGTAAGTTTGTATGCATGAAAAAGTAATCTAGTCAGCTTTGGAGCATGCCATAAGAAATGCTCCACCTGCTTAATTTTTTTTTTTTTTTTTTAATTCTATGATTTAAAAAGAAAAGAATTCTTAAACCCAAAATTATAAACTCTGAAACCTAAAAATGCATCTTTAGGAATTCTGTTTTTATTATAGCAGAATATCATAATTATAAATTTCGACGTCTTATTATTGTCATTTTACTTTTTATGATTTTTTCACAATTAGAGATGCTTCATTAGGAAAAGAAGAAGGCTGCTGAAGTCAGCCCATGCAAAGTTGAGAGAGCCTATGCAAGCCTAAGGACTATGCCATTGGGCAGAGTCCAATTGTGCCTTGTGGTCTTATTGCCTGGAGTTTGTTCAATGATACCTATATCTTTTCTCTCAACAACCAGCGATTAAAGGTAAACAAGATGGACATCTCATAGAAAAATGATTGGGAGCATAAGTTTGGCAAAAAGGTCTATCCTAAGACCTTCCAAAATGGAACTCTTGTAAGTGATGCGAAGCTAGACTCCTCAATACCAGTAAGCTATTCACCATTTATTTGAGAATTGAAGTTTTTTTCTATTCATTTTTGTCATTAATCTCATATGCTAAAGTCTTGTTCCAGTAAGCTATTATGTAACAAATTTAGATACATACGGTAGACAAAACGAATTTATAAGAATTTAAATTTATACCACAACACCTTCAATTAGCACCTTATTTCTTATTTCTAAGTACAACCATGTTATTAGAGTTTTGACTCTCATTTTCAGTGGTCAACTCACTTGCAATATTTTCAACAAATCACTTACATGATTTATCTTAAACATATAAATAAAAAGTATTAAATATATTCGTTATTGATATACAAACCATAATAAAAATAAATTATTAATAAAAAAATAATATTTTCCAGCAAATAACAAATCTCTAGTGCAAATAATTGCCTTATTTATACTAAGCAAAAGTTGGGTACAATATTGATCAAGAACTTTTCCTCAAATTCTAAAAGCAGCTTCTAAAGCAATCGTAGTAACAAAAATACTTAAGATATCACGTGCCATTGCGGCAACATTAGGATATCTATATTGGTATGACTTCAAATGTGCAAGAAGATTAAGGTTAGACTTTTGTTTCAAATTTTGTCATGACTCTTCCAAATATAATTCTAATTAACTCTTTGGTGGATCAGTCTCATCAAATCCACTAAAACTCTACAGCTATAATAAAAATAAAATAGAACTATTACATAGTATTTTAATTAAGTATTTTACCTCAAATAAAGTAAATCTTTTTATCCTAGTAGGAAAATCATTGTTTTGGCTAGTTGAAGTGTTTACATATGCACTTTAGAAAATCCATTAAACAATTCAAACAATTTTTTCTGGACATTTTGGTATAAAATAGAATTAAAATACCTATATATTGGGTTGTATATAAAATTCACAAATTGAAACTTATAACGCGAATCAAAAACTATGGTTATGAACAAAATCATGCTAAAATCGTACCAATATTTTCAAAATTTGGAAGCATCTATCTAACCATATTCTTGATATAGTCATTACTATCACTTGCCTTTTTTCTTCAAAATCAGATAGCAATTAGCCACTTCAAGAAAGTATAAATTCATAGTTGGATACCTTGTTCCTGAAAAAAGATTAATGATCTCGTAAAATACAGTTAGAAATCCACAATTATTATTAACTTTATCTCATTCATCTTTTGTGGGGCAATGTTTATAACTTTGTTTAACAATTTTCAAGTGCTCCAATGCTTTGCAATAATATAAAGCACTCTCAAGCATGTTGTATGTAGAATTTCACCTGGTATGATGAACATCTTGTCCCAAGCCTTTTTTAGTCTTGTAGCCAACATCTATTAGAACACAATTTATCCACTTTTGCATTCATGCACTTAGCTCTTTTCACAAACTTAATGTTATCTCGAATTTTTCCAACAACAGCATCAATATCTTTCAATCCATCATGCAATACCAAATTAATAATATGTGCACAACAATGAAGATGGAAAAATTTACTCTTATTCACAAGTACATTATTTTCATTCAAGCGAGTAATTACATAAGTATCATTTGATGAAGTATTATCTAATGTCAATGCAAACAAATTCTTCTCAAGGCTCCAATCACAATACATATCATAGATTTTTTCACAAAGTATTTTACTGTTATGTGGAATATGCATGACTTAGAAATTCAAAATTCTCTTATGTAAGATCCAATCATTGTTAATAAAATTAAAATTTAGAGAAATATACCCATCAATTATAATTGAAGATCAACAATCACAAGCGAGAATGATCCTACTAGGACACGTAGCTACAATCATTTTGATTCTTAAACTCTCTCTCTCATAAATTATAAGAGTATCAGCTTTCACTATATGCCTAGAGATTATGTAAATTCTTAGATGTAAATAATTAAGAACTACTCTAATGCCCTCATATTTCACAAATTGAACAGGCAAGTCATGCAAAATAATAACTTCAACTAATAACTCCCTAAGCTTTTTTAGGATTAAATTCAAAACAACATGAACCATAATCTTAAATTTCTCAATAATCATCTTACCCACATTGCATGTGTCTCTCATAGCACACTTACTATAATGGCGAGTGAAAGTATTTGTTCTATTTTCAAACCTATTTTAATGGATTTAACCACAATACTTGCACTTTTCTAGTGGAATATTAACAAAAGTCAAAGTGTCAAGGCCTTAATAGCCAAACGGCATTGAAATCACCATAATAAGGTGGAGCTCTCGAGTTCGAGGCTTGAATGTAGCAAAAAAAAAAAATTAACAAAAGTCAAAGGAAGAGTCGTGTGGCCATAACCATGATCATTTTGCCATCATCTTTTGCCTCTTTGAATTTGGAAAAATGTCGGCAGTTGTTTGATTTTCCTCTACAGCATTTTGCATTATATTAGTCTTTTTATCTCCATCCACCTCTACATTAATTATTTGACTGAAATTGAACCGTGTTATAAGTTAATAACCAAAGGAGGGGAAAAAAAAAGTTTAAAGCAAATATGAAATAATGATGTAAATGCAAATAAGAAACAATGTTATAATAAACAAATAATTTTCCAACAGATTATGTCATTTAATAACCCATTTAGACGCTGAAAACCCATTTGACGAGAACCCCAACCATTTGAGAAAATAAGAGTTTCTTTCTCTCTTAGATAAAAAAGAGAGAGAAAATATTTGAGAAGAGTTTGATCTGTTTTTAGAAATAAATTAGCTTGAAAGAAAATATAGAGATGCATGTCACTATAGAGAACAATAAACTAAGTATAAGAAATTAAATTACTAATATTTGTCAACTCAAGCTAAAGTTAAAATTAATTTACAGATCCACTAAGAAAGGAATAGCAAGTAAAAATTAGTAGCCACAACTGGTTGCCAGAACAATATTTTCGTTCTTCAACTTAATCATTTGCCAGAACCATATTCATTCTTCAACTTAATCATTGTTTTGCTTTTGAAGTTTATTATTTGGCCATAATACATTTTTTTTTGGAATAGAGGTGTAGTTTTAAATGAAGAGGAGGACGAACATTAGCTTATTAGGATTATTAGCATTCATGCGATAGCCGTCACGACTACAAATAGAAATCAACTATTAATAATTCACATAATCTATTAGGATAAAAAGCTAATAAACTGTTAAGGCCAAATCTATATATTATATACACGCATAGAGAACCTCTTAAAAAGAAGGTACTTGATTTATGATTACTTAAGTCTGAGAGATTTATATCATGTTATTATACTAAGATTACATTTGGTTCACTGGCTATAATCGTAGTCGTAGTCGTAATCGTAATAGAATATAATATAATGTAAAAGAAACAGTATTACTATTACAGTATTTGGTTTAGCTACTATAATCAAAAAAGGAATCAGTATTACAGTATTTAGTTTGACCACTGTAATGAAATAAAAAATATAATAATATTACATTAATACCCATGTTCAATGAAGTTTAAATAATTTCATTTTATTATTATTTTCTAAATCAAATAAAATATATTCTTTAAAATTATATAATTATTTTAAACTCAGCAATTCAGCAAAAAGAAATTTAATCATAACAACAAAAAATTCAGCATATATAATTTCACCAATTCATAACAACAACTAATAAAATTTAATCACAGAATTTTAATCACAATAATTTCAACAAAAAAATCACAATTTTAGAAAAAAAAAAATGCACTAAAAAAAAAGTGACCTTAGTAATGTGCAGAACGCGAGAGGCAGAGGCGCACAAACGCGCACGGACGGCCGAACGAGACTGACGGCAGAGGCGAACTGACGGCTGAATGCAATGGACGATAGAGGGGCACAGACTCGAGAGGCAAAGGCAGAGGCAGAGGTAGGTTATGTAATGTAATTACTTTTCCTTATATTGGGTTATATAATGACTTTTACTTCTCTTTATGTAATTAATTACATTACATTACATATATTTAATACAACTAAAAATTGTAATGTGCAAAATCAATTACATTTCCTTTTCCATTATAACCAACCAAAGGTGACCTAAAAGTTTCAAGTTTGAAAGAGGAGATAAAACTAATATTATACTTAGAAAAAGCACACAAAACCATATGGAAGCATTTCGTTCCTACACGAAAATAAGTAAGAAAAAAACCAAGAGAGAAAAATTAATTTGTTGTTGAGAAGCAGGGCTTCAGAGACTTAAGCGGAGGTAGGGTTGTTATTGGGTAACTCAAAGTAGGAGACTTAAGCAGCGGTTGCCGGCTGCTGGAAGAAGTAGACAGTCTGAAGGGACAGTTTCGGAAAGTGGTGGCTCACAGTCGTGGATTAAGAAGATAAATATAGAAGAGAAAATTGCAAAACAAAACCTAGTGTTGGTTTAAGGTTTCTATCCCCCTATTCTATTAAAAAAAATTGATTTCGGATAGGGGTGACAATTCGTATCAAAACTTAAATAAATAAATCGAAAAAAATACAAAACAAACACGAATGATTCAAATTTGGGTCAAAAACAGGTTAGCCCAAATAACACGAAAAATTCGGTTCAAGTTTATGTTTGGTTCGAGTCAACCCATTAAACGCAAATAGAGAATTTAAAAAAAAAAAAAAGTAAAGTTATGTGGAAAAATAAGAACCTATTTGGCCATTTTCTATATTTTTCCTTTCCTCTTCTTCGACAAGCCGAGAGCAAAATCGCGATCTCCCACCCCAAACCTAGTCACCTGTGAAGCCATTACTACAAAGCCAATCACTGTCACAGTGAAACCAATCATAGGCGCCGCGAAGCCAATCAACCACTTTGCTAGTCACCACAAAGTAGCTTTAGGAGCTCGAGCCACTATATTTTTCTTAGGCTGAGTAAAATTTTCTAACTTTCAAATATTTCTAGTTGCTATGATGCTGAACTTGGATCAAGGACTAAAATTATACAGACGTAGATGTGTCTATGTACTAAGAAGAGTCTAAAATAGTTTCAGGTTGAACGATAGCTTCTAAGGTAGTAGTGGACTGTATAGAGTTTAGAACCACACTAGGAGTTGGAGATGAGTGTGCCTGCATAGCAAATGAGTTCGTAGGGCCAGAAATAGGAGCAAAGGGAGTGGTACCAAATACTTGTAGTTCAAAAGTAATGGGTTGAAAAGAAGGTGGAGTTCTGGAGGTAGGAAGTAGATGTTGGATGAAACATAATGTGGTGGTGCAGGATTTGAGCTAGAGTGTTGAGAGCCAAAGGGTGTGTATATGGTGATGAAACATACTGTGGTGATATTTCGGGCCAATTTGGACCAGCCTAAACTTTAACAATTCATGTTTAGCCCAAAATTAAATTTGTGTCATGTTTGGGCTAGATTTGTTCGAACCAGTCTGAATTGACTTAGCTCGTACAAATTGTCACCTCTAATTGCAGGCTATTAGGTTGACTCGATACCAACTCTATTCTTTTTGGGCTATTCAAGCTAACCCAAATTTTGCTTGAATTTAATTCAATTTGTGTTTATTTCGAGTTTTTTATTTGTGTTTGATTCGATCAAATGAGTTATGATGTAGAACCATAAGCTACGGAGGACATATTGTCATTAGAAGGTGGCTTAGAAAATGGAAAACACCTTTCATTAAAAGTAACATGCCTATTAACAATTATCTTACCAATCTCCTTATTCAAGCATAAAAACCCTTTCTAGTTCATACCATACCTTAAAAAAAAACAAATGAAGAAGACTGTGGCTTAAGCTTGTCATCATTATATGCTTTTAAACAAGGAAAACGCCCACACTCAAATACCTTCAATAAGCTATAATTTTGGACTTTGCCAAACAATACCTCAAATGGACATACGCCACAAAGAATCTTAGTAGGAAGCCTGCTCAACAAATAAGCTGCAGTGCTCATTGCATATGGCCAATACGTGATAGGCATATGATCAGGAAACAAAAGTTCTAAACCACGTTCTATAATTCACTTATGCGACATTCTACAAGAATTGACCTCATAGGCTTGAACTTAGTCTCACCATCAGACTGAATTGCCTTAATTTTTCTTATCAGATTGCCTCTCAATCATGCATTCAAACTATAAGAAAGCACTAGTTGTTTGATCCTTAGAAGAGAGTAAAAGCAACCAAGTAAACAAAGAGTAATCATCTACTATTGAAAGAAAATATTTAACAGAAGTAAATGCAGCCTTAGGGGTTGTCCATGGTTCAAGGTATAACAAAACCAATGGTTGATCAGACCTCTCATTAGAAGAAAAAGAAAATGGAAATTTACGAGACTTAGTCGTCGAAAAACTGAACAAAACAAATCAATACTACAACCACGAAAACATGAATCATCAACATACTTTGATATAACTTGCTTAACAGTAGTAAATGAAGGATGCCCTAAACGTTCATGCCAAGTCTCAAGAGAGGCTTTAAAAGAAGCAGGCGTTGCTGAAGACACTTCAACATTACTCTGATCAGCAGAACCATGGACTTTATACAAACTCCACTAAAGCATGATTATCAGCACACAACTTATTAACATAAAGTAGATCAACAAAAACTTTTTGTGTGTGAAGAACATTCTTAAGAGAGAAAACAAACTCATAGTAAACAGTTAATTTAGACACACCAATGCTTTTAATAGGTATTCTAACTCCATGACCTAACAAAACACCTTCATTACCAGAATAAGGAACATCATTAATGAAATGACCAGAATCAAAAGTGATATGGTGACAAGCACCAGTATCAAGTATCCAAGAAGTAGAATTATCAGATGATGAATCATTTCCATGGCATTGAGTGACCATAGCCGACGAAAAATTCTCTCAAGAACCTTCACACCGTGCTACTAAGGCAGAAGGAGACCTACCCATTAATAAATCTCGAAGCACAAACCAAGACTGAGCATTGTGCCCCACCTTCTCACATACTTGACAAATCAGTCTCTCACTAGATGATTTCTTGGATACATTCACAAAATTAACATTGCTAGCATTGTTCTTAGACTACTGCCCAGAATGAATAAACTGCTTCAAATTTCAATGTTGTGCTGATTTTTTAGAATTTGTAGACTTATTACTAGAAGACTTGTACCTTCCACTGGAACCATTTCCATCTTTGAGGTTACTGAATTTTGCAATATTTGCAAGAAACAAAGAATCTTAATATGAGGATGACAACTTCTTCTGTAAAGATCTCTCAAATCCCTCAAGCAAACTATGCGAAGTATTGATCGAAGTCTAATCTCTCTCATATTAATATTGGATACAAAATAAAGATATATTGAACCAAGACCCTCTATAACATAGCGAACAAGATCAAATTCATTGACTAGATCTCCAATAGATTGCAACTGGCCATTGATCATCTTTGCTTTCATCATATACTGAACCATAAAAGCCCATCTTTCTTGAGATTATGCCATTGATCATGCGGCGCCATCACCTTGGATTGCACTTTCGTAGAATAGGATTCCACTAATGCTACCCACTGCTCTCGTGCATTAATTCCACTACTCAGATATCCAAGCATGGATACAAAAACACATTCTTATATTCATCCCTTCATAATCGATTAAGTCGTTTCCAATTCAAGAATGTAGGATTTAAGGACATTGATCCAGCAAAAAACTTTGTAGGTGGAACCAAAGAAACATGAATCAACCCTTCTAAGCCATAAGCAATGACATATGTAAGTAATTGATATCTCCATACCATATAGTTACCATCATCAAGCTTTACGGATAGTGAAACATTCATAGGAGGTGACTGTTGGAAAAAAAAAATCGGTAATTTCCCACAACCAGATTTACGGGGAAGCAAAACAAAAATAATGTAGAGCAAGAATTAGGAAATAACACAGAGAATTTTTACGTGGTTCACCCCAAAAATTAACTGGGTTACTCCACGGAGCTGCTGCAGCTCACTTTCACTATGGGAGAAAATATTACAGTGTTTAAAATACAACACTCAACTCACAAACCCCAAAACCAATACACCCAAATAAAATATCTTTTTCTTTTTCTTTTTCTTTTTTCTTTTCTCTCTTTTTCTTTTCTCTCTCACCTTTCTCTTCTTTTCACTCTCTGTTTCTACGAGAGTTTCAGAAACTAGAAACTGAGAACTTAAGAAATTAAAGAAAAGAAAACTCTCTGAAGCTACTTCGAATTGGGATGCTAATACTGATACATTTCTCTTCTATTTATAGAGAAGAGAAATGCACTGTTTTAGGGTTGATGACATAAGGGCTGACGTCTTATAGCTCCAAAATTTCTTCTCTGTTGTGTTTCCTTCAATATTTGCTGCTATCTACTTTGACGATAGCAGCCAGAAAAAATTTCTTTCCATATTCTGCCTCCTTCTTTGACTAAAGGAGCTACCAATTCTGACAATCTCCCACTTGGAAACTGATTTCAATCTTGTTTCCACACATGATTACTGCAGCAACTCTTTCTGGGTTTATTACGTCCGCAGGCCAACTGAAGTTGAACACAACTTCAGTTTATCAATTGTCACCGTCTTTGTAAACATATCAGCTGGGTTATCATTTCCTTGTATCTTCTCAAGCTTGAGAACATCTTCTTCTAGAAGCGACCTGATGAAATGATACCGTAGTTGTATATGTTTCGTTCTGGAATGAAAAGACGGATTTTTTGCAAGATGGATGGCACTCTGACTATCGCAATGTAACACATTGCGTTCCTGTTTCTTGCCTAGTTCTTCCAAGAAACCTTGCAACCAAATCATTTCTTTGCTGGCTTCCGTGATTGCAACATATTCAGCTTCAGTGGTGGAGAGAGCAACAATCTTCTGCAGCTGAGAAACCCAACTCACTGCTGTTCCGCCAAGGGTATAAACATACCCTGTAGTGCTCTTTCTATTATCAATATCTCCGGCTAAGTCAGCATCTACATAGCCTTCAAGAGCCATATCTCCACTTCTGAAGCATAGTGCCATATTTGTGGTACCTCGTAGATATCTAAGAATCCACTTGACAGCTTCCCAATGTGTCTTGCCTGGATTGTTCATGTACCTACTTACAGCTCCCACTGCATGTGCAATGTCTGGTCTGGTACAAACCATGGCATACATCAAACTTCCAATAGCTGAAGCATATGGAACATTTTCCATTCGAGCTCGTTCTTCTGCAATTTTAGGTGACTGCTCTTTGGATAGTTTGAAATGAACACCTAAGGGCGTGCTCACTGGTTTTGCATCCTTCATGTTGAACCTATCAAGTACTTTGCTGATATACTCAGCCTGTGACAACATTAAAGTTCCTGATGCCTTGTCCCGGTTGATCCTCATTCCAAGAATCTGCTTTGCAGCACCTAGATCTTTCATTGCAAAATGTTCTGACAATTGATGCTTCACATTATTTATCTCTTGCATGTTTGACCCAACAATCAACATGTCATCTACATACAAGAGTAAAATAATATAACTATTGTCGAACTTCTTCACATAACAACAATGATCTGCCTGGCATCTGATGAAGCCACTGCTGCTCATAAAAGAATCAAACTTTTTGTACCACTGTCTTGGAGCTTGTTTTAGACCATACAAGCTCTTTTTCAACTTGCATACCAAGTTTTCTTTGCCTGCTATTTCAAAACCTTGCGGTTGCTCCATGTATATCTCTTCCTCCAAATCACCGTGAAGGAATGCTGTCTTTACATCTAACTGTTCAAGATGTAAATTCTCCGCAGCTACCAACTTTAATACCAGCCTTATTGTGGTCAACTTCACAACTGGAGAGAAAATCTCAGTATAGTCGATCCCTGCTTTCTGCTGGAAACCTTTAACAACCAATCTAGCCTTGTGCCGCTTACTCCCATCATGCTCCATTTTCACTCTGAAAATCCATTTGTTATGAAGAGCCTTCTTGCCTTTTGGCAATTTAACAAGTTCCCATGTTTGGTTTAACATGAGTGAGTCCATTTCATCTTTCATGGCAGACTCCCACTTGACAGAATCATCTATCTGTGTTGCTTCTTCATAAGATTCTGGTTCTCCGTTGTCAGTTAACAACAGGAAATTTTGGGAGGGTGAGTAGCGTTGTGTTGGTTTGTGTGGTCTGGTGGTGCGTCTCACTCTGGGTGTGCATGGTTCCTCTTGCTGTGGAACTTCTTCTTGTTCTTCCAGTGGAACTTCATTCTCTGGTTCTGGAATAACTTCATTCTCAGGGTTATTTTGGACCCTTCGATGCACATCATCTTTAGAAATCTCCTCTAAATCAACATACTCTTTTATTTGAGTATCTCTGTCTATACCACCAGATTTTACTGTTGACCTGTCCTTATACACAATCTTCTCATTGAATATGACATCTCGGCTTCTGATAACTTGTCGTCTTTCATAATCCCAAAAGCGATAACCAAATTCATCAGAACCATATCCAATAAAGATACATTTCTTGGACTTCGGGTCAAGTTTACTTCTTTCAGCAGAATCAATATGAACATATGAAATACAACCGAAAACCTTTAAATGTGAAAGGTTTACCTCTTTACCACTCCAAACTTCCTCTGGCAATCTTTCATTCAAAGGAACAGAGGGTCCACGGTTGATCAGGTAAGCTGCTGTATTGATGGCCTCAGCCCAAAACATTTTAGGCAAGCCTGCATGTATTCTCATGCTTCTGGCACGTTCATTCAGAGTTCTGTTCATGCGTTCTGCCACACCATTTTGTTGTGGTGTTCTTGGAACAGTTTTCTCCATTCTGATTCCATGGCTTGCACAAAAATCTCTGAATCTTCTGTCTGTGTACTCTCCTCCATTATCAGACCTTAGGCACTTTACTTTTAAGCCAGTCTCATTTTCCACCATAGCTTTCCATTTTCTGAAAACATCATAGACTTCTGATTTATTTTTCAGAAAATAAACCCACACCTTCCTTGTTGAGTCGTCAATGAAAGTGACATAATACGATGAGCCTCCAAGGGAATTAACTGGAGCAGGTCCCCACACGTCTGTATGAACCAACTCTAACTTTTCTGACTTCGGTGTTTTTCCAGCTTTTGAAAAGCTAACTTTCTTCTGTTTGCCGAGAATGCAGTCCTCGCACAAACCAATGTCCACCGACTTCATATCTGGTAGTTTTCCTTTTGACAGGAGTACCTTCATCCCTTTCTCGCTCATATGACCAAGCCTTTGGTGCCACAAATTTGATTTTCCATCTGCATCCATGACTGCTATAGTGCTCCCACTATTTGAGGTCACATAGAGAGTACCTACTTTGTTTCCACGAGCTAAAACCATAACTCCTTTTGTTATCTTCCACGTGCGATCTGTGAAGGTTGTTGAATAACCTTCCTCATCAAGCTGTCCTATTGAGATTAAATTCCTTTTCAGACCTGGAATATATCTCACATTTTTCAGTTTCCACACAGTCCCATTTGGCAACTTCACTTGAACATCTCCTTTGCCCACAATCTTCAAGGGCTCGTCATCTGCTAGATAAACTTTTCCGAAATCACCACCGGTGTAATTCTCCATGATTTCGCGACAGGAGGTAGAGTGAAATGATGCGCCTGAATCCAAAATCCAGGATTCAATCGGACTGTTGACACTCAATATAAGAGCATCACCTGCTTCCTCAGCAACATTTGCAGTTTCTTTTGCACCATTATTTTTCTTCGGTGCTCGACAATCTCTTCTGAGATGTCCTTTTTGTCCACAATTCCAGCAATTTAAGCTTGCTCTGCTAAATCTTGACTTACTTCGTCTAGACTTAGACTTTCCTCTGCTTGAGCTTCTCTCAAACATTCTTCCTCGGGATTCTGTATGGAAGGCAGAAGATGAAGCCTCACCAGATTCTTTTCGACGAATTTCGTCGCTTAGAATCAAATCACGAGCAGTATCCCATTTCATCGTCGTGCTCCCTGAGGAATTACTTATTGCTGTCACTGTGCCATTCCAGCTTTCTGGTAGAGAGGATAAGAGAATCAAGGCTTGAACTTCGTCATCGAAATTTATGCCTACTGAACTCAACTGTGTTAGAGTAGAGTTAAGAACATTTAGGTGATCTGCAACTGGCGCTCCTTCTGACATCTTCAAATTGAATAGCCTTCTCATCAAATGTACTTTATTTGAGGCAGTTGGTTTTTCGTACATATTTGATAAGGCTTTCATCAGACCTGCCGTCGTCGTTTCCTTTGCGATGTTGAAAGCAACGTTGCGAGACAACGTTAACCGGATTGTTCCTAGCGCCTGCCTGTCAAGAAGATCCCATTCTTCTTGCTTCATATTTTCTGGTTTTGTTCCTGATAAAGGTTTGTTCATATTTTTCTGATACAGATAATCTTCAATCTGCATTTTCCAGAAACCAAAATCTGACCCATTGAATTTCTCGATCTTAACTTTTCCTTCGTCTGCTGCCATTGCTCCCACTCAAATCTGGTAACTTCAAAAAATCACTATCGCAAAATAATGATGACGTGAATAGTAAATTACTATTCAACTTTTGACCGGTACTGTTCACCTTTACTTTAATGATTGATGAATAGTACTTCCACTATTTGCACAGTAACCGTACTATTTGATGAATAGTAACCTTTACACAATGTGATTTCTGTACAAGAATTTTACAACCTTGTAGCTCTGATACCAATTGTTGGGAAAAAAAATCGATAATTTCCTACAACCAGATTTACGGGGAAGCAAAACAAAAATAATGTAGAGCAAGAATTAGGAAATAACACACAGAGAATTTTTACGTGGTTCACCCCAAAAATTAACTGGGTTACTCCACGGAGCTGCTGCAGCTCACTTTCACTATGGAAGAAAATATTACAGTGTTTAAAATACAACACTCAACTCACAAACCCCAAAACCAATACACCCAAATAAAATATCTTTTTCTTTTTCTTTTTCTTTTTTCTTTTCTCTCTTTTTCTTTTCTCTCTTTTCTCTCTCACCTTTCTCTTCTTTTCACTCTCTGTTTCTACGAGAGTTTCAGAAACTAGAAACTGAGAACTTAAGAAATTAAAGAAAAGAAAACTCTCTGAAGCTACTTCGAATTGGGATGCTAATACTGATACATTTCTCTTCTATTTATAGAGAAGAGAAATGCACTGTTTTAGGGTTGATGACATAAGGGCTGACGTCTTATAGCTCCAAAATTTCTTCTCTGTTGTGTTTCCTTCAATATTTGCTGCTATCTACTTTGACGATAGCAGCCAGAAAAAATTTCTTTCCATATTCTGCCTCCTTCTTTGACTAAAGGAGCTACCAATTCTGACAGTGACGACTACAAACTCTTAACCAATACATCAGCTGTACTATCACCAGAAACAACCCAACAAGACAAATTAACAGGTGTTTGATTCACATCATTTTGAGATGGAACAATCTGTGAAGATTGACCACACTATGAACCAATAACTACATCCATATACATAGCTCCATTGGCAGCCTTACTTGCCATTGAATTTGTTAAATTCTTGTAATGAGCTATGATATCATATGTGAAGAAGAAAGAAGTAGTAAACACTTCAAGAATGAACGAAGAAGTTCTTGAGAGTTTGTTATGCTGAATTAAGACAAAGTGAATTAGTTACAAACTAAATTGTGGACTGTTATTTATATACGTAGCGAGCGACGTAACCAGAAATATTTTTTTATGAGGGTTGATTTATATTAAAATAAATTTTTTAATTTTTTTTTATTTATAATATCAAGATTTATAGCTAACATTGAAAAAATAATATAAATTTCAAAAATAAACAAAAAAAATTTATTTAAGTTGTGCCCGATGATACTTTAGAGCATAAAATTCATCGATTATCAATTCAGATTCAATTTCTTCTGCAAATTTCAACAAATAATTCTTGAGATCGCTTATTTTTTTGATTGATAGCCTCAATAGAAGTATTTTTGGTTGATTGTTAGTCATCTATTTTTTTAAAGAATAAATGAAGAGTTTTAAATGATTTAGATTTTTTGTGAGGTTTATTTATTATAACCTACCAAAAAAAAAAGTATTTAATGTAAATTAAAGTATACAAATTTAAACAGGCCTAACAACAAATAAACAAAAAATTAAAATAACTAAAGAATTAAAGAATTAAAGAATCAATAAATAATTTATACGTTTAATCATTTTTTCACCTATTAATAGTAATTGATAAGTATAGAAATTTAAAATAAATTTCATGTTCTAATATAAAAACAATGGAATAATATATATTTTGAAATAAAAAACTCTAATTAATAATTTAAAGAAGGAAAAAAAAAACATATTTAATGAAATAATGGTGAATTGTTATAAAAAAGAGTGCTAAATACATATAAATTTATACTTAAATATATATTTAAATTAATAATTAAATAATATTTATCGATCAAAAATTTAAAAGTTATAATTTTTAGTAATATATAATACATAATTATTAATATGAGTGTAAATTAAAACATAAATATTTTAAATATTTAATATTTTTATTTTTAAAAAAGAATATATAATTATAATATAATATATTAAATTATATTTATATTATTAATATTAATTAAAAAAAAATTTGAAAAGGTTGACTGGACTCAAGCCCGGTGCAACCCACGCATAGTTATGTCATTGTACGTAGCACTCACACGTGCCAATAGACACATATGCACAAAACATGCTCTTTTTTGGCTTAAAATTCTTTTTTTTATCATTAAATTCATTCTATGTAATCTCATCCATTCAATTATTTAAAAAGAAAAAATTTCATATAGCTTCATTTTCATTACCTATATAGGTGTAGTGCGGTGGAATTACACACAGGGTGCAACATGGAATTTTTCCGGTTAGAGAAAAAAAATCAATTCTAATAAAATATGCATCATATTTAATAAAATATATTTTTAACAAATGTTAGATGATGTAAAAATAAATTTTAATATTTGATATATCAAGTATAAAAATGACATGGCAACGTTAATTATTAGAGGAGTCAAATTCTTCTATGTTATTTTTAATGTGTTATTATACGTATTACCAAAATTATTTATATAAAAATACTTGTCTAGGGAAACTATTTGGATATGTATCACCAAAATTATTTATATAAAAATACTTGTCTAGGGAAATTATTTGGAGAATCTACTCCCCAATATGGGTAATAATTTGTATTGTAATTCAATTGATTGAATCGAACAAATAATATGAATCAAATTAAATTTAAATCAAATTTGGTCAAACTCAAATGACCCATAAAAATAGGGTTGAGTTAGGGCTGGATTCAACACATTAAGCCAAAATAAAATAAAATAACATTTAAATCGCAAATTAAAAGATAAAAAATTAGATTAAACTAAAACAACTTTACTTTATCTTTCAATCTTTCTTATTGACTCTTAAATGATCCAAACTCATCCTCACGCCATCACTACCTCTCTCTCATCCTCACTCCTTCATGACACCATTAATGTTATCCAATCACCACATCTCTCTCACTTTCTCTTGTTGTCCAACTAATCTCCTACCACTTATTGCTACACCTCTTAGTTTTCACTATCTTTTAAATGATATTTTTACTCTTACGAATTTATATTTATTTTTTTATTATAATTAAATTCTTGTTAGTAAATGATCTCAAAATAAATTCATAATTTTACGTCACCAATTCTACATCATCAAATCAATAAATAATATATTACTTGATGCATATAACAATATTGAAACGTCTGTCTTGCTCCTCCTATGACATACATATAGGTCAAAACAAGTTACCCATTATTATTTTGAAATTTTTACCAATATTCTTTCTAAAATATTCAAGGGAAAAACATTATTAAATCATTATTTTAGAAGTACAAATATTGTTGCTCATAATTTTGTTATTTGGGCTAAATTTCATTATACTTTGTCTTTTGTTGATTTTTTAGTGTCCACCTTGGGTGATTTCTTTTGATAAGAATGATCGTATGAGCTGATATATTTATTTAATAAATTGGTGTTGTTTAAAAAAAACATTATTTAGACAACTCAGCCTTCATCTTAAGCTCTTTCTACTCAATTTAATCTTGTTCTCATTGTATTATTGTATTCCTCAATCTCTTATTTTCTTAAAAATTTATAGTATTAGTCTATTAGATATAGGGATGGCAATTTATCAGATTGGATCTTTCAATCCAATTTATTATCTAAAAAGGCCAGTTTAACATGATCTATTTTGATCTGTAGACTAGATGTGTTGGATCAGTTGGTGATCCATGAATCAGATAAATATTCACAATCTAATCGAAACTATTCATCGTTTCTTTTCATATTTTTAATATATTATTTAATGTCATACATTATATATTTTAAAAAGATTAATAAAAATAAAAATAAAAGAATATTATAGATCTATAGAAAAACAATTTGTTGCTTATATATGAATATATTTTAACTTTTCTTTAACTTTCTCATTAATATTATAATCTATAAATTAAAAAAAAAAAAAAAAACTTTTGTAATAAAAAATTTAACATTATTAACTTTTTTTTTTTTTTTTTTTTTTTTTATAAAAGGAGCTCTAAAGGCTCCTTTTTTTTTATTAAAGAAGAGAAAACAACTCACACACCCGTGGTGGGATTCGAACTTGGGTTCCTAGTATTTTTGTATAAATAAATATTTGTAAAAATTTAGGAAGTATTTTTGAAATGTATGATTTATTAGTTACAAAATTATAATTTAAAAAAAAATTAATTTTGCATTGATCACAGATTGATCTGATCTAGTTTAATCTACTAATCAATTTGATCCAATCCGACATGTTGATCTTATAAGTGAATCATGATCCTATCCTATTTAAAAATGATATATGTGTATCAAATTCTAACTTGATCTTATGGATCAAATATCCATGAAACTTCAATCTAGTGATCTTTTTGCCATCCCTTACGAGATATCATTTAACATCTTCATCCTCTTTAAATCCATTTTCCTCCATTAAAGCCGGTTATAACAATAACAATTAAATTTAATCATGTCTTAATTAATCTTCACTCATTTTGAATTCCTTTTCAATTTTTAATTTCTTCAATCTATTTGGATCAAATTCTTTTTTCCTTTTACTTCCAATTATTTTCAAAATCAAATTGTCTTCATAAATCGATCTCCCATTAACCATTTGGTGTTACTTTCTTGTCTAATACTATATCTTCTCCAGCAACTTGCTAATAATATTGGATTAGAATCATCTGCATATTTTCTCTACTTGTATTTGCTTTTTTTTAAATTTCAACCATTATTTTTAAATTAAATACATGTAGTAAATTTGAGGCTATTAATAAAAATAATATTTTAACTTTTAAAATAACAATATATACCCTAGATTTTATAAGATAAACAAGAAAAACTAGTAGAGGATTTTATTGCCATGATATTATTGCTTTAAATTACTTTGATTTTTTCTTAATAAAATCAATTTGAAGTTTTTTTATTCCCATGTATTGTCAAAGCATGTATATTTTTTAGGCTGTTTAGATTGAAATTTTGAAATTAAATAAAAATTTAAAGTTCAGCCCTAAAATATTCATGTAGATTTGGGCATGACTTTTTTGTTACTCGAGTTTAAATGATGCAAAAAATTATCAAATTATGACATATAATATTTAAAAATATATCTATTTTATAAAATTTAAATTTAACTTACAATTTAAATTGAGTTTGAACTGTACACGTATTATAAATATTCAGTTTTAAATCCGTCCTTAAAATTGTTCTAATAGAATTGGGCTAGATTATTGAGTATTGATTTGGATTGCAATAAATTTACATCCCTAGGATTCCTCCTTACAATAATGATTTTTAAATCAATTTTTTCCACATCCACGTCAATCAAACTGTCCTAGAGTCGAGATAAAAATAACCGAAGACCCGGCGTGCATAGAGAGGTGGCCTCATTTGAGGGCATGCATAACATGGCCACTAATTAAAGAAAGGCTCTCTAAGAATTGAACGTGGCTTGTTTAACTTTTCCAATCAAATAATAACAATCCCACTATTAATTGCATAACTAATTACCGAGAAGATCGAAGAAGAAAAAAAACCCAACCTCCATTAGAAGAACGCTTCTCATCAAATTGCTCCCCCATAAAGAAGCTGTTGGAATAAAAAAGAGCAAAAGATAGAAGATCATGTCAACCTTAAAACTCACTGCAAAGCTTTCTAAATCACTGCCTTTCTTAATTAAAAGCTCTCCTAGATATTCCACCGTCTCTGCCACAAGGCCTTTGCAAGTAAGTCATGCATATTTTGTAAAGGCCGTTTAGTTTAATTATTTCAATTTTCATATAAAGATAAATTAGAATATCAGATTGTCTTGGGGTTTCAATAATATTGTTTATTTTAAATTTTAATTGCTAATAAGTGCAGTAATACATTAAAGATGAAGTAATTATACGTGATATCATTAGCGCACCAAAACCGTATACAAGTTTATGGTCATTGATTAAATTTCATTAAAATTCAAAGAACCATAAATTTGTATTACTTTAAGTGATATTGAATGATGTAATGGTGCTATAAAATATTTTCCTTAAAAAGAAGATTTGGTGAAAAGAGCGGTTTAGGTGCTTTGATTTCTAAAAGATGCATATTTTTCTAAAACTAATTAAATTCAATCTAAATAACTTCATCATAACATTTTGGTCAAGCATTGCAAATGTGATTGCCCTCGTGCATCAAAAGAACTAAAATGCACTATTTCAAAAAAAAAAGTGATCATCCTACACTTAGTGTGATAAATTTGAAGCTAGGTTTATTATAAATATAAACATGCAATTACATACAGATTTACAAACTAGTTTTTTACATTACAATCTCTATATGCAGTCAAAGAAGGATAAAGAGGAAGCAGATGCCACTGCAAGGACCAAAGAAGCAGCTGATGCTGTCAAAGATGGGGCTAAAGAAGTTCGGAAAACCTGCGAATTCATGAGAGATACCGTTGAAACCACTTCCGAAAAGGCACGTATATATGATAAGCAACAACGTTATTTTTCATATTCGGTAAAATTAATTTTATATTCAAAATTAAACACACAATTTTCTTGAAAATGTAGCAAAATAATTATTTTCACTACATACAAAAATATAAAGTATTTTTAAACATCTACTTGAAAAAAGTAATTAAAGAATTAATAAGCATAAATGATTTGATATATAGTATGAAAAATTGTTTTGATGTTATTGAATATGTAATCAGGTGAGTGAGGTGACAAAGGAGGCAAGTGATAAAGTACGTGAAACAGCAGAAGGCATTAAAGACAAAACAAAGGGAGTGGTTCCAAGTGCTTGGGGGGTGGCTAAGAATGCCACTGAAATTGTCAAAGACAAAATCACTGGCAATTGAAACTACCATTTCATTTCAAACCTATCCATCATACTTTCCTTTCCTTTCCCTTTTTTTCCTCCCTAAATTTACTATATATCTTTGTATACTATTAAAATCAAGAGAGAAAAAATATAAAATAATAATATTAAAGTAATGATATGAAATATTACTCTAAATATCGTATTAGATAGTATCTTTCTTCAATAAAAGGGTATGGAGTGCATTGCAAAGTAAGAATCGCAGTAAAATGAGTTTATCAATTATCAATCCAACAGGGTTGGTTAAGTATTCGATTTACAAATTTTAACCTTTAAAATAAGTAAATAAATAAATACGTTAAAAATGCTTTGGTTTGACTTTGCATAATACATAGTGAGTGCATTTAATTTTGTAATTTTAGTTTTTGTCGAGTGAATTCAAATTTTTTAAAATGATATTTTTTTGAGAACAATATTAAAATTCTTTTCTTTTACTTAAAACAAGAAATAAACAAAAACAAAAATCTCACTTCTCTACCTTGTAAGTTTTCTCCCCCATGCCTTCTTTCTCTACTTAATGGACCCTGAAACTGATTTTTATAACTAGAGATAGCTGGATGATGCATCGTAGAATTATAGCATAGATGGTAATCAATGATTAAAATATTAATGTTTGCAGATATATTGATAATTTAATTTTATAAAAATATCGAAAATATTATCAATATCAATCGATATACATATAAAAGTAAATATATATATATTAAAAATTATCTACAAATATTGAAATTTTTTATAATAAATTAACATAAAAAAAATTAAACAATATTGAATATAACAAAGTAGTATTTTCAACAAATTAATAGCAACATGCCAAATAAAAAAGTAACTTGAGTAAAAATAAGACATTTCAATATTAATAAATTATGCTATAATTACATCACAAAGAATTTTCTAAGCAATTTAGAGAACGATATGCTATCTTGATTTAGATGTTGCTTGAATATAATGATTAATATGTCATGAGTATGTTGCTCGACCTTTTCCTACTTTTTCTCAATAAATAGGAAAATGTTAATTAATATAATAATTTACAAATTATTGTCAAGGATTTCCAAAGATTTCATACTCATTGAAGATAAACTTGCATAATTCATGGTTTCCTCATCTAATTCTAGTGTATCGTTGTATCCTCTTGATGTTTCCTTGTATATTCCTTTCCAATAGAAATTATGCTTGGACCAAAAGCTCTACATCTATGGATAGCACTTAGAAAAGAAACTCTAAAAATTATACTACAAAAATTTTAACAAAATTTGAGAGTTTTATGGATAATATTCAATTTTTTTTTTTTTTTTGCAACACTTACACCGCAAAAATTGATATAATTATATCGTGGATGTTATCCACGATGTATCCTTGATATTCGATAAAAAAAGATGCAACATAGTCATATTTATATCGAAACTTAGGAATATAGATATATCGGGATACATAAGAATTTTCAATGATTGTATTTGATATATTTGTCAAACAGTTTATAGCCAAACTAACTCTATTGAATGGTGAATTTTGAATCATTCTTTAAATGTCACATTGCACCTTGCGTAGGTTCTGACGAGAAATTTATAGAAGGGGGAAATTGAAAATGTAGTAGCTAAGCTAGAAATGGCCATACCTAATAAGGGAATAACAATCACACATGATCTGAAATTACAATAGTCGATAGCGGCTATAAGATAATGCTAATTGTTAATCAACTGTCAATGGTGTAACTGAAGTTATTCAACAATGCTAGCATTTGAACAAAACTGTATAATTACATCCACATCTAAGCCATAATAAATTCAAGATAATAAAAACATTTGAAGACACGAGAAGAATTAGATAAAGAAGAGAATGAGAGAGAGAACTAAGATGATAGATAGGAAAGGTATAGATTTTTGTTTTTATTTTAAATAAAAATGAGAGATTCAATATTATCATTGAAAAAATATTATTTTTAAAAGTTTAGATTAAATTAACTTAAAATTAAAATTATAAAACTAAATAAATATACTTTAGACTAATATATTCAATTAAATAAAATTATAGGATTAAATAAACTCAAAATCTTAAAATAAATATTAAAAATTATTTGTTTGTCTGGTGATTCAAACACCCATGATATATCTGGCAACTTTAGCCATTGGGCCACTCAAATTTACAAGTATTTAAAATAAAAAGTACAATATATTATGATTAAACTTGTTGGTCGTTCTAGTATGAACAATTACCGAATCATTTAGTTTTAAAAATTCAATGGTTGATTTAAATTGTATATTTTTAGATAAATATTATAATTTTTTTGAACTAATAATTTAATACTTAAAGTTCACAGTTTTATATACATAATAACAAAATATTTTATCAAAATTGAAAACTCCAACCTCAATGAAGTTATGATGATTTTGCCAGTGACCTTGTTAGAGCTCTAATGACTTTGTCGGTAACCTCACGAAGCTCCAACGATCTCGCCAGATAGGATGTATTATGTTACATTCAAATATTAAGGTGGATGTAACATGATATAATATTTGAATGTAAAATAATATATCTATAAGTAGAGTTCGATATAATATGTTATATTCTTATGAAGCTCCGGCAATCTCATCGGATGGAATGTATCATGTTATATTCAAAATTAAGGTGGATGTAACATGATATATCTATAGTAGAGTTCGATGTAAGATGTTACATTCTTATTGGAACTCCGACAAGTCTTTTGGAGATAGATGTAATATATTACATACAAAGATAGAGTTGAAATAATACGTTACATACAAAATATAAATAGATGTAATGTATTAATACGATGTTATAGGTAGATATAGCATATTACATACAAAAATAGAGAAATTATAGACGGATGTAACATGATACATACAAAAATAAAGATAAATATAACATGTTACAAATAAAAATATAAGTAAATATAAGATATCAAATGTAAAGATAAACGTTAATCAAAGATGTTAAGAAAAAAGATAAAGATGTAACATAACATCTCGTGACATAAAAATAAAAGCATGTTTCAAAAATGAATCATTTTTAGTTTTAAGAACTCAGTTATTGACTTAAATAGCATGTTTTAGATAATATTATAATTTTTTTAACCTTGCAATTTAACACACAAACTGTGACGATTAGATTTTTATCATATATATGTAAAGCAAGTAATTTAATTTATCAGTATAAGTGGTATTTATTGAATTAATATTCTTGTTAGATATTTCACATAATTAATAAATTTGTTACTTTTTTAACTAGTATTTTTACATTATCATTAAATAATTTACTTGGTGGGCAAGTCATCCTTTTATTAATTAAATAATTTACTTGGTGGGCAAGTCCTCCTTTTATTAATTAAATATTTTACTTGGTGGGCAAGTCCTTCTTTTATTAATTAAATAATTTACTTGGTGGGCAAGTCCTTCTTTTATTAATTAAATATTTTACTTGGTGGGCAAGTCCTTCTTTTATTAATTAAATAATTTACTTGGTGGGCAAGTCCTTCTTTTATTAATTAAATATTTTACTTGGTGGGCAAGTCCTTCTTTTATTAATTAAATATTTTACTTGGTGGGCAAGTTCCTTTGTCTCCAAGAATGTTGATTATGGTCCAAGTTTTTTTAAGCACTATATATATGGGTGTTAGGCTCATCCATTCCAAAAATCTCTTCTCAAAGTCCTTCTCTCTACCACATATTCTTAATCCTTATTCCTCAAATCTATTCTTTCTTCTTGGATTTTTTAAGTGATTTAGGGTGTGAGCTATTGAAGGATACATTTATTAAGACAATTCATCTAAAGGTTTAATGTAAGTAAATCTCAATCTTTTTGCATTAGAGTAAGTTATGTGTATGTTATATGTTACGTGAAATTTATATGCTTCTAAAGTTATTTTACATAATAATATATGCTCATGCATACATGTTCATTATTAAATGTCCAAACCATACATGAACATTTATATGTTAAATATAAATTTAAGCATATTGATTAAGAAACAAGAAAAGTGATAATGATGTTTTGTCATAAATATATGAAATAAGAAGTTCAAAGTCTGTGTGTGCCTATGTTTTGAGGGCTGAGTGGGCAAGGGACGCGGGGGACCGGCGGACCCACCATAGTTAAATGAATGATTGATCGTATGCAGGGAGGTTTCCCTTATGTTTAGTTGGCCACAGGGAACGATAGGCCCTTAATGGGATCACCAATGTGTGTGTGGCGACTTCAGTTGGTCCACACTCATGTTATGCCCCAAGTACGATACTACCAAGGATCCGGTAGTTGGAACAGGTTCCGAAAACCATGGCCCACTGGTTACCAATGGCATAGGTATCACACAAGGGCCCTACTATAAAGATTAAAAATATATATATATTTATATGAAAACCACCATTGAACCAACAATTGAAGAAAAGTACAAAGAAAAGAGGACATGTGTAAATGAAGAGAAATATGTAAATAAATAAATCTGTCATCATGATGCATGTTGCATGTGGATTTACTTACTGAGCGTTAGCTCATTCGTGTTTACTTTAATATTTTTTAGATAATGAGCAGAAGCTTTGGACGACATAAAGAAGACATCTAAGAGTGTGGCTTTGAAGTGGTCCCAGTTTAAGATCTTTTAAAAGTCAATGATTGTTTATAAATAAGTATTTAATAAGTTTACTGTATTGAAACACGAACAATATTTTCTATCCTAATTAGTTCATGCTCTTTTATTTATGAAGAAAGCTAAACTTTAAGATTATTTCAAAGTTTGAGAGACCTGACAAGTTAGTACCTATTTTTCAAATAAACTATCTTTTCAAAAAAAAAAAAAAAAAGTAACATTTCCTAGTCTACCCACAAGGTAGGCTCGGGGGTGTTACAGTTTGGTATCAGAGCAAAGGTTTTTGTTGTTCCTGTAGACTTAAGGGACCACAAGATCATACCACTGGATGTCTACCAAATGTCGTCCGGTAAGTTATAATGTATTGAACTTTTAATTTATTGTCTTATGATTTTATGATTTTATGATTTTTTAGAAACTTATGAGAAATAGTAGTGAGTATAGTTTGTTCTTGGAAATTAGAGTATGGCCAGTCGTAATACTAGATCACGTGACAACTGCAATAATGGGGATAATCTTAATGAAGAAACACTTCAACCAAATGCTCCACTTACTATAGGCATGTTTATGCAAGCAATGGCTACTTTCGGGCAAGCACAACAACAACATCCTCCAAGACCCCAACCAGAACGAAGTAGCTTTTCTGATTTTAAGAAATTGTTAACACCGACCTTTGAGGGTACTATAGATCCCCAAGAGGCAGAAAAGTGGATAGCTGAGATGGAAAAGGCTTTTACTGTTGTACGATGTACCGAGACAGAAAAGGTGGCAAACGCTGCATACATGCTTCAAGGAGACGCCCTTGACTGGTGGAAGATGATGGCACGACAACATGAAGGCAACATGGATTTATTTACTTGGGAGATGTTTCGAAACTCCTTCTATGAGAAATACTTTCAAAAAAGTGTTCAAAGACAGAAGGAATGCGAGTTTCTTCAACTACAACAAGGAAACAAAACTGTTACTGAGTATGAGGCAGAGTTCGCTCGACTTGCAAAATTTGCCCCTACTTTTGTGGCAGCTGAGGAATGTAGAGCCCAACGCTTCGAGGAAGGATTGAGACCACGAATTAAGGAAGCTGTTTTACCGTTTGAATTAACCACTTACACTGAAGTGGTGAATAAGGCACTAGTGATTGAAAGGGCCCAACAATTGGTCCATGGAACAAGTAAAACTCCTTTTGGAGGTGCTGGAAATGACTCAAGGGGGAAGTTTTGGCAAGACAAGGGACAAAAGCGAAAACACCAGTATAAAAACAAGGATAACAACAATGGAAATTGGGGTGATCAAAATAAGCAACCTAGGGCTATGTGTCCCAAATGTGGCAAGGACCATCGAGGAGAGTGTCGCATGGAGAGTAGTGTTTGCTTTAGATGTGGAAAGGTTGGACACATTGCTCGTGATTGCTATGGAGGCCCAGGGCCAAATAATATCAACAACAATGCTCAAAAGAGGACTAAAGCTCGTGTGTATACCCTAACTCAACAAGAAGCCAATGACACTTCAACTGTCATAACAGGTATGGTGAACATACATAATTGTTTAGCTAGGGTACTTATAGATCCTGGTGCAACACACTCATTTGTTAGTTATGCCTTTACCAAGCAACTTAACAAAAAACCAATTCTTATGAATGAATTTTTCAACGTCTCAACCCCATCTGGTGAAATCATGAAATCGAGTTTTAGCTTGAAGGCTTCTCCTGTTAAAATTGGAAACCGTTTACTACCTGCTAACTTAATAATCTTAGGAATCCATGACTTCGATGTTATCCTTGGCATGGATTGGTTGGCTACGCACCATGCTATCCTTGATTGTCATCATAAGATTGTAACCTTCCAACCTCCAAACGAACCTAGCTTTACCTTTATTGGTACAAAACAAAAGTTAAGTGTCCCGTTAATCTCTGCAATGAAGGCCCGAAAAATGTTGAATAAAGGTTGTAGAGGATACTTAGCTTCTATTGTTGAAGTACCAAAGGAGGAAATAAATATGGACCAAATACCAGTTGTTTGTGAGTACCCAGATGTTTTTCCAGATGATTTGTTAGGTTTGCCTCCTGATAGAGAAATGGAATTTTCCATTGATTTGGTTCCTGGTACTGCCCCAATTTCTAAGGCACCTTATCGTATGGCCCCTATTGAATTAAAAGAACTTAAGGTGCAATTACAAGAGTTGTTGGATAAGAACTTCATCCGACCTAGTCATTCTCCTTGGGGAGCCCCAGTACTATTTGTAAAGAAGAAAGATGGGACTATGCGATTATGTATGGACTATCGTGAGTTGAATAAAGTCACGATTAAGAACAAATATCCGTTGCCCCGAATTGATGACTTATTTGACCAACTTCAAGGTTCCAATCATTTCTCTAAAATAGATTTACGATCAGGGTACCATCAGCTTAAGATAAAAGAGGAAGACATTCCTAAGACGGCTTTTCGTACTAGATATGGTCATTATGAATTTCTTGTTATGCCTTTCGGATTAACAAATGCACCAGCTGCATTCATGGATTTAATGAACAGAGTGTTCAAAGAATATTTGGATCAATTTGTAATCGTTTTCATTGATGACATTCTCATTTACTCACGAACAAAGGAGGATCATGAGAAACACTTAAGACTTGTCTTAGACATCCTTCGGGAGAAAAGATTGTACGCAAAGCTTAAGAAGTGTGAATTTTGGTTGGATCATGTTGTTTTCCTTGGCCATATTGTTTCTAAGGAAGGCATCGCTGTGGACCCCAGCAAAGTTGAAGCTGTACAAGGATGGCCAACTCCTAAGAATGCGAAAGAAGTTCGAAGCTTCTTAGGATTAGCTGGCTATTATAGACGTTTTGTCGAGGGATTTTCACGTACTGCTTTACCACTAACTCGACTAACGAGAAAAAATGTTAAGTTTCTTTGGTCTTGTGAATGTGAGTACAGTTTCCAGGAGTTGAAGAAACGCTTGACCTCAGCACCTGTCTTAGCTATACCATCAGGAATAGAGGGATTTGTCATATATAGTGATGCCTCTAAGAAAGGGTTGGGTTGTGTGTTAATGCAACATGGGAGAGTAATTGCTTATGCCTCAAGACAATTAAAAGACTATGAAAAGAACTATGCAACTCATGATCTTGAATTGGCTGCAGTGGTATTTGCCTTGAAAATATGGAGACATTATCTTTATGGTGTAAAATGTGAGATATTTACCGATCACAAAAGCTTAAAATACATCTTCACTCAAAAGGAGCTAAATATGAGACAACGTCGGTGGCTGGAGTTGGTAAAAGATTATGACTGCAGCATTAATTATCACCCTGGGAAGGCAAATGTAGTTGCTGATGCATTAAGCAGGAAGTCCTCAGGAGTTCTAGCATCTATAAGTCATATACCCACTCCTCTTAAATCTGACATCCAAAGGTTTGAACTTGAAATTGTTTCCAAAAATGATGTAGCCTTTTTAGCTACATTAAAGGTCCAACCTATTCTTTTAGACAAAATCAAAGTAGCCCAGAATGAAGACCAAGTCATTAAAAAGATCAAAATTGAAGTTGAGGCTGGCAAGCAGTCAGAGTTTGTTCTATCAAAAGATGGAGTATTGAGATATAGGAATCGATTATGCATTCCTAATGATCAAGAGTTGAAGAAAGAAATCATGTATGAAGCTCACAACACTCCATATTCAATCCATCCAGGGAGCACAAAGATGTATAAGGACTTAAGTAAGCACTACTGGTGGATAAGGATGAAGAGAGAAATAGCTGATTATGTTGAACATTGTTTAACATGTCAACAAGTCAAAGCAGAACATCAGCGACCTTCGGATCTTTTACAACCATTAATGGTACCAGAGTGGAAATGGGAGCATGTGGGAATGGACTTTGTTCTTGGTTTACCCAGGACAAAGAAGGGTTACGATTCAATTTGGGTAATTGTAGATAGACTCACAAAATCAGCGCATTTCTTACCAGTTAAGAAAACATACAATGTAGACCAATATGCCCAACTCTATATTAAAGAGATTGTAAGACTTCATGGAGTTCCAGTATCCATTGTGTCAGATAGAGATCCAAAGTTTAAATCTATTTTCTGGGATAGCTTACACAAGGCCATGGGTACACAATTAAGATTTAGCACCGCTTTCCATCCTCAAACCGATGGTCAATCAGAAAGGACAATCCAAATTTTGGAGGATTTGTTAAGGGCTTGTGTGATTGATTTCCAAGGTTCTTGGGATGAGTTCTTACCATTGGTAGAATTTTCCTATAATAACAGCTATCAAGCAACTATTGGGATGGCACCATATGAGGCTTTGTATGGAAGGAAGTGTAGGTCACCAATCCATTGGGATGAAATAGGAGAGAGGAGACTACTTGGGCCAGAAATTGTACGACAAACAGCTGAAGCGGTAACTCATATTCGCCAGCGCATGCTTACAGCACAAAGTAGACAAAAAAGTTATGCTGATAAGAAGAGGAGGTCGTTAGAATTTGAAGTTGGTAATAAGGTGTTTCTTAAGATATCACCCATGAAGGGAGTAATGAGATTTGGACAGAAAGGTAAATTGAGTCCTCGCTTCATTGGACCTTTCGAGATTTTAGAGCGAATAGGCAATCTAGCTTATAGGTTGGCACTACCACCAACCTTATCAGAAGTGCACAATGTTTTTCATGTGTCTTTGCTTAGAAAATATTTGACGGACCCCTCCCATGTTTTGAGTTATGAATCATTAGATGTTCGCAAGGATCTTTCGTATGAAGAGGCACCAGTGAAAATATTGGATTTTGAAGTGAAAAACCTAAGGAACAAAAGCATTCGATTGGTTAAAGTTCTGTGGAGAAACCATACAGTCGAAGAAGCAACGTGGGAAAGTGAAGATGAGATGCGTTCTAAGTACCCTTACCTATTCAGTATGTCTAGTTTCGAGGACGAAACTTTTTCTTAGGGGAAGGGAATTGTGACGATTAGATTTTTATCATATATATGTAAAGCAAGTAATTTAATTTATCAGTATAAGTGGTATTTATTGAATTAATATTCTTGTTAGATATTTCACATAATTAATAAATTTGTTACTTTTTTAACTAGTATTTTTACATTATCATTAAATAATTTACTTGGTGGGCAAGTCATCCTTTTATTAATTAAATAATTTACTTGGTGGGCAAGTCCTCCTTTTATTAATTAAATATTTTACTTGGTGGGCAAGTCCTTCTTTTATTAATTAAATATTTTACTTGGTGGGCAAGTCCTTCTTTTATTAATTAAATAATTTACTTGGTGGGCAAGTCCTTCTTTTATTAATTAAATATTTTACTTGGTGGGCAAGTCCTTCTTTTATTAATTAAATAATTTACTTGGTGGGCAAGTCCTTCTTTTATTAATTAAATATTTTACTTGGTGGGCAAGTCCTTCTTTTATTAATTAAATATTTTACTTGGTGGGCAAGTTCCTTTGTCTCCAAGAATGTTGATTATGGTCCAAGTTTTTTTAAGCACTATATATATGGGTGTTAGGCTCATCCATTCCAAAAATCTCTTCTCAAAGTCCTTCTCTCTACCACATATTCTTAATCCTTATTCCTCAAATCTATTCTTTCTTCTTGGATTTTTTAAGTGATTTAGGGTGTGAGCTATTGAAGGATACATTTATTAAGACAATTCATCTAAAGGTTTAATGTAAGTAAATCTCAATCTTTTTGCATTAGAGTAAGTTATGTGTATGTTATATGTTACGTGAAATTTATATGCTTCTAAAGTTATTTTACATAATAATATATGCTCATGCATACATGTTCATTATTAAATGTCCAAACCATACATGAACATTTATATGTTAAATATAAATTTAAGCATATTGATTAAGAAACAAGAAAAGTGATAATGATGTTTTGTCATAAATATATGAAATAAGAAGTTCAAAGTCTGTGTGTGCCTATGTTTTGAGGGCTGAGTGGGCAAGGGACGCGGGGGACCGGCGGACCCACCATAGTTAAATGAATGATTGATCGTATGCAGGGAGGTTTCCCTTATGTTTAGTTGGCCACAGGGAACGATAGGCCCTTAATGGGATCACCAATGTGTGTGTGGCGACTTCAGTTGGTCCACACTCATGTTATGCCCCAAGTACGATACTACCAAGGATCCGGTAGTTGGAACAGGTTCCGAAAACCATGGCCCACTGGTTACCAATGGCATAGGTATCACACAAGGGCCCTACTATAAAGATTAAAAATATATATATATTTATATGAAAACCACCATTGAACCAACAATTGAAGAAAAGTACAAAGAAAAGAGGACATGTGTAAATGAAGAGAAATATGTAAATAAATAAATCTGTCATCATGATGCATGTTGCATGTGGATTTACTTACTGAGCGTTAGCTCATTCGTGTTTACTTTAATATTTTTTAGATAATGAGCAGAAGCTTTGGACGACATAAAGAAGACATCTAAGAGTGTGGCTTTGAAGTGGTCCCAGTTTAAGATCTTTTAAAAGTCAATGATTGTTTATAAATAAGTATTTAATAAGTTTACTGTATTGAAACACGAACAATATTTTCTATCCTAATTAGTTCATGCTCTTTTATTTATGAAGAAAGCTAAACTTTAAGATTATTTCAAAGTTTGAGAGACCTGACAAGTTAGTACCTATTTTTCAAATAAACTATCTTTTCAAAAAAAAAAAAAAAAAAGTAACATTTCCTAGTCTACCCACAAGGTAGGCTCGGGGGTGTTACACAAACTCATAATTTTATATACATAATAAATATTTTACTGAAATGCCCCTTATTCTCCATTTTTGAACACTCAAACCTCACTAAAGCTCTAGCGGCTCCACCGGTGACTTTATCAAAGCTTAAGTGACTTCTTCAATGACCCCATTGGAGCTTTTGTGATCTCATTGGAGCTTTAGCAATCTCACCGGAGCTCCGACGACCTTACTGAATTTACAACGACCTCGCCCGATGGGGATATAATATGTTATATTTAAATATTGAGGTAGATGTAACATGATACATTTATAGGTAGAATTTGATATAACACGTTACATTCTTATTAGAGTTTCACTTACCCTGCTAAAAATGGATATAATATGTTGCATACAAAGATATGATTGATTTAACATGTTGCGTATAAAATAAAGATAAATGTAACATATTAATACAACGATAGAAGTAGATATAATATTTTACATACAAAACATAGAGAAATTGCAGATGGATGTAATATGGTATCTACAAAGATAAAAGCAAATGTAACAATATTATATACAAAAATAGATGTAAATATAAGATATTATATGTAAAGATAAACGTAAATTTAACATATTAATACAAATATAAATGTATAATATAACATCTTATGATAGAACAATGAAAGAAAATGAAAATTTATTTTGTGTTAAATAGATAATGGGAAGCTAAAACTAACAATGGGAAAGGAAAAGGCCAAAATCTTAATAAAATCTCCTTTTGAATTAACTATTTCCTATCTTTCCTATATGAAGTTGTTTATTTCTATTGTTTCCACTTCTCAATGGCTTAAACCCAGGATGTGGTGAATAACAAATGGTAGAATATACTTACTTTGGTTGATCTAGTAGCTCAAGGCGTAGGAGACACCTGATAACCATTGAATTAATCCATAATCGAGCCCTTCTACAACACCAATTTTTGGAAAACATAACACAAACTTACATCAAACACAAAGAACCAACATTTTTTCTTAAATATACTTCCATAACTGGCACTTTATGAACAATAGATCTAAACAGAATTAGAGAGCCCAAGCCAGTTAGGTTTGTGTGTAAAGCATCCCCAACCTCCCTCTAAACTCCCATAAAAAATGATTAGTTAGAATCTAACGATTTCTCGATGCTTTCATACAATATAACGACGAAAATTATTGCATTGTTCAACCCTTCAAATGTCGTTCACTTTCCAAAACCCACATCAACAGCTCAGCCATACAGGGTAACAACTTTGAATTTATGTCATAAAATTGGAGTTACTCACCGAGACATCAAACCTCAGAATCCTCTCTTGAATGATAAAGGGAATCTACTAATTTCGATCTCTCGGCTTTACCAAAATAGGTGAATAACAGTTTTCTTCACACTCCTTATTATATTCTGGCATGGAGCCATCAATTGGAATTCAAGGTTTGAGTCAAAGGTATTATGTTAGGGCAAAAATAGATAGAATGAAAGACCTAGATATTGGCAGAAATAAAATAGTAAACACTTACTTTTTGTAGGAAAATATATTGTGAAATGACAGAAATCATAGAAAAACAAATACAAAATTAATAAATAATGGAAATAGAGACACAAGATATTTCAAGATATTTTTTTCAAGATATTTCAGGATATTTTTTAGGATATTTTAGCGCAAACACAAAAGCTGTTTCTTTGCTGTTTTATACATTTGTATTGTATTATTTGTATGTTACTGTTGTTTTGAACAGCTCATGGAAGTCATGTGAATGTACAAGTTACATATAAAATAAATGTATATGTTACATATAAAATAAATGTATATGTAACCTGTACATTCATATAACTTTTATAGGTTAATATGCTTCTGTTTCTTTGCTGTTTTATACATTTGTATTGTACTGTTTGTATGTTATTGTTGTTTTCAACAGCTTATAAAAGTCATATGAATGTACAGGGTTATATACAAAATAAATATGTATATAACCTGTACATTCACATGACTTCTGTAAGTTGTGAATGTACAGGTTACATACAAAATAAATGTATATGTAACATGTACATACAAAATAAACGTGTATGTTTCTTTGCTGTTTTATGCTTTTATATTGTACTGTTTGTATGTTATTGCTGTTTTGAACAGCTTATGAAAGTCATGTGAATATACAGGTTACATACTAATTTATTTTGTATGTAACCTGTACATTCACATGACTTCTGTACAAATTTATTTTGTATGTAACCTGTACATTCACATGACTTCTATAATCAATGTAATCAGTTCTAATTAAGAGTAATCAGTTTTAAAACAAGAATTTAACACTTACTTTTTGTAGGAAAGTCTCTCTAGTTTGAAAGAATTGTTGACACGGTGGAATCCATGGATGAACGAACTCAACTTTGTTAGTGTGTAATAGAGGCATTTTTAGTTTGCGCTAATTAAGATTTTTGCAAGAGGGGACGAGTTTGGTTACTTCAGCACTGAGCGAGAGGCATGAGCATGAGAGAAGAAGCTAAACGTGAGGGAGGCGCTGAAGAAGAAACTGGACGTGAGGCGTGAGCGTGACATGGAATGCATTGATATTGTAGTTGTAGACGAGGTAAAACTATAATTTTAAAACTTAAGTAATATCCAAACTGTGCGTTTGGATCTATATATTTGCTATTTAGGTATAAAAGCACTCTGATGATGAAAGTTGTTTATTTAGGTACTTCACTGAAAAATCGTCCTATTTAGATCAGTTTCAAGGTTTGGTCCCATTTTTTGGTTTAGTTTGGACACCCTAATGGAAGGTAATAGTGACAATTTGTATTGTAACACGATTATCTAAACTAAATATGAACTGAAAAATACAAACCAAACACAAACAAATAAAATTTGGGTCCAATTAGGACCAGCCCAAATAATATGAAAAAAATAGGATTGAGTTATAGTTAGGTTAGGGCCAACCAATAATACGAAAATAAAAAAATAATTATAATTATTGTTATATTATTACTATTATTTTTCTAGAAATTAAATCTGTTAATTTATGTCATAGAAAATTTATTGCATTTTTCATACTAATAATGTGCAAATATATTATGTTATCACTTATCACAATTACATGAAGTTTAAGTTTAAAATATTCATTTGTTTTAATTTTATGTAGTGGTTTATTGAGTTGTTTTGTAACATAATTATAACTTTGAAACTTTTTTTTTTAATTTTGTAAAAACTTGTAACAAAATTTTTATTTGTATATTTAATATTATTAAAATATATTGAATTTTATTCAAATCTTTTATCATTTTAATTAGATAAAAAATTATAATATTTTTTTAATTAAAATTAAGTTGAATAAAGTAAAAACATATTAATTAATATATGTAAATAAATATTTGTGCTAATTTAAATTAGTTTTGGTTAGATCAATTTTTTTTAGTTTGAATTAGGGTTGTGATTTAATTATAAGAATTAAATTGATTTAAATTAGATCGATAATTTATGATAATTAAATTGAGAATAATTTAAACTAATTTAGTGTGCACAAATTGTCACCGTAATGGCAGGTCATTAATCCATATGTTCGACTACGGAAGCACTATTGGGTTGGGTTCATATACTATGTATTTTTGGTGTTAGGTTTAGAAATGGCAACGGGTTGGTTCGGGTTTAGAAATGGCAACGGGTTGATTCGGGTCAGATTCGACTCAAACCGTTTTGACCCGCGGTTTAAATTAAACTGAATCGTTTCAGACAAAACGAATTCGATTCGGTTCGGTTCGGGTAATATTCATGGATCAAAAAACTGAACTGTTGAACTGTTTTTCAAAAAAAAATTGGGAAAAAAATATTATAAATTTTTATATAATTAAATTTTTTAATAAATAAACGGATACTTGAATGATGTCCCAAACTGAAGAAATTTTTGCTCTAAATTAAACTGAACCGAATTATTTTAAATTAAATAAATAATGCTCTGATTCATTTTTAAACCGTTTTGTTCCGCATCGAACCGGTCTGAATTGGTTCAGGTAAAATTGGCATCCCTAATTAGGTCAAAAAAAAAATGTGAAGTTACTGCGGGTAAAGCAAATACATCGTTCTTCATCAAACTGCCTTTTCTTTACGCAGGAGCGAGAAGTCACAGTGTTGGTTTCAGTAGGCAAAACGAAAGCTCGTTACCAACTGACTATGGCGGGGTTGAGAGGAGGTGGGTTGGTGCTTCCACGACCAGTAACTTTCGTGACTGGCAATGCCAAGAAGCTCGAAGAAGTTCGCGCCATTTTGGGCAATTCGATTCCTCTTCGGTCCCTCAAGCTTGATTGTACTCTCTATTTAGCACAACTCTTTAACTCACGCTTTTTTTTTTTTTCCCTATCCTGACTGATATCTTTCTCAATACTGATGATTTTTTTCGGGGTTATGTTTGTAGTGCCAGAATTGCAAGGCGAGCCTGAAGATATCTCCAAAGAAAAAGCTCGCTTAGCTGCTAGTCAGGTTTTATTTGTTTCTTTCTCTTGATTCTTGATGATTATAAGCTCAAATATTGCATATGCACATATATTTTCTGGAAGAAGGTTTGATTGGATGTTCAATGGGTAGGTTAATGGTCCGGTTCTGGTCGAAGATACTTGCCTCTGCTTCAATTCTCTCAAGGGTCTTCCTGGTACTTTACTATCTTTCTTTTCAACCGTTTTTCCTTCTTTTTTCTTGTTCTGGATATTGTTTTTTTAATAGTTTGATCGTTTGTTTTAACCAATGCAGGTCCATACATGTAAGTTGATGCTTTGCTTTTGATCTCATTGTCTCGAGGTGAAACTTTATGTATTCATTTGCTTTTATTAGGTGTCTTTAATACTTTTCAGTTACAATCTGCTAGAAAAGTGCTTTTTAAATTATCGAGTACAGAAGAAAAATTAGAAGGAATCTCATTTTGATTAATTCATGGCATTTACAAAAGATAATTTTTAAGGTTAAAAACATCAAGCCTCAAAGAAAATTGTGTTAGCTATGATTTCTTCCCCGAAACCTTGTTAATCGCCAATTCTTTACAACCATTCGATGTTCTTAGTTTTTTTATTCCATGCATGTTATGTTTCACTGTTTCTCTATGTTTAAATGGGAGGAAATTTTATGTTTCAGTGTAGTGGGTAACCTGTTTTTCTAGTAACTTTGTTGCTTTTGAATTTTTTTATGCTTATATATATTATCTTTGAATTTGATAGGATAAATTTCCAGAATTAGAAAAAACAAAGAGAAAAAAAAAACCCGAGGTAGGAGTTCATTACTATCAAAGTTCCCTGATTTATATACTAAATATGGCATCTTTTCATGTTTTTTGAGCTACTATAGCTCTTGATGCAAGCAACTACTTAGAAAGTATTTGGATCTGAATGTTTTGTAAATGGTTTTTTGGCCCCTTCATCATTTAAAGTAGCTAGATGGTAGAATATTTGGTCTACTTGCTGTCTGTCGAAAAAGTCTTTCTTAGATCTTCTCTCCCTGGGTTTTTTATTCATTAAGATTACATTCAGCTCTCTTTGTATGACTTTAAATAAAGACCAGCAATTTCTCTCATGGAAACGATTTCTAGATGTACTCATGGAAGAATTTCTAGAAAATCTTTTTTCTCTGGGGTCCTATCAGCAATATTAAACCATAATTTGCCGCCTTCACTGATGTTTTAATTCCTATCTTATTTTTACTGTGGTACTTAGGATTTGGTTTCCCTTAACTTTGGATGTGCTTGACACTGTAATATTTAGTCAAATGACATATGCTATGATTGAAGCATTGTTATGACAGTTGCTGCTAACTTTTCTTACTAAAACAATTCATCCCATCTTATAACTGGAGCATAAATGAAGACTCATACTATGTTTATAAATATTCCTTCAAAAAATTTGAAGATAGATTTTAGACTAAAATTACATTATAAGTTTGTCTTTGGACTATTTAGTTTGGATGAAGTATATCACTCGGCTGCAACTTATATGCCTGATACTTTTGCATGCTATGCCTTAAGAAAAGGGGTAGTCAGTTGAACTTCATGAAGATTACTATATGGTTTTTTGAATAAATGTTCAGTTGTTTGGGAGTGTACACATTTAATTTCTCTTAAGTTCATTGCTGTATTTATTTTTTTTATTGAGATGTTAGCATTAAAGAAAATTGAACCCCATTTCATTTGAGGTGAGGAGGTAACATCTCACTTACCAGGGATTGGTTATTCAGCACCATTGTTTTGCATTATTGTCTGAGAAAGCATGGTGAGGGGAATCATATAGAGTCATGTTCACTATATCAGTGCTTCCTTTGAGACACATTTTACTTCAACAAATTGGTCCAAAAATGATGAGCTAAAGATATCTATGTTCACAAAGAAAATTATTGTTATAATGCACTGCACTTTCTCTATGACATTGACCATAAACAGATATGCTAACATGCTCCCAATCACATACACCTGCATGTACCAGAAGGAAACTTCAATTTTCATTGCCTTGTCATTTTTTGTCATTTGAGGAATTATGGGAACATTGTTAAGCTGCTTACAGAAAAATGATATAGCATGTTTACGTGAAGACTTTTTCAGACCATTTTTTAGGGTAAAAATGAGCACTTTAATTCAACCAAAGAACACTCTATTTAAACTGGTTGCAGTTTGCGCACAAACGTGAACCCAAATTGCCCAGATTATTATTCTGTTGGGTCATGTTTTGGTTAGAAACTTAAGATTTTGTGTTAGAACTATCCCTAACTAATAGGCTTTAGAAATTCAGGGAACTGATTTATCATTTTGAAATTCAAATTGAAAGTTAATTACCCAATTGGCGTGTGGTCAGCCCTTAGTTCATAAGATATCGATAAAAGAGCTAAAAATTAATTTTGGAAAAGAGGGAAAGAAGAATGCTATGTTTGTAATATAAAAGATTGATGTTTGTAAAGTATTTGCTGGCTTGTTTTGTTAAGAAAATATTTTTTGGTAACCATGTGGCTACTTGTTGGTGTAGAAAAGGAAAGATGGGGAGATGAGATTTCTCTAGCCTTTTGCATTAAGGCAGAAACATCTCCACTGGTTTTGTTTTTATATGAGAAAATCAAAAAGCCCGTTTTCTTTATGAACCTCACATATTGAGTCTTTTTGACTGCCTATCTTGTTCTATCTGATGATTTTCTCATTTCTTTGTTCCCCATTTGTAAATTATTCTAACTTATCATTGACTATTTTACTAAAGACTCAGGTTTTCTTTCTCATAGAGATTGCTATCATATCAAATTTTATGAGCCTAATATTCACGATCTTGTCATTATCATCTAAATCAATTATTTTGTTATGCAGCAAATGGTTCCTGCAGAAGATTGGCCATGAAGGTCAGACTACAAGTCCACAACCATTGTTTCTCTTTACCTTTTTTAAATGTTTTTTCGGTCGTGCTTGGAAAAGTTTCTGATTCTTCTGAGTTGCATTCTAGGACTCAACAATTTGTTGATGGCATATGAGGATAAATCGGCTTATGCTTTGTGTGCCTTTTCTTTTGCTCTTGGTCCCAATGCTGATCCTATTACATTTTTGGGTAAAACTCCGGTATGTATTCTTTACATTAGTTTTTGGTGCAATTTAACATTCATGATTTTTGAATTCGCTCTTCTGCTTTCTTTGTCCTTATACTTCATCAGCAATTCACACACTTTGCTGGATTTAAACAATCAATTTTAAAATATGATCATGTGAAGCAAGCTGTACCTTTGTTATTGATTTGAATTCTAAAAGGATTGAACTTTGATGTTTTTCCTTGATGACAACATTTGTGTGATTATGCTTTATAACGCTGACTGATACACTCAGAAAAGCAGTGAGATGAGTTTTCTTTCAAGTGGAAAGCTTCAACGTTTAAATATCAGGTTAAGTTTAGCAAGGACTATGAAAGGCAAATGACAAATTCCTACCTCCGAGTTTTCTTAAATAACAAAGTATCCTTCAGATTTTGGGGGGAAAAAAAGCAGTAACATCTCTTAAAAGGACACTTTCAGGGGTGCCATTGATCATGATACTTCCTCCTGAACATTTGATTAAACTTGAGAAACAATTAAACCCCGTGATGATTTGGATGTTACCACCGGTATGGTTAGCATATGTGGTTGTTATTGATGACTTACATTGTTATATATTTTGAGGCCGTAGTTTTCGTCAATTCATTGATTGTTCCATGTGGATATTTACTAGGGGAAGATTGTACCACCAAGGGGACCCAAAGATTTTGGATGGGATCCTATATTTCAACCCGATGGATATGAGCAAACGTAATGTCATTCTTGCTTAAATTTTCAATTTTTTTGTTTGTCTTGATGGTCTTGGTCATGCAATCTCAGAGCTTTGTTATTTGTGTTGCAGTTATGCTGAGATGCCAAAGGAAGAAAAGAACAAAATTTCTCATCGTTTCAAGGCTCTTGTACTAGTGAAGTCTCATTTTGCTGAAGCAGAATATACATTTCAGACAGACAACTCTACCTAAAATATGTTTTCTTTCTTTTTTTTCCTTAAGAATGTTTCCATCTAGTTCCCAACGAATGAACAGACACTCAAATCTTCTTGAAACTTTTCCCATGATTATCTTGTTTGCATGCGAAACAATGAGATGATAAAGGAAGATTATTATTTTATACATATAAAATATAATACCTTTTCAATCTTCCTCTTGTATTATTTATGTATTTATATATTTCGTTTTGAAAGGGGCTGGAATGAAAGAGGTGAACTCTATTGTTACTTGTTAGGATGGCTCACAGTTGGATGTCTGTATTTATTTGGGTCTGTTTGTTTTTGTTTATTGTCTAGAGGCAGGTCTCAAAATGAATTGGACTGAAAATGTTCCATGCCAACAGTGTAGGAATGAGGAATCTAACAAAACGTCCAATTGTTGACCTAGCCATGAAGGCCATAATGAGTAGTTTGAATTCTTCTCAAGGTTTGGGACAGACTCTGAAGTAGTTTATAAGATGAGCATTTTCTATGGAAAACAATGCAGTATTTTAGCTATATAAAGACATGCTAGTAGTGCCCACAAGTGTTAAGAGTTATAACTATTTTGGAAATTTAGATATTTTGGTTCACGTTGTAGTTTTTTTTTTTTTTTGTTTAACAAAGATATTCAATGAAAATGCTCAATTGAGCAGTACCAAAGCCACAAGAGGTAATAGATATCCAACACCTAAGGTTGTTCATCACAAACAAGAAAAAGCATGGCCTAGACTACACTACCGGCATACATGACTCACTAGCTACTCCAGCTAGCTCCGTACTAATGACAGCCTAAATCACCACACTAATATAAGTAACAAACAACACAAAATCGACAATCCAAAATAACAACACAACAAAACACCAACACCAACCAGCAAACACACAACTATCCGAAACACATAACATCCATACAAATATCACTAATAGCCAAGACATCAAAACTAAACCAACATTCTCCTTTCTAGCCCTAAAAGGGACACCAGCTTGCACTTGAGAACCTCTAAAAGAGCCACCAGATCCAAAGCCACCCTCAGATTGCCTTCTTCTACCATCACCTTTAACACCATCAAGAACACGCATAGCCATATTAGAGTGCAGCTACTTCCCAAACCTTACATTCCTACCTTCATAACTTAAACTACCGCCAGACTAGATTGAGCAATTCCTTTACTCATGTGTTAATCTACCAAAACGTAACTGTTGGAAAAAAATTGGTAAATTTCTACAACTAGATTAATGGGAAAGCAAAACAATAAATAAAGTAACGCAGGAATAAGGAAATAACACACAATTTTTTACGTAGTTCACCCCAAAAATTAACTGGACTATTCCATAGAGCTACTGTAACTCACTTTCATTATGGAAGATAATATTATAGTGTTTAAATACAACACTCAAACTCACAACCCCAAAACCCAATACATCCAAATATTTTCTCTTTTTCTTTTTTTTTCTCTCTTTTTTCTTTCATCTCTCTCACTTTTTGCAGAGAGTTTTCAAAAACTCTTCTCTCTTCTCTTTAAATGCTCTTTTAGGGGATGAGTTTTCTGCTGGATCTTCTTCCTCTTTTTATAGAGAGGAAATGGCTCTACTAACATATGTCATGAGCTCAATAGCTCTATTTTTCTTCTTCTCTAGTTGGTGCCGGCTGCTCCATCATTTTTTTTTCTTCATTTGTAGCTGTCGGTGGCTACTTTCTTTGACAAACTAGCCACCAATTATGATAATCTCCCACTTGCAAACTAATTTTAATCATGTTTCCACATATGATCACAACTTCAGTTTATCAATGGTCACCGTCTTTGTAAACATGTCAGCAAGGTTCTCATTCCCTGTATCTTCTCAAGCTTGAGGATATCTTCTTCTAGAAGCGACCTAATAAAATGATATTGTAGTTGTATGTGTTTCGTTCTAGAATGGAAAGACGAATTTTTCGCAAGATGTATGACACTCTGACTATCGCAATATAACACATTGCATTCCTGTTTCTTGCCTAATTCTTCCAAGAAACCTTGCAACTAAATCATCTCTTTACTATCTTCCGTGATTGCAACATATTCAGTTTCAGTGGTGGAGAGAGCAACAATCTTCTGCAGTTGAGAAACCCAACTCATTGCTGTTCTGCCAAGGGTATAAACATACCTTGTAGTGCTCTTTCTATTATCAACATTTCCGGCTAAGGCAGCATCCACATAGCCTTCAAGAGTCATATCTCCACTTCTGAAGCACAGTGCCGTATTTCTGGTGCCTCGTAGATATCTGAGAATCCACTTGACAGCTTCTCAATGTGTCTTGCCTAGATTGTTTGGGTACCTAGTTACAGCTCCCATTGCATGTACAATGTTTGGTCTAGTACAAACTGTGGCATACATCAAACTTCCTATAGTTGAAGCATATGGAACATTTTCTATATTAGCATGTTCTTCTGCAGTTTTAGGTGACTGCTCTTTGGATAATTTGAAATGAACACCTAAGGGAGTGCTCACTGGTTTTGCATCCTTCATATTAAACCTATCAAGTACTTTGTTGATATACTCAGCATGTGACAACATAAAGGTTCCTGATGCCTTGTCCCGATTGATTCCCATTCCAAGAATCTGCTTTGCAGCACCTAGATTTTTCATTACAAAATGTTTTGACAATTGTTGCTTCATATTATTTATCTCTTACATGTTTGACCCAGCAATCAACATGTCATCTACATACAAGAGTAAAATAATATAGTTGTTGTCGAACTTCTTCACATAGTAACAATGATCTGGCTGGCATCTGGTGAGGTCACTACTGTTCATAAAAGAATCAAACTTTTTGTACTACTGTCTCGGAGCTTGTTTTAGATCATACAAGCTCTTTTTCAACTTGCATACCAAGTTTTCTTTGCTTGTTATTTCAAAACCTTGTGGTTGCTCCATGTATATCTCTTCCTCCAAATCACCGTGAAGGAATGCTGTCTTTACATCTAACTGTTTAAGATGTAAATTCTCCGCAGCTACCAACTTTATTACTAGCCTTATTGTGGTCAACTTCACAATTGGAGAGAAAATCTCAGTGTAGTCGATCTCTACTTTCTGTTGGAAACCTTTAACAACCAATCTAGCCTTGTGCTGCTTACTCCCATCATGCTCTATTTTCACTTTGAAAATCCATTTGTTATGAAGAGCCTTCTTGCCTTTTGGCAATTTAACAAGTTTCCATATTTGGTTCAACATGAGTGAGTCCATTTCATCTTTCATGGCAGACTCTCACTTGATAGAATCATTCATTTGCACTGCTTCTTCATAAGATTCTGGTTCTCCATCGTCAGTCAACAACAGGAAATTTTAGGAGGGTGAGTATAGCTTGTGTTGGTTTGTGTGGTCTGGTGGTGTGCCTCACTTTGGGTGCGCATGGTTCCTGTTGTTGTGGAACTTCTTATTCTTCCAGTGAAACTTCATTCTCTAGTTCTGGAATAACTTCATTTTCAAGGTTACTATGGACCCTTCGATGCACATCATCTTTAGAGATCTCCTCTAACTCAACATACTCTTTTGTTTGAGTATTTTTATCTATACCACCAGATTTTACTATTGACCTGTCGTTATATACAACTTTCTCATTGAATAAAACATCTCGGCTTCTAATAACTTGTCGTTTTTCATAATCTCAAAAGCGATAACCAAATTCATTATAACCATATCCAATAAAGATACATTTCTTGGACTTTGGGTCAAGTTTACTTCTTTCAGCATAATCAATATGAACATATGAAATACAACCAAAAATCTTTAAATGTGAAAGGTTTACCTCTTTACCACTCCAAACTTCCTTTGGCAATCTTTCATTCAAAGGAACAGAGGATCCACGGTTGATCAGGTAAGCTGCTGCATTGATGGCCTCACAAAACATTTTAGGTAAGCCTGCATGTATTCTCATGCTTTTGGCACGTTCATTTAGAGTTCTGTTCATGCGTTCTACCGCACCATTTTGTTGTGGTGTCCTTGGAACAATCTTCTCCATTTTGATTCCATTGCTTGCACAAAAGTCTCTGAATCTTCTGTCTGTGTACTCTCCTCCATTTTCAGACCTTAGGCACTTTACTTTCATGCTAGTCTCATTTTCCACCATAGCTTTCCATTTTCTGAAAACATCATAGACTTATGAGTTCTTTTTCAGAAAATGAACCCACACCTTCCTTGTTGAGTCATCAATGAAAGTGACATAATACGATGAGCCTCCAAGGGAATTAATTGGAGCGGGTCCCCACACGTTTGTGTAAACTAACTCTAACTTTTCTAACTTTGTTATTTTTGCAGCTTTTGAAAAGCTAACTTTCTTCAGTTTGTCGAGAATGCAGTCCTCACATAAACCAATGTCAACCGACTTCATATCTGTTAGTTTTTCCTTTTGACAAGAGTACCTTTATCCCTTTCTCGCTCATATGACCAAGCCTTTGGTGCCACAGATTTGATTTTCCATCTCCATCCATGATTGCTATACTGCTCCCACAATTTGAGGTCACATAGAGGGTAACTACTTTATTTCTACAAGCGAAAACCATAGCCCCTTTTGTTATCTTCCACGTGCGATCTGTGAAAGTTGTTGAATAATCTTCCTCATCAAGCTGTCCTATTGAGATTAAATTCCTTTTAAGACCTGTAATATATCTCACATTATTCAGCTTCCACACAGTCCCATTTGGTAATTTCACTCGAACATCCCATTTGCCCACAATCTTCAAAGGCTTATCATCTGCTAGATGAACTTTTCCAAAATCACCACCGGTGTAATTATCTATGATTTCGTGACAAGAGGTAGAGTGAAATGATGCAACTGAATCCAAAATTCAGGACTCAATTAGACTATTGACACTCAAAAATGAAAGCATTACTTGTTTTTCCCAGCAATATTTGTGCTTTCTTTTGCACCATTATTTTTCTTTGGTGCTCAATAGTCTCTTCTAAGATGTCATTTTTGTCCACAATTTCAGCAATTTAAGTTTGCTCTACTAAATCTTGACTTCGTCTAAACTTAAGACTTTCCTCTACTTGAGCTTCTCTCAAACATTATTCTTCGGGATTCTATATCTAAGGCAGAAGATGAAGCCTCACTAGATTCTTTTCGACGAATTTCGTCTCTTAGAATCAAATCACGAGTAGTATCCCACTTCATTGTCGTGCTCCCTGAGGAATTGCTTATTGTTGTCACTGTGCCATTTTAGCTTTCTGCTAGAAAGGACAAGAGAATCAATGCTTGAATTTTGTCATCGAAATTAATGCCTACTGAACTCAACTGTGTTAGAGTAGAGTTAAGAACATTTAGGTGATCGGTAACTGGCGCCTCTTTTGACATCTTCAAATTGAATAGCCTTCTCATCAAATTACTTTATTTGAGGCAGATGATTTTTTGTACATATTCGATAAGGCTTTCATTAGACCTGCCGTCGTCGTTTCCTTTGCGATGTTGAAAGCAAAGTTGCGAGACAACATTAACCAGATTGTTCCTAGCGCCTGCTTGTCAAGAAGATCCCAATCTTCTTGCTTTATACTTTCTGATTTTGTTCTTGATAAAGGTTTATGCATATTTTTCTGGTACGAATAATCTTGAATTTGCATTTTTCAGAAACTAAAATCTGACCCATTGAATTTCTCGATTTTAACTTTTTCTTCGTTTACTGCCATTTCTCCCACTCAAATTTGATAACTTAAAAAATCACTATTGTAAAATAATGATGTGTGAATAGTGACATAAATAGTAAATTTATATTCAACTTTTGATTTTTACTATTCACTTTTACTTTAATTATTAGTTAATAGTACTTCCACAGTAACCATTATTATTTGATGAATAATAACCTTTACACAATATGATTTTCTCCATAAGGATTTCACAACCTTGAAGCTCTGATACCAGTTGTTAGAAAAGAATTGGTAAATTTCTACAACCAAATTTACAGGGAAGCAAAAAAAATAAAGAAAAGTAGGAATAAATAAATAACACACAAAGAATTTTACGTGATTTACCCCAAAAATTAACTGGGCTACTCCACAGAGTTACTGCAGCTCACTTTCACTATAGGAGATAATATTACAGTATTTAAATACAACACTCAAACTCACAACCCCAAAACCAAATACTCAAATATTTTCTTTTTCTCTTTTTTCTTTTTCTTTCTTTTCTCTCTTTTTTCTTTCCTCTCTCTCACTTTCTGCAGAGAGTTTTCTGAAACTCTCTTCTCTTCTCTTTGAATGCTCTTCTAGGGGATGAGTTTTCTACTGGATCTTCTTCCTCTATTTATAAAGAAGAAATGGCTCTGCTGACATATGTCATGAGCTCAGCAGCTCCATTTTTTCTTCTTCTCTAGCTGGTGCAAGCTACTCTATCATTTTTTTTTTCATTTGTAGCTGTCGGTGACTGCTTTCTTTGACAACTAGCTACCAATTCTGACAATAATAGAATATTTACAGTCTTTCATTTTTCACTTCAATTCACACTAAATCCCTCAATTCAAAGGGAATCCACACTAGGCTGCAAAACATTAGTCAACATGAAATCCACACGAATCCTAACAGTGTTAGCAAATCCACTCCCTAAAGAGAACATATCAACCTCCATTATAGAACCCACCTTACTAACAATTGATGGACAATAGGTTCACTCCTCCAATCAGCTGGTATGTAATGTAATTGAATCAATAATGGAGTAGAAACAAACTACAAAGCAAGAGGAGAGATAGGTGGCTTCATTCTGTGAAACACAAGTAGGCCATTATCAAAATTTCACGGAGCTCAAGGAAGGACCAATTTCGAATCACCAATCTCCTTAAAATAAAGAAGCATAGTATTGCAATCTAGGACCTTTCGATCTAAGTCGCCACCAGTAGTCCAATGTCAATGATATATCAAATGAGTGCGTCAAGATTCAAAGCACGTCCAGACATCAAGCGCACACTAAGCGCAAGCTCCAAATTACACTCAACCTTCTCAATCAGATCATCTAGTTCCATCGTAAAATTTGAATTCTCAATTCCCCCAAGCAACATTTTCCATATTGAGTATTGTACCCAATAGTTTAAATCTCACACACCAAATCATAAAAGCAAGAGATTCAAAGAATACCTAGGGACGACAATTTGTGTCATAACTTGATTGACCAAATCGAACTCAAATTGAAAATTTGGACTTGTTTCAGCCCAGCTCGAATAATCTGAAAAAAAAAATGAATTGGGTCAGGGTCAGTCCATTAGCTCGAAATAAAATTAAATTTTAAATAAAAAAAGAAAAGAAAAAACTATATTAAAATTAAAATAATCTTTCATCTCTTTCAGTATTTCTCTTTTATGATATATTATTTATTTTTTTTCCTTTTCTTTTAAAAAATAAGCTAATAATGAATAAATAATTTTTACTTGTTTATTTTATCGCAATATTATACTACATTCTTAGATATTAATACATTTAGCGTTTAAATCTACCTAACTCTTTAAAAAATTCATATTTAATTTTAATTAGTATTATAAAGTTTCTATTTTTTAATCAATTAGGTATTAGTTTTTGAATAAAAAACTTCAAATCTTTTATCAATCTGTGTTATACTATTCTTTTTTTTACTTGTTCATTATCTTGAGAATTATGTATTACGTAATAGTCAAAGTTCTATTATTGTGTATATATAAAATAAAATAAAAACTTGTGTTCTAGTGTAACATTTTAATTTACTTTAATTCTTCATTTTTTAGTAAATATCTTTATTTAATCTACTCATCTCTATTTATTTTGTTTAATAGTTATAAGAAATTTTATTTGGACTAGAGAGCTCTTTATTCTAAATGTGAGTTTTCATGCTTTTGCATGGGTAGGTTTAATGCATTTACCCATTGTCTAATTAATTTATAAATTGACTCATTGCTTTAATAATTAATTTTTTCTTATATTTATATATATTTTTTACTGTTTTATGCAATATTACTTGAGCTTTAATCATTAAACATATTTTTTTAATAAAAAAAGTCAAATTAACTAAAAAATATATGAAGTTAATAATTCGGGCTAATTTAAGCTTGTTTGAGCCAGCTCGTTTGTATTTGGTTTGAGTTTGAGTTCGAACTTGGACTGACTTTTGCTAGCTTAAATTAAATTTAAATTGAGCTAGAATTAAACTAATTTAAGTTGGGCTAGTTTGAGCTGGCTCAAACTAGCCTAACCCGTACGAATTGATACCTAATACCTAAGCAGATCTAGCCAACAAGAAGAAAATTAGAAAGGCAAATGAGAGAGAGAACAAGAGATCAAGCAACAAAGAACGAAAGAAGCCGGAGAGAGTTACACTTTTAATCAAGATAATTGCCATTGGACTTTGCTATGGTTCACATTGTAGTTTGATAGATAACATTGTCGTCCCTAATTTAAGTCGGATTCAAAATACCCCACCTATCATTTGATTTAAAGAATGATTTTCATTTTTTGACCTCTTGTACGCTCCTTGTTTTTCATTTTCTTGTACACTACTTATTTTTTACTCTCAAATCAATTTCTACTCAACATTGAATATATGTTAAAAAATCAAACTCGTTTAAATACTGGTTCTAGAGTAGTATCTACTGTCCAAAACTTTTATTAAAGGATTAATATGACTTGTTAGTACTTTAGATATTGTCTGTCGTTAGAATTATTATAGTTCTGGCAATTTTTATGCTTTTAAATACATATATAAATAAATAAATATATATATATATATATATATATATGTTTTCAAAAATAAAAAAGAGTTAAAAATAAAATTACCTATTCAAAGAATTATCTGCAATATTCTTTGTATTTTTATTTTTTAAATAAACATTCTTTATTGTATTAGAGAACCCAATGAAAAAAAAAAATCTGATTATGTAACTAATATCCAAAAGCTCATAGAAAAAGAAAAAAAAGAAGGAAAAAAAAAACTGGGGCTGTTAAGCAAAATGAATAAGCTGTTAGCCAGCTTATGTAGGCCCGTTTGTGGTTAGGACTTGGGAAGGTGGCTGGATGCTATTAGAGCATGTAGTCTAATAAACTGATCAAACGTGGGGTTTCATACATTAAATTGATTGCCCCCAATCAGGAAGTATAGTTTTTACCAAATTGACAAGTCCGGTCATCTCATAAGCTTAATGTTTGGATTATGAGTTGACACCTAAAATAGTGGCTTTAGGTATAATGTGCATTAATACATGGGCAAGTTGGCTAAAAAGAATGGTCCAATGCTTTGCTATATATAACTCATCACATGCGATATGGGTCCTGTTTCACATGCAAAGCATCTAACATGTGACTTAGGAGTCTATAAAGCCCCATTATCCATTTTCGTTTGGTGGTGATCTACTAAGTGTCATTAGCTTTATGGAATTTCTTTCTTACAACAAAGAAAACCTAAATAATTGTTGACTTGAAGCGCATTGGTAGGCCTTCTCCAAATAACTCCAGAGCTTATTGCTTTTATTATGCTAATTTCGCTTTATTACGATTTCAACACCCAAAACCTCAAAGATTCAAGTTTTTCAGAGATAACAATTCAAGAAGAAATTAGGTCAAAACATAAAGAAACAAATAACACCAGATTTAAAGTGGTTCGGCCCCTAACCTACACGGCCTAATCCACTATGAAGGGTAAAACATATCCACTATGAAGAAATCAGTTCGTACAATGAGTAAACAACAAGAACTCACAAAACAGAGGTGAAACCTAACACGTAAAGATAGTTTTACAGACTTGAGAGATTCTTGAACTCATACAACCAACTAATACAATTATCAAAGTAGAAAATACATATGCAGAACAGGTAGAAGATGGAGAAGAAAGAGATGTGCGCCGCGAGAGAACAAGAGACAAAATGAACCAGAGCAAGCGTAAAAAACCCTAGTAAGGATGCTTATATATATCAGCCTGTAATGTCCATTTTACCCCTGCGGTCCAACAGTCCAAACGCATTGTCATGGGCCTGAAAAAACTGTAAGAGAACAGCCCAAATGCATTAGCCAGCCCAGGAGATAAAACGCAATATTTCAGCTCATTACAATATACATAATCCACATGCTCCATGTTAATCAGAATACTCATTCAGTCAATGCAAGATAGTTTAGGCTATCATAGTGGCACAAAATACTACAAATCTCCACCTTGACACTATGCATGAAGTGGATATGAAATCAGTTTACCCTTTCATTCTAATGCTTAAATGTGACACACTCTAAGCAAATTCATGCAATGCATAAGTTTGGTTAGAGGTACAGACTTGGTGAGAATATCAGAAGGATTATCCTCAGTAGAGACTTTATCTAATTTAATAAGACCTTGATTAACAATATCCCTAATAAAATGCATTTTTAAACCGTTTTGTTCCGCATCGAACCGGTCTGAATTGGTTCAGGTAAAATTGGCATCCCTAATTAGGTCAAAAAAAAAAATGTGAAGTTACTGCGGGTAAAGCAAATACATCGTTCTTCATCAAACTGCCTTTTCTTTACGCAGGAGCGAGAAGTCACAGTGTTGGTTTCAGTAGGCAAAACGAAAGCTCGTTACCAACTGACTATGGCGGGGTTGAGAGGAGGTGGGTTGGTGCTTCCACGACCAGTAACTTTCGTGACTGGCAATGCCAAGAAGCTCGAAGAAGTTCGCGCCATTTTGGGCAATTCGATTCCTCTTCGGTCCCTCAAGCTTGATTGTACTCTCTATTTAGCACAACTCTTTAACTCACGCTTTTTTTTTTTTTCCCTATCCTGACTGATATCTTTCTCAATACTGATGATTTTTTTCGGGGTTATGTTTGTAGTGCCAGAATTGCAAGGCGAGCCTGAAGATATCTCCAAAGAAAAAGCTCGCTTAGCTGCTAGTCAGGTTTTATTTGTTTCTTTCTCTTGATTCTTGATGATTATAAGCTCAAATATTGCATATGCACATATATTTTCTGGAAGAAGGTTTGATTGGATGTTCAATGGGTAGGTTAATGGTCCGGTTCTGGTCGAAGATACTTGCCTCTGCTTCAATTCTCTCAAGGGTCTTCCTGGTACTTTACTATCTTTCTTTTCAACCGTTTTTCCTTCTTTTTTCTTGTTCTGGATATTGTTTTTTTAATAGTTTGATCGTTTGTTTTAACCAATGCAGGTCCATACATGTAAGTTGATGCTTTGCTTTTGATCTCATTGTCTCGAGGTGAAACTTTATGTATTCATTTGCTTTTATTAGGTGTCTTTAATACTTTTCAGTTACAATCTGCTAGAAAAGTGCTTTTTAAATTATCGAGTACAGAAGAAAAATTAGAAGGAATCTCATTTTGATTAATTCATGGCATTTACAAAAGATAATTTTTAAGGTTAAAAACATCAAGCCTCAAAGAAAATTGTGTTAGCTATGATTTCTTCCCCGAAACCTTGTTAATCGCCAATTCTTTACAACCATTCGATGTTCTTAGTTTTTTTATTCCATGCATGTTATGTTTCACTGTTTCTCTATGTTTAAATGGGAGGAAATTTTATGTTTCAGTGTAGTGGGTAACCTGTTTTTCTAGTAACTTTGTTGCTTTTGAATTTTTTTATGCTTATATATATTATCTTTGAATTTGATAGGATAAATTTCCAGAATTAGAAAAAACAAAGAGAAAAAAAAAACCCGAGGTAGGAGTTCATTACTATCAAAGTTCCCTGATTTATATACTAAATATGGCATCTTTTCATGTTTTTTGAGCTACTATAGCTCTTGATGCAAGCAACTACTTAGAAAGTATTTGGATCTGAATGTTTTGTAAATGGTTTTTTGGCCCCTTCATCATTTAAAGTAGCTAGATGGTAGAATATTTGGTCTACTTGCTGTCTGTCGAAAAAGTCTTTCTTAGATCTTCTCTCCCTGGGTTTTTTATTCATTAAGATTACATTCAGCTCTCTTTGTATGACTTTAAATAAAGACCAGCAATTTCTCTCATGGAAACGATTTCTAGATGTACTCATGGAAGAATTTCTAGAAAATCTTTTTTCTCTGGGGTCCTATCAGCAATATTAAACCATAATTTGCCGCCTTCACTGATGTTTTAATTCCTATCTTATTTTTACTGTGGTACTTAGGATTTGGTTTCCCTTAACTTTGGATGTGCTTGACACTGTAATATTTAGTCAAATGACATATGCTATGATTGAAGCATTGTTATGACAGTTGCTGCTAACTTTTCTTACTAAAACAATTCATCCCATCTTATAACTGGAGCATAAATGAAGACTCATACTATGTTTATAAATATTCCTTCAAAAAATTTGAAGATAGATTTTAGACTAAAATTACATTATAAGTTTGTCTTTGGACTATTTAGTTTGGATGAAGTATATCACTCGGCTGCAACTTATATGCCTGATACTTTTGCATGCTATGCCTTAAGAAAAGGGGTAGTCAGTCGAACTTCATGAAGATTACTATATGTTTTTTTGAATAAATGTTCAGTTGTTTGGGAGTGTACACATTTAATTTCTCTTATGTTCATTGCTGTATTTATTTTTTTTATTGAGATGTTAGCATTAAAGAAAATTGAACCCCATTTCATTTGAGGTGAGGAGGTAACATCTCACTTACCAGGGATTGGTTATTCAGCACCATTGTTTTGCATTATTGTCTGAGAAAGCATGGTGAGGGGAATCATATAGAGTCATGTTCACTATATCAGTGCTTCCTTTGAGACACATTTTACTTCAACAAATTGGTCCAAAAATGATGAGCTAAAGATATCTATGTTCACAAAGAAAATTATTGTTATAATGCACTGCACTTTCTCTATGACATTGACCACAAACAGATATGCTAACATGCTCCCAATCACATACACCTGCATGTACCAGAAGGAAACTTCAATTTTCATTGCCTTGTCATTTTTGTCATTTGAGGAATTATGGGAACATTGTTAAGCTGCTTACAGAAAAATGATATAGCATGTTTACGTGAAGACTTTTTCAGACCATTTTTTAGGGTAAAAATGAGCACTTTAATTCAACCAAAGAACACTCTATTTAAACTGGTTGCAGTTTGCGCACAAACACGAACCCAAATTGCCCAGATTATTATTCTGTTGGGTCATGTTTTGGTTAGAAACTTAAGATTTTGTGTTAGAATTATCCCTAACTAATAGGCTTTAGAAATTCAGGGAACTGATTTATCATTTTGAAATTCAAATTGAAAGTTAATTACCCAATTGGCGTGTGGTCAGCCCTTAGTTCATAAGATATCGATAAAAGAGCTAAAAATTAATTTTGGAAAAGAGGGAAAGAAGAATGCTATGTTTGTAATATAAAAGATTGATGTTTGTAAAGTATTTGCTGGCTTGTTTTGTTAAGAAAATATTTTTTGGTAACCATGTGGCTACTTGTTGGTGTAGAAAAGGAAAGATGGGGAGATGAGATTTCTCTAGCCTTTTGCATTAAGGCAGAAACATCTCCACTGGTTTTGTTTTATATGAGAAAATCAAAAAGCCCGTTTTCTTTATGAACCTCACATATTGAGTCGTTTTGACTGCCTATCTTGTTCTATCTGATGATTTTCTCATTTCTTTGTTCCCCATTTGTAAATTATTCTAACTTATCATTGACTATTTTACTAAAGACTCGGGTTTTCTTTCTCATAGAGATTGCTATCATTTCAAATTTTATGAGCCTAATATTCACGATCTTGTCATTATCATCTAAATCAATTATTTTGTTATGCAGCAAATGGTTCCTGCAGAAGATTGGCCATGAAGGTCAGACTACAAGTCCACAACCATTGTTTCTCTTTACCTTTTTTAAATGTTTTTTCGGTCGTGCTTGGAAAAGTTTCTGATTCTTCTGAGCTGCATTCTAGGACTCAACAATTTGTTGTGGCATTGAGGATAAATGGCTTATGCGTGTGCCTTTTCTTTTGCTCTTTCCCTGCTGATCCTATTACATTTTTGGGTAAAACTCCGGTATGTATTCTTTACATTAGTTTTTGGTGCAATTTAACATTCATGATTTTTGAATTCGCTCTTCTGCTTTCTTTGTCCTTATACTTCATCAGCAATTCACACACTTTGCTGGATTTAAACAATCAATTTTAAAATATGATCATGTGAAGCAAGCTGTACCTTTATTATTGATTTGAATTCTAAAAGGATTGAACTTTGATGTTTTTCCTTGATGACAACATTTGTGTGATTATGCTTTATAACGCTGACCGATACACTCAGAAAAGCAGTGAGATGAGTTTTCTTTCAAGTGGAAAGCTTCAATGTTTAAATATCAGGTTAAGTTTAGCAAGGACTATGAAAGGCAAATGACAAATTCCTACCTCCGAGTTTTCTTAAATAACAAAGTTATCCTTCAGATTTGGGGGGGAAAAAAAGCAGTAACATCTCTTAAAAGGACACTTTCAGGGTTGCCATTGATCATGATACTTCCTCCTGAACATTTGATTAAACTTGAGAAACAATTAAACCCCGTGATGATTTGGATGTTACCACCGGTATTGTTAGCATATGTGGTTGTTATTGATGACTTACATTGTTATATATTTTGAGGCCGTAGTTTTCGTTAATTCATTGATTGTTCCATGTGGATATTTACTAGGGGAAGATTGTACCACCAAGGGGACCCAAAGATTTTGGATGGGATCCTATATTTCAACCCGATGGATATGAGCAAACGTAATGTCATTCTTGCTTAAATTTTCAATTTTTTTGTTTGTCTTGATGGTCTTGGTCATCCAATCTCAGAGCAGCAATTTGTTATTTGTGTTGCAGTTATGCTGAGATGCCAAAGGAAGAAAAGAACAAAATTTCTCATCGTTTCAAGGCTCTTGTACTAGTGAAGTCTCATTTTGCTGAAGCAGAATATACATTTCAGACAGACAACTCTACCTAAAATATGTTTTCTTTCTTTTTTTTCCTTAAGAATGTTTCCATCTAGTTCCCAATGAATGAACAGACACTCAAATCTTCTTGAAACTTTTCCCATGATTATCTTGTTTGCATGCGAAACAATGAGATGATAAAGGACAATTATTATTTTATACATATAAAATATAATACCTTTTCAATCTTCCTCTTGTATTATTTATGTATTTATATATTTCGTTTTGAAAGGGGCTGGAATGAAAGAGGTGAACTCTATTGTTACTTGTTAGGATGGCTCACAGTTGGATGTCTGTATTTATTTGGGTCTGTTTGTTTTTGTTTATTGTCTAGAGGCAGGTCTCAAAATGAATTGGACTGAAAATGTTCCATGCCAACAGTGTAGGAATGAGGAATCTAACAAAACGTCCAATTGTTGACCTAGCCATGAAGGCCATAATGAGTAGTTTGAATTCTTCTCAGGGTTTGGGACAGACTCTGAAGTAGTTTATAAGATGAGCATTTTCTATGGAAAACAATGCAGTATTTTAGCTATATAAAGACATGCTAGTAGTGCCCACAAGTGTTAAGAGTTATAACTATTTTGGAAATTTAGATATTTTGGTTCGCGTTGTAGTTTTTTTTTTTTGTTTAACAAAGATTGTATTCAATGAAAATGCTCAATTGAGCAGTACCAAAGCCACAAGAGGTAATAGATATCCAACACCTAAGGTTGTTCATCACAAACAAGAAAAAGCATGGCCTAGACTACACTACCGGCATACATGACTCACTAGCTACTCCAGCTAGCTCCGTACTAATGACAGCCTAAATCACCACACTAATATAAGTAACAAACAACACAAAATCAACAATCCAAAATAACAACACAACAAAACACCAACACCAACCAGCAAACACACAACTATCCTAAACACATAACATCCATACAAATATCACTAATAGCCAAGACATCAAAACTAAACCAACATTCTCCTTTCTAGCCCTAAAAGGGACACCAGCTTGCACTTGAGAACCTCTAAAAGAGCCACCAGATCCAAAGCCACCCTCAGATTGCCTTCTTCTACCATCACCTTTAACACTATCAAGAACACGCATAGCCATATTAGAGTGCAGCTACTTCCCAAACCTTACATTCCTACCTTCATAACTTAAACTACCGCCAGACTAGATTGAGCAATTCCTTAACTCATGTGTTAATCTACCAAAACGTAACTGTTGGAAAAAAATTGGTAAATTTCTACAACCAAATTAATGGGGAAGCAAAACAATAAATAAAGTAACGCAAGAATAAGGAAATAACACACAATTTTTTACGTAGTTCACCCCAAAAATTAACTGGACTATCCATAGAGCTACTGTAACTCACTTTCATTATAGGAGATAATATTATAGTGTTTAAATACAACACTCAAACTCACAACCCCAAAACCCAATACATCCAAATATTTTCTCTTTTTCTTTTTTTTCTCTCTTTTTTCTTTCATCTCTCTCACTTTTTGCAGAGAGTTTTCAAAAACTCTTCTCTCTTCTCTTTAAATGCTCTTTTAGGGGCTGAGTTTTCTGCTGGATCTTCTTCCTCTTTTTATAGAGAGGAAATGACTCTGCTAACATATGTCATGAGCTCAGTAGCTCTATTTTTTCTTCTTCTCTAGTTGGTGCAGGTTGCTCCATCATTTTTTTTCTTCATTTGCAGCTGTCAGTGGCTACTTTCTTTGACAAACTAGCCACCAATTATGATAATCTCCCACTTGCAGACTAATTTTAATCATGTTTCCACATATGATCACAACTTCAGTTTATCAATGGTCACCGTCTTTGTAAACATGTCAGCAAGGTTCTCATTCCCTGTATCTTCTCAAGCTTAAGGATATCTTCTTCTAGAAGTGACCTAATAAAATGATATTGCAGTTGTATGTGTTTCGTTCTAGAATGGAAAGACGAATTTTTCGCAAGATGTATGGCACTCTTACTATCGCAATATAACACATTGCATTCCTGTTTCTTGCCTAATTCTTCCGAGAAACCTTGCAACTAAATCATCTCTTTACTAGCTTCCGTGATTGCAATATATTCAGTTTCAGTGGTGGAGAGAGCAACAATCTTCTGCAGTTGAGAAACCCAACTCATTGATGTTCTGCCAAGGGTATAAACATACCTTGTAGTGCTCTTTCTATTATCAACATTTCCGGCTAAGGCAGCATCCACATAGCCTTCAAGAGTCATATCTCCACTTCTGAAGCACAGTGCCATATTTGTGGTGCCTCGTAGATATCTGAGAATCCACTTGACAGCTTCCCAATGTGTCTTGCCTGGATTGTTCAGGTACCTAGTTATAGCTCTCACTGCATGTACAATGTTTGGTCTAGTACAAACTGTGGCATACATCAAACTTCCTATAGCTGAAGCATATGGAATATTTTCCATATTAGCATGTTCTTCTGCAGTTTTAGGTGACTGCTCTTTGGATAATTTGAAATGAACACCTAAGGGAGTGCTCACTGGTTTTGCATCCTTCATATTAAATCTATCAAGTACTTTGCTGATATACTCAGCCTGTGACAACATAAAGGTTCCTAATGCCTTGTCCCGATTGATTCCCATTCCAAGAAATTGCTTTGCAGCACCTAGATTTTTCATTACAAAATGTTTTGACAATTGTTGCTTCATATTATTTATCTCTTACATGTTTGACCAATAATCAACATGTCATCTACATACAAGAGTAAAATAATATAGCTGTTGTCGAACTTCTTCACATAGTAACAATGATCTGGCTGGCATCTGGTGAAGTTACTACTGTTCATAAAAGAATCAAACTTTTTGTACTACTGTCTCGGAGCTTGTTTTAGACCATACAAGCTCTTTTTCAACTTGCATACCAAGTTTTCTTTGCTTGTTATTTCAAAACCTTATGGTTGCTCCATGTATATCTCTTCATCCAAATCACCGTGAAGGAATGTTGTCTTTACATCTAACTGTTTAAGATGTAAATTCTCCGCAGCTACCAACTTTAATGCTAGCCTTGTTGTGGTCAACTTCACAATTGGAGAGAAAATCTCAGTATAGTCAATCTCTGCTTTCTGTTGGAAACCCTTAACAACCAATCTAGCCTTGTGCCGCTTACTCCCATTATGCTCTATTTTCACTTTGAAAATCCATTTGTTATGAAGAGCCTTCTTGCCTTTTGGCAATTTAACAAGTTTCCATGTTTGGTTCAACATGAGTGAGTCCATTTTATCTTTCATGGCAGACTCTCACTTGATAGAATCATTCATTTGCACTGCTTCTTCATAAGATTCTGGTTCTCCATCGTCAGTCAACAACAGGAAATTTTGGGAGGGTGAGTATAGCTTGTGTTGGTTTGTGTGGTCTGGTGGTGTGCCTCACTTTGGGTGCGCATGGTTCCTCTTGTTGTGGAACTTCTTATTCTTCCGGTGAAACTTCATTCTCTGGTTTTGGAAGAACTTCATTTTTAGGGTTATTATGGACCCTTCGATGCACATCATCTTTAGAGATCTCCTCTAACTCAACATACTCTTTTGTTTGAGTATCTTTATCTATGCTACCAGATTTTACTGTTGACCTGTCCTTATATACAACTTTCTCATTGAATAAAACATCTCGGCTTCTGATAACTTGTCGATTTTCATAATCCCAAAAGCGATAACCAAATTCATCAGAACCATATCCAATAAAGATGCATTTCTTGGACTTTGGGTCAAGTTTACTTCTTTCAGCATAATCAATATGAACATATGAAATACAACCAAAAATCTTTAAATGTGAAAGGTTTACCTCTTTACCACTCCGAACTTCCTTTGGCAATCTTTCATTCAAAGGAACAGAGGATCCACGGTTGTTCAGGTAAGCTGCTGCATTGATGGCCTCACAAAACATTTTAGGTAAGCCTGCATGTATTCTCATGCTTTTGGCACGTTCATTTAGAGTTCTGTTCATGCATTCTACCGCACCATTTTGCTGTGGTGTCCTTGGAACAGTCTTCTCCATTTTGATTCCATTGCTTGCACAAAAGTCTCTGAATCTTCTGTCTGTGTACTCTCCTCCATTGTCAGACCTTAGGCACTTTACTTTCAAGCTAGTCTCATTTTCCACCATAGCTTTCCATTTTCTGAAAACATCAGAGATTTATGAGTTCTTTTTCAGAAAATGAACCCACACCTTCCTTGTTGAGTCGTCAATGAAGGTGACATAATACGATGAGCCTCCAAGGGAATTAATTGGAGCGGGTCCCCACACGTTTGTGTGAACTAACTCTAACTTTTCTAACTTTGTTGTTTTTGCAGCTTTTGAAAAGCTAACTTTCTTCTGTTTGTCGAGAATGCAGTCCTCACATAAACTAATGTCCACCGACTTCATATCTGTTAGTTTTTCCTTTTGACAGGAGTACATTTATCCCTTTCTCACTCATATGACCAAGCCTTTGGTGCCATAGATTTGATTTTCCATCTACATCCATGACTGCTATACTGCTCCCACAATTTGAGGTCACATAGAGGGTAACTACTTTATTTCTACGAGCGAAAACCATAGCCCCTTTTGTTATCTTCCACGTGCGATCCGTGAAGGTTGTTGAATAACTTTCCTCATCAAGCTGTCCTATTGAGATTAAATTCCTTTTAAGACCTGTAATATATCTCACATTATTCAGCTTCTACACAGTCCCATTTGGTAATTTCACTCGAACATCCTATTTGCTCACAATCTTCAAGGGCTTATCATCTGCTAGATGAACTTTTCTAAAATCACCACCGGTGTAATTATCTATGATTTCGTGACAGGAGGTAGAGTGAAATGATGCACCTGAATCCAAAATCCAGGACTTAATTAGACTGTTGACACTCAAAAATGAAAGCATTACTTGTTTTTCCCAACAATATTTGCGGTTTCTTTTGCACCATTATTTTTCTTTGGTGCTCAATAGTCTCTTCTAAGATGTCATTTTTGTCCACAATTTCAGCAATTTAAGTTTGCTCTACTAAATCTTGACTTCGTCTAAACTTAGACTTTCCTCTGCTTGAGCTTCTCTCAAACATTATTCTTCGGGATTCTATATGTAAGGCAGAAGATGAAGCCTCAATAGATTCTTTTCGACGAATTTCGTCGCTTAGAATCAAATCACGAGTAGTATCCCACTTCATCGTCGTGCTCCTTAAGGAATTGCTTATTGTTGTCACTGTGCCATTTTAGCTTTCTGCTAAAAAGGACAAGAGAATCAATGCTTGAATTTTGTCATCGAAATTAATGCGTACTGAACTCAACTGTGTTAGAGTAGAGTTAAAAACATTTAGGTGATCGGTAACTGGCGCTCCTTTTGACATCTTCAAATTGAATAGCCTTCTCATCAAATGTACTTTATTTGAGGTAGTTGGTTTTTTGTACATATTCGATAAGGCTTTCATTAGACCTGCCGTCGTAGTTTCCTTTGCGATGTTGAAAGCAAAGTTGCGAGACAACGTTAACCGGATTGTTCCTAGCGCCTGCTTGTCAAGAAGATCCCAATCTTCTTGCTTTATACTTTCTGATTTTGTTCCTGATAGAGGTTTATGCATATTTTTATGGTACAGATAATCTTGAATCTGCATTTTTCAGAAACCAAAATCTGACCCATTGAATTTCTCGATTTTAACTTTTTCTTCGTTTACTGCCATTTCTCCCACTCAAAATTGATAACTTAAAAAATCACTATTGTAAAATAATGATGTGTGAATAGTGACATAAATAGTAAATTTATATTCAACTTTTGATTTTTAGTATTCACTTTTACTTTAATTATTAGTTAATAGTACTTCCACAGTAACCATTATTATTTGATGAATAATAACCTTTACACAATATGATTTTCTCCATAAGGATTTCACAATCTTGAAGCTCTGATATCAGTTGTTAGAAAAAAATTGGTAAATTTCTTTGTAGAAATTTACAGGGAAGCAAAAAAAATAAAGAAAAGTATGAATAAATAAATAACACACAGAGAATTTTACGTGATTTATCCCAAAAATTAACTGGGCTACTCCACAGAGTTACTGCAGCTCACTTTCACTATGGGAGATAATATTACAGTATTTAAATACAACACTCAAACTCACAACCCCAAAACCCAATACTCAAATATTTTCTCTTTCTCTTTTTTCTTTTTCTTTCTTTTCTCTCTTTTTTCTTTCCTCTCTCTCACTTTCTGCAGAGAGTTTTCTGAAACTCTCTTCTCTTCTCTTTAAATGCTCTTCTAGGGGATGAGTTTTCTGCTGGATCTTCTTCCTCTATTTATAAAGAAGAAATGGCTCTGCTGACATATGTTATGAGCTCAGCAGCTCCATTTTTTCTTCTTCTCCAACTGGTGCAAGCTACTCTATCATTTTTTTTCTTCATTTGTAGCTGTCGGTGACTGCTTTCTTTGACAACTAGCTACCAATTCTGACAATAATAGAATATTTACAGTCTTTCATTTTTCACTTCAATTCACACTAAATCCCTCAATGCAAGGGGAATCCACACTAGGCTGCAAAACATTAGTCAACATGAAATCCACACGAATCCTAACAGTGTTAGCAAATCCACTCCCTAAAGAGAACATATCAACCTCCATTATAGAACCCACCTTACTAACAATTGATGGACAATAGGTTCACTCCTCCAATCAGCTGGTATGTAATGTAATTGAATCAATAATGGAGTAGAAACAAACTACAAAGCAAGAGGAGAGATAGGTGGCTTCATTCTGTGAAACACAAGTAGGCCATTATCAAAATTTCACGGAGCTCAAGGAAGGACCAATTTCGAATCACCAATCTCCTTAAAATAAAGAAGCATAGTATTGCAATCCAGGACCTTTCGATCTAAGTCGCCACCAGTAGTCCAATGTCAATGATATATCAAATGAGTGCGTCAAGATTCAAAGCACGTCCAAACATCAAGCGCACACTAAGCGCAAGCTCCAAATTACACTCAACCTTCTCAATCAGATCATCTAGTTCCATCGTAAAATTTGAATTCTCAATTCCCCCAAGCAATATTTTCCATATTGAGTATTGTACCCAATAGTTTAAATCTCACACACCAAATCATAAAAGCAAGAGATTCAGAGAATACCTAGGGACGATAATTTGTGTCATAACTTGATTGACCAAATCGAACCCAAATTGAATAAAATTTGGACTTGTTTCAGCCCAGCTCGAATAATCTGGAAAAAAAAATTTTGAATTGGGTCAGGGCCAGTCCATTAGCTCGAAATAAAATTAAATTTTAAATAAAAAAAGAAAAGAAAAGACTATATTAAAATTAAAATTAAAATAATCTTTCATCTCTTTCAATATTTCTCTTTTATGATATATTAGTTATTTTTTTTCCTTTTCTTTTGAAAAATAAGCTAATAATGAATAAATAATTTTTATTTATTTATTTTATCACAATATTATACTACATTCTTAGATATTAATACATTTAGCGTTTAAATCTACCTAACTCTTTAAAAAATTCATATTTAATTTTAATTAGTATTATAAAGTTTCTATTTTTTAATCAATTAGGTATTAGTTTTTGAATTAAAATTTCAAATCTTTTATCAATCTGTGTTATACTATTCTTTTTTTTACTTGTTCATTGTCTTGAGAATTATGTATTACGTAATAGTCAAAGTTCTATTATTGTGTATATATAAAATAAAATAAAAAAAAAAACTTGTGTTCTAGTGTAACATTTTAATTTACTTTAATTCTTCATTTTTTAGTAAATATCTTTATTTAATCTACTCATCTCTATTTATTTTGTTTAATAGTTATAAGAAATTTTATTTAGACTAGAGAGCTCTTTATTCTAAATGTGAGTTTTCATGCTTTTGCATGGGTAGGTTTAATGCATTTACCCAATGTCTAATTAATTTATAAATTGACTCATTGCTTTAATAATTAATTTTTTCTTATATTTATATATTTTTTTACTGTTTTATGCAATATTACTTGAGCTTTAATCATTAAACATATTTTTTTAATAAAAAAAGTCAAATTAACTAAAAAATATATGTAGTTAATAATTCGGGCTAATTTAGGCTTGTTTGAGCCAGTTCATTTGTGTTTGGTTTGAGTTTGAGTTCGACCTTGGACTAACTTTTGCTAGTTTGAATTAAATTTAAATTGAGCTAAAATTAGACTAATTTAAATTGGGCTAGTTTGAGCCAGCTCAAACTAACCTAACCCGTACGAATTGATACCTAATACCTAAGCAGATCTAGCCAACAAGAAGAAAATTAAAAAGGCAAATGAGAGAGAGAACAAGAGATCAAGCAAAAAAAGAGCGAAAGAAGCCGGAGAGAGTTACACTTTTAATCAAGATAATTGCCATTGGACTTTGCTATGGTTCACATTGTAGTTTGGTAGATAACATTGTCGTCCCTAATTTAAGTCGGATTCAAAATACCCCATGTATCATTTGATTTAAAGAATGATTTTCATTTTTTGACCTCTCTTGTACGCTACTTGTTTTTTATTTTCTTGTACACTACTTATTTTTTACTCTCAAATCAATTTGTACTCAAAATTGAATATATGTTAAAAAATCGAACTCTTTTAAATACAGGTTTTAGAGTAGTATCTACTGTCCAAAACTTTTATTAAAGGATTAATATGACTTGTTAGTACTTTAGATGTTGTCTGTCGTTAGAATTATTATAGTTTTGATAATTTTTATGCTTTTAAATACATATATAAATATATATATATATAAATATGTTTTCAAAAATAAAAAAGAGTTAAAAATAAAATTACCTATTCAAAGAATTATCTGCAATATTCTTTGTAATAAAGTATTTTTTTATGGTATTTTTACTTTTTAAATAAACATTCTTTATTGTATTAGAGAACCCAATGAAAAAAAAAATCTGATTATGTAACTACTATCCAAAAGCTCATAGAAAAAGAAAAAAAGGAAGGAAAAAAAAAAACAAAAAAACAAAAACAAAAACTGGGGCTGTTAAGCAAAATGAATAAGCTGTTAGCCAGCTTATGTAGGCCCGTTTGTGGTTAGGACTTGGGAAGGTGGCTGGATGCTATTAGAGCATGTAGTCTAATAAACTGATCAAACGTGGGGTTTCATACATTAAATTGATTGCCCCCAATCAGGCAGTATAGTTTTTACCAAATTGACAAGTCCGGTCATCTCATAAGCTTAATGTTTGGATTATGAGTTGACACCTAAAATAGTGGCTTTAGGTATAATGTGCATTAATACATGGGCAAGTTGGCTAAAAAGAATGGTCCAATGCTTTGCTATATATAACTCATCACATGCGATATGGGTCCTGTTTCACATGCAAAGCATCTAACATGTGACTTAGGAGTCTATAAAGCCCCATTATCCATTTTCGTTTGGTGGTGATCTACTAAGTGTCATTAGCTTTATGGAATTTCTTTCTTACAACAAAGAAAACCTAAATAATTGTTGACTTGAAGCGCATTGGTAGGCCTTCTCCAAATAACTCCAGAGCTTATTGCTTTTATTATGCTAATTTCGCTTAATATCTTAGTTGGAATTTTTTGGGTGCATTTTTGAAGTACATATTTATATATGGAGATCCATTAATTCTTGTAAAATGGCACTTTAGTTCATAATTTTTTAGCCTGTGCACAATTATTAGCTGTTATAAAAATGCAGAATAAAATTGGTTCATTTTTTCATACAAAATTTCGTTTAAAAAGTGAAATTATGAAAAAAAATTAATAGACTTCTTGTGCACTTAATGAACTACTTGTACACTTTGATAAAAATTAAAAAATTTAATAAGCTTTAGTAAAACTTAGCATATGAAATTTTAATCCAAGTTTATGACAAATTCATTTGACTCTTTTCCTCCCAATATTATTATTTCAATAGATTGATCGTTAATCTCTTTAATATAGAGTGATATTGGTGATCGGCGAATAACGACTTTTCGAACGAAAAGTTAGTAGTACGATCGAGTTTTAAAAAACCTTTTCCTGTTCTAAAAAGGATGCAAGTCAAAATGTGCCTTAGTTGATATCTATAAAATAAAACATAAAAATAGGATTGTGACTGGTTTGCCTTTAGCACCTTGCAACCCTTTATTTGAAGTAAAAAAAAAAAAATCATATAGGGAGCTAAATTATTATACATAATAATATTATCCTTTGATTATTTTAATTGCTTATATAAACATTTGTTTGTTTCAGGAAAGAAAATGAAAAGTAAAATTTGTTTTGCCTATAAGAATCGTGTAAAGAGCTAAATTATTATACATAATAATAATATCCTTTGATTATTTTAACTGCTTATATAGACTTTTGCTTGTTTCAAGAAAGAAAATGAAAAGTATAATTTGTTTTGACTATAAGAAGCTTCCTTTTACGTAGTTATGTGAGAGCTTTGAACCCACAAGGTACACGCATAGAAGATATTTTGAAACAACTCCAGTTCTCCAAATATCAACCTCAATGGATAAGTTTTTAGTAAACTTAATCTACTAACACCTGTACTATTAAAAAAATTGAAAAAAATAACCTCCTCAAAACTTCTAATAATAAAACTAAAATTTTTTGTATTCAAATTTATATTTTCATAATTAAAAAAATGACTAATATATTATTTTTTTAACACCCATTTAATTAAAATTGAACAACGACAATTTAGATCCGTTTAATATTCAACGTTCAATATTATCGAAGTATTAATTTTATTATTATAAATTTTAAGGATATTATTTTTGATAATTTATTTTAAAAAAAATCTACAAACACCTGTAACAGAAAAGTCATAATTGAAAGCTTTTCAACCTTTTCAAGACATAAAGGCAAACTTTATCCTATTATCTTATTAAAAATGAGAGAAACTTAATGCCATAAGTTTTAAAAATTAATAAATTATATCATAAATTTTATTCACATATCATTTTAATTTGTATCTCTAAAAAAAAATAAACAAATAATAGACTATTATTAATTACTCTCTTATTAACTCACATTTTTATTAATTATTATTTGCACTAATAAATAAGCATATAATTAACATAAAGTATCATGTCATTCATTAATAATGAATAATTTTTTCAAACAAATATTATTCACAAAGTAGCACAATGATTAAAGAGTTAAAACCAATTATATTAGATTTTCCTCCATTCCCAAAGAAATTAAGTTGAAAAAGTGAAAAAGAGAAAAAGAAACATCACTTATATTGCTTTGAATTGTCTGCAACAAAAATCTTCTCATGAACTTAAGCTTGCCAATTGATCCTATTGCTTGTACCACCAAGACAAATCCCAAAAAGAAAAGAAAAGAAAAAAATGTATCAAAGCCAACTCCTATAAACTTGAAAGTATACAAGTAAGACCAAGACTGGCACTGCCAGACTTAAAGACACAAATGAGTGCTTAAGCCAAAAAGGACTGACAGAGACACGCGCACAAAAAGAAGGAAAACAAATAGATCAACGCTTCTGCACCAGCTCCTTAAATGTCATTAAGGTTTCTCAGATGAAGCAGGCCGAGGTTGGGTAGTAAGAAACAGATAGACAAATTGGGTAAAAGGAAATGAACACACACCATATGGTGACTAGTGTAGTTATCGTACACTTTGTCAAAAATATGTCAAATAGAAAGATGGTTGATGAAACAATAGAGGTAGTGGGGTGACGGGAAAATGACCCTTTTGGTCATTTTGATTAATGAAGAGAAGTATACTAGCATTGGTTGCCTTTGCGGCAGGGAAGAGCGCCAGCATTAGAAGTCATGACACCAACCATGGAAGAGGACTTAGCTCCCAAACTTGAGGCCCTGGCATAGCTTGCTGATGCTCCAGCTCCAGATGGAGTGAAATAGGCACCATTCAGCAGTAAATCTCCTTCTGATCTCCAATTCCAAATCTTCCATTCACTGGTAGCAGTTTCTACCCTCTTTGTAACCTTTACAATTCAATGTTAGTCATTAGCTTACTCATATTTAATGTAAAATTCAACTTATTATTAAGAAGAACTATTTAAAAAAATAATAATAACCTCTTTTGCAAAGTGGTTGATTGGAGCATTGTATCTGTTGCCTTGACTGTTGATTGTGGGATTTGCACTTCCACCAATGGCATACATTTCCCAATGAGTGTAGTCATTGTTCACCACATGGAAATATCCATGCCTACACCTGCATCGTCCATATAATGTTTAGTTAGTAGCAGATGTGCAACAAAAACAGAACTCCTCTGCTTCTGTAAAAACTAAATCAAATGATCAACTTGGTTAAAGTAATAAATCTAAATGACATCTTTCTTTGTATTGTTTTCTAGGTTTTTCTATGAAAAAGTCCTCTGTTTCTGTAGAATCTCAAACCAATTATTAAGTTGGTTAAGCTAATAAATAAAGATAACTTCTTTCCTTGTATAGGGGTGAAATTTGTTCATATCTTATTCTATATATATCAACCTGCATTTTAATACCTGGGCATCCTCTGGATGAGTCCCACTCCAAAATGGTTGTAGGCAATGGTCACTTGCATTTGCTTGTCTCTTGTGTAAGAATCATTATGGCCCAACAACATCACCTGGTTTTCAAAATCACATGCATGTCAATATCCTAGTTCCAAACGAAATTAATTACAAGACCTCAAGGTTAAAATATAGATATGTGTAGTAAGTTCACCTCATTATGGTGGGTCATGTGATTGTTGGATATGGTAATTGCTGTAGACCCCATCACAGCATCAACAAGTCCATCAGCACAGTGGGAAAGAGAGTTGTGATCAACCCAAATGTGGCTTGACCCAAAGATGGAGATGGCATCACCATCAGCCATAGTTCTCCATCCAAAGTGAGTTGGTGAGCTCCTAACCAGGGCATTCCCTGTGGGCTTGCAATCATGAATGTGAAGACCATGAATTATGATGTTAGTAACATACTGAATGGTGATACACGCTCCATTAGCAATGTGTACATTGGCTCCACGACCATCAATGGTCTTGAAGCTGTTCATAATCAGTTCCTGCTTCAATTGAATTACCATGTCCCTCTTGAACACAATCCATAACGGCCTATCCTGAATGACAGCATGGCGAAGAGTACCCGGTTTTGGGCTAACAGGGTCATCATCACCAGGGTCCGTAACAACGTAGAAGGGACCATCTCGACCACCAATGGCATTTCTGCCAAAACCAATGCCACAGTTGGCAAGACGTTTGCGGTTATTAAGCCAATTGGGATCACATCTCCAGCAGTCATCTATGGGATTGCCTGTTCCACAAGAGAAATATCCCAGCTTTCTTCTCTCAGTGCTGTTGCGGATACTCCTGCATTTGCAAAACAGTGTTTTCTCTTGTTAGATGCACTGTCAAAAAGAACAATTTGAATAAAAATTCAAGCACAGGTAGCAGAATTAGACAACATGGCCGTTATGTTGTAATTATTGAATTACATGTTATATTTATTATTCTAAAGATCCTAATATATGTATTAATTTATTGTATACATAAAGTGATTTGTCAGTATTATTAAATATAATATGGAGATGTTTAAATAATTTAGGAAGGAGCTAAGTATATTTTAACATGTGTATTGATAAATGAAAATCCCAGAAGTGGATTTTAATTTGTTGTTGGGGTGTCGGTGGAGAGAAATTCCTATTGGCTTCCAAAGGCCAAAAGAGAAGCAGTGTAGTTTTTGTCCATTTGTGAGGACATTTGGGTCTTCCCAGTTCCAACGGATAGAATTGTGTCAAAGTAATATTATTTTATACAGATAATAGACAACGAGAGTCAAATCTGCATATCTGTTTTCGTACTCTTTTGGACGCACCAAGCACATGCCCAGCCTTAACATATTTATTACTAATAAAATTCTCACCACAATAAACATAAGATTTTATAAATAGAAGCTAATTCAGCCAACCACGTATGAAAATCTCAAACAAAACCTTCACACTAACAATATGTAACTCAACATCCTTTTACATGATTGTATTAAAGAAAGAACAAAAAAAAGAGCCAGAATCAAAAGCATGGTTTCTTCATTCACGTGACTTACTAGCATGAGGAAAAGGCATATATAATCTTTCTTAGTTCCATCAATCAATTATCCATAAGGTACAGCTGTGTAAAGAGACTAAGCTCGTAGGAAAATGGATAACATATACACTCTCTATAGGGATCTGAATTTATTTTATTTTTTATCTCCTTTTTTCAAAGAGGAATCTGATTTTCATACCCGTTTAGTGTTATAGGACTGTAAATACCGAGAGGGAAATACTACAGTTGAATTTATTGAAGTGAAACATGGATTGTAGGCCGTAAAGGACATTTTGAGAAGAATATCAAAACGATCAATTTGTGATACATAAAAAAAATGGAGGACAAAAGAGACCATGTCAAAACCAGAAATTAACATCAAAAAATGGAACCAAGAATCACCAAACATTTATAAAGTGGAGTGGGTATATAACAGGGTCAGCTTTTAGAGAACTAGGAGGGTTTGGTACACTAATACAGGTTAGTTCCCATATTCTTCAACCCCAATAATACTCTTATTTTTGAACTAATGTATCAATTAACAATATTTAATAATAGAAATACCTCTTCAGTACTCTTATTTAATTAATTAATATGATTTATTTAATATTGACACGTAATTGGAATAAAAGGGTACTAATTTTTAAATGAAGGTACTATTGGTGTACCAAATGTGGGTACTAATACTATAAATAGGGGTATTACTAATCTACCAAACCCAAATTAGGAAGGGAGGTTAAGGTCTAGTTCATTCATTGAGAGCTAAAATGTACATTGTCCTACGCCCACCCACCAAACCTTCAATAGTGAATGCAGTCAGATTTTAGGGAAAGGAAAAACTAAAGTCAAACCAAAAGCAATACAACAATGTACGAAATTAGAAATTTAGAAGTGAAAAAAGTAAAAAGAAACTCACATCTCAACCATGGCAACAACTTCTTCTGGGTCTTTTGCTGCATGTGGATGAACCCAACCACCTTCTTCATCACCCTTTGCAACCCTGTAACCAATTAAACAAAGAACCCATAAAGTTACAAAACCATTGGCACCTTTTTTTTTTTTTTTTTTTAATCTTAAAAAATAATCAATTGGGCAAATTGGATAAATATTTTGTAATCACTACACAAGCGAGTATACACGGTGTTTGTGTGTCTCACTCGGTCAATGCACAGTACTCAAGGGTAAAGCACATAGCTACTGTCAGTGTTTGTAGACACTAAAACGGTTAGAGAGAAAGAAGAAAAAAAAAGAGACAAATAACTTTTTTGCTTTTCAAAGAGAGAAATACCGAGGCAACTCATCATAACCACAAAAGTGTAACTGCTTATTCATTTTAAAATGACGGAATTGCCCAGGCGATTTGATCCAGTTTGACGGAAAAGAGTATTTCGGACAAGGAATTAAAAAGAAAAATGAGGGGGTGTTTAGGGTGAGCAATCAGAAATATTTAGTTAAGAGAGGTGGGAATCCAACAGAACTAACATAACGGAATTAGCGTTTAAGATGTAAAGATCCAGATCTTAACGGTAGAGATTCACATTTACGGTTAGAAAGGATCGTAAAAAATACTCTGTAACAAAATAATCTAACGGTTTTAAGAACACGAGAACAAAAGACGACGGCTGAGATTTAATGTCAGTCGTCTTTTTTTTTTTTTTTTGGGTTTAAACTCCAGACCTGGTATGGGCTTCCATTGATGAGTTGCTTGCTCTCCTTAACTCCCCTGTTTCGCCATTTCTGTAAAACAAATACAAAGAAAAAAAAAAACCCAAATTAGGAATTAAGTTCATTAGTGACAATAAATTTGTAAGTTTGTACGTACAAGTTTGGTACAACAAACACTATTTATTTTCGTTTTAAGGAATGTGAGTTAGAGCTGAATTAAAATCTCTAAGCACTTCTCTCACACTCATTTTGAGTTCTTGTTGTATATATTGGTGGGATATAAAAATATAGTGGTCCAAGAAAGAAGCATTTATGAAGGTAACAAAGTTGCAGAGCTAACTGGGAATGGGCATTAATGGTTTCGGTAGTAAATAGTAAAAGAGGAAACAAAGAACCATCTAAGGCTTAATCATAGGAAGCAAAACAGTAAATGACGAAACATAGTTTATCATCTTAAACTGGAAAATTCCTATTACAATTTAAACACGAGCTTGAGTTTTCTCTACCCAAACGAAACTAAAAGTGTAGCTCAGTTTCACACGGAATTGAATATGAACACCCCCTACGAAAATAAAGAACAAAGAAATTAAAAAAGATTTTCTCAGAGTTGTTTAGTAAAACCCAGAACAAGGGATTGCTTTGTTTTCCAGGAAAATAAAAACATTGAAAAGCGCTTTCAGAAATGAAGTTTAACATAGGGGAAAAAATGGAATATAAAATATTCAGAGAGAAACAAACCTTAAAGAAGAAATATCATCGATACGAAGTATGGCCATTGTTCCAATGAAGCACAGCATCAAGAACACAGTAATGCAAGTCGAAACCCATCTCCGAGACACATTCATTTCCATCTTTTTCAAGCTATGAGTGTCAATTTAGAGCACAAAAGATAAAGCAAAAAAGAATACAGAGTAGAGAAGGTAGAGAAAAGAGAGAACAAGTGTAGTCAGAGAAAAGCTGAGACTAGCATCCACAATATCGGCTCTTTTTATAGAGTAAACTTCGTTCTTTATTATAACGCCGTTTACAGTTATCCATCTAATATAACTTTTTCTTCTCTTTATTATTTCTTTGTTTTTATTTATTAAAAGTGCTTTTTTTTACTTTTGTTTCTTAGAATGCGTAGGTTCACTTGAACCCAACAACCAAACAACCCCTAACTAATAACTAATATCTTAACCGAATCACTCCCTAGTCTCTAATGTCTAGTATGTGCATCTCACGTGCCATACGCAGTTGGGGATATTTTTTACTGATCTTATTTTATCCTTTTTATTGTTTCCGAGTCCGAGAGAGCAAGAGCCATTTATAACTGTTATATCAACGGTTTACTGTGGGCTGTGGGGGCCGCCAACATTTGACAAGTAAGCGAGACCTTTGAGTGGTGGAGATTGACTACGGACGGCGTCACGGTTTCCTGCTGATTTTTTGGTAAGCAACAGAAGACAGAGAAGATGGAGAGAATAAGGGTGAGGCCCTCGTACTGTATAAATTCTTAAATACAATTCGTGAACTATTGATATTGTTCACGCTTTTTTATATTAGTTTATTTTTTTTATAAAAATAAATATTTAAAATTGTTGGATTATATCATGTGATTTATCTAATTATCGAATGTAAACTTGGGGGCTCAAAAAGAAGAAATAAAAAAAATTGAAAATAACAAGATTTTTTTTTTTTAAATAAATATTAAACTTATGGATAATCAATTAAAAAGAATTGTGTTATATAACTTATATTTATATTTCTTAAATAAATATTAAACTTATGTTTCAATATTATTATATGTCTATTACACACACAATGACAAAATTAGTTAAATTAGTGTATTATTGTTTATTTCAATATTTACTAAAATTTTATAAAATATTTCAAAAAATTTACAACAATTTTCATAATTTTTATTAAAAAAATTCAAATATCGATAATATTATCAATATTTCTATAAAATTAATGTCTAGATATTTTGTTCCATGCATATAAGCAATTTAAGACACTTATTTTATCATTTGATTTACTTTTTGGGTTACTAATGCCCATATATATGTTGAATAGTTAAAAATATGTGTCTTATGCGTCAACAATTATACTGTTTTTAAATTTTCTTTATTCTTTTCTTAATTTTTTCAACATATTTGAAATAAAAATTAAAAAAATAAATTTTGTAAGCTTTCAAATTAATTGTAGAACTAAAGTCATAATAAAACACAAGTTTTGAGTAAATTAGATATCTATTATTTCCAGACACTTTAAAAAAAAATTAAAAATGATATAACTATTGGGAAATAAATTTTTAATGTTATAGAATTGTTTTTATTAAAAAAAATTAATAATTTTTTTATTTTATTTTTAATTACAATCTCACATTAAATACCTATATTATATCTTATTTTTTAGACTTTAATATGTTCATTATAGTTTTAGTTTTAATACCTTTTTAATATAGGGCACTCTTATTGAGTAGTTGAGGCTATTAAAATGATTCTTACATACAAATTTAGAAACTTTCTATTTAATTATTAAAATTTTGTTTTTTTTAAATGGTTATTATAAGATAAACTAATTGTAGTCCGTAGAGTATTTATTTTCAAAATAGTTGTTTAACAACTTGTTTAATTTGTCAAAGCAAGAAAGGATACGAAAAACTAAAAAATCGATCCAAAAATGTTATCATTGCAAAATAGCAGAGTATAAGAGAAAGGTAAACTACAAAAAATATTTAAATTCATTTAAAAATTTTAACTTTTCATATATACACAGTTGTAAAATAAGTAATATAATTAAGCTGTATAACTTCTACAACGTTGTAATAACATTTAACTCAATTGCATGAAAAATATATATAGCTCTATTGCATGAAAATTATTCAAAAATAATTAAAAACAACCTCTTCAGTTCTAAAAGTCAAAGAACAAATCATAGTATATTTTATATTAGTTGGTATTTTCTCTAATTAAAAACTTAACCTTGGTCACTCTTTTCCTATCTTAGGAGGAACAAAGAAGGAGTAGGTTATGTTTGGATTTAAGATTTATACGAGAAAAAAAAAAAAAAAAAAAGAGGAAAATAATCAAATAATGTAATATATTATTTATGGGTTAATTACTATATGAGGAGAAGAGTTTACTTGAAATTTTTTCAACCTGTTATTTTTTACTTCTCATATTTTATTCACCATTTTTTCCATGCAAATATGAGATCCAAACATAATAGTAAGAAACAAAGAAAATGAAAAAATATTATCTCTCACAATTTTATTGACAAAAACAAAACTTATATATTCTTATGATATTTAGCACCGTTGAAGAGAATAAATTTTTCAACAAAGGCACAACGATGAATTATAATTTGAAAAAAAAAAAAAGAAAAGAATAAAAATATAACCAAATGAATAAAAAAGTGAGTATTTAGATAAGAATAATTAACTGTGTCTTTGGTAGAAACGTACACAAGAAACTTAATTTAATTGTTAATATGGTTTCACATAATATATTTTCTTTTAACCATAACTAATTCAATTATTCAATAACTAAAACATACTAACCATTAGATGTGTTAATTAATGGTACTCTTTAAAAGAGAACTCGTATTTGACAACCTAAGCATTTGTAATTGATCGAGGTCTAACATACATATACCTTCAGAGTTCAGCAAAAAAAAAAAAAGTCTTAACATACCTCTCCAGAATTCAAAGCATTCAAATTTGCACGTTGGTGTAGTTGAAGCTGTACCTAATGAACTAGAAAGACGTTGACAGTCTTCTTCTTTTAGCAAATTATTCTCCTTAATTGCATAGGATTTATTCACAGACTCTTATTTATAGTGTTTCTAGCTAGCGTAAATGAAATTATAATATTACCCACTTTTGCACCCAATTTTTCTATATTACATCAAGTGTTAAAATTATTTTGAAAATTGTAGAAATGATTCAATTTTCTATATAATATTGACACATGTCATAGTATAAATACAAAAATTTATACAAATTTATGTGTTTTACTGTTATTAGCATTTCTTTGTTTTAGGAAGATCACAGGATTGCATAAATCAAAACCCTAATTCCTCAAGAATACTATCACTAAGGAAAATTATAATGATCTCACTAAATTATAGAAAATCAAAGAAGAGAAAGGTAAAATAATATTGCTTAATTTTAGGAATAATTATTGTCAAGTAATATTTGACTTTGTCACATAAAGTAATAATAATAGTTTGAAAATTTTGGCTAACAATTTTGGAAATTTTTCTTTGACAAAACCAATTTTCCTTATTTTTACTTGACATCTATAATTTGAGTGCCATTTATGGCAAATATCATTTCAAATCTTTCCTTTACCATTTGTATTACTAAGAGAAGATACCCGATTGATTGAACAAGTAAAAAAAAAGATGGTCGTAATTAATTATTTCAATTTGAGCAAAAAAAAAAAATAATAATTATTTTGAAATTTTAATTTTGATAAAAATAAATAATAAAAAAATGGGCAAACTCACAATATGGGAATGATTTTAGCCTATATTCATAATATCTTTGAGTTTGCTATAATTCACAATATGTGTAGAAAGCATTAATTGTTATTTACTATATCTTTTTGGAACATGTTGGATAATAGGGTTTCTTTGTGATTTTTTTTTTTTTTGGGTGTGAATCATTATGTTCATGTCGTGTAAAAAGTTTTGAAAGACATGTATGAGTATGGAGTTGGTTACAAATCTATAAAAAATTTCTACACGAGCTTGTATCCAAATTGAATGATATTTTCAACCTTGTGTGGTCTGCTTGTTTTGCAAATTTTACATTGAAAAATTCATGTAACTTTTTTTTTTTATATATATATTACACAAATCTCAAGTCTATTTGGGGTGACTTTGTTAAAATTAAACGGGTTTTTATTTTTGAGACCTTCACTATTAAAATTTGGGAAAATAAGAAAAATAATACCCTTCAAAACTTATAATAACAAAAATAGTATCCTTTATGTTCAAGCTTATAATTTCACAATTAAAAAAATTATTGATATAACGTTTTTCTTTGAATATACATTCAATTGTAATTGAACGACAACAATTTATATCTGTTCAATGTTGGATGTTCAATATTACACCTTTAAATTGAACGTTCAATATTATTCGGGTGCTAGTTTTGTTATTATAAATTTTAGGGGTGTTATTTTTAGTAATTTCCCTTAAAATTTAGAGAAAAATATCATTAATTTTTTTTAGATTATACCATTAGTATAATGTGGTCCCTTACAATATAAGTTGTGCCATTTATTTCTTTAGCTTTAAAAAATGGGTTAATCAAAAATATAACACATTATTTTAATGATTTATTTTTTTTAATATTTTTTTTAAGAGACTAATTAAGAAAAAATATATTATTTTAATATTTTTCATATTAAAAATAGTATTTTAAAATAAAAAACATTAAAATAATATTTTTTATTCTTTAAATTTTTCTTGTTTTTTAAAACTAATTAATAATACTTATAATCTAAAACAATTAAATAATATAAATAATTTAATGCAAAGGAACTCTACGTTCCCGTAGCAAGAATGCAAGATTATATTCTCATGCTGTACCCTCAACCAGCTAGTTCCAATCATGGCAAACTTGTCACGCCTCTTCAAAAACTTCTTTAGATTTTATTTACGGTTTTACCTTCATGGTCGGTTGGTCACGTACAAAAAGGTGCACACACGAAAAAAAAAAAGGGCATATCATGACTTACTCTAACCAGGACCATTGATTGTGTGGAGCAATCATCTCTACGTCTTAGTTACAGACAATTGAGTATTTTTGTAGTTGATTAATTTAAAAGTAATAATATTATCACAGATTTTTTTTAATTATTGTCATAACAAAAATATAAAAAAAAAATATTTTATTCCTATCATTAATTATATTTTAATATTGCTTTATTGGACAAAGTTATAAATTATTATTATGATAATAATAATTTAAGTTGTGATAATATTGTTATCCCAAGTTTAATTGAACTAGTAATTATTAATTTATTATGTTATTCATTACTGGTACCTCAACCAATTACATCGTTTGTTCTCTTTATCAAGCATTAATTACTTGTATTTTTTAAATAAATAATTGCTCAAACTTTCATTTCATTGATTTAAATTACCATATCACACTTGACAATGAATAATTTATTATTATGTTGTAACTTGTAACAAATAATTTATTCCTACCAAAATTAGTTAACTAATGTCATATTTTATAACGATTTTAATTTATGATTTATGATTTATGATTAAATAATAATTGGTTCTGTAATTTATGATTTTTTTGTAAAAATAATCAAATTTAAAATCATCTACAAATTGTTTGATAACGTGTTATATTTTTTGATTTTTTTTTTAAATAAATTTTAAAATAAATAAATATTTTGGTTATTATATACAAATTTTAAAAGTTTTTAATTATTTTCTTCAAATAGATATAAAAGTTTAAAATACTTGATTTGATCTCTAAGAAAACGCTTGATGAAAATGTCAAAAATTTTATTTTTAAAGATTTATAAATCATTTCATATTTTAGTAGTGATTTCTTAAAATTGTAAAAATTAAAATCATAAATAATTACCAAATATACATGTTTCAAAAATTAATTAAAAGAAATCAAAATTATTAGCGAACATAACCTAAGACAAACAATAAATAAGATGCAATGTAAATACGTTATTAAAAACAAACGATACGAGAGAAATCATGATCGTAAGATCAAACGGTCCATAATTGCCTTACTGACTTATTTCTTGTTTAAGCGACGATATGATTTAATTAGCCTTTGTTTATTTTGCTTAATGGGATTGAATTAATGAGTGTGATTATTGATTAGAATTAGTAAGGTCCAGTTAAACCATCAATCAAGCATGAAGCCAAGAGATGTGAGACAATGTGATAATCCTTGAGATACACGTCATTGTTAGGGTGAGAGCGAAAGTGTGTGGGGGTGTCGTGTGGAATTGCTTTTTTTGTACTTTTTTTTTTTTTTTTTTTCCTTCTCTCTCTTCTTTCTCAATGGCATCTTTTTAAATGGCATCTTTTTAACTAGTGAGAAAATGAAAAGGAGAGATTGTAATATGTAGGGCAAGGTTTGTAAGAAAAAAAAAACACACATTTTTGTTGCTTTTTTTTTTTTTTCTCTCTCTCTTCTTTCTCAATGGCATCTTCTGATCAGTTAAGGACTGAGTTGAACAGGGACTCAGAGAATGTTGCTTTTCAAAAATTGAAGAACGTTGTTGTTGTTGTTTTTTTTTTTTTTTCCTATTAGAGACCACTTTTTTGTTGTTGTTGCTAAAATGGCCTACTAGAATGTTCGAATTGTTCATGTTCTCTTCTTATAACTAAAATAAAGGACCGCTAGCTTGAAGCATCCGCGCATTCCGGCCCTCGTTAAACAGCTTAATTTAGGGAGATTTTGTTCTTCAATATATTTGGATAAACAATTATTAATCAATTGGAATATTCAAATTAGATGAATAACTTGTAAAAGAGAAACACAATGAATTGTTGCTCAACTCTAGTCTAGAATTCAAACCATAGTTATAATTGTTGAGTTCAGTTCTGTATGAAGGAAAAAAAAAACTTGTAAAAGAGGGGGAAAATTCCTATATATATATATTTCTCCATCTCTAAAAATTGATGTAAATATGCGGGTGTTTAAAATTGGACGGATCCAATCCAATTTAAACAACTCAACTCATGTTACACGATTTTCTTACTTTAATTTGACTGATTTGGATTTAGAATTTGCAAAACCAATTTATCTCGGATGGGATCAATTCTTAAAGCTAAAATTTTCACAATAACCGATTAATTACTATGATTTATTATATATTTTTTATTTTAATATAATAAATTTATTAAATAAAAAAAAAGTAAAATAATAAAAAAGTAATATTTAGTTTGTTGGACTGATCTTGATCCAATTCAATCTAAACAACTCAACATATGTTACATAATTTTTTCACTGTGAATTGGTTGGTTTGAATTTAAAATTTGCAGAACCGATTCATTTTGAATTGGATTAATTCTTGAAGCTAAAATTTTCACAAGAATTGATTCATAATTATGATATATTATATATATACATTTTTTTTATTTTAATATAATAAATTTATTAAATAAAAAATATAAAATAATAAAAAAGTAATATTTAGTTTGTTAGAATCCTTACCCAAACTCTATCTAATTCCTCAGTAAGAAAAAAGAATAGGAGACCCAAGCTTAGTAAATATTTGTATTAGTTTATTTGCTATTTGGAATTTAGAATTAAATACATTATCATAGTTTATTTATTGTTTGAAAAAAAAAAATCAAAATTTTTTTTGGTATTAATTTTAATCAATTATTAAAGCTTAAAATTTACTGCGCACTAATTATTTAGCTATTAAAAACAAACATTTTTAAAAAAATTGCTGATAATATAAACAAAAATAATAATAATATAAAACACAAAATTTGATCCATCCAATCCAAATAGCTCAATTTATATTATTGATTTTTATAGGTTTTATTTGATCGGTTCATATTTTTTAATTCTAATATGAACCAACATATAGTATTTGCACTCCTAAAAAATACTAATTAAACTGTAGAAATAATTGTCAAGCTGCTTTAATGTGTAACGCAAAACGCCGGTTATAAAATTATATTAACCTACAAACATTATTTGATTAAATCAAATATTTGGATTGTGACAATATTTATAGTTGTAGTATGCCATGATGCAATAAGCCTGTGGTGTGGAGCAGTAATCACGAACTTTCACCTTATCAGTTTCTAATGAATATTCAGAAAAATCTTAACAATAGCTTAGAAATCTGCATTTTTAAATATTAAATATGTCATTCGACTTTAACAAAAGTTAAATTATTACAGTTATTTAATGATATTTTGTAATATTGTAATGTTGATGGAATCTTTAATTTTAAGATAAAATTTTAATTTCTCTTAATTTTTAACATTAAATAATGAATAATACAAAATTAATAAAATAAAAATAAAAAATGTTCATTTTTTTATTTTCTTCTAATATAAAGGCAAAATATAGATAAATAAATAAATATTCTTAAAATTAAAAATACATAAAGATGTGCTTGCAAATTAATAAAATAAAATTGAAATGCTGTGAATGAAATTTGTTTTAATATTCACTCGAATCACATGTACTGTACCAAACATTTGTCATGTAATTGGCATAGTGACCAAGTATTAGTCAAATCCTAGAATCAAGCATCAAGCACATTATCAAATATTAGAAAGATTAAAAACTACGTTCTTACGTATCGTCATGGTGACCCTAATTTGGTATATTGATTTTGATTTCCATGTTGACTATGATGAGCGCATGTCGACGATTGGCTATGCAATATTTACGCTTGGACGTGGCACTGTCGTGTGGAAGAGCATGCAGCAATCATGCATAACAGATTCGACAATGTGGATCGAGTATGTACGTAGCATCTTCAAAACCAGTCAATGAAACTGTACGGCTGTAAGAATATGTTTGTTACACCGTAAATACTTATATAATTTATATATAATTATATCTTTAATTGTAAAATTAAATTATATTATATAATATAAAAATAATATAATTATGTAAAAATTTTATACGAACAAAATATGTGAATTTAAACCGTATTAGATAATTAATTTAGGACATGTTTGATAATAATTTTAATTTATGATTAAATAATTAATTTTATAATTTCTAATTTTTTTATAAAAATAATCTCAAATACGTTTGATAACAATTTCTATTTAGTGATTTTCAAGGAAAAAATCAGAAATTACCTCTAAGTTATTTGGTAATGATTTCTATTTTTTGATTTTTTTCAAAAAAATTTAAAAACAAAAGAAATTTTTGGTTATTTTTTATAAATTTGAAGTTTATAATCATTTTCTTCCAATACTTAATCATATAAAAGTTATAAGACTTGATTTATTATCTAGAAAAAATATTTAGTCAAAATAAAAAAAATCCCAAATTAAAAATTTGATTGAAAAATCTTATTTTTAAAGATGTGTGAATCACTCTATATTTTGGTAGTAATTTCTTAAAAATGTAAAAATTAAAATCAGAAATCGTTACCAAACATACATAATTAAAAAATCACTTGAAAAAAATCATAAATTAAGAATCAAAATCATTAGCAAACAAGACCTTAATCTATTTGAATTTTAAATTATAAAATTATATGTCTTAACTTTTTTTTTTATCTCAAATTAAAAATAATATATTTTTTATTTTTAAAATGTAATAAAAATATAAAAATGAATTAAATATTAATTTAAATAAATTTTATAATAAAAAATTATTTTAAATATAAATTATTTTAGTAAAATATATATAATTAATTTAATCTGACTATATTGAATAGCTTTTCACCAAATACTATAGAAATTAATTATAATACAATTTAATATAGTTTAGTCCAATACAATTATACTAATATATCCGATATGGTGCACAAAATATGTCGAAAAAAGATCCTAGGAATCATGAGCGGAAGAAGCACATAGATATATAAAAAATACCTTATTAGAGATATTCGACACAAGAGGCGATGCGATCAGTGCCAAGATGCCCACTCGAAAGCTGATCCATTGCAAGTGGGAGGTTGTTAGGTTGTATGCCCTAAAATCCACGTAACAGACATATTGAAATATCTCATTGTACTCAATTAATAAAATAAATATTCATTTAAACATTTTAGTGTTGTCTAACATTAGTGGTTTCATAGTGAGAATTTTAGGCGGCATGATACTTGGCATATGGGTTCATTCAAGCTTATTTCTCCCCCCATAAATTGGGTGTCACATAGAGTGTGTTGCTTCGTAAGCAATGTCAGTCACGTGTATCTCGTAACTTTTCAATGAGGTGGTGACTTGGCCCAATCACATTCGAATGAGGTTTCTTCTAGTTAGAGATAGTGTGTATGTGCATCAGACAAAATCACAAGTTAAATGTACAATATCACTAAACGACTATCACAAAATTTGTGCATGCTAAACTGCCATCCAATAATAAGTAATTTATGTAATATATATTAGCTACAAAACAATTGCTACAGAATTGAAATAGAATAATAAGTGCATAGTGTTGAAATGGTCCTATGAATTTATTAAATGTACAATTTAATTCTGTAATATTTTGGTTATGTAAAAAAAAAAAAAGACGATAACTTTATAAAAGTTTCAATTAAGTTTAAAAAATCATATTTAGACAATGTACTTTGCACATGTCATATTTTTATGAGGGCAATTTTGATAATTTGAATTACAAAACTCTAAAAATGCAATGGGAGGATGGGGGTGGGGTTTAGGGTTTGCGAGCAAGTAGGGTTGAGTTTAGGGCTGGTCTGGGTGAGGTGGTACCGACTTTGATACAAAAATTGATGGCGGTCGTAGATTTGGGTTGTCGAGGAAAAATGATGTTCGCAGGTGGGAGGTGGAGGTTCCAGAAGGTGATGGTGGTGGGGGTCGTCGAATGGCAATGGGGTGGGCTGAGTACATGTCATTTTGCTAAAATTGTTCTCATAAAAATATAACATGTGCTTGACACATGTTATTTAGTATCATTTTTAATCTTTATTATAATTAATGTTTTTATTCTACTTAACTAAAAAATTATAGGATTAAATTAGCCATTTAGCTATTATTCTAGAATAATACCCTTCTTAAAAGAAACAATCTCTCTCCTATACCTTTACCAATATGCTTACGAACCAGGAAGAGGTGTTACAAATAATTTACCTATAGCACAAGAATTAAACTTAATGAAAGTGAAGATAGATATTAACAAGTCTAATGACACAACGGAATGGTAAATAATTTTCAAGGTGGAGGCACTTGGATTTGCTCCAAATTTTGTTAATTTAATACACCAATGCCTTTAACAGCAAGTTACTTGATGCTTTTAAATGGTCCAAATATGGTTTACTTCATTTTTGGAACTCAAGTCTTATCAAGACCGTTAACAAGAGAGCAGAGGGCATGCATAAAAAGAGATAAACACAGTACAAATAGCTAGAGGAGTGGATCCTATCAATCATTTGTTTTATGCATGTGATATTGAGCTTTTCAATAGACCTAATCTAAGAGAGGCAGGAAAAGTCCTTGACATAATTTTGATTGTACTTCAGTTGGTTAGGGCGAACCCCAAACATAGAAAAATCGAACCACTTTTTTTTCTAAGAAATATAAACCCAAAGATGAAACAAAATTTAGAAATCAAACAGGTATGACCACAATATATCAACAAACTTCACGCTCCCACATTTTCTTAGAAAAAAAAAAAAAAAAAAACATGAGCATTTTTTCATCACATTTTTGGAACAAAATAGCAAAATTAATAGAACATGTATTAATATGACATGTTTGGTACACAATGTTAAATAGATTAAGTATAATCGTACTACAATAAATTATATTAACATATATAATATAGTTAGATAAAATTTATGATAGATATTTTAATAAAATAATTTATATTCGTAATATTATATAATTTGTTTTATGTTTATAACATATCAATATAATTTTATTATAAAAATTTATTTAAATCATTATTTATTTTTTTTTATATACTTTTCTTACATTTTAAATTAATTTTTTTTTTCTAATTTAAGATAAAAATAAATAATAAAAAAAAGTCAAAGATACATAATTTTATAATCTAAAATTCAAACCAATTGATCCATTTAAGTGTTTTGGTATGAACACAATTTCTTAATGAGTGAAAATTTCTAAATAACAGTATATTTTTTATTCTATATATTATAATTTGACTTCACAATCAAAGGATTACTCACGGTAATGATATCTAACCATTATATCAACACTCAAGTTCCTAAAAAAAAAAAAATTTAAATTGTTTGTACTTATTCGGTTGGAATATTAATATACATTTCCTCTTCTAATTTGGTGTTTATTGGTTGACTGCATAATTAAGAAAATATATTTTTAAAATAAAATAATATTTTTAAAATTATATAGAAAGAGAGTAATTGTTTATAGCTAGCTAGCTTTTTCCATAATATTACCTTCAGGATCCCAATAGACTATAATATTAAAAAAATTAGATTAAAGATAAATGTTAAATTCACATAAATTTGCGCACATGCCAATTATAATGTACCTTGTGGCAAAAAAAAATTTTAAAATAAATAACTTCTCAATTTTCAAATGCTATTTTGACACGTGACACATTATAATCAATATGAGTGCAAATATATAGCACTTAATATTCCTTCTTCATATTTATATTAAATTAAAGCATGAACAACTTATTTGAAAACGAAGAGTTGGTGACAATTATATTATTGACAAAGCCGACATGCTTAATGGTTGCGCTTGGAATCAATTAAGCAAAGATAATTAACTGGTGCTTGATTATATACAAGCATTTGTTGTTTATTGAGTTTTTTTTTCCTTTCCCTTTTTCTAATTTTTTATTTATTGAATTGACTCCAACAGGTTTACAAAGAAGGAAAAAAAAAAAGTTGAATAGAAAGCAAAAGCAATACAAAAAATGTAAAGCACATGGAATGCAATCAATTTGAATAACACCCAATTGGTGCAGCGCGCAATACCACATGAGCAGTTAGCAAATTGCCTGCCTTATGAAAATTGCGCAAATTAGTCGCATCAATTTAGGAGGATTCCAAGGTAATCTTCGTTGGATCAACTACTACTAGACAAGTAATGAAATAAGATTCCGTTCAATCCCTAACATACATTGCAAATTGAAAGTGGTTTGGTGATTTTGATACGGAAAATATTTAGATTTAATTGTATAGTATAATTACATTTATGCATATAGGGTTTTATTTTTAATTCCTTCAAGAAAAAGAATATATTTTTATTTTTTATAATATAAATGAACATATATTTCTTAGTATTATAAGAAAATAAGCATATTTTTTTTTATCTAAAGAGAGTTAAAAATAAAAATAATTAAATAATTGAATTATTTATACACTGAAAAGCATATTTTTATTTTTGACATTTTATCATTCAACTCAACTAACACGCAACCTGTTATATAAAAATAAATACGTATAATATTAATATTCAAATACGTATAATATTAATACTCTTTGGATAAACCGATAAAGACCATCTACTTATCATGCATGTGAAGCCCATGTGAATGTTGAAAGACATGGTTCCAATTGTCGCTTACACGTTACACCTCACACCTTGGTTTTTTTTTTTTTTTTTTAAGAAGTGTACTTAGATTATATAGTTTTATTTGCATCTTATAAGGCTTTGGTTACATCTTATTATATTACGGATTAATTGAAGCCATTAGATACTATTTTGGAAGAGACGATAAAAATTTACCATCTATTAAAAAATAAACTATAAATTTAAAATTTTAAAAATATCAAAATTTGTCTATGTGACATACAACTAATAAATTTACATAAACAAAATTTTGAAGTTTTAGACTTATAATTTACTTTTTAATAATTAATTGACTTATAATACGTCAGCTAAAAATGATAAATTTTAGACACTTTGATTATAATTAATAGATTATTGCTACCCATCATTCATATTTTATTATTATAAATATTTTACTATTATTCGTTACTTTTAGAGTATATTCTCTAATAATTTTGTTAGTTGTTGTTTTTATCAAACATTAAATAATTATATATATTTTTTAAAATAATTATACTAATCATTCATTTCATTAAATTAAAGTATTAATCAATTACTTATTCAAATAATAATAAATAATTTCTCTTAAAATATATAATTTAAAAGCACTTTAATAAAAAAGGCAAGAACGGAAGTACGTACATTACTTTTCTGTAATGACTACGGTCTTACCATGCGACAAGCACACTACGAAAGCTGCCAAATTCAAATACGCGCCACGCACATACAAATTCAATTCAACCCGCACTTACATGTGACTTCTATTACCACGCAGCCTTAATTTCCACTTTTTCGTGGTATCCTATATTTCTAACCTTGGAGTGGTTTTTTCATTTCATTTTGTTTTGTTGGTATTGCCAGACAAAAATATTAATGTTAATTTTTTTTTTAAGTTTAAATGTTATCTTATTAAATTAAATTCTAATTTTGTTCTTTAGTGTTTTTTTTTATAGCAATACCAATACCAATAAGCCTTATTAATTAGCAGTAAAATGTATTTAATTATAAAAATAAAGTAGATAATTTATACACTATTATTTTAATAATAGCTAAAAACAAACCGAAGAAAAATAACAATTCACAACTCTTCAAGAACTGAATAATAGCTGAATTTCTTTATTCATTTTCAATTAATTCTCTATAAACTTCGAGAACAACTCAGAAACTTTTAATGAAAAGACGAAGAAGATGAAGACTGCAGAAAAACTGAAAAACAGTAAAATTGATAGAAACTTGTATATTCATTACTTGCTATTTGGAACCATTTTGTTACACTTTTATTTATAGTGCAGAGAAAACTATATTTTGTTACAAACTAAGCGCGCCAACTTATTTGTTACAAGAGAAGCACCCGGATCACCTCTCCTAATTCTCACTAACACCTCAATGCTTGACATCTGAAATATTTTGTATAAGAGAACTGTCAGCTAACTTTCAGCCAATACTGCACTTGAATTACTTCATAACCTGTCATCGCAAATCTTCCACAACACATCTGGGCTAGTCACTAAGCTCCACTTCTTCCTCAGCACCTGTTACAGCCCCCCTCAAACTCAGTGATACATCAGTAACACTGAGTTTGAAACACAAAAAATGAAACTGAAATGCAGAGAGAGGCTTTGTTAGAATATCAGCAGTTTGATCATCAGTTGGTACATGTTGAACCGTTAGATGCCCTTGCAGCACCTTTTCTCTGACAAAATGATAATCAATCTCTATGTGTTTCGTCTTAGCATGAAGTATGGGATTGCTAGTAAGTGCTATTGCACTTAAGTTATCACACCAGATGGTAGGCATACTTGAGATGTGGATATCAAGTTCTTGAAGTTAAAACTGAACCCAAGTAACCTCAGCAGCCGTGGCAACTAGACATCTATATTTTGCTTCTGTGCTTGATCTAGAAATAGTTGCTTGCTTCTTTGCTGACCAGGCAATAGGATTAGCACCAAGAAATACACATAACCCAGATGTTGATCGGCGAGTATCAGGACATGAAGCCCAATCTGAGTCAGAAAAAGCATTGATGACTAAAGATGAAGAAGGATGAAATTCCAGACCATGCTCAATCGTTCCACCTAGATAGCGCAATATTCGCTTTACTGCACACTAGTGACTAGCCTTGGGAGAGCTCATGAATTGACAAACCTTATTTACTAAAAAGGCAATGTCAGGATGAGTAAGAGTGGCATACTGCAGTGCACCAACAATATTGCGATAGAGAGAAGGATACTCAAAATCAAAACTATCATGAGCAGAAAATCTTGATGTGGATGTCATTGGTGTTACTGCAGATTTAGCATCAGTCATAGCAGCCTTTTTCAATATACCCTTAATATATTTAATTTGCTTTAAGAAAAGAGAACCAGATGGTAACTTGACCACCTCAATTCTAAGAAAGAAGTGAAGTGAACCCATATCCTTAAGAGCAAATCACTTGTGTAGCATAAGAATGAATTGATCAACCTGATCAAAGTTTGATCCTGTGATAATCATATCATCAACGTACACAAGTACATATATGCGATGAGACTGAGCAAGTAAAATGAATAAAGTGTCATCTGTCTTGGCCCTTTTAAATCCAAACTCAATCAGAGTTGTACTCAATATCGAACCAAGCACGAGGTGCTTGTCGAAGCCCATATAAGGACTTAATTAGCTTACAAACATAACTAGGATGCTCTTTGTCCACAAAACCAGGTGGCTGCCGCATATATACTTCGTCCTACAGAATGCCATTAAGAAAGGCATTGTTTACATCAATTTGACGTATCACCCATCCAAAACTCAAAGCAACTGTCAAAATGACATGAACAATGGCCAACTTCGCAACTGGACTGAAAGTTTCCAAAAAATCAAACCCTGCAACTTGTAAAAAACCCTTGGCAACAAGCCTGGCTTTAAGTTTGTCTAAGGTGCCATCACTGAGTTCCTTGACTCTAAAGATCAATTTATTATCAATCACTTTTCTGTCCATTGGAGCAGGCAATAGGATTCAAGTGTTATTGGAAATAAGAGCATCATATTCAACTTTCATAGCTTTGTACCACCCTTCATGCTTAACTGCTTCTTTAACTGACTTTGGCAGTGCAATATTACAATCAGCTACAAAGACTTTGGGTTTATGAATACCTGCTTTGGACCTGGTAGTCATGGCATATGTGTTGAGAGGTTGAGTGTCATCTAAACCAGCTGCTGAATCTAAATTATGAGACACAGAATTACCAGGTACTAATATAACAGCTTCAGATGAATTATGCAAGTCTACACTTGTAGTCTTAGAAGTTTCAAGAGAGCTTGAGAGAGCAGGTGATTAATCAAAAATTATGGGTTCACGTTCAGTGTGAACAGCTTCAACTTCAGCATTAGTGACTTCATTAGTGGCAACTGCAGAATTATTTTTCAAAATGATTGTTGTGACAGCAGGTAAAGTAAACCTTGAGGTGGATTTAGATGATGTGAGAGAGTTGAGATAAGCAAAAGGAAATACCAGTTCATCAAAGACCACATGTCTAGAAATAATTAATTTTCCAGAATGTGTTAAACATTTGTATCCTTTATGACAAGGACTATACCCCACAAAAGTACAATAAGTTGACTTGTAATCAAATTTATGATCATTATACGGCCTCATATATGGAAAGCACCTACAACCAAAGGTTTTAAGAAACATATAATCAGGTTTGACAACAAACAGAATTTGTAAAGGACTCAGATTAGTCAACACTGGTGTAGGTAATCTGTTAATCAGAAAAATAGTAGAGTGAAAGGCTTCATCCCAAAAACTGAGTGGCATAGAACTGTGAGCAAGCATAGTCAAGCCCATTTCAACAATATGTCTATGCTTACGTTCAGCAAGACCATTTTGTTCTGCTATATAAGGACAAGACACTCTTCTTTCCATTCCATGTTCTCTCAAATAATTATTTAAGCCATCATATTCACCCCCACCATCTGTTTGCAGCATTTTAACTTTTCGTCCAGTGGCAAGTTCTGCTTGAGTTTTGAAAGCAATAAAGGCACTTTTAACAGCAGCTTTTTCCCTTAAGAAATAGATCCAAACAAAACGAGAGAACTCATCCATGAAGTGAACATACCATCGAAAACCATTAAATGAAAGCATAAGGGCTGGCCCCCAAACATCAGAGTGCCCATTAGCTAGAGGAATTGTAGCTTTATTGATTGAAAAGGAAAAAGGTAACTTGTGACTTTTGCCTAGTTAGCAAGCACTACAGACTCCTTTCAAAGTAAGTTCATCAACTCTTATTTCAGTACAATTACTCATTACAGTCTTGAGAATAGACAGAGAAGGGTGGCCTAAACGTTGATGCCACAACTCAAAGGACACCTTATTAGACTAATATGTTATCTTTAGTTGAAGGAAGACTGCTACTTGCTAGACTTGATGAGTCAGTACCACTCATGTTCTTAGTATTAGTGTCTTTTTGTAAGTAAAATACTTGGACATTCTTCTTTTCAACTGCTGGTGCTCTAATCAACTTGATATCAAATCCATAAAGTCCATCTCTAAGTGTGCCTTGCAGCAACTTCTGTCCTGTTATCTTGTCCTTCACAGAACAACAGTTGGCATGAAACTCAAGAAATACATTATTGTCCTTAGTAAATTGAGAAACACTCATTAAGGTCTTAGCAATGGAAGGAACATGTAATAAATTCTTGAGATAAAACTTCTTATCAAAACTAGTTGGAGAAAAGAAGGAATTGATTCCAATATGTGCTATTTTAAGTCCAGAACCATTACTTATTTGAATATGCTCATTACCAAGAAATTCAGCTTTTATGACGAGGTTTGATGGATAGAAGTGACATGATGAAATACTCCAGAATCAGGAAACCAAACAGGATCATTCACAGTTTGAGAGCAAGCAAGTGTAGTAGAACCAACTGTTTGTGCAACTGGATATTGATTGGAAACATTTTGTTGAGCAGGAATAGAAGCATTTGGTTGAGTAACTTGAGAAACAAAAGCACTAGGTGAGGCTTGATAAGCTCCAATTGATGACTGAGAAGGAACTACTGATGAAGCTGTTTGATGATAAGCATGCATGACTTGAGATGATGGATGTGAAATAGACTGTGCAACTTGTGGCTGAAATGAAACAGATGATACGGGTACTTGGTACTGGACAGGTTCTATTGTTGGTAGTTGATAAGAAAAAGGTGAAGCAGATGGCATTTGATAGGATACTATAGGTGACTGATATAATGGTGTTTGATAAGATTGTATTGGATAAGCTGCAGATGATGAATGAATTTGATTTGGCATAGTTATTTGGGCCTGAGTAGTGAACTGACCATTTTGACCAATATTGGCTTGCTGTGTTATCGGCACAAAACTGCTATTAAATCTTTGCCAACATTTTCCTACAAAATGCCCTATTTTTCCACATATTTGACATTGTGGCTTTGATCCAGAGAATTGTCTTCCTCTACCTCTATTATAATCTTGGAAACCATGAAAGCTTTGAAAAGATTGTAAAGGAGGCATTGCAGTTATTTGATTGCACCCATTATTCATTGAAAGCTGAGAGAGATTACCAATCCCCACAGGCATATTTGGATAGTTCTCAGGAGGTTTAACCCCAGATTGACTCAAAATTGGTAAGGCAGACTGATTAGGAAAAGATTGCTGAGCATTTTGTACAGGTCTTTGTTGAGCAAGATTTACAATAGGAAAATTATTTGTTAAGAAGGAAGCCATACCAGTTGAATTTGTGTTCATTTGACTTGGAATTGCAGCAAGATTTGCATAAGGGAGTAACGACATAGACATAGTTCTTCTCTCCAGACGACTTTCGTGATTTAGCAATTTATGAGTCATTTCTTGCATAGAAACTCCATCTTCTTGAACATTTGCTACAACAGAATCATAATCTGCATCAAGTCCATTCAGAATCGCCATAATTTGATCCTCCTCAGAAATAAAACAACCAACAGAGATTAATTGAGAAGCGAAAGTCTGAATTTTCTGAATAAATTCACTCACAAATTGTCCACCCTTCTTTGCAGCATTCATCTCACTTTTATACTGCTTTACTCTTGCTCTTGAGTGTGAAAGAAAATAACTCTCAAGACATGCCCACATATCCCTACTTGTCTCATAATCAAAAACTTTCTTTACAAATTCATTGGTCATTAAACTAACAAGTCAAGAACTTATCATTTGATCTTGCCTAATCCAATACCTGTGTTCATTATTAACTGAACCATCGCAATTCACTGGTGCTGGACATTTCTTTGTACCAAGAATGAAACCTTCAAGTTCGTAGCTTCTAAGAATTCGCATAATCTGCCTTGCCCATATATTGTAGTTTTCTTTATTGAGTTTTATGGAGGAAAATTGGTTGTGGAAAGTAACTAGTTCATACTGTGTTGTTGTTCTCTGTGTATTGTTTACTTCTTAATTAAGATCTTGATTCGCCATTTTCAAACTCTGTTTTAGCTTTTGCTTACAGCTCTGATACCATAAAAACAAACTGAAGAAAAATAATAATTCACAACTCTTCAAGAACTGAATAATATCTGAATTTCTTTATTCATTTTTAATTACTTCTCTGTAAACTTCAAGAACAACTCAAAAACTTTTAATGAAAAGACGAAGAAGATGAAGACTGCAAAAAAACTGAAAAACAGTAAAATTGATAGAAACTTGTATATTCATTACTTGCTATTTGGAACCATTCTGTTACACTTCTATTTATAGTGCAGAGAAAACTATATTTTGTTACAAACTAAGCGCGCCAACTTATTTGTTACAAGAGAAGCACTCGGATCACCTCTCCTAATTTTCACTAATACCTCAATGCTTGACATCTGGCATATTTTGTATAAGAGAATTGTCAGCTAACTTTCAGCCAACATTGAACTTGAATTACTTCATAACTTGTCATCGTAAATCTTCCACGGCACATTTGGACTAGTCACTAAGCTCCACTTCTTCCTCAGCACCTATTACAATAGCAAAAATAATTGCAATAATATTATTTATTGTAAAATATATGTAATTTATCAATAAGTTATTCATTTAAACGTCAACTTCCAGTACATAACAAGTGAGGGCACCTATTATAAAAAAAGAAAAGGAAAAATTGAGAGCACTGTGTTAATAACAATTGTTTTTTCGATCACATGAATAATTATTATGAATATTTAAAAGTTTCTTAATTAAGTAATTATAAAATAATAAATATTTTCCAAAACTTCAAATTAGAGATTGCAATTATATAAACATCGGAATTAACATATTTCTAATAGAAATTTGATACAAAAATAATAAAAGTGATTTTGAATAACAAGATTCTATATTTATAATTGTTTTTTCTTGTTATTCATTTAAGATGTAAAATAATGTATAAATATTTAAATATAAATTTTATTAATAATCTCAAATTTACATTCTTTAAATCACTTATATCAATTTTAGTGATGAAGTGTTTCGCAAGTCATTTTATTTTGCAAATGGACACCATTTTAGTTACTTTATTTTTTTAATAGCTTATTCCAAATTATTTTTTTTTTAAATATCAACAAATTTACTTCAATTTATATCATTATATTTAAATTTGAGAAAAATATTCACATGACAAAATGAATTATTAGAAATAAACTAATCTATTTCATTTAGTGTCAGTATTTTTTAAACATTTTTTAACACAACAAAATCATGCATGCTCACAAATTGATCATATTATATGCAAGTTTTTAAAACAAAAAATAAATTTCATAAATTTACGTCGATCCACTTTTTGGTTTTTAAGCATATAACTTTTTTTTTTTTTTTTTGTGAAGAGAGAAATAAATTTATTATTCATTTTGTCAATAATTATAAGAATTAAATCAAAATGTTGGGTTTAATTTGACACATTGTGAAAATTTAACTAATTTCTTTCGTTTGCTAGCAGTTTTTTTAAAACAATTTTTTTAACACAATAATTTCATGCACACAAGTATCTCATATTATAAGCAAGTTTTTTTTAAACAAAAATAAAAATTAAAAGCTACTTGCATTTACCTTTTGATTTTCGAGCATATAATTATTAATGCATTTTGTCAATAATTATACGAATTAAACAAAAATACTTGGTTAATTCGACACCATATTAACCCAACGTTGTGATTTAATTATTATAATTATTAACAAAATGAATAATAAATAGTTATATTCTTTCTTAACAAAAAAATTAGTTGTATGCTCAAAAATCAAAAGGTAAATTCATGTAGCTTTATAAAGTTTAAAAAAAAAAAAAAAAAACTTGTATCATGAGATTGTTGTATGAAAAATGTTTTAAAAAAATGGTAGCAAATGGATTAGTTGATTTCCAATAATGTTTGAGTGTATTCCTCTAATTTAAATATAATAATATAAATTAATTAAATTTGCTTCCTTTTAAAATCAAAATAACTTGAGGTGAGTCACTAAAAAAAAAAAAAAGTCACTAAAGTGATTTATTTGCCAAAAAAATATTGACTTCCAAAACACTTTATCTAAGGTGCAGTAGTACATATACTGCTAATAAGTGACAAATAAGTAGGCAAAAACTTAGACCTTTCAAGTTACTTTGCTTCCATATATTATGTGGGAGATTTGGACTAAAATTTACCGTATGCATTTGCATTTGATATAAAAGTAAACGATTAATATTTAAAAGGTTTAATTGTATGATATAAGTTAATATTATTTTTAATATTTTATTTTAATCTATTTAAGAAAAAAAATATATGTTAATTTTTTTTATAACATGTATACATATTTTTTAGTGTTAGAAAAAGTAAACATATTTTTTTATTAAAAAATGTTAAAAATAAAACTAGTTAGATTGGTTGTACATTTTTTCATGTAAAAGTAATTAAAAACAAGCATAATATCCTTATTCCACTTATTAATTACTTTATTGTTTTTTATTATTTAAAAAAATTATTAATTACAATAAAAAGGTTAATGAAAGTAATTTTTAAAAGTAATTTAAAAATTAATTTACGATAAGTGATTTTAACTTAATTGAAATTTTTTTTTTTGAAGAGTTTTATGCATCTCCATAAACAAATAAAACTTTTGTACAATCAGGTTATAATTTAATTGGTGCAACATCCTTAGTTATTTCTTAGGCCATGATTATCACACTACAACAAAACTGGTTTTTAGTCTCGGAAAATTAGCCACGGTTTTAATAAAAACCGAGGCCATATGGTTTTGGTCACGGTCGTCATAAAACCGTGACCATAGTGTATATTTATAGTCTCGGTTTTTAAAATAACCGTGACCATAAGTGAAGTAAATTTTTTTTTTAAATTGATAGCCACGGTTTATAAATAACCGTGACCTTATCATGTAATATAGTCTCGGTTTTAAAAAAACCGTGACAATAAAATTTTTTTTATTGTAAAAGAAAACCTAAAAACCTAACTAATATGTAGAAAAAAAAAAAACAAAACAAAACAACATCGCGTGATAGAAACCTAACTAATATGATAATAGATAGAAACGTTTGCAGGTATTAATTCCATCCCGTGCGGCGCCAGAAAAAAAGCGAACCACCCAGCAGCGCAGCGCGCGTCCGGCCTCCGCTCAGCCGCTGTCGTCCCAGCCGCCCTCGTCCGACCTCCTCGCAACCGCTGTCGTCCTAACCGCACCCAGCAGTCCCAGCCGCTGTCGTCTCAGCCGCAAACACTCCCTTTCGCTGCCTCATCTTCTTCGACACAAGGATTGGCACCAGCAGCAGCCACCAGCCCTCCACCATACCAGGTAGTCCCAGCCGCTGTCGTCCCAGCCGCACCCAGCAGTCCCAGCCGCTGTCGTCTCAGCCGCAAACACTCCCTTTCGCTGCCTCATCTTCTTCGACACATGCCAGGTAGTCCTCAGCAAGAAATCTCCTGACTTTTTATATGTAGCGTAGTTTGTCTGATTATGACAAATTTCATGAATGAAACATCATTAATTTGTAGATTTTAATCGTAAAGAGATTAGAAGGGTAATTAGTCCTGAATCAATCAAATCTGAATCTTGACATTAACTAAGGTGGAGCTTAAAAGCAAGAAAAAAAAGAAGAGGGACTCATAGTCTGTAAACCTTAATCATGTACTACTTTCTCATTTGAGCAGTCTAAGAAAGAAGAGGACCAAAAAAAGATATCTCAGTGATTGCACTGAGTAAACCATACATAAGAATTAATGTTAGAGTGAATTGCAGAGAGAGAGTACTAAGAAAGAAGTAAGAAGTGGTCAATTTTAAAGCTGAAAAATATGCATTCAATATGCAGGAGTGCAATTATAATTATTTTTTGTCTCTTAATTTGCTCTGTATTTTGTTTTTATTCAATCCATAAGTGCTATGTGTGGTTTTATTTTATATATTGTTTTGTTATATTTGGGAATTAGAATCGCATACCTAAGCCACCATATTTCTTACTTGGTTTTTTCTGCATGATGGTTTCAAATGGGATGATCAGCTCGTCTCATATCCCTATTAAACAGCCCATTTATTTTTAGTTGACTTTGGCGTGAATATGAAACGCATTAATCTTTTTAATCAGAATTTTAGCACGAGTTGAATTAATATTATCATTTCAATTAATATGTGTTGTGTTGCGTCTTTAGAATGGACAAGTCTTGGATGTTGAAGCCAAGATTTTCTCAAGAGTATTTGTTTGGTGTAGAGAGTTTTTTGAACTTTGCTTGGATTAATACCATAGATGATGAGTGTATTAGATGTCCTTGCAATGATTGTACAAACACAGAATTTCAAAAAATTGATGACATACGAGATCATCTTATTAGTAGTGGGATTGTTCCAACTTATATAAATTGGTATATGCATGGAGAGCCCTTAATTGAGGAGGATGATGAAACAAACACACCATCGAGCCACAAATTCCCATTCATGGATATGAGGGAATCTCCGGTTGAAATGGTAAATGCAATAGAAAATGAAGCGGACTTCAAACCTGATGAATTTAACAAGTTGTTAAAAGATGCTGAGAGGCCACTTTATCCAGGTTGCATGAATTTTACCAAGTTGTCGGCTATGGTCAATTTATACAATATAAAGGCAAAACATGGCATTTCTGATGCCGGGTTCAATGATATACTACAGTTAATTCATAAAATGCGCCCAATGACAAACGAGTTGCCTACCTCTATGTATGAAGTGAAAAAGACATTGGGTAAGTTTGGTATGGAGTATGTGAAGATTCATGCTTGCCCAAATGATTGTATACTTTATAAGAAGGAATATGAAAATGCTATTCAGTGTCCAGAGTGTGGTACTTCAAGGTGGAAGGTTACCTCAAATGGAAATGATGTAAAAGAAGGTATACCTGCTAAAGTACTTTGGTACTTTCCGCCTATACCTCGTTTTAAAAGAATGTTTAAAAGTAAGGAGACATCAAAAATGTTGTCGTGGCATGCGGAAAACAAATCCTCAGATGGTATTTTGCGTCATCCAGTAGATACCCCGTGTTGGAAGGTCATTGATGAAAAGTGGTCAGATTTTGGGTCGGAGCCTAGAAACTTGCGTCTAGCTATTGCCGCTGACGGTATCAACCCTCATAAGAACCTAAGTAGTAGATATAGTTGTTGGCCAGTAATTACTATCGCATATAACCTTCCTCCTTGGTTGTGCATGAAAAGAAAGTTTATGATGCTTACCTTGTTAATTTCTGGACCAAAACAACCAGGTAATGACATTGACGTGTACTTAGAGCCTCTTATTGATGATTTGAAGTTATTGTGGGATGAAGGAGTTGATGTGTACGATGCATACAGAGAAGAAAGCTTCAAGCTTAAAGCAGTGTTGTTGTGGACAATAAATGATTTTCCAGCATACGGGAATTTGTGTGGACATGTGACAAAGGGGTACAATGCATGTCCAATATGCAGTGAGAAAACCCAATCTCAATATCTATTACATTCAAAAAAAATATCATTTGTTGGACATACACGGTTCTTACCAAAAGGGCATAAGTTAAGACCCCGAAAGAAAGTTTTGAGTAATAATGAAGAAGATGATACTCCATTACCCTTGCAGGGAGAAGAAGTGTTACAAAAATTAAAGGGCCTCACATTCAAAAAGTTGGGAAAATGGGAGGAAGTACTGAAAGCAGCGACAAAGGGAAAAAAAAAAAGGAAAAGGAAGAGAAAGAGAAAAGGGAAAGGAAACTGAAAACGAAAAAGGAGGAATAGGCAAAAGAAAATTCAAAGAGATTGCAACGAAGCAGAAAAAAAAAAGATAATGGTGACAAATGTTGGAAAAAAATGTCAATATTTTGGAAGTTGCCTTATTGGCAATCATTGCCAATACGCCATATGTTAGATGTGATGCACATAGAGAAGAATGTATGTGATAGTCTAATTGGTACACTTCTTGATATTCCCTTTAAAACAAAGGATGGTATTGCTGCCCGATTGGATCTGAAAGAGTTGGGTATTAGAAAAGAATTGGCACCGATTAACAAGGGATCAAGGGTAAAGTTGCCCCCAGCTTGTTTTACTCTTTCTAGGGATGAAAAGATGACCTTCTGTAAATGTATATCAGAATTGAAAGTTCCTGAAGGTTACTCATCAAGTGTGAGAAACTTAGTATCAATGCAAGACTTAAAGCTATATGGTTTGAAATCACATGATTGCCATGCTCTCATACAACAATTGTTGCCTGTAGCAATTAGATCCATTCTCCCTAATCATGTTCGTCGTGAAATCACTCATCTTTGTTTTTTCTTCAATTCTATTTGTAAGAAGACAATTGTGGAAGCTGAGCTAGATAAACTACAAGTTGAACTTGTTGAAACATTATGCTTACTCGAAAAATATTTTCCACCCTCATTTTTCGATATCATGATTCACTTAACAGTTCATCTTGTTAGAGAACTGCAACTATGTGGTCCTGTATACATGCGATGGATGTATCCATTTGAAAGATTCATGAAGTATTTGAAAGATTATGTTCGTAATCGTAGTCGTCCAGAGGGGTGCATAGTTGAGTGTTATATTGCAGAGGAAGCTATCGAGTTTTGTGCTGAGTACCTATCAAGTATGAGCACAATTGGAGTTCCTCGCCTTAGATTCTCATTGGGCGTTGGTTTAGATGATATTGGTGAACCATTAAATCCGGGTTCGATTGAAACCATCGAACAAGTGCAGTGGGAACAAAGTCATCGTTTGGTGCTTGCAAACAATGATGAGATTGTACCATACATAAGGTACAAAAAGTTCCCTATATTATTTTTTTGAAATCTCATAGATTATATTTTCAAATTGCAAGACAAGTGTTTGAAAGGATAAAAAATACTCAAGAGGAAGATAAGTGGATTATTCCATATAATGAAGGGTAATTAAGTTATTTTTCTTTTAATTTTATTATTGTAATTAATCATGCTTATTTTGTATTTTAATAAATCTTATTATCAATTGATATATAGGTATCATTGGGTTTTAATGGTGTATGACCCCTTTAAAAACACCATATATTATTTGGATTCAAAGTGGGGTGAAGGGTTCCCTGATATTCAAAATATTATGAATGAGTAAGTAACATTTTAGTACTTATATAGTTTAATGTCTTTAGAAGCATTAATTTTAAGTCTATTTCTTTTTATGCAAATAATATCGAATTATATATTAAAATTGTATATGTTTATATATGTATATATAGGGTTCATATTATGTTGAGTAGCCATCAAAATCGAAGGCCTCATGGTTTGCCAACATGGTCGAGATTAAGGGTATGTTCTTGGCTCTACAATTTCAACTACCCTTTAAGATTTATCTTATATATGTATATATATATATAAATAGACTAGCTGTGAACCATTTACATGATTACCTTACAATTATCTAATTTAACATATCAAAATATTAAGCTTACAATTATTTATCTTATTTAATATGTAGTGTCCTCATCAAGATGATTTGGTTATGTGTGGGTATTATGTCCTTATGTTTATAAGGACAATCATTGTTAACCCACTTGCTTCCATCATTGACTTGGTAAACACGATTTTATTTATGTATTCTCTTAGTAAAATTAATTTTGTTTCTTCCATTATTGACTCAAAATAATAATTTATAATTTGTTTTCATATGTAGCTTAATAATGAAGGATCATACATGATAGTCAACTTGATGAAATGCGGAATGAATGGGCGGAGTTCACAAATCGCTTCTTAAAGCGATAGTATTATGTAATACTTTAAATTAGTTTAATTTCATATACGTACGTTTAATTATTAGTATTGTAATTATATTATATGACACTGTATAATGTGTCATTAATTTTGAAACAATCTGGGCATTAATATTTATAATTTAAACCTAATTCGGATCGCATGAAATGTAATCGCTATATTAGTTTTAATAATATATTTTTGGATATGAATGTTGCACTTATAATATTGAAAAAACAGGTATTTAAATTTATTAAAATGCTAAAAATTGGTGCCACTATTTTGAAATGAACATTACCTATAGTCACGGTTTTTGAAAGACCGTGACCATATGTAACATTTAAGGCCACGGTTTTCAGAAAAACCGAGACCAAAAGTGCCGAAAAATAAATGTCTATTTGGAAATGAACATTACCTATGGTCTCGGTTTTTGAAAAAATCGTGACCGTAGAATATGATATAGTCACGGTCTTTCTAAAAACCGTGGCCTTAAATATTACATATGGTCACGGTTTTTTTAAAAACCGAGACCTAAAGTGAATATTTGGTCACGGTTTTTAATAAGACCGTGACTATATCATATTCTACGGTCACGGTTTTAACCGTGACCATAGGTCATAGGCTATGGTCTCTCCTTCTTAGGTCACGGTTTTTAAAACCGTGACCATAGGTCTACAGTCACGGTTAAAAACCGTGACTATATGCCAGTTTTGTGGTAGTGTCATTTCAAATTCTAATTTCTAATACCTTAATCTAATGATTAGATTTCCAATTTCTAACCAATTTTGGAAAAAAAACAAATATTTGATAGCTAATTTAAGTTTCAATTTTTAAAAGTCGAAACTTTCAAATAGGGTCTCTTCTCACAGCTGGGTCTCTTCTCACAGCTGGGTTAGGCCACTCCCCTTCTTGGTCATGGAAGGGTTTTGTTGTGGCTCATAGTGTTTTGCTTGCTGGGTTGCGTTGGGAGGTCTATAATGGTCGGTCTATTAATGTTTGGGAGGACTAGTGGATGCCTAGCCTTCATTGGTTTCAAATTCAATCTCCACAAGTGTCTGGGGTGCGTGGGATTAGTGATTTATTGTGTGCTAATATTGGTGCTTGGGATGCCCCTAAGGTGAGGCAATTTTTTGAGGAACATGAGATTGCTTGTATACTTTTTATCCTAGTTCGGGTGTTAGGAGGGTGTGATCAATTGTTATAGCATTCTACTTCCAGTGAGGTGTTTTTTGTTAAGTCTGCCTATGGTCTTGCATGTGGCCTAATTGGCTAACCATTACATGGTACCACCAACCCAATGGATAAACTCCTTTGGAAGTTTGTATGGAAGATAAAAGACACCTCCAAAAGTTCACCATTTCATTTAGGGATGCCTTCATGGTGCTATTTGCAATTCGTCATTCTCTTCTTTAGCATCATTGTCTGATTAAAGTTCTTTTGTACCCTTTATGTGGCTATGTTGATGAGACCATTAATTATTTATTGGTCTATTGTTCAAGTATTAGCTCTATCCTAACTACGCTTTGTTTTGGATTCTCATTTCACATTATGGTAATGGTTTTTTTATGCATTTTTACAGAGAGTTTTTCAGGTGAGTTCAGACAAGAATTGACAGAGATAGAATGTTGGAGTTGTTGCCCTTGCTTTTTGGCATATCTAGAAATGACGAAATTTTGTCATTTTTTAGCAAAAGGTGTTTGATCGGGGTACAATCATTCATGGTCTTCATCATGATTGGTACTTGTTTGGTTTAGTTTTTACCTACAACGGTGGCCTCATTGGCCATAGGAACTTTACTGGCCTTTTATTTGAAATTGTTGGTTTTACTATAATTTCTTTTGTGATTTATTATTGGCCTAGTTGCTTTTGTACTGGTTATTACTAATTAAATAAAAATTAATATCCTATCATGTAACACCCTTCTAATTTACAATACATAAATAAACCAAAATAAGATCATTAATGCGAAATAAAGTGATAAATGTCTAAAATTGCATTACTTGTATATATTTTTATAGACATTTATACATATTATTTTGTTAATTAAGCTATCTTATGCACTAATTAAGAAGTCTCATCACATTATTTCAATTAAACATATCTATATGAAAAAATGTTGAATTAATATGATATGAGAGACTTATATTTATTATCTTTCAAATTATGAATGAATTTAGGTGCATTCAACTTGATGTGTATTGACCATTCAAGCAACTTGCATGAAAAATGCTTTTTCAGCCACCACTGCATATGGTTCAGTAAAATAATCATATATTGAGCTGTAGATGTTGGAATGATATGATTCAAGTTGCGTTGTAAATCTAACTTAATGCTCTACAACGTTCATGTTGACCATATTGTCCAATTCGGAGTGTAAAAAGCATAAAATGGCCGACATGGAGATGCTTAATTGAATCATTAGCCCACAATGACAACTCACATTCACACTAGCATATGCTCGTTTTATTGCCTATAAAAGGAGGGCATTTACACAACAAACGAGAGGAGGGAAGCTAGAATTTGAGAGTTTCATATTGTCTTGTTCATTTTTAGTTTTATTGTGTGTAATTTACAATATGTCTTGCTAGAACCTTAGCTAGAGCTAAGGGTGATACTTTGATAAATTTGTAATATTGTTCTTCATTTCTTCTTTTGTTCTTCAATGAAATCCTTCAATTAATTAAATCATATGTACTAAAATTGTATTTGGTTTGTTTGAGACTTTGATTCATTGTTAACATTGTGCATGGTACATTGAATGCTTAGACTATCTCAACATTTCAAGTTCATAGGTTTTATTACATATTATAGTTAAGAATGGGTTATCTTTTAAATATAGTCATGCAATAATATCTCCATCTTCCAATTAAGATCACTTCGTAGATGATTCTTAATTGAGTTATATTGTGAATGGAAAACATTAATTACAAGTTTGTCAAAGAGGATCCTAGAAGCTCTAGTGCTTTCGTTTATTGAAACTTTGTTTATTATCAAATAATTAACATTGCATATTTCTATTGATCAAATACAGTTCCTTCCAATTCCTTGAGGATCGACACTCGGACTCCCGAGTTTTATTACTTGAGACAACCTACACTTGGGTATTGCAATCTTTCAGTTGTAGCATAAAGTTCTCAAATAATCTACCAATAAAAATATCTTCAATTTGAAACATTTATCCTCAAGGTTAATATTTATAAAATTTAATAATAAAATAATTTAACAACAAAATTTCTTAAACCTAGCAAGCTATACCAAAACCAGCCTAGGGGGACCAACAATTTCCAATAATGTTACCAAACCTTTCTCATGAGTTTCTGAAAAGTAGTTAATGAAACTTGAATGAGTGATATCACTTAGTAAGTAAACTCATTGTAATTGAAACATTTAGTAACACAACATAAAAACAATCATACTTAACAAAAATATTTTCTTACAACATGCTTATGCATATAGAGTAATGCTTGTAATGCATTTATATTTCCTTGAAAATGTGTTTATGCTTATGTAGTAAAGCTTGTAATGTATTTCTATTTTTTATATAGCATGCTTATGTTTATAAAGTAAAGCTTGCAATGTATTGTCATTTCTTAAAAATACTTTTCAAAGCGCTTATTTCTTTCTTTAGAAGTATGATGAATCACCCCTTAAACTTATCATAGTAGAACTTTATATAAGTCACCCGTAAGCAACTGAAATGTGTGAAATACATGTGCAAGTGAGACTTAACTAATAACTTAGCAAAACTAAAATTTCATAAATAATTATCACATGCACACATGCGTCCCAACCAAATGTAATGACTCTTTAGTCCCTATAGCGTAATGCTTGTAATACATTTATATCTCCTTGAAAATGTGTTTATGCTTATGTAGTAAAGCTTGTAATTTATTTCTATTTTTTATATAGCATGCTTATGTTTATAAAGTAAAGCTTGCAATATATTGTCATTTCTTAAAAACACTTTTCAAAGCCCTTATTTCTTTCTTTATAAGTATGATGAATCACCCCTTAAACTTATCATAGTAGAACTTTATATAAGTCACCCGTAAGCAACTGAAATATGTGAAAGACATGTGCAAGTGAGACTTAACTAATAACTTAGCAAAACTAAAATTTCATACATAATTATCACATGCACACATGCGTCCCAACCAAATGTAATGACTCTTTAGTCCCTATAGAGAGTAATGCTTGTAATACATTTATATCTCCTTGAAAATGTGTTTATGTTTATGTAGTAAAGCTTGTAATTTATTTCTATTTTTTATATAGCATGCTTATGTTTATAAAGTAAAGCTTGCAATATATTGTCATTTCTTAAAAACACTTTTCAAAGCCCTTATTTCTTTCTTTATAAGTATGATGAATCACCCCTTAAACTTATCATAGTAGAACTTTATATAAGTCACCCGTAAGCAACTGAAATGTGTGAAAGACAAGTGCAAGCGAGACTTAACTAATAACTTAGCAAAACTAAAATTTCATACATAATTATTACATGCACACATGCGTCTCAACCAAATGTAATGACTCTTTAGTCCTCGGGTGCCTTAACTTACAAGAAAGACACTTCCCGTATACAGCCTTTAAACTTATCATAACTTATATCGTGTTGCTCCAAAACACTTAACTTATATTTAGATGATTCAGGCATCCTATCAAAATATAAATATGCTTGAAAACTTATGCTTATTATGACATGTATGAAATAATGCATATGTAAAACAATACTCAATTGTATATAAAAAAATTTGAGACATAGATCATAAGTATTCATAAAATATTATTTCACCTCAAATAATAATATAATACAAGTACTTTCTTAAAATAAAAAATAAATTTATAATCAGACAAGCAAATCAAACATATACTTAATATTTCAAATAAGGTCATTTTATTTACCTGATACGATTAACCAACATAGCTAAAATTATCGACTAATTTAACAGAGTTTAGCCTAATAAATTATAATTGTATAATTATTAAATTCTCATAACATGTTAAGTTACCCCTTTTATATATATATATATATATATATATATATATATTATATATATATATATATATATATATATATATATATATATATATATATATATATATATATATATATATATATATATATATATATATATATATATATATATATATAATATATATATATATATATAACATGTTAAGTTACCCCTTATTTATATATATATTAAATTCTCATAACATGTTATATATATATATATATATATATATATATAATTTAATTAAAATAATTTAAAAGTATTATTTTTAATACTTATGTCTAACCCTTTTTTTTCCCCCAAAAATTTCATATTTTCATTCATAAGTTTATTCATTGTTTTTACAATAAGCAAAAATTATATAATTTTTTTTTTACTTAATTTGTGTCATAAAATTATAAAATCTTACATAATTTTCATAGATATATATTTACATGTTCAGTAAAATTTTCAAATAAAATATAATGCATATTAATTATTAAAATAGTTTTTATTTACTAATTTTTTAAACTATCGGTATAAGAAAATTAGTAATATTGTTGCACTTGTTTTTAAAAATATATTGGTAAATTATATTAAACTAAAATTTTTATAGTAGTTTTATAACTTAAATATTATTATACATAAAAAAATTCAAATACTTTGAAATCTATTTTATGGTTAAAATGGGCTTTGAATATAAATCTGCATGAAAAATTTTTAGTAGTGAATACTTATAAACCAAAAATTTGTAATATATATATTTGCTTTAAAAATTATTAAATTTTAGCACATCATAAATAAGACAAAGATAATACATAATAAAAATTTTCACATATTTTTAACATTCATAACACCACTAATTAATTCCATAATTCTATTATAATCTATCAAGTTTCTTATTTTTAGCAAAAAATTTAGAATTTGTAAAATAATAGAAAATTAAAGATATATAGAGTTTTATAATGATTTTAAAGACAAACGTTTCCTTATTGTGTTTAATTTCAAACTTAAAAATTTTATCTTCAAATTGAAATTAAAAAATATATAAAATAATCCTAAAATTTGAGTTATTTAGAAACTGGTAGATTCAAAACATAAACTTCAAAAATTTATAACAAACTAAATATATCTTAATTTTTAATAAATAAATATTCTTTAAACTCTTTAAGAAGTCTAATTTGATATAAAAATAATTTAAAATTTTATTGAGTAGTATAAGGATTCAAAAATAATTTATTGTTACTATTCTTTATAAACTTTGCAAACTTTTAAAATTTCTTATAAAAACCCACATACGTTAATCATAAACTTTTAAACCATAACTAATAAAGTGAGGGATGTTAATTTAAAAGCTTACCTAATTTACATCATAAACTTCTATTTCTTTATGACTATTATTTCTATTTCTTTATGACCATTATTATAGGAGGCATATAAAAGAAGAATAAACATAAGGTTTTTTTGTTTATCTTTTGATCTAATAAAGAGTTTATATGTGTATATAAAACTAATCTAACTACGAGCTTCTAATTATTGTTATCATTATTTTTTAATTAAATAATAGTACAATATATCGTCGACATCAAATTCACACCTATTTTATGCTTTATCTTTATAGAATTTACTTATATTTATAATTTTATTTTAAAGTTATAATTTATTTTCAAATACTTATTTATTTTTTAATAACTAATGTTATTTTAAAATTTGAGGTATTGCATAGCGTTTGATCAAAACAAAAAAAATTGGTGCAACATCCTCAACTGAAAAATTAATAAAAAATAATTAATAATTGTGTATCTCCCTCTTTAGAGTCCTTAATCCTTTTCCAAGCCACAAGGTAACACCTGTGTGTATGAGAAACGTACAGTTAGGTAAAGAGAGGTGACAGAATACCAATTAATCTTTAAAACTAGGTATGACTATAAAAGACTTATGGGAAATATTTTCTAGTAATAAATTATAAAATGGTCAAAACAGTTTAGTGTGTGTTTGTGTCGGCTTTTGGAATCCTATAAAAGTGATTCTAATGGTAAAAAAGTATTCTATAACCAAACAAGGAAAAAAGCACATTCAGGACTCAAAATATATATTTTGTGATTGCCAACATAAGAATCTTATATGTGTTTATGCTTAAAGTCACTTATCTGAAACAAGTTTTAATAGAAACATAATTAAATATACCATTAATGTAGTGTATCTTTAATAACGATTTTAGTTTTTTATTTTTTATTTTTTAAGTGATATTTTAATTTTCAGGTATATTTAATGATTATTTTTTATATTAATTTTCACATTTAAAGAATCACTAGTAAAATATAAGATAATTCATAAATATTTTTTAAAAAAATATTTTTTAATCTGAATTTTTTTTTTCATTTTTACCTAACTTTTTGTTCTTTTTAAAAATTAAAGTATTAAAAGAAAATGATTAATAACTTAATTTTTTTAAATAATAAACAAAATTTTCTTAATTTCTTAAGCTCTGAAGAAATTTTAAAACAAGGTAATTTTTTATTTTTTATCAAACCCATTAATAATCTTATATTTATGAGAATCGTAAAATAAATTAATCTTAAATCATAAATTAGTAGACTAGATGATCAGAACTTGGTTAATTTCAACACGCCCATTAGCTTCCTAGCATTTTATTTACTTATTTCTATGCGTTCAAATTTTTATTATACTGGCCATGGACTCTTCCCATTGAGAATAAACATATATGACTGGTTAAGAAACTTTTGTTTTTTTCTTGTGAATTTTATCATTTTATGTACCATCATACTCATAATCTAACTCTAAATAATAGAATAATTGAAAAGTAATGGTACATGCTCATACCATTTTATTGGAGAGAGTTGAATAAATTTGTTTTCACATAAGCTTAAAACTCATAATTTTTTAGATGTAAGACAGACTCATTTATCACCTATGAATTTGATTTGAAGTCAGACACTCAATATATATATATATATATATATATATATATATATATATATATTTATTATTTTTTTTTGTGTCACAAAAAAAAAGCTCCTAGAGAGGAGATGAGATAACGTTTGCTATGCTTAATTCACCTGATCAACACCTTGTTTTGAGAATATCAACAGTGGCTAGCACCTCAAACTTTTGTCAGAGGGATTTTTATGCACAATTACAGCTGTTTTATTCCTCGAACTCATGACATGGTGCATGTAGTCCAGTGACTTTACCCACTGAGCTATTCACTACTGATTAATAATTGAATGCATAGAAAACTACAGAAAAAATGTTCACATTATCCGGGTGCTCCACTTTGCTATTTATAATAGTGCTCTTCTTTGCTTAGGAGTCTACAAAGGAATGATATCATATGAACATCTTACAAGAGAAGGAAGTTTCAATAAAATGGTTATTGACCAGACACTAACTTTATAGAGTTTGCGCATGGGTTTAAATATTGCGCTTCAAAGTGATAAAATTGCAAGCAATACTATTAGTAACAATTTTTTATTAGATATAATTATAAAGTCAAATTGTATCATATAAGTTTTATATATATAAAATTTTCCTAAAATTCTTGTAATTTTAATTTCTTCGTTGACTTCATGTTTCAACTAACGCAATACAAGAAGATAAATAGTGGGCTGACTGGGCTCCAAAATCTTACACTGTATGTGTAATGAAAAGCAACTGATTCCTTTTTATCATAAACCAAATTCTAATAATTTCCGATCTATGGACATATTGCACTTTTTTTTTTTAATAATTAACTTTCAGAATTGAATTTACCTTAAATTTTATTATTTTAATGCATAATTAAGAATTAAGTTTTGATCTTGCTTCCTATTTTAATATCATAGACTCAACTAACTGAATTATCAAATGATTTTATTAAAAATACATTATTCTAAAGTTAATTTTTGCAATTACTTTGTTTAATACAGGACAAAGCCTAAACCAATGTTATGGTTATACGTTAACATCATGTTCTAAGTTCTGAAATCATTGTTTTAGTTGATTTTTTTTTATATAGAATAAAAAAACAACATTTTTATTTATTTATTTATTTCCTGCTACATCTATGGCCAAAACCGAATGAAGCCAAAGTGGTTCCATTTCAATCCAAATCACAAAAGAAGTAAAAGAAACATCAAACAGCGTAATTTACTATTTTAAGACAATAATTAATTAAAAAGAAATGAAATTGAGAAATCAAAAAATTAATGTCATCAATTAGGGGTGGGCGTAGGTCCGATAGTTCTGCTATTAAATCATTTTATAAGCCGACCTTATCTTGGCGGTTTTAAAAAATTAAAAACCTTAGCCGACCTATAATCCCTAAAAAACCAACCTTCAAGCCGACCTATAATGTCGGTTTGAGAGAGATTGGTTTGCAGTTTTGGACCTATAATTTTACTTAAAAATTATTATCATAATTAAAAATACAAACAATATTTTAGCCCTATAAATACTTTTTTAAAAGCTAGAGCATACAATGTATTACTTTCGGTTATAAGAACTACTATCCTTGCTCATATTATGTGTCATATGGAAATGATATCTCATTATTGACACTTCATGTTTGATGCTCCACTACTTACCCTTCTAAATTTAAAATCATGATTTCAAAAGCTAAATATTTGTTTAAGACTTTTACATTGTATACTTGTATAATATTAATTAATACGTTATTTTATTTATTTTTTATAACATTTATTATATAATATTTAAAAATATTTAAAAAATATACTAATATATAAAAGTGTAGGTCGGTTCGATTTTATCGAATTTTATTTTTGACGGACCTACAACTGAACCGACTAGGTCAATTTGTAATATTTTGAACCTACCGGACCAATCAACCTCCAAAAACAAAAAGCATAGGCTCAGTTTGGATCTAGACTCAGGTTGGTTGGTCGATTTTTGAAAAAAAAAAAAATGCCCACTCCTATCATCAATGATATGGCCTTCCAACAAAAGCTTGCTCGAATCATTTTGTACCTATTGAAATATTGCGAGGTTCATTTTATATGAACAATATTTAATTTCATGTGTGACTTAATCTGACTTGAAATTTGAAGAAAAATAAATTTATCCACAAAATTTATAATTTTTTTTTTGCTAATGTTATAAATTATAAAGTAGTTATGTATTTATTTTTGCTAGGACATAAGGTAGTTAAAGTAGATACCTAGTGTAATGTCAAATGTGGAATATTTGTTCAGTATTATATGGGCTTTTAATTACGGGTATGGATGAGGAAATTTTTTGGGCCAAGTAATCTTGTTCTCTTACTAATGGGCTAAACTTTGGTGGCCCTCATATATATATATATATATATAGGTGATGCGAGAACAATTTTTATTTATTCATATTAATTAAATGATATTTTTTAATAACTATAATACTTATATACCTATAATTAAAGCTCAAATTAACTAATATTTTTTATGATTTTAACTTATCGAAGAAATAAGAATTTTTTTTTTAATATGAAAATCACCTTATATACGCAATTACGCATGGATTTCGTGAAATTAATAATGTATGTAGAATTTTACAATTATATTTTCTAATTTTTTTGAATTTTGATTACACACTAGTGTAAATATGTTTATACGTGTGTAATGTGATTATGCGGCTGAAATTCGAAAATATATATTACTGGTTTTGAAAAACTTACAATAGATTTTAAACTTTTACAAATATTTTTTATTTTAAAAAAAGAAATAAATACAATGCCAGTTTTGTTTTATATATAATTGTCTTATTCAATTAATTTTATTTTTAATTTTCTAAAATATATATGTTAATTTTATTATAAAAAAAATTTACGTTTAGTGTTTAAGAGAGGATTAAAAATATTTAATTTTTGATTAAAAAGAATTGAAAGAAGTTATATTATGCAATTATTTAATTTTTTTTTTTCATTCTCTCCTAGTTTAAATTAGAAAAAATATACAGAAAAATAAAGTAAGTTTATATATTTGGTTTTACATTAATTCTCTTTTTTTTTTTTTTTTTTTGAAAAATTAAATGTAAGTTTATTGATATTTGTTATAGAAAAAAAGTTTACTCAAAAAATTTTCTTTTCATCATAAGTAGGCAACTCGGGTAGAATTATTGGATAGTGGGATACATGCTTACACATGGGCTATATATTTCATATAGTGAGTACAAAATCTCTTAAAAATGGCACTCACCTCATAGCCGATGAACCGTGATAATATGGGGGTGTGACAGCAACCTATCTTTTAAATCCAATAAAGCCTTTTTCAAACAAAAAAAAAATTATTTTCTTTTTGAGGGAAAAATACAATAACAAAAACTGAAAACACTTGCAGCAAATACTTTCATGTTTTATTGACTTTTATATTAGTATACTTATTTTATTTTCCAAAAATCATTTAAATGATATTGGATAATTATGAAGTATTAAGTTTAATATTTTTAAGCGTATAATATCATTTTAATTATTTTACTTATAATTTTAGAGTTAATTGATATTTTTTTTAATAAAATATGTCATTTAGTCATTTTAGTAGTATAGAAAAAGGGGCATAAAAAGACAAACTTTACTATAGCACCAATATTTTAAAAATTTTGACATTTCAACATTATTTTTGGATTCATTAAAAAAGTATTTTGATCATTTAATATACTTTTCTCTAATTTTTAAGAATTTGAAGTAAATGTTCATTATTTTCTGCTACTGTTTTTTTTTTTTTTTTTATTGTATTTTTTATAGAGAAGGCAATGCATGAGTAAAAATAATGTGCTGTGGGTTTCCTTTGTTAACTGATTTAAAGGTGAAAATTGAACAAATTTTTGAATTTTATTGCAGAAACTTGATTTGGGGCTATGTTTTGAAACTCTATTTGAGGCTGTGGATTTAGAGGGGTGATTTTCTAGAGAGATAGAGCAGGAATGTGATGTTTTAATTTAGATGGAAAGAGACAAAGTGTAAGTTTTTTTTTTTTAATTAAATCTAAATTTTCATTTCTAACTCCAAAAAAATGCATGCACACTTTTTTTTTTTTATGTGACTAACTTAAATCATTAAATAATAATAAAATGTTAAAATTTATACATTTTTAAGATTAAATTATACATTTTTAATAATTAAAAAACTAAATAATATTGGTAAAAAAAAAATAGAGCAAACATCACCTAAAACTTAATTAATAAGATTATTATGATCCTTAATCCTATTTTTAAAATAGAAGAATTATGATCTAATTTCACAAATTTTATCACCTCCATTAGATATTTACATATACTTTACATTGATAGTAAAATGGCTCAATTAGTAGCGTAATTAGACTGCAAGCATCAAGTTATAAGTTCGAGATGGTAAAAAGTTAAGTAATGATTACTAAGACTTCTTAACGACGGCTGCTAGTACTAGCTCATTGTTAGTACTCTTAAATATAAGCGTTGATATAAAAAAAAAAAAGCGGACGTTACACCATTTCTCTTCCAAAAAGTTATTTTTTTAAAATAAAAAAAAATTACTCACACTTTCGTTCATTTAATGAGTGTTGAATTATTAAAAAGAAAAAGAAAACTTAAATGATATTGGTTTTATAAAAATAAGTAATTTTAAATCAAATCGGATACTAGAAGATGTTAAATGCTTTTTTTTTTTTTTTGCTAAGAAAGGTCAAATGCATTTGATACTAACACATCGTGTTGAAACATAAACATATGTAAAAGAGGAACAAGAACATCTAATTGTCTAGTTGCCAATAAGAAGTAGATATTTCTAGGTATCAATATTTTCTCCAATTAATTCCTCCACAAAAGCTTTGAGATTCTTATCAGAGGACCCACCTTCCATGGCAGCTTCTTTGGCCAAATCTTTCCATTTCATAACATTCCTTTTCAATTCTTCTCCACTTTCTCCAACTTCCATAACTATTTCCAAACACCTCTTAATCTCATCACATTCAACAACCCCATCCTTATTTGTCTTAACTCTCAAACCAGTCTTCCACAAATCCTCAATCAACTTAGCATTGGTCCCTTGATCTGTCCACTGTGGAAAAGCCACCACAGGAACTCCACATACCAAGCTTTCAAGAACTGAATTCCACCCACAATGTGTTAAAAAACAACCCAATGAAGGATGTGACAAAACCTCCACTTGTGAACACCACTTCACTATCATTCCAAGCTTTTCCAATTCCTCACTATAACTAAACAACAACTCATCTTCCTCTGTTTCTTTATCACTCTTCTCTTTTTCATTATTATCTGTAATAACCCACAAGAATGGATGACCAAAACTCAGCAACCCTTTTGCAATTTCCTCCATTTGATTCTTTGACAAAACACATATTGTCCCAAAAGAGACATAAACAACTGACCCATTATCTTTTGAGTTCAACCATTTACTATAGTCCTTGGAACATTGGTAAAGATCACCTCCAAAACAAGTATCACAAGGATCTTTACCATCTAAAAACGCAGATGGGCTTAACGGCCCAATACCAATCAAATTAAATTTCGGCCCAATAGCTTTTAAAGCTTCCATTTCCAACTTATCAAATGTGTTAACCAAAATCCTTGGCTTTTTTTCTTGATCAAGCTTCTCAAATTGCTCTTTAAACCAAGGTATTGCAAAAGAGTACGTATTTGAAGCATCCATAAAAGAAGGAATATCACGGTTAGTTAATTTCAATGAAAGTCCTGGTAAAGATATGAAATTACAAAAAGGGTCTTCATAATTTTTAATAACATTTTCGTAGCCATGAAAATAGTAGTAGTAAATATCAAAAACAATGGCTGGTTGAATCCAAAGCAAAGCTGAAGGAAGACCATATTGGCTAGCAACATCTGAGGCCCAAGGAAGAAGCAAGCTGTAAACTAAACAAGTAAAAGGATGACCTTTATTTGAAGCTGAAACAAAGAGATTTGAGACAGCTTGTGAACCATTGCGCCTAAGCTCTGACATATAGTGATTTATGTCATCATCTTTTTTAAACCCATGGTCGTATCCATCAGAATATGGAGCAAACGACAAGCCGTTTATATTGCGAAGAGGAGTTGAACCGCCTTTGGTCATACGATTGTAGGCATAGACAGTAGTGAGAAAGGTGATTTCTACACCAATATGAGCTAAGCGTTTTGCAAATTGTAGACATGGGTTTATGTGGCCTTGTGCTGGGAAGCTGACTAAGAGGATACGAGGCTTGTCCATTTGGGTTCGAGTTTGTGAGATCTTAGTTTAGACTCGGGATATATATATATATATATATATTGGGAAATATTGGCAAACTCAGTATAGGCCCAATTTGTCACAACTTTCTTGAGTTTTTTAATATTTTATTTTCTAACAAATATTAATGCAACCAAATGAAGATAATTTACTTGGGAATTGGAACAGTATTATTGGGGATAGCAATTGTATCGTATTAGTTGTATTTGTGTCATATTTATTTCTTATTATTCGTGTTAGTACCAGGTTCGTTTCGTGTTATTTGTGTTGAATTTTTGTGTTAGTTGACACATGAAAAAATTTACTCGACTTTTTTTGTATTTTTTATTTATAATAGTAATAAATAACAAAACCTTTAAGAACATGAAAAAATTATTGATCAATTCTTATTAAAAAAATTTCGAATCGTGTCATGTTCAGATCGTATCAAAAATTGTCACCCTATGTTCAATGCAACAATAACCGATTTAAATATAGTTATAACTACAATTGTTTACAACTTTGTTTTACTTTTTTTTTTATAACAATAATAAGGATTTTAGGAGAGAGATTGTGTAATAACGGTATTTTTTTATTCATTCGAATCAACATATAACCTTTACACTTAAATTATATATATATATATATATATATTATTATATATATATATATAGTGTGTGTGTGTGTGTGTGTGTATTCTTACACACATTTTGAATTACTTTTTTATTATTTTTATAGCAATGCTATATAGGGTAATTATTATTTATCTCCTCAAAATTTAGTAAATTATTAATCTATCTTAAAATTTTAAATAATATTAAAGAAAGGCAAAATGTTAGTATTAATTGTTAAATGTAACAGTTTAATAGTATTTTTTTAGATACTTAAATAATTTTAAGCAATTTTTTAACAAAATTTAAAAAAAAAAATAAGATAATAAAATTAAAACTATAATTCTTAAAGAAAAGGATAAAATAAAATAAAATTTAAACTAATCATTTTCCTTCTCCTCCCACAAAAAAAAAAAAAAAAAAAAAAAAAAAACCTCAGTTCAAGTTCATTTATTCTCACTTTTATGGTCTTTAATCAATTTATTTAATCCACTGCTAGTTTTTTTTTTTTTGTTATAAATTATTAAACTAAGATTTTATTTTAATTAATAATCTCTTCTAATAAAATTAAAAAATTGCTAACTACATAAAATATTATATCAATATCTTTAGTAATTAATTAAATCCGTCATGTATTTGTTTGCAATCATGTCAAAGAGTGAGTTGTTGAAACAGTAGTTAATTAATTACTATTAAGATACTATGTAGGCTTTTATGTGTTTTTAAAGTCCTTAACATTAAGGTTTGTTACGGTAGCAAAAATATTCTTAATAAAAATATCATCAACATTTTCTTTCTTAACATTTATATCAGTTTTAGTTATTTTTACTAAAATATTAATGTACGTACAAAGTTGAATCGTCAATTTTTTAATAAAATTGATTAAAAGAGACATAAATATTAACAAAATTAAAAATTGGGACAATTTTTACAAAAAATTAAATATTAAAAACATTTTTAATACCGATTCAAAACCTAAGGAACACAAAATAGATTTAAATTCCTACTATTTATCATAATCATATAGGACAGTGTTATATATACATTTTTTTATGGTATCACTATATTTGACACTATTTTACATTATAATTTAGATAAAAACGTCACAATTTTTTTTTAAAAATTAAATTATTTCACACTATTTTATATCATAATAATTATGAAATTATTTATTAATAAATATAAATTAAATTATATTATATAAATTAATATATTTATTAAATTATAATAAAATATAATTATTTAAAATTTAAAGACTTCTACTACTTTTCTCCTAAAAATAAAATAAATTATAAATAAATAAGTGATAAAAGAATTCTCTCACAATCCCCTCACACCAATATTAAATTATTAATTAGCCTAAAATGAAATATATTATGAAATAATAATAAAAAATAATAAAATTAACACTCTAGTATATTTTGTGTTCAAATTTATATTTTTATAATTAAAAAAAATTAATATGTTATTTTTTAAATACTCATTTAATTAGAATTAAATGATTATAATTTAAAATTTTAAACCTGTTTAATATTAAAAATTTAATATTTTATGATTAAATTGGATGTTTAATATTATTAAGAGTGATAATTTTATTATTAAAAATTTTATGGAATTATTTTTGATAAATTTTCATCGATAATTACTTTATTGTACTTACACAGAAGATGACGTTTGAGATGACGAAAGGTAGAATCGGTTCAATGTGGTATACTGGTATTGTCTACATCATAAAAATTGTCCACATCGTATGATTGTTAGTGAAATTTAATAATGTATGAATCTGATATGCTTGAGATCATTTTGAGTACACTTTACACGTACTCCGACTGAGACTTACCATATTGTGGAATTTATAATCAATATCATAAGTGATTTTCGTCCTCACAAAAATATCGACATTACAAAAATATTAAAAATAAATAAATTTTTACTTATTTTTATATTTATATTAATTATAAAAAAACGACAATTTTTTTAATTTATATTATTTAATTCCTCAAATTTTTTTAAAAAAATTAATTAAGAAAAAAATTATATTATTTAATAATTTTTTTAATAAAATTTTATTATTTCTATCAAGTGCCATTATTTTATTTTAATTTTTTATTTATTTTTAATTTTTTAAAATTAAAATATGTATTTAAATAATTTTTTATTTAAATATTATTATTATTGATTTTTTTCTTAAATAATTTTATATTCAATTTTACTTTTATTTTTATTATAAACACATATTTAAATTACGCTTTAATCACTAGATAAAAAATAATAATATTTTAATAAAAATTTATTATAAAAAGTGAAGGGATTAAATGTCATAAATAATCTAATCTAAGAGACTTTTATAACGCCTCATATTTAATTACATTGAGAATAGTATCAAAAATGGATTGTTTAACACAAAAATGGATACACATGTATAAATATCTGAATAAGTTATTGTAAGTTTTATTTTAATTTCGTGCGATTTGAAAAGTAAAAGCTTTCGAAAAACTTACCGTGTAAACTTGAGATATGGAAAAATTGATCCCAATTTAATTTAACATATTTCATAATGCAGTCTTTCAAAAATAATTACACACCATTTTATTACATTGCCCATAATATGATTTTACTTAATGTTTTATTAGATTTTGAATTGATTTTTCCTCTTATATATCTTGTTCAAATTTTTTATTTTATATATTTAATTAGAGGATAAAAATAATACTTTATATCTTACCAAATCTAAAAAAATTTAATATTTTGATATAGTTTGTATTAATTGTAGAAGAATTTAAACTTTTTACAAAGCCCAAAATTTATTTTAAAAGAACATATTTTGTAGAATAATTTGGTTTTTTGTTCTTTTCATTATAATTTTTTTTTTTGTGAAAAAAAACTTTAATAAACAAAATTAAAATTAACATTTAATATCATATTTATATTTTATGCAAACTATTTTTATATGATATACTTTGTATAATACGATAAATAAAAAATTTGTAAAAAATGTGATAAAGAATTTGAAGTCATAATAAAAGTATTCCAAAATATATATCTCAATTTATTTGGTAAAGTGTTACAAGATAATTAAACTCTACAAATATTGTTGAGATAATTAAAGGTAATGGCATAATACAAATTATTTAAATCAAGATATATTTGTTTTGACAACGAAATCAAGACTAGGTGAAAGACTAATAACAATTTTAAATATTCAAGTAATGTAGAACATAATATAAGAAAAAGTCAATCTGATTTGATTTCGTATAAATTAAAAATTACAACACTTATTTATATATATATATATATATATATATAGAGAGAGAGATCTACGTATGTACATGCATACATATGTATGTATGTATATATATATATATATATATATATCTGACAAAAAAAATAAACTTCAATATATAACGTTTGAGGGAAATAAAAATTATAATAAATTAAAAAAATGGAAAAGACCTAAGATGCGTGAACTATACGGTTCTCTTTCCCCCCTATATTTTATGATAAAAGTCATTATCTTATTTATTTTATCTTCTAGCAAATACAAAAACTCTAGATGTAAAAGTCTATATGTATTATTATAGGATAATTGACTAATACAAAAAAAGATATATGACAATTAAATCTAAAAATTTTATAAGTTCATTTAGAGAAGTTGGTTAAGATAAGTAACAACAAATGTTATAATTCAAGAAAACAATTGGATAAAATTGTTTAAAATAAAAATTATTAAGGAAAAAGTCGTTCAAAAGAAAAAATGACATAGATAAATAGATATAGTAATAAGATATATATTTACCTATGTGTCATTTATTTTAGACAATTTTATCCTCAAATTTTTTACTTTAATAACAAAATTATCATTAATGATAATGATTATCTTATTATAAATATAAGATAACAATAATTTTATTTATGATTAACTTAAAATACATAATTATATATTTTTTTTATTTTAAAATAATGGGTTAAAAATTTAATTTTTATTTTGAATAATTTTTTTTTCAAATCTTTGCTTCAAGTACAAAACTATCATTATTATTTACTTTATATATTCAATTATAATGATTAAATATTATTATTTTTACTTTTATTTTAAAAAAAATGTGTTAAAAAAATAGCCAAAAAAAAAAAAGACTAAACAAATAAAGAAGGAAAAGCATTTTAAAGATAAAAGAAAAAATTATAACCTTTTATTTATAGTTTAATTTTCTAAAATTAGAAGTTCTAGATCAACTAAAACAATATTTATTTTCAAAATAATGAAAATACTTATAATTAATGAAAACATTTTACAAAATAATTCAAATTTAATATGAAAATTTTCATTACTATTTCTTTTATGTATTTAATATAAAATGTTATAAGAATATTATTTATTGTTTAATTTTTTATAAAAATTTCTATATAACTAAAATACACACAATATATGTTTGAATTAATTTTTCTTTTTCTTTTCTTAAATATGGTTTAAAAAAATAAAAAATAATGTAAATAAATAAGAAAATTCAAGATAAAAAATAAGATTATAAATTTTATTTTTTATATTATAAGTACTAGATAATATTTTCTATATGGTTTATTTTTTATATTTATTTTCAAAATAGTGATACTATTATAATTAAATAAAAAATTGGACAAAATTATTGAAATTTAATTATAAAAATTGTCACTGTTATTAATTTTATTTATTTAATTATAATTATTACATTACATTATATTATAATATTATTAATTTTTTATATTATAAGAGTTTAGTTTTTATATTACATGATCATTAATTAATATTTTTAATTAAAACTTCCTTACTTACGTTTTTAATGCAAATTTTTTCATTCTCCAATTTTTTTTTTTATGATAGTTATTTCTTTTCATAATGTTTTATTTTATAAGTTCGAACATCTCAATATCAATTTTGATATTGTTGCACGTCACAATGAGTTTCTTTTTCATAATTAAGTAGGAGTTATGTTTTTAATATTTTATTTATTAAATAAATTAATATATATATTTTTTAATATCATGCAAAAATATAACAAAAATACTAAAATATATAAGTAGTATACAATACAATCTAAACACGTACATTTTACTAGGTTACATATATACATACATAAATATATATCTATATATATAAATGTATGTGTATACATACACATATATATGTATGTATGTATGTATGTATGAATATATATATGTGTGTGGTTAAAAGTAAAAGTTTATATGTAAAAAGGAATTATGTGCTCTTATTTTAAATAATTTTACAATAAAGAAACCTACATTTTCATAATAATAAAAATATTGTATGTATATATATATATATATATATCTATATATTTCATCCTAAAAATGATTAAAAGTATATTTTTATATATTAAAATGTATTATGTGCTCTTTTTTAAATAATTTTAGAATAAAGAAACCTACGTATTATTAATATTATTATTATATGTCAATCATTTATAACAGTTGGAACTCAGATATTATTATATGTCAATCATTTATTACAGTTGGAACTAATAGAATACCACAACTTTTGTAATATATGAACAAACCTTACCTCAAGTGCATGTTCACACACGAGTACACATGCTTGGCTTACAAGAGCCATGGTAAGACTTACTATAATAGACTAATGCCTTACCACAATAGTTGTAATGTTTCCCTCAAGTGCAAGATGACCCATGAGCACTCATGCTTGACTTATTAGTGTCACAATAAGGTTTATCATGTTGCCTTATCACAACACTGGAAAAGTTTTACCTCAAGTGGACATCCATTGTACGAGGAGCAAATGACAACGGAGGGATAAAAAGGTTTATCTATGTATATCCATGGACATAGTTGAAAATGAAAGCCATCTCCCAAACAAACAAATGTGATCAGAGGATGACAAAAAAACATTATGGAGCAGCGAAAGGACAGGTACGTAATAAACACCACTACGCAAGAATTTGATGCAAATAATGATGAAGGCATACATGTGAAAAGAGCGTACCCAAGCAATTAAAGATGATTTGAAAAAGACGTGTCCCACAGCTTTATTAATTACAGATAGCTCAAATAATTCCTCAATAAAGTTGAGCTAAAAAATTTTCATTAAAAACTCATTGTTAACAGTACGGGTGAAAGTGATTGTTAGAAATTGTTGGTTACAAAAGCTTTCAAAATAACAAAATAAAGATCAATGTCAGAATCTAATAATTCATGGGCTTATAAAAATGGGTCAAAAGAATTATATTCTTATAGACTTAAAAAATAAAGTAGATCGAGAAAAACTCAATTTTAGAGAGAAATATCTAGAAAGTTGTAATTAAATATATAGATATTAGCCTTAGATTTTCACATAGTTCCTAGATATATCTATTCAGAATTATTTCTATGAAAATTTTAGATTTCATTTAAATGAGTAAAACGTGTAACCATTGGTTGAACAAGTGGATAACTTAAATAGGAGTAGAGCTCATTTGTAATACATTCAAGAACCAAGCAACAATTCAACAAGTCTTGTAACCCTAGCTTGTTTTAAGCTTGTCATACACACTACTTCCGCCTTATTTGTCCAAGTTTTCTGTTCTTCACTTTCACTAGTTTTAAAATAATTATTTGAGTTGCTTGCTAGCTAGGCTTACTTAGCATTTGAAGAGTTAAGTGCCGCAAGTGGCCTTAATGAAAGTAGGCACATTTAATAATGGTTTTTTTTTTACTAAACTATTTCATTAATTGATCATAAATTTGAACAACTTCAACTTTTAAATGTGTGATTATGTCACTTAATATTCAAACTTTCAAAAGATGACAAATAAGTTCTAAAATTTTGTAAATCTACTAATGAATCTGGTAAAAGCGTGAATGGTGAAAACCAAATAACAAACTGTAGCTTCCTCAATCAGTTTCGAACTGTAGTGTGTATGGTCCTTAATTTATGCGAACCATTTGCCACCTCAACTAAGAGAATAGTTTATACCAGTTCGAAAAAGAAATAGAAAATAGTGTGGTGTGCCAATTCTCCTATGGAGCATGCAGGGTTTCCTTGGGCAACCAACTTGATGTAATTAAGGAGCCAAAATTGATCCTCCAGTGTTTCACCTTCTTCGGTAAAGCCGAGGTCTACTCCAATGGAAGAGCCATTGGTTATTATTTATAACTTTTAAGTTTGTTAATCCTTTTATTTCAATACTTATACATACAAAAGTTACATAATTTTTTTTATTCTCTAGAAAAAAATATTTTATAAAAAATAATAATAATTAAAAATTAGAAATATAATCCAAATATCTTGTTTTTAAAAATTTATGAATTACTCTATATTTTGATAATAATGAAAATCAAAATCAAAAATAATTATCATATACACTTCAAAAAAAATAAAAATAAAAATCAAGAATCAAAATCATTATCAAACACACCCTTAATTTTCAATAATTTTTCTTATTTTCATTACAGGGTGACTGCATTCTATCTACCAAATTGCAGGATCTTGTTCATAATTAATACAATATAATCTAATTTTTTCTATTTTCCATTCAAACTTATTCTTACTTTTACGCTTATTATCAAAACTAACAATTATTATTAATAAAACCTCTTTTTCTTTTTGTCCAGCGTTCTTTAAAAAATATAAATTTTCCTAATTGCTCATACAAACTATGCATTCAACCAATAATAATAATAGTAATTATTATTATTATTATTATTATTACCTAAGCATGCATGCCAACTTCAAACAATACTTTACCATTATTTAATAATTATTGTTTATTATTATAATATTATTGATAATTGTTATATTTTAAAGAGACTTATATTTGTTTCATACTTATGTGGCACTTTCCACCATTATATCAAAAAAAAAAAATTAAATACAATAAGTTACAATAATTATAAATTATTAGAACATAAATAATAACATTGAATTAAGTGAATTTATTAGATGTTACTAATTTATTATAAAATTAATTTTTTGTTTATATTTTTTGATGTGATTTATTCTTTTTTGAATAACACCAAATTGAATAAATTTACAAGACGTTATTGATATATTATGACATTAAATTATTGCTTATTTTTTATCAATTACATTCACTACCCACCAAAATCACTACTTATTAATTATATATATATATTTTAATTTTTTTTTAGAATTATGTGGTGTTTTCCACCGTGGTAACATTTTTTTTAGGAGTCAAACAATTAAACGCATAATATACTTATATTGATTAATAATGATTGTCGATTATTTACATAAATAATAATATTAAATTACATGAATTTAGTAGACATTTTTAATTTATTATGATACTAAATTTTTTCATATTTTTATCAATGTCATTTACTCTTCTTCTTTTTTCCTATTTATATTAATAAATGTCCAACAAAACCATTATTTATTAATTTTATATATTTTTCAATTTTGTTTTAAATTTATATGATATTTTTGATGGTTACAACATTAATTTTTCTTCATAGAATTTAAAGAGTTAAACACATGTAATAAAAAGTTTAAATATTGATAAGTTACATGAATTAATAATTACTTTGACTTATTATGATATTAATAATAATATTAAATTAAATGAATTTACTAGATATTAATAATTTATTATGACATTAAATTTTATAAAAAGTCATTATCTATTATTTATTTTATGCCTTTATATTTTTAGATTTATGTGATGTTTTATACGTCATGAAAAAAAATAAATTGATAAGTTACAATGATTATGAATTATTATGAAATAAATAATTAAATTAAATTAAATAAATTTACTAACTATTACTAATTTATTGTGATATTAAATTTTTTTTTAATTTTATCAATGTTATTTACTTTCTTTTTTTTTTTTTTGTGTTAGAAAATTTCCACCAAAGCCATATATATATATATATATATATATATATTTTATGTTTATGTTTTGTTTTCTATGGTTATAAATTTTTTTTTTTTCAAAATTCAAAGAATCATACGTAATAAAAAGTTAAAAAAAAATAAAGTAAATATTAATAAGTTAGACATAATAAATTAAATAGACATAATAAGTTAAATGAATTAATAATAATCGTGAATTATTGTGACATAAATTATAATATGAATTATATGAACTTAATAGTTATTGAGCTAAATGTAAATTTAATTAAAATTTAAATACCAATGATATGGTTTAGCATATTTTATATAGCTAAATTAAATTAAATATTTTAATTTAATTTGTGAAATTTTTTTAAAATAAGGTTCATACTTTAAACTTATTTGCATTAGAAAAATGATTGTCCATTAATAATTATATATCTTTTGGACGTCAAATATATTTTCAAGGTTTAATAATTAGTTTTTTAAAATATATAAGAAAATAAAGTAATTATTAAGGGTATATTTATTTTTATGTACAAAATGATTATTTTACTTATTTTACTAAATTTTTTAACATATTTTTATTTATTAATAATAAATTTATTAAATTTACTTTATATAAAGTAGTTTAGTCGTGTTATTTAAAAATGCTCATATTTTTTATTCTAAAAATCATACATTTTCATTCCAATATACTAAATTAAATAATTATTTTTATTATTAAAACCTCATCTTTTTTATACAATATAATTTATTACTCTATTATGTCATTTATTAATTTAATAATTTTTATATCCAATCATAACATAATGATTTTGAGTTATTATTACTTGATGATTATTATATCTTAAAATAGATTAATAAAATGTGAAAGACAATATTAATTCTAATTATTCTAATAATAATTGTGAGTTTACACTTTTGTTATGAATTTACTAATCTAACCCTCATTATTCTATAATTTACAAGTTTATCATTTTATTTATTACATGCATAAAACAAATTCATCATTTCATGATTTAATTGCTATTATAATTATTAATATTACAATTTATGCTATAACTTCAAAATAACTTCCTACCATTCACGGAATAAATATGCATGTTTAATTGCAAATTTAAATTTTTACTCTTAAAATTTTTAGCATAAGTAAATGCTATTTTTATACTATATTAAAGATAATTGATATATATGCCTTAGTTTTTGAAATGTGCTGATTACTAATTTAAAAAAAGAAAATAGTATTTGTCATACTCTTATTAGTTATATTTTTAATTTCACGAGCTTCATTTTTTTGCAATAATAAATAAATATTATATTTTATACTATATTTAAATGTCAATTAAAAGATAATTATTTTATATGTCTCAGTTCTTGAAATTTGTATATCACAAGTTTTTTTGAAAAATATTATTTGTCATACTCTCATTGGTTATATTTTTAATTTCTCTTAAAATTTTAACCACTTGAATATTATTTATTTTAATCCTTTTTAAAATTATAATTTATGGTTGTTTTAATTTAATAAAAAAAATGTTTTATTTATTATTTATAGACTAATATTTATTCTTTAAAGTTCATAACAACAAAATTCAAACAAAAAAGAGACAAAAAGTTGGACTAACATTTTAGAAAATATTGAGCAAGTTTGATATATATATATATATATATTGTAAAAGTCCAAAATATACTTATTTCTTTAAATAGACACTATTTGTTAAAGAAGATATTTCATAATGTTTTAATATCCCTTAATAATTCTAAAAAATTAACTACTTCAAACTATTAAAAATAGAACTCATTTTTTTACCATAAAAGAAATTAAAATTATGAATATAAAATAAAATTGATGATATAATTTATTTAAAAAAATAACATCACTTGTTAATGCACGTGCTTCAGTCTAGTATTAGTTAAATATTCAACTTTCAACCATTAGTAGAACTTTAGTGCTCTTTTATGCAACAGTGAAAATATTGCGATCATGTATTTTATGTCTACTGATGAATATTCAACACCTTTTAGAAGAATATCAAGGATAAAGAGAAGGAGAAGTATAGAGGAGGATTAGGGTTAGAGATTAGGAATAAGAATTTAGGGATAGGAGAGAGAAGAATATATAGGTACTTGAATATAATGGAAATATAAATATTTACATAATATTATTCAAAGGAATTAGAAGTATATATAGATTATATATCATTTATTAATATTAACTAACTAAAACCTAACACCTAACATTTATTACTCACACACCACATTTATTATACACACCAACACTCCCCCTCAAGTTGGCGCATACATATCAACCATACCTAACTTGTTTAGTGAGTCATAAAACGCCTTCTTGAAAACTCCTTTGATGAGCACATCTGCAAGTTGCTTCTCAATGGGAACAAAATGGAAGCTAATGAATTTAACATCTAGTTTCTCTTTTATAAATTGACGATCAACTTCTACATGCTTAGTGTGATCATGTTGTACTAGATTTTGTGATATATTAATGGCTGCCCCACTATCGCAATACAATTGCATAGTATTTTTGAATTCGAAACCCAAATCAAATAGTAAACTTCAAATCCACAGCAATTCACAAACTTCATGAGCTATACCTCTATACTCAGCCTCAGCACTAGATTGCGCCACAACTTTCTGCTTCTTACTTTTCCATGTAACCAAATTACCTCCCATAAAGGCGAAGTAACCCGATGTTGACTTTCTATCTGTAATACTTCCTGCCCAATCTGCATTTGTGAAGCCACAAACTTCAAGAGGATTGTTAGTTTAGAGAACATTACTCCTCTTCCTGGAGCCGATTTTAAGTACCTTAAAATTCTCACAATTTATGTATCCATGTGACTCTTACTCGGGTTATGCATGAACTGACTTACCACACTTACTGCATATGCAATATTTGGTCTAGTATGTGCCAAATAAATTAGGCGTTCAACCAACCTCTGATAGTGAGTTCGATCAGTTGGTACTTGATCTGGATACTTTGCTAGATAATAGTTTTGCTCAATAGGAGTGTCAATAGGTTTGCAATCCAACATACATGTTTCAGTTAGTAAGTCCAGAATATACTTTCTCCAACATAAAAAAATGCATTTGCTCCTCCTAGCTACCTCAATCCTTAAGAAGTACTTCAGTTCACCCACATAAATGATTAGAGTTGTTACCTTCCCTTGTTGATGTTTGAGAAACAATGTTTGGTCTGAATTACTCTGTCTGTAACCAACCTTCTACATAAACTGTAAAAACCTTCCAAACCAAGCTCGAGGGGATTGCTTGAGACCATACAAAGATTTCCTCAATTTGCATAAAAATTTACCAGGAGAATCAATTACATACCTAGGTGGAAGACTTATGTACACCTCCTCGACTAACTCTCCATGAAGGAACGCATTCTTAACATCAAACTGTCGAAGTGGCTAGTCTAGGCTAGCAGCAAGCGAAAACAGAACCCGGATAGTATTCATTTTGGCAAAAGGAGCAAAAGTCTCATTGTAGTCTACACCATAGGTCTGAGTGAACCCTTTTGCTACAAGGCGGATTTTATATCGATTCACAGATCCATTAGCATTATGTTTCACAGTAAACACCCAGCGACAACCAACTGCCTTTTTGTCATGTGGTGGAGGCACAAGTTGCCAAGTATCATTTTTCTGCAATGCCTCCATCTCTTCATCTATTGCCTTCCTCCACTTTGGATCTTCCAATGCATCATGCACTTTGTTAGGTACTGATACAGTAGATATTTGATTTACAAATGATTTATATAACTTAGACAATCTTTTAGTAGACATGTAGTTGGCTACTGGATACTTTGATTTTGCATGAATATTTGGTTCATACCTTTTGGCTAGTTAACCCCGAATAGACCTATTTGATAACACATACTGTTCAACATTGGACTCAATGCTATTAGTATCAGTGGGTGTGCATACCTCAGATGAGTGACCTTCATTACCAGGGAGTTGTTGATCAAGGGTAGGAGAAGGAACAATTGTGTCTTCATTTTGATTTTTAGTGATCGAATCTGGTGCTTGGATACTTGAAGCATCTGCTTCTTCTACTATTGAATTCAACGGGATAAAAACCTCAACTGGACCTATTGAAATATCTCCTGATTACGTTATTTCCATAGTTCCTTCCAATTCCTCCCCCTCACCATGATACAGCTCTTCAAAATATGAATTCTCCCCCTTAAGAGCAGTATTAGATGAGAAAAAATAGCTCATATCTTCAAAGAAAGTGACATCCATAGTGACATAATAATTTCTTGTAGATGGGTAGTAGCACTTGTACCCTTTTTGATATCCTCTATAACCAACAAACACACACTTAATTGCTCAGACATCTAATTTAGACCTCTAATTTTTAGGAACATGGAAAAAACCAACACAACCAAATACACAGGTAGAAAGATTATGAAATGATGATAAGTATACATGAGATGCGAGAACCTCAAACGGGATTTGTCCGTGAAGGACACTAGATGGGAGACGATTGATGAGATGGGCGGAAGCTTGTACAACATCGCCCCAAAGATATTTTGACATATTAGCACTAAATAGGAGAGCACGAGCCATTTCAAGTAAGTCAAGATTTTTTCTTTCGGACACCCCATTTTATTTTGGTGTTTGTGGGCAAGTAGTTTGGTGAACAATTCCATATTTTTGGAAAAAATATTGAAAAACACGATTAACATATTCTCCCACATTGTTAGAATACAGGACTCTAATGGTACTATTGTATTGTGTTTGAATACGAGTACGAAAATTTTGAAAAGCTTGAAAAACTTCATCTTTGTTTTTAAGAAGACCAACTCATGACAATCATGTACAATCATCAATAAATGACACAAAATACCTCATACCCGATATAATAGGCTCTCTAGACGGTCCCCAAACATCAGAATGAATTAATTCAAAAGGAATTGTACTTCTATTAGAAACACTTGGAGAATAAGTAGTACGATGACTCTTGGACAGCACACATGTCTTACAACGTAAAGCAGATTCACTCACACTAATAAACAGAGTAGGCATAGATTTTTTCATAAGATTAAAAGATGGATGCCCTAAGCGATGATGCCATGACCAAATTTCACTTACCTGGTCAGAACTTACAGTCAAAACGGTGCGGGGACTAGGCTCCTGGTTTCTCCCCTGCGTAGTTATGATCCAGACGAAACAATTTATTCCTCAGATACCCTTGACCAATTATTTTTCTGGTAAGAAGATCCTAAAAAATCACATACATAGGATAAAAGGTTACAGAACACTTGGACTCAGTATTCAACTGTGTGACAAATATTAAGTGATGAGATAAATCTGGTACATAAAAAACATTTTGGAGCTATAAGGTTGGGGTAATACGAACTGGTCCCATCCCTAACAAAGGAAAAGCTTCACCATTAGCATTCGTAACATAAGACACTGATGGGGAAGACAAGTCAGTAAAATAAGATTTATCATAAGTCATATGATCAGATGCACCAGAATCAATAATCCAAGTATTAGATCCAACAGAGTGAGAAACGTTTGAAACCATATCAATCTTACCACGACCAGCTATAGAAGCTGTAGGGTTACCTCCACATGACATATAATAATCTTGTTTAGGTACTCCATAAAAATCTGGTATTGATGACCTTGCTTGAATAGCTAGGCTAAACATTTCATTGGTCTTGAAATCCTGATTTTCTTTCGAATCTTCCATTGAAGAAGATAATAATAATAATATGCAACAGAATAAAAAGTTATTTTTTTATTGGGCTATTGTTGGGCTAAAAAATTGGACTTCGGCTTGAATTTAGGGTTTGGATCAAAGGGGTGCAAATGGGCTTATGTGATGATGGGCTAGGGTTTTTTATAGAGTAGATGAGTTTGGATTGTGTATTTGAGAGCTGATGGGGTTTTTGAGAGGAGGCGGCAGATCTGAAAATCTGAGGGAGCTCAGGCGGCGACAGGCAGCGGGGAGCAGAGATAGGCGCTGTTGATGCGGAAGGGTGACTGGTCTGCGAACACTGGGCCTGGTGCGGACGGCGCGGGGCGGAGCAGAGGAGTTGGTGAGAGAGCGCGAACAGCGCTGGTGATACCTGGTGCAGACGGCGCTGGTGGGAGAGCATGGAGCAGAGGCGCGGAGGCTGGTGCAATGGGCTGGTGTGAGGACGGACGGAGGGACAGGCCGAGCAAAGATCAGCAATTGGTGACTATCGCGACAGAGGAGAATGGCGCTGATGGGCTGTGGACTGACAGCTGGACTGGCAGCTCGGCGCGGAGGCGCTGACGACACTACAGATGGCTATCGGTGGTTGCTTGGAGAACGAACTGAGCCGTGAGATGGTAAAAAATTTATTTTTCTGCTCTGATACCAACTTGAATATAATGAAAATAGAAATATTTACATAATATTATTCAAAGGAATTAGAAGTATATATAAATTACATATCATTTATTAATACTAACTAACTAATACCTAACATTTATTACTCACACACCACATTTATTACACACACCAACGTATGTGAGAAATTGACACTAAATATTAAATAATCCTAGTCTGAATTCAACAAGAAGCTTCTTGACCAAAAAAAAAAAAAAAATCAACAAGAAGCTTATTTATGGGCATAAAAGAAACTCGAATAGACTAATAGCCCTATTGATTAAAAACCATGGCAGGTATTTGGATTAAGGCCATGCTTGTTAAACAGGATAAATATTATATATGAACTATATAATAGAGCAACGAGCAACTATTTTTTCAAAACTCCATAATTAAACATTTGTTTTGGTATGGTTTTTTTTTTCTTTCTTTTCTTTCCTTCTCTATATTACATTGTGTTATTTTTTTTCTTTTTCTCTGCTTTTGATAATTTTTTTTTCATGGTTAACTTTGTTGTTCCTTGCAAGTTGCAACCCATGAACATGGTACTTGAATTTATTTTTTTCAATTTGTTATTTGGATTAATCATGTTGTTATACCAGTATTTGGTTGGATGAGTTTGATTATCATTATTAACATTAGATTGCATTTTTATCCCTTTAAGTTTGAGTTATAAAGATGAATATTCAGAAATCTCTTGTAAAAGGTGGAATAGTCAACCCAAAAAAAAATTTTTAAAATACATATTTTTGTTCAAGTTTACACCAAATATATAATTACATTAACCAGTTCTATTCAAAGTAGTCTAAATTCTGTATAACCTTGTTTAACCATAAATTCAAAAGATGACACCAAACAGTATGCTGTCTTATTATAATACTATTTTATTCAATAAAATTCAATATGATTATATTTATCCAATTCAGTACTCTATATTGCACTAACCATTCTCATACTATTATTTTCCATCCATTTTCTTCCCTTCACAAATATTATATCAATTTTAGTCTTTAAAATATCAAAATCACAATCTAATCAGCCCAAACATCAATTTTTCTTTAAATCTAAAGAGAATTAAACTTTTGTTATTTTTTTCTATTGCATTTGACTTGCACAAGAAAAACAAAAGCAATATTTTGAAAAACAATCCCAAGAGTTTGAAACACCAACCAATGCTTGACTTACTGATGGAGGTCTGAAAATAACACAGCTCAAATACTGGTGATGGTGGTGACAATACATTTGTAAAAGTGTTCAACATTGGATTAAAAACTAGTGATGACATCACATCTTTCATACCAGACAAAAGGAAATAATCCCAAATTGAAAAGAAAAACGTGATATGACATTCCAATATTTGATCCCAATCGTTACATCAAAACCTTCATGTACACCTCTCTTTGTAAATGAACATGCTCATCAATGGGTGAATCAAGAACCACGCGTCCCACTTTCTTGGCAACAAAACTGCTCTTAAAATCCCAAGCACAAACACTTTACCTTCCTATCCACAATTGAAGACATCATCTTCTTTTCAAGAAAATTTACACACTATTAAACCATATGAGAAATTTGTTATTTTGTTATTATGTTATTGCTCTCTATATGAGCTGTCAAAACTACTTTAATATTGTTACATGGGTTGTGGTAATGTACACACAACTACACAGTAAGCACCATTAATTACACTACACTACTAACATACAACACCACTATATATTAAAAAGTATGAAAAAATAAACAGTAACTTTTGCAGCGTCATTACCCTTCTCTGCATTATTTTCTTATCTTTCTTGTGCCTTTTCTTATTTTGTTTATCATGGTATCAGAACCCTAAGGTTTTTTTTTTCATGGCTATTTCATCCATAGTCACTGAGACTCAATCTGAGTCTCAACCTTCATCTAGCATCTACAATTTAAAATTTCCAATTAACCCCAATTTTTTTGTCAAACTTGATGACACTAATTATCTCATATGGAAGGATCAATTGAAGCATTTTATCACCATGTATGGACTTCACAGTTTCATTGATGGTTCTACTGCACCACCTTCCAAAGTAATCAAGAAAGTGATTAAGTTAGCAGATCAAATTAGGGGTGAGCAGCGGATCGAAACTGTCTGTTTTTCATCAATCCGAATCCGATCCGATCCGAAGCGGATTTGAAGATTTCTAATCCGAATCCGATCTGATAATGTAGTCAATCCGAACCAATCCGAATCCGAGCAGATCGGATTTTTCGGATCTGATAGGTCGGATTGAGATTATAATTTATTTTTTATTATTATCATATATAAAACACAATATATACTAACATTTAAATTTTAAATTGGTATATTTTTTAGTAAAATTTATTTATTTATAGTCACAAATTAGATAATCAAAATAATAAAAAGTATACTCTTGAATATTATTAAATTATTATAAAGAATTTAACATTTTTATTTTTTTAAAAATTAAAATAATAATTTAATGTAATTGTGGTATGTATAATATTTAAATATAACACATTAAAAATAAATATACATTTATTTATAATTTTAATACTAATTCTGTCTGGATCGGATTACAGCGGATTATAAAATCTGTCAATCCGAATCAGATCCGAATCCGAACGGATTGTATACTTTTTAATCCGAATCTGATCCGACTACAAAATAAATCAATCAAATCTGATTCGAATCCGACGGATCGGATCAGATTTATTAATTTAAGCGGATCGATCGGATTATTTGCTCACCCCTAGATCAAATTACTAGAGAGACTCATATTCAAGAGTAGATTGACGAAAACCCAGATTATAATATTTGGGATAGGAAGGATAGTATAGTAAAAAATTGGACATATTTATCACTTACATGTAATTTATCACTTATATCAATTTATCACTTATATCAATTTATCAATTTTAGTCTTTAAAATATCAAAATCACAATCTAATCAGCCCAAACAGCAATTTTTCTTTAAATCTAAAGAGAATTAAACTTTTGTTATTTTTTTCTATTGCATTTGACTTGCACAAGAAAAACAAAAGCAATATTTTGAAAAACAATCCCAAGAGTTTGAAACACCAACCAGTGCTTGACTTACTGATGGAGGTCTGAAAATAACACAGCTCAAATACTGGTTATGGTGGTGACAATACATTTGTAAAAGTGTTCAACATTGGATTAAAAACTAGTTTTGACATCACATCTTTCATACCAGACAAAAGGAAATAATCCCAAATTGAAAAGAAAAACGTGATATGACATTCCAATATTTGATCCCAATCGTTACATCAAAACCTTCATGTACACCTCTCTTTGTAAATGAACATGCTCATCAATGGGTGAATCAAGAACCACGCGTCCCACTTTCTTGGCAACAAAACTGCTCTTAAAATCCCAAGCACAAACACTTTACCTTCCTATCCACAATTGAAGACATCATCTTCTTTTCAAGAAAATTTACACACTATTAAACCATATGAGAAATTTGTTATTTTGTTATTATGTTATTGCTCTCTATATGAGCTGTCAAAACTACTTTAATATTGTTACATGGGTTGTGGTAATGTACACACAACTACACAGTAAGCACCATTAATTACACTACACTACTAACATACAACACCACTATATATTAAAAAGTATGAAAAAATAAACAGTAACTTTTGCAGCGTCATTACCCTTCTCTGCATTATTTTCTTATCTTTCTTGTGCCTTTTCTTATTTTGTTTATCATGGTATCAGAACCCTAAGGTTTTTTTTTTCATGGCTATTTCATCCATAGTCACTGAGACTCAATCTGAGTCTCAACCTTCATCTAGCATCTACAATTTAAAATTTCCAATTAACCCCAATTTTTTTGTCAAACTTGATGACACTAATTATCTCATATGGAAGGATCAATTGAAGCATTTTATCACCATGTATGGACTTCACAGTTTCATTGATGGTTCTACTGCACCACCTTCCAAAGTAATCAAGAAAGTGATTAAGTTAGCAGATCAAATTACTAGAGAGACTCATATTCAAGAGTAGATTGACGAAAACCCAGATTATAATATTTGGGATAGGAAGGATAGTATAGTAAAAAATTGGACATATTTATCACTTACATGTAATTATCCCAAGCATCTTGTTGGTAAGAATACATCGTATGAATACTAGCTTGCTCTATAAAAAGCTGTCACCGATGACTCTCAAGCACGAAATAGGTGATAGGCCACAAGTCCATTTTACCTATTCTAGGAGAAAGGGTAAAATGGGAAGTGCTGAAGTGTAATTCTGTTTTGTTTTTGCTATGATTTCTGTTAGAGGAGAGAGAAGGAAATGCTCTTTTAAAAACAGCTTGCAAGCTGCGTGTAGGGGATTGGAAATTTATTGTGAGTCTTGGTTCTTAGAAGAGTCTCAAGCCTCTCGAATGCTTGGTGTTATCTCTATATAATTTCAGTTTGGAATTAAATAATAGTATCACTCCTCATTACTTACAAATCATTTTGCTGACTAATCTTCTTGAGGTTGCTATATTTGTGATTGAACTGTACAGGTTTTGTGAGAATTGTGAACTGATTTTCCAGGGTGTAACAAGTTGGTATCAGAGCAACGAAACTGGGAAAAAATGCAGCTAAGAATGTGGCCCAACGAATGGATGCAATTGAAGAAGTAATGGACTCTGTGCAGGAAAAACTAAACCAAGAAATGGGAAGTTTAAGGGAAGAATTACAGAACATGAATAGACGTTTTGAGCAACTTATCAAACTGCAAGAAAATACGACCCAGAATGCTTCATCGTCTAACGGAAAAGCTAAAGAAGGGATGGTGCTTAGTCCGATGGCCGGAATGCATCAGACAAGTGGTGACGATTCTACATTCTTGGGGTCACGACCAGATGTTCGGTTTAGGAAGCTAGAAGTGCCCATATTTGATGGTAGTAATCCAGATGGGTGGTTGCTGAAAGCAGAACGCTATTTCTCCTTCCATCGATTCACAAATGAGGAGAAAATAGAAGTGGCTATGCTTTGCTTTGAAGGGGATGCACTGCTATGGTATCAGTGGGAAAACAAGAAACGTACCTTTGTGCTATGGGAAGAAATGAAGTTTTTAATCCTCAAACAATTTCGTTCAACCCAGACTGGAACACTCTACGAACAATGGTTGGCGTTGGAGCAGGAAGGTAGCGTGAGAGATTATCGAAGGAAGTTTATTGAACTCTCAGCTCCTCTAGAAGGCGTCTCCGATGATGTTGCGTTGGGAAATTTCATAAATGGGCTGAAGCTCGAAATAAGAGTAGAGGTAAGAATTCTGGATCCTAATAACTTGGGCTGGGCCATGGAATTAGCCCAGAAAATAGAGGAGAAGCTGATGACCCAAACCCATATCCAACGCAGTAACAAAATGGGATGCACGGGAGGCATCGGGGTTGGAAGTAATAGTCGCGACAATCAGGGAAGCTCGAGAAACCATTTCGCGCCTATGGGTGGTGGTCGACCGGCGTTGGGTGTTGCTCGGACGACGTTGGGTGGAGCGGCGATGGGTGTTGCTCGGCCAGCGTGGGGAGGAACGGCAGCCAATTCGAAATTTCTGGGTGAAGTTCGGCGCCTCACTGATTCAGAACTTCAAGCCAAACGAGAACGAGGACTTTGTTTTCGCTGTGATGAAAAATGGGGACCGGCACACAAATGCCAGAAAAAAGAATTAAGCGTTTTGCTCACCCATGACTTAGAGGAAGAGGTTGTTTCAGACGAACTGCCAGTGGATACAGAAATGGAGTTGGAAGCAGCTGAAATCAGTCAAGAAATTGAGGTATCACTTAATTCAGTTGTGGGGTTAACCAATCCTAAGACTATAAAATTAAAGGGGATAATTGGTCAGCAGGAAGTAGTGACGTTAATTGACCCAGGTGCTACTCACAATTTTATTTCATTTGAATTGGTTGAGCAACTGAAATTACCTATTTCTAAAACAAATGTTTATGGAGTGACGATGGGTACTGGAAATTCCGTTCGTAGCGAGGGAATTTGCAAAGGAGTATCCTTGCTCTTGCAAGGTATTAATATTGTGGATGATTTCTTACCTCTGAGATTGGGCAGTTCTGATGTAATTCTGGGCATACAATGGTTGGAGACGTTGGGAATGACTCATACTAATTGGAAGCTTCAGGTGATGAAATTCAGCTTAGGCCAAGAAACAGTGACTTTGCGAGGAGATCCTTCTTTGGGTAAATCATTAGTATCCTTGAAAATAATGATGAAAACCATTAGAAATGAGGGTACAGGCATCTTGGTTGAACTTAATGGAATAGATCTACAGCATGACGGTCAAGAAATTGTGCCTCAATTTCTGAATTCAGTACTAACTGAATATGAGACAGTATTCACTCTACCACAAGGGTTACCACCTTCTCGGGGTCACGAACATTCAATTTTGCTGAAAGAGGGCAACCCTCCTATTAGTGTACGGCCATATCGATATCCTCATGTTCAGAAGGATGAAATCGAGCGGTTGATTAAGGAAATGCTCACAGCCGGTATCATACAGGTCAGCAATAGTCCATTTTCCAGCCCGGTTTTATTGGTTAAGAAGAAGGATGGATCTTGGCGTTTCTGCGTGGACTACCGTGCTCTCAACAAAGTCACTATCCCAGATAAGTATCCTATCCCGGTCATTGATGAACTACTTGATGAACTAAAGGGTGCATGTATTTTCTCAAAGCTTGATTTAAAGTCAGGTTATCACCAAATTAGGGTCAAGGATGTAGACATTCACAAAACGGCTTTCAGAACTCATGACGGCCACTATGAATTCTTGGTGATGCCGTTTGGTCTCACGAATGCCCCAGCCACTTTCCAGTCACTTATGAATGACGTGTTCCGACCCTATCTCAGGAAGTTTGTTTTGGTCTTCTTTGATGATATCTTGATTTATAGTGCAAATGAGGAGGACCATCAGTCACATTTGGCCCAAGTATTGAGTATTTTACAAAAGAACCACTTGTATGTCAACCGTAAGAAATGTGAGTTTGGAAAAACTCGAGTGGCTTATTTGGGACATATAATCTCAGGCGAAGGAGTGGCAGCCGACCCTAGCAAGATCCAGTCCATGATTTCATGGCCAACGCCCACCAATCTACGGGAATTAAGGGGATTTTTAGGGTTGACAGGATACTACAAGAAGTTTGTAGCCGGATACGCCCGAATTGCTTTGCCGTTAACCGAACAACTTAAAAAAGATAAGTTTGAGTGGAATGAAGAGGCTGAAAAGGCTTTTGTGGAGCTTAAACATGCAATGACTCAGATACCAGTATTGGCAATGCCTGATTTCACACAACCTTTCATTATTGAGACCGATGCCTCGGGATTTGGATTAGGGGCCGTTCTTATACAAGGGCAACGCCCGATCGCATTTTTCAATCACACTTGGGCCGCAAGCACGTTTGAAGTCTATTTATGAGAAAGAATTGATGGCGATAGTGTTTGCAATAATGAAGTGGCGGCCTTATTTGTTAGGTCGAAGATTTGTGGTGCGGACTGATCAACAAAGCTTAAAATTTCTTTTGGAGCAGAGAATTGTGGGCACCGAGTATCAAAAATGGGTGACCAAGCTGATGGGGTACAATTTTGACATACAATACCGAAGTGGGGCCAGTAATAGAGTGGCTGATGCACTTTCGCGTATTCCTGAGAACGTGGAGTGTTATGCATTGTCAGTACCGCAGTGGCAACATTGGGAGTCGTTACAGTCTGAGCTAAACCAAGATGAATTCCTTGCCAAGCTACGGAAGGACATTACCTCTGGCAACCAATTACATGTGGGATTCTCAGTGGAGCACGACATTTTGTTTTACAAAGGTCGCCTAGTAATACCACAACACTCTCAACTACTGACTTTGCTTATTGGCGAGTTTCATAATTCCCCAATTGGTGGCCATTCTGAGGAAACCAAAACTTATCAACGGATGGCAGCGGAGTTGTATTGGGTCGGTATGCGAAAGGACATTATCAAGTTCATTCAAAACTGTACCGTTTGCCAACAGAACAAACATTTGGCCACCACACCTGCAAGATTGCTACAACCTATTTCCCTTCCAGCCCAAGTTTGGGACGAACTTACCATGGATTTCATCGAAGGGTTACCTCGTTCTGACGGAGTGGATACCATATTGGTTGTGGTCGATAGACTAAGCAAATATGCCCACTTTATTGGTCTGAAGCACCCTTTTACCGCAGTAACGGTGGCAGGAATTTTTGTCAAAGAGGTTGTAAGGCTCCATGGTATTCCTCAGTCTATTATAACCGACAGAGATCGAGTGTTTCTCAGTCATTTTTGGAGTGAGTTGTTTAGACTGAATGGTACAACACTTAAGCGGAGCACTGCCTATCATCCCCAGACCGATGGGCAAACAGAAGTCGTTAATCGTTGTTTGGAAACGTATTTGCGTTGCTTTGCATCCGAACAGCCACGTACTTGGGCTCGTTGGTTAGCATGGGCTGAGTATTGGTATAATACTTCATTTCATTCATCCACCCAATGTACTCCATTTCGGGCTTTGTATGGGCGTGATCCTCCCCAGCTCATTCGCTACGAACGAGGCACGACTGCAGTTTCCTTGGTTGACCAAGTGTTGGAGGATCGAGATGCCATCTTAGATGACCTACGCATGCACTTATTGCGAGCCCAACAAAAGATGAAAATTCAGGCTGACTGTAAAAGGCACCACTTGGAGTTTGCAGTTGGGGATATGGTGTTCTTGAAGCTGAAACCATACCGACAACGCTCCTTATCCCAACGTAAGTATGAGAAATTGGCTGCCCATTTCTATGGCCCTTATAAGGTTCTTCACCGCGTTGGGAAGGTAGCCTACAAGCTAGAACTGCCCTCCACTGCCACTATCCATCCTGTTTTTCATGTTTCACAATTGCGCCAGGCTCGTGGCGTTGCTCACTCTTCCACAGTGCTTCCTCCACAGTTGACTTCGGAGTTAGAATTATTGGTGAAACCTGAGCTTTTGTTAGGAGTACGTCCTAAGAGTCAGGGTCATTCTGGTGATGTTGAGGTTTTACTGAAATGGAAGTCCTTACCTACATATGAAGCAACTTGGGAGGATTTCTACATGATCCAAAAGCAGTTTCCAGATTTTCACCTTGAGGACAAGGTGAATGTTTGGGCGGCGGGTAATGATAGGCCACAAGTCCATTTTACCTATTCTAGGAGAAAGGGTAAAATGGGAAGTGCTGAAGTGTAAATCTGTTTTGTTTTTGCTATGATTTCTGTTAGAGGAGAGAGAAGGAAATGCTCTTTTAAAAACAGCTTGCAAGCTGCGTGTAGGGGATTGGAAATTTATTGTGAGTCTTGGTTCTTAGGAGAGTCTCAAGCCTCTCGAATGCTCGGTGTTATCTCTATATAATTTCAGTTTGGAATTAAATAATAGTATCACTCCTCATTGCTTACAAATCATTTTGCTGACTAATCTTCTTGAGGTTGCTATATTTGTGATTGAACTGTACAGGTTTTGTGAGAATTGTGAACTGATTTTCCAGGGTGTAACAATAGGCAACTGAGGTGGCAGCTCCAAATAATGTATACTCCTACAAAGTGACTTTTTTTAGTGGTTAACCGCCAAAATAGACCTCTCTAAGCGATCAAAAAAACTGCCAATGTATGTATTGTCGACGTAGCTACCCATCTACATTGCCAGTTTTAAACCGTCAAAGTCGACCTATATTCCTTAACAATTTTTAAGTAAAAATTGCTAAGAAAATTACACATACCTTGACAAATTTTACTTGAAAACTGACAATAAAAGTGTTATGTACCTTGTCAATTTTTATAAAAACTAACAACATAAATTAACTTTTAACTAATAAATATTATAAATATAATTAATTGCTTGGATTACAAAATAAACAACATAAGTATACAATATTAATTATCAACATATATTTCAAATGTACGCATGATATACTCCTCTAGAATAAGTTCACTACAAAGATAAAATTCAATATTGTTCTAGATAAGTTTAAATATAAACAACTTAAACTTAAACATGTGAAAATGAATCTAAAACTATGCATTACATAATTAACTTAAGCTAATTAAAAAATCATACAAGGTTAAACATACAATGCTCACATTGATCGCATTTTGTCAATGTCTTCTTTGAAGTAATTATCAACCTTCTCTTTTAAACTACACAACTAATAAAACAAAACAAACATAAATCAGACATGTTCAATTAGGGAAGCCCAACTAGCTTAAACATGCAACTATATTTGTGGCTTCCATCATTAATAGATGCAGTTCATAAAAGTATAAAGAACTGTTGGTGCTAATGCACATGAAAGATTAAGCACAGTGAACCGTAGAGCTACCTTCATTCTAGCCTCGCCAAAAATGGGCAACATTATGAAAAATGGATTAACTGGAGTGGCACGGTATAGACAGCCATCTAAATTAAAAATAAAGAAAGAATATTTAAGTTACTAACACAATTAGATTCACATAGACAAGAATAAGGGAAATATTAAAGGTCAATGTGAAATTAAACCGAATCAGGAAATTTCCAACAGATAGACCTAGGAAAAATTATACAGAGAAAAGAAGCACAATGGCATGTCAAACACACAAAATACCAAAACTAATGCATTTTGATAAGTCAATTTTGTATTATTGCAGAATAGTAGGAATCTAGCAATTACCTTAAGGAACATAATCTCCTAAAAATAAAAAAAGAAATCAATTACATGTAAGAAAGTTCATAAAATAATAATGGGTTAACCTTAAACTTGCTTTTGACAGATGAATCTACAAATAAATCAAGCTCGTGCTTCTTCCTAAGTTATGGTAACAGAATAATAGGAATGTGCACATTGCTTTTTACACTAATGAAAATTAGAAAGAAAAAAAAAATACATTTCGCACCTTAAAGTAAAAATAATATAAAAAAAAAATCTAAGCAAAAGAGGATTTCTCACTTTTCTACTTATAGGCTGCTCCAGTGGAAGTGGCCTAACCGTGACCATGCCATTAAATGCCTCTTTCAAAACAGTTTTTGATACAGTGTTTTTAATTGGAACTCCAAGTTTCTTCAGAGTTCAACAAATGTTAAAAACTAGTACATCTAAAGGGGGAAAATGTGTCAAAAGACAAAGTTAAAGTAATCTAACCTGAAAAGAGCTGCAAAAATTGTATTGAAAACTCCCAAACTTGATAGATCTAGCTCGAATTCTTGGTTCTTAGATTCAACAACCTAACCAAAAAATAATTAGATCATACTGGCAATAAATAATTATCCATACCAAAAAAAAATCAATCAGGAAATCAAATGTGTGAATGGCTATGAGCACATGGAACAAGTGCAATTAACAACACCTGAAGTGCACAATGAAACTTATATACCCGTTGAGCACAGGGAACTTAAAAAATTGAATATAACATCAAGGATCATTAACATTCTTGTCCAGATGACCATCCCTATTCCTTTTAGCTATCTCATAGCACTATGTGCTCTCAATTATACATAAAGTTCTTTATTATGCTGAAACTACCTTGTCACTTTCTAGCCAAAAAATCAGGAGAACAGTTCAAAGTTCTTTGAGTGCATCAAAGTTCAAACGAAATTTAAGACTCAATCTTGCAATTTACCAAAATGGTTAATAGATCCGCAAATAAATTACCCACATATCTTCGAGATGAAAATTCAAATAAAATCCAAAGTTCCTAATCTTAAAGCACTAAACAATTGAATATAAACACCTACTCACTTGCATTAAACTGGAATAAAAAATAAACTAAAAATAATGAAACAAACTAAACAAATAATGCTACATACTTGAGAGCCATCTTTCTGTAAGTGCTCTTAATTTCCTGATCCGTTGGGTTTCTAGAGACTCTGAGAACCTCTTAGGGGTCATGCCAGAGCACCATTTCAGCATCATGCTTCTCAGATTTGGATAGGTGGGATGACATTTACAAATTAGTTTGCTAATCCTACACAAGAAACCCTAGAAAATCCTTCCTGATGTGCGTGAACTAGACGAATTACAGCTCCTAACAGACTTGCTCTCATCTTCTTGAAACTACAGAAGAAAATGGACAGCTAAAAGAACACAAACAAAACTCTTAACTACCATGGAGAGCAAGAAGCCCATGAACCTCACCTCAGAACTGGAGGTAAGAGAGAATGAGTCAAAACACAAAAATGACAATAAAATATGGTACAGTAATCGTTGAAATATTAAACTTGATTTTTAAAAATTATTTAAATCTTTTAAATTGTCTTAAACTTTGTTATTATTGTACTAATAAATGCTTAGTAATTATAGAAGATTATTAAGTAAGAGTAAGAGTAAGACTAATAAATGCAAGTAGGTACGAGTTGTAATTTTGTAGATGTGACTAATTAATGTAGGTAGTTAGGAAAAAAGCAAAAAAAAAAAAAAAGGCATCAAGCAAATTCATAAGCAAGTTTAAGAAATAAACTTGAGTAATTATTCTTCTAAAGCACTTCCTCTTATATATTTTTCTCCTAAAATCCTCTTTTGCAAAAACCCACTATACAACAAAATGATATTAGAGTTTAGGTAGTGAAGAGTTTAGTTCAAGAAGATGACAAGCAATAACATGACTCCCTTCCAAGTCCCATTTTTCACAAAGAAAAAATATGATAATTGAAGCATCAATATGATGACATTACTAAGTGCCAATGATACTTGGGACATTGTAAAGAATGAGTATGTGGAATCATAAGATGAACTACTCTTTCTCAAGTACAAAGAGATGTTTTCAAGGATTCGAGAAAGAAAGACAAGAAGGCTCTCTTTCTATTCTTTCAAGCATTAGATGATGATGGCTTTGAGAAGGTGTCCGAAGCAAAAACATCCAAGCAAGCATGAGCTATGCTTCAAACTTCTTATAAGGGAGCGGAACCGGTAAAGAAGGTACGTCTTCAAACTCTAAGAGGAGAGTTTGAATCTTTGCACATGAAAGAATCTGAAACAATTTTAGAATATTTTTCTAGAGTTGTAACCATTTCTAATCAACTAAAAAGAAATGGTGAAACTTTAAGTGATGTAAGAATTATGAAAAAAATTCTTCGCTCTATAACTAAAAAATTTGTGCATATTGTTGTCACGATTGAAGAGACAAAGAATTTAGAAGAAATGATAATTAAGTAACTTTTGGATTTTTTACAAGCATATGAAGAGAGGAATAAAAGAAAAGATAAGACCGTGGAGCAAGTTCTTCAAACAAGATTCACACTAAAGGAGGAACAAGAATGGTTTGGCAAAGAGTGAAGCCAAAATAGAAGAGGCTGTGGTCGTGGTCGTGGCCGTGGAAGAGGAAGAGGTGGTTTCAAGACTTTCAACAATGAAGAAAGGAGACAAGAGCCAAGTTCATTAAGAAGTCGTGGTAGAAGCAACCATGGGATAAGAAATTATAACTCTCAAATTCAATGTTATAATTGTCAAAGATTTGGACATTATGCTTTCAAATGTAGAGCTCCAAAGAGGAATGAAGAAAGAGCCAATTTTGTGGAAGACAAAATTGAAGAAGATACCACCTTACTCCTAACATACAAAGGAGAGGAAGAAAGAGAGAAAAGAACATAGTACCTAATACTGGGGCAAGCAACCATATGTGTGAAAATAGAGATATGTTTGTGGAGCTTGATGAAGTAGTAAATAGTACAATCACTTTTGGGGATGAATCCACAATTCCTATAAAAGGCAAAGGTAAAATCCGTATTTGCATGAATAATGGAGGATACCAATTTATTTCAAATGTTTATTATGTGCCAAAAATGATGAGCAATATTTTGAGCTTGGGCCAACTCTTAGAAAAAGGTTATGATGTTCACATGAGAGAAAATAGCATTTCTTTAAGAGATCATAATTTTAACTTGATAGCCAAAGTTCCAATGGCCAAAAATAGAATGTTTTTGTTAAACATTCAAAATGATGTTGCACAATGTTTAAAGGCTTATTTCAAAGATATATATTGGCTTTGGCATTTAAGATTTGGACACTTAAATTTTGGTGGTTTAAAATTGCTTTCTTCCAAAAATATTGTGAAGGGTGTTTGCTTGGGAAACAATTTAGAAAAAGTTTTTCAAAAGAATCAACTACAAGAGCAAGAAGACCTCTTGAACTAATCCATACCGATGTGTGTGGTCTAATCACTCCAAGTTCATTTGGTAAGAACAAATATTTTCTTCTCTTCATTAATGATTATTCAAGAAAAACTTGGGTATATTTTTTGAAAAAAAAATCTAAAGTTTTTGGAGTCTTTAAGAAATTTAAAGCACTTGTTGAAAAAGAAAATGGATGTGAAATTATGTCTATGAGATCTGATCGAGGAGGTAAATTCTTATCAAAAGATTTCAAAGAATTCTGCAAAAATAATGGAATTCATCGACCTCTAACGGTTCCAAAAACTCCTCAACAAAATGGTGTAGTAAAAAGAAAGAATATAACCATCCTCAAAATGGCTCAAAGCATGTTGAAGAGCAAAAAGATGCCCAAAGAATTTTGGGCCAAATCAGTAGCAAGTGCTGTTTACTTATAAAATCGATCTCCTTCAAGAAGTGTTTGGGGCAAAACTCTTCAAGAAACTTGGAGTGGTAGAAAGCTCGGTGTTTCACATTTAAGAGTCTTTGGAAGCATCGCCTACACCCATGTTCCCGAAGAAAGAAGAACCAAGCTCGATGATAGAAGCAAGAAGCTTATCTTCATTGGCTATAACACAAGTTCCAAAGGTTACAAACTTTACAACCCAACAAATGGCAAGATCGTCATTAGTCGAGATGTAGAGTTCGATGAAGAAGGCATGTGGGATTCGAATGCTCAAGATGAAGACTATGACACTATGTTTTTCTTTGAAGAAGAAGAAGATCCAAGAAGAGAAGTTAGAGATGAAGATGAAGAACCACATACCCCACTTCATTCACTATTGCCATTGAGAAGCTCATCTCCTTCAAGTGGAAGTTCAAATGAAAATTCAAGTATAAATGCAAATGGAGCATCAATTGAAGCAACAAGCTAAACTACAAGTTCAAGTGAAAGGATTCCAAGAATAATAGACTTAGAAGAGCTTTATGAGGTAACCCAACCTCTAAACAATTTTGATGTAACTCTTTTTTGTCTTCTTTTCGAATGTGAACCAATAGATTTTGAAGAAGCTATCCAAAACAAGAAATGGAGAGATGCCATAGATAAAGAAATCAAGTCAATCATAAAGAACAACACGTGAAAACTTTCTAATCTTCCACAAGGAAACAAAACTATAGGAGTAAAGTGGGTGTACAAAGCAAAAAAGAAGGCTTAAGGAGAGATAGAAAGATACAAGGCAAGATTGGTTGCTAAAAGTTATAGTCAAAGGCAATGAATTGACTACAATGAGATATTTGCTCCTGTCGCTCGCTTAGAAACTATAAGATTAATTCTTTCTTTAGCTGTCCAAAATAAATGGAACATTTATTAAATAGATGTCAAGTCTACATTCTTGAATGGATATCTTGAAGAAGAGGTTTATGTTGAACAACCTCTAGGCTATGTGGTAAAAGAACATAAAGATAAGGTCCTAAAGTTAAAGAAGGTCCTTTATGAGTTAAAGCAAGCACCAAGAGCATGGAATAGCAAAATTGACAAATATTTTCAAGAAAATGATTTCAAAAAATGTCCTCATGAACATGTTCTCTATGTAAAAGTGAAAAATGATGATATTATGATTGTTTGTTTGTATGTAGATGATTTAATCTTCACAGGTAATAATCCAAGATTGTTTGAAGAATTCAAGAGAACTATGACCAAAGAGTTCGAGGTGATCGACATTGGGCTCATGTCATACTACCTTGGCATTGAAGTCAAGCAAGGAGAAAATGAAATTTTCATCTCTCAAGAAGCATATGCAAAAGAAGTTCAACATGAACAATTTTAAGCCCATAAGCGCACCCATGAAGTGTGAAGTCAAACTATCAAAGTTTGATGAAGAAGAAAGAGTAGATCCAACTCTTTTCAAGAGCCTAATTGGAAGTCTACACTACCTAACATGCACTAGGCCAGATATTCTCTATACAGTTGAAATTGTTAGTCGTTATATGGAATCTCCAACAAATAATCACCTAAAGGCTGTAAAGAGAATTCTTAGATATATCAAAAAATACGTAGCTACTACATCTTGTGTTTGTCATGCAATATGGCTTAGAAATTTGCTGAAAGAATTGAAGATGCCACCACAAACAACAACAGAAATATGTTGATAACAAGTTTGCTATTGCATTGGCAAAGATATTCCTGATGTGTTAAAATGTGTACTCGCAAGTGTACGAATCACTCGTAGGAAAATGATAAGCAACTTCCAAGGTCGGTCTCTCAAGGAATTGCAGTGGTTTTAAATATCTAACTTTTTAATCTAAATCGAGTTCTAATGAAAATAAAAGACTAATTAAATAGAGTTCTAGTGAAACTAAAACTCTAAGTAACTAGAATTCTAAAGCAACTAAAACAGTAAAAAGGTTGTTTGTTTTGTAACGAGAACAATCATACGACAATTAAACAAAAAACAAGATCGCAAGTAAACAATCAATTCAGATAGATTTGATAATCAATGGAGGATGTATGGACGTTTAGTTTGGTTGACCATGCTTGCATCGAAAAGCTATGGTGAAATAACATGAACGTTCTATATAAACAAAATTACCGGCTTTCCTTTTAATTACGAGACTGCTTGCGGTCGGGGTAAATTTCTTTGTTGATTAACTAATTAACTGCCTTTGGTCGAGGTAAATCAAATAGTAATCAAATTATGCGCAAGGAAAAACATGCCAATCAAATTAATGCTATGACTAAGTCACTAAATTAAAGCTTTGATTAAGTGTTTCGGAATAAAGTTAAGGTGACGTTCCTATAACTAAATTCTAAGATATTTCAACCTAACTACGAACATCAAATGAGCCCATGATAATTCATAATTAAATATCTAAACATGCTCTTAATCAAAAAGTAATTCGTTTATATTAAATCAATAAAACATACACCATACACAGTTCTAGCAAACATGGCAACACAAACTAAACATCCATAATAAAACTAGCCAGACATGTTCATATTAATATTCATAGACAAATAAAATATGAACATACACTCCAACGAAAGAGGAAGAAAAATAGAATTCTACAACACCAAAGAAAACCTAGATCTAAATACCGCTTATGGATGGGATAGCGTTCTTCTCCAAAAGCTTTATCTTCGATTGTCGACGGCTTCTTTGGATCCTTAGAATGGTTTCTCTTGCTTCGTTTTTCTGTAGCGAAACTCCCAAAGTTGATTGAATGTAGTGTTTTGTCGCAAAAATTGTAATGTGTAAAGTTATGTACAAGTTCGAGTTCTGTTGTAAGGGGGGCTCTAAGGGGGTATTTATAGATGTAAGGGTTTACACAAATCCTGATTGCCATAGGTATAGGCGCGCCGCGGCATGCATTTTTCCCGCCGCGGCGCAACACAAATTCTGAAAATAATGTAAAAACCCGAGAGCTCCCCGCCGCGGCATGACTTTTTCCTGCCGCGGCGCGCGTTGTCTTCAATTTCTTCACATGTACCCCCTTACATATGTGCTGGCTTGACATGTACAGCTTACATATTTGACTCGTTTTGCCCGTAACTCGTGATCCGAGCGCCGTAAGTGTTCCGTCTTTGCGTGCTTGCATTATTTGGCTCATTTGACGCTAAAAACACCTGAAATGCACTAAAACATACCCGTGATTTCGAATGGATAGATTTATGAAAATAATCAAATAAACAATCATAACAAATGTATATTTTAAACAATTAAGCACAATTAATCACAAAATATTAGTGCTTTTTGAGCACTCATCAGTTCCCAATTTGGATGTGGTGTTCTCTAGGATGCGCACTCATGAGCAGCAGTTACAAAGAATAAATATGTCTGATCAAATGTTGGTTCAAGCAAATCTTGCAAAATCATTGGACAATTCAAGTATTACACCTTCACAGTTTTCCCATCCTTCTTGTTTTCCTTTATTTCATAATTTTCTTGCATTTTCATACTAAAGGAGGAACAAGAATGGTTTGGCAAAGAGAGAAGCCAAAATAGAAGAGGCCGTGGTTGTGGACGAGGAAAAGGTGGTTTCAAGACTTTCAACAATGAAGAAAGGAGACAAGAGCCAAGAGCCAAGTTCATCAAGAAGTTGTGGTAGAAGCAACCATGGGATAAGAAATTATAACCCTCAAATTCAATGTTATAATTGCTAAAGATTTGGACATTATGCTTCCGAATGTAGAGCTCCAAAGAGGAATGGATAAAGAGCCAATTTTGTGGAAGACAAAATTGAAGAAGATAGCACCTTACTCCTAGCATACAAAGGAGAGGAAGGAAGAGAGAAAAGCACATGGTACCTTGATACTGGCGCAAGCAACCATATACGTGGAAATAGAGATATGTTCGTGGAACTTGATGAAGTAGTAAATAGTGCAATCACTTTTGGGGATGAATTCACAATTCCTATAAAAGGCAAAGGTAAAATCCGTATTCGCACGAATAATGGAGGATACCAATTTATTTCAAATGTTTATTATGTGCCAAAAATGACGAGTAATGTTTTGACCTTGGACCAACTCTTAGAAAAAGGTTATGATGTTCACATGAGAGACAATAGCCTTTCTCTAAGAGATCATAATTTTAACTTGATAGCCAAAGTTTCAATGGCCAAAAATAGAATGTTTTTGTTAAACATTCAAAATGATGTTGCACAATATTTAATGGCTTATTTCAAAGATATATCTTGGCTTTGGCATTTAAGATTTGGACACTTAAATTTTGGTGGTTTAAAATTGCTTTCTTCCAAAAATATTGTGAAAGGTGTTTGCTTGGAAAATAATTTAGAAAAAGGTTTCCTAAAGAATCAACTACAAGAGCAAGAAGACCGCTTGAATTAATCCATACTGATGTGTGTGGTCCAATCACTCCAAGTTCATTTGGTAAGAACAAATATTTTCTTCTATTCATTAATGATTATTCAAGAAAAACTTGGGTATATTTTTTGAAGAAAAAATATGAAGTTTTTGGAATCTTCAAGAAATTAAAAGCACTTGTTGAAAAAGAAAGTGAACGTGAAATTATGTCTATGAGATCCGATCGAGGAGGTGAATTCTTATCAAAAGATTTCAAAGAATTCTGCAAAAATAATGGAATTCGTCGACCTCTAATGGTTCCAAGAACTCCTCAACAAAATGGTGTAGTAGAAACAAATAATAGAACCATCATCAACATGGCTCGAAGCATGTTGAAGAGCAAGAAGATGCCCAAAGAATTTTGGGCCAAATCAGTAGCAAGTGCTGTTTACTTATCAAACCGATCTCATTCGAGAAGTGTTTGGGGCAAAACTCCTCAAGAAACTTGGAGTGGTAGAAAGCTCAGTGTTTCACATTTAAGAGTCTTTGGAAGCATCGCCTACGCCCATGTTCCCGAAGAAAGAAGAACCAAGCTCAATGATAGGAGCAAGAAGCCTATCTTCATTAGCTATAACACAAGTTCCAAAGGTTATAAGCTTTACAACCCAACAAATTGCAAGATTGTCATTAGTCGAGATGTAGAGTTCGATGAAGAATGCATGTGGGATTCGAATGCTCAAGATGAAGACTATGACACTATGTTTTTCTTTGAAGAAGAAGAAGATCCAAGAAGAGAAGTTAGGGATGAAAATGAAGAACCACATACCCCACTTCATTCACTATTGCCATTGAAAAGCTCATCTCCTTCAAGCTGAAGTTCAAATGAAAGTTCAAGTACAAATGCAAATGGAACATCAATTGAAGCAACAAGCCAAACTACAAGTTCAAGTGAAAGGATTCCAAGAACAAGAGACTTAGAAGAGCTTTATGAGGTAACCCAACCTCTAAATAATTTTGATGTAACTCTTTTTTGTCTTCTTTTCGAATGTGAACCAATAGATTTTGAAGAAGCTATCCAAAACAAGAAGTTGAGAGATGCCATGGATAAAGAAATGAAGTCAATCATAAAAAACTACATGTGAAAACTTTCTAATCTTCCACAAGAAAAAAAAACTATAGGAGTAAAGTGGGTGTACAAAGCAAAGAAGAAGGCCCAAGGAGAGATAGAAAGATACAAGGCAAGATTGGTTGCTAAAAGTTATAGTCAAAGGCAAGGAATTGACTACGATGAGATATTTGTTCCTATCGCTCTCTTAGAAACTATAAGATTAATTCTTTCTTTAGCTGCCCAAAATAAATGGAACATTTATTAAATGGATGTCAAGTCTACATTCTTGAATGGATATCTTGAAGAAAAGGTTTATGTTGGATAACCTCTAGGCTATGTGGTAAAAGGACATGAAGATAAGGTCCTAAAATTGAAGAAGGTCCTTTATGGGTTAAAGCAAGCACCAAGAGCATGGAATAGCAAAATTGACAAATATTTTTAAGAAAATGATATCAAGAAATGTCCTCATGAACATGCTCTCTATGTAAAAGTGCAAAATGATGATATTATGATTGTTTGTTTGTATGTAGATGATTTAATCTTCATAGGTAATAATCTAAGATTGTTTGAAGAAATCAAGAGAACTATGACCAAAGAGTTTGAGGTGATCGACATTGGGCTCATGTCATACTACCTTGGCATTGAAGTCAAGCAAGAAGAAAATGAAATTTTCATCTCTCAAGAAGCATATGCAAAAGAAGTGCTCAAGAAGTTCAACATGAACAATTTTAAGCCCATAAGCACTCCCATGGAGTGTGAAGTCAAACTATCAAAGTTTGATGAAGAAGAAAGAGTAGATCCAACTCTTTTCAAGAGCCTAATTGGAAGTCTATGCTACCTAACATGCACTAGGCCAGATATTCTCTATGCAGTTAGAATTGTTAGTCGTTACATGGAATCTCCAACAAATAATCACCTAAAGGCTGTAAAGAGAATTCTTAGATATATCAAAAAATACGTAGCTTAGAAATTTGCTGAAAGAATTGAAGATGCCACCACAAACAACAACAGAATCTATGTTGATAACAAGTCTGCTATTGCATTGGCAAAGAATCCTGTGTTCCATGATAGAAGCAAGCACATAGACACACGCTACCACTTCATAAGAGAATACATCACAAAGAAGGAAGTTGTAGTCAAACATGTGAGCACTCATGACCAAGTTGCAGACATCTTCACGAAGCCACTCAAACAAGTTTTTCTCAAGCTGCGAAGACTTCTTAGAGTTTCACCAAATCAAATTTAAGGGAGAGTGTTGAAATATTAAACTTGATTTCTAGAAGTCTTTTAAATCTTCTAGATTGTCTTTAGACTTTTTCTTGTTGTACTAATAAATGCGTAGTAGTTGTAGAAGATTATTAAATAAAAGTGAGACTAATAAATGTAAGTAAATATGAGTTGTGATTTTGTAGGTGTGAGACTAATTAATGTAGGTAGTTGGGAAGTGATTTAATGGAAAAAAAAAACAAAAATAATAATAAAAGAAGTCATCAAGCAAATTCATAAGTAAGTTTAAGATATAAACTTGAGTAACTATTCTCCTAAAGCTCTTCCTCTTATATATTTTTCTCCTAAAATCATCTCTTATAAAAGCCCACCATACAACAGTAATAGAAAAAATTACTAGAAGGTTTGGTCACTATTTTCGCTTCATACTCTCGTGACAAAACCCTTAAAGAAACATACCTGACGGCGATAGCTTAAGAGAAACTCAAAAACTTGGTCTGGACTAGAGCAAACATGACGTTGTTGACTAGTAGGAGATCAACCCTAGATGACGTGAGAGCTTGCTGCAACAATGGAGGACAAGGTCTGGATAACTTCAACGATGGGAGGACAACTGTGTAGAGAAAAAAAAAGTGATGGGCAACCTAGGTCTTTAAAAAAATTAAGTAATTTAGTTAAGAGGAATAAATAAATAAAAAATGTTATATATTTTTCTTGACAGTTTTTTTTAAAGCTGTGTTTTTGAAAAACTCACTACGTATTATACCTTGTCCATTTTTTAAAAAATTGACAATAAATTTATGTCAAGAAAAATCACTTTTGTAGTAGTATGTGAAAAGAGACCATGACAATGGAAGCTTACATTGGTGCAGCTAGAGACCTTATTAACCATGTAATTGCAGTTGGTGACATGATTAATCCACGGGGAACAAGTGTTCTATGTGCTTGGTTTAGATTTGACTTATACTTCTCTTGTGACAAATATAACAAACAAGAAACATATTCCCAACTTGGATGCGGTGTTCTCTAGGATGCGCACTTATGAGCAGCAGTTACAAAGAATAAATATGTCTAATCAAATGTTGGTTCAAGCAAATCTTGCAAAATCATTCGACAATTCAAGTATTACACCCTCACAGTTTTCCCATCGTTCTTCTTTTCCTTTATTTCATAATTTTCTTGCATTTTCTTATCCTAATTTACCTTTTTCAGCTTTATTGTCCAATACTGTGCATAACCAAACAATGACATCACAACATGCTTTTTCTTACTCACCTATCCAGCTTTATACTCAACCTACAATACAAGTACCAATAGAACAAAACTACACCTCTAAAAGACCATTTTCTCCATCACCATTTTATACATGTACAAACCTTTTTGTCACTTTACCATCACTAGGACGACAACATGTAACACCAAATACAAACCTACAAGAATACATTAAGTTAAGTATGCTAGAGTAAATAGTTTGTTATTAATATGTAACCAACTTATATACGTGTACAAGTGAAAATGGATAATATTGTGCATATCTATCATATTACTTCTCAATAATAATCAACTTGTTCATTCTTTTGATATTATTGTTTACACTTCTCTCTCGTACTCTTAGTTTACTTTTGTGTATGGTATCAGAGCTAAGGATTTCATGAATCATAGAGAGTTTGAATCAAGAAGTTAATCAAATAACACTTGAAGATCAAGACAAGAACAAGCAATTGAATGTGATGAAGAACTCACTCAGAGATGAAGCTTCTATCACAAAACAACTTGCTCAATTTTTTGCAGTAATTCCTCCTACAAATGTGTCTATTGGGATCAACCTTGACCAAAGTAATTTCTCATCTAAAGAGAGCAACTTATGAGTCTGATCATGGCATATGGAGTTGAGGACTTTGTTAATGGTCAGCAATATGAACCTTTGATATTTCTTGAGGTAAGCACCTTACTAATCCAGGATATGTTTTTTGGACTAGAGTGAATGGTGTTATTAAAAGCTGGATATATGGATCTATTACCAGTAGAATGAATTTTGTGGTTTCACGTAAGAAAAATGCCTTTGATATGTGGAAAAGTTTGGAATTTGATTTTGCTAATTCCAGCTGTGCTAGGGTTATGTAATTAAAATTACAATTGCAAACAGTACGAAAGGATTAATTGTCGATAAATGACAATTTTGATAAGACAAAAAGTATTACTGATGAATTGGAGGCAATTAGTAGGCCTGTTGATAATGAAGACTTAATTATCACAATTTGTAGTGGTTTAGAGCCACGGTACAATCATTGTATGTGTTCCTTGAACAACAAAGGTGGGAAGTTGGAATTGGAAGAAGCTAAGAGCAGGTTACTTTCATATGAGTCTTCTTGCACAACAAGAAAAGATTAAAGAGAACTTAGTGTGTTAGGCAAATCTTGCTATTGTCAAGAACAAAGGAAATTCTCAAAACATGTCTAGTAATAATGGTAACAATTTTCAAGGTCAAGGTCCTAGTAGAGGAAGGTATAATAATAATAGAGGTCAAAGACGTGGTGTGTAATGCCAGTTCTGTTACAAAACTTGTCACGTAGCATCTCAGTGTTATTCTTTAAAGAACATGCTCACTAGTGGACATAATCACAATTCCAATGGAAGGGGTCAAGCTAGTGCTTTTGTTACATCCTCGGTGGAAATGAAGTTTCTTGTGAAAATTCTTGGGTGTTGGATAGTAGACCTACACATCATGTGACAAATGATGCAAGAATGCTTTCTAATCTATTAGGATATGCTGGATCTGATGGAGTGCTTGTACGAAATGGTGGTAAAGTTCCTATAACCTTCACTGGTTCCACTATTTTATCTGATAGTAATAACACTATTTTACATTTAAATAATGTTTTGCATGTTCCTGCTATGACAACAAAGCTAGTTTCTGCACATAAACTTTGTAAGGATAATTCTATTTTTATGGAAATTCATGATGATTGCTTCTTTGTCAAGGACAATCTTAAGAGGAGAATCCTTTTTCAAGGACTCATAGATGATGGTATATACAAGTTCTAGAAACCTCGCCTAAGGTTGCGTTTTTAGCTACTAGTTTGGTATGGCACAACAGACTTGGGCATGCTTTATAGCCTGTTGTAGATAAAGTTATGAGAATATGTGGAATAAGTGCATCTAATAGCACCGAGTTATCTTCTACTTGTACTGTTTGTTCTCTTACAAAGTCTGATAGACTTCCTTATCCTTCAAAGCATGTAAATACTAGTAAACCTTTTGAGTTGTTGTATTTTGACATTTTGGGGCCCTCTCCATTTCTTGGATGTAACGGTGAAATATTTTTTTTTATTCATATAATGGATGACTGTATAAGGTTTCAATGGTTGTATTTTCTTGAAACTAGAGATCAAGCTATGGCAATATTCATGAAGTTTAAGGCTATGATTGAGCTTCAATTTAGCACCATTATTAAACAAGTACAATGTGATAGGGCTGCTGAGTTTAAGCCTCTTATGCTCTTGCTTGAATCTTGTGGTATTATTTTTAGGGTTACCTGTCCTCATTCCTCATCTCAAAATGGCATGATTGAGTCTCGACATCGTCAAGCTGTGGATACAAGTCCTAGTTTTCTTTTAAAATCTAATGTTCCAACCAAGTATTGGCCTTTGGCTTTTTGTAGTGCTGTTTATACAATCAATAAATGTCTTTCTAAAATGCTTAAGTATGAGTCACCTTATTCCTTTTTTTTTTCTTGCTTGCCTTACTACTCTTTTCTTAAATTTTTTGGATGTATGTGTTTTACTTGTTTAAGGTCATACGCCATACACAAGCTTCTTGCACATTCTGCTATTTGCACATTTTTGGGTTATGCACCAACTCAACATGGGTATGTTTGTTTGGATATGACTACTCACAAGATTTTGGTTAATCAGAATGTTTTGTTTGTTGAGTTAGAATTTCCCTTTCTTAAATCCCATTCTTTATCCAATGGTTCTTCAACTATGTCCACTGAGTCTAAGTTGCATATTCCAAGTTAGTTGCCCATGTTACCAATTTTACTGTGTTATGTTAATTCAGGTCTGATACAGCCTGCTATGCAGTCTCCTAATAGTCATAATAGTCATTTTCAGTTGGTGACTAGTCTTACGAGTAATGGTGCTTTATCTACCATGCAATTTTTTGCAACTGACTTAGTTACTATGTTAAGTCCTAAGATTGTTGGGTCATTTTCTCCATCTACTCTTATGCTTGGTCCTGCATTGTCCTGTCCATATCAAGTGTCAACTACGTCTTCTTCTAATTTTTCTTATAACTATATTGTACCGTTGGTCTCTTCAAAAGAGTGTTCTAAGTTTTCTTGTGATTTTATTGTGGTGTTACTTGCAATTTCTCATGAAGAGGTGTTACCTTCTGTTCCACCTCTCTCTACAAAATCTCATGTGTCTAATAATCATCACATGCTCACTTGAGGGAACACAAGTAAGCTCAAGCCTAAAGTTTTTTCCACTACTAAACTGTTGGTTGATCCTAAGAAGTTTAGTGATGTTTGTATGCATTCTAAATGGAGACAGGCGATGCATGGGGAATATAGTTCTCTCATGCGCAATAAGACTTGGATTTTAGTTGACCCCTCACCTAATGCCAAGATTATTGGTAATCTCTGGCTTTATAGAACCAAGGAAAAGCATGATGGTACACTTGATAAATACAAGGCTTGATTGGTTGCTCAAGATTATCTTCAAACACCTAGTTTGGATTTTACTGAGATGTATAGTCCCGTTGTCAATATGACTTCAGTTCATATCATTCTTACTATCGCTTTATTTTTTTGTTGGGATATTCGTAAACTTGATGTTAATAATGCTTTTCTCAATGGGGATCTTGAGGAAGATGTGTTTAGGCCACAACCTCCTAGCTTTGAAGATCCATTACATCCCAATCGAGTATGTAAGCTTCAGAAGGCATTATATGGCCTTAAACAGGCACCCAGGGCAGGTTTCATAAGCTTCAACAATGTCTTCAATCTTGGGGTTTTGTTAATACCAAGAGTGACACTAGCTTGTTTGCTAGGAGAACTACTTCAAGTGTGGATGTTTGTTCTAGTGTATGTGGATGATGTAATTTTCACTGGGTTTCATTCTAGTGAAATGCAAAAGTTTGTTGATGATTTGCATAGGAAGTTTACTCTCAAGGATTTAGGATTTTTGAAATTTTTCCTTAGTCTTGAGGTAACTTCTCTATCGTCTGGATTTCATCTTAGTCAATCTAAGTATATTCTTGAATCACTTAAGCGTGCTGGCTTGGAATCATTTAAAGCAGTCAGTTCTCTTATGGTGTCTGGTAGTCTTCTTAGTAAATCTGATAATGAGCATTTATTTGATCCTTCTCATTATCGTAGTTTAGTTGGAGTCATGCAGTACTGTGTAATTACTCGTCCTGATATTACTTTTGCTGTAAGCAAATTATGTCAATTTCTTATGCAACCTATTGATGTACATTTTGAAGCGACTAAGTGAGTGCTTCACTATCTTAAGTGTACTTCTCAATTAGGACTTAAGTTGTTTAAACCTCAATCTTTGGATTTGATAGATTATATTGATTCTAACTTAGCATCATATCCAGATGATAGAAGGAGTGTTACTGATCATTGTGTTTTCTTTGGAGGAAACTTAGTCTAATGGAAATCTTGTAAATAACGAGTGTTTTTCGGTCCTCTGCTGAGGTTGAGTATAAGTCCATTGTTGGGGGAGTAGTTGAGTTGTATGGATTAAATATTTGTTGTTTGAATTAGGAGTTGCTTTGGATGGAGTTCCTAAACTGATTTGTGAATTGCTTTGCACATAGCTCGTAATCCAATTCAGCATGCTCGAAACAAGCATATTAAAATCGATTATCATTTTATGAGAGACCATATAATAAACAAAGCATTGAACATTGAGCATTGTAGTTCTGAGTATCAATTAGCAGATGCACTTACAAAACTTTTACTTGCTACTAATTTTGGACAATTGAGAAACAAACTTATGGTCTTGAATAGACTTTAAGTTTGAGAGGGAGTACAAGAATATCTTAAGTTAAGTATGCTGAAGTAAATAGTTTGTTATTAATTTGTAACTAACTTGTATACTTGTACAAATGAGACTGGTTAGCATTGTGTATATATATATCAGATTACTTCGCAATAAAAATCAACTTGTTCATTCTCTTGATATTACTATTTATACTTTTCTCTCGTACTTTCAGTTTACTTTTGTGTAAAACCCATAATTTCCACCCAATATTCGTCCAATACCACCACCTAGTTATCCTTGGCAGCTTGCCTCTCAACCACTCAATACTTGTTCCAATGATACTAAACCATAATGTCAGATATATGCGGGTGAAAAATGTGGTCTCTTAAGCCACTTCATAAAAAAAAAAAAAAAAAAATCATTAAATTTTTTCTACCGATATAAAGTTGAATTTTCTCCCGGTAAGAAAAATTAATAATAATAATTTTATCACTATCAATGCTCTCATTAGAAGCATCACTCTTAATTATACTCTCATTTTTACTTGCATCATTTTTCATGTGATGTGTGTAAATTTTATTTTCTCATTAACTTTTTAAAAAATAAAAAATATTATAAAAAATGAAAAGTATGATAAAAAAAAAAAGTAAAATTTACACATATTAGTTAAAGATGATGTTAGTGAAATTAAAATTATAATTGAGAGTCGTAAGAATCTCTTCATTGCCCGCAAGCATTTCACAGCTACGTGGCATGTCAATAGTAACCCTCAAATAGTTAATTTAGTTGGTCCACCTGTCTTATGCACTTTAAGATTGTTATCTAAGTTATGATACACTTACGAAATGACTTGAGATGAATAGTTGTTACTTTTTATATAACAATGTTTTAGAAAAGATAAGCATTAGAGGAATCCCTAAGCGTTAATAACCCTCAGGTTATTTGGAAAAAACGAACTTGTACAGTTCAGAAAAAGTTCAATTTAATAATAAAAAAAATTAATAATCGATGCCATCTCTTAATTTAATTTTCAGTCGGGGATACTTACAGCAAAAACTTTGAGTTCAAATGAGATCTGTATTATTGTTAAATAAGTTGTATAGATTTGGGATGGATCAATTCAGCTATATTAATTATTGTTAAATAAGTTGAATTGATAAATTAATAAATAAAACATATTAATTGTAAAAGTGTGCATATTTAATTTACTAGTTATTAGGACATGCTTTGCACATGAAAATAACCACTTGTTGTTGAAATAAAAAAAGTATTTTAAATTATGAAAAATTCATTTATATCATAACAATTTATTAATTTAACTCAATAAAGGTAAAATTAAATTGATTAAATGAATAATACGTATGTGTATTAGACATCAATTTTTATTAGTGATATTTAATTATCATATATTTATATCTTAGAAAAATAATATTATAAAAAAAAAAAATTAAATAAAGCATATGCCAATTAAAAAAAAATATTGAAAGAATGATGGGTATGAAGAGGTTTTGAAGCTTAAAACTAAAGTTGAGCCACCTAATCAATATAAAATTTAATTTTTTAAAAAGTTTTTATGCATTATAAAAAAACTAAATACAATAAACAAAAATATTCATTTTTATTTGATTAGCAATTGATAGGAAGAGATTTGATTTAGGACACAAAGAATGAGAAGGAAAAAAAAAAAAAAAGTTTCTATGAAATTTCAACCCCACATGTGTATACTCCTCGTGCTATGCATGCAAAGTATACACATGCTATAACTTATAGTTAACTAATAAGCTAAATCAACTAATTAATTATTTAAGAGCATAATAAAAATTCAATTTTAGTCCATTTCAAATTTTAAAAAGTGCATATTTTTCAATTACACACACTAACTTTTTAATTAAATATCTAACATAAAAAAAAAAAATGTGATGTTTGCTTAAGAAAAAAGTATAATATAATTAAAAATACAGAAGGAAATTTTTTTTCAAAAAAATTAACTTATTTAACAACAAAATATTGGTGACCCAAAAAAATTCAATAAGCAAAAAAAAAAAAAAAAAAATCCCAACCATCATGGTGTAAAAAATTAGGGCCACTAATTCATAGAAAAATTCAAGAAAACAAAACAAATATACACCAAAGCAAGAATTAAATAAAAAAAATTATGTGTAAATTATCTATAAAGAACAAAATAAAAATAATTGAGATCAATAGATGATAAAGCAGGCTATGGTCAGTTAACAACAAAACAAGACAAGCAACATTAAATAAAATAAAAAAAAAGCTTAAATTGTTCAATGACAAATATATAAGCTCCTTCAGGCACCAACATGGAACTCAAAAAACTAAAATATGAATATTCATAAGTCTATCTATCTCTCTATGAGTGTCTATCAGCTTATAAAATTATAGGGCTATGATCTTTCACAGTTGAATTTTTTTTAAGCAATATATGTAAATATATGACAATCATTTTGATTCTAATGTATCGATTAAAAGAAAAGAGAAACTTTAAACAAACTTAATCAATTTTAGTTTGTATGAGGTGGCAAAATTACATTATACTTATAGTAGGAGAATTTTTTTTTTTTTATTTCCTTTCTACCCTTGGTCTGCTTTCCTTAATTAGGTTCCATTATGGTGGACAAGAGACAATAAAAGTTGTAATGTTAAAGAAATTATCTATATCTACTCTAAATGAGGGAATTTAGCCTTGAATAACAAAAAGTCCAAAATGCCCCTCATGTTAATAATTTGATAATAGTATCCTTAAAATCCTATGTAACTATCACAAACAATGACTAAAATACCCCACAGTGCTATTAAAAATATTTATTAAAACAAAATGCATGAATATTTATTATGAACATTTGTTTCAAATGCTTTATAAGACAAAAGCATGAGTATATTATAATAAATTAAATTGATAACGGTTTAATGTTATTAACATTAAAAATCGATAAAATAAGGATAGTTTTTTACATTATTACAATTAACTTTATAACGGTTATTACAATTATTATTTTATGATTAAGTTGGATAATTGCCTTTATATCTTTTTAGAAAGAACACGGTTGAAAAGAAAATATCAATAATGAAAACATAGCTTTAATAATCAATAGGTGTAATGAAAGGTATTTCACCTACATGCTAATACGTAGTATGAGTTATATGAGTAATGAAACATTTACGAAAATAAAAAAGACAAGTACAATGAAAAATCTTTATCTAAATATATTAACTAAAAAAAATAAAGCAAATTCAAAGAACTAATAAATTGATGAAACTATCTTTCGTAAAGAATTTAAAATTTTGGATGAAACGTTTTAAAATTATATTAAATTAAACACTAAAGAAATTAACTCTTGTCAAGTATTACTTTATTTTATATTTATATCAGTAAATACGTGCATCAAATCTAGACATAAATATTTTTATATTGTAATATATGTGTTTGGGTAATGTAATGTTTGCATAAATCTTTTGTTGTGATAACTAATCTTTTGCATACATCATATGTGCAGAAATTCGAGAAAGAAGTTCTCTTACCAAGAATACCACTTGCACCTCTTGAGAATGAAGATTATCCATTTCAATTTAAGAGGAAGCAATTTTCAATACATTTATGTTTTACAATGACAATTAACAAAACACAATGATAAATAATACCACATGTTGGCATTTATCAACCTAAGTATGTCTTCTCTCATGGTCAACTTTATGTAGCATTGTCTAGAGGTACTTCAAGGGATACAACTAAAGTTTTGGTGTTATCAGAAAGAACGGAAAATAAAGATTCAGCATACACAAAAAATATTGTTTACAAAGAGGTCCTTACGATAACTAGGTAAATCCTTTTTTACTTAAATTATTTAAATTCAAAAAAAATTATTAAAAAAAAAAATTTAAATTCATTTGTATATGTTAATAATTTTTTTAAAATTTTTTCTAGCGAAGATTTGGTGCCCACATTGGAGAGAACTTTATAAGCCACCTACAAGTCAATGTTTAAAATAAAGAAGTTTATAAATTTATGTAACTAGCAATGTAATGACTATGTAAGAGTAATTATGGGGAGTCATTTTGTGTAGTATTTTCTAATATATTGTATGACGGCTCATGTAAAATATTTGTAGCTTTTTTTAACAGAGGGATCAAATTGTTCGTTAAATTTATAAAGAAAATGAAATTCATAAAAATTGTTTATGATAATTTAATAATTTAGTATATTTATGGTAGTAATTTAATAATATTTAAATATAACACTATTAAATGAAATAAACATACATTATATTTATGGTTCTTATTGTAATAAATTATAAAATCTTGCAATATAAAATCATATAATTAATCTTTATTAGCAAGTGGTCCACAATTAGTTTAATATATAAACTTTTAAATTTAAATATCAATTAAATATTAACTTTATCATTTTTGACACTTTATAAATAAATGAATTTGTAAAGGAGTATGCAAAATTTCTAATATTAAGTTATAAATAAATAAATTTGTAAAGAAGTAGGCAAAATTTGTTTTTCCTCCCTTAGTTGTCCAATTAACAAACATAAGCAAAAATAAAATTATGAGAAACTTGGCAGTGAATTACCTAATTAGCAAATATTCAGAGAAAAACACCATTTTTACTTAAATAGCAAACATGAGCTACAAAATGCACAGATTTGAAATTACTTTGGCCATATTAATTACAAATTTATCCTCGAGTTAATATTCTTCTTCTAATGCACAAATCGTGAGTGTTTTTGTCTGATTTCATAACAAATCGCCTCCTTCTCAAACTCAGTGACCTTCATTCTGATTTCAGATTGCCTCCCTCTCAATTCCCTCACAGACTGCTCCATTAGCACAACCCAAACTCGCTTTCATTGACTCACTAGCAAATATCATCCTTAAGTTGATTTAATATAGCGTTAAGTATTCCCTCTATTAACAGATAGTTAGATATCACTTTCATCATCCCAAAATAGAACTCGTGCATCACCTCTATTATAGAACCTGTTAAAACTATTCAAAGAATACATAAAACATCAAAATAATCAGAATAAAAAAATATAGCAAAATTTGAATGTACAGTTTACATGCAAAAATAAATATGAATGTATGCATTACATTAAGAAATTTTAAGTTAACCTACTATAAAAACAACAGCAGTAATCAGTAATCAGAATAAAAAATTTGAATGTACAGTTTACATGCAAAAATAAATGTAAATGTACGCATTACATTAAGAAATTTTAAGTCAAACTACTATAAAAATAGCAGCAGTAATTAGAATAAAAAATTTGAATGTATAGCTTACATGCAAAAATAAATGTAAATGTACGCATTACATTAAAAAATTTTAAAATCATGAAATATCTTATGTCTCTATTTCCATTATTTCTTGATTTTTTTCTTTGGTTTTTTATGATTTATATCATTTTACAATATATTTTTATTGTATGTAAGGGTTACATTCATATTTGATTTGTATGTAAATGTTAGATTTAAATTTTTAAACTTGAAACACTCAAGAGTTGAAAATGTCATTTGGGCTTTATTAAAACACAGTCGTTTTGCTATTTTGAGTAAAAAATATAGTTTCTCTCTTTTCTGTGCTATCTCAGGTAATTAATACAAAACTTGGAGAAATGCTAAAGTGAAAAAAAAATATTAATATTGATCTTAAAATTTATCTAGTAGTACAAGTATTATGCCAAAATTATTATTAAAATTCAATCTGTCAGGGCTAAAAATAGTTTAGTCTCTAATATAACATCCAAACTACAAGTAATTATAATATTATTTTTTAAATAAATATTATTTTTCTTGAAATTAAAAATTAAAAAATTAAAATATTATTTAATGAAAAGTATTTAGTCTCTAACTATAACTTCCAAACTACATCTTCAAAATTCTATTTTCATTATAACTTCCCAACTACATCTTCAAAATTCTACCTTTTTTAATAATTTAATATTGTAACTCTTCAATTAAAGTGATCTTGTAACTCCTAACATACCATAATATAAATTATATTAATTTTTCCATTTAATACGTATATTCAATTGCAAACGTAAATGGATTTAGTGTGATTCATAAGTTCTATTCATTACTATAAATTTGGCTTTATAGGACGATCACTGGCCGTCCTATAAGTCTTATAGGACAGCCAGTGGCCGTCTTATAAAGTCCCGTCCTAAAAAAATCGAAAAAAATAGGACGTTCACGGAGCGTCTTATAAAAAAAATTTATAGGACGGTCACTGGCCGTCCTATAAAATTCTTTTAAGACGGCCACTGACCGTCTTATAAAATTCTTTTAGGACGGCCATAAAAAAAATAAAAAAAAAATTCTTTTAGGACGGCTACTAAAAATTCTTTTAGGACGGCTACTGACCGTCCTAAAAGAATTTTAGTAGCCGTCCTAAAAGAATTATTATTTTTTTTTTTGTGTTCGTCAAGTACTGAAATCTATATATAATATGTACAATTTATTTTATTCTAGAAACACGAATACAATTTATGAATAATATTTTTAATTAAAGATATAACCAATTAAAAAGAAAAAAAAATTGGCGCCGCTTTCAATTTTTCTTTTCCCGCTTTAGTTTTTCAATTCCCTCTTTCTTTTAGGACTCAACCTGACAATCAAAATTCAACCCATAGATTCACAATAAGAAACTACCAAACCAAATATCATTAATACTCAACATTAAGATTGATACTCATAACAGAAATGCAAAGAAAATGGCCAAAAATGGGCGAAAAAATGGCAAAGGAAAATCAAGAAAGGAGAATAATCAGAGTGAGCGAAAGGAAACAAAGAAATCAAATGTCCAACTATTTAAAGAAAAAAATAATTATTAAAGTCGAGCAAAATATAAATATCAACCCAAAGTAGAGAATATATATATATTTAAAAAAAATTACCAAAGATTAGCTTAAAAATAAAACAAATAATAAGTGCATAATAAATAGTCAAAGTCTTCACATGCTACCAGCTTTGCTAGCAAAAACCAATTATTATTGGTGGTGATATTGAAGGGGATGAGGATAAGGATGAGTGTCTTGGTGAGAAAGAGGAGGAGAGGAAGAAGGACGAGGGATTGATTTTTTTTAACTTAAAATGAGTTAGGTTCACTTGAGAGGAGAAATATATATAAGTAAAAAAAATTACACTCATTCTTTTAGGATAAACAAAAAAAAAAAAAAAACTGAAACTATTAGCCGTCCTAAAAGAATTTTTTTTAAGACGGCTAATAGCCGTCCTATAAAGTTTCGCCTAATTTTTTCCGTAATAGCCGTCCTATATTTCTTATAAGACGGACCTATACTTGAGACCGTCCTATTTGTTTCTCACTCTAAATTATAAGCCGTCCTATATTGCCCAAATTGTAGTAGTAATTGTATAATGCTATTATTCTTGAAATGAAAATTTAAATTAAACAATATTATTTAAATAAAATTTTTTTTGTAACATTCCGATATTTTTAAAACTTAAATAAATCACAAAAGTGACATTTATAAATAAAGGTTCAAAATCTACCTAATTTATACGTTAGAATCCAAAATTCAAAACCAACATCTTAATGAGTTACAAAATAATTTGGAGCCTAATATAACTTTTTCTTTTTAAACTCAAGTGTTGCCTAAAGGGACTAACTAACTTTTAAAGATATTGTCAAATCTTCCACATGGAGTTTCCTAAAAATGGTAAATAAAAGTAAACTCACAATACAAGGAATATTAAGCAATTATATGTAATAAACAATTTATTCAAGATAAATAACATGTCAATGCTCATATTTTTAATATGAATGTCAATAATATTCTCATACTTAAATAATAATCTTTGAAGTCATATTTCAAATAATGTTGTGACCCGAAATAAAATATACAAAAACTTATTTTTTTTAATAGATAATTATTCATAGCAAAACGTTCAAAAATGATCTTTTTCAATATGTCACGACTCATAACAAAACTTTTTAAAACTATATTTTATAGAATGCCATGAACTTTATCGTATGAATAGTGAAGCAAATATAAAATGTCACCCATCGGCAACCAATATAATACGTCACCCGTCGACTACAAAAACAATAAATCACTTATCGGTAATTAGCACACATGAAAGGTAAGTACAAGTGAGTCATAAAAATCATAGGATCAAAGCTAAAATTTCATAAAAAATTCACACATGCAAAAATACGTCCAAATCATATGGTAAGGAATCAAATGCCCTTGGGTATCCAAGGACACCTTCCCCACATAGCTCAAAACAAATATAATATACTCCCAATTAGAGTCCGATCATAACTATGATTAAAAACATTCTATCAAAATCATTTCAAAAATATGTTTGATTTATAGTCGAAAGCATAATTCAGAATATGAGGTTTCAACATAAAAAAGTTTTGAGTGTCAAGTATATGAACATGCTTATACCAATACTAAATAATCAATAATCAAATGGATATTTTAAAACTCATAAATCTTGAGAGTAAGATATTCATAAGTAGAAAGTAATTTATAATTATATTTTTGATATAGGTAGAACAATATATGGGTAAAATATAGTAAGTCTAGTACAATTTAACAAATATTATTATCAAATATTTAATTGTTAAATTGTACTAATTTAGTTGTGAGACTTTACAACCTTACTGACCTATAAGGTAGATAAAGTATTTCATGTGGATGATACAAAAGCTAAAGGTGTATAGCTAATCATGACATTAAGTGATATATTTTATTATAAGTTGAGAGTTAAGTATGATGAATATTTATAAATTTTACATTTCAAATTTTAAGCAAAGTACTAATATACAAAACAAATAATTTCTTATACTCTTACTAAATGTTTAGTAGTCTAAATATATGAATAAATTTGTTGATATTGAAATATATCTATGTAAGTATGCATGTATACACATACATGTATGTATATTTTGTTATTGGTGTTTTGTTTTCAAATTGTTGTTTGCTTTGCTTACTTTGTAAGAATATGTTTGAAGTCATTGGTTCCAATTAGTTTATGAACATGGCCTTAATTTGTGATCTTAGTATTTATATCACTTCATTGACTTGTATGTATATTTATACGACTTGTACTTAATAACACTTTTTCTTCGTATTTTAAGTGAGGTAACTTGTACCTTTACATTAGTAGAATATTTAAGATTTTCTAACTATTTAGTGTCCAATAAAAAAATAATAATAATTTTGCACAACATAAAAGAAAGATTATATCACTACTTGTACATATTTTACATGGTAATTTTAATCTCATAATTTATATATAAATATACATTTTATGGTTGGGTATTTATATAAAGACATGAAAAGCTTTATAATGCTTATTAAATTGAATATTATTGTTTTAAACTAATTAGTGTAATGTTGTAAAACTTCGAGCTATAAAATTGTTTAATATATACGTGTGTGTGTGTGGGTAGCAAGTAGTACTAACAATTGTATAAAATAAAATTTGTATATTTCACAAAAATGTGCAAATGTTGGTAGGAACACTTTGTAAGTGATGTGATGTGTTCTATACTTCATGACATTAAGATTGAGTTATTTTTATAGATATGACACAAATTTATGTTCATCTAAGGGGACTATTATGCTTAATTTAATTATGTTGTATGGAATAAGATTGATGAATTTAGAGGACAAAATTCTTTTAAGGGGGAGGAATTGTAATATCCCAAAATTTTAAAATAATATTAATTATTAAAAAAAATGAATCATTTGAGAATAAGTTATAATTTTAAAATAGAATTATAAGTATAAATAAATCTTTTAAAGATAAAGCAGAAGGTAGGTTTGGATTTATTTTTCACGATATATTAGACTCTTATTTAATTAAAAAATAATTATAATAATAATAATTAGAAACTCCTAATTAGATTAGGTTTATCTACACATATAAACTCTTTATTAGACCAAAATATATAAATCTTTATTAGATCAAAGTAGAAACAAAAATCATACGCCAATTCTTTTTATATATGTCTCTCACAACAACAATTACAAGAGAAAAGAAGTTTATCAAGTAAACTAGGTAAACTTGTTAATTACTTTCCCTCACTTCACTTTATTAGTTATGATTAAAAAAGTTTATGGTTGATGTTTAGAAATTTTCATAAGAAATTTTATAAAACAATTGTTTGCAAAATTTATGCAAAAGCTTGAAATAAATTATTCCAAAAACCTTATACTATTTAATAAAATTTTAAATTATTTATATATCAAATTAGACTTCTTGTTGAGTCCAAAGAATATTTATCATATATTAAATTTGTTATGAATTTTTGAGTTTTTTGTTTGGAATTTGTCAATTTCGAAACAACACTAATTTTAAGGTTTTTATATGTTTTTCGAATTCAATTTGAAGATGAAATTTTTATGTTTGAAATTAGACACAATAAAGAAATTTTTATCCTTAAAATTATTATAAAACTATATGCATTTTTTTTTTTTTTTAGTTTTACAAATTCTAAATTTTCTGTTGAAAATAGAAAACTTTATAAATTAGAATAGATTTATGGAATTAATTGGTGTTGTTATATATGTTAAAAATGTGTGAAATTTTTTATTATTTGTGTCTTATTTATGATGTATTAAAATTTTATAATTATTGGAAAAAATATACATATTTTACAAATTTTTAGTTTATAAGTATTCACTGTTGAAAGTTTTTTCCAGCGGATTTATATAACTAGTTTTAAAACCCGTTTTATCCATGAAAATAGATTCTAAAGTATTTGAAAATTTTTATGTATAATCATATTTAAGTTATAAAACTACTTAAAATTTTAATTTAATATGATTTTTTTATATTTTTCTAAAAATGTTTAAGTACAATAGTATTGTTGATTGTTTTATGATGACAGTTTAAAAAGTTAGTAAATAAAAACAATTTTAGTAATTAATATGCACTGAATTTTATTTGAAAATTTTACTGAACATTTAAAAGCATCTCTATGAAAATTATGTAAGATTTTGTAATATTATAACACCAATTAAATCTAAAATATATTATATAGTTTATGCTTATCTTGAAAATAATAATAACTTTGTGAATAAAAATATGAAATTTTTGGAAAAATAAGGGTTAGACATAAGAATTAAATTAATCCTGTTACATATATATATATAAGGGGACCACCTAACATATTATGAGAACTTAACAACTATACAATTATAATTTATTTAGGCTAAATTCAGTTGAATTAGTCGCTAATTTTAGCTATATTAGTTACTCATATCAAGTAAGTAGACTAATCCTACTTGTAATATTAAGTATTGTTTGTTTCATGTGTGAATGTTTTCATGGTAGTTCTCATTTATATGTTTTGTTTTGTGACCGTTATGGTTAAATAGATGTTATGGTATCATTTTTGTATGTATATGTGCTTTGTGTTTGCATAAATGATTATTGGTTATCTAGTATTGGTATAAGCATGTTCATATGCATGACATTCAAAAAAATTTATGTTGAAACCTCATGTTTTGAATTATACTTTTGACTTTAAAATCAAATAGATTTTTAAAAATGGTTTTGATAGAATGCTTTTGATCATCGTTATAGTTGGACTCTGATTGAAAGCATATTATATTTATTTTGGGCAATGTGGGGAGGTGTCCTTGAGTACCCAAGGGTATTTGGTTCCTTACCATATGATTTGAATGTATTTTTTTATGTGATAATTTGTTATAGAATTTTAACTTCGACCCTACAATTTTTATGACTCACTTGCACTTACCTTTCATGATTGCTAACCACCGACGAGAGATTTATTGTTTTGGTCGCCCACGAGTGACATATTGCATTGGTTGCTGATGGATGATATTTTGTATTGGCTCCACCATTCATACGATAAAGTTTATGACATTCTATAAAATATAGTTTTGAAAAATTTTGTTATAAGGCGTGATATAATGAGAAAAATCATTTTTGAACGTCTTGCTATGAGTAAGTAACAATCTATTAAAAAAAAATAAGTTTTTGTATGTTTAATTTCAGATCACGACATTGTTTGAAATATGATCTTCAAATATTATGGTTTAAGCAGTGATCATAATATTTCTCTTTCTTTCTCCATATTAAGTTATATTTATAACACTTAATATTATGCTTAAGATAGTTTATCATAGCTAAATTAATTTTATTAGCACTATGGGATCACATATACAAACTTACTCATTCAGCACACAAAAATAATAATAATTTCAGTTCATGAAACTGACAACAAATAAAGTGATATTCATATAAAATAGAACTTTATAAAATCACATGAACACTTCGGATTTGGCAATTGACTTGGTCCTCCATCTATTCAAAATTAAGTATATTGAATTTAAAATTGTATCTGTAATATCTTAATATTTTTAAAACTTAAATAAATTACAAAAATAAACATTTATAAAAAAAATTCAAAATCTACCTAATATAACTTTTTTCTTTTTAAATCCAAGTATTGTCTAAATGGACCAACGAAATTTAAAAGATGTTGCTAAATCCTCCTCATTAGATTTTCTGAAAAATGATAAATAAAATTTAGATGAGTGAAACCACTCAGTTAGTAAATTCATCATACAAAGAATATTAAGCGATCACGTATAATAATTAGTTTCTAACGTAACTTTTAAACTACAAGTTAACTGTATAATATTATTTTCCTTGAAATTAAAATTTTAAAAATTAAAGATATTATATAATGAAAAATAATTATTCTCTAACTATAACTTCCAAACTACATTTTAAAATTATTGAAACTGTTAAAATCTAAATTGAAAGTGTATAAACTTAATAATAAATTATAATGATTCAAGATAATTAGGAAATTATTACTTTTAAAAAGCACTAATAATAATTATGTAATTAGATGGTATTGGATATGGATTTTTAAAATTACTTATTAATCTCCCAATTTCTATTAATTGTAATTACATTGATTTTATTGATTAAATAGTAATAATCATATAATAGAATATAATATAAATATATATATTTAAAACATGGGTGACAAATCATATTAATTGAAAGGAAATTATTATTTTTACTTTTTAGTAATCACTAATACCAAATTAGTTTAATTTCTTTTAATAATTATCAAAAAATGGGTGATAAATCATATTAATCGAAAGAAATCTATCATAAATAAGTTACAAAGACTAAAAATGATAAACGGTTATACATTAAATAATTTACAACTCATTTAAATTATAAACGTTTTCTATAAAATAAAAAATGAGACATTAGTTAAAATAATTACCAAGAAAAAAACGTTATTAGTTAAAATATAAACGTTTTTTTTTTAAAATAGAGATATAAACGTTTACTGATTCTAATTTTTTTAAATTTAAAAATTAAAATTAAATTTAATTATTAAATATTTGATCATTAATACTATAATAATTATTGATAGTCTGTATATATATTATGTTTCCTTTCTATTCCTAACCTCTATCTATCATTATTATTGTCATTATCATTAACAAAGTTGAGACTGTTTCAATTCATCTACGTTTTTAATTCCTAACCTTCTTATTATTCTTTTCATATGTAAGCTTTCATCTATAACTATTCAAATTTCAAAACAGTTGACAATATATACTTAGTACCAACTTTACTTTCATCATACTCAAGCGATTACTATGAACTTTCTTTATCTTTTCTTTATTTAACAAGAAATGCAACATTTTATTTTAAAAAACCATATTCACGTAAAGTTAGATTTGATAATACTCTCCTTTTTTTGTTTTTGTTTCCCCTTCCATTGTCTGTCCAGTCCATCAAGTACTCAAATGAATATAATAGAGAATCATCCAGTAGAATGGACCATAAAAATTGTAGTGCTCCGTGTGACAAGTGTAGAAACATACAAAATGCTCTGTGTGACAAGCGTAGAAACATACAAAGCTGATAATCATCAATCTGGTCAACTTATGAAGGTTATATTAGTTGACTCAGAGGTAAGTAAATTAGTAAAAAAAATATTTTCCAATTAATTATATGTGATTCTACATATTAATCGAAATGGTTTTATTATTGAAACATGTATATTTTAATAACAAAGTTTTCTTTTAATTATATACTTATTATATTAATTCTTTTCTGGATTATTTTTTAAACAAATTATTTGTACTTACAGTTGTAAAGTATTCAAGGGACAAGAATAGAAGCTGTGATGTTCAATGAAGCTGTTGAAAAGTTCGGAGAAATTTTTGTTAAATACACATGCTACGAAATCTCAAAAGGAGAAATAAATCCCACAAATCCATCATATCAAAATGCACACAAGGACATTCAAATAACTTTGGAAGTAAATAGTATCATGAATAAAATAGAGGAAACAATTACCTATGACAAATTCTTGAAATGCTTCAAAACAATTAAAGATGTCATAGAGAATGATTTGCAAGAAAGAACATTTAAGAGTTAATAATGATATATTATGTTATTATTCATTTAATGACTTTCTATTATGTTATTATTTATTGAAATATTATATTTAAACTCTCAAAATAATACATACTATATAGGTATATTAGGTTGGGTTAAAGATGTGAAAGAATTAATTACGAAAAAGGAGAACAAAAGGAGAGCAAACTAAGAGACATGTTCATTGCGGATAATATGTAAATAAATTTATTATTATTATTATTATTATTATTATTATTATTTATTTTAAAGATATGTGTTTACTTAATGATTAATTACACCACATATTAATCACATGAAAAAAAAATTATCATTTAAATGGCATATAAAAGTGATTTTATTATATATATATATATATAGTTATATAGTTTACCTTTTAAATATATTAGTATTATTTTAATTTTTAAACATATATTTTCAAATTTTTTGAATAACCACAAAAATATTTTTTAGCTTTCAAATTGATATACCAAAAAATTTATATAAATTTTTTTTATCTCAATGTGAACTAAAATAAAAAAATTTGAATGAAACTTAAAATATTATTGTGACAGCACAACTATAAAAGTAACGTTATGGGGAGATCTAGCAGAAAATGAAGGAGCCATTTTTCAAGAAAAGATGAAAGAAAATAACATTGGCAATTTGTGCTTTTAAAGCTTCAGAATATAAAAAACTAAAAATATAACAATTATAATTAATGCTATTTAGATTACTTATACTTTAGTTAAAATAAAATATAAAAAACTAAAAATATAATATTTTAATCCAGGAAAAATTAGTCCCTTTTTTTCAATAAAGGTTATAGTTAGCAGTTTTCAGTGAGTGCACCGAGACATCCCAACTAGGTTGGCACCTCCTTAGCACCTTCTTCATGAAATCGCTCAACTATTAATATTATTAAATAACAATAAAATTTAAATTACAAATAAATGTTCTCAACAGAACCTGTAATTAGGTTTGTTGTTCGCATCTGAATGGATAAATGAAGTAGCGAAAGATGGGGCATTCCACCACCAAGTCGCTGTACATAAACTAGGAGCCCTAGAAGCTAAACTGTCAGCTGCAGCATTACCCTCCCTGTAAATATGTGAGCAGTGGAACTCCATGTTGGTTATTTTATCTAAACAATCCGCCCAAGCAGAATACCATCTCCAAGGTACCGAAGAAGATCGAGTATGAAAGAGAGCGACAACATATGTTGAGTCTGATTCCAACCATAGTCGCCTCCATCGAAATTGATATGCATATCTCACCGCCTGAATGGCTGCCGCTAGTTCAGCCTCAAAAGCATAAGATACTCCAAGTGGAATACAGAAACAACCCTTAACAAATGATCTGGAAGTTCTAAAAACACCTGCACAACCAGATAATCCTGGTGCTCCAAAAGCAGCACCATCTATATTAACTTTTATCCAACCCGAAGGCGGTGGCCTCCAAATGACCTCTATAATCCTTGGAGCCCGTCGTGGTATGCCTTGTATTCGAAGACGCTTAAGTACTTGTAGGTCGTCCACAGTATTTCTCATGGAACCACCCTGTGATAGACTCGCTTCACGAATAAAACGCCATACTGTGGCAAATGCTGACCTCAGAGTTGTCTTTTTGTTGTTAAACCGATAATCATTCCTAGTATTCCAAATCACCCAGATTACTGAGACGATTCCTGTTTTCCATAAATTAGCGAGCTGTGATCCAAACTCTATTGACATTGAAGTCTTCCATAAGTTTAGGATAGTGGAATCTGTGCATGGTCGTCTGCCAAAGAAGAAGCATAGGAGGTCCCAAAGTGCACCTGCAAAATGACAACTTAAAAAAAGATGTGACATAGTTTCCTCATTAGATCCACATAAAGAGCAACGAGAAGGGAAAAATTGTCCCCTCTTTTTTAACTGACAGTCCGTGGGAAGTTTATTTTGAATTGCACGCCATAACAAAATAGATCTTGATGGCGGTATGTAAGGAGCCCAAATAGCCTTACCCCAAATCTTGCGTTCCCCAACCATACGTAATGAATCATAAGCCTCTCTAGTTGTAACATCTCCCTTAATTGAGCTTGTCCAAACTCTTATGTCCGAACTAATCCCAACCACTGTTGACTGAATTTCTGAGGCAATATCTGGGTAGGAGACCATAAATTGTTGAGGCAGATGCCATCCGTCCTCGCTAAGGTAGTCCCCTACTACTGAATGTATCGGGGGATCTACAGGGGGGTTGTCCAACCTATCAATTAAAGGAGTACCTAACCAGTTGTCCGTCCAAAACTTTACTGTAGAATTTAATCCAACTAACCACCTGGATTCCTCCATGAGGGTTAAATAGTGAGGTCGCAAACCAGGCCAAATTGATGAGCAGACATAATAGTTCCGTGGAAAGTCATTTTTATTTAGATATCTACAACGTAAGTAAAACAGAGTGTGAGAAGTCCCTGTGATTACTCTCCAGGCAAACTTTCTTAGCATGGCTTCATTTAAGAGACGAAGATCCCGCAAACCAAGACCTCCTTCCTCTATTGGACGACAACAATCTCTCCAAGCCACTTGAACCTGTTTAATTGTATCTGTCTTTCCCGACCAAAAAAAATTGCGAATATTTTTTGTTAGTTCTTCAAGGATTTTTTTTGGCCATTTATATATCTGGAAAGAGTGAAGGAATGTATTCTGGATGATTGAAGAAATCAAGCATCGCCTTCCTGCCAAAGAGATAGTCTGCCCATTCCAGGCCTCAATTTTCACACGAATTTTATCTGCTAAACTTTGAAACCAGCATTTTCTCGGAGCCCCTTTAAAAAGATTGATGCCCAAGTAAGATAAGGATGATCCTCCAATGCGCATGCCAGATATATTTTGAAGTAATGAAATGTTGCCCGAGGTAACACCTTTTCCAAAGTAGATAAAAGATTTTCCTAAATTTACCACCTGACCAGAGAGGCGACCATACAGGGAAAAAGCCTCATATAACACTCGAATGTTTGTCTCCCGTGCACGACCAAAAATTAGAATATCATCTGCATAAAAAAAGTGAGTTGGTGCACGAGCTCCCCTAGGTGAAGAAATTGGTAATAAACGCCCCGTATCAACCAATTTTTGCAGATATCTGCTGAGAAAATCTTCAGCTATGCAAAAAAGCAGTGGGGACAGAGGATCCCCCTGTCGGACGCCTCTAGAGCAAGGAAAATATCCCCTGGGTGAACCATTAACCAGGATCGAGATTCTCGCTGATGCAAAGAGATCTCGAATCCATCCCAGGAAAGTGTTGTCAAAACCAAAACATTTCATCACCTGTAGAATAAAATCCCAACTCATGGTATCAAAAGCTTTATGAATGTCAATTTTGAGAGCAATGTTCCCATGTCGGCTAGAAGCTTGCATAGCATTAAAACATTCAGAAGCACTTGCTATACAATCGCTAATGTTTCGACCTGGAATGAATCCAAATTGATTTTGAGATAGGATACGAGTGCATATATGTCCTAGTCGGCCGGCAATAATTTTTGTTATTACTTTGAACATGAAGTTGCCTAAAGCAATAGGCCTATACTGGTCAATAGTGCTTGCTTGCTGATGTTTTGGTATAAGAATTATGAAATTTGAATTAAGTCCTGGGTGCATCCGGCCTGTTTTAAAATACTCTTGTACCGCTCTTACAACATCTGTACCGACGATATCCCAGCACTGTTGGAAAAATTTACCCGTAAAACCATCTGGTCCAGGGGCACTTAGTGGGTCCATGGCAAAAACTGTGTCTCTTATGTCTTCTGAAGACGGTATGCGTCGTAAACTTTGATTATCCACAATGGTGACTAGGGAGGGCACCACTGACTCGATGGGAGTAATATCTGTTGTTCCAGCTGAATGACTTGAGAAGAGTTGTTCATAGTAATTCAAAATATGAGTAGCTATTACATCTGGATCATGTGTAATATCTCCATTAATTTCCAAGTGTGTCAGAGGTTTTTGTGCCTTTAAACGACGAAGAATTGAGTGAAAAAATGCTGAGTTTCTATCTCCACCTTTTAACCATTTTAGTCTAATCTTTTCTCTTAGAAATATATCTTGCTGTCGCAGTAACTTATCTAAGTCAGCATGAGCATCAGATTCCAGTTGGAGGAGTTCTTCGGAGAAAAAGTCATTGTTATAGCATTGCTGAACGTCGGCAAGTGTAGCTGTTGCAGTTGCAATATTTTGATTCAGATTACCAAAGACATTTTTATTCCAGGTCTTGAGAACCAATTTGAGAGCCTTAAGTTTCCCAATGACAATACCCATAGCGCTAGACTGAACAGGCACTGACCAAGTTGTACGCACTAAATCTTTAAAACTAGGATGCTCGAGCCACATACCATGAAACCTAAACGGCCTTGGACCCCTATTCTCTGACTTAGATGCTTTGAGCAAAAGCGGGTTGTGATCTGAGCAGTGCCTAGGAAGTGTACAGCCGGATACCGTAGACCAAGAGTCAAGGAAGGATTCTGAACATAACCCACGATCTAATCTTGATCGTATTTGAGATAGTCCACCCTTGGAATAAGTGTAAAAGGCCCCTTTAGTATCAATTTCAACCAAGTTACAGGAAGAGATCATAGCATTAAAATCTTCTATAGAGGTATTGCTACGAGTCAAGCCAGTAGTTTCGTGTGATCCAAGAATAGCATTAAAGTCCCCTATTACCAACCAAGGGGTTTGAGTATCTGAAAGCGCCCTTAACGAGTCCCATAGATCCCTTCTTCTAACATATGTTCCCTTACCATAGATAAACGTTAGAAGGTAAGCTTTAGAATTTGCTGTGTAAGAGACCGTTATATGTTGTTGATGTTGTATTACAATTGTTGTATTTCCTGCCACTACGGGGGTTGCAAATAGCCAAATTTTGCTAACAGTTGTGTGGTTTGATCCGATGAAGGTATAACCCAAATTTTTCCAAAAACGATCTTCAAGGGTGCTAGGGTCAGACATTGGCTCTGCTATACAAAGAAAGTCTGGTCTTTCTTTTTTGCAAAAATTGTGTAAGGTATTACGTGTATTCTTGTTGGAAATACCTCTACAGTTCCAGTAAAGAACTATCATGTTGAATTACTGTTGTTGTCCCCTATGATGGGTGTATTTCGCATAGGTTGGAGACGTGGGCTGGCTGAACGAGCACGTCGATTCTTGCCAGTAACCACTTGCCAACCTAATTCCTCATTCATTGCATAATCCTTTTTCATTTTCTGTAAACGCTGACTAAGATCTGCTATCGAGACTGAAGAATTGGGTGGAAGGGTGATTCTCGATGCAGTAAGAGGGGGCAAGGATCCTGCGGTAAGGATAGCTGAAGGACCAAATTTGTTTACAGCAGATCCTCTGGGTACAGTACGTACTGTGTGTACATTAGGTTCTGCGGTAGTGATAGTTGCATGCAAATCTGCATTATGGGAGACAATATGTGGGGTTGTAGTGGTCAAATTTGTAGAATTGGTAATGGTTAGATCCGTGGAGGACGTAGTGGCTAGATCCTTGAATTTGGCAGTAGTTATTAAGGGAGCATTGGATGTGGTTGATATAACTGTTTTATCAGATGATAAGGTGACTGTGGGAGGACTAATAATATTTGTATCAATAGCATGAAGAGCATCAAAAGCATTGCTTACCATAACTGTATTGATAACAGAATTGACCTTAGGCCTATAAATTTGTTGTTGACGTGGGTGTACTTGTGGCCTATTTGTTTGGATTTCTTTTTGTTTGTCAGCAGTGACATTGACATTTTTCCTGCATTTAAATGCTGCATGTCCAACTGAGGAGCATAGATTACAAAAGTCTGGCAAATTTTCATAATACAAATCCACAAAGATCTTAAGTGACTCCACTTCTACCATCACATGTTCTTCAAGCTTGCGTGCTAGATCGATATCAATTAAGATTCTAGCATACTGTCCCAATTCGCCATTGAGGGTGGCGTTGTCAATTTTTAGTGGGACACCAATTGCTCTTGCAATCTGTGCCAGAAATTGTTTGTCCCAAAATTCCCAAGGTAAGTTATATAAGCGAACCCAAACTTGAGCATTGGTAGATTTTTGAGTATGTGGGTTGAAATTGGGTGTCCACGGTTGAATCCGAAAAATACCTGGCTTGACATTAATTGGTGCATTAGCTTTAATCTTTTCCTGATCCTCAGGGGTGTGTAATAAAATATGATAAAAACCACGGCCTAGAGCAATAAGTTTCCAGTTAGAAGATAAATTCCAGATGGTTTTAAGTCGGGTTTTTAGATCACCCTGACTCCAGGGTTTGTCTCCCTTAGAAAGAATTAGCCTGCCAATTAGAGAGAACTTGCATAGATTCAAACGATTTTGGTAGACTTTTGGGTCTAGGGTGACACATGTTATGTCTCCATCCAACACTAGCTCAACACTCCACATCAACCCAGACATGCCAAAAGTTGATGACAAAATTAGTCCCTCATCCAACACTAGCTCAACACTCCACATCAACCCAGACATGCCAAAAGTTGATGACATGAGAGAAATGTTAAGAACATATTATATTATTATTATTATTATTATTATTATTATTTTTTTAATTTAATTATGAAATGTAATTGAGGATAAATTTATCCTATTGAATTAATTATTTTTTAACTATTTTTCTTATAGAATAAATTCATTCAAAAATAAAGGCAAGTCAAACACAAAAGTTAAAAATGGCTACAAGCAACTAAAATAACTATAAATAATATACTTGAGAGTACAAGTGACTCTAAAATTATTGAAAAACATTACTAAATTAATTTTATTATGATATTACAAAGCTCATATTACACTTTTGAGAGAACATTTATTAAAATTCAAAACAGAAATGAACCATGGTACGAATCATATAAAAGATGTTCAAAATTAATTATAAAAAAGGAGGAACATATAGAGTGCACAAAATATAACTCTAAAAATCTAGAATTTAAATATAGATATACTTTATGATCATATAAATCAAATCAAATTGAAACTAATCTATAAAATACATAATAGAGATATAAAATTTATTTAGTATACAAAAATATAGCAAGTTTTTTTAAAGTTAAATTTTTTGTTTATGATATTTAAATAGGTATATGTTGAAGCTTCTAGTTGGAGATATCTTCAATACTATATTGTTAACATTATTTGAAGCAACAAAAAATCTGACTTGATATAATATTTAAGAGTTTATCAAGTAAATGAAACTGGAAAGTAAAATAAATTTAAAAAATTTATATATAAAATTAGTTATTCAAATGGAGAATTGTAAAATATGTTTCAGGAAAAAGAAGGAAGCAAAAGTTTTAAAATTCTGATATTGCACCAAAATAAAAAGTTCAAATTTTTGGTGAAATTATATAGAAAATCAATAGAAAGGGTAAAAAATTCAGTTGTTACAGAAAATATTGAGCAAAAAAGTCTAATAGTCTTTATATTGATAACTTTGAAGACAAATTAGAAAATATCTCTAATAAGAAGATCAAGATTGAGAAAGACTAAACTTTTCTCTTAAATTTATAACCAATCGAATATTATGTATATTTTTAATCATTTTTAAAATTATAAACTTATGGTTGTTTAAATTTAATAAATAAAATTTTTATTTATTATATATAAACTAATATTGATTATCGAGCAAGTTTGATATATATATATATATATATATATTCGTAAAAGTTTAAAATACACGTCTTTAAATATCATAAAGATACCATTTGTTCAATAAAATATTTTATAATGTTTTAATATCTCTTGATAATTGTAAACAAGTGACTACAACAATTATTAAGAATGAAACTGAATTTCTATCATAAAAAATTAAAATAATTAATATAAAATAATATCAATAAAATAATATATTAAAAACATAACATTATGTGTATTAGCAAGTACTTAAATGGACATAGCAATTTAATGGAAGAAATAAAAATAAAATAAATAAATATCACAACACTTTTATGGATGAAAGAAAAATAAAATAAATAAATATCACAACACTTTTATGGATGAAAGAAAAATAAAATAAATAAATAAAATAAAATATGAGACATAGTATGAACTTGACCCTTAAAACAAATTTCTATAAATAGGATAAATGTAGGGGCATATGTCTTAAATAGGCTCTTTAAAGAGTCATTTTGCAGTTTTGTACCCATAGGTGGTTTTTTGTCAAAAATAGTCCCTTGGCTTATTTCTCTATTTTTCCTATTAGTTTTCTTTCTTTTTAAGGAAATTTTCTTTTGTTTTTCTCAAAATTTTTATTTTTATATTTCTGTAAATATTTTAATTGTTTTATTTCTGGTAAATTCTTAATTATTTTAATAACCTGGCTCTGATACCAATTTTGAGGGCTGAATTTTAAAGTTTCAGTTACTATTAATTCTTATGAGAGAGTTTCTAAATATTCTATTATTTTGAGAAATAATTGTATTTTGTAAAGATATTCTGAACAGTTACAGTTCTGATTATGATTTTCAGTATGTATTTTATTTTGTTCAAGTCCTGAGGATACGAGTTGTTCTTTTAAATATTGGATTTCCTTTTGCTCTGTTAAATCTATTAATTCTAACTTGCTTATAAGTTTTTGAATATTGTTTTTAAACATTTTATCTTCCTATTTGTTCTCGGAATAAATAAAATTCGAAGATTAAATTATCAAATTCTTCTTTATTTACTTGTACAAAATAATGTTTGAAATAGTCTCTTAATATTCTTCCTACTGGATGGTCTATTAATTGTAATATGCTTAAAACATAATCAGTGTAATCACTTAATAGGGTGTCAAACCTTGTAAAATTTTCTAAACATGTTTCATAATCTTCATTATCCATATATTCATCTAATAATTCTAAATATTTTCTTTCAAAGTGTTCTATACTAATCATTATTTTCTGGTTGGATTTCAAAGTTAATTTCTCCTAATTCCTGTTCTATCCAACGACTTAGTTCCATAATTTCCTTATTTTCTTCTATATCCATTTGTATTAATTCTAAGCTTGCTTCTAGATCTAAGTGTTCTTTATCCTTTCCTTTTTCCAGATTATTTCTTTGTTCTTGCTTAGTGAAGTAGTCAATTAATCCTTGTAAGTTTTCTATTACTTTTGATCTTCCTGTACTTTTTTCAAAGTTTTCTTTAATAGATGTTTTAAAACAGATAAGTGATTGTTTTAAATATATTGCATCTTTTAACTTTTCCTGATTTTCAGAATATTTTCTATTCTTACTTCTATAGAGAATAGTTTCTGATTTCCTTTTCATGTTTATTCGTTCATTATTCATAATCATGTATAGTTTAAATGAATTTAAACAATATTAATGAAACTTCAAGGAATACTAGTCTCTACCTGTTGTTTTACCTGCTTGTAAATATGGGTCCACCGCGTTCTTCCGCTTCCTTGTTATCTTCTTGTTTCAAAAAATTAAGCCTCACTCCTGGATCAAAGCTCTCAGTCCTCCTGACCTTGCCAATCCTCTGAGATCCGTACTTAATTTTAATGAAAATGGGAAGGATAATTTGGATTTGAAATGGATTTTTTATTTATAAACAGATAATTACAAACTAGAGAACTAGTAACCTTGAAGAGGTTCTTAGTTCTTCCTGATTTCTAAATACATAGCTTAAAGCTTAAAGGGTGATAGATGGTAGTGTGTTGATTGTGTTCCTCGATTAATTGTGTCTCCCTTAGAGCTAAAGAGTTCCCTTTTATAGAGTAAGGGTTCCCTATTACAAATGGAGGGAATACACTATTCCTATTTGGCGTCAAGACGCCTTACATTATTGCTGCCTTGAATTATTGCCTTCAGCTGTTGAGGAGGGTCCTACATGTCTGGTTGAGTAGGTTCTGCCGACATTGAGCTGCTACTGGATGAGCTTGTCTCTAGTGGAATTTTTCCTTTGATGCAATAGTTGCATATGTGATCAGCTGATTGCTGTGTTGAGTAGTAACAAAAAACCTTTTTTGTTTCCTCGCTTACTTCAATATTATTGCAAATGAAGTTTGCTTCATAGGAAATTACTTTTTCATTGTCTTCATTACTGATAACCGAATTACTTTGAGAAGTAATTATGGTTTTACTTGTACAATAATTTACTTTTATTTCTGAAGAATTGGTGATTCTTCTTATTTCATAATAAATCTGGCTTAGCATTTGTCCTCTTTCGAGGTCCAATTCACCAGTATTAAATTCCTTTTCTGGTAAACCCTTTGGGCGAGTTACTTCTCTTTTACTGCTTGACACACCAAGTTTAATAAAATGGTATGGACTTACTGGTTCTTCTTGGTTCCAATCCATTAAAGAACTGAAACATCTTAAATAAATAGGCTTCTCTGCAGCCCTGGTTTTTCTTTTAAAATTTCTAATGGCTTTTCTGAAATTGTCAGGAAAATATATTAATTCTCTTAATTCATTTCCTGGATATATGTTTTCAATAAGTCCTGCATAAAAAGTTTTATAAGTAAAAATTGGATCAGCTCCTTCCAAAATATTAAATTTACTACCTGAGGGGAAGTCTTTTTCAGTGGTGTAGAATTTCATATCTTCAATATGTTCCTGAGTTGTTTTTCTAGCAAGGTTATATAATCCTAGCCATTCCTGTTTAGTCAAATTTCTGTACCTTTCTTTTTCTTCCTCAATGGAATTATTAATTGGTTCTCTGAAAATTATTGGTCTATGGATGGTTCCAAGGTTCCTCATTCTACTGGTTCCTGTTGCTGGTTGTTGAACCATCTGTGCATAGTTTTTTCTTACTATTTCTGCTGGTGTTATGAGTTTAGGGACTCTGAAATTTTTATAACTTCCTTCTGCTTCTATCCTATTAGTAAAGGATCTATGGATGACTCCACTAATTCCATTTACTGCTTTACTTGCTTCTGGCCAACTGGTGTAGATTCCTGGATTAGGTCCATTATAGACTACATAAATTTTTCTTGAGTCTTCCTTTTCGGCTTCATCAGCCCAATTCATTTTTTGTTTTTTCTTTTCTAAATTTCTTATTGGTTCAGGGTTGTTGCTTGCGGTTTCTTCAACCTGCATCTTTCTTTCTGTTGAAGGTTCAGCTTCCTCTTCTTCAGATTTTTCCATATGGAGTTCTGGATTTGTTATGGTTTCCCTGTTCTGTAGTTTCTTTTTGAGTCTTAATACCTCTAGTTGTTCTTTGAGGCATTTGATCTGTGTTTCATGAATTAATATTTCTTTTTCCTTGATTGCAATCTCGATGTCGAGTGAATCCATTCCTGTAGATTTTGTTCCTGCAATTCCTGTTGTGAAAAATATAGTTAGTGGTGCTAATTCTCTAGTTAAAGCATCAGCTAAACAATTTTTCTTTCCTGGTAGGTGTTCTATATCAAATTTGTAGTAGTTAAACCATTGTTGCCATCTTATTAGTCTTCCTTGCTTATAATCACCTGCAATGTTAGTCCTTAAAAAATGTCCAAAATTTTTACTATCAGTTCTGATAATAAATCTTGAACTTATTACATATATTGCAAATTTCTTAATGGCTTTTTTAACAGCTAAATATTCCTTTTCATTGCTGTGGTAATTTAGTTCAGGGCCTTGAAAAGATCCTGAAGTAAATCTGCAAAGATATTCATCTTTGTCATCAACTTTTGCTTTTAATACTGCTCCCCAATATTCATGTGAAGCGTCTGTTTCTATTATCATTTTATCATCTGGTCCTGGATGATATAGAGTTGGTAAATCTTTTACCTGTGCTTTTACTTTATCCATGTATTTAGTGTTTTCTTCAGTCCATTGCCAGACGTAATCTTTTTTAAGTTTTACCTGTAATGGCTTTCTCATTTCTGCTAATTTCTTTATATATGCTTCTGCATATGTTAAGCATCCTAAAAATCTTTGTAATTGATTTTTATCTTTAATTATACTGGGAAAATTTTGTATATGATTTAATATATGGGGTTGTAGATGATGTTTTCCATCTTCTATTTCTAACCCTAAGTATTTTATTTTCTGTTGAGCAATTACTGTTTTCTTTTCTGATAACACTATTCCTGTTCTCCTACATTCTTGCAGAACATTAATAATGTCTAAATAATGTTTTGATAAATCATTACTGAATATTAGAATATCATCTATGTAAACACAACAAAAATTGTGATATTTTTTAAAGATATTATCCATGTGTCTTTGGAAAATACCTGGTGCTTGTTTAAGTCCAAATGGGATTACTGTCCATTGGAACTGTCCTTGAGGGCAACTGAATGCCGTTAATTTTTGTGATTCATTGTCAAGTCTTATTTGCCAAAATCCGCTTTTGCAATCAAAACTTGAAAAATATTTCTTTCCTTTAATTAATGATAATAATTCTTCTTTCTTTGGTATGAAATAACCATCATCAATTGTTTCTTTATTTAAAGCTTTAAAGTTTATTACCATTCTCTTTTTTCCTCTTCTTTTCTCAGCTTCTTTTTCTACTAAGAATGCTGGACTAGAATGTGGTGAATTACTGGGAATTATTACTTTTAATTCCAAAAGTTCTTGAATTTGTTTTTCAAATTCTTCTCTGTCTTCTGGAGTATAAATCATTGGTTTTACTCTTATAACTTTTAAGGGGTCTTTTAATTCTATTCTTGCTATTTCATTAGATCGATTTATGTTTGGATCTAAGGGGTTTTCTGAACATACTGTTTTTAATAATTTTCTTATTCCTGTTAAAACTTTATCTTCTTGTATTTCATTTAGAAAGGGGTTTTGGTTAACCTCTATGTCTAAAGAAATGTTTTCTATGTAAGGTTTTTGTTTTTCTGTATTATCCTCACCACGTTTTCGCTTTTTATGTTGTGACATAAAAGTGGGTGATGAAACTGTTAATGCTTTTCTAATTTTTGATACATAAATTGTTTCTCCATCTAAGGTTGTTATACTTATTCTGTCTAAATATTGTGTAAATGGTTGATATAGGTTTAGAAAGTTATTTCCTAGTAGTATATCAACTCCTGTTTCCTGTTGGTAAATTGTAGGTATATGAAAGATTTCTCCTCCTATTGATACGTCTGTATCTTTTAATACTTTGTTTAAGTTTATTGTAGTATTATTTGCAATTCTTACTATTAAATCCTTTGGGGATTGTTTCCAAAGTTCTTCTGGAAATACATATTTACTAGCTACACACATACTTGCACCTGTGTCAATATATGCATGTAAATGATACTTTTTGTATCCTTTGAATTTTAATCCTATTTTTATATATGTACTGTTTGGGTTTGTTATACTTAATATTTCATTCATCATTCTGAATCATATTCAGAATTAGAATTGTAGTCAGACTCTTCTGAGTCTGTTATTTCTTCTTCGGTTTCTTCTAATAGATAAATACTACAAGTATCATCTATATCAGATTCCTCTATTGGTTCTAGTTCCATTTTAAAAGCTTCTTCTAATATTTTTGCTTTTTGTGGAAACTCCTTTTTAAATTCTTTTTTATGTTGTAACCTATTTGGGCATTCATTGGCATAATGGCCTTCTTCGTTACAGATCCAACATCTGCATTTCTTTTTTCCTGATGGACAATAATTTTTCTTTTCAGGTGTATAGTATTTTTTTCTTCTAAAATATCTTTTTCTATATGGTTTTCTTTTATATCTTCTTTTATATTTTTGAAAATCCTGTTTTCTAAATTTATATTTTTTAAATCTTTTAAATTTCTTATATTTCTTATTATATTTTTTATATGGCTTTATATTACAACCATATTTTCCTGGTACTTTAAAGTCTCTTGCATCGCAACAGACTCTGTCATTTCCTTTTATTTGTTTATATTCTTTTCTTTCTTGACATTTTATTATTATCCAATTTTTGAGTCCTCTTATTCTTGCTCCTAAGGTATCAGGTGTAATTTGTGGATTCCTATTATTCCATTCTTCAGTCATAGTTTTGTATAATGTTCCAGGTAATTTTTTGTAAAACATTTCCTTATAAATTTCTTGGATGGATGGTGATAGTTTGTGATAATACATTTCATATTCACATATGAAAGCATCTATGTAACACATGTCACATATTTCCATGTTCATTAAGTGCCATTTGGCTTCTTCTATTTCATGTTCACTGGATTCTGTTATATTTCTTTCTTTGTCTTCTCCTAAAAATTCCTTATATATTTCATTTACTACTGTGTCTAAGTAATCTCTTCCTGTTGTAGCATTTCCTTGCATTAATAAATGTTGTTGTTCAGGTAGGTTTGAAAACCATATTTTTACATTTCCTGTCATTTTATGTGCTACTAACACTTTACAATTTGAAGGGTTTGTACTTGTGGATGATGATGTTTGTATAATTACACTCATTCCACTAGCCCATTCATCTAAGGCTTTTTTCCTGTCTCTTATGCAATCTAAGTCTAAAATGTCTGTTCTATAATTTTCATGTAATTCATATTCTGGTGGTATGTTACCTCTGGTTCCCCAGTATAATCCTTCTTCCATCTTAGGTGGTTGTCTTCTTCTATGTATTGGATCAGGTTCTTCTGGTCTATACCTATTTTCTCTATGTGGGTCAGATGTTTCTCCTCTTTCTGGAGTTGATCTTTCTGGGTTTGTTCTAGGTACTATTATTGGTTCCATATTAATTCTTTGAGTTATAATTTCTTGTTCAGATTCATCTTCACTTATTACTGTCATATCATCTTCCTCTTTATTTATGTAAGATTTCCCTTCATAATGTTTTTCTAATTCTTTATCTGTTAATGTTAATAGACTTACTAATTTTTCTATGTTTTTATTTTCAGGATTCATAAATTGTTCTTCTAAATTTTTCCTGTATTCTTTTAAATCCATTAGATTGTTATTATTTGTTTAGATTCTTCTGCTTTTCTTTTTTCATTTTTAGATATTAAAGCATCAGATCTTCTAGGGGGTTCTTCTTTTAATCCTTTTAATGGATCAATATTTGTTTTATTTCCTTTTGGTATGTTGTTTTTTAGTTCTTGTATATGTTCATCCATGGTATCTAATTTTTCTGCTATAAGAATTAAGGTTTTCATTATAGATATTTGATTATTATTTATGCTTGTTAAACTATTATTTCCTTCTAATTGTGTTTCTAATAATTTTTGTTTTATCATTATTATTTCATTGAGTAGACCAAATCTTTTACTTCCTCAATTTCCTCTTTTAATTCTTTTATTTCTTTATTTCTTTTACTAGCTTCTGCTTGAGTGTCTACAAATGTTATTTTTTGTACATTACTTTTTCTTAATGGTATTAGAGGTTTTTCCTTAATATCTAGGTTCCATTCCTCTGGTACTTCATATTCCAATAATTTTTCTGGATTTTTTATTACTTGTCCTATATCTTTAAAAGTTTTATCTATTTCTATGAATTCATTTTGTCCATATATTGAACTATTGTGACTATTTGTTAATGAATATCCTACAAGATAGTGGACTGAAAATGGATGGTTTCCTTCTTTCATTAGGTTTCCTCGTTCAAAGTCATAAGCTAAACTTAGTACTTGATTTAAATTTTTATCTTGAATGTTAACAGCAAATCTTGGATATGCTGTGAATTTTAATTTTTGGTATCCTAGATTTCCGTTAATCATTCCTAGCAAAGCATCTTTTCTGTTTGTTATTCTATTGTCTAATAATGCTAACTTAGTTGGTGTATCTATTCCTTCTCTAAAGTGTGCTTTTATTAATATTTGTATTCCTCCTAAATGGATGTATCCAATTTTTTCTCTATCTTTTTCAGGGATTTTTGATAGTTTTTCCATAATAGTTTCTTTATTAATTAATGGTATATTAAACCTTCCTTTTGCATCTGCTATAGTTATACTCATTTCTTTATTACTTATGCCGTAATATACTATGTCTTTCCTTGGAAATAATTTTCTTATTTTTGAGAATGATTCTTCTCTAAATCCATCCTTTTCCTTTAAATTTAATTTTGATTTTTGAATTTCTTCAAATTTCTTTTTACTAAATATCATTTCTTGTGAAAAACATCCTGAAATGTCTTGTGTTTCTATTTCCATTATTTCTTGTATTACTTCTTGATTTTCTATTATTTCTGACATTTGTGGTTATAAGTTTTGTAAGCTTTTACAGAATTTTATTTCTTATGTAAGGTCTTTTGTACTTTTGTTGCTTTTCTGTAAGGGGTCTTATTTTGTAAGTATTCCACTAAGGGGTCTAAAAATGTAGTTTGCCACATAAAAGGGCATTTTTTAGGTGTTTGCCCTAAATGTAGCGTTGAAAATAAATAAAGAGCATGAGATTTTAATGGTCCTTTATATATATATATATAAAAAGACATTTTAGTCACTTTTTTAGTTTTTTATATTTTACATTATTTTAGTCACTTTTTATTAAAAGAAAAAAAAAGTGACATTATTATTATTTTTTATTATTATATAAGGTTTACATATTTTTGTTAAGTCTTTGTAAGGTTTCACAAAAATAACTTTTATTTGTAAAATTATATTTTAATTTCTTTTAATATTTGGATTCATTTTACATATTTTATATTATTTTTTTTAGTTATTTTCTTAACAAGAGTATTAATTCTTTTTAATAAGATAATAGTGACTTTGATACCAAAATTTTATATAATATTTCATGCAGTATTTCAAACTTAATTGAAATGCAAGATACAAGCAAATTTCTAATAACATAAAAATTTTATACAATATTTCATACAGCATTTCAAAAAATATTTATAGTAATTGTGGATGTTTTTTATGTTTTTTTTTTTAAATAGAACTTGTGTTATATATTTTTTTTATATAAGAAAATGAGTTTTATTGTTCTTCTATCATAAGAAGAGGAATTAATTAAGTATTAAAAAGAAATTAAACTACTTTTTTTTTTTTATAAAAGTAGAGAACTTCTAAAACAATTTTTTCATAAATAAATCTCCATAACTATTAAATAAAAAATAAAGTCTAGGTGAGGATACGAGACAGAGATTTTCGCCCATAATATATTTCAGAGCCTTTAATTATGTAAGAAAAGAGGAGAGTAAGAAACTCTTTTATGATTAATAATTTAGTCTTTTGGTTTTCTCATATTAAATCTTCTTTTAAATGACAATAATTATTAGCATGAGTGACTTATGAGTTTAGTTATAAATTTTGTGGGTCTTTTAGTTTTTCTATTTTATTTACCTTATTAAATGGTCATAATTAGTAGTAAATTTGGTAAGGTAATTATTAAGTAAATACATTATATTTAATGTGGACCAAAAAAATGAAAAAAAAAAAAAAAAAAAAAACGGATGTAACTTTTCATTCTCTTATAGCAAAATAAAATAAAATAGAAAAAATAACAAAATTAACATATTTTAAAATTTATAATAATAAAAATAATATCATTTATATTCAAATTATATATATTTATAATTAAAAAATAATTTTTACATCATTTTTTTAATGTCATTTCAAATAAATGTCGTTAAAATTAAATTGCAGTTATTTAAACTCGTTCTATATTATACGTTCAATATTATTGTGATATTAATTTTATTATTATAAATTTTAGGAGTATTATATTTGATAATTTTTCAATAAAATTTGATTTAAGTTTACAATTAAATTATTGAATGTCCAACCAATAAGAGTTATGTTGGACTATGTATAATAATAATAATAATAATAATAATAACAGTTAAACTAATTTTCAATATCATGTAATAAGTTAAATTTTGTAAAAGTAGAGTTAAATTAGTAATTTGCTTTTAAAATTGCAAATTCGTGCTTTTATAGAAAATCTAATGTACTCTCCTATATTTGGAGCATATGTATATTTTATATACAATTTATATTTTATTTTAATATTAATTTAATTATATACATAATATATGTAATTTAAAGCTAAACTAAAAAAATAATATGACAGTGAGATGTCCACTTTACATTTTTTTTTTAGTATAACAAAATTTACATATTTATAATTAAAATAATAATATTTGAGTAACTACTAAAATTAAAATTTTAAAAATATATAATAATAAAAATAATACATCTATTTTAAATTAAAAAAAAATATTAAATATATTATTTTTATTATTATAAATTTAAGTGTGTTAATTTTATATATATTTTTTAAATGTTAAAAATAGAATTCATGAGATTTAGACACCTCTTCTCTCATGTCCAATTTACACTTTTTAATATGGTTTGCCTCCGGTCTTGTTTGGCGGCCTCGTATATATTCTCGTAATAATTGCGGTAAACTCCGATGAGTCTATTATTCATTAATTTAAAATCAATAATCAAGATTAATAATATAGAAAGAATAAAAAGAAAAAAAATAAGCCTCACATTTTTTAATTTTTAACTATTTTAATTTACAATTCTAAATTTTCAGATCAACAATATTAATTTGAGATTAATATATAACTTTTTCCTCTCAAATTATCGTGAAAGTTTTGGCAAGTTGGCAACCAGATGAGATATAATAAGGAAAAAAAATGTTCGTTTAGTATTTTAATTATTATAAAATAAATATTATAATTATATAATTATTAGATTAGATTTATTATATTTGAAAAAAAAAACTAAAAATTCCATAATTTTTATAAGCATATTGTCTCGTAATTACGTTAATATTAGATGCCCGTAATTTTTTAAAATGATTACAATAATCTCGTAATTTATGAGTTAAGCACTACAAGTTCTGTTATTATGAAAAATAAATAATTTTAGTCATATAACTTTTTAAAATAAACACTTTTAATCCAATAAAGTTATTAAAAGTGAGAATTTATAGTACCTCACTTTTATAAATAAAGTAACTATACGTGCCTAACTTAAAAATTATGGGATTAAAGTGCTCACGTATATATAATAAAGGGACTACCGTGACATTTTTTAAAAATTATGGCATTTCTGATGCCAAATATAATAATTATAGAATTAAACTATTTAAATTAAATAATTATAAGATATTTGGTGCCTGGCATCCAATTAAGTTCTATAATTTAATAAAAATATTCTAATTGTTCCAATTATCAAAAATTAAGCATTATATATAACAAAAAAATACATTTATTAACTACATCTCTTATTTAAGAACCATTTATAGTATTTTCAAGCTACAATAATTAAAAAAATTTGGAAAAAAGATTCATATATAATGAAAAAGTTTGAAATCTATTTTCCTACGCTACAAATAAATAATAAAAAAAACTGATTTAAATATGTCAAAATTAAAGGATATTATAATTTTTTTTAATGCTAAATGGATAAAATTTATCTAATATTTATGAAAAAGAAGATCATACATCTCTTGTATGTATTTTTTTGTTATATTTAAATAAAAATTTGCAATTTGAATTTATTTGGTTACTTCTTAAAAACTTTAGTACCAATTAAACCTAACCCAAAAATAACAAAACAAAATTACTCATTTTTAAAATAATAAAACTAAATTGGCCCCATATTTAATGTTATTATTGATCTTGCCCATCTTCATTATGAAGTCAGCTATATTAATTATAAACTTATTATTTATCATAATACATATATTAATTAATATAATATAATTTAATTAATTTTTATTATTAAATGATCTCACAATTACTTTCTCATTTTACATTATTAACTATATATATATATATATATATATAATCACTAACTCATGTACCGTTTGATATATAGCACTTTCTATATTCATTATCATGTTTATTTTATAGGAAAAGTAATGCAATTAGATCACATATTTATTTTATTACAATTTATAATTTATAATTGATATTGTTGACAGCAAAATTAAGTTATTTTTTATTTTTCAATCTTACTAAACATAAACTTGTTTTGTTTTAAATAACTGTAATTAAATATAATTTAAGTAAATTTAAATAAAGATAAAAAATAAAAGCATAAAAATAATTATTTGTCATTGTGCTCATTTTTTAATTAAAATAAAACTAAACTATAAAAATATGAGTATAATCCTCGAAACAAATAACACGTAATGACTTTCCCTTTCTTATATTATAAAAAGCACATAGTTAGGCACACTCCACTTTGATATTTCCCAAATTAAACAAACTTCTTCCACAATTAGTTTTTTAAAAACAAAAAGAACAAACAAACAAATAAACAATAGCCGCCTGTTAACTTTATGATAATACTCATGGCAAAAAAAAAAAAAAAACTTCATTACGACACGCCAATGTTAATAATAAAGATGGGTACAAAATTAATTAAATAATAGGCTATGAGTAGTTGCCCCTAAACGATTGAATTGGTGAAAGAGTTCCACGTTAAAAAGTAGTAGGTCCAATAGTTAATACTATCTTGACTCAAAATTTTATTTTATTATAATTTTTATATTATATTAATACAAAAATTATATTATTTTTTTTATCTATAATTCATTATTTAAAATATCACACTAAAAAATATATTCTTTAAAATATTTTTATTAATTATCTTTTTGTAAAACTTTGAACTAAAATAATGCAAAAATTACACTGTTTTTTATTTATAATCAATTACACTAAATATTATAATAAAAAATACTTTTGAAAGAAAATTTATAAAAAAAAATTAGCGCGCTCTATATATAATGCGATGCACTATTTTAGTACGTAAATATAAAGTCTTTTTAAAACAAATTTTAGACTAAAATTTGTACTATTTTAGTGCTTTGGCGATCCTTGGAGATGCCATAAGTATTATGTGAAGTATATTTGTTTCAATTTCGTTTAAAATTAAGTAATTTAAGTGATAATTTTAAAAATTCTATCACTTATTCTCGGTAGTCTTTTTTTTAGTAATTATAATCACTTTTGGGGCTAGGTATTAGGAGGAGCACAAACCTTTTTACTTTTTTTATAGTATATATGTTTTTTTTTATCTTCATTTTGAAGCTCAAAAACACAGTTTAAATTCAATAATTTAACTATATTTATATTTAAATAAGATATATATAACATTTTTTATAATAAAATGCTGATTCTGTAACTAATTATAATTAAATAAATATAAAATATGAATATTCAATTAAAAAAAAAAACAATGCACTCGTATTTTTAATTTAATTTAATTTTTATGTAAGGACTTAATTTGCCACTTCGTTGTCATTGAAACTTAGCACATGATGTGGTCCGGGGAAGTTGCTGATGTACGTTGAGTCGTTATCTTATTATTACCAGATATAGCCGCCCTAGTAAATGCATTTTAGAAATTACTAAAAATAATATTTTTAAAATTTATATTAATAAAATTAACATTTTTAATAATATTAAACATTTAATATTAAATGAGTCTAAATTATCATCGTTCAATTATAATTGAATGAGTGTTCAAAAAAAAATAACATATTAGTCATTTTTTTTATTATAAAAATATAAATTTAAACACAAAAAAATATTAATTTTGTTATTATAAATTTAAAAAATATTAATTTTGTTATTTTTTTCATGCATTCTCTATCTTTGATAATATCATTGAAATCGTCGCTATTTGAAAAAAATTTAACTGCTTTTTTCACACGTTGAACTAGACAAATAATTCAAAATTTTCACATTCCATATTTTGACCTCTTTACTTTTTTTATAATTGATTTCAAAACTCTTGGGTGCTTTTATTCTTATAATTTAATATTTTTTTCTTTTTTTTTTTTTTTAATTTATACGCTTTGATCCTTTTTTTTTTTTTTTACCATTGAAGTTCAATTTAAGTTGATATCAAATTTTAGGTTAAATTTGTAAAAATTAAAAAAATAAAGTGACCACATCATTAAAAATAAATAAATAAATAAAAACAAGGAGACCAAATCAAAAAATAAATAAATTATGAATTATTTGTGTAGTTTAACATTTCTGAATATAATTCTAACTAATTAGGGATAAGGTAGGATTCGTATTGTATTATAGTGAAAGTTAATAAATTTGGCTAAAGGTACATTTTAATTCTTTAACATCATTTAAGGCATACATCTAGAGTACGTACTCTAATTCTTGTAAATTTCAATCAACTTTAAATAATTTTTTTTCGAGAGTATAAATTCAGAATTTTTAATTGAAAAAGAAACATAAAAAAATAATTTTTAAAACAAAAAATAACAATAAATGGATATGTACATAAGTTATGTAAGGTGAATATAAATAATTCATGTACAGGCTATACATGAACCAAGTATACAATTTCAGAATATTTTTCACTAATTAAATTTAAACTATTTAGAGCCCGAACTGCATTTTCTTAAGCTTCATCTGATGACGTCTTCTTTTTTATAGATGAAATGTAATTTCAATATGTTTTTGTGAATTGTAATCGGACTAGTTAGTCTTATCTACTGAGTCAATCTCATTTATTTTTAATTTTTTTTTTTTTTTTTCAAAAATTTCAATGAATGAAGTAATGAAATCTATCAACGGTAGGCTATCAAAGAAAAAGAAGGATAAAGTCATGGAATTAGTAAACGGTAGGCTGCAACTAGCTAGCTGCCAAGAATTTCAACAACACGTGATTCTTGGACACACAATTCTTAGCTAGCTTGTCCTTTCTATCCCTATATATTGAGCTGAAATTCAGATTGATAGATACAATTACAACTGAGAAGCTCAAAAAACTGATCAATATAAGTTTTACAATCTTCTTTCTATGGCGATCTTTTCTTTAAGAAACGTCAACACTAGTCTAATGGCTGGTATAGTGCTCGTGCTGGGACTTGCCATGGCAAGCTTAAGGATAACAGGTATTTTTAATATTACCAACTATTTATTTTAGGATTTGCAATCTATAATTGAATTAGCTGAAAATATATATATATATATAATTAACATGTTTAAGTGAATTTAATTATATAGGCTCAAACTATTTTTTCCTATGTTACATTTAGTATCCATAGGACATAACATAGATATGGGGTATCACTATTCTACACTCTAATTTGGTTATTCAAATATTTAAGGAAAATAATCTCAAATAATATCTTCAAAACTCAAAACAATAAAAATAACCCAATTGTCTAGAATCGAAAGGGTTAAGGGGTGTTAAAAAATTTATCTTCCCAATATTTAATTGTCCACATATAGAAACACTTATCTTATATAGAAACACTTATCTCAAATAACATCTTCAAAACTCAAAACAATAAAAATAACCCAATTTAACATGTTATTTAAAGCTCAAACTATTTTTTCTTATGTTACATTTAGTATCCATACCATAGGACACAACATAGATATGGGTATCACTATTGGACACTTTGGTTATTCAAATGTTTAAGGAAAATAATCTCAAATAACATCCTCAAAACTCATAACAACAAAAATAACACAATTAATAACACAATTTTTTTGAATTGAGAGGGATATGGGTAGTCTTAAGGGTTGTTAAAAAATTTATCTTCCCAATATTTAATTGTCCACATGTAGAAACACTTATCTTTTTTGTTGTTGAATAATTTGCAGAAGCAGAAGTAGGTGCTTGTTATGGAATGATGGGAAATAATCTACCACCAGCAAATGAAGTTGTAGGTCTTTACAGAGCAAACAACATAAAAAGAATGAGACTTTATGATCCAAACCAAGGTGCTTTACAAGCTCTAAGAGGTTCAAACATTATACTAATCCTTGGTGTTCCAAACTCAGAACTTCAAAGACTAACAAACCCATCAGAAGCTCAAGCATGGGTACAAAGAAATGTGATAAACTTTTACCCAAGTGTTACAATCAAATACATAGCAGTCGGTAATGAAGTAAGTCCAGTAAATGGAGCTGCTGGGTATGCTCAGTTTCTATTACCAGCTATGCAAAATGTATATCAAGCAGTTAGAGCACATGGACTTCATGAAAAAATCAAAGTTTCAACTGCAATTGATATGAGTTTAATTGGAACTTCATATCCACCATCTAAAGGTTCATTTAGAAATGATGTTAGATATTTTATAGACCCAATTATTGGTTACTTAGTATATGCTAATGCACCTTTATTGGCTAATATTTACACTTACTTTGGTTATCGTGATAACCCAAGTCAAATTTCTCTTCCTTATGCTCTGTTTAGTTCACCATCAGTTCTTGTTTGGGATGGTTCAAATGGATATCAGAATCTTTTTGATGCTATGTTAGATTCTCTTTACTCAGCACTTGAAGGTGCTTGGGGTGGTTCTGTTGAAGTAGTTATTTCAGAAAGTGGTTGGCCATCAGATGGTGCATTTGGAGCTTCTCATGATAATGCAAGGACTTATTTGTCAAATTTGATTCAACATTCCCGAAAGGGTACACCTAAGAGACCTAATAGGCCTATTGAAACTTATATTTTTGCTATGTTTGATGAGAATCAAAAGGACCCTGAGTTGGAGAAACATTTTGGGGTTTTTTACCCAAATAAGCAGTCCAAGTATAATCTCAATTTTGGTGGACAAAGAGATCAATGGGATGTTTCAACTACAGAGTATAATAACACTGCTTCCTTGATAAGTTCCTTTTAGATTGGTTTTTGAGTTTTTATTTTCAATTTCAGAAGCAATGTCATGTACTTGTAAAAATAAGAGAATCTCGGTTTGAATCTTCTCACTAAATTAACAAATGTGTAATTTTTTCTATCATAAATGAATGTGATTGTTGTAACAAGAATTATTTTTCTTTACTATTTTCAAATGATAGTAATATTTTTAATTTAATTAACAAACCAATCTTACTATAAATAGTATCAATATTAATAATTAGTAATATGATTAATAATTTAAAAAATCATTTGATTATTATATCACTTTATCATACTTTTATTATTTTATTTTCTTAATTGTAAGCAATATTTTTATTTTAAAAATAAATTGTTTAATACACAAGTGTAATTTGGTAAAATCAATGTTTTCATTATACTTCATTCCGATTCAAAGTGTTTACACGGAATGATCAATTTCTTGTTAATCCAACTCCAGAAAAAGTGAAGTAAACAACACCAAAATATGAATGCATTAATTTCTATTCCTTTTTTATTTTTATTTTGATTCATTCTCAATCCATTTATGTTTTATTTTTAAAAAATATTATTTGTCCTTCTCCTAGTAACTTAAGTTTTTAACATAGTTGGTTTCTAAATGGTACCAAAGCTGAAGGTCCAATATTTAAGACCTAATAATCCAAATGTTAAATTGTATGTATTTTGCTAACATGGTATATAGAGCTTACACTTGTAAAAAAAAAAAAAACATATATATAAAAATATAGTTGATCTTTATTTCATTAACTTAAATTTTTGGGAGAGTTATTATTAAACAACTTCTAACAATTTCTAATCTCTATGGTAAGCATTGATCCACACCACTCTAACGACAAATTGGGCAATTGTTTTATTTCTTGATCAATAATTATTGTTTGTTTAATTGTTGTATGGCCAATCTGGTTTTTATTTGAGTTATAAATTATACATGATACATACATACCACCTATCTGGTCTGGCAGCCTATTGTTTCTCATTTATTATGGTAGTAGTTAGGTAAACTTCCATGGACTATCTCAATAATATCCGGAAAGTTTTGGCTAGTTGGCAACACGGAGAAGATATAGTATTGTAATTATTGATCTTGCCTACCTTCATATCTCAATAATATTATCATGTTTTTCTTAATGAGAAAATATTTTTTTTCAATTTAATCTTATTATTATTAAAAAAGTACAGATATATGTAGTTATTTTCACCTTTTCAACTTAATAGATAGCTGAAAATTTGAAGAAATCAACTTAAATGAAAATGGAAGGAAAAAAAATAGTACGAAAAATGATTATTAATTATTCTGCTATCAATTTTTTTAATGTCAATATCATTAAAATTAAAAAAATATATATGTGATCTAAGATAATAAGAGCTCTGCCTTTCTTATAATATCATATAGTCAGTCAGTCACAGTACTCATCACTTCGATATTTCCAAAAAAATCAAACTACTTGTACAGTTCTTCAAAAAAAAAAAAAAAAACCTACTACTCGACAGAATAGCCGCCTCTTAACTTTAATATAATAAAGCAAATGTTATTAATATAGGTTCAAAGACTAGATTAAAGAATAAGGTATAGCTATATGAATATTCAACGCCAAGATAAACAATGCACTTATAATTAATATTTAAGGTAAGAAATATGGATTTGCCGGTTGTCTTCGAAAATAGCGCATGTTGTTGTCAATGATGCAGAAAAGCCGCCGCAAGTTGCTGATGTACCTCTTATTCATTATCTTATTATCGGACGTGCTGCAAGGGCTGAGCAATGTTTAAATTAAGAAATTTAATTTCATTCGTTAGATTTAAATCAAGAATCAAGTGAACAATTTTTATAATCGAATTAAAATTAAATTATAAAATATATAATTTATTTGAATTTGTATCAAATTTAGATCGGATAAATTTTATAATTTACTGTAATCAAATTAATATTAAAATTATAAATAAATACATATTTTATTTTTAATATATTATATTTAAATATCATACATACTACAATTATATTAAATTATTATTATTAAAAAATAAAAAATATATGTAGTTATTTTCATACATACCTAATACCACAATTACATTCAATAATATTATCATGTTTTTCTTAATGAGAATATTTTTTTTAATTTAATTTTATTATTATTAAAAATTACCAATATATGTAGTTTTTTTCACCTTTCAACGTAGTTGAAATATCTAAAGCAGGTAGCTCAGTTGATTGAGTACTGTACGTAAAGTTATGGCCAAAGCTTAGAACAGGTGTCTCAATATCGAGCCTCAACATAGCTTTAGGCATTCCAATGGTTGGTCAAAAACCCGGAGGTCCACTCAAGTCTCCGGCGATAACCCTTAGTAGTGTGGCAGTGTGTAGCTGCAGCCCTATCCTCCCTACACCCTAGTGAGCCATTTTTTCTCCTTCTAACAAAAAAAAAAAAATTTTAAATCGGGGAGGCGCGTGTATCTAAGAAAGGCACATGGCCCCTCGCAATTTTTAAAAGTGTATATTATGTTTATAATATTTGTGCATTTTTAGCATTTTTTTTTCTAAAATTTAAATATGACTCCTCTTAATTTTTAAAAATGTGTCTTTAGCTTGTAATATTATGAATATTTATACAAAATATAATTTTACATCACATACTTTTATACATAATTGCTAAATATTCTTTTCATTTTTTTCTTATCAAATTTTTTTTATATTTTTTTACTTTATTTTTAAATTCTTCAACATTTAAAAGAACAAGAATTACTACCGATAAATACAGAGTGCAAAAATGCTTAATTTATTATAAAAAAATATCATAATTGAAATCATTTTCATTAACTATAGTTTGATAAAGACTAAGGTTAAAACAATATTTTTAAACAATATAATTATTTTTTATATTTCAAAAAAAAATATAATCATTTTTTAGTTTATTCATCATTCCCTATATTCAATTTAATAGCTTCTTTAATACTAAATTAAATTATGAAAAATTTAATTTGATTTTTATATTATTCTCTAGTACAATATAACTACTATTTTATATTTATATATTTTTTAACGAATTCTATCATTAAATATTTCTTCTATTATTCTTTAACAAAAACATAAATTTGACATTTTATTTAATATTATTAAATTTTTTCTTTATTTTTTTAAACAATATTACACAATTAACACATCTTGATCAAACTTTCATCTTATATTTACATGCCTCATAATTTTTTTTTTTATATTATTGAGATATTATCGCTTTGACTACAAGTAAAAAGCAAGGGTGTCAATACGTGCAAGCTGGGCTAGTTCGAGCTGACCCAAACTAGCACAGCCCAAATTAGTTCAACCCTAACTCAATTCAAATTTAATTCGAGCTAGCAAAGGTAAGCTCGAACCCAAACTAAACACAAACAAGCTGGCTCAAACTGGCCCAAATTATCAATTATATATATTTTTTAGTTAATATGACTTTTTTTTATTAAAAAAATATGTTTACTAATTAAAAATCAAACATTACATAAAATAATATATATATATATATATATATATATATATATATATGAAAAAATTAATTATTAAAGCAAAAAGTCAATTACTAAATTAATTAGGTAATGAGTAAATGCATTAAATCTCACTCATGCAAAAGTTAGAAGCCGTTATAAATTTATAAAAACTTACATTTAGAATAAAGAGTTCTCAAGTCCAAATAAAATTTCCTCCAGCTATTAAATAAAATAAATAGAGATGAGTATATTAAATAAATATACTTACTAAAAAATGTACAGTTAAAGTAAATTAAAATGTTACGCGAGAACATAACTTTTTTGTATATACACAAAGGTAAAATTTTGACTATTATATAATATATAAGTCTAAAGACAATAAACAAGTGAAAAAAAGAATAGTATAATACAAGTATCGATTTAAAAATAAAAATTTCATAATAATAATTTAAATTAAATATAAATATTATTTTTTGTTTAAAGAGTTAGGTAGATTTAAATGCTAAATACATTAACAAATAATATAGCATAATATTGTGACAAAATGAATATATTATAACTATTTATTCATTATCAGCTTATTTTTCAAAAGAAAAGGGAAAAAAAATAACTAATATATCATAAAAAAGAAGTACTGAAAGAAATAAAAGATTATTTTAATTTTAATATAATATTTTTATTTTTTTATTTAAAATTTAATTTAATTTCAAGCTAATGGGCTGACCCTATCTCAGCTCAAATTTTTTCGTGTTATTCAAGCTGGGCCAAAATAAATTTAAATTTAATTTAATTCATATTCAATTCGATCAATCGAGCTATAATATAAATTGTCACCTAGATAAAAAGTTACTCATAATTTGTATAGTGCCTTCCCTCTAAACAAATTTTTTAGCTACATCCTGACTTCAATGAAAATGGAAAGAAAAAAATACTAAAAGAAATGATTATTAATTATTCTTTTATCATTTTTTAATATCAGTATAATTAAAATTATAAAATATATATATATATATATATATATATATATATAATCTAAGATAATAAGACTCTCCTCTCTGCCTTTCTTATAATATCATATAGTCAATCAGTCACAGTACTCATCACTTCGATCTTTCCGAATAAATCAAACTACTTGTACAGTTCTTCAATAAATAAAAATCCACTTCACCAGAATTGCCGCCTCTTAACTTTAATACAATAAACCAAATGTTATTAATGAGGGTAGGTTCAAAAACTAGATTAAAGAATAGGCTATAGCTATATGAATATTCAATGCCAAGATAAACAGTGCACTCATAATTAATATTTAAGGAAAGAAATATGGATTTGCCGGTTGTAATCGAAACATAGCGCAGGTTGTTGTCAATTATGCAGAAAAGCCGCCGCAAGTTACTGTTGTACCTCTTATTCATTATCTTATTATCGGACGTGCTGTTAGGATTAGCAAATAATTTAATTAATTTGTTTCAATTAAGAAATTTAATTTTATTTGTTAGATTTTGATAAAATTAAATTAACAAATTTTATAATCGAATCAAATTTAGATTATAAAGTACAAAATTAGTTTGAATTTGGATTTGATTCATAAATTTTATAATGCGCTGTAATCTAATCTGAACCGAATTACTATTAAAATTATAAATTAATACATATTTTATTTTTAATATGCTATATTTAAATATTATATATATTATAATTACATTAAATTATTATTTTAATTTTAAAATAAAAATAAGTGTTAAATTCTCTATAATAATTTAACAATATTCAAGATTATACTTTTTATTCTTTTAATAATCTTATTTAAAACTATAAATAAATAAATTTATTAATAATTTATTAATTTAAAATTTAAATGTTAATATATATTTTGTTTTATATATAACAATAATTTTAAAATAAGTTATAATTTTAATTCAATTTTATCCGATATGAAAAATTTGATAAGCTCAGACCTATGTGACGCCATGGTTACCAACTAAAAGGTATTATTTATTATTTTTAATATACTCTCTATTAATTATATTAAAAATTAAAATTATGATTATTTGAAAAGTAAAAAAAATAATGGAAGCATAAAGCAACTTGTTCTTCGATCACGTTCATGATACATGAAATTATATTTAAGGGAAATTAATATTATTCATTTTGATCATTTTTTACCACTGTTTAACATGAAGTTAAGCTCAACTAACCACCATTTTTATCTCAAATGAATTTTTCCTAAGTTGTATGATGACATTATCTTATGTCCACCATTTTTTCACATTCATTCACCTTTTTATATTTAAATGAGTAAATAATATTTAATTATTTTAATTTCAAAGCGACGTACTGTATATTAATGTATGTTAGTATGTGAATATCCTAAATAAAAATGTAAAATGAATAAAAAGATTTTAAGTTTTCATACATATGAGCCAAATTAATCAAAGAAAATCTTTATATGCTTGGTTAAAAAGAAAATTAAAATAAAACTTGATGTGCTTAAAATAGGCTATCAAATATTAATTTTGCTTGCACACCCTGAGAGCTAGGTTTCCTCTTTGGTTTTCCCTCCCAACAATTCTTGTTAGTTCTTCTTCATTTTCTCTGCCTTTTTTTTTTCTTTTCCTTCAATCAGCTCTGATCTTTGGTTCATAGCTTGCCACTGTTCTCTTCTCGATTCAATCTTGAAGGATAGAGGATCTAAGTGCTCGAATTGATTACCTACATCTTACTCTTAATTTAGGAAATTTGATTGAGAAAGAAAAAGGTATCTCTGATCTTGCCATTGCTGCAGGTTTCTCTCGAATTGGCCTATCTACTTGGATGCGTTACTATTAAAAGTGTTCAAAAAAATCGAACCAAATCAAATTAAACCAAAAAATTAGAACGGACTAGACCGGACCATACAATTATGTTAGTTAAATAGTCCGGTTCAATTTATAATTTTTCAAATCGTTTTTCAAATGGTCCGGTTTGGTTTTTTGAAAAAAAAAAAAATACATTTAAACTCTTTTTTTTTGCAGTTTCAGCTCTTTAGCATACAATATGCAATTTTCAGTTGCATATATATTATGATGATTTTATCTTTTATAAATTTTATCAACTTAATTGTTAGTTTATGCACTACGCCAAAAAAGGGTTTTAAGGATGGTCATTAACCGTCATTATAAGGTTACCATGATGCTCCAAAAAAATATAGTGACCGTCATCTATCTAAGCGTCATTGTAAATAAGAGTTTTTAATGACGGTTGTGACCATCATAAAAAGTGAAAAACGACCGTCATTGAAATTCTTAAAAATTAGAACAACCGTCATGGAAAATATTTGTCATGACGGCCATTTGACCATGACCATCATAAAAAATGATGAACGACCGTCATAAAAGTGATAGATAATAAAAACTAATGTGTTTCTATTATGACGGGTATTTTTTATGACCGTCCTAAAAATAAATTTTTAGCAAAAAAAAATATAATTTTTTTATAATTGAAATTCCAAAAGTATCTCATATAAAATATTAGGAGTAATCAATTAAAATACTAAACTACTTTGAATAAAAATTACATAATTGAATTGAGGTCTACATAATACTACAAAATACAACATCATCAAATTGAATCATACTTAAATTGAGAGGTTAGATGTTTACAAGTAAAAGAGCTAATTCAGGTTAAAATTAAAAAGAAGTCACAGATAATATTTGAACCCATTTTTCTGCAGCTAAATATGGTGGGAATCCTAATGATGTTGCAGCATTTGCTAATAGATTTGAACCTGATGGCCATTGCTGACTATCACTGATACTCATGGATAGTAAAAGATCACTTCCAACACTTCTACTACTTCCATGTTACTGCTACTAGACACTGATTAAAAATCTGCATAAATAAATTCACACATGACTACATAAGAGCTAATTATTATTAACATTCCCTTTCATAACTATACAAGAAATTTAAACATAACCCATTTCAATAATGGGTCACTATACTTATGGTTCAAATATCATTAAGCCAAGAATACCAATTTAATCTTTTAGTAAAACTAGCTTCGAGAAACAATTTAAGCTTCATAAACTTTAAAGCAATAATGAATTAAAAGCACCATTACATTTAAAAAGATGGGAGATAATAAACTATAGTATCAAGAATAATAATAATAATACTTACATCGATCTTGGTCTTCACAAAAGAAAACTTCTAGAATCTAAGGTGTATTCTAATGTGTTGGGAAATAAAGGGACCCAGTACATATGACAAAGATACAACATAAGAAATGAAATTATGAAGCATCGTGTTATTCTAGTAATCTCAATCTTTGATAAAAGGATAGGCATTGGACCACAAGAACAAGATACCAATGATAATGAAAATGAAACAGACAACAGTAAACAAGTGGTATTTAAGAAGCACAAATTGAATGAAAACTACGTAGTATTGAGAAAGCTTATTAACAAACAGAAGATATCTAAAAATTCTCATCACCTTAATTTTCTAAATTAAATAAATGATATAAATTGCATGGTTAGGAGAATAAAACTTAATCATTAATTATTGGATCACTAATTTGTTATTTAAACAGGAGGAAAGCAAAGCAAAAACATATGTAAGGAAGAGAACCAAACTAATAAGGAATAAAATTATCTTACCACCCACATTATGGTTTCAATAAGTGAAAAGTCGTTCACATCACTGCACAAAAATCATGAAACCAAGGTTGAAAATCAAGTAACCATCATATCATAAAAGTATTAACAGGTAAGAAAAACTTACAATTATTTCAATACTAGAACACCAACCTCCGAAAATGGCAAAATATGTCTCAGCTTGAACTATGTAACCACACAAAGTAATTTCATGAAAATAAAATCAGAACAAAAAAAAAAAAAAACATTTACCAATCAACAAAATGAAACTAACAAATTCATAACCATGAGTCAACTTTACCAAAGGCAAGTTCCTAAATTACACTTCCTTAAATGGTTAATGTAATTTTTAGTAAACCTTTAAATACAAATGTAAAGTAGAAAAGGAAAAGGGAACCTGAACAAAATGAGCTTAGGGCTCGAACTTCTGCTATTAGTTTCCTCAATGATATCTCCACGGACAATACCCCTAATCAAACAAACAAACAGAAAAGAAATATAAGAGCTCTATAAAAGGGAGGGAAAGAAAGCAGATTCATAGCAGAGAAGGAAGAAATATGAATTCTATGATAGCATTGACAAAATAAGGTCTAGGCAAGACCACCCATTAGATCAGAGCAAGTAGAATCTGATGCAAAACGAAATTTCGATCAAGAAATAACAGCAATAATAGAAGAAAGATTGGAAAAGAAATTAGAAATTTCACTCAATAACAATACATCTTAGATGAAGATTAGAAGATTTTTAGAAATAATATGGGTCGGTCATTTAGGGTTTTTACACCTTTGTCTTTCAAAGAACAATGAGATGCGAGGAACTTTTTCGATCAAACTATTAGGAAGAGACGATCATGGACTTGGACAGTAGGGTTAATGCTTGCTTCGACGAGTTTCGGGTTGGAGAGAATTTTTGAGAAGTTCGTTTATGAGAAAAAAGGGGTTTAACTCTTTCAATTTTTATTTTTATTTTTAATTAGCTTTAAGTTTTTAGGACGGCTTTTTCCAAAACGACCATCATGAAATAAAAAAAGCTCCAGCCGTCATGGTAAACCCAAATTACATTTTTTAAGGACGGCTCTTTTTAAAAAAAATGCGGTTGGGCGTCCTTGTTTTAAGAATTTGGCGTAGTGATGTGAGATATTATATGATTTATATTTGTACCATATTTAAAGTAATTTGGTTAGATTTAAAATTTTTTTTAATATTAATTTCAAGTTTCTACAACATGATTTTGAGGAAAAAAATTCAAAAATAAAAAACATGAAAAATCGTTAACCAAATTGAACCAAACTGTTCGATTTCAATAATTTTATAAGCAAAATGGTCCAATTTGGTTAAATTTTTGCTAAAAATAGGACTAGACCGGATCATGAATACCTCTAGTTGCTACGAGTTCATCTCAATGTTTGGACCAAAAATGGAGATCTGGATATGAAGGTTGTGGATAAAAACACCTTTGTCTTTTACTTTGAGAATTTGGCTGAGATGAATCAACTTCTTGTAATAGCTCCTGGGAGCTTTAATAATTGTCTCCAAGCTAGTAGTGCAGCATCTCCTGCCCGGTAAGTTTCCCTCTAATATTACGTTTGATTCTTCTTTATTGTGGATTCAAGTACATGATCTGCCTATGGACTGGTGTAAAGAAGCTATTGTGAGAGGAATTGTTTCGTTTGTGGGAGTAGTTACTGAAATTGATAAGTTCTCGCTTGTTAGTGGTATTATGAGGTTGGTGAGTGTGAGGGGTGAAATTGGATTTTTCCCTTGCCTTGGGGCCTGGTGCTTCGATTCCATATAACTATGAATATTTGTAGGTTGAATTCAAGGATGAATGTCTCCCTACTTTTTGTTATTTTTGTGGGCATATTACTCACTAGTCTAAGTTCTGTGAAGTTTTCAATGATTTGTGTATATATTTTAGAGGTAAATATGCACTGTTTAGGGAATGACTCGGGTCAAGTATGAATATGAGGGTACCTAAGCATGTTAAGGAGGGAGGTTAGAGAAAGAAAGGGTATTTTACTTTTGGTGAAGGGAGTTCAGGTGAAAAGAAGAAGATGAGTAAGGGAAAGGAAAATCTTAGAGCTGGTCGTGGAAGAATGTCTAGTAAAGGTTCAATGAAGCAGGTTACTAAAGCTGGAAAGAGGCCAAGGAAATGATCATAATACATTACGTTTTTAAGTGCTATTTTGGACTATGGTAATCAAGATGTAGTGGGGAACCCTGTTAGTGTCAGCTTGAAAAAGGTACAGTTGGTCAATGATGAGCTTGTGGAATAATGGAGGTTTATGTTGTTTTTGCTTGTGGTACTGTTGTATAGTTGGTTTTTGTAAGGCTGTTGGCAAGTTCGGTTCCTGTAAGGGTGTTGGTTTTGTAAGGCTGTTGTTTGATTGGATTTTCTTCTGTTAGTTTTCTCTGTCTTTGTTTTGGTTGGGTTTGCTCCTGTTTTGTTGTTTTGGAATGTTTTTAGCTAATTAAATCCATTTCCATCTTTTTTTGGCCTAGTTGGAATGCTAATGCTTGGTAGATTTGACTTAGTATAGCTCTAATGACTAACATGCTTACTAGTAAGCCTGTTGTAGGGTTTCAATCTCTGTTTTTGTAGAGAGGTGAAATTGTGAGTGGGTTTGTTGTCTTAGTGTCTGTTGGTTGTTTTGTTGTTTGTGTCTTGATTTGAGTATGTTCTAGTGTTGGAATGATTGGGCTGTTTGTTAATGAATTTTCTTCTTTTGGACCAAATAAACACAGGGAATGAGAAAATTAACTTATTAGGTAAAAAAAACACTAAAATATCACAAATAAAATAAATGTAAATTTTTGGATTTTGTTAAAGAAAAAATAAAATAAACAAACTTAAGTACACTAAAGATTCAACTACTACAAAACTGCAAAAATTGAGTTTTGTTTTTAAAACAATCGCCTTACGTTGTTTTTGTAGCAGGAGCAATTTAATTAAACAATAGTATTAAGCTTCACAAAAATAATAATTAAATTAGGCAAAATTCAGATACTATTACATTCTTTAACCTATATGTTTAATTTATTTTGCAAATAACAACTCATAAATTGCTATTAAGAATTAAAAAATTAGCTATTAGCCTATTAATTACCTACTAATCATCTTAATTTAGCGCACGATATATAAAAATACGCTATCAACTTGTTGTCCACTTAATCAATCAAGATAATTCATCAGGGACATTCAAACAATAACTTGAACATATTTTCAAAATAATTTTAGGAAAAAAATCTATTCAAATAAATAAATAATTTAAAACCATAATTTAGGTTTTAAATTAACTATCAATCACATATAAAGGTTTAGCCAAACACGAATAAATTCATAATTAAATCTTTAATTAAGCATCCATACATTAAATATAAAATAAAAAAGCTTAAGAATTTAATTGTTGATTTTTGTGGATAAAAGCAACTTCAAAAATTTTAAATCTTTTTCTTGGAGCTTCAAGGTCTCTCTCAATATTGTAGGCAAGATTTGAAATATCAATATTAATCAAAATATCAAGTCTTAAATTTTATAAATATACCAAAGATATTGTGTTTTTGACGAAATATTGGGAAAAAATTCACAAAAATTATTGACAAATAAAATTATAAAAACTTTAATTGAACTTTAAAAAAAATCAACACATTCCATTATTTATTTTTAAATTAATTATCTTATTTAGTAAATATAAATATAAATATGTTTCACATTTATTTTTGAGCAATAAATAAATAGAAAATTAGAATAGGTAGTTAAAATATTTAAATAATTTATTATGATTGATAGAATTAAATAAAGATATTTAACAGTAAATTATTTTAAAAAATAAATAAATTTAATCATAAGTAATAGTTTATTGATATTATGTGACATTTTATTAATAATATTTATATTATTAACTGATATTTTATCGATCTTTTTTTTGACATCAACATCAATATTTTGATAATATTATCACGGATAATGTATATTGATATTGATACATCTAAAATAATTATATTTTTGACAATATTAAAGATATTTTTAACTTTAATTTTATATAATTTTTTATTTCTTAATTTGGTCCACAATTTGTAAAACGTATGTTGGATTGAGGACAAATTCGTGCCTATGGAGAATATATAAGCTCTACATTTTTTTTTTTGGACAAAAAAAAAATGTACATTGACTAGCTAGAAGTTATCTAGACTATATAAATGTACGAAAATTGTTGTGCTATGCTCAAAATACGAAAAACTGGCGAAAACCAGGGTGACCCGGCCATAACGCGCTACACTTCACTAGCTATGCACATCCACTTCTCAGCTCAATACATCCAATTTGTTTGTTTGTTTGTTTTTTTTTTTTTTTAATGTTTCATGCCTTTTCTTTTAAATTATGGCGCAGTCACCAGCATTAAATGTCATTTTCTAGTTTTTTTTTTTTTTCCAAATACCTATTAAAAATAAAATAAATAATTAAAATACAACGAGAACATAAAATAAATATAAATATGTAAGAATTAATACTTAAAATGTGGACAAATTATAGTACCGATAAAACATATAAGCCCAGTCGCCTATATGAAAATATTTAAAATTTGTGCATGTTTTTCTTAGTTGATTAAATACATTGAAATGAATATATATGTCCTTTCCATTTTTATAAACAGAAATTTTGGCATTCACATTTATTCAAAAAACATATTAGTTCAAACTTCAAAAATCAAAACCAATGAGAGATGTTGCTTTGGATTTGATAAGTATCCCTACTTCTTCGGCTTTTTTTTTTTTTTTTTTCATTTTAATATTATGACATGAAAATTTATTAATCTAATCTTAATTTATTTATAATAAAATGATGAAGGTGAAATGAATGTGATCATAAGGATGGATATCAAACAATAAAAATGATCGAAAGAAATTTGTATCAATTAACCATATTGTATCAATCTTTTATATTACTTTCATTTTTAGTTACTTATCATATAATTAAGGATAATTTAGTTTTTCATCTAAATTTATTACAGAAAATAGAATGGATGGATAAATTTAATAAAACGGTGAACACGTTATATTTTGGAGCAACTTTTCAAATTTTAGTAATTTTTATTTTCTTTTAATTTAAAATTACTTAATTATATATCTTATTATCTTATTACTATAGATATTTACTTATATATTATTTATCATTTTAGACGATTTTATTTTCAAATTTTTTAATTATAAAATTATCATTATTATTTATTTAATGATGATGATTACATTATTTTATTATAAAAATAAGATGAGTCTTACTTATAATTACTTTTTTTAAAATAAGTTTTACATGACCTAAAATACCTAATAATGTATTTTAATTAATTTTTTATTGTAATTAACATTATTATTTATTTTATTTATTTAATAATAAAGACTACATAATTTTATTATAAAGATAAGATCGTAAAAATCTTATTTATAATGTAATTTTTTTTTAAGAAGTCGCATATAACCTAAAATACATAATTATTTATTTGAATTAATTTTTCATTTTTTTTAAATAATGGCTAAAAACTACAACAACAATAACAACAAATTTAATTTTTATTTTAGACGATTTTGTCCTCAAATTTTCGCTTTAATTACAAAATCATTATTACTATTTCTTTTATATATTTAATGATAATGATTAAAAAAAATTATGTTTTTTTTTAAATAATGGATTTAAAAAAATGATGGATTAGTGAACTTGCATCTTATCTATTATACAGATTTATTTATAATAATTAAATAATTTTAAAAAAATTCCTTGATAACTATCTATTTTTTTAGATTATAAGTAATTAAATATTTGAATTTTTTTTCTTCTTTTCTACCCTACATATTTTTATAAGTAATTAAACTAAACAATAAATTTTTTTAAAAGATTAAATATAAGACTATAAGTAATTTTCCATTTTGGATGATTTTTTCATCAAATTTTTGTTTTAATTATAAAATTATCTATATTATTTATTTTATTTATTTAATGATAATAATTATATTATTTTATTATAAAAATAACATCGTAAAAGTTTTATTTAGAATTTACCTTTTTACGAGAGGTCTACATAATTTAAAGTAAATAATTATACATTTGAATTAATTTTGGGAGAATAACAAAACTAACATCCTTCAAAACTTCTAATAACAAAACTAGCACCCCTTTGTGTACAAATTTATATTTTCACAATTAAAAAAATGACTAATATGTCATTTTTCTTTGAACATCCATCCAATTAGAATTGAACGACGATAATTTAGACTCGTTTAATATTGAACATTAAATATTTTACGTTCAAATTGAATATTGAACGTTCAATATTATTGAGGTGTTAATTTTGTTACTATAAGTTTTAGGGCTATTATTTTTGATAATTTTTCATTAATTTTTTTATTTTAAAATAATAGGATAAAAAAATATTTTGGACGATTTTGTCCTCAATATTTTTGCTTTAACTACAAAATTATGATTATTATTTATTTTATATATTTTATAATAATTATTAAAAAATTATTTTTATTTTAAAATAATGAGTTAAAAAATAACTATAAAAACAAGAAGAAGATAAAATTATAATATTTTTATTTATTGTTTAATTTTCTATACTAAAAGTCCTAGATAAACTAACATACATATTTATTTTCAAAATAATGGCACTACTCATGATTCATTTAAATTTTTGATACAACCATTCAAATTTAATTACAAAAATTATCTAAGAGTTACATACTTCGAAATAATTGCATAAATGTGAATTTAATCCTAAGTAATAACAACTACATGTAACTTAAAACAATCACTTAATAAAAAATTCACTAAAAAAATAAACAATAAATACAACTTGATAAAGATAAAGCACTTACCTATCAGTTGGGACCATCCGTCCAAATTACCTATGCTGCTCTTACCAGTTGTTTACACAGCTATTTTGATCCACTCAAGATCTGGCTCACCTCTATAACCCCACCACCACGTAGTGTGGTACTCATATATGTAATTAGTATGTATGAATCTTAACAAAGATAAACACGCTCTCAAGAATGATTTTTGTAAAACTACCTCGTATCGACAAAACAAAAAAATATTTGACGTATTGTTTATACAAAAATTTTGTTTATTAAATTGATAAATTTATCAAAATAATCATGTATCCTAATACATAACAACCTTCAATGTATTGACGATACGAAAACTCGAACTAGTAAATTCACCAAACAACTTTGTATTCTAATACAGACAACACTCAACATATTAACGATACATACACACTTTTAAAATATATTTTCTCAAATAATCTCGTATCCTAATACAAAATAATATTCAATTATTGGCGATAAAAAAATACTTTTCACAATAATACTATCACAACCCAAAATTTGACATCAATAGTATCAATTTGGATAAATAAAAGTGCATCAAATTATATAACTTCAAAATTAATTTTCTAATATCCAAAGAAACTACAATTACTAAATGAAACTAACAAAGTTTAGTTGCAACTACGCTCAAACTAAAATTCAATTTTTTGCCTCGTAATGAGCGATAACTTATTTATTAGATAATCCCTGGTTGGTCTGAGAAATTTTTGAAACTTAAGGCTATTATGAATGACTGCATGCAGACAACTCGGGCTCAGTTGAGTCCTTTGGTAGGAGCTGCCAGGGTGGCCAAGCTTGGGCCTCACTTACTCTTACTCATGAGGAGAAGAGAGAACTAGTCAAGGCTCTAGGTGAGGAGAGTGATATTCAGTGGGGGTTGTCTGATGTCCTAATCGCTAGTGAGGCTAGTAATTCCAAGTTTAAGGAAGAGTTGACTTTAAGCAAGTTCGAGGTGAAGGAACTTAAAGTTGAGATCTATAGGTTGATTGTTGAGGTAGAAGCTGCAGATCCAAAGGCTTTGGACTTATAATTGGACTCTGAAGATTTCAAAGCAAACACTGGTGTTGCTTGGGCTTATGGCTTTGAATCTACCATGAGAAGGCTCAAGATTGTCTACCCAGACAAGTGTCAATCTCGTCGCAAATTTCTTAACTTTAATAAGGTTGCAGCTAAGTATGTGGAGTGCATTGATGACTTTGACTCGAAGGCGAGTGTGTCTTCAACTAAGAAGGTGGCCTCAAATCTTGCAGAGTTAGGAAATGGGGATCAAGTTCATGACTCATCTAGGACTCAGAAGATAGTTTAGGTGACACACATCTTAATGGTACTATCCAAGAAGATCAGTCATTAGAAGTAGACTTAGGACTTAGGTCTAGGTAGTTCTTTTTCCTTGTTATTTTACTTTACTTTTGTAGCAGAATTTGGCAACTATAGTTAGTTAGCCTTTAGCTTGTAGTTGCTCTTGGGAACATGTCTTTCAATAAAACATTAACTTTGACTCCATTCTTTTATCTTACTCCATATTAGCCTTGGTATAAATTTCTTATTGCTTTGCTTATGAATGCAAAACAGAATTCATCCATGATAGTTGACTTAGCATTTTTTTTGTTTCCTCTAAAACTTGGAAGCAGGACCAACCCTTGGTACTTTGGTGAGACACTCTTGGCACTCAAGTGACATTGGGAGGCCTCAGTTGACTTCATCATCCTTAGCAAATGTAATTGGGACATTGTGTCCTTGGGAGATCATCATTTGGACCGTGGGAAGTACATTTAGCTTAGCTGTCGGAACCTAGACATGGTAAGCATAGTAACCTTTGGAAATATGAAAGCGGGAACATCCTCCTTGGTGTTTTTAGGGAACTAGCCACATGAATTCTTCAACAATACAATTACCTCAGGAGAGCACACATCTACTTAGTAACCTTAAGATTTCTAGGAATTGACCCTCGCCATAGAGAAATTCTTTTATAGTCAAGATGACATGACCAAAGTGATTCCGCTTTAGCTTGTCAAGGAGAGAAGAATGCTAGCCCCCAACATAGATCCAAAACAAATTTAAGAATGTGCAAGTAAAGCATACTACGTCCGATGCAGAACCAGGCGTGATTGACTAGTAATCGAGGTTAAGCCACGTCATGTCCAAAAAGTATAGGTCAAGTGGTTGATTGGTCAGCAATGTGGGAGGCATAGGCGGCGTAAGAGGCACAAGGAAAGATATGAGGGTAAGGGGCCCCAGACACGACGAGCCCAACGACCTGGTTGAACAGGTGAGGCCGAGGGTGAGGTTGATCCTACAAGATGTTTTCATTCGATCGATTTGGTCAAATCACGTATGTTGTTACCATGGAAATGATTTTTGGCTAGCCCTGGGGCCAACGTTCCAATCTTGTCGGCTCAACGACATTCTTCAACTTAACTTTCCTGGAGTCCAACTTTTTCTCAACTCCAAAATTTTGCTAAGGTTGTCATTTTTTTTTAGAGCTTTATTTTGTTTTTGAGACCCTTTTTTTTTTCCAGAGTTTTGAGTAGCTTCATCTTGGCTGAGAAGTGACACAGGAATTGACTAGCAAACTCTAAGAAGTTTCCAATGGTTCCTAGTTTCAGGGTTTTGTATCAGACTCTGGCCATCCTTGTTAGTGCCATGGGAAACGTTCTACAATTGATATGATTGATGTGTTAAATTGTGTACTTGCAAGTGTACGAATCACTCGTAGGAAAGTGATAAGCAACTTCCAAGGTCGGTCTCTCAAGAAATTGCAGTGGTTCTAAATAACTAACTTTTTAACCTAAATAGAGTTCTAATGAAAATAAAACACTAATTAAATAGAGTTCTAGTGAAACTAAAACTCTAAGTAACTAGAATCCTAAAGCTAGTAAAACTGTAAAAAGGTTGTTTGTTTTGTAACGAGAACAATCATACGACAATTAAACAAAAACAAGATCGCAAGTAAACAATCAATTCAGATAGATTTGATAATCAATGGAGGATGTACAGACGTTTAGTTTGGTTGACCATGCTTGCATTGAAAATGTATCGTGAAATAACATGAACGTCCTTGATGAGTGCTCAAAAAGCACTAATATTTCGTGATTAATTGTGCTTGATTGATTGATATATAGATTTATTATGACTATTATTTCGATTATTTTCATAAATCTATCCATTCGGAGTCACGGGTATATTTTAGTGCATTTCAGGTGTTTTTAGCGTCAAAATGAGTCAAATGATGAAAACACGCGAAGACGAAACACTTACGGCGCTCGGATCACGAGTTACGGGCTAAACGAGACAAATATGTAAGCCTTACATAATGTGCCATCACATATGTAAGGGGGGACGTGAAAAGAAGGAAACCAATGCGCGCCGCGGCGAGATAATTGCATGCCGCGGCGTGAGGCTCTCGGGTTTGATCCTGAAAACATAGAAGCATTGCGCGCCGCGGCGAGGGAATTGTATGCCGCGGCGGAGAGCTCTCGGGTTTTTGCATATTTTCCAAATTTTGTGTTGCGCCGCGGCGGGGAAAATGCATGCCGCGGCGCGCCTATTCCTATTGCAATCAGGAATGCCTTACATCTATAAATACCCCCTTTAGACCCCCTTTACATCCAGAACTCGAATTGGTACACAACTCTTACACTTTACAATTTTGCAACCAAACACGACATTCAATCAACTTTGGGAGTTTTGCTACACAAAAACGAAGCAAGAGAAACCATTCTAAGGATCCAAAGAAGCCGTCGACAATCGAAGATAAAGCTTACGGAGGAGTACGTCAACCGATCCATAAGCGGTATTTAGATCTAGGTTTTCTTTGGTGTTGTAGAATTCTATTTTTCTTCTTTTCTCGTTGGAGTGTATGTTCGTATTTTATTTGTCTATGAATATTAATATGAACATATCTGGCTAGTTTTATTATGGATGTTTAGTTTGTGTTGCCATGTTTGCTAGAACTGTGTATGGTGTATGTTTTATTGATTTAATATAAACGAATTACTTTTTGATTAAGAGCATGTTTAGATATTTGATTATGAATAATCATGGGCCCATTTGATGTTCGTAGTTAGATTGAAAAATCTGAGAATTTAGTTATAGGAACGTCACCTTAACTTTATTCCGAAACACTTAATCAAAGCTTCAAGTTAGTGACTTAGTCATAGCATTGATTTGATTGGCATGTTTTCCTTGCGCATAATTTGATTACTATTTGATTTACCCCCGCCAAAGGCAATTAATTAGTTAATCAATAAAGAGACCTACCCCCGCCAAAAGGAGTCTCGTAATTAAAAGGAAAGCCGGTAGTTTAGTTTATATAGGACGTTCATGTTATTTCACCATACCTTTTCGATGCAAGCATGGTCAACCAAGCTAAACGTCCATACATTCTCCATTGATCTTCAAATATATCTGAATTGATTGTTTAATTGCGATTTTGTTTTAGTTTAATTGCTCGTATTTTGTTCCCGTTACAAATCAAACACCTTTTTACAGTTTTATTAGCTTTAGGATTCTAGTTACTTAGAGTTTTAGTTTTACTAGAACTCTATTTAATTAGTCTTTTATTTTCATTAGAACTCTATTTAGATTAAAAAGTTAGTTATTTAAGACCACTGCAATTCCTTGAGAGACCGACCTTGGAAGTTGCTTATCACTTTACTAGGAGTGATTCGTACACTTGCGAGTACACATTTTAACACATCAGTCTTATATAAAAAAAACTACCGGCTTTCCTTTTAATTACGAGACTGCCTGCGGTCGGGGTAAATCTCTTTGTTGATTAACTTAATTAACTGCCTATAGTCGGGGTAAATCAATTAGTAATCTAATTACGCGCAAGGAAAAACATGTCAATCAAATTAATGCTATGACTAAGTCACTAAATTGAAGCTTTGATTAAGTGTTTCGGAATAAAATTAAGGTGACGTTCCTATAACTAAATTCTAAAATATTTCAACCTAACTACGAACATCAAATGGGCCCATGATAATTCATAATTAAGTATTTAAACATGCTCTTAATTAAAAAGTAATTCGTTTATATTAAATCAATAAAATACACCATACACAATTCTAGCAAACATGGCAACGCAAACTAAACATCCATAATAAAACTAACCACTCATGTTCATATTAATATTCATAGACAAATAAAATATGATCATACACTTTAACAAAAAGAGAAGAAGATTTAATTCTATAACAACAAGAAAATCCTAGATCGCAATACCGCTTATGGATGGGATAGCGTTCTTCTCCGTAAGCTTTATCTTCGATCATCGATGGCTTCCTTGAATCCTTAGAATAGTTTCTCTCGCTTCGTTAAAGTGTGGCAACGCTCTCAAAACTGATTGAATACAGTGTTTGGTCGCAAAATTGTGAAATCTAAGAGTTGTGTACGAGTTGGTCGAGTTGTATTGTAAAGGGGGTCTAAGGGGGTATTTATAGATGTAAGGGATTCCTGATTGCATTAGGAATAGGCGCGCCGCGGCATGCATTTTCCCCGCCGCGGCGCAACACAAATTCTAGAAATTATGTAAAAACCTGAGAGCTCCCCGCCGCGGCATAACTTTTCCTCGCCGCAGCGCGCAATGTTTTTGGATTCCTAGCATACAACCCGAGAGCCTCTCGCCGCGGCATATGATTTCTTCGTCGCGGCGCGCCTTGCATGTAACAGTGTACATGGAATGTACATGACTTTACATGCATTGTTGAGACCTTCGCCGCGGTGCATGATTTCTTCGCCGCGGCGCGCATTGCTTTCCTTCTCTTCATGCTTACCCCCTTACATATGTGATAGCTCGTTATGTAAGGCTTACATATTTGACTTGTCTTGCCCGTAACTCGTGATCCGAGCATCGTAAGTGTTCCGTCTTCGCATGTTTTCATCATTTGACTCATTTGATGCTAAAAACACCTGAAATGCACTAAAAAATACCCGCGACTCTGAATGGATAGATTTATGAAATTAATCGAATAAACAATCACAACGAATGTATATATTAAACAATTAAGCACAATTAATCACGAAATATTAGTTCTTTTTGAGCACTCATCACAACCCCCAACCAGCTTCTTGCTAGTCTCTAGCAAGTGAAGCGATCTAAAAATAAAATAAAAACAAATAAAATAAACTAACCTAACCTAAATCACTTCCGTAGATTGTCACGGTTGCATTTAGCATATGCAACAAGCCTTTAAACCCCTAGGTGGCCCTAGTGGACGAGTTATAGTCTCGTGAGGGTTTCTAGTGATGACACCCACAAACATCGTACGACTCTCAAAACTAATAAAGACTCTAAACATACTTGAATCAATCCATGCATACGTCTCAAAAATTGTTAACAACGAATGATACATGAAATAGTTAAACATCACCTAAGCTCAAAAACAGTCCAAACATCAAACTCATCATGGTAATCGAATTTTGAACAACCAATCAAACCACAAACCCGTTAGTTATACTATCTGACCGTGTCATGCATGATATTCATAGGTTATATTTCAATATCTCATAAATGTGCAAGTAAAATATTAATGTGAATTTTGCACTTGCAAACTCCATATGCTCATTTTTCAAACTCATCTCCATTAATATAGAAATCAAACTACCTAGAATCAATAGGACTTCATTAGGCTTGTAAAGTTGTGATTAGGTGTGTGATTATGAAAGTACGAAAATGATGTTTTCAATAGGACAAGAGTACTTTTTATGTCACAAACTTATTTTCAACTTTTTTCCACCAAGTGTTCTTTTTCATCCTCCTATAAATTCCATATGTCCTTTGGATCTTTTTGCTTGATTCTCTTTCTTTATTTTTCTTGCTTATTATTTCAATCATCATCATCATCATTTTTTTAATCAATGATGAAGCAAGATAAATACAACATAATTGCTCATGAAAATCAAATATTATATTGAGTACTCTTATCACTAAGGGTAGTACAATGTATGTCAATGTTGAGTTCAAGGGTATACTATGGATAACAATAATACGGGGAGGCTTGAAAAGTCCAAACGGTCCAAGGATGGCCTAAATCACTTTCTAGGTGGCATTTGTTTCTATTATTTCGCTTCAATTTGTTTTCAAATGGGTTCTAGAGCTTGTTGAGACTTAAAACATATCATGAACATGCATACATTCCACAAATCAAAATAGTTATACTAACCATGCAAACTACTACATGTACCACAAAATCCTCAAATTAGATGAATCTAACATTTATGTGCAAAAGTCAATGTTTCAGCCGGCTACAATAGGACCTCGCCTGTGTCGTATTTGACTCCATGTTTGACACATAAGGCGGTTATGAGCTGGGAAAAGAAGTAACTAATGTTGTGATGCTCAGCTGAGTACACAACCCTTTGTTGTATCACCAATCCCACGTCGATTGACCGCTCGGTCTCTATAGCAAACTGTAGAATAGCCCTTTCTCGATCCACTGTGCTGTAATGCCGAGTTGGCATTAATCTTGAGCAAACAAAGTATTGCCAAATTCGGGAGTGGGTCCTTAAGTGCTTGGCTTGAAATATATTTACCATATCCCCTTTATACTCCCACTCACCGTATCCATCAGTTAGGGTGCTAATCACTTCTTCGTAATCAACCTGCGTTAAGTAGGTTTCGTACGCACTATTCTGAACATCCCTCAACCCATAGTACGAGTTGATCACCGACCTATTGAAAGGGACCTCAATGCCCCTCACCCAAACCATCCTTCACGTGCTTCCGGTACATTGGCATAGAATTCCCTAACAAGCGAACTCACACCCGCTTCCGGGACATAAGCAAATTTCTTCCACCCTAGTCTCTCAACTATGTCAGATATTCCCATCACTCCTACTTGACCAAAATCCATCCCCCTCTCATTCACAAACCCTTTGTTCCTTTTGGCGGCACCCTCGTAGAGGTTGACCCAATCCCTAAACAGGTCAAGGTGATCTAATAGATTAGTAGACCCATCATAAGCTGCAATGGTCAGTTGCTTGAACTTTCCCTTGAAGGGGTTGATAGTACCTCTAAGGTGAATGGGGCTTGAGTTTAATCTATCAAGTCGTGCTCATGTCTCTCACCGTTCAATCTTTGCTCCATGTTTTGGATCTCCATAAGTGGGGTTAAAGTAGGATGATCGCACACTACCAAACCTTTTGATAGCATGGGAAGAATCATCAGTTTTGTCATTGTGGCTTTCCTAACCGGAGTGTGCATGGTGCTTGGACTCAATGTGGTTCCTCAACTCCTTATGCTTAGTGCATTGGCGTTCTAGACCAAGCTGGTTGCCACCAGCTAGGCCGTTGGTCACTTGCAGTGGTCACTATCGCCATTCTTGTATAAGTGATTTAGGTCCTCTGGATCCTAAACATGGGGCCCAACTTGCTGTGGATTGGTCCTCTTGAGTTTTTGTTAACACTGAGTCTTGGTTGGTAGTTGTTCTGGGAGTTAGATCTTAAGAGGTCCAGTGGTAGCAATGCTGCTATTGAAGCATTGGGTTGCCCTTGAGAGTATTTCTAGAATTGCATGAATTTTTTCATCATATCTTTTAGTCTGCTCAACCTTTGTCTTATGGTTGGCTTTTTGTTCTTTATGATCTTTTTAGGTGGTGAATGATCGCTCACCTGGACCTCAGCATGGTCCTCATTCCTTGGGAGAGAAAGAGAGTCTTATGAACTTAATTGAGAGCTTATTTCTTCTAGAAATGGATTGAGTGCTCATTTCATCATATCTTCTAGAGGAAACAGATGAAGAACACAATAAACGTGATGAAGAATGTGAAGAACACAACGAATGTTCTTGAGTTTTTCACTAGTTTGATTGATCCAAAATCAAATTTTTTGTTCCCACAAATGGTGTCAGATGTTGAATTAGATTTATGTCTAGCCTGCATATTACTAGCAAATCACGTCAGGAAGTACGATACTAGGAGTATTATATCTTCTCCGATAATTAAGTCATAATCTAGAGAGAACAATTAAGTTTAGATATGAGTTTTCTAGTTGTGAGAAGGAACTTATAAGTACCTTTTTAGGTTGTGAAACCCTATTTATAAAGTCTAAGCATATGACATTTTAGTAAATAAGTAATATTAATTAATATTTATATTATTATTAAATAATATAAATATATTAACCATTAATTTGCTTTATTGAATGAAAGTTTACTTGATTGTGAACGAACTGTGCCATTTGACTTTTTTCCTGCTAATGTGGGCCAATCAAATGACATCACGCGTACTTAGTTTATTTCTATTCAACACATAATAATTGTGAAAGTATAATAATATTTAGAGTCTTTATTATATGCGATAATTATCATAATATTTGAGTCTTTATTACATGTAATCTTTATTTCATTATTATGTTATTGTCTTATTTAATGTGATAATATAACATAAAATTAATTTTCTTATACTTATAAATTAATTGTGAAATTAAAATAATATTTTAAAAAAATTATTAGATGTGGTAATCACCATATTATTATATTGTAATTTTTATTTTATTTTTATGTTTAAAGTCCTTCTATTTAATGTGATAACTTATTTTAAAAGTGCAACTAATATCAATAAATTAAAATATAAAAATAATTTCATTCTAAAAAAAATTTAAATGTAATTCAAACCATTATATATATATATATATGTGTGTGTGTGTGTACGTGTGTGTATATATATATATATACATATATACTAATATCAATAAATTAAAATATAAAAATAATTCCATTCTAAAAAAAAATTAAATGTAATTCCAACCATTGTATATATATGTGTATGTGTGTATATATGTGTATATATATATATCTAAATTTTTACATCTTATCATAATCATAACCCTTCCAAATTGTTGTGCTTAAATATAATCTTAAGTATTTTTTTAATTGATAAAAATTCAACTAAATATCGATAATTTAAAAGACGTAACAATTGCCTTAATTTCAGCCAGATTGTTTTTGAAAAAAAAAAAAAAAAAAAATCTAACACTTACTATGACTACCAATATTTATAAGGCCTACAAACTTAGTCTCCTAAGATAATTTGATCTAGTCTGGAAGGTGGCTATCAAGTGTACTACTTGAGGGTACATATTTTAATTTTGGATTCAAAAGAAAATATAACCTCAAAAGAATTAAAATAACAATAAAAATTTTGCATAAATCCTAAATTTTCACAAATTCACAATCATAGGTATTTATAATTTGCATCGTTTTTCTCTCTCACTGTCATTTTGTTCTTTTCTCAATATTCTAATTTTTCTCTTCCTTTTCTAAAAAAAAATAATAATAATTACATACCCACATTATATACATGTAAAAATATGATAACAAATTTGAATTATCTTTGTCATTTGTTCACCAATAGAGGTGTCAAATGAGTTAAGTTGACTCCACTTATTTTAAATAAGTTTTTACTCAGCTTAGTTTCTCTAATTTTTAAATGAGTTGGATAGTTCATTTAATTTTTTTATTAAATTTATTTAAATTATAATTAATTAATGAAAAATAAAAATAATATATTATGTTCTAACAAATAAGTACATACTTTTTAATAATATGATATAAGCTTTTTCTTCTTTTTTCCAACTTTTTTTTTTTTTTTTTGACAAATAATATATAAGCACTTTTCAAATAATATAACATAAGTTTTAAGATTTTTTTTAGCAACATAACATGTTTTCAAATATGAATAATTTCAAATAAAATGAACATTATTTTCTATATAAAACTTAAAATCACAAACTATAAAATAAAATGGGCATAACTTTCTATGTAAAATTTAACATCACTAATCGTAAAATTTTCTAAAAACTTGACATATAGAGTTTTATAATAATATATGTAATTAATCATAATTTTTTTTTAAAATTAGTACTAATTATATTTAAAAATGATTTAGGGATAAATGAAATAATTTCTAATGTTAATATAGAAGCATAATTTTTTAAAAAAAACTCAAAATTATATTGTAAAATTTCTTAAAAATTAGACTTATAAAACTTTCCAATAATATATGAAATAATTCATAATATTTTTTTTTGAATTAAAACGGTTTATATTTCAAAAAAAATGAGTCAAAAATGTTATGATGAATTTAAACAATTTTTAATAAAATGAGTATAACTGACTATAGAAAGCTCAAAATTATACATTGTAAAATTTATTAGAAACTAGACTTATTAAACTTTCTAATAATATATAAAATGATAGATAATATTCTATAAATTAATACAGTTTATTTTTCAAAAATGAGTCAAAATATTATATTGAATCTTAACAATTTTTAGTAAAATTAACATAATTTTTTATAGAGAACTCAAAATCATAAACTGTTAAATTTCTTAGAAACTAGACTTTTGAAACTTTCTAATGATATATGAAATGATTTATAATATTTTGTGAATTAGTACAATTTATATTTAAAAAATGAGTCAAAAATGTTTTACTAAATCTAAACAATCTTTTGTAAAATAATCATAACTTTTTTATTAAAAAAACTCGAAATCATAATCTCTAAATATTTTTAGATAGTAGACTTCTAAAGATTTGTAATGATATATTATATAAATCATTATATTTTATAACTAGTACATTTTATATTTAAAAAATATTCAATAGAATTTTTACAATATTTAGTAAAATAAATATAACTTCTCTAAAAAAAACACAAAATTTAAAACATAATATTTCTTATAACATAGACTTTTTAATATTTTCAATAATATATGGATTCATTTATAAATTAATATAATTTAAATTTTAAATTTGTGTCAATAATTATCTCTTTTATCTCAATTATATTGGGTGTATTTTTTAAGTTGCTACATGTCTTGAAATTTTATATTAATTGGAATATTCTAATTGAAATTTAATTTAATTTTTTTTTATTTAAAAAAAAAATCAGTTACTTTTTTCTATTTATTATTTCGACTAATAATAACATTTTTGTTAATGTTGTAGTAATAATTAATAATTATATTTTAATAATTTTTTTATAATTTTTTCTTATTTGTTAGTTTTTAATTCAACATATTTTTATCAAATAAGCTAGTGACTACTTATGACTCAAATAAGTTGTTCATTTAAGCTTTTGAGTTAAGTGAGTTGATTTTTTTTTAGCTCATGAATTCAATAAGCCAATTTTAATAAATTAAATTGAGTAATTTATTTGATATCTCTATCCATGAATATATATATAATTATAATAATAAAAAAAATTCTAGCTAACTTTTTGTTTTTTTTTTTAAATTTTTTATTTTAAGATGTTCTCACATTTATAAAAAGTACTAGTTTTAGTCACGTGAGTTGTACGAGATTGTGTTTTAATAATAATCATAAATAAAAAATATTAATTTTAAATTAAAAATAACAAATTTTTTATTTTATTTTTTATAATTATACATTGTTTTAAAGATAATATTATACAATTTAAAATGGGGAATAATAAAGCCATTTAAAATTATATTTTTTAAATAAGTTTTAAGGATTTACAAAGTAAAATGTTTATTATATAATTTAAAAGACAAAAAATAAATTTCTTATCAAAACTAAAACATTGAACTTAAATAAAATTTGGAAATAACTAATTATAAATAATATATATATAATACAATATTATATAAATTGTAGTTGTTCACTAAATTATTTAATATAGCATAATAATTTAAAACTCATGTTTATAACTATTTAAGTTAATTTCAGTAATAAGAATTATGAGAACCTCTTTAGTTTGTAAGTAAGTACATTTGTTTAAAATAACATTGACATGTGAGTGATAATTTTTATATTGTATACTCGTAAATAAAAATTAGTAAAAAAAGTTATGTCAAATAAATTGAGTCATAAAGTATAATTTATAAGAAAAAAATAAAACTGCAATGAGTAGTGATAAACTGATATGATCTAGTCAATAATTCATTTCAACAAATTTTTTTGAAAAAAATTATTTTAAACTTCAAATAAATAAATAAATAAACTATCAAATAAAATACAAGTAAAAAATAAAACTCAATAAATGATAGAAAATAAATAAAGAAAATAGGAAATAATTTTTTTTCATATTTATAATAAGGGTCAAAATATCTAAAAGTATAAAAGATATTAAGTTAAGACATATTTCATAATTTAAGTTCTTTTTACTCTATTTTAGGGCATACCTAATGCATTCATTATCCTTTTTTTAAATAATAAAAATAAAAATAAAAAACTATATCTTTTATAATTGTCAAAGAAAATATCAAACAAAATCATCATTAAATAAATATCATGGAGCAAATTTTCTTTATTTATAAAGTAATAGACATACTAAAAAAATATAAATTTCTAAATAAAATATATTATATAAATATAAAATATAAAAATATTATTCATCTTAAAATAAAAAATTATAAAATATATATACTCACGCCAATTATATATTAAAATAAATATAAATTATTTTACAAAATATATCAAATGAATAAAATTAAAAAAAATAAATAACCAACAAAATATAAATATAATTAAATAAAAAATAAAAATTATCAAATAAATATAAAATCACCAACTCTCTCTTATAAATAAATATAAATTAAAAAATATAAATAACCAACAAAAATTATAAAATAAATATAAAATTATCAACACTTCCTTATATACATATTAAAAGATATATAACATAAAATATATAAAAAAAGATCAAACTAAAAATATATAAAATAAATACTGTTGACAATTTTTTCACCCTTAAAAGAAGAGTAAAAAGGACAAAAGACAATAAAAAATCATCAAATAAAAAAATGGTTAAATAAATATTATGTGACAACTCCCTCTTTTATATATAATTAATTATTATTATTAAAAAATTTTCAAATAAATATTATGAGAATACTCTCTTTTATATAAAATTAATAGACAAATAGGATTTTTATTTTAAAATGAGCTATATTAAGATCATTTCGTAAATTAATTGAAAAAATTATTTATTATTTTTAAAATAAGTAGTAATAAGTTTTAAATTAATAAAATTTAATATCAATGTAAATAGTTTTTTAAAAAATATAAATATCTAATAAATAATATAGCGAGAAAACAAGTATAAGAATGAAAAACACCTCCAATTACTTGTATTCCATGAATTGTTGCCGCGTAACTGTTAGCATATTGTAGCTCTCCTACTCTCCCGCTTAGGCTCCGACCCTTATGCTATGCCTTCTCTCTCTTTCTTCCCACAAACCACTCCTCACAAACAAAACCCAAATCCAACATTCACTTTCCTCTTTTGGGTTCTTTTGTTTCCATCTCAAAATCTTCCTTCTTCCATAAAAAAGCTTTTCAATCTTCAATGCTTACTTACAACACAATTTTTTGGCAATCACAAAGGTACCCATTTTGCCATATCTTATCCTTTAATTTCTTTTTCTATTTTTTTTGTTTTTGCAAATCTTTTGTTATTACTTTGCGTTGTTCTCGTAACTAGGGTAACTTTTAACGTATCATCATGGAATAATATTTTTTTTCCTTTTCATATTGAATTAAATTGGGATCTTTGTTAGGTATACATAAATGTCTACGATTTTATTTATTTTATTGATTTACTTAAAATTTAAATTCTTATTATTTCTCAATTCGAACTTTCGTTACGCAATGCAGAGGAACCAGGTGGTGTGTTTGGAAATTTATGAAACTTCGGTTTCAAAAGGATCGGATAGAGAAGAGAAAGAAGATTTGTTTCGTTGTTTGATAAGGTTAGTGGTAGTAGTACTAGCAACCTAGCATAACTGGGAATTTAATTTTGTGCTTGTCACAAATATTAAGCATTTCAAGGATAGATATTGTGTTTCAAGAGGTTAGGTTAGTGAATAAGTTCATTTATGAGTTAGTGGATGCATTTAGAAGAAGTATTTGAATTTTGATGGAAGTAAATGAAGAAGAAAATCTAAGACCATGACCAGTGAGGCTCCTTGCACTTCTAATCAAGAATCTTATGAAGATACAACAAATGTTGTGGACAGAAATGTAAAGAATATATCTTTACAAACCGGAGAAGAATTTTCGTCCGAGTTTCTACAAGGTCATTCTTCTCTAAGAAGATTACCATCTGTCAAGAATGATGTTGATAACCGCTTACCAAAAAGAGTGGCTTTTAATTTTAATCAGAACCAACAATTGGTTTATGAGGACCTCACTGGAATTCTTGGGCTAAAGAGAATGGACTCTGAGAGTAGTTCAGAAGTCTCAGATTATGTTCCTGTTACAAGCTATCTATCTGAAATGGATTACAATGTCCTTCCTAATAATTTAAGCGTATACAATGAGAGGGATTATGGTGCTACAGAACACATATCAAGAAATGTTGTTGATCGGTTCATTTCAACAACACCAACTACACCACCTGTTTATGTAGTTGAATCGCCTGTTCCATACCATCATTTTATCATGGGATTTTCTGAAGGTTCTTTTAGTGGGAAGATGAAATTTCTTTGTAGCTTTGGGGGAAGAATATTACCAAGACCAAGTGATGGAAAACTTAGGTATGTTGGAGGAGAGACAAGAATTATATCCATACAAAAGAATATAAGTTTAGAAGAACTTGTAAAGAAGACTTCTGCAATTTGTAATCAATCTCATACAATCAAGTACCAACTCCCCGGTGAGGATTTAGATGCTCTTATATCTGTTTGTTCAGATGAGGACCTTGATCATATGTTAGAGGAATATCAAGAGTTGGAAAAAATTGAAGGTTCTCAAAGACTAAGACTTTTTCTTGTACCTTTAAATGAAAATGAGAGCCCAAGTTCTGATGATGCAACAACTGCTCAACCAAGTGATGCTGATTATCAATATGTTGTTGCTGTTAATGGCATGTTGGACCAAAGTCCTCATAAGAGCTCTAGTGGGCAGAGTTTGACTTGCCAAACAAGCCAAGTAGGTAATATCTTTGATCATAGTCTAACAATTCATAATTCTAATTCACCTTCATTTACTTTTGATGCAAAGGATTGTACTCCAAGGTCACAAAATGTGATGGGGCCATTTGCAAGACCTTCTCAATTTTCAACTACATTTCAGAATCCAATCAAGGCTTTCAGTCTATCATCTCCCATGTCTTCGTTTCCCATTGCGCATATGGATGTTAACAATTGTAGTAATCATTCTTTTTTGGATCAGCCACACTCTCATGTTGAGGAAGGCACTCCCTTAGTCTTGAGTAACATTCCATGTCAGAATTCATTTTACATTGATGCAAGCTTCTGTCATAGGCCTCCACAAGTAAGTTATTGTCATCAAGGAAGTCATTTGGCTGGGGCTGACCGGAGTAATGAATTGCATGAAACAGACTCTCTTAACCGTAGCCCAAGTGGAGGTTATGTACTTTCTAGACCCAGTGGTAAGAGTAGTATTAACTGTCATAGACGTGTTCTAAAGGAAAGAACTTTTCATTCTGATGAATCTGTCTCTAGTATTGAAGATCCAAAAGTTTTCTTGTTAGGGTTTGATAGTAAAGAAGGTTCTGGTCGAACAATCATGCATGGGATTTTTGATTCAAAGTTGAAGGAACACGAGAACGAGTCAATCAGAGAAGTTATCCCTTCACTTAGGATAACAAGATCCTCAAAAGAATTGTCAATGCAACATCAATCAATAGTTGATGAGAAGCCAGAAGTGGCTGAATACGAAAATAATGAAGAAATAGTGTTGATGAGTAGGAAAAACAATGCTTCTACAAGAGAACACTCTGAAGGAAATGTTGAAGTAATATTAAATGACAATGTTGAGGTGAATGAAAACTCATTCAATACCAAAAAACACCAGAATAGTCACTGTTCTTTAAAAGGGTTACAAGTATGTGAGAGAGAGGTTTCATCTTTACCAGCTGCTTTATTGGAAGGAATTGTAACAACTAGAAACTCTAACCATGGAAAGCAATGCGTTGCAGCTGAGAGAAGTCAACCACATTCGTATGCGTCCTTTGAAGGTCCATCTTTTGGATCTCAGGGATCCAGTTTCCAAAAGTCTTCAGTCTTGATCCTTGTAAGTATACTTACCTTGTAGAATTTTTCCCCTCCAATGTGATCATGTTCGCATAGTAACTTTTTTGTAATGTATGATCATTTCAGAAAGTGGCATCAAATGTTAATTCAAATGCATCCGTCCAAGAAAAGGACACATTAAATGGTAATAACAACAGGATTAAAAATTTAAGCATTAGCAGAGAGTCCTATGAGAGACATAAGCATGAACAAACTATCAATGTCCAATCACAACCGCCATCAGTCGTTGTTGAAGATCGAACTGATAGAAAATATCATGGAATCACTCTCCCCTCTAAAGTTATCTCCAATGTTGAAGATGAGACCAAGGACACAAAAAAAGGTTCATCTCCTAAAGAAGGGGAAGAAAGTGCCACCCTTGAATCTGATGGAACGGTAAATGTGTTCTCGATGAACATGAGATTTCTAATTTTATGCAGGCTTTTTATTGATTCCTTATTTTGCTTTTGAATAGTGTGACAAAGATGATGGAAGAGACATAATTGAATCCATGAGTGATGCTACTATAGCCGAAATTGAAGCAGGCGTGTACGGTTTGCAGGTTCTGAACTACTATCTTGATGGATTACTTCAGAATTAAAAACCACTTCATTTTCATGGATTCTAAGTTTCTTTCTTTATAGCTTGAAAATAAGTTCTTTAATCATGAACTCTATTCTATATGAATTAAATTGTGTGCTAATATAATTTATCCTTGTAAGTTTGTGTGATAACGTTTTTAGAGCATGTTGTAGAGATCATCATAGAACTCAAGCATTCCATCGAGAGTATCTCCGAAAGCTTATCCATATATAGTGGAACTTCAGTGGATGTAATATCGTTTCATCATTTGACAGTTGGATTTGTAAAATATCTAAACATGGATTTCTCATACTTCTTTTAAGAACTTTTTTTTTGTTTTGATTTCTATTTTGTGTCACATAAGTTTCAATTTTTTGGTTGATGCATAAGAATTCTCAATTAAATGCTTCAGATGATGTTATGCAGATAATAAAGAATGTTGATCTCGAAGAACTACAAGAATTAGGATCTGGTACATTTGGAACTGTTTATCATGGGAAGTGGAGGGGAACAGATGTTGCTATCAAGAGAATTAGAAAGAGTTGTTTTTCAGGCCAATCATCAGAACAAGAACGGTTGGTGGGTACCCGAAATGCTTTGTTTTTCTACTTATAAATTTCCCATGTGTTGTTTTGACAGTTGGGGTGGTCACATTTTGATTTCAGAAGACTATTCTGGGTTATTACTGATTTTTATTGATATGCAAGTTGCACATGTTTTCACAGATTAAAGACTTCTGGAGAGAGGCTCGCATATTTTCAACTCTCCATCATCCAAATGTGGTAGCATTTTATGGGGTTGTTCCGGACGGTCCAAGCGGAACATTGGCAACAGTAACCGAGTTTATGGTGAATGGTTCACTGAGACAGGTTTTATTAAAGAAAGATAGGTCAGTGATACATATATATATATATATATATATATATATTTTTTTTTTTTTTCAGTATATAGACTAAGCAAAAGGATGTTCATCAATTTTGTTAGAATTTTTTCCAGCAGAGTACTTGATCGTCGAAAAAGGCTTATAATAGCAATGGACACAGCCTTTGGCATGGAATATTTGCATCTAAAAAGTATAGTTCATTTTGATTTGAAATGTGACAATTTGCTTGTCAATTTAAGGGATCCAGAACGTCCCATATGTAAGGTAATTCATAGCATAAGACTTATTTTTTTTTTAATATAAATCTGTCTCTTTTTCTATTCAAGAACACAATTTATTGTTTAGATATCAACTAAGGTTGTCTACTTTGCAGGTTGGAGATTTTGGATTGTCAAAAATTAAACGAAATACTCTCGTATCTGGTGGTGTGCGAGGAACCCTTCCATGGATGGCACCGGAGTTGTTAAGTGGTAGCAGTAGTCAGGTCTCTGAGAAGGTTAAAAATCTCAAACCACCCAACATCCAATTTTTTGTTCGTTTGTATGATGTGCTATTAACATATTTTCTTTTGTTTTGACAGGTTGATGTTTTCTCCTTTGGTATTGTAATGTGGGAGATACTGACTGGAGAGGAACCATATGCTAACATGCATTGTGGTGCTATCATAGGTATGTTTTATTCGTTGTTGAATGCTTGCTTTTAACTAATACTTGGGGGGTGTTAATTGAGTTGGGCTAAGCTTGATTTGCTGAAGGTTTAATCCACATGAGATAAGTTATACCTCATTTCAACTTATAACTTATATCACTTTTAAATGAGTTAAAGGTGAACGACTCACGTACCGACTGCCGAATCATTTTTATTTTTGAAAAATAAAATAAAAATTAACAAATATGTAATTTTGTTTAAATACAAAAATGTTAGTATAAAGATTTTATTTTAACTATATTTTGTAAAACGAGAAAATAATTAAATAATATTTTTTTAATAATGCCATTACGATAATTATTTTTTACCTGAGAATTTTTTTGAACGAGCTCTTGACTATTTATGAATTAGTTAAATTGAGCTATTTCAGCTCATTAACCCATTGGATATCTAAGTTTAGCTAAGCTAAGCTAAGCAGCTCTTTGACACTTCTACTAATAAATTTCCTTCCTTGTGAATATTGTTGGGAGTTACGTAATGCTCTAATAGAATCCCATTTGGCCATTTATTGAAAGCATAATTTTAGATAGTTAAAACTTCTACAGACTATCAAACCAAGACTTCTTATAGCATTGAAACTGTTGAAATTACTTTGGTATCTCCAAGATAACTATTGATATATATACTAAACATTGTGTTCTTTATTTGATTATTGATATCAATTGTGTTACTGACCAATTTTACAAGTATGGATGACAAACTTTTTTTTTTTTTAATCAAAATATTTGAAGGGGGCATTGTAAATAATACACTGAGGCCTTCTATTCCAAAACGTTGTGATTCTGAGTGGAAACAGTTGATGGAAGAGTGTTGGTTTGCTGATCCTGCAATGCGACCATCATTCACAGAGATAACAAATAGATTACTGGACATGTCAGTTGCACTCCAAAAAAAGAGGCCTAATATTTCGGGTAGATGAATTCTAAAATCTTAGTTCAAGTCTTACTTATTATCATATCACAAACTACCTTACAACATAAGAATTCATGTAAAGAATTTTGCCTTGATTTCTAATATTCAATTTGTTTTTCCTATCTTTATGTTTCTATTTTTGTCATGTTAAGTATTGTCCCTACATGTATGATAGAAGTATTCTTCAGCTGTCAATGTATACCTTTAAAAAATGTTCTTTTCAAAAGCCTGAAATACATTTATTGCTTATATTCATAGATTAATATTTAAATTATTCAATATTTAAAACGATAATTATTTCAATAATTTTAAAATTAAATATTTTATTATAGTTACCGTGAATTTAAATATATATCAATTTGCTTAACAAACAAATATATTTAATATTTCATGTTAATTTAAGTTGTTCAAAATAATTTAATTTTTTTATTCGTTTTTTTTTAACAAAGCTGGGCATTAGTTTGAAATAGTTCATTGACTTTTCACCGAAAATCTAATGTGATATTTTCCTCACATAAATATGATTTATGGTAATTTTTGATATGTTCTGTTATATTTTTATAAGTTTTTTTCTCAAATTTAAATGTAGATCTAATATTATTATTTTAAGTTCAATACAGTTCACAAATTAAAGATTTCAAACATTCAAGAATTAAATTTTGTTGAACATTTATCGTATTGTTACTTAAAAGAGTCAAACTTAGATGAAAACTAAAAAGAGCCAAAAAAGAATGCTAAATTTTTTTTACTTATTGTATTAAAATTTGTTGTTATGATTTTTAAGATAACTTTAATAATTTGATGTATTTTTAATGTTTTGATTTAAAAATTATTTATGTACTTTAATATTAAAGGAGTGAAACTTACCTTTCTAAAAAATATTTGATGAAAATATCAAGACATGTCTTAAATCTATCTCACATGGGGTGCATATTGAAAAATCGTAAATAATTTACTGACTTACTTTCCTGACTGACTCTTGTTTGTATCCAAGTCATAATTGATCAAGTTTTACAAAAAATTTGGCAAAATTTTCTTTAATTTTATGACCAACCTTCCAACCATAAAATGACAACAATTTCATATGATTTATTTTCAAAATTAACAGATATTCTAATCTCTTAAACAATCATCAATCATAAGATAATTCATGCCTATTAACATAATTATACACCAGTATACATACATCAAAACATAAGGCTTCAAAGCCTTAGCCACGAGTACACATATAAGTAAATGAAAATTCTATATAAGAGGTCAAAGAGATCAAACTATGCTGTCATGTTAAATTTCCTCAATGCTGCTACCTGAAAGGAAAAAATATAAAAGATGAGCTTAAAAGTTCTGTGAGTGAATATCATAAATTGCCTTATAACATAAGTTTCATAAAATAACTGTAATTTGGAATTTGTAAAAACCTATGAATAAAATGCTTATGATTTACAGTAAAATAACATGCCAGTAAGCATCATCTGCATATGTACTTTAGAAATAATTCATTATCTTAAGTTTTATCATGAAATAATATACTGATAGAAAATGGACTATCTAATTGTTAGAATATAGTAAAGTACATGATAAGTATGCAAATAAAAATATAACCATGAGAAATATACTTTGATTTTATCATGCCAAGAGCACATGAGGATCTAATCGCACATAGAGGAGACATTTAGCATCAGTGCTAGCTCTTAACTATACATATAGAGAACTTGCTTGATAATGTCATTAAAATAGCTCAATTGGCTCTGCTAATACATGAATCATGTGGGCATTAACTTAACTGAAACATGTCATACTGAACTTGTAACATCATACTGAATTGTATTGATATTATACTGAGTTACATTGTATGATAAATATCATACTGAACTGATATCATATTGAGATGAACTGTATTGATAAATATCATATTGAGTTGAATTATACTAATAAATATCATATTGAGTTGGGAAACATCATACTAAGTTGATTGGACCAAATCTATTGATCATAATGTCTTACAAAATCACAGCATATCTGAATGCTGAATAGAGACAACTATTGTGAATACATGAGAGAAACTACGCTGGTAGTTGTAAAATATTCACTGAACTTGTAAGTTTGTGTAAAAAACAATATAAGTAATACATTAATTTAATCATAATTTACTTTTAAATTATCTTACTTTTAGCTTGCTGGTTCTAATAAAAAAATATATTCTTATGGTGCATAAGTTCTGAAAGTAAATTGAAATTGACATGTAATATGTTATTTCAATACTAGTTAAAATGAATAGATTATTCATAAATATGCAATTTTTACAAACTGAATTTACTTGAATATAAATAAAATTCTACATTATATTATAAAGCTTTAAAAAATTAAACTTATTTTTACTGTGCCCATTAAAACGAATATGGCTAGTAAAAACAATTTTGTCTTGTGCTAATAATGCTACTAGATATGTATTTGTGGATTCAAGTGCCAAAAAGTAAATATGTTTCTATAATATGATTTTATGCATGTGCATTGACATGAAAGATATATTTTTAAACTATGTATGAATGACTCTGGTAGGAAATTTTTTTCATGAAAGCTATACTGTTAAAAAATAATATATATGTACTTTTGAAAATTCATTCTGACTGAACTAGTTATGTTCACATGCATGATCTATACCAAATCTTTGAATGAATAGGCTGCTAAAATTAAAAAGTAAAGTAAGAATGCAAACTCATGTGATCTAGTTTTGAAAATGTTGAATATTCACTTATTGTAATGTATCATCGTTGTTGCTATAATTGCACTATAATGTCTGTTGAATCAATCCCTCTAATATGATCATACTTGTGTTATAAACAAAAAAATAACACCCTAGCTAATTAATTTGATTAATTTAAAACTCAATAATCCTCTAAAACATGGGCAATTAACATACAACTTAATTTCTTGTGGTCTAGTGGTAAGACTCCTCCTTCCCCACTAGCAACTCAAGTTCGAATCCCACCACGGGTGTGTGAGTTGTTTTCTCTTTATTAATAAAAAAAAAAAATGGCCTTTAGAGCCCTTTTTTTAAAAAAAAAAAAAAAAACATACAACTTAATTTCTTCTTTAATACTTACAACGATTAATATAATATACTCTTAAATCATTTCAACTTATGCCAAAATAATATAGTATATTCCTAAGCTCTTTGTCAGTTAATATACTATACTCTTAAACCATTTTAGCTTATGCCAAAATATTTTTGAAACTTCTTGAAAACATCATTAAAATATAAAGATTGAACAACATCATTGAAACATAAAGATTGAACTAAGCCTCTTGGACATGAAAATGGGAGAAACATGCTTTGAAATTACCAATTAAATTCTCTTTATTCAAACTGCATAACTTTAAGTGTTTATAATGTCTAAATTAAAATTTTCAAAATACTTAAAAATGAGACATTCCAAGTTTTCTAAAAAGGTAATACATGCCCATTCGGGATCACTAACTTTATTTTTAAAACTAAATTTTTAGTTTGTGTTATCTCATTATAAACAATTTTAAAATAATTCAGACATATCACTACATAAGTAGGTATATCTTTTCATAGAAATATCAAAATTTAATTATGTAAAAGAATACATAAATTAGACATTTTAAGATTTAAAATAATATATAATACACGCACATTAGTAAATCTTTTTCAAAAATACATAATATTGATTAGTTGCAAATAGTATTTTCAACAATATTTTTACAAAACATACCCTTGTTAAATTGTGATACTTTTTGTCTAGAGAACTCGAAACTACAAACCATAAAATATTCCTAAAATTAAAAATTTCACACTTTACGAAAAAGTATAATTTACACAATTGTAATATATAAAATTACTTAAAATTATAGAAATATAGAGGGGTTTAAAACATTATTTCCAGCATGATTTTCATAAAAGCACCCTCAGTTATTTAAGTATAATTTTGCGTAAAAAATTTCAAATAACAAACCGTAAAATTCATATTAAATTAAACATCTTAAAATTTAAAAAGAAATATAAATCATCTAATTCCAATGAACAAAACTATTTCAAATATAAAAGTACCGATTGGATTCCAAATAAATTTTCTTGCACTAATCTTACTTGATATACATTGGTTAAACATGCATAACTTTATCAAGAAATATCAAAATAATAAACTATAAATTGAAATATTAAAATAGACATCCATATATTTCTAAAGACATAGATCAAAGTTTAATTCATGCCAAAGATTTTTCAATTTATATTTCAATTTTATGCAAAACCAGTTTTCTAACTATCATTTAACTTGTAAATTCCTTCTTCTTCCTTTTTTACTTCCTCTTTCCTTTCTTTTCTACTTATCTTTTTCTTTTTTTGGTTTTCTTTTTACACTAATTTTGTGCAAGGCTTCTTATAAGAAGGAATTGTGGCCTTGAGTTACCTCCTCGTACTTTTGTTTTTAATTATATGATGATATGTGCTACTTGTGGGAAAAAGAAGAGTTGCTAACCAAAAATTCATGAAAAGATATCATTGTCCTATAACTTAAAAAGTTTCAAATTTAAGAATATTTTGGTAATCTTACACTCAATTGCTCGACACTTTAAGAAATTAAAATAAAACAACGAAATCTTCAACTTATAATTTCTAAATGAATATTGTTAAAAGGAAAATAATAATCTCACAAAAAATATATTCTTGGATGAGATTTTACTTTTATAAAAGAAACAAGGTGAGGATTGCTTCCTTGCCCCCTCGGGCTGTATTCATATTTCTAACCAACTAATCAAGTGGAAATTTTGTATATATGTAATAGTTACATATTAGAAGAGAAATACATTTAAATGATTCATGATTGGTTTGTATTATTGAGCAATTTTCACTTTTTTACTTTTTTTTTAACTTTAATTTGAATCAATATCTTTTTTAATGTACTCAACTCTCCATTATAAGATTGTATTAAAAAAATCTCACCAAGTAGGTGTAAAAATGTGTATTGATTTTTATGTTGATCAGGGATGTATTTATGAATTGTAGTTGTGAGATTTTTTATTAGAAAAAAATAGTTATAATATAATATTTAAATTATAATTTTAAATAAAAAAAATTATGACACGTACATCCACATCATTAATCTCTTCCAACTTAACAAACTCCGTTTAAACCAAAAAAAAAAAAAAAAATAAACTAACACTTTCCAAAATTTTTAATAATAAAACTATTACTTTTTGTATTCAAATTTATATTTTTATAATTAAAAAAATGACTAATATGTCATTTTTTTTTAACATTTATCCAATTAAAATTGAACGACGATAATTTAAATTCGTTTAATATTGAACGTTTAATATTTTATGTTTCAAATTAAATATTAAATATTTAATATTATTAAAATATTAATTTTATTATTATAAATTTTAAACGTGTTATTTTTGATAATTTTTTAAGAAAAAAATTGATATTGATCTACCTTTTAATAATAAAGTGGTACTGGCACACTCAATTTTCCCCTATGTTAATTAGTCTTCAAATTGAAAAAAAAGAAAAGAAAACAAAAGCGTTGCTGCAGTTTTGGCTGCTGTCGTAATAATCTATTTGGGTTGGCCTTTCCATTTTCCCATACCGGCACACCCTCTTATAACATATCGTTCTTAAAACCACGTCCTTTAAAGAGCGTTCCATCCACATTACTATACGGAGATTTTATTTTTGTTGTCGTGCATTATATAATTAGAATTTACAACTCAAATTCGTATGTTTGTTACTAAGAGAATTTTTTATTTTTAAAACCAACTACCTTTTAATTTATCACTAAATATTTATGTCATTCAACTAATAAATTATTAGCATCTTTTTAATATTTAAAAATATATAATCCATAACATATATAATACACAATATTTTCCTAAGTAATAATAAATTTTTAATATATCCAATAATAATAAATAATATTTTTCTTACAAAAATAGTATTAGCAATTGTTTGCTGGGGTTATTTTAAGGAAAATTTTCATCAATATTTTCAAGTTTTTGTTCAACTTCACATATACCTTCAATAGTGTTAGAAAAACCATTATCTTAAAGGATAAAAAGGAAATTTTAGTGTTGGGTTCTTAAAATAAATTTAAATTTTTGATGATAATGTTAAAAAAAAAAAAAAATAAATAAATCTTTTTAATCAAATTGAAAATGGAAATTCAGGAACCTAGCCTCCTAAATCTTCAACCACATTCTAAATCTTAAGAAAGATTTTCGATTTATATTCGTATCAATGTCTATTAATTTTTTTCAAGAGATTGAAAATTTAAATTAAACTCTCTTTGACGTAGTTTTTTTTTTTTTAATGCTTGCATGATATTTTTATTTTTCACTTTTATATTTTTTTTTCTTTCAATTTTACAATATGGTTTGAATTTTGAGGTGAACAAACTTCTTATGATTGATGTAACGAGTTTAATTAATTGATGTTTCAACTTTCCCAATAGATCTTTAAATTTTACATTGTATGTTCATTTCTAGATTATCAGATCTAGCTTAATCACTTTACACCATTCAAATCCCTAATTCAATAGGATTGTAAGATGTATCGTTCTTTCACGTGTTTTCAATAACATAATGGTTAGATTGATTATAGGATATGCTGGTTAAAAGCAAAATAAAAGTGCAAACTTGGTTATAATAATACATATAGTGATAGTAATTATTGGTACAGTTATCATCTTAAAAATAATTATATTTAAAAAAAAATTTAAGTACAGTTAACAATTGTATTCAAATTTTTTTTTTCTTGTAGTGATATAATTACTATAATAAACTTAATCTAAATTAATAAAAATGGTTAGAAACGGATTGGTTTATAAAAATAGTTATAAACTTAATCCAATTTTACTGCAATCTTAATTAGAGCAGGTTTGAACACAAATATACATTTTCACATGAATAGTCACCTCTAAAACTAAAATTAATAAAATACGATTTTTTTTAAATTATAAGAAATATGAATTGTTATAATTTTTTTTTTTAAAATAAGAGGTAACTACATCTCCGATTCTCTTTTGTTATGTTTTACATTAAAAAAAAATTCTCTTATGTATGGAATTGAAACACTCCCATTTTTTATTTGACAATTGTGTTGATTTGAAATAAAGTTTATTTAAAAAAAAAAATTATGCCAGTCAAAATATGAGATAATATATTAAAAATGTTGCTAGCATTCTTACACATATTTTTTTTTGATCACAAGGTTTAGAATTATTTAATATATTAATTAGAATTAATAAGTGCAGGAAACTTTAGTAATCATTTTTTTTATGAAAAGGATACTTTAATCTCTTATTTATATTTTATATTATTTTAATTTTTTTTTTTTTTATAAAATTGATATTATTAGTTCTTTTTTTTACTATGTAAGACTATAAATTTTTGTTAAATATTTGTAAGGTTTTATAAAAATAATTTATTATTTATAATATTTTATTAGTTTAATTATAATTTATTTTAATTGTTAGATTCATTTTACATGTTCCATATTGATTCTTTTATTTTTTCTTTAACTAGAGTATTAATTTTATTAATCCCTAACTTATATTTTACATCACTTTAATTTTTTTTTTTTGTAAAATTAATACTATTAGTCAATTATTATTATGTTAGAATTTATAAATTTTTGTTAGGTATTTGTAAATTTTTTATTATTTATAACATTTTATTAGTTCAATTATAATTTATTGTAATTGTTGGATTCATTTTACATGTTTTATATTAATTCTTTTTTTTTTCTTTAACTAGGATATTAATTTTATTAATTCATCTTTATAATATTTTAGATAACTTACTTCTTTTGTTACATTAAGTTAGATAAATATAATTTTAAAATCTATTTAATTTTTTTATTGGCTCTGATACCAAAATTTCTTGCAATATTTTAATTTTAATAATTTTTAATATTTAAGCAAATAAATTTTTCTGAACAATTTTTTTTCTTTTTGAACTTCTATTGAAATAAAATTTCTATTAGGCACAAATACATTTTCATAATTAATAGACAAAATTTAGAGATATTTTTTATGTTTTCTTAAAAAAGATGACTTGTACTGTCATTTTTTTATAAAAAGAGAACTTAAGTATTGTAAAAATAGGTAGAGGATTAAACTGTTCTTTTTTAAAGAAGTAAAGAACATCTAAGATATTTTTTTTCAATTAATAAAATATAAGAACAATATCAAAAATAACACCCATAAAATTTATAACAATAAAATTAGCACTCTAATGACATTGAATGTTCAACATTAAACGGGTCTAAATTTTCACAATTTAATTTAAATGATATTTAATTGAACAGACATTCAAAGAAAAATGACATAAAATTATTTTTTTAATTATAAAAATATATAATTTAAACATAAAAATATTAGTTTTATTATTATAAATTTTAAAAAATATTATTTTTATTATTTTTTTCTAAAATATAACATAATATATCCTACTATAGCAAAATATCATTTGGTCAGAGCATAAATAATATCAAATCTTAAATATTTTTTCGAACAACTAATTATTAAATTTAATCATGTAATAACTATTTGTATTAGTATAATATTTTGGGAAAAAAGTCTTTATTTAAAAAATAATAATAAATATAACATTTTTAAATTTTATGGTAAGAAATAAAACCCTTAAGATTAAATTAATACAAAATAATTTATCTTCTAATTTAAAAAAATGATATTATTTTTTTCTTGTGAATTTTAAGAGTTTATTTTAGGTAATTTTTCTTAGTATTTATAATTATTTTTTAAAATAAAAACCAGAACGGTAGCGACGCGCTTGTGGCAAGATTGGATTAGAAGTACATTGTGGTATGTGCAAATGATAGGATTAGGAAATACCACTGGTGATGGTGATGGTGATGGTGATGCGTGTACCTCAGCAAATTTGTTCTGATCTTCTGAATAAGGAGACAGATACCAAAAAAGAAAAAAACTTATTAACATGTAACAAAAATAAACGAACACATTTGGTGGTAGTACTATTCAAAATAGCATTTAAATTATATATATATATATATATATATAATTAGTGTTATTATTATTAAAAATATTTTTGTGTTTTAGTTATTTATTCATTTTTATTTAATTATTTTATTTATAATTTATTTAAATTAAAATAATTTTTATTAATATAATTAAAAAAATAAAAAAATAAAATCAAAAAAGTTAATTTTGCCTTGTTCTTTTTAATAAGAAAATGATTAAATTTTTACAAAATAAAATAAATATATAATTTAAGTATTATCTTAAAATAAGTATATGAATCTGGCTGTATTTTTTTATATGAAGTTTAAAAGAATATATTTTAAAAACCAAATAAAATTCATGAATATAGAAAATAGAAAAATGGGTGTTTTTAAAAAGTTATTTTTAAAAATAATTTTTTCCTTTGCAAGGTAATTATATTAAAGCGCATTTTAAGATAAGTAGCAAAAAAAAGAAAAAAAGAGCGCATTTTTAAGTAACCCCAATTTAATTCTAATTCTAAACCCCAGCCCGCCAGCCGCCCTCTGATTTTATCATTTTTACGTAGTTTTATTTTCCCAGTATCATCATTTAACTCTTTAAATTTTTCTATTTTTGGTGTATATAGTTTTGCAATTTTTTTTTCAAAATTATTGTTTTTTTTTTTTTTACAAATTTTTTTAATCAAATAATATTTGGGAATAGTGATGAGCAATTTAAAAAACGGTTTTTAAAAGTATGTTTTTCATTTGAAAAATATATATATATGTATTTTTCATTTAATATATATATATATATATATATATATATATATATTTTTTTTTTTTTTTTTTTTTTTAATAATGACACATGTGAATCAAACTGAAAGAATGTATTAAAGGTGTTAGCTAGCAAATTCTCTTTTTTTTTTTTTTTTTATATATATATTTTTTATTTGAAGACTATATTATATATTTTAAAAAAAGTTTATTTGTTATTTGTATGAATTTTAAATTACATATTAGTATGTTAATGGAAAATATTATTGAAATATTTAATAGATGTACTAGTTCTAATATACACGTATCTATATATAAAGCCAAATATCAGAGAGATCGACCATTTCATTTCATTCCATTCGTGTTGGGTCGTTTGCATTGGTGCCTCATCAAATCAAATACTGAGATTGATAATGGAGAAAGCCATTAACAGACAGCGAGTTCTTCTCGAACACCTTCGACCTTCTTCTTCCTCCTCTGATTCTTCTTTGCTTTCTGTAAGTCTATTTCCATTTCTTATTCTTCTTTGCTTTTCATAAATTTTAATTTTTCTGAATCTTTTTAATTGATTTGATATTTTTTGGGGACTTTCGATTAAATTACTATTGAACTTGTTCTGCTAACTATTTTGTTGTTGAGAATTTTGTGAAATTCGATTTCATTTTTCTGATGGGCGATTCTATCTCATGTAATGATGGGCGATTCTATCTCATGTCTATGTAATTTTGTCGTAAATCATTTTCCGTTTAGGTTTTCAAATATTTTATCTTTTGTGATTTTTCGATTGAATCCGTTGGCTAAATATGGAATTTAAGCTGTAATTTCGAATTTTATCTTTTGTGATTTTTAGATTGAATCCGTTGTCTAAATATTGAATTTAAACTGTAATTTCGAATCAGGGCTCGGTATGTGCAGCCGGGGATAGTGCTGCGTACCATAGAACCAATGTATTTGGGGACGATGTGGTTATAGTGGCGTAAGTTACTTTCTTAACTTACTATTTGGTTTTTCATGAATTCGTCTCATGTGATACTGTTTATAATATGGCCCTATTTGTTGCTCTTCATTTCCTATGATAATTTGCAGAGCATATAGGACTCCATTATGTAAGTCTAAGCGTGGTGGGTTCAAGGATACTCATGCTGATGACCTTCTTGCACCTGTGTTGAAGGTTTGTATTTGTGTTTATTTTACTCTTGGAAATAGATGTTTTTTATGTCCTCATTCTGTATGTGACTAGAAATTTATGTCTGTATTTTGTGTAGGCATTAATTGAGAAAACCAATTTGAACCCGAGTGAAGTTGGAGATATTGTTGTGGGTACAGTATTGGCACCGGGTTCGCAGAGGGCAAGTGAATGCAGGATGGCTGCATTTTATGCTGGCTTTCCTGGTATATGCTTCTCTGCTGGTTCAGTTCATAAACTCTTAGAATGTTAGCCTTAGTTGATTTGATTATAATGCTTGTGGAATTTGTTTCCTGCAGAAACCGTGCCAATTAGAACTGTGAATAGACAATGTTCATCTGGGCTCCAGGCGGTGGCTGATGTTGCTGCTGCCATTAGAGCAGGATTTTATGATATCGGTATCTTTTTTCTCTCTTTCAAGTGTCTTTTGATTTGAACCAAAAGCCTTACCTTGTACCATTATTTAATTAGAGCATTCTATTTATAGGTATTGGAGCTGGTTTGGAGTCTATGACATTAAATCCGATGGCATGGGAAGGGAATGTCAATCCAAAAGTATCTCCCTCTTTTTATCACTCTCATGCTAATATTATGTTATCATTGAGTAGTTGGCCTCGCTAGATCTTACATTTTGGTATACTACGTTTCTAGCATCATTTTGCTTTTGTCTGAGGCAGGTAAGGAGCTTTGAACAAGCCCAAAATTGTCTTCTTCCCATGGGAGTCACCTCAGAAAATGTTGCTCATCGCTTTGGTGTAACAAGGCAGGAACAGGATCAGGCTGCTGTGAGTTATTAAACCTATTCAGTTTTGGGGTTGCCTTATGGTCTTTTAATACTTGCAATTAATTATATCAATTTGTTTTGTTAGGTTGAGTCTCATAGGCGGGCTGCAGCTGCTACTGCTTCTGGTAAATTTAAGGATGAAATAATACCTGTAGCAACCAAGGTATCTTCATCATCCCACAGTTACCTCCTCTGTTTATTCATGCCTGCTCAAGAGAGGAAATGTTATTTATTGATATCTGCTAATTTCTTTAGATTGTTGATCCAAAAACTGGTGATGAAAAACCTGTCACAATTGCTGTTGATGATGGGATACGGCCAAACGCATCTTTGTCAGATCTTTCAAAACTGAAGCCTGTATTCAAGAAAGATGGAACCACCACTGCAGGTGCATTTTTAACCAAACCATTAATACTTGTGTTTCCATTTCAGTAAAATCTGATATCATTTTTCGATTTCATTAACTCACGATTTATGGTGTTTATGCAATAGGAAATTCTAGCCAAGTTAGTGATGGTGCTGGAGCTGTACTCCTCATGAAGAGGAGTGTTGCCGAGCAAAAAGGATTGCCAGTTCTTGGAGTTTTCAGGTTAGGAATACATTGGGCTTCTTTAATTTGAGAAGTTTTATTATTGAAAATAAAGGAATATTAGAATCTGTTAAATATCATTAGATAAGCATGCTTTCCCACGAGAGTTCTGAACCTCCCTAAATTTTACCTATGTGAAGGATATTCATTTTAGGAGTTTTACCTGACATCTCTTTACTGCAAATCTAATTTACTAATTTTTCGCTTGCTACTGACACCTATTTTTCCAAAACATTATCATTCTTTAACAGCAAAAGCTTTGTTCTCTCTTTCCAAAACATTATCATTCTTTGCACCATTTCTTGCAAAAATTTGTCATTAACTGATGAGTTTTAACTTTTCTTGATACCTTGCATAATACATACTTGCTTCCATCTTATTACAAATAGAAAGGAAAATCAAATTGGTAATGTATATGGAAAATTTGTATGCTGAGTTACATATGATGATTAATAGTCTGAAATAATTTGGCCTTCAATTTATTAAATCACCTAGCTAACACAACCAACATTTACACCTGTGACTGTCACTTTGATCAATCAGAGATGTTTTCCCATCAAACATGATACTTTTGTTTTTTGTGTAGGACTTTTGCTGCTGTAGGAGTGGATCCTGCCATCATGGGTGTTGGACCAGCTGTTGCCATTCCAGCTGCAGTCAAGGCTGCCGGTCTGGAGCTAGATGATATCGACCTTTTCGAAATTAATGAGGTATGTAGAACAATCAGTTAGTTAAATCCATGCCTATCCTATTTGAGTATGAATTGACAGCAAAATTGTGCTATTGTGTAGGCATTTGCTTCCCAGTTTGTTTATTGCCGTAATAAGCTTGGTCTTGATCCCGAAAAAATCAACGTTAATGGAGGTGCAATGGCCATTGGGCATCCTCTGGGTGCAACAGGTAATAATTGAAAATTTACTGTATTTTTGTTTAGGAAGAGGGTATATAATAGAGGGACTTCGGATTACGGTAGTTGGATTTTGTGCGGAACTGCTAGGATTTTAGGAATGAGGTCAGATATATCAGTTATCGCATCTTTGGTAAGAACTTTTCACGGTTACTATTATGGATAATAGGTCCCTCCCATCATTTGTGTTCTGCCTGCGGTAAGTATACTGATTTTATTTATATTTCTGGGTTGTTGATTCTTACATCTAAAAATGCATCAAACTTCTACTTTTTATTTGCTATCTTACTGTTACAGGCAGTATATCTTAGATCTTGTAATATTTATAAGATATTTTGTATTTTTTTTTACCACATATGAAGCTGTCTCAGACAAATTGTTACACAAGCTGCATTCTTAACTTATTCCCTATTCTGACCTTTCATCTTTTCTTAAAAGATGATTGTTTTAGAACTATTAGATTAGTTGGAGGATCTACTTTGCTAGTCTATAAAATCTGATTCCTAGAATTTGTTGTGTGACTCGGACTGTTTATCCTGAGGTTCAACAACTTTCATTTTCAAGTTTATGTAGATTTTCTTAAATTTGTAGAAGAAATGAAACTTTGTCTGAATTGTTTTTTCTTCAAACTAGAAACTGATCACATAGCAGAGGTTACTAGTTTTTTTTTTTTTTAATCCTATAGACATTTCCTTGAAGGACCCTGCACTGTTTTATGTCCATAACTAGTTTTTCTGGATCTATTCGTAAATCTTTCTATTTGTTAGAAAGAAAAATTAAACTTTAAGGTTTAGAGTTTTCCATTAATTTTATTGTTAGAGAGAAAAAATTAAACGTTAAGGTTTTGATGTTTTCCCATCAAACTAATTCACCTTAGGTTTGTTCGATCCAATCTGGTTATGATTTCCTTGCAGTTTCTGTTGAAATGCAAGGATTTTCTGGAAGTCTTGCTGTGCTCCATATGGAATAGACCTTAATCATTGCATAGTATGAAAAAAGGGCATGTCTAAATAAACATGGTTAAGGAAATGACAATTACATGTTCCTTTTTCATAGGGGCCCGTTGTGTTGCTACTTTATTGCATGAGATGAAACGCCGTGGCAAAGACTGCCGATTTGGAGTTATATCAATGTGCATAGGTACTCTTCTCTCACCCACTCTCTCTCTCTCTCTCTCTCTCTCTGAACTTCAGAAGCAGAATATGAAGAGTTGTTACGCAAATGCAGGCACTGGAATGGGGGCAGCAGCTGTTTTTGAAAGGGGATCCCATGTTGATGATCTCTGCAATGCCAAGAAAATTGAAACCAACAATCTCTTATCCAAGGATGCTCGATAGTTATGTTCATTTTCACAATTTGAACTAATAATGATACTATTGAGACCGGAAATTCATAGTATTATGGAATAAATACAACGTAGACCCTGTGGGAAAATCTGGTCATATAGATCAAATTACTGGATTTGCTTGTGAACAGAAAATACAATTATAGTATAATATTGAACTTTTTTTTTTTTCCTAATCTAGTTTTTTCCTGGTTTCATTATTGAAGCACAATAATTCTGCTGTGAACTTTTTTCTGTGGTGGTTCTGATTCGTTTTGTGTTTGGAAATTTTGTTTTATGAAGGTGTCTGCAATTTACTGATTGCTAAGACGATTATATGAAGCTTGCGAAATGGCCTTTGCAACTCTTTTTTTAAGACTAGGTTTGGGCACGTGATTTGTTTTTTAAATTGATTTATATATTTAGACAAATATTTAATAAAAAAATATACAATTGATACAAATATAAGTTCTTTTATATGGGTTTCAAATTTTAACATGTGCCTATGTTAAGTGTATAATTTTTTTTTGAAAGTAATATAAAATAAGAGACTACTAATAAAATTATATCACTAAGTAAGAAAAACTATTAACCTAAATTATAATGTTTCAAAAAAGTGAAAATAACTTGTGATGAAAAATTAGACACTAAGTTAAATAATATATATGCTAATTTTTCTTTTTCTTTTTTTATCTTTTGAATAATGCATTTTTAAAAATTAATTTGATGGTAAAATAAAAATTAGCATTTTATAATGTGATTAAATTATAACTAATAATAAAGTATTTGGAGAACTCCACAAATTTAGTGTACTATTAGTACTTACATATCTGGGCTGATACTTTACGGTATCTATATTAATATTTTGATACTCATTATTTTTTAAGTTTTTTGATAGTATCTTATTGTCTCAAGTTATTAAAAATATACCCTCTAGCAAAAAAAAAAAAAAAAGTTATTAAAAATATACCTTTTTATATCGAGCGAACAATTACATTTTTATATTTATTTAATGTAAGGTTATTATTGTCATTTTAATTCACTCTCTAATAAATTTATTACTACATATAAAAGGGGATTTTGCTCCATTGTATTTTTTTTTATTCGATGAATTTTTTTATTTATTATTATTTATATAAAATGTGTTGCTTTTAAATAAATGGCTATCATTTATTTTACTTTTTTTTGCTAAGCTTTAAAAATAAAAATGAAAAAAGTATAAAGAGTTTTTTAAGGTATATTTTTATTATTCTTATATCTTTTTTATTATTAAAAGCCTATTTATATTTATACATATTTATATTATTTTTAATATATATCAACTTTTTTATTATTTATTAGTATCTCTATTATCTATATTTAGCTATATTTTATACTAAAAGAAGAAGTTCATCTTTTTATTCATTTAACAAATATTCTGTTTTACAATTTACGTTATTTTTTAAACTCATTTGTTAATTTTTTCTTCCACTTATATCAAAAAGAATTCTTATAAGCAATATATATATACGGATTATTTGGATTGAAATTTTTTTGATTATTTTATTATTTTAATATATTTTATACTAAAAGAGGGAGTTGACTCCTTATATATTTGACATTTTTGTTAAAAAAATTTAAACTCATGTTTTAGTTTTTTTTTCTCCCTTATATAAAAAATAGTACTTATAGGCAATCCAAAATTATAATTCATTTGTCCTATATTTTTCTTTAACAATTTTATTACTTTTAAAACTCATTTATATTTTTTATAATAATTTTTTTTATTATAATTTAATGCATGCATAAATTAACATGTTATAATATAATTAATTATATTATATGTGCTCTTTGTGATATAAGGGAGAAAAAAAAAAAAAACTAACAAATGAGTTTCAAAATTTTTAAAAAAAATATCAAATAAAATATTTGCAAAAATATAAGGAGTCAACTTCCTCTTTTAGTATAGAATTAGATAAATATAAATTTTTAAATAAAATTTATCAAATAAATATAAAATCACAAACTCTTCTTTGTATATATACTAAATTACTAATAGATATATCAAAATAATAAAATTGACAAATAAAATTTCTATCTGAATGATTCCTAAATAAGTATTGCATATAAGAAATCTTTTTGACATAAGAAGGGAAAAAAAAAATAACAAATGAGGTTTAAAAAAATAAAGTAAAAAATGTCAAACAAAATATTTGTCAAATAAATAAAGAGAGAATTTCATCTTTTAGTATAAGGTATAGCTAAATATAGATAATAGAGATACTAATAGATAAAAAAGTTGATATGTATTAAAAATAATATAAATGTGTACAAATACAAATAAACTTTTAATAATAATAAAAATATATCTTAAAAAAATCCTCTATATTTTTTCATTTTTATTTTTAAAAGTTTTAAAAAAAAATGTAAAATAATTAATAGCCACTTAACCAAAATTTTGCATAAATAATAATAGACAAAATAAATGAATAAAAGTTTTTATCAAATAAATACAATGGACAAATGCTCTTTTTATACATAGTAATAGATTTATTATTGAAAGAATTAAAATGACAATAATACCCCTACAATAAATAAATGTAATAGTATTATTGTTTAATTTGCTATAAAAAGATACATTTTTAATAACTTGGGACTAATAAGATACCACTAAACAACTTAAAAAATAATGAATACCAAAACATTAATATGAGTACCAACCCCTATATATCCAATCTTATATTAAAGATTTATTTTTTTAATTTAAATAATATATACAAACAAAATTAATTTAATTTTTTAAGTATTTTTACTTATTTTTTGTATTTGTAACAATTTACATGATTAAAAATTTATTTAGTTAATCAGTAATTAAAACAAAATTATTTTAAAATAATATGTTTAGTATATGAGATTAATATATTTCAAAGAGAAAATAAATAATCATAAGGCATAATCATAGTATAATAAAATTAAATTTATTATAGAAACATTGTTGTCATAAAAGAAGTCAGAGTGAAGAAGAAGAAAGAAGAAGAAGAAGAAGAAGAGAATGTAAGAAAGAAAGAAAGAAAGAAAAAAAAAAGTGAGGGCATTTTAATCCTCAAATGTTAAGGATTTGTACAATTTTATTCACTTAAGTAAAAAAAGTATATATATGAAAAATAAATTACAAATAAAAAATAAGCAAAATAAAATGTAAAATAGTTATATTTGATAAGCCTTAAAACTTTTACATGCCAAAAACAAAAAACTGCAAAACAAAATGTAAAATAACTATATTTGATAAGCCTTAAAGCTTTTACATGCATATATATAGGAAGCCATAAGAAGTTTTTATAAATTAGAGAGAGTTGTTGGTCAATCACCATGTACATTAAGCACTTTTTTTTATTTATTTATTATAAATAATTATGCTATTTATATACTCATAATTCACAAATTTGTTTGCAAGTACTTATTTCAATAGTCAAAATTAATTTAAACAAAATTAATTTTTTTTTTATATAAATTATATGTATCAGTGTATCGTATATAAGTAGATTGTATCGATTCAACAAAAAAAAATTACATATAATATTTATAGGTTTTAAAGTTATATAAATAAGATGTCAAAAATTTTAAAAAAAAAAAAAATCAAAGAAAAGGAAAGGAAAAAAAGAAAGAAAAATAATAATGGCTACTTTGAATATATATATATATATAAGAGAAATAACCAAGCCACGTACGCGTTTCTATGGGTGGAGGATAGTCTTTGCAACATTTAAAGTAGGAGTGAATATAATAACTTATTAATTAATTTATCCGACAGCAATTTAATTTAATTGAATTGTTTTTTTTTTTTTTAATGTTTTATAGGTTTAAATATATTGATTTGTAGTTTTAAAAATATAAAAATTAATTTTGTAAAGCAAGTTAAAATTTTAAAATTTATAAACTTATATTTAAACAAACCGACTTATATAGTATATATTACCAATATATGTAATTATTTTTTAATTTTATACATTTATAGTATATACATGAAAGCAAGACCATAAAAATCCCTTAGATTATATCATTTGTGTCATTTGGTCTCTTAGATTATAAATTGTGTCATTTAGTTCTTAGTTTTAGAAAGAATAAAAAAAAGTTAATTAAAGATAAAAGACATGATTTTAATAATTTTTTAATTAAAATATTATTTTTAAATTAATATTTAAATATAAAAAATATTAAAATAATATAATTTGTTCTTAATTGATCTCCTAAAAATAATATTTTTATTAAAAATTATTAAAATTATTTATTTTATCATTAATTGATCAATTTTTCTAAAACTAAGGGATCAATAAATAATTTATTATAAAATAATTGATACAAAAATCCTTATATTTATAATTTAAAATGTTTTTCAATTTTCTTGTGATAAAGATAATGTTGTGTATCTTTTTAAAAATCGGTTAGAATTCCTTCCTCTTAGTTTAAAAATATTTAGTAAGTGTGAATTTAAAAGTAAATTGTATTGATTCAATAAAATGATGTATAGCATTTGTGAGTTCTAAAGTTTTGCGGATAATATGTTCAAACAAAATAAAAATAAAAAATCAAGGAAAAAAAAAAGTAATATATATATATAGAGAGAGAGAGAGAGAGAGAGAGAGACTTATATATATAAGACACTTGTTTGTATGGGTGGAGGATAGTCTTTGCAGCATCTAAAAGAGTGGACATAATAATTAATAAATCAACCTATTTAACAACAATTGAATATTCGACTTACTGTAAACATATTTTAACTTGTATTTATCTCAACTTTATATATTTTTATGATTAAAAAAAAAAATTTCGAACCCAAATATATCACACTGAATGTTCAATTAATTGAACTTTTAAATTAAAACCAACCAACCGTTTAGATTAGAGGTGTCCAAGACTAAACTAGATCGTATAATTATGTGAATTAAATAGTTCAATCAATTTTATATTTTTTCAAATCATTTCTCAAACGATCCGATTTAATTTTATAAATTTTTTAACCATTAAAACCAAACTAGATCGTTATATATTATATATATATATAATATTTTTTTAAAAGATAATATATTAGTATTTATTTTAAAAAATAAAATATTTTATATTATTATTAAAAATTAAATATGATATTTTAACTTTTTTTTTTTTTTTCAACTTCAACTCTTTAACATATAATTTGTAGTCACATATATATTATGATAATTTTTTCTTTTATAAATTTTATCAACTTAATTGTTAATTTAGTGAAATATTATATTATTTCTATTTGTAGCATATTTAAAGTAATTTTGCTAGATTAATTTTTTTTTATATATTAATTTCAAACTTCAACAACATGATTTCAATGAAATTTAAAATAATAATAAAAAAATCATGAAAATCGTTAACCAAATAGTCCAATTTCAATAATTTTATAAATTAAACGGTCCGATTTAAGTTGATTCATTTTTATTTTTATTTTTTTTTTTGGCTAAAAAGAAAACCTAACCAAACCATGGACATTCCTAGTTAAGATATTCAATGTCAACTTGGTTTAATTCGACACATTTATTATAATATGTATTATTTTTACTATTATAAATTTTAATAGTGTTATTTTCCAATAATTTTCCAGGAAATTTCAAAAGCATTAGGCGTCGAGAAAGACTCGGTTGCGGGATGATAGAGTAGACTCATGACAACTCAATTAACCTACCAATAAAAACTAACCCCAAGCACAGTATCAAGTGACTTCAAGGACAAGAATTAAAGAACCAACAGTAACACCGCAGAAACCATAGTTCTGGGCGTTCTATTGCAGGGTTTCACCCTAAAGATTTAAAAAAGAAAAAGAAAAAGATTCAAGGCGTTCTTTCAACTCAAAGCAGCAATTGTCTAATTCAAGTGATCAAACTATAAGGGCCGAAGCTTCATTACCGTCAAGTCTCTATTTATAAATAAACTCTCCCTCTTCACCAAGATGAAACTCAAAGCAAGAATCCCCATTCCCCATCCGAACCAAGGTTAAAATCACATCAGAATCTCATAAAATTGTGGTGTGCTTTCACACCACTTTTGTTGTTAAGAAAAAAAGCAAGAACAATTGCAGACGCCTTACCTTAAGTAATACAAGATGATTCCGTTTGCCATTTCCTTTCACCTTCTAGCAGATGCCATTATCAATTACTTGGCTTTGTTTTCATTTGTTTCCTAGTGCAACTTCGTTTAAATATATTCAATGAATCATCTCAATTCTTTTATTCATCTTCACTCCAAAGGATAATATATGTTCTCCATAGAGAAAGCATCAACTATCACATCAAATCACAAGTCGCTCTTATATAAGACTCAAAAACCTTGTGCCTATTGCGATTTGCATGACCCAATCTCTTCACTACCTTCATGCCTATTTCTCAGGTCTGCTTACGTTGACTCGTTAAAATCGAAAAATCGACAAGGAAAATTTCGGAGGAATTGGATGGAATATTAGCTTTTAACACATATTGCATCTGACATGTTTATATATAGTAAGCCATCATCAAAGATATTCTACAAATGATTAGCAGTAGGCAGAGCTCTACCACATAACTTCTCCCACAAACTTGAAGTGAAAAAACAAATTGAAGAAAATCATGCTCACGAGGCCTATGTAGCAACAAAATTAAAGAAAATTCATCTACCCTGATGATTGTATGTCTCTATGTATGCATGCATTGGCTTACTCATACAACCATATTTGAACGTTTACTCAAAACTCTGTTAGTATAGGTCACAACTCCTTTGGCTACTAAACCCGATTGTAATTTAAATATTTTGACATAAAAAAACTGTGATAAAGGATAAACTTGAGCCCAAAAATAAATTGCAAAAAGGTACCATGCAGCTTGTCAGTTCCACTTGAATAATTATAACTAAAACTAATCAAACTCCAGAGTGTTGAATTATTTCTTCCCAGAATATAACTTTATTACCTTAGGGCCAAAATGGAATTCGGTTGCAGGAATTTCGTAGTCTGCTTCAGTAAGATGGCCTAAGAATTGGAACCATGCTACATTCTAAGTGATGGAAGACTTGCAAATTGGGCATGATGTTTTCCGGCTAAGCCAAGGATCAATGCACTAAAAAGAGGACACCAAAAAAGAAGATAGAAGAATCAGATGTCTTACTTTGCTATAAAAAAAAAAAAAGTTAAATTAAAAAATGATAACAAAGGACATTTACATCTTTGTGAAATTTGTGCAAACAAGGGAGGTGACGAACAATTTCTCCAATGGTGGGGGTTTCAAGACAAATAGCGCAAGCCTCTTGATGGGTCTCGGACTGTACAATATAAAAAACATAATAGCAACATTAGAGGATACATTTGTAGGTATTACAGTTGGGGAAACAATTCATTACAAGGTATCAGGAACCCATGTCAAAAGAAGAAGCTCCAGTTTACCTGAACTGTAGACTGTGGTAGACCATTAATCTGATGGACTGATGCACCGGCATGCTGATGGTTGTTCTCATCAAGTGCTAATAACATCTCATAATCATTCCTGAAGAATTGTATAAAAAAAAAATGATGAGTCAAACTTAGAATTGAAGGGTAAAAAATTAATAAGATAAATGTAGTATTCTTGTGTCTTTCTTCCCCCTTGTATTTGTTTCTAGAACCAAGCCCCAGAATTACATGCATCAAACTAGGGGCAACTATGGCACATCGAAAATGTATGATAATAAATACAATATTCTATCACGTTTCTTGTACATTTTTAAAACAATCAATTTTGTCAAATTGTATCCCAATGTTACGTCCCAAAACCATCTCATCAGTATTTATACAGGAAAACCTCTAGGTAAGTTTCTGATATGATTTCAACTTGGGGAGACATGAAAGTAAACCTGGAGGATATGTTTGATGATTATTCAACCATTTGATTCCCAAAAATTCATGACAAAAAAATGAGTTTGGTACTTTACTAGTCTCCCTATTCAACAAAAGATGCGTATATGGATCTATATTATCAAATTAGTACACTATTAGTCCCCCATTTAGCAAAAGGTACAATAAAGGTCCAATTTTGAAAAAAAAAACCAAAATTATAGAAGGGCAATTTTATCTTTATAAAAATATTTATTATTTTGTCTTATCTCATATTTATTTTGTCCAATTCATTAGAAAAATAATCATATTCACCTTAACAACCATATATACCTCCACTATCTTCTTTGTCCTAGCCTTGACACTGCCCAATTCTTTCGCCCACCAACCAATTCATTATTTGCTGCAGAACAATCCAAAAATGTAATTTTTATTGAAACTAAAGTTAGGTAACTACCAACTCATTTTGAAGCATCATCTCTACTGATAACCGCAATTACCATAAACTCATTCCCTCCGTTCTTCACCACTTATCATTTTTTGATCACCTTGTGTTCGATCAAAGTCACTTTCATCTTAGATTTGATCAAATATAAAGTGGTCAAAAAAGATGAAGCAGTTAGTGAAATCAGAGAGAATAAGCTAGTGGTAGCGGCAGTGGCAGTAAGAAGCTAAGATGAGTACTTCAAATGAGTTAGTGGTGTTTCTAACAACAAATTCATAAAAAAATTACAATTTTGGATTATTCAGCAGCAAATAATAAGAGTTGGTTAGCCGACAAAGAAATAAAGCGATATCAGGGGTAAGACAGAGAGGATGATGAAAGTTAACGATAATTATTAAGATGGTATGAGATATTTTTCGTATTGAAATGAACAAAAACAAATGAAAGAATATATACAATAATACATATTTTCATAAAGACAATTTTCTTTCTATAAAATTAAGTTTTTTTCCAAAACTGGACCATGTTTTAATATTTATTAAATGGAGGGACTATTAGTGTACGAATTTAATAATAAAAGTCTACACGCATACCTTTTGTTGAATATGGGGACTATTAAAGTACCTAACCCCAGAAAATCATAAAAAGAATAGCAACTAGTTCCAATTTTCTTAACCTTAGTTCAATTAAGGGAAGATAAATTTCATCATTTTAGAGCATACATGATACACTTACAATTACACTTTTTGAGACGTTTATTACGTATCCTCCCAAACGATAAACAAGATCAATACTGACATACCAATTGCATTATACTACAATGGTATATGCTTATTGTGAACACTGATTTCATGGGTTAAAAAACCCATCATTTTTTATGTGTGCGCATTCGTGTGTGAATGTGATTATTATTTCAACAAAATAATAATAATAAGACCAATGCTGACATCACTTAAACTAAATAAAGCTAATTCGCAAGAGAACAAGGATGTTTTCCATGTGTTTCACAAGAGCTGAAACTTTTTTTTTGACACAAAAGTTGAAAAAGGAGAAAATGTAGACTAATTTGTCTTACTCATTAAAATCATGCTGAACTTCAAAAGCAAGATTATCATTTTCAACGTCACTAAAGTCCCCAACTGCAGCCTCTAAAGCTTCCAATATATCAATTCTCTGCACCAAAAAACAAGATGGAAATTACAGTATAAAAAGAAAATACAACCAAGTACCTTGAATGACAATAAACATGGAAGTTCAAGCTCAATAAAGCCTCCTCAATGAGTATTCTAATACCCCATCTATCCTGTGGAGATCAATGACCTTAATGACCCCAACAAATAACCGATTACATTGTTTATTCTTTTCATTTTCTATTACTTTTTTATCCCTTTTTAGGCACAAAACAGTAGACCTCAATATGAAACAGAGATGTAAGCCAACAAACTATATCCAATACCTCAATGCAGAAACTGTGACTAGATCACTTTTATAATTGAACTTCATTACTACTATGTACTTTAGTTTGATGATGCAAATTTACGCATTCAATTTTGTACATTGATACTGAATAAATTAATTAGATATAGAAAATACACAGCAATAGAACATAAAATTTATATTCAAAACAATATATATGTGTGTGTGTATTTTATAAGAAACATCATAATATACTCATATAGAAAAATAGTTACAAAAGTACAAAATGTGGACAAGCAATCCACTCAAAAGGTAATCTAAATATAAGATAGCCTATTCTTTACAATTCTCATCACATAATCTTAGCTCCCCAATTATAGCTTATAAGAAACTGAGAATAATCTTTACTCTTTTGAAACTAAAGCCCTCATTAATATATATCATATACAAACAATGCTCCAATCAGATCTTATCTATCAAATATCTTCCAATTATTCTAGCATCATAATGCACCAAAGAGAAGCAAAAATAGGAAGAAAAGGGAACATACATAAGAACAAAAAAAAATACCATATCTAAAGCCATGTCAACAGGAAACCTCAGATTCCTTGCTCTCCTTGATAAAACGGGAGACTGCCTGTAATGACGACCTCTCAACTGTGCCATTCTAGAAGAGGTAGGGACTCGGCTCTGGGTCCCTCTCCTACTTGAAGGGTTCTGAGAAGACCGTGACCGAGAATGTCTGTACAGAGGAGATGCCAGCAAGCCTCTCTACAACCCATGCAAACCAATCCTCAACAAGGAAAAATCATAAAGATAACAGTCCAACATAATACACTGGAAACATCTACACTAACAGTTGAACTGAGAGGAATCATTTAAATGTAAATTTAGACCAGTGAAAATTGCATGCTGGCGTATTCAGCACATCATAAGTCCCTGTTTTTTTTTTCTACTCTGATATCTCATCTCATAAATAATCCTATTAAACAAAAGGAAACCAAAAACAATAGAGTTCCCATGGATCTTATGATCATGTAGAGGAAAGCTATCCCTCATATATCAAGATACTACACTAACTGAATTAATAACTACACAAACTTCACCTTCCTAATACTATTTCTCCAGCCCCCACGCTACACACCCGAACTAAAAAAAGGGAAAGAGTAATGTAAAAAAAAGGAAAATACATAGATAGTACATGCACACACTACAATCTCTTGTTTTAGGCTAAGCAACAATTATAGTTTCCTAATTTTACCAAATCTACACATTAATTCCCTAACTATTTTTTTTTCATTAGATTTGGTCCCTCATTTTCACAAATTTGGTGCAAAATGGACTAAATGTATTAAATTTATAATGTAATAAGGGACTAAATCATATTAAAAAAAAATTAATTTTACCATGTTAAATATGACTGCTAAAGTAAAATTTCAATATAATTTCTAATTTTGGACTACTTTTGTAACTTTGAAAAGTTAAGGATCAAATCTTACCAAACAAAATAGAACCAAAGTGTAGAATTAATAAAAGTTAAGGGACTATTGATGTTAAGCCCTTGTTTTATCATAATAATAGATGGAAGTGAAAAAAACATATTTAAGCTTTTAATGCACTCTGATTTCCCTGTTGTTAATGGATTAATAAAAATATGTTGCACATCTCCAATAATCTATGATATTAAGTCAATCAAGAATAAGTAAATAATAAATAAGCTGACGCAAGACTCATTCAGTGTAACATATAAAGATTCTCACTCACATCATTTGGTTGATTTCGATTTCTTCTAGAAGGCAAGAGGCCATTCTCTACTTCCTGCAGTGCCCTTGCCACGTGTTCATCAATCTGCTCAAGACCAAAATAAAATTAACAATTGACCAACAAGAAGATACCCGATACAAGTGCAGATACAAAAACCTACCTCGCCACCTCCAGCAACAGGTTCCTCATGATATAATTGCTCTTGAAGTTCACGAGCCAAAATCTCATCTGCTTCTACTTGTCTTGCCGTCGCATTTAAATCATCATTAGTAGTAAGATCTAAACATTGAGGCACGGTGTGTCTGACAGGAGGTGAAAGCTCATCAACTTCAACAATTGGACATGAAAAGTCATGGGATTGCCGAATTGGTACTCTGGATGATCTTGACATTGACGATTGGCCAGACGAACCAAGATATACAACTTCTGGGTCCCCAAAAGTGGATTTAGAACATTCACCATTCCTGGAAGACAATCCTTGCTTCTTTTGTCTCTTAATATTTGTCTTTTCTGCACGAGGAGGACCATATGGCTGTTCTAGCTCAGGTCCAATTCTAACAAGACTTTGGTCTGCATTTTGATTTGTTGCATCATCACATTCATTCATACGATTATCTCTAAAGTCACGGTGTCTTCCCTCCGGTCCACTTTCTTGTTGTGGATGACCCTTGGAAAGATTGCTTGCTACATCAAGAAGAGGATAACCTGGTTTTTGTGAATGATTATGTGTCCTTCTCCAACCTCCTAATCCTTCAGAGTATCCAAATACATCTATACTAGCATCACCAATTACATTAGCCTTACCACTGCAAAAAACATAACAAGTTCTAAGGTCACAGAAGACTATGTAATTAACCAAATAAACAGCAATGGAGAAGCAGTATGAGGATCACTTCAAAGAATGTTTTGCATTCAACAAATTATTCAATCTGCTATTTTATAAAACCAAATAAAATTTTGCAGGTGCATACGCGTACTCAAATATACCCATATGGACAATTAAACAGATAAATTACAACCAAACAGATTCCTGTGAGCATGATAAGGAGCAGGTAACTGATACTCCAATAAGAAATAACAAGTATTTATTAAAAAAGGAATCACGAAGGATGCCACATCAAGCAACTTACAAATTACAATAATTTATATACCCTAAGCCAGTGATGCCAACAGCTGAAAATTCAAACCGTACATGTGTTATGAACAAATTACCTGCTAGATGCATGGCCAAGGTTTTCAAGGCGCTCCTTTGATGTAGAATGATGGTTAAGTACAGTTTTGCCCTTCACTCTCTCACTATTATTGTTATCAGCAATTATATCTCTTATGTCTATGTGACAAGATGAATCATTTAGCTGATTCCCTACCTGACTCTGTCCAACATCTCTGGAACTGCTGTTATGTTGCTCAGATGATTTTTTAACTCTTTCTATATTGACTGGACATATGAGCCCATTTTTAACCAATCTTTTTCTACTACCTCTATGCGAGGAGACAGATTGAGGTACTGACAGCTCTTTTCTGGTTTCATGTTGAAAATTATCTAATGGAACAGACTCTTCTCTATAAGTCATAGCATGACTTGGACCATTTTCTCTATAAGTCATAGCATGACTTGGACCATTAAATCCAGTTTCCTGTATCTTTCCCTGCAATGAATCTTGTATGCAATTTACAGAAGAACCACCATTGGAGGCAACTTTTTTTCTATTCATATTTTGAACCTCAAGATCTTTAGAAGATCCATGTGAGCAAGCCATTTTAGGAAATTGAGTATGACCATTTGGTCTGCTTAAATTAAAACATTTGGAGCCTTCTTGTAAAGGGGAAGGACAGGAAGATACTTTATTGCTTATACTTTTCCCTTTATCCAAATTACGAGCTCCAATAGAATGTCTGGTCCTATGACTGGGGCATCTGTCCATGCTTGCCTGAACTGAGTGAGCATGCTGAGAAGCAAAAGAATTCCCTACAGGATTCACATAATCCGTTTTCTCATAATCCTTAATTTCTAGTTTCTCAACACTTTTGGGAGGGCATATGTTTGGTCTTCTATTGTGACCATTTTCAGTGAAGAGACCCCTTCCTCTTAACCCTCTAATAGAATTTTCACACAAAAAATTAGTGTGCCTTGAACCCCCAGGCAATGATGAATTCCTTTCTTGTCCCACAGATTCCCTACCTATCACATGTCTATCAGGTGTGTCGGGTACCTCAAGCATCTGATCAATATCAATATGCTCCATATTCTGCATTGGATCATATAAACCAAGTCAGTCACATCCATTCAATGGTTTTAGCCCCATACTAAACAAACAAAAATCAGAAATGGAAATTATCTTTAAACTTAAGAACTAGGAATTAAGTTGAGTGGGCATCGTATAAAATCACAAGTAGACAATTTTGAAAAAACTTAACATTCAAGGGTTAAAAAAGAACACATATATTAATATATTCTTCTAAATTGATCTCGTGTTCTCCATCGTCACTTCAAGTCAGTTGAAACCATAACAGTATTGTTTGATCTTAAAAAATATATATTGAATTTTTTAGCTAAAACAAATTTCAACAACATTTTCTTTGCAAATAAATAATAACCACTTTTTGGAGATAAATATAATTAGGGTGAAACTAGTTCAACATAGAGCACTGAAGAGCTTAAGAAAAAAAAGAAATAAGTTTAGAGAAGAAATGAAGAAAATGTAAGAGAATAGAAAGCGTATAAAAAATATACAAATTTTAAAAACATGGGAAAATAGAAAATTGTGGGGCCTATGATAGAATGTGTCTGACAATTGTGTAATTTAAACACAGAGTCTTTTATATTTTTTAAATGATGTTCAATAACAAGTATTAAAATAAACAATGGAAAATATCTATATCAATATATCAAAGTTGGCACTATTACAGTTTGGAGGAGGTTTCATTACAATTTCGAGGGTGCACAACTGAGAAGAACTCAGAAATATGTAGTTCAGGGGTGGCACAGTGATAATTTATTGGAATAATCGTAAATGTAGTACAATAAATACATTTAAAAAATTTTGGAAAATTTTGAGGGGGCTGCGTGTTCTCCATGGAGACCAAGTACATCTGCCTCTGCTTAAGAAAGTTTCAAAGTATAACCATTTGTAATTTTATACATCTTCATGTAATAACTAATGCTTCAAGTAAGCAAAAGCATGACCAAAGAATCATATCAATATCTACAGAAACACAATGTGGATTTTCACACAGCATGTATAATGAAGTAATACATGTAATGGGTTAAATCACCTGCCAATTATCCTTAAGAGTATGAAATTCAAGAAAATATGTAAAAAGATCATATGGCATGGTGATTCCAAAAAGGAATCTATCAAAGTACAAGGGGAGGAAAATAAAAATCTGAAAATCTAAGAGAAAAATGAACATAGAAGTTAAGGATTAAGAGCATTATAAGGTTGACAAAAATTCAAATGGCTAACTCAATAACATTCATATAATGTGGATATCTTTGTAACGTGTAAAGTATTAGCATACTTTGTAGTTAAATGCACTTGAAAATTTTCAAAAGTGGCATAATCTAGCAAATAGCAACAATGGCATAAGCTTTAACAATATAACTACTTCAATAAAAATGGATAGTCCCATGGGATACAATGGATGATCTTCCAGAAGAAAATTAAATTAAATAGAGGGCCTCATTGATAAAATTAAATCAATGGATATGCACATCTCAGTATTTTTAAGCAAGAGCTTAAGTCTTTACCGGGTAAACGATCACAATGAACTGAACCTACCACAGGAAAACTTAAAACTAATGTCAAAATTTAATTTTTGTTACGAAAAAAAGAAATTTCTGGATAAACCCACTATATGATTCGTTCCCAGACAATAATATTTACAGAACAAGTAAATATTCCAAGATAAAGATAAACAAATGAAATTAAAACTAAAAGCAATATAAAGGGGAAAAAACAGTATGAACATACCCTAAACCCTAAACAATGCAAAGAACCTAAAAGAGGCCCATGAAAAAAAAAAAGTATAATTAACATATTTGAAAATTTAATATGTAGATATCATATGACAATCATAATCATACGCATAAATAGATGGAAAAGAAGGTCGGATGAGAAATTAGATAGAGAAGTGAAAATTGTAAGGATGAGATATTAAAGTGCAATCAGCAAACAAATAAAAGAAAGTCAAATTCAATTTTATAGTTAGATTTCAAAATAATTATTAAAAAAAAAAAAATTGAACCAAAATATCGGAGAATACCTGAATGTTTTTGTGAATGTCAATTCAAATCTTCCTGTAAATTCATAAGAGTGAGAATACGAAGAGTAAAATTGCGGTGCGGAGATCGCTATCACGTATAATCATAGAGGAACGCTAAGGCCTAATCTTTGTTACCCCTATTCTCTAACTATTCTCTGTTCGTCTGCGACTCGCAGATCGGGTCGGGTTGAAATAAAGAGATCCAGGTTTAGCTGAACCAATTCAAATGGGCCTGAGAGTTTGGCACTTTGGCCCTGTTTAGGAACCGGATCTATAGTCTATACTACATCAATTCTCTTCCAATGTGCAAAAAAAAAAAAAAATCAGAGAGAGAGCTGTCAAGCATCTCCAACCCATCACCAAAATATTAAATTTGGTGCAAAATTTAGCAATTTGATGCTCTAATTCAATACCATTTTTTTTTACCAAATTTGACACGATACTTCTCATCATACTAAATTTAATGCAACCCTGTTCAAAACACTATTCATGCTTATTTTTTTAAAAAAAATTATAAAATTACTATATGATATAAAATAATAATAAATTAAAATTAAATAAATGATACAAAATTATTAAAAAAATACAGCAAAAAAGCTAAAAATATAATATAAACTAAAATAATAATTTAATAATCAAGTAAATAGGAATGGAAGTATGTTGGTCGGTTCGATTTTTTACCAAAAAAATTAACTATACTGATTTGGTCAGTTAGGCATTTTTATAAACTAAAACCAACCTACCTATCAAAACCAACTAAACCTCAAACCAACCTATTTAATTGGTTTGTTCGGTTCAGTTGGTTGCTTTGGCCTACTATATTTATTAAAAAATATATATACACATAAGAATATCAATCGCACTATAATATAACATTAATCGAATAAAATCACCAAAAATCATATAATAATTTTTAAGCATATAAAAATATATAATGATTATAATATGTGAATATTGTCATATATAAATGCTAATAAAATTAAAAAATATGTCATTTTACATTAAAAAAATATTATTTTAAATATGTAGGCTCGGTTCGGTTTAAATAAGTTTTTTTTTCATCTAAACTTTAACGGAATCTATTTAATCGATTTTTTAGAAAGTTGAACTGAACCGAACCTATTAAACCAACAAAAATCGACTTAAATGTTTGGTTTAAGTCCAGTCTAGTTGATTTGATCGATTTTTTTAATTTATGTCCCTCCCTAGATAAATTATTTCTGAATCCTCCAAGATTAATGAAATATTCATCCAAAATATTATATAATAATTATAATTTTTAAATTTATTATTATTAATTAATTAATAGTAATATGTAATTAATTAATTGGTTGAATATAATAATTGTTAATAAATTAATTAAAAAAAATAAAATAAATATTCTATTTTATTAAAGAATATAAATTTTAGTATAATATTTAGTATTCATGAAAAGGAGATAAAGCTTGGTATAAATTTAACACAAAATGATGTTAAAAATCAAAGATGGTCTTAATAACGCGTTTTAGTCTTTTTCAATTCTCACCACGTATTTTCTTTTTCACACAACTCAATAAATTAAAGTATTTTTTTTTTTAAATTATCAATGCACGCTTCAATGTTTTCCAAAATTACCTACAATTATACGTTCCTTAGATGATAATTAATCGGAATAAAAATAAACATAAATTAAAATGAAAAAGAAAGCGAATGTAAAATTTATTTTTTTTATTTATATTTATTAAATAGCTATAATTAATCGGAATAGAATTATTAATTGACTTAAACATTTTTTTGAAGTAATAATAAAATATTAAAATAAAGAATATTTTTTTTAATTTTATTTTGTGAATTTGAAAAATGGAACTAATATTGTGGGAGAGTAGAGAAATAATTAATGAAAATAATTTTTAAATTTATAAGATTCTTATTCCTTTTTTATTGTGTTTTTAGAAAGTAGACATGGGAATAAAAATAATCACTTTCACTTCTTTCTTTTTCTTGATCAGTAAACAGATTCTTAATTCAAATAAAATCTTTAACTAATCCATGCAACTCTTGGCCTTCCTCTCAATCGAAAATTGAGATAACTTGTGTTGTTTTGTATTACTAATAATTAATAAATATATGAAAATAAGGTTTATTTTTTATACAATGATTTATCTTTTTAGCAATTTTTGTTTACGGACTTGACATATTGTATTGATGATGCATGCAGTAACAGCTTAAAAGTGTCACAAAAGAATTTGACTCATGAATCGGTTTGCTTTTTATTTCTTTTTAATAATAGTATAATATTAATGCACATCAAATAATATATTGGCTGCAAATTTAAAATTAAATATTTAAGTTTATTTATTTTGTATTTAAATTTATGTTTAATTATTCAGGACTTTATTTTTATTTAATTTGTTATTTTAGTTTATTTTATAAGCATGTTTACGTAGGAAGAAAATGAACAAAAATGAGTTATTACTATTCTCTTTTGTTTCGCGAAAAGATATTAAAAAGGGAATCAAAGGCTCAAAATTTAATATTCTCATTCCAATTTATAACAATTTTTAGTAACTGACATAGTAAGGAAATGGCTTTTCACACCCTTTCATCTTCAGACTTCAAACTAATTTGTTTTCATTTCAATTCTAATCGATTATCATTAACAATAAACTGTAAAAGTACCCTAATTATCAAGTTATTAGTTTTATTGCTCTCATCTCTAATCTTAATTCCTTATTTGTAAATCGGTTCCAACCCCTCATGGGTTGAGAGAGAATCTTGAGGTTGCCTCCATTCTACTAATGGGGTCTGCCATGAAGTTGGAGTGGATAGCCATTCCATCCTTTGGAAGGATTATATGCTTGCTAGGGAACCTTATTTTCAACCATCAAGAGGAATATTTTTTTTATTATCTCAACTTGAATTAACATCTAACGTTGCAAATAATAATTGATTTATAAAAAATAAGTCATTAAATTATGCCGCATCATTTGAGATGTTATTATAAGTTGTGACAATAAGACTTTTCCTACCAATTATGTCCTATAATAAAGGAGTCACATTGTTTATGGTGACTTTTGAATATAATGGCGGTCTTTCTTGAATGCGTCTTTGATCAAAACACAGGTTGAAAACTTCTACTGTGGTAGGAGATGATAAAGTGGTATTTTGTACGACAATGTTTTTTGAATTTTTTCATCTTTCAAGTCAAACATACAATACGGTCCACCCCATGAAAATAATATCCATCATAAAACTGATGCTTCTTTGAAGGATTCTTAGCTATGCCGTAAGCATATATTTTTGGCTACACAAGTAGTAAACAGGAAATAAATGACAAACATACAGTGGGGAAAAACACACTGCACTACGTTGGACCAATAAGCACCAAATAGCTATGACATTTCACAAAACATGGTTCGATATTAATTGAAATAGACATATGCTTAGAAAGCTAAAATTCTGAATCAATCACACTCACTGAAAATTTGCTCGAAGAACCAGACAACCAGTCGCAATATTAAGGTGGAAGCAACAAAACAAAAGAATGTGAAAGAAACCTAAACCCTACAAAATGACAAGGGTGCGGAGGAGAGTAAAAAAGAGACAGAGAGACCATTCCCACAATGAGAATATATACAAATGGAGCAGCAAGCTTGTAAATGTCCCTAAAAACTGTTGGGAAAAAGTGATGTATAAAATGTCTATATACTCGTAGTAAAATGTCACTTTGGTCATTATTTTAAGTAAAACCCACTTAATATAAATGAGTGGTCTTAATTGATTTATATTATTATCTATAAATGCTTTAAAATTATATATTTATATACTCAAAATGACATTATAGTGAATAAAAAATTGAGTCTTAAAAGATTACCCGTTGAAAAAAAAAATCGTTTTTGTTTTCTCATAATGAAGAGAGATGTTGGCTGTTTGACATTCATATCATATGATTAATTGGAAATTACTCATCAAACTTTTTGCCACAACGTTTTCTTTAGCTGTTTTGATTGGTAACAAAAAGGTAAATGAATGAATATAAATCCCAATATGAATCATTTGTTGGCTCTGTAAAAACAAAAGAGAGACAGAGAAAGTTGCAAGTTTATTTTTTTTTCTCTATCTTCAGTTCATTTAATAGAGAAAGATTATAAAATTTTGTTCTCTTCAAAGTTTTGTGTTATAAAGTCCTAACTTCCTTGGAGAGATATTTTTCAGACATTCTAAAAAACCTGCAGTGTGTAAAACAAAATTGAATTAAGGATACCGTATATGCTTCTAAACCCAATTCTTTTATGTAAGGTTTATTTTGTATTGGCAATTTTTGTGGACAAAATATTTGACTGTAATCTAGAATAAGAATTCACCGATTAATCAGACGATACATGATGATGGATTCACCAAGCTTGCAACGCCCATATGACAGGTATAATATTCTATCATGCATACATCTTCACACAAATGAGCACGACACTTAGTATGGATCGTAATGAAAAATAACTTGTGCTTTTAATTAGTCGATCGATCGAGTGTGGAACGACATCGATCTAGGTGCTCTCGGGTTGAGCTAGATCGATCGATCAATCTGGTCGATCGATCGAGAATTGGATCGATCGATCGAGCCAGTCATTAGATCGATCGAGCCAGTTTTTCACTTCTACTAGAACTCTTTTTTAATTCGACCTATGTGTTACTTTTATCAATTTGACTCATTTAATGAGAAAGCAGAATTCTAGTATGAGTAGAAGTGTTAAGAAAGTAGAATCCTTGTGTGAATAAAAGTGTTGTGAAAATAGAGTCCTTATTTGCGTAGAATTGTTTTAAAAGTGGAATCCTTGTATGAGTAGAATTCTTGTGAAAACAAAATCCTGAATTGAGTAGAATTGTGGAATCCTTGTATGAGTAGAATTCTTGTGAAAAATAAATCCTGATATGAATAGAATCATTGTATGAGTAGAATTCTTTTGAGAACTAAATCCTAATTTAAGTAGAGTTTCAGTCCATTGCAAATCCTCTTTCAAGTTAAATTGGACTCTATATAAGTGATGCTTGCTTGTGCATAATTACATAACCACATTGATCTAATATTTTCATATCTGAATTGTGCTTTTAACTTCTTGTCTTCATCTATCATACGTAGGCGTTTTCATCTTTTAATTGTTCAAACATATTTTCTGGTTATGTTTGAATGATTCATATGCCTATTTGATTTTCATGATATTGAGCTTTATATGATTGTTCTAGATTTTGCTAGCTGATTTAGATTTTACATCGTATGCTGTTGAATCTGCTAGTTAGGATTGTTCATTGTTTAAATCCGCTCTAGGACACACTTTGCACTTGTGTTATTGTGCTAACGTTTCAGGTGAGGTGTTCGGTATTTCGTGTGACTCGAAATTACCGAAGGTGACGGGTTCGATTGATCTTGTGTGACTCAAGTAGATCGGAACGTTGGTCTGGATCCAGACATCTAGCTATTGGAGGCTGTGAAAGGAGTGACGGCTCGTAAGTAAATTACAGAAAGGGGGATCTATCTGCGACGGGTAGTTCTGGACTCTATGGTTGTAATTGAACATTGATTTTCATAGTGGGTAGTTAGGTGGTCCGGTGGACCGGTGGTTTTCCTCTTAGGTCATTGTTGTGGCCTAGGTTGTTTCCACCTAAAAATATCGTGTGTTGTTTTTTATTCCGCATTTATCTTTACACACGATTGCATGTCTGGCCGTTGTGATTAGATTACACATTTAATATTTGTTAAAAATTGAAAATAACCTATTCACCCCCCTCTAGGCTTATTTGATTCATGATTAAAAACTTTCAATTGGTATCAGAGCGGGTCACTAGATATACTTAGTGTTGCCTAGGACCTTATTATGGATCATTTGAGAGAGGGTTCTTCTACAACCCGTCCACCTTACTTTGATGGGTCTAACTACCCATATTGGAAAGCTCATATGAGAGCCTTTTTACGTTCCTTAGATGAAAGTGTATGGAATTCTGTGCTTTATGGTTGGGAACCACCTACGGTTACCAAGGATAATGTAGTCACACTTAAACCTAGGATTGATTGGACTCCTCAAGATAAAATTGGTAGTGGTTGGAATCAAAAGGGCATCAATGCTATCTTTAGTGCTGTATCGCCGGATGAATTCCGACGTATTTCTGATATTGAAACTACTAAGGTTGCCCATGAGGGCACGTCCCAAGTTAAACGAACAAAACTTCGCATGCTAGCTACTAAGTTTGAAAATCTTAGAATGGAGGAGGATGAAACGTTTTCTGAGTTTTATGCTAATTTATGTGATATTGCTAACTCTTCTTCAAATCTTGGAGATAAAATTGATGAACGCAGGTTAGTTCGAAAAGTCTTATGCTCACTACCAGAACGCTTTCAAACAAAGGTTACAGCAATAGAGGAAAGCAAAGACATTGACGCCATCAAGATTGAAGAACTCGTTGGTTCAATTCAAACATTTGAGATGAATCTTCGAATACCCAAAAGGAACATTGGTATTGCTCTTAAAACTACCAATGATGTTGATGGTGATAGTGATGATGATATAGAAGATGAAGAACTACTCACTCTAGCTAGAAAACTCAAGAAAATGTTCAACAGAAAAGATCTACAGATTAAAGAAAAATCAAGAGATCGTAAGGGAAGAGAATTCGTGCCAATGAGTTCAGAAGGTAAGAAAACTAAACCTAATGGACCTAAATGTTTTGAATGCAATGATTTTGGTCATTTTGCAGCTGAGTGTGCCAACAAGAAGAAGAAGACAAAAAAAGCTTTCAATGCTACCCTTAGTGACACAGAAAGTGATGAAGATCAAGCTAGTGGTTCAAAAAATGTTAACTCTAACTACGTAGCTTTTACAGCAACTGTTGGTGGATACTCCAGTGAGTCAGACCTTGACTCAGATGATGAGAGAAGTAAATCTATTCTTGCTAAATTTAATGCAAACAGTTTTGAAGAATTATTTATTGATTTAATTAAATGCAAGAAAGAAAAAGATAAACTACTCATAACTGTAACAAAACTGAATGAACGAATCAACTCTCAAGATCTTAATTTGTCAGTTTTAGAGAAAGAAAAAATTGAATTGTCTGAACATATTGACAAGTTGAGTTTGAGTCTTGCAGGTATCAAACAGGAAAATTCAAAGCTTGTGCAGGAATTGGAGCAATCAAATGAAACAGTGAAAAGATTAACAATTGGAGCTGAACGTCTAGACAAGATGTTGAGCATTGGTAAGCCTTTCGGTGATACACGTGGACTTGGATTCTTAGATGAAAGCTGTACACCTTCTACTTCAAAAACTACATTTGTAAGGTCTTCTAACTCTACTTCTACTGCTACTAATTTTGCACAAACACCCATTACAGCTGTAGTAACTAAAACTGTTAAGTTTGTGCCTGTTTGTCATCATTGTGGTAGAAAAGGCCATATTCGACCTAAGTGTAGATTTTTTATGAATGCTCTTCGATTTAATGATAATCTTCATGCTTATAAGTATAGAACTCATAATTATCATCCTACCATGCATATGTTGAATTTGAATAAGAAAAATGAGTCTAAGAGTATGCTTTCAAAACCTAATGCAATTAAGTCTCAACCCAAAAACATAGAGAAATCAAAATTCATGAAAATTTGGGTTAGGAAAGATTGCATGTTTCTTATCAATTGATCACTATTGCTAGACCACCTAGGTACTTTTGTTTGAGTGCTTAAATGACCCTAGGTGAGTATTTTCATATGTTTTTTTTTGTCTTTGTTGTTAGATTTTTTTTGTTATTATTTAAAAAAAAAAAAAAAAAAAAAGGACTACAAGGTATTAGATTCAAATAATGCTTATACTTATACAACCTTGTCTTTTGTGGCTTATTTTGATTCTCATTGTATATGTAATGCAACAATTCAAAATTTTACACACACTTGTATTTTTCACATGTGATGACACTATTGACTGAACTTATGCACACACCCACTGAACACTCATGTATGTAATCGATGAAATTTATGATTAATTTTGAAAGACTCTAAGACTTGAGCTAATCTTGACTGCGAAATTATATTGAGTTCTATTTATTATTTTTTAAAATATTTCATCTTAGGGAAACAACTAGTATTGAGAGGGCTACCTACTATGATGTGTGAAGCTACCGTAGTGAGCGGAGAGGGCTACCTCATAACTAGTGTGAAAGTCATCATATTAGATTTATGGCTCGTACATGTTTAAAAAATGGTAAATAAAATAAAATTTTAGTTGAGAAATTTTATTTGGCATGTACAAAAAGAAAGAGCAAAAAAAAAAAAAATTTTTAAGAAATTTCTTTTGATAGACATATTTCATTATGTAAGAATGAAGACTCAATTATGATTTAACATGATAGATGAAATTATTTTCTTTTGAGTCTCTTAAAATTGGTCATAAATGAATTTATTGAAATACAAGTGGAGTTCACACTGTATACTACTTTAAGTGAATGTCAATATGCCATTATATATGTTAGTGTGCTTGTGTGACCTATTTATTTTGCTAATACAATGAATGATCAAAATTTAAGCAAAAATAATTTTTCAATTGGTTGTATGCTTATTAGTCTTAAATGAGTTTATTGCTTTGTTGGTCAAAAATAAAAAATAAAAAAAATAAAAAAAAAACTTTTTTAAATTTATTTTTCGTCTAGAGAGTCATAGAACTTAGGGGGAGTCATTACATACATATTTCATTATTCTTCTTTTGACTTATGCAATTCCTCCTACATGCTTTGGACATATACATGTGTAATCTCATTTGCATTTTTAGCCCACTTCAATAATTGTTTTATGAGTTGTCAATTTCGTATGACAAAAAGGAGGAAAAATATTCATGTTGCTATGGAGATTGAATTTAGGGGGAGATGTTGCATTTATTAGTTGTGGGGGAGAAAGATTCATGTTGCACATACACTACATTTCATTCGCATCTTTATGTACACTGAACTAATAAACAATGAGGCTTTCAAGCCAAATTTGTGTGCTATTTGTTTGTCTAACTTCAGTGGACCGAGCGTATCAAGTATCAAGCGAAGATGGTCCATCAGATCATAGACAGTCCACTATGTAATTAATGTAATGATATTATAACTATGAGCGTTATGTAGTGAGAGAGTGGTTTTGTTACACGAAAATGCCAAAGGGGGAGATTGTAAGGTTTATTTTGTATTAGCAATTTTTGTGGACAAAATATTTGACTGTAATCTAGAATAGGAATTCACCGATTAATCAGACGATACATGATGATGGATTCACCAAGCTTGCAACGCCCATATGACAGGTATAATATTCTATTATGCATACATCTTCACACAAATGAGCACGACACTTAGTATGGATCGTAATGAAAAATAACTTGTGCTTTTAATTGGTCGATCGATCGAGTATATTGTTCGATCGATCGAGTGTGGAACGACATCGATCTAGGTGCTCTCGGGTTGAGCTAGATCGATCGATCAATCTGGTCGATCGATCGAGCCAGTCATTAGATCGATCGAGCCAGTTTTTCACTTCTACTAGAACTCTTTTTTAATTCGACCTATGTGTTACTTTTATCAATTTGACTCATTTAATGAGAAAGCAGAATTCTAGTATGAGTAGAAGTGTTAAGAAAGTAGAATCCTTGTGTGAATAAAAGTGTTGTGAAAATAGAGTCCTTATTTGCGTAGAATTGTTTTAAAAGTGGAATCCTTGTATGAGTAGAATTCTTGTGAAAGCAAAATCCTGAATTGAGTAGAATTGTGGAATCCTTGTATGAGTAGAATTCTTGTGAAAAATAAATCCTGATATGAATAGAATCATTGTATGAGTAGAATTCTTTTGAGAACTAAATCCTGATTTAAGTAGAGTTTCAGTCCATTGTAAATCCTCTTTCAAGTTAAATTGGACTCTATATAAGTGATGCTTGCTTGTGCATAATTACATAACCACATTGATCTAATATTTTCATATCTGAATTGTGCTTTTAACTTCTTGTCTTCATCTATCATACGTAGGCGTTTTCATCTTTTAATTGTTCAAACATATTTTCTGATTATGTTTGAATGATTCATATGCCTATTTGATTTTCATGATATTGAGCTTTAAATGATTGTTCTAGATTTTGCTAGCTGATTTAGATTTTACATCATATGCTGTTGAATCTGCTAGTTAGGATTGTTCATTGTTTAAATCCGCTCTAGGACACACTTTGCACTTGTGTTATTGTGCTAACGTTTCAGGTGAGGTGTTCGGTATTTCGTGTGACTCGAAATTACCGAAGGTGACGGGTTCGATTGATCTTGTGTGACTCAAGTAGATCGGAACGTTGGTCTGGATCCAGACATCTAGCTATTGGAGGCTGTGAAAGGAGCGACGGCTCGTAAGTAAATTACAGAAATGGAGATCTATCTGCGACGGGTAGTTCTGGACTCTATGGTTGTAGTTGAACATTGATTTTCATAGTGGATAGTTAGGTGGTCCGGTGGACCGGTGGTTTTCCTCTTAGGTCATTGTTGTGGCCTAGGTTGTTTCCACCTAAAAATATCGTGTGTTGTTTTTTATTCCGCATTTATCTTTACACGCGATTGCATGTCTGGCCGTTGTGATTAGATTACACATTTAATATTTGTTAAAAATTGAAAATAACCTATTCACCCCCCTCTAGGCTTATTTGATCCGTGATTAAAAACTTTCATTTTATTTTCCAGAATCATGTTAAATTCATTTTAAGTTGTTCTTACAATAATTTTGCAATTTAATTTAACATTATTGAATAATACTTGTGCATTTCATATGTTTGTTGTTTCTAGTTTTAGTAACAAAAACCGCATTAAGGCAAACCAACATGGACTCTTCTGAACACCTACCTCAGGATACAATATAATGAGCCTTGCTATGCTATCATGGTTTTCTAGACACTATTCATCAGTCACACATCCCTTCGAAGCTGACTGCACATTCTTGATGTACTGCAATCAAATAAGAAGGAGGATATTTCTTTAATATAAAAGATTCAACTTAAAACAGATTAAGCATGCTTGGAAAAGCAGGATAAAGCACCTTATACAAAACTCCACAGTTAGCCTTGTAGGCAGGTGTAGTCCATTTTCTTCTTCGACCTTCCAACTCTTCATCTGTGAGCTGAACGTCTATTCTCCGGTTCTTTACATCAATGTTGATCATGTCTCCATTTTCAATCAAACCAATTGGACCACCTTCCTGAAAAACCATATTATTATTGTATCAGTGAAACTGCTTATCCTTTTTGAACCTTAGAGAAAAGACTGTCAAAATCAGTAATTAGAGGATCAATGTAAAGTTTAGCTTGAAGCAAACTTGGTTTGCATCAAGTTAGCTAAGCAATATGACAATGCCTTTCAAACCTGGAAAATGCTATGTCCAGTTTTATATGTATCAAAACTCAGTCACAGAGTTAAAACAGAAGGATGAGCAACTCCCTATCTTTTACAAATTATAGTTTAAAACTGAAGGATGAGCAACTCCCTATCTTTTACAAATTATACACTTTGGTCACCAAACTTTTCAAACTTAACAAATTTAATCCAAAAGTTGAAATTATTTTGAAATTTCTTTGTAGCAGCCAGATTTAACATATTTAAATTATTATTTTTTCTTATGATTTAGTTCCAAACTTTCCAAAGTCAACACATACAGTCCCTTTGACCAAATCAAACGAAAGAAATAATTACGGGAACAAAGTACAAATCGATAAAAGTTGGGGCCTTTAACTAATATTAAACACAACATATGCATCTGCTGAAATGTAATAAGACAAAAAATGCAGTAAAGTGAATAATCACCTGTGCCTCAGGACAAATATGACCAACAACAAATCCATGAGAACCACCTGAAAACCTACCATCTGTCAACAATGCAACTTCCTGCAATATCATAAAGCAATAGGCATCACGAAAATCACAAACATAAGCTCGTTTGACTAAGAACCTAACAGAGCTCCTAGAAACATCTTATAAGGATTCCAGTCAAGAAAGTGAATTATTACAGTTTTTTTCTTTCGTTCATTTTCATAATCACGTGTTCGTATAATCTTGAAAAATAGAAAATAATTATTTGAGACAACTTACAAAAAGGAATGAACCATAATTTCTTTTCTCTGACAACTTACCAATAATTACATCAACCAATACAAAATTGAAAAAATTATCCTTTTGTTTTTATAAAAGGTAACATTTAGTCCCTTAAGTTATAAAAAATGTCTTTAAATTCCTATGCATATGAAAAATATGTTTTTAAATTGCTCTTCTAGTAAGGCAAGGACAAAGTTAATTTTTCATCAAATTTTTCTTTAAATATAACGGAATAGCAAATGTGTCAAATGCATATTTATATTTTTTGATATATATATATATATAATTAAAAAGTTACTCAATTCTTTTAATTTTCAAAAAAAATAAATAAATAAAATTTTCAATGTAATTTAAATATAATTTTCAAAAAATTTAAATAAAATTTTCATTATCTAATATTTAAAGTCACAACTTAGATAATGAAACTTTTATTTAAGTTTGATTGAATTCAATAAAATTTAAATAAAATTTTCATTGTTTAATATCTAAAATCACAAATTAAATAGTAATAATTTTATTTAAGTTTAATTGAAAGAAATTGTAAAAAATTAGAGTAATTTTTTAATTAAAAATTATTTAATTTGATATATCTATCAAAAAATATAAACATACATGTGACACATATACTATTATGTTAGATTTAACAGAAAATCGGATGAAAAATTAATTTTGTTCTTGGCTAATACATTATTTACAAGTAAAAGGATTTTAAAACATATTTTTCATAAGCAAATGAATTTAAAGACACCTTTTATAAGCTAGAAGACTAAATGACACATATTGTATAAACAAAATGACTATTTTGGCTCTTCACCCTATAAAATTAATCTAAGCTATACCTTCCCTAGACCTGCCCCCATGATTGCACTAGTTGGTGTCAACATTTCTGGCATGCCTGGTCCTCCCTTAGGCCCCTCTCCTCTAATTACCACCACCTTTCCCTGAAGCATGGTAAACAAGGATTAGGAAGAATTTGAAACTCAACTTTTCTAGCCAAAAAGGAAAGATTTATTTCACCACGTTGGTTCCAGCATAACATGTTACAGCAAATAACTATCAAAAGCATCAGGGAAATATATACAAGGAAATACCAATAGATCTATCAAAGATGAGATCTTTCAACCATTAGAACATAAGATATATTCTCAAGCTTATGCTTCTAGGCAAACAGAAAGTCAGGAATTTGTTAATAAAAAGGTTGAACATCTATGGTCCAGTAGCTTTTACCAATTCTACACTTGGTTGCCTAACTTTTTATTTTAAGATTTAATCCATGACTTTTCAAACTTGACAAATTTAGCCCAAATTTAGAAATTAAGTTGAAGTTTCAATCTAGCAATCAAAATTAATGTGTTAAAATTACTTTTTTCTTATAATTTAATCCCTTAACTTTTCAATTTTAACACATTTAGTCCATTTTAGATTAAATTTGTTAAAATTAAAAAGTTAGGACCAAATCGTACTAACAAAAGTTAGCAATCAAAGTGTAGAATTTGTAAATGATCACATTTTTCAGTTTTAGATGATAATTAAGATAAGACAACTTTCTTGAACTTTGGACAATAGATATTTTTCATGAAAATTTGTTGGGCATAACAGCAATAAAAATAGCACGTTTTAAACATTTATACTAACAGAACAGCAGCCAACCCTTTAGAAATCAAATAAAGGCACTTCTGAAAAGTAAAAACAATTACTTAGGAAGAATATACAAATGGCCATCCCGACCTTGCATAAGCATGTCAATTAACACAAACCAAACCCCCACATTCAACAATCCTTTTAACTAAAAGTATCCTTTACTGACTTCCTAAATGCCTCAGAGTAAACAAAAATCAGAAATGGCTACCAAGTTAAAGGGAACACATAATGCTACCTACTGGTATTATCTGGTTTTGTGTATGAGCGAAGAAAAAGCTATGTGGAGGGCAAGAGTGCTAAAGAATGAAAAACAGAATTGGAAGTATTTTAGTTATTTTCTCCAAGGCTTATATGCTGGCAATATCTCAATTTTTTCATGTTTTAGTTATTCCTTTAGATTCGTGCGAAACCTCCTGGAAAGTTTGAATCAATTTGATGACCATCAGACCCAAAGAGATCTAGACCTATATCACTTACATTAATTAATAATAATCAAATTAATGTGTGGATCACTGATATCAAATGGTTATTTAATAGATTTCCATTTTTAATTTTTAATTATTACTAATTTATTTCAGTGATTTAGGTGGAGATCTTCCTTGATCCCAACCCAATAAGATTATATCTCATTTAAGCATAAGTTAAATTAGGGTTTAACAATGAGATTAGAATCTCTCACATATGCTCTTTACATAATTTATAATTATCATGCTATCAAAAGAGTCCTAGACATAGGACCTAGCTATTGTAATTTGTCATAATTCTTGCCCCTTTCTCTCTAATTCCCTCGGTCGTACGTCAGTTTGGTATGATATAAGGGACAATTTGTTTTTTCCAAAGAAAGTCGTCTGTTCTACAATGGAATTTATATATTTTTTGAAAGAAAAAAAATCCCCAAAACTCATTAACTTGCAGCCCTCCTCTACCTATGCCGTTATACCACCGACCTTCAATTCAACAGCCTCCACCATCCACCTTATATGTCACCTTTCAAACCCAACCAACCACCACACCTAACTCCAAGCTCTAGATTAGGCGGGTTTGGTATTTATGAAAACACTAAAGTAGGCATGCGTCAAGTCTATAGATGTGCCGTGGGTTTGGCTGGTGATGGTTGTCTGAAGGTAATGATGGGTCTGACTTGTGATGATAAGGCTGATAGTGGTTGGAAGTGGGTTTGGATGATTTCTAGAGCTTTTGATTTATTTTTAAGAATAATAAAAGTTGATTTTTTGTGCGCAATATAAACTCTACCTTACTATGATACCCGACTGAGGTAGAACATAAATAGGCTAAGAGTAGGGGAAGGAAAGAATTCAAGGAGATAATTGGAAGTAAATCCAATCAGTTCAATTTCCAAGCCCAGCATGAATAAATTACAATAAATTGGTTTTATTTATAGGACTATTATGACAAGAAGATATTCAAATTCTTGATATGCTAAAACCAAATAAGGAATATATATATATACACTAACCGCTAAGACAACTAAATCTAACCTTAATCTTATTAATATTTTGCATCACCTATATTCATTTCCAATTACATCTATCGAATGCAGCATACCTGAGGATAATTGTCGTGCTGCATAGGGATATGGGCAGGGGTAAGGAAGAAAATCAAGCATTAACCCAAATCTGTTTCCAGCTTTACACAAAACATATATTTCTGACCAAAGAGATTCAATTATCCAGTAACGTCCATGACTAAAAGACAGACCTTAAAACTCATTGGATTCTCTGAAATAGCAGCAATCATTGACTCCTCGCCTTCAAAGACAAGGGCAGGACCTGGAAAACATCTTTTTACATCAATTATTGTCCAAGAAACTGAATAAGTTCCAACACAAGACATTGAAAGATTGAAGCAAAACTACAATGCAGATATAAAAAAGAATGCAGTACCAGAGAAATATAGCCCTTCTTTTCCTGTAATTTTTGCCACAGAGCCCTCTGGTGCAACATTTCCATATAATATCTGGATGTGTCCTGTTTTCTTGATGGGGTTTTCCAATGGTCTTATAATATCCTGAATGCATAAAAATATAAAGAAAAGGAAAAAGATATTGCACAAAATTTGCCTTTAAATTGGTCAACAAAACAAATATGAGAAGAGAGAAAGAACTTCATACCTGCCCTTTAGACAAAGGGAGGAAAGTTTTTGCATTTTCAGCCAGTGTCTTCCCAGTGACTATATCAGAGATATTTCCATGTCAATAACAATTATTGATAATAAAAAATAATAATCTTTTCAACTCATCATATGGTACAAAAGAGTATACCAGTCATACAATCCCCGTCTAAATACCCAAGTTCCAAAAGGTAGCGAATTACTGCAGGCGTTCCTCCAATCTATTATTTAGTAAGTAGTTAGTCAGTAATGGAAGAAGTTGCAAGAGATTGCAGATACTGAAATTAACACATTACATTCATGATAAGTATTCCAGACAAATTATATAGAAGCAACAGACTGAAATCACAATTAGGAAACTAAAAAAACTGACCTTATGAATATCCTCCATAACATATTTACCACTAGGTTTCAGATCTGCAAGAAATGGAACCTTGTCGCTAACCTTCTGAAAATCATCGAGTGTTAACTCCAGTCCAACCGACCTACAACAAATCCTATCATCAGCTATATGTCAAAATATAAAATTATTCACGCCTTCAGCCAAAAAAGGGGTGAGAGAATATCCATGATCTCAATAATCTGGATTCTCACCTTGCAATAGCAATTAAGTGCAGCACAGCGTTTGTGGACCCACCAAGTGCCATGACGATAACCATTGCATTGCGCAGCGACTTTCTAGTAATGATATCTCGAGGTTTTAAGTCTATTTTTACCAATTCCAAAAGATATTTTCCAGCTAAACGGCACTCATCCAGCTTCAATGGGTCTTCAGCAGGCGTTGATGAGCTTTTAGCATAAAAGAAATAACAAAAATTAATTATGATTAGAAAATTCCATAATCATCCAAGTTATCCTAGAAGGTATGTAGGCACCTGTATGGGAGAGACATTCCCATAGCTTCAATGGCAGAAGCCATTGTGTTTGCAGTATACATTCCACCACAAGCCCCTGCACCAGGACAGGAGTTACGTAGTACATTCTTCCTCTGCTCATCACTTATTGATCCACTTACATATTCTCCATAACACTGATCAGAATCAAAAGATTACAGACGAGTCAACATTTAGAATCGATGACAGAGAATGTTTTGCAAAAGGAATGAGAATATAGAGAGAAGAAGCATTAACAACTAGAAGAAAATTTATATACAAAGAGAGAGACATCTAAATTCATACAAAAAGCTACTAAAGATTTATACCTGAAAGGCTGATACTATATCATAGGTTTGGCCTTCAAAGTGACCAGGCTGCAGTAAAAAACAAAGCCATTACTTATTAGTATGTCAGGAAGCTATTTTCTAATCAGTTAGAAACATGTAAGAGGATAGATGAACAATATAAGACAACTATACACACATGATTTCCTCTGGGTTATAAGTCATCAACAAAAATACAACACTATAATGCTTGGCAATTGGCATAAATTTCAATTTAAACACAGAATATTTTTGAATATGTGTTATTTCAAAATGTTGTCAAGGCCCTCAATCAAGTTTGGAATATGTTTCTAATATATTGTACAAATATGGTGACATTTATTTTTGTAAAATACTTCATATTTTATTTGTTCCTTGAAGGGTTTATTTAAGCCCCAACCATGTGCATAAAAACTAAACAATAACAGTTAAAAGATTGTATGTGCATTAGTTATAAAAACCTCCTAACTTAAACCATCTTGGCTTGTGCAAAAGGGAAGAGAGAAACACCCCCTAGCCCACATAGCAAGACACTAAAAGTTAAAGTGTTGAAATTCCAAAATAATAGGGGACAATTTAGATTTGTTTTTTATTTCCTGATTTTTTATTTTGTTATTTGATTTTCTAAATAGCATATTTAAAGACATCAATTTGTACATAATTATTTATTCAAAAAATATAATAAAACATATAGTTTTATCATTCTATATGGTATCAGAGCATGAAAAAAAACACTAACGAATCTCATCCCTTTGATCATACCAATAAGGGGACAAAAGAGATGATCTTACTCACAACCAGTGTGAATGGCAATTCCACTCTTCAACTTACCATTGAAAAGGTAAATGACAAAAATTACAGAGAGTGGGCTCAAAATATCAAACTCGTGATTCAAGGAAAAGAAAAAATTGAGTACCTTACTGGTGAAACCAAGAAGCCCAAAAATTCAACCAGCCTCCAAACTTGGGTGGCTGAAAATTCCATGATTATTTCTGGGTTGATTCAATCTATGTAACCTTCCATAAAAAAAACTTACGTTTTCCTCCCAACAGTCAAAGATGTGTGAATGGCTGTAAAAGAAACGTATTCAGACACCGAAAATTCCTCTAGGATTTTCGAACTTAAGACTCAACTATGGCATATGAAGCAAGGTAATCTTACTGTTACTGATTTTTATACAAATATGGTCGGTTTATAGCAATAACTGGATTTAATTTGTGAAGAGGAATGAAAATGTGTTGGTGACAGTGTAAAATACAAAAAGAAAATGGAAAACGAGAGGATTTTTGAGTTCTTGGCCCGACTCAATCGGGAATTGGATGAAACATGGGGTCGGATTCTTGGTCGGCAACCCCTACCGACCATAAGATAAGTTTTTTCAGAGGTACACAAGGAGGAGAGTTTATGGAATGTTATGTTGAAAGAGGGGGCAACGAAATCTCCTTCTCCTCGAGTTTGGAGGATATAACAAGGTTGGACCTAGATCTCCAGCAACCTGAACCAAATCTAGAGTAGTAGAAGCGTGGTGAAATTATCAAGATAATATCTGTAGAATAAGACAAGAGAGCAATCAAGATAAGATCTACAGAGAAAATAAGTGGAGTCTACTATGTGTCATACTTATCTGTAATATGTGTGTAGTGTCATATTTATCCGTCTATGTAATACGTGTGTGGCTATAGTAATGCTGACATGTAATATTAATGGTGTAATAGTAGAATAGTAACACCTGTCCCATGTTTAGGAATAAGTGTTACGTAGAAGATAAGAATGGAGTCATTAGTCAATAGGTAGATAAGGATGTAGTAATGATATAGGACAAATAGTAAATAGTAATAGTGTGAATAGTAAAGGCAAGCCTCAGCTATAAATAGAGGTAGCCTGTATCATAGTAAAGCAGACTTAACCTTCTCACTAAAGCGTAGTTTAGACTCGGTCTCTCTCTAGTTTGTATGATACAAGTCTCACTGTACATAAATAAAGAGTTGTCTATTTATATCATAAATGTATCAGAACAATTTCGTTATCATCATAAATGTATCAGAGCAATTTCGTTATCCAGTTTGTGTGTGTGTTCTTGTAAAATATAAACAAGCTTGTGTTGTATATATAATAGCTTGTGTGTGTTTTAGTGAGAAGGCTAAGTCTGCCTTACTACGATACAGACTACTTATATTTATAGCTAAGACTTGCCTTTACTATTCACAATAATACTATTCACTATTCACGATTTGTCATATATCTTTACTACATCCTTATCTACCTATTGACTAATGATTACATTCTTATCTTCTACGTAACACTTATCCCTAAACATGGGACAGGTGTTACTATTCTACTATTACACCATTAATATTATATGTCGGCATTATTATAGCCACACAAGTATTACATAGACAGATAAGTATGACACTACACACATATTACAGATAAGTATGACACATAGTAGACTCCACTTGTCTTCTCTGCAGATCTTATCTTGATTGCTCTCTTGTCTTGTTCTGCAAATATTATCTTAGTAATTCCACCACGCTTCGTTGAGAGTTACGAAAAAAATTGTGCGAACTGGCCTAGTTCTTCGAGTGGGCCTGGTGCTTCACACGAAATGGGTCAAGAATGTGAGCCCAATGACATGGGTGGCCCAAATAGCTCCAATGGACAATTTTTTGAATCCTATGGTTTTCTATCTCGTGGGGGCTGAAATAATTCTGGACAAAAAAAATCCATTGTGCAAGCATTGTCGAAAAACTGGTCATATAAGAGATTCATGCTAGGAGATATATGAAAAGCTGATTGGAAACCTAGAAAAAATTATAAAGCCCGAGGATACCAAATCTCCTCTGATAAAAAATTTTCGGTCGAGTCAAGCTTAGTGTTTAATCCTAAGCAAATGGAATACTTCGAAAAATGCTTTTTCAAATTCAGACATCTGGTCAATCTTCTTATATACCCTCTGGCTCACTAGCCCACAAAGGTACTTTTCTAACCTCTTTAAATACAAATTTAAATTTCCTGTAGATTATTGATTATAATGCGTCAGATCACATGACTGACAATCATCACCTATTTGCTTCATACACACCATATACTGGGAATTTAAAAGTAAAAATAGTAGATGGTACCCTTTCTCCAACCCCCGAAAAAGGGAGTATCAAAATATCTGATACTCTCACTCTTGAATCAATCTTACATGTCCCTAAACTATCTTGTAATTTGTTATCTGTTAGTAAGCTCATAACCCACTCAAAATGTTCAACTAAGTTTATTTCTTCTTGTGTTTTTTAAGACCTATCATCAGGGAAGACAATTGGCAGTGCTAAAAAAAGTGAATAAATTTATTATTTTGAGACGGCCAATGTGAGTGATCAGTATCAAATTGCAAATTGTAATTCTACATTTCTTCCTAAGAATAATAATTTTTTATGTGTTACCTTAGAATGGGTCACCCTAATTTCCGGTACTTAAAACAATTGTTACCTTCCCTTGTTTTGAATAAAGAACTACATGATTTGTAATGTGAAATATGTAAACTTGCTAAACATCATCGCACATCTTTTTCAAAGCCAAAATACACTCCATCTAAACCTTTTGCCATGATACACAGCAACCTATGGGGATTGTCTCGATTTCCCAACCGCACGCATACAATGTAGTTTGTCACCTTTATTGATAACCATACTCGTATATGTTAGGTATATCTACTAAAAGATAAAAGTGATGCTCGCCAAGTCTTTATGAACTTTCACTCCATGGTTCGTACTCAATTTCAAACCCCCATCCAAATACTATGAATTGACAATGGCACTGAGTATGTCAACTATTTTCTTAAAAATTATCTCCAAAATCATGTTATTATTCACAAAACCTCTTGTATCTACACACCATAACAAAATGGGGTCATTGAACGCAAAAACAAACATCTATTGGATGTAGCCCGAGCACTTAAGTTCACTACACATATGCCAACACAATTTTGGGAAAATGCGGTTTTGACATCTACTTTCCTAATAAACAGAATGCCTAGTCGAGTCATCTCATTCGATACACCTCTTCAAAAGCTTAAACACTATTTTCTGACCTCTCATCTTACTTCTGACATTCCACTTAAGATATTTGATTGTACGGCATTTGTACACATCCATCCCAATGAGCGCGATAAATTAGACCCTAGAACTAGAAAATGTGTGTTTCTTGACTACTCTCCTAATCAAAAGGATTACAGGTGTCATGATTCATCGACCAAAAACGTGTTTACAAGCCTCGATGTAACATTTTTTGAGACCACACCATATTGCCTGACTAAAACTCCTCTTCAGGAGGAGCATATAGATCTTAAAGACCAATTTTGCACCTTTGACTTTTCTTTCTCAAAAGATCTCCCATCTCCAGATATTACTGAACTTCCTGACTCAGTTACATCACATCATATGGAACCACCTCTTACAGAAATCCATTTAGACTCAGGAAAAAAATGCAAGAAAGCAAGGAGATACTGGTTTACACAAAGAAGCCAAAATCAAAGTACAAAGGTAGATTCACGCTTGATACACTACGAGAGTTAACCCGATAAATGGTCTAAATGTCCTCAAGCCTTCCTTCAAGACAGGTAATTATAATTCTATTGATAATTTACATATTGCTCTCAGAAAACAAAATTGATCTTGTATTTCACACCCCATATCTAAATTCGTGTCATATAACATTTTGTCTCCTAAATTTTATGCTTTTACTGCTAACTTTGACAAGATTATAATTCCGAAAGATATTGATGAGGTCTAAAAAATTCCGAAATGGAGGTAGGCTACGAGCCTTAGAAAAAAATAAAACTTGAGATGTGGTAGAGTTACCAAGAGGAAAGAAGCCAGTTGGGTGGAAATGAGTATTTACAGTAAAATATAAAGCTGATGGAACCGTTGAACATTACAAAGATTGCCTAATTGCAAAAGAATTTATCCAGACTTCTAGAATTGACTACACTGAGATCTTTAAACACTATTCGAGTACTGTTATCATTAGCAGTGAATTTGGATTAGATTCTTCAACAATTGGATATTAAAGATGCATTTCTCCATAGTGTACTAGATGAAGAGATTTTCATGACATTACTACTAAGTTTATGTGAAAATGGTAAAACAAACATGGCATGCAAATTGAATAAGTTTATGAACTTAAGCAGTCACCCCGAGCGTGGTCTGATAGATTTGTAAAGGTGATAAAAGGTCAAAATTATCAACAAAGTCAATCAAATCACATGATATTCTTTAAACATTCTCAACAGAAACTAAAACCATCTTATAGTTTATGTGGACGATATCATACTAACAAGGGATGATTCAACCGAAATGAAAACAACACTAGCCACTGAATTTAAAGTCAGAGACTTAGAACAAATGAGATATTTTCTAGGTATAGAAATTGCAAGGTCCAAGAAAGGCACAAGTGTCTCACAAAGAAAATGTCCCTGATCTGCTTCAAGAAACAGATATGCTTAAAAATAAACCTCGTAACACTCCAATTAAAGCTGGAAAGAGAATAGGAGATAATGATAAACTAGTAGAAAAGAAGAGGTACCAAAGACTGGTAGGAAGGTTGATTTATTTATCACATACTAGCCCGACATTGCATTTATTGTAAGTGGGTAAGTCCACATATACACTCTCCAAAGGAAAGTCACCTAGAAGCACTTTACAGAATTTTTAAGTACCTCAAGAGATCTCCTGAGAAAGGACTTTTCTTTAAAAAAACAAGACAAAAGAAAATAGAATTTTTTTCAAATTCCGATTGAGCCGAATCAGTTGACAATAGAAGGTTTACCACTGGATACTGTACTTTTGCTTTGAAAAATCTGGTTACATGGAGAAGTAATAAACAAAATATAGTAACCAGAAGCAGTGCTGAGGTAGAATTTCGGACAGTTGCACAAAAAATTTGTGAAGGACTGTGGTTAAAAAAACTCTTAGAAAAATTACAAATAGAAATTGAGAACCCACTCAAGGTCTATTATGATAATTAAGCTGCTATCAACATTTCTTTTAATCCAAACCAACATAACCGAACCAAACATGTCGAGGTAAATAGACACTTTATAAAAGATAAGGCGGAGAATGGTATTATTTGTATGATATACATTCTTACACAAGAACAAATTGCTAACATATTTACCAAGGACTTCCACATTAGAATTTCGATAATTTCATAAGCAAGTTAGATATAATCAACATCTATGAATCAACTTGAGGAGGAATGTTAAAATCCCGAAATAATAGGGATACTTGAAAAAATCAGTTTGTTAGGATATTATTTATGCACTGTAAATATAAATTAGATTTGTTTTTTGTTTCTTGATTTTATTTTCTGTTATTTGATTCTGTAAGTAACCTATTTAAATACATCAATTTGTACATAATTATTTATTCATAAAATAAAATAAAACATATAATTTTATTATTCTACATAAAGTTTGGTTAAGAAATCTACAATCTAAAATCAAAATAAATATTGTATGTGGCCAAGTAGAAGCTCAAACCTTGATAGTTCCGCCATAAATCATGATACTTGGTCGGTTGAGGCGGCCCATTGCCATAATTGTACCTGGCATCTGTAAAACCTCTAATTTATCAACAAACAAACAAAACAAAAGGACCATCAAAGCAATACTAAAGCATACTTGAAATGAGAAGCATCAATGCAACAAAAATGCCTATAACCCCATGCCAAAATGGAGGACATTTGTGGTACCTTGGCGCTAGCCAAGGTTTAATCCCCTTCTACATGAGAAATTCTTGTATATATAATGTTATATGCTCCCAATAATTTTGGGCCGTTAATCTTGTCCACGAGTTTAATATTAATTTTCATTTTATAAAAATTGATGATTAAGATTCATCTATTTTACCATGTGATATATACAATCATTGTATACAAGATTTTCTCCTTCTACAAATCCCTTTAGAATTAGGCTTGAATGCGAAGAAAAATCAAGACCACACAAACACCATTACAGTAAGAAAATGGAAAAAGGAAAACATCAATTGTTCTCCACATTACAACCAGCAATCAAAATGGCTAATTTAGAAAATTAACAATAAGATGACGAATGAATAAACACACACACGAAAAAAAAATATTAAAAAATTACCAAAAATAACACCCCGTAACAAAACTAGTACTTTAATAATATTAAACGTGAAATATTGAACAGGTCTAAATTGTCGTCGTTTAATTCTAATTGCATGAGTGTTCAAACAAAAATGATATATTAATCATTTTTTTAATTGGAAAAATATAAGTTTGAATACAAGTTGTGCTAGTTTTGTTATTATAAGTTTTAAGGGTATTAGTTTTGTTATTTTCCTAAAAATATTCTTAGAGAACCAAAAATTTTGTCAGAACAAAAACCCACTCTTTAATCAAAACGACACATAACACAGAGATAAGAATAAAGGAAAGGGGAAAAAGAACTTACATTTTTATCACATCCTGGGATGGATATGTTCCCATCATACCACTGAGCACTCATTACAGTTTCAATACTATCAGCAATCAAGTCCCTAGACTGCAAGCTATAACACATGCCTCTGGTCCCCATAGAGATAGCATCACTGACTCCAATAGTATTAAACCTGAAGCCAACCATACCCACGTCTCTAACCCCTTCTTTCACAGCCTCTGATAGACTCAGCAAATGCATGTTACAAGTATTACCCTCATACCAAACAGAGGAAATGCCAATCTGGGGCTTACTCATATCCTCCTCTGAAAGTCCAACACCATGCAAAATAGCTTGTGACCCACCTTGTGACTTGGGCTCAGTTATGATAGAGCTGTACTTGTTAAGCTTGTGGGTTGTCGCAGTAGGTGGTGGAGACTCCACGGCAATGGCTGGCGAAGACTGAGCCGTGTCAATGGAGGATCGAACGATGAAGGAAACTCTTGACTGGTTGAACCCATTGTTGGAAAGAAAGGGTTTGATGGTGGTGGTGGGTAGTTTGTGAGCTAAGAGAGTGGCTTGCATGGCGGCGCGTGAGTATTTGGGGTTTGGGGAGGTTTTAGGTTAAAGGCCGTACGGCTTTGTTTTGGTTAAGTTTTCATTTTGAAAGAGGTTGTAACAGTACAGGTTTATAGCTGGAAATGGCCCCCGGTACTATGAAGCATTTTATTAGTTTTTAAATTATTACAAATATTTTTTTATATAAAAATAAATAAATAACAGTATTATATTTATATTATAATTTGTATGTCAAATCTTAAATATTCTTAAATATGATATATCTATTTTATAATTAGATTTATTTTATATGAAAATTTATGTCTATTGTATCCTAGATTTGTATTTAATTAGATATTTAATATATATTATATCTTAAATTCAAAATTCATATTATATATTGTAAACTCTATAAGTAGAGACTTTTGTAATGTATTATTTATACAACAATAAATGAAAATTATTTCTACAGTTTGCCTTCTCTCTATTTTTCTTATCTTATTTTTTTTAGTTTTATAACACATTATTAGCACGATTCTTTATTCAAAACTTGTGATTTTATACATGTAAAATGACCTTGGCCATAATACCACAAACTTTTTTGTAGCATAATGTCATATCACAAAATTTACAAGTTCTTGAATCTTTTTATTTTTTATGATTAAACTCGAATTTTATTTTCATTAAAAATCTATCAATATTTTTTTTATTTCTTGATCATTTTAATTAGGTATCATAATCAATAATACTCATGATTTATTTGCCTTTTAAAAATTATTAAGTTGTTTAATTTATATATCAATATTTATATATATCTATATTGTAATATTGTTTTTAATAGTTTCAGATATTACATCAGGTTAGGAATTCAACAAAGTTGGGAAGCTAACAAACTCTACAAAATAATCTCATATACCATATCATATTGTTAAGCCAACAAACTCTGAAAATGTCTCAAAGTAAACTTTCTTATTTTATCATAAACTACAAATTATTTAATATTAAAATTCAATATTAGTATGAAGATAAATATCATCTATAATAAATTTTTTTGTTAATATAAATATTTATTATTATTATTTTAAAAAAATTACAAATTTTGAATATTTTCTACTAAATGAATAGATAGAAATGTTCCATCAATATCTATTTGTATTTGCCTTCATTTTAAATTAATAATTTATTATTAATGAATGATATATATAGTATGCATATATGATAATTATATTAATTATAAAAAAAAGGTGGAAAGTAACTTTTAGAATGTAATGCCCTTAGTATCTTACTTAAATGATATTCATTTGGTATTAATTGTGAATTATATGAAATTTATTTAAATGTAATTATCTCATAGATTCAAACTCATGTTTTTTCATTTATTGATAATACATTTTCAATATTGATATAATTTGCAATCACCTAAATAAATTTTTATGGTATAATTATAATTTTTTTATGTGTATCTATTTATTTATATTTATTAATTAAATATACATAAATTTTGGCTTAATTTTTATGCTAATTGTTATTATTATTTGTGATATTTTAAATAGTAAATAAATTGACTAAAATCTTATGTTTGGTAACCCAAATAAACTTTTTAAGTTTGTAGTTGCATGAATAATAAGATCTAAGAGAGTTCTGTCTAGGAAGCTAGTTCTTGAAAGCCTTTGTGAACGTTCCTCTGTCTAGGAAAATGATTTTTAATGAGATATTGCCCCACCATTCTTTCCTACGAACACTCTTAACAAATATTAATTGTGTTGCTATATTGCTAAAGTATTACAAAAAATTTACATATTTATAAGAAAATAAGAGATTTAATTATTTCCTTGAAGTCAAAATGTAATATTTTAAAATTGAATCTATGTTATTAATTAAAAGCCCACAAGCTATGATGCTAATAAAAATATATATTTTGAAAGTATAAAATGTAATATTTTAGAATTACATTTGTGTCATTGATTGAGAGCCTACAGGCTACAATGCTAATATAATATATGACAAAATACATTCAATACCTTGTGATATCATAAAATATTTATATGTTATTTTATGAGTAAAATATGCTATTAAAATAGTAAGATAATAACATATATATAAATAGTATGTCCTAAATATGATTATGGATATAAGGACATTTTGATTATATGATGCTTGAAACGAATGTCATTTGATGTTGACAATGAATTAAATATAATCAAAGAAGAAAAATATACCTTGAAGGATTGCAAGTGATTAATTTGATAATCACTATTCGATCTTAATCATTCAATATTTTTAAGTGCTCAATATCATTAAGAGTAAAATTAGCAATATTTATAAATCTTTCATATGCTATCTTTACAAGTAAAATTTGCTTATGAAATAGCAATAGAGAAACACACATATATATATTTAAATATTATGTTTTTGTATAAATTATTAAGAAAATAAATACATTTTGATCATATCATTACTAGAAGTGATTATATGATGATCATGTACTTGATTTAAGCTATTGTGTTAATATTGTCAATGTGGTAGTTACAATTTTATTGTATTATTGATAGCCCATACAAATAAATAAAATTTATTTAAGTTGTTATATCATGACGTATTTGAGCTCCAATTTTATAATGAATTATGAGCTTTTACAGAAGCAGAACAAGATAATATTATTTAAGGTCCAATATTTTATTAATATTATTCGGTATATATCTCCTTTTGATCTTGATGGATAATGATGGATGAAGAAATATAAAGTGGGTTGTAACTATTACCAGTCAATTTAAATGATGAACACTTATATGTCTCAAAGACAATACAACAATGTTCATTATTATTGAATAATATATGAGTTAGCACAATTTCATATATAATCTAATAAAAGTCTTTAAAGAGCTAAAATATAATGAATTATATTATATATAATTGTGTTCAAATTTCCCAAATTTAAAGAGAAACTTAATGTTTTGAATATATTTGGCGATAGTGACATTCAAGACTATAATTAAAATATAATATATAAGGTCACAGATAAAAGCTTAACTTGAAAAGCATTTCGAAAGACCAATCTTATGATTAAAATTGCATGGATGGTATATATGTTAGTCTAAGTATAATGCCACAAATACATGACTCAAAGTCAATATTTGAAAGCTTCTCTTGATTTATATCGCAAATATGAAATAAATTTTGATGGATAAAAATTTGAATAATTATCATGACCAAATTAATTCATAAAGAATCAAAATTGGTTCAGTGTATAACAGAAAGTTAAATGATTGTGGATCAAATTCTAAACCCTTTTTTATTCAGTAACTATATGTATTACATTAACCTAAGGTAAAATAAACTCACTATATTTGACAAAAATTAATAGTAAATTTCACCTATATGAAAAATCATATATTATGAAAATAATATTGTTAGCTTTATTATAAAACATGATATATTTTTGGGTTCAGTTTAACCCATAAATTTCTTAATTATAACTTGCATTAGTTACAAAATAAAGTTACTTTAATCTTATTGCACCGACTCAATACATTGGTATGGACCCACTAATAAATTTAAAGACATGTGTTTTGAGTTTCATTTATATTGAATATATTGGACTCTTTAAAGGGCAAGCAAGCTTGTTAAATAATTTTAATAAATAAAAATAATTTTCGTCATTAGGGGAGAGAAAAAAGATAATGTCGTGAAATTACTTAAAATGCATCCATTTTATGGAACATGAGGTTTAAAAAATTACTCGATAATATATTATAATATATTATTGATGTATTTAGATAGTGAAAAGTTTAGCTACAAAATACTCGAGCAATTATTGAAGTCTCTATAGGACAATGAAATAAAATAGCAGCAAATCATAATTTATCTAAAGCTAATAAAGGAGTTAACACTCTAAAAAATGATATCGAAAAAAATTATAATAATTATTAACTCACATAGAGTCTCAGGTATCTGATATAAAATGGTATCATTTTGATAATGGGAGGAAAAAAATATTAATATGTTAATGTTGTATAATATTTTTCTTTAATATCTCTCTTTAATAATCAAGGGATGAAAATGATCCTTAATAATATTAAAAGTTATTAAATGTTGCTAAAGAAAAATATTAGCTAAATATAAAATATTATTTCATGCACATATTCATTCACTTATGTGCAAAGTGAAATATATATAATATGAACACCTGAGATGTTCGTTAGATATTTATAAAGACTAATTGTTCAAGTGCCTAAAAATATAAAATGTGTTGAAAATACATGATTTTATATAAAATATGATGAGGCTGTAAGATACAAAATTTTACTCCCATATATATATAATGACTTTAAAATGTAACTAATGTTTACATAATATTCCTTATATATAGATACTGATTTGAATAAATTTATAGTACTTATTTATTATAAAAGCATTAACTTCAAATGCCATATATTGTTATGATAATTTATAGGCATGTACTATTAAAACAATGTGAATGACTATATGAGTTCTAATATATATTTTCTGCATTTATATTAGCATTAAAATTTAATATTTTTACATAACGACATGACTTTGTTATGGATACAAAGCATGTTAATTATTTCATGTGCTCTTAAAAAATATGACAAAATAAGTAATTATCTTAAAAAGAGATAAATTTATATTGATTTACTTTTTATGGATAAAACATATGCACATTATATATCTAGTTAGTATTTTGTTGTATGATATAAAAATTATCTCATATTGTTCTTCATTTTATAATTAGTAGGCACCATTTATTAAGATAATTAATGCTCAGTATATTTATAAATGTTATAAGAGCATATACAAATATTAAATCTTTCAGAAGAACAAGATGATGAATTTTATTATAAATTGGATATATTAATTATTATCCTTACTGCAGTATGTTTTATAAGTGCAAGGTTTCTAATTAATTTTGTAATTACTGATAAAATAAGTTATTTTGTAAAATAATATGTACCTTACAAATTAGTATTTAAATGTACTATTGTTATTAAAGTAACTACATTTAGCCTACAACTATAAAATTGAACTACATATAAAGTCAAGTGGCGACTAAATAGGCTGCTCGATATAAGTTATTATATTTACTTCAACATTTAGGAGATTGTCATAGTGATGTTAAAATGTGCCAATTAAAGGGACATCTTATGTTGAATGATTGTCATCATTAGGGGGAGTGCATTTGTATACATGTTGTACTCTTTTTCCTTTTCACGATTTTGTCCCATTGGATTTTCTTGTAAAAGTTTTAATGAGACAACTTAAGCGTATTGCATAGGAATAATATATTTTTTTTTTTCTTTGCTAGTTTTTGTTCCATTGGGTTTTTCTAGCAATGTTTTTTATAAGGTATATTCTCAATACATTTGACATCCTGAGGAGTGTTATAATTTGGATGTCAAATTTTAAATATGATATATCTACCTTATGATTAGATTTATTTCAATGAAGATTTATCTCTATTGTATCATAGATTTGTATTTAGTTAGAAATTTATTATCTATCATATCTTAGATTCAAAATTCATATTGTATCTTGTAAATTCTATAAATAGAATCTTTAGCAATATATTATTTACACAACAATAAATAAAAATTACTTTTATTGTTTGTTTTCTCTCTATTTTTTTCCTCTTATTTTCATTAATTTTATAATAAGTTATTTATTATAAGATTATTATTATTGTTTTATTTCTCTCTCTAATAAATCTATTATTACATATAAAAAATAGTTTGTCACATTTATTTACTTTTTATTTAATTTGATAATTTTATTTATTTATTTATTTTATCTATTATTATTTATACAAAATATATTTATTTAATTAAGTGGCTATTATTTATTTTACATTTTTATGTTCAAATTTTTAAAAATAAAAATAAAAAATTATAGATAACTTTTTTAAAATATATTTTTATTACACTTATATCTTTATTATTATTAAAAATTTATTTATATCTATACACATTTATATTATTTTTAATATATAACTTCTTTAGGTGGCGTTAATTCCACTCTAAAAAAAATTGAGATCACTCAAATTTTAAGTTCTTTGTCATTTATATCCCTAACTTCTTTGCAGTCAATGCAACCACGTTTTCCTTTCCAAGCTCCATTATATTTCGTTCTTGGTTACCTTAATTCCTAATTTGTCTTTACCGTTCGATGGGCATGCAAAATATAAAGCTATACATTGCTTTCAAGAGTACTCATGGCCAAGTAGAAAAGCGACACTGTCATATTGTTAATGCACAACTTGCAAATTGCAGGAAATTACTTCAAAATTAACATTCAAATTTGTAAAAATATCCTGTTGGGATGCTAGCATTTGCACGAACCTTCTCCAACGAGGTAAATAGTAAAGACAGGAAGAGTAGAGTACTAGAGTTCTTGACTTTGATTAGAGTACGAGGTAAATAATTTTTTTCTTCTTATGTCAAAAAAAAAGTTCTTGTATATAATATATATTTAAGAATCATTTGGATTGAAATTTTCTTTAACAATTTTATTATTTTGATATATTTTATACTAAAATAGGGAATAATCTCCTTATATATTAGAAAATATGTTATTTGATATTTTTTAAAAAAAAAAAATTAAAACTCATTTTTTAGTTTTTTTTCTTGTATCAAAAAGACCACCTATAATATAACTAAATATTTTATAACATATTAATTAATGTATGTATCAAGTCATAATAAAACAAATTTATTATAAAAAAAACACAAATGAGTTTTAAAAGTAATAAAATTGTTAAAGAAAAATTCAATATATATGAACTCTAACTCTACAGCCTATAGTATTCCTTTTAATATAAGGAAGGGAAAAAAAAACTAAAAAAATGAGATCCAAAAAAGTTTTAAAAAAAAATTGAAAAAAATGTTTATCAAATATAAAGGGAGTAACTCCCTTTTTTAGTATAAAATATATCAAAATAATAAAATTATCAAAGAAAATTTCATTGTGAATGATCCCTAAAAATGTATTGCATATAAAAACTATTTTTGATATAAGAGGAAAAAAAAACTAACAAATGAGTTTAAAAAATAAAATAAAAATGTAAAATAAAATATTTTTCAAATAAATAAAATAATAAATTTCCTATTTTAGTATAAAGTATAGCTAAATATAGATAATAAAAAAGTTAGTATATATTAAAAATAATATAAATGTATATAAATACAAATAGACTTTTAATAAAAATAAAAATATAAAGTTATGTTTGGTTGGAAGAAATGAAAAAGGGAATGTAATTGTTTTTGCATATAATTATGTTTAGTTGTGTTAAAGACTTGTAATGGAATGTAAACAATTACTAAAGGGGCTGAAATTGTGATTACACAACTTATATTAAGGAAAACTTATTCCTTTACATGACCTAAAGTAAACTCTGCCTCTCTCGCGTTCCAGCTCTCGTGCGCCGCCCAACTCTTCTTGAGGTCCAGCTCTCCTCCGTACGCCATCCAGCTATCTTCTCACAGTCTAGCTCTCCTCTCGGTATCGTCCAACTCTCCTTTCAGCGCCGTCCAGCTCTCGCCGTCCATTTTTAACTGCGCTTTTTTGGCTAAAATTGTGATTTGTTGGCTAGAATTTCTTTTCCTTGGCTAGTATTCAATTTGTGTTTAGTTTTCTTGGTTGGAATTGTGAGTTCTGTTTGAAGCTTTATCTATTTCTGAGATGTTTCTTGGCTAGTAGTTCACAGTGATTTTCTTGATCAATTACCCTCTTCTATCCCTCTAGATTCTGGGTATATCTACTATACACTTGTTACCAAATAAATATATAAGGTTGGAATTTTATTTAAATGTAGAACTCATGAACAAGTTCTATGCAGAGACCTTGGTATCAAACCAACCCAATTGGTTAGGCTTCCATAATAATGCAGATTCAAGTGTTTTGGTATTGAGCATTTCAAAGCCAGCCTTTTAATTAAAAAAAGCTTCCTTTTTGTATTGAGCTTGTGACTCTTGTTGTGTACAATTGAGCAGGAACATATTGAGTGATGAATTTGTTACTTTAATTTGATCAATTTTGTACCATACTTTTCCAAGTTAGCATCCTAAAAATATGTAAATTGGTCAAATTGGATGATGTTAGTTATTTTATAATTTGTCTTATGTATTGCTTTAGCATATTCCTCAATACTCTTTTTGTTTGCTTTTTTAAAGTAAAATGGATGCACATAACTTGAATCATAGTGAAATTATTTTTTGAGATGATAGTGGATAAAGACATGACAATATCTTTAAGAAGACAATTGTATGAGCTTGATTCTTTTTGCAAATAGAAAAATTGTGCATAGATTGTGCTATGACAACGAAATTACTAGTATTAATCAACTTAGGATGAGTAGGATTGTTTTTACAAAATTGTGTGAAATGCTTGAAATTAAAGGGAGATTAAAACAATCAAAGCATTTGTTAGTAGATGAGCAGGTAGCCATGTTTCTTAATGTAATTGTACACAATGTACAAAATAGAGTTATAACTGATCGATTTAAAAGATCTAGAGAGACAGTTAGTAAGTACTTCAATAATGTCTTGCATTCCATCATACGCTTGCATAAGGAATTTTTGAGAAAACCTAAGCCTATTTTTGAGGATTGTGACGACGATAGATGGAAATGTTTCAAGGTAGATATAGTGCCTAACTATTATTTTTTTGTTTCTTATTGTCACTCAAAACTTTTAATAACTTAATATTTTACATTGTTTGTTCGTACTATGGTTGTTTAGGAGCACTTGATAGTACTCATATTAGGGTACGAGTACCTATAATTGATAAGGCTAGGTATCGAAACCGAAAAGGTGAGATTACCACAAATATTTGGGGGTTTGCTCTCCATATATGCAATTTATTTATGTTTTACCTAGTTGGGTGGGTTCAGCAACTGATAGTAAAGTCTTACGTGAAGCTATACGTAGAAGAGATTCATTTAAAGTCTTACAAGGTAAGTACTTTGTGAATTAATCAATTTTTTTTTTCGTTTTTTAGTCTTGGAATATGAAATTAAGTATAATTTTTTTAAAAAATATAGGGCACTATTATCCAATGGATTTCTTGCTCCATATCATGGTCAACATTATCATTTGAGTGAATGGAGAGATGGTCCACAACTGTACAATTTAAGTGAATTTTTTAACATGAAGCACTCACACGTTAGGAATGTGATTGAGAGATGTTTTATGTGTTAAAGAATTGATGGTCAATTCTTAGCAGTCCATCTTTTTATCCTATTAAGACTCAAAATTGAATAATTATTGCTTATTGCTTGCTACACAATTATATAAGAAGGGAGATGTCATATGATCCATTTGAGAAAAATATAGAAAATAATGAAGGTGAAGAGGAAGTGGAAGTGGAAGTGGAAGTGGATAATGAAGACACAATAATTATTGTAGACTCCACACATAAATGGAGTTTGTTTAGAGACAATACAACATCAAACATGTACAATGAGTGGAGATAAAAGAGAGGGGATAATGACAAATAGTATTTATTGTGTAATAAATGTAGTGATTTCTTTATATTAGAGAGTCATGTTTTCTTATATTTTTAGTTGTATTTTTACACTTGTGTTTGTATTAAAGAGACTATTTGATTGAAACTGTGTGTAATATTGTCAAACATGAAGTTACTTGTATTTTTTCTTAAAATATTCTCCAATGGTTTCCAAGCTCATAAACTTGTTTTCTTTTTTGTTAATAATTGATGTACTTGTTTTATTCTGACATTTTAATTTAGGATGTCATCTTTACAAAGTAGAACCTCAAAAAATCGAGGCCTGGGACAAAACAAGAGATTTTGGACAGCAACATTGAATGAAAAATTAGTTGAATGTCTTGTAGAATTGCACTCTCAGGATTCGTATAGAGCTAATGGAGGTTTCAAACCTGGTTATTTAAATGCTATTGAGAAGTTGCTTCTTGAAAAACTACCAGGATGTACTATGAAGGCTAAACCCCATATTGAGTCTCGATTAAGAACACTTAAGGGTCAATTTACTACTGTTCATGACATGCTATATGGTCAAAATAGTAGTGAATTTGGATGGGTTCGTGTGAATAAACTCATAACTGCTGAGACACCTGTTTGGGACGTATATGTAGAGATAAAATAATCTCATAAATGTTTCTTGTGTTATGCCATAAATTAATATGCTTAGATAATAATGTATTTAATTTTTAATATTTTTAATAATCTTATACATGTTTCTAAATTTTTTTTTAGTCACAAAGAAGCTGCTTATTTTAGACATAGGTCATTCCCTATTATGAGGACTTGACCATTATATTTGGTAAAGACATGGCCACTGGAAGAAATGCAGAGACTTCGAGTGATGTTGTGGTAGAACTTGATAAGGAACGGGATCAAGAGGCAATAGATGAAACTTACATATTACTTACGTCTATAAATGCTACCAATAAGGAAAACTCTAATACTTCCTCCAAAAAAAGGAAGAGAATTATTGGAGCTAATGACTATGGACACTCTGTTGAGAAGGCCACGGGATAGTTGCTGATGTGATGAAGAATGTTGGCAACCTTTTAAGTCGATCCATCTCAAAAGAAGGAGAAGAAGAAAAACAAATGAAGTTTTACAATGAATTGCAAAGAACCACATCAATTAACACTGAAGAACTTGATGTTGCTACTATTCTACTTGTTGACAAACCTGCAAAAATGAATGTCTTCTTCGGCGTACTTGATGATAAAAAAGATGGTTAGGTTAGAAGTCTCCTTAAACGTGAAGGTGGTTTCTAAATAATTATGAGAAAGTGCAGTTAATATATACATATGGATCTGTATTTCATATATTAGCCTAATAGCCTTTCCTTTGTATTTTAGTTTTAAACTTGATATGTATTTTAGGTTTATGAACACTTGTTATATTTTTATATGATATTTGGGTTTATAAATTTGATAAATAATCATTGTATGGCATTATTAAAATTTTGGCTTCAATATGATTATAAATATTAATTTCAAATATTTTTTCTTACTTTTAATTTTTTTTTAAGATTTATAATATTTTTAAGTAATAATTATTTAAAATAATTATAATTTTAAATAATATATTTTATTTGATTTAGGAAATAATAATAAAATAAAATTATTTAAACTTTATTGAAGATGGGGGTATTAAGGTAAAATATTGTATTTTTCATTCCATTACAATGGTCAAACTAAATACTGAAATAATGATTTCTTTTTTTTATCACAGTAGTTAAATCAAACACTGTAATAGTAATATTGTTTCATTTACATTCAATTCAATTCCATTATAATTACCATTATCATTACGTTTACATTATGTGAACCAAACGTGACCTAAGAGTAATAAAAGTGTACATTAAAAAACTCTCTATACTTTTTCATTTTTAATTTTAAAGTTTTAAAAAAAATGTAAAATAAAAAATAGTGACTTATCTAAAAGCAACACATTTTATATAAATAATAATAGATAAAATAAATGGATAAAAAATTTATCAAATAAAATAAAAATTAAATAAATACAATGGGAGCAAACCCCATAGTAAAATAAATTTATTATGAGGGGATTAAAATAACAATAATATCCTTACAATAAATAAATGTAATAGTTATCATTCATTTTGTTATAAAAATATATCTTTTTAATAACTTAGGAATTAATAAAATACCACTAAATAACTTGAAAAAAAATATCAAAACATTAATATAAATACCTATAATGTACCAACCCCTAAAAATGTCTCAAGATGAATGAAAAATGTTGGGACTATTAGTAAATAAGTTAGATATACATAATAATGTTTAATAAAAAATTATCATATTAATTGTTATTATGATATAAAACAATGCTAGTGAAACTTACATTTACACTCTCATTTTTACTTGCACTATTATTATGTGACACGTATAAATTTTGCTCTGTTGATATATTATTTTTACGTTTTTTTTAAAATAATGTATAAAAAGAAATAAAATTTATACTTGTCACATAATGAATGGTGCAAATAAAAATGAGAGTATTACTAGCATTGTATTTTACATTTTGTAAGAATTCAGTAAAAGTTTGTTATTTTAGCATTACTCTATCTTATAAACTTTTTTATGAAATTGTCTTTTATCATGCTTTCATTTTCTTTAACATTTCCTTAAAATGTGGGTTGTTTAACCTAATGTGATGTATTTTAAGAGTAATATTAGGTAACATTACTCAAATGAGTCATGGTTTCAATCATAACTTACGTGTAAAGTAGTGATAAGTAATAATATATATGGGTCCTCAATTTAGTAGTGATAAATATCATTTTTATATCTTTAACCTATTTTGTTATATTTTAAATTTTTTGGATCACTTGTCTTTTTCTTTAGGATCATTTTTTTTATGATTAAACCATTAGTTTTTTTCTTGGCCCATTGATCAACAGAAGCTCTAATACAATATCAAAGTTTTACAAGAATAATGAGTTTTTTAATCCTAAAAGGTTAACCTGATGTGTGAATACACCCATGTTAATTTCTTATGAACTATTTAATGATATTGTATTTTATCAATGTAAAACTTTCATTTTCTCACACAACGTTTAATTCTATTAATATTTATGTCATTTTTGTTGAAAATTAATGGTTAAACATGTTATTAAAAAATAATTATGTTAACATAATTATCTAAAATAATATAAATATTAAAAAAATTGCAACTAATAAAACGTTGGAGTAGTTTTGCTATCGACTCCAAACAATATGAATATAAAACATATTTAAGCCTTACTTAAATAATATTTTTTTAACTTATAAATTTTAGTAAAAGATATTAATTTTGAAAAATTTAAAGGTTTTTTAAGAAAATATTATAAATGAAGATGATTACCAAAACAATCAAAATCAAAAAAGTTGAAAATATATTAATTTATCGCAAAAATTCTTAAATATCATATAAATATCAAGAAAAAAAATCAATCTTTCTTCGTAAGCTCTTTAAATTCTCTAATATTTAAGTTAATAACTTAAAAAATTAAAGAATAAAGGGCGATTAAGGTCTTATAGTTTTTATTAAAAGAGCACGTGGAACACAAAGATTTTATTACTTAAAAAAAAAAAAACTAAAAAGCATGAGCAATTTTGAATTTTCATAAATATTAATCCCAAGTCACCAAGCGGTGAATCCAAGATTTCTCTAAACCAAAAACATAGCCAATCCCCAAATATTGTAGAATTAATTTCTTATTTTTAGGTGTGGTATTGGTCCTAAAAAAGATAATAGATTTCTAGAATTAACACATGGCCAAAAATTAATTCATATTTTTGTAAAACTGCTTTTATCCGCCGCAGCTCACCAATTGAGTGTTAACATGAGTCATATAATTAGTGTGTGATTTATTATAATTAATATTTACTTATTCTATTGTGATTAGTACTTATCTTTAGTAGAGACTTAAATAACACATGATTAAATTTTACACTTGTAATTCCTATATATAACTCTATTATGAGGTGTGTAATTAATTAGAAAATAATTATTCTCGTTATATTTAACTTGGTGTTAGAGCCTTAAAAGGACGTTGTCTTTCTTCTCTTTTAGGCCTCGTCATTCGGACCGCCGCCACCGCTGGCCCATACGCATCTGCTACCCAGAAACTCAAAAACCCACCGTTCCCTCACGGCCTCGCCACAGTTGTTTCTATCGCTGTTGTCATCCAATCTGTCACGATCTGCTAGATTCGTCCCAGCCCGTTAGCTCCTTGTCATTTGCCACAAGGAAAGGAATAATGTTTTCTAAACACAACAATACTATTAAAGTAAACAACAACACTATTAAAGTTTATGGCTTCATAGATGCAAATTGGGCTAGAAACATTACAGATAGATGGTCGACATCAGGTTACTTCACCTTTGTGGGAGGTAATTTGGTTACATGGAAAAGTAAGAAATATAAAGTTGTGGCGCGAACTAGTGCTAAAGCTGAGTAAAGAGGTATGACTCATGAGGTATGTGAATTGCTATGGATAAAAACTTTGCTATTTGGTTTGAGTTTCGAACTCATAAATACTATATAGTTGTATTACGACAACCAGGCAGCCATTAATATATCACAAAATTCAGTACAACATAATCGCACTAAGCATGTAGAGGTTGATCATCACTTTATAAAAGATAAGCTAGATGCCAACCTTATTAGCTTTCCTTTTGTTTCCACTGAAAAGCAACTTGCAGATGTGCTCACCAAAGAAGTTTCTAAGAAGGTGTTTTATGACTCACTAAGCAAGTTGAGCATAGTCGATATGTATGCTCTAATTTAAGGGGGAGTGTTAGCATGAGTCATGTAATTAATGTGTGATATATTGTAATTACTATTTACCTATCTTATTGTAATTAGTACTTATCTTTAGTAGAGACCTAAGTTACACAGGATATGAATGACTCAGGTCCCTTAATATGCCCCGCAGTTTCCTCTCTATGCAAAAGACATGATAACCCCTTAACACAAATAAAAAACAAGAATGAGGATAAGGGATCGCCCTACTTCTCATCACTACTTCCAAAAGGCAAAACTCCACTCTAACCTAAACTTCACTTATATCCAGTGTCAGATCCATAAATTGTAGATTTTCCCGTCTTCTATTTTTAAGAATATGCAATAATTTATGAGCCATCAAAATATTATTAGTAATGAGCCGCTTAGGGAAAAAGGCACTTTGAGTAGGACTAATAACATTTGAGATCACACAACTTAACCAGTTGGTAAGAATTTTAGCTATGTCTTGTAGACCATCTTACACAAAGTAATCATTTGGAGTTGGGTCATATTTTTTGGATTATCAAATTTTAGCAATAAAATAATATGGCTAAAATTCATCCAGTAAGTGTACTGTAGTGGAATAAACATTCAACAGCATGAACAACATCATTAGAGATAACTGATCAGCATTTCTAATAAAATAGAAATGGCATACTGTCAAGATCAAGAGTTTTGGAAGGATTAATATGAAAGACCACTCGAATCTCCTCACAAGTCACTTGTTTAATGAGCAGTTCATTAGGTGTCGTAGTCACCAGGTGGGGAACACAATCAACCACGTTGCCACCAACCTTGTCGAATGTGACTGAACTGGATCGCCAAAATATGCAACTGCTATGCTATCCAACTCCACCTTGTTTGCATGCCAAACCCCATCATCTCCGTCCAACCTCCTAATAAAAACCTGATTGCATCACTAAGCAATAATGCCATGAAAAAAAGACGTATTCTTACTTAACCACTGCACCCTCGCCTTTTCCCTCCAAAATTTTTTCTCCTCAACACAACCCTCTAACATAAGTGTACTTTGAAAGAGATGTGAAAGAGACGATGTTGAAGAACTTTCGAAAAGTCCAATATAGCAAGAAGCTTTACAATAATTTTTTAATTTTACGTATTTTTATATTTTTTTGTATTTTAATGAACTTGATTTATTCTTCACACTATTAGAATGAAATTCTAAGCCTTTTCATTTAGTCCTATAACTTTACTCAGTTGACACATTGATCCTATAATTATTAAGGTAGGTTCATTTAGTCCTATAATTTCAATTTTGAGTCAAATTAGGTCAAATTTTTAAAAATTATGATTTTGTTAAGGAAAAAATTGGATTTCACATTTTTTATTTAAAACAGAAAATAATAACAAAAATCTAGTTGATAACTTAATAAATAATTAAGAGTAAAATAATATTTTTTTAGAGTAAAAGAAGTTTGTTAAAAGTACTCAAAATATGAAACATTTGCTAACTTCAATCCTACAAAATTCATAGCAGATAGAGAAAGAATTGAGCAGATGAATAGATTGGAATAGAAAGAGAAAAAAATAACAATATCTATTAGAGAATAACAATTAAAATATTTGTTAATTAGGAAAGGAGAGTGAGATTTTTTGTTATTATTTTTTTTTGTTTTAAATAAAAATGTGAAATTCAATTTTATCTTTAAAAAAATTTCATTTTTAAAAATTTGGATTAAGTTGACTCAAAATTGAAATTATAGGAATAAATAGACTTACTCTAATAGTTACAAGACTAATGTGTCAATTAAGTAAAATTACATTATTAAATGGACCCAAAATTCGTTTATTAGTCTATAACCCCATCCCCATTGCATTTCATTTCTAACCCTACACCTACCTCACAAGTGACATTTAGGTTGTGTTTGGTTGGTTGTAATAGGATAGGAAATGTAATTGATTCAGCTTATTACAATGTTTGGTTTCTTTAAAGAGATGTAATATAATGTAATCAATTACATTTCTTAAAGGAATTGATATTACATAAGGATAAAGAAGGAATTGCAATTACATTACGTGACCTATTACATTCACGCTCAGTATCTCTTCTTTTCTCGAAAAAAACTTGGTGCGCCATTGTTCACCCTCACCTTCGTGCGCCGTCGTTCTCCCTCGCCTTCGTGCGCCGTCATCCAACAGCCGCTCCGTGAACTCTCTCTCGCCGTTCGATCTCCCTGGCCGTTCGTTCTCCCTCGTGTTCGATGTCCTTCGCTGTGAGCTCTCCCTCGTTGTTCTCCTCTGCACCGTTCTTCTTCTTCAGGTATGTAGCACTCACAGTTTGGAAACTGATAAAAATAATAGAATTTTTTTTTTTCTTCTTGTGTTGTAATTTTGTATTGTTGCTTGCGAGTTACCTTTTCTTCATGCAAGAATTTTGTGATTAAATGAACACAAATGAAAACGAATGCTGCGTACATTTTTTGTTTTGCTGTTCTTTTACATTAAAATTAGCAAATTCTTCTTAATAAATCTACAAGTGTGTCTAGTATGTCCAAAGCATTGTCATATGAATAAACATGCCCAAATCAGATAGCAAAATAAGAAAGGGTGTGTCTCAAAATGGTCAAAATATCAATTGGTTGTGAATTTTTCTTAAATGCTTAAGATCTTTGTAGAAGGCCATTCTGGAAATGATGTTAAAGAGGCAGAGTAGTTGTTGCAATTTATTGAGTTTAAAATTCGTTATGGCACAGTTTCATTTTTGCTCTGTTTTCTTCAAGTTTAGAAAGTTTTATGCCTTTGTATGCTTTGTCTCCATGTTCCAACTAATTAATTCTGGAAGGCAATTTGGGTGTAGAGATTTGTAACTGGTAGAGCCATCTCACTATGTAGTGGCTACTGTAAGATTCTGGTTTAGTTTCTGTTTTATTAAGGCATATTTGAAGTCTTGTTTTATGTTATAGATTCTATGTATGGGCATAAAACTTGCATTTGACAGGTCCATTTGAGCAAGACAAAGATAGTAATGGTTCTTACTGTCGTATATCATTATGATATAGATAATATTAAGCATGGAAGTAGGAGAAGTAGCTACAACAAATTTTGGTCCGCGATATGCACCTGATGATCCTACACTTCCAAAGCCATGGAAAGGTTTGATTGATGGAACTGCAGGTGTGCTAATGTGCTATACTACTGGAATCCCGAAACTAATGTAACCTAGTATGAAAAGCCTGTCAGTGTGCCTCCATATTTACCTCCTAGTCCATCTCCAGCTTCTTCTCCACCCAAGCTCCTTCCAATTCTTGTGGCTCATTCAGTGCAATCAAATGGTTTGATGGCAAAAATGGACAGCAAATGTCACAGGTTCCCCAGCCACAGCCACAGCCAGTTAGTCAACATGGGCAAACAATGTCTCAGCAATCCATACAGCAATCACTGCATCAGCCAGGGAAGCAGTTTTCCCAGCCAACCATCAATCAATTGCCCCAGCGACTCGGGCAACAAATGCCACAAAATCGAGGCTCACAAATGGCAAAACCACCAGCTCATCAATTTGCTCAACAGCAACTACAATACATCACTTATCAGTAGAGCATGCATCTCCACGGACAACAAAGTTCACAGTCACCGACTCAGCATAATGTGCAAGGGCAATCATTTGCAAACCAGCATGAGTATAAGGCAGTTTTCGCCAAGAGGGAATAAGAAGATTTTCAGAGCCGAAATCAAATTATATTTTCTCCGTCTCAGTATCCACAAGTAGGTGTCGCAGCTGTTCAGAATATTTCTGCTTCAGCTTGTTCAGCACAGATGCCACAATAGGAAAAAAAAAAAAAAAAAGAACAGAAAATGTGTTAATTTGCACTTTGTATGATACATAGTTTAAGTCGCTGATACTGGTCCTGGATTATTATGTAAATGAACATTATATTGACACTTGAATTATGCAAATATGAGATTTTTGACCGGTATGCTTTTAGGTTTATGAATTTAATAAATAACTATTGTGTGATATTATTAAAATTTTGGTTTTATTATGATTATAAATCTTAATTTTTTAATTAACAAATTTAAAATTTTATATAATAATTATTTAAAATAATTATTTAATTTTGAAGAATATATTTTATTTGATTTAAGAAATAATAGCAAAATAAGAATTGAATACGGGGTATTAATGTAATATTACTGTGTTTTTCATTCTATTACAGTTGTCAAACTAAACACTGTAATATTGATTCTTTTTTTGATTACAGTTGTTAAACTAAACATTGTAATATAATACTGTTTCCTTTACATTTCATTACAATTACGATTATGATTACGATTACATTCAGTGAACCAAACGTGACCTTATTGGTATTCTACTATGAGTTAGATCGAGTTAAATCGATTTTGTACTAAAATTGGAACTAAATAAATAAAAACTGTTCTTAAAAATTAAGAACTTATATAATTCAATAAAAATTATAAAATTAATCGAAACCAAACTCTTTGGATTGGGTTAGATATATTAATTTTTGTAATTTTTTAATCACCAAGTTTTATTTTTGATATATTAATTTTTTTAATTTTGTAATCACCAAGTTTTATTTTTACTTTTATTTTTAATAATAAAATAACTATTACATGAGCAGTTGTAGCTTAGTTGCTTCTAAATTTTTTAAGAGTTCAATCCCTAAAGAATATGTGAGTTGTGTAATATTATTTCAAAAAATAATAATAATAAAATAACTATTGCATTAAATTTTATATTTAAAATATTAAATTTAAAGTTGAAAGAATATTTTTTTCCAAATAATAAATAAACAAAAACATATACTACAATTTTAAATAGCATATAAACTAAAATAAAAATTTATTTAATTTCATATCAATTGAGCATATATTATATGCATAAAGATATACTTAATTAAAAAAAATATTCATGTTATTAGATTAATACTTATATGATTGACACGTGTTTATGTACTATGTACAAATCCAATCTAACTAATCATCCATTGAAATAAAATAAATATATCCACAGTAATACCATTACTTTTAGTTTTTAAATTTTCATTTAATGAAATTATAATACAAAATTAAAAATTAATAAAATAATATTATTAATAAGTTGGATCGATTTTTATTGGATTTTCAATATCAACAACCAATCCAACACATCTTGGATCAGTTTTGAAATTTTTAGAATCAATCTAACCCGATAAAAAGGAAAAAAACTAAATATTATGGGTTAGATTGGTTCTTATAATATAAGTTAAATTGGATTAGGTAAATTTTGAACACTCCTATTGACACCCCTCCACCTCTTTTCTTTTTATTTATTTTTCATAATTTTAATAAATTATTAAAAGTTTTTCAATTTTTTTATTTTGCATTTGGATATGATGTATATGACTGAACAATATGAAAAACATAACATATAGTCATATTATTTTTTTGAGAAAAGTGTCATTATGATCCCTTAAAAAATGCAAGTAGTGTCATCTAGTCCTTTTGTTTGTAATTGGTGTTATTTAGTCCTCTTAATTTTATAAAATGTGCTAACTAAGGACATAAATTATTATTATAATATATTAATTAAAAAAATATTATTAATTTATACAATGTGGGGGTAAACTTGGTATATTAACATATTATTAAAAAAACAAAAAAAAACTAGAGGAAGTGGAATCAACGTTCTGTACATTAACTTCATCCCCAATCTCAAAATAAAAATCCTATCAGTTCCTCTCACAAATATTTCCCTAATTTGTTTGACAAAACAATACCTTAAGTTTGAAATATCTTTAAATCTATGAACTTCATGTACTGTGAAGAAGAAGATGAGGAGTTTATATTTGGAGAAAATGGACGCGAAACACCATATGCCAGTGATAATAGTAAGTGAATCTTATACCTTTTTTCAACAATTTCTTTTTCTCATCCATGTGTTTGAGTGGTCCCCAAATGTTTTAAAATGAGTGAAATTTTAAGTTTTGTGATATTATTTCTCTGTAGCTACGCAACTTTTATTTTGATGGATACTTTTTGTTGAAAACAAGTGGTACCTAAAATTACGAAAACTGAGTTAGAGCTCGTGAGGAAGAAGATGTGTTATTACTTATATTTTTTCTTTGCAGATTGAAAATTCAGCTACAGGACTATTTGAAACAAATATGGATGAGCAATTTGGGATACAAAGTAGTGTTAATTATGGAAATAGTGGAAGGAGACACAGAGACAATAGTGGACAACACGAGAAAACCAAGAAAAAAAAATTGGCCTAGTTTGTGTATTAGGCACAAACTGATATATTTGAATTTTGATGTGTTTGGCACAAATTGGCCTACTTTAACGTTTTAGGCATAAAGTAGTTTGCTTTGATGTGGTTTAATGTGTATGACAGTTTCAAAAAATATGTTGCCTTTGAGCTACAGTATTAAGCTTGAATATAACTTATTTTGTTTAACTCAAATAAAATAAGTTGTTTTCATTGATTTAAGGAAGATATTGAACTTTCAAAACAACTTTAAAGATTCATACATGGTCAATCATTTACAGCTTACAAAACAACCTTGAATTCTTACATTTTTAATTGAAATCATAGTACAGTTCCATCTACCAATTATTAGAATAACATACAATAAATCAAAAAGGCCATGAAAATATCTGTAGCAGACCCAATCTTCATCATCTTCTTTAGCCACACAATTTTTTCCTCTTCAGCGATGAAAGGGACCGAACGATTATCGATCCATCGCTCCATTCAACAACTAATCGGAGCTTGGAATCAACATTCCTTTCGAAATCGGGAGACCACCAGCGAGCCGACTCAGCGACCGATTCGAAGTGAGGCTCGAGATCGAAGACTGAATTGAGAAATGGGTCCTTGCAGGCTTGGAGCCACGATTTGCAGACTAACACAGGTCCTCGCCATCGATGTTCAAGGGTTAAACGGGAGAGGATGTTGTTGAGGCACTCGTAAGGGAGAGGATGTTTGTTGCATGACCATCAACCTGAAAATTTCAGAAAAAGGGAAAAGAAAACAAAGAAATGATAGATAGAGAAGGAAAGTGATAAGAATGCTGAAAAAGTAAGAGCTCAATGACTTATTTTAGTTGCTTTATTTGCAATAGAGAAAAAGAAAATGACAACAATATCCCAAATAAAATTAATATTAAAGTATTAAAACATTAAAATATTTACTTAAAAATATTAAATATTAAAATATTGTCTTAATGGTATTTTGGTTATTACTTAACACTTTTTGAAAAAACAAAGGGATTAAAATACACCTATTATAAGTAAAGGGACTAAATAACACTACTTGCTTAATTTAAGGGACCTCAATGGCTCTAGTCCCTATTTTTTTAGCAAAAAAAAATATATATAGTTATATTGTTGGTTGAATCTGTGTACATATCTTGAGCATGTTGGGAAAGATGACAAATAATAATAATAAAAATTACCAAATAGAAAGTTGCAGCAGTCCTTGGATCTAACTTTTCTCACTCTTGTGTATTTAAAATAAGCTAACAAAAATATGTAATGTGTTTCACTATATATTGACTAATAAATGAAAATACAAAATTGTCTCACAAAATGGCTTTATACTCTCTTGAATTTTAATCTCAAGAGAATATCTCTCTCACATACAAATGAGGATTACTATTCTCTCTCAAGCTCTCAAGCTTGGCTTTCTGAATTCTCTCTCAATCTCAATATTGATATTGAGTTTTCTCTTCACTAAGAAACTCTTCGAGGATTACATTTAATGCCTTCTAATAAAGGCATTTTATAATATTCTTATTACTAATAATATGAATATGCATAGCATTAATTTAGGAGAGAAAACTCCGCTCCTTCTTTTCCTTTTATGCTTTGACATTTTCTTTTTTCTTTTTTATTTCCTCTCTTCTCCTCCACAATAGTAGAGATAATTTTTCAATCTCCCCCTCCCGACTTATGTGAAGGGCTCTACCATACATGTTGTCTTTCTACATAGTTGAAACTTGTCCTTGGGTAAGGACTTGGTCATCATGTCTGAGCTGTTCTCTTCAGTATGAATCTTCTCAAGCTGTAGTTGCTTGGATTCCATCATATCACGTATCTAGTGATATCGCACATCAATGTGTTTCGACCTCGAGTGAAAACTCGAATTCTTACTCAAGTGGATAGCGCTTTGGCTGTCACAATGCACAATGTACTGCTGTTGTTCCTACCCTAACTCATGCAAGAACCTCTTCATCCATAGCATTTCTTTGCAAGCTTCTATAGCTGCAATGAACTCTGCCTCTGTGGTAGACAAAGCAACACACTTTTATAGCTTTAATTACCACGATACTGCTCCCTCTGAAAAAGTAATTAGGTATCCAGACTTTTTGGAATCAATATCTCCTGCCATATCTACGTTTGTGTAGCCAATCAATTCAGGTCTACCATTTCCAAAGCATAAACTCATTTTGGAAGTACCCCTGAGGTATCTCAGTATCCACTTCAATGCATTCTAGTGCTCCTTGCCTGGATTTGACAAGTATCTACCAACAACACCAACTGCATGTGTTATGTCAGGTCTTGTACACACCATAGCGTACATAAGACTACAAACGGCTGAGGAATATGGCTCCATAGTCATTTCTTCTTTTTCCTTCTCACATGTAGGACTTTGTTTTGAGCTTAGCATGAAGTGACTAGCAAGTGAAGTAGCAACTGGCTTTGCCTAATGCATGTTAAATCGTGCCAATACCTTCTCGATGTACCTCTCTTGTGATAACCACAACTTTCCTTTCTTCCGATCACGGGATATTATCATACCGAGAATCTGCTTTGCAACTCCTAAGTCTTTCATAGCAAAAGACTTACTGAGTTCTTTCTTTAGCTTGACAATCTTGTCACTATTTGGCCCTAAGATTAACATATCATCAACATAAAGAAGGAGTATGATAAATTCACCATCAGCGAATCTTTTCACAAATACACAATGATCAGAAGTTGTCCTTCGATATCCATGCTCAATCATGAAGGAGTCGAACTTTTTATACCATTGTCGTGGTGCTTGTTTAAGTCCATATAGACTCTTCTTCAGTCGACAAACCATGTCTTCTTTACCTTTGACTTTGAACCCTTCTGGTTGTTCCATGTACATCTCTTCTTATAGATCACCGTGAAGAAAAGCATTCTTTCATCAAGTTGTTCAATCTTTAAATTCAAACTTGCAGCCAAACCAAGTACTACCCGGATGGATGACATCTTCACCACGGGTGAAAAAATTTCATCAAAGTCAATTCCCCTTTTTTGACTGAACCCTTTCACGATTAGCCTTGCCTTGTATCTAGGTCGTGAGCTATTTTCTTCAGTCTTTAGTTTGTAAACCCATTTGTTTCTGAGTGCCTTTCTACCGTTGGGTAGTGCCACCAAATTGTATTTGTGGTTCTCATGTAAGGATTTTATTTCCTCTTGCATGGCTTTTAACCACTCCCCCTTGTGCTGATGTCTCAAAGCTTCTTCGTAGCACTCTGGTTCTCCCCCATTAGTTAGTAACACAAACTCATTTAAAGAGTATCTAGTTTGGGGCTTGGGTACTCTGGTTGATCTTCTAAGCTGAGGTCCAACTAATGGTTGTTGAGGAGTTGGTGCTTCTTCCTCTTCATTAATAGCTTGGTCATCAATAGTACCATTACTTCTATAATCTTCAGTTGCATCATCAACCAAATCATCATCAATTGGAGGATCATTTACTACATCTCCAACATCTTCTATTGAATCTCTCCCCTTATTTTGCTCTATAGAAGGAGAAACTGGATCTAAGTTGATTGGATCTTCTTTTGGGTGATCAAGCTTTCCACCTCTTTGAATATCTTCAATATTCTGATCTTCAAAGAAGACGACATCTCTACTCCTGACAATCTTTCTTTTGACAGGATCCCATAGCCCGTACCCAAATTCTTCATTACCATATCCCAAGAAGATGCATTCCTTCGACTTTGAGTCAAGCTTCGATCTTTCATCTTTGGGAATATGAACAAACGCTCTACAACCAAACACATTTAGATGGTTGTAGGATACATCTTTGCCTCTCCAAAACTTGTTTGGAACATCGCCATTCAATGGAGACGAGGGAGATAGATTGATCAAATCAACCGCTGTTAGTAGAGCTTCACCCCAAAAGCTCTTGGATAACTTAACATGAGATAACATTGTTCTTACTGTTTCAACAATTGTTCTGTTCATTCTCTCAGCTATCCCATTATGCTGAGGAGTCTTCAGAACCTATCTTTCATGCCTGATTCCATTTTTCATGCAGTAATGTCTAAAAGCTCCCATGTATTCTCCTCCATTGTCTGTGTGGATACACTTTAAGGATCTGCCAGTTTCTCGTTCAACACTGGCATGAAACTACTTGAATACATCAAACACTTGATCCTTTGTCTTGAGCACATAAGCTCATACCTTCCTTGAATGATCATCAATAAAGGTAACAATGTACCTTGCTCCTCCAAGAGTACTAGTGGTCATTGGATCACAAACATCAGAATACACAACATCCAAAACATTGGGTTTTCTTTGTGGGGTTTTGTAATAAAATGAAGCTCGGTGTTGCTTTCCAACCAAGTAATGCATACATGGTTTAAGAGACATACCTTTTCCTTTCACCCCGGCCAATGGCTCTCTTTTAGCTAGAATTTGAAGTCCTTTCTCACTTATATGTCCGAGCCTTTTGTGCTATAGCTCGATTGAGGAATCATCTTCGAGAGCATTCACACAGCCATTACATACTTTTGCATTAGTCATGTAAAGAATATTTTCTTTCTTCCCCCGAGCTACTATTAGAGAACTTATAGTGAGCTTCCACTTACCACCACCAAATACACTGGTGTAACCATCATCATCCAGTAATCCGGTAGAAATCAAATTCAAATGCATATCTGGAACATGTCTTACATCCTTGAGAGCCAAGCGATAACCTATGTTGGTTTCAAGGGATATGTCTCCTCTTCCCATAATCTTGGACAATTTATCATTTCCCATCCTAACATTGCCAAAACCTCCATTAGTGTAGGATGCAAAGAAGTCCCGCTGTGACATTACATGATAAGATGCACCGGAGTCAATGATCCAACATGTATCTTGTGATGCTAAATTAGCAATACCGCCATCACAAATAACAATCACCTCATTTCCATTAGACACGGTAGTTGTCGTGCCTTTTGCTTCACCACTTCCTTGTTCTCTTTTGAGCTGTTTGCATTCTCTTTTTATGTGGCCTTTTTCACCACAATGGTAACATTCAAGGTCTCTCCTTGTCTTGAAACTGCCACTGAACCTATCTTTCGACTTGCCTCTTGACTTGTCTCTATTGTGGAATTTTCTACTGCTGCTCCTTCCACGATATTCGGTGACAAGTGCTTCAAACTCAATTGACGTTCCTTGCTCCTTTCTTCTTGATTCTTCATTGAACATGCTATCTTTTACTATGTCCAATGTAAGAACACCCTGAGGAGCTGAATTGCTTAAGGACACCACCAATGTATCCCAGCTATCTGGTAAGGAACTAAGTAACAATAATGCTTGTAATTCATTATCAAACACCATTTTCATGTTCGTCAATTGATTCACGAATCCTTGAAAGTCACTTAAATGTACAGAAACACTTTTAATGTCTTTGTACTTTAAGTTAATTAGCCTTCGGATAAGCAATGCTTTGTTTTGAGCAGTCTTTCTTTCATACATGGACTCCAACTTTGTCCATAATGAGTAAGCAATAGTTTCTTATGCCACATGATGAAAGATGCTCTGATCGATCCATTGTCGAATTTGTCCAATAGTTTTTCTATTCATCAAGGTCAAAGCGACATCGAATTTTCCTTCTGGCTTTGCACCTTCATTTAGAAGCGGCTCATATAAATCTTTGTAATAAAGAATGCCCTCCATTCTTGACTTCCAAATTGAATAATTGGATGCCGTTAATTTAATCATTATTGCAGACGAAATTGATGATGTCTCCATTTTGAAAAATACACAAAATTATTATAATTAATAATTAGCTAATCTAGCTCTGATACCACTTGTTGGAAAAGATGACAAATAATAATAATAATAATTGCTAAATAGAAGGTTCCAGCAATCCTTGGATCTAACTTTTCCCACTCTTGTGTATTTAAAATAGGCTAACAAAAATATGTAATAAATGAAAATACAAAATTGTCTCACAAAATGGCTTTACACTCTCTTGAATTTTAATCTCAAGAGGATATCTCTCTCACATACAAATGAGGATTACTATTCTCTCTCAAGCTTAGCTTTCTGAATTCTCTCTCAATCTCAATATTGATATTGAGTTTTCTCTTCACTAAGAGACTCTTCGAGGATTACATTTAATGCCTTCTAATAAAGGCCTTTTATAATATTCATATTACTAATAATATGAATATGCATAACATTAATTTAGGAGAGAAAACTCCGCTCATTCGTTTCCTTTTATGCTTTGACAATTTCTTTTTTCTTTTTATTTCCTCTCTTATTCTCTCCTCTCTTCTCCTCCACAATAGGAGGGATAACTTTTTAGAGCATGTGTTAATGTTAAAATATGAATATGAATATGAACATGAACACATGTTAAACTATCAAATGAATGGTTTTCAAAATGAATTTGCACTCATGCTCAAATTGAACATATGTTTATTTAAAATAATATTTTTAACATATGGTCGTTTAATCATTTTAAACAATATATTTTTTGAACATGTGTCTACATATATTTGATTGAACGTATGTTTTGCCTAAATTTTTTTTATACTTGTAATATTTCTTTAAGATTGATTTAGTGCCCCTCTTGAAAAATATATTTTATTTTAAGTTGGTGATATATTTTAAATTTTGCTAAGATTCATTGTAATATTTCTTTAAGATTGGTTTTGTGGCCCTCTTAAAAAATATTTTCCATCTTGAATTTGTGATACATTTTAAATTTTGCTAATATTTTTATCTATTTTTATGTCCAATTACATATTATTGCCATGTTTATTACACCGTACTAAAACCTTAACTGTATAATTTATAAACAGTCATATGTTTGGCTGTGAAATTAAATCGTATCGTATAATATAAAAATAGTACGGTTATGTAGAAATTTGTGCAACCAGGAAGTGTGGGTCTAAATAGTACTGGATAACCAACTTAGTCCGTCTGATTTTTTAATTATAAAATTATATGTCTTAACTTTTTCTTTTATCTCAAATTAAAATTAATATTTTTTTATTGTTAAAAATGTAAAAATGAACTAAATATTAATCTAAATAAATTTTATAAGAAAAAATTATTTTAAATATAAATTATTTTAATAAAATATATATAAATAATTTAATCCAATTATATTATACAGCTTTTCACTAAATATTGTACAGATTAATTATAATATAATTCAATATAGTTCAATTTAATATAATTATATTTAATTTATTTAATAAGATATACCAATTATAGCCTATAAATTTAAATTTTTAAACTTACAAACCAATAAAATATCCCATTACTTAAAAAGCAAATTATATTGGTTTGTATTTTAAGTTGGGTTTCTGCTATGGTATAATATACGTAGATATATGGTCTAAAATTCTAAATTCACTTTTGTAAATTTAGTTACCTTTATATAATACAATATCATACGAATCAATTTTTTACTTAAAAGTATACTAATGGGTTATAAATGTTTCTTTTCTCCATGTAAACTAACTTACTTTTTTTTTTAACAGAAAAAAACTCTCCGAAGGGAGACTGGGTAACGCTCGTTATGCTATATTCACCAAGATCAATGACTTATTTTGAGAGTAATAATAGTGTCTAGCATCTCAGGCTGTCGTCAGAGGAATTTTTATGCACAATTACGGCTGTTTCAGCCCTCAAACCTATAATCTGATGCATGTAATCTAGTAATGTTACTCATTAGGCTATCCACTGCCGGTGTAAACTTACTTTACAATATCATTTTTTTTATTTTCTCTTATTTTACTTTTGTTATATCTTTATGCCTTCTTGTCTTCTTGACAATTAATATTTAATATTAAATTCATAAATAAATTATTGATTTTAACATCGCTATTTCTTAATATTTATAATATGGTTGATATATATATTAATTTAAAGGATGAAGGGTGCCATAGTTTTGTAGCTTTTATTAAAAGAGTACATAAATTTTATTGTTATCAAGTAGAGCATAAAAGTCTTGCTACTTTATAAATAAATAAAAAACACAAAAAGTCCTATAATGAATAAAATGGGATCATATGCCAAGCACATGACCAAAAAACAATGACAATTTTGAATTTTTATAAATATTAATTTTCAAGCTTGACGGTGAATCCCCACTTTATTTTTTATTTTCTTTATATAATGTTAATTCTCATTTGTTTTTGTTAGAGTGAGTCATATAATTTAGTGTATAATATATGTATCTATCTGTAATAGAACTCTAGGTTGTACATGATTCTATTTTACTTAAGACTCTTGTAATTTATTTTCTATATATACCTCTATTGTGAGTTAATAATTAATAAAAAATATATTTCATTCATAGTATATTTGACTTGGTATTAAAGCAAAAAAAATAATTTACCCTTTTTTTGTCACAGTTGTCTAACCACCACCGTCATCACATTCGTCGCCAGTGTGCACTAGCCGCCTTTATCCACGGCAACTGCCTTCACCCACTGCCCATCAGCACCGTTCTCACCCATGGCCCACCAGCACCGTTCTCACCCACAGCCCACTAAAGTCGTTCTTGCCCTCCCGCGTGGCTCGTCTCACCTCATCTTCGTCGTGCTCCGCCCTCACTCGCTTAACCCAAGGCTGCCCACCAGATTTGGTCTTCCTCGTATGGCCAACTTCTCATCGTCGCCTAGTCTCGTCGTCGTCTCTGTCTTATACGCTGTCTCCCTCACCATCAGGCACCGCAGATTCGCAGCCACCATCGTCTCTACAAGCAAATCTCCCTCAGATCAACTGCAACATCTCTCGTGCATTGCTCCTCCTTTGCCAATCGTCGCCTTCAACCTTGACCCGTCGCTCCAGCCTTGTCCTTATCACCACCATCTAACCAACTGCAGCCGTCTATCGGCGCCCCTTCTATAACATTTGTGGCCGCGTGTGCTTTTATAATTTGCAGACCCAGTTCTGCATATTTCACACCCATACTTCACAAATCCTAACCCTAAAGCCCAAAAGCCTAACCAAGGCCCAATTTTTAGCCCACAGGAAACCCCAAGCCTACAAAAAAAAAAAAAAAGTTAACTTTGGTTTGGTCTCAGCAAGCCCAAACACATCATCAGCCCATTCCAGCCCAAGCACATCACCAGTCCAGTCAGCAGTTAACACACAGTCATTAGTCCAGTCAACAGACAAGTCAGTAAAATAAAATTTATCATAAGTCATATAATCAGATGCACCAGAATCAATAATTCAAGTGTCAGATCCAACAGAGTGAGAAACTTTTGAAACCATACCAATCTTACCACGACTAGCTATAGAAGTTGTAAGTTTACCTCCACATGTCGTATAATGATCTTGTCCAGCTACTCCATGAAAATCTAGTATTGATGACCTTGCTTGAATAGCTAGGCTAAATATTTCATTGGTTTTGAAATCCTAATTCTCTTTCGAATCTTCCATTAAAAAAAACAATAATAATATGCAGTGGAATAAAAGTTTTTTTTTTATTTTTTTTGGAATTTGCTGACTAAAAAGTTGACTTGACTGCTGAATGTGTCTGTTGACTGTTGGGCCTTGTTGCGTGAGCCTGTTATCCAAGTGGAGGCATTAAGATGATAGGGTGATTCTTATGGTTTTTCTTATGTTGGGCTAGACCGAAGGTCTGCACAATCAATGACTTCACCCTCTCCATTCTGATTGAAAGGTTGAGGAACCTTAGTTGAGGGACTTTAGTTAAGACTTCTCTTGGGTTCGCTCATATCCTGGTGAGGCTAAGAAACTTCAAGAGGGTTGTTGTGTTTAGAGAACATTACTCCTCTACATGGAGCTGACTTCAAGTACCTTAAAATCCTCACAACTGCATCCATGTGACTCTGATTCGGGTTCTGCTTTCGCTTGCTGCTAGCTTAGACTGGCCACTTCGACAGTTTGATGTTAAGAATGCGTTTCTTCATGGAAAGTTAGTCGAGAAGGTGTATATGAGTCTTCCACTTGAGTACGTAGCTGATTCTCCTGGTAATTTTGTATGCAAATTAAGGAAGTCTTTGTATGGTCTCAAGTAATCCCATCGTGCCTGGTTTGGAAGGTTTTCTCAGTTCATGTAAAAGGTTGGTTATAGACAGAGTAACTTAGACCATACATTATTTCTCAAACATCAACAAGGGAAGATAACTGCTTTAATTATTTATGTTGATGATATGGTAATTACTGGCAATGATACTATTGATATGGATAGATTACAGAGACAACTAGCCTCTGAATTCAAGATGAAGGATTTGGGTGAACTGAAATACTTCTTAGGGATTGAGATAGCTAGGGGAAGAGAAGAAATTTTTCTGTGTAAGAGAAAGTACATTCTTGATCTGCTAACTGAGACAGGTATGTTGGATTGCAAACCTATTGACACTTATATTTAGCAAAACCATTGTCTAGCAAAGTATCCAGATCAGGTACCAACTGATTGAGTTCGCTATCAGAGGTTGGTTAGGCGCTTAATTTATTTAGCGCATAATAGACCAGATGTTGCATATGTGGTAAGTGCAGTAAGTCAATTCATACATAACCCGAGTCAGAGTCACATGCAGTTGTGAGGATTTTAAAGTACTTGAAATCAGCTCCAAGGAAATGAGTAATGTTCTCTAAACACAACAACCCTTTTAAAGTTTGCGGCTTCACAGATGCAGATTGGGCAGTAAATATTACAGATAGAAGGTCGATATCAAGTTATTTCACTTTTGTGGGAGATAATTTAGTTACATGAAAAAGTAAGAAGCAGAAAGTTGTGGTGCGATTCAGTGTTGAGGCTGAGTATAGAGGTATGGCTCATGGGGTATGTGAATTGCTGTGGATAAGAAATTTGCTATCTGATTTGGGTTTTGAACTCAAAAGTACTATGAAGTTGTATTGCGACAATCGGGCAGCCATTGATATATCACAAAACCCAGTACAGCATGATCACAGTAAGTATGTAGAGATTGATCGTCACTTTATAAAATAAAAGCTATATGCCAAACTAATCAGCTTCCCTTTTGTTCCCATTGGAAAACAATTTGCAGATGTGCTTACCAAAAGAGTTTTCAAGAAGGTGTTTTATGACCCACTAAGCAAGTTGGGCATGGTCGATATGTATGCTCCAAGTTGAGGGGGGTGTTAGCGTGAGTCATATAATTTAGTGTATAATATATGTGTCTATCTGTAATAGAACTCTAGGTTGTACAGGATTCTAGTTCACTCAAGACTCTTGTAATTTATTTTTTATATATACTTCTGTTATGATGTAAGAATTAATAAGAAATATATTTCATTCATTGTATATTTGATTGTTTTCAACATCAGCTAATTACAAACCCCACTCCAATCTTTTATAGGATTGCTATTGCTAGCTTAAAATTCAATTAATTTTTTTTATTGTAATTTCTATTTAAAGGCAGTTTGGAGCTTGTAATGTAAAGAAATTGTTGGAATTATTATATTTAATTTTAATAATAATTATTTACTAATTACATAGATTAAGTTTAAATTATATAGTAATTTTTTTTTTTTCAGAAACATGCATATGTTAAAAAAAGAATGATATAAGAATTAAAAAAAAAAATACCAATCTAATTGAGAGGGGGAGAAAATAAAGTGGAGAAGTGGAGATTCATCACGAGACTTGGAATAAGAAGTTAAAAAAAAAAAAACACACACACACACACACACACACAATTGCAATCCTATAGAAAATTGGGGTGGGGTTGTAATTCGGTAATATACAAAATAAATAAATAAATAAATAAAGTGGGTATGCATCGCCAAAATTAATATTTATCAAAAACCCAAAACTTCTCATTATAAAACTTTTGTGGTTTTTTTTTTTTTTAAAGCATTAGGATTTTTGTACTTGATAACAATAGAATGTATGTATTCTTCTGATGAAAGTTAACGGACCCTAACCGCTCTTCACCCTAATTTAAAATTTCAACATATTTAAAGCGTTGAATTTTCTCCAATAACAATACCTAAATTTGTTTCTAAAGTTTACATTAGATTATCAAAATTAATAAAAGAAAATTAGATCATAATTTATATGATACTCCATCTTAACAACATTTTAGATTAGTCATTGTACTACAAGATATTTTACTTTTGGTTGCACTAGGAAATTTCATTTATATAAGTTTTAACAAAAATACATTCATCATACACAATAATATTTAATGTACAAAAAATTATTTTGAAAACTTTTTTATATCTTCTAAGCTATGTTTTGTTATAATCACAAAAAGGACATCAAAAAGTGTCATAAATAATAACTTATTATTTGTTGCATAGTCATATATGACATTTGCAAAAAGTTAAATTTCTTGTATTGCTGATTGGAGAAATGGTTATTTTTCAGTCCAATTAGATAAGTAGTTCTAAAAGTGAGACTAAAAAAAATGACTATAATACAGAACAAGAATTTAATAGGGTTAATGTTTTTGTAAGTTTTTATAACTCCTATTAAGGTATATTTTAGTATGATAATGTTTAAGTTATATCTATATAATCCAATAATTCTCTTAAAGTTTCAATATTAAAAGACAAAATGTAATAAAGTGTCAAAATATGGTTACATGCATGTCAGACATATGGCAATTTTTTTAAGGATATTATCAAAATTTTAAGATTTTCAATAAAAAGCATTTATTGAAACTAAAGAAAAAAATTGAGAAAACCCAAAACCAAAACAGAAAAAAGAAAAAATTGCATTCTCTTCTCCTATATAAGAACCCTATTTTTTTAGTTTAGAGTTTCTGTATTGGAGGGTGCGAATTTTTTTCTTTTTAGCTTTGGGTTTTCTTAATTTTTTTTGTTTTTTGGTTTAATAAATATTTTTATTGAAAATTTTGAAATTTTGACAATACCCCAAAAGAATTATCGAGAAAATAACTGAAATGGTAAAGTAATTATTGAAAAAGTGCAAATTAGTAACTTAAGGATTCACATGTGTAGAAAAGAAGAATATAATATTTGGTTTGAATATTTCACTCAAATTGTATTACTTTGCACAAATTACATGAATTTATAATAGAAATAAAACGACAGAAAAAGATATTAATTAAATACAATGATTTCTACCATATTGGGAATGATCTTTACCATATTAACATTTTATTTAATTTCCTTTTTCTAAATGAATCTCAACACTCCCCCTCAAGTTGGTGCATACATGTCCCAAATGCCCAACTTGTCTAAAAACTTTAAGAACACTTGATTTGAGACTGCTTTGGTGAGAATGTCAACTAACTGATCTTTTGAATGAATCTTTGGTAATTCCACAATCTTTCCATCCAACTTTTCCTTGATAAAAAATCTGTCTACCTCGACGTGCTTTGTACGGTCATGTTGAACTGGATTATGTGCAATATCACATGCTGCTTTATTGTCACAAAATATTTGGACATGTTGTTCAGAAGGCAAACCCAAATCTTGTAAGAGAAGTTTTAGCCATAGTGTCTCACAAAGTACATTTGCTAAACCTCTAAATTCAGCTTCTACACTTGAATGAGCTACAAAATTTTGTTTCTTGCTTCTCCATGTCACAAGATTACCTCATACAAAGGTGAAGTAGCCAGAAGTAGATCGTCTGTCACCCTTATCACCAGCCCAATCAGCATTAGTATATGCTTCTATACTTTGATAGTTTGTATTTTTTGTGAATAATACTCTTTTTCTAGGAGCAGACTTTAGATATCTCAAAATGCGAATAACTTCATTCATATGTTATTCTCTAGGATTATGCATAAATTGACTAAAAATACTTAAAGCATAAGCCAAATATGGTTTAGTATGAGATAAGTACATCAACCTCCCTACAAGTCTTTGGTATCTTTCTTTGTTAACTGGTACCTGGTTGGATTCAACACATAATTTTAGACTTTCTTCTACTGGTTTATCAACTGGTTGACATGCTGACATACTAGTCTTTTGTAATAGATCTAAGGCATATTTTCTTTGAGATAAAAAGATTCCATCCTTTGATCAAGAAACCTCGATCCCAAGAAAATACTCTAAGAACCCAAAGTCTTTCATTTCAAATAACTTTGAAGAGCTTTTCTTTCTTCAGAATCATTTCCTTTTACAATCATATCATCCACATATACAATAAGTGTAGTGATCTTACCATGCTATTTCTTTAGAAATAAAGTATGGTATGAATTGCTCTGTTGATAGCCAAATTCTTTCATAGACTTTGTAAACCTGCCAAACCATGCTCTTGGAAATTGCTTTAATCCATACAGTGATTTCTTTAATCTGCACACTTTTCCATTATAAATTTATGATATCATACTCCCTGGTGGGAGATCCATGTAGACTTTTTTAGATAAATCTCCATGTAGAAAAGCATTCTTTACGTCGAGTGGTGTTCATTTTTGCTACAGGTGCAAAAGTTTATGTATAGTCAATCCCATATGTTTGAGTGTATCCTTTTGCCACCAATCTTGCTTTATAACGTTCAATCGTACCATCTGCTTGGTACTTCACTGTAAAAATCCATCGACATCCAACAACTTTCTTTGTTGGTTGGCGATCAACAAGTTTCCAAGTCTTGTTTGCTTGTAAGGATCTCAGCTCCTCATTCATAGCAGCTTTCCAATTTGGGTCAACTAAAGCTTCCTACACATTGTTAGGAATAGATACAACAGATAATTGATTCACAAATGACATGTTTGATTTTGACAAATGATGGTTAGACACATAGTGACTCATGGGATATTTTACTTTACTAGAAAGTTCGGGTTCATATGTGGGTTTAGGAATACCTCTTGTGTGACGTTGCGGTAACTGTCTTCTGTTTGGCTCAAGAACAACTTCAGTAAACGATTGGTGTGATATATCGACAAGAGTGGAGCCATACTATCCAATGGCTCGATTTTACGCTGAGAAGTACTCGGTTCGTCAATAAGGTGTTCATCACTTATTTCTTCAATTATTTGGTTCTCATTGACATTTTGATCTAATGTCGTACGACTTGAATATAATTCATATATTGCTTGGTTCGGTTCAATCTGTGAGTCATCAACAGTGTAATCCAATGTTAGGCCACTTATATCTAAGTTGCCCATATTTTGGTTTTCACTTCCATCATAATCGAGAGTTTGAATTTCCTTCTGGTACTCCCCCTGAAATTCAACTTCAAAAAAGTACATTGTATCTTCATGAAAGACAACATCTATTGTGACAAATAATTTTCGAGATGGGGGATGGTAACATCGATATCCTTTTTGATGATTAGCATACCCAACAAAAATACATCGCAATGCTTGAGGAGTTGGTTTTGTACTTTGATGTTTGTGTAGGTGTACAAACACCACACAACCAAAGACACGAGGGGGTAAATTTGAGACAGTTGGGGTAACAACTGCATCTGTTAGGGTTTGGATTGGTGTTTTGAAATTGATGGTGCTAGAGGGGACCCTATTAATTAAATAGGCTACAGAAGTGAGTGCTTCTCCCCAATAAGATAATGGCAGATGGGCTTCAATTAACAAAGCTCGGATCATGGCCAACAAGTGTCGATTCTTGCGCTCTGCCACCCCATTTTATTGCAGTGTGTAAGAGTAAGTTGTGTGATGAATCATTCCTTGTGTCTACAAAAATTGTTGAAGCTCAGTACTCTGGTATTCTCCACCATTGTCACTCTGAAGAATTTGAATCTTTGTATGATATTGAGTTTCAATCATTTTATGGAACCTTTGAAATAACTTGTTCACTTCACTCTTAGATTTCATCAAGCATAGCTATGTCATCCTTGTACAATCATCAATAAACGTTACAAACCATCGTGCCCCACTCAAAGTAGTAACTTTGGATGGATCCCAGACATTAGAGTGAATAGTCATGAAAGGAAGTGGACTTTTGTTCAATCGTAATGGAAATGAAGCACGATAACTTCGTGCAAGTTCACAAACATCGCAATGAAAACTTGAAACATTAGCTGCTAAAAATAAATTGATAAATAACCTCTTTAGATACCCAAAGGAAGCATGCCCAAAACGACGATGCCATAACCATATTTCTTTCCTTTTCTTTTCTTCAGAACCAACAATTGTTAGTGCTTGTTGTGGGCTTTCAATACTCTTTGAGTCTAAATCTAAGTAATATAGCTTCCCCTGTCGAATACCACAACCAATTGTTTTCCTGATTTTGATGTCCTTAAATACACAACAATCAGGCCAAAAAATTACAACACAAGATAATGCAATGGTTATTTGAGAAACAGACAACATGTTATAATCTAAAGATGGAACAACTAAAATAGAATCTAATTTTAAGGTATCAGTTAGAGTTAAAGATCATTCCCTAAGATTGGGGTTGAAGCACCATTTGCAATAGAGACAAATTGTTTTGTAGAGGGTTGAAGTGATTAAACATGTCTAGCATTATTTGTCATGTGATTTGTTGCACCATAATCAATTATCCATGTATTATTCAAAACAGATGTAAAAATATTTAAAGCCTTACCAATATTGTCTGCATAGATTACCAATGCCGAAGCTTTGTCATTAATATCATTTGCTGCCTTGGTTTGAACAATCAGAACAAATTTGATGTCGGGGTATTCAATTTTGTCACTCATTTGATCTCTCTCCTTTTTTTTTTTGTCCTTTTTTTTCCTTTTTTTTTTTTGTCTTTTTTTTTTCTTCCTCTTCTTTTAAGAGACAAAAGAAAGAAATAAATAAATAATGCAATGTAAAGGCGCGACTACCGAACAGGTTAGTTGCGAATCTTGGTGGTCCGATGATATTTGATGGTTTGATGGTGGTCCGGTGGTGGTTTGTTTGCTTCGTAAGTGGTGGGATCTGCTGGGCGCGGCATAGCGTGGCGTTAATTGGTGGAATTTGCTTCGTTGAGTGGCTGTTGGTGGGCGGCGCGGCCTTGAGTTGTGGGATCTGCTTTGCTGAGTGGTTGTTGGTGTTGTTTGATGGGGGCGTGATGGGTTGTTGGTTTGGGGGGTGGCTGTCAGCGTCGAAGCTGACGATAAAAGGCAGCATTGTCTGGGTAGATCGTTGTCACGAGGTGGGATTTTTATGGGTGATTTCGTGTAATGGCTCAATGGAAGCCGTATGTTATGGGTTTTTTATGGGTTATGGCTCAAGGGTGATTTCTGTGAATTTGGGCGATTTAGGTGGATTTGGTTTTGGGTGGACGGTGTTGAGTGGGGATTTGGTCGCAATATGGGGGTCGCAAATGGGTATAGGATTGTTAAGTGGTTTTTTTTTTTTTTGGGCTGTCGATTTGGGGTGTCGAGTGGCTTTGTTGTTTGGTGTTGAGTGGTTTTGGGTGGTGGACAATGCTTGTTGGTTTTGGGTGATGGACGGTATTTGGTAGTTTTGGGTGGTGGATGGTATTTGATGGGTATTTTTTTTTTATTTATAGAACCTTAATCGGCTCTAATACTATGTATAAAAGAATAATATAATATTTTGTTTGAATATTTCACTCAAATTATATTGCTATGCATAGATTATATGAATTTATAATAAAAATAAAACGACAGAGAAAGATATTAATTAAATAAAATAATTTTTATCATATTAGAAATGATCTCTACCATATTAACATTTTATTTAATTTATTTTTTCTCTGAATCTCAACACCATGAACTAAATTAGTACACTAATTATATTAAAACTCCAAACAAATTGAAATAATTTGCTCATATTAATAAACAATTAGAAAGCAAAATTGAAATAATAATAAAAAAAAAGCTGCAATTAAAAATCGGAATATCCTACGACATTACCTACCAAAGACCATTTCCATCCGTAACTTCCACCGCAATTACAATACAACAGACCTCCTTCGCCCCCGGTAACCTCACCAACCCCAACCCACGAACCTCCACCCCTACGCGATCGTTGAGAATAATTAAGAATAAAATTTAAAAAGAAAAAGACATTGCTAGATTTAAAGATGAAGAGAAGGGGAAGTTTTGTTTAAATAGCCAGACACATGGCTAGGAAGAAAAGGCGACGTATGTACTTGCCTTCCTAGTTAGGTTAGTGTAGTGTTTACAAAAAAAAATTAATTATATATATATTTTTAATATTAAATAAATATTTTATTTATAGTAATATATGTATTTAATTTTTATATACATATTTTAGTATCTATTAATAATATTTAACAAATATGTGGATAAAAATGATATGAATTGTAAATAAAGTAGTTAAATATATATATTTTTTCTATGTATTTAGTAACTATTAACAACAGAAATAAAATTAAAGTAATATATTATGTAAAAATTCTTCTTAAATATAATAATATAAATAATATTTAAATATTTTTAAACTTAACATTATAAAAATAAAATTAAAAAAATAAGTATATAATAAACTTCATATTAAAATTTTTTAAGTTTATGTTTATTATATTTTATTTCAATCCAAATTTTACTTTGTCTAATATTATATTATTTGATATTTTATTTTAATAATCTTTTAAAATTTATTTGAAATTTTTTTATATAATTTATTTTTATTTTTATTATTATTAGTCATTCGTATATTGTTTATAAACATATATTTTTAAATATAGTCTTAAGTTTAAAATTATAAATCATATTTTACTTTTTATATTTTCATATGTTTATTTTAGTTTTAGTTTTAAAAACTATAAATCTTAATGTATTTAGTTGAACTTTTTATTTGCTTAAATTTTTTAGTTAATAAATTTATTTTATTCATAAATAATATTAATACTTATTAACTTATTATATTTTTGTTTAATTTTTATTATAAGTTAACTATAATGTATTAACTTTATATCTTTATTATAATATAATATGAAAAAATTTAGTATTATATTAAGTATAATTTACTATAACTCCTACTAATATTTTACTTTATATTAAAAAAAAAAAAATTAACGACCGAGAGTGTAGTTACTGTAGTAATATCATACAAACACTGATCACTAATGAGCGTGTGGTTTGAGAGGCAAACACAACACTACCAAACTCAATATAGTACGTGTCGTCCAAGTGGCAGCCTATGAAGTAGTTGGAATAAGTGATCACCAAACAAAGGGCAATTAGTCAATCACGTGATGTTTAGCTCTCAGCTACCCTCTTGGTCTTACATGTATGTATGTATACATATAAATAGTACCAGAGTTTTACAACAAAATATAGCAAACTAGCAGAAGAAGAGAAAGAAGAGCATCTTTATATACCAAACACCATCAATACTAGTATTGATTAATTGCATAAGAAAAATGGTGACAGTGAATGAAGTGAGGAAGGCTCAAAGGGCTGAAGGGCCAGCCACAATCATGGCCATAGGCACAGCCACTCCACCAAACTGTGTCGAACAAAGCAAATACCCTGATTACTACTTTCGTATTACTAACAGTGAACACAAGACTGACCTCAAAGAAAAATTCAAGAGAATGTGTAAGATAGATACCCTCCTCTTCTTCTTCTTCTTTTTTATGTTATGTGTGCATTAGCTATGAAAATTCTAGCTGTATATTAATATATATTTTAATGAAATTTTGCAGGTGAAAAGTCCATGATTAAGAAAAGGTACATGTATTTGACAGAAGAGATACTTAAAGAAAACCCAAACATATGTGAATACATGGCACCTTCATTGGATGCTAGGCAAGATATGGTGGTGGTTGAAATACCAAAATTAGGAAAAGAAGCAGCCACCAAAGCTATCAAAGAATGGGGTCAACCCAAATCAAAAATTACCCACTTGGTCTTTTGCACCACTAGTGGTGTGGATATGCCTGGAGCTGATTACCAACTCACTAAGCTTTTGGGGCTAAGGCCATCAGTTAAGCGTCTTATGATGTACCAACAAGGTTGTTTTGCTGGTGGTACAGTCCTTCGTTTAGCCAAAGACTTGGCTGAAAATAACAAAGGTGCTCGTGTCTTAGTTGTGTGCTCAGAAATTACTGCTGTGACCTTTCGTGGGCCTAATGATACCCATCTTGATAGTCTTGTGGGCCAAGCTTTATTTGGTGATGGTGCAGCTGCTCTTATTATTGGGGCAGATCCGGTAGTGGGTGTTGAGAAGCCTTTCTTTGAACTTGTTTCTGCTGCCCAAACAATTCTTCCCGATAGTGATGGAGCTATTGATGGGCATCTTCGTGAAGTTGGGCTTACATTTCACCTTCTTAAGGATGTTCCTGGCCTTATTTCAAAGAACATTGAGAAGAGTTTGGTAGAAGCATTTCAACCATTGGGTATCTCTGATTGGAATTCTGTTTTTTGGATTGCTCATCCTGGTGGGCCTGCAATTCTCGACCAAGTCGAACTCAAGTTAGGCCTCAAAGATGAGAAGCTACGGGCCACAAGACATGTGCTTAGCGAGTTTGGTAATATGTCAAGCGCATGTGTTTTGTTCATTTTAGATGAGATGAGGAAGAAGTCTCTTGAAGATGGACTTAAGACTACTGGTGAAGGACTTGATTGGGGAGTGTTATTCGGATTCGGTCCGGGTTTGTCGGTTGAAACTGTAGTGCTTCATAGTGTGGCTATTAATTAGTGGTTTAGTGTTGATTTCTTTAGCTCTATATGAATTTGCATGTTTTTTAGTTTTTGGCAACTTTTAAGTTGGGAAGACCTTGATGCAAATAAAGGCCATGTTATGATTGATTGTTTGCTACTTTTAGAACCAAAACGAATTGTGTCAGAAATTTATGTGATGATGGATAATGAATATATTTTCAATTGTAATGTTAAATTTACGCCTTCACATCTATTGCATTTATCTAATATTTTAGTAATATTTTAAAAGTTAATTTTTAATTTATTTATGTACAATTTTAAGCTTATCAATCTACTAAATGAGTGCTACTTAAAATTAACAAACTTTGTGCCAATTTTCCAAAAAACAATAAAGTTGGAATTGGGATTACAAATTCTCATGATTACAATATATTTATGAGAAATATTAAAAATACATAAATTTATACCCATATCAATTTATTTTATAAAAATTATTTAAAATGAAAAATTAATTTTTAAATATTTTTTCAAATAATAATGAAACAAGTTAAATTTTTCAATTTTTTAAATAATTTTTTCACATATTATAATATAATTAATATGAGTACAAAAGTTGGTTTAAACTTATGCATTCATGGCATTCCTCAACCTATATTTTGTTAGGTTATCATCTTAGCTGCCACTTCAACACAGGAAACTGAAGTCTTTGCCTTTCGATATGTGTTTTACTATACACACTCGATAATTCTTTATATATTTGGTGCATTATATCGTATTTATTAAATATAATCGTATTCGTTTAATTTGTATTTAATTGTATTATTATTATCCTACACCAATGATTATATGTATAATATAATTAGATAAAATTAATTGATAAATATTTTAATAAATAATTTATAATTCAAATAGTATGTAATTTTTAAAAATAATTTTATTAAATAAAAATTTATTTAATTGAGAATTCATATATGATAAGTTAAATGTCATTTAGATCTCTACTAAACCTCTCCTGTTGCGTGTTGGTACAAATTATTTATATAACTGTAATAATTTTGTACTATATAATATAATATAATTTTATATTATAGTTAAATGTATAATAATTTTTAATCCTGTTTAGCAACTTACATGCCGCTAAAACCTTTAATTTAGAAAGGAATGCTAAAATTGGTATTGAGACTATTAAGAATCAGAATCGGAACATCCTCAATATCTAAAGAGGTTCTCATGTAGCTCCATAAAGATTTATTTATAATATATACATTTTATGTGATACTTCCCCTACTTTTACCTGGGGAATTGTAGTATCATCGATTTGAATTACTGTAGTTAAGAATAAGTATTTTATCCACTGAGTTCGAATATTTGCAAACATCCAATTTAATGGATCGAATATTATCTACTATTTTTAAAAATACTTGGATATAAATTATTGAGATGAGACAAGACGATTATAAGTAAAATTGTATTCACTCGTACTAAAATATATTTTTTTTAATTTAATTTATATTAAATATATATAAAAAATTATTTAAATTGTAACATATAAATATATTTATCTATTAAAATTATTTATTTATTAAAACACTTTTATTTTTTAAAAATTATAATGAATTATTTTTTTTGATTAAAAATTGGATATGAACTAGTTATTTTTTTGTACCTGTCCCTCTCCGATCCTATCTTTGTTGTACCCATTCTTGAATCGTGGTAATTTTTTAATAGTTTCGAATACATAATTACTTATTTAATTTAGGGATGGATATAACAAAAATTGTCTCTTTAAAATATTAATAAAAATAATATAGATTATATTGTTAAATTAAGAATTAAAATTAGCTGAATTGTGAAATGTTGGATCGATAATATTACATCAATCTATTTAGAATAATTTGATAGATTCAATATAGATTTTAGACATAATTATTTTTAAAATAAATTTAAATTATTTGATTTTACGTGAATGTTAACTTAATAAATAAATTTTAATATTTAATCAATAATTTAATGCAAAAAATTTGTATATATTAGAATTTAACAAAAAAAAATGTACAACAATTTTAAAATAAAGAAAAACTCTAAAAAATATGTAAATCGTTGTGAATTCAAAAACAGGAAGGATTTATATTTTTTATTAATTACGGTAAATATTTATAAAATAAATATTAGAGAAAGTAATATAAATTATTTCATATTCACAATTGGCATAAAATTTTAACTAAAATTATATTATTATAAACATACATAATATATGTACAATAAATATATAAAGTTAAATATGTTTCTTAGTAAGATATATGTTGAATCATTTAAGTGTTAGTTTCTAAATTTTAAAACCTTAATCTAATTATCACAAGTCAATTTTTGTAATTTTAAAATTAAAATTAACCTATTTAATCTTAAAAAACATAAAAATTAACTTAATTTAACTTAATTTTGATCGAATAAGTTAGTTTATTGGCCACTCTTAAGGGGGGAATAAATTTCTCCACTCTTCCGGAGTTCATTTGTTTATTTTTTGTTTTTGGGCTACAATATTCCTTCATCTCTCTTTGGTAAAAGAAAGTTTTATATACAATTTTTATATATATTATATGTTAGAATCAATTAATCTTAATTATTAATTATTTTAAAATAAAAATTAATATTAAATATATGAATAATATTAACAACTCAAATTTATAAAAATTATATTATATATTATACATGTCCTGTACAAACATGTTAAATAATTAAATTATTCACTCGTAAATGAAATTCAAATGGACTACATCCATTATTAGCGTTTAAAAGCCCATAAAGTAAAACTAACGGTTACAATTTACCATGACTAAATTTACTGTTTTATTTTTTTTTAACAGCAAAAGTTATATTTGTTATAAAGGCTAAATTAACAGTTACCTAATCAATTAAAATTATAATTACAGATTACAATAAATTATAATCACATTAGCAAAAAAAAAAAAAGTAAAGTTTTTTTTTGGAAATAAAAATGTAAAGTTAAACAAATTGAGTAGTTGTAATTTAAATAAAACTATTTTTTTAAAAAATTTATAAAATTAATACCTCTAAAATATATAATAATAAAAAAAAAATTTAATTTTAAGTCAATTATATTTTTTCAATAATTTTTAATAAAAATATTATTTTTATTATTATAAATTTTAATATTATATTTTTAAATAATTTTTCAAACTTTGTGGGGGAGATACGTAACTCCAACATCAGGTTACACAAAGCGTGTGGAAGTTATTTAATGTTAAGTTGAAGAGGAAGGAGGAAAGCAGGTTCCTCTATTCTGGGTCACATGCTGCCTTCCCATTTTGGACCCTGTCTTTCTCTGACTCCCATTTCTTGTTCTTATCGTAATCGTTACGACAAAGTAAGAAACTTTGATAAATAAAAGTTACTAAAATAGAAATTCAACGTCTACCTTTTACTAGTAGTTAATTAATTTCTCTGATAATTCTTTAACTTCATGTCGGTCAATTTAGAACTGGACCACATTTCTCATTTTCGTCTTCCTTCTTCTTTCTTCTGTTACACTAAAATTGAATAGAATAGTTGAAATTCTATTTCTGTACTTTGTTTTTTTTTTTTTGTCTATCTCACTTTAATTCTTTTATCTTCAAAATATTCTTGTTTCTTTATTGATATCTAAGAATCTCGTTGAGTTACGTACTTTGATTCCCCTTTTTATTATTCCTTTTCAATATAAACAGTTTAATTTTCCTTTACTTTAGATGGCGGGTTGAATACTTGTATTCCATTCTTGGGTCTGTGTCTTTTCTCAGATTTTTGTCGAGGTGTTTCTTCTTCTTTGTAATTAATTTTTCTTTTGGTTTTTTTTTTTTTATTATTATTATAAGTTTCTGGTTTCACACACCCACATGCATGTTCTTAGGTTTGTCTGATTTGGATTGGATCACAAGGGTTTTTTTTTGTTTCTTTTTTTACTTCTGAGAAGAGAAAGAGAGAAAGAGAGTTTTGTAGTGGGGTTGAGTGCTCGAGTCTCTTTTGATGCAATCTTGGTCTGCTCTGCGATTCACGGAAGAGGCAAATAGAGAAGAAAGGAGAAGAAGGTAAGGTTCCTTCATTCTTGTATCATTGTGTTGGTCCCACTGAGGATACCTTATTTGTGTTTCCAATTTGGTTGCAAGTTGCAGTTGTCTCTTTTTCGGTTATCCTGTGCTTTTTGGTGTGTAACTTGAATTGGGTCTCTCATTTCTGGGGAGTATTGCAAGGAGATTCTCAATTTCGGGACCGTTGGTTTATATAATTTTTAGTTTATTGCTTGGAATTAAGAAAATGTTTATGGGTTTTGATTCTCCTACTCTTTGTGTTTGAATTCTAATTTGGGACTGTGAGCATTTATCAGATATGACCTCGTCGTTGTGGTATTAGATGATTGAATTTGATTTTGGTTGGGGGCATTAGAATTGGGTTTGTGTTGTATACTCTTGAGCCATGGCTGGCATTGATGTCTCCAAGTATGCTCACAGTCCTGTGCATAAGGCCATAGCTTTGAGGGATTATGCTTGTCTCCGGACAATTCTTGCTGGGCTCCCACGGCTTTGTAACCCAACTGAAATTCGTACTGAAGTGGCTTCATTGGCGGAGGAGGAGAAGGCTGAAGCCATCTCTGCTGTGATTGATCGGCGTGATGTCCCAAACCGTGATTCCCCTCTTCATTTGGCTGTAAAGTTGGGGGACCAGACAGCCACTGAGATGCTGATGGTTGCTGGTGTAGATTGGAGCTTGCAGAATGAACACGGATGGAGTGCACTTCAAGAAGCCATTTGCAATAGAGAAGAAGGAATTGCCATGACTATAGTTAGACAATACCAGCCACTGGCCTGGGCAAAATGGTGTAGAAGGTTGCCTCGTTTGGTAGCTACTATGCGAAGGATGAGGGACTTTTACATGGAAATCACATTCCATTTTGAGAGCTCTGTCATTCCTTTCATTTCTAGGATTGCCCCATCTGATACTTATAAGATTTGGAAAAGGGGTTCAAATTTGAGGGCAGATATGACTTTGGCAGGTTTTGATGGATTTAGGATTCAACGTTCAGATCAGAGTATTGTTTTCCTTGGTGATGGCTCCGAGGATGGTAAGTTTCCTTCTGGGTCCCTCTGCATAATCTCACATAAAGATAAAGAGGTAATGAATGCTTTGGATGGGGCTGGTTCACCAGCCACTGAGGAGGAGGTTAGACAAGAAGTGGCTGCAATGTCTCAGACTAACATATTCAGGCCTGGGATTGATGTGACTCAGGCAGTTCTTTTGCCTCAGTTGACATGGAGACGACAAGAAAAAACAGAAATGGTTGGCCCATGGAAGGCTAAGGTATATGATATGCATAATGTGGTTGTAAGCATCAAATCTAGGAGGGTCCCAGGAGCTATGACAGATGATGAATTCCTTTCATCTTGCAATGAAAATGAAGCGGAAAGTGAGGATCTTGATGAAATTTTGACTAGGGAAGAGAAGAGACAACTTGAAGTTGCACTTAAGCTGGATTCATCGGAATCAACTGGTGAAAATGGTGATGGTATTATTGGACATCGTCACAGCAGCTATGAGCCATTGGAGATTCCTATTGAAGATGGTAATGGTTGTAGAAATGGTGAGGTAAAGCATGAAAAGAGAGGATGGTTTGGTGGATGGAGGAGAAGAGATGTTAAAAATGAAGGTCAGACGAAGATTGATCCTCAAAGAAGTTCTCTTTGTGTGGATGAGAAGGTAAGCAATTTGCTTGGGGATTCTCCATCTAGAAATCAGAGAATTGTTGGGAAGGGAGATGATCAATGGAGAGGAAGGGAAAACAAAGCATCTTCGTCTACAAGTTCGGAGAACAGAAATTGCCACAAGGATGGAAACCGGGAGAATGAATATAAGAAAGGGCTCAGGCCGGTTCTCTGGCTTTCCCCAAGCTTTCCTCTGCAGTCTGACGAATTGTTGCCCTTGCTTGATATTCTAGCAAATAAGGTCAAGGCAATCCGTCGCTTGAGAGAACTGCTTACAACGAAACTTCCAATGGGTACCTTCCCTGTCAAGGTATGTTGCTCACTTTCCTATCCAGCCTTTTGTCACCTTTTTCACCCTTAAATTCTTTCATCTTATCAAAGCATTATTATTTTATCATAACTATTTGGTTCTTTTTTGTTAGAATATTCTGTTTCTTAACTTTCTATTAATCTTGAAATATTTACAATCTGATTCGAACACTTCGATTATTTTAGTATTACTCAGGCTGCATTGTTTCAAGTTTTTTTTATTTCTTTTTCCTGTCTGTGTTTCTATCATCTGTCTGTTTCACTCATTGTTCTTGAAGATCCTTTAACTGGATGTGTTTGATTCTTGGTGGCGTGGTGGTCATGTTTTGGGAGTTGCTCATTGTTGATGGCTTCTTTACGAGGAAACACTTGATGATTTCATATGGAATATTAACTTCATTATTTTGGTATAGCCTGCTAGTGTAACCATATTATATTGTTTAAAATTATATCTTGCGAAAATGGAAAAGGAAGACAGAAGAGGAAGAAGGTTTGCTTGGTTCATTGATAGGCTTTTAAAGACTTTTCAAACTCAGTTACTGATTGTTATAGCTGGCTATTACCACTTGTTATCAAGCTTTTGATAATCCCATGGAAAGTGATGGCATAGTTGTTTTTTTGGGTCTATCTTAATGTCTGGTTTCTGTGTTAGGTTTTGGTTTCAATTGAGAGAAAATGTCTCCTCTTGAATGACTGATATTGTTCAACCAAAAAAAAAAACATTGGTGTCTAGTATTTCTCTTGGGTAAGGACTGACAGGTTGTTGAGCAGTGCTTGCTTTGGTTAATGAAGATTCTTGATAGTTGACAACATATATTATCAATGATGAATATTGCTGCACATGAGTCAATGTACATGTCAATACTTGTCACAGTTTTATGTAACAGCAGATATCACATTGACTTGTATGCATACAAACTTGCACAATTTCTCAACCTTTTTTGTTGATATCTTTTGCTTATACAATTTTTAGCTCACATGAACATTGGAGAATAAACTTGCACAATTTCTTGGTGATGGATTATGGTTTCCTCTTCTTACTCCAGAGTTTTTTTTGAATGTGTCCTTGTTTTGTAGCATTATATTGCTGCCTCATTAAGACTGTGGACATGTTCATTTAGTATCTCTTAAACCATTTTATGAAAATCAACTGTATTCCGTTTAGGTCGCCCTACCAGTGATTCCGACCATCAGAGTAATTGTGACTTTTACTAAGTTTGAAGAATTACCACCAGTGGATGAATTCAAAACTCCACCTTCCAGCCCTTCCGATGCAGGTAGAGAAAGCCCAGCTGCAACACATTCCTCCAGTTCGTCTTGGTTTCAGTGGATAAAAGCCCCGTACCACTCATCAACTTCTGCTTCTAGCAGTAAGATAGATAATATTGAAGACCCATTTGCAATACCTCCAGAATACACTTGGGTCACAGCAGAAGCAAAGAAAAGGAAAATGCAGGAGAAGAACAAATCAAAGAAAGGAAAAGGTCAGAATCAATGACTTTAGGTTGCAATTAAGGAATGGAATGTAATAGAGGATTTATTCCCATATTTCTGATAATACTAGGTGGAGAAAAGAAAAAATAAAATAAAAGTTATATCCTTTTTTGTCAGGGGAATTATACTGACTCATTGTGGGGTGGGAAAATATCAGTTGTATTCATTTTACCTATTTATATTTGTATGCTGAGAAAATATTTCACACACACCTTAAATTTGCCTTTAATATTAAAGAAGTCCCAAACTTTTCTTTTCATATCATCTACCCACCTACTTGAGCTTTTTTTTCTTTTTCTTTCTAAAAGTTTATAAAAAGAGCGTAACACAAGTATGTGGATGTGTATGGTACTCTAAGAATAGCGTATTTCACCGAGTACGTGGATGTGTATGGTACTCTAAGAAATAGCGTATTTCACCAAGTACGTGGATGTGAAATTTTATTTTATCGGAGATGTCACGGAGAGTGGCTTTGTTGAATTGAAGAAAGTACACACAGGTCATAATCTTTCCGACACAGTTGCCAAGACTGTCACACTAGCCAAGTTTTTGTTCAACCTACCATTAGGGGATGTTCCACATATATGATTTTACTTTTCACTTTAATATGTTTTATATCCGACTGATTACAAAGTAAGTTATTGCAAAAATACACTAAGTTTTGTGTAATCAATTTATCTTTTAAGCCAATTCTATTAGGCGTTATGAGTAAATTTTAGGATATTTTATTAATATTTAAACAAAAGTTATTTTATTAACACTTAAAAATGACGTTACTAACAAAATTGATTTAAAGTGTGCATTTGTTGTACGAAATTTAAGGTTGTGAGTACTCAAACATTGAGACTTTACAACTAGCCCCAAATGCGGAGATATAAAATATATTAAAATCTTTTATTTTTAGTCTAAATCATATTATTATTTTTAAATTTTAATTAAATTTATATTTAAGTCCTCAAATTTTTAAATTCTATAATTTAGTCTCCAAATTTTTAAAATTATATATATAGACCCTAAACTTTTAAATCTTACAATTTAGTTTTCCAAATTTTTAAAAATTTACATATAGGTCCTCATATTTTGATTCAAAAATATGTATTTTAGTACCCAAGATAGAACCTTATGTGAATTTTTAAAAATTTGGGACTATATTGTAAAATTTAAAAATTTAGCAATTTATGTGTAAAATTTTAAAAATTTGAGTTAAATATGAATTTAGTTAAAGTTTGAAACCAATAATACGATACTAATTTTATTTAATTAATAAAAATAACACAATGATTAGCAAGCATCGCAAAATAATAATAATAATAAAACGACCACCACCAAAAAGTCTCTAAAGCACTTACGATTGCATGAGCGTGCTGTAATTTTCTTCCTTTTAACTCTTCTTTTACACCCTTTTGTTTTCCTCAAAATACTACATATCAAGAACTTCATTGAACATAGATTTACTATATTTCATATATTATGTTACATTGGCTACTTATGAGTAGATATATGAGCTTATTTAATTCGCTTAAATTTTGCTCATTTTATGTAAGTTATAGGTTAATTTAGCAAAATAAAGACTTAAAATAGAGGGCCCCTCAAATTTAATATTAGACTAATATCGACTCACAAAGTCATTTTCAATGTGTGTGTGAATTTTTGTTTTGTCCTCGCCCATTAATTTCACTATAGATGTTAAGCAGGTTGTTAAGATATTTAGAAGAAAGCCACGTGCATTAATTAGGTTGGTTAAAGTATAACTAACTATTGTATATAAGTTGTTATATTCTAATGAGAATTATTCATTTTTCTCACTATTTTGTTATGAATTCTTGCATGGTATCAGAGTTCTGGTTTGAACTTCTCTAATTTTCTACATTAGGGTTCTGGTTCTTGATCTTTTTCGATCAATCTTGTGGTTGTTTCTTCTCCACCTGCCTTATCTTTTTTTTTTTTTTTGCAATAGAAGAGTCGAACACAGTTGTGCGTAGCTTTGAAAAAGAAGTTTCAGCTGGAGAAACTTCGTTTAATTCCACCGGTGAATCTTTCTTTTTCTGATCAAGTTAGATCGATCTAACTACTTGATTTGGAAAGAACAGTTAATGTGTGTGATATCTGCTTATGCTATAAGAGGAGTTTGTAGATGGAACTCAACAGATTCCAGAGAAATTTTTGATTGGAACTACAAGAATTTCACCAGAGTATTCAGTGTGGAGTCAAACAAATGGCACAATTAGGAGCTGGATCTATGAATCATTCTCCTCTGAAGATTTTGGTTATCTGACTGGTTCTACAACAGCCTTCAAGTTATGGAAAACTTATGAATAAATTTTTTCTTCTTCAACTCAGTCTCGTGTCATGTAGTTGAGGCTTCAATTACAAACTGTGAAAAAGGAAGGTTTGAGTGTTGATGAATATGTGATGAAGATGAAAACCTTAGCAGATAATCTTGGAGCTATTGGTGAACTAGTGACCAAAAAGAGATCTAATTCTCTATGCAATTGCAAGCCTTATTCATCGTTATAATGCATTTGTTTGCTTTATCACAGATAAAGCAAGTACTGTGACGTTTGAAGAATTTCATAGCAAGCTTTTGGTCTTTGAACATAGGTTGCTTCAACAAGAAAATTGGCGTGGTAGAGGAAGACATTCTTCTTATCAATCTAAGAGCTCTTCTGATACACAGACACACATGTCTAACAATTCTCAGGGTACTGGAAGTAGTAATTGGCGTGGTAGAGGAAGACATTCTAGTAGAGCAAGATGAAGTGGTGGAAGGAGTGTGCAATGTCAATTCTGCAATAAAATTGGACATGTAGCTTCATCTTGTTACACACTAAAGAACTTGCTAAATGGTTCTAGTGGCTCCCGCAATAATCAGAATGTCAAGAGTTCACCTAGTGCCTTTGTTACTTCAAATGCAAATGCTGGGGACAATTCTTGGATTCTTGACACAAGAGCAACACATCACATCACTCATGATTCTTCAAATCTTGGTAATGCTTTTCCTTATCTAGGGATTGATCAAGTTCTTGTAAGTAATGGTGATTTTCTTTCTATAGAACACACTGGCAATTCTTTTATTCCTTTTCATGATAAGTAAATGTTGTTGAGTCATGTATTACAAACACCTCACATTGCTTCTAATCTGATTTCTATTCATAAGTTGTGTAAGGACAATAATGTTTTTCTTGAATTTCATTCCATTCATTTCTTTGTTAAGGACAAAACTTCGAAGAGAGTAGTCCTTCAAGGTCCACTTGATCGAGGTCTTTACAAACTTGTTCAAAGTGAAGGTGCTACTTTATCTGGAGTTCAAATAGGTCATTCAGCTCCTCCAGTAGCCTTTCTTGCCATTTCAAGTGTTTGGCATAACCATTTGTGTCATGTTTCTGATCCGATTCTTCAAACAATTTTATCATCTACTAATATCAGTGTAATAAAGCCCTCCTTTAAGTCAGTTTGTGTGTTTTGTGAATTAGCAAAGTCACATAAACAACCCTTTAGACTAGGTACACGTGTATATGCTCTTCATCCTTTTGAACTTTTTATGTAGATCTATGGGGCTTTCTCCCATTTTTTCTGTAAATGGTGATAGATACTTTCTTTTTATTGTGGATGATAATACTCATTTTTAATGGATTTACTTTTTACAAACAAAGGATCAGGCCATGTCTATTTTCTTGAAATTCAAAACTATGGTTGAATATCAACATGATACCAAAATAAAATCTGTGCAGTTTGATGGGGAAGGGATTTTAAACCTCTCTCTTCTTTTCTTGCTAATTTAGGCATCAATATAAAAAATACATGTCCTTATACAAGTGAACATAATGGATTAGTAGAGCGTTGACACAGAAGAGTTGTTGATACAAATCTTGCTATGCTTTTTCAATCTGGTGTGTCAAAGCTCTTTTGGCCTTATGCTTTCAGAACTTTTGTGTTTGTTATCAACCGTGTACCTTCAAGGAGTCTGTCCAACAAATCTCCTTATTTTCTTCTTTATCATCATGTTCCAGATTATCATTTCTTGAAAGTGTTTGGGTGCTTGTATTTCCCTTGTCTAAGAATGTATAGGAAAAACAAGCTTGATGTTAAGTCAACGGTTTGCATTTTCTTAGGATATGCTCCTGGTCAGCGTGGTTATTTGTGTTTAGACACCACCACAGGTAAAATTCACACCAATATACATGTTGTTTTTGCAGAAACTATTTTTCCTTCTTTGACTTCTTTTGACTTGTCACCTGTCACCTCTGAGTTGGTACCTTTCTATCCTCCTGTTTTTGGTTCTAGTGTGATAGTTTTTGTTCCACTTGCTGGTCAACACACGCCATCTCCATTTGATTTTTCTAATAGTGCAGATGTTATGTCTCCTGGTCATAATAGTGTTACACCTTTTGTTTCTCTTAATCCATTAGGTGCAGAGTTATCTCAGTCTATGTCTCCTAGCTTTTCTACCTCTGCACCTACGAATCCTCAATCTTTGTCTTAGTCTTGTTCACTGCTGTTGCTTCTGGTGTGACACCTCAATCTTGTTCACCAATTGTTGCTTCTGATGTAGCATCTCAATAGCTTGTGTCAACTCCTATTGACAACTTGCATCCAATGCAGACTTGATTAAAGTCTAGTATTCTAAAGCCTAAGGCTTTTCTTAGTACATTAGAGGTGCCTTGGGAGCCAAAAACATTTCATGAGGCAAATTGGTTTCCTGAATGGAGGACTGCTATGGAAAATGAATTTCATGCCTTAGTTCAAAATGGTACATGGGTGCTTGTTCCCAAACCTCCTGATCAAAAAGTTATTGGCTGCTTATGGGTTCATAAGATTAAGACTCTTTCTAGTGGTGCTATTGAGAGGAGAAAATCCAGACTGGTTGCTCAAGGGTATTTGCAAACACATGGCATTGATTACAAAGAAACATTCGACCCGGTTGTGAAGGCAACTTCAATTCAGATTGTTCTGTCTTTAGCTATTTTATTTGGATGGCCTTTGCATCAACTTGACATCAATAGTGCATTTTTAAATGGAGACTTGGATGAAACGTAGTATAGGAGACAGCCACAGGGTTTTGAAGATCCTTTTAAGCCTAATTATGTTTGCTTGTTGAAAAAGTCCTTGTATGGGCTTAAGCAAGCTCCTCAAGCTTGGTACACTAAGCTTAGCACCTCTTTGCTTCAGTGGGGTTTTAAAAATGCTGTTTTTGACACTAGTTTATTCATAAAGAGGTCAGGTAATGATGTGTTGATTTTGCTTCGGTATGTGGATGATATAGTGTTGACAAGTAACAAGTCTTCACTTCTACAAGATTTCATTTCTCACCTTAGCTCCGTTTTTGCTCTTAAGGACATGAGGGCTCTTCATTACTTCCTTGGTATTGAAGTCTCTAGGTCTCCTACTGGTTTGTTCTTGTGTCAACAAAAGTACATTAATAGTATTATTTCAAGAGCTAGAATGGCTGACTGCAAATCTCTTGCCACTCCCATGGTCACAAGAGGAGTACTGAGCAGTTGTGAAGGTGTGCCCTTGTGTGATGAATCTGCTACATAGTTTAGAAGCCTGGTTGGTGCTCTTCAGTATTGTTGTATCACTAGACCTGAGTTGGCATTCTTTGTTAATAGGTTGTGTTAGTTCCTCAGCAAACCCACAGATACTCACTGGTTGGTTTTAAAGCGTGTGTTGCGTTACTTGCATGGAACTTCATCACTTGGTTTACACTTACTTGTGTCATCTTATCTGGAATTAACAGATTATTCAGATGTAAATTGGGGAGGTTTGTAGTGATGATAGATAGAGTGTAAGAGCCTATTGTGTGTTTCTTAGAAACAACTTAATGTCATGGTTGTGCAGCAAACAAAAGGTGGTAGATAGGTCCACGACAGATGTAGAATATACAGCTTTGGCATCTCTTTTTGCAGAAATCATGTGGATCAAGTCTTTTTTGAGAGAACTTGGTATAGTACTATCTCAGCCACCCTTAGCATATTGTGACAATGTGAGTGCTAAGTATTTGTGTGAGAATCCTATTCTTCACAATAAAACAAAACATGTTGACATTGACTGTCATTTCATCCGAGAGCAAGTGACTTGAAAGGAACTAATTGTAGAGTTTTGTCCCTCATAACAACACGTTGCAGATGTTCTAACAAAACCCTTGAGTAGGCCACGTTTTGTGAATCTTACAGGCAAGCTTTTGGTGCTTTAGCCACCATAGGCTTGAGGGGGAGTCTTAAGCAGGTTGTTAGGATATTTAGAGATATTTAGAGAGAAGCTACATGTATTGAATTAGGTTAGTTAAAGTATAACTAACTCTTGTATATAAGCTATTATATTCTAATGAGAATTATTCATTTTTCCTCATTATTTTGTTAAGAATTCTTGCAGCTTTTTGGTTCATTCCAGTTATTTTTACATCATTTCTCACGTCTTCACCACAGGTAAAGTAGCTTAAAATAAAAGTCGTTAAAGATCTATTCTCTCTCTTGCTAGTTCACTCATTTTGCTCTCTCTAAATAATACATGTACTTCTCTTATTTATTTGTCAATATTAGTTCTAAATCAAGAAGGGGTTTTTGGTAGGAGAGTTAGAGTAGCTATAAAAAAAACTATAATTATTTAGTCATTTTTATATGTTCAAATATTAATTTGTTTCCACTTTTTAATTGTTCTATAGCCCACTGCAAATAGACTGCTTTACAATATACGATATTTCTTTGAAATGTTTGATTGCCTTTATGTAGACAGAGTTTTGATCCCTTTTATAGTTTAATTTATTTTTTATTTTTCTTTTTGTTCGTATTTAGAATTTTTGTTTGTTATAATTTTTAAATTTTTTTTATAATATGTACAGAATATATAGAAGAAGTATTACCATCTTGCTTAGTCAAAATGTGTCTTTATAATAGAAATTATTATTAATGACCTATTATGTAGTCAAATTATTTATATAACCGTGTCATTATATTGTACAAAAATTGTAAATAATTTTGTACTAAAATTATTCTATATGTTGTGCATAAATTGTAAATAATCATGTAATTGGATCATTTTGTAAATTGTATAGTAATTGTAAATAATTATGTATACAGGTTATTTTGTAAGTTGTACAAAAATGTAAATAATTTTGTATGCGAGTCATTATGTAAATTGTAAATAATTTTGTATTCTAGTTATTATGTAAGTTGTACAAAAACTATAACATGTACAAAATAAAAATATTATTATGTAACATGTACAAAATTTCAAAGTTCATATTTAGAATATTTTTGTTATAATTTTTATATATTTTTTTAACATGTACAGAATAAAAAGTCATTTTTGTACAATGTATAAAATATTATGTTAAAATATTTAAAATTTCTTTATTATGATTTTAAGATTTTTTTATGTAATATGTTCATAATAAAAATATTAGTATGTATTATGTATAAAATCTTGTATTTATATTTAAAAATTTTTGTTATAATTTTTAATTTTTTTTTTTAATATGTACATAATAAAAAAATTATTTTAATAAAAAAAAAATAAGAATATAGTAATAGTTGTATGTGCGGGACTTCTAAGGTAAGTTAGTGATCATACCGAGGTATAGTATCTCAATTTCGTTTATGTTTGACTTATAAAGTGTTATCTCTTTCTCTAAATATCTCAAAAGCATATATTTTAAAAGAAAAATAATAATAATTTATATATATTTTTAATTTACTTTTTTTTTCGAGAGAATATTAGTAATAATTAAACACTACTTTAAGACTACCCTATCTGGTTCGTTGAAGAACATTACTAGATGCTTTTTCCTATTTCGTTCGTCGTTGTGGCTGAAATTTCTTATTCATATATCTAAACTAATTTTTCCCTTAACTTATTTACTAAAGGTATTTTTGTAAATTCATACTTTAATTGATTGTAAAACGGTTTGTTTCTCCTAAATATCATGCTATTTTTTTTTTTTCCATTTTTTGTTTCTATCCACCTATCTACCTGACTCCAATTTAGCTTATAGTTAAATTCAACTTAAATGATCATTTTTAAATGAGTTACACTAACAGCTGATGAGTTGATTTATTTGCGTTTTTAAAAAATGAAAGTATAAAAAAAAAAAAAACTAAATTTTTTTAAAAAAATTATTAGTATAAATATATTTTGTTTATAATTTTATAAAATAAATAAAAATAAAAATAATATGTTTTGAGTGCTTTTTTTTTTTTTTTTTTTCATAATAGTAATTATCTTTTAACAAAGACATTTTAAATAAAAAATTATTCATTTTTTATGAAAACTTTATGTAATATTTCATCATGTTATTGCTAAAAATTATGTAAAATATCGTAATAATAAATTATTCATTTTGTTTTATAAGACAAACCATATCATCATATTAATTATTCATTCTTTCAATAAAACTTCGTTGATATTATTACTCAAATTTTAAAGAAAATAAAATAAAATTTAAAAATTACCAATGAAAATAATAATTGAAACATATAATAAATAATTATGAATATCATGATTTATCTCATCATGATTTTATCATATATGTTTAAATACATTTCTTAGTATTATAATTATGAATATTATAATACGTTTAATATTAGATATTAAATATTATTAGAATATAAAATTTATTATTATAAAATTTATTAATGTTATTTTTATTTTATTTTTTTATTTTTTATTAATCTGGATGATGTCTTATAGTATTCATCCTTTTTCACTATGAAGAGGATTTTTATGTCTCTGACTGACCCCTTTTTTTTTTTAAAGAAAGGAAAAGAAGAGAGTTCATACCATTTATTGAGAGGAGAAACTAATAAATCGTCAAGCAATGTTGTAAGAAATAATAGGCCTCCATAAGATTTATTTTTTGAGACTATGAAGGAAAAGAAAAAATCTTTAAATGGAGTGGAAGAGCTCCTTGAAGCTGCTCAGGACGAGATGGTTCTAAACCTTTCCATCAATTCTCACATATCCCGTCCTTCTTCAACTACCGAATACCTCCCTTCCGATCTCGACCGTCGTTTCAAAGCCCTTAAATCATCTAATCCCAATATTCCATCTAATAAAAACCCTATCGATCACAGTAAATTGCCAGCGGAAACGACGTCGTCTAAACCAATTCATCAGCATCAACGAGATCACGTGGATCCGGAGCTGAAGGCTATTATCGACAACGATCTCTCCGCTAGATTTGCTGCCCTTAAGGCCTCCTCGTCGCCGCCTTCTGTGGATCGTCGTTCTCGAGTCATTGAAGAGGAAGATCACGAGTTTGACGAAGACGATGAAGTTGAAAAGTTGATTCGTTGGGCCAAAGACGCTGCTCGTCTAGATCCTTCTCCTCCGTCCGATGATGACGAGTGACCATCACTGACTTGTCCTGATTGATGGAGTCAAGTTTTTTTTTTTTTTTCCTTTCCTTTTTGTTGCGGAATTTTACTTTTGGTAGGACTTAGCGTTGTCATTGTGTCATTATAGTTTAATGCAATTCTGCTTTCGCATACAGACTTATGGTGAAATAGTTTTTGTTTTCGCACTTTGAATTTAAACACACACACACACACACAAAAAGAAGAAGAAGGAACATTTATGCATTCAATATGTTTCTTTCTGTTTTCTAATGAAAAATCAAGGAGCCTCTTGAATATTGAAGACGTGTCTCAAGATCTTTAACATTTCATAACCATCCTCCATATTTAAACAGACTTTATCAGAATACTAGTTTTGTATCGATGCAAAATGGACAGGTTATTGATTTAAATTTTATAAATATATAGTTGGGTGAACAAAAAAAAAAAACTCTTGTTTGTGATTCTTACTCTCTGCAGATAACCAAAGAGTTGCGTTCATGGAATAGCTGCAAGGAGGTGAAATATCTGTATCCAAGTGATACCACATCGACATGGATGTGAGCACTTGACCTTCAATTTTATTGAATTTTGCAGAAAATTGAGAAAAAGTTCATCATTCTTCGTGGAATAGAAGGAAGAGACTGCTGTAATTAGATAATGGAGTAGACCATTCAATGCTAAACCACTTTAATTATAGTGTGTTGTGTGCCGTGCTGTAATATTCATCAAATTGCTCTGAACAATCATCCAAATTCATAAGAAAAAGTTTAATTTGAAAAAAATGTGTCTACTATAATGGGTAACTTACAAAACCTAATAGATAGTTATTAAAACACTTGACTCGTCATTTATTTTTGTTAACATTCTTCACTCAGTAGTTATCATTGATTCAAAAGGTCTGAATCTTAGGACTTTGAACTCACTTATCTTATACAGCAGAGAGAGAACAAGGAGAGAAAAAACTCACCACTTTATAATTTTCACTTTAATATATTAATAACATATGAATTCTTGAATACAATAATAAGAAAAGAACATACGATAATTCTTGAATGGTAAAATATGAGAGAAGGGCTATACATCCTTGAAGCGCTGCTGTATTAGTCATGCATTTGCTAAATTAACCCACATATGCATGTGTCAAATTTTTACATTATGTGAGTTAACTTAGAATAAATATAGGCCAATTTAGCAGCAGTGATAAATAATAGATCCAATTTCATTGGAACAGAAGCTGTATCGGCCTTCGGGCCTCATTTCATATACAATCAAATGCAAGGGAAGCAGACCCCATAGAAGCCACCTGCAGAGTGAAAGAGAGATTTGATATTCATGTGTCAATCAATATATAGTAGACAAATGAGAAGGAGAAACATAATTAGGAAGAAAGCAACTCATATATGAAAATATTTGTAGCTTATGTTTTGGGAAAGATAAACATAAAGGGTAGAACTTTAAAAATCTATTATTAGATTTTTATTTTGTTTTCGTTCCTTTTGGAACTTATTATTATTACTCATTAAGAGAGCAATATTATATAATTGGGTAAATGTCATCATTAGTAATTTAATTACAAAAATAGTTTTAATCTACTACTTTTTAATTTTTTTTTTCTATCAATTTAGTAGTTATATTCGTAAAATTTGTTTAAATCAACTTTTCTAGTTAGTAACTTTTGGTCAAATTGCAAAAAATTAAGAATTTCACCATTTGTGCCTCACATATAACATACATTCAAGAAGAATTTGGTTACAAAAGACAATTTTTTCCATAATTGAAGTGCCCACTAGAAAGTTTTGCTGATGTATTTTAACGAGGCAGGATGTAGCATATACATTATATATTTAATTAAATTAGTTTAAAAATAACATGCTAATATATATAACGTATACATATAACATATATATACGTTGTACATAATTTACAGATATACACTCTATGTACAAGAAAATTGCTATTTTTGAACTCATTAATTTATGTATAAGCTAATATGTTATTATAAGACTCCAAATTGCATTGTAAATTAGATTTAGGTATCTTTTAAGTTTTGTTAGGCCAAATAATATATAAGAAAATAAAAGGAGGAAGGACGCGTCAATGAACCTAACATCGTACAAAATTTGTCTAGTGAGCTAACGGGTTTTAATTACCCAGATTATACCCATTTTATGGGTTATTGGCTTTTTAACCGAAATAGCTAAACGGCAGAGTTTTGGCCATGAGAATTTTACGATTTTGTCCCTAGATTATTTACATCGTTTGCTATCTCCTCAGCTCGCGTCTGTTAATCGATTCACTAACAATGGTTGATTTTTATTTTTCTATTAATCGATTCACTAACGGAGACGAGGTTGAAGGTGCGATATTTTTTAGTTTTCTTTCAGAAAATATTTAAGGAGCTCGTTGTTTTGGTCCACGTTAATGTCACATTGGTTTTATTCTTGATGTGTTTGGTAATTCTCTCGCTGCTCTCTGTTATTTTTGTGTTAATTATTGGATTTTGAATTAATAGTCAGTGACTTTTAGGTTGAAGATGATATGATAATTGGTTGTTTGTGGGTTTGAATTAGAGTTTGGAGACTTTGCTGGAGCAAAGAAGTATTTAATTTAATTCTCAAGCTTTTGACTATGTCTGCAATCACCCACAGGAAGAAGAAGAAGAAGAAGAATAGCTTATGGAACTTGTACATTCACATTTTGTATGTACAGGTTACATACACATTTATTTTGTATGTAACCTGTACATTCACATTTTGTATGTACAGGTCATGTGAATGTACAGGTTACATATAAATTTATTTTGTATGTAACCTGTACATTCACATGAAATGCATTGTATTATTTGTATGTTATTGTTGTGAATGTATAGATTACATACAAAATTGTATGTAACCTGTACAAGCAAATTTGTATGTAACTTGTACATACAAAATTTGTATGTAATTTGTACATACAAATTTGTATGTAATATGTACATTCACATTTTGGACCTAAATACCCACTGGAAGAAGAAGAGAGAACAGCCTATGTACATTCACATTTTGTATGTACAGGTTACATACACATTTATTTTGTATGTAACCTGTACATTCACATTTTGTATGTACAGGTTACCTGTACATACGAACTGTTCTTCCTGCAAAATGTGAATGTGTAACCTGTACATTCACATGAAATGCATTGTATTGTTTGTATGTTATTGTTGTTTTAAACAGCTTACAAAATGTGAATGTACAGGTTACATACAAAATGTGAATGTACAGGTTACATACAAATTTGTATGTAAATGTTACATACAAATTTGTATGTACAGGTTACATACAAATTTGTATGTACAGGCTACATACAAATTTACATACAAAATAAATTTGTATGTACAGGTTACATACAAAATAAATTTGTATGTAACCTGTACATTCACATGACCTGTACATACAAAATGTGAATGTACAGGTTACATACAAAATAAATATGTATGTAACCTGTACATACAAAATGTGAATGTACAAATCCATAAGCTTTGAAGGAAACACGGAAATGGCGAGGTTTTTACGAATACTCAGATAAAGGGATATTTTGGTAAAAATCATATATATTATATAAATAAAACTCACCGTTTTGGTCCAAAACGTGCTATATAAGTCTAAAAAGTTTTTTTACTCAAATATTTGCTATTTGAGTAATTCACTGGAGCTAACGGGCCAACACAATATGACATAGTCGTGTTGGAAAATAGTAGAAATAATGACATACTATAGCAAGTTTATTATGACTAAAATTGCATTGCGACATCATTTTGTCTAATAAATTTACTTTTTTTTTTCATTCTTTTTCGTTAATTCAATTTTTTATTTATTTCATATTCTCAAATATTCCATAAACTTCATTATCTTTTGGTCTTTGTGGTGCCGACAATAACATACACTGATTGCTTCGTTGATACCATGGACATCATTCCTCATTTTAATTTATCCACCAATGCCCACTGACAACGTCCCTCGTTCTGATCGCTCCAACAGTAGCAAACTGGTTTACCACTGGCACCAGATCTACCACTCTTCTCTTTCAAGTGATGAAGCTGCTGCTCTACAAAATCCAACATAAAGAGCCTCTTAAAGATCGATCTTGTTATGGTGTTGTCGTCTGAGTCCTTCATTTGTGCTAATTTTGAAAAAGAATAGTGGCCTTCAATTCATCAGCACATTGCAAAATATTACAGCACTCGCTCCTCACAAATTTGATAGAGAGCTTTGCTCTTCAATTAAGACAAGAATCTTTCCCTCGTATTTTTGTGTATATATTATTGGATTATGTCTCAGTTAGTCTTATATGGGAGTTTCTTATGATATTATCTTTAAGTATTCAATTAAAGTTACAAAGAATTGACCCTATAAACTTATGATTGCTCTTAAAAGCAATGATTATCTGGCTTATAAGAAGAATAATAGATTTAATTTAAGTTTCTGGGCTAACGTCGATGTTAAGATCCGGCAGAAGAGTAATACCCCTCGCTTAGTTTTTTCAATTGATTTTTCACATTAATGTTAGTTAGTGCATATTTACATTAGATAAGTTCTACTTTTGGTTTTCTCTTTAGTGTTATTTGGGTTGGTATTTTGGAAGAAATTTATGTTCTCTCTATGGGATTGCAAAAATGTCTGTTAGTGATGTTGTATGGCAATTGCATGTTAAGATTAACAAAATTCAGTACTTCTTTTTATTTAGTGTTGCTTTATCTTGAATATGTAGCTGTTGATCAATATTATAATTTGGAGTTTGAGCTATTTGAGCCACTCTTCAAGATTCTACACAACATGACCCTTTGTGTGATTCTTAAAAAGCGGGTATTATTATTTAATGTTGGTTTTTTTTTTATATGTACTAGTTGATTGGTGGTTTTGTATTTGAGCCCTAATTTTTTTTTTTTTTAATTTTTCAATACTTTGGTTTCAATTTTGGTGAATTTGGAAAATGTTTTATGATTTAAGCATACAAATTTTAGTCCTTTTTCCTCTTGTTTTACTATTTGAATTGTGTTTGTAATATGTTAAAATATTTTTGATATTATATGTAATATGTTATATACATATCAGTTGTTGTATATAACATGTTATATACAACTTTGTCATTGCATATAACAAAGGTATATATAACATGTTACATACTTATACGGTAAAGTTGTCGAAACTCCAATAAAGTCACCTGATCTCTGTTGATGACACCAGTGGAGTAGTCGGATCTCTGGTGAGTTCACCAGTGGAGTCTCAAGAGCTTTGATTTATTTTTTTTGTTAGACTTAAGGGACATTTTATTAATTTATATGATTTTTATGTAACTAAAACTCATAATTTTGAATATATTTTTGCTAGTTATGAAAAATGTTAGCTTAAAATTTAAATGTAAGTAGAGCTGTCAAACGGGTGGAATCGTGTCGTATTCGCGTCAACCCGTTTACGACCCTACTCATATAAGGTTGATCCTGACCCAACCCATTTATTAAACAGGTCAGAAAGTGCAATCCTAACCCAACCTGAGTTGACCCATTTAATCCGTGTAAATATATTAAATAATATATATTATATTTTATAATATAAAAAAAAATCAAAGATATTATATCGAGTATCAATATATATTTATGTAACTTATTAACATAATAAATTCTAATTAGACTCCAAAAATTAAATTAATTTAAGCATTATTTTAATAAAAAATGTAAAAATATTAATTAATATAAAATAAAAATAATATCAATAATCATAAATATTGTGATATATCAAATCTAATATGTTAAAGCCTCAAACAGCAACAAAAAAGTCTAACAAAAATATATATCATAAATTTTTTGTAAATAAAAACTTGTTTTAAGTCTAAAATAAATAATCAATAATAAAAACATACAAAATTAAACTAAATAATATATTATTATAAATTGATAAAAATAAAAAAATAAAATATGAAATGAATTTAAACATCATCTCAATAATATTTTAAAGTATAAACCTACAAAATAATTAAATAAAAAATAATTACTTACATACAGTAATAATTTTAGTTATTTACTTGTGTTATTTATGTGGGTTACGAGTTACCCAATTAACCCATTAAAACCTGATTTTTTAAATGGGTTAAACAGGTCGATCTGTTTACAACTCAACACATATAAGCTCAACCCAGAACTCACTATTTCGTGGGTGAGTCGTGTCGAATTTGCAAATCGTGTCAAAAATTACCAACTCTAAATGTAAATTATTTAAGTCTAAAGCTTAAAATTAGTATGCACGACACAAATTGTGTGACATGCAACATGATGCTTCAGCACATTAGGCCCATGAGATCCAATTTTTCAAAAAAGGAAAAAAAAATTACTTACTTTTTTTATACATATAAAGCTAGGCTTGAGTGCTCCTGCAAGACAGGTAATTAGCTGTATACTATAAATATTTTATTTTATAATTTTTAATATATGAAATATATCTTACTATTAAATAATTATTATGAAAATTTTATTGAAAAAAATGAGAAGAAAGCATTCCAAAAAGAAGTAAATATAAAACCTAAATGGACTTTATGATATATAATAGACTAAATTTCAAGAAATTTGCTGTCATTTCTTGTCTTTTTCATTCTTTATCTTAAGATTTTTGTTATTATTAATTTCTTTTGGGAGAATAACAAAACTAGCACTTCTCAAAATTTTTAATAACAAAACTAGCACCCCTTGTGTTTAAATTTATATTTTTACAATTAAAAAAATGACTAACATGTCATTTTTCTTTGAACATTCATCCAATTAGAATTGAACGACAATAATTTAGACTCGTTTAATATTAAACGTTCAATATTTTACGTTCAAATTGAATATTGAACGTTTAATATTATTGAGGTGTTAGTTTTGTTACTATAAGTTTTAGAGGTGCTATTTTTGGTAATTTCCCATTTCTTTTTAGAGCTTTATAATCTCTAATAGCAGTAGCAACATACCCTCCAAATCCCTACTCAAACTTTTCCTCGTAATCTTGACTCTCATCTTACCCCATCTGACCACCACCTTGTCGAGTTAACCTACTCCCATTGATCCAAAGAATGTATATTACCATCAAACCAAACAACACCAAGACTTGGAACCAAATTCCTTTTACCCACACTTTCCATTAGACAAACCAACACCCGCACTGGACTACGAGCATTAGATGCACTCGTATTCTTCAACACACCAACACCATTCCCAATCTTCACTCCTTTAGCAACATTAGGAAACCTCATGGCCATATTCAAATGAATTCATCCCTCAAATTTTGCATTGAGGCTACCAAAGGCAATACCACCCCTAATCCAAATAGAGCAATTTCTAGTTTCATGATTCAAATGACCATAACTATAACAAAATCATAGCCACCTTTCATACTTAATCTCTATCGACACCGCCTACTTCAAAGGTCGAGGAATCCCTATATCAAGAATCAACAACTTATCCAACAAGAACTCAACCCTAACCCTAACAACTCTTACTTAACTACTCTCCAATGAAAAATTACCAATATCTAGAATACACCTCCAATCAAGAGGCATATTGTGCAACTAAATCTAAATAGGCGTTGACACAAATTGGAGCTTAGATGGAGACATACTTGGTTTCATCCTCTAGAACACCATAAAATCATTCTTAAAATTCCACAGTGCACAACAAGGCACATGTTCCAAATCAACCACTTCATCAAAGTATATCAAAACATTACTACGATCAAACACTTTGAGGTCCTATCCTCCACAAGCTATCCAATGTCTATGATGGACGTGAAACAAAGCATTTGGATCAAATACTCTTCTTGAAACCAATCGAACACCTAGCGCCAACTCAAGATTATCTTCAACCTCCTCAATCAAGTCATCGAGATCCACAATCAGATCCAAATCCTCAACAGCATTAGTCACATCTTCCATCGTGTGAGTCAAAAATGAAGGACTAAAACCCTTCAAGGTTTTGTGATGGATGAAATCTTAATGCCTCGTTATAACTATATAGATAAGTCCTCTTCATTCTAACCTAGAAAAATTGTCATAAGACTCATCCATTATAGTTGTTTCTCACAAGAGTTAATAAAGGGATTATCCAACCTTGTCAAATTTCTATCTCTAAATATTGATTTCCTTGTGTTAGATTTAACCAAGTTAAAGAATCATGACTTCATCATGTATGTTTTTATTCTCAATTTGTAATCTAATACATCAATAAAATAAAATCCTACTATACTATTATTTAACATATTATGCACTAATGTTCAAAGAAATACTAGGCCTCATATCATTTCCTAAGATTTATAGAGGGGGGGGGGGGGGGGAATCCTTCATGTAATTAGGGGTGATAGCTGTATTATATTGTTATATTGAGTTCATATTTATATGCTAGTTAACATATAAAAATTTGGACTTTTTTTTCAAGTAAATTATTTATGATAGTAATGAACAATAAAAGCTTTAAATTTATAAAATAAATAGTTTTTCTATAATAATATAAAATAAATAGTTATAATTTTACTCCTTACATGTTTGGTCGTATCATAGTCATGTTATTTTTCGTGTCGGTTAGTATTGCAATCAATATGTTTCTCTCAGTTTCTAATCAGAAAGCAAAGAGCCTCTTAAATATTGATGATGCCTCTAAAGATCTTTAACATTTCAAAACATCATCCATATTTAAACGGACTTTATCAAAATATATACCTAGTTTTTTCTAACAGACAAATATAGCAAAGTTAATTAGCTATTGTACTTTGAACACTTATGTTCAATAATATTTTTCGTGATAGTTTGGTCATCAGATTTGAAAACTAACAATTTAGTTTTAATTGTCAATTTTTTTTTTTCAACTACATTTTAAAAACAGAAAATTTTAACATAAATAATTACTGAAGTATTTTTTTTTAAATAAAAAATAAAAAAAATCTATTATTTAAACTTGTACTTTTACTTTTTCAAAGCTAGTGATTAAATTGTCACAAAAAAACTATTGAATTTAAGTGATGCATTCTTAAAAAGGTAGTGGATCTTTTCTAGTGAATTGTATTTTCTAATTGCAATTTTTAAATTCAAAGGTATATATTAAAAGTTTTTTCTTATTTCATAAAACAATAAAAAAGAGAGAGTAGGAGATGATATAATACATACCTTAGGCATTAGGAATGTTCATTGAATAACACAAATACAAGAGTTTCTTACTCCCTCAAGTTCCCCATCTTCCGATACACTAACAACATTATGACAAGGAAAGAAATAATTAAGAGAAGCTTCAATTCAACTTAATATATTATAGCTTTTTAATACAATAAGTAACTAATCAACATGCATTTATGAAAGACTAGCTATCATTTATACTACTAGTATCACACGTATCATTGAATTGGTTCATAGGTTAACCAATTGACCCTACTAAATAGAAAGCCCTCTTGAAATTGATGTTTTAACTACTTCTACCCTACAAATAACATGATTGTAATATTTTTCTTATTAACACATAAAATGGTTTTCCCAATTTTTTTAAGATCAAAGGTACGACAAAAGTGCATCTCATATCATTTTATTTTTTGCAAATTAAACATACTATTTACATTTCTTTACTTATTATTTATTACATTTTTTTTTTTTTTTTTGTAATTTTAGGTTATTTTAGTTACGTTACTTTCTACTTTCTCAACTTTTGTCAATTTTGTAACATTTTTTTCCTCAAATATCTACCAACTCAATGCTAGTAAGTTTCAAATTTGTTCTACATAAGTTTTTTCTCCCAAAAAAAAAAAAACCCAGAAACCAAAAATAACAAAATGTGACTAAAATATTTAATAATATAACAATAATATGATTTAAGTGAACCAGTTAAAAATATCGTGACTAATTTATTTAATTCGTGAAAGTAAGGTGATGCTACCTCGGATTTTTAGTAAAGTACACAACCTTACCAACAGATTGTGCAGGCATGGCAAAAGTTTTTCCTAATTATATGCAAAGAAAAACAAAAATGATTAGTTTTTGGTTTTTTTTTTTTTTTTTTTTACCTTGGTTCAAACTCTTGAACATGAGCTATGTCTTTTCCATGAGCATCAGGCCAACTAACTTTCCTCTTTTCTGTCTTTAATTGAGTGTTTTCTGAAGCTGTTTTCTTGAGATTACTCTTGAGATTGAAGTGTTGATTTTGAGATCCATTAGACCCACTACTCCTACAATTGTTTCCACAATTACTCTTATCAAAACCTTTTGTTTCTTTATTAGTATCAGCAGCTTCTTCAATGAACAGAGTAGTCTTATTTTCTAGAGGAGATTGCTTCTTGCTAGAGTTGTTGTTATTGATACTTGGTCTGTTATTTTCTTCAATTTTGTTGTTAAAGCCTCTTGATGGTACATAGCAAGAGCACACTAGAGCAGTGCACTTGTTCTGCGCCAACGCCGCCAGGAGTACAGACAACAAGGGTATAACTTCCTCTACTCAATTCTATGCATCAAAACTATGAAGAAGAAAAAAAAGCATTGGAGAGCTATGTGGGGGAACAAGGTTTGCTTCAGATCAAACAAAATGAAATATTGGAAAGACAGGACAGAGACTGAAGTAGATGTGCCGTATTATTATTAGGGGACTGTTGCTTAGATGAGCCCAAGCGTGCTTTTATTTTAATCCACTCAATTAATTTCCAACATATGTCCAAAAAATATATGCCATTTCTTAAATAACCTTTTAATAATTGAGTGCCTAATGTTTCAAAGTTTAACAAGTTTAGTCCAATATATCAATTGATATCGTAGTACAATCATATATATTTCTCATAGGTATTGTGAGCATGAATATGAAACCTACTATTGTATACGTGTGTGAGTATAAATGTTATTTAAAAAAATAAAAAACAAGTTTACTCTAATATTTTATTTTTTTGTCAATTGATTTATTATCGTTATGCTTAATTATCAATTGATTAAAAGATTGTTGATCAAATTATAAATTATGACATAAATTAGAGACCAAATTATATATTCAATCGAACTAAATTATATAAAACTTCAATTAATGTCATAGCTAAGTGTAGCATGAATAAACTAATTTGATGGAAATTGAAACTTTGGACTAGATAAATTTAATTTAAAAATGCTAAGAACTCAATTGTATAAGTTAGAAGATGAGGGTTTAAATTTTAATATCTTAAATAGGTTAGGACTAAATGATTATATAATATTGAGTAAGTTTTCATAATAGTCCTTTATATCAGAATATTTGTATCAATTAATTTTTTACCATATAAAATATGTCATTTAATTTCTTACTTTTTGTAAAAGGTACCAAATGAGAGCAAATTTTACTATTTATTAAATATTTTAATATTTTTTATTATAAAAGTACCATATGCAACAATATGCATTGCATATGGTTTATTAATAAGGTGTAGCTATGGTCATTTAATTTTTTTCCCTCCTACTTTTTTTTTTTTTTTTTTTTGGCACCAAAATGAAGTCTTCATTAAGAATGAGAGGGGGCAAAAAAAAAAAAAAATTATTTTTTCCACTTTTTTCATATGTAGCAACAGCCAAGTTGTTACTCCTTGCCATGTCATACTCCACAGGCATCCAATCGCCGGCACCCACCACTACTCCACAGCCCTTCAGCCACCAATCCACACCTCTGCTACCACAATTCGCCCCGCTATCTTTTTTTTTTTTTTTTTGAAACTCTTTGCAAAAATGAAAAGTAAAATAAAAAACAAGTAAATAATATTTTTGTTATTAGAGGCTTAAATAAAAAATAATAATTTTTGTCCTTCTTTGACATTTTTTTACAAAAGTAATAGACTAAATGACACCTTTTTTTATAAAGGGGCTAAATAACTTATTTAGCCGAGACTTATATAACATTTTTTTCTATATTCTACTTAGGGATGTACTTGATATATAAGCTTTCAAAAATATTCTCCTTTTTTTTTATTTTACTTATGTTTAAAAGCATAGAGGTCATCGTTAGAACTCTAGCAACTCCAAAAGATGGCCACCAAAACACCGATAAATTGCTATGCCTCTAATAAAAGTTTTAGATCGTGAATATTAGATACTAACTTTGTACATGTGTTTAAATAAAATTAATTTTTGAACACATTTAAATTTGAGTATAAATTAATTAAGGTAAAAATAAAAAACTAGCATAGATATCTAGAATAGGGATATTGCATGCTATATTATTATTATTTTGAAATATAGAGGTAATTGACATATAACCTAATTACGGATTTAGGGGATAATGGGTTATTTCCAATTTTGTAAGCTTTTAGGTTGGATATAGAAAGAGGTAGAATGATGTTAATGGCTCTTCCACTAAGGCTTGTTTGCTTTTTCTCTTTATCTTAGGCATTCATTAGAAGTGTGGGAAATGGAAGAAACAAAAGGAGACAGAGTGCAGAGTGCTCTTTATCTTTTGACTGTTTATTGGTTTGCATTCATTGTTTGCTCTCACACTACAAAAGCCTCTCAAATATAGGAATCCCATCTTTTCTGATTTGTTTGTTTTCTTTATTTCCCATGAGCTTTTAACAAAAGTTGGTGAATAGTGGGCAGTTTTTGCTCAAGTAAAAAGGAACAGAAAGGGAATTTATATTTGCTTTGTTTTTGTTGAATAAAGAACTCATCTAGAGCACTAATAAAAGGACAAAAGTATATTGTCCTTATTCTTCACTAATACAAGTGTTACAGCAGATTTGTAAAGGAAATCTTATAATGTTTTGAAAGTTTATACATAATGTTACTAGCTAATTTGATATCAGTGTTAATCTATTGTGGGATAATTGTGCTTTCTTGTCATCCTTATTCATCATTATTCAAAATAAGTTTCTGAAAATTATAGATATTTCACTAAAACTCAAATTTGAAAAATATAATAATAATAATATCATTTGTTCGTGTAAAATTTATAATACATATTCAAAACATAAGAATGTGTTTGTTAAAGGATTTTGATTTCTTTTTTTTTTTTAGTGATTTTTTAATATGTATATTTGATAACGAATTGAATTTTACTTTTACAATTTTAAGAAATAAAAAAAAAATGGGAGGTGATTCATAAATTTTTAAAAATAAAAATTTTGAATCTGATTTTTTTTTCTTTTTCACTAAGCATTTTTTGTAGAGAGCAAATCAAGTATTATGAATTTTTTATGTATAAATATTGGAATAAAATAATTAAAAATCTTAAAATTTGTAAATAATAACAAAAAAACTTCTTTAATTTTTAAATTTTTTAAAATAAATCAGAAAATAAATAGCATTATCAAATAACTTGATTTTTGATTTTTTTTCTTGAAAATCATGCACCAAATATAAATTGTTATCGAACATATTAATGATTATTTTTTTAAAAAAAATTCAGAAGTCATAAAGTTAATTATTTAATTATAAATTATAATTAAAATTTTTATCAAATATAACTTAAATAAAAACAAATTACACACAAGGAGAAAAATTGCTATGTTATGACTATCACCAATTCATCATAAGTTTCTTCATCTTCACATCCTTTATTATCTTTATGCCAATCCTGACTAGATATGTAAAAGAAACTCCATATTAAACAAAATATTTATATCTGGATAAATATTTGCATATCTAAAAATTATAGAAATATATACTTTCCTATTAGAAGTCACCGTACTCAAACAAAAATTTAAATAAAATACACTAAATTTAATAAATAAATAAAAAAAATAACACTTTTTAAAACTTGTAATAATAAAAATAACATCTTTTGTGTTTAAATTTATAATTTTACAATTAAAAAAATAATTGATACATTCGTTTTTCTTTGAACATCTTTTCAATTAAAATTAAACGACGATAATTTAGACACATTTAATATTATATATTTAAATTAAACGTTCAATATTATTAAAATATTAATTTTATTATTATAAATATTAAAACTGTAATTTTTGATAATTTTTTAATTTAATATACATAGAGTTAAATCTAAAAAAGGTAAACCACCGACCCCCCTCCAATAAAGAAAAAGCCAAACGAGTAAAGAGAACACAGAAAATTAGTTTAGAGAAAAGAAATAGTATATAAATAATTAGTAAATTATATTAAATAAATTAAATATAATTATATTATTAAATTATATTATAATTAATTTATATAATATTTAATAAAAAATTATATAATATATTTAGGTTAAATTGATATATATTTTATTAAAATAATTTATATTTAAAATTATTTTTTATTTATAAAATTTATTTAAATTAATACTTAATTTATTTTTATATTTTTATTAAATTTTAAAAACATTAATTTTAATTTGTGATAAACAAAATTAATACATATAATTTTATCTAATACGGTTTAGGCCTACATTTTAAATAGTATAAAATTTCTATATAACAGTATTATTTTTATATTGTACGATATTAATTAATTTTATAATTAAATATATAACTGTACATAAATTATATAATTAAAATATTTAATATAACGTAACAAACATACTGACTAATACACCCACTGAAGAGAGAGCTCTCCCTTAAGGAGGTCCCTCCCTGGCAAATGCAGCAGAGAGTTGAAGATGAAGACGCAATAGTGGAGAGGCGGAGAGAACGAGGCTTTTCCATCATGGAAATTTAAAAGTAATTTCTAACAATTTAAAAATTAATTTTAAAAACGAAAACAATATTTTTTTTTTAAATTGCTTCAAAGTGCTCTTTACAAGATCTCAAAAGTACAAATAAACTTATTAATTATATAAACTGAAAATTTATACATCGGTCATGTATCAATATTAACGTAGTTGTTACATGTAAATTATAGTATTTATAAGTATACGAATCATTTATAGCAAGTAATAAATAAATTTTTAAGGTTGATCTTTCAAGAAATTACAGTGATTCTAAATAACATTTTCTTGACTTCTCTAGAGTTGTAAAGCAAGTAAATTACTAATTAATTAAAATTCTAGAACTACTAAAACTCTAAATAATTAGACTCTTAAAACAACTAAAATTGTAAATAATTATAATCCTAAAATTAATAAAATTGTAAGTAATTAAAATTGTAAATGAAATTGGACAATAGAACAAGATCAATGGTAGAAAATAAAACAATATTCCGAACTTAAACTAGCTCAAAAAGGTTGATAAATATCAATGAAGGATATATGGACGTTTAGCTTGGTTGACTGTGCTTGCATTGAAATATTATGGTGAATTAACATGAATGTTCTAATAAATAAAGATTGCTGGTTTTTCTTTTGTTTATAAAAATTCCTACGATCGGGTAATTTTTTTTTGTTAATTTACTAATCAATATCCTACGATCGGGTATATTAAATAGCAAACAAATTATGCACAATGAAAAAATATGTCAATCATATCAATGTCATGGCTAGGTCATCAATTTGAAGTTTTGATTAAGTTTTTCAAAATATAGTCAAGTGGCGTTCCTAAAATTAAAACTCTAAGATTATTCAATCCATTTATGAACCTCAAATTAGCTAATGAGTATTCACAAATAAACATTTAAACAAATTCTTAATCAAATGACAATTTTATTTATTTAAGCAATAAAAATATTCACCATAACAAATCTAGCAAATATGGGTTGTACATAATTGGGAATTTCCAAAAATACACGTGTGCCACGGCACAACTTTTTATCCGCCACGGCACAAGCCAAAAAATTGCCCCATACAAAAATCCAAGAGCATTACGCCATAGCACACAAAAACCTCCGCCGCAGCACAATCTAATTACGTAACCCTTACAAATTGGTTAATTTCTGATGTAAGATTTACATGTCTTGGCCTTTTTGCTCCTAAGTTGCTATTTGAGTGTTTGAAATGTCTCACATTCGTATGCTTATATTGTTCATCTCCTTTAAAGATAAAAATACCTGAAATACATAAAAATATACCGTGATTTTAAATTGATAGATTTATGCAAATAGTTATAATCAAATTTATTTATCATAATTAAGCACAATAAATTATAAAATATTAGTACTTTTTAAACACTCATTAAATTTTCTATACCAATGATTATTTAGAAATACAATTCAAATGTGTAAAAGAAAGAAAAAGTGGTGTCATTTTTAAGTATTGCTTATTAACTATTTTCATAATTGTAGCATGTCCTTGGTTCTTGACGAACAAATAATTCCTAGTAGAAACTCCTAATTTAATTAATTTTTATTTGAATAAAAAATGAAACACCATATAGTTAGGTCATGTTTACTAAAGGAGAATTGGAATCAAGAAAAGAGAATGATTTCCATTCATGTTGTTTACTTCCTAAATTGCACGAGTAATAGGATTGAGGTTATTTCCATGTTACTATTCTCATTCTCTTCTAGACTCAAATTCATTACCAACTTCAACCCTATTATTGATTCCCTTTCCTTACCAAAACCATTTTATTATTATTTTGTGTTTTAAAGTTTGACAAAATATACTTATTCAAATTTAATAATTATGAAAATAAGTTGTAATGAATTCTTTTAAATATTACATTACACACATATATTATTTTATTATTTATATACGATACTTAGTTTAATTAACCAATTTTTTAATATTTTATTTTATTTTATTTATTCACTATACTCCATTACTTATATATTATAAATAAATAAAAAATCAAAATTTTAAAATACAAAGGTATATTATATTTTATTAAAAATTTATTATAGTATCTATGTAAAATAGAATATTCTTAATTTTTTTCAATATATGAAAGAAGAAAAAAAAACTAATATTAGAAGGGCAATTTGGTAAAGTTACATCTCCCATTCAGATTCAACATATTTACTTTCTAGAATATGTTTTCTGATTATTTTGATTCGAGAAAAGAATTAATAACCAAGATCAAAATCATAATACATAATTTATTCTATTTTATTCTAATTTATCCAAATTTTGATTCTATTTCAATTACGAATTAATAAACACGCTATTACCCCTAAACTATTTGCCAATGTGGCGGTGGGCATGTACAAGCAAAATATCTGGCTGTTTATTAACCTCCAAAGGTAGATAGTTTCTTATATATGTGTGAGTGGATTGAGAACATTTTATTTCGGCAATAATTTGGTGTAGCTTTAAAGTATCTAAAAGAGCATTTGCATTTGCATTTGCATTTTGGAATCTGGTAGTGGGATGTGCATGCTTGATGCTCAAAATGCGACGCACGCGCACTTCTTTAATATATGTTAGTATGTTAGTATGAAGTGACGTCAAAGTTTATGATGCTGTTATTTGGTAACGTTTCAAGCTGGATAAGTTATGATTTCCACGCGCTGTAAGATATGTAATTCAGTATGACATGGTTAAAAAGCTTCATTATTTTTTAGTGATGCAAGACAAGAGTGGCTCACAATCCGAACGAACAATTTCGATATCCATAAAAATTTATATTATATAACATACACATAAATAATATATGAATAATAATATCAAAACATAAGTAAAATATTTATTTAACAAATATAAATATAAATTATATAACATAATTTTAAATACATTAAATTATATGTAATATAAATATACGTAAGTATTTAACTAAAATAACTTTTTTTGACTGTGTTAAATCCTTGAGTTGTAAAAATATCAATATCAATATCAATATCAATAGAGACAAAATAATTATATCATGATATTAATGAAAAAAAAAATGATTTTATTTGTAATTATTAATGCGTCATGTATAAGTTGCGTCATCTCTCCCAACAGTGTCTTTATATAAAAAAAAAAAATTTAGATTAATTTAATTACGGCAATACCAAGATTTTCATCCGAAAATGAATGTCAACTTACCCACATGAAAATTCATAATGTGTAGTTTCATGCTCTAGTAGATATTGTATAGATTGTATAGTTGAATCATCACAACTACCGGTAGTAATGCTTATAGATGAAAATTGATTAGATAAATACTCCAATTACTAACAAAAAAAAATAAAAATTACGCTACCACATGGGAAAGTTGCTGCATATTGAGTTTTTTTATATACATTTTAACTGATATTTTACCAATATTATTGAAATTTTCGACAATATTAAAGAAAATAACAAAGCAAAAGTATTAAAATTGATATTATAACATTTTTACCAATATTAATGATATTTTAGATGAAATTAATTTCTATACTATATCGATATCCAAACTGTAATTTTAACAAAATTTTGATGGATATATTGGAATATTTCCCAACTTTTTCATTTGTGCTCACAACTATAAAATAATAAGAAAAATTATAAAATTAACACTTAAAGCATATAACAATAAAAGTAATATCTCTTAACATTAATTCTTGATAATCGGAGAAAAAGTTATCTCTAATAGAAGTTTGTTCTCTCTTCGGATAGGTTTATTTTATTTCTTTACTTTTTGTTGAGATTTAATAAACTCACTGTAGTTTATGGTGTATCGGCCTAGATTTTAATTTAGATAGATTTATTTTTCGTATAGACTTATTCTATGCAATTTTTGTCATATTTTACTAGTTTTTAGCATATTTTTTAATTTAGACTTAGATTTAGATTTGTTAATTTTTTTATTAGAGTTATTGCTATTTTAGAGACTAAAGATATGAATTCAAGTAAATTGGTTAAAGATATGAAAGCATTGTTAGGAGTAATCTAGGTAAAAAAAAAATGGAAGCCCAAACAATGTGATTAATGTCAACGCTATCACCATAACGATGAAAAACTATGCTTGCGCCATTTGTCAACTTTAATTTATTTGTGTCTTGTAAATGAATTCTTTGATATACTATAATTTTAATAAATGAATGCAAATTTATTATTCTCAAAACATTAATTCGTATTCTTCCAATTAAAGATAAGAATTTTATTTTTTTGGTTATTAGGATTTTAATTATGTTATTTTAGATAATTTTTTAAAATATTATTTATTAATCCTATACTTAATTATTTACTACAATGTGATGCTTGTTAATTGAGACCGGGTCTCACACGGTTAGGAAAAATACAAAGGAAAACTAGACATTTTTCTTCTTTTCACAACAACAAGATAGTGAGAAAATAGAGCTAACAGAATAGATAAATAATATAAAATTTAGAGAGTATTTTATTTTATTTTTTTGGCAATTTCCTATAAAGAAATTCACTTGTGCGAAGTCATACTACAACGTTTTTCCTCCATTCTATATTTATTTTTTTATAACAGTTGAACTTTATTGTTATTAAAAAATAAGTGACTAATTTTTAAGGTTTTTTTTTTTTTCCTTTTTTTTTTTCGAATCTTTTACAGTTTATTCGAATTAAAACAATTTCTACATAAAAAATTGCAAAAAAAAAATTAAATTAAATTATAAAATAAATAAGAGGTTGGGAGAAAGAGGCTCTACTGTTTGAAATAGTTCAAATAGTAGGGAAAATGGCAAACGATAGACTAGCAAAGGAAATGGAATAATCATAAATAGACTTGGACTTTTTTTATTTTATTGTGAAAGAAATAGATAGACTTGGACTTTATAGTTGATTGGTTGAGGAAACACCGACGAAATATCTGATGATTGTACTTTTGGTTGTGAGTTGTGACTTTTACAGTTGTTTTAAATTTTAAGTTACAAAATTTTGAAATAACTTTAATGTGTTTTGTAACACATAAGATCGCACATCAATAGTGTTAGGAGCTATTTTAATCCCCCTTAAACTACCTTCAATTCACCTATAAAACTAATAAGTTCGAAAGAAAAAAAGCAAAAAACTTAAGCTACTTTTCTCCCCCCATTTTAGCAATTCCTTGTACATTGGTGATACACATATTAGTACATTACTGATGAAGCTAAATTTGGAGAAGATAATTAATAAGCAAAATGGTAAATCCAATTTGACATTATTGAGTTAAATTTTGCATGACACCACAGAAAGAGTTTAGACATACACGTATGGTATGAATGAGATCAATTTAGGCAATTGGGGATTAGAAAAATACCATCATTATGTGCTAATGATCTTTGTCGATAACTAACATCTTCTTTGAGAAAACTAGAATTGATTCAATTAAACAACATGACACGTAACCTAATAAGTTACCATAAATCCTTAATAGATGACCAAGTTGCCTAATTAACAGATTAAAAGTAAAGCCAAGCACCTAGTACAAGATTGGAGACCCATAAAAGCACTTCTAGATCCAAAGTATTGCCATCTTGTGAAGCTTTATGATACAATATGTTGAATGTTACTACCACCTTGTTGAAGCCGTGACTCTAAAAATAGTCTTACAGTTGAGTAAATTAGAGAAGGTTCTGCCATTGCTCCATTCCCATAATCGCCACATGCTAGCCTTTTCGTAACAGGTGGGATAAGTGATATTCCAAGCTCATCAATGGACATTATATGTCGTTCAGTGAAAGGATTGTTCCACATGAAGGTGTTCATGGCTGGAGCAACAAATAATGGCTTGCTGTAGTCCCATGCGCGCACAATGCAGGTTAATAAGTTGTCGCACAATCCACCAGCAATCTGAGGTAGAATATGCAACAATTATTAATAAATAAATAAAGGACCAGATCAAAGTATAAAAAATGGAAGCAAATAAAGGCAACAGAGAATATCCTGCAGCATATAAACTCAAGTCATCTCAAGACTGTTTATAAACTCAAGGTATCATAAACAACACATCATGCACATGCAGTTTGCAGTTTAGAGGAATAGATAATACATGATTACTCAACCTTGCAACTTTTTTCAAGATAATTTCAGTGTCTTCTTTTTTGCTAGTAAGATAATTTCCGTGTCTTAGACAAAGAAAAGATGCACATTTATTGCTTTCAACCTAGTTAAAAAAAAAAGTAAAAAAAACACTAGTTCAACCGGAGAACAGGCTTTCAAGACTGCTAAATTTGTATTACCTTGCCTAGTGTATTTGCTGACAATGGAGCAATAACCATGATATCAGCCCATCGACGCAGCTCAATGTGAAGCACACTGTCACCTATTTTGTTCCAACTGGACCATTCATCCTCATCAGTGTAAAGAATTACATCCTTGGGAAGTGATGCTCTGTCAATGAAATGCAAAGCCGCTCTCGTGGCAACAGCTCTTACTTCTGCCCATTCTGAGAAAGAATGACAGAGATTACCAAACTTTATAGAAGCTACACTTCCACTGGCAGCAAGTAAAATCCGGGGCTTTCTTGGCGCACCACTTACATGCATTGCCTCTCTTTCAGGACTTACTGGTTCTGAGCATGCCATAACCTGTACAGGGGGAGAGGTAGAGACGTGGAAAGTAGTCAAATAAAGTCAAATTAATGAATTTTGTTCCATCCACATGAACCCGTGAACAGAAGATGGAAGTATGTTCATCTAAAGCTCATTGAACAAAGTAAAAGGATTAGAACACTGTCCAAACTAGGTAATAAAGCATAATATTACCAACTAACTGTCTATTGGCTTTAAAAAATCATAATTCATAGTCAAAATAAGTCAAACAAATAAAGCAAGATTAAGTCCCATACTGTTGGGTAGAAATAAAAACAAGTACATGTGAAACCATTTGATTAGTCCACTACAGCTGGAAAAAAGTTAAATAATATAATAAGCACACAGTTAAATAAATCTCTACATTAAATAGAGCGTATTAATAGTAAAATATTTATATTATTATTAAATAATATAAATACTAATTAATACGGCTTATTTACGAAAATGTCATCTGTCACATTCCCTATAAATAAGGCCTCACAATTGAAAAATGTACCTGCATAGCTCCTACTCAACCAGTAAAACTTCTCTCTGAACTTACAATTCATATTGGTATTTGACTTAAGCATCAGGAATCATACAATACTCTACGGTGTCGTGCCTTTTGATGTGATTTGCTAGTGACATGCAGGTCGATGTGGAAGAAAACAAAGACTGGACATAAATCTAATCCAACATCTTGCGCTGTCTTTGGGAACGATAAATTTGATTTTGGATTGATTAAACAAGCAAAAAACTCGAGAACATTCATTGTGTTCTTTGCGTTCTTCATCACATTCTTGATCCGTTTTTAGCAAAAAATGAGTTCTCAAGACTCTCCTCCTTTCCCAAGGGATTAGAACCATACTGAAGTCTAGGTAAGCGATTCACGATCACCTAAGAAGACCAAAAGGAAAAAATAAGAAACCAACCTTAGGACAAAAGTTGAGCAGACTAGAAAACATGATGACCAAATTCATGAAATTCCATAACTTTTCCTAAGGGCAACCTACTCAATAGCATCATCACTACCACTGGGCCCCCCAAGGATTTAATGCCTAGAACAACCGTCAACAGGCACCCAGCATCACCCAAAACTCTAAAGAACCAGTCCACGGTAGGTTAGGCCCTTATGATCAACGGCCTAGCCGATGGCAACCAACTTGGCCCAAAGAGCCAACACACTGAACATAGAGACTTAAGCAATCACCTTGAGTCAAAGCGTCGCGCATGCTCTATTAGGAAATCTACACTAACGAAGCTGCTGACTCTACCCATGCAAAATCAAAGGGTCCAATGGTGGGCAATCATTCTCCTCTAACCCCACCCATGGGGGACTTGGAGTTTAGGCAACGTAAAATGGAGCAGAGGTTGAATAGCGAGAGACATGAGCAAGATCTAACAAACTTAACTCAAGTCCCATTCACCTCAAAAGTCTTATCAACTCCCTTCGGGGAAAAGTTCAAGGTAGCAAAACATTGTGGTTTATAATGGATCCTTTGATCCGTTAGACTACCTTGACTTGTTCAGAGATTAGGTCAACCTCTACGCTCACAATGACGCTATCAGTTGTAGAGCACTCCCCACGACACTGGTGGGCAAAGCCAGAGTCTGGTAAAGAACCCTCAAACCAAGATCCATTGAAAACTTTACAGAGTTTGCAAGTCATTCTCAATCACTTCTCAACAAAGAGGAGGCTACTTAAAACTCTGACTCATTTGATGGAAGTGATACAGAGAAAAGGTGAGTCTCTTAAGGATTTATTCGCCCGCTTCAGTAATGAGAAGATATAGATTGAAGATTGCCCCCGACTCACTTGCTGTCAACGCCATTCCTTCGGTGCTTACAAATGTGTTCCTTCTGGAACAAGTTGGCAAGAAAACTACCTAGCCTCATAACCAAAATGGTGGCGACGGCTATAACAATTAAAGATATGGCAAGCCACCACAGAGAAGGTAACAAAGTTCCACCCTCAAAAGTGAAAGATTGAAGAAGAGTCCAGAAGCTCAAAGGGCAAAAAGTGAAGCAAAGATTCAGGAATAAAGTGGCTCCAAAGTCAAGACGCCTACCACCGGGGTCTAACTTTAAGAAGTATGTTCACCTCAACACCTCCAGGGAACAAATGCTGATGCAAGTACAAGATTCAAGAATCCTTCGTCCCCCCAGAAAAATCAAAGGGACTCCAGCAAAGCAAAACCAGGACTTATACTGCAAATTCCACCAAGAGTATGGACACCGCACTGAGGATTGCTGGGAACTCAAAAAAGTAATTGAGTACTGGATCAAAAAAGCCTTCCTCAAGGATTTTGTTCTAGCAAAGGAAGACAATCACTTCGTCAGTAGGACACCGAACAAAGGAGTGTAGACCCTTAGCTCCCAATGAAGTTTGCACAATTCTAGGAGGATCAATCGATGGACAATAATACTAGGAAGGCTCATGTCAATGGCTCCTAACAAGCTAGGAAGTCTACAACATCATACAAACCCTTGAAAATGGGAAGGAGCCAAGGTTGGCAAATGAAGAATTGGTCTTCACAGAAAAGGAAGTTGGGCAGCTGGTGCACCCACATTTTGATGCACTAGTCATAACTATACAAATCGCCAACAACAAGATCCATAAGTTGTTGGTTGACACTACAGTGAACATTCTTTTCAAGAATGCTTGAAAACTGATGAAACTCCAACATCCTCTCCGCCCTGTGGGCACTCCACCCTATGGCTTCACAGGAAAGCCCCTCACTCCCATAGGGAAGTGTCAACTTACCACTAACAATTGGGGAGGGTCGTACCACAAGAACCTTGATGGTCAATTTCTTGGTGATAGAATCCCCCTTAGCATACAACGACATCCTGGGACAACAATTCCTACATGCTATTAGGGCAGAATCCTTCAACTTACCATCCGACCCTAAAGTTCCATACTAATATGGGAGTGGGAATGGTCCTTGAAGAACAAAAGGTGGCTCGAGATTGTTATTATGTAGGGATCCGCCAAGGCCAAAAGATGTGGGCAAACATTAGCGAGAAGCATGGTCATGAAAACTTATGTACTTTTTTCTTTTTCTTGGTTGTAATTTACTTTACATTGTGTTTGGTTACGTCCTGCGCAACCATGTCAACACCAACACCAACAAATAAAAAAAAAAGAACCAAAAATGAATAAGAGTTATGTAACCATTTTTGGCACCAACATTGTACTTTACATTTCTATAAGCAGTAATCACTCTATAGCTCATTGGACAAGGCATTCACCTTGAACCCCATAATAACAAGTCACCAACAAACTTGGCTAATCTTAGCCTGGCACCCATAAGGCCTACTATATCTAGAGAGCCCCCAAACTTCATAGCCTGCTCTAGCCTTAGCTTAAGATCCAGGCGCTACAAAATTGAATGAGCATCAACAACTCATTCCTTAACTACTACTCTATACTAGCACGAGTCATGGCCCTCTTCGAGATCTGATAGTTAGAATCAGTCAAGCGTCATGATTAAGAAGCTTTGCTACATAGAGTTCAAGTTTGAACTTGGGACAAACTTACGGAGTGAGCAGAGTCATGCCCCTCTCATCCCAAGAACACCCAAGGCTCACCACTTGGAACCAATAGTAATTGCAACCGACCTATCCAAGCATTGATCTGGAAGGCTTACTTTCTGTAGGATCATGCACCAAACTTAAACACGTACTGAGACAAGAAGGAAAACAACCTTTCTCCAAACTGTGTAGATAGCCTAGGATAAGAATTGAGGCACCATAACCCTGCTATCATACTTGGATACAGTAAGAACTCCTACACAGGACCAAGTCATGAGCAAGGTCTTACCCAAGAAGCTCGGCACCCCCATGCCTCATGACATCGTATGTCTTAATGGAACTTGTGCCAGATACCTAGAACTGGTACCCATGATCTAGGATCCAATCAACAGTCAACTAAAATCTCAATGTATCGAACCTTGCAAGGAACCAATACAAGACTCATGCCCATTAACACCTGTGACACGCTCATCCAAAATTAAGACTTAGTTGGATTCCATAGGTAATCAGTTAGAATATAAGTTATAATATTTCCTTATTATCATTATTCTGTAAATATATTGTATTTATTATCTTTCCTTAATTGAGATTAATATGTGTGTATATATAACCTATTAGGTTAATGAGAAAACATACAATTTTGATTTCTAAAGTTAATTTAATCAACCAAGTTCTTTGGACAACCTCACAACATATTTTTGCTGGGCATGGAGCAGAAGAAAAACACACTCTATAAAGTCATGCTTGGACCACTCGACACGTAGTGCCAAACCAAGCATCAAGCCAGTAGATACTATAACTTTTCAAAAAACCAACACGTGAAGAAGTTCCCAGGATTGAGACTTAGGCCTCATATAACCCCACACCATGCTTGAAAACAACTTAGGAACAAGTGCTGGTAAAGTCTTACCCAAGAACAGGGCACCCCACCTAACCAAGTCATTATCTTAACGGAACTTGTGTTGTACAAGATCAATGCGAGCTCAAACCCGCTTATGCATCTGCAACACTCTGATCAGTAAGAGAAGTCTAGTGAGAAAACGATACGAAAGTTGGCACCTACGACGACTATCTCAAGATTACGACATTAGTCTGTGTCTAGACAATTACTCATTTGCATAGTTGGGAACTTATATTAGGGCCAAGGCACATGCACTGGATACTCGGACCACTGTAACTAAGGGCTTGCATTTGCTTCCCTAGGAAAGGACAGAGCCCACTTCTAAAGGATCTAGACTCTAAACATCGACTGTTGCTACATTCAAGAAGCATGCCAAGCAAAGGGCTAGGAGGGCAGATCAGATAATTTTTTCAGGTCTGATTCTAGAACTTCAATAGTAAGTATGGGTCTCTATTGTATCTTACCGTATACATTTTGTTTTGGACTGTGAATGATGATTTTCTAAAGCCAGTAGATAGGTGGGCGGTGATATTGTGCTTTATTACCTAGTTTAGACTTGTGAAATGGAGATTATGCAGTGTTGTAATCCGTTTACTTCGTTCCATGAGCTTAGATCAACAGACTTGTCTCTTTCATTTTTTTAAAGGTAATTAGGGTCTAATTATAGGAATCTAGAACTTCATTAGCGAGTGTTGGGTTAGATTTCTGTCCAGCCTACATTTCTCTCCAAATCGACTTGCACGTCACTAGCAAACCACGTCAGAAATGTGTCGTATCCTCACTAATGCTTAAATCAGATATTGACAATAACTAAATTCAAAGAGGAGTTTTAGTGGTTGAGTATGAGCTATACACGTACCTTTTTTCAATTATGAGGCTCTATTTATAGGGAATGAGATGGATAATATTTTTGTAAATAAGCTGTGTTAATTAATATTTATATTGTTTAACAATAATATAAATATACTACCATCAATACGCCCTATTTATTAAAGATTTACCTAACTGTGCACTAACTGTACCATTTGACTTTATTTCTACCTAACATAAGACGCCTGGACCTCTTTAGCAAGGTAGGTCTGGAATGTCTCATTGAATACCGTGGCTCAACTATAGTGGGTCTTGAGACGTCTTGACTAAAACAAGCAACTGATATCCCAAGAATTTTCGTACAATTACATTCTCATGATCATAAACTTTCCAATGCCTGTTTACAGGCCGTAATTCAAGTCCCGGTTGAAAATTTACGACAGGTCAAACTTTTGGAAAAAAGTTCATTACCAAGAACTTAGGGACTAAGGACTTAAAGAAAGGTGGAAGCATTCTCGAAAAGAAGAGAGCTCGTTTGAAATCTACCTCTCAGACTGAGGTGGCCGCAAGAGTGGAAGCCCCATACTCGACTCAAGCTTCCCCATCGATCAAGGACTTTGTGATGTAGGAGATGGCTCCATACTACGGTCTTCCACACGACACACCCACTACAGAGGTTCTAGAAGCCCCCTAGGCGAATTTGATAAGGATATCCCTAGATGGTCTGAGATGAACCAAAAATTTCAAGTTGCAATGACTTCACAGTGACAACACGGGCTAGCTTAAGTCCTTTGTTAGGAGCTGTTAGGTTGGCTAGGCTCGAAGGAGACCAAGCTCAAGCTTTACTCTCTCTTTCTATGGAAGAGAAGAGAGAACTTGCCAAGGCCCTAGAGAAGGAGACCTAGATTCAGCGAAGGTTCAACCTCAAAATTAAAACTTTAAAGTATAGAGGTTCAACCTCAAAATTAAGTAGCAAAAAGTAATTGCGGAAAAAGAAAGGGATATATTTTAGTATCATCACAAATGGACATAATACAATAATCATTCAAATATTCCTCAATTACATCTCAACAGAAGATACCATACAAAAACCATATAAATTTATCTACCTAATGAAACTAAAGCTTATTAACTATACAACCAATCCAAAATACAAGACATCCCCTTGTCCTAAATTGGTACCAATTGGGGATAAGGTTAATCTAAAACGGAAAAAGACCCCTCCAAGAGAAGGATCTGCCTTATTCAAGGCATTTCAGATGCAACATGGAAGCAGCCAGCAGGAAACTAACCGAGGCAATTCAAGTATTGAAAGCATGACAAATGGACAGGATAATGATGAGAATCAATGCAATAATAATCCCAAAAACAATCAATTTAATCTTCATATCATAATCCACATCTAGTTTTTGACCTTAGTTCCCTGTTGCTTGAAATCTTGGGCCCCTATCGCAATGTATCAGAAGCATCCGACCATAAAATCAACATAATAATGGTATAGAACCATTAGCGATGTAAGAGCAACAAGTATAGAAGCAAAGAACAGAAAAATCAGAAATATTAAAAGAAAAACAAGCAAGCAACCACAATCTCCATCTCAAATAGAACTTTCTGGTTGCTAGTGGCCTGAAAAATAGCAATCAAATGTCTTCTAACAATATTATAGGCTTGCAGTGCTAAAAACTTAATAAACATAAGAACCTATCAATTCCAGCACTCAATGTGATTTCATAGACTATGCAATTGTTATACTGACCTGGGAACGAAGGTTCTCAGTTTTATCAACTAAGAGCTCAATCTTCTCATCACGATCAATAACCTGCAGAGGAGTTTCACCAAGTTATTTGTTATCCATTAACTCATTGAAGCAAATAACAATAAGACATGACATATTCATGAATCTTAAAAACAAAAGCTCGAGTACTTTCTCAATGTTTTCCATCATGACACCCTTGACTTTAGTAACTTGTGCCTTGACTTTTGCAAGTTTGCTTATCTCCTCGGGATGATCTGCACAATACTGCATGTACTTTAATTTGGATCTATAATATTGAACAAAGTATGAATGAAATTCATATAAGGGACAAGTCATCTGGTGAAAAAGGATGAAGAACAAATTTAATTACCCAAACTCTTTGTCGACCAGCAGATTCAACTGCAACTACACAATATGCTGCATAATGCAAAATGGAAGTGTTGTGTTAACCCTACCTGTAGCATGAGCCATTGGGAGTTGGGACTATATACCAACCAGTCTATAAATCATTGTCATAACTCATAATAGATTCGTCAATCAGAATAAAAAAATTGGTGCTTTGCTTGAATTGCATAAATATTCTAATTCGGAACCTGACAAAGAAAAATAAAATTTTAAAAATTACTTTAAGCAAGCCTTTGAAAACGATCTAACTTCACTATTTGATCATGATTAATTGCAACACCCTTCTACTTTTCTGCCCAGTTATTTGATTATTCATAAAGCTAATGTCATATAATAACTCAATTTCTTTCCTGAATTTTTGTTTTTTATACCAACATTTACTGTCTTCAACACTCCTTATGTTTCCAAATTGGGCTAAAATCCAAGAATTCCCTATTTGATTAAGTTTATCCAATAACTCCTGGTTAAATGTTTTGATCCAATTTACTCCCAAAAAAGATTTATTATCCATTTTACTCGTTCAAAATTTGACCAAATTAGGTCCTTCAAGGAGATATTTTTGTAACATTACTAGCAATCTAATGCTAATTAACTAGAGCATTTGACGAGCGAAATCGAAAAGAAAAATTGTAACAAAATTTTTTCATGTCAAATGCGGTCAATTAACATGTCATCCTTTCTACTGTCGAAGGATTAACAACTCAAGAAATCCTGCAGGATAGTAATGGCCTGGGATTCATTTTAATCTCCAACATGGACTAATTTTGAAAAGACATGTGCCTGAGATTTGAAACAGAAAATAAAAAGGCTATGTTTCATAAATACCACTGCTTACGACCGATTCCAAAAATACTCATTCAAAATTGTTAATGTGCTACCAGCTTTGAACCTTAATTTTTAACACCCTATTTTCATAACATGCTCATGTGCTCCTCAGCTTTGAACACCTTGTTTTAAACAAGTTCATGTACTCCCCAATTTTGAACACATATTGGCTACCCAATTTCAAACACCCTATTTTGAACATGTGTTTGCTCCCCAGTTTTGAAAAACCATTTTGAGCAATCCAAGTTTTGAACAACTATTTTGAACAATCCCAGTTAAATATAAGGTTAGAAATTGAGAAAATTTTAGAGTTAGATTCCTTAAGAAAAAACTAAAAAATATAAAAAAGAACAAAAAATTGTAAAAAAATACAAATGAAAAAAAAACTGGAGTATAACATTAAGAATTGATTCATTAAGGAAAAAAACCATAATTTTTATAGAAAAACAACAAAAATAGCATCTTCAAAACTTATAATAATAAAAATAGCACATCTTGTGTTCAAATCATATATTTTCACAATTAAAAAAATGACTATTACATCATTTTTCTTTAAATTCCGTCCACTTGGACGCTGTTCAATCAAATTAAATGGCGGTAATTTAAACCGTTTAATGTTGTGCGTCGTTCAATTGAATAACATTTAATGTTATTAGAGTGTTATTTTTCTTATTATAAGTTTTAGGGGTGTTATTTTTTGTAATTTTTCTCTAGGATATATTTATTAAAAAGTAGTGAAAATAACATAAAATAAAATAGTTAATTAAAAAATTGTTAATAAAATAAGAGATATTACTGCATCAGTTGGCAGCAAGATGTTTTCAGACTCCATTTTGAAATCAATCGCAGCTTGAGACTCTAATCAAACTATAGTAGAGGGGGGCTGGGGGGAAAACTAATCAAAGTAATAACAAAGGAATAGAAACGCGGGGGAGGGACGGTATGTGAGACCAGTCTCAATTAGTATTATAAAAAAAAAAATTTGAAAATTTACTTATTAAATTTAGTTTTATTTTAAATTGTCAAAATATTTAATTGTGTTTTTCTTTCTTAACTAAACAAATATTATGTAATTAGTTTTATTAAAGTGTTTAACTGTCACGGCCTAAAATACAGGTACGTAAATTTTTAAAAAATAGATAAAAAGATGTGAAAGAAAATTAATAATTTTAAAGTCAATAATTATGAAATATCAACTTAAAAGTAATTTTAAATAATTTGGATACTCTTAAAATAGTTTATTATCAATAAAACACATTAAAACTTCAAATTTTCTAATACAAATATTAAAAATTATATCAAATCAAAGTAGTCCCACAATCTACTTGATAAGTAGAATAACTAATAAAAGAAATAAGGATTTAGAATAAAACCTTTTTAATTGAACTCCTAGTAAAAACGCGCCTAGAGCTGAAACCACAAACACCACATTGATAAGTTAATGGAAAAACAGGATAAATCATCAACATAAATAAATCAGTGATGCATGCCACATTAAAAATATTACATATATGACTAGTAATAAATCAATAATATATAATCAGTGGAGAGATTTCATTTTAAAAATCGAGCATACTTGTACTTTATCACTTCCGAAACCAAGTGGAGTTTACATTCTAAATACCCCATGAATACTCATACCACGTAATAAAACATGCAATATCCAATATAAAATACTAATGAATGGGCTTGTTTGATAACGATTTTGATTCTAAATTTTTGATTTTTTAAGTGATTTTTCAATCAAGTATGTTTAGTAACAGTTTCTGATTTTGATTTTTACATTTTTAAGAAACCACTACCAAAATATTAGGTAATTCATAAATCTTTAAAAAGAAAATTTTCAATCAGATTTATTATTTCTGACTTGTTTTAATTTTGACCAAATATTTTTTTTTAGAGTAAATCAAGTGTTATAACATTTGTATGATTAAGTATTGAAAGAAAATGATTAAAAACTTAAAATTTTTAAAAAATAACTTAAACTTTATTTTTAATTTTTTTTTAAAAAAAATCAAAAAATATAAATCATTACCAAACAACTTAGAGGTAATTTTTGATTTTTTTCTTTAAAATCACTAAATATAACACAATTTTTCTTATTTTTATAAGAAAATCAAAAATCACAAAATCAATTATTTAATCATAAATTATAAATAAAAATCGTTATCAACCTTGAGCACGAGTGGCCAACCTTCGAGATACACGTAGGTCTACCTCTAACTAGGAATGGGCATTTTATCCGCGGGTTCGGATATCCGCGGATATCCGATCCGACGGATCGGTTTTTAACCGGCATTTTCGGGGACGGGGACGGTTTCGGGGAATATCCGAACTTAATTTTTCGGGGACGGGGCGGGGACGGTTATACGTAAAACTGTCCCCGCCCGTACCCGAAATTTTTTTTTAATTTAATTTAATTTAAATATATATAAAAAAAATTAACCATTAATTTACTTCCTGATGTCTCGAAGACTCGAACCCAGGAACCTCCAACAATCCAACATGCTTACGGCCACCAGGCCACTTTCTTTTTATAATAATTATAACACATAAATATATTTATCTATTGAAATTACTTATTAGTTAATACCCTACTATAAATAGAAAAATGCTAACCCTAAAATCAAAATTAAATTTGTCTGAATCGCCTACATTCTTCGCCTCTTCGCTCTTCTTCGAATCGCCAGTTCTGCTAATTCTGCTCATAACCTTCAAGCCAAGTGACTCAGGAAGGAGTTGAATCTGGGCTTGAATCTCTCGCTACTGGTGGAACTCTGCCGAAGTTTGTGATTATCTACGATGGGTGGCAGTCCGTCGGAAGTGACCCACAAGTGGAAAACAAAAACAGAAACAAAGAGAATGGCGAATATGGAATTGGAAACAACCAACAACCTTTGCCTCGTTTGACTGGAATCAAAGAAAATGAAAAGTTTCAGAAGAAAGATGACCCAAAAGAGGGGATTAAGAACATTGTCAACATAGCGAAGCAAAAACATGGGCTGAAATATGCTTATGTTTGGCATGCTATAACTGGGTATTGGGGTGGAGTTTGATCGGGAGTTAAGGAAATGGAAGAGTACAATTCTTCAATGAAGTACTCAATGGTGTCAAAAGGTGTTTTGGAGAATGAACCCACTTGGAAAACTGATGTAATGGCAGTTCAAGGACTTGGGTTGGTGAATCCAAAGAGCGTTTACAAGTTTTACAATGAGCTCCATAACTATTTAGCTTCAGCTGGGATTGATGGGGTGAAAGTTGATGTTCAGTGCATATTGGAGACATTGGAAGGAAACTGCAAAAGTTCATACAATTTTTTTTTTTTCGGATAGGGGACGGTTTTTTTGTTGTATCCGTCCCCGTCCGATCCCCGTTCGGTTATAACCGAACCCGAACCGGAGCAGTTTTCGGGCAGTTTCGGTTATACAGTAATTGTGTCGGTTTCGGGGACGGATATGACAAAAACCGTCCCCGTCCGTCCCCGTGCCCATCCCTACCTCTAACCCATGTATGATCATACTCCAATATACATATGGCAATATAGCACATGTATTAGTCAACTCCAATACATGGGTTCTTGTCATATGGGTTCTTGTCACATGGGCCGTCCAAATCCGACACCAATAGACGGACAAACTCCAAAACACAATGGAGGGTCCAACTTCGAGGCCAACGTGCGGTCAAACACTAAGACCCCAGACAAACTCCAAAACCCAATGGGGGGTCCAATTTTGCGGCCCATGTGCGGTCAAAAGTCAAGACCCATGTATGGATAACTCTGACATATATGTGAAATATAATACATACTTGTAATCCATCGAAAAATAATCTACTATAGCCAGTAGCCCAGAGGTACCATATCTCTGCAAAACATCTATACAAATAATACACTTCCCACGAAAATAATTTTATGATGCATGCAAAAATACTCAAATGCCATGTAAATATTTTAATACCCGTATTATATCAAGAGTCTCATATATATATATATATATATATATATATATATATATACACACACACACACACATTTCCAACGGGTATTTTAATTACAACATAATTATTAACACCTTTATAAAAACAAATACAAACATGGCATCAATTTGTATCATTTGTATATATATGATGATGCATTGAAGACAAAACAATTTATTAAACTCTATTCATCTCGATAGTTTTAAAAAGTAATTAAAATCATAAAAGAATAATTTGCAAAGTCATAGATAGCTAAGTTCGGTCTTTTCTAATTGAAAACCGACGTTATGTACTCTAACTAATACTGAACATGTGTGACTCTCAATCATCTGAGTTAGGTTCTTTACTATGGGCTACTTTCAATTTCCCTTTTATGGCTCATGACTTAATCCTATTATAATCATATGGTTTAGTCAATATCATACCTTGAGGTTCAACCAGGATCAAGGATCCTTCAGTCCATCAGCTTCTTAGTTCTTAATATTAGTTGAGGACATTTAATGTACTTTATAAGCCAATATGCCCTTTTGTGCATGTACAAAGAGGGTACACGGAGAGTAATGGTAATATTATTCACTTTGGTTGAGAAATAAATTTACATAAATCCATAACAATGCTTAATGCAGGATGCAGCCTGCCAATCAATTTCAAGTCTTGTATATTACAAGGAATGAATTTAAAATGATTAATATTAGTTATTGAGACTTCAATGAGGAAAGAATGAGACTTCCTATGAAACAAAGTGAGGTGATAAGTGATTTTCCTGAAGGAAAAATCTAATTGAGGAAGTGCATTATTACCCACAAGCACATTATCATTCTCGGCCTTAAAATAATTGGCCACAGTCAAACAAGTTGAGATGTTGATAACGCTAGCATGTTAGGATAAGAGTAACAAATATTATATTGCATCTCAATTCTCAAACAGTAAGGTATATTAAGCTATCACACCAAGCAGGATGTGACTAGCTGTCTAGCTCTTAAGTAATTTCTTTTCATGGTCTCTTATTATTCAACTATAACATAGCTCAAATACAAAACACAACGTAAAAGCATTCAGAGAGGTGCTTATTGGTGCAAGACCACATGACCAATTTTAGTTTTAATGATAGTAGTGCATGACTTTTGTGTAAACTCTTCCTAATTACTTGACTTCAGTATGGTAATCATAACTAACTCAATCTATTGCTCTAACATTTTTGTTCCAGAATTTGGCTGCTAACAGGTAGAGGTTAGATGAGAAGTTCAATTAACTGGTCTTTTAAGTACACGATGAATCAGATCTCATTTTTAGGTAGACTAAAAAGCACGAAGACTAAAATATATCCCATAAAGGCAGGAAAAGTAAGTTCCATCAATTTAGAAAATTGATTCAAGATATAACAATTTAAAGCACGGTTTTGCTTCTTTGTAAACACTGTTGGGCAAGTTAAATGAACACTTCTATGATGTACTTAACATATTAAGCCTCAATGCATCATCATTTTGTCAATGTTGTAATTAGATTAAAATAAAATATATATTTATTACTACATCCCATTTCAAATATATCAGAAAACTTGTGAATTTTTATCAGATCAAAGAGCGTTAAGGAAGTCCAATTTAACCTTGAAGTAGGATTTGTTCCCCTCAGAGCAAACACCTTAAGAAGCATTACTCGTAAAATAGTAATGCAATAAATTAAGTTTAGAAGCTTGAAAGACCAAGGACGGTCACAAGAGTACCCACAATAATTAATAATGCACAGAAAAACAATGTACAGACACACAGCAACATAAATCTTCACCAAACTTATATAGCAACAATCATTTTTCTTGCTCTAACCCACAATATTTCACATAAAGTGTGATTTATTAAATTAAGAGAATGCTTCTTTCAATCCTAAAGGAAAAATTGCTAGCAGCTATGCACATGCAAAATGTGAAAAACTATTTTGGGTTCACCCAACATATAAAACACAATATATGAAAGAAAGGCAACATACATGATGCTAATGAACAGTGAAAATCATGTTTAATGAAGCTACACCCTACTATTTTAGGGTAGTAAAAGAAATAAGGTTAAAGAGAAAACATATTAATTGAACAGCTTGTAAGAAAGCGCCTCACGTTCAAGCCACAACTACTATATTAAAATAGCTTATAATCTGAAAAGTTAAAGAAAAACAGAGTGAGTTACAACTAACTCAATAGGAGTATACTCCATACATAGTTTTTAATGAAATTGATGCATGCTACCTCAAAAATATTACATGCATATTCAGTAATAAATCAAAAGTGGTGGGAAGATTTCATTTTAAAACTTGCATATCTGTACTTCCTCACTTTCAAAACCGGGTGAAATATACATTCTTAGTATCTCATGCATGCACATACCATGTAATAAAAATGCAACGTCCAATATAAAATATTGATGTATGCTATGCCAAATTTATATGTATTGGTTAACTTTAAAATACATGAGCACATGCGCAATCAACCTCCAAGATGCATGTGGGTCTACCTCTGATCCTATGTACGATCATACTCCAAAATACATATGACACATGTATTGGTCGACTTCAAAATACATGGGTCCTCACCGAAAAGGTCCTCTTCATATGGGTAATCCAACTCTGAGACCCATAGATGAACAAACAATAAGACCATAAACGGACAAACTCCAAAACACAATGGGGGTTCAACTCCGAAGCTCATGTGCAATCAAACATCGAGATCAATGCAAGAACAACTCTAAAATACATGTAAAATATAATACGTATCTGTAGCCCATCATAAAATAGTCTACTGCAACAAGTATCTCCAAGTACCATATCTTCATAAGACATCTATACAAGTAATACATTCTCAACATAAATAATTTCAAGATGCATACATAAAAACTTAGATGCCATGTAAAATATCTAAATACCCATATTATATCAAAGATTTTATATATGCACATAAAATGTTTGCAATGAGTATTTAAATTTTAACATCATTACTAACAATTTTAATAAAACAAGTACAAACATGGCATTAGTTTCTATCTTTTTTGTAAAATTAATGCATGAATAAAAATTGGAGTAATAACCCCTGCATTTTAAGAAGTCCACTCGCACATCTACCGAACCGTTAAACTTGTGAAAAGATCTCAAACCTTTACGACAAAACAATTGATTAAACTCTATTCAACTCGGAAAGTAAATTAAAATCATATAGGAATAATTTACAAAGTCATTGATAGCTAACTTTGGTATTTTCTAATTGAAAACTGACATTATGTTCTCAAACTGACACGTATCTTCGAAAATGTCATCTTTGAATCAAACCCTACTCTTTAACCAAATTGATATTTAAGTAAATGAGACCCAAAATTAGTTGAAAACTACACCATAACAACAAGGTGGAATCTAGTTCACTTTGGAAATGAAACATTAGTAATAAAACAATTTTTAACTTCCAAAACTTGGTTTGATAACACAATCATAACTTTCAGTAGAAACGTTTGAATTCAATTTTTTTTTTTTTTTTTTTTTTTTTTTGTAAAATCCATAGAAAAATAATCATTTATAGCTTTCTAAAGTGGTATCACATGTCTATTGAATAATATAAAAACAATTCCATCAACATCAACCCAAAACATGACATTCATTCGAAATTTTATCCAACCTATCTCAGAAAATTGGGTATAACTTTTAATAAACGTAACCAAATCAAATTCCATAAAGAAGTCCATAAACTAGACACTTCAAACGTTAAAACAATATATCACACACACAATTCACATTAGGCAAACCCGTTCAAAATGTTGAAATACCGACCAGACCAAACACAGTTTTCAGATTTGATTTCTAACAAAACATGCATTGGTAAAACATGTACAACTTTTTGTAAAAAATTTCAAATTCAATTTTGTAAAAACCCTCTTAAACTAGACATTTCCAATTTGAAAACAAGATATTACAAACTCATTGATTGTAAAAAAAACAGTTGAAGAACATTAAAATACATATCAGATACTTTCTAACAAGGTATGGATCAAACCTTAACTTTACCAGAACAATCCCCAGTTTCATTTCAAAGTTTCTGAAAGTAGTTTTTCCAAAAAAAATTCCAACAACGTCTTTGTTTTACTTGCATGTAAAATTGTAACACAAAAAAATTCAGCACAATAATACCTCAAAGAGGTCTTGAACTTCACAGGCACTACATTCATTTCTAATCATTTGGTATTAGAATTCTATAGAAGATTGGGCTTGGGAAAGACAAACAGCACAAAAATCACTCCACAAAAGAATACCATTTAAGTTCTAACTTTTAGAGTTTGACTCCCCTTTTTGAGCTTAATTGCGTCGAAGTGCTGAAATATTAAGGAAACTAAATACCAGCAGTCAAAGTTGTACAGCACGAATGGTGTCTGAAGTGGTGCGATGCTTCTCTGTTTCCGGCTGCCATTTGCATGGCTGAAATGGTGGGATGAACTGCCACCACATGAGGGAAAACTAGGGCTGGAAAAGGAGGCTGTCGATATAGTGGGGAAGAGAAGGGATATTAGGTTAAATAGGGTAAGAGGGTAAAAGACCAAAATACCCTCACACTTAAATATAAGTGTTTATGAAATAGGGGCAATTCAAAAATTTCTAGAAAAGTGAATAAAATAAAATAAATTATTCTAAAACATTATAAATTATTTATAAATCAAATTTGTAATTCCAACATATTTATTTTAGTTAAATAAAAAAAAAAACACAATTAAGAATTTAGAAATTTTAGAATAAATCTAAATATAAATATAATAAATAAATTTCAACTATTTTCTTAAAATAATAATTGAGACCGGGGTCTCACACCTTATCCCCTACTGGTACCAATTTAGGATAAGGGGATGTCTTGTATTTTTGATTGGTTGTATAGTTAATAAGCTTTAGTTTCATTAGGTAGATAAATTTATATGGTTTTTGTATGATATCTTCTGTTGAGATGTAATTGAGGAATATTTGAATGATTCTCTATAGTATTATGTCCATTTCTGATGCTACTAAAATATATTCTTTCTTTTCTACAGCTACTTTTTGCAACTTAATTTTGAGGTTGAACCTCTATACGTTAAAGGTTTAATTTGAGGTTGAACCCTCGCTGAATCAAGGTCTTCTCCTCCAGGGCCTTGACAAGTCCTCTCTTCTCCATGGAAAGAGAAAGTAAGGCTCGAGTTTGATCTCTCTCAAGCCTAACCAACCTTAAAGCTCCTAGCAAAGGACTTAAGCTAGTTCGTGCTGTCATTGTGAAGTCACTGCAGCCTTGAGTTTTTGGTTTATCTCAAACCATCCAGGAATAGCCTCATCAAATTCGCCCAAGGGGGCTTTTGGAACCTCTGTAATGGACGTGTCGTGTGGAAGACTATAGTGTGAAGCCTCCTCCTCCATCACAAAGTCCCATACTAATGAAGTTCTAGATTTTTAGAATCAGACCCTAATTACCTTAAACAAAAAATGAAGAAAGAGAAGAAGCAGAAGATGAAAAAAAATATTATAGTTTCCTTTTCCCTAAACGGAAAAAAATAAAAAGCAGTGAAAAAAACTGTTTAAAGGAGAAAGAGACACTCTTTATAGAATATGTAACTTTGTTTGCATCCAACTCGCGGTATTATACATTTTTCTAGTAAGAAATCTACGAAAAAAGCACACAATATCTCACAAGAATACCTGCCAGACACTAGTAAAAAATTATATGTATCCAGGTCAGATAAAACTATTTTCTTCAACATTTTTGAAAATTCTCATTAATTTGGAGCGTCAAGTACACACTTATCTCCATGTGGTGTCCAATTCATGCAAAATGAAGATTTAATGTAACGTAAAAATTTAAATACATTCATGATAATATTGAAGAAATGCATATTAAAAATGATGATTCCTTTGTGTTGCATATTTTTCAGGATACGCCCAAACAATATAAAAACAAACTAACCCAAAGCAGGAAACCTACTAGTTAACTTAAGAATCATGATCCTTTACAGTAAGTTAAAGTAGTTCAAGAAAGGATCAACTTTGAGAATAAGAGAAATGTAGTATTCTATGATGAACAACGGATAGTATTAAAAGAAGAGAAAGGATAAAAGTACATAGAGAGGGTGCGGTGCTAAAGTACCGTGTAAGAACTTTTCAAGCTGCAATGAGTCGCAAAGCAAAGAGCAGAAAAAATTGATCCAAAGAGTCTTCAATAACATATCATAAAGGCTTTGATTAATTCAGGGTGATTAATCTAGAAGGAAAGACTCAAGTGTCATTTATTGTTCCATGAATTTCTGGTTCATAACCTCAACCTATTTCTTCCATAATATTTGAATTATTCAAAGGTACATATAGCATTATGACGGATCACAAAACTAGTTAATAGCACAATTTAATACAAGGTCTGCATCTTAAAAATAAAAAATAAAATTGAAACCATTAAATCAAAACATTCATCCCGGTAACATATATTACCTATTAGGCTATTACCAAAAGGCAGAATAACCTGAGACAGGTTTTCTTTCTTTTGCAAGAATCATGAAACAAACCTACGTCAGAGCATATAAATCATTTCAAAACCCAAATTTGAGAATCAAAAAATGAGTATCTTACATTTAAGACAATGCGACGGAGATATACTGATGCAGAACCGAGAAAGCAAGAGAATGGGAGAGTGGACTGTATAGTGTATAGGTTTAGTGAATGGAGGTAATAGAGTTTACCGAAATGCAACTTTTGGAGATTCTTAGACCGGGAGCAATGGTGAGGAAGTGGGAGAGAACTAAATTAGGGTAAGTGGAATCCGAATACGGTAATACCAATAGATTAGGGTTTTGGCGAGGGGTTTTGGCCATTGTCCTTTGTCTAATTTCACATTTCTTTAGATTTATTTTGTCAAATAATTTAAAATGTGAGTCATTTAAAGATAATATTTTTAAAAATATAAAATTTTATTATTAAATAAATACATGATCTTTTTTTTTTTTTTTAAGAGTATTATAAAATTATGATTAAAAGACCCAAATAATTAAAAGAAAAAAAAAAAAAAAAAAGGAAACATACACATTTAGAAACACTTTTCCAAATTAAAAAAAAAAAAATCATTTCTTCAACCCCTTTCGTTAGAGTTTGCAAAATGAGAGTTATTTTCCTTGCCAATTTCATAGATGCATGCAATAATTAAAAAAACGAATATTTCAGCATATGAAAAACTCTAACCTTGCATAGTTATAACGAAAAGGGGCTCAATAATGAAAAATAAAAAATAAAAACTTAAAGGGAAAAAGTTTTTCCGAATATGTTTGTTTGTTTTTTTTCATTTTTTTAATTATATGGGTTTTTAAATTATGGTTTAATAATACCACTAAAAAATAATAATATAAATATACATATTTATTTAATGATAAAATTTTACATTTTTTAAAAAATTGTCTTTAAATGACTCAAATTCAAAATTATTAAACTAAATAAATTTACTTTAATATTTACAAAACTAAAGTATCAATCGAACAAAATTTCAAGATCAAATTGACCCAAAATTCTTTGGAGAGTCTATTTTATTTTCTTCTTTTTTTATATATATAATTTGGATATAAAATCTTAAATATGATATTATCTATCTTATTATTAAATTTATTTTAAATAAATATTTATTTTTATTATTTCATAAATTTGTATTTAATTATAGATTTAATCTTATACTCAAAATATTGTATCTTGTAAATTCTATAAATAAAGTCATTAGCAATATATTGTATATACAATAATAAATGAAAATTACTTTTACTATTTGTTTTCTCTTCTTTTGCTCTCTTATATTTATTTTATTTTATAGCACATTATCAGTACGATAATATTTGTTCAAGGCTTATGATTTTATATATGTGAAATAATTTTGTGATATAATGTTAATCACAAAATTCACAAGTTCTTGAATTTTCTTGTTATTTATGATTAAACTCAAAACTTATTTTTAATCAAAATCTAATGTGATTTTTTTCATTTCTTGATCAATTTAATTGTATCATAAATTAATAATATTTATGATTTATTTCTCTTTTAAATTTGTTAAGTTATTTTGTTTATATATTAATATCTATATATAGATTCATATTGTAATATTTTTTTTTCAATAATTTCATATATCACATCATATTAAAAAACTAATAAATTCTGAAAAATATTCAATATATTACATCATGCTAGAAAGTCAACAAATTTTGAAAATATTTCAAATCAAACTCTCATATTTTATTGTACATTACATAATTTATTATTTATATATATATATTTTTTGTTAATAATTTATTATAACTGATATATATTTTTATTTAATTGTTATTATTATAAAATGATGATTTGTTATATTTTAAAAAAATTATTTGAGTTATCTAACTATGTTTAAGATTTAAATTTAATATTATTATGAAAACAAATATTATTAGTTAAGCTCACCATTAGAATTAAAATTTAAAATTAATTTATTATAAAATATTGACAATACATGTGAAAATTATTATAAGATATTAATAATATATGTTAATTTTTTATTTGTTGTAATTTTACTGATGAATATATTATATTTCTTAAATAATATTATATATAAATATATTACAAATATATTTATAAATATATATTATTACTAAAAAAAAATTATGAATTATGAATATTTTATAATAAATGGATAAATAAAAATGTTTCATAATATATGTCAGTATTTATTTTTATCTCAAATTCATATTCTATTTGTATTTATCTTTTATTATAATTAATAACTAATATTAATAGCACACATAACTATATTAATTAAAAAATAAAATAAAAGATTATTTGTATGCATGATGATTATATCTTAATATTTGAACATGTTATCATGGTCTCATTCTAAGCTTATGTAAAATATTATATTGGATATTTTCAAGTATTATTAATATTAATATAACTTAAAATTTTACTAATAATTATTAATATTATACATATTTCTTTTACCAAAGTATGGTCGTATGAAATAGTAAGATTTAATGAAATTTTGTCTAAGAGGCGGCTACTTCTTAAAAGCTTTAGTGCAATTAATCTTTTTTAAAATATTGTTTTATCTAGAGTAATAGTTTTTAAGGTGGTCTTGCCCTAACATTTTTTCCTGATATTACTCTTGATAAATAATAATTATATTGCTACATCATAATGACAAAGTATTCTCAATATATACATATATATATATATATATATATATATAAAAGATTTGATTATTTTCTTGAAAGTAAGAATAGCAATATTTTGGAATTACATATCTTATTTACTAATAGCTTACGAGCTACGATACTAACAAAAATATGTGATAAAGTATATTAAATCCTTCGTATATGCTATTAAGTAGCAACATTTGAGAGTAAAATTGACATAATAAAATATTATATATGCTATTTTTATGAGTAAAATTTGTTATTAAAATAACAAGATAATAGTATTTATATAAATAGTACATCTATGGAGAAAATTAACCTTGAAATAAATGTCATTGATTTGAATATAATCAAAGAAAAAAAGTATATTTTGAATGATTGCAAATTATTAATTTGATATATAATAATTCTACCTATAGCTCAAATATGAGTACTATTTTAAAATTCATTCAAAATTTTTAAGTACTCAATATTATTAACATTTCATTTGAAAAATAATTTAAGAAAAAAAAAGGTTATTAAATCATATAATTCATTGGGAGCCAAAAGAAATATATACAAAAATCTCCTATGTGCTTACAGAACAATATTAAGAGTGAAAATAAAATCAGTTATGAATCTTTGTATGTATTTTGTAAGTAAAATTTGCTCCTAAAATAACAATAAAGAAATACACACATATATATAAATATTATGTAATTGCACAGATTATTAAGAAAAAAAGACATTTTGATCATATTATTCTAAAAGTGAATGATTATTATGTGCATAACTTGAGTAATTGTGTTCATATTGACAACGTAGTAGTTACGATATTTATCGAATTATTAAAATTGAAAATCCATATAGGCAAATAAAATATGATTTGGAGTTGTATGTTCCGATGTATTTGGACTCTAATTTTATAATAAATTATGAGCTTCTATAGAAATAGAATAAAAAAATGTTAATTAAAGTCAAATATGTTATCAACATTATCCATTATACGTCGTTTTTCTTAATCTTGATGGATAATAATCATCCATAAAGTTATGGAAGAAAAAACATAAAGTTATGGAAGCAATAATTATTGTTGACCTCGCCAGACTTTCGACGATTTGCTAGTAATCTTACCTCTGATAACTTTTGCTAGCGATTTCGTTAAAGCTCCAACAACTCTCATAAAGAATATGTAAGCTTACATTTCTTTTGACAGAATATGTAAAACTTACGTACATATTTTAAAAGAGCATGTAAAGCTTATATATTTTTAGAAGAGTATGTAAAATATAAATACATCTTTTGGAACCAAAGTTTTAAATTAACTAATGTGAATTCAAAATTTATATAACATTTAAGATATTAAAAGTTTGACTAATATGGAAACTTCAACTTCCAACCATCCAAGAGCACATGTAAGGTCTTACATGAGTTATGTACGATGTACGTGCATATTTTTGGAAGAATAAATAAGCATTATATATAGGAGTGATAATTGTATCATGTTATTTGTGTTGTATTTTAACATTAATTATATTAAGTTAACATATTAGTTGACACATGAAAAAATTTATTTAATATTTTTTTCGTGTCACATATTTATAACAGTAAGAAATCAAAAAAAATTAAGAACATAAAAAAATTATTGATCAATTTTTTATCCGTGTCAAGTCGCGCGTGTGTGTATTTATATATATGAGGTAAAATATGTTGTAACAAAGATAGAGTGGGATGATTAAAAAAAGTATAGTTAGGATTTCACGGTGACAATACTAAATTTGTGAGTGTGAGATATTTATCTTGAAATAAGTAAAATATAATAATAAGAGTGATAAAGATAATAATATATAATTAGGTCCTATAGTCTAATTTTTGCCATTTTTGTATAAATAGTGCCCAATTCAATTAATTATAATAATGTGGGGTTTTTAGAATTTTATTTTTTAATAATATTATATACATTAAATAATATATTAATATTAAATTAAGAAAACAAGATGGTGAAATAATCATACAAAAATTTACAAGAATCATGAAATTTTCATGTTAATTAATTACGAATAATGGAATAATAATAAATTTATTTTAATGACACAACATGTGATTAAAGTTAGAGTATATACTTATATGTAGTTGGACAAATGTCCCTTGATGCACCAATTGCACTTTTGTGAATTTAGTGTGTAGGGGCTATCTGAATGACTGCACACAAGATCTGTTATGGCTTGCTGATTCTAGCTTATAAGTGTTATATTTATAGTAAATTTGTTAAAATGATACAACATGTGATTAAAGTTAGAGTAAATACTTGTATGGGGAATGATAAATCACTATTGATCCCAATTGTACTCCTATGAATTTAGTGTGTAGGAGCAATAAGAATGACCTCATTGAAGATCTTTTGTGACTCACTGACTCTAGCTCATAAGTGTTATATTTATAAGAACTAATCACATAACTTTAAACTTAATTGGTTAGTTTAGACTTATAAGTGTGACGAATCTATGAGTGTTGCTCAAAAAGGTGTATAAGATAAAATGCAAGTGCACGTGTAGCAAACAAGTAATATAATAATAAGAAAGATCGTTCCCACGAAAATTAGAATGTCAGAAAGTAATGTAAAAATTAACTAATAAAATAAATAGAGTGTTTTTGTGTATAAAAATAAAATAAATAGCACGAGATAAAAAGAGTAAAAATGCTGAAACAAAGTTCAACAAAAATGATAGCAAGAATCGCAAGTAGATAAATTAATTAGGATTGCAAACGTGACAAATGATTTAGTGAGACTGCGTTGCTGCACCTTTGCTATAGCAATGATATGGCAAAGTGTACCAGTAACTAGAATTACAAAAATTACAAAGGATTCTTCCGAATCTGCAATATTTATAATTTCCTAAACTCAATGAAACATATTCCTATACACAACTGAGTCTAAGAACAATATTTAATACAATAATTTCTTTCGATTATGTGAGATAATTATATATTCCTATATTAATTGCAATTTTAATTCTTATCATTAGATTCAAATTAAACATTCAACCTTAATCCAACTTCAACTAACCTTTCCAGAATTGATCTCAATTTACTATCCTATCAATTCGTGATCTAGCAATCAATAAGAGTTAATTAATAAAATAAGTATTGAATAACTAGCACCCTTTTGTTAAGCAAAGCACAAATCTTTAAAATTGAAGAACAAATACTACAATAACTTGTATATCTACAATCCTAATTGAAAGAGAATTAGCCAATCATATTAATAAAATCAAATATCAATTCATCCATATTCAAAATCAGATCCATTGAGTTATGAAAATTTGAGAACAATAAAAGAATAATAGAAGAATGAATAAATTAATAAAACTCCTTTTAATTAAATCTCAATCAATTGGATTCTAAATATCTAACTCCCATACTTTCCTCACTAATAATCCTTGCAAATCAAGCCTTCAATTTATCCTTGCAATTAGTCTCCTTCCAGATTCCAATATGCCGTTGTTTTTTCTCTGTTTCTAGAGTTCTTTTTCTACGTGAGAGTTGCTTCTCTGTTGCCCCTATTTTCCTTGCTGATTTTCACGTTGAATTGGCCTCCTTTTATATGTTCCTTCTAGGTTATATTGATAAGGGATGATATATTGTATTAACTTCTAAGTTTGCCCTTAACTATGTGAGTTATTAGCTACACAATATTGTCCTTTTATTTAGAAGCTCAAGCCCAATTGCTGATTTGGCTATTTCGCGCTGTTCTTCCCTGTGCGCTTTGCTGCAGCAAAGTTGGTAAATGCTCCTTTATTATTATTTTTGTTCTCTGTGAAGGAACACATAAAACCTCATAAGTGAACTTTAAAATATAAGTCTTTTTAATGCAATGCAAGATAATTTCAAAATTAATACCAAAGAATTCTCCCATTTTCATAAATTTCATAAATGGTGTCCAAATAAGCATAATGTGCAACTCTTTTTACATGACCAAGCAAGTTTAAAGAAATAAGAGATAATATTTACTCTAATAAATTAGAGTTGTCAACTCCCCCAAACTTAGCATTTTGCTTGTTCTCAAACAATAAATTCTAGGATAATTGGTAAGTAATAAAGCAAGGAAAATCAAAAACTTCAACCTACGCTAAAAACATAAATGTAAACTAATAAACTAAACTAAACTTGTTGTTTCAAAGTTAGAAAGAAATAATCTCAAATTCATGATCCAAATTGATTTTTCTCAAATGCTAGCTCAAATATTTCAAACTCATTCCAGCATAATCCCAGTGTGCATGTGTGTTATTCATGATGTGTTATTTGACATTTTCTTCAAACTAAGAAAAATCATGATCCTTAAACTTAACTCATGCTTCCATAAGTTAGCATTTTGAATTTCTCTCCACTAATGTAGATATTCATAAAACAAGGATCAAAAGGATTTAATAAAACTTGAAATGTAAGGCTTAGGTTAAGGTAAGGTGAAGGTCATATTTAGGCTTCATATTTCACAAGTACAAATACTATTTAAGAACTCTTTTAGACTTTTTATTTTCTTGAGTTGGCACCCTCAAACTTTTCTTCAATTTCTTTCTCATCTCTCTTTTTTTTGAAGGTTCCATCACTGCTTTTATGCTGTAGCCTAAAGTTGTTTTGCTGTAGCAAAGTTGTTTCAAGAATTTCTGCAATTTTTTTTCCATGAAGAACCAAACTCAATACAATCAGGACAAAGGGATTTTTAACAAAATAGCACCCATTTTTAATAGTATACTTTCCTTTCTCTCAAGAAATACCACCCCTTTAAAACAATTCATAAAAGTAGTAGTGCACTTGTGAAGTGAAAATTAAAGAAAGATTTGGCTATGAAATGGGTGTTAGCGAAAAAGATTTTGATTACTTAAGGCTCAAAACAGGTGTATTAAGAAAACATATTATTAATCAAGGTTAGTATGAAAAGCACAATCGAATCCAAAGAAGGCCTAAATCATTTCCTTGATTAGTAAATTTTCTAAGATTTCGTCTTGAAAGACTCTCAAAATCAATTCTAAAAGCTTAAGCTTTCATATAAATTTTTCTCATTCAAAGTTCATATGAAATGATATGCAAATTATAGTACTCGCAAGTGCACGAATCACTTATAGTCAAATAATAAGTAAACTTCCGAGGTCAATCTCTCGCGGAGTTGCAGTGGTTTTAAAATTCTTTAGTTATTTTCAAAAGTAATAAAATACAAAATAAACAAAAATACTTAAAACAAATGGATGGTGATAAAATAGTTAATTAATCAAACAAATAAACTAACTAAAAAAAATGAAGAAATTTAATTAAAAAGATGAGATAAGTAATGAAAATTTTAGTTTGCTAACCAATCATATTTTAGATTATTAGTTAAATTTAATAATTGTTTATAAGTTGATATTATTGATTTTTCTACTAAAGCTAGAAAATTCCAATGATCATGGTAACTTTCACTTACAATTAAATAATCAATTTCTTTGATCGAGACAATTAATTAAATAATTGGAATGAGTGCAGAGAAATTATGTAACCATCTAAGCTAACACAATGATCATGTAATTAATTTAGATTCATGTTCAAGAGGACAAAATTAGATGCAGATGATGTTTCTAACAAACTAATTCACAGATATTTACTTTAACTAAAAATAGTGATTTAATCCATCTACTATTCATCATTAAAGCTATGAAGAAAAATGAACATAAAATAATATTAAACTTTTATATAATAATCAACTTATTAATTCAAAATAATTATGGTAGCATAACTAAAATTCCATATATAAATTTATCCAAACATAATTAAATTTACTATCGTAAATTTAATTACTAAAGGCATAAAATTTACAGTAATAATATTACAAAATTGGAGACAAAAATATTAATAATAAAACAAATATCTAAACTCTTGAATTGATTTATGTTCCTTCTTCAAAAGCTTGAAATATTATACAATAATGTAATATTTTTATCTCTAAAATATCATAAAATTATATTGTAAAAATAAGAATTTATCTAAAAATAAAAATAAAAGAGAGAAAATTCTCTCGAAAAAAGAAGAAGGGAAAATGTAAAAAAATTGGATCGAAAAACTTGTATAAACGGAACTGAGGATGTGCATTTATATAGGCGAAGGAGACTGCTGGAAGTGCCACATGTCAGCATTTCATTGGTTGGTCAACTGGCATAAAAGGACAAACTAACATGTGGCATCTTGTGAATGGGTGGACGGCACTGACTGAGCAGAAGAGTGGGACATGTGTCACATACGGATTGGCTGGACGGTGACGCGTCGATGACGTGTCCAATGACGTGGATGATGACTTTGACTGGGCTTTTCTAAGAGATCCACGGTTCCTTCTGTACGAATCTGTATTTCTAAGTACATCCACAAATCCTTCTATATAAATCCATCTATCTAATTAAATTCATAAAAAATTTCAGAAAAATTCCAAAAAAATTGTAAATTCTTCCAAAATAATTATAAACCTAAAAATGACCAGAATATCCTTAATTTGGGTGAAATAATAAAATAAAACATAAAATAAATGCTTAAAAATATAACAAAACATAGGTCAAAATTGTGTTCATCATCAAACAAGCAAATCAAATGATGGTGTACATGAGTTGTGGGGTGTGAATTTTAAAATAAGTTCTCAGAATTTTCAACTAACATTCAATCAAATCAAATCAGTTCATAAACCAATATATTTTTTATAACAAATTAATAATTAAAAATGAAAACAAAGACATCACAAGAAGATTGAGAGCAACAGTTCATTAATCCTGATTAATTATAACATTATAGCACACTCATCACAAAGTTAGATTTCAAAACAAAGGCAAATAAATCAACCTCCCCCAAACTTAAGACAAGCTTTGTACTCAATGCTAATGAACACAGTAACAAAAAAAAAAAAAAAAGAAGAGAAAAATAACATATAACAAATGAAAAGAAATAAAAGAGGGAAAAGGAAATGTCCCTGTTACTATAGCGTTGCTGCAGCAAAGTCTGCACTTGTTGTCAGTCGCTTTTGGAAGCACTCCTTAGCATGCTCCTTCGAGTAGTGAGTGCCCTAGCGATACTTGATAGCTTTCCTTTGCCTTTTTTTTTTCTGGACGATTCAGGTTGTTCAATAATTTGTATCTCATCCTCAAAATTTGAATTGTCTTGCTATTATGCTATTGGTGGGTGGGCTTATGGAGAAAGTCTCTCCTATTGGGAATCTTTATCGTCATGTTCGTCTTCAAAAATGTGGGTAGGAAAATGTAGGAATGAGAAGAATTTATTGGAATTTGACCACAGATTCTTTTGGAGAGCAATGTCTTGCTCATATGTGTATTTCTAGAAAATTTTTGCTGCTCCAAGAATTCATACTTTTGAACCACTAGATAAGAGATTCATTTTTCCATGAGGCTTTCTGCATTAGAGGAAGAGGCAGAAGGTTCTATGGTGGGTGCTTCAGTAATAGGAACATCAAATGCCTTACATAATGTAGTGATGAGTGAGGGAAATATTAAACTATCCCATTTTCTGGTGGCGCACATTCTGATCTATTCAGCTATTATGCCCCCAACATTGATAGGCCTTCCCAACAGGATAGCATCTAAAAGGGCAAGTCGATACTCACAGTTTGTCCATGTGTGGAAGGCATAAGTCTTGTTTTGAGAAAGTGGCACTAGATTTTTTCAGCTAGAAGAAGAGATGCTCTATGGACTATAAAAGCACCTTGTGTGGATCTTTCCCACTGAGTTCCAGTTCACAAAACTAAAGAAGCATTTCATTCCATCCCGGTCCATCTATGGACGAATGTAACTGCTGAAATCATCGTTCAGGATGGAAGCTGATAGATTCTGTTGATGTCTTCCTCTGAAAATGACATCTCCACTCCACGGACCACTGCCCAGTCCCGATTATTAATGTGAAAGTTGGAGTAGAATTTTCGAACTATTGGTATAACAGTCTCTTCTGGCTGCTCAGTAAAGTTTTTCCAACCAAAGTTGTCGATGACTGTAGCAATATAAGTGGGGACTCCATAATTGTCCCTAGTTGTGAATATAAATCCTTTTTCCCCGCACAATGTCCGTTTACTCATCATTTCATCATGAATTTCCTTTGCTTTGGCACTAACAAATTTCTGTGAAGTGGAGGCTTTTTGAGCTATACTTTTTTTACCCATTCTTTTTAAGTTTGTTCACAAAATATATGATCAAGACAGGAGCTCAAAAAATTGCATAAATAGTTCAGATTTCAACCACATAGAGAGCCACAACAAAATGAATATTCTAGTAGATTCAAAGAAAAATAATACACAAGTAGATCTCCAAATGTTCACAAATGACCCAGGCATGTAAACGAAAGTTGTTGGAACCAAATATATTACCCAGGTGGAGGCGTGAATGCTTGGGGATTAATGATATGAAACCAACTAAATTTCTGAATGTTTTGTAAAGAAGAACTAACCAAGAAAAACTGATGAACCAATAGGGTTTCCACGAAGGTGAGAGGTGTGTTGAAGTTGTATGTTGCTCGGTGAGAGGTGGGTTGAAGTTATGGTGAGTGGTTGCGGCGTTGGGAGGGATTGTTGGTGTTAGGGGCTGGTGGCATTGTAGATGCTTGGGTGGGAGAGTTGGCAACATTGAGAGGGATTGTTGGTGTTGGGGGTTGGTGGCATTGTGGATGCTCGGGTAGGATAGTTGGCGGCGTTGAGGGGCTCGGGTAGGGGAGGGAGTAAGAGAGGAGAGATGAAAGGTTAGGTTAAGATTTGAGAGAAGTGTGGGGTGGGTGGGCTTTTAAAACCGAAACTCACCAGGCCAAATATTTTTTTTTAAAGAAAATTACTTTCATGGGCCAATTGCCATTTTTCTTGACTCTCTCTTATGTACCCCAAATTTTAAACCTTCATTGAAGCCCAATCTAGAAAAGGAGTTGTTGAAACCACCAAGAAATAAGCTCAGATGTGTTCAAAGAAGAACACTGTATAGGTCTTGCTGTAGCTTTGCTGCAGCAAAGTTTTCTCAATTTTTAAACTACGAAGATTGTGTTTTTGCTTTGCTTCCCTTTTGCTCTCCCTCTTTTGTGATGACCTGAAAATGTAGAATAGGACACAAGAAAACAACAAAACTCAAATAAACTAAATTAAATACAAAACATCAAAGAAGAATCAAGAAACATGGGTTGACTCACATGAGCGCTTATGTTTAAAGTCGACAACTCGACTCCACTTGCATTTATGGTTCTGCCAGTGGAATAGAGGAATGCTTCCTGTCAACACTTCCTCCCCAATAATGTTTAATCCGCTGGCCATTAACTTTAAATATTCTCTCGGATTTCTCCTCCATTAATTCTACTGCCCTAGAGGGAAATCTTTATGATTTGGAATGGTCCTAACCAATAGGTCTTCAATTTTCAAGGAAATATTTTCAGCCTAGAGTTGAATAATAGGACTTGCTGTACTTCAAAAATCCTTGGGGTGATCCTCCTATCATGTCATTGCTTGGTTTTCTCTTTGTACAGTTTGGCGTTTTCATATGCATGGTTTCTAAATTCATCCATTTCATTGATTTGCATCATTCTCTTCTCCCTAACAGCTTGCATTTTAAAATTCAGCTTTTTGATGGCCCAATAAGCTTTGTGTTCAAGCTCAACCAGAAGATGACATGCTTTTTTGAATACCAATGTATATGGAAACATTCCCAATGGTGTTTGTATGCTGTTCTATAAGCTCATAATGCATCATCTAACTTCATGGATGATGAGTGCTTAAAAAGTACTAATATTCTGTGATTTATTGTGTTTAATTGTGACAAATAGATTTGATTATAACTCTTTTAGTTAATTATTTGCATAAATCTATCAATTCAGAATCACGGTATATTTTTATATATTTCAGGTGTTTTTAGCTTCAAAAGAGATGAATAATGTAAGCACACGAAGATGGGACAATTGGAACACTCAAATAGCAACCTAGGAGCAAAAAAAAGACTAAGGCATATAAGCCTTATATCAGAAATCAACCAATTTGTAAGGGTTACAGAATCAGCTGTGCCTCGGCGGAGGTTTTTGTGTGTCGCGGCACGCTACTCTTTGATTTATGTAAGGAAGCAATTTTTTGGCTTGCGCCACGGCGGGTAAAAAGTTGTGCCGCAGTGCGCTTGTATTTTTAGAGAGTCCCAATTCTGTACAATCCTTATATCTATAAAACCCCCTTATATTTTCAGCATTACATACAATTTTTCACACAATTTGGGGACGATTTTCTACAAAATTAAACTAAATTTTGGAGCTTTGCCACATCCTAAGGAGGCAAGAGAGGAACATCTAAAGGAGACAAGAAGCCTTTTAAGATCGAAGATCAAGCTTTTGGGAAAGGAAACGTCATCCAAGCCAATTGTGGTATCTAGATTTAGGTTACTTGTTGTTGTTAGATATTTCTTTTTCTTCTTTCCTCTCTAGAATGTATATTAGATTATATTTGTCTATAAATATTAATCTAAACATGTTTGGCTGAACTTAACTGTGGATGTTTAGTTTATGTTGTCATGTTTGCTAGAACTGTTGTGGTGAATGTTTTTTTATTGCTTTAATATAAATTAAATTACCTTTTGATTAAGAGCATGTTTAGAAGTTTAATTGTGGATTTTCATGGGCCAATTTGAGATTCATAATTAAGTTGAAAAATATTAGAGTTTGGTTTTAGGAACGTCACCTTAACTTTACTTTGAAAACCTTAATCAAAACTTCAAATCAATGACCTAGTCATGACATTGGTTTTATGAGCATATTTTTCCTTGTGCATTATTTGATTGCTATTTGATATACTCAATTGTAGGATGTTAATTAGTTAATCAACAAAGAGAATTACGCGATCGTAGGAATTTTTGTAAATAAAAGGAAAGCCGGTAATATTAATTTATTAGAACGTTCATGTTAATTCACCATAACTTTTCGATGCAAGCATGGTCAACCAAACTAAACGTCCATACATCCTCTATTGATATTTGAAAACCCTTTTGAGTTGATTTAAATTTGCGTAATTGTTTTCTTTAGTTGTTCACTACCATTGATCTTGCTCACAATTTCAACTTGTTTACAGTTTTATTAGATTTAGGATTTTAGTTATTTAGAGTTTTAGTGTTACTAGAATTCTATTTAATTAGTGTTTTAGTTGTTTTAGGACTTTAATTAGTTTAAGAAAAATGTTATTTAAAACCACTGCAATTCCTTGAGAGATCGACCTCGAAGGTTTGCTTATCACTTGCTACAAGTGATTCGTACACTTGCGAGTACTATAATTTGCACATTAATGAACTAATCTTTTCTAGATGGACCAACTGTTTTCTCCAAAATTCTCTTGATTTCTCGGTTAGAGATTTCAACTTGACCACTTGTTTGGGGGTGGTAAGGAGTGGCTACCTTATGTGTGACTCCATATTTGGCTAACAAAGCTGCAAATTGTCTATTACAAAAATGTGTTCCGCCATCACTGATAATAGCACTTGGAGTTCCAAAGCGTGAGAATATATTTTTCTTGAGAAATTTCACCACCACCTTAGCATCATTAGTGGGGAGTGCAGCAGCTTCAACCCATTTAGAGACATAGTCCACTGCCACAAGGATATATTGGTTCCCATAACTTGAATGGAATGGCCCCATAAATTTTATCCCTCAAACATCAAATAATTCCACTTCTAGAATGTTGTTAAGAGGCATTTCTTGCTTTTGGGAAATGTTTCCAACCCTTTGAGATTGATCACATTGAAGCACAAAGTTATGAGCGTCTTTTACCAAGGTAGGCCAATAGAAACCCGATTGAAAATTTTTGGAGGCGCTTCTAGTTTGTCCAAAGTGTCCTCCATATGGTGATGCATGACATTGTTGTATGATATTCTCCATTTCTTCTTCAGGAATGCACCTTCTTATCATTTAATATGCGCATTGCTTAAACTTTTCTTTTGTTGGTAGCTTAAATCAGGAGGTAGCAGTTTACTCACTAAAAAATTCACAAAATCTGCATACCAAGGTACTTGAGTTTGAGATACTACAAAGAGTTGTTCATTGGGAAAATTCTTATTAATTTCGACTGAGTGGTCGTCCTTTTGCTCCAATCTAGAGAGGTGGTCAACTACTTGATTTTTAGTTCCTTTTCGGTCTTTAATTTCTAAATCAAATTCTTGCAATAACAACACCTATCGAATGAGTCTCAGTTTAGCATCTTTCTTTTCTATAAGGTACTTGATAGCAAAATGATCAATATAAACAACGACCTTGGTTCCAATTAAATACGACCAAAATTTGTCAAATTCAAAGACAACAGCTAACAATTCTTTCTCTATTATCATGTAGTTGAGTTAGGCTTCCTGCAATGTTTTGTTGGCATAATAAATGGAGTGAAATACTCTATTTTTTTCTGGCCCAAGACTGCTCCTATTGCTATGTCACTTGCATCACACATAACTTAAAAGGTGAAGACCAGTTTGGAGCTACAATTATATGGGCTAACACAAGTTTATTCTTCAGCTTAAGAAAGGCTTACAAACACGCATCATCAAAGCAAAATGATTTGTCCTTTTCAAGTAGAGAGCATAAAGGTTTTGAGATTTTGGAGAAGTCTCGAATAAAACGATTATAGAATCCAGCATGTCCAAGAAAACTCTGAATCCCCTTCACTGAACTTTGTGGTGGTAGTTTCTCTATTGTTTCAATTTTTGCCTTATCAACTTCAAGCCCACTAATAGATACCTTATGTCCCAAAACAATTCCTTCCTTTACCATGAAATGACATTTCTCCCAATTTAAGAATAGTTTAGTTTCTTCGCACCAGTGTAGAATTGAAGCTAAATTTCGTAAACAAGAGTCATACGAATCTCCGAATACTAAAAATCATCCATGAAGACTTCCACAAAGTGATCTACTATATCAGTAAAAATTACCATCATACACTTCTGAAATGTAGCTGGTGCATTGCACAATACAAATGACATCCTTCGAAAAGCAAAAGTACTATAAGGACATGTAAAGGTTGTAGGTTGTCTTGTGTTGATCCTCTGGAGCTATGGCAATTTCATTATACCCGAAATATCCATCAAGGAAACAATAGTATTCTTTTCCTGCAAGACAATCTAACATCTGGTCTATAAAAGGAAAGGAAAAATGATCTTTTCAGATTCCCTTATTTAATTTTCTAAAGTCCATGCAGACCCGCCATCCAGTGACAACTCTTGTAGGAATTAATTCGTTATTGCATTCTCTACTACAGTCATACCTTCCTTCTTAGGAACACATTGGACTGGATTGACCCGTGAGCTGTCTGAAATAGTGTAAATGATGCCAACATCAAGCCATTTAATGAGTTCCTTTTTGACAACTTGTTTCATGATTGGTTAAGTCTTCTCTGAGCCTCTATTGATCCTTTTGCATTATCTTCTATTAATATCTTGTGCATACAAAATGAGGGACTAATACCCTTTATATTAGTAATAATCCAACCAATAGCTTTTTTATACAATTTCAACACATTAAGTAACTGAAACTCTTGTACTTCTGATAGTTGAGCTGAAATGATGATAGGGAGAGTAAAAGATTCACCCAAATAGGCATACTTCAAATGAGTTGGGAGAGGCTTCAACTCCAAAGATGGTGGTTCAACTCAAACTTGTTTTTCGTTTTGAAAGAATTATACTCCTACCTCTACCAATTTTAGTTTTTCTTCATTTTCTTCACATTCTGATTCATGTTTTAGCAAAGCTGTGGCTGATATATCATAGTAACAGTTTTCAAAGGCCTCAGACACCAGAAAATCTATAACAGAGATGGATGAACATTCTTCCAAATCGTTGGGGAATTTCATGGCTTGAAATACATTGAAAGTGACTTGCTCATCTTGAACTCTCATAGTTAATTCTCCTTTTTGAACATCAATCAAAGTCCAACCAGTAGCTAAAAATGGTCTACCCAAAATAATAGGCACCTCTCGGTCCGCTTCATAATCAAGCACAATGAAATCCACAGGAAAAATAAATTTATCTACCTTAACCAAAACATCTTCAATTTTACCTTATGGATAAGCAATAGAAAGATTGGCTAATTGTAAAGAAACTGTAGTAGGCCTAGCTTCACCAATACCTACCTTCTTAAAAATTGACATCGGCATCAAATTAATACTTGCTCCCAAATCACATAGAGCCTTGCCAAAATATTGATTTCCTATAAAGCACGGTATTGTAAAACTTCTAAGGGCCTTAAGCTTAGGAGGAAGTTTATTCTGTAGCATAGCACTACTGTCACTCTTTAGTCAAGATGTCTTTCATAAACTTGACATAATTTGGCATTTGCTCCAATGCTTCCACCAATAGAATGTTAAAGTGAAGTTGCTTAAGAACATCAAGAAATCTTCTGAATTGGTGATCTGTTGTTTCTGAAATCACTGAGGAAATGGTGGAAGTGGTCTGTGGTGTTGGAAACTTTGTTGCAGCAACGCTGTAGCATTCTGGGGATCAAGATTTTCTGCATTTTTCAAAACTGCCTCAGATTTGTCCAGATGTTTTTCCTTCTTGTCTTGGACTGAAATGCTCTCATTTTGACTTATTCTCTATCCACTTGGTCCTTCTAATTCTTTGCCACTCCTTAGAGTAATAACTTTGCAAAATTCCTATCATTTTCCCCTTAGAGTTTCGGTATCACTTGGAAGTGCACATTGTGGTCTATGTTTAAGCTCATTAGCAAGTTGACCCACATGATTTTCTAGGTTCCTCATTGACACAGCTTGGATTTGGAGGATTGCATCATTCTTAGCCATGTATTCTTTGAGTAAAGATTTCAACGAACTAGATGTTTCACTTGGTTGGTTTTTTTGTGGCTACTGCTAAAAACCTGGAGGATACATATGGCAGTTGGGCATGGACGAACTTGCTTGACCACCACTTTGGTTATTCCAAGAGAAGTTTAGGTATTGCCTCCATCCTGGGTTATAAGTGTTGGAGTATAGATTGTGGTCTTGATTTACATTACTCACAAAACAAGCTGAATCTGGATTTGAAGGAAAGTTATCAAACACATGAGGTCCTGATCAGTAAACACATGAAATCCCTGAATCTTGGATTTAATTCACATTTACTATCCATGTTGATTATTCAACAGATTAACCAAAGATGAAACTTGAGCTGTAAGTGCCGTAACATCATTAATCTCATACACACCGACCACTCTGTTTGTAGCTACTACTCTATCCATTGGCCATTGATAATTATTTATAGCCATTCTCTCTAGTAAATCATAAGTTTCATTATAAGACTTGGCCAAAAGAACTAAATTAGCAGATGCATCAACAATAGTTTTAGTTTGGGCATTGAGACCATTGTAAAAAGTCTCTATTTGGATCCAATGAGGAATACCATGGTGAGGACACTTCTTGAGTAGTTCTTTAAACCTTTCCCAAGCCTCATATAGAGATTCCTCATTTATTTGTTGATAAGAAGTAATATCATTCCTTGATTTGGCATTCTTTGTTGTTAGGAAATATTTCATCAAGAATTTCTCTGCCATATCATTCCAAGTAGAAATAGAATCAGGTGGCAAAGAATTAAGCCACGCTCTAGCATGATCTCTTAAGGAATAAGAAAATAATTTGAGCTTAAAAGCCTCCTCGGTCACACCTGTCCATTTAAAAGAATCACTAACTTTAATAAACAACTTGAGATGCATATGAGGATCTTCTATAGGTAACTCACTAAATTGCCTAACTGTTTGTAGCATTTGAAACATCATTGTTTTTAACTCAAAGTGAGTTGCTTGAATAATCGGTCTAGTGATGCTTGGATTTAACCCTTCTAGTATAGGCAATACATATTCATTCAAAGCTCTGTTTCTGTTATCCATTGGAGGTATCTCATTGATTGTATTGTTTAAATTCGGCTCATTACCGTTGTTTCCAACCCCTGCGTTTGCCATTTCTTCGATCTGAGCGAAACCATGTTGTTCACTCTTTCTTAGTCTGAAAGTACGTTCAATCTTCGGATCTAAGGGTAAGATATTCTCGTTGTGAAATCTGCTAATACAAAATATACGAAGGAGGAATTAAATAAAGAAAAATAAATAACAAAAGTTGATTTCTACAAATAATTTCTAACGTTGTTAATCCCCAATAACAGCGCCAAAAACTTATTGCTCAAAAATGTGTATAAGATAATATGCAAGTACACGTGTCGTAAATAAGTAATATAATGATAAGAAAGATCGTTCCCACGAAGATTGGAATGTCAGAAAGTAATGTAAAAATTAACTAATAAAATCAATATTGGGTATTTTTGTATATCAAAATAAAATAAAATAAAGAACACGAGATGACAAAAGTAAAAATACTGAAACAAAGTTCAACGAGAAGAATAGCAAGAATTACAAGTAGATAAATCAGTTAGGATTGTACATGTGACAAATGATTTAGTCAAACTGCGTTGCTGCAGCTTTGCTATACCAATGATGTGGCAAAGTGTACCAGTAACTAGAATTGCAAAAATTACAAAAGATTATTTCGAATCTACAATATTTATAATTCCTTAGGTTCAATGAAACACATTCCTATGCATAACTGAGTCTAAGAACAATATTTAATACACCAATTTCTTTGAATTATGTGAGACAATTATATATTTCTATATTAATTGCAATTTTAATTTTTATCCTTAGATTCAAATTAAACACACATTATTCAAACTTCATCTAACTTCAACTAACCTTTCCAAAATTAATCTCAGTTTACTATCCTATTAATTGGTGATCAAGCAATCAATAAGAATTAATCAATAAAATAAGCATTAAATAACTAACACCATTTTATCAAGCAAAGCACAAATTTTTAAAATTGAAAAACAAATACTACAATCACTTGTACATCTACAATCCTAACTGAAGGAGAATTAGGCAATCATATTAATAAAATCAAATATTAATTCATCTATATTCAAAATCAAATCCATTGAGATATAGTAATTTGTAGAACAATAAAAGAATATAGAAGAAGGAATAAATTAATAAAATCATCTTTAATTAAATCTCAATCAATTAGATTCTAAATCTCTAACTCTCTTGCTTTGCTCATTAATAATCCTTACAAATCAAGCCTTCAATTTATCCTTGCAATTAGTCTCCTTCTAGATTTCCAATATGCTGCTGTTTTTGGAGTTCTTTTTCTGCGTGAGAGTTGCCTCTCTGTTGCCCCTATTTTCCTTACTGATTTTCATGATTGGCCTCCTTTTATATGTTTCTCCTAGGTTTAATTGATAAGAGATGATATATTGTGTTAACTTCCAAGTTTGTCCTTAAATATGTGAGTTATTAGCTGCCCAATATTGTCCTTTTATTTAGAAGTCTAAGTCCAGTTGCTGATTTAGCTATTTCACGCTGTTATTTCCTACAACAAAGCTGGTAAATGCTCATTTGTTATTCTTTTTGTTCTCTACGAAGGAACACATAAAAATTTTATGAGTAAACCTTAAAATATAAGTCTTTTTAATGCAATGTAAGATAATTTCATAATTAATAAAAAATTTACCAATTTTCATAAATTTTATAAATGGTATCCAAATGAGCATAATATGTAACTCTTTTTACATAGCCAAACAAATTTAAAGAAATAAGAATATTTACTCTAATAAATTAGAGTTATCAATGAGCTTATAACATAATATAATTTATGTTTAATTCATCTTATATCATTATATCAATTTTGTCCAAATATGCTTATTATTTTAAAATGGCTTAAAATGTCCTAATTAAATTAGGATTGCGGCTCCATACCACTTTTAATTATATTTAATACATAGGAGTCCTTATCTTTTAGAAGTCTTCTTATAATTAGATGAATAAAGGACAAATAAGATATATATATACATATATATACACGCCACCAGCGTGATTTATTCATCTAATATTAGTGAAAAGTAGGGGTGTTCAAAAAATTTGATCCGTTAATTGTTGAAGGGTTTCGATCCAATGATCAGATCGGATTGAAATTTTTTCAATCCATTAGGTTCGGATCGGATAGCAAATTTTATTATTTATCATCTGATCCCATCCGATCCGACCGAAAAAAATAAATATATTTTAAATTTATATACATGTCATATTTTTATTGATCACTTTTATTTATATTATACACCACATTATATACAAATACAATAATAAAATTAAAAATTTTAAAATATTTTTTTTATAATAAATATACTACAAAACACTAAAAAATACAAACCCTAAATCAAAATTCAAAACATTAGAATCACTGAATCAGTCCCTCACATCACAGCACACTCACCCACAGTCGACGCTCCATCTCCAAACCCAGATCGTCGCCCCTTCGTCGTCGCCGTTGGTTGCAGGTCGCTGGTCACAATGCTGGTTCGTCGCGCCGCTGCTACCACCGCCATCGGTTCCTCCCGCCTAGTACACTCCTTTTTCTACATAAATCAGTAGGGAGCTGCATAAAAAGATAACGAAGTTAGAGTTTCATAAAAAAATTCTGATAGTGAAAGTACTTTCAAAGATGATGATTTAGGGCTTCTTCATATTACCTTATTAGATAGAGCTAATTGAATATTTGAACTGAACTGTAGAATACCAATTTTGGTGTTGTAACGTAATAACATGTGTAATTTTATAAATATTTCTTTTTATTTTCACAGAGAAAACTTCAGTAATTAAATCTAGTGGTTTTATTTTACAATTGATACGAAGTTGGGATCTGATTTTACAAGCATGTTTATTCATGTTGAGATCTGTGTTTACAAGCATGTTTGTTGCTTGGTTACAAGCATGTGTGTGTGTTTACATTTTATAAAAGTAAATAAATTGTGTTCAAGATTGACACTATTAATTGAGATAATCTTGTTCCTTATGTTTATTTTTATGGCATATAATGTTTATTTTTTTCTTAATTTTGTGACTTGGATTATATAGCATTGTTTTATTGTCTAATATGTTATTTGGGCTTACTATATCCTCTCTTTTTTCCCATATATGTAGGTTCATTTAGTTAGCTAGCTGATTTGGAAAGCAACCATAACGAATTCATATTTGATGTCATCGTGTAATGTATGATTGTTCTCTAACTATTTATTTTAGAATTATAGATTTTACGGTTATACTTGTGTAGTTGTTTTTTTTAGATTATTTACTTATTTTTTGTTATTTATCTTAGATGGACAAAAATACTCCTACCACGGCTAGTCCACTTGCAACTATCAAAAGTGTAAGCACTGCCCAAAATGTTGAAAATAATCCAGAAATGCTCCATCAGAAATTGAGGAACTTCCGCCGAATGATAAACTTGAACTTTCCACAAAATGCACGATAGCAATGATGGAAAAGATAAACGAAAGTCTTCCAAACCTCCTTCTAATGCCTGGAAACATTTTGATATAGTGGGTAAAGGTTTAAATTGCAAGGCAAGATGTAAATATTGTTTTAGGGAGTATGTGTATGTATTCAGCAAGTCTGGTACATCAAACTTGAGAACTCATATTGCTATACAATGTAAGTTATTTCCTAGTAGAGTTGAGAAGAAGCAAAAGACTCTAACTTTTGAAAATCCTACAAAAGATAAAGAAGGTGCACTTGTTGCACATACATTTAGTATTGAGGCTTGTAGGCTTGCACTTACAGAGATGATTATAGTTGATGAGTTGTCGTTTAGTCATGTTGAGAATGAAGGATTTAGGAAGTATAGTAGAGTTTTGGAACCAAGGTTCCAAGTTCCTTCTCATACCACTGTTACATGATATTGTTTGTCTTTTTTTGAAAGAAAAAGATAAATTGAAGGAATATTTCTCTAAGTCATTTCAAAGAGTTTGTTTGACCACTGACACATGGACTTCTGCTCAAAATTTGAACTATATATGTCTTACTGCTCATTTCATCGATGATAGGTGGAAACTCCAAAAAAGAATCTTAAATTTTTGTGTAGTTTCTAGCCATAAAAGTGATATCCTTGGGAAATCAATTGAGCAATGCTTGTTAGATTGGGGAATTGATAAGGTATTTATTGTTACAGTAGATAATGCTAGTTCAAATAATACATTAGTTTCTTACTTGCGCAAAAAAGTAAAAAATTGGAGAGGTGCAATATTAGATGGTCAACATATGCATATGAGGTGTGCAACTCATATTCTGAATTTGGTTGTGAGAGAGAGCTTGAAAGAACATGAATCAAATATAAGTAAGATAAGAGAAGTTGTGAAATATATTAAATGATCACCTTCAAGGTTGTTAAAATTTAAGAATTGTGCTGAGCAAGAGAAAATTGGCACTAATAAACTTTTATGTTTGGATGTAGTAACAAGGTGGAACTCTACCTACTTAATGATAGAAGTTGCAGTGAGATTTCAGAATACTTTTGAGCGTTTAGAAGATGATAATGTGATATTTAAGCAATAGCTCAACATTGGAAAGGATAGTTGCAAAACTCCTAATTTTTTTGATTGGTCTATTGCTCACATATTTGTGAGATTTTTGAAAATATTTTATGATGTAACATTGAGATTTTTCGGTTATTTGTATGTTACTTTAAATTTATTTGTGGATCAAATTTGCTTCATACACAACCAATTGAGTTTTTGGTATTAAAATACGGATTCTGTGTTAAGCAAAATGGCAAAAGAGATAAAAACAAAGTTCAATAAATATTGGGGAGGTGTAGAAAAGTAAAATGATTTCTTGTTTATTGCAACTATGCTTGATCCAAGACGTAAAGAACAAGGTTTGAGAGTTTGTTTAGATCTTTTGTGTGATGAAAATGATATTATGGTTGGTCAAATGATGAAAAAATTTAGACAAATTTTGAATAATGTGTTTGATCAATATTCAGTTTTGTATTCTACAAATGCACAAGCTAAATGCTCACAACTTTTAGACACAGAAGAAGTAGATAGTATGAATGTTGATTCATTTTCATTATGGATGAACCATTATAAAAAGCGTGTCAAAGATGCAAAAAAGATAGATGATCAAACTAAAGTGGATAAATATTTGGATGAAACATGTGAGGATGTAGATGATGAGTCTTTTGATCTTTTGAGTTGGTGGAAGGTAAACTCATCAACGTATAAAGTTCTTTCTAGGATTGCTAAAGATATTTTAGCTATACCTATATCAATTGTAGCTTCTGAGTCCGCATTTTCTACTAGAGGCAGAGTCATTGATCCTTTTAGAAGCTCATTGTCCCCCAAAACTGTCCAAGCTCTTATTTGCACTCAAAATTAGATTCGATCATCACCAGTAATTAACATTCGTGAGTCGCTTGATGATATTAAAGCAATTGAAGCAGGTAATATTACTTTAATTTTCATATATTAATTGATAACATTATTATATGATGGTGTTTTAATTTTTTTTATCATTTTGTTTTGTTTTGTAGATATATTGGGAGGCGTTAAAAAATTACACTTGATTGAGTACAATGAGTAATTAATTTATTTTATAGTATTTTGTATGTTATTTAATATATAATTACTAATCATTTATCAATTTACAAACATTTTTTAAATGATGGCTAATAGGTAATGGAGCGCTAAATTTTCTCGCTATTTTTATCAAGACTCAAGATTATTTTCAAGATGCTTGATGGATGTTGATGTTAAAGAATGAAATGATCAACTTAATTTAATTTTAGATTATTATGAACTATGCTTTTGTTTATTATTTGAATAAATTGTTAATTTTATTTAAATGAATATTGTAATTAATATTGTATTATTTTGTTTTATGTATGTTAGAATATTTTCAATTGTACATCAACATTTCTATTTGCTATTTTAAGGTTTATTTTAGCTTAAATATGTTTATGTTACATAAAAAATGTAGTTTTTTATTCAAAAATATTAAAATAGAGTTAATTAATTTATTGATCGGATCCAATCTGAATAGATTGCAGATCGAATTTGAAATATTATTAGATTGAATGCAGATTATGATGTTTCAATCCTACCAAATGGTCAAATCAGATCGGATAGAATGAGTATAAAATTAGCGGTTTTCGATTCGATGAACACCCCTAGTGAAAAGCCACATTAGAATCCAATATCAACAGCCACCCTTATTCGATACCAATTTATGACTGATCCTTGAGAGTTTTCTCTCTCATTCTAGATTTTAAGCTAATTTATCTTCTAATTCGGTAACTTTGTTTTCCCTTACAAGATTCGTCATATATTCTTGCTTTTGTAGTTATTGTTATTTGAGAGAGATATTTGGGTGTTATTAAAGTTTTAGGTTTATAAATGGTTTCTTTTGGATAGTGTCACCCAAACATAGCTTACAACTTTCGTCATGTGCTCTCCAAAAAGCAACTATTTTCAAAATCTCAAAAGATGTTGAGTTCGAATCCCATTCTAATTAATGATTATTGTAGTTTTAGAGGTTCTAACTACAAAACAGAGAGTTTTTCCCCCTTTCCACCCAACTCTTTGGTCTTTAGAATGTTGGTTTTAAAAATGAGCGATTATTTGCATTTTTTATTTAATTATTAATGAATTTTTTTCGTTGTATTTTTGCTAATGGAGTAGACTATTTACATTAAAAAGTTAAATTATTTAAATTGTTTCATCTATTTTTTTATTGTTTCTTATTTTACTAATACCTATAACTATTTATTTATGAGATTTAAATTAATTATTGTCTTTCGCTTCAACGTTGCCAATTCACAACAACGCTTTATAAATTAATATTATAATTTAAAATTGTTGATGATTATGTTATTTCATGTAAAATAATTCAAGTATTCCCGTCATAAATGATTAACAATTGACAAGGTTTGTTGAAGGTTGTATGCCAAAGTCGATGAGGATAGGTGCGAGTTGATTGTGACCATAGCGTATTGGATTTGGAGAGTTAGGTACGTCGTGAAACCTGAAAGCGTTGGTATGGTGAGATGATTCTTAATTAGGTCCCTGCTTCAAGTCGAGGAGTTCCATAGAGCCAACCAACGACCAGCCCACTTGGCACTTCCATTGTGCTATATGTACGATGGTCGCCACTCGCCTCTAGTCTCTACAATATAATGTTGATGCATCCATGTCTAGGGTGTAAGGGCCACTAGGTTTTGGTTGTGTGACAGAAATTGTCGGGTGAGGTCATTGGTGCTATTAAGGATAAGAGGGAGACCAATTTTACCTCATTGGCGGCTGAAATATGGGCGAGTAAATGGGGCTTCCAATTTTTTTTTGTGAAATAATAAGAATTTCATTAACATATTAGGAACTAAGGATAAATTACATTCCGTTTTTGTTTTAAATAAAAAAAATTATCCAATAATATTTTTGAATATTATTTTTAAAAATTTAAACTAACTTGATCTAAAAGTAAAATTACAACACAAAATAGACATATTTTAATTAATATATTAATTTAATAAAATTATATAACTAAATTGACTCAAAATTCTTAATATTTTAATATCTTTTACTACCTCTTTTATATGTTTTCATTTATTTTCCAAGCTAATTTATGATGTTAATTTGTTGGCTAAATTTGATTTATCTATTTTTAAATTTATGATAAATAGAATGTGTGTTAATTGTTGGGTTCACTTGAAATAATCCTATAAAGTGATGTAAAATTTACTACCGAAATTAAATAAAAGGCCTCCATCTTTCGAGTGTTGATTAATACATAATACAATTATATTATGTAAGATCCATGCATCAAATTTGTGATTAAAAAACATTTCATTTGTTTCTACTTTCAATTTATTTCTAATAAAATTTTTCAAATTTATCCAAAAAAAAAAAAAAAAGTACTAAATTTTTGGCGCTAAACTCAAAAAGCCAAAAGAGCGTATCGAGAGGATGACCAATATTTTAATTCTTCCATTTTCGACAAGAAATGAAGCGACAGAACTCCCCAAATTGAGAGAAGGGGACAGAGAGGTTTATACTTTGAATATCTGAGCATGGACATCAGATCAAAGCAAAGTCCGTTTAGGGTTATTGGGCAGCGCTCTATTACTTCTTCATTTCTCTCTCGATCTTCTAATCCGTATGAGAGAGACCAAGTCCCACAAATTCTCTTTGTTTTTTTTTGTTTGTTGTTTTTTCAATTTCTGATTTTTAATTGATTTATTTGCACTGATTATTGTGCATCGTATCAGTTTCAAGGTTGCACAAGAAGATTCCAAGGACGATGCTTTAGAAAAGAAGTCGCTATCAGACTTTCTTACCCAGAGATTGCACCGTTCTTCTGAACTACCCAAAACGGTAACGATAATTTTCATCCGACGCCCGTTTGGGTGCCTAGAAAATGGTGGGAAAGATAGATAATTGTTACTTGGGTTTTTATGTTAGGATTTGGGGAATCCTAAGTTAAAAAGTCAGCTGACATTAATTAATTGTTGGAATTGCAACAGTCAGAGACCCATAAAGGTTTTACATTTCTAGTTATTTTAAGCTAAGAAATGATAGGTAAACAAATAATTACATTAAAGGTTAGGTTTCAAAAGAAAACGTATACAGCTATCTCCATTCTCTTATTGATTAACCGAAAGAAAAACATATGAATATAGTCTACATGCGTAATAATTTGGGTATTTTTGCATTTACATGAAGTTATTTAATTTGTGAATGTTTTAGTTTGCAATATAGAATTTGAAAGACATTTGTGTTAGTGACAGGGGAAATCAAAACCTTTTTCATCATTTTTGGGTTTGAGAGGCTCAAGTGGATCTATTGATGGGAATCTTGAGCCCAAAAAACCAGATGAAGTAAAAACTGATGGTGAAATTGATAAAGTAGTTCTTCAGCAGTTCAAGCATACTGGTTCAGAAACAGAACATTGCTTAAGTTCAAGTACTGGAGGTGAAGCAGAGAACCGTGAATCACCTGAACTGCAACTATCCAGAAAGAGAAAGACCTTTGAAGGTTTTTTATATTTTCTGTTATCTATAGGATTCTCTACTGTTTGTACTTATAATTTCCCTTTCATTGGTTTTCTGAAGGAGTAACACTATATACTTCAGGTGGACATGAACAAACCCATAACCAAGTTGACTAACTGGCATTTATCATTTCAGATTCAGAGTTAGATGTTTTATAGTACATAAATCTTTGGGAACTAGTTTAGATTCCCCTTAGTCTTTTGTACAAGGTGAAGTAAACCTGTCCTTGTTTAATGTGTTGGCTAGTGTTTAAGGAGAATTTGATAAATCATGTAACTTGAATTAATGTTGAGTTTAGCAAGAGTAGACTTACATTTCTTTTCATGTTATTTAATGGTAAGCTATTTTCAAGATAGATGAACAGTATTTTGCTATACATGTTTATGAAAGGAACTGCTTGGATGACAAAAGTTGGCTGATACAAAGTAAGAAGAAAGGTATTTTAGGTACTGAGTTTGAGTTAACATCTTTCTACTCACTTGATGTTAGCTGCGTAGATTCTTAATGCTCTACAGAATATAATATTCTCTCTACTTGCATTTGGGTGAGTGGGAAGGATTCAGGCATTTTATGTTTTTAGTTGCAGGATTCAGTTTGGAAGTTTATATTATATTAGCACAAGCTTATGGGAAAATAGGAAAGCCCTTGGCAGCAGCACCATTGAACCATTAAATACCACCGTTTCATATATCTAATGGTCTTGTATATTTTAATGAAATCTAGTTAATGATCAGATGTGTTAATTCCCACATTAGTTGTGTTTTTGTCTCATTATATTGAATTACTAAAGAAAATATATACAATTGGATTTGGAATGATCAGGTTTTTTAAAATTCAAGTAAGACCTGAAAAACTATGCCAGAATACTCGTTAGACTGTTAGTTGTTACATTGCATGCTAACTTGAGGTAACCTTCACAAACATTTGAGATGAACAAAAGCAGTTACAAAGGAATGCTATGCTAATTGTGTCTTATGTTAAGATGCACAAATAAGAAATATTATGTTATGCAGAATAGTTGTATGTCATATTCTGGTGGTTTATTATCAAATTAGGAGATCAGAAGGAAAACAAATACTAGTTGAGTATTGCCACCTTTGTTGGAGGTTTAATACTTTTATCTCTTTGGCATTGTTAATCTAACCATTTGTATTTTCTTTATAAATGTGATTCGATAGGTAGGAATGAACAGCACAGTGCTCAAAAGAATTGCATAGTTTTTGGTGGTGATCTAAAGCCAAAGCAACAAAGGACAGAGAAGAATTCCGGAAGAAAAGAAAAGCCAAGACCATTTTACAATCACTGTGAGTATAAATGAGTAACATTTAATATACTAACTTCACTAAAGTTCTGTTTTTGTGTTCAATGTTCCTTTTGTTTATGGTCTATTGATGGTTGTTTGTTTATAGATGCAAATGGCTGTGGTTGGTGGGATTGTGACATGGAGGGCATTGACAATGAAGAAGTTGGCTTTAGTGAGGTATGGGAGGGAATGGGCTCTACTACATTTGGAGAAGCTATTGATTGGCATTAACTTTAATTCTTCATTTCACTGGCATGTTATAACTTAGGAAGAGATGATGCTTCCTAATACATGGTGATTTTGCTAAGCACATGTCTATAAATCAAAAGGATGTACTACTTTTTTCTAAAGTTAATCTTAAGCCTAATGTAGTCTATGAATGTTCAAGAGAAATCATCTAAGCTACAACTTGAACAGACTTTAAGCTTCGGTGAGGCTTGAAAAAGGACCCAAATAGTGGGGGCACTAATTTAAAATGTAGTAGTATGTTTACCTTCTCTTAAAGTAAAAAAGAGCAGAATTGAATCACGTTGTGGTTTAGGTATTTATTAAACAATAAACCAATGAACAAATCAATGAAAATAAGCATTAAAAAAAGTCAACAACTGAAGTATATCATGTAGAAAGAACAAATAAAAAAAAGAACAAATAAAAGATAGTAGCAAAAAAAAAAAAAGAACAAATAAAAGATGAACACAATGATTTAATGTGGTTTGATCAAGATTGACCTACGTCCACACCCAAGTCCCGAGCATCAAATCCACTAATAATTAGAGAGTACATACTATACTTCTTTTTGGAGTTGGGCACATAACTCAAAAATAGAAGAAAATAATTCACACGATGACTTACAAGAATAATAGAACTTACTATCTCTTGTTCTTTTGCTCTCGCGATATAGTTTTGGTGAGTCCTATTTTTGTGTTTGCAATACTCATGACCCAATCCATCAGATGATTTATGGTAAGACATTAAAAAGATTACACACGTCGTGCTACAAATTACAGGAAGCTATTTAAGAAGACTGTTTTAAACATGTAAAGACTTGTTGAAATAACCTCATTTTTTAGTATATTCTATAATTTTCATCCAAACGCGATGCTTATAAGATGGATTAAATAATCAGTTTATGATCAACAATCGTTTTTTTGGAGGCACACTTTCTTATTGAAATTGTCTTAATAGCAAAAGAAAATTGTCGCTCCAAAGTGCTACTCTTTTCATCTTTGCCTCCGAGTCCGAGGTACAAGTTATTCTGCACTGTAAGGTGGAAAAGGTCAAAGGAAAAATAGAAATGGGGTGAGAGAGGCTCGAACTCTCGACCTCAGGATCACTCACTGAATAGCTATGAGACCTACGCGCTAGCCAACTGCGCCACCACCCCTTACTGTTTTTTTAGCAATCTTACAATTTTTTTAATGTAAAAAACGGAGTGCAATTTTACATTTGTTAAGTAAATAACCGATTGTAATCAACAATTAACACCTATCGATACCTTTAGGCTTTTACCTAAAAAAAAGTTAAAATGAGAAGCGAAGACTCCAATTTCCAGCACCTAACCAATATCTTATGCTTCTTTCCTCTATATCTATACCTTTTAGTCTGTTTTTTTTTTTTTTTTCCTTTTTAAATTACAACTATTCTAATTTCTAGTGTTGATAGGTTAAAGTCAGGTTGATAAATAATAGATGGTTAATTACTGTATATGATTATTATTTATGTATTGAGTTTCTTTATTTATCCCTATAATTTAACAATTTTGTCTTTAATTTTAAATTAAGTTATTTTATTTTTCAGCCTTATATTACTTTTTTTTTTCATAAAAATGGTGTCACAAACTAGTTAATTACTCTTTTACAAATAATAAAGATGATACGATGTGCCATTGTAAGTTGCTATTTAAAACACGCCTCATTGTCACATGTTTTCTATGTAAAAATAGTGTCATTTTTTTTTTTAATTAAACAATGCCAACTTAATGATACAAAACCTGGTGCAAAGTCAACAAGTGTCTTCTGTTTTCTTTACTAGAGTTTAACCTAATTTCACTTTAACTGCCTTTTTTCTCCTTTAAAAGAGAAATGATATAATTCATTTTATGATACACATTTGACTACTTATTTAACTCGAACACACATCCAAAAAACAATTATGGGAAACTATTTACCACCAAATTTGTACGGTGATCGATGGTCTGATTTGAGTCTTAGATTCGGTCAGTTACCAACTCAAATCTCTGATAATCAAAGACAAAATTTAACTAAAGCTTATGTTATAAAGAGACCATCGTTGACTACGAGAGATTGATGATGTGATTTGTGTTTATTTGGGGAACACGGGTGAAAAGAAGATGAAAAGTGAAAAGAAAAAAAGAGATATATGTATGTTGCGACAAACCAGTTAGGTTTGTATTTTGTTTATAGTCCACTAGGACCTATAAGTTATTGTAACTTTCTTTTAATAAAAAAAAGCATTATTTCAACTCAAGAACCAGTAGTGTCATGAGCTTTATCCATATAAGGGTCACCATTCATTAGTCCTTTTTGTAAGCGTCTTAGTATAGATGAATCATTTTAAGTTTAATTATATATCATAATTTTTTTATATATATAAATGTTTTATTTTTAACGTTATTTAGGAAAAAAAAATATATATATATATATATATATATTTTTTTTTTTATAATGTAAATAAACGTATGTTTTTTTTTTTTTAATTTTAAAAGAATATAAACAATTTTTTTTACCATAAGAGTTTATCCATTTGAATAATTATGTACCAGAAGATCATTTTATTTAGAAAAAATGTTTTGCATATTTTTACTCTATTCCCCAACACACGTGTTAAAACTCTATTTTTTTGTAAGCGTCCACATGTGTTAATCTCGACCTTGTTTCTTCATCTAACACCCTCTAGATTTACAAACTTTTTCCTTCACATTGGTATATAAAACAGTTCTCTTTTGTTTGAGTAAATATGTTATCTTGGACAATCGACTTTCTGGTTAATTACTTAATTGCATATCAGAAATTGAAGGTATATTATATTTAAGGTTTAAAATGTTGATGTTGATTAAAATTATTTAAATTTTATAGAAATGTCAAAGAAATTGATGTTATTGATCAAAGTTTTGAAAAAAATATAATAATTCTATCAAAATTATGGAATCTTTTAATAAATTTTTATAAAACATATAACAAACAAATGCTTATATGTTAATTTAATTTTTCTATTTAATATATATATATATATATATATATATATATATATATATATATATATATATATATATATATATATATACTCATGATATTTATTTAAATTAATAAGTCGATAAATTAACCAGAAAACTATAAATTAAAATAAGAAGTTTTTGCATTAATGTTTTAAAAAGTTATCTAGACTACAAATTGTATTATTACTATAATTAAATATATACACGTCGATGACACCTACTATGATAAATATCATTCTTATATTTTAGAAAAATTACATAGTTAGGGGAACATATATAGTGTCTTACCAAAATATAAAATTTGTAGAAATTAAAAAATGCATGTAATTGTTACAACAATTATTAAGCATTCAATTTACTAAAATCAAGAGCTTTATCTTGGAGGCTTCACCGTTGGTTAGGGATGGCAATTTGACACGATGGTTTGGATATCCGCGGGTGTCCGACCGTTCGGGTCAGTTCAGTTCGGGACAAAACGGTTTGGAAACGGATCGGAGCATTATCCATTTGATTTAAAACAGTTCGGTTCGAAGCAAAAATTCGTTCGATTCGGGACACTATTCGGGTACCCGTTTATTTACTAAAAATTTTAATTGCATTAAAATTTACAATATAATTTTTTCCAACTTTTTTTAAAAAACGGGTCAACAGTTCAGTTTTTTTGACCCGCAGATATTACCCGAACTGAACCGAATCTTTTTTGTCTGAAACGATTCAGTTCAATTTGAACCGCGGGTCAAAATGGTTTGGATCGGATCTGACCCGAACTGATTCGTTGTCATCTCTACTATTAGTTATGAAACATTATTGTTATGGACAAATATAGAATAGTCATGTCATGTAAATAAGTATATATAATTAGGTACATAATTCTTAAAATGCCATGTGTATATAAATAAATACAAAATATTGTCCAAAACTAAAAAAAATTAATACAAACACTACGATTAGATAAATTTGATGGTAAATGATTTAGAAAAGAAAAATAAAAAAAATTAGTTTAATAAGAAATGACATTTTGTCAATAATTTTTCCATATTAACAACATTTTATTGAAATTATTTTGATAATATGCTTAATACATATGATATTTTAGTATATAAAAAAAAAAAATTCATCATAATTTATCGACAACAATATTGCGAAATTGTCTACATTCTTTTGCCAAACATAATGGAAATTACATACTGATGTCGAAGGGTCAAAAATCTTGGCAATGTCATAATGTTGTTGACATTGTTTAAACCTTGCATTTTCTTACACTCTCTCTCATCTAGTCAAGGTCTCTAATTTACATTTTTTCACTGTTTTACGTATACGAAATGTTGTATATGTATACAACTATATATATACAATACTGCTACACACGTGTACAATATTATTCCATATTACTGACATATATATATAGAGGGTCAAAAGTGAGATACCAAGGTCAGATATGAAACAAATTTATTATAAAAACATAAAACTTTAAATTATTAATTGAATTTTTATTTTATTATAATAAAGAATATTGATCACTGAATAGATTAACTGAGACATAATATTAATATTATAAAATTAATTTACTAGAGAAAATAATGTCATGATTACTTATATCAAAATAATGATCTATCAAGCTTAGCGGGAATAGAGAGGATATTTTTAGCTACCACTATTAAATTAATTGAGTAAATATAAATGAATGTTTGCTCGAATTCTTAACGTCAGACTTATAAGATGGTATTTACTTCCAAACTACTAAAGAAAGAGTAATAGTACTCAAAAAAGAATAATATAATTAAATTGACAAGAAATTGTTACTCCCAAAATTATCACCAAAGAGGGTATGTATGGCCATGGGCATGCAACTCAGTTTATGTATCTCAATTTTTTTTTTTTTTTTTTTGTCATTGGAATGCATGACCAATTTGGAAGAACAATTCAGTTAACTTCGAATCACAATTTGGTTAGAATTGTGCCCATTTTAACACAAATTCTTAACTTTTACAAATAAATAAACCTCTTTTTTTATATATATAATTAAATTATTATTTAACTAATTTTATTTTTGATCTCCTTAAAAAAAATATTTTTTACACAATAAAAAAAATACGCATACAAAAAAATATATTTTTTATGTCGTAAAAAAAGTACGTTAAGAATAAAACTATTAAAAAAATAATATCAAACAATTGATCCAATAAATTTCTGCATAAAATGGGCCAATTAACCATTTGAGTGGCTCTTGCATGCGGGTAATACTTAATGTATATCCTACCGACCCATTGCCATTCATGTGCTAATAAAAAATGAAATATTTTAAAGAGGAAAAATGCATGTATATGATATGAGAGTAAAAAATGAAACTCAATCTCAACTTTCTGTCTCTTTGGTTTTTTTTATTTGAAGTCACAGAGTTTAGACATATATTGCATAATTTTATTTAAAATATTAAAATAATGAAATCCATTAAATGGATACCTTTAATAATATATACTTAAAGTATAAAATACTTATCGTAAATAAAGGTCCACTACAATACTACATAATCTATCTATATTTATATTTATACATCTATATAAAAGTATAAGTCAAGCCTTGTGCAAAATTACCCACATAATTTAAAGTAATGATTATTATTGCCATTAGCTCATTAGTTATTTTGTAATTTTATTTTTAAATTAATAGTATTTTAAAATACATACAATTATAAGAAAGGCTATTTAAAACACTAGCGTAAGTGTCGCTTAATTTTTTATATCATAATAACAATATTATAGTTTTAATTACAATTAAATTACTAATAATTATTTTTAATATTTAAATAAATTACCTACATTGCTTGTATTTATGACTATATACTTATATAGACCAAAAATTTTCCACTTAAAAGATATATAGCTATAGCAAAACCTAAATGAAACTCAGTTGTAATTGACCAACTTTGATATTATTAGAATAATTCTCCACAAAAGGCACAAACATTAGTGGAATACTCAGGCTTCATATTTTATTGTCTAGCTCCACTAAAATTTTAACACTACATTGCGTCCGTCACCACCAAATAGATCATACACACACGCCTAGCTAGTTTCATAAATTTCTAAATTCTAACCCCCCCACCCAAAAAAGATAAAGTGCTAGTAGTGTCGGTATTTTTGTAAAAATAAGCATTTTAATTCTGTTATTTTTAAGTTTGACACTTCTAATCACATTATTACGAAAATTCAATACTTCATGGTAAAAATTGGTCTCTTTTTATGAGATTAAAAATGTTCGTTTTTCATAATAATAGGACTAGAAATACTTTATCTAAAAATAATAGGAATAAAGTATTCAATTAAAATATTTTAAATGCTCATTAAAAAAAAATGTGAGCTTTTAAAAAGGAAAAGAAAAAAGAAGTGAAACCATCATATATATCCACATATACCTACTAGCATTATTTGCAATACTGCTTGTACATGAGATAGCTTTGAGATAAATCTATCTACATCTTTCTTTCTTTTTTTTTCTTTTTTCTTTTTCAATATGGCTACTGCTGAAGAATGTTCTGAAAGTACTACTACTTGTATTGCTTCTTCTTCAATACAACAAAATTGGTGGAATAATCTTCATGCAGATCAAGGGTCTTTGAGCTCATGGAACAAAGTTAACACCAATATTCCAATATGGCACCAAAACAACCCAATCAATAATTCCACCACCTCTTGTATCAATTGTTTTGATGAAGATGTTTCTATGTCTAGTACTAATGCTTCCAACCACTCATCTGGCCTCATGAGTACTGTCCAGTCTGGTCGTCGTCAGCCGGCGGCTTCTTCTAACAATGATCATTTGATAGGAGAGGAAACTTCTGACAATCATCTTTGGAGCCATATGCTATTGTATGTCATTTAATTTAATCTATTTTCAATTATTTCACGTAGGGAAAAAGAAAAAGGAAAGACTCTATTAGTTAGTAAGGTGTTTGATGAAATTATCTGATCATAAAATATTAATTATTAAGCTGTTATTCAACGATATAATTTGAGTTATATAAAAAAATTATTAATTAATTGTGAAGGGCAGTGCACTATTTATTGATGTTTAATTGTTTGATTTGTTAAGTGGACATAAAAGAATCTTAATTTGGGCAGATAATAAAAAGGATCAATATATGTAATTCTTGATGAAATGGTTAGGTTTTTCTAATTTTTTTTCAAGTGTAATATTTATTTGATTATAATAATCATAAATATGATGTGATTCACGTAATGGTCTGGTTACAACACTTAATAATCTATATTTCAAGTCATATATTTGAATACATAAATTACCTTTTAATTGGAAAACATTTAATTAATTAATAAAATATTTTCAGGAATGTTGGAAGCAATGGAGATTTGGAAGATCATCAACATCAAGATGTTGGAGACAATTTTCTTGAACCAGCCTGCAATGATTTCCTGAAGAAATTGGATCAGAGCAGTAATTGGGAAGAGTTCACAAATAACCCAACAAATTTCAGTAGTTTCAGTAATCAATATCATCATGATGAGAAGAAAATAAATGGGTTTACAAATCACAACTTGATTAATATTGAGAATGAAAGGTTAACAAAGTTGTCAAAATTGGTCAGCACTTTGTCAATTTCAACTCCTGATCAACCTGAAGTCAATAGCCATTTTATTAATAATCCAAATATATCTTTGGCTAATAATTCATCTATAGATCATTATTTAAAGTCATCTTGTGATGAAATTGGAGGGAATAAAAATTCCAATAATATGTTTCCATTTTGTAGTTATGGTCATGATCAAGATATCAAACACTTCTATGGGGTGCCTCCTGACTCTTATAATTCCAGAAATTCTGCTGATTTAATATCTTTCAATAGCAGATTAGCCAAGCCTTTCATTGATATTCATCATCATGACGGACCAAAACCCAGTTTTAAACCTTTGAATTTTTCAAATTCTAAAAAACAAGGGATTTCAAGTTCTTCACAGGTATGATCAATTTTGCTTCTTCTTCGTCTTTTATTTATTTATATTGTTTATGATAAGGTTGCGTTTTATAACGCTATTTAAACATTGTTTTTTTTTTTTTATAGTTTTTGACTTCAATATTTCTGTTTTCTTTGTATTATATGTGTTTATGAAAGGCTAAGGTTGCATATTTGATTATTTACATATATTACATAATTAAATTAGTTTTAAAAAATAATATGTCATATGTATATAATTTGCACATATGTTATATGTATACATCATATTTATATGTATGTAGTGTTATATGTATATATTTACATATTTTGTATAAACTCATATGTTATTTTGAGACTAATTCAATTATTTATAATATATTGGGGTTCAAATTGCCTTCTACAATGATATTTAAACTTGTTTTTATATTTTTAGCTTTTGGCCTCAATTTTTCTTTCTTTCTAGATCGATTGAGGAAAAAACACCTAGTATTTAATTCATAATTGGTTTCTGCTTTCTGCATGATTTCAAAAGGGGGACCTAGACCATTCGTTTAATAATTAAATGTTTTTTTTTTCAAAAGTAAAAAAAAAAAAAAAAAAAAAACCTATTTTAAAATTAAAATTGTATTCATATACTTTTAGTAGTTACTATAGAATTGAGTTTGGTTATTTAATGTTCAAAACAATATGTGATAGAGAAAGAGAGAGAAATTTTAAAACAATAAAAATATTGGTTTTTGATTTCTAGTTTCCAAAATCATGGTATAAATATTGTGAAAATGTTTTCTAATAAAAAAAATAGTTACCAAAATCCTATATTTGAAAAAAAAAAAAAAAAGCACTTTAAAAAAAGAAAAAAAAAATACATTATGAAAACCGAATAACATTTAACAAATAAATTATATTGAGTTTAGGAATATGTTAAATCTATGAATTAATATATATAGCTTATGGCAGACAAGGATAAGTGGAAGAGGACAAGGAATAGCAAGTGAAGGGAAGAAGAAGAGAATTGATCAAGACCCTTCAGAAACTACTGCTGCTGCTGCTGCTGCTTCCAAAAGACCTAAGCAAGAAAGTTGCACAGATTCATCATCTGCAAAGGTTTGACAAAATGAAAATAAGGAAATCATGATTTTTAGTGCTATATATGTTAAGGAGTCTCACATCGGTCAGGGATGATCCTTTCGCTGGGCTTATATCATTGGGCTCATCTTTAACCCATAAACTAGCTTTTGGGTTATAATTTGGGTGGCCCAGATGGTTCATCATGTATCAAAGTGGATACTTGGTTCACCGATTTGCCCAACATGGCCGCCCTTACGGTCAGTTGGTATCCGCCGATGTGAGGGGATGTGTTGAGGAGTCCCACATCGACTAGGGATAATCCTTTCCGCTGTGCTTATATCATTGAGCTCACTTTAACACTTAAGCTGGTTTATCGATATATGTTATAATTAATGTGCTTTAATTCTTTATTAATTCAACAGATACAAGCACCAAAAGTCAAGCTTGGAGATAAAATCACAGCCCTTCAGCAAATTGTGTCTCCTTTTGGAAAGGTAATTATCAATTAAATTAAAGAACTACATAAAATATATTGTTTTTAAATTTATTTATTTATTTTTCTTTCTCAATTCTCAATTATATTATTTATGGTTGATTTGCAGACTGATACAGCATCTGTGCTATATGAAGCAATTCAGCATATCAAATTTCTTCAAGAGCAAATCCAGGTTATATATGTATATCACCTTTTAATGCTTTGCCCTAATTATTGTTCAAAAAGGAAAGAAAAAAAAATGCTGACACAAATTTTACTTTTTTAGCACTGGCAACTAAGGATTAATTTTCATTTTTAGCTTGTTTTTATTCAGCATTAATAATTATAGAAGTTATTGGAAAGAGAGTGGAACAATGCACGAAGTTGACAGTGACCATAAAAGTGACATCGTTTTGTTTATTGATTTTGCTACTTTTCTGCACCTTTTATTTTTGGTTGTTTGCTTAAATGTCTAGTCTCTTTGTTTCTTTTTCTTTTTTCCTATTATTTATCATGACTTTTTGACGAGAGTCCTTATATATACTCTGAACGGAAAGCTTTTTTAAGACCTTAGGCTTCTTCAAAGATAGTTTTAGGATACTGCAATTTTGGTATTAAAAATATTTTAAAGAGGTTTTATAATTCCACACTATATTTAAAATGATATTATTTATTTTGTGCAATATTATTCGTATACTTTTTTTTTAATATTTAAAAATATATTTTTAGTCTAATATTTAGTATAATATGTTGCAGTTTAAAAAAATAATGCAAAAATTGTACTAAAAGAAAATAAAAATAATATAATTTTTAGTGTGATATTTAATGTGGTAAGTTGTTGGTAAAAAAAAAAAAAAAAAAAAGGATAAGAACAATATTTGCACTAAAATAAAGTTGTCTAGCTTTGAAAATAAAATGATACTAATTACAAATTTATGATAATTATAAATAAAATGTTAGTATTTTATTGGATAAAATAAAATTTATGTAAATTTTAATAAATTGATCCGTTGTATTACTTTATTTATAATATCAAAAATTTTATTTGAATATAATCTTATTTATATTGAAAAATGTATTTATCTCCCAACTCCACTGCCCAGCATTACCATTTTGTCAAAATCTATTTGTTAACGTTTCTATATATAGGATCAATATACAAGTGATCTTACATTTTGATCATTATTGGGCTCTATATATACGTGATGTTAAATTTTGACTTTAGTTAGTCACCCATATTAATTTATAAATAATTTATATTATATATATATATGTATGCATGTATGTATGTATAATTTGTACACACAATAGGATATATACGTTTGTAAAAGTTATGCACAACATGCATGCTATTTTAAAAACAACTTAGATATGTACAATAAATGTTATTTTTGGATATTAAGTCAAAGCCATATTTAATTTCACTAAATTAACTTGTGAGTTATTAGATTATAATATTATAAATTAAGTATTTTTTATTTTATCCGAGTGTCACACACTCACATTATCATTATTCATTGATTATGGGTGAGTTTCTAGTAGTTTTAAGATATTGTGTACTAATAATAAAAAGTATAAAATTCGTATATAAACTTTAATATTAAAATGCAGAATTTAAACTTTAAATTTATATTTTATTATATTATCCAACAATCGTACATACAGCTTAGGGGATTTTATTTTGTTAGTTACAACACAACAAAACAAACAATATCGTTAAAATTTTCATTTTCACTAATTCCAAAATTTTCAAGAGAAAATCTCTACCATATCCCGTAAACCTTTAACGTGAGATGAGATCTTATCATGACTCCTTTCCCTCTCATTGACAACATTCATCTGCTTTTTCAACGTTTAACGCTTTTCAAATACAACGGGACAAAAGAATACAACAATTTTCAAAATTTTGCTGCCAAGATTTGAAAAACAGTAGTCTTGGCGACTTGACGGCCTTTATGCCACAACTATGTAATACATTCCAATTATTGTCACTACTGTTATTTTAAACGTTTTCTTGGTCAGAACCGGGGGCGGATGAAAGTGGGGTAAGATGGGGCTGAAATTTCGATTAATTTCAAAAAAAAAAAAATTTAATTACATATATATTTTTAGTAGTAAATAAATATTTTATTTATAATAATATATTATGTATAATTTTTATATACATATTTTAGAATATATTAACAATATTTAACAAATATTTAGATAAAAATTATATAAATTATAAATAAAATGGTTATATATATATATATATATATATATATATATATATATTTTTTTTTTTTTTTCATTTATTTGATAACTGTTAGTAACAAAAATAAAATTGTAATCATATATTATGTAAAAATTCTTCTTAACTGTGATAATCTAGAAAAAATTTAAATATTTAATTTTAAACTCAACATTATAAAAATAAAATTAAAAAAATGAATATATGATAAACTTCATATTAAAGCTTTTAAGTTTATATTTATCATATTTTATTTCAACACAAATTTTAACTTTATCTAATATTATATTATTTGGTTTTATTTTAATAATCTTTTAGAATTTATTTGAAACTTTTTATATAAAATTTTTATTATTAATGGTCAGTTTTATATTGTTTATAAACACATATTTTTAAATATAGTCTCAAGCTTAAAATTTTAAATTATATTTTACTTTTTTATATTTTCATATGTTTATTTTAGTTTTAACAACTATAAATTTTAGTGTATTTAATTGAGCTTTTTATTTGCTTAGATTTTTTAGTTAATACATTTATTTTATTCATGAATAACACTAATAATTATTAACTTATTATATTTTTGTTTAATTTTTATTATAAGTTAATTATAATGTATTAACTCTGTATTTTTTAAGCTCTCACTCTATGTCTTTATTATAATATGACATGAAAAATTTAGTATTAAATTTAATATAATTTAGTATAATTTTTATTAATTTTTTACTTTATATAAAAAAAATTAAATGTCAACTCTCCTAATTTTTTTTTTTCTGGCAGATGTTGAGCATTCCTTACATAAAGGCTAATGCATATAAGGTATATATCTACCAAGTTATACTCTTCAAATCTTGATTTACAATAACCAAACTTGTCACTTGGTACTCCACTACTCATTAATTACATTTATTTATTTTATGTAAGGTGGTGTTATTGTTACACTGAACTTGTTATTATCTCAATTTATTTTCAGTAATTACATCTATATCCAACAATTAATGCCGTTCATTAATTATTGGGTTAACAAGTCATTTCATATATATATATATATATTTTAACATTAACAAAAATAATTGTGAATATCATTATCTTATATTATTTATTTATTTTGCTTAAATAGATCATATGTTTCATAACCAAAATGATCATCTTTTATGCTTGATTTTAGAATCCATGGGGAAGCTTAGAAAGAAAAGATAAAGGGTGTGATGTGAAGCTTGATCTGAGGAGCAGAGGACTTTGTATAGTTCCTTTATCTTGTGCTCCACAAGATTACCGTGATAATACAGGTTCTGATTACTGGACACCTGTATTTAGAGGTCGTTTGTACAGATGAATTACTTGGAGTATGTCTTTCTTTCTTATTTCCTCATAGACTCATAATAAAACTACTCGTTTTGAAGTTTTAGTACTTTCCATAATGAATAGTATCAATCTATCGCTGTGTAAATACTCAAAGCATATCATCTTATTGAAATAAATATTGATCAGCAGGGAAAAGAAAGAAAAAAAAACAAACTTTGATTTTGCATTTAGCACTTTTATTCTATCAAATATTTGTAAATATTACAAATAATATATCGAGAATATCCATAATATCTATACAATATTCTCTTTTGGAAGGGTGTCATTGTTAATAATAGAGGAAGAATCTTTTTTGTCAAAATATTGGAATGACGATAATATTTCTTAAAATTGAAGTGTTTCATATTTTTATAAATATTGTTATTTTAATAATGGAAAAAATTTAGTTGTTTGAAACTAGTGGGCCAAATTGTAGCCTCCATTTCCATTTGCTTACGTAGAATTCTAGTTTATTAATTATTTTTTCAATTGGGATTAAAACAGATAATAAGCATAGGTGGCCCGTGCTTTAGATGAATGAGACAATTATTTTAGACATCTTGATTAAATAGAGATTTTAATTTTTTGAATTTTTATTTTTATTTTTAAAAATAAATAATTTTATCTCAAATAATTTCCACAAATTTTAAAAAATAATTATTAAAATAAAATTTAAGAATATATTAATTTAATAAAATATGGTATTTAATTCAATATTATTATGATGAATATATTGACACAATTTTTATTATTACAATGTAATATATAAGTTATTTATTTTATACTTGTAAATAATTACTCTTTAGTAATATTATTATTAGATAAATTTATCATTAATGAATAATATACATGTTAGTAACAAATAATAAGAAAAACGAATAATTGTTCTCTGTTCATTCTATTATATAAAGAACAAAAAATCTTATATTTCTTAAATCATTATGTGTATTCAATTTTCTTAATAATGTTTATTTTTTCTCAATTAATTGAGATTATGTAAAATAAGAACAAATAAGTATTGTAAAAATATTGTTGTCGTCTTTTTTTGTAAGCATATATATTTTTATTTCTTACATGTCCTTCTTATTCTTAAAGTTCAAAACATATATTACTTATATGTTTGTTTTATTCAGATTTCAGACATAAATGTTTAAATTTATAGACAATTTTAAACTTTTTATTTTATTCTAAAGTTTTAAAACTCTCAACTCTATTTTGTCATGATCAAAATAAATTTAATTCCTCGTTAAATGAATGCACCCAAAAAAAGTAACTTTTACATACATATTTTTTAATTTAATTTTTATCATGTATTTTTTATATTTGATACAAAAATATTTTAATATCATTATCAACGGATGAAGATTTGAAAAAGAAATAAAACTAAGCCTTATTTTTATGTTTTGTAGTCACAAATATTCTTAAGCATGATAAAAACAATAGTATAAAAATGGTTCACTCACTAGTTTAACGCATGATATAAAGTACTAGGCAAAGAAACTATATATATACCATAAACCGATAGTCCAGTTGGTTGGATACTGTGCGTAAGGTCGTGACTTCGTTGGATAGTTGGGATGCAGGTTCGAAGCTTGGAACTGATTTCTTAATGTCGAGTCTGAACACGATCTTAGGTACTCCGATGGTTGATAAAAAACTCAAGTTTTTGATGATTTAGGGGTGCGACATTACTCCTAATTCGGTAAGATTTATTTTGAAAAAAAAAAAAAAACTATATATGTAATTAGACATATATTTGAAGGTTAGTTCAAAAGTTATGGCAAAGCTGCCAAAAGATTATGAAAGCTCCAATGATTTACTCTACGTGGATTAGAGATGTGACACAACAAGTCAACAACGGAGACCCAAAATGCAGAGCTTACCTTAAGCTATACGACATAGGTAGTCTGCTTTCTTGAATTTCTAGTCCTTTTCTTAAGGACCAAGAGTCTCAGATGCTGAGATACGGAACAACAAACGTATCCATCTCTGAATGAAGGGATGAAAAATAATATTACAAAACAACAAAGCAACATACATGAGCTGATTCAATCCATAATTATGAAAAACTTGTCCACAACAAATATTTCAGATAATTTGAAAATAAATACAAGTTAATCATTAAATACAAAAGTCGACTAAAGAAAAGAAGAGGAAAAGATGGGGGGCTACCTTTTTTTTCTACTGTACTGCCTCTGTTTTTGGAAAAATTATTCATTGTTATTTGGATAAGTGATGATGCAGTATTTCAGATCAATAAAATTTAAAATTAAGATAAATAATTTTTTAAAAAATATAAATATCTAACAATAGAAAGAAAAAAAAATATAATTAATAGATATATATTTTAAATATAATGAATAACACTTAATGTTTTCGATTAAAAAAATTAATGAAACTACAAAGATTGATGCTCAAGGTTCATAGTAGATCCAAATCTCAAAGTTAGTTATCTTGGCAAAAATATTTGAAGCAAAAAAGTTGAGAAGATATACATGTCTTTAAAATGCTCTCTTATTTTTCTCCTTTACATTTTTGTTGGTCTCTTTTTCAACTCAAGGATGACCTTAAAACCCCCTTACAGCTTTGACTAGAAAGTTGGTATCAAATCTCAATTGGTCCAAAGTCATAGCCACCATGATGGTCTGGCAAGTTAAAGGAGCGTTGCAGTGAACTATAATAATAATAATAATATTTACCATGAATATAAGAATAATTCGCTTACAATTGATTTTCAGTAATCCGAAATCCCATACAGTTTTGGTCCTCTAAATTCTTCTTATTATCGTTATTATCCATCTGAAGTCCTCAAAGGACAGTACTTACAGTGGTAGTACAAGATGCAGTGAATTACTCAAATAGCAAAGATTTGAGTAAAAAAAACTTTTTAGACTTAAATAGCACTTTTTGGACCTAAAATGGTGAGTTTCATTTATATAATATATATGATTTTTACCAAAATATCCAGTATTCGTAAAACCTCGCCATTTTCGTGTTTCCTTTAAAGCTTATGGTTTTGTACATTCACATTTTGTATGTACAGGTTACATACATATTTATTTTGTATGTAACCTGTACATTCACATTTTGTATGTACAGGTCATGTGAATGTACAGGTTACATACAAATTTATTTTGTATGTAACCTGTACATACAAATTTGTATGTAACCTGTACATACAAATTTGTATGTAACATGTACATACAAATTTGTATGTAACATTTACATACAAATTTGTATGTAACCTGTACATTCACATTTTGTATGTAACCTGTACATTCACATTTTGTAAGCTGTTTAAAACAACAATAACATACAAACAATACAATGCATTTCATGTGAATGTACAGGTTACATACAAAATAAATTTGTATGTAACCTGTACATACAAATTTATTTTGTATGTAAATTTGTATGTAACATGTACATACAAATTTGTATGTAACCTGTACATTCACATTTTGTAAGCTGTTTAAAACAACAATAACATACAAACAATACAATGCATTTCATGTGAATGTACAGGTTCACATTTTGCAGGAAGAACAGTTCGTATGTACAGGTAACCTGTACATACAAAATGTGAATGTACAGGTTACATACAAAATAAATGTGTATGTAACCTGTACATACAAAATGTGAATGAACATAAGCTGTTCTTCTTCTTCTTCTTCCAGTGGGTGATTGCTCTACTACTCCCTCTCTCCTAAATCAAAATTCAAAAGAAGAAAAAATGGCAGACATAGTCAAACAGTTCGTATGTACAGGTAACCTGTACATACAAAGTGTGAATGTACAGGTTACATACAAAATAAATGTGTATGTAACCTGTACATACAAAATGTGAATGTACATAAGCTGTTCTTCTTCTTCTTCTTCCAGTGGGTGATTGCTCTATTACTCCCTCTCTCCTAAATCAAAATTCAAAAGAAGAAAAAATGGCAGCAACAATTGCTCAATTAACAAACAAATCTCTATATTCTTATGAGATGACCCCCAGCGGCTTATCTCTAAAAAAATCACCTTGATAATAAATACAAAAAAATAAGTTTCAAATTTGAGATTTCATATTTATCAACAACAACAACAACAAAAAGCTGTTTGACAAACAAACAAAAACCTGTAGACATAAAGTACTTTACGGACTAAAGTCTTATTTTCTCCGTTTTCATTTTTCAAAATTTTTAAAATTTATTTTTGGGATATTCGTTTTTCTCGAATCAGATAGATATGACTCTTGAATTTATTTATTAATTTTTTTAGGGATTGCCGTTAAAGCCGCAAGTCCAAATTAACAATTGCTCAGCAACAAGGCTAGTTTTAGCCTGGACATGGACATTTGAAGAAGAAGCGAAGAAGAAAGCGGACTAGGGACAAAACCGTAAAATCTATATTGTTAAAACTCTGCCGTTTAGTTAGATAAGTTAAAAAGCTAATATTTCATATAATCGGTCTAAACCGAGTAATTAATACTACAAGATGAGATCGTAATGAACTATCATCAGTGTCCACTAAGGAATTAAATTAGGTTAGATAAAAAAATTATATTAAATTAAATTGTACGAATCTAAACGATTATATAAATTAAATGATTCATTTGTTTAAATTATTTCTCAAAAAATTTATTTCAATTTTTTGAATTTTTGAACCATCGAAACCGGATATTATATATTATATATAAAAAAATTTATTTTTTTAAAATATATTATATTATTATTTATTTTAAAAAATAAAAATTTTAATATATTATTTATTATTAAATATTAAATATTACATTTAAACATTCTTTTTTTCAGTTTCAGCTCTTTATTATACATTTTGTAGTTTTCTATGCATGTAGTTTATGATGATTTTATATTTTATAAATTTTATTAATTTAATTATTAATTTATGTGAAATATTATATAATTTATATTTGTAACATATCTAAAATAATTTGGTTAGATTTATAGTTTTTTTAATATTAATTTCAAGTTTTGACATGATCTAAAGGCAAAAAAAATTAAAATGTAATAACTATAAAAAATCATTAACTAAATTGATCTGAATTAGACAAACGATCCAATCTTATTTACTTATCATATAGATGATGTAATTTAATTATTTTTTGTTTCCTAAAAATTGTTTCAAATTATGCCATAAACACCCCAAGGCTAATAAACCTGCCCATATTTCTTATACATATCGTAATAAAGCAATAAAAGAGTCTTGCTACCATACAGGTGTGGTCCACCGACAACCTTCAATCAACACCTTTCATATAGATGGAAACACAAACTAAATAAAACTGAAAACTAATTCTCTTTAACATAATTAACACATATACTGGGTATGAATTATCAAACGTTTAAAATTAACTTCATTTTGAGGCCGTCTACAACCATAGAAAATTTGGTTTGTCTAGCCATGGAAATGAATGTTATTACTTTACAGGATCAGAAGAATATACATACTTGTTCAGTTCTCCAAAAGCTTAGGATAGTTTTTCACATGCAAAATGCCCGATATAACTAATGGCTATAAATGCATAGACTTTGACACCACTTCAAAGAAGAAATGATCTTTCACATAGTCAAACCCCAGCAATGGCATATGGGGGTTAAATGCATTTAGTCAAAGGGTCCCTTTGAAAGGGATAAGCCAGCATGATTATTTAGATGTTAAGAACTATAAAAAAAAATTGAGGCTAATCATGAATTTAAAAGTAATTTCCATTATTTAGAAATACCATGAAAATAAAAGGTGTAATAGCATTTAAAACTAGTAAAATTGATGCATTGGAGGCATGAAAAGAAAACATAGAAGCTAAGTTTTAGTTAGCGAAATGCTCTAATAACAAAGGAGAAGTTGTGTAAAGAATTGGGCACCAAATCAATCAACAAATTAACGGTATTAACAACAACGCGCAAAAATAAATCAACTCAATCAAGAAACAAGACACAAGCAGCTTAATATGGTTCCTCTCTCAATGTGAGAGCATACATTCATGGGAGGGACCTCCCCTACCAAATTCACTATATTCTTAAATGTTGCATACACCCTTAAGCAATTCACATACGAACTTGCTCAATCCTCACGTTACAAGCAAGATCAGATCACATAAGATTTTTAACAGCACACATTGGCTGACAACCTCATGTAGTAATGTCTATAACTTGTTTTTTTTTTTTTTACATATGCGATAATACATGCACATCATGCTATTTATAATACAGCTTAGTTGCCTTATAGTGACTACTATTCTCTTTGTAAGCCTTAAAATAGGTTGCATGCAGTTATAACAAAACGTGCAGTGCATGTGTTCCATATATGCACAAGTGTATGGTTACAATTGAGTCACAAGATCCACTTAGCATCTGAACTCATGGTAGTGATTGCAAGTGCCTTTGGGCTGTCATACCCTTCTATTACTACATTTGATTAACCACCATCACTATAGTTCTCAAAACCTTTCTTAAGAATTTCAATCACATCTAATGTGGCCATCTTTCTGGCATGCCTAACATTTGTTGCTTCTTTTTCTTGATTTTGACCTCCCAAGAGATTGTGACCTTCCTTTCTTCTTGCTTGCATTTTCTTTCTTGAAAGATCTTCCCCTTGTGTAGAGGGACTCACCACTATCTTTCTTGTCTCCTCTACCAATCTTTCTCTTTTCTTGTTTCAATTCAGAGTCTCTAGTCCTCAAGGCTGAGATAACATTGTCAAATTTATTAACAGTATTAACGACAATAATTAAAAATATCAACAACTCAATCAAGAAATAAGACAAGTAGTTTAACGTGATTCGAATGGACCTTTTTTTTTTTTTTTTACCAAATTCACTATGTTCTTGAATGTTGCATACACTCTCAAGTAATTCACATACGAACTTGCACAATCCTCACGCTACAAGCAAGACTGATCATACAAGATTCTTGACAACAAACATACTGGTTAACAACCTCACGTGGTATATGTCTGTAACTTAATTTTTTTTACACACATAGTAATACACGCACATAATTCTATTTATACTACGTCGTAGTTTCCTTACAAAGACTACTATTCTTTGTGTAAGCCTTACAATAAGTTGTATGCACTTCTAACAAAACATGCAATGCATGTGCTCCATATATGCATAAGTACTGTATGTGTACAATTGAAACACACTTCACAAGTTGTTGGAATTTACCTAGGCTATGGCCATCAAAGATAGAATATCGAAAAAGATAAACTGATTTTGCAAGTCTCTATATCCAGCATCAATGATAATGTAACCAACCCAAGTGAAAGTGATAATAAGGACGGGAAAAGAAGCAACCAACTGACCAAGGTAAGAAAAGGAAGCTCTTTCTTTTCGTTTCCTTCTTTTTATCCCCTAAGCTTGGGTTCCATAGAGGAACTTCTTCTTATTGTGGTTGTGACGAGAGGTAGTGGACAAGGCCTCATAGGAGCCAAATCTTCAAACACCAACAGGCCTGGCAACAACTGCTTAAATGACCAGGACATTGAGTAGAAAAAACATGACATATATTACCAAGAAAGCAAGATCCAAGATGGCAACAACTCTAAGATTGAACTCCTCTAGGTCACATTTCGTGGATTCCTCAACCACCTTAATAACATCGAGGAGGAGGTGACAACCTTTTGGGATAAAGGCTTCAACGTAGAGGGAGAAGCCATTTTGAAGCATCCATAGGCCTTAGAGGCAGATGGAGGTAGCAAGAGAAAGATGGGCAACGAAGAGCCTAGGCTAGCAACTAAGAAGGAGATAGAGGAGCATAGAAAGGGCAGGGATTCGGGTAGATACAAAGTCACACTTGGCTTGGAGGTCAAAGGTCTAGAAAGATGCAGCTCCAGAAGAAACGGTGGACTGAAGGTAGAAGAGAGAAGAGGCAAAGACAAAGAAGAAATCATGGAAAAGGGGAGAAGTAAAGAGAGTAATCAAAGAGGATGAGACTAAGGGATAGCACAAAAAGCAAGAGGATTGTAGCAGATTGGAGAGAGGTGAAATAGTGGACCGAGGTACGACCCTTGAGGAGTTGGTCAGAGTCACCAGAAATGAGGGTCTCATGCACAATGGCTATAAGGAGACATGCCACCAACAGACATAGCTACAGATGTCTAAGGCGATGGCCATTGTTGTTGGATGTTGAGGGTGAAAAGGAGTGGAATTGCTTGGCCAAGTAGGATTGTGGGAATTTGAGGTGGCTGCAGATTACAACCTCAGTGACACCAATGCTGATGATGTGAATATCTCATACAATACAGTTGCTACCATTTTCTTATTTTTTTTGTTACTTTGATTAATAATTAATTGATTACCACAGCAAGCAATAAGCTAGGAGCATCATCTGCGATGACAGATGTAGGAAAGTGACGCCTTAGTCTTCTACACAGAGCAATGTGCTGTGTTTTAAACCCAATCAGTACCTATTGTTGAAAATAAAAGCAAAAAAAATAATGAGTAGAGTTAGTTATAAATTTCATGCAAAGGAAATTTTTTTATAAAAAATAACAGTGAAATAAAGCTTAACAGTTCAAGAGCAGCAAAAATAATCAAGAAGGGATTCAAAATAAAAGATTGAAGGTCAATGATACAATAAGTGTATAACAATTAACAATTTCTCTCTTGAAGAATGTTATGGTCATCCATTTTTGCACCTATTTTTTGTGGATTAGGTATCTATAAGTCCTGTAATAAAAGGTACACTCTAATTTATTTTCCTTTAAGTTGTACGCCTAAGATTCTATAGCTTTTTAAAATGTACACTTGTTCAATTTTTTAAGAAAATAATTAATTTCTTAGCATATAGTTCTCATACTACTTTTAAGAGGTGGTAATTTAGAATCTTAATTTTTTTTCCTAAATTTTTTAAATATATATATATAAAAATTAAATTATGAGACAAAAAAATAATAAAAATAAATTGACCATATTTTTTTAAAAAAATTTACATTTTTCTGTCATGTTTTTATTATCAAAAATTAAAAAAAAATTAAACTATTTTTAGTAAAAAAATTAAAATTTCATTACCCCTTTAAAAAGTTGTATGAGAACCATGTGCTAAAAAATTGAACTTAGGTATATCTTTAAAAAAGCTAAAGAAACGAAAGTGTACAACTTAAAAAAATGGACTAAAGTATATCTTTTAAAAAGATAAGGGAGTACTGGAGTAATAAAACCCTTTTTTATCTTATATTATGTGTCAGAATTATCTAAAAAATTAGATCATTTTTTTAATTTTTAAAATAAATTTAATACAAGAAATAGGAGAACAAAATTGAGTATATATTTATCTGATACAAGTATTTCTGATCTTTTATTGTCCTTTTGTTTCTTATTCTTGCTGAACAACAACAAACAAATGAACCAATGTATCATATCAAGAATAACGTTTCAATGTACTGAGCAACAAAAAATGAAAAAGATCAATGTGACATTTATAACCTGTTAGAGTTTCTTCGTCAAGGAACCAACCTTGGAAATGTGGCAACATATCATATATATATTCTAACATAATCATAACTATTAGGCCCAATGTCTCTTATGAGTTTTCACAAAATAATGAACTTTCATTCTAAAAATTTAACTTATTAGGTAAGGTTCACTCATGTACTTATAAATTCATGCTCTTATTATTATTTTTTCAATATAAGATTTGTTTACTCTACTTCTCAACAATTCCCTCCTCAAACAATACTACTTGGAGCTCTAAGTCCTCACTTCGACTCAAGTCAATTTAATTGGTCTTCCACTCTTCTTAAAGTTTGACCTTTGTTCACCTTATTTGTCCATACTTTTAGGGTCCTCCAAGTTCAATGTCCCAAAGCATTTTACTTTTAAAACAGGCTCACACTACTATAATTTTTAGGGAATTTTATTTCAAGTCCACCAAACTCACATTTCACCGATTAGTCTAGAACAACAGTCATTGGTTTTGATATCACTTATTAAGCTCAATATCTCTTATGAGTTTCCACAAGGTTCTTATCCTAAAAGGTTAACCTTCACTCATGCACTTATAAACTCATACTTCTATTGTTATATTTTTAATATAAAAGTTATTTGATCTACTTTTCAACAATAACCATAACGGTCTTCATGCGCAAGGTGTTTTCTTCATTATTTGCTTTTTCTAGACGAAGTCATTACTTTCACGTCAAAATATTCAAAGGGAAAATGTAAATTAATTGTAACGAAAGCCATAGGAAGCAGCAAGGAAATTAAATTACACCACAGCAAAGAATTTTCTGAAAATCTTTAGCATAAGAATTCAAGTACACCACAGCAAGGGTTCAAAATTAGACAAGGAACAAAACTACTCAATGAATAGTAACTCACAATGCAGATAAGCAGAAGAAACCAACAAGATCCCAAACATAAATACGTGAGATCTTCATACCCTACATATCTTCTACAGCAACTGTACTACATTTGCTATTTTAACTTCGGGTAGGGTTTGACCGGTAAAGCACTTTAATCCATTGCCTAGAAGTCCATTCATAATCAAGTCTTGTATATGTATTATGCTTGAATTGCAACAGTTTCTGAGAGAAAAGGTTCACACGTCTCACATCAAACAACAACCCCATACAGAATACACTAGCAAATCTGACTACCCTTATACGACTAATAGACATACATTCAAGTTTATGGTTACATATGTAAAGGCAGTTGCAGAAGTTATACTCAGTGAAGATGATGATAAATAGTGTCATATAAGAAATACTCGAGGTAGATGATGATGAACAGTATTTTTGGTTGCTGAGAGAGCAGCAAGTGGACAATGCTATTTCTATCATATTATTAATGTGGGGATTGCTGATTAAAGCCAGTTTGTTATACCTCTCGAGTCCAATTTCTGTTACGCGTCTGTTATACGTTTGTTTTCATTTTCTGTTTTTTAAATCAATTTTCCCGCGCTTTTCTGTGAACTCAATTTGTAATTAAGTTAGCTTGAAATGTGAAGCTAACTTGATATATAAATAGTACAAGAAACGCTGATAAGTAATGAGAAGAGAAATAACAAGAAATTTCAGATCAAAACATCTCTTGAATCAAATCTCATTTTCTCTGATTAATAAGTTTTTCCTTTTTCTTCAAAGTCACGAACAGAGACTCAAGAACTCGAAGAATTCTACATGGTATCAGAGCACTTCGCTAACGCAAATCAACAATATTATTGATAGATCGAGAATTGAATTAAAGAATCAACTGAGAAAGAATCAACAAAGAAGAAAAGATTCAAGAAATGACAGAACAAAGAACGATGGAACTAGAACTTATCTCTTTTCACAATCAGGTATCAGCTGTGAAACTCAATAAAGAAAATTACATCATATGGAAGAAACAAGTAATTCGTATGCTCAGAAGTTATGAATTAGAGAGTTTTCTAGATGAATCTGTTAAAATGCCAGAAAAACTGAATGAAGATGGAACAACAAACTCTGAATACAAGTACTGGATTAGGCAAGATCATATGATCAGTTCATGGCTAGTAGGATCAATGACTGATGAATTTGTAAAAAAGGTTCAAGACTGTGATACAAGCTGTGAAGTATGGATATGTCTTGAAAATTACTTTATGTCTCACTCTCGAGCTCGAATTATGCATTATAAATCAGAGATGAACTCTATGAAGAAGGAAGGAATGAGCATCAGTGAATATTTGCAACGAGTGCAATCCCTAGCATCACAACTATCATCTGCCGGATGTTCAGTTTCTGAAGAAGAACAGATTCTAACAATCTTAAATGGCCTGGACAGTGATTATGACTCTGTGGTAGCAAATGTGCAAGAAGGAACTGTAAAGCTACAAGAAGTACAACACAAATTATTGAGTCATGAGAGTCGAATTGAAAGAAGAAACACACCTATATCACTATTGCCAACAGCTAATGTGGCTGATGTTAAACATACACCTTCTGGTACTGTGAATCTTACTTATCCATATACTTTTCATTCACACGCACCAAATCAATCTCAAAACAATCAACCAGTGAATCAACAGCCTAACTACAGACCTCAGTATATCAATCCTCAACCTACTCAGCACTCTCTAAACAACACTTTTGTTCAAGATCTTAATCAGCACAATGAACCATACACCTTTTATTCACAGAATATGAACAGAGGAAGAGGAAGGAACTACTACAACAACAGATCACAGTGCCAAATATGTGGAAAAATGGGACATTATGCTAATAAGTGCTGGCATAGATTTGACAGTCAATATTCACCTCAAATGAGGCCTAATTTTTCACATAATCAACAGTTCACTTCCAATTTTTCTTCTCCTTCACCTTACACATCTTTTCAACCACCACCTCCCTACCCTGTACATACACCACAGAACCAAACACCAAATCACTCTTCCTTCACCAATTTTAACAATCCACAGGCTCAGGTAGCTATGTTTGATCCTTATGTACAACATATGTTAGGCCCAATCTCATCATCACAACAACAATCATCTGCACAACAGCCACCTGTATATTACTCTAAAACAGAGCAAACAACAAATCCACAAACAAATCAATCTCCAACAGTCTTATATGCTAACTCTAACTCAGTTTGTGATCCAATGTGGTTTCCAAATAGTGGTGCTACCCATCATGTAACAGCAGATCCATTAAATCTAGCTGTTAAGTCTGAATTTACAGGTACTGAACAACTCCAAGTAGGCAATGGATCCTGTCTACCTATTGCAAATATTGGTATGTCTTCTGTATTCTCTGCTAGCAACACTTCCACACAGTTCATTTTGTCCAATATGTTACATGTGCCATCAGTCACCAAGAATCTTCTAAGTGTGGCTCAGTTTACTAAGGATAACAACGTTCTTATTGAGTTTCATGCTGACTGTGTATATGTGAAGGACAAGACCACAGGGCAGAAACTCATGCAAGGAAGGCTTAACAATGGTTTGTACACCTTCAATCTGTTTGTTCACAAACCGCACATTCCTATCAAGCAATTTCCAGTTTTTCCTCAAAGCTTGCTAACTGTGACAGTTGAAGGTGTAACTGACAACTCTAGCTTAGTACTTTGGCATAACAAATTGGGTCATCCCTCTGTACCAGTCACTAAAGAAGTAATGCTAAACTGTAATGTCAAAGCCACTAGTTATTGTAATAAACAGCTTGTATGTAGTGCTTGCCATTTAGGCAAGACACATAAACTGCCGTTTGTATCTTTGATAAATAAAGCTAAAGCTCTTTTAGATGTTGTCCATTCGGATGTATGGGGACCTGCACCTATGTCATCCAGCCTTGGCTTTAGATGGTATGTCCATTTCACTGATGAATTCTCTAGATTTAGTTGGATATATTTCCTTAAAGAAAAATCTGATTGTAGAAAAGCCTTCATGTTGTTTAAAGCAAAAGCTGAGCTACTAACTAATAAGCAGATCAAAGTGTTACAAACTGATGGAGGTGGAGAGTATACCAGTTTGGATCATGTGCTGAGTGTTGCTGGCATTACAAGACGCATTTCCTGTCCTCACACCCCTGAGCAAAACGGTCTAGCAGAAAGAAGACATAGACAGATAGTTGAAATGGGACTAAGCATGATGGCACTTGCTGCTATGCCACTGAGGTACTGGGATGAAGCTTTCCATGCAGCCACCTTTGTTACAAATAGACTGCCTAGTCCTGTGTTGAGTGGTAAAAGTCCTCTTGAAACTTTGTTCTCAGTTAAACCTGATTATGCATTTCTGAGAGTATTTGGCTGCAAGTGCTTCCCTTTTATCAAACCATACAATCAACAAAAATTTGATTTCAAATCAAAACCCTGCACATTTATTGGTTACAGCCCATGTCATAAGGGTTACAAGTGCCTCACTGCTGATGGAAAAATAATTATATCAAGGCATGTCTATTTTGATGAGTTCAACTTTCCTTTTGCCTCACAGCCTCTCTTGTTACCACCTAATCAGCCTCTCAAAATTACATTACCTACAGTGTCCAAAACTTCCTTTCCCATTTGCTCTACTGCCCCTTCCATACCAGTCACCAACCAAAACTCACTGCCCAGTCTTTCATCTTCCATTTCTCCCAATGTTTCCTCTCAGTCAGCCACATCTCAGTCAACCACATCTCATTCCAGTTTATCCTCCTCTCAGACGCATGGAATAACAACTCATACCAATACCCATGGAATGACAACTCGTGCCAAAGCTGGAATATTTAAACCCAAAGTGTATACTGCCACCACTGCTGTTACTCTTCCAAAAACAGTCAGGCAAGCTTTAGCACATGAGTGTTGGTTTAATTCCATGAAGGAGGAATATGATGCACTGATGAGGAATCATACCTGGGATTTGGTCCCTTGTCCAGAAGATAGGAGAATAATTGAAAACAAATGGCTATTTAGAGTTAAGGAGTTGGCTGATGGATCAGTAGAAAAGCTTAAGTCTCGGTTAGTGGCAAAAGGATATTTACAAATAGCTGGATGTGATTTTGTTGAAACTTTCAGCCCTGTTGTCAAACATGCCACTATAAGAGTAATTCTATCTGTTGCACTGAGATATGGATGGGTCCTTCGCCAACTAGACATCAACAATGCATTCCTTAATGGCCATCTTCAAGAACAAGTATTCATGACACAACCAGCAGGATTTATCAGCAAAGACTATCCTAATTATGTCTGTCAGCTGCGAAAGTCCCTATATGGCCTGAAACAAGCCCCTAGGGCGTGGTTCGACACATTGTCCACTGCTCTGTTGCAGTTTGGGTTCACTAAAGCCAAATCTGATGATTCCTTATTCTGCTTAATCAACTCAGATTACAGGATCTACATTATTGTCTATGTTGACGATATGATCATTACAGGCTCTTCATCAATCAAGGTTAATGCATTTATTGAAGTTCTTCATCATCGTTTTGCCTTAAAGGATATGGGCTCTCTACACTATTTTTTGGGCATTGAGGTTTCCAGACTGGTTAATGGTTGTCTATTCCTTAATCAATCTAAATACATTCGAGCTCTTATCAACAAAGCCAAAATGACACAAGCTAAGTCTGCAGTTACTCCCATGATCTCCAGTTCAGCTCTTCGAAGTAATGTAGGTGATGATTTTCCTGATTATGTTCTCTATCGTAGCACAGTTGGTACACTACAATATGCTACTCTCACGAGGCCAGAAATTGCATTTTCTGTTAATAAGGTGTGTCAGTATATGTCTCACCCTAAGGACACTCATTGGGGTGCTGTAAAGAGGATTTTAAGGTACTTGCAGGGTACACTAGACCATGGTTTATACTTCCAACCTTCTGTTGATCTTCAGATAAATGGTTTTTCTGATTCTGATTGGGGCTCTTGCTTAGACACTCGGAGATCAACTTCTGGCATCTGCATTTTTCTGGGTGCTAATCCTGTTATTTGGTCAGCAAAAAAGCAACCCACTGTGTCTAGATCGAGCACTGAGGCTGAGTACAGGTGTCTAGCTAGTGCAGCTGCTGAAATTGTGTGGCTTCAGGCTTTACTTCTTGAACTACAAATATCAGTGTCTGCTACACCTATCATATGGTGTGATAATTCTGGTGCTGTTGCTTTATCTGCCAATCCTATCTTTCATGCCAAGACCAAACACATTGAACTAGATTGTCACTTTGTACGTGACAAAGTGCTTCTCAAGCAGCTCAGTGTTCAACATGTACCTTCTTATGATCAAACAGCAGATATATTTACCAAACCATTGTCTCCTGATCAATTCTTGCTTTTCAGAGCCAAACTCAGTGTCACTGAAGTACCACTGAGTTTGAGGGGGGGTGTAAAGGCAGTTGCAGAAGTTATACTCAGTGAAGATGATGATGAATAGTGTCAGATAAGAAATACTCGAGGTAGATGATGATGAACAGTATTTTTGGTTGCTGAGAGAGCAGCAAGTGGACAATGCTATTTCTATCATATTATTCATGTGGGGATTGCTGATTAAAGCCAGTTTGTTATACCTCTCGAGTCCAATTTCTGTTACGCGTCTGTTATACGTTTGTTTTCATTTTCTGTTTTTTAAATCAATTTTTCCGCGCTTTTCTGTTAACTCAATTTGTAATTAAGTTAGCTTGAAATGTGAAGCTAACTTGATATATAAATAGTACAAGAAACGCTGATAAGTAATGAGAAGAGAAATAACAAGAAATTTCAGATCAAAACATCTCTTGAATCAAATCTCATTTTCTCTGATTAATAAGTTTTTCCTTTTTCTTCAAAGTCACGAACAGAGACTCAAGAACTCGAAGAATTCTACATGGTATCAGAGCACTTCGCTAACGCAAATCAACAATATTATTGATAGATCGAGAATTGAATTAAAGAATCAACTGAGAAAGAATCAACAAAGAAGAAAAGATTCAAGAAATGACAGAACAAAGAACGATGGAACTAGAACTTATCTCTTTTCACAATCAGGTATCAGCTGTGAAACTCAATAAAGAAAATTACATCATATGGAAGAAACAAGTAATTCGTATGCTCAGAAGTTATGAATTAGAGAGTTTTCTAGATGAATCTGTTAAAATGCCAGAAAAACTGAATGAAGATGGAACAACAAACTCTGAATACAAGTACTGGATTAGGCAAGATCATATGATCAGTTCATGGCTAGTAGGATCAATGACTGATGAATTTGTAAAAAAGGTTCAAGACTGTGATACAAGCTGTGAAGTATGGATATGTCTTGAAAATTACTTTATGTCTCACTCTCGAGCTCGAATTATGCATTATAAATCAGAGATGAACTCTATGAAGAAGGAAGGAATGAGCATCAGTGAATATTTGCAACGAGTGCAATCCCTAGCATCACAACTATCATCTGCCGGATGTTCAGTTTCTGAAGAAGAACAGATTCTAACAATCTTAAATGGCCTGGACAGTGATTATGACTCTGTGGTAGCAAATGTGCAAGAAGGAACTGTAAAGCTACAAGAAGTACAACACAAATTATTGAGTCATGAGAGTCGAATTGAAAGAAGAAACACACCTATATCACTATTGCCAACAGCTAATGTGGCTGATGTTAAACATACACCTTCTGGTACTGTGAATCTTACTTATCCATATACTTTTCATTCACACGCACCAAATCAATCTCAAAACAATCAACCAGTGAATCAACAGCCTAACTACAGACCTCAGTATATCAATCCTCAACCTACTCAGCACTCTCTAAACAACACTTTTGTTCAAGATCTTAATCAGCACAATGAACCATACACCTTTTATTCACAGAATATGAACAGAGGAAGAGGAAGGAACTACTACAACAACAGATCACAGTGCCAAATATGTGGAAAAATGGGACATTATGCTAATAAGTGCTGGCATAGATTTGACAGTCAATATTCACCTCAAATGAGGCCTAATTTTTCACATAATCAACAGTTCACTTCCAATTTTTCTTCTCCCTCACCTTACACATCTTTTCAACCACCACCTCCCTACCCTGTACATACACCACAGAACCAAACACCAAATCACTCTTCCTTCACCAATTTTAACAATCCACAGGCTCAGGTAGCTATGTTTGATCCTTATGTACAACATATGTTAGGCCCAATCTCATCATCACAACAACAATCATCTGCACAACAGCCACCTGTATATTACTCTAAAACAGAGCAAACAACAAATCCACAAACAAATCAATCTCCAACAGTCTTATATGCTAACTCTAACTCAGTTTGTGATCCAATGTGGTTTCCAGATAGTGGTGCTACCCATCATGTAACAGCAGATCCATTAAATCTAGCTGTTAAGTCTGAATTTACAGGTACTGAACAACTCCAAGTAGGCAATGGATCCTGTCTACCTATTGCAAATATTGGTATGTCTTCTGTATTCTCTGCTAGCAACACTTCCACACAGTTCATTTTGTCCAATATGTTACATGTGCCATCAGTCACCAAGAATCTTCTAAGTGTGGCTCAGTTTACTAAGGATAACAACGTTCTTATTGAGTTTCATGCTGACTGTGTATATGTGAAGGACAAGACCACAGGGCAGAAACTCATGCAAGGAAGGCTTAACAATGGTTTGTACACCTTCAATCTGTTTGTTCACAAACCGCACATTCCTATCAAGCAATTTCCAGTTTTTCCTCAAAGCTTGCTAACTGTGACAGTTGAAGGTGTAACTGACAACTCTAGCTTAGTACTTTGGCATAACAAATTGGGTCATCCCTCTGTACCAGTCACTAAAGAAGTAATGCTAAACTGTAATGTCAAAGCCACTAGTTATTGTAATAAACAGCTTGTATGTAGTGCTTGCCATTTAGGCAAGACACATAAACTGCCGTTTGTATCTTTGATAAATAAAGCTAAAGCTCTTTTAGATGTTGTCCATTCGGATGTATGGGGACCTGCACCTATGTCATCCAGCCTTGGCTTTAGATGGTATGTCCATTTCACTGATGAATTCTCTAGATTTAGTTGGATATATTTCCTTAAAGAAAAATCTGATTGTAGAAAAGCCTTCATGTTGTTTAAAGCAAAAGCTGAGCTACTAACTAATAAGCAGATCAAAGTGTTACAAACTGATGGAGGTGGAGAGTATACCAGTTTGGATCATGTGCTGAGTGTTGCTGGCATTACAAGACGCATTTCCTGTCCTCACACCCCTGAGCAAAACGGTCTAGCAGAAAGAAGACATAGACAGATAGTTGAAATGGGACTAAGCATGATGGCACTTGCTGCTATGCCACTGAGGTACTGGGATGAAGCTTTCCATGCAGCCACCTTTGTTACAAATAGACTGCCTAGTCCTGTGTTGAGTGGTAAAAGTCCTCTTGAAACTTTGTTCTCAGTTAAACCTGATTATGCATTTCTGAGAGTATTTGGCTGCAAGTGCTTCCCTTTTATCAAACCATACAATCAACAAAAATTTGATTTCAAATCAAAACCCTGCACATTTATTGGTTACAGCCCATGTCATAAGGGTTACAAGTGCCTCACTGCTGATGGAAAAATAATTATATCAAGGCATGTCTATTTTGATGAGTTCAACTTTCCTTTTGCCTCACAGCCTCTCTTGTTACCACCTAATCAGCCTCTCAAAATTACATTACCTACAGTGTCCAAAACTTCCTTTCCCATTTGCTCTACTGCCCCTTCCATACCAGTCACCAACCAAAACTCACTGCCCAGTCTTTCATCTTCCATTTCTCCCAATGTTTCCTCTCAGTCAGCCACATCTCAGTCAACCACATCTCATTCCAGTTTATCCTCCTCTCAGACGCATGGAATAACAACTCATACCAATACCCATGGAATGACAACTCGTGCCAAAGCTGGAATATTTAAACCCAAAGTGTATACTGCCACCACTGCTGTTACTCTTCCAAAAACAGTCAGGCAAGCTTTAGCACATGAGTGTTGGTTTAATTCCATGAAGGAGGAATATGATGCACTGATGAGGAATCATACCTGGGATTTGGTCCCTTGTCCAGAAGATAGGAGAATAATTGAAAACAAATGGCTATTTAGAGTTAAGGAGTTGGCTGATGGATCAGTAGAAAAGCTTAAGTCTCGGTTAGTGGCAAAAGGATATTTACAAATAGCTGGATGTGATTTTGTTGAAACTTTCAGCCCTGTTGTCAAACATGCCACTATAAGAGTAATTCTATCTGTTGCACTGAGATATGGATGGGTCCTTCGCCAACTAGACATCAACAATGCATTCCTTAATGGCCATCTTCAAGAACAAGTATTCATGACACAACCAGCAGGATTTATCAGCAAAGACTATCCTAATTATGTCTGTCAGCTGCGAAAGTCCCTATATGGCCTGAAACAAGCCCCTAGGGCGTGGTTCGACACATTGTCCACTGCTCTGTTGCAGTTTGGGTTCACTAAAGCCAAATCTGATGATTCCTTATTCTGCTTAATCAACTCAGATTACAGGATCTACATTATTGTCTATGTTGACGATATGATCATTACAGGCTCTTCATCAATCAAGGTTAATGCATTTATTGAAGTTCTTCATCATCGTTTTGCCTTAAAGGATATGGGCTCTCTACACTATTTTTTGGGCATTGAGGTTTCCAGACTGGTTAATGGTTGTCTATTCCTTAATCAATCTAAATACATTCGAGCTCTTATCAACAAAGCCAAAATGACACAAGCTAAGTCTGCAGTTACTCCCATGATCTCCAGTTCAGCTCTTCGAAGTAATGTAGGTGATGATTTTCCTGATTATGTTCTCTATCGTAGCACAGTTGGTACACTACAATATGCTACTCTCACGAGGCCAGAAATTGCATTTTCTGTTAATAAGGTGTGTCAGTATATGTCTCACCCTAAGGACACTCATTGGGGTGCTGTAAAGAGGATTTTAAGGTACTTGCAGGGTACACTAGACCATGGTTTATACTTCCAACCTTCTGTTGATCTTCAGATAAATGGTTTTTCTGATTCTGATTGGGGCTCTTGCTTAGACACTCGGAGATCAACTTCTGGCATCTGCATTTTTCTGGGTGCTAATCCTGTTATTTGGTCAGCAAAAAAGCAACCCACTGTGTCTAGATCGAGCACTGAGGCTGAGTACAGGTGTCTAGCTAGTGCAGCTGCTGAAATTGTGTGGCTTCAGGCTTTACTTCTTGAACTACAAATATCAGTGTCTGCTACACCTATCATATGGTGTGATAATTCTGGTGCTGTTGCTTTATCTGCCAATCCTATCTTTCATGCCAAGACCAAACACATTGAACTAGATTGTCACTTTGTACGTGACAAAGTGCTTCTCAAGCAGCTCAGTGTTCAACATGTACCTTCTTATGATCAAACAGCAGATATATTTACCAAACCATTGTCTCCTGATCAATTCTTGCTTTTCAGAGCCAAACTCAGTGTCACTGAAGTACCACTGAGTTTGAGGGGGGGTGTAAAGGCAGTTGCAGAAGTTATACTCAGTGAAGATGATGATGAATAGTGTCAGATAAGAAATACTCGAGGTAGATGATGATGAACAGTATTTTTGGTTGCTGAGAGAGCAGCAAGTGGACAATGCTATTTCTATCATATTATTCATGTGGGGATTGCTGATTAAAGCCAGTTTGTTATACCTCTCGAGTCCAATTTCTGTTACGCGTCTGTTATACGTTTGTTTTCATTTTCTGTTTTTTAAATCAATTTTTCCGCGCTTTTCTGTTAACTCAATTTGTAATTAAGTTAGCTTGAAATGTGAAGCTAACTTGATATATAAATAGTACAAGAAACGCTGATAAGTAATGAGAAGAGAAATAACAAGAAATTTCAGATCAAAACATCTCTTGAATCAAATCTCATTTTCTCTGATTAATAAGTTTTTCCTTTTTCTTCAAAGTCACGAACAGAGACTCAAGAACTCGAAGAATTCTACATGGTATCAGAGCACTTCGCTAACGCAAATCAACAATATTATTGATAGATCGAGAATTGAATTAAAGAATCAACTGAGAAAGAATCAACAAAGAAGAAAAGATTCAAGAAATGACAGAACAAAGAACGATGGAACTAGAACTTATCTCTTTTCACAATCAGGTATCAGCTGTGAAACTCAATAAAGAAAATTACATCATATGGAAGAAACAAGTAATTCGTATGCTCAGAAGTTATGAATTAGAGAGTTTTCTAGATGAATCTGTTAAAATGCCAGAAAAACTGAATGAAGATGGAACAACAAACTCTGAATACAAGTACTGGATTAGGCAAGATCATATGATCAGTTCATGGCTAGTAGGATCAATGACTGATGAATTTGTAAAAAAGGTTCAAGACTGTGATACAAGCTGTGAAGTATGGATATGTCTTGAAAATTACTTTATGTCTCACTCTCGAGCTCGAATTATGCATTATAAATCAGAGATGAACTCTATGAAGAAGGAAGGAATGAGCATCAGTGAATATTTGCAACGAGTGCAATCCCTAGCATCACAACTATCATCTGCCGGATGTTCAGTTTCTGAAGAAGAACAGATTCTAACAATCTTAAATGGCCTGGACAGTGATTATGACTCTGTGGTAGCAAATGTGCAAGAAGGAACTGTAAAGCTACAAGAAGTACAACACAAATTATTGAGTCATGAGAGTCGAATTGAAAGAAGAAACACACCTATATCACTATTGCCAACAGCTAATGTGGCTGATGTTAAACATACACCTTCTGGTACTGTGAATCTTACTTATCCATATACTTTTCATTCACACGCACCAAATCAATCTCAAAACAATCAACCAGTGAATCAACAGCCTAACTACAGACCTCAGTATATCAATCCTCAACCTACTCAGCACTCTCTAAACAACACTTTTGTTCAAGATCTTAATCAACACAATTAATTACTAGAGAATAGACGGATATAAATTATAAACTAAGTTAATAAAGCTAATAATCCAAAAAAAAAAAAAGGAGTGCAGGAACCTTAATTCTGTAATAACCAATAAGTGCAGCTATGAAAGTAAAATAGCTTATAACAAGAATGTTAAGTTTAAATCTTAACAATGTATACAAATTAATTTTTAGTGGTTCAGGTTAGTAAGACTCTCAATCCCACCAAGAATTCAAATTCGAATCTCACCCGAACGTATAAGTGTGTTTTTTCTTTATTAAAAAAAAAAAAAAACTTTAGAGCCATTTTTTAATATATATATATACACACACACAAATTAAAAAATAGATTAATATATTTAAATATATTTAAAAAAAAAAAAAAGACAATGGTTGCCTCTCTTACAATTAATCAAAATTATAAGTATTAAAGTTAATAAAAATATAGACGATGAGGTGATGTTATATTAATTTTGAAAGTTTGTGAACTTTTAGAGTATTATATATATAAAAGATAGTAAATTAAAGTGTACTATTAGTATAACTAAGTCAATTTCATGGATATTTTTCCTTAACTTCTCTGTTTTGATGTCTTTGAAAAAAAGATTGACAAAGAAATGAAAAAAAGATTGATTAATTAGTCGGAGTAGAATTCGGCCAAGGGTGGTTGGGGGTAGGGATGGGCACGGGGACAGGCGAGGACGATTTTTTTCATATTCGTCCCCAAAATCGAAAACATTATTGTATATCCAAAACTGCTCAAAAACTACTTCGGTTCGGGTACAGTTATAACCGAACGGGAATCGAGTGGATACGAAAGTGTACTATTAGTATAACTAAGTCAACTCCATGGATATTTTTCCTTAACTTCTCTGTTTTGATGTCTCTGAAAAAAAGATTGATTAATTAGTCGGAGTAGAAGTCGGTCTAAGGGTGGTTGGGGGTAGAGATGGGCATGGGAGCGGGTGGGGACAGTTTTTGCCATATTCGTCCCCAAAACTGAAAACATTATTGTGTACTCGAAACTGTCCGAAAATTGCTTCAGTTCGGGTACGGTTATAACCGAACAGGGATCGAGTGGGTACAGAAGTGTACTATTAGTATAACTAAGTCAACACCATGGATATTTTTCCTTAACTTCTCTGTTTTGATGTCTCTGAAAAAAAGATTGACAAAGAAATGAAAAAAAGATTGATTAATTAGTCGGAGTAGAAGTCGACCAAGGGTGGTTGGGGTAGGGATGGGCACGGGGACGAGATGGAACGGTTTTTGCCATATTCGTCCCCGAAACTGAAAAACAATATTGTGTACTCGAAAACTGCTTCGGTTCAGGTACGGTTATAACCGAACGAGGATCTAGTGGGTACGAATATTAAAAAAAAAACCATTTCATACCCGATTCTTAATTTCATACACTTAATCATCTTTACGATTTAGAAACCTGGCTTGATCTTTAATTTCATACATTTGATTAACAAACCCATTTTTCTTTCTTACACTCGTCAAAACATCAAGTAACCTATAAAGCTATTAGATCTTTAATTTTAAAAAAAACATGAGTTTATCATAAATATGGCAATCTGAATATCCAAAGTTCCAAACCCATAAATTAACATTGTCATCTATATTCCTATTGTCCTATAGATGTTGCTAAAAATTGGAATCTGGAAAGCCAAATGGGAGAAAAAATCCTACCGTTCATTTGAAGAGCGAAGTAAATGAGAGAGGTTGGACTCGCAGAGACGAAGTGCGGCTGCCGGAATGTGGAAGGTCAAATGAGAGAAAAAAATCTTTCCGGTCAATTGAAGAGCAAAGCAGATGAGAGAGTTGCGGAGGCAGAGTGCGATTGCCGGCACAAGTGGAAGGCTGAAGGCTGAATCGCTGCTGGAGGCTGTGGAGGCAGTTGGCTACGCTTCTGCTTGAGCACGAAGAAATAACAAAGATATATATGATAATAATGTAGGGTTAGCATTTATATTAGCGTGCATTATGTTGACTAATAAGTAATTTTAATACATAAGTATATTTATATGTTAGAATTATTACAAAAACAAACTGGTCCGGTGGATATTATAATGGAGTGTGGCAAAAGTTTTCCTGGGTTCGAGCCCGACAAGCATAAAATTTTCATAAAATTATATATATATATATATATATATATATATATATATATATATATATTAAATTAATTAAAAAATATATTTGGATAGGTACGATTTTGCGTATAACCGTTCTCATCCCGTCTCCGATAATTTATATTCAGATATTCCCTAAAACTGTCCCCGTCACTAAAAAAAGCAGATAAAAATCGATCCGATGGATCGAATATCCGTAAATACCCAAATCTACAGATAAAATGTTCATTCCTAATTGGAGGGCACAACTAGCGAGTTGAGAGTGCTAGGAGCCTCCAAAATGGGTACTTTCCATAACACCTTTCAGGGCTTTCTAACATAGGCGGTATTTGTCTAAAATGCGTCATAATAGTGTAAAACACATTTAAGGCATGTTTTTTATTTTTTTTATATATATTAAAATGTTATCCTTGGTAGATTTTGTTATTGTAATAACAGGTCGTCACTTTTTATTGATAATCAATTTCTTTAACTTATTTTTAACATTTTGCCCGTATAGATTTTTTATCAACTTTTAATCAATTTTATATTAATTATATAATAAAAGTGACCTATAATAGGTCAAAGCTTATTGGGAGTCCCTTTATAAAAAAAAAAAAAAAAAAACCACATATAGAACCTCAAATGATGTTATATATTATTTTTGACCATTTAAAATAAATACTCATGTTACATACATGTTTTTTTTTTTTTTTTTAAGATATTGTCATAATTTTTTATTATTAATAATAACTATATTTCATACTAATAACATTAAATAATAACTAATTATAAAATAAAAGAAATATTTTATATACTTTAATTATGACCATTTTGTGACAATATATTAGCCTTTTTAGCCATAAGTTATAACAAATTTTAATATATGCAAAGTAAAATTAGCTAACAGGTTACTTTTAACTTGTTCAAAAAAAAAAAAGGTTACACTCTATTTGATATTTTACATTTTCGTATTTTTTTTTTTGATAAATTGTTATTAAATTTTGATTATAAATTTATTTAATTTGGCCAGTTATTCAATTAATTGAAATTTTGTTGGCAAAATTAACGAATTTGAGTTGGATACATATTAAATTAAATTAGACAATTGTCTAATTGATCAATTTTTTATCAAATAGTTACTCCACTCGTTAAAATTGAATTGTACATACGTCCAACTAATTTAAAAAAATCATCAAATTGTCTAAATTTTGATAAACTAACAGGAGATAAATTGGACACAAATTCACCATTGGACACAAATTTAACTTGTCATAATTCAATTAAACAAGAATCAAACTTGTCAAATTTCAATCCAATACACCATAGCCAAATGCATATATCCAAAATCCTGGCAAAAACAACCCTAATCTCATAATATGGATAAAATGATATCGTATAATGACTTTTTGATCGTTTTAACTTAAATCAAGACACAACTTTATTTTGAGTGATATTCAACTTTCTCACTCATCTCTTTTCTTTCCAAAGGTAGCTCTCTTAGCATGAATATGACGCCGATGAAGCAAGTGATTAGACAAGTAGATGATGATAGATGAAGCTAAGTGAAACTCTGATTTCCGATCCTTTGGGAAGAAGAGGTGTTAATCTTTGCGAAACTAGCACAAGCCATGAGTCAAACTACAATGTTTGCTATCTGATTATTTCCTGAGAAAATCTTTTCACAATCACCAACGATTGCTTCTTCTTCTTCTTCTTGCTTTTTTTTTTTTGTTAATTATTTAATATTTTATATTAAGGATAGTTTAGTAATATTATATTTTCAGTGCTAGTATATAGTGGTGTTTGGTTGGGTGTAATAAGAAATGTAATGTAATTGATTCTGCACATTACAGTGTTTGGTTGGTACAAACACATGTAATGTAATGTAATTGATTACATACTGAGAAGTAAAGAGGATTACATGTGCTGATACAATGAAAGGGGATTACATTACTTCTCGTAATGAACAGTAGCCGTCCCGTTCGTGCGAAGGAATCAGTAGCCGCCGTTCGTCGTCCAGCCGTCCCGTTCGTGCGCCAACCATGGGGGTTGAACCTGTTGCTCTCGTCCGGCGCCATTCGTGGTCTTCTCGCCGCCGTTCAGATCTGTTATCTAGCTCTGCCGCACCAGTTCTCCCCCGCGCTCGAACTAGAGTTCCAGCGTTCTCCCCGGCGCTTGAACACTCGAACCAGAGTTCTCCCCCGCGCTCCGTGTGTCGTCCAGCCGTGCGCCGTCCAGCCGTCGAACTAGGATTCGTCGTCACCCTTCGTGTGTCGTCCAGCCGTGCGCCATGCTCGAATGATCGAATCCGCCGTTCGTGCTGAAATTTTTTTTTTTTTACAGCTGAAATTGTATTTTTTTTAATTGATAAAATATTTTTTTTTGCTGAAATTATTGTGATTAAATTTTATTAATTATTGTTATGAATTGGTTGAAATTGTAATTTTTTTATTAAAATTGTTGTGATTAAATTTTATTAATTGTTGTTATGAATTGATTAAAATTGTAATTTTTTTGTTAAAATTGTTGTGATTAAATTTTATTAATTGTTGTTATGAATTGGTTGAAATTGTAATTTTTTTGTTAAAATTGTTGTGATTAAATTTTATTAATTGTTGTTATGAATTGATTGAAATTGTAATTTTTTTGTTAAAATTGTTGTGATTAAATTTTACTAATTATTGTTATGAATTGCTAAAATTGTATATGCTAAATTATTTTTTTTTGTTATGATTACTTTTTTTTTATTGAAATTATTGAATTTAAAATAATTATATAATTTTATTAAAATATTTTTTATTTGATTTAGAAAATAATAATAAAATAAATTTATTTAAACTTCATTGAATATGAAGTATTAATGTAATATTATTTTGTGTTTTTATTCTATTACAGTGGTCAAACCAAACACTGTAATACTGATTCCTTATTTGATTACAGTGACTAAACCAAACACTGTAATAGTAATACTATTTCCTTTACATTACATTACATTCCATTACGATTACGATTACGATTACATTCATTGAACCAAACGCTACCTAAGTGTTTTTAGTGTCACTACTTGTAAATAAGAAGACTTTACACTTTTGCTTAACATATTTTTTTATGTTTTGTGCCTTAGAGTTTTTTAATCTGAATTGCTTGAGGTTGTTGTTTGGAATGAAAGGTGACTCACGCAAGGATTATGAACTGCAACTATGAGAAGGAAGTTCCTTTATGCATATTAATCTTTTATTGGAAAATATTTCTTGAATTGCTGATGTTTTTGACTTAATTTCCTCTTCATGTCTACTTTTTTTTTTTCTTTGCAAAATAGTGAATGATTTTTTTTGTATTTTTCTTTTATGTTTTTTTTGTCATGCATGTGTGTGTACTCAATTTCATGTTATGCTAGTATAAAAATCATATTTTATTTTAAGTAATATCTTACATTCTTCTATATCATTTTATGTAACATATTATATCGTAAAAAAAATTATTACATATACCTCTATCTTTATATATAATATTTTATATTTATATTTATCTTTGTACGTAACATGTTACATATACTCTATTTAGATATGTAATATGTTATCTCTATCTCCATTAGAGTCATTGGAGCTCAGATAATGATTTAACATGTTACATTTACTTTTATATTTAAATGTAACATATTATATCTTTTGTGGATGAGGTTGCTAACATGGTTGTAGGTAGGTGATTGGAGTTTTGCTAAAATCTTTGACAATAACTATCGAAGAAGTTGTGGGGGTATTACCTTGGTCCTATTTATTGAAATTAGAAATAAGGATATTTTGTTATATTTGTAAAATAATTTGATATAAAATTATGAGTTTTAAAATAAATTATTGTTAAATTAAAAAAATTGATAAATTTATTACAATTGATATTATTCAAATCAATTATTCCACAATATCACTGGATTTTTTTTCTTCCATAACAAACCCAACCCAATTAACTAAAACACATCGATATAAAAAAATTAAGCTGATAATCTAGATAGTTAGATACTATTCGTAAGGTCGTAGTTCTACTGAATAATGAGATGCAGGTTCGAGACTTAAGACCAACGTCCTAATGTTGAGCCTGAACATGACCTTAGACACTCCAGTAGTTAGCAAATCTCAATTAATTTCAATGATTTGGAGATGTGGTAATAGCCCTAACTCGATAAAGTTTTCTTTTAACAAAAATAAAAAAATCAAGCCAATAAAAAAATTTGGAGCAGAAATCAAACGATTCGAAGAAGTTTATAAAAAATTTAATGAGTAAATTGTATTGATTAAAAATTTATTTATATTATATATAAAAATTTCAATTATATTTAATATGTTTTTAGTTAAAATTATTTTTATATTTTAAGCAATTTATATTAATTATTATTTTTAAATTTATTATTATATTAAATAAGAATTCTAAAATATGATACTAAAATAAGTATTATATCTAATAAAAAATTTAATTATATAATAATTATTATATTTAATAAATATTTAAAAATTATTTTATTTTTATAATTAATTTAAAAGCATAAAAAATTAATTTTAATACTATTTTAAATATATTATAAAATTTATTAAAAAAATTAAAATAAATAAAATAATTTATTTTTAAACTAATAAATTAAAATATTTTAAAGATATAAATTTAGTGCGCTTATTATCACCTCACCCTCGTTATTTTCTTGAATTTTTATACTCTGTTAATTAAACACAAATTCTCAAAATTGTTTAAACCCTACCAGCCGAAAAAACAAAGGGTGGTAAACCACACCACCCCAGTCAGCGTACTTCCCACTCACAGACCCAGCTGCCGCCGGACCCTCCCTTCCTGGACCCGGCTCACGAGCCCTCTGCTGATCTTTGCATCTTCTCTCTTTGCTTAGGAATATCCTCCTCCCCACAGACGGCAAAGTAGCAGCAGTATAGGCGTAGCCATCTCCGCTCAGCGGCCAGCTCTGTCACTCTTAAACGGCTCCACCTCCCCTAGCTGGTGTCCCACCTTGGTTATCGCAGCCGCACCTCAGCCCTGTTCTGTGGTTCCTTTTCCTCAGCAGTTAATTTCCAGCTCGAGTTGTATGTCAGCTTATGGTTTTATTCCTATTTCCCGAACTAAGATTTTTTTTTCCTAAATAATTTTATGTTATCTTAGGCTCTTAGATGCTATATTTATATTGTAATATGAGTTGTGTGACAGTTTGGTTCTTACACTGTTATACATCAATTTTCATGTTCTACGTTTTGCTGTTGAGTGTGCATATTTGAAAGATTGAAATCAGTAATGAGTTCATGTTAATAAGAATTGAAAACTTCCATTTGGTATATGTTTTTCATGTTCTATGGTACTGATTAAACCTCGTATCATAAATTAGTTATTGATTATTTATTGTATTTGTTAAATGTTTCCAAATAGTGATTAATAAATGGTTTGCTTGGTTTCATTCATAAATCACAAGATGGTTCTCAAGCTAGCTGTTACATTATTGAAAAACTCATCATCCAAAATGTTGAATAAAGGTGTGAGCATCTAAAACCAAATGCAATTAAGATAGTAACTATCAGAACTATAATAACTGGGCAAGATCAATTTTACAATTATATTGTTACAAACCAGTGTTTCCCAATTTTAATGATTTCCTTCATGCCATACTGTATCTTTTACAATCTTCCTTTTGTCGTTTTGTTTAACACCAATTAATCCTTTTATTAAATAAACACACACAAAGTAAAGAATAAAACTCAGCACTTCCATGTTTGTTTAATAACAAATTTCACAAATTGTGTGTTTGATACATGCTAAGATTATGATAGAAGTTGTTAGATGTGGGTTTTATGTAATCAATTTGTAATTAATATTACACTGTAAATATACTTGGTTAGTTAGTTAGTTACAACAACTAACAGATAGTTTACTATATATATTGTACAGATTTTACAATTAATATTATTCAGAGATATTTTCCTCAACTCTCATATCAGTTTCTCTTATATGGTATCAAAGCTTGGTTCCAGCACAAACTCTTGCTCTTTCTCCTTCAATTGCAACAACAATCATATATCCTCCAGTAGGAATTGCTTTCTCGATCAAACTCGATCGAACAAACTTTTTAATTTGGCGCAAACAACTGTTGTCAATTATTACTGCTTTTGGCTTGGAGAAGTACGTTGATGCTTCGATACCTTCTCCTCTACCTTGTGTTCCAGGAACAACTTTACTGAATCCAGATTATGAGATTTGGACTCGGATGAATGGAACCATTAAGTCGTGGATTTGTGGATCTGTAAGTACAAATGTTCTTTCTCATTTGCCTCGCTCTAGAACTGCTGCATAATTCTGGTCAGCTCTTGAGAAAAAGTTCTCTGGTTCCTCACAAGCTCAGATCATGGATCTGAGACTTTACCTTCAAATCATACAAAAAGGTGATTTATCCATGGATAACTATCTTTTACAAGTTAAACAAATTTCATATCATCTTGCCTTAATTGGAGAGCACATAGCAGATAAGGATCTGGTGTTGTGTGTTGTTCGTGGTCTAGATGCAAGATTATGGAGAATAAAATTGTATTTATTTCTTATGTTAAAGTATATACAATGTGAGAGTATATATAATAAACCTAATGAATCGAAAGTAAATCAGGAAAAAGAAATAAAAATATTTTCTGTTTAACTTCTAACTAATTAACAGGAAATCCTAACAGATTTCCTATTTCTTCGTGATTTCCACACTCCTCCTCAAGTTGGTGCACAGATATTGATCATGTCCAACTTGTTTATGAAATCATCGAAACTTTGACGAGGAAGCCCTTTAGTGAAAATATCTGCAGTTTGTTCTTGTGTAGGAATGTAGGTCATACAAATAATACCATTCTCAATCTTCTCTATGATAAAATGTCTATCAATTTTGATGTGTTTAGTCCGATCATGTTGGACTGAATTAAGAGAGATATTGATTGCAGCCTTATTATCACAATAAACTTTGAGTGGAGCCTCAGTCTCTACTCGTAGTTCTTCTAGAAGTTTCCTCAACCATAGTTTTTCACAAATTCCTTGTGCAACCGCTCTAAACTCTGCTTCAGCACTACTTCTAGCTACTACATTTTTCTTTTTACTTCTCCATGTAACTAGGTTTCCCCATACAAAGGTACAATACCCAGTAGTGGATCTTCTGTCTTCAATTGATCCAGCCCAATCAGCAACTGAAAAAATTTATGTTCTTCTTTGATCTGTTTTTCTGAAGAAAAGGCCTTTTTCGGGAGAGCCTTTAAGATATCTCAAAATTTTGTACACTGATTCTAGGTGGCTTTCTTTCGGAGAGTGCATATGTTGACTTACTACACTTATCGCAAATGCAATGTCAGGTCTTGTATGTGATAGATAGATTAGTCTCCCAACCAGTCTCTGGTACCTTTCTTTGTCAACTGATTCTTCATAATGTTCCATTTTCTTTCCTGTTTCAATAGGAGTGTCACTTGGTTTGCTCCCAAGCATACCTGTTTCATTTAGAAGATCCATAACATATTTTCGTTGTGAGACACTAATGCCCTTTTTCGATCTTGCAATTTCCATTCTCAAGAAGTATCGCATTTGTCCTAAGTCTCTAACTTCAAACTCTGTGGCAAGAGCCTTTTTGAGTCTTTCAATTTCGGGCAGATTATCTCCTGTTAGTATTATGTCATCTACATAAACAATTTGGATTGTTTTTAAACCTTCTCAGGAATGTTTAAAAAACATTGTGTGATCTGATTGACCCTGTTGATAGCCTTGATCCTTTATCACTTTTGCAAATCTATCAAACCACGCTCGTGGTGACTGCTTAAGTCCGTAGAGAGACTTGTTTAGTTTGCACACCGCATTTTGTTGACTACCTTCACAAAATCTTGGAGGTAACTTCATAAAGATTTTCTCGTCTAATATTCCATTGAGGAAGACATTTTTTATGTCCAACTGTTGGAGAGTCCACTCCAAGTTTGCTGCTAATGACAGTAATACTCTAACAGTGTTCAGCTTTGCAACTAGAGCAAATGTCTCGGTGTAGTCGATCCCATAAGTCTGAGTGAACCCTTTAGCCACTAGACGAGCTTTGTAACGTTCGACAGTTCCATTGGCTTTATACTTTACAGTAAAAATCCACTTGCACCCAACTGGTTTCTTACCTTTAGGTAAGTCCACTATATCCCAAGTTTCATTTTTCTCTAGAGCCCGTAATTCTTCCATTACTGCATTCCTCCACTCGAGAATTTTCCAAGCTTCATCAATATTTTTTGGAGTTACGATCCTATCAAGGTTAGTGGTGAAAGCATGGAATGTGGGAGACAAAGCATTATATGACACAAACTTAGATATAGGGTGAGAAGTACAAGACTGAGGTTGTTTTCTGAGTGCAATAGGTAAATCATCAAATGAATTAGAGTTACCTGGATTCAAAGAGGGCTCAAGGATAGGATCCATCACTAGGTTGGACTCTTGTAGTGTGTCGAGAGTGATTTTCCCTTTGTGCTTTGATTTTGGCCTCCTTGAGTAAACAAGTATCTCCTTATCTACCTGTGACTCTGCGTCTCCCCCTGAGTCTAAATAGGTTTCTGTAGATGGCACATTAGAATGACTTGGTGTAACAGGTTCTAGGTGAGTTGTAGATATCGTATTTGGTAAGGAGAGACTCTTGTTGTGTTGGAAGGAGGTACTAGGAAGTGAAAGGTCAAAAGAGCAAAACTGATCTTCCGAGTTCACATTCTCCTCCTGAAGAGGAGTTTTGGAAGGATAATAGGGTGTTGTCTCAAAAAAGGTGACATCAAGGCTAGTGAGGACATTTTTGGTGGCGGGGTCATAACACCGGTAGCCTTTTTGAGTAAGAGAGTAGTCAATAAAAACATATTTGAGGGCTCGCGGGTCTAGTTTTCCACGGTCGTGGGATGAACATGTACAAATGCTGTACAACCAAAGATCTTAAGTGGAATATCTGACATAAGGCGAGAAGTTGGAAAACAAAGTTTCAGTTTCCCAATGGGTGTTTCATAGGATAGAACACGACTGGGCATTCTGTTTATAAGAAAGGCAGATGTCAAAACGGCATCGCCCCAAAACATTTTTGGCATATTAGTTGTGAACATGAGTGCCCGGGCCACATCTAAAAGATATCTTTTTTTTTCGTTCGGCTACTCCATTTTGTTGTGGGGTATACACACAGGAGGTTTGGTGAATGATTCCATGGGTTTGAAGGTAATCTTTAAGATAGAGGTTAACATACTCAGTACCGTTATCAGTACGCAATATTTGAATTTGTGTTTGGAATTGTGTGTATATCATGGAATGGAAATTAATAAACACTGTTCGAACCTCAGTTTTATCTTTCAGTAAATATACCCAACATACATGAGTATGATCATCAATAAAAGTGATAAACCATTTGGCATGGGTGCGACTCGGATGCCGAGATGGTCCCCATAAATCACTATGGATTACGGTCAATGGTTTGGAAGGCGTGTATTTGGATTTTGAAAATGATGTACGATGATGTTTTGCAAGTTCACACGTTTCACATTGTAAATCAAATACTTCTTTATTTTGAATAAGAGACGGAAACAACTGTTTCAAATACTGAAAATTAGGGTGACCCATTCTAAAGTGCTACAACAAAAAATTATTATTCCTAGGGAGAGAAGCAGAATTACAATTTTTAATTTAATTCTGTTCACTCACATTGGCTGTCTCAAAGTAATAAAGGCCTTCACTCTCTCTAGCATTGCCAATCGTTTTCCCCGATGATAGGTCTTGAAAAATACAAGATGAAGAAACGAATTTAGCAGAGCAATTTGTGTGAGCGGTTAATTTACTGACAGATAATAAGTTGCAAGACAATTTTGGGACATGAAGGATTGACTCAAGGGTAATAGATTCAGAAATTTTAATACTTCCTTTTCCGGCAATTGGAGAGAGGGTACCATCTGCAATTCTTACTTTTAAGTTACCAGCACAAGGTATATATGAAGAAAAAAGTTCATGGTTGTCTGTCATATGATCTGAAGCCCTAGAGTCAATAATCCAAGGGGTATTTATTTTTTAGAGTAATGCCGTTAAAAAATTACCTTTATGTGCTAGCAAGCCAGAGGGAACATAAGCAGAAGACTGACCCGATGTTTGGAACTTGGAAAATAGTTGACAAATTTGTTCCATTTGTTCCGGATTAAATGTTGAACTGGACATCAGTTTGTTGTTGTCATGTTGATTTGTAGAGACCTGATATCCTCGATTTTTGAAATGTTGCCTTGGTTTCTAGTCTGTTGGTTTTCCGTGTAACTCCCAGCATGTATCCTTCGTATGGCCCATTTTGCGACAATGATCACACCAAGGTTTTTTTTTGTGTTGGGCTTGTCCAATATTATTTTGTGGCCCACGTGACAAGAGTCCATGAGCTCCATTTTCATAAACAGACCCAATTTGGTCATGAGAGATACTGCAGCCCAAACCAGGCCCACTTGAATTACTGAGGCCTAGAATAGGCCCACCTGGCCCACGTGAATTATCATAAAGTGAGCCCAGCCCAGAATTTTGTTGTTTTAGCCCATTGGAGCATGCGTGGCCCATGGGCCCTTCGGCTTGAGCTCCACGACTCGAGAAGCCTCTCAGCCCAGCTTCCAGCCCACGCACGATATAACCAGAACCAGCCTTCTCCTTCATCATCACCATTCGTCTCAATTCCTCGCGCCACACCTCCGAGAAGCACTCCCTCGTCGACGATAGGGGTTGCCGGCCTCGGATTTCGTCGAGCTCATGGTTGAGGCCGGCCAGAAATTCGAACACCCTTTCGTTCTCCAATTTCTTTCTGTACCGAACACTATCACCAACACACTCCCACTCCTCTTCGCAAATCAGGTCCAATTCTTGCCATAGTCCAACCATTTCCATGTAATAATCAGTCACAGAGAGGTTCTCTTGTTGCATTTGCCAGAGACGAGTCTTAATTTCAAAGGTTCGAGAAGCATTTCCAGAGTCAGAGTACGTCTCCTTCACGGCGATCCACACCTCTCTTGCTGTGGGGAGAAATAGGTAGGTTTTTCCTACAGATGGTGTCATGGAGTGAACCATCCATGAAATTATCATCGAATTCTCGGCCGTCCACCTCTGAAGACCAGCTGGATCATCGGGTTTCTTAGTGTCACCGGTAAGGTAACCCATTTTTCCTTTTCCTTGAATTATGAGTGTGATTGACCGAGCCCACTCTCGGTAATTCTTTCCATTCAGTTTCTCTATGGTGAGTTGGAGTGGGGAATTATCGCCACCACCATAATTGGGTGTGGCCATCTCCTCTGTCTCCTTATTGGTACGACCAGAGGAGGGAGATTCACTTGTGTGTTCTTCCATGGACGAGCTGATGCTCTGATACCATATGAAGAATAAAATTGTATTTATTTCTTATGTTAAAGTATATACAATGTGAGAGTATATATAATAAACCTAATGAATCGAAAGTAAATCAGGAAAAAGAAATAAAAATATTTTCTGTTTAACTTCTAACTAACTAACAGGAAATCTAACAGATTTCCTATTTCTTCGTGATTTCCACAAAGATATAATACCTTCATTTCTTCTTTGTCTTTTCATGGTGGAAATTTAACTCTTAATGATCTCCATAGTCTTTTACTTGGCCATGAGAGAATGCTTGCTCATCAAGCTAATCAGTTAGAACTCTCTATTGCACTTCAAGCTAATTTAGCTTCAAAGGTTACTTATGTTTCTAGAGGTGCTAGTACACAACAAACTTCAAAGTCAGGTTCTGTTAGACCTGCTTGGAATCTGCGTGAATTTTTGCAGAACAATGAGTTGCATCAACCTCAGTATAAGAAGGTTACCACTCCTTCAATCACAAATAAGAGGTTTCAAGACTCAGGCTCATATACTAAGAAGCCTACTAGTTATGGAAGTCCTATCAAGTGTCAAGTCTGTGGAAAACAAGGCTATGGAGCTTAGAAGTATTTTCAACTTTGAGATTTGCTTCTAGGCAAGCTTGGTGCTCTTAATGCTTTTGTAGCTAATACACATGACACTGGCACTTCTCAAGAGTCAGCTAATTGGCTCTTGGATTCTGGAGTTACACATCATCTCACTAGAAATGCTTTTACTCTGCATTCTTCACATCCATACACAGGTCATGAGGGAGTAACTGTAGGTAATGGTTCTTCCTTATCAATAAAGAATGTAGGAGATAATTCACTGTTGGTTAATAATACTGGTGCTTTTCTGAAACTTAACAAAGTGTTACATACACCTAAAGTGGCTTCCAATCTATTGTCTGTTCATAAGTTGTGTGAAGATAGTGATTTATGTGTAGAATTTTTTGCTAACTCTTTTTCTATAAAGAAGGCACACTCGAAGGACATAATGGCTCAAGGCAAGGTAACTAATGGCTTATACACTCTACAGACAGTGAGTACTCAACCATCTCTCTCACCACGGGCTTACACATGTATTACAACTTGTGATATGTGGCACTCCAGGTTAGCTCATCCATCTCATAAGATTTTACAAGTATTAGTAGCAGTAGATTGCTTACCTAATGTCAGTCTTCGTAATAAATCTTTTTGTTCTGTTTGTCCATTAGCTAAGGGCCATAAGCTGCCTTTTGTTTCTAAACATGTAAGGTCTTCTAGCTATTTTGATCTCCTTTATATAGATCTTTGGACTTCACCTGTAACAATTACTACTGGAGCCAAATATTTTCTTCTAATTATTGATGATTTCAGTTGATTTATGTGGATTTATTTCTTACACTCCAAGACACAAGTTCATTCAATCTTTGTTGCTTTCATGAATATGGTTGAATGAAACTTTAATTTGAAACTTAAGGCAATCCAAATTGATGGAGGAGGTGAGTTCAGATTTCTTGATACACATCTAGGCCATTTGGGACTGATTTATAGAGTTACATGTCCCTATACTTCAGAACAAAATAGAGCTGTTGAATCTCGTAACAGGAAGGGTAGTTGATAAGTGTGTGGCTTTATTAATACAAGCTGGCCTTCCTAATGTGTTTTGGGTTCATGCTTGTCGTTGTGCAGTCTATCTTTTGAATAGGTTGCCTAGTGAAGTTCTTCAATGGTCTTCACCCTATCAGCTTTGTATCATAAAACACCAGATTATTCATTTCTTAAGTGTTTTGGTTGTGAGTGTTTTTCCTGTGTGAGACCTATTAATAAAGCACAAGTTGTTATTGAGGTCTGTGAGGTGTATTTTTCTTGGATATGCTCCTTAGTCAAAAAAGGGTACATATGTTATGATTCTTCTTCCAAGAAAACCTATACTAGTAGACATGTTCTGTTTAATGAGACTTCCTATCCCTTTCATAGTTTGACTAGTCAGCCTGTTATAGTTGAGACTAGTCAGCCCTCTATGACTGAGTCAGTTGTTTTCTCTCAATCTCCTTTTTAGTCTGTCACTACTGTTCAACCTTCGACTTCACATTTGTCTTCCCTTATATCACAGCCTGGTTTGTCTTCTTCTGTGGCCCCTATTTTGTCATCACCTGCTTTGTCCTCTTTCTTCTTCTCACTCCTCTCAACCTTGTTCAATACCTGTCCCATCTCTTTTATCTTCTTCTCCTCTTCCTAATGTGGCTTCCTCTTCTTCACTTCCTTGTGAGGTTTCTATTTCTTCTTCTTCATCTTCACCATCTCTTCCACTTAATAATCATCCTATGCTTACCAGGTCCAAGGTTGGTATTTTTAAGCCTAATCCATGTTTGTTCACTACTCAAGGAGCTATCTTACCTGAGCCTTCTTGTTTTGAGGAAATTCAGGGTGTTCCAGTATGGGGAGAAGCCATGGTTAAAGAATATGATGCTCTTATCAAAAACCACACATGGGATCTTGTTTCCTTACCTCCTGGAGTAAAAACTATAGGCTGTCGTTGGGTTTACAAAGTAAAGCTATTACCTGATCATATTCTTGACAAGTATAAGTCATGGCTTGTTGCTAAAGGGTATCATCAGAAACATGGAATAGACTACTCAGAGACATTTTCACCGATAGTAAAGCTTCAGACCATTAGAGTGGTGCTTTCTCTAGCTATTTCTTATGATTGGGTAATCAAGTAAATTGATGTAAATAATGCTTTTCTTTAAATGGTGATCTTGAAGAAGTTGTGTATATGGATCAACTTCTTGGTTTTGTTGATTCTTCACACCTCATTTAGGTGTGCAAATTAAAAAAAGGCTCTTTATGGTCTTAAACAAGCACCTAGAGCCTGGTTTCATAAGCTTTCTACCACTCTGGTCAGCTTGGGTTTTGCAAGCTCAAAGTCTGATAACTCAATGTTCTTGCAGGTCACTCCTACTAGAACTGCAATTTTGTTAGGTTTATGTAGATGACATTGTCCTTACTGGTAGTGACTCTCAATATGTGCAAGATCTGATTACTTTGTTAAATGACAAGTTTGTTCTTAAGGACTTGGGGAACCTTAGTTTCTTCCTCGGGATAGAGGTGACAAGGACTAATGAAGGTTTTCATTTGTCTCAGCACAAATATATACAAGATCTTCTTGTGAAAGCTGGTCTTCAAACTTCTAAACCTCTTAACACACCCATGGTTTCTGGTTCTGTTTTGTCTAAACATAGTGGAGTGCTTCTCACTAGTCCCACTTTGTATAGGAGTCTTACTGGCACCCTTCAATATTGTGTTATGACACGGCCAAAAATAACCTATTCAGTTAATAGGTTATGTCAATTTCTCCATTCACCTACTGAAGTTCATATGAAGGCAGCTAAACGAGTGTTGAGGTATCTAAAAGGAACGAATACACATGGTATATTTTTGCCTAAGGCCAGTGTGTTTGGGTTGGTAGGTTTTTCAGATTCTGATTGGGCGTGTTGTCCCGACGATAGACGTAGTACATGAGGGTATTGCATTTACCTTGGAGATAGTTTGGTGTCTTGGAGTGCTGCTAAACAAAAGACAGTAGCGAGTTCCTCAATTGAGGTAGAATATAGAGCACTTTCATTGGCTTCTATAGAAGTACTTTGGCTGCAGGCATTACTTGGTGAACTCAAGCTCAAATGCTCACATGTACCTGTACTATTGTGTGACAATATAAGTGCAAAGCACTTAGCTTCTAATCCCATAATGCATGCTCGTATGAAACATGTAGAGTTAGACTTTCATTTTCTGTGAGACTTGGTAGTTTTTGGACAATTAGATATCAAGTTCACACATTCAGAAGATCAACTGGCAGATATACTAACAAAGCCATTACCAGAACAACGATTTACTTCTTTAAAGCCTAAATTGATGGTGATTCATCACTATCAGTTTAGGGGGGATGCTAAGATATGATAGAAGTCGTTAGATGGGATGCTAAGATATGATAGAAGTGTTAGATGTGGGTTTTTTGTAATCAGTTTGTAACTAATATTACACTGTAAATATACTTGGTTGGTTAGTTAGTTAGTTAGTTACAACAACTAACAGATAGTTTGCTATATATATTGTACAGATTTTACAATTAATATTATTCAGAGATTTTCCTTTAACTCTCATATCAGTTTCTCTTGTAATACATAAACACACAAAATATAGAATAAAACTCAGCACTTCCCATGTTTATTTAATAACAAATATCACAAATTGAAAGATAAAGAAGTAATAACCTTTAGCAGTTTCAATGTTTGGTCTTTAGAGATCTAGAAAAACTCAGAGCTGCAAACACACATGAATTGAGCACTTTCCTTTTAAGGGCCAGACAGAACATGCTTAGAGAGTCTGTTGGACTGTGTCAAATGACAAGTAGCTTTTGATTTTGTTAACTTAACCTCAACAAGTCGTTGTTTGGCTTGAAACTTTTAATCAGTTATGATCAAAGGCACAAGTTAGTAAAAACAATCATGTTTATTATCACTTTTTTGCTTGGAGAAAATAATAATGTTTATTGGGCATAAAGAATAAAAGAAGTATATGCCTTCCAGCTCTATCTTAAACCGTGAATCTCATTGAGATCTTTCTAAAGGAGACAAAAAGTTTGGTGAAAGATGCAGCACGACGAGGTCATATGGCAGGTTATCAGGCACAAGCATTGCAGCTTCATGGCCAAGTAAGTTTTCTTTTTGGTTCTCTTGCCTGATTCCCGAGCTGAAGAAGAATTTCCTTTTATTCCCCTTCTGGTGATCAAAATCAAAATTTCTTTTATGTTTAATCTTAAAATTGTTGATTGGATTTTGTGTTTTCAGAATTTCAACTGGGATTTTCTGTCGAAACCCGTATAACTTGACTGGTGTCTGTAACCGGAGCTCCTGCCCACTGGCCAATAGTCGGTATGCCACCATTCGCGACCATGATGGTACTTACTTTTTGTTTTATTTTATCATCTACTTATTTGCCAATTGTTCTTCAACCCCCCCTTCCACAAAACAAAAAAAGAACTTGCATGACTTCCAGTTGTATTTCGTTACTCAGGAAGAACCAACACTTTTACGTTAAATATTATTATTTTTTCACAAGTCTAGAAGATATTTTTTCCTAGCATTGTTTCATATGTCAATGTTGGGTTAAACTCTCAGATAGTGCCGAGGTTTTTTTTTTTTTTTTAACCTTCTTAATCAAAGGCTATTTTCACTCCTTGCAGGGGTCTTCTATCTTTATATGAAAACTATAGAAAGAGCTCATATGCCAAACAAATTATGGGAGAGAGTTAAGCTGCCCAGAAATTATGAAAAAGCTCTTGAAATTATTGACAAGCATCTGGTATTTGGAATATGGACCTTTTCACCTTATTCTTTGGTTGTTCTTTTAAATTTACTCAAACAGTTGTATTTAATCTTTCACCAAATTCTTGAATTGACAGATGTATTGGCCTAAGTTTCTTGTACACAAGACAAAACAGCGCTTAACCAAGATGACTCAGATGCGCATACGAATGAGGAAACTTGCTTTGAAAACGAGGTTTTTATTTTATTTTATTATTATTCCAATGCTCGCCTTGCTTCTGTTTTTATCTTTCAAACTAAGAAGTATATATGCTCTCTGAATGACTTCATTTGTGATTAGATTCATGTATACTACGTATTAAACTACTTTTTTGTTGGATTATAATCTAATTTAGGTGATGTATTTTACATAAATTTTGTGTTTATGTATCTTCTAATAGGGAGAAAATAATGACCACACCAAGGAAGGAGAAAAAAAGGGAGGCCAGAAGAGAAGAAAAGGCAGAAAAGGCTGCTGTGTTGGATAAGGTCATAGATTCTGAAACATTTAGTGATGTATAGAAGCATTGTGATATTTTTACTAGTTCTCATGAGTTTTTTATATGTTTCTGCAGAACATTGAGAAAGAACTAGTTGAGCGACTTAGCAAAGGGGTTTATGGTGATATATATAATTATCCTCCTCAGTATTTTGAAGAAGTTATTAACATGGAAGAATTGCAGCCTGCTACCGAAGAAGAAGAGGAGGTATTCTTTACAACCTTCTTACATTTTAATTATTTTATAATAATTATCTGAAATATTTGTTTGTGGGATTATGTATGATTTTTCTCTTTATTCAGGAACATGAGGTAGAGTATGTTGAGGGTTACGATGAACTTGAAGAAGAAGAAGATATAGAAGATTTTGATGGTTTCCCATCGAACCAGTTACATGATGATAGTGGTAAAGTTGATATTACATGGTTCCTCATCAAATTTCTTCTTCATTATAAGTTACAGTTACATGCATCTTCTTTATGCTTTGGTTAAAGGCTTTGTTTTAATTGTTTTTTTAAAACATGAGAAAATTAGTGGTAAATGTGCTTGTATCAAATTGACTCATATACATTTTTCATCTTTGTGATAACAGTTGGAATGGATGAAGATGATGAAGAGACAGAAGCAGTTGCTCACAGTAGAGATAGAAAGGGATCTGCATGGGCCTATAAAAGGCTGGAAAAGGATGAGCCTGGTGCCAAACCAAAGAAGAAGACTAGAGTAATTGTTGAGGTAATTGCTCTTTAATATACCTGTTTTCTTAGCTCTATTACATATCAGTTTTGTCCGAATTAGTTTCCCACCTTTCATATTGTTAGCCCGTACAAGATATGGGAAAGTGGGCTGTTGCATTTTAGAAGTTGTACATTACTTTGGAGATAGTGGTACTGAAGGATATTGTTATGAACTGATTGTTCATAGAGTCCCACATTGGTAGTATGGGTATCTGTGTGGGCTTTATAACCAAGTAGGCACCCTCCCCTTGACAAGCGCTTATTAATGGTGAGTCCTACTTGCTTGGTTGTAACAATTAGTATCAGAGCAGTCACCTGGACGGGTTAAGCCGAGGGAGGGCTGCTACCATGGGTTAAGCCGTTGGATCCGCGAAGCCACCTATCAATGTGGTCGTCGGTTCCGAGGAGGGGTGATATTGTTATGAATTGATTGAGTCCCACATTGGTAGTATGGGCTATCTGTGTGGGCTTTATAACCAAGTAAGCACCTCCCCTTGACAAGCGCTTATTAAGGGTGAGTTCTACTTGCTTGGTTGATGATTTCTTCACTTTATATATTCTCACATCTCTTCAGTTCTGAATTGAGTATGGAAACCTGGGGTCCATGTAGATTTTAGGTTTAGTCCTGTATAAATTTTATTCTAGACTCCAGTCAATTAAGCAATTCTACTTTTGAATATGAGCTTTTTGAGGTTCTAGATGCTTGGAGTTTATATCCTGTTAACACGAGAATCTTTCTCACTAAAATTGTTTCTATTTCTAAGGTAGTTTCCGAATCTTGCTGTCTCCATTATGGCTCTTGATCTTGAAGCCTCACCAGATTATGTTGATAGCCATGCTACTGGTCTCTGCACAATTTGTTTTAAACTTTAGTTTCTCTAGAAGTCCGAATGGTTTTACTATATATTTGCATAGTAGTTGCTGCAACTTCCAGTCATCTGTTTTTATGACAATGATGTGCAGATATTTACTGATCCCAAATCCATTGTGTCAACTATTTATTGTTTGATGCAATCAGCCTGATTGAGATTTAATGGGAAAGGAATATGGTGCAAGTTCATATACTTGTGATAGCTGTTAAACTACCTTATCAACTTTCCCATGAACCTCTAGATAATTTTTTTAAAAAAAAATTCGAAGTGCCATGTCTATTCTGTTTTGTTGTTGTTGACTTAGAAAAGGGTGTAGAAACTGCCGAAGAGACTTTAGAGGGAGTTTGTTTTGTCATTGTCTTTGATTTATGCAGTGAAATATCATCTGTTGATTAATATTTTCTACTTTTATTTATATTTTGTCTTGTCAGGTCGAGCATGAAGATGGTGATGAAAGACAAAAGGTTGTCCATTAAGAGATAGGATCTGTTGGATCTGACATCTGAATGAGGTGGTGGCAACAATTTTTCTTGTTAATTGTTGTGCATCAACAAGGCTTCAGTGAAAGAGGGAACTCGCAATTGAAGACAATCCAATCTTGTTATTTAGAAGTTGAAAAACTATTTATGACTTTAGCAATTGCAGATGGCCTAAGTGGGAAATAAAAAGTAGTAAAAATCTGTTTTCTTGAAGTTTCTAATTTCTTATAGTTTTTACCTATCTATTGTCATTTCCTTCTTAGAGCCATTTTTATTTATTTCATTCCCTATTCTTCTGGGATGATAAAAGGAGTTTGCTTTAAGTACAAATCTAAAACTTGGAGAAGGTTATAAGATATTTTGTGTTGTGTTTTAATTTCAGACTTATGACAAGGTTTTCTATTGAAAGATCAATAACCAGTGATGCTTTTGTTGGTATTTGAACGGAAGAAAATGAAGAAAACGAGAAGAAAAAAAGTAAAGGGCTCACGGGCAAACGGTGAAAAATGAAGACTCAAATATCGCTCTCAATAGAAAATCCCAAGAATTTACCCCTAGATAAATGTAATTGCTCTTATATATGTATATACAAATCAATAATTTTTATTTATATACAGTGAGATTTGTATTATACGAATTAGAGAGAGAGAACGAGTATAAATTTTGCTCTAGTGCGAAGGCTAAGTTTGTCCTCTTACGACAGAAGCTATTTCTATTTAAAGTTGAAATTTGCCTTTATTATTCACACTATTATTATTTACTATTCATTATTTATTATTTGTTCTATTATCATTATTACATTCTTATCTTATTGACTAATGATTTCTACGTAACACTTATCTGGACATGTGTTATTATTCTATTATTACACCATTAATATTACATGTTCGTATTGTTATAGCCACACATGTATTACATATACAGATAAGTGTGAAATTACACTCTTACAGATAAGTATGATATATAATAGATAAGTATGACATATAATAGATTTCACTTGTCTTCTCTGCAGTTTTTGTCTTGATTGTTTTTTTGTCTTCTTTTCTAGATATTATTTTGGTAATTCTACCACGCTTCCGTGACTCTAGTTATTTGATATATCACCAAGATAATATCTACAGAAAAAGACAAAAGAGCAATCAAGACAAGATCTGCAGAGAAGACAAGTAGAGTCTACTATGTGTCATACTTATCTGTAATAGTGTGTGTAGTGTCATACTTATTTGTATATGTAATACGTGTGTGACTATAATAATGTCAATATGTAATATTAATGGTGTAATAGTAGAATAGTAATATCTATCACATGTTTAGGGATAAGTGTTACGTAGAAGTCAATAGGATAAGAATGTAGTAATGATAATATGATAAATAGTAATAGTGTGAATAGTAAAGGCAAGCTTCAGCTATAAATAGAGGTAGCCTCTGTCGTAAAAAACAAACTTGGCCTTCTCACTAGACTGTAGTTTAGATTCGTTCTCTCTCTTTAGTTTGTATGATACAAGTCTCACTGTACATAAATAAAGAGTTGTCTGTTTGTATATATATGTATCAGAGTAATTTCATTATCTAGTTTGTGTGTCTATGTAATATATAGCAAGCTTGTATTGTATATATACATAATTGTACAACACAAGGTTACTATGTATTACATAGACACACAAATTGAATAATAGAATTGCTCTGATACATATAATACAAATAGACAACTCTTTAATGTACAGTGAGACTTGTATCATACAAACTAGAGAGAGAACGAGTCTAAACTGCACTCTAGTGATAAGGCCAAGTCTGCCTTACTATGACAGATGGTACCTCTATTTATAGCTGAGTCTTGCCATTACTATTTAAAATATTACTATTTACTATTTGTCCTATTATCATTAATATATCCTTATCTTATTGACTAATGACTTCTATGTAACACTTATCCCTAAATATGGGACAGATGTTACTATTCTACTATTAATATTACATGTCGGCATTATTATAGCCACACACATATTACATATACCATTAAGTATGACACTACACACACTATTACAGATAAGTATGACACATAGTAGACTCCATTTGTCTTCTCTGCAGATCTTGTCTTGATTGCTCTCTTGTCTTCTTCTATAGATATTATCTTGGTAATTTCACCACGCGAATTTTAAGTTACATGTTTGAATAATAAGTACCATTTGATCTTTAAAAAAATAAGAGCTTGTTTGGGTACTGTACTTGCAAGCGCTTCTAAGGACAAAAACGTTTTAGTTTGTGTTTAGTAATAAAATTGAAGCATTTTAAGTGTGTCAACCACATGTATGAACACTTTAAAGGTTTTTATTGTATTACATAACTTATTTATACGTAGAAAACCCTTCTTCAAAAAATGCATAAGTGTTGAATTTTGTATAATGTAAAAAAATTAGAAAATCTTTTTTTCCATATTTTTTTTCATAATATAAAAAAATGAAACTAATTAATAACTGAGTTATATATAAATTGGCGTGTTAAATCATTTCATTAATCACTCTTTACAAAATTACATCAATTCTTTATTTTTTCTTAATTTTACCACACAAATATTTGGGTTCTTTTAGTAATTACAATTATTGAGAATATGTAAATAAAGTCTTACACTGCTTTAAACATGGAGTGATTCAGGGATTTATAAGGACTTGGGCTAATTTCTCTAAGAAGTTAACATTTTGAAATGGAATCCTAAGTTATTTACAAATAGTATTAAAGTCAACCCCAAACTTGATAATTGTGGGCACTTATGTGACTTTTCTAACTACATGGGCTTCATCTGCATAAACTCAAGACTCGTTTTAAGTTTTATCTACGTGAACCCAAGGTTCGTTGTGGGCTCCACTTATGTAAACTCGAGGCTTGTTATGGGCTCTATTTTACGTGAACTCGAGGATCGTTGTGGGATCGAGAGAAATTGAACTACAATGTAAAGAGCAAAGATAATGATTTCTTAGATTAATGTGGAGCTGAATATAGTGTAAAGCGCAAAAATAATGGTTTCTTTGATTGAGGGAGAACTGGACACAGTATAAAGTACGAATATAATGTGCATCTTTGATTGAGGAGAGCTGAACTATGTGGTTCTTCGATTGATGGAGAGATTGTTGGTAATATTCAAACAAAGTCCAATATTGCTTAAACATGGGATGATTTATAAGTTTATAAGAACTTAAGTTATTCTAACTAAGATGTTAATATTTTGGGATGAAATCCAAATTTTATACAGCAACAAATATAATTGCTTTTAAATTATTATTTTTTTGCCTAACACATAATTTGATGCGAACCGCTCGCCACGACTTCTATGACCTCCAAATCACGCGGTTTGGCAACCACAAGAAATACGGACAGAAACCCGACACCAATCTTAGCACGCAGATTCTACGAAAAAACGCTAGACTATGATAGCAAGGAACTCATCTCCACACATGGATATACGCACCACTAGCTGAGACAAGGCGAAACGCCACAAAGGGTTGCTAGTTCTTTTGATAAGTTTCTTGATAGAACAAGAGAAGCACTTGTGCTCTCAAATTTTGAAATCACTTCAAAATGTTTTTCATTGATTAAGATTCATGTCTATTGTGTTTTCTACAATGGCAGCTGCTACACATATATATAGATACAAATGAAAACCTAAAAAATGTCACAAGAAATTCTAGCCATTGATTTGGATCCAATGGCCCAAAATTACAACAATTTGAATCTTCGCCACGGCGGGAAAATATTCATGCCGCGGCACGCCCTGTTCTGTTTGCCACACGCGTAGCCATGCCGCGGCGCACAAATGTTCATGTCGCGGCGCGCACATTCAGGATCTACGTGCAGGTCTGGCTGTCAGGTGCGCTTGTCCGTGTCAGCGGGCAGGTCTGGCATGTCAGTGCGTGCACGTTTGCCCCAGTCCTCGTCATGCCGCGGCGCGCACGTTTCCTTCGGTACAAAACAGAACGCCTTGTGCCGCGGCGCCCAAATACCATGCCGCGGCGCGCTTGTGTGACAATTCCAACGTCCAATGCAAAAACCTCCTCGCCGCGGCGCACAAAATCCATGCCGCGGCGCAGCTCCAATTTTTGGAATTTGCCACTTGCACTTGTCTTCTCCTCTTCCATTGTGCTTGCATGCTTGTTTTTGATGTTGCATGCCATTTTGCACTATCTTGAGACCCTTCTCAAGGCACGGCTCTCGGCTAGTGTCGGGCCGTCTTTGGGAGGGGGTCTGGTTCGTATCATTGTGATACCAAATGATGCGAACTGCTCGCTACGACTCCTATGACCTCCAAATCACGCGGTTTGGCAACCACAAGAAATACGGACAGAAACCCGACACCAATCTTAGCACGCAGATTCTACGAGAAAACGCTTGTTAAAGAATTCATTTAATTTTTTTTAGTAGTGCATCTATACGCTAAATTTGTTTAAGCAAATTGGTTAAGATGCATTGTATTTCCCCAAAACAAAGTTTCATGATTGAAAATTATGATAAAATGGATGCCGATCGATAAGAAAAAAAATATTTGGGAGTTATGTCAAGTGAATTTTCAAAATTGCATTGGTTTGGTAAGATTCGGAGTTATACTATTAATTGATGGATCAACTACATTATCTACATAATATAAATTAATTAAGTTTTGACATAATAGTGGCATATCTCAAGTTGTGATGAAAACAATTTTTCCTACCCTTTGTTGATTTCTAATGTAATTTTTTATTTGACTTATTAAGTTCTTTTTAAAATGATGTGTAACATTTCTCTTTCTTAACCTTATCTATGCTCTTAAAGTGGTTAAAATGATACGTGCTAAGGGAAAAAAAAAACATTGGTTTGGGATTTTGGCTATAAAGTTATCCATGTAAAAGTTAAAAAAATTTGTTTTTTAAAATCGTCTACATGCTAGCAATTGGAAATATTTTAATAAAAAAATAACAAAAATAACATCCTCAAAACTTATAATACTAAAAATAGCACTCTTTATGTTTAAATTTATAATTTTATAATTAAAAAATTGATTGATATATCGTTTTTCTTTGAACACTCATTCAATTGAAATTGAATGACGATAATTTAGATCCGTTCAATGTTAAACGTTCAATATTATTAGGTGCTAGTGAGAGAATTGGGAGGCTTTTTACCTGAACCACAAGAGATTCCCGATTGATCGGTTGTCTAATTTATGATTTTTTTCTCCAACTTTTTCCTTAATTCAACGATATTATTTAATATGATTTCTTTTGAAACATGACTAACACCTTGGATTGACTGAGGTTTAAAAAAATAAATGAAATTATAAAAACATAAATATTATTGGTGTCAACTAAAATATTTAATATTCACAAATTTACTCACATATATATACAAATTATAATAATAAAATATTTTTGTTAGAAGTAATATGTCATATTAATTAAATACAATATAAATTTAAAAGATTATGGGTATTTTAACTATTGGGTTAACATTTTGAGATTTAAAATCTATATATCTTATGAACATTAACATGTTATCAAAGATTAGGTAGATTGGACCAAAAATCAATCTTAAAGTAATACTATATGCATCAAGTAATATGTTAATTATTTATTAAATGTAAAATTAAAAATAAGAAATTACGAAGTGATTATGGGACTATTACAAACAAAGGTCAATTAAATTGTGTATTATGAACTAATGTATATATCAAATTGTGATTAAAAAAATATTTTTGAAAATCTTGGGCCTTCCATAAAAATTTTAAATATGTCATGTAAAAAAAAAAATAAGTGACAAGAATTATGCAAAAAATAGCTTAAAATATTAGAAGTAATATCCGATATTAATTAATTACAATAATTATGAAATATTTTTACTTATTGAGTTAACAAATTTTGCAAAGTGACACAAAAATATAGTAAAATAGTTTAAAATGTAAAGTGATGATTTTGCAAGAGAATTACACTTCAAACGAAGGTTAGAGATAATGTTTAACGTTAATTAAGTATAATATTATGATAAATTTTATAAGAATTTTGATGTCTTCGTTGAATTAACATCTTGTAATTAGAAGACAAATGAAAAAGATATTATTTTTTTTAAAAAGATTTACTAGAAAAAATAACATCATTATTATTATGAGTTTTGCGGTTTTTATTTGTGGTAATTTATTGTATTTTTTTAAACATATAATTTAATATATTTTTTATCTTTTGATTCATATATTATTGATGTATTTTTTATATTGAATATTGAATCAATCAAACTCACTTTTCTAAATTAAAAAAATAACAAATTATAATATTTCAATAAGAATAAAAAAATTTGAGAAAAATAAAACTAAAATTAAAAATTAATTATTATATTTTTGTCGTATTTTTTCCAAAATAAAAGAGCTAAAAAAAAAAAAAAAACTATTCTTCTTGCCGTAGAAAACTATACTCTTTTTTTTTTTCATAGAAAACTAAACTTAATCACGAAGACATGGCTACGAAATTAATGATAAAACCAAACACTAGTAAGAGGCTTCCAGCCTTCCACCAGTGGTAGAAAATCCTGAGATTTCGGAGTCATAGTGGACCCATTTTGCAGTACCATTCTTTCAAATGATTAGCAACTTCTAATCCAACAAGATTGAATTTTAAATTCTGCGATATATTAACTAGAAGTTGCATTTTAATTGTTGAAGAGTTCTTTCGTTGCAAGAGTGAACAAGAGCGGGCAAAAGACGATCGTATTTATTGTTATTAATTTATACTTCTTATTTATCACTACCAATTTTGATTCAGAGACCCTTTGATTGTCTATGATGTTGCACTATCAAGACCCGGCAAAGTTCAAGACAAAAGAGGTGTTCTATCTCTCTCTCTGATGGGTTCTTCATAATTTATTTATTTTTAATTTTTGTTAGTCTATCTTATTGGTTATCTGGGTTTTTGTCTTATGGACTATTGATATAAATCTTTGGGTTCTTTTTTATGAGAAACAATAGATGCCCACTTGCCCAGTTGACGATTACTTGGTAATACCTTAGTCTTCGTTGAAATCAATGGGGTTAGCTCTTCTTGGAATATATTGGACAAATCAGATATCTCGGGGTTTATATTTTCTATCTTTTTCTTGAACATCTTCTTAAAATAACTGGTTTGATTCTAATTTGGTCCCATTAGATAATGTTTTCTTTGAGTAGTTGATGATCTGGTTGCATTTTCAATACTTTTCAGATTGTATTTGAACATGCATTTGCTGCAAATGATTCTTTTACACTTGAGCAATTGAAAGAGTTGACCTCCAAGCGTAAACTGATTGAAGAGTCCATTAATGAAAGTAGCTCCACAACTGAGGCCATTGCTAGAGAGATGTCTGGGGGATTAACTTCTCCTTGTGAACAGGTACTCGATCAGTTTCTCCCTTTGAAAATAAAGAATTTCATTAATTTACTGGAATTTTAGTTATGACGTGTCATGTTTGTGAAAGAAATGAACTTTCTTCTGAAGCATATTACTGAATTTTCATCTAATCTCATCTCTATTTGTGTTATATGAATTTTCAATACATTTTATTTTCTTTGATTTGGATCTCTTTGAAGTGTTCATCAAGCTGTGATTATTCTATTATGTATTTCAGGATCTCCATAAGCTAGAACAATATCTTCCATTGCTGCAAAATTTGATTTTTCATGCTTATAAAGGTAGCCATAGCTGCATATATCAATGGACTTCAGATCTCAAGATAAGATGGACAAGTGCCCTTAGTCCCTCTTCTTCTTTTATTCTAAGGGGAGCAAAGTTTTTTCAAATTGATAACTTGCGGTTTGAGCTTGTTATGACTCTTTTTCTTTTTGGGGCGATGCTTCGAAACAAGGCATTAGAAGTTCTACCAATAGGTGGGTATTAATTCTTCACTTCAATCCACATTTATGTTCCTTGTTAATTGTTTTCTTTGTAAATGTCACAGATCTAGTGCAGTCGGCAACACTGTTCAGAGAAGCTGCTGGTGTTTATCATCATTTGGCTAATGAGTTGCTTCCTTCTTTACAATCTTCATTACCTGTGGATAGGCCACCAGAAGTTATTCCATCTGTGTCCAATGCCATGAACCTAATTTGTTTGGCTGAAGCTCAGGTAAATGACTATTTATCAGTTGTTCTCTTTGTAGACATCAATAGTTGGATTACAATCTCCAATAATCAATAATGCTTGTTAAGAAATAAGGGTAGTTTAGTAATTCTGTTGTTAGACTTATTTATATTCTGTACACCTCAGTTTAATGTAAATTAATTTCGTTTTATTATGAATCAACAATGCTTGTACTAGAGTGAATCTTGTATCTTTTCTTGTCTTTTCATTATCCTCAAATCAAAATTTGATTATTCTTACGACTTCTGTAGTAAAAGTGTACTTGTCGGTCAATGACATTCTTGTTAAATTATATACCAGGCAGTTGCTGTAAGAAGGGCGGAAGAGAAAGGTACCACATTGAGTCTTTTAGCAAAACTGCACCAAGGAGTTGTAAAGTTTCTTGCTGATTCTGAAGGCGCTTTATTTACATATACATCAACCAGAGAATGCAAAGATATTTCTTCTCGGTTTGTGGTAAGTATGTGATAGCTATTTGGAAGGCTGCATCCATATATAATTTGGTGGAAAATTATTGAATTAGTACCTTTTGAATGAATCTTAGTGCTTAGCAGTTAGTATAATCTATGTTTAGTCTATTCTTGTGATTACTGTGTATGACTGCTCAAACAACGCGATAAGCAAGATCTTTTTTACATTTAACGGCATGTTTATTATACTGTACTAAATACCTGACTGTATAATTTATATATACAGTCATGCGTTTAGCTGTGAAATCAGACCATATTATACAGTATAAAAATAATACAATTACATAAAAACTTTGTTCGATCATGAGTATGGGTCTAAACCGTACTGAATAATTAACTTAGTCTGTCTAATTTTTTAATTATAAAATTATATGTCTTATCTTTTTCTTTTATCTCAAATTAAAAATAATATATTTTTTTTAAAAAAAATGTAACAAAAATATAAAAATGAATTAAATATTAATTTAAATAAATTTTATTATAAAAAATTATTTTAAATATAAATTATTTTAGTAGAATATATATAATAAATTTAATCCGACTATATTATACAGTTTTTCACCAAATATTGTACAGACTAATTATAATACAGTTTAGTTCAATATAACTATATTTAACTTATCTGATATGATGCACCAAACAGGCCGTAAGTGCACTCTAAATTTCATTTTGATTGGTTAAGGAACTGAAAGTAGGGCAGGTAAGGCCAAAACCTAGTCTGAAGTCACGTGATTTCACCATGCTGGGTCATTGATTCATCTGTAAAATCTAGAAAACTTGAGGTACCTCTAGTACCAGCTGTCATTTTTTTGTACTAATCCTAAGCTAAATCAGGCTCAGCAAAATAGTATAAGCTTATATGATGAGATAAATTGGTGCAAGTCAACAGAATTGGATAAGAAATAGATGCATTTGTAAGAAACTCAAGGTATATAGAAATATAATAGAACATCTTGAACGTGACCTCTGGAGTAGTTTTTTAAGGATTGTACTGCTTGATGTGTTAGAAATGAGTTGAAGGCATACAAGATGAACAGAGACATCATTGTTCTTAGCATATGCCACATAGCACAGAGAGACATGTGGATTATGAAATGTTCTGAAATCGTAACTGAGAACGAAGGTTTGGATTAAGTAAATAAAGATCGTCAAAGGTTTTTCATGGTTTATTATAAAATATAATCAAATCTTTTAATTGCAGAATTAGTGAGAAAAACAAATGTGATAGCATATTGCATGTGATAACAATTTCATATTATTGTATTATATGCTTGTGAATTGTGATCTACATGCAAGGATAAGTGCAATCCTGCAATTTTTGTCTCTCTCAATCTCACTCTCGCGCTATCTTAATAACCTTCTGATGTTTTTTCAAGTGGCATATAGATCACTCATTGAATGCTAGGAGAACTTTGCTATCCGTTCTTTTAGTCATAGAAAGGGTCTTGAATTTTTGTGATTTCGATATTCCATTTGCTTGTAATATGTAAATACAACATAACCATTCCAAATGATGTTTATGAATTACATATGATGTTTGGGGACTTAAATCGGTTCCATATTTCTCGAGTAGCTGACAGTCTTAATGCAGTCATTATATTCATAGTTTGTTTTTATTTGTTCAGGATTTTGTATCATCCTTCAAAGCATTACACGAGTTAAAAAGTAGAAGATATCTTGCAGAAAGTTTGAAGACTGCTGGTCAAATTGGGGTATCACTAGGGGTTCTTGGGCTCGCACTTACTGAGGCAAAAAGAAGGAAGCTTCCTGTTGAAGAATCGTGGAAAGCTATTCTTAGCAAGGACATAGACGACGTTGCTGAACTGTTGCGGAAGTTTGAACATGAAAATGAATTTGTATGGAATGAAAAAGTCCCCTCTGGAGATGAGTTGCCATCCCTTGAAGGTAATCAAATTGTGAGTGAGATAGCTTATGTTCCCAAAAGATGGGAGAGAGCTCTTGTTTTCAAAATATAGATGTACAAAAGAATGACAAATATTTGCATATTGTTTTGGGAAAGTGACAAATATTTGCATATCGTACCAAATTGTGAAAGGTGCCTTGTGAATCCGAAAGGACAGGACTCAAGAGATCACTTGTTTTCAAAGAGGTGAATGTATATAACATCTTTAATCATGAAACATGTTTCCCTCCTTCCATTTTTCCCTCTCAAACTGTTCACAAGAGAGAGAGAGAGAGAGAGATCTGAAGGAACCTTCTGCTTTTACCCCTGTAGTTTTCTTTAGGCCAATTCTATTAGCTACATCTTAGTTTTATGACTTGACGCATTGCTTTAAAGGCTCATAAAGCACATTGTGTTCTTGCTAAAAGAAGCACATATATGTGCTTTTTCTTGAACAGTAGCACAACACCTCAGTCCCACAAGCCAAGTGTTTATTTTGTTTGTTGTTTGGTTTTGTGCTAAAGAACTTATAATAGGGTGAGAAAGTTTCACATAGCTCCTAATGGCTAGGGACATTCTATCTTTGCTGATTTTGACTGATGTTTTTGCTCATTGGCATGTAACTTTGTCAAACGTCAGAGTGGGTTAAATGATACGAATTATATTGTGTGCGGGGATACATGCCCCTAAAATGCATATTCAATGCAAGCAATATAATCGATCCCATTGAAGTAATAAGCATCTATTTTGGTTGTGGGAATGAGTCGAGAATTGAACTTTAGACCATTGACAAGGCACCAACTGCATTATCTTAGCATCGATATAGATGTTTCCATTCTATTATGCGTCACTTTAGAAGTTAGACTTGAGGAACAAAGACTCAAAACACAATAAGGCAATTAGCAAATGCATAAACGACTTAATTATTTAACTGATTTTGTTTTTAGTCCCTTCTAATAAAAAATACATATATTCATTTTCTTCGACGCCAAAAAGTATATATTCAATTATATTACAAGAAAAATAAATATACATATTTTTTTTGAGATTTACTTTATATATAAAAATAAATTATACTGTATAATTAAATAAACTAATAGAGAACTAAACAGCAAAGTAAAGAGAAATAAATATGGTGGATATTTTTGGCATAATACAGAATAGGAACACGAAATAACAAATTAATTTTAATTAATTAATTGTTAAATCTTTCATGTTGGCAAACATATTCATTTTACTTCTTATTTTATTTAAATAATTAATTAAAGATAATTTAAATGTTTTATAATATAAAAAAATATGTAAATTTGATTTAAAAACAATAAACACACAAAACACAACGACAAGAACACGAATAAAACACAATTAACACTCTAGTTTTTTTTGTCTTAAATAAAGTATAAACAGAATAGCCTTTTAGCAGAAATAAACAAATTCTTATCCATAGTACAATAAAGTAAATTAAACAGAATTAAGGATGTGTCTGTTTCTTTCAAGATAAATGTTTTTTCTGGGCTTTAATGATAAGTATTTTAATTTATTTTACTATTTAGTTTTCTTATATATATATATATTTATTTATTTATTTTTTTTAAAATATATATATATTATTTTACAATAAAAAATAAATAAATTTTTTATTTTTTAAATATTAAAAATAAAATTACATGTATTATGAAAAATTTATTTAATTATTCAATCAATGTTATTTTTATCTCTCATAATAAAAAAGTAATATATGTTTATTTTTAAAAATATTAAAAAAAATATTAATTTTATAATAAAAATATAAATATATATATTTTTATTAAAAATAAAATTTAATGTAATAAAATAAGTTAAGTCTTACTATTAAAATAATATATGTTTATTTTTAATAATATTAAAAAAAATATTAATTTTATAATAAAAATATAAATATATATATTTTTATAAAAATAAAATTTAATGTAATAAAAATTTTTTTTTTTTTTTACATTGTAATAAAATAAGTTACGTCTTACTATTAAAACAAAATTTTTTAATCTAACAATAATTAGTATTTTTATCAACGAGTGGTAAACGAGCTGCCACATGTGGTTAGAGTCCCTCCACTAATTTAGTGAGTGAGTAGCTTTTATGATAGTACCCTTGATACTTTCATCAGTCATGAAAGAAGTATTTATTTTTATTTTTATTTTTATTTTGGCTGGAATCAGTTATGAAGGAAGTAATTAATGGAAAGCCGGGTACACCTTTGGCAGTTGGGGACTTTGAATTGAATGATATAATAAATGAGTCTTATCTGAGAGTAAAAGTTAGTTGGTGATTGATCAGGTTAGCGAAAACAAAATTTTGCGTTACGAGACAATTGTTGCTTCAGAAACAAAGCAGAGCATTCATGTTGGGATGAGTCCTCTGAGCCAGATGCGACCAATAGCCAGAAGGGCTTATATCTCTTCTTCTTGTTCTTCTTCTTCTGTTAAATGGGAAGGTGGGATTTCCATGGTGCAAGGAGCCTCAAGAGGAATCGGCCTTGAATTTGTGAGTTTCTTCTTTATTTCTAATGGATTTTCTAGCTTTATAATGGCGAAATTTTATTTGCCGACTTAATTTTTTTCCCATATGGGTTGCTGATTTGGCTAAAAGGGTTCGTTAATATGGTAGTGTTCATCCCAAGAAACCTCCTGAGTTAGATTTCCAATGTGGTACTGATTTGAGCATCTTTAGTATTTTGTTTTCCTTTTCTGTAAGAGGTAGATTAAATCTTCTAGCTGATATTGGATGGGTTTACTCTTGACATGGCCATATGTTGAATTCAGGAAACTAAAGCAAGATAAAATCCCTTTCAAAGCAACATCCTGTTTCCTGATGTCATATTCTTATTTTAATCTTGTAAATGTAGTATGTTTGATTTGCAGATGCAACTGATAGGGATAGAAAGAACTGATAGGTATTTTGTTCAATGTGTCTAGAAAGAGTCCAATTCTCCTCTGTCACTTTGTTTGTTTTTGTACGTATTATTAATATGTTTGCATAAGTACGTGAACAAAAATGTTTGAAAAAGTGAAATTTGTTTGTTACACGGTGTTAAAAATATGACTCTGTCAATTTTATAAAATTATAGTTTTAATTGTGAAATCAAATCTTATCATATAATATAAAAATAATAAAATAATGTATAAGTTTTGTACTACTTAGGTGTGAACACTTAAATTAATTTATTTGAATTTTTAATTGTAAACTTAAGTGTCTTAACATTTTATTTCATTTTAAATTAAAAGTAATATTTTTTATATTAAAATTGTAATAAAAATATAAAAATAAATTAAATATTAATTTAAATAAATTTTTTTAAATTTTTTAAATATAAATTTTTTTATTAAAATATTTAAATCAATTGTATTTGTCTATATTATGCAGAACGCCGTACAAATTAATTATAATACAATTCATTTTAATACAATTATATTTAACATATCCAATTAAATCAAACATAGTTCTTAAATAAGGCCTTGACCACCACCCCCTTTTGAAAAACATGCTAATTACATTGTAAGATGTTGTAAAAATATATAAAGTACAATTATGCTATGCATTCTATCAGCCCAAAACCTTCCACAACCTATTAATTGAAAGATTTTAGGCACTTTTATCTCCTTGATAAAAGATTCATCCCATGACAATCTTGTTAAAAAAGAAAATAAAATAAAAATCTAGACAAAAAATTCTTATTCATTTCTTTTCCTTTTTCCCCTCTTAATGAACTTTTAACAAACACTTCATTCCTATCAATTATCTTCTTATTGCAATTAGGAAAAAACGTTTTATTGCATAATTTACAAAAATTTATAAGGGTAACCTTTATTTGTTTAATATTAATATTTTTTATTAATAAAAATTATTTTCCTTTCCTCCTTTAAACTAATAAGGTGTTGGAGTATTTAGCAATATATTTTTTCCTTCCTTTTTTCTTAAATTTTTTTCCTTAGATACATGTGATATATTATAATATTCTTTAAGGGAATATAAACTCAAATTTTATCGTATCAAATGTACAATAAAAATTACTTGCTTTTTTATTATCTACCATTGTTTCCTTAGCTAACATATATTTTTTATTTGTAAATAAATGATTTGATACTTACGTACTTTACATTAGACTTAGTTCGAACACACTTTATTTGAATATCTACTAGAAACATATGTTACTGCATTACAAAGCAATTGACTTGACTCTTACCTAAAATAGTTTAATTGTGTCTTATGTACATATAATAACAATATCAATGTAAGTCTTTTATTCAAATAATTACTACTTCAATTTAGTATATGATAAACTACACAGGAAGATGAATTAAACTCGCTCTACATCTCTTGGTTCCATCTTCATCTTGTTGCAAGCAGTATAAGGAACCTAAAAACCCTATGTAGTTTGTTATCAAAACTAGCAAAAGCCACGCAAAGAAAATCATCGAAGCAGTCAGCCAGTCACGGTTAGCAAGCTATCCAGCTCAGACAACCACTTTGGACACTTCCCTTTGTGATATTCTTGCCCAAGAGCAGCCATATTGTTATGGCATTCTGCATCTTCATCTTCATCTTTGTCCTCAAAGCTGGCTTCCATGTGGTTATCTTTAAATAGAGGTGAAAAGATGTGTTGATTGAGTAGAGATTTGGAGCAGAAAGCAAGAGGCTCTCACTTTGCAATCTTTCAAGGACAGAGAACACAAGGTTCTGTCCTTAACCTTGGTAGCACTTATGGCCACGTCTTATATCCTAAGTCTCATAAATAGAAGTTCTCTGTCTGCAACAGCAACTTAACCCATTATGTTTAGATTTTTTCTAGTCATATCGCATTTAAATGTAAAACAAGACATATAAAGTCTCATGTTTTTGATATTGTATTATGGCCAAGAGTCATAGGTATTCTGCTGACTTATGTCAATATCATATCGATGATACTTTAATAGTCTAACATGACTCTGCAACGTCCTCCTCTTTCCATATCTGAATGGAAAATACCCACAGATCCCCGGGGTTTCTCTAAATAACAAATTGTCACCTTATGTTTAAAAAATAACGAACAGGAACTTCAAAATATGAGTTTCAATAATTTAAAAAAAAAAAAAATAATTGCTTTAACTTAAAAAAGACATCCAAGTTCACAAATCAGAGATGAAATGAAGACTTTTGGATTTAGATGTCTTTAGTAAGCTAAAACAATGCAGAAAAAATGTTAAATTTAATAGTGACTGCATGCTATTTTTCAAACTGGAAGGGTCAGCTTGCACTGCCAAACTATAAATAACAAATTCATTCTATTTACTACATGCTGATTATCTATCAAGATTGTGGCATTGTGCACATATTTTGCCTTAATGTTGTGACTCTCTTGGTTTCATACTATCAAGTGGAACTTTACATGATCTTTAATTGCATTGACTAAACTATAAGTAAGAGAGTGAGTGGGAGATTCAGTCAACTCAGTACATGCTGTTATAATGTCATGATTTTGCTCAGATTTTGTCCAAATGTTGCAAGTTTATGTTTTTCTTTTACTCAATTAGAACGTTGGTTATCTTCTGTGTTATATAGGTTAAACAGCTATTGGAGAAGAATGAGAAAGGCGCTGTTGTTGCTACCTGCCGTAATCCTGATAGGGCAACTGGGCTTATTGCTCTGAAAAATAAGCATGCAGAACGTCTTAGCATTTTACCATTGGATGTGACTGTTGAAAGTACCATAGAGGTTACATTGCTTGTCTTCTTTTATTTCATTGGCCTAAGACTGAAAAACAACAAGGCATGTTGTTTTTGGTACACGCTTTTGGCGCAGAAATATCTCCTTGCTTAGCTCTGAGTCTGTTACTATACTCTGCTTTAAATAATCTATAAGAAATTTAATTATTATATTTTTCATCTGATTTTCAGGAATCTGCAAAGTCTGTCAGAGAAAGATATGGCTCTTTAAACTTACTCATTAATGCATCTGGTATTCTTTCCATACCTGATGCATTACAACCAGGTACATATATCTAAGCATTATATGTTGAATTTATGTTCGGTAATAGATCCCATTTATGTTCATTAATTTTCATTACAGAAACAACATTGAGCAAGGTACAGAAGTCATCAATGATGCTTGCTTATGAGGTTAATGCTGTGGGTCCTATTCTAGTAACCAAGGTATTCTCACCTCAGTTTCATTCTAAAATCTGAGTTTTCCTTTACTCTTCCTTTTAATAAACAAAATGGCTGTGAATTAATTCATGTCCCCCGGTATGCTTCCTCTCCACTGAAGTCAGAACAGTTTGCATTATGCTTTCAAAGTGGAGATGTGCAGCTTTAGCTTCTAATGAGTTTTGAAATGACCTGTTAAATTCCTCCAAGAAGCAATTTTCTTTTAGTCAGTCCCAGATGTAGGCCTTACTGTTCAGCTATTGTTCCATTACAGAACACTTACGTCAACTAGAAAAAATTGCATTAGGGAGGTAAGATTGTTTAATTATGTGTTATGAATGCATGATTTTCTTGACTTTGACTTTGGCATCTACAAGCAGCATATGTGGCCTCTTCTAAAGGCCGGAGGAGGCTCTGGGACTAAAAGAGAGAATGCAATTGTGGCCAACATAAGTGCTCGGGTGGGATCCATTGGAGATAATCACTTAGGGGTTGGCATTCATATCGATCTTCTAAAGCTGCGCTAAATCAGTGTACGATTTCTTTGTAATTCATATACTTCAAGGTATCTCTCATCAAAAAATTTATATTGAATAAAAAAAGAAGAAAATAAACTCTGCTCTGACCACTTTATCTCAAATCTGCACTGGTTTAACCTTAAGATGTATCCGAAGCATCAGTTTTTGTATTCATTAGTCTAGGAAAAGCTTGTGCTTAAAGGACTTTTGGTGCTTCCCTTGAAAAACTGAGTTGTAGGTCACTGTTGGTATTGTTAATTACCAGTCGTTCTTTGAATGACGGCTTTTGAGCATATTCGAGTAATGGATTTAAAGACATTTAGCTTTGTAGGAAATATTAAGAATATTCACACTTTGTCTCATAATATATACCTATGTGAATTATGAACATTCTCATTTTGACTTTAAAATAAATATGATGTACCGAACATTTTTCAATTTCGTAACTAGTCATCAGTACGTGCGTTGCAAGTGAAAATATACTCATGTAATTGAAATCAAACTGATAAACTAAAATTCAGTCTTCTATTCTAATGCCATCGACTGAATCTGGCAGTAACGAAAACCATATCATCGGAGTTTGCACGAAGAAAGGATCAGATTATATGCATTCTGTTGCACCCGGGAACAGTGGATACTGATCTCTCTAGACCATTTCAGAGAAATGTTCCAGACGGAAAGCTTTTCACTAGAGAGTTTTCAGTTCAGAAACTCTTAAGCATCATTAATACTGCTAAGAGTCATGATAATGGAAAGTTTTTTGCTTGGGATGGTCAGGAAATACCTTGGTAATAACTCGGCCTCTTCCAATTGAAGTTTCAGGGAACCACAAGCAGCATTTCAAATAACCTTTTAATTGAAGCATCTAACGGATGCACTTTACAATTTAGAACAATCAAGGACAATTGCTAAGTTTTGTCGTTATAGATAATGGAACAGTTATGGACTATGTACTTGTAGTGTCCAATAAAAAAAAAAAAAAAGGAAATCTTTATTTATCATAAGTAAATTTGTGATAAGGTATAATATTATTGGTAAGTACAGTTTAATTTATATAATTATATTTAATAAAAAAATATTATATCAATTATAATTATAATAAAATTATGATATAGAGAAATGCTCTTATAAAAAAAATACTAATGAGGGCCAGACTTTGGCTTACATAAAGTTCTAATATACAGGGAAGATAAACTTTTAAGCAAAACTCTCTCTCTCTTACAGGAGTAAAATCTTTTTGTGTCTTCTTTATTTATCATTTGGTTAGTGGTGGAGACTTAATGAGAATGTATATATTTATAGGAATGGAATTCAATCGAAATATTATTATTATTATTATTATTATTTCGGTTATAAAATTAAAATAATAATAATCAATATTAAATTAATATTTATAAAATTATAAATGAAGTAAAATTAAAAAATAATTTTTATTTTTATTTTTAACTAAAATAAAATAGAAAAATAACAAATGTTTATACAAATATGTGAATAAAATAAAGCATTTTAACGTATTCTTAAAAAATGTAGGAAGAATGAATATTCTTAATATTATTGTAATGCTTTACATTCCATTCTAAATTAATAATTAAATTAAACATAAAAATAACTTAAATTATTTTCATTATTGTCGATCAAACTCACATTATTAATTTTACCGGTGTTTGCATGCATGACTGTCTTTTGGGTTAAATTGTTCAATTAGGCATACATATTCATTATTTAAATCATTATTGTCATTATCATCATGGAAAGCCCTTGTTTACATTATAGAGAAAAAAATGCTAAGTACCTATTTTAAATTAGATAATTTGTGTTTTTTCTTTTATATTAAAAATTGTGTCATTTTAATTAAGCATAAATTATATTATTTTAATAATTTTTATATTAAAATATTATTATTTTTCTGTCAAATGATTAAACGTGATTAAAATACGATCTTTTAATAATGATAAAGTGATAATTAATATTAAAAAAAAATCAAAAAGTATTCATTTTAATATTTGTTAATTGTAATTATTTTATTTTAATATTTTATTAATTTTTAATTTATATTAAAAATTAAAATATATAGTTTAAATAACTTTATGTTTGAATATTATTATTATTGGTTTTTTCTTAAATAATTTAATATTAAATTTTACTTTTATCCTTATTTAAACACTCTATTTTAATCATCTATTAATCACTTGACATAAAATAATAATTTAATAAAAAATTATTTAAATAATATAATTTGTTCTTAATTATTCATTTTTTACAATTAAGAAACTAAATGACTATTTCCTAATCTAAAGAATTAAAATATATAAATAATTTAATTTGAGGACCTGTAAGACAACTTGTCCAATAATATAATGAAAGAACATAAGAGTTTGTCATCAGGTATTTGACAAAAATGATTGTCGTATCACTAAAATATGGTAGGGAGATTTGAATTTATATGTTAGTAATAATAATGTGATACTGTAAGTTAGTCTTACAGATACATTATCTATGGTTTCACTAATTAGTACATTTTTGTAGTAGCTAGAGAAGTAAACAAAAACCACCAAAACAACCCCTTCAGTTTATTGTCTTTGTTTGTAAGCCTACCAAAGTGAATCCCATAGACGCCTAATTATATTTTTTACAGATTAATATATACTAGTTACTCCAGCTGAAACTGCCACAATTATGATTCTTCCAATAATCATAACTTCAAAACCCCACTTGTTTTGATAAACTCTAACTATTTTTTATTTTATTTTTGACAGGGAAAAAAAACTCCAACTATCTTGAGGTAGCAAATACATGGAATAAACTCACTTGTTTTGATAAACTCCAATTATTATTATTTTTTTGTCGGGAAAAAAGAACTCCAACTATCTTGAGGTAGCAAATACATGGAATAAACTCACTAGTTTTGATAAACTCACCAGTGTAGCTCTATACACTGCAATACTTGAAATATAATAGTTGGAGTTACTAAATTTTGAGCACAAGATCTTCAGAATTAATATCATGTAATGTCGGTCACCAATCATCTGAAAAATTTAACTATTGAAAAAAAAGACCAATAATACTTTCATATATCCACCATCAAGAAGTTCGTTTGATCATGAATAATACTACTACCTTAGAAAACTTGATCCTATCCTTTATACATAAATATAATATGGGGAAACAGGAAGTGCACCATAGCATAAAAGCATACAAGCTTGGAACATTTGGAATTTCACCCAAGTCAAATAGTTTTCCTTGAGATGAGAATCTAACTTCATCAACAGCACCAACCCATAAAATTGTGCAAATGATAATGACAGTTGATACTCTGAAACAAATGAAAGCAATCTCAAGTTTTTCAAACACAATGCAGGTAATTCAATCACCCTGCCACCATTGGGATAAGTTTTTTTTTTTCCTCCTCCTCCAATGTAAGAGTTTTGCATATACTCCTTTGCTTTCAAAACTGGAAACAACTTTTGCAAATTAGCTTCCATGGATCAAAACACCAGGAGTTAGACATACACAGAAGTTGATATAAGAGTTTTGCATATACTCCCGAATCCAATGCTAGCCCACATGGGAGTCTAAGCATCAAAACCAGAAAGCTCTTAACCATCCTGCTTCAGAAAGTGTGTAGATACACGTAGTCTTTTAGGGGGAAAAAAACATTTTTTTAATAAACAGAAATTCCTATAGTACCCAGATAGTTTCATATGTCATGCACGTGACACAAGTTTTCCGATAAAATTGGCAGTTTTTGGCAAACATAAGATTGAAAAAAATTTCAATAATATTAGCAATAAATTGAAACAAAAAATATTAAAAAAATACGCAAGAAATGAAAATTTTCACTAAATAAACAATTGCACTTAAAATTTTCTACAACTCATATTAGAATTTTCACTAAATAAACAATTGCACTTAAAATTTTCTACAACTCATATTAGACTTGGATCATCTTTTGTAGTTTTCAACAACATCGTTTCTTGTAGTCTATCTTCCAAGCATCAAGAAAATACAAATGGGGGGACTTGACTGCCATCGATCTCAACAAAGATTGAGGCCCCCATTACATTATTGAATTTATTTTGGATGATCATTATATTGATATTCTTCTCTTCCACATATCAGTACCTGCTAGCTGTTTAAACACAGCCCACGGCTATGACGAGGACATGTAACTAGTCAACTTTCCCTTTGTAAGAATGCTTACAAATTTGCACCCACCTCTTACATTGAACCACCTATTATTATTATTATTATTATTATCTAGAAAATGAATCCCTTCTCTAATTTTCAAAATAGTTCTAAAATATGACACAAAATAAGGAGTTTCATGTTACTACTTTAGTTTCAACAAGGGTGTCAATACAAATACCACACAAGTACCCAAAAAAGGAGCAAAAACAGCATCAAATGTTCAAAGACATTGGAGTTTTTGATAATAATAATAATAAGAATAAATAAATTAATTAAAAAAAAAAAAAACTGTTTAGCTAGCATATTAGCATGCTTGGAGCCTTATAAATCCATATTGAAATTTGAAAATAGGAATTTGTGATCTTACCATTAAAATAAAGAGATGAATTTGTATTTCTTATTTAGAGCTCATAAATTAATAACAAGAAATAGCCATCTGCTTCAATCTAAAAATCTTCCATACAACGGATCCTAGCGGTCCTTTTTTTAGTCTTAACCTTTACAAAAGAAAGAAATAAGACAAAAAAGGAAAACCTCTACAGCTAAATTTCCTGATTAACAATAACACCTGAATGTAAGAACTCATTAAATAGAGCAAATCATAAAATAAACAGAAGACGGTTTTCCCAGTGACAATGCATACGTACAATATACAACAATGAGGCATCTAAAGAAAGCATGTATTTATGAGCATGTGCAACCTGGGATTATTCTGTAAGTTCAAGCATTCATTAAGTAGCTCTTCAAGACTAATCAAGCTTGACGTTGGAGTACAGAAGTGTATCCCTTGTGAGCGGCATATTCAAAAGGAAGTATGTCTGCAAGGAGAGATAAAAACAAAACGGAAGTGATGTTAAGATCTAGCATTTGCAAATACACATCAAGAACACAAAATTAAGAGGCATATCAATAATTTGACTAAGAGTTCAACTACAAACAAACTGATTGATTACTTCTTCCACTAACCCCAGCTTACAACAAGTAAGTACAAATGAATTACAAATAAAGGAGTCATTGGTTTCAGTCCCCTACCCTTTTTAAAAAGAAAATGGAATTTTGGCTGCACTAAGATTTTAAAGCTTGGGCATAGAATTCAATGTGTGTTTTACTATCAAAGAAAGAGAATGATAAAAACACAGTCATTCTCAATACTTTGTTTACTTTTCAAAATATGGTGTACAGGGAATAAAACATCCACAAATTTAAGAATCACTCCCATGGATGGATTTCTTCTACCCAGGGACATCCCCTTTTAACCACAACATTAGTCTTCATTAAAATGTGATCTTACCCCCAAGAGAGTGGCGATAATAAATATAATTCCTGTGATCCAGGCAAGAATCTTTCTAACCAATAGCACTTCAACAATTGCTGCCTTTGGGTCCTTAGTTTCTGCCAACAAACGTGCAGCAGATTGACGAGCAAACATTACATTGAGCATCCTACCAGACTCTAAACCATGAGTGCAAATAACCCCAACAATTTGACCTGCCACAGTATCAATTCAGCACCGACTGTTTAGTATAAAAAATTCGAAAAAATATATATTTTGATCTTGACTTATTAACTATTGAAGCAACAGTATATACTATAGACTATAGCAGGTATATACAATGTTTTAAAAGGCATGTTCTAACCTCAATGCATACCCCTTCAACTAAGGCGAGGTTGAGGAAATATGAGGCTTAAGCCTCAAATTAAAACGCAAAAAAAAAAAAAAATCTTTTAAATAAACAATAAAAATGACAAATTATGACAAAATAACATCATAATAATTCACATAATTTGTAATATAGAAATTTAACCACCAATAAACATAAAAACAACATTAATAACTTTCATAAAAGATCTAGTAGCTTTACATTGAACTAAGATATATCTTGTATTTAGAACCCATCATCATCATCATATACTTCATTCTCATTCTCATTCTCATCATCACAAATATTATTATCATTCTCATTCCAATTATCACCAAAAATATAGTTCTCATAATCACCAAAAGTATATTTATTATCATATTGCCATGACTACTAGATTCATCACAGAAGTAATTAATTCTTCATTTTTTTCTAAATTCACCATCATCTACTTCAAACCACTTTCTTCCTAATTCAACTTTCTTCCTTTAGCAAAGAAGAACATAGAATTGCTTGTTGGAAGAAACTTGGGTTGTTGAAAAAAGAAGGAACAGAGAAGAACAAGACCAGAGTAAAGGAATAGGAAGAAAATGGATGCTAAGAAGTTCCATTATAAAAATTAGGATTTTTTACTCTCTTTGACTTTTCTTATTGTTGGTAGTTTTTTTTTGTTTTGTTTCTCTAGCTTCTATTTTACTTGTTTGAGCTTCGTCTAAAAATCCAAGTGAAGTCTTAATTTTACATTTCAGCCCACCAATTTTTCTTTTCTTGGTACTAAATAGAGATTATAAGTCTCAATAACCTCGGTGTAAAACAACAATACGTAAAAAAACAAAAGATGTATAATTTTTTCAGCCTCTAATAAGCTAGCCTCAAGGCCGCCCACGTGGAATAATAGCCCTAAGGCGAGCCTTGATTCTAGCCTCACAACTTCTTTTGAAACTATGGGTATATAACTACAACCTTCAAGAAGAGTCTCAAGGATATAAACAATTAAAAAAAACTATGATTTATATCATACAATCTGTTAATAAACACATGTATCAATATCAAACAACTAATAGTATATGCTTATTCGAAAAGATGAAAAAGTATTCGTAAATTTTACGAGTAGATATAGAAAAAACAATTGTTAAACAATGCTTAAAAAAGGTTATTGGACTGCTTTTAAATTTCTTTTCGGAAAAAATATTATACATTATTAGAAAAACCATGTAACAGTGTCCTAAAACCAAAAATGACCTACCTTTGTATGCATCTTGTAGTGTATCAAATATCCTTGACAATGTGGCCAGCAGTACCACTTCTCCTTGTTCAGCAATTCCTTCAGGTCCATATTGTTCTTGCAAAATCTGTTGTAAATTTTCTTAATGACATTAAAAGAAATTAATTGATCACCTACAGATATACTAGCATCACACACTGGAATGAACAGATGGTGGGTGTGTGCATGTACATGACGTCAGGGTGTGCACATACAAGCACATGACATTCACATATAGATCAGACACAGCCAGCCATAAATCCTGGGTATGTTTTCAACTTTTCATGTACTTTATCATTCAATATTGGTATGTTGAATGGCTTCACTATCTCACCAAATCCTAAAATTATGCCATTACCACAGAACTGCTGCCATATGTGAACTTTAAACAACACAAAAAGTGTGGAAAGCAAGGATTTATCTTCTTCTTTTTTATGCCTGAGCATAATCTGTCATGTAAGCAAAGCTCTAGGAGCAGTTATCGAAGGAAAACTGCTTCTTCATTTAATTTCATGATGTTGCAGCATCCAACAGCATACTTGTTATAGATAGCCACTAATCTTCCATCCCATCCCATCCAAATTACTTTTAGGAGTGCAACCAGTAACCAAAGAAAACAAAAGGTACATTACAAAGTGACTCCTTTTTGAAACTTTTCAGTATCAAATATCAGTAAGATACATGCCTCTTTCTTTAGCTTTTCATCCATTTGTATTTGTATGTGATTAAGGAGATGCAACCCATGTTGAAAAATTTAGTCTTGCCACTTGTTCATTTAAGCTTGACATGAGCATAACGCTAAACAGTCTTAACACATAAGAACTTTTATATAAGTTTCTATTGAGAAGATGTTATTTTAGGAATTCAGCATCAAATGCACCAGCCCAGACGCCTACCACCTAACTCTAGGTATACTTGGTACTCAAAATTCGGAATCAATAATAATCATCATGTTCTTATTCTTTAAACATGTAGTGCCTAGTAAATAATAGGTTGAAAAAGAAGATAAGTTTTGAATGAGCATGACCTTAATGCCATCAAAACTGCCACTCAGTAACTCAGCTGGACTTTGAGCACCATGAGATAAATCTTCATGCATCTCTATTGCCCTTCTAATATTCCAAATGAGAGACAGAAGGCTTACTATGAATTCCCTGTCTGCTTTCTGCAAAGAATTAAAACATCATCTTCCAATACATGGTGAAAAAAAAAAGAAAAATAATAATGCAATGATTTGCTCCTTATATCTGGTAGATGTACATTAACACAGCAACATAAAGTTATAAGCGATAGTTTTGTAAATTTTAGTTTCAAGTTTAGAGTATCACCCTCGACATATCAAGCTTCATAGTGGCACCACTTGCCAATGGAATGGTTAACTCTCCATTTAATGGCTGCAAACTATCAGCACCATATGATCCACCAATCCAAGACGCCTACAAAATTTCGTAAGAGAATGAGAAATTGATGACAACCAAAGATAATTTCATGCTTGTAAAATAAAAGTTCAAGATGGCAATGAATTGAAATATAGCAAAAAAGAAAGTGCTATCACTCACAAAATTGCCAATTTCACTGTCACTGTAATCAGCTAATGGTTCATCTAGAGAAACCATACCAACTTTATCCTCATCTGTGACAGCTCAAATAATTTCCAAACCCAATAGTTAACATGATAGAAACGAATATGTAACATTTATGAGGAAAATGAATCAACCTTTCCAGCTTTCCCTTGTATTATGTCAGAAAGAGATGGTGTACCTGGAAGTTGAATCTCAGCTTTGTCCAAGCCAAAATCTAGATTGCTACTGTAGGCACTGCTTAACATGGACTTATATTTAACATTGACATCAGAACCTGCGGTTATAAGACATTCATTTCAGTACTAGACCAGTAAGAATAATAACAATTAAAAACTAGAGATAATGTGCACGTCGAGATTCACTGCAGAGACCATCAATTCCTCCAACTTCCAGCAAAAAAACAGCACCAGGCCTATGGAAAGGATTAGGCATGAGAACTTCATTCAACTGCAAGAAACAAGGTATAATCATGAAGCTCACCTCAGAACATAATAAACAAAGAGTAACCAAGACATGTAATTTGCCATCATTTGTAAACCTTAGATGAACTATCTGCTGAAAGTGGAGGTGGTGCAAATCCAAGTAAGACTGAAACTGCAGCGCCAACATCCATAAGCGACATTGATTCAGGCTATGAAAGTGAAAAGGACGCACAAAATTACTATTCAAGGGCATTAATCAGTATAAGAATATCATTATAAATAACCTTAATAATAATAAAAGGTTAGAAAGCAGAGGCGGTAGGCAAGTAGCAATTTTCTGAATAACTGACCATTTTTAGCATTACCAACTGCAAAGGTCACAGCATACGTGATAAAATAGACTTTCAATCATAGAAATTTCATTTCCAAACTCCCACAAATGGAAACTGCTCATTTATGTTTAAAACTAACATCCTCTTTGGACCTTTTTTTCAAAATAGTTCAAACTTACACAATTTTGGAACCGTTGGCATTAACAGTAAATGTTAAGTAAACTTAATTTACATAGTTTGTGAGTTTGTATCAGCATTTAGAACCCAAAAATTAAGAAAGTTCTACTCAGCAAAATTAAGGAAGGTGCTCATTCAACAAAACATTTTACATGTCAAAGGTACCAAATATACAATTAAAGAAAATGATAATGAGGAAGCTCCGCAAAGTGAGCTATAAGCTATCACTTATAGCACCGGTAAAATATATCCCTTTTTCATAGCCAGAGGCTTTCCATATCAGATCCATGATCAGAATCGATAGTAAACAACATCTGCTTATCGACTACTATCCACTTAACACTATCAAAGCCACACCTCGAATACTCATGTTTTCTTCCAATCCCATATTCAATTTTCACAACCACTTCGTCTTAAACCAAAATATCCTACGCTTAATATATAAACGCGTAAAGACGAACTCAGATGTGTTTCAAAATAAAACTTCACGAAATCTCGAATATAATTGAAATATGTTCAGAACACATCAGAATCTAGAGATTATAGTCCAACTAAATTCAATCTAATCCAATTCAAATGCCAAAAGGAAATTGCTTCTAAATTAAATTGAAGAGAAACGAAGAATACAAAACCACGGAAGAAAAGTACCTTGACATGGAGTAAAGAAGGATTGCGAATAAACTCATGACCAGAGCTATCGATGAAGAAAACGGATCCAACAGCTTCCGCCTTAATCAAATTAAAATTAAATTTTAAAGACATATATCAGATCGATTATAAATGAATATGGAAAAACGTCGAATCAATATGAGCGAAAAGAGAGAAATCAAACCCGGGATGGCGAGACCAGAAGTGAGAATATGGCCAACAGGTAAAAACTATGGAAATCCATTGCTGGTACTAAGGTCCGATCTCTGTGACCTCTGAGAAATTTCAAGGGCCGAAAATTAGAAAGATCGAATCATTTATTCATGTCTGGTGATAGACTGATAGTCAAACGCCACCGTTTTTGGTAAAGGTCCTCAAACGCTTTCGTTTCTGCTTGGAAAAAGGGCTGAATAAGCCTGCAATTTAAATACGTGACTATTGAACTAGATCAGTTAAATTTTACAAATCTATATGTATCCATCAATATTTTTATATATAAAAATTTAAATTATGTATAAAAAAAAATTTAAATTAAATTATTCTTAAAATTTTAAATTATTAATATTAATAATTATTTTATATTATTACATTAAAAAAAATTTAAAACATAATATTAAAATAAAAATTATATTTAAATAAAAACTCTAAATATAATAATATAATAATGATTGCATTTAATAAGAATTTTAATAATATGATGATTAGCATAACCAATAAAAATTTTAAATATTTTTTTATTTTTACACTTAATTTTGAAATATAAGAAAAATAATTTTGTATTTATTTTAAATATGTTATAAAAATTAATCAAAGAAATAAAATTAAAATAAATAAAATAATTTAAGGAAAATATTTTTGACTAGTTAATACAAATAGTCAATTTAACTCAATTAATGTAACATTTTTATATAAAGGTGATGGAAATAGCAAAATAGTCATTTTTTTACATTATTCCATTTTACTAAGGATATTTTAGTAATTTCAAGTTGGAGCAGTGAGAACTCTTCACAGTTTTGAGGAAATTATGTAATTTTTTATTTTAAATTTAAATGACTCTTATGCACATGAACTAAAAGTAATGACTTAAAAAAAATTATCTAGTATTATTCATTTTTTCATGAACATCATGCTAAAGATAACCATGTTATCACGTATATATTTAATGAGGCTCTATTTTATTGTTTTAGTGCAATTTTTGCACTAAAAATTATTATTTTTAAAATAATCTATAAAAAAAAAATACAAGTTAAACTTCGTTGACTTTTTTTCAAAAATTATAGGACTAAATTTAACATAATCTAATAATAACATGACTAAATTGCTCATTTTTATTAATAATGAGATTATATTAGCCCCTTTCCCATTTCAGCCTTCAATTGTGGGATATGTGTTACTTAAATAATACACCTATATTTAACAAAATATTTGCATGATGATCCATATTTTTACAATAGCATAGTATTAGTCTTTACATCTATTGTTTCAAAGTTAGGTTTTAATTGAAAATTTTAACACTTATCATAGGCGAAAAAAATAATAATAATAAGGACAAAATCATCTTTAAATGTGTTTCTCCCCAGTAAATCACCTTTTAGTCTTCAACTCATTCTTTCTTAGAGATTTAAATTGTTATAAATTTTTCTGAGATTTGAGATAAAAGAATGACAATCAAAGTTAAAGAAGTGTAAATTATCTTTTCGATCCAAGATCATTATCTCAACAGCATGAAGAATTAAAATAATTTTTTTCTAAAACATAAACTCAAATAAGAGAATAGCGATAAAAAAAAAATGACAATTAGTGAGATTTGCATCCTAAAAAGTAATGATATGCATCATCCTCTTTCAGAGCCTCGTGTTCTGTAAACAGCTAAATATGCTATATTTCATGTAAAAAAAAATTAGAAGAAGAAACTAAGCTAATTCATTGATTTCTCATCCACGTTTCTAAATAATTTCTCGAGGCAACAACATATCAAAGGCGAAAAAGTAATAAATGCCAAGAAATAAGATTTGATGAGAACCAAATTAAATTGATATTGCACTCGGTAGTCATCTATGTAAGAACTTCTTGATAATTAATTGGAGAAAAAAATGAAAAAAAAAAAAAAAAGTTATAAAGGAGATAAAATGGAGGCAAAACTTACTTTGGGGATGAGCTAGTGCTCTCTCAAGATTATATTTTTCTTTTATTTTGCCTTAACCTGCATATCAAACCATGTGCATGATAACTACCAGATATCAACAAATCATACAACTTAAATTTCTCTTTAAGCCATACCCTCGAAAACCTTATGCACAAACCATTAAAAAATGCAAACTGAAACCTAGAAAAAAAAAAAAAGTTGAGCATAAAACAAAAACAAATACTTTAATATGAAGTAACTAAAATACATGAAGAAATAAATAATTTGAAGAAACAATCTAACCGAAGAAGTAATGGTTTCTCCGATATATTTTCATTCTTAATTCGTATGAGTTTGTACATTGTTTATATAGGAAAATATTAATTACTATTACAACTACCACATTCAATATTTACAGCTGCACGTTTTCTTTGATAGGCGCCGTCTGCCGTGAAGGTTGGTAACTGTCGGTAGGTGCCGTCTTCTTTGATAGGCGCCGTCTACCGTGAATTGTTGAACGTCGGTGCGTTCATTGTTGAATTCAACACTCCCCCTCAAGTTGGTGCATAGATGTCTGTCATGCCCAACTTGACTGAAACTTCTGTGAATACTCGATATGAGACTGCTTTAGTAAGAATATCAGCCAATTGATCTTCTGACTTAATTTTTGGCAATTCCAAAGAATTTTCTTCTATTTTTTCCTTAATAAAGAATCTGTCCACTTCAACATGTTTTGTACGATCATGTTGGACTGGATTGTGAGCAATATCACATGCTGCTTTATTGTCACAAAATAATTTAATTGATTCTTTAACAGGATATCCCAAATCATTCAAGAGAGATTGTAACCACAAAGCCTCACAAAGTCCAAGTGCCATGCCTCTGTATTCAGCCTCTGCGCTTGAACGGGCGACAACATGTTGTTTCTTACTTCTCCATGTTACAAGATTTCCACCTACAAAAGTGAAGTAGCCTGATGTAGATCGCCTATCATTTATTGATCCAGCCCAGTCAGCATCAGTATATACTTCTATTCTTTGGAACTCTGTAATTTTTTTGAACAATACTCCTTTTCCAGGAGCAGACTTTAGATACCTCAAAATACGAATAACTGCATTCATATGTTGTTCTCCAGGATTATGCATAAATTGGCTAACAATACTTAAAGCATAGGCAAGATCTGGTCTTGTGTGTGCCAAATACATCAACCTTCCAACAAGCCTTTGATATCTTTCTTTATTTACTGGAACTTGATCCAGCTTGATACATAACTTTAATCCTTCCTCCACTGGTGTATTAACTGGTTGACATGCCGACATACCAGTTTCTTTTAATAAATCCAAGGCATATTTTCTTTGAGATAAGAAGATTCCTTCTTTTGATCGAGAAACCTCAATCCCAAGAAAATATTTTAAGGAACCAAGGTCTTTCATTTCAAATTCTCTAGACAAATATCTTTGTAGAGCTTTCCTCTCTTCATCATCATTTCCTGTTACTATCATATCATCAACATATACAATAAGTGCAGTGATCTTACCATGCCTTTTTTTCAGAAATAAAGTATGGTCTGAATTGCTTTGCTGGTAGCCAAATGCCTTCATAGACTTTGTGAATCTGCCAAACCATGCTCTTGGAGATTGTTTTAAACCATACAATGATTTTTTTAATCTGCACACCTTTCCATCATGTATTTCTGATTTCTTGATTCCTGGTGGTAGATCCATATAGACTTCTTCAATTAAATCTCCATGTAGAAAGGCATTTTTTACATCAAACTGATATAATGGCCAATCTAGATTTGCAGCTAGAGATACCAAGACTCGAACAGTGTTGATTTTTGCTACAGGTGCAAATGTTTCTGTATAGTCGATCCCATATGTCTGAGTGTATCCTTTTGCCACCAATCTTGCTTTATAACGTTCAATCATACCATCTGCTTGGTACTTTACTGAAAAAATCCATCGACATCCAACAATTTTCTTTGTTGGTGGACGATCGACAAGTTCCCAAGTTCTATTTATTTCTAAGGATCTTAGTTCCTCATTCATAGCTTCTTCCCATTTTGGGTTAGCTAAAGCTTCCTGCACACTGTTAGGAATAGATACAACAGATAATTGATTCACAAATGACATATTTGATTTTGACAAACGGTGTGTAGACACATAGTTATTCATGGGATATTTGACTTTACTTGAAATCTCAGGTTCATACATGGTTTTAGGAATACCTCTGTTAAGACGTGGTGGAAGTGTTTTTCTGGTTGGTTCAATAGTTGGAACATCCTCTGCAAACGATTGGTTAGGTATATCAGCAACTTGTGGAGTAGGAAACTCGTACTCACTTAATGGTAGTAATGAATTTGTTTGATGATCTTGGAGTTGACGAGGACTTGATTCCATTTCTCTTGAATCTCTTTCATTTTGGGAGTTATTACCATCTGAATCCAAATTATTTGTGTTTTGATTACATATAATTTGTCTTTCTTCATAAGGTAACAATTTATATGTGATGGTCTGAATTTCATCATGGTTGTAGTTGTACTCCCCCTGAAATTCAGGCTTAGAAGAGAAATACATTGTATCCTCATGAAAAATAACATCCATGGTGGTAATCATTTGTTTTGTTGGAGGATGATAACAACGGTACCCTTTTTGTTGTGTAGCATATCCCATAAAAACACAACGTAGTGCTCGTGGATCCAACTTGCTACATTGCTGTTTATGTAGGTGTACAAATGCTACACACCCAAAGACATGGGGAGATAAATTTGGAACACTTGGTGCAACAATTGCTTTGGTGATGGCTTGTAGTGGTGTTTGGAAGTCAATTGAACTGGAAGGTATCCGATTGATCAAATATGCAGCAGAAACAAGTGCTTCTCCCCAATAAGATAATGACATATGAGCTTCAATCAATAAGGCACGGACAACCTCCAATAAGTGTCGATTTTTCCTTTCTGCAACTCCATTTTGCTGAGGTGTATCAACACAAGTAGTTTGATGAATAATTCCTTCTGATTGAAGATATTCTTGAAGCTCAGAACTCTTATATTCTCCTCCATTATCACTACGTAAAACTTGAATCTGTGTATTATATTGAGTACGAACCATTTTATGAAATTTTCTAAATAATAAGTTTACCTCACTTTTAGATTTCATTAAACAGACCCAAGTCATTCTACTAAAATCATCAATAAAAATAACAAACCAACGTGAGCCACTCAAAGTAGAGACTTTAGAAGGGCCCCATACGTCAGAGTGTATAACCATAAAAGGAAAAGGACTTTTATTTAAGGTTATAGGAAAAGAAGAACGATGACTTTTTGCTAACTCACAAACATCACACTTTAAAGAAGAAATATCTAAATTTAAAAATAAACTTGGAAATAATTTCTTTAAATATCCAAAAGAAGCATGACCCAATCTCCTATGCCATAGCCATATATTTGATGTATCCTTTCTTTTAGATCCATTAGCTACCAGTGCATGATTTGTTGAAGCCAAGTCCAAATAATACAAGTTTTCTCGCCTAATACCACGACCAATCGTTTGCTTTGTTTGGATGTCCTTGAACACACAAAAGTCAGGCCAAAAAGTAACAAAACATGATAAAGCAGTGGTTATTTGAGAAATAGATAAAAGGTTATACTCTAAAGAAGGAACAACTAGCACTGAATCTAAATTTAAAGTACTAGTGAGAGATAAAGAACTTTCCCCAATAACTGGAGTTGTGTTACCATTGGCAGTGCAAACAGTTTTGTGTGAAGATGATTTTGAGATTTGTTTAGAATTGAATGTCATATGATCAGTTGCACCTGAATCAATTATCCATGTATTATTAAAAACAGGAGGAAAAGCTTTCTTACCAACATTGTTTGAGGTTGCTACTGATGCTGAGGAGTTTGCAACATGATTATTCATTGCTTCAACATTGGTGGCAATAGACATCTGTCTTGGATTTTTCTTGCGAGATTCACGACTGTGATCCCACCAATCAGGGTATCCCACAAGTTCAAAACATCGTTCTTTGGTGTGACCCTTTTGATGACAATGGGTACATTTGAATGATGATTTTTCAACAGCCTTTTTAACATTCATTCGTTCTTGCTGATTTGAAAAAGAACGGTTTTGAGATATCATGGCGGAAGCATCAGAGTCTCCAGATTTTTCTTTTAATGATATTCGACGCACTACTTCTCGTCGAATCAAGGAGTAACATCCTTCTAAATCCGGGATGGTTTCTTTTCGCAGAATTTCTCCACGAACCTGCTCAAATTCATCATCTAATCCAGCAAGAAAAATATGTACCCTCAATCTTTCAACAGACTCTTGATATGATATTAAATCATCAGGATCTTTCATGACCACCTTATCACGATGGTCTAGTTCTTGAAAAATTTCAGTTAACTCTCCATAATATTCAGAAAGTGATTTTCCATTTTGTCTGGAAGTAAAGGCTTTTTGGTTTAAGAGAAATACCTGTAATTCGTCAGTTCCATCATAAAATGCCTTTGCCAAAGCACCCCAAATTTCAAAAGCAGTTGGTATGCGTAAGTAACGCTTCATGATTTCAGGACTCATTGACATAAGTAGCCATCTCTTCACTTTTTGATTTTCTGCATACCACTTGTTATAATTTTCTGATGTTTTTTCGGGTTGCAAATTTTTGTCATGAATATAAGAGAATTTTTCTCTCTCTGCAATATGCATTTCTATTATTTGAGACCAAACATCATAATTAGTCTCAGTAAGAATAATTTCAGCATTAAAAACACCTTCGGAATGGACAGATTGTACAATAACTGGAGTTGATTTCTCCACAGGTAATGAAATTGTGTCCTCTGTCATGATGTTATGGTATAAAAACTAGAAAAATGGTGTAATAATTTCAGAACTGGAAGGAAAAATGCAAGAACCGGTATAAAGAATATGAAACCGATGGTTTTTTAAGAAGAAATGGACAAAACCGGATAAAAAAACACAAAACCGGGTACAAAATTGGTTTAAAAAACCTTGAAAAATGGACCAAACCGGTTTGAAAAGTACAGAACCGGAGAAAAAAACCGGTTTTGGACTTTTAAAATGGACCGAACCGGTCAAATTTGCAAAAACTGCGAAAAAACCGGGTTCAGACCGAACCTCCGGTCTAACCGGACCGAACCTGGGGTGTGAGCCGGACCGGACCGGACCGAGCCGCGTGAGCCGTGTGAGATGAGCCGAGCGGAGCGGAGCTGAGTGCGCCGAGCCGAGCCGAGCCACGTCAGCGTCTTCAACCTTCAGCTGGCGCGTGAGAGCGCGTGGAAGAGCGTGGTGGCGCGTGACTTTTTGCAGTTAACTTATGGTGGCGCGTGGAGGCGCGTGTGGAGGTTTTTTCTGTCCTAATTTTACCAAAATGCTCAGAATTTTGTTTAGAGTAATCTGGTAAAATTAGGTGAGATAAATAATGACTCAAAAATGAGGTTTTTAATTAATATTTGTTTGGGTGTTTGGGTGAGAATTTTTTTTCTGAGAAAACATATTTTTCAGAGAAAGAAAACTCAGTTTAGGCTAACAAGGGCTTCAAATTTGTATAGAGCAACGACTTGGCTCTGATACCATGAAGAAATAAATAATTTGAAGAAACAATCTAACCGAAGAAGTAATGGTTTCTCCGATATATTTTCATTCTTAATTCGTATGAGTTTGTACATTGTTTATATAGGAAAATATTAATTACTATTACAACTACCACATTCAATATTTACAGCTGCACGTTTTCTTTGATAGGCGCCGTCTGCCGTGAAGGTTGGTAACTGTCGGTAGGTGCCGTCTTCTTTGATAGGCGCCGTCTACCGTGAATTGTTGAACGTCGGTGCGTTCATTGTTGAATTCAACAATACAATCCAGTGAAAGCTCAATTAAAATACAACAGAATCAACTTAAGCCAATATAGTCATGAGAACTCATCGTTCTATAGAATCAATTGCCACAATTTTTTTATGCAATTTATTACACTATTTGATTTCGAGAGTTAGAGGTGTTTTTTTTTCTTGTCTCTCCACTAAATCTCAACCATTGAAATATGATAGTTTAAAAAATTGAGATATATATATATAACTAAGAAAATAATTATACGACGGGTTAAGCCAAAATATGTAACAATTTTACAAATTCAAAAAGTCCAAAATGATATCATAATTTTTAACAATAGACCAAAATTGTTCAAGTAAAAGCTTTGAGAACCTGATTATGTTACTATTTCTTCATGAATTTAATTCCAAACTTCTCACCTAAATCAAAAGTAGGAAATGAGTTCATCCCTTTCAACTTGCTCTCAGTAGTTTGTTAGGAGAGGATTACTCTAAAATTCATATATTACATTAACTCAAAAACCCTAATTTTAATTTGTTATATGACTCTCTTCAACCTAAACATCTTACATTAACTCAAGTATGGTTTCAGTATGGCAAGTCCAAAATTCACTGATATCAACTCATCATCATACGTCCTCTCATGTTTTTTTTTAACTGCAGAATGAAATTTGACAGAAATATAACTTAATCACTTTCTCTACAACTTCATGTTACTTTTTCTTAGTACCAATTATACTCTGTAATTTGGTTATAATTTGAGAGTGGGTAACCATTACGCTCAAAGTTTTGTTCTCTTAATTTTTTTACTTTTTAATTCTTTGATCAATCTCTATTCTACGATCAAGAAAGAAGATATTTAAGTCATTGGAATGAGCTTTCATGTCAATTAATTATATTTTATATAAAATGCAAACAAATAAGCAAAATTGTTGAATATATATTATAATAGGAGTTGATAAATTAGAAGAAAAAAAAATCAAAAAAAAAAAAAAAAATCAAGGAAGTATAACTTTTATTGTATATCAACTCTCTTTATAATCCCATTCTATTAGCCGTATTAAAGAGGCCGACCCACAGTCTAGCTCATCAAATTAATGTGCTAGCCTAGCTCACGACCAGTTAACTAGTGAGCCATACCGGCTCATATACAGGTTATATATTGTACCTCCATTTTTAACACAGTAGGCTTTGTCATGTCATACTTAATGGGTTGGAACGAACTAAGATTTATTTATTTTATTTTTATTATATATATATATATATTTATTTAATTAAAAATTATTAAATAATATTTTAAAAAGTTAATAATAAGATTCGAACTCTAAAACTTTGATAGATAATTATAAATCTATTAGACTCTGCCCAATTTTTATTAAATATTTATAATTTTATTTATTTATTTGAAAAATAATTTTTAAAACAAAAAGGATTCAGTGCTAATCTGATCCGACCTAGCCTGTTACGGATCGCAAACCATAGGTCGTGTCGTGTAAAAATAAATTAACAAAATATGCTAGGTTTATATGCTGTCATGATCCCGTATTTATTAAAATTCAAATATGACCTCCTGTACTTAATTTTTTACATATTGTGACAAAAATACCCTTAATTTTATTGAATAATTGAAATAAATTTTGATTAGACACATGTTCAACTAGATTACTCAGAATTAAACAGTTGTCTAACTGACTAAATTTTGACCTGTCGACGACTCTACTCGTTGGAGCCGAGTTGGACACATGTCCAACTAGACTGCCCATAATTGGACGGCTGTCCAATTGACTAGATTTTGATCGTTGGGCAACCCCATTCGTCTAAGCTAAGTTGGACACATGTCCAACTAGACTATCCAAAATTAGACGTTTGAAGATAAAAAATGAATAATAAAAAAGTCAAAAGTCTCTAATAATATATACCAAATATAAAAATATAATTTTAAATAAAAATTATAAATGAGAATTATCATAAATTATAAACATTAAATGTGATCTATTCTAACTTATTTCCCTACATGTGCTATAATCTCTAATGTACATCAGACTCCCATAAGCAATAACTAAGTAAAACATTTTTTGTGTAAGGTTGTAAAAGAGCTAAAATTCTTCATATTTTAGTTACAAGATAAGTCTTATTAATGCCAAAATAAAATAATATCCATACGAACGTAATAAATAAAGAAGAATAACTAACAAACAATAGAATTATCGACCGGCATAATCATCTTTACAAAAAACTCTTATTTTTATTTAACTGTGAAAAGTAAATATGCTTTATCGGCAAGTATTACATTCCCTTATTTTCGTTTCACTACCTTTTATTTAATAAAATATTTTTATTATAATTTAATATATATATTAATTTATATATTATAATATATTTAAATTTTATTAATAAATTATTTTATAATTATTTCGACATCTCATTCTTATAATTAACATCCAATCAAACTTCAATTAATATTGACAATAATTTTATGTATATAATAATGATTTTTATTTTATGTGATATTGCTAATACAACTTACATTATTATTATTATCATACTAATAATTTATTAATATCAACTTTATTCAACAATAATAACACTAAAATTTATTAATTATTTGAATGTATTTAATAATAATAAAAATAATTGTAAACATATTATTATCTTCATTTTATTATAAACATATCTTTTCTAATTTTATCTTTTAATAAATGTATTTTTATTTTATTTTGTACATAATTTATATAAGAAACTTGGTGAGCTCACGTTCACTTTTTTTCCTACTTTTGTTTTGTTATTGTTTTTCTTTATCTTGCTTTTTTTTTTTTTTTTTTATCTCACTCTATTTTATTTTATGCAAGAAAATAAAATTATTAAATAAAAATAAATTTTTTGGTGCAACTCCTTTTTTTAATAAAAGAGTATAGATATAAATAGAAGTAATAGATTAATAATTTAATAGCTCGAAAGCATAAATTTTTAGTAATAAACTAAATATAGCAAGTCTTGCTTGGTAATAAGTAATAACATCTTAGGAAAAAAAAAAAAAAGTAATAGAAATTATAAATTTTAGTTTCATTGGAAAGGGTGTGGTTTTTATTTTTATTTTTTAAAGAAAGATGGGTGTTAAAAAAAAAATTTGCATTTTCTTTTGGGTCAGATGTAGAAAATCAGTAATTTGCAATAAAACCCTAGGCTGTATCGGCAAATAAACCCTAGACAATGCTTCATTATAAAAGCCGAAAAGCTGCTTAAGGCGTCCTTTAGAAGCCGGCAGAGATGTCGAAGAGAGGTTAGTTCTTTGGAACGCTATTTTCTTCTTTTCTATGTCATCTAATGTATCGATTTCATTTTATTCTGTGGAGTGTAACATAAGCAAATTGGACCATGCCGCTTTATTTGTTTGTCTTTCTATTGTTCTTTTGTAGCCAAATGAGGCTTGATTGCAAAATTTATTTATATTTGTAATCTGCTTATTGTCTATTTATCTGTAGGTCAGTATGATATGCTTAGAAATCTATGAAAAAGAAAGAAATATAGAAGCTTGAAATTATATGAAAAGGGTGTCAGTAATGCTGTGTTAAACTGTTAATGTTCATTTTTCTTCTGGACATTTTTTTTTCTTAAGAAAAACAGGGAAAATTTTGTACACCCGATCTAAAGAAACTCTATTTTTCTGCATACTATTATCTTACTTGGTTGAAGAATACGTTGCATGGTCAAAGAAAGAGGTAGCATTAAACTTGTGTTCTTACGTGGTATAGGACGAGGTGGGTCAGCTGGTAACAAGTTCAGGATGTCACTGGGTTTGCCAGTGGCAGCCACTGTAAACTGTGCTGATAACACTGGGGCAAAGAACCTGTACATCATATCAGTGAAGGGAATCAAGGGTCGTCTCAACCGATTGCCATCTGCTTGTGTTGGTGACATGGTCATGGCCACTGTTAAGAAAGGAAAGCCTGATCTCAGGAAGAAGGTTTTGCCTGCTGTAATTGTTAGGCAGCGCAAGCCATGGCGCCGAAAGGATGGTGTCTACATGTATTTCGAAGGTTATTTTCTTTTGCGAATATTAATTTCTCTTAGTTGGCTTCATGATTGTCTAATCATTCTTTTGCTCAATGTTCTGTTCTTGCTTCTTGGTGTCTTGTTTGGTTAACATGACTATGTTTTCTTGAACTTTAGCCTGTATGCTTTCTTTTCTTATATCTAAAATTAAAGAAACATTTGTGAATGGCATTACCTCTTTCTATCTATTATGTTATCCTGATGAATCTCGTCAGTTGCCATTGAAATCTGTTTTATGTAGTTAATTAGCAGTAGCATGATGCCTACTTTTTTTTTTTTTTCAAAGTCTCATATTTGTGGTTTTAGTGGTGTAATATTTCTTGCTACTAGCTACATTGAATATTATATTGAGCAGGATATCTTTTAATATCTTCTCTGAATGAGATATTTGTTTACTTATGTAGTGAAAAATATTTTCTTTTTTTCCTTAACTTGGATCAAAATTTATATGATGTTTTTAATAAATTATTTAATGCTGGTGATGTGGTGTGGATGATTTCATGTATTTGTTGTCTCCACACTTCCCATATCCAGCAATATTTAACTAACCAGCCTTACCCCAATCCCGGATGATAACTATTAACTATTGTTATTATCCCTGTCAAGGTTGGGATACTTGTATTTGTTATTTCTTTTACTCCTATGATAGTTTTTATTAGTGGTTCTGTATTTTTTTCACTTGTGTAGTTGTAATAATACCTGTAACATATTACCAGACATAAGTCAGGTATCCTCCGCAACATCAATGGTTGATACAGTTACAAGTCTGGAAAATTGAATGTGTCCTTCGTTACAGATGTGTCCTTTGCTTTTGATGCTCATATCTGTTCCATTAGGGCCCTACATTATTTTCTATCAGTTCATGTTCCATACTCTTATAGTTGTGTTATTATTTCAATGGAACTGTTAAAGACTATCATACATAATTTGAATGGTTTTTTCTCAAGGACAATAATTCATAGTTTTTGCTTCAAATGATAACTTTACAGATAATGCTGGTGTTATTGTCAATCCTAAGGGTGAAATGAAAGGTACATACATCTATTATTCAAACTCAGTATTTTATATCTCTGTCTACGCTTATTGTTTTCTTTTCCTTTTTGTACTTTGTAGTTTGTACTTGTTTTGTTTTTTTTACTTTGTGAAATGATATGTGCTATTTGTTGCTTTAGGGTCGGCAATTACTGGCCCAATTGGAAAGGAGTGCGCCGATCTCTGGCCTAGGATTGCAAGTGCAGCCAATGCTATTGTTTAGGTGCTAATGTGGTGATCTTATGGTCTCATTATCACTAGGAAGTGTTTTATCAAATTTTTCCTGAAGTTTGGGATATGTACTCTGCCGATATATGTTTTTTGTTTGGATCTAGCCATCTAGGTGTTTTTTCAGTAGTTTGACTTTATATATACTTGGGGTTTATTCTTCTGTTCGGCTTCTCATGGGATTTGGTTCTCATTCTCTTGAGATTCAAGTTTTAAATCTGGTTATGCGTTTATTTTGCTTAAATTGTTCTATAATGTCTCTGATAACGTAGCGACTGAGATGATTTGATATATAGTTCAGTTGCGAAAGTTGTTTTAAGTTTCAATTCCCTACTGCCACACCCCATTGCGATTAAGATGTCCTTTCAAACAAGAAAAAATCTGTTTGTATTTCGTCGGTCCTCTTTTGTGGGAACATATTGCCACTTATTTCTTCGTTCTCTCACAGCCTATGTGGTTAATTCTTTGATTAGATTTTTTAGATTTAATTTTTTCTAAGATAGCCTTACTGGCCTTAATTTACTAGCTCAGTTTCATTCTTAACCCGAAAAAATGTATATATATATATGTATGTATATGTTTTAACGTAAATAAATATAATATATATTTTTTAATGCTGCGAGAACATGTACATGTGTTTTTTTAATAATGACGGATGTTAAAGTTTTCCCAAAAAGACCCATTCAACAACTCCAGGATTAGATCTGGTAAATTGAAAAAGGGAAAAATATGCTGCGTTCATGAAAATTATTTACCGAAAAAGAGCCATAGCCCTATAACCATGGTATCCAAAAGGAGGATATGTTTTCGACGCCTCTTTTTAGAGATTCTCTCTTGATGGTGACGCAACTTGAAAAAGGTCTCATCTTCTTATTTTATGTTTGGCAGGGTAACTGTTGAATGGATTGAAACGCTTTGAAAATCAGAGACCCCCATCGGAAAGCCTACGAATCAATTAGCCACCCCCTAAAATTTGGTGGCAAACAGACGTCGGACGGAGCATGCCACCAATTTAAGTGACAATCGATTTATTAAAGTTTCTGCAAACTAGCCAAAATTGGTCCACTAGAAGAAAAAAAAAGTCCGGTTTGCGAAACAACCCTATCGGTGATCATCTCTAATGATTTCACTAGATGTAGATGTAATACTACATTCAAAGGTAGAGTTTAATGTAATATGTTATATTTTTATTAGAACATCGATAACATTGCTAGATATAGATGTAATTTACTACATCTAAAGTTAGAGATAGATATTATGTTACATGTAAAGGTTAATTGACTAACTTCTAAATGGCAAAGTAAAGTTTAATTGACTAACTTGTAGATATATATTTAATATATTACATACAAATATATAAATAAATGTAATATTTTACATACAAAAATATAAGTAGATGTAATATATTACATTCAATGAATTGCCAACGAAGATCGTGGAAACTCTGATTAGTCATCAACAATTTTCATTGAAATATTTTCATTTTATTAAATTTATGTAATAATGAAATTTTGATGGGTATTTATTTAAAATGAGCCAAAATTAGTGTAAAATATCACTTGAGATCTCATGTATTGTTTTTTATTAGAAAGTGACTTTCAGCAAATTTTTACCTGCTATAATAGGTTACTTTTATAGTAGATATTAGGTTAATTAAAGGTTGGTACGGTCAAAATGTTAAAAATATGTAAAAAAAAAATTATGGCGGATAAAAGTTGATATTTTGATAATCGATTATTACAGGTAATAAAACTTGTCGAAGGTCCATTTTTAATAATAAAAAAAATTACACATGAGACTTCAAGTGAATTTTACACTATTTTTAGCCTTTTTTATACAAATACTTTATTTTAATATTTATATGTATAAAGTTATAAATTTTTAGTTTTATTTGGTCGGTTTGAAAAAATATTCTTCTGGAATGAAAAACATGCGCAATATTCTCAGTTGGCCCTCAAAGAAGGCCCAAAAGCCTTTTAATATGAGACACGACCTAAATCCAACAAAACCGAAAGAAAAAAAAAGCCTAGCCAATTTTATCACAAATCCGTCTCACAGCAGCAAAACCCGGAGAGGACTCGCACACAACAATGGCGACAGAGGTTGCTGCCGTTATGGAGGGAAATACTGGACCAGAAGGAGCTGTTACGGCGGCGACTGAGGCGAAGAAGCAGACGGTTCCACATAAGTTGGAGAGGAGTTGGACCTTTTGGTTCGACAATCAGTCCAAGCCCAAACAAGGCGCCGCTTGGGGATCTTCCCTTCGTCAGGTCTACGCTTTCGACACCGTTGAGGAGTTTTGGAGGTACCCATCTCAAAATTATTGTTCTTCTCTTGAATTTTTTGTTGAATGGTTTTTCTTGTTTTTTGGATTTGTATTTATGAACTTTTCTTGCGATGTGACCTTGTGATTAATTGGAGACTTTTATACTTTGTTGCTAGAATTTTATTTTATTTTCGTTTTTATTTGGTTAATGGGAAAATCTCGATAGAAATGAGATAATTTATCAGAATTTCTGTCTTGGATCTAGAATTGTTATTGCTTGAGGATTATATCTTTGACTATTCATGTGCCAGTGCTTCACTTCTATTGTCGGTGAATAGGTTCTTATTTCATTCGTACCAATATAATTCAATAGAACACTCTAGAAATAAACTTATTGTCTACCAAGTTTCTTACATTAGAATTTAACCTTTTAGTAAAAGCCATTACCAATAGCAGAAGAATATTCATGTCAGATCATCAAAAATTAAGCACCTGAGTACATAACTAATTGATTTTGTAGCAAAATAATTTGTGATCTTTTTCAATCAATCTTCAGTGAGACCGTAGTCTCTATTTTAGATGGAGAGAAAAAAAATTGTTTTATGATTTGGTATATTGAGGACTATAACTAAAATAATCTTTATATATTTTCATAATCTCCTAATTAGAACAAAATTGGTATCTGCTCAATTAGCCCATATCAATTTTGTACAGTCTGTGGGCTTATCAAAATTAGACTCACTTAATTTCAGCCTATTAAATAATATAGCTAATATAATTTAATAGGAAATATATGTTGTGCAATTTGGTAAGAAACATGATTTCCTATCTCTCACTTAGGCTACATATTATTTTTGAAACAATTATATCACAAAATTTCTTAGGCGCACATTTATGTGTTATTTATTCTTAGACTTCTCCTTAAACAATCTGGGCCATCTTATATATTAATAGTAAATTATCGTTGTTTTTATCACAATACAATGATGACTAAACCACGACGATCACCATACTAATACACTCAATGATATAGATCAAATATGAATGAGTAATATGAAAATTCAATACAATGTGATATCAAACATGCCTATTTCTAACTGGTTCTACTTTAATCTTTAGTAAGATCAATCCAAAGTCTTTAATGCAATGCGAACATTGAACATAGAAAATATAAGAAGTTCAAAAATAGAATCATAAAGCATCAACTTTATTTTGTAGAAAACTAAATAATTCAATATCTAAAGTAAAACATATAGGACAAAAATGACTCACACTAAATCAAGGTATTATCATATATAACACCTATATGAATAGTGTGCTTATGAAAGACCTTAGGCATTAAACATTTGGTTAATGGGTTCGATAATATAAAATCTGTTCTTATATGTTCTATGAAAATCTACCTATCTTAAACTTATTTTTAACAACTAGAAATTCGATATCGATAAACTTCGGCTTTGTTGAGTTCCTGTTGTTGTTGAAGTATTGTCGAGTTATCGTGACAGTAAATTTTCAATCGCTTGTCAATGCCATCCATTACACGTAATTCAGTGTCAAAGTTTTGTAGCCATATTTCGTAGTTGGACGACTCATAACAAGCAATGAACTCCACAGCCATGTTTGAAGAAACTATGAGAGTCTGCTTAGTAGACTTCTATGAGATAACTCCTCCAGCTAACATAAAGATGTAGCCTGATGTGGAGTGCTTGCTGTTCTGGCATCTTGCAAAATTGGAGTCAGAGGTATCCGACTTCTAAACTGTCTAATCTCTGATAAGTGAGCATATAGTTTTTTGTTCTCAAGAAACGCATCACGCGTTTGACTACCGTCCAAGGCTGCATACTTGGATCACTTAAATATCTGGTAAAAATTCCCACTATAAATGCTATGTCGTGACGAGTATAAACTTGAGCGTACATTAAACTTCTTATTGCTGGTGTATAAGAAATCTTTTGTATCCTTTCCTTTCAAGATCATTATTAGGGCACTATTTGAGACTAAACTTGTCTCCTAGTTTACTATATTTCATGTCGAATCAAAACCTTATCAATATAGCTTTTTTGTGATACTCCAAGGATACCCCAGAACGATCTCTCAGTATTTAAATATTTAATACAAATGAGGCATTATCAAAATCTTTCATATTGAATTTTGTTGTCAGAAATTTCTTGGTTTCGTGTAGTAAGTTTATATCGTTGCTAGGGAGCAGAATGTCATTGACATATAACACTTGGAAAATATATTTATTACCACTAAACTTATGATATACATAGTCATCAATGATATTCGCTTAAAAAATATACGAGGTGATGACTTGATGAAACTTATGAAACTAGTGATGAGAAGTCTGTTTGAGACCATAGATGAATTTTTTTAACTTATAGACCATAGACTTTGGATCTCTTGAAACAAAGTTTTTTGACTGTACTATATAAATTGTCTCGTCAAATCTTTATTAAGAAATGTAGTTTTGACATCTGTCTGACGTAGTCAAAATGAGTCACCAATGTTATTATAGTTTTAAAAGAGTATTTCGAAGATATTGGAGAGAGCCTCATTGTAGTTTATGCTTTCCTTCTGAGTAAAGACTTTAACAATTCGACATGCTTTATATCTCTCGACATTATCTTTCGAATACCTCTTGGTTTTAAATATCTATTTACAACCAAAAGATTTCGCATCTTTAGGCAACTCAACAAGATCCCAAACATTATTGTCTTTCATAGACTTCATTTCATACTTTATGTTATGAATCTATGTCTGAGAGTTAGAATTGTGCACGACTTGACAAAAGTTGATCGAGTCATCCTTTGTTAAACAACAGCATCCTTATGTTCTTGGGGAAAGACAATACAATCCTATGAACTTGCACTTTCCATTTACCTAATAGATCTCTTTAATTACACTTCTTGAGGTTGTTGAGTTTGTTTTATGGATGATGCTTGAAGAAGAATCTCATTCTTGTCTCGGTTTGGAGCAATGTTAGAAATAGGAGCCTGAACATTGCTATTTAATACCTGATTTGTGTCTTGAACAACAATAGGCATAGATACCTGATCATCGTCAATACAATATTCTTCTTCAAAGACAACATTTCTTATGTTTTCTTACTCCAAACTCAACATCTTCAAGAAATTTTGCATTTTTTGTTTCAAAGAAGGATCTTGATGTGGTATTGTAAAATTTGTAACCCCGAGAGCATTCAACGTAACCAACAAAATAGCAGCTAATTGTCCTTGAGTCCAATTTTCAGCTGGACAACCATAAATGTGCAAGTGCATAATGCTCTTTTTTGCTTGTCCAAAGCTCATGGGGGTTTGGCAATTGCTTTGTTTTGTATTTTGTCAAGAATATACACTGCAGTCCTTAAAGCTTTTTCCCAATGTGACTTTGGCAATGAGGAATGATTAATCATATTACTTACCATATCATTAGGAGTTTAATTTCCTCACTCTTCAACACCGTTTGTACTGGTTTGTCTGACATGGTGTATTGCAGAATAATTCCACACTCATCGAGGTAAATTGTGAAGGGTCCTAGATGTTGTTTTGATCAGTCAAACTTCCATAGTACTCACCACCACGGTCCGATCTTACAGTCTTAATTTTCTTTCCAAGTTAAAATTCAATTTCAGCTTTGAAAGACTTAAAAACATCAAGGGATTGCGACTTTTCATGTATCAAATATAGGTTATTGAATTTAGAATAATCGTCTATGAATGTAATGAAGTATTGTTGACCATTCCATGAAGTCGTAGGGAATAGACTACATATATCAGTATTTATAAAGCTTTAAAACGTTTGTAGCTCTCTCAGCACCTAATTTTGTAATGTTCATTTTCCTTGATGCACTCAATACAGACTTGAAAGTCTGTCAAATCTAGGAGTTCAAGAATTTCATATAACACAAACCTTTGAATTCTCTGCTTAGAGATATGAAATAAAACGCTTATGCCATCAGGCTGTAGCATTCTCGCTTAATTTTTGTTTTGTACTATGTTTGTTATGCCATAGGAACTAACAACATCAAGCATATATAGGTTATTAATTAAAAAATTAGAACCAATAAAATTTGAATTTTTATTGAGACTAACTTTATTATTTTCAATAGAATAAGAAAATAGAATAAGAAAATCTTGATTTTTTCAAACTAGAGATGGAAATTAAATTCTATCTAAAAGACGGTGTAATAAAAGTCTCAAACAAATATAGTTTTCAATTGTAGTTTAAAAGTCCTTATAGTCTCCATTGCAACTTTATTACCGTCATCAACAAAGATGAATTTTTCAGCATCACTTGGTGGTCGGCTCCACATGCAACCTTGCATAGACTTACTTATGTGAGTAGTAGTACCAGAATCTACTTACCTAGTAAGTACAAAAGTTAAATTAACTTCAGAACAAACTAAAGTTAGTAGCATACCATTCTTTACATGTCATGCGACGTACTTAGTACACTACAAGCGTCCAGACTTCTTACAGATATAGTAGGTAAACTCTTCTTTCTACTTTTCATTCTTCCGTAGTAACCATATGAGCACTCTCAGTCTTATCCTACCGTTGCATCTCTTCTTCTTGTAAACAGTGAGATATAAGTTCATTGAGGGACCATTTATCCTTTTGAGTGTTATAGCTCACTTTGAATCTTCCAAAGTGTGCAGGAAGAGATATCAAAACTAAGTATACAAGCAACTCTTCAAACAGCTCTAATTTAAGCAACTTGAGTTTGGATGCGAGATGAGACATATCCATTTTGTTCTCTTTTCTTTTCATCATGACCTATTTGGTCAAAAGGTTATTTGTCTTAGATTTTTCATTCTTGGCAAAATATTGCTCAATTTTTTTCCAGAAACTTCTTGGTAGAGATGGCAACAGGGTGATGTGGGTTAGATAAGATCCGATCGACCCTTTTTGACATGTAGTTTAGATTGAATTGAACTATTTCAAACTAAACTGGTTTGGTTCGATTTGCGTAATATCTGCGGGTCAAAAAAATCAAACCGTTGACCCATTTTTTTCTCAAATAAAAATAAAAAAGTATAAATTTTTATTTAATTGAAGTTTTTAATAAATAAGTGGGCACCCGAATGTTGCACCGATCCGAGCTGTTTAAAATAAAATGGATGATGTCCAACCCATTTTGGCCTAACTTGATCTGATTTGAACGAGTCAGGTACCCGAACGGTCGGGTCAAATTGTCATCCCTCCCTATTTCTTGGCACTCTTGCTCTCAGTAATACAGGCTTGGAATGCTTCCAAAATGGAGCATTTTATGATTATCATGCACATTTGATTAGACCAATTCTACTTTTCAATTTTAACCTCATTGAGGTTTTCTGGAATAGCAGTGAATTGATTCGACTAAAGTTTCTTTTCAGACTTTAAAGTTTCTCACTTAGCATTGGAATGTTGCTTATTTTAATGTTGTTTATTTGGGCTGAAACATTCGTAGCAGTAGCAATATAAACTATGTAGAGAACAAAATAAACAAGAATACTTGCATTTAACAAGTATGTCATAGAAATAAAACAAGACAAACAAATAATCCAAATTGAGGACCCAATTTAAAGATACCTAGCACAACATTAATTCCAAGTCTTTGGACAGAGAAATTAACTGTAAGTGATTGTACTCTCAGTGCAATGATCAAATACTGACATTTAGTTTTGTTAAACAACAGTTTTTCTTTGGATTGGCTATTGTTCACATGAAAAATAAGTCTTTATAATTGTCACGCATTTATTATTGCAGGCACGTTATTTGGCCAAATTATGTTTTCCTTTGGATTGAGCACAACTCACATAAATAACTCCGCAAAAACATCTATATATTTTTTTAGTTAAATTAATCTTCACAACAGAGGTTATTTTGGCAACATGTTATTTCAATTAATTTAATTAAAAATACTAGACTAATTGGTCAAAACTACATAAAAAAAAAAATGTTTGACATGAAATTGCAAACAAATAGCTCTAATTTTGTAGTAATTAAATAACTATGGTCAGTTCTAAAACTAATTGTGTCAAAACTAATTGGGTCATAAAATCTATATCCATATATTTAACTCATTAATCCAAACTTAGTCCCAAAATATTTTTAGGTCCATAATTTTTTTTTGTGTGTATTTTTAAAAATTAATTACACATAAATCAAACCCTAGCTGTAGTTTTGCCGCTGCCGAAAACAATTTTATGATAAACTGTACAATGGACAACTTAATTCGTAGAGATTCATATGAAATTTTTTATCGACGGTTTGGTGACAAGTGTCATCAACTCAATATAAGACAAAAGAAGCATATAAAGATATAATTCTTGTTTCGGCCGCCATAATGAATTTACATATTATTCATCAGATCATATACCAACAACAGAGATCAGAAGGGTATGCGGCAGATCAGATGTGAAAAAAATTCCCAACTTTTCTTTAGCAGGAGCAATAAATCATTAAAAAAAAAAGAGAACTTATCACAGTATGCTTAATACAAGATTTTTTTGGGGGCGTATATCCATTTAAGATCCACAATCATGCAAGTACAGAATCAAAGAAGATAATAGATATATTGGCACCCACGACAATTAATCACAATTACAGAGGCAATGAAAATAAATTCTCCAAAAATACGGAATACAAAATACCCAAAAAATAATTATGTATCGAAAATAAATTCGATTTTTAATGATTCAACGTGAAGAGGCTTTGGTGCCACTAGTAAGAATTTAACATTTCAATGAAAAGCCATGACCAATAATAGATCTAGGAACATTCATGTCAATCATCAAAAGTAAAAATAAATATGCGGAAGTGTACCTGAACCCATAGCAACCAATTAATTTTGTAGCAAAATGGTTTGTGATATTCGACCAAATTGCCTTAGCTCTTCAATAGGACCATTGTCTTTATTCCAGATGAGGAGAAAAAAAACTGTGTTATGATTTGATATATTGGGAATCATAATCAATTGACTTTATATATGGTTTAAATAGGGTTTTCATAATCCCTTAATTAGGACAAAATTGGTATTTGCTCAATTAATCCATATCAATTTTGAGCTGTCTGTAAGCTTACTAAAATTAGACCACTTAATTTCAGCCCATTAAATTAAATAGCTAATATAATGTAATAGGAAATATATGTTGCCCAATTTGTTCGTAGCATCTTAATTTAATTTATGAGCACAATAAATTTAGGCTTGGTTTTGTTTCTCTGGCAATTTGAGTAGTTTGTTTTAGATAGTGTTTAGTTCTATGGTTGTTTGAATGGTTTTCAACTTGATTTGGATGTTCTGAGCTGAAACTGAATTCAGAGATCTTCTGCAGTTTGTATGATCAGATATTCAAGCCCAGCAAGTTGATTGCAAATGCAGATTTTCACTTGTTTAAGACAGGGATTGAACCTAAATGGGAAGATCCCGAGTGTGCTCATGGAGGAAAGTGGACTGTCATCAGCAGCAGAAAGGCTCACCTGGATACAATGTGGCTGGAAACTGTAAATATTTAATTTCTGCTGCGGTTCTTTTTTTTTTTTTTTTTTCCTTCCCTAAATATGATAAGTGCAGGTTAATCTTGCAATATGTTTATTTGAATATTATTTAAATAATGAATTTATAAAATTTTGGTTTGGCTAGTTGATGGCTTTGATTGGAGAACAGTTTGATGAGGCGGATGACATCTGTGGTGTGGTGGCAAGTGTACGCCAGAGGCAAGATAAACTTTCATTGTGGACCAAGGCAGCTGCAAATGAGGCTGCTCAGGTCTGATATCTTTTTCCAACACCACTTCATACTTTTATATAAATGCATATAATTCTTTGTTTTGCTGGTACATTTTGCTACTCAAGTTAATCACTTATTTGATTCAAATATTTTTGAAACATGTTATTTGGTGGCCTTCATCTAATTAAGTGAGGTTTTTGGTTTTTGTGAAAAAAATATATTAGAAATAGAAAATGCATTAAGCTGTGGTAAGAGTTATATGTTCCATGTAGGTAAGAAAATTTGGGGGATCTATCAAGATTATATCTAATTTCATATTTTTAACATCTTGTCCAACATGAGAATTTAAAAACTTTGATACATCTGATCGAAGATTCGTGCTCCTCTCAAGAGTGGCAAAACTTACGGGGAAGATTACATTAACTAGTTGATATTGTTGCATTGCTTTGCCTTTGTTTAAGAGCACATTCAAGTATTGTACTTTTCAACTCCCTTCAAAATGATGCCTTATTAATCAATCCCATGAAGAAATAGCTTTTTTCTTGCTAATAAAAAAGCAACCATAGGATCTTAGAAAGGCAAGAAATGTCCATACAAATTGTGTTTTCTTGATGAAATTGAAACTATTGAGTATTGACTTGTGAAGTTTTCCATTCTCCATAGAACCTTCCATAATTGGCAAATTATTTTTTATTTATCTACTATCTTAACTTAATACTTTACTGTGTACATAAACACTGTTGTATTACGAATTTAATGACACGATCCTTAGATAATTTCATTAGTTTTCATTACAAAGAAGGTGAGAAAGAGGGCCTGCACATCTACTATTTACTGGTTTAGTTTGTCCTAGTGCTGTGTACTTTACATGTTCCTAGTGGTGCTGTGCTTTTCTAGTTTTGATGGAACATCTTGTTTTCATACGTCTGGTTTTTTCTATTCTTCATTTCTCGAGGCAAATTTCATTAATATCTTATACTCTGATTGTTGTATCAATGTTAATTGGAATTTTTTTTATAGATGGGTATTGGAAGGAAGTGGAAGGAGATAATTGATGTCACTGACAAGATCACTTACAGCTTCCATGTAAAGTTCAATTTATTTGTGTCATCAAACTTGGCTGGTATGATTTCTTCTTGTAACTCTAACTACCTTTATTGTTGCAGGACGACGCTAAAAAAGAAAGATCATCAAAACCTCGATATACTGTTTAAAAACTGCGTGCTCAGTTACCAAACTGCTGGTGAATACGTACGAACTTGTTATGATCCATTGTTTTCTATTATGGAAAACTAAATCGGAGACATTGTGTTTCTGTTCTTTCCTAACGTAAAATTTTTACCCTCATTATGATGTCTTAAATTTTGTTTCGTTTGGCTCAACGGAGTTGTATGCTTTGAGATCCTGCTTCTTACTCCATTAAAGTTTTTATGTGCTTTCCAAAAGACAATAATAGGTCTAGGGGTGAACAAAAATAACTAGAATCAACTCAACCCATTAAACCTAATCTAATATAACTCAAAAAAATTGGTTTTTTAAATTTTATTAGTTTGGTTTGGTTCTTTATAATAAAAAATTGATTAATATTAGATTAGTTTGATTTTTATTTATTAAAATCTTAAAAAAATTGAACCAATTGAATTTATTTATTATATTTATATTTATATTGTTATTTTATAGAATTATTTAAAAAAAAAATTTAATTTTCATTGATTAGGTATATACTTTATACCTTTTTTAATGAATCATTTTTTCTCAAAAACCTAAATCACATCTCTCATAAGTCACATTTTTGTCGAACTCTAGTTAGTTGTGAATAAATTTTGCTCATTTTTGTCGTTAGAGTTTGGATATTTAAGTAAAATTTTGTAAGCACTTCTCTACTAAGTACTTTCATTTATTTAATTATTCATCCACGTGAGACACTAATATTGTATTATTTAATTATCTATTCATTATAAATTTATAATTATTTCGTCTTTTATATTTTTGTTGTTAGAGTTTTTATTGTATGAACAATTACTAAACAATATTATTAGATATAAAAATTAGCAAATTTTGATAAATACGTGATTACTATTCTTTATTGCTTATTTGTCTTAATTTTCATTTTTTTTTACATTTTATGTTTGATATGGATAATGATATTAGATAAGTAACATAAATCTATATTTTTAAAATTAGATATTATGATAAAATTAACATTAAAAACTTTAGAAATTATAAGAGTTTAAAAAATTAATAAATAAAATTCATTAAAGAAAAAAAAGAAAAAAATTTCGTTAACCAACCCAAAATAAACCAAACTAAAAAAATTATTTCGGGTTAGATTAATTTTTCAAACTTTATGATTCGATTTGGTTCTCGTTTTTAAAAAATCGATCATATTAAATTAGTTTTAATTTTAATCTAAATTCAATCCAATCTATGTTTCACTCTTAGATAGGTCTATGTTACAATTTACATGGACCTGGTTCTCATCAATTTATTGTAAATTCTTTAGTTATATTTTTTAGATGCTTTAAAAGCACTTTTAAACTAAATAAAGATTCGATTGGATGTGTTTCTTTTAAAATTGTTTATAAAAAAAAGGTTTAAAATAAAGTAGTTTTAAAAGAAGAATCGTGTGTTTGGAAAAAAATGGTTAGAAATAGTTTTGATTAGTATTTTAATAATAATTTTAAGATAAAAAGCATGTATTTAAAAATATTTATATTAAAAATATTACTTCTCTTAAAAGCATAAATAGTATTTCTTAAAATTTTAAAAGTATTTTTCTTAGAGATTGAGAAATGCCTATAAAAATACTTTGATCTATTTGAAAGTAATTTCAACTAAATGAATAAACGGTAACAAACGGATTCAAAATCCTAGTGCTCTCACGCTCGTGCACATTTTGTGCTTTCTGATGCCTCTTTCTAAAAGAGTTTTAGAAGATAGTATGTCATTCTTTAACTGTCTATAATTGTCCGCAACTTTGAAGAGTTGTGGCATATTTTTTGGTTTCGTGGTCTGCATCTGTGAATAACTGGAACGGAGCGCTTCATGCAAATATGATATTGTAATAAAGAGAAAGTGATGAGTAATGTCGTCTGAGTTTCATTTTGACAAATCTGAGAAAGATATATTACAAACTAAACTGAACATGAAAAGAAGCATATAGTAGTAGTGCATCTAAATTTAAGGAGGAATACTAGGGACATATAAACTTGCATCTAAATTTACAGTCTTCGAATAACGTAGCTAAATAATTTTGAAATTGAAAACAGTTTCATTTTCAAGAAAATTTGGCAACGTACAGCACAAATTTAGCTAGCATTTCTCTAAGCCCAAATGAATAGAGTATTTTTCTATGCATGTCTTAGAATGAGCTCTGAATTGGTAGCATATCTCAATGGATGTGTTTGTTTAATCATGCAAGGAAGCCAAGCCTTTCTCCATTTTTCTTCGCCAACCTAATCAATCCTTGTCGTTGTTTTGCATCAGCGCCTATTGATTTGCAGAACTCCGTTATTATCTAAAAAACAATAGATGCCATAAAGATGTGTTTAGGAACTCATTAACAAATGTTTACAAAATGGCCAAGTGGGAAGACAGAGACTCAAATTTTGTTCAATGTAAACTTATTTCAAACAACAATGTTTACAAAAACAATAGATGCCATAAATCTGTGTTTAGAAGCTCATCAATCTAATATAAACAGGTGCTTGTAATATGTTATTTCAATAAAAAAATGGTGACAAAATGGGGCACATCGAGTTAGTACCGCGTAAATGAGTGTTGACTCGTAACAATTAAAAAAAAAAAAAAAATCAAATTTTTAAATAAAAATAACTTGAATAAAAAATTGAGTATTCAATTTGTGTCATATTGTGTTCAGGTTATATTTGGTCCATGCATTCGATTGAGGCACAAATTACCACGAAAAGTATACCTGAGAGTGTAAAGCAATAGCTTTTCCCCTAAGCTGATTGAAGCGTTTCTTGCCAATAATATTACGAGTAACAACAACAGCAGGAGCAAAAATACCCTTCCCTTCATTAACATTCTTCATCATAGGCTGTAATCTAACAGCCTTTCCAACTCTAACTTGTGTTGGAACTGATTTAGCTAACACAACACTATCTTCACCAACAAATGAACTTCCCCAATTTCCATAGAAGGAAGAACCCAAACCTCCTTTAAACCCAGTTAAACAAACTGAAGTTGCCATTGAAAAATCCCAAAAAAAAAAATGCTGCTTTTTCGGTTGGGAACTTGGTATAGCAAGACGGGTTTATTTTTTGTTTTGTTAAAATCTGTGATTGTTTTTTCTTGATGAGTTTTTATTTGATTGGGTGGTGGAAGAGTGGATATTTTGGGTTGGTGTAAATTTCAGAGCCTTGGGTTTGTAATTGGATTGAATAGAAGGTATAGTACCTTTGGTGCATTAAGGGCCACACATATAGAAGGCCTAGATTTTTAGTTCTTCAAAAACGTTTTTTTTTTTTTATTTTACATTTTCTCATTACTTATGGTCCCAATTTGTTTGGAGATGTGTATCTGGAATTTCTAGTGGTCATGTCTTTGTGTTTGGTTGTGCTTTTGCCAGCTTCCCTATTAGACTTTGAATTATAGGTAGATGGTTCGAGGCTTCGAGCCCTTTGACGTAGAACTTTTATGAAAAGTATTTTCATATGTATTATGAAAGAGAAATAAAATTTTTGAAAGAAAATGGACGGTCGTATGTTTGAGTTCATTAATGTTTTGACCTGAACTGTTCAATAATTTGAAATTTATAACGTAGTTTAAATTTAAATTATTGTTTGCACCATAATAATTTATTAATAATAATTTTATTTAATAATAATACTAAAATATAATTAATAATAAAAATATAAACAAATACTTAGATACACATTTATTGTAAAAACATTATTATCTTTTATCTCGGCCTTTTAGTAGTTTCATTTGTTACAACTCGGCTAGCTAATTGTAATATATCTACATTATGTTGCATTATTTGAGACACAGCAAATTATGATATTTAAAGTTTTGCTGTCAAAGTCTACAAAAACCTTTCATAAATAGTAACATTCATAATTTTTATTAACTTTATAGTATTATCTTTATTCAATCTAGGACATTACTTTTAATATACCTTAAAGTATGAATCTTTATTTCATGTAAAGCTCATCAATTTATATTTTTTAATTAAGTCACTTACCTTTTCTTTCATCATTCCCTCAAATTGTCTCTTGCATCAACACATAACTAGTAAATGTAAATTATATTACTAGTAAAAATACTATTAACAACATATTAGGAACATACGAGCAGCTTAGAACTATTTTAAAAAGGTCGGTTGCATTTGGAACTGAACTTAAATTTTTTAATCCTTATACCCAAACATTTGCAAGCAAGCATTAATGATCAATTTAGGACTAACATCCTAAGAAACTTTATGTTTAAGCTCATAACAAAGATTGTTGTTAGACATATGGGAGACATTGGCATTTGTATTTTATCTCAAAATTAATTTGGGTTCATTCCAAGTCGAAACATTAGCAATTATATGACCAGTGCTTCTGAGTGTTTTAATGCATTAAAACTCTCTAGTTGATTGGGTAATGTTTCTCTCAAAATAGACATTCACAAGCTTCTGTTACTATGCAATAGGATTTTATTTTAAAAGTAATGCAATACTTTGGTTTTGATGACATCTTTATGGGTTGGATCCGAGATTTCTTTACTTTATCAAGAATCTTGATCCTAGTTAATAATTCACCCAAGGGCTATTTTTCTTACTTAGAGGCATCCGATAGGGGGACACTTTATCTCCTCTATTGTTTTGTATTGTTGAAGACTTCCTCAGCATATACATTGAAATTTGGTTGATAACGGGCACTTTCTCCCAATTTCTTCACTCAAAGGCAATCGTGTACCAACACACTTTTTATATACGGATGATTCTTATATTCCATCATACCTACTTGTCAAGTTTGTAGTTCTATCTAAGGCTTTTTTATTGTATGGACATCTTTCAGGTTAAGATGATCAATCTGGGCAAATCTTTCATTTATTTTGATAAAAATTTTCCTTGAAAAACATTTTGTCACTTTGAAAAATAGAAGGGATGTGCATTGTGAGCACATCTTTGTTTTACTTGGGTGTTAATCTTTTTCAAAGCCCCATGAGAAAGTGTTGGTTTTAAGGATTAGTTGATACAATTCGTGCAAGGATAGAGGCATAGAAAAAAAGTGCATACATCTCTCTTTGGTAGGGTGTAAATGCTTAATATATTCGATCTTGGAAAGTATGTTCCTTCACTCCTTTGTATAAATGGCCAAATCAGTCTTTGATAGATTCACAAAAACCATTTGCAATCTCTTGTGGGACGCGAAGAACAGATAAATTTAAACTAGTTCAAATTGCTTGGAGAGATTGTTATCATCCTCTAAAAGGAGGACTTGGTTTGCAGGACCTCAGTCTCTTAAATGAGGCCATGTTAATAAATCACTTGAGTAGGTTATCACAAGGAACTTTAGCACTGCTACTTTATTTGGGCAATCAGTACTTGGATGGGGATGAAGATCCAAGAGCTAATATGTCTGCTCTTTTGTCTAGGCCGATTTATGTCTTCATTATTTGACCCTCTTGAAGGAAGCTAGATTGCTAGTTGGAAAGAATTATGTAGTAAAGTTTTGGATTGACAATTGGCTAACACTTCTTCTAATTGAAAGAATGAACAACCCTCATATGGATCCTCTAAATCACTCGTTAGTAGGGGGACTATCTACGAGAGGATGGATGACATTTGTCACAGTCTTTTGAGAACTCCTATCTAGATATTTGCCTTAAACATTCGATCTACAATTGTCAGGACCAAGATGGAAAACCAGAGTTTGGATACGTTTAATTGTTGAAGGACTCACGACCAACAAGGCTTATGATTTACTATATGTAGTTAGTTGGGGAACATAAGAGTTGGGGTAGGACCAACTAAGGCCCTTTTTATACCGTTCCCACAATCTATTTTTCTCCAGCATTGCTATTAAAACTAAGCTCCACACGGATTGCCAGTTAAAGAAGATGGAGCAGGCCTTCTCGTCTAAATGCTCTTTGTGTATGGCTTAGCTAAGAAGAAGTATATCTCACATTTTTTTTGAGTTGTCATTTGTAGGTTCTCTCTAGAACCTTTTATATTCTTTTTTTGATAGGAGATTGTGTACAGAATTCTTCCATTCTTAATCTATGGACGATCGCAAGGGCAACTAACTTTGGATCACAAATTGACAATTTATGAAAAGCAAGTGATTGTTTTAATCATCTGGGTGATATGGACAACAACAAATGATTATCGGTTTGAAAGCAGGTAGATAACTTTGAGCTTGGCATTTGTCATAATTTGGTAATGTATTTGAAAGGCAGGTCTATCACAATGTTAAACCATGAGGAATACAGTAGATGATTTTCAAGTGCTCAAACATATTCAAATAAGAGGCATCTAATGAAGGGCTCCACAAATTGCAAAGGTTATTTGGAGGGAGCCTTCATTGAGATGGATAAAGGTCAATATGGATAACAAGCATCCCATGATAGAATCCACAAATTGTAGAGGTTATTTGGAGTGTGCCATCTTTGGGATGAATAAAGGTTAATACAAATGGTATAACTTTTAGGACACTAGACTTATCTAGTTGCGTGGGTATTTTTCGAATATCAAGATTATTTGTTTATTTTTTTTTTTTGTAAATCGCTTGGGATCTCATATACTTTTGAGGTAGAGCTTGCGGCAGCCATTCATGCAATGGTGCATGTTTTCAAATTTGGGTGGATGAGACTTTGGTTGGAGTCATACTTAGCATATGTTGTTAGTCTTTTTTGGACTAAGTCCTTTTCAGTGCCTTGAAAATGGTATTCTGCTTTGGCTAATTGTTTAAAGAAAATTACTTGCATGAAGTTTAATTGTTCCCATTTTTATAGAAAGGATAATGTTGTAGCTAATAGTATAGCAAGTAGGGTCCTTACTTTTGTATAGCAACTTAATGGTAAGATATCCCATCATTCGCTAGTTATTTTATTTATTTGGATACTAACAACAAACACAATTATAAATTTTTTTGAAAAATTACTTTGTAGTCTTTTAATATTTAATAATACTCATAATTGAGAGAAAATATGTTAAGAAAATGCTAACATAATTAGGATGTCTTGATGCACTAACTAAGACCTGTTAATTATTACTTTTTATTAAAAAACTTGCAAATTTATAAAAAAAATGCTGCTAACATCTATTAGTATATATATATATATAAAGAAGAGTTGATAATTTTGTATTTATTTGATAATTTTTATTTGACAATTTTTATTTTTATATTTCTTTTTATTTGATATATTTTGTTGGGTAGTTTGTATTTTTTTCTAGTAGATAATTAGTGTATTTATTTCATATTTTTACTTTTATTGGATAATTTCATATTTATTTTAATATGAATAATATTTTTTATTTTTTATACTTTCTATTTATTTATTATATTTTGTTGACAATTTTTATTTTTTAGTAGAACTATTACTCTGTATATAAAAGGAATTTGCTTAACAATATTTATATGACAATGATTTTATGTGATATTTTTTTAACAGTTATAAAAGAGAGAATTATCATCATCATCATTATTATTATTTAAAAAGGGATAGAGAATACATTAGGTATGACCTAAAATAAAGTTAAGAGAGCTTAAATTGTATAATAAGTCTTGTCTTGATGTCTTTTGTACTTTTGGGTACTTTAACTCTTATAATAAGTGTGAAACAAAAATTCTTTCTTATTTATTTTCTTTGGTTTTTTTTTTTTTTTGTACTTTATTTATTTTATTTGTCATTTGTTGATCTTTGTTTTACTACTATGATTTTCTTTAATAATTATTTTTGATTTATTTTATGTTTAAAATATTATTTTCTTAAAAAAAAAAAACATTGATTGAAATAAATTATAGACTAGGTCATATTTATTTATCACCATCCACTGTAATTTATTTTCCTTACTAATTTTAGTTTATGATTGCATTTATTTGATATAATTTTGTTACTAATTTTTATATAGGATACATGTTATAAAAGGTTATCACTCAAATATCAATTTTAATTTATATTGATGTACTTGCTTTTCAACTTAGGGTTCTCATAGATTTGTATACAAATATGAGTCTATTTTCTTCGTGTTCGAATTAAACTTGAATAATTTTAAACATAGCTTTAAATTATTATGTTACATTAAAAAAATTTTGATGAACAATTGCAACTTGTATAATTTAGTATTATATATATTTGAAAGAGTCCTGATCTTGTTAAACTACTAAGAAAAGGTGATAAGGACACTAAGAAGACTCATTTCACTCGTACACACAGCAGAATAAAAACATAAGTAAGAAGAAACAAAAATAAGCATTTAATTGAAAGCTGTAAATACTTTTCAATCTTAAGTATATACTATATATGTTGTCACATATATTGTGGATACTCAAATTGTACTAACTCATGCAGTAGATCAAGCAAATATAATGACTATAACGTAATAAACCTATTTAGGCTCCAATTCTAAGTGGTAATATCCATGAGTTACTTATGACAACCACTTAACAATCCAATTTTACTAAATGAAATCAAACAGTTACTACAAATTTGATAAAGATAAAAAGTTAAATATCTCTATTAGTTAGGGACCACATGTTGTAATTGCCTAGGCCACTATCATCAAGTTGTCTTCATAGCTATTTCGATCCTAACTGGATCATACTCACCTCTAGAGCTACTTAGCCTATACAGTGTGATGTAAATACCTACAATTACTATGCGTGTATTACAAATATATGCAATTTATCCAAAATATGATTTTAGGATAAAATACCTCATATTAACAGTATGAAAATACACTCGATGTATTGTTATTACGGATACTACGTTTATAATAGAGTTTAATAAACTCTACCTACCTCTTATCTCAATACAGAAACAACACTTGAAGTATTGAAAATACAAGAATCTCCTTTTTAGAAATATTTAAACTCTAAGTGAACGAATCACCTTTCGAATTACTAATACGAAAACACACTCAATGTATTAATAATACGAAAAATAAAATATTTTCAAATACACCAAAAGATATTTTTCACATGTTATAAAATATGAAATACCAAATATATAGTGCGAGAAATATATGTGAAAGAGGTAAAAGAAGATAAGATATATGTATAAAAGGTATATTTAACAAGAGAAATGAGGAAGATATTTATAGTTGATTTTTCACACTCCAAGACCATCGCCTCCACCTCAATGCACACCCCGCGAGGCTTCAATAACCACTTCAGTGAACCCCCTGCAAGATGTCAACGAGGTCCAACAAGTCACAATTTTCATCCTATGCACACTCGCAGACCCTTCACCGACTATTTTGGCGAGACCCAGCAAGACACTAATAATAATTTTTTAAGGTAAAATTTCACAAATTAAAAAGGCATAAATACTCACTAACTCAGGAAAGCACATACAAGTAGAAATATATCTTAACATGAAATAAATATGCTCCTAATCATCCTGTGATATGTGTATCATACAAACATACATTAGTGTTAAAAATTACGTGAATGTGCAATACTGATCACAAGCAAAGCACCATACATAAAGATAAATAAAACACTAAGTAAAATAAATAAACTCTGTGTTTTACACAACTAAACCTCAACAAATACACAAAGGGACTTACAGGATAATATTATTTGTATTGACCCAGTTAAAAAATTTATTTGAGTTTAAAATTTTGATTTTAATTGGCTTGCTTATTTTTCTGTCTTTCAGATTACAAAATAAATATTTTACTTCATAAATTTTTGAAAATTAATTACAATGTTACTAAACTTTATTTGAAATTTTATAGTATTATTCAATATATATATATATATATATATATATATATATATATATATATATATATATATATGTTACTATCAAATTTAAAACATTTGTAATTTTTTCAATTAACACTTTCAAATGATTTTGTTATGGAGATACAATGACATATTATGCCAAAACTAGTAACTAATAATCAAGAAAATAAATAAAAGATCTTTAAAAATAAAAAGTAGGACCTTCAATTAAGAAAAACCCCTTCAAAGATTAGCGTTTGCCACTAAAGTCGTATTTAATTCGCTAAATATAAAAATAATATGAATGATAATTATATTAGAATTAAATGTAAAATAAACAATATTATTATTATAATGTTTGTTTAAGCAGCATAATCAAAATAAATAATAATATTAAAATAAATATTATAAAATTATAAATGAAGTAAAACTAAAGAATAAACTTATTTTATTACTAAAAGAGATAGAATGAGCAAAAAAAAAAAAATCATAAATGATCATACAAATTATGAGAAAAATAAAGCATTATCGCATATTCTTAAAGGCTGCAGGCGTAATGAAAATTACTGCTAGTGCTGTAATTCATTTACATTCAATTACAAAGTACAGTCAAACTAAACATAATAATATCTTGAATGATTCTCATTACGATTACAATTACTGTCAACCAAACATGTCTTAAATATGGAGAGCACAAAGTATTCTTTAGTAAAAGGCCAAAGAATAGTTTCCTTTGTACTCACCACGTAGCTGCATGATTTGGAAGAGGACATGACTTAAATTATAGCACTTGTCTTGGTGGTGATTTTTTTTTTTGAAAAAATAACAAAAATAACATCTCTTAAAATTTGTAATAATAAAAATAACACTTTTGTGTTTAAATTTATATTTTTACAATTAAAAAAATGATTGATATATCATTTTTCTTTGAACATCCATTCAATTGGAATTAAATGACGACAATTTAGACTGATTCAATGTTGAACGTTTCATATTATACATTCAAATTAAATGTTCAATGTTATTGGGGTACTACTTTTATTATTATGAGTTTTACGAATGTTATTTTTAATAATTTTTTAATTTTTTTTATAAAGAAGATAAAGTATATTTTAGAAAAAAAATAGATTTAAATTATTTAATCTCTTACTTTTTAAGAATAAATACTTTTATCTCTTTTATATCTAATTTTTAATTTGTATATGCTTCTTTTATATTATATTCGTAATTTCTATATGGGACACTAACTTGAAACTTGTATAGTAGTTTTTGTTTTCTCTCTCTTTCCTTGTTCTAATCGACTTGTATACTCTCTCTTTTTTTGTCTATATATTTTTTTTTTTAACTACAAAACCATTACCTTAAAATAAATAATAACAGTAGAGGATTCAAATTGTGGGGTATTATTTTAGTTAATTTACTTATTTTTAATATCTAAATTGACTTATATACTTGTTAGTACTTAATAGAGGATGCATCGAAACCGGGGACCTAAACCACCCATGAATGAAAAAATTAAGATATTTTTATTTTTGATATTTTGATTGATATATCTATAAATTAAACTATTAAAGTGTGGATATCAAAATATAATAGAAATTGCTTTCTTCAAAAATATTTATAATATCAAGAAATATAAGTGAAAATATCAATAATATCGATTTTGATTTAGATACTTTTTTATTTTTCCAAATGTTATAAAAAATATTGGATATATCGGTATCAAATATAGGGGAAATTTTTGGTTAAAATTTATAATTTTTTAAATGAATATAAATGTATTAATATTTTTAATATATACATGTTAGTATTTGAATAATAATTTTGTATTTTTCTATAAAAGCTTATATTGTAAAAATATTTGAACAAATAAAATTATGCATTTATATATATTTATATTTATTTATATTGCATGTAATTTTGTATATTTCATACTCTCCTTTTTTTTTTTTTATTATCTAATGCTCATTATAATTATGCTATATCTTATATTTATACTTCTTAAATAAATGTTCTATTTATATTTCGTTATTGTTACATAAACATTAGGTATGTTATATATGTCATAAATACGTTATTTAAATAACAAAACTAACTTAATTATTGTATTATTAATTATTTTAATATTTACCAAAATTTTATTAAAAACAATAATCTCCATAAATTTCATAATTTTATTTAAATATCAATTAATATTGATAATATCATCAATATGTTCATAAAATTGAAGTTTTAATATTTTTATATATGAAACCAACTTTATTAGGGATGGATATATTATTTGCAGTTAATCAAAATTGTGGCTATTTGCAAAAAATTCGATGATTTTTTTCCCAAAAATAATAACCATAATCTATTAGGCATTGAGCTGGATGTTTATTACAATTTAAAAATCGTAATTAATTGAAACGTTATTATTATATTTTATGTATAAATATAATTATATAGTAAAAGAGACTTTTAATATATATATATTTTTGATTGAGAGACTTTTAATATTAAACATATTAAATTTTGAATAATTATTTTGATTTTGTTCTTACATTTTGTTTTTTTTTACTTAAGAGCATGTGTTAAATAATTAAATAATAAAAAATAATGTAGTATTTTAATTAATTTAATAGAGTAAGTATTATGATGACTTTTTAATTTTTTAAAATTAAATATATTTTTTAATAAGCATTAAAAAAATAAAAATTATGGTTAAAATACGAAAAAATTGTTTTAATTTCATAATGATTGTTCACCAAAATTACCTAAAATTGTTACATGAGAGTTATGATTACTTGTATATTCATTATTATCTGTTCCCACGCAGTCACACCCATAGGCCGGCCATATATACACTTTACACTTTTAATTAGCAAAGTAAAAAGTACTCTTACCGAGTTACCGTTACTAAACTAGGATTAAACACTTTAATTCCTAATATACTTAAAAAAAAAAAAAAAAGTATATTTTAATTCATTATGTGAAAGGGACATTTTAGTTAAAGTAAATTAAATAAATTGTAGCTATTTTTATTTTATTTTATAAAATAGTGACTAAAATTGAAAAAAAAAAAAAAGTTTAGTAAATTAAATATATCATGATATCAATAATTTATAATAAAGTTAGAGGTATGACTAGAAAATCTTAATTGTTAAAAAAAATATTGTAAGTATTTAATATATATGTTGTATACTATTAAAAAAAATATGGTACATAAGTTAATGTTTGTGAGAGTGGTAAATATATAACATGTTTGTTTGACAACACTACAGATTCTAGCTATATAGTTAGGTATAATCATATGTTTGATTGTAAAATTAGACCATATTTTATAATATAAAAATAATATAATTATATAAAAAATTTGTACAAGTATTGATTTAAACTATACTTGACACTAAATTTAACATATCTAAAGTTTTAGTTATAAAATTATGTATCTTTATTTTTTCTTTTATCTTAAATTAAAATTAAAATTTTTATTTTTTAAAATATATTAAAAATATATATAAATTAAATATTAATTTAAATAATTTTATAGTAAAATTATTTTCATGAGTAACAAAACTACATAAAATAAATTACGTATTAATTTTAAATATAAATTGTTTTATTAAAATATTTATATATCAATTTTATTCAACTATATTATATTTATTATTACTAAACATTATATAAATTAATTATGATACAATTTAATATAATTTAGTATAATATAATTATATTTAATTTATTGTATAAATTAATTATAATTTTTTTTTTTTAATAACTTAAATTTTTGGATGGTTGCTTTACAACAACCTCCAATATACCAGTATCCTAATGCAAATTCAAAATCCAGAACAAGTATATAGACATGCCAATTTGCGTTTCGTTGAAGTTAAACAACTTAATTATTAAACTTCAAGTATTGCTGCTTGCTGCTTGCTGCTTGTCATATCAATTTCATATTGCAAAGCGTATATGTTTAAGACGACTAAAAACACATGTACACCCTTTTCTTTTCCTTTACCAGCAACACGTTGATAAAATTAATAAATAATTGAAATGATATTAAAATTTTAAAAAATGTGTGATTTGATAATTTAATGGTATAAAATAACATATATTTGATGCATATTGTATTTTTTTAAAGACAATTTTAGGGTTTTTAAAATTTGAATTAAAAATAAAAAACAAGTCCACCCCACAACCCTGTCACACCCCCACTTCACCAACGTCACTATTACAAAATTATCTTATTTTGTCACTTATTTTTCACCGGTTTTTAAAAATTGATACTCGTCAGTTTAGAAAAATTGGCCCAAAAAATTTTGCAATTTTTTTCCAAAAACTTGGCCAATTTAAGTTCATCGGCTCTATATATTTTTAAAATTTTGCTAGTTTAATATAATCAACCCAATTTTTTCCAATTATTTTTAAGATAATCAGTCCAATTTTTTCCAAATACTTTTAAGATAACTGGACCTATTTTTTCCAAATATTTCTCTGGTTTTCGATAACAATCCATTTTTTCCCCCTTGAATTTGCCAATTTTATAAAAATCGGCCCATAGTTGTTTTGTTTAAAAGACAAAAAAACAAAAAGAAAATTCTTTCATTTCTTTTATCCTCCCCCACTCAAAAACCTCTTTCCCAACCCTAATATCTTTAGTGCCCAAATTTAGAACTATCAAACGAGTAGGTCGTGTTTGGTTTGGGTCAACCCGTTTATGACTTGACCTATATAAGCTTGATATGACCCAATTCATTTATTAAATAGGTCAAAAAATGTAACCTTGACCTAACCTGTTTAATAAATGAGTCGACCTGTTTAACCTATTTAACTCATTTAAATATATTAAGTAACATATATTATGCTTTATAATATAAGAAAAAATTGGCATATTGTATTAAGCATCCATATATAATTATATTAGTATAATAAATTCTAATTAGACTCCACAAAGCTAAATTAATTTAAACATTGTTTTAATAAATTAGTTAAAAAAAATTAGCTAATAAAAACTAAAAAATAATATTAATGCCATAAGTATTGTGATATATAAAAACCAAAGTATTAAAATCTCAAATATCAATAAAAAAGTCTAAAATATATAAATATTATAAGCTCTTTATAAGTAAAAATTTATTTAAGTCTAAAATAAATAATAAATAATCAAAACACATAAAATTAAACTATACAATATATTATTATAAATTTGATAAACAATAAATAAAAATAAAAAATAGAATAAATTTGAACATTATCCCATTCCCAAGAATACTTTAAAGTACCTACATATCAAATGATTTTAGTTATTTATTTAAGTTACTTATACAGGTTATATGTTACATGAGTTAACCTGTTATGACCTGATTTCTTAAATGGGTTAAATGATCGACCTATTTTCGAGCCAACCAAAACCTGATTACTGCGTGAGTGATTTGTGTCAGATTCGTGAATCGTGTCAAAAATTGCCAGTTTATGACCAAACCCAAATAGAAGTATTAAGAAATAGTGGGGTGTCAATATATGGATTTGTTTGAATTTAGAGTAAAATCGGAACCAACCCAATATAATCGATTCTTGAAAAATGAGAATCAAACTAAACCAATAAATATGAAAAACTAATCCAACTTGAATCATTTTATTGGGGAGATTTGGGTTGGGTCAAGGAAAACTTTTTCACTTTTTTGCTAATGAATTTGTTTATTATTTTTTAAACTCTTGTATTATGAGATTAATCAAAACAAAAAGATAGGCTGAATTAGAGAATTGTATTTGAATGAGTTGTTATATTACAAAATAGCTTATAAAATGCTAGCAATTAAGTTTTAATTTTTTCATTTTAGAGAAAGTAGAAACAATAAAATTATCAAATGTGAAATATTATATGTCATTAATAAATAAAAACAAAAATAAATAAATGAAAAAGTTAGTACTGGTCTAAGCATAACTATTAACTCTACCTAAGTGTCTTAAAAATGAATCACTAATTATGGTAAAGTTTTAACAATTTCAAAAAAGAGGATTATTCTGATAGTAAATAGTGAATGTTTGATATAAGAGATAAGAAATCTTAATGAAAATATTAAAATTTGTAAATATTTAGATAAAATAATAATATAAAAATAAAAATATTACAAGGATTTAGTTGGTTGGATTTTTGGAAGGTTTTAAGAAATAAAAATTAAACTAATCCAAATCAATACAATATTAAAATTGAATATTTTGAGTTGGTTATCTTAAGTTTAAGTTGGATTAGTTCCAAATTTTTTTGAACACCTATAAGAAATAGTGTAATTTATATTAATTTTCAGGAAGCTTTTTAGGCTGGCTGTCTAAAATTGAATTGATACAGTTTATGCATCTTTCTTTCTTTCGGTTTGGTACCTTAATGTTTTCTTATTTACCAAAATATATTTATTTATATTCATATTTTAAAAATAATATTTTTTTGGTTCATTATTTAATTAAAAATATTTAATTGATCTAATTTTAAATAATAAATGCAATTTAACAAGGGCATATTTGTATTTCAAGATATTTTGTATCTCATTTTTTGTAGGTATTGTGCTTAGATCAAAAAATGAGATACAAAAAAATTTCATAAAATATTAAATTTATAAAAATACTTGACAAAAAAATAAAAAAAATATTGTACTATTTAAAATTATATACATTTATACATATATATATATATATATATATATAGATAATATTTACAGAAGAAGACAAGAGAGCAATTAAGATAAGATCTGCAAAGAAGGCAATTGGAGTCTACTATGTATCATACTTATCTATAATAGCAAGTAGTGTCATAGTTATTTGTATATATAATACGTGTGTGACTATAATAATGCTGACATGTAATATTAATGGTCTAATAGTAGAATAGTAACACATGTCCCATGTTTAGGGATCAGTGTTACGTAGAAATCATTAGTCAATACGGATAAGGATGTAGTAATGGTAATAGGACTAATAGTGAATAGTAAAGGCAAGCCTCAGTTATAAATAGAGGTAGCATTTATCGTAGTAAGACAGACTTAACATTCTCACTAGAGCTCAGTTTAATCTCAATACTTCTCTATCTAATTTGTATGATACAAGTCTTATTGTACATAAATAAAGAGTTATTTGTTTGTATCATATATGTATATATATACAACACAAGCTTGTTATATATTACAAAGACATACATACAAACAGGATAACAGAATTGCTTTGATACATATATGATACAAACAAGTAATTCTTTATTTTGTACAGTAAAACTTGTATCATACAAACTAGAGAGAGAAGTACTGAGACTAAATTGATTTTTAGTGAGAATATCAAGTCTGCCTTACTATGATAGAAGCTACCTCTATTTATAGCTGAGACTTATTTTTACTATTCATAATATTACTATTCATTATTATTATTTGTCCTATTACCATTACTACATCCTTATCCCTATTAACTAATGACTTTTACGTAACACTTATCCCTAAACATGAGACATGTATTATTATTCTACTATTAGACCATTAATATTACATGTCGGTATTGTTATAGCCATACACGTATTACATATACAGATAAGTATGACACTACACAATATCACAGATAAGTATGACATTACTCAATATTACAGATAAATATGACATATAGTAGACTCCATTTGTCTTCTCTGCAGATCTTATCTTGATTACTCTCTTGTCTTCTTTTGTAGATAGTATCTTGGTAATTCTTATAACAACAACAAGCTATTATATATATACAACTCATGCTTGTTATATATTACAAAGATACACACACACAAACAAGATAACAGAATTGCTCTGATACATATATGATACAAACAGACAACTCTTTATTTATGTATAATGAGACTTGTATCATACAAACTAGAGAGAGAAGTACTAAGACTAAACTAAACTCTAGTTAGAAGGCCAAGTCTGCCTTACTACAATAGAGGCTACCTCTATTTATAATTGAGGCTTGCCTTTACTATTCACACTATTCACTATTTATCCTATTACCATTACTACGACCTTATCCCTATTGAGTAATGACTTCTACGTAACACTTATCCCTTAACATGGGACAAGTGTTACTATTTCACTATTACACCATTAATATTACATGTTGGCATTATTATAGCCATACACATATTACATATACAGATAAGTATGACACTACACACACTATTACAGATAACTATAACACATAATAGATAAGTATGATACATAGTAGACTCCACTTATCTTCTCTACAGTTATTGTCTTGATTGCTCTCTTATCTTCTTCTGCAAATATTTATTGATAATTTCACCACGCTTTCGTGACTATATATATATATATATATATACCTTATCAAATTGTATTTACAATTAAAGCTAAACAAATTCTATGGATTAAAAAGGTTGCAAATAAATACTTTTTTTAAATAGGGTTAGAAAAATCGAGGATTTGGTGCTAAATAAGGACAGTAATTTTAAAAAAAGTCAAATATGATACTGTGATTCTTGTATTAAGTTGTAGAAGTACATTCATTTAATAAAAGTTTTAAAATAGTAAAATGTGTCATATTTGGTGCATGTGCTGAATACATTATAATTTTAATTTAGGACATTTTTGGAATATAAAAAGAAAATTTTTCCAAAAATATCCCACCACCGTTTCCCTCAATTTCCATCCTTATAACTAGTGTCTTCTCTCCTCCAATTTTTCCTTCCTTATTTTCTACTATTTCATTTCTCTTTCATACTTTCTTCTCTTTACATTTCCATTTCTCTTCTTTCAAAAATCCTCAAACTCCTTCTTTTAACCTTAACTCCTTTTTTTTCCTTTGTTGATTTCTTTTTCCATACTATTTATTCTTTGTCCCTCAAACAAAAATAGCCATCGCTAGCTTTCAAATCGATAACATCGTCATTATCAAAGAATATCTTTTTCAAGTTTGTGGAGTTTGGTACAAGGATGGGTAAATTAGTGTATCTAAGTATGAGATTAAAAAAATGGGTTTGATAATAATGAGATTCAGTGAATGGGTAGAAGAAAGGAAAGTAAATTTGTAAATGAACAGAAGAAAGGAAGGAAAAGTAACCACGTAAGTTTGGGTATATGGGTTTTTTTTCTTTTCATTATTTTGAAGTTTTTAAAAATTCAAAATTGTCATTATTAAAATGATCCATTTGCCAGGCACGTGGTGTTAAAAACCCGTTTTTTATCGATTCTAAATTTTATTAAAATCAGTGTACTATTTAACTTATGTTAATTAATAAGTTATTAAGTTGACTTTTTTTTTAAAGTTATTGTGCCTATCTTGCTATTATTCCGTTCGGGAAAAAAAAAAAAAGCATTACCTGCTACAACTGGGTATATTTGGCTCTCTGATCTTAAGGTGTTTTGGATGAATTGTGTGAGCTCGGAAAATACAAGTCTTTTGAAGATGAGGCATTGGATCTGAGTTTTTGCCTGATTGGAAAGTTATTTTCAGCCTGACAGACTCCGCTATCGGCTGTCAAAGAGGCGCTCCAAAAGCCATGAAAGGATTTGGGTGTTGTCCATGGATGTTTGGTAAGTCTTACAGGAGTACTTCACTTGAACTTTCTATTAATGTCATGGATTGAGCTCTCTGTTATTTTTCAGTATAAATTGTCTATTTTATCATCTAATGATCTAATGTTTGTGGTGAATTTGTGGTTATTAGGGGAAAGTAATATTATTTAATATATTTTTCTCGTTATTTGCATTATTTTACACCTTAATGAATAATACATAGGAACATAAAACGTTAAATATAAATAAATAAATAAAAGACAGGATCATAATTAGTTTCTTCATTTTACACCTTAATTATTGAAATTGATTATAATTTTGTAGTATTTTTCATGCAAGTCATCTTAAAGGCGGAGGCCAAGTGAACTCACATTTTCTATTTACCTGGAAGGCTTCAAGAAATTGGGGCGCCCTATGTTGATCAACAATTCCACTGAAAGCAGCTGACTGGTTTAACATTCCTGGAGTATTAAAGCTCAAAACATTCCAGGATAGATTCACTAAAGGCCCAACAGTTCTTGGTACATCTGTTATCCCAACTGTTCTTGTTAAGGGTGGGTTAACCATCACTGTGATACAACGTTTAGCACTGCGTGAACAATCCCATCGGGAGGTCACCAGGCCTTACGGATTCACCAGTGGCATCCGTCCCCCCTCTCAAAGAACTCTCCAGTGCCCTACTGGAATTTTGCCTTACCCAGCCTCGAACCTTGTACCTGGGCATAAGTACCAAGATTCCTTGAAGCTGGTACCATCTGGACTAGTAGTCCAGTTGGTACCAGCTTCTAGGAATCTTTGGTACTTAAGCCCAGGTACAAGGTTCGAGGCTGGGTAAGGTGAAATCTCTGTGAGGGCAACAGAGTGTTCTTTGAAGGGTGGTATTACTACCTGGTCATAGCCTGAGTGAGTCGTGCCCCGGTGACCTCCCGACGAACTGGGACTGTTCACGCGGTGAGCTGGTAGATCACAGTGCATGACAGGTTCAAGGGAACCCATTCCTAACAATAAGGCGCCTTATTGTTAAGGGTGGGTTAACCATCACTGTGATACAACGTTTAGCACTGCGTGAACAATCCCATCGGGAGGTCACCAGGCCTTACGGATTCACCAGTGGCATCCGTCCCCCCTCTCAAAGAACTCTCCAGTGCCCTACTGGAATTTTGCCTTACCCAGCCTCGAACCTTGTACCTGGGCATAAGTACCAAGATTCCTTGAAGCTGGTACCATCTGGACTAGTAGTCCAGTTGGTACCAGCTTCTAGGAATCTTTGGTACTTAAGCCCAGGTACAAGGTTCGAGGCTGGGTAAGGTGAAATCTCTGTGAGGGCAACAGAGTGTTCTTTGAAGGGTGGTATTACTACCTGGTCATAGCCTGAGTGAGTCGTGCCCCGGTGACCTCCCGACGAACTGGGACTGTTCACGCGGTGAGCTGGTAGATCACAGTGCATGACAGGTTCAAGGGAACCCATTCCTAACAATAAGGCGCCTTATTGTTAAGGGTGGGTTAACCATCACTGTGATACAACGTTTAGCACTGCGTGAACAATCCCATCGGGAGGTCACCAGGCCTTACGGATTCACCAGTGGCATCCGTCCCCCCTCTCAAAGAACTCTCCAGTGCCCTACTGGAATTTTGCCTTACCCAGCCTCGAACCTTGTACCTGGGCATAAGTACCAAGATTCCTTGAAGCTGGTACCATCTGGACTAGTAGTCCAGATGGTACCAGCTTCTAGGAATCTTTGGTACTTAAGCCCAGGTACAAGGTTCGAGGCTGGGTAAAGTGAAATCTCTGTGAGGACAACAGAGTGTTCTTTGAAGGGTGGTATTACTACCTGGTCATAGCCTGAGTGAGTCGTGCCCCGGTGACCTCCCGACGAACTGGGACTGTTCACGCGGTGAGCCGGTAGATCACAGTGCATGACAGGTTCAAGGGAACCCATTCCTAACAGTTCTCATGACTTCGTAGAATCATATTTCATAACGATGAGAACAAAACTCAAACAAAGATATTTTTGAATGTATTAGTTTTGTATAGCAGTCTATATAGCTTGTCTTAGTTAAGACTAGAGTAAGTTTTTTATAGTGAGTTTGTTTTAGTATATTTGTATAAGTCTAGGTACATGCTGGTATAACAAACACATGTTATGATTTGTATACAAGGCATTGCCTTCCACGTTAATATTATGATTCACAGATTATATTTTCTCTTCTGAATATTATGATGCCCAAGAAGCATCAGAGGGCTTAATAACATACGGTGAATTTTTTTTATATTTTTGGGTCGGTTAGAAAACCGACAAAAAACATGCTTTCGGACAGTTTGAAAACCGACACTTTTCCCCCCCCCCACCATTTAAAGGTTAAAAATTGGCGATTTTTTTTTTTTTTTAGGACTTATTTAAAATTTTTAGAAGTAATATTTTTATTATGCTTAATTAAAAAATCGCTAAACTAAATTGTATCTTAAATATGGTTATGTTAGCATTTATGCATTATATCCTAGATAAAACCATGACAGGCTTGAAATATCAGTACTTTCCTCATTCTTGATAGTTACAAATATGATTGTACCTATTCATTGTATTATAGACTAAACAGTAAACTAATACCGAGAGCTTTGTTTCAGAAGTATGTAGCATTCAGAAATGAAACCACAATGAGAATAATACATCAAAGGTTCACAATGAGAAATCAAATGAGAACAATCACAATGATAACACAACTGACCATCTCATTGGCTTAGTTGGGACAAGCTTGAAACTGCTAAAAAGGATGGAGGTTTGATCCTTTGGGGATTAAAGTCATCAAGCAGGAAGGATGAAAATAGACTAATATGAATGGCTTTCTCTTGGACCAAGTTCATCACAGAGAATCATTAGCTAAGCAACTATATCAGTCTATTAGCCAATGCTGGGCCAAAATACAGGTGAAGGGTACTAAAAGTTTTATTAGATTTGGAGGAACAGTGTATTTTAATCTTATAATTTATAATTAAAATAATTTAAGTTCCGTATATTACAAATTTATTAAAGGTGCACTTAAATTTTTTATTTTTTTAATTAAAATATACTTTATTACATAATTATTAATTAAAATATTCCCCTTGAAAAACTATGAATACATCTAGTACCACTTCACCCTTAACTATAAAGCTAAAATTAGTTCTACCTTTTTTTTTTTTTTTTTTATAATCAGAAGACTTGACCTCTTGTCCAATTTTTGACCTCCAAAATAATTTTGTTTTTGGCCAAGGCGATCAACTTTAAAGCTGTTGTTTTCTCCTCTTACTTAATTAATGTTATGTTATCTAGCATTACTCCAAAACTTTAACGAAGTTGCTATCGGAAATCGGCTTATTTTGATTTTCTTGGTAGACGAAGGAAACAGAGTCAGAATCAGAAGAACACAGAGTCAGATTCTGAAGAAACACAACAATGGTGTCATTAGCAACCCATCTCATAGCATTTATCTTCCTATTTCCCACGGGCCTCCGACGCCTTCTATTCTCCTCCTCTCTCTACCTCAAAAACCCATCACTATATCGATCCAAAACATGGTATTTCTCAGAGCCCAGATGGAAAAACTTCGACTTGTACGCCCTAATCATAGCGCTTCCCATTGCTTCTTTCTCAGAATTTTTTCTCTTCTTGACCTTTACTGGGCATCCTACGTACAGGTTTGGATTTTTCCAACAATCAACAGTTGTTTTCCTCTTCTGGGTTCTCATCCTTTTGATCATTTTCCGAGAGTATTTTGATCCTTTACCTATCAAGGAAAGCTTTATATTCATCATCGCTGGTATTTCTTTTCTAACTCAGTATTCAATTTTGGGAAAAGGAATTACGGGTATAAGCATCGCTGTGTATGATTTGCTAGGAGCATTGAGTCTTGTTTGTGCCGGTTGTTGCTTTTACTTATCAATTAGGCCATGGTCCTTTTCAGCTGAGTTCTTGCTATCTTCAGGACTAGTTTTTAAGGGTACTTGGATATTACAAACTGGGTTATCTCTGTATACTGATACTTTTGGATTAAAAGGGTGTCATAAGATTTCACTAGCTCCGGCCAAGCAGGATGCTGATTCGTGGTGTGATCTTGAGGAAGATGGTTTACGGGGGGTTGCTTTGATGAGATTGTTGTTTGTTGGGCATGCACTTCTGGTCCTGGTTTTGAGTTTTGTTTTATTTGGATTGTTGTCAACCAACCACAGATTGAGATATGTTGAGGCGGGCCCGCCGTTGCTAGACACTCTTGAATCAGAATCGACACCGATGCATCTTAGTACTGAGCTTGGATTGGATTGATATGTACGTCTATTTCTTTACATAGTCAATTGATTCAAAACTTTTGAGAGATTTTCTTATTTGTCGTTATTTATTAATGTGGATAGTATTGTTTTATTGGCACATAGAAATTTGTTTCTATGTTTATCTTTCGCGAAGAATTAGCCCCCTTTGAAGTGTTTTATGTATTCTAGACTTGGTTTTCATTGCCAAGACTGGTATGAATTGAAATAATTGTAGAGTGCTGTGGAATTGTGCAGATAAAGTCAATCAACTTTGTATCGATTTGACCATCTTGAGCTCACTCTGGGCATATCTTTGGTTGTGGTAGATAACTAAATAAAAACTTGCTATTGTGATTGGTCCAGTCAACTTAAAGTTATACTTTGTACAAGTTTTCCCATATGTCAAGGTCACTGTTTCGCTGTTTGCATGATATCATTATGGGTCTCTTTTAGCTTAGGCTTGTATGTAAATTGATAGGAGTTCTACCAACATCAGTTGAATTTTGTTTTTCCCCTACTGTTTTCTAAAGCATGAAGAAAACTAAAGGAGTGTTGAATTGTTTCTTTTAAAAAAATTTACTTTTGCCTTCTCCTGCATTTAGACATTTAAAAAAAATATATCATTGAAATGTTTCTAATTTGCTCAGATGAGGGCCAAAAAGTTTGCAGTGGATTGACTATTTGGACATGAATCTAGATCTTTTGGACATGTAAATGTACTTAACGTATGCCTTTGTTCCTGTGATACTCTGCAAGAGATTATGCTAGAATCAAATATTCAAGACTGTAAAAACATCACATTAGTTATAGTAATATGATATGTTCCAAATAATTGTGACACCATACTAGCATGATGCATTACATCATGGGACTTGTTGCAGATGTGCACTCAATTGCCACATAGTTGATATAACACTTGACCGTATCACATTTTTGCACCAGTTGTCTCTGATTTGGTTAAGATCATGTAGGCTTGTGATAGTTTTAGGTTCAAACCCTACTGGTTAGAAGAACAAAGTTTCAATTTTTAAGTAATAGTATCACTACTTTCTCGAGCATGGAAAAGTATGATAGAAATATATGTGATTTCCTGTTAAAAGAAAATCAAATTTCAAAAATATAGATTTGTGATATGTAACTTACATGGTCTGTATGAAGCCCTTGATAAATCATGGCATCGTACAAGGAAAAAGTCTGTATGCAAATTTTCTGTAATTCTTAAATTCTATTGTAAATTGAAATATCTATGACAGGGATCATAACTAATCTACTTTGCTAAATTTGGTATATGCCATTGATGAAGAAAAGTTTGGCATTTTCAACCATCTCCTGCGAAGGCGCCCAAATCCATGGATTCTAATTCGTAAGCGGATTCTCTTGATCTTCCTGCTTAAATCACTGTATCTGCGCTTTAGGATTTTAGGCTTTGAAAAATTCACCACTTTTCCCAAACACCTGCATCCTGCAGCAGTTTGGAAAGAAATCATTTTTTTTACAATAAAAACCTTAAGCAGATGCTTTTTTTTTTCCCATTATCAATCCACTGCAGCATATAATAGCAAATGAAGAAGGATAAGCAAATATGTTGTTACAAACGCAATTCTGTAACTTGTAGTTAAATCATGTTTGTCCCAAATGATTAGGCATGAATACTACATGTTGTTTGATTCATTTCCGAAATTAGTACTGTCGGACATTAAAGGTGCCTCCATTGTTGGGAGATAAATAAACTTCCACTCTTTTCTTTGTTTTTTTCATCGAAGTTTTCCTCTTCATGTCATAACCATGTAATATTTATTTTATCTTTTGCTTCAGTTATTTCTGCATTACATAGGCTGAAACAAACCTGGAACATTGTCGCATTCTTCTACTTCATCTTCTTCTTTGTTAGGCTTATGCAGCACCTACAAGTTCAGAGAAGAAAATTAGGTTTCCTGTATTGTGGATATATTATTAGTCAATATGATGCTTAGTATCAAAAACATTGTTGATCTAGTTACCTGAACTAGACCATCCAAGCGCTTCCTCATCCTTCTTTGTATGAAACCTCTAGTGCTCTGTTTCTGAAATCTTGTTAGCCAAAGGTGTATGGTATCCGGTGCTCAAGAGTTCCAAGATTCATAATGAATATTATTTTTGTAGCAAGAGAGAGATCCAAGTAGTACCTTTATGTGATATTTAACGTAGGCATAGAAGTTCAATAAACTCCAAACAGTGTTGTCTAGCCTTTTCCCTTTCACATGACGTGATAATATATCTGTGTGTTTCATAATTAATTGTCTGAGTTAAAACTTTTTTCTGATATGTGAAGATCTAACATTTATTTGTATAGTTATACTAGCTTCCTGATTATAACACTTTCTTATTATACAAGTTACCATGACATGAGTTTTTATTGGCATTATTTTCTGAATATATTATGACCAAGCTATCATAGATGCTTCACTGTGTGCAGCGTCATGCATTTGATGTATGAAACAAGCAAACTCTCAATTTTGCACACTGGTTCTACAACTGCCTTATCAATTTTGAATTATATCCTCTAAAACCCTTTTTGCTTCTCAGTGTTAAGTTTTGGGGAAAAAAATCGAAGTTTCATATATGAATACATTGTTCTTTATGTCTAGTGTAACTTAGTTGTCAAAGTATGATAAAGTTAACCATGGATTTTACGCCTTAAAGAGTTGAGAATGCATGGTTACCAAAAGAAACAAATCCTCCATTTGTGCTCAGATCTTCAAAAGGCTCTCCTCTCAATTCTGGTGGAGGAATAGGTGACCAGCTACAAGAAGGTGCTTTGACCCATTTTTCAGAACTTCCTACGTCCATAAGTTCCTATCTCGACAGAGGTAAGTTAATTATTTTATCATTTTCCGTATTAGAGGAATATAATATGCAATTATTAATGGTTAGATCACTTGTTAAGTTCTACATATCTAACCTGAAAGAATGCTGTTGCAATAATCACGTCTGTATCTTCTTTGAAACGCATTGGAAACACTGCTAAGATTTTCTGTGGCTGTCAAAAACATGAAAAAACTCTTCCCTTTAATTCTTATGTAATTCTATAGAAAGTATAAGTTGGATTGAAGTAGTTGCTTTTGATTATCCTTAGCAGCTTTGTTGGTGCTGCATGTAAACTTAACAGTGCCATAATAAATGAAGATTATGTTTCTATATGTGTTTTTTCTTGTCTGTTTAAATTGCTTATCTGAGAGATTAACAATGTGCTTCAACTGAAGATGTATTTAATTTGAATTTCATGCTTGTAAAGCAACTTTTGAATTGGTTATAGTGCGAGGAATGGACTTGTTTATACATAGTACATATTGTGAGATGCATAATAAATGATTATGCAAATGTAAAGCAATTCTCCCTGGGTCTCGTTCTTCTGGAAACATAAGGCTTAGTCACTCCATGAATCGGATAGTGCATGATATGACTAACTTGTAAGACAACTAGTTATAGAATTTACTTTCAACTAGTAGATAATTTCACCAAGGGTTTCCTAATACAGATGTAAAGTAGGTTGTATTATCTCATCTTATGTCTTATTTAGTGTCCCTAATTGGCTCAATATACAATATTATCTCATTTTATTTAAACATTATCTCATCTTATTTAGATTGTAGCCTTAACGTGCCTAACTTTAAGCAAAAGGTTCTATCATTTTTTTTATTAAACTTTCATATTTTGAATAATTATGTAACATATTTTTTATTATTTTTGTATTTTTACCTGTCTTATTTATGCTTATTTGGAATAAGATATATCATTTAGTACCATCTCATCTTATAAAAAATTAAGTGAGACAAGATAAAATGAGTTATGAACATTAATGGGTTATTTCATGAGTTTTATTAACATCTCATCTCAATTTATAGCTCTATTTCTTAATATAGTATGCATTTAAAGTTTAAACCCCTTGTTGATATTCATAAATCTAGGTTCCTTTTAAGGCTCGGAAACCTTTTCTGTAGATTTCAGCATAAAATTTCATAGCCTGAAGAAGATAATGATGGTATGATTGAATATTACCTGTATGATTACAAAAAAAGGTTCCCTTGGCTGATAAACAAGTTTGACTGGTTTGTAAAGCCCTTGATACGAATCTTGTGTGTTTACATTCTGCAGCATTTCTTTTAGCTGGGAACTCAGTATGACTGCTTGTACTGCTGAAATCTCTGCAATTACCTTTTCAGGATCTGGAACAATGAAACTGACATAAATAGATTTTGGATATAATTTGAATTATATATTCGTTTGAACAATACTTTTAGCAGGAGTATAGATGTCTTATGTTCATCTGACAATTTATCTGATTACTTGGATTCCATACAACTTTGTGACAGACATTTTTTTTGTAATGAAAGCACTGATTATGATGAGATTATTATTGTACTCTTTGGAGGTTTACTAGGAGAAGAAGCCAGTTCGATTTATGTTGTTTTTTATGAAGATAGTTCCCTTGCTTTGCTTTTGAGATATTGTAAAAGTACTTTTGATAATAAAAAGTACTTATGAACCATATGTAACTTCTTTTTTTGTCAAAACTGTTTTTAGGGTTTACAAAACGTATTTTATGCTTTTGGACAAAAACACAAATTATGCGTTTTGTTTTCCTTTCCTGATAGCACTGTCTATTTGAAATCTTTTTTTTTTTTTTTTTTGTTAAAAACACTTTTAATAGAAACATAAATTGTGTTTGGGGGCATATTTTTATTTTCAGTGCAAGCATATGTTGATCAAACAGGTGAGCTTACTTTAGAAGTAAAAAGTGATTCCTTAAAATGTCCATTTCACATTGAGAGTGTAAGCAATAATTAAAATGCACTCGGAATACTATATGTACTTCATTTTGAAGAAATTATGGGCTTTAAAACAAATGATGTATCAAAAGGGTCTCATATATCTTGCCGGGAACTTGAAGAAATAACATACCTTTGCGGCGTGCAATTTTAGGCAAGTCAAGTTTTAGGGTAAACTTGTATCCTTCTTTTGCAGGTTCAATGATCTCCAAAATACCAGGACAAATTCCCTTTACCATCTTTATGGTATAGTTGGACACTCCACATGGCGGCATGACACCTTGGGACAGTACTGGGGTTGATATTGACAAGTATGTATACTGTGGATCTGATGCTGAAGCCTGTTAAACTTGCAGAAAATATATATGTAAAATTCTGAAGAGACACTTGGATGCCTGAGATTTCATTTTGTTTTCATAAGCTATGTGTTTTCATTTTGTGAACACGGAAAGGAAAAGCAACTAACTGAAAAAAAAAAAAACCACATTGTTTTCTTTTCAATGGCTTTTTCATGGTTAAAACTTATCTTATCGTAGTTACTGGTTTTCCTGTTTCTGTAAACTACTTGGAGATACATAGCTAAGAGTCTATCAGAATTTGCTTATCTTTTGAATTAAACGTGATTCCAAATGAACCAAAACAATTTTAATAGTGAAGTGCTTTGTGAAGTATTATTAGTGCTCTTAAGACTTTTAGGATAAGTAATAGGTATGTGTACTTTGAGAAAATAGTTTAGGATATATGCTCCTTCCAAAAATAATAATCAAAATATCACTTAAAATCACATTTAATAAACAATTAATGTATGTTTGTTTGTTTATATTTCTGAAATCCTGTAAAAGTGCTGTTAACATTAAAAAAAGCGCTCAAGGACTAAGCAAGAAAATGAATTATAAGTGTTTTCAGAGCTTAGAATGCACGTTTTGTTCTTCCTTACAGAAGCACATAGAGTGCTCTTCCTTACAGAAGCACACAGTGTGCTTTCTTTTGAAATCGTTTATGTCTGAAACTACTTTTGGCAGAAATACAAGTAAATAGAGGTTCCTCTTAAAATCACTTTTGAGCAAACAATTTGATTTCAAACTACATCCATTTAAACCACTTTTCAAATTACATCCTTTTAAACCACTTTGCTAAGATTGATACTTATCTTATATTTACTTTTGAATTGTTCTCTTTGCATATAGTTATGATATTTACCTTGATGTGGTATTCCACAGACCCAAGTTCATACAAGTGATGATCAATCTCCATGGGCTTTTCAGCACTGCATTAGAGAGAATGTTTTGGACATTTTTACTATTTGTAGACTCTTTGGTTGTTATAAAATGAAACAATTGGAAGCAGATATTATAATGTATGAGAATCACAAAATTCACAGTGAATGACTCACTACATTTTTTTATCAAAATTTTTTTTTTTAGAGACCAATTGATAGCTTTGATATGCTACAAAGTAAAACCAAAGACAACAATACTTGAAGAGAAATGTATCAGCCAAAAAATTCTCAAGTATTGGTTGGAAATGTAATGCTTTTCTTACTGATGCAATTTCAGAAGTATTTCCTTCAAAGCTGGGGATGTCCTTTGAAAGCTTGCCATCTTCAGAAATATGCACGTCTCTCACACAATCTCTGTCTCTCACATACACAGAGAAAGAGAGAGAGAGTTCAAATATAGTGGGTGGAAGTGGAACTGTGGCAGAAAAGGGTGATATAGAACGTTGCACAAAAACATATCTTGAGTATATGGTTTGAGTAGAATTCAAGTTTTTTTTTTGCTAAAGTGAATAGAATTTAAGTTGGAAGTTCACAATCATGTTTAGCAACCACTTAAGCAATCACTGACCCACACCCACAGACACATACAAACAAAAAAACAATGAAGCAATCCCTTAAAATTCTTTTAAAAGCTGGACTAACATTCCTTTTAAGTCTTACAAGCACAATTTAAAAGATGGATATAGATAGTGCATCTAGTTGTGAACCTTCCTCACTTCGTTTTTAGTTTATTTTTTTCATCATCATTTTTTTAATATATGTTGATAGAAAGGCTCAACAAGCATATTATTAAAGAAAATGTTTTTGTACCTAAAATTTATTAAGTCACAGTCACTGTGACCAAAAGGACCAGAGGTGGCTTAAATTATAGCCTCCTTTTTATTATTTTATTTCATTTTGTTCCTTCTCTTCATTTACGTATTTTTTTTTTATTAAATCTTTCTATATATTACACATGCAATTTTATAACCTACTAATAATATATGTTATTGAGCTACAAAAACTGATAAATATTTTCATATTTTAATTTAATGATTTATATATATGTTAATTATTTTATCTCGTATATTTTTTTTTTGCATAAATTATTTATTAACATGTGACAAAAAATGTGATATAAAAAATAATTAAAGCTATACGTATAATAACAAGAACAACATTAAAAATAATAATAAATCAAATTTATAATAATTTACAAGTTTAATTATTATTTGTTTATAGAACATATTATATTACTATGAAAAAGAATGTAAATGTCATCAACTTTTTTATGTAACAACGTAATTTTATTTTGAGTATATACATCATTTAATATAAATCTTTCAATTATTTCGACGTTTAACTATTTTTATATTTTTTTAAATAATTATTATTGAACTAACACAACATTTTATTAAAATAATCATTTTGGTTCTGATTCTAAATATTATAAGTATATGCATATATAAGAAATATAATTTCAATTATTCTGATTTTCAATCATAATCATTTCTAACTTCTTTTTTTCAATTCCTTTCAAATTTCATTAAAAATTACCAAATATACCTTTAATTAATATTACATTTTAACATTTTTAAATATGTATTCAAATTAAGACCACTAGAAAGTTTCAATTTTTTTTAATAAATTTTAGTTAGATTATTTTTAATTATAACTAACAAATATTATAATTTTTTAAAATTAAATAGGTAAAAATATTACAACAATTTATATTATTATTTTAACAATAATTTTTCATTAAATTTGTTTAATAATAATGATAGTAAAATGTATATATAAATACAATATATAATTATATATTTTTATTATGATAATAACAAATATAATTATATTAATATTATTCTTAATTAAATAATATAGTCATTTTACACATGCCTTCAATGTGCTCCGAACCTTATAAGATTCAGGGAAATTACTAAAAATAGCACCCCTAAAATTTATAGTAACAAAACTAACACCCCAATAATATTGAACGTTCAATATTCAATTTGAACGTTCAATATTAAACGAGTCTAAATTATCGTCGTTTAATTCTAATTGGATGAATGTTTAAAGAAAAATGATATATTAGTCATTTTTTTAATTGTAAAAATATAAATTTGAACATACTAATTTTGTTATTAAAAGTTTTGAGGGGTGTTAGTTTTGTTATTCTCCCTAAAATTCATGTACTACAATGAACAATAAGTCAAACAATTTAATTGTAAGCTTAAGTTCAATTAATGAAAGCACAACTAACCAACTAAACTTTCATTGTATAAAATCAATGGTTTTAATAATCGACGAAGGATTCATTGATGTCATATCTAAGCATTAATATTGGCATGTCATTTTCTTCTATTAGTTTGCACGAGACTTGAGTCATTTTTAACAAACATCTACAATTACTTTAATTATGGTGTGATACATGACGAAATTTTATTAAAAAATAAATAATTATTTATTTTTAAAGTTATTTTACTATGTGATATACATAATTAGTGCCTGTGAGTGCAAATGTGTTTTCAAATTTGTGCTACCAAACTTACTATTTGGATTGGTTAGGTCCAAAACTTATATAAATTACAATTTCATCCCAAACTTTTTAAAATGCTATATTTATATCTTATTTTAGCTACATAATATAACTAGTTTGTTTATATTCGTGGTATTCATAAGGGGAACTTATCTTGTATGGACATGATTAATAGCTAATTATATTATATTAGCTAAATAAAAGCCTAGGAGTAAACTTTGAAAAAAAATTTGGAAACAAAATTGTAATTTTTGTAAAGTTTTAGGAATAATATGTGAATTAAGTTATAAGCTTGAAAACTTTAGGAGAAATTATCCTAATTAAAATGTGAATAGTTGTACACCATTAGTTATTTTGACCAAAACAAAGATAAAACATCTTGATGTTATTTTTTGGTCAATATCAAAATGGGAGTGCACTTCTTTTTGTTTTGGACCTACGAGCAAAGAAAACACGTTAGGACCTCATACCACCATAGGATGTGGTAGTCTTTGGCCTGCAGATATTTTAATCAATTTGAATAATGGCAATAAAGGAGGAGACCTAAAGTTTAACTCCATGATAATATGAAGAAAAAGGGAAACATAGTGAATATAGAAGTTAGTGTATTATGAAGTGTATCAGTTGTGTGTGAATGTGTACAAGGTATATATATATATATAAGAAATAGAGATATATCTGTTGGTGGTTATTTACCAGAAGAGAGAGATTTATTTTAACATCGGAGGTTATCTCTCTCTAATTATTTTTTATCGAATAATTAAGGAATATTTGACACTTAATTATCTAATGGGTCGCTGATCTAGCAGTCTTATTCGTTGACTCAGAGCTCACTAGATTGGGTTGCAAGTCATACTATTGAGTAGGATCAATAATATTGTGCCATATGGTATGTGTTATTTTATGTCCAATATTAGCCCTATAGGCTTCCTTAGCCCGATTACGTAGCATAGAAGGTCTGGTTGTCATTTCGTCGATATTCGAACATTTGGTCCTTTCAACCACACTGATGTCTCATGGCCACCCTTGCATGCTTTTTGTCGACGCGATTAGTGAAACTTGGATTACATTTAGCCATGAAAACATGCACGACAGTTTTTCATTGCTGGCGATACTTTTGGATTTCCAATTGGACTTTCAATAGGAGAGATATGTCGAAGTCAAATTTGCTTTTAGAAAAGTCAACTCATGAAAATTTTGGAGGGAAATCCAAATTTCGAAATTGAACCATTAGAGCCAAAACTTCTCATTCAATCTCATCTATTAGATGAGATTTTGGATGGAAGGATGGGATTGTTTCCTATCTCTATATAAACTAGCTCCCATTCTTCCATTCTCTCCATACGATCCATAGTTCTATAGAGAAGGAGTGGATAACACAATTTCTAGAGAGAGAAAGTGTGATGGAAAGCTCTTCACAATGTGTCCTTTTTCCTCCTTTCCTTTATTTATTTTTGCTAGTGTTTAGGATGTAGGGTAGAAATCCTATTTTCTTTGCCATTCGGATACTACACCCTACTTGTACTTATACCAACACCTTCATGTGCTAGGAAGTGACTTGATGCATGCTGAGGACACCAATAGGTCTGGCCATTATGTGTATGCACAAAGGCAGACTAGGATGAATGGAGGATGGAGGTTACCGAATGGAGGGGCGAGGGTCCATTTGGAGGAGGAGTGGTCAACAAGATGTTGTTCGAAGGAGGCATGGTCAGCAAGGTGTTGTCAAATAGTGGATCGTATAGCAAGGAGCTATTTGGAGGTGGAGTTTTGTCCAATGAGCGAGGTCCATTCTACGGCAGGCTACTCGACGAAGTGCCATCTAGTTAGGTGCCATTCATGGGGGTACTGCTTGATGGGCTGCCGTTCAACAGCTCTCTATTTTGCAAGCCGTAATTTTTCTTGTAGGGGCCAATTGTGTATATTTTTGGAGAATGATTTTTCTGATAGAGATAGTTGCAGTAATGTTCCATTTGGCATTTTACTGAGTCAAGTGGAGGAGGAGAACTTCACTTTTTACACCATTAATCGGTATTGGTCCAAGATGTCTGATCACTTGGACATATTGAGAGAGATGTTCAACAATCCATAGTCTATCACTTTGATGCCCCAGGTTCCCAATACCGTTTGGAGTAGTCCTCTCCCAGGAAGGTTACACTTTTTGTAGACTATTTCTTTTCTAGGCTGTGGCTTCCTTTCCAATGTATTGTGTAGGAGTTCCTATCTTATGTTGGTGCCACTCCATGCTAGTTCCCACCTAACAGTTATAGAATACTGATGAAGTATGGGAGACAACTAACCATGGAGAAGTTCATCTACTGTTGCCATGCACAATTTTTCGGGAACACCGATGGCTGGTTTTACTTGAAGCCCTTTGGGAACAGGGTCCTAATCGAGGATCTTTCGAATACGAATAAAGGTTGGAGATATGTTTTCTACACTACTATGCGGGGCTTTGACGTATATATGCCTGGTGTCACTCTCATTCCTAGAGAGTTTTGTAGGAACAGTAGGCCTATTGAGACCAAGCCTTAATGCATCCTTTATATTCTAACTCTTTTTCTTTTTGTTGTATGTAGTTCATTAGCAACATGGAAATCTCTGTGACAAAAAGGATTTTGTCAAGAAGTTGTTTGCAGTGCTGGCGTGGAAGCGCAATAATGACCTACTCATCCTCCTGGAGAGGATCACTTACTGAGGCTTGGATCCTACGATAGAATCTGTTGAGACCAGCAACTCTCCGACTATTGACTATAAGTATAACTTTTTCCTCAAAGCTTGATTTTTATCTTGGGTTTCCACACGTTAACTCTATTGATATGTCTTTTTGTTTTGCAGTGATGTCTTCTCAATATACTTTTAGATAGAAGGAGAGGGGCATGTGTGCCCTCAGGGAACTCAACCCTAGGGGGGTCCCTGCACCACTCAGAGCAATTGGACTTTCTAGAGGGTTCAAGAGGAAGAGAGCAGGTCAGAAGAGTGTGAAAATTGTTATGCCGCCACCCAAGAGGACTGTGGAGAGACCTGTAAGGTCCGATGCACTTTTTTTGGTTGTGGTCTAGGAGGACTCTGAGCCCAATTGATCTAAAGCCGTTTATTGTGACCCCAATGAATTCGTACGTCCTAGAGCATGGGGCATACATTTAGGGTAATGCTCGTACACTTATTTTGCATTTAGAGCAACTCACCAAGGACCTGAGATTTATGCTAGGTAATCAGTACAGGCAAACTTGCATGAGGCAGTGTGGTCTAGGGATGAGGTGGTAGCTATTCACTAGTATTTGGAAAAGGAGTTGGAAAGCTCCACAAGTGCACTTAGTGTCGTTTCTTTAGCACATACTGTAGCCATGACTGTGCAGGAGCTGGTTGAGAAGGAAGTCACTAGGTTGGAGGCTGCTATGGCTAAAGAGAAGGAGTCGATTGCTTGGGGCGTTAAGCTATCAGAAAGGCTTCAACAAGCAGAGAAGTGGTACATAAGCCACGCAATAGAGCTAAAGGCCACAGGGGCGCTTGCAGAGTCTGAGGCGTACACCAAGGACATTTTGGATGTGTGGATGCATGGGTTTGCTTTGGCTCAAAGGCACTTTATGAGGGTGTACCCTTTGAAACTATCTTTCTAGATGCTGATGAAAGTGTTTCTCACTATAAAGTTGTGACCTCCAACATAGAGGACTACAGTGCTGAGTGCTTGGCTAGAGATGGCGTCAAGGAGGTCGAGGGTGACATTGGTCCGTCATAGGTGTCAAGAAAGAGTGGCAGTGCACATTAGCATATTTCTATTTAGGTTTTCTTTTGAAGTATTTTTGTTCTACCAAAGTGTTTGAACTTGGATCTTCCTTTCAATTTAATGAACCTTAGTCTTGTACAAACTTTTGCTTTATAATTAATGGATGTCTTCTTAATTTTTTGTTTGGAGCACGTGCTATATCGTTTATATATGTATGGTGAGAGTACTTTATTTTTCACTTCTATATGGCACGTACACTTTATCTTTTCATTTTTGCAGGACTTATGTTATCCGTTTATGCGTGGAACGCACGTTACACTTTGCCTTTGTCTTGCATTTGAAGTTTTCCCACTGGAGAGAGTGTATGTCTTATGGGCTTTCCTTGTTCTAGGAGGCAAAAGGGCATTGGCATCACAAAATGATGGTTCTAAACGGGGCGTGGATGGCATGTCTAATGGTTGTTCCCTCTTGAGAGGGTCTTGCTTGAATGATGACCTGTATAGCACAAGTCGTACTCCCGTCCAGCCAACTCTATTCCTAGTTGGCTTGCCTTCAAGTCTAGCTCCTAATCGGATAGCCTTTGGTTGGCTAGCTTCTAGTAGGCTAGCCCCCAATTTAATTAGATTTGGTCTGGAAACGTGCATGCATTTTCTGGTTGGGTGATTGCGTGAGTCCACATTATGCAAGTGCATGCTTTACTGTAGTTTTCTAGTGAAATGTTTTCTAAGTATGAGTGGTCCATTAGGGTCCCTATACTACCAGCCCCCTAGTGTGCTTTTGTCTTGATGAAGTAGTCCAAGCATGGAGTTATTAACTTAGAATAATTTCTGAGTTTTGGAGGTGGTAATTGTCCTTCCTATGAAAGTGTACACGTTTTGGTTGGGATCTGTGGTCCCTACCTCAAAATTGTGTATGTGGGTGGCAGTCAAAAAAATATGTTTTTTCTCAAATTTCTTTGTCGGATTTGGTGGAGATCATGACAATTGCTTTTAAGATTCTCTTTTTAAGTTGTCAGCTAGTATAATACACTTATTTTCCACAGACGGTGCTAAATGTTGATGTCATTTTTTGTTAACATCAGAATAAGAGTCTACTTCTCCTTGCTGTGAATCTAAGAATAGAGAAAACACGTTAGGATCTTGGACCACCACGAGAAGTGATGTCTTTTGGCCCTCCGATTCTTAAGTCAATTCAGGTAATGATAATAAATGAGGAGACCTAAGCCTCAACTATGTGATCATAAAAAGAAAAAGTTGAGGCAAAGAGAATATAGGAGTTGTGTATGTTATTCTTATATTATGAGGTGTATTAGTTGTGTGTGAATGTATACAAGGTGCATATATAGGAGATAGAGATATACCTGTTAGTGGTTACTTACTCGAAGAGATAGACTTCTCTTTACATCAAAGATTATCTCTCTATAATTATCTCTTATTGAATAATTATGGGATATTCAACGCTTAATTATTTAATGGCGTATTTAGCAATTGAGCTTATCCGCCAACTCAGCGCTTACTAGGTTAAGCAGCAGGTTATACTGTTAAATAGACTAATAATATTGTGCTACATAATGTGTGTTATTTTATATCGAGCAAAACATAAAGCTAATAATGACTCTTGGAATGAAAATATTCTACCTTTCCACACTACCAAATACCAATATATAGTTTGATTGATTAGTTAATATTTTCTTTGGACAAAAGAAAAAGTTTTTTTGAGAGGAAAATCGTGTAACGCTAGCATTTTTTCATTCACTTGGATCAATACCTATAAACGAAGGTATTGAAGTGATTTAGTATCAGAAATTATCGTCAATTTTTTAGTAATTATTACGTTTCGTTTGACCGGTCTTAATTTTATAATCTTGTATATATAATCTAAATATATGTCCATCATTGAATGTAATATCATGAGTTTATGTTCCTGTAGTTCGCCTTGTAATCGGGATATATAACAATTTTTTTCTCATCATTATCAAATCACATATTCAGATTACTTAAGAAAATAATATTCATAAGGATATGTCCTTGTGGCAAGAATAAGATAACAAAATTAATTAAAAAAGTTGATTTTTTTTTTTTGTTAGATCGAATAATAGTTAATTTATTGGAACATGTGAAAAACTTCGGGTTATGGACATAGATGTCAAATTTTCACCAAAACTTGACAATTTTTATTCATGCTTCATTTTTTTTTTTTTCGAAAATTTCTGCCTATTTTCAAAAAATTTGTAAATTTCCAAAAATTTTCGCCTTGCAATTGTTCTAGGTATTACTACACAACAATATAGTTTCATGGGATACAACTTTGGTTAAAATTTTGACTCAAGTTTGAAAAATAAAATGTATTTATCTATGTAGAGTTATGAATCATAATATATACCATTTAAAAGTTTAATTTGTAGATAATTTTACGGTAATGTCCTTTAAACCTCCTTAGAGAAAATTATGTTAATTTCTACGAAGAATGTTGGGATTTATTAGAATTCAAATTTGCTTGGTTTATTCAAGGATTTTTTACTATGCGTAAGACTTACTTATTATTTTCTTTGTGACTTTATTTAATTAGCCTTCTATTCTCTTTTTTTAATGTATTTTTGTTTCCTTGAATTAAAGAGAGTTGTTTCAATAAGTCTATTTATCTAGTGTCTTATGTGATAGAGTGTTGTATGTTTTGATGATTTAAGTGTTGAGAGCTCTTTGTGAGTTACTGTATTTCTATCGAAATTAGTTGAGGATGAGTTTTTTATATTTTTTTATCAATCTTTGTGTATTTTATGATTTTATATTTGACGTGTATCAAAAATAGTAAGCGAAAATTATACGAAATTGAATTTGTTAGTTCTATTAGATTTTGTTTTAAATTTTTTATTTAAAAAATATGAATATTTAAAAAAAATTGAAAATTATTAGTGAAAAAAGGAAAATAGTGTGAAAAGGAAAATAAAAATTGATTTGAAAAAGAAAGGAGGAGAGGGGTAGAATTGGAATGAAAAAGAATGAGCTATTTTATGCCATATACTAGTTAAAGATTCATTAATAACCACAAGTTTTTAAGTCAATTAGGGATTCATTGTAGCAAAAAATTCTTTAATTGAAAACATACATGCATATAATAATAAATACGATTAATATCGTTAATTAAACTCTTTAAGTTTTTCAACTGTGTGACGCTGCATAAACTTTTTTCTCATATTTTCTAAAAAAAACATAAAGATAAAAGATATATTAGGACAGTACATTTCATAATAGTATAGAAGTCTTTTGTTTAAGGTGTTTAGTTTTTTTTTTTTTTTTCTTTCAAAAAAGTCAAAAGATTTAAAGGGTTTGGTTGGTCCATAATTTGTGATTAATTTTATACATAACTTTATAAGCTTTTAATATTTATGAATTAGTTTTCGTATTTTTACATAAATTTTTAAATCGTATAATTTTATTTTTAAATTTTTAAAAATTTAGATATAAATCGTAACTTACTTACTAAAATATAAATTTATGATTTATATATATATATGATTTAATATTTAAAAAATAATATATTTATTTTGAAATATAACGAAAGAGTGCCTGCATTAATTAATTTACTTGAATGTGGCCACTAGAAATATCATCGGCGGAGCAACAAGACAATATGGTTCCTTAACTTGTGTTGACATATTCTGCAGTAGGGGGCCTATAAATATAAACATGGTGGAGCAACAAGATAACATGTTGGTTTCAGTGGGGACTATAAATATAAAAAATGCAGTAACATGGTAAATTGTGATCCAATGTGATGTGGTCATGTGTAAAAAAGGATCATTTATTTACATTTCCGCCCATATCCTTTTAGAGATAAAATCAAAAATACAATTTATTAAGAAAATTTTTATACCTTTAATTTTTAAAGAATAAAATTTAGAACAACAGTTTTTTCTTTCTTAATTTTTTTTAAATCTTAATTATTAAAAAATAATAATATAAAAAATTAAATAATAAATAAAAGTTACTAATTCTATTCCATCCTTTGGCGTCAACATTTTCTTATTTTAAAAATGGCTAAATTACTCACTCCATCACTAACATATATATATATATATATATATATATATATATATATATATATATATATATATTTGTGCGCGTAAATGATATATTAGACGATGTCACCTATTATATATTAGGTGAAAATTATAATTTTTTTTTTAATTTAAAGTTTAGATACAACGTCATCTATTACATGTTTGATAAAAATTATAAATTATTTTAGTTTAAAGCTTAGATTTTAAGTTTAGATCTTAGAATTTAAATTTTAGGATTTAGGCTTACACAAGTGATTATCGCTCAATATTTAATGATTGACGTTATCTAACATATCATTCTTATATATATATATATAAAAGTTTGAATTACGCTTAATATTATTTTGGATAAAATTATCTTTATAATTTAAGTTATTAATATTAGCTGTCTTTTTAAAATCGATTATCACATTAAATAATAACTCTAAATATAAAAAAGAAACATGATTATATCAAATAATAATTCTAATAATATGATAGTTATCATATCTAATATAAATTCTAAATATTATTTTATTTTTAAAATTAATTTAAAATTATAAAAAAAATTAATTTTATATTTACTTCAAAATATTATATTAATTAATTAAAAACATAAAATAAAATAAAATAATTTACATAAAAACACACATATTTTTAACTACTATATATAATCATAACACGCCATAATCAATAATTTTACTTTAATATCAATTTAATAACTTGAAAATAAAATAGATACATAATACAATATATTATGGGTTTTATCATTGAATAATTGAATAAATTATATAAAATAATAATAATTAAGAATAAAATTATTTAAAAAAATAATATATATATATTTACGACTTTACCTTTAATTTTATTCAATTATCAAGAAGAAAATACATGATATATTGTATTATATATCTATATTTTAAAATTATACATATATATACATGTGTGTATATATTTTATTTATTAATTTTTTTTTTACGATTTTACCTTTGATTTTATTCAATTATTCAAGAAGAAAACCTATGATATATTGTATTATATATCTATATTATTAAAATTGATATCAAAGTAACATTTTTAATTACCGTTTTATGAGATAGATTTATTTTAGGATTATATAATTAATTTTCCATTTAAACTATAATTTGATTTTTTAACGGGATTAAAATATTAAGTACGTTTTGATTTTGGTTATCTTTAATTTAATCGAATTTTTTCTTGAAAATGTCTGAAATCCTTGGATAGTTTTAATAGATCATTTATTAAAATGTAATATTTTGCCTCCTGAAAAAGTTATATATTCCATCTTTATCCATTTTAATTTTTTTCAATGTCTTCTTCAACACAGAATTCTAGATTATGTGAGTATTACATGATATGCATGTTGGCACTTGATTAATATTAATTGCACAAACTATTGGGTTGGAATAGTCGCTCTGCCTTGGCAAGTCAATCGTGAGAGGCATAAAATATTTATCCACTTTCCTGTGTATATATATATATATTAAAAAAAATATTAATAATACATAAATTTTTATTTTTTTTATTCATATTAATTAAATTATAATAAAAAATAAAATTATTTTAAAAAGTTAAGACATAATTCATTTTTTTATAGATAATTTAATTATGTGTTAAGATATAATTAATATAAATATAAATATAAATTTATATGATCATATTATTAATAATATATATATATATATATATATATATATATATCAAATAAACAATATTATAATATTGTCAAATTTTAACTCAACATGTTTAGATTTAGTTTCTTGTAAGAAGATAATCACAATTAAGCGTTTAGTTAGTTAAAAATTCTCTAAACATGTTTAGGTTTGGTTTTCTTAAGGAGATAACCACAGAATTTGCTTTTGTATAAACTTTGTCTCGTGTTAGAATTAATAAATTTGCCGACTCTTCTCATTAAATGCAAACTAGTGTTTTGTTAGTTCAAAAAGACTTCATATTTTTATTTTAAAAATTATTCTAAAAAAGATTTTAATATGATTAAAGTTTTATAGATTCTTAAAAAAAATAAATATATCTAATTTTTTCAAAAATCTTAAATAATAAAAATTACAATTAAATATAACCATATATGCTACACGTCAATATTCTTCCCCAATTATTTTGCCACATTTCAATTATAAAGCTTTTACTTTTCCATCACTTTCCCGAGAAAAGCTAAGCTTTTATTCTCACTGGTTCTTCCCAGTAGATAGTTATAACCTGTGAGCGTTCCCTTCTCTCTCATTTTTCTTTTCAAGAAATAAACTTTTGGTTTCAGAGAAAAAAAAATAAGCTTTTTGTTCTCTATTGGAATTTCGAAGCTCTGATCCTGCTGAGAATGAGCGTTGACCTCTGGGACATTATGATTCACATACATGAAAACCTACAGGATTTGAATTTGAGGTCCGATGGCTGAATTCTTCGTTTTATAGAATAGGGTTGAATTTGGTTTTTTTATGAATTACGATTGAACCTACTATTTCTCGATTTAATTTTAAAAGTTTGGTGTTTCTTTCCTGATATTGATTAAGGGTTTGAGTTTTGGGTCGTGTCGATAGCGTGATCTTGTTATGGATACAGATCCTAAGGATACTAATGGTTGTGTGGATAAGCGGTTGGCTTCCATGGATTCTCCAAAGGTTGAGGGACATGTTAATGGAGATGAAGATAGTGAATCTAATGCTTTATTGCCATCTCGTAGAGGAGGGATATTGAAAAAATCCGAGAAAACACGGAGGAAAGTGCAGTGGAATGATAAGAATGGGAATAAGCTCGCTGAGGTGTTGGAATTTGAACCAAGGTAATTGGTTTGCTTTAATAACTCAAGAAAAATTCATGTGTTTTTACTACAAGTGAAAGATTAGGTTTTTTTTTTATACCTTTGTTTTGGCTTTATTTCTTGTTTATTGTCTATTGGTGGTTATGTATTTTATGATTCATGCAATTATTGTGCTGCAAGTTTTCTCGTATGATGTCTTGCAAGATCATTACTTGTCTGTCCTTGTAAATGTGTGTCACTAGTGTTAGTTGTTGTTATGCTGTGTACTTTATTTTCTGGTCTTAATAATTTGTCATGTTTGTTAATTGTGATAACCATAATACACAATAATTAACCATAATATCCAATAGTTGCCCTTGCTGTTCTCAATAACTGAGCTTGACCTTACGAGTTTATTGTGCAACATGTTTCTACAATGACTGCCTCATTTATGGACATTCCTGGCCATTGTTTTCTTAAGTGCTAATGTTGATACACCTATTTAAACGCAGTTGGCATGTGAACATTGAAAGCAATTAGTATGAGAACAAGTGGGCTTGCCTGTAAGTTCATCTAGATGGTCTCTATTTTGTTGCAGTTAGGAACTTGATGATGACATCAAACTCTTTGAATACCTTGTCCTCTTTTATATTTTAATGTTCTCTCTCAATTTTTCCTAGTAACCCCTGACTGCAACCACCAAAGGTAATCATGTTCAGTTTTAAAAATAATCATGCAAATACTGGGTATCCGAAATAGTTATATTTGAAGAGGATTCTTGTCCTTTCTTTTCGTTTTGCCTGTTATTATAGAACTAAAGGTTTAATCATCAGTAAGAATATGATTTGTATCTCCTAGACTTTTTAGTTGTTTGGGCCTTTTAATCAGGCTTTATTGAAATGTGGCTTACAGAGTTGTAATTTGAAAGGAAATTTTTTTAACTTGTGACAAACAAGTGGAGATGAGTAAATTTTTTGAATAAGTAAGAAGATATTCAGGACTTCTAGGCTCCTCTGATCTCACTTGGTGTAGAACTACTTTGCAGCATTAGGAAGAGACTGAACGCTCTCTTTTTAGTTTTTACATGTTGGAACTTGAAACAGGCCTCATGTCTGCACAATATACGGTGTGGAATTCCTTCTGGAAGTTCTTGTTTCTCCCTATTGGAGTGAGAATGCTGGGAGTGTATAGTGTATACTATTTGTTGGCTTTGGCCAGCATTTGCAACTGAAATGTTGCCTTAATAAGAGCTTTCATAGTATTAAGCTTTGATCAAGAGTTTGAGACCTTTAAGATTGTTCATGGCCGGTGAGGATTTGTGTGGAAGGGAAATTAACATGTTTGAGGTTACAATAGCTCCAAATTTTTTTTGCTTCAGCTTCTTTATAGATCTAGCTAGCGGGAGGCTTTAATCCTTACAATTGGGCAGAAATTTTCTATTTATTTACTCTGTTAAAGTTTATGCTTAGAGGCCCTTCGAATCCCCTATGCTTAGAGCATTTCCGTTTCGAGATATCTACAATATAACCTTTGAGGTTGCCTTGCATGTTATATCAAATGATTGCCTGCTTCTAACAAGAGTACTCTTAGCAGTGACCCAAACTGGTATGCTAGATGATTAATGGTCTTTACGTTGCTCTTTAAGATACTTGTTGTAACTTAACCAAAACTCTGACTTCAGGACTTTGTGGTTAAATGACTCCAAAACTTTGGTTGGTACTGTTTCTAGCATGTTGTGTCCGTATATGGAAGAGGTTGGTGATAATATTAAAAAAAATTGCTTAATTTAGTTTTTTTTAACAATTAATTTAATTCATATAAATAATTCAGTGTTTTCATTATTATCACGATTCTTGACATATTAGAATATAAACGGATGAAACATTTGAATCAGTTTTGTGGGCAAAAGATGATCTAGTATAGAGAGTGAGTTGGTTTGCATTGAATGAACTGTTTTAGGGCCTTATTTTTTTTCTTCTTTTTCTTTAGATAGCTGATTTTGGATTTGCATTGGCTTTTACGCATCTTAATCCTTTTTTCTTGTTTGCCTGTAGTGACATGAGTGACTCCGATGATGAGGATACAGATTCTTGCATGTGTACCATAATGTAGATAGCAATTCCAATCACCTAAGGGGAAACTTTTACTGTATAATGGACAACAAGCAAAGGGTCTAAAAGACAAGTAGACGCAATTGTATGTTTTCCGTCTAAGTCAGGAGTCTTTGTTGGTCTGATTTTCCATGAATTTTCTTATGTTAAGAGTATCTATGTCAAATATCATTCCGAGAGGATCAACAACAGCCTAGGACAATGGCGGTGTAACTTCCACCATATGTAACATAATTCTAAGCAAAACGGGAACTTAATTGTTTCTTTTCGACATATTTTGGTATGTACTGCAGACTATAAACTCAACTTTATAATTTTATAATTCTGTTAGTGTTAACTACATTTGCTTTATTCCCTTAGCGTGTAGAGAAGGAAGATGAACAATTTGATTCTTTTGATGTATTCAACTTAGTAATGCTTTGTTCCTAGTTGTATCAATTTTAGCACTTAAAATAGATTGTGTTTCCTAGATCTAGTGTTCGAGCGTTTCATATAGTTCTCTGCTTGGTTCAGTATTCGTTGTTGATTTTAATAGAGTTCTGAAAAGGGTAAACATTCCCACGGCTACTGAAACTATTGAAAAAATTCAAATTACTGCTTTTATTATTTTTTATCGTACTTTTATTTTTGAATTGTTGCAATCAACTTTCTTTGATGTGTATTTTTCGGGCAAATTTTAAAGAGTTGATAATTTTTACACACATGAACTGTGCACGACAAATTTTAAGGAGTATTTTTGTTAGTTATGGCTTGGCCCAATGCTAAAACCTAAGAAAATGTCCATCAAATATAATTTCCATTTATTTGGAATTTTTCCGGAAATAGTTACGGTAAAATTTGATTGCAACAAATTTAAAAATACAATTATCTAATTAATAAGAAAAAAAAATTAAAAGTATTAGATCGAATTTTCATTTATTGTTGTATTTACAATATATTACTGAATATCCTATTTATAAGATTTACAAGATATAATAAAATTTTTGAATCTAAGATATGATAGATATCAGATCTCTAATTAAATATAAATTTATGATACAATAGAAATAAATTTTTATTTGAAATAAATATAACCATAAGATAGATATATCATATTTAAATTATAACTCTCTAGAAAATCTAATGGGACAAAAAATTAGCAAAGAAAAAAAAAGTATATTATTCTCATGCAATACGCTTAAGTTGACTCATTAAAATCTTTTTAGGAAAACTCAGTGCAACAAAACCATGAAAAGAAAAAAGAGTACAACGCGTATATAGATGTGCTCTCCCTGATAATGACAATCATTTAACATGAGATATCCTTTTAATTGGCACATTTTAACATTAATTTAGTAATTTTTTAAATGTTGAAGTAAATGTAATAATTCATGGAGAGTGAGCCTACTTGACGTCATATGTAGTACAATTTCATAGTTGTAAGCCAAATATATTTACTTCAATAATATATTGCATTTAAATACTAATTTACAAGGTACATATTATTCTATAAAATAGTTTATTTTGTCAATCATTACTTATAAATTATATTGCAATAATAATGATAATTCATATATTCAATTTATAATAAAATTTATCATTTTGTTCTTACGTAATATTCAACATCCATATATGTTATGATAATATTCATCAATGTCAATAAATACATTAAGCATCTATTATCTTACTAAATGGTGTCAAGTGATTATAAAATAAAAATAATATGAGAAATTTTTCATATCATGTAATCAAGTAATAACTTAATATATAATGTACATATATTTTATCCATAAAAAGTAAATCAATATAAGTTTATCTCTTTTTAAGATTATTACTTATTTTTGTCATTTTTTAGGAGCACATAAAATAAATTAATATGTTTTGTATCCATAATAAAGTCATGAAATATGTGAAAATATGCTAATGTGATTACAGTAGATATATATTAAAATTCATACAGTAATTTATATTGTTTTAATAATATATGCCTACGAATTATCATAACAATAAATGACATATAAATTTAATATTTTTATAAGTTATAGATAATATTAATTTATTCATGTCAGTAACTATACAAATCAATATTATGTTATTAGTAGTCACATTTTAAAATTATCTTAGACTTACGAGAGTAAAAATTTTGTATCTTACAGCCTCAATATTTTTTTTATATAAATTTAAGTGTTCTCAAAATATTTATATTTTTAGACACTTGGATAACTAGTCCTTATAAATATCCAATGAATATCTTAAGTGTTCATATTATATTTATTTTACTTTGTGCATAAGTAAATGAATTTGTGCTTGAAGTAATATTTTATATTTGACTAATATTTTTTTGTCGATATTTAATAACTTTTATATTATTAAGGATCCTTACCATTTTTTACTTATTAAAGAGATATATGAAATAAAATATGTTGTATAATATTAATATATTAATATTTTTTTCTCCCGTAGTTTAAATGATATTATTTATATTAGGTACCTAAGACTCTATAGGAGTCAATAGTTGTTATAATTTTTATTGATATCATTTCTTGAAGTGTTAACTCATTTTATTACAATAATAATTGTATTATTTTTCACTAATACAATTAACAAGCTTTAAATAAATTATAAAAATTTACCGCTATTTTATTTCATTGTCCTATAAGGACTTCAACAATTGTTCAAGTTTTTTGTAATTAAATTTTTTATTATATAAATGCATCAACAACATATAGTACTTTATCATCGAGTACTTTTTTAAACTTCACGTGTGACACCCCGATAAATTGATTATTAAATTAATCCAAAAATCATATTTATCACCAATAATAAATTGAAATAATATAGTCCATAAACTTAATTATTCACCAAAACATCTGGAACAAAAACCACCTGATTGAATCTTAAATCTAAGAGTCGTAGTTGCTCAATATTTAATTAAATAAAAACCTGATAACAAAAGTTTAACTTCCTAAGGGGACCCTTAAAGACTAGAAGATGTGTCAAATCCTCCTCATGTATTACCTGAAAGATGGTAAGTAAATATTAGGGTGAATGATACCACTCAGTAAGCAAACTTCATCATACATGAAATAATAAGCATACACATCAACAACCATTTAACATCATATCATACTCTAGTTATACATGATCATGAAAATGAATATGTAAAAAGTGGTCATTACCCAATCAAAACTTTATTTTTCTCAATGCAATTTATCTTTACAATTTATCTTTTTATAGAATGCCTTGACTTCTCGTAACAATTGTGAAGCCAAAATAATACGTCACCCGTCAGTGACCCAATCCAAATAAATCACCCGTCGGTGATTGGCACGCATGAAGGGTAAGTACAAGTGAGCCAAATATCGAAGGGACATAATTGGAATTCCATAACAAATTCTCACATGCACAAATACGTCCATACCCAATGGTAAGGAACCAAATGCCCCCGGATATCCTAAGTAGATTAGGGACACGTCCCTCATACGGCTCAAACAAATACAATATGCTCTCATTCAAAGTCAAATCATAACGATCGTCAAAGGCATTCTATCAAAACACTTTTCACAAAAACGTGTTTGCTTTAATAAAATAAAGCCTTTTTGATATATAAAAAAAAAACTTTAACATTCATGTATGCAAATATGCACATGACAAACACATGTTTATGCAATTGACCTTACACACATGAACCATTAATATGAATTATATCTATAATAACAAGCTTAGCATGTAATAAAGTCATACAAGCATACAAACAAAATAATTAGACCACTTAATATTTCAAGTATAATGAGTTTACTTACCTCAATATAGCAACTCAAGTAAAAGTCTACACCAGCAAAGAAAGTATTTTTCTGTACTCCTAGCCTATTTCAAAATCAAAGAACAACTCAATTATTATTGTTTATTTATTTACTTATTATTTTTTTTTTCTAATTCTTTAAAAAATATAATTTTCAATTTATATATATATATATATATATATTTTAAAAACTAGTACACAAAACGCGTACTTGCTGCGCTTAACATTTTTTATAAAAATATTTAAAATTAATTTTAAAAAACTGATTTTAGTACATACAAAAAAAAAAACATATATGGAATTACACACAAAAAGTTTCAAATAATTTGGAGATCAAATTCATACGTAAAATTGAGTTCAAATTAAATTACAACAATTTGTCTTTTAGATTTTCAACACTGAATACATTGAATTATAAAATCAATTAAAATTCAAATAATTATCCAAAAATTACGAAATTTTATCAGATCAATCCTAACACATACATAATCGTTTCATAAAAATATTAATCGATTATGAAGTCCCAATCACTATTAACAAAACCAGAATTTCCGAGGAATACTGTCACTAGTTTCATTTTCAGCATAAAACTTTAAACTTCGTAAAACCATAAAAAATTAAATAAAAAATATTTATCAATGATTCAAAATCCAAACTTTTCCTTATCATGTCTAATTATTTAAATAAAATTTTCAGGTTCCATTTCAATCGTAGAATATAGAAAATAGTTTAGGAACTCGAGTTGTTCAGAATCTGACAGATTTAAAGTATGAACTTCAAAATTTCATATAAAAATAAATATGTGGAAATTTTTGACAAACGAATATGTGTTAGAATCGTTGAGATGTCTAGTTTAATATAAAAATAAATTTGGATTTAAAAATCACAAAACTGATACAGAAAACGTTCGTTTCATCCACTGCTATTGAAAATTCAATAAACTGTAATACAAAAATTTATTAAAAAACATCCCAAAAATCATCATCAAACATAACTTTAAGAATACAACCCTCCAAGATCATATTTTTATCAAATTCTTATCTTAAATATAAATTATTTAATAAAAATATTAAAAGAAATTAAAGAATAATGATGAAGAAGAATTACCTTTATGGATCAATGAGAGTCTAACAACAATTTTCTTTTTCAACGATATGATTTAAGAGTATTTAACCTAATTGTTTTGTTGTTGTTTTGAAGAAAAAGAAGGAGAAAAAGAACGTAAGAATTTAGGTTTCATAACCTAAATATGTTACTACTATTCAAAATAAGATAATAGCTTATTATTATAATTATTATCTTTATTGTTATTATTTAATAAAATCTTAAATGCATTATTTTTTTTGTAGAGTTTATCCATACATGATCTGCCAAATCTTTTTATTTAATTATTTATTTTTATGTTTAAAACTCATACTTATCCTTAACACTGTTTTAATATAACAATAATCGTTTTTTTTTGTTTTTTTTTTTTTTTAGGATATTACATCACGTTTCTCAAGAATGATGCATTTTAAATAATTTCATGCCATTATATTTTTATCTCTCCTAATAGAAAAAAATATTTTTATTATCAAAATTATTTAATAAGTCTGCTTACTCATCAAAGAATCAAATATATTTAATATAAATGAAACTCAAAACATATGTTTTTAATTTTATTAGTAGGCCTATTTTAATGTATTAAGTCGGTGCAATAAAATAAAGCAACTTAATTTACAACTAATATAAGTTACAATTAAAAAAATTTAATAATAAATTTATAGGTTAAATTAAATTTAAAATATATTATGTTTCATAATAAGGCTGTATTAGAGTTAGTAGTTTGTAGGTCTCTTATGTGTATATATACCCTTGTAACTCTTGTATTAGTTACACATAAGAGACCTACAAACTACTAACTCTAATAGGCTGACAATATTTTTTTATAATAGATAATTTTTTAGATGCGTGAGTTAATGTTTCCTTAGAAACATGTAATATATATAGTTACCAACTAAACAAAAGTTTAGACTTTAGTCCACAACTATTTAACTTTTTTTTGTATATTAAATCAATTTTGATTGTTCATGACTTATTTTGGTCATAATAATTATTCAAACTTTTATCTATCAAAATTTATTTTATATTTGCGATTTAAATTTAAAGAAGCTTTCTAAATATTGACATAAGTTATGTATTTTTGGTATTATATTTTAGACTAACATATGTACCATCCATGCAATTTTAAATAAAATTGGTCTTTTATAAATTTTTTGAAGATTATGCTTCTATCTAAGTTTTACAGTCTCAAATACCATTATTGCTAAATATATTCAAAATTTTGAATTTTTTTTATCAATTTTGAAGAATTTAAGTACAATTATATGTGATATAATTTATTATACTTTAATTCTTCAAACATTTTATTAGGTTGTACATAAAATTGTGCTAATTCAAATAACAATGAGTATTTTTGTATTATCTTTGAGACACAAAAGTGTTCATCATTTCAATTAATAGGCAATAGTTGCAAGTTTACTTCATTTTTCTCCATCTATAATTTTATGGATAATTATTATCCATCAAGATCAAAAGGGGACGACATTTACTTGATATTGTTGATAAGATATTAGACTTTAATTAATATTCTTTTATTCTACTTCTTTAGAAGTTCATAGTATATTATAAAATTAGAGTTTAAATATGTCATGACATAACAATAACTCCAAAATAAGTTTTATTTGTCTATATGGGCTTTTGATTTTATATTGTCAATATGAACAAAATAGCTCAAGTCATGCACATAATCATAACATTCATTTTTAGTAATAATATGATCAAAATGTTTTTATATCTATAATCATATGTATGACATGTACAATTTATATACCTGATATTACTTGTTACTTCAATAACATATTTTTATCGTAAAATAACATATATAATATTTCATGATGTCAATTTTACTCTCAATGTTGCTATGTAATAGCATACACGAGGTATTAAATATACTTTATCATTTATTTTATTAGCATTGTAGTTTGTGGGCTCTCAATTAATGACATAGATGCAATTCAAAAAAATTATATTTTACGCTTTCAAGTATATATTTTTATTAGAATTGTAGCCTATATGCTATCAATAAAAGACATATATGCAATTCCAAAATATTGCATTTTACAATTTCAAGAGAATAATTCAATCACTTATTTTCTTATATATATGTGTGTAAATTTTAGAAATACTTTATCATAGTCATAATAACAATGTAACAACATAATTAATATTCACCAAGAATGCTTACAAAAAAATTATGGGGCAATGCCTTCTTAAAAATCATCCTTCTAGACAGATAAATATTTTCAAGAAAAATTAGTGGCATAAAAAATTTCAAGAGACAGAATTTCCTTAGATCTTACTATTCACACACTTTGAAAATTTTATTTGAATTACCAAAATATAAGACTTTAGTCCATTTATTTACTATTTAAAATTTTACAATTAATAACAATATCAATTTAGTTCAAATATCATGTTAGAATTTATTAAAACAGTAACTCTTTTAAAATTTTAAATAATTAGAAGTGTAATATAATCATTTAAATAACTTAAAATCTCATTTATTTAAATTAGTGTTATATATTTTATTTCAGTATTTTCAGGTGTGTTTTGTGAAAATTCTTGTTCAACTTTGGAATTCGTTTTTAAAGGTGTCTCTCTCATTCATACATTTTCTCAAATTCATTTTCTTCATTATGATGAAAAGAGAAAATTGTAATAGAATTAATAATAGGCAATTTCTTGTGTAATTTGTGAGACTGCTTAGAAAAAAGTACACTCATGTCCAAGATATAGTACCAGTCTTCTAAGATCAAAAACAAAATCTATCCAATTATCATAATTTTCTTGATATATTTGTGGATAAGATGTAATGTATCTATCTTCATAACTGTGATAAATAATATTAGAATTCATGACCATGAATTGAAAATTGAAGATTGAATTTAATCAATTTAATACCAGTTTATACACTCACAACAAAAATAATTTAATTTTATAACACATATTTGGTGACCAATAATTATTCATTATAAACTAACATGAATATATATAGAAAATAAATTTGAATTAACTCAAATTTCGAATATATTATAAATATATACTAATAGTAAGAATATACTTAGAAATGTATTTATAACTATATTACTAATATACTTAAGTGTTGAACAATAATTGAATTATATATTATATTAATTAAATTATATTTTTTTAGTAAAAAAATTATTATAAAATAAAACTAATAATATGATATAATTAAATCATATATCTTGAAGTAATCATTATCAATTATCTACTTAATTGAATCCCCCAAATTCTTAATTATTTCTTATAAAATTATATAATTTTACCAATTTATCTCTCATAATTTGTGTAACTTTCTTAAAGTTTTAAGTACAACTGGAATACCTAATTTATGATAAAAATATTAATAAATTTAGCTTATTAAACAATAATAAAAATATTGGTAATGGTGTATTGATATATATATAAAAAAAAAAAAAAAAGGCTTCTCATATATTATAAATATATACTAATACTATGAATATACTTAGAACTATATTTATAACTATATTACTAATATACTTAAAAATGTATTTATAACTATATTAGTAATATATTTTAGTGTTTAAAAATAATTATATTATATATTATATTAATTAAATTATATTTTTTTTAGTAAAAACATATTATAAAATAAAACTAATAATATGATATAATTAAATCCTATCTGCTCTCTTGCAGTAAACATTTTCAGTTATCTACTTAATTAAATTCCTCAAATTCTTAATTATTTCTTATAAAATTATATTTTTTTACCAATTTATCTCTAATAATATGTGTAACTTTCTTAAAATTTAAACACAACTGGAATACCTAATTTATGGTAAAAGTTTTAAATCATTTTTTTTATATAAAAGGTTGTAGCCAGCGGTTTTTAGTGGGTGCACCGGGACATTCCAACTAGGTTGGCACCTCCTTCATTAAACCACTCAACCACTAATATTATTAAATATTAATAAAATTAAGCATACAGATAAATATTCTCAACAAAACCTGTAATTAGATTTATTGATAGCATCTGAATAAATAAAAAAGCTAGCGAAAGGTGGGGCATTCCACTACCAAGTTGCTGTACATAAGCTAGGAGCCTTAGAGGCTAAACTATCAACTGCAGCATTGTCCTCCCTGTAAATATGTGAGCAGTGAAACTCCATATGAGTAATTTTATTTAAACAATCCGTCCAAGCAGAATGCCACCTCCAAGGAACCGAAGAAGACCGAGTCTGAAATAGAGCAACAACATATGCTGAGTCTGATTCCAACCAACGACGCCTCCACCGAAATGTATATGCATACTTCACCGCATAAATGGCTGCCGCTAATTCTGCTTCGAAAGCATATGATACTCCAAGCGGAATGCAAAAACAACCCTTAACAAATGATCTGGAAGTTCGAAAAATACCTGCACAACCAGATAATCCTGGTGCTCCAAAAGCTGCTCCATCTGTATTGACCTTTATCCATCCCAAGGGTGGTGCCTTCCAATTAACCTCTATAATTCTCGGAGCCCGTCTTGGGATGCCAGTAATTCGAAGTCGTCTAAGTACTTGTAGATCATCCACAGTATTTCGCATGTAACCACTCTTTGAGAGACTCGCCTCGCGAATAAAACACCATACTGTGGCAAATGCCGAACTCAGCATCGTCCTCTTATTGTTAAATCGATAGTCATTTCTAGTAGTCCAAATCACCCAGATGACTGAAACAATTCCTGCTTTCCATAAATTGGCGAGTTGTGATCCGAATTCCATTGCCATTGTGGTCTTCCATAGGTTTAGGATCGAAGAGTCTATACAAGGTCGTTTTCCAAAGAAGAAGCATAGGAAGTCTCAAACAGCACCTGCAAAATGACAATTTAAAAAAAGATGTGACAGAGTTTCCTCATTGGATCCACATAACGAGCAACGGGAAGGAAACGATTGTCCCCTCCTTTTTAATTGACAATCCGTTGGAAGTTTATTCTGAATAGCACGTCATAGTAAAATAGATCGTGAGGGCAGAATATAATGAGCCCAGATGGCCTTACCCCAAATCTTGCGTTCCCCAACTACACGTAGTGAATCATAAGCTTCACTGGCTATAACATCTCCCTTAAGTGAGTGTGTCCAAACCCTGATGTCCGAACCAATGCCAACAACTATTGACTGAATTTCTAAGGTAACATCTGGATATGAGTTTTTGAAGGATTGCGAAAAATTCCAACCATCTTTACAGAGGTAGTCCCCCACTAGTGAATGTATCGGAGGGTCCACTGGTGGATTATCCATCCTATCAATTAGTGGAATACCTAACCAATTGTCTGTCCAAAACTTGACTGTAGAATTCCTTCCAATTAACCACCTGGACTCCTCTAAGAGGGTTAAATAGTGAGGTCGCAAACCAGGCCAGATTGATGAGCAGATATAATAGTTCCGTGGAGAGCCATTTTTTGCTAGATATCTGCTACGTAAGTAAAGCAGAGTGTTAGAGCTCCCTTTGATTACCCTCCATGCGAATTTTCTTAGCATGGCCTCATTTAAGAGACGAATATCCCGTAAACCAAGACCTCCTTCATCTATTGGACGATAACAGTCTTTCCAAGCCACTTGTACCTGTTTGACTGTGTCGGTCTTTCCCGACCAAAAGAAGTTGCAAATAATTTTTGTTAGGTCCTGAAGGATTGTTTTTGGCCATTTATATATCTGAAATGAGTGAAAAAATGTACCCTGAATGATTGAAGAAATCAAGCAATGTCGTCCTGCCAAAGAAATAGTTAGCCCATTCCAGGCCTCAATTTTCACACGAATTTTATCTGCTAAGCTTTGAAACCAACACTTTTTCGGAGCCTCCTGGAAGATATTGATGCCCAAGTAAGACAATGATGATCTTCCAGTGCACATGCCAGAAATATTAGTAAATTTATCTTATTAAATAATAATAAAAATATTGATAATGGTGTATTGATATAACCAAAAACGGCTTCTAATATTATATATATATATACTAATACTATGAATATATTTAGAAATATATTTATAACTGTATTATTAATATACTTAAAAATATATTCATAACTATATTAGTAATATACTTTAGTTTTTAACAATAATTATATTATATATTATATTAATTAAATCATTTTTTTAGTAAAAAATTTATTATAAAATAAAAATAATAATATGATATAATTGAATCCTATGTACTTTCTTGAACTGAATATTTTCAATTATCTGCTTAATTGAACTCCTCAAATTCTTAATTCTTTCCTCTGAAATTATATATATATTTATCAATTTATCTCTTATAATATGTGTAACTTTCTTTTAAAAAAAAAGCTTTAAATCAATTTATAACAAATATTAGTAAATTTATCTTATTAAATAATAATAAAAATATTGATAATGATGTATTGATATAACAAAAAAAAAGCCTTAATAGAAACATTCTATATATATTTATGCAAAAAAAAAAAAAATTCTATATATACTGATAAAAATATAAAAAGAAACATTTTATGTATTCCCGCCCAACTTGCCATGATTGGTAAATAAATACAAATTCAACTTTAAGCAAAAAAAAAAATATTTAAAAACTTTATTTAAACAACTTGCTTGAAGAAACTAACAAATATGACTTCTTTTAGCTTATTTTAATTTATAAAATTAAAAAAATAAATAGCTTATTTGTATTTATCCAATTGTAAAATTTAATATGTATAAAAATTAATAAACTATTTACCCTAGTCATAATCTATTCTACTTAAATGTAGTAATTTGTGTTATAGTTCAATTGACTGAATCGAACTCGAATATAATTAAATTATAGCCAATTTTGAGTTATCTCAAATAACTTAAAAAAATTTTAAATGGGTTAGTATTGAATTAGGGCCAACCCAATGATATAAAATTAAATTTTAAATAAAAAAAATAAAAAAAAAATCCTATGTTAAAATTAAAATAATTTTCCATCTCTTTCAATATTTATCTTTTATGATATATTAGTTATTTTTCTTTCATTTTCTTTTAAAAAATAAACTGATAATAAATAAAAAGTTATAATTTATTTATTTTGTCACATTATTATATTATGCTTTAGCATTTAAATATACCTAACTCTTTAAACAAAAAAATATATTATTTTTAAATCCAATTAGTATTATGAAATTTCTATTTTTAAATCGATTATGTATTAGCATTTGCAATAAAACTTCAAATCCTTTATGTGCCTATGTTGTGTTATTCTATTTTCTAACAGTGCATTGTCTGAGAATCATTATTATGTAATAGTTAAAGTTTTATTCTCATGTGATATTTTAAGTTACTTGAACTTTTTTATTTTTCGATAAATATATTTGTTTAATCTTACCATCTTTATTTTTTGTTTAGTGGCTAGATAAAATTATATTGAGATTTGAGAGCTCTTTAATCTAATTGCGAGTTTCTACGAAGACGCAATGGCCTATGACTTTTGCATAAGTGTGGTTTGATGGCGTTTGCTCTTTATCTAATTGATTTAGAAATTAACTTTTGTTTTAAAAATTAATTTTTTTTCCCTTGTGTACTGTATACTCTTTTTGAGATAAAATTAAATTTCATTAAAAAATCAAAGATATAATCTATATCAGAATTTATATATTTAAATATATCAATAATTAAATTTAATAAATCAAAACTAATAACATATGTTTGCACATAAAGAAAATTTGAGCTTTTATCGTTCGCTCTATTGTAAGGTTCTAGAATGATGTGTTTGATTGTTTCAATTGATATACTGAATATTCTTCAAAAGTAATTGAATCTTGATATTATATTGTAATATTTAAGATCTTGAACATAATACATTTAGATCTTCAATACATCTAAATGAAGATCTAGATTTTCAACAAAATACAAACAAAAAGAACATAATCATGACAAAAATCATCTTGGATTAATATTTAGATGAAAAAAATTATCCTAGAACTTCTTTTTGTTGTTTCATGTAATGTTGTTTAAGTTTTAATAATTAGACATATTTTTTAATAAAAAAAAGTCATATTAACAAAAAAAAAAAATGGTTTGAATTCAAGTTAGTCTTTACTGACTCCAATTAAATTCGAATTGAATTAAAATTGGGCTAATTTAAACCGAATAAATTTTAAACTAGTTCAAATTAATCCAATCCATTCTACCCGCATGTTTAAACATAACAACCATAAATAGAACCATGCTTACTAATTACATGCTACATTCTAAATTTTATGTTCTATTGTCCTACTAAAATTAATATTTTTTCTCGGATAAAATTTAATGACCAAAATTAATTTAAAGAAATTAAAAACTTAAAAATGATATGATGTAACTTAATTATATCGAACAAGGTAGATAAAAAAAAACACACATACATAAATTACTTTCTATTCTAATACTTATAGTAACTTGAATGGGTAGTGGGTATGTTAAATATAACTTAAAACTTGTTTCTTGATCTAATATCAATTAAACCAGATAAAAGAATTCAAATTTCATAAAAAGTGAAAATATTTACCTTTGGCTAGGGAGTAAGTGCAAATCAATACAAAAGAATGAACTTTAAGTATGAGTTTGAAACTAGCTTTAATTTTGCAATAGCAAGGACGATAGAAACAGAAAAAAAAATTATTATTCAAACAAATTAATTTTGAAAAAACAACAAAAAATAATATCCATAAAACTTATAATAACAAAAATAACACTCTTTGTATTCAAACTTATAATTTTATAATTAAAAAAATAATTGATATATCATTTTTCTTTGAAAACTCATTTAATTGGAATTAAATTACGATAATTTAGATCCGTTCAATATTAAACGTTAAATATTACATATTTAAATTAAACATTCAATGTTATTAGAGTGTTAATTTTATTATTATAAATTTTAAAAATTATTTTTGATAATTTTTTAATTAATTTCTTAGATGGCAAAAGAAGTTATAACCAACTAGATTCTATGCATTAATAACATAGATGATACTCCTCGTATATTTTATTAGCCAAGTGTTTAATAGATATCAATATTGACACTGTAGGTACAAACACGATTGATGCTACTTTAAGACGTTAGAATAATATATTTTTTTGGCGTTAGAATAATATAATTTAAAAAAAGATTAATGTTATTTGCATGTATAATAAAAATAAATTAATAACTAAGACGATGAGTACCTCTAATTTTTATTTGACTTTATATTCATTAGTTAAAAAATATGTGCTTTATACTTAAATTATTTTACTTATTTTAATTTTTTTATTAAATTTTATAATATATTTAAAATAAATACAAAATTAATTTATCTTATACTTCAAAATTATCTTAAAAAAAATACCACTAAAACTTATAATAATAATAATCGCACCCTGTCTTAAATTGAAAGGAGTATAAATTAATATTAAGGTTTGTTATTTTTATTATTATAAATTTTAGGAGTTAATTTTATAATTTTTCCTTAATTTATTTCAATTAATCTTCATTCTATCAAATTTTGACATATTTTAGTCGAATTCTTCATTTTTACATGGAAGTCAATCAACCTCAATGCTAGTCAGCCTATAATTAATTATTAATTTATTGTAAATAAATATATAAATATTGATTAAATGTAATTAAATAGAACGAAGTTTAAAATATATATATATATTGCAGAAATAATATACAAATCATCCCATATATGAAATATGATTTACATTATAATAAGTTCACAGTCTACCATTAGATACATAGTTTTATATTATAATGTTTTTGACTCAATTACAAACTCGAGTATTCAAGTTTCATATTTTATAATATACAATATGTTTGGTGCTTAAGTATAATTATATGGGATTAAATTATAATAAATTTCTATTATCATTGGTTTTTATTGATAATTGTATTATATTATAGAAAGATAAAATTGATGATTGATAAATATTTTTAATAAAATAATTAATATAGTCAGATAAATTTGATAATTGATAAATAGTTTTAATAAAATAATCTATAATTATAATAATACATAATTTATTTTATGTAGTTTTCTTACATATTAAAATAATTTTATTTTTAAAATTTATTAAATCATTATTTATTTTGATTTTTTTAGTTTCATATATTTTAAAAATAATTAAATTATTATTAATTTGAGAATAAATAAAATCAAGACACATTAATTTTAAAATTAAAAATAATAGATTTGGAGTTTGAGTTACGGTTATGTCATGTATGCGAGGGTAATGCAATTATTAAGAAAAAACACACAATTTTAAAATAAAAAATCCGGACATTTTGAGTGTCTAGTATGGTCACGCCTCATAAACTTTACAACTTTACTGCCAACATATTATCATAGAGAAATTATGCAGCTATGTTGCTTTATATTGTAAACAAATACGCCAATAATGTATTTATGGTGAAATACTAGTTCTTAAACTTATTATAATCTAAATACTATATTTTGGGTTGTCTACGAGTAAAACTATATCTTATGATGCAAATTTTCTTTTGAAAATAAATTTATTGGACTAAACTATTTTAAAAAAATTAAGTAGTTGGTAAACGTTGTGCATGTTACAGATGATGTAAAATAGAATATTGATGTCCGCAATAACACAAGAAAAGAAGGTGCGTTTAGCCCACTTTTTATGTCGATATATCTTATCTATAATATGCCGAAATTACCCAAAATTACTTGTTAAGGACCATTTAATTTTTTTATCAATTTTTTTAGACAACGTTGTGCAACTTAAAAGAAGATAACACATACTTATCTTATCATTATTAAAATAAGACTTACCACGACAAGGTAATACTTAAACCTTTCCTTATATAAAGACCATAAAATACTAGAACATGCATGTATTAAGAACGTCGAGGTAAACCATACTAAGACAAGGTAATGTTTTACCACGTTAGTGATAAGCCTTCTCATAAGTAAAAATTGTCAAAATATAGTATGCATTTCTTACGAGTGTTAAGATAAGGCCTAACTAAAACAGGAGAAGGCCTTACCAAACTATTAGTAAACCTTCCCTCAGGTTCGACGTTAGAGAAGATGATGGATGCTTGCCTTACTATTGTAGAGATAAGGCTTATCATGATAAGAAAATGGCTTATTGCTATAGTAAAAATTATTTTCTCAAGTGAAAATTTTCAAATATGGGAAATTTTGCCAAATCAAGCTTCTTTGATAGTATCATTTTGTTAATATACCATAATTTTGATAAAAAAAAATGGAGTCCATTTTTCCCCTACCACTTTGATAATTTTCTCTCTGTAATATAGCTTCACACTATTTTATAATAACTAAATAACTAAGTTTGTGACAAAGTTTAAAAATATTCTCTTTATTAATCTATTAATGTTAGGGAAGAAAAAAAGCTCTTAGCAAGAAAAATTGGCAGCCAATTTTTATTTATTTTACTTTTCCTCCCTTCCTCTGTGAGTATTCCATGTATGAGAGCTAGATTGGTACTTTATTGATATCCAGATCATTACTTTGATACTTTAATGATATCAATATTATTATTTTGATATCTATTCTAATCCATATTATTAAATAGTGTTAATTTAGTACCATCTTCACATATTAATATCCATTTTGTTAAAAATTATAGCAACTCAAAGTTTAAGATTTAGTACTTTTGTAGTACTCATATTATTACTTTGATACATACTTTTATCAATATTATTAAAGAGTTTCGTTTTAGTACCAAAGTTTATTCTTTAGTAACGTTTTGTCACAATGCTACAGTAGCTCCACCTTTTGCAACATAAAGTATTAAAGGGTAGTTTTGGGTTTTGTTGGATCAAATTTTTGTCCACCCTTCATTTTTCTTTACGTCACTAGAAAATTACTTCAGGAGATACGACAGTGTGGGGTGTTGTATCCTCTTCGATGCTCAAGTTAGATTCAGGCAAGAACTATAAGTTCCTAAAGGAGTTTAAAGAGTTTGAGTAGGAGCTATCGCATATCTTTTTCAATTATAAGACCATATTTATAGGAAAAGGGAAAGATAACATTTTTGAAATAAGTCGTATTAATTAATATTTATATTATTTAATAATAATAAAAATATTATACCATTAATACTCCCTATTTAATGAAGATTTACTTGATTGTGTGTTGATGTACTATTTGACTTTTATCTTAATAACGTGGATCAATCAAATGCTGCCACGCGTAGCTAGTTTAATTTCTACCTAATATAAGCCCCCTAGGCTACCTAGGACGTTTGGGCCGCTTTGGAGGAGTAGGTGGTCTAGAATATCTCTTGTGATACTGTGGCTTAGCTACAATTAGCCTTGGGACATCTTGATTCAAACCAGCAACTGGTATTCCAAGGATCTTCATGTCATTGCACTTCTGGTCATAAGCTTTCAAAAGCCTATTTTCAGGTCGTTATTCGAGTCCTAGTAGAAAAGCTATGACATGCCAAACTTTTGGAAAAAAGTCAAATGTGCTAACGCGGTTTTGACTTTCCAATTTAAGCATGATTCTCTAGAAAAAAATTTCCTTATCAGACTCATTAGATCCTTATATGATGGGTGGTTGAGATTTAGCCTACTAGTCTATATAAAGATCTAGCCTCTGTCCAACCAAATCATTCCAAAATCCAAGAAATTGAGCATTGAGAGAAAAAAGATATAGAAACAGCAATTGATTCTACTCCAGTAAGATAAATGAATTAAACTTCAAATTTTCTCCCTTTTTCCTTTCAGTTTGCTTAGAACGTGTATGGACTTTAGGAGTTGGGATGAATAGTATGGACCATTGAAATTTTTTTATTTTTCCTCTACTTTAATTCACTTAGTAGACTAGAAAACTTCATAGAGGGTTTATAACACTTTTTTTTTTTTTTACAAGTGTGGACCAGGAGGTAATTATTCCTTAGGAATTTTTTGTTGACCCCAGGAACACATAACTGGCGAGAGAGCACATACTTAAGCAAAAAATCCTAGCACAGAAGCAGAGTTAGCAAGGCTAACTAGCATGCTGAAAATAATGGAAGTGGGAATGGAACCCAGGTGGAAGAGAGACACAACATTGAGGTCAGAACACTTTTAATTATTACACAACAATAACTGAAAATAGTTGATGTGATTATTCAGTTTGAGTTTCAACGATTTAAGATCTTTCTCACTGTTAAGAGTAACATCTAACAATTGGCTGAAAATCTCCAAAAGACACTTATCCTTTTTTATGGTACTGTACTTAATATCACCAATGATCTTTTTGAACTTAAGATGTTCATACACCAAATCTTCATAGGAGTCTTGCAAGGAGAACCCATCAAACCCATCATCAACATCAACCCAGCTAGTAGAAAGAGTTGAGTTTTCTTCAGCATGAGAAGCCATCAACACGTTAACGTTTGAGAAGTTGATGGTTACATTATCAACTTTAGAAGAAATGAAATCATCACCAAAGATGCTTTCCAAGTAATCCCAAGCTTCTTAAGAGCTTTTGAAGTTTGATAGATGATCTTCATTACCAAAAAGAACAACTTCAATAATAGTGTAGAGTTCAAGATGATTCTTGTCACCTAATCGAAGTTCTTCTTCAATCTAAAGTTCGAAAGGTTTGGGGACACAAGTGCCATCATCTAAGTTTTGAAAGAAAATCTTCCATCCATTTGCAATCAAGGAACAAACCTCATCATCAACTCTTTATGGACAGGCTGAGGGAGATGTTTGAGATCCTAGACTCCATTGGTATTACACTTCCTGGTGATGGTATTGTCCCCAGTCAACCCCTTCTTGGAAGGATCACTATCTTTATAGATCAATTATTTACCAGTCGACTCCCATTCTTGCACTAGTGCAACAGTTCCTTTATATGATTGGGGTGCCTCCTAGGTAGTTGACCCCAAATTCTTGGAATGAACTCTTCTCTTGTTATGTGTTGTGGAAGGAAAGTGGCAGAAAAATGAGCCTTGCTGAGTTTAGATCCTTTTACCATCCACTGTGGTGGATGGAGGCTAGTTTAGCTTTAGACCTTTTGGTAATAGCAAGCTGATCCTTGAATTGCCTAAGTTTAACAAAGGTTGGAGGAATTTCTAGTTCCTTACTACTGGGGCCTATGATGTGGCTTGTCCCGACTTGAGCCCCACACCCACACAATTTATTCCCAATGGTGAGCAGCTCTCATATGCATGACCTATTCATTATAATTTACTTTACATTTTCTCTTATTTGTCTTACTAACTCTATTCTGATTCCTTCTATATGCAGTTCATTGGAAGAAGGCAAAGCTTCATGAAGGCAACAAGAAGACATTCATTAAAGAGTTATTTACTATACCCAAAGCGAACTGTTGTAGTTTAAGGTTGGTGCTTCCTAAGGAGATCTTTCATTTGGAGCTTTATCTCTTATCATCTCTACTCAAGGCTTTTAACAGCAACCCTGGTCCATGTGAGTACTAAAAAATTCTTTAGTTTGGACTCACTTAAAGTTGACTTGACCTTATTTTTCACTATTTTTTTTTTTTTTTGCAATCATCAGGTCCTATCACATGGTAGGCCAGAGGGGTAACTCTACCAACACCTTCCACTTCATAACCAAGAACTTGAAGAAAGGTGGAAGCATTCTCGAGAAGAAGAGAGCTCGTGAGGCATTTACCTCTCGAGCCAAAGTGGCTATAGAATTGGAAGCCTCAAACTCAACTCAAGCTTCTCCACTAGTCGAGGACTTTGTGATGGAGGAGGAGGAGGTTCCACACTAATCCTCCATGCAACACACCCGCTGTAGAGGTTTCGAAAGCCCTCTCAGGATGAATTTGATGAGAACATCCCTAGATGGTTTGAGATGAATCAAAAATTCAAGGCTGTAGTTGTGACTTCACTAGGCTTAAGAAAGAGTAAACCCAGGCCTTACTCTATCTTTTTATAGAGGAGAAGAGAGAACTTGTTAAGGCCTTGAAGGAGGAGACCTTAATTCAATAAGGGTTGTATGACTCCCTTGCCACTAGTGAGGTTAAATGTTTTGAGCTTGAGAGCACGCTGACTCATAAAGACTCCAAGATGATGGATCTTAGAGCTGAGACCAAAGGTTGACTCTAAGCCAGAAACTACTGGTCCAAAGGTTGTGGATGCTTACTTGGATTCTTAGGATTTCATGGCAAATACTGGAGTGGCTTGTGCTCATGGCTTCGAGTCTGCCAAAAGATGATTCAAGATTCTCTACCTAACTGCTAGTTCCTAGACTATACCATAGTAGCAATTGTGTATGGGGAGTTCGATGACAACTTTGACTCTAAGGGGAGTGTTTCTTCTGCTGAGGAGAAGCCCCAAGATCCAACGGGAGCAAAGGATGGGGCTCAGATTCATGACTCAGCTAGGACTCAGAAGATAATGCAGGCGACACCAATCTCCATAGTATTGTCAAAGAAGACTAGTCGTCAACAGTAACTTAGGCTTAGATCTAGGTACTTCTTTACCTTGTTACTTTATTGTACTTTTTGTAGTAGAACTTGGCAAGTATTTTGACTTGGATTTTAGTTTGTATTTGCTCTTGGGAGCATGTCTTTGAATAAAATGTCAGCTTTAACTCTATCCTTTTATTTTACTTCACATTTGCCTTGGTAGATATTTCTTATTGTTTCTTTACTTGTGAATGCAGAACAAAGCTTGTACTTAATAGTTGACTTACAATTTTTTTTTACGTTTCCTTTGGAACTTAGAAATGGGACCAATCCTTAGTACTTTGATAAGATTCTCTTGGCACTCAAGCAACCTTGGGAGGCCTCCATTAACTTCAACATCCTTAGGAAAATACTTAGGAAGATCATCATTTGAACATTGGGAAGCAAGCTTAGTTTAGTTGTCAGAACTTGGACAGTGTTAGCATATTGACCTTTGGAAAAATGGAAGCAGGAACATCTTCCATGGCATTTTTAAAAGAACTGGCCACGGGAATACTTTAACAAAATAATTACCACAAGAGAGCACACCTTCACTTAGTAACCTTGGGATTTTTAGGAATTGACCTGTGTCTTAGAGAAATTCTTTAGCAGTTATAATGGCATGACTAAAGTGATAATGCCTCAACCACTTATGAAAAGTAGAGCACCAGAGTGTGCAGACAAGACATATTGCATTCGATGCAAGATCGAGGATGGGCCAAGATGTGATTGGCAAGCTACTATCTAGGTGGTTGACTAGTTAGCTGAGCTAGTCAACAGAAGCGGGAATTCGTGTTGGAGGCAAAGGCAGCTCAAAAGCGTAAGGGGCTAGCAATGCTCTCGCACGGGGCCTTCAACACGGTGCGCCTGGCCTGCAATCTGATCAAACCAGTAAGGCTAGCTGTGCTCTTTTGCTTATGTGACATTTTTTTTCAGTCGGTTCTATTGAATCGCATCTGTTGCAGCTGTGGTGACAATTTTTGGCTAGCCTAGTGGCCAGTAGTCCTATCTTGTCGACACTATGACGTTCTCCAACTTAACTTTTTTGGACTTCAACTTATTTTTTGACTCTAAATTTTTACTGAGGCCGTCATCTTTGTTAAGACCGTCACTTTTGTTGAGCTATCATTTTTGTTGAAGTCCTAAATCTTTATTAAGTCCCGAATCTTTGTTCTATTTTTATGTGGAACTTTTCTGAGTCCAAAGAATATCACTTCCCAATTTCAAGGATTCTCTAGTTCTTCCAAGTCCCTAGGGTAGATGTTTCCCCAAGTCACTTAGAAAAATTTGAAAATTATTATGTCTCTTCTTCTAATCTGTCCTCCCAGACCCCTTGCTTGACGGGCTTCTTGAGTATGGAAAGTAATTATTGATGTCTGGAGTTCAAATTCTGTAAGAGTGGGTTCTGTCTTTTCTTGGGGAAGAAAATGCAAGCCCCCAGTTTGGTTGGTCTCAAATATCCACTCCATGTTCTTGGGCCTTAAAGTGAGTTCCCAACTTTGCAATATGAGTAATTTCCCATACACAAACTAATGTCGTGATCCTGAGAAAGTCGTCGTAGGTGCTAACTTCTGTATCATTTTCTCACTAGACTTCTCTTATTGAGACATTAATGGATCATTGTCTGGATCCTAGATCATGAGTGTTATGGGTGCCTAAGGGGGTGTGAGCCCCCATTAACCTTACACAACACAAGTGCCATTAAGACAATGACTTGGTTGGGTCGGTTTTGTTGTTCTTGGATAAGACTTGACTATCACTTAGTCCTGGGTTGTTTCCATGTGTGGAGTAACGCTATGTAAGGCCTCAAGTCTCCATCTTAAGGAAATTCTCCATGAGTTGTTTCACAAAAAGTTGTGGTACCTTCCAGCCAGGTGCATGGTTTGACACTATATGCCGAGCGAGCCAAGCATGACTTTATAAAGAGTGCTACTCTTGTGATCCATGCTTAACAAAAATATTTTGTGAGGTTTTCTTGAGAACACAGTTGATTACCACTAGAATCTAACTAAGTCTTTATCTTGGATGAGCTCCTATCAAGTGCCAGTGGGTGTGAGTCCTATATCGTTTCCTAGAAAGGTTCGATCCATAGAGACACTAGTTGATCGTTATTTGGATCCTGGATCATGGGTACCAATTCCAAGTATTTGGCGTGAGTTCCATTAAGACAAATGATTGCATGGGGCAAGATGGTTCCCAACTTCTTAGGTGAGATTGATTTGATAGTCCTGAGTAGGTATTCCTAATGTACCCAAGCATGACAGTAGAGTTATGGTGCCTCAAGTCTTATCCCAGTCTGAATACACGCATTGGTCCAGTGGAAAGTTGTGGTTCCTTCGTGCCCTTATACATGTTTAAGTCTGGTGCATGATCCTAAGGAAGGTGAGACTTCATGCTTGGATGGGTTGGTCACAGTTGCTACTAGTTCTAAGTTGTTAGCCTTGGGTATTCCTAGGGTAAAGGAGGTGTCGCTTCGTTCAAGCCTCAAGTTTGTCCCAAGTCCAAATCCAAACTCTAGGTAGCAAAGCTTCCTAATCATGGCTCTAAATGATCCCAACTATATGATCAGGGGAAGGCCATGGCTCGCTCCCGCGGGGTAGTAATGTGGTAGTGCAGAACAGTAATTGAATGAGTTGCTGAAGCTTATTCTGATTGTAGTACCTAGATCTTAGTTAAGGCCAAAGCTGGCTACTGAGTCTGAGAGAGGGTCAGAGTTCACTCCTATGACATAATATGGCTTATGGATGTTAGTCTAAGATTAGCCAAGTCTATTGGTGACTTGTTGCTTTAGGGTCCAAGGTGGATGTTGTGAGCTCTAGCTAGTGAGCTATGGATTAAATACTGGTTACAAAAATGTAAAGTACAAAGTTTGTTGGTGCCAAAACTAGCTACATAACTCTTATTCATTTCTAGTTATTTTGTTTTGTTAGTGTTGGTGCTGACATGGCTGCTCAGAACCTCACTTAACACGATGTTAAATAAATTAGAAACAAGATAAAGAAAAAGTACACAAGCTGTCAAGATCATGCTTCTTACTTATGTCTGCTCACATCTTCTAGCATTGGCGGATCCCTAGATAGTAATAGTCTCAAGCCATCTTTTGATCTCTAAGGACGATTCCTACTCACATGTTAGTCAAGAACTTCAATGCTAGGAGGTAAATTGGGGATACCGTTGATGTGTTAAAATGTGTACTCGCAAGTGTACGAATCACTCGTAGTAAAGTGACAAGCAACTTCCAAGGTCGGTCTCTCAAGGAATTGCAGTGGTTTTAAATAACTAACTTTTAACTTAAACAGAGTTCTAATGAAAACAAAACACTAATTAAATAGAGTTCTAGTGAAACTAAAACTCTAAGTAACTAGAATCCTAACGCTAATAAAACTGTAAAAAGGTTGTTTGTTTTTGGTAACGAGAACAATAATACGACAATCAAACGAAAACAAAATCGCAATCAAACAATCAATTCAATTAAATCAAATATCAATAGAGGATGTATGGACGTTTAGCTTGGTTGGCCATACTTGCATCAAAAAGGTATGGTGATATAACATTAACGTCCTATAAGAACAAAACTACCGGCTTTCCTTTTAATTACGAAACTCCTTTTGGCGGGGGTAGGTCTCTTTGTTGATTAACTAATTAACTGCCTTTGGCGGGGGTAAATTAAATAGCAATCAAATTATGCGCAAGGAAAACATGCCAATCAAATTAATGCTATGACTAAGTCACTAACTTGAATCTTTGATTAAGTGTTTCGGAATAGAGTTAAGGTGACGTTCCTCTAACTAAATTCTCAGGTTTTTCAATCTAACTACGAACATCAAATGGGCCCATGATTATTCATAATCAAACATTTAAACATGCTCTTAATCAAAAAGTATTTTATTCATAAGTCAAAAAGATACACCATACACAATTCTAGCAAACATGGCAACACAAACTAAACATCCATAATTAAATTAGCCAGACATGTTCATATTATTATTCATAGAAAAATAAAATATGATCATGCACTTTAACAAATAAAGAAGATGAATTAATTCTATAACAACAAGGAAAACCTAAATCTAAATACCGCTTATGGATTGGTTGACGTACTTCTCCGTAAGCTTTATCTTCGATTGTCGTTAGCTTCCTTGAATCCTTAGAATATTGTCTCTCGCTTCGTTATAGTGTGGCAACGCTCTCAAAACTGATTGAATGTCGTGTTTGGGTTGCAAAATTGAGAAGAGGAAGAGTTGTGTATGAATTGGTCAAGTTATTTCGAGTTCTCTCTGTAAAGGGGGTCTAAGGGGGTATTTATAGATGTAAGGGATTCCTGATTGCAATAGGAATAGGCGCGCCGCGGCATGCATTTTCCTCGCCACGGCGCAACACAAAATTTGGAAAATATGCAAAAACCCGAGAGCTCCCCGCCGCGGCATACAATTCCCTCGCCGCGGCGCGCAATGCTTCTATGTTTTCAGGATCAAACCCGAGAGCCTCACGCCGCGGCATGCAATTCTCTCGCCGCGGCGCGCAATGCTTTCCTTCTTTTCACGTCCCCCCTTACATATGTGATGGCACTATGTGTAAGGCTTACATATTCGTCTTGATTAGTCCGTAACTCGTGATCCGAGCGCCGTAGGTGTTCCGTCTTCGCGTGTTTTCATCATTTGAATCATTTGACGCTAAAAACACCTGAAATGCACTAAAATATACCCGTGACTCCGAATGGATAGATTTATGAAAATAATCGAAATAATAGTCATAATAAATCTATATATCAATCAATCAAGCATAATTAATCACGAAATATTAGTGCTTTTCGAGCACTCATCAACCGTCTAGGTAGCATAGAGGAATAGTCGTCCCAAAATGCCATTGTATATTGAAGGGGGAGTCTACTACCACCAAGAAATTGACCATCAATGTTTGAGTGGTGCGACCCTCTTGATTATGACTGGTAACTTGACACTTCCCTTTTAGGTCAGTGGCTTTCTTGTGAACTATAGAGTGGAGTGCTAATAAAGAAGAGAGGATGTTAGAGTTTCATCTGTTTCCAAGCATCTATGAAGAGGATATCCACTGAGCTTCCTAGGTTGATCAACAACTTGTAGATCTTGTTGTTGGTGATTTTGTAAAGTAACATCCAATGCATCATAATGTGGGTGCACTAGCTGCCTAACTTCCTTTTCTGTGAAGATCAATTCTTCACCTGCTAACGTTGGCTCCTTCCTATTTCCTAGGGTTTGTATAATGTTGTAGACCTCTTTGCTTGCTAGGTGCCCTCTGGCATGAGCTTTCCTAGCATTATTAGAGTCTCTACCTATTGGTCCTCCCAGAATTATACGAATCTTATTGAGACTTGAGGGTCCACAGTTCTTTATTCAGTGTTTAGGATCGATAGGGTGATTGTCATCCTTTTCTAGGACAAAATTATTGAGGAAGCCTTTTCTGATCTAATAGTCAATTTTTTCTTAAGTTCCCAACAGTCTTCTATGTGGTGTCTATAATCTTGGTGAAACTTATAGTACAAGTCCTAGTTCTGCTTTGTCGGGATCCCCTTGATTTTCTTGGGGGGCAAAGAATGCCTGAGTCTTTGACCTGCATCAGCACTAGTTCCTTTGAAGTGTTGAGGGGAACATACTTCTTAAAGTCAAACCCCGTTCGCAGGCTCCCTGACTTTTTTGGAATCGCTTCATTTCTAACTCCCTGCTTCACTTTTTTGCCCTCCGAGCTTATAAGCTCTTCTTTGGGCTTCCGCTTCTAAAGGTGGACTCTAATACCATCTATGTGGTGACTAGCCATGTCTTCAACTATTATTGTCGTTGCCACCATCCTGATCATGCCTTGTATGTGAAGCCAAGTAGTTTTGTTGCCAACTTATTCAACAAGGAACACATTTGTAAGCCCCGAAGGAAGGTGTTGACAACATATGAGTCAGGGAAATCTTCTATCTGGATCTTCTCATTATTGAAGCGGTCGAAGAAATCTTTGAGAGACTCACATTCTCTCTAAATCACTCCTTTGAGGGTTCTGTATCAAACTTTGGCCTTCCCTACCAATGTCATAAGGAATGCTTTACAATTGACAGCATCATTGTAAGCATAGATGTTCACCCAACCCCTAAATAGGTCAACGTGGTCTAACAGATTAAAGAACCTATAATAAGCCACAATGGCAGTTGCTTGAATTTTCCCTCGAAAGGGGTTGATAAAACTTCTAAGGTGAATAAGGCTTGATTTAAGTCTGTCAAGTCCTGCTTGTCTCTTTCCATTAAACCTCCACTCCATCTTACTAAGCCTAAACTCCAAGCCCCCCATGGGTGGGGTTGGAGTAGGATGATTGCCCACCATGGACCCTTTGATTTTGTAGGGGCAGAATCAACGGCTTTGTTATTATAGCTTTTCTAACCAAAACATACACAACGTTTTGACTCAAGGAAAATCCTCATGTCTCTACACTCAATGCATTGGCACTATTGGCTAGGTTGTTGGTTGCTCAACCTTTGTCCTAAGGTTGGCTTCTTATTCTTGTTCTTTTTGGTCTTCTTAGGAAGTGACAGATTGTTTGCCAGGACCTCAGCAAGGTCCTCATCCCCTAAGGGAGGATAAGAGTCTTGAGAACTTGATTGAGAGCTCATTTTTGCTAGAAATGGATCGAGCATGGGATTTATGGAGGAAATGGATCAACTATGAGATAAATGTGATGATGAACATGAAGAACATGATGAATGTTCTTGAGTTTTCACTACTTTGATCGATCTAAAATCAAATTTCTTTCCCACAGATGGCACTAGATGTTGGATTAGATTTATGTCCAACCTTCATTTTCTTCCATGTCGACCTGAATGTTACTAGCATATCATATTAGGATGCATGATATCATACAGTGTCGTATCATCTTTGATGCTTAAGTCAGACAAGAAATATAACTCCAGAAAAGTGTTTAGAGAGTTTGAGTAGGAGCTATAGTATATCATTTTTAGTTATGAGACCTTGCTTATAGGGAAATGGGCAAATAACATTTTTGTAAATAAATCGTATAATTAATATTTATATTATTTAATAATAATATAAATATTCTAATATTAATATGTCATATTTAATGAAAATTTATCTGACTGTGTGTTGACTGTATTGTTTAACTTTTTTCCAGTTGACATGGACCAATTATATGTTACCACGCATATTTAATTTAATTTTTACCTAATAATTTTTTAAAAAAATTATCCTTTTTTTCTCTATTATCATCTCATATAATAAAAATAAGAGAATGACACTGATAATATCATAACTTTGACAAAATATACACTATAATCATATATCTTTTTAAATGTATATTTTAATACCAAAACTTTTTGTAAAAGATATATACTTTAATCTTATTTAATAACTCACTTTAAAATATTAACAAATGTAAATCATGACTTTTATGTTTCAATGTTTATGCTATCCTCATTATTTTGAGTTCAAGATCAAACTACTAAATTATATGGTTGGTAACCTAAATCCAAACAAAAAAATATTTTGATTCATTGTGAATGACAAACCAAGTACAATCAAGAATACAAGAATTGCTATTACTTGACGACTTAAACTATCAAATTTTGTTTCAAAATTAGATAGAGTACTCGATCAATCTTTAAATTAATTGCAGTTTTCTTTGTAAATTATAATTTTGCAATCTTTTAAGTCTTTGAAAGAAAAATTATATATAAAAACCAAAGACACAGATCCAATATTGAACAATCCTATTCTTCAATCCCTTGGAAAGAGTTTTAACAAATAATTATTCATTAAAAACTCTCTCAAAAATCCAACATTTAACAAGACTTCCATGATATGTACTATTATCGATGAAATTTTTTTCTTAATATACTACCAAATGATCCTGGGGCTAAATATTTATGGGTGCTTAATACAAACCACTATATTTCCATCTTCCGTTCTTGGTGGAAGTATTCTAACATTTTTCTTTAAGATATCGTTTTGTTTAATTTTGGAATCATTTGATAAATTTGATATCAAAGAGACCATTTGTAGATATTATTTGAGAATAAAATATAGTTTAACTTTCTTAGCAAAAAAATGCAAATTAACTTCTTAGGGGAAAAAAAAAGGGAAAATAACAAAACTAACACCCCCTAAATTTGTAATAACAAAATTAGCACCCCCTGTGTTCAATTAAAATTGAACGACGATAATTTAGACCTGTTCAATATTGAACGTTCAATATTATCCGTTCAATTAGAATTGAATGACGACAATTAGACCCGTTAAATATTGACGTTCAATATTTTACGTTCAAATTGAATATTGAACGTTCAATATTAAACGTTCAATATTAAACGTTTAATTCTAATTGAACACAAGGGGGTGTTAGTTTTGTTACTATAAGTTTTAGGGGTGCTATTTTTGGTAATTCTCAAAAAAAAAAATGCAATTTAACTAAGTTAAGGATTTAACAGAATATTTTTTTTAACAACAATTTTGATATTAAAGTATACATTTAAAAATATATAGAAATAAAATGTATATTTTGATAAAATTATGGTATTATAGTTGTCATTATTCTTAAAAATAGTGTTGGGTAATTTGTTTCCAAAACCAAAACCCAATGGTCAGGTAGTTAAAGGAAATAAATACATATTAGTAATAAAAAAAATTAAACAATCCTAAATTGCCCCTCATTATCAAGATCATGTATACATATGACCTTTTTTGACAAAAAATAAAATTACTTTAATATTGTGATAAAAAGGTACCAAATAAACTTAAGTACTAAAATAATATCCTTTAATAATATGGATAAAAATAAGTACAAAAATAATAATATAGATGCCAATAAGATGACAAACAAAAAAAAGTTGGTAAAAAGGAAAGGTAATTTTGATATTTAGATTATTTCCTTTAAAAATGCTAGGTGAAGTTTTTAATTGTTGACGGCATAAATAAATTGCAAGAAACTTTATTTTTTTTAAGGACTTGGTATAATTAAAAAATAATAATTTTTTTTAATAAGAATAAAGATTAAAATGGACTTTGTATAATTAAAAAAAAGTAAAATAATTTTTTTTAATAAAAATAAAGATTAAAATGGAGGGAGTCAGTACTCTTCGCAACAAATATATAACAGTATTCAAAGCTATGCTACTATGTAGTTGTCCTCATCGATCTATTTTTGTTGTTAGCAATTAAAAAATTTATCATGCAATTTTTTTTTTAAAAATTGTTATTAACAATTAAAAAAATATTTTACGAGTGTATAAATAGTGCAATTACTTAAAAGAATAACTAAAAAATATTAATCATCAGTGCAATTGTACATGGTCCTTGTGATCACTGTGAAGACGTGAGTTTGAACCTATAAATGTATATGTCTATTTGTTAGTTTATAAATGTTACTGTTTTTATATTTTATTATGACACACTCACCCACATATTTAATGTATATGGTTCAAACTAGGAGTATCCAAAAATCGAGCTAAATCGAATAAAATTGAAAAATCGAACCGGACAGTTTAACAAGTGAAACGGTCTGATCCGGTTTTTTATTTTCCAAATTGTTTGACTAATAGTTCGATTCGGTTTTTCAAAATTTCAAACCGAACACCGAATCGAAAATTTAAATTATTTTTAATATACATATATACCAAATCAATTAAAAGTATCAAAAACCATCAGAAATTTTTGAACCCGCGACGCGAACCCTAAGAGAGCGTCGCCTGCCGCCAACCAGGCATCCCGCGTCCTGCGCCCCGCCGTTCAGTTCCTCACGATCGGGAGTCAGCCAACCAGCCCTCATCCCGAGCCCTGCCGTCCAGTCCTACTCTGGCCATGGAAGGAAGTCAATGAACAGGTAATGGGTTAAGGAGTCTTACTCTGTTTCAAATGAGGAGTCTTTCTTATTCATTAACCTTTAAGATGATTTTGAGGATTTCTTATGTTGGGTTTGATTTTGATTTTATAAATTTCACAGTAAAAGATGATTCCCTTTTCTTCATAGAATAGTCGATCCATGCAATCAAGAGTTCAAAGCTTTGGAATATTCATCAATTTTTTTTATAGTTTCACTATGGATTTTTTGGTTTGTTTATCTGCTTATCATGATTGTTGTTTCCCCATAACCTAGACCAGTTCCCTTCAGGATCGAACTGTTTTGTTTTGCTCTATCTTCTGCCTTGGTTGTCATTAGAGTTAAACAATTCTTCTATTGCAGATATTAATAAATTACTTAAGAACATTGAATCATAAATTATAAAGAATAATCTTATGTAGTTGTATGAAATAAAAAATTAAATACTAGCTTTATTTATTAAATCCTTCTTTGAGAGCTCAAATTCCTTTTTCGTCTAATGGTATGGTGGTTTCGTATCTCCATCCCTATTTCAAATCAAAGGTTCGATTCAAACTCAAAGTTCAGTTTGATTTGTGAAGCAAAATCCTTTCTAATGAATTTGTATACGAACAATTGATGAAATGAAGAAACTTCTGTAATCTTGCAAATCATCTTGTTTTTCTTGTATTAGTGACAAATAACTTTCAAGATTCTTAATATCAAATATATCAATAATCATACAAATTACAATTGTAGCTTCTATATGTAGGTGATGATGATCTATATGAGTTTATCAAACCAAGTCAATTTTTAGACTTTACTATGACTGAAGACATTGAACGTGAAATTCATTCTGAAGAAATGGAAAAGACACTTCCAAATTTAAATGAGTCAACTTTAAAAAGGAGAATAGAGAGAAGCAATATTGATTCAGATAATGAAGAATCTGATATGAAGAAGCCAAAAAATTTCAGGTCAGATATATGGAATCATTTTTCATACATGAAACCTTTTGATGTAGAAAATCCTAGAGCTGCATGTCATTATTGTAATAAAGATTATGCTGTTCATCCTATACGGAATGGAACCACTTCAATGATAGATCATTTCAAATATTTATGCAAGAAGATTCCTAAGGAAGTAGATAGAGGGCAAAAAATTTTAAGTTTTCAACCACAAAAAGGAGAGGGTGATATGACAACTTATAAATTAGTTGCTGTATCATTTGATGCAAAACGTGCTAGAGTTGTTTTAGCAAAGATGATTATTATTGATGAATTGTCTTTCAGATTTGTTGAGGGTGAGGGATTTAAAAAATTTATAGCTGAAATTTGTCCTAAGTTTCATGTGTCATCTCGTTAAACAATTTCTAGGGATGTATTCCAACTATATTTAGACAAGAAAAAAAGTTCGAGAAACTATTTTATTAGTGAAAAACAAAGAGTTTGTCTTACTAGTGATTGTTGGACTTCAATTCAAAATGTTTATTATATTTGTCTCACTGCTCATTATGTGGACAAAGATTGGGAATTGCAAAAGAGAATTATAAACTTTTGTCAAGTCGAAAATCATAAAGGTGATACAGTTGGAAGAGTGATAGAACAAAGTTTGTGTGATTGGGGTATATGTAAAGTATTCACCTTAACTCTTGATAATGCTTCCTCAAATGATATTGTTGTGTCATACTTGAAAAGGAAGTTGAAAAATTGGAATGATGGACTTCTTATGAGTGGAGAGTTCTTTCATGTACGATGTTGTGCTCACATTTTGAACTTGGTTGTAAGAGAAGGATTTAAAGATCTTCACAATACTATTTTGAGTATTCGTTGTGCAGTTAGATATGTTAGATCTTCTCCTTTGAGATTACAAAAGTTTAAAGTGTGTTCTGCTAAGGAAAATATTGAGTCTAAAGGAAGTGTAGTCTTAGAAACTCTACGTATCTAATGTTAAAATCTTCTTTAAATTTTCAAAAAGCTTTTGATCGTCTTAAAGAAGAGGAAGAATCAAACTTTACTTCTTATTTTCATGAGGAGCGTTCTAATGTTGGGCCTCCAACAATAGATGATTGAAAAAATGCTAGTATTTTTGTTAAGTTTTTGAAGATTTTTTATGACTCTACATTAGCATTCAGTGTTCTTTGTCTACCACATCAAATTTATATTTTTCAGAATTGCATAACATTCAATCTCAAATAATTACATGGTGTGATTCCAATGATGAGTTATTGAAAAATATGGCTGCTAGCATGAAAATAAAATTTGAGAAGTATTGGGAAAATGTTGATAAGGCCAATAAGATGTTGTATGTTGCATTTGTACTTGATCCAAGGTACAAATTGGAGTATTTGGAGTTTCTATTTAAAGAGATTTATGATTTAGAAATTGCTAAAAAAATAAAAGAATATGTTAAAAATACTTTCATTGACATGTTTAAAGCTTATTATAAGTTAGTGCATGGAGAGGATTGTTAATCTAGTGTGACTCAAGCACAAGATGTAATAGGAATGATTCTCTCATCTGAAGAAGTAAGAAAGATGAAATTTCTTAAACGCTTAGAGGAGAAAAATAGTTTGGAGTTAAAATCTGAGGTTTAGAAATATTTGAACACCCCATGTGAAAATGTCATGTTGGATAAGTTTGATGTTTTGAAATGGTGGAAGACAAATTCTTTTAGGTTTTCTATTGTTTCTCTTATTGCAAGTGATGTATCAGCAATTCAAATTTTAACTGTTGCATCCGAGTCAGTTTTTAGCACAGGAGGGTGTATTTTTAATCCATTAAGGAGTTCTCTTAATCCTAAAATGATGGAAGCATTAGTATGTACTCAAAATTGGTTTCGTTCTCCCACTAAAAATAAGGTTGATGTGGCTTTACAAGAATAACTTTTTAATTAAAATTTTGAGTAAAAAAATTATCTACTCATTCTTTTCTTCACTTCTAAAATTTTTATGAATTTAAAAGAATTTTTACTATAATTTAAAACACTTTTAAAATTTACAAAGGTCCTTAAAAATCATAATTTAATATATTAAGATTATGATTTTTATAGAATTTTAAAGAATTATGAATTCAAAAGATTTTATAAATTTTTAAGGACTTCTATAATGAATAGATGTTTTTTTTTTTTACTTAGAGTTTTAATCAAAAAATAGTAAAAATTTATAAAAATTAATTAGTTTTTAAAATGTTTTAAAATTAATGGATTTTTGAATGGTGCTAAATTTTTAAAGATTTTTATAAAATCATTATTTAATAAACTTAAATTTTTATAAATTTTTGATTTTTTTATAAAAATATAATTGAATATTCTTAAATTTTTTAAGAAATCTTTAAAATTTTTAATTAAATACACTTATATTTTAAAATTTTTAATTAAACATAATTAATTAAAAATTTTAAGGGTTATATTTTTACTATTTGTTTTCTAAAATATTTTTATTTTATTTTTATTTTATTTTACTATTAGTCATTTTTATGAACTTGTGTAAACTTTTTAATACTTTAAAATTAAATTATTCATGGATTAATGTATTATTGTATTTTGTTATAAAATTTGCAAAAATATTTAGCTTTAGATTGTAATTGATTTTTAGATTATTTTTAGTATGTTATTTTTAAGTTTTAACAGATTTGAAGACGACAGACGTGAATTGTGGAGAGAACTCAATATAGCCTTTTTTTCAATGAATGTAATGAATTATGATTTATTTTTTATTTTTTATCGTTATGTTAGAAGAATTATAACTATACATGTTACTTTAAATTTTATTTGAAGAAGTTATACATAAAAAGAGTTTTTTTTTTTTTTTTATTATAGCTCATAATTTTAGAATGTTATGTTTTTTCTTTCAAGTTGATATTTATTTTATTATGATATGTAGTAAATAGTTAAAAAAAATTGCTTTTATATTAAAAAAAATCGTTAACTAAATCAGACCAAATCGTATCAACTCGTTCGATTTTAAAATTTTATTAGTCAATCAGTTCGGTTCGGTTTGGTTATATTTTTTTTTTGCTAAAAATCAGACCGGACTAGATCATGGAAACCCTTAGTTCAAACTCACATTCTCAACATGCTTATGAGAAGCAAATGTTATTGCATTACAAGTCAATTGACGTGTAAATGTTATTTCAAAATAAAACAAAATTATCACCCATATTTTTAAGGAAATAATTTTAAATACTAAAAATTATTCATTTTTTTTTACCAAAATTTTGAGTTATTAGAATTTTTGTCCAAAAAAGGACATCAATAGTAAACTTGAGCACGACAGTGACGCTTTTTAATAATAATATATAGATGAAAATATATACCAAAATAATAATATGAGTATCATTAAGATATTGGACTCTCGAAGAGGTTTCACAACTTAAACCTAAACAAATTTACTACACAATTTATCACTTTTAAACACTTTGTGAGATAATTTAGTTGGTAATGTAGTTGAAATATATACATGAAGTTATGGGATTGAGGTCAGTAAAAAAGTACGTAATAATTATTAAAATTTTTTGACGACAACTTTTAATAATAACTCACTTCAGTATTCTAAATTATAGGTGTTGAACCAAATAAATGAAGAAATGTCGATTTTATATGGTCTCATTCCTAAAGAACCTTTTTATTTGTAAAAAAAAAAAACGTTGTGTTTTGAGTTATTAATGGTGATATTGTACAATCCAGACTAATCAATAGTATGCAAGTTCAAATCTCAATAAATTCGATTGATATTTGTTAAAATTGACTATGTGTAGGGATGCTAATTTATCCCATTGGAACCAAAATTCATAAAGAAATCTCAATTTTGGCATTAAAGGAGAATGCCCGTGAGGATTACTCTCTCTGCCCCTCCTATTCTCCAATCCTTGTTTTCATATAATTTCTTTTAAAATATATTATATATTTGTATAATTGTAGTATTAAATCAAATATATTTTTAATTAAAGATAATATTTTCATCAATAAATTAATATTTTAATTATGAAAATTTAATATTATAATATATGGGAAAAATTATTATAATAATCCTTAAAATAATAAAATAAATTTTAGTTGTAGCTATAATTTGTATTTTGAATTCAAACTTATTAAATTTAATTACATAACAAATAAATATACTTGAAATTTTATGGATACTTAGGTTATTAAAAATTTAATTTATCATAAATTATTTATAAGTTAGGAAACCTAAATTATTTAAATGGGGATGGATATAGCCTCCCAGTCCTTATCCTCGTCCCGTCTAGCCACATTAATACCTCTAACTATGTGCAATTAAAATAGACGAAAATCTAAAAAAAAGTTACCAATCTTGGAACAAAATTAACTAAAATTTATATATATATTTTTTTATAAATCAGTAAATACTAATTAAAATTTTAAAGAGTTTTTAAACTTTGGTAACGTTTTGAAATTTTTTCCACATTAATAGCTCATTTTGGAGAAAATCCCGAATCCATCTTTGCCATGAATGAAAATATCCTGATACTTTCAGCTATTTTTCCATATTAGTTAAAAATAAATGTATTATACGTAAATTATTTTATTTTATTTATTTTAATTTTTTTTTGTTAATTTTTACAATATATGTGAAATAATTTCCAAATTAATTTTTTTATACTTTCAAATTAATTATAAAAATAAAATAATATTTAGAATCCTTATTGAATATGATAATTATTATATGATTAGTGTTCTTATTGAATGTGATACTTATTTCATTATCATATTTTAATGTGCTTATTTAATGTGTTAATAAATCCTAAAGGGTCAACCAATGTATGACTTAAAATATATGAATAATTTTTTCTAAAAAAATATTATGCGTGATTCATACTTTTATATATAGTATAAATTTTCATCAAAATTTTTGTAAAGTGAAGTTACGATATCAATATGATATTTAAAAATATCTTGCATAGTATTCGAATATTTCTCAATATTTTCATGAAAATATCAAATAATGTCAAATTTTCGTGATATTTTCATAAATTGTATAGAAATTTTTTAAAATTTCAATGAAAATTTTGGTAATATTTAAAAAATCGATAATGATATATCGTGAAATAACAATTTAAAACTTTTTAATTTTGTTAAATTAAAGATACATAACTTATTATTTGTATTATGTATAACTCAATATTTATGTAAATTAATCGATTTTAATTTTCTCCAAATTTTTTATATTTACTTTTATAATAATTATTTAATTATAACTTATTAAATTACATTTATGCATATTTAATTATATGAAATTTTCTCTTTTTTTATATCCTCTTTCGTACTATTTTATTTTTTTATTAATGTAATTCTATTTTTAAAATAATTTTATAATATTATTATTTACCTTTTTATTTAATTTCATATAATTTATATAAATATTAAGAATTAAAAATTTTATTTTATTTTCATAAAAAAAATTATAATATATTAACATTATACGCATATTTGAGTCACAAATATAATATTTAAATAAAAAATGAAGTAAATTTAATAGTATCTGTTATTTGTTTTAATAATTTTAAAAAATATGCAAAAATTTTGAAAATAGATACAATTTATATAATTTTGAATTTGTTTTTAAACATTCATTGATATTAATAATATATTAATTATTCTTAATTTTTTTGTAAAATTAAAATCACAATATTTTGTTGATATTGATGTTTTTGTCTATCATCTTTCACAATTTAGAGAAAAAACTTAATTCTTGCCATTGTTAATGCTCATTATTACATTGGATAACAGCCCTCCATCATAAACATGTCATAATCAATTTTAAAATTCTAATTTGATAAATTTGGGCCATCGACAGAAAATACTATTTTTTACACTAGGGTGTATTTAATTAAAAAATTTAATGATATTTTTTAAGCTTTAAAATTTAGTGATATTAATTAGAATTTTTACGACTCTTTAAAATTGTAGTGTAAGATTATTCGATTGTAATTTTATGAAAATCTTTAATAATATATAAAAATTTAAGTATATTCAATAATAATTTTGTAAAAAAATTTAAAAATTTAGTGATATTCAAAAAATCGTCGATTTTAAAAATTTTTAAAACTTTTTAAATTTTTAATAATTTTTTAATTAAAATTTTGAGTAAAGAAATTTTCTACTCATTCTTTTCTTCACCTCTAAAATTTTTATGAATTTAAAAGAATTTTTATTATAATTTAAAACACTTTTAAAATTTACAAAGATCCTTAAAAATCATAATCGAATATATTAAGATTATGATTTTTATAAAATTTTAGAGAATTATGAATTCAAAAGATTTTATGAATTTTTAAGTACTTCTATAATGAATAGATGCCTTTTCTTTCAATTAGAGTTTTAATCAAAAAAAAAAAAAAAAATAGTAAAAATTTATAAAAATTAATTAGTTTTTAAAATGTTTTAAAATTAATGGCTTTTTGAATGGTGCTAAATTTTTAAAGATTTTTATAAAATTATTATTTAATAAACTTAAATTTTTATAAATTTTTAATTTTTTTTATAAAAATATAATTAAATATTCTTAAATTTTTTAAGAAATCTTTAAAATTTTTAATTAAATACACTTATATTTTAAAAAATTTAATTAAATATGATTAATTAAAAATTTTAAGGGTTATATTTTTACTATTTGTTTTCTAAAATATTTTTATTTTATTTTATTTTTCTACACCTAAATTCCTAAAACGTCATCTTGTAAAAACGCGTACTTATTCGGTTCCATTACCAATTCTCTCTCTCTCTTTGTGACTCCAAGTCGGCCACAAACCCTCGTCTCCTCTTTCATCCAAATCTCCAAAGCCACGAACCCACCCACAACCGTAAAATTCCGAAAGGAATAAGCTTCGATTGAAAGAGAAAGAAAGAGTAGAGAAATTTTTTGTGGGTAAAGATAGGATGGATTCAGATCAAGGAAAGTTATTTATTGGTGGGATTTCATGGGAAACAACCGAGGAGAAGCTGGCGGAGTATTTTGGAAACTACGGCGATGTGTTGCAGACTGTAGTTATGAGGGATAAACTCACTGGGAAGCCCAGAGGTTTTGGGTTTGTGGTGTTTTCAGATCCATCGGCACTCGATAGGGTTCTTCAGGACAACCATGTCATTGATGGTAGAACGGTAACAAACGTATTCACTTCTGGTTTTCATACATTTAGTGCTTGTTTTGACTGAACAATTAATGTGTATTTGATCTCTCTCAATTTTCTTTCAGTTTGATTAGTTTATACTTCATTGTGCTTTCGTTATAAATTTGTTTTTTAACTTTTATTTACGATGAACTGTTATTTGGTTTGTTGATTATGGGTTTCCTTTGCTTAAGTTTTTCCCCCTATGAAATTGAGTTCCTGGGATTGCTGGCTGCTCTAGTTATTCTTTTAGATTTTTCTAACTGTACATTACCCAAATTATGACTCTTATATTTTTTCTCAATAAATCTCAACTATTAAATTTATCTACACAAATTTATTAATTTAATTACATCTTGATGTATGGTAGATTTTCCTTGCTTTGTTTTTGTGTTCTATTTTGATGCTTGACCTTGGTTTCGCTCATGTATCATGTGCGTGGTCTGAAGTGTCGTAATAATTTTTTTTTTGCCTCAAACCTTTCTGCCTTATGATGTTTACGGGATTTTCTATTTTTGTTTTTGTGGGAGTTATAGCAGCTTGTGAAAGCTCGCAGTAGTTGTTTCTTGTTTTCTATAGGAATTGTAGTAGTAAGAATTTCATACTCCTAGTTGTGTGATGGTTGTATTGTTTTTTGAATTATCCATTTCCTTTCCTTGATTAACTCTTTCTCCACTTTACCCATTTTTGGGCAACTTTGTATTTTGTTTCTCATTGATTAAAGTTTCAAAGGTTTCATAGTACTATTTATCACGTTTTCAAAAAATGTTGTGAGGCTTGCCTTAGTGCTAATTTTTGTACCTGGTAGCCTTGAGATTAGCGTATTAGGGTTTGAAAAAATCATATGCCTTTTGTTGTTTAGGCTTAAGCTTTTTTTTACACACTAATGATATGCATTGAAGCTATTTAGGTGTATGGCCTCTATTTAGTACTATGAAAAGAAAAATTGATGGGCTAGAATACAAAATTAATACTCCACTTAGACTCTTATATAAAGTCTATTAATATTTTGGCCAAAGCAAGTAAAATTACTGACAAAGTGAAAGTGAAATTGAAAGAATTTAAGTTTTTACAGTGAAACTTCCAAAAATCCAAGTTTTATAGTGGTTATGATAATGATAATTCTTTTGGTAATTAAGAGAATTATTTTTTTGGTGATTATGAGAATTATCCTTTTGGTGTTGATTGGAACGAGAATAATAATAATTCTTGTAATGATAGGAATGAGAACGAAGAATATGATGATGACGAAGATGGGCTTTAATTACAAGAGATATTTTAGTCTAATGTTAGGTTGGTAGATTTTTGATAAATTTTATTAATGTCTTTTCTATGTTCTAGTGGTAGTTGTATTATGTGATGTTATTTTGTGATAATGTCTTCTTTTTTTTTTTTTTTTTGTTTATTTGTAAGTTTTTATTGTTTTTCGTTTTAATTTGCTTAAGCCTCATACTGCATCAAGGTTTATGCCTCTGTTGAAGGTACGCATTGAAGCTAGAACACACCTTTTAAAACATTGCTATTTATAAATGGTTCATGAGCTACATATTTTGTTAATACAGTTTTTAGCATTGGTTATGGAGTTATGACGTTACTTAAAGTTTAGATTTCGATTAATGACAGGTGTCTATACCTTCACAATATTGATGTGGAAAAGTTTTCGTTGGTTGACATGTAACATTTGATACCTTTTTTGTGTGGAGTACTTGATCTGTGCACGTTTATTCTATTTACATGCTCAGGTGTTTGACATGATCTCTGTCTGAATATTTCCTAACATCCTTGTATTTACTAAATATTGTTGAAAAGTTACTTCTATATTAGGTTCCATCCATGCTTCAATCTTCTTCACTCCTTGCAAGCTTAACCATTAATATATATTTCAGGTTGAGGCAAAGAGAGCCTTATCAAGAGAGGAACAACAAAGCTCTGCTAGATCCGGGAATTTTAATTCTAGTAGAAATGGGAATGGTGGAAATATCAGGACCAAGAAAATATTTGTTGGTGGATTGCCCCCAACAATAACTGAAGAAGGTTTTCGTGAGTATTTTGAGGCATATGGTCATGTCAATGACGTGGTAGTCATGTTTGATCAAAATACAAGACGGCCTCGTGGGTTCGGATTTATTTCCTTTGATACTGAAGAAGCAGTTGATAGAGTTTTGCACAAGACATTTCATGATTTAAATGGTAAACAGGTGGAGGTAAAGCGGGCTCTTCCAAAAGATGCCAATCATGGTGGAGGTAGTCGATCCATGGGTGGTGATGCAACTGGTGGTGGTTATCAAGGATACGGGACATCTGGTGGTAACACAAATGCTTATGATGGTCGAATGGATTCCAGCAGGTACATGCAACCTCAGAATGCTGGTGGTTTTCCATCTTATGGTTCTTCTGGTTATAATACACCTGGCTATGGGTATGGTCCTTCGAATAATGGTATTGGTTATGGTGGTTATGGCAGTGCCAATTCTGGCTATGGTGGTCCTGCTGGTGGTGGTTATGTGAACCCCAATGTTCCTAATGCTGGCTATGCAAGTGGTGCACCAGTTGCCCCTAGAAGTTCATGGAATGCTCAAGCTGCCACTGGATATGGTGCCATGGGGTATGGCAATACTACTCCTTGGGATGTTCAAAACAGTGGTGGTGCTGGTGCAGCTAGTGCTGGTCAAACTCCCAATGTACCTTCTGGTTATGGATCTCAGGGTTACGGATATGGTGGGTACAGTGAAAGTGATGGTGTTTATGGAAATTCTACTGGCTATGGCTCTGTTGGAGGGCGTTCTGGAAGTGCACCAAGTAATAATGTTGGAGGTGCAGGTGGGGGAGAACTGCAAGGGAGTGGTGTTGGCTACATGGGAAGTGGCTATGGTGATGGAAATGGAAATGCAGCATGGAGGACAGATTCATCACAAGGATCTGGAAATTATGGGGCATCCCAGGGTAGTGGTCCTGGTGGTCAGGTTGGTTATGGTGGCGGGTATGGCGGTGCTCAGGCCCGACAAGCCCAACCACAGTAATTTATATCATTGTACGTTCTGATGAATGTCCAAACTCAGGTCCTGTCATCAATAGCAGCAGCTGCTGCAGGGATTCACCACTTTTGGGACTGGTTGGATTGCTTGAATTTAGTAGTTTGCACTATCTATTTTCTAGTTGATAATAAGTAGTTTTGAGTATCATAGATGCTCTGTTTATTTAGTATTTTGTTCTGAGTGTTGTTTTATCCTGGTATGCTTATACAGGTCTACTAGCTGATCCTTTATTTTCCTTATTGTTGTAGTGGCTAAGCTAAAGTAGCTTATATAACCTTGTCTATGCTTGCTATACTACTGTTGAGTGTTCTATTTATGGCATCTTATTGGTAATTCATTTTGAGTTTTTAGGCAAGGATTCCATAGTTATGCTATATTTGATGTGTGTAGTCACAATATAGAGATATAGCAAGGGTTTTGACTAGTAGCAATGGAGCTATGGGCTTATCAATTAGGTATACGTAGTGGTAGCAATAGTGGTAGTGGTAGTTGACACTTTTCGATGGCATAATCATTTTCCCCCTGTATTTGCCCTTGTGTTGTACAGGAGGAGACGTGCACAAGTTCAAAGTGAAGTGTGCAGTCATGCCTGAACACGAGCTTCGTGGTGTGATGCATGCTTATTTGGGGGTGTTCAGCATACAATGGAATCAAAGGGTTTGTGTGGTTGAAATTGTTCTTTACCTGTGAGAAAGTTCATTCAACAGCCGAGGCAACACGGTCATTTGCTGATTCATTGCATCCAGGTCAATAGTGTTTTAAATGCCACACAGTTCGGTGTTTGCCAAAATTAATAGACAAACAGCCTTTGGTATGTTGACTATAATAGTTTTGGTTGCCATGGCATTACTAGGTAGTTGATTGTGGCATATAATAAGTTTCATATATCAAGAATGTTGGGAGATCTCTTTTCTTAGAATACTTCCTTTTCATATCATTAATGAGTAGAGTAGCTTCAGTATATTTTGGCATTTGCTTTTGAAAAAATAGGATAAATTGAATCAGAGTAGTTTTGTGGATTTCCTATCATCCCCTTTTTCATTAAACATAAACAGTTATGTCAATAGTAGTTCCTAATATTACTATCATTATAGTAATAGTTTTCCTTTCCCATAGTAAATTTTGATTTTACTGCTTAGTAGGGACGATCTCTTGGTTTCATCAGGACCAGGATAATAGTATATGGGTTTTAATCTTTTGTTTCCCACCATATAATGACTTGATAATTTTGCCCATACATTTTTCTATTTTAGACTAAATAAGTGGGAGTGGGGAGAATTGAACTTTTACCAGTATACTAGAGCACGGCTAGTGTTGCGCATTCAGTTTTCGTTCCCCATCTGTTACTTGAGTTATGTTTGTTTTTTGTTTTCAATTTTGTTTTGGGTGGGGTTAGATGGTGTTCAAATATTTATGTATTTTTTTATGAATAAGCTTGAAGACCCTTTTGTAAGGCTTTTATCCTGAGTTATGGACCCAAATATCCCATTTTGAACTAAAATTACTCATTTTTCATTAATGTCCCCCTTTTTTGGGTTATGGAAAATACATGAATTCCATGAAATGAGTATAGAGTATATATGAAAAGGAAAAAGTACTCTTCCAGTTCTTAAATTTTTAACTTGTATAATTTAGTATCTAAATTTTATTAGTCATGGACAAAAATAGGTTCTTAAACTATTGCATTTTGTGTGTGGATATTTTAGTCCTTAAATTTTACTAAGATTGGACATTTTAGTCCCTAAATTTGGACTAAATTTACAATTTGTTTCATTAAAGTAGAATTTAAGTATATCAGTTAAGAAGTTTAATCAAAATACATTAAGTTTAAGAATTTTGGTGTCATTCCACCCGTATGAAAATAGGTATGAGTGGAAAATATATGTTAAACATGAAAAAATTTAGCAATTAAACTCAAAAGGTAGCTCATTTTATTGTCTATATGGAGAAGAGATTTTGATGCCTTTAGTAGAGTTCAGATCTCTCACTTGTAATCTTAAGAGGATGGGCATAAGATTTTTACATTTTTTTTTCCCTTAGAAATAATGTACTGGTCTTTATATTGTTGTCTTAAATCATAAAGTAACTTCCAAAAATAAAGTGTAAAGTTACCGGAGAAAGTTACCCAAACAAGCTAAGGAAGAACAATACTTTGTTGAAGATTTGCGCAAAATGTATTGTGTCCTTTCTGTTCTCTGTATTGCAACATATTTTAATTTAAATAAACGTTGTCCTTATTTATTTAATTATCACTTCTACAGATGGGATTGGTTGTAATACTTTTGCAAGGTGTCACATTATTAGTTTGATAAATTGTGCCTTGTATCTACATGTTGCATGATAACGTTTAGTTTTTTTTTTTTAATTTCTTTTTGGATTAAATAGGACTTGTATGATTGGTTCAAAACTTGGGACTGAAGAGAAATATCACAATCACAGTAATGGATGAAAGTGGAGGTGTCAAAGAGGCTAGGTCGGCACGACATGGCCCAGTCTGTTAAATTAGCGTGCCGTATTGGCCCGTGGCCCTTATACGGGCCGTGTTGTGCCTTCATTCGTAGCCTATGAGCTTTGACGTGTTGTGTTTGGCCCGTTGGGCTGTGCTTAACTGATTGGCACGGCCTCAGTCACGGCCTGTGACCTTTTCATTTTATTTTTATTATATATTTATTTAATTATTTAGTTGAAAATTATTAATAATGTTTTAAAAAGTTAAAATTGAGTAAAACTCTCAAACTCTCATTTGATAGATTGTTAGAAATTTATTAGATTATGTTCAATTTTATTTAAATGTAAAAAAATTATTTATTTATTGGTATTTTTTTTAAATTAATTTTTAAAATAATAAGCTTCGCTTGCCGTACCGTGCCAGCTTGGTTTAGCCCTTTAAAGGCTGTGTTGTGCTACTTTTTTTTGCTAACGGGCTGTGTGTGCTGTGCTGAATATTTGGTGGGCTGTGCTGGCTAGGTGGGTCAACAGGCCAAGTGTTTAATGGGTTGTGTTGTGCCTGCCTGTTTGACACTCTTAGATGAAGCTATTGATGTTGATGAATTTTTATTATTAATGTTAGAGATATTTTTATTAATGCTTTAATTTTATGAATATATTATTGATGTTAATGAATATTTAAAAAAAATTGTGAAATTTATAATTAATTTTAAGATTTTATATGAATTTTTTAAAAAATACTAAATGATAATATTATTATTAATAATAGATCAATAATAATATTATTAATAATACTAAATTTTCATTTAAACATTTTATGTGCAACTTAATTATGACTAAAGATGTTAATGTATTATAATTAATATAAATTTTGCATTAAGAAAACAATATTAATATTTAATTTTGTAATATTTATATATATTATAATGAGATTAACCAAAAAGTAAATAATACAAGTATAAAATTGTTTTAAAATTAAGAATTACTTAGATTATAAATAAAAAATAATGTGAGAGAAATAGAGTTTAAAAAATCATGTAATTAATTATTCATAAATGAATCAAAATTTAATAAGGTATAATTTATAATTTAATATTTAATTAAATGTAAAAGTTTGTGAAAAAAGTTAAAATTGATTATCTTTATATAAATATTAAATTAATTTATAATATATATAATAAGTTATGTACGTATATTTTTAGTAAGAAAATTTAAACAAAATAATTAGTATTTCGGGATATATTTACATTGATTATTGATATTTTATAACTTTTTTGAAATTTAAGAAAATGACGAACACGTTATAGAAATATCAAAAAAAAAATTGACATTTTTTGTTTTAAAGAAAATATCGTAGAATTTGTTAATATTGTGTAATATATTTTTAAACCTAATATTTATATTGGTATCTTTATTTAACGAAAATCTCGATAAAAATATTATAAAATATTTAAATATTTTCAAAAATTATCAAGCTAATTAATAATTCTTTATATCTTGAAATTTATGGCAAAATATCATCAAATTTGTAAGAAATGTAGAGGATATTGCCGCCGAGTCGAAAGTAAAAATATTATATTATTTGTTTGCATTTACATTTATCATCTCTTGCAATTTTTAACAGGAGCATGTGTGTTACAAAAGCATAGGACACTAATAGTGAGTAAAAGAGAAATTAGAATCAACTATTAATTTAACAATAAAATTTATAAATACGTAAAAAAATGTATATTAAAATATGTTAGATATAAAATAAAATATATTATATTATATAATATTATTGATTTTATTTAACAAGTGCTAAATTAGCAAGTAAGTCCAACTCTTAGATGAGCCATCTACTAGATAATTAAATAACAAATATAATATATTTTCATCTCTTATACATACACCTTATACATATCCACACATAACTTAAAATCAAATCATATATTCATTAATTGACAAAATGCAATACACTTATATTCTTTCAATCTTAACTTCTTTTCTTTAAATTACAGAAAGACCTTAGTGTGTCTTATTTCGTTATTATTTGAACTAATTTAAGGATCAAAGACTATCATACTCTATGGTGATTCGAGATCCTAATGTATGTTCTTTGTTCGCAGGACTAAAAAAAAAAGTGTACTTTCATTCTAATTTTTTTTAAAATGACATCAACAAAATATAATCATAATTTTTTCATATTAACAGGAGCTAATTTGGCTTTTGAAAGCGAAATGACTCGTATAATCATAATTTGTTTTTATATTTAACCATCTAATCCCCTTAGTTTCTTATATGTCATAAGGTAATTTGTTCTTTTATTTATACTATAATAATAATTATTTGAATTTAATTATTTTGAAATCGTAAGGAAAAAGAAAAGGGAAAAGAAAGAGAACCGTAAGCTATATATTTCAAAATAAAAAATTTGACTGATTATTAATTTATATTTAATCAACAATAATTATTTATTTTAGCCATTAGCACTTCTCTACCACTTATTTATTTATTTATAAAAATTGTCATTAATTTATATTTAATGAATAGTAATTATTTATCAAGCTTCGTCACCACTTTTTAAATTTAAAAATAAGCACTTCTACACTTGTAATGGGATGGCAACTGAATGAGGAAGATGGATAGTTGCAGTTGTTAATGCTCGAACAAATCCTATATGAGGTTTTTCTTTTTTTCTTCATTGGGAGGAAAGCGGAAATAAGGCCGACTTTTCTCCATTCATTTAAATTTTTCTCCATTCATTTAAATTAACTATAATATTGTGAGTATCAACAGGTGACTAGCATCTGAAGTTGTCATCAAAAGAATTTGTGTACAATTATAGCTTAATTTTTCACCCCTCGAATTCATGATCTCATATATATAGCCAAATTGCGTTACCAACTGAACTATCTACCGCCAATAATCTATTGTTATATTACTTTGACTTTTACAATAATGGAGATTATATATGTGTATATCATACTACAACAAAAAATTTAAATCAAAGAATTAAACTATGTTTTAACTAGAAACAAGAAGGAAAATAATGCAAGGTAAAAAAGAAAAATGATCCACTTTTATGAATACCAAAACCATGCACACCTCAATAATAAATAAAGAACATGGCTAAATTTGTTTATTTTTGTTGTCTTTCTCCATTATTTGGTTTATTATCATTATTTTCCGGCAAAAATAGAAATATGGCCTATTTTATAACCATAAAAAATATGATGTTGCTTTTTATTTTACCTCGAATAATTGTCTTTAGTCTTGTCATTTTGTCACCAATTTTTTCCTTTTTAGATGAAAATGTTTTTGAAATTCTTTACGAGACCTGAAATACTTCCAAAATTATTACATTATTTTCATAATCTTATTATAATATATTTTTTGTTTTCTATAATAAAAAGAACAATTTTTTCTTTGAAAAACAAAGTTTAAAACACCCTTAATTTTGTTTTTTTTTTAGTAAAAAAAAAGGCTCACTAGAATAGGGCCACAGACACACACCGCCACACCACCAAGGATTATTGCCGGAGGCCTGAGTGGATACGTGTATTGCAGTTTGCGTTAAGAGGCATATGGCCACCAAGGATTAAACCGCACACCTCTCGTCCAAAAAGCAACACATCCTCACTCGTCCGTAACAACAGTGCAAGTTCCACTGAATCACCCTACAGTTGGTCTCTTAATTTTGTTGGTAAGATAATTTCATTAATCTTCTAAAAGCATCGAATATAATATAATTTTAAAATATATAGATGAAGGGAATAATTTATTTATTTATTAATAACTAATTAATTGTAATTTAAAATTATCTATTTTTATTATGAAAATGAAAAATTAAAAAAAAGAAAAATATTGTTCTATACTTACTTAGTATGTTACTTAAAATATTAAAAACTAGAAGTATGAATAATTAAAATTACTATTTACTACTAACTTGGAATGTTATTATATTAATTATTTAAAAAATCTCTTCTTCAACCATAATTTTTAATTTATATATTATAATTTAATTGCTTAAATGTCATAAAAAAAATTCGTTATTTGATTTTTTTTAAAGTGAATAATTCCCTTCTATAAAATGTTAAACTAGAATTTAATAATAAATAATCACAATATATACATATGATTTTAAACGTTTTAACTATCATCAAAACACTTGCAATAAATTTTTTTATGGACACATATGATTTTAAACGTTTTAAAGTAAGAGTTTTAATCTACTACTATTATTTCTTTAAAAAAATTAAGGACAATTAATTAAATTAATTATTTATAAAACTAACAATAATAAAGTGTTTCATGGGTTAGTAATCATTAATGATTTCTGCTTTTCTGGTCAATATTCTTTAAGGTGATGAAATTGATTTTACTTGTAAAAAAGAATAAAAGATTTGCATAACAAACAGTGAAGCTAACTTAAGTCAAATTTTATTTGTAAGCTCTTCATATATGAACTTATATAAAATAAATCATTAAAATTTATTAAAAAATATATATATATATATTCTCTTCATTTGAATTTTTCAAATATGCATTTTATCTTTAGATCAATCCACTTGAGATTGTAACTTATAAAATTATGAAAAGTAAACCTTAAACTATTAATTTTTTTTATTTCCATTTTGCACAATACTAAATAATAAATTTGTTCAAATTATCACTTAATTAAACATTCATGTATATTTTCTGCATGCAAAGTACTTGCTAGTATTAAAAATAAAAAAATAAAAACCACAAGTCAATAGCGGATAAATATTCGGAAAATGCAGCAAAGTTATCCTAATTCTATTTTTCAGTTTGGAAAGGCTGTCCTAATGATCTGTTATTGGTTAAAAATTCCAAAAATTAACTGCCCTCATATCGTGTTCTTCGAATGGAGATGATCTGTACTATTTTAAATGTGTCATTTTGTGTGCTACTAATAATTTGTAAACATGCAAAATATTTAGCAACAAGAGCTCATATTTTTAACTATTTTTATCTACGTGTTTATTGCATATTGATAATACATATAATAACACACCAAAAATATCATAGGAGAATTGGACTCGTGTTCTTCGCTTAAAAACGCTGGCAAGTCCTCTACACCCATACATTTCCCCCACTTTTTTCCTTCTAGTTTTCTTTATTTTTAATTAATTATTATTTTTATTCTTAGCAAAAAAATAATAATTAATTTAATAAATAAAAGATAAAAAATAAAAAATAAAAACACATACACAAATAACCAATACACATGTAGAGAATGATAAACTCTAACCAACGGCCAATCAATAACCATTAATTTGTTATTATCTCATTATGTAGTTGTTAAAAAATTTGCACCCATCTCTTATTAAGAGAAACGTGCACAAACATTCTCTCCTCGCTCTGTTCCATCGGAGGAGAGCCATCATCAACAAAAGCAAATCCCACACTTTTTTACAGAGCCAAAAAAAAAAAAAAAAATCTAAACAAGCCCATTTCAATTCCTCCGGTCGCTACCAAATGGGCCACCACGCCCGTAGGGAGTCTCTTTCTGGGCCATACCCAACCACCGCCCGGGGGCTCGATCATCACGAGCTAGAGATCGACTTGTCGTGGCCCTTTGGTAAGATTGATGGCATTGACCGTGACGACATCCGTGAAACTGCCTACGAGATATTTTTCACGGCATGTCGTTCGTCTCCCGGGTTTGGTGGTCGAACAGCATTGACATTTTACTCTTCCTCTAATAGTTCTTCTAATTCTGTCCATCACAATGATGTTAACAACAATAATGGAGGAGGAGGAGATGGTAGTGGTGGGAATGGGTCCCCTAGGACTAATTATGGGGTGGTGACGACACCAACTAGTAGAGTCAAGAGAGCCTTGGGATTGAAGATGCTTAAGCGTTCTCCTTCTAGGAGGATGGCTTCCAGTGGGGGTGGAGGAGGGTCTAATCCCTCCTCTCCAAACGCGCATTGTGGATCTCCTGCCATGTCGTTCAATACTTTGCCGTTGCCAGCAAGACCTCGGCGGCCTATGACCTCAGCTGAGATCATGAGGCAGCAAATGAAGGTTACCGAACAAAGCGATACCCGATTGAGAAAGACTCTCATGAGGACCCTTGTAGGCCAAGTATGTAACCTTATGTGTGTGTTTGTGTGAGAGAGAGAGAGATATGATATAGTGTTTTAATTTGTTTATCCAAAATGTGTGTGCATGTTTGAACAAAAAAAAAAAAAAAACAATGTGTGTGCATGCGATTATGTGTTATTTGCTTGGATTGACATATCTAATTTATTTTAATATTTCATGGCCTATATAAGGCTATAACCTGCAATAAAACACAAAAAGATGAATCTGATTTAGGATGACAAATAGAAAATAAGAGAAATGCGACACATAAATTTATAATTATTGTTTAATTCATATTACGTGTTAGTGTTATTTAAAAAAAATAAAGTATTTTTTTAATTTTTAAAATAATTTGACACATAACACAATATAAGAGGTATTTGTACAGAATTATGTGCAAACTTTAGCATTTTTCTAAAATTAATGTTTGAAATTTTTGTCCCATTATTTTAGAAACTATTTGTTAAACATTTAAAGTGTTTAAACAAATTTTTTTTTTAAAGGATGAGTCTTTTTGACTTTAATACATATGTAAACCAGTATTTGAGAAGGAAAAAAATGCAAACAAATAAATAATAATAAGTTGCATATGGCTATAAAAGTATCTTTGATTTTGAAATTAGCTTTTATGAAAAGGGAAACGCTAAATGCTTTTACTTGAGACAATCTCAATTTAGATACACATATTAGTTCATGCATTATCAGGCCAACTCAACATGTATTCTTGTAAGTTAGTCAATTATTTTTTGATACATAAGGTTGAGACTAGTTCTAAATTGGAACATAACATTACTATTGTGAAAATGCTATTTATTATTATTATTATTTTTGCCTCTAATTGATTTTCATTGTAGATTTGTATTTGCTTATGTTTAATGAGTATACTTTTCGCACATTGATATAATATTGATGTTTTACATATGAGCAGCTAGGTAGGCGAGCAGAGACAATAATTCTACCATTAGAATTACTACGCCACCTAAAGCCATCAGAATTCAACAACACACATGAGTACCATTTATGGCAAAAACGACAATTAAAAATCCTAGAAGTAGGACTTCTTACACACCCTTCAATCCCAATAGACAAATCAAACACATTTTCTATGCGTCTTAGAGAAATCATTAGATCCTGTGAAACAAAACCAATTGACACTGGGAAAAACTCTGACACTATGAGAACCCTTTGTAACTCGGTGGTTTCCTTATCATGGCGAAGCCAAAATGGTACTGCTACACCTGCAGACATCTGTCATTGGGCTGACGGTTATCCAATCAACATTCATCTCTATGTTTCTCTTCTCCAATCGATTTTCGACATTCGAGACGAAACATTAGTACTTGATGAAGTTGATGAGCTACTTGAGTTGATGAAAAAGACTTGGTCTACTTTGGGAATTAATAGAGCTATTCATAATGTGTGCTTCACTTGGGTTTTGTTTTCTCAATATGTTGCTACTGCTATGATTGAACCTGACCTTCTTTGTGCTGCTCATGCTATGTTAGCTGAAGTGGCTAATGATGCTAAAAAGAGTGACAAAGAGGTTATTTATTATAAGATTTTGTCTACAGTTTTGAACTCTATGCTAGGTTGGGCTGAGAAAAGGTTACTAAACTATCATGAGTATTTTCTTAGAGGAACTGTCAGTCAAATTGAGAATCTTCTTCCTTTGGCTTTATCTGCTTCTAAGATTTTGGGTGAAGATGTTACAATCACTGAAGGGTCAGGATTACAAAGAGGTGATACTAGGGTGGTTGATTCATCTGATGATCGTGTTGACTACTACGTCAGAACTTCAATAAAAAATGCTTTTGCTAAGGTTTGTGCTTAACTTCTTCTTTAATTTATTTTTTTTCCATTTACAAATACATCCTCCCTTAAACAAATTTTTTTGAAACAATGAATTTTTTCTAGGTCATTAGAAGATATAATAATATAACAAGAGTGTCTTATTGTTTGGGCACAAATTGTTCTGTTCTGAGCAACTTGAATGTTCGTGACAATTTTGACTGTAAGCAATGAAAACAAAAGTGTAGGGTTAAAATTGTCCATACATGAAGTTTGCTATGGATATTGCAATTTGTGCTTTTTGCCAATAGGCCTATCTTATTACCATAACCCAGTGAATATAAATGCCTATTTTTAAAATTGGATTTTTTTTACAGTTTCAAAGAATCTCACCATTATTATGTTTTGAAATTAACGTTGACACAGTCAGGCATACACACAGTTTACACACTCACACGACCATGCATACATACAAACTTGTCAGGTTTGGAACTTGCACAAAGGGAGCAAATGTCATTATACTACAAAACAAAATTAATAACATTATTAATACATTTTTGAATGTTGTACATTTTGTTTATGCTTCTTGTTTGTGTTCAATATTAATAGGTAGTTGAGAATGACAGTTTCAAAGAGGTAAATGAGGATATAACAGAAGCTCTGCTTCAATTAGCCAAAGAGACAGAGGATTTGGCCATGAAAGAGAGGGATATATATAGCCCAATACTAAAGAGATGGCACACAACAGCAGCTGGTGTAGCAGCTGTGACATTACACAATTGCTATGGGACTGTACTGAGGCAATACTTGTCTGGGGTTGAAACTCTTGCAAGTGAGACGGTGGGAGTTTTGCAAAGGGCTGGAAAGCTTGAAAAGGTACTTGTTCAAGTGGTGGTTGAGGACTCTGTTGATTGTGAAGATGGAGGCAAATCAATAGTTAGAGAGATGGTTCCTTATGAGGTGGACTCTGTCATACTCAACCTCTTAAAAAAATGGATTGATGAAAGATTGAAGCAAGGGAAACAAATTGTCTTAAGAGCAAAAGAAACTGAAGTAAGTCTAATTTGTATTAACATTATGGGAAAAGACAAAAAAAGAACAATATGAGTGTTGGATATGTTTGCTTGTGTATCTTCTTTCAAATGTTTTTTTTTTTTTTAAATATATATATATATAATCTGTGCTTCTTAATGGATGCAGTACAATATGTGCTTTTAAGCCCTGAAAGTACTTATGATAATTTATTTTTTGGTTAAATCAGAAGCACTTTTTTACTGTCAGAATCATTTTTATTGAGTTTCAAAAGCATAATAAAAAAAATCCATAGAGTTTTCCCCCTTTGGGTTTAGTAAGCTACAAAAAAATTTTATTGATGAATTAATTGTGATGTAGACGTGGAATCCAAAGTCTAAATCAGAGCCGTATGCACAATCAGCTGTGGAGATAATGAAACAGGCTAAGGAAGCTGTGGATGACTTCTTTCAAATTCCTATTGGAATTACTGAAGATTTAGTTCAAGATTTAGCTGATGGCTTAGAGATGCTCTTTCAAGATTATACTACCTTTGTTTCATCAGCTGGTAAGATAAACAAACTTATTTCCCAATCTTAAATATATATTGAAGAATATTTGACCTTTTCCACATTTTTAAGTGAATTACTTAGGTAGACATATTGAAGAAATTTTCAGTTTTTTTATTTTTTTATTTTTTGAATTTTAGTTTACATAAACCAGTGTGCTTTGTAATATTCTATTTTGTTTTCAAGATTATCAAAAAATAGTTTCAAACCTTTTGGTTTTTTCAAAGGTAAAGAAAAGTATGTTTTGACAACATGTAGTTATGTTTTCATTTTTATTTTGTTTTATTTAATAATATTTTAAAATATCAAATTAAGGTCTATGAAAAATTCTCAAAGCAAATGAATAAAGGTTAGATATTGAGATGATAATACAATACTTTTAATTGAAAAAGAAAGAAAAGGAAACAGATAATCAAAATATATTAACAAACTGTTTTGATTTTAATTTTTGAAAATAGGAATTACTAAATAATTTTATTTTCTTGATCCTAAAACAAAAATTAACTTTTAAACTAGAAAAACAAAACCATCAAGTTAATTATATATTTAAGCATTCAATGAATAAGGACCGAGAAAATAAGCTTTGTATTAGTGATACATAGTATATAATGCTATTGTTTGATCATTACCATTTCATTCTCAGGTTCAAAACAGAGTTATATACCCACACTTCCTCCACTAACGAGATGCAATAGAGACTCAAAGTTTGTCAAATTATGGAAAAAAGCTAGTCATTGTGGTGTAAGCTTAGAAGAATTACATCAAAGTGGATTAAATAGTAATCATTCACGTCCATCAACTAGCCGTGGAACTCAACGTCTCTATATTCGTCTCAACACCTTACACTATCTTCTTTCTAAAATTCAATCCCTTGACAAAGCACTATCTATCTCCCCTCGAAACGCTCCTACATCTAGAAAATGTTTCAACAATAACAACCACAAGTCACATAACACTTCCGGTGCTTACTTCGAACTTGTTAACTCATGCATCCAAGCAGCTTGTCAACATGTCTCAGAAGTAGCAGCATACCGTTTGATCTTTCTTGACTCAAGTTCTGTATTCTATGATAGCCTTTATAATGGCGACGTGATCAATGCTCGAATATGGCCTGCATTGAGAACTTTAAAGCAAAATCTTACTCTCTTAAGTGCTATATTAACAGATAGAGCACAAGCCTTGGCTATCAAACAAGTTATGAAGGCTTCTTTTGAGGCATTTCTTATGGTATTGCTTGCTGGAGGAAGCTATAGAGTGTTTTATAGGCCTGACCATGAAATGATTGAAGAAGACTTTGAAAGTCTAAAGAAGGTGTTTTGTACTTGTGGGGAAGGATTGATTTATGAAGATTTAGTGGATAGAGAAGCTGAGACAGTGGAAGGGGTTATAGGTTTGATGGGTCAAACGACCGAGCAATTGATGGAAGATTTTAGTATTGTGACATGTGAAGCAAGTGGGATAGGACTTATGGGTTCAGGGCAAAAATTGCCAATGCCACCAACTACAGGAAGGTGGACTAGATCAGACCCAAATACAATTTTGAGGGTCTTGTGTCACAGGAATGATAGAACAGCAAATCTGTTTTTGAAAAGGTCATTCCAATTAGCAAAGAGGAGATAAAGAAGAAACATAAGTTTACTTTTCTTGCATGCTTGAAATTGGGAGATTGTATATGTTTGTATTTGCTACTTACTGTCAACCTTGTAATTAATTTTGACAGAAGTATGAAGCGTAATTTGTACACAATTTTATTGAATTTAAAGCCAAACGTATTATTCATCCACCTTCCAGAAACAACATGATATTTTTTAGACATGCTCACTTTATAATTACTTGTATAAGGATAAAATAAAGGTGGGTATATGAAGGAAAAAATCATGTTATGGATAGATAGAAAGTGGGCGTATAATGTAATTTTTATTTTTTTCTAACAAAAATAATTATTTATAAAAAACGTATTTATTATTGAGATATTTTAGTATTTATTGATTAAAAAAAAGGAGAACGACCGAAGCACTTTTATATATAGATATAGAATATTGGAAGTATGGACAGATACCAGTAAATCTCTTAATTATATCAATTGATATTGAAATTCTTTAATGTGGTAAATATTGATTAAATTTATGTTTTAAGCTTGAATTTTTTTTTTTTATATATATAAAGTAAAATAAACACTCCATTTATCACACTAAATTACTAAAATTTAGTTCGATACAAATAATTTGATAAGATATAAGATTAATTATATAATTTTTTAATTTTACATTAATTTCATATATTTATTTGTTACACCTAAACCCAATATACACTTACTTAGATACTAGCATTCAGTGTGCGCATTCTACGTGTATACTTTTGCATGCAATGTCACATATCATTTACAGTAGATAAAAAAATGAAAAATTCTTAAAAATAATAAAAGTTATAAAAGATAAGTAAATTAAAATTAAAAATAATATATATAAAAAATTTATAAAAATACAAAAGTGTCAAAGAGAGAAAATAAAAGAAGTAATTTTCATTATTATTAATGATCTTATTTATAAAAGTAATAAGATATAATATAAATTTTGAATTTAAGATAAAATAAAGATCAAATATCTAATTAAATACAAATTTATAATGTAATAGATATAAACCTTTATTTTAAATAAATCTAACTACAAGAGATATATATAATATTATATTTAAGATTTAACATCTAAATTATAACATTTTTTTTTAAATGTTAAATGCGTTAGAGAATATATCTTGTTGGAAAATATTGTGAATTTAAATAAAAAGGATGAGAAAAAGTGCAAAAAATGTACTCTCCCAAAAGTTTGTTCTACATTACTTTTTTACATATTTAAGGAGGTGTATATAAGTAAATAAATTTACAATTGAAATTGGGCCTTAAGAGGCACCCACTTTTATAAAAGGGGAGAAGAATAAAGCAATTGTGAGTTCACCCTTGTGCCGTTGGTCCTGCTGGCGAAGCAAGAGTGGGTGAGGTAGGACTTTATTTTTTGAAAAAAAATTATTTATTAAAATTACTTTTTCTAACAATTAAAAATTTCATTCTTATCTAAAACGAGTCACCACGATCTCAAATTGTGATCATTATTTTTTTTTTTATTTCTATCCTCCTAGACTAAGTCTTATGGAACCACTACTAACCTTTTTTTTATGTTACTATTTGCACATTTTGGGTAGAGTCGCGAAACACCTTACAGAGAGCGACCTAGCTCGTTACTCAACCCAAGCAGTATATCATAGTATATTTCAATATATCAATAATTTCGTTTAATTTTTACCTATTTGCAGCAACATATCTCTTTTTAAAAATATTGCTAGAAAAATTCAATGGGATAAAAAAACTAGCAAATAAAAAAAAAGAATACATTATTCTCATGCAATACGCTTAGTTGTTTCATTAAAACCTTTCTAGAAAAACCTAGTGGGACAAAATTATAGAAAAAAAAAAAAAAGAATACAATGCATATATAGATGTGATTTCTTTGATGATAACAATTGTTCAACATAAGATGTCATTTTAATTGTCACATTTTAATATCAATGTGACAATTTTTAAAATATTGAAGTAAATATAGTAACTCATAACGAGTAGGCCTACTTGATCGTTACTTGACTTTATATATAGTATAATTTTTCCTTATTTCATAGCTATAAGTCAAATGTATTTAATTCAATAACATCTTACATTTAAATACTAACTTGAACATATTGTTCTACGAAGTAACTTTATTTTGTCACTAATGTAAGTTATAATTAAAAAAAATTAATAATAAATTTATGAGCTAAAATAAACCAAAAATATATCATGTTTACAAAATAAGGTTGACAATATTATTTTCATAATAAATAATTTTTTAGAAGTAGGAGAGTTACTATAAACTTTTGTTAAATATAATAAGTTTTATTTGCCTTAGGAATATATAATGCTTATAACTATTGAATAGTAAAATATTTAGACTTTGGTTCATAATTATTTAATTTTCTATCTTCGAACAAACCAATTTTTATTCTTCATGACTTAATTTTGGTCAAAAGAAATATTTAAGCTTTTAGCCATTAAAATTTATTTTATATTTGCAATATAAATTAATTTTTTTTTTTTAAATATTGACTTCAAGTCATATATTTGTGGCATTATAAATTTAGAACAAAATATGCATTATTTATGTAATTTTTATAATAATATTGATCTTTTTGAAAGAAAAAAAATAAGTTTAAACTTCTATATGAGTCTTATAGTCTCGAATATCATTATCGCCAAATATATTCAAAATATTAAAAAAAAAAAATCAACTTTCAAAAATTTAAGCACAATTATATATGATATAATTTATCATACTTTAGCTCTTCAAAATATTTTATTAGGTTATAGATAAAAATGTGTTAACTCAAATAATAATGAGTATTATTGTATTATTTTTTAGACACAAAAATGTTCACCATTTTAATTGATAGACAATAGTTACAAGCTCATTATATATTTATTCATCCATAAAGTTATGAATAATCATTATCCATCAAGATCAAAATGAGAATATATACTGAATAATGTTAACAAAATATTGGATCTTAATTTACATTTTTTATTTTGCTTCTTTGAAAGCTCATAATTTATTATAAAATTGGAGTTCAAATGTATCATGACGTAACAACTCTAAAATATGTTTTATTTGCCTATATAAGCTTTCGATTTTAATAATATAATAAAGATTGTAATTACTATACTGCCAATATGAACACAATAGCTTAAATCATACATATGATTATCAGATAACATTCATTTCTATAAATTATATGATCAAAATGTCTTTACATCTATAGTCATATATAAGGCATGTACTATTTATATAGAGATTATTACATTGCTACTTCAATAATAAATTTTACTTATAAAATAACTTATATAAAATTATATGATGTTAACTTTGCTTTTAATGTTGCTACTTAACAGTATATATGAGGCATTAAATATGCTTTATCATATATTTTTGTTAGTAACGTAGTTTGTTGGCTCTTAATAAATAATATATATACAATTTTGAAATATTGATCTTCATACACTTTCAAGAAAATAGTCTAATTTTTTTTTTCTTATATATGTAAATTTTGAAAAATATTTTATCATAATAATAACAATGATATAGAAACATAATTAGTATATACCAAGAGTGCTCTAAAAAAATATAGAGCAATACCTCCTTAAAGTCACGCAACTTCTCAAAAAGGATTAATTGCACTAAGATTTTTATGAACTAATATTTTAGACATAACTTCTTATATTTTACTTTTTATACTACCACACAATTAATGATAAAGAATTAGTCCCCTTAAAATTTGAATTTTAATTGTTCCAAAAAGAATATAAAACATGAATTAATTATATTAATTATTTATTGAGTCATAGTCAAATATAATTTGATAATTTAAATTTAATAATTAATTCAAAAATAATATTAAACAAAGATAATTATTCTTCACAACTTAATTATGAAACATACTCAATTTTTAATCGGTATGCATATATATATATATATTGATTATTATCCACGTATATTCAAATATCAATAATTAATATGCTAATAATTAATTGAATATTAGCTCTTAGAGATCGATATAAATTAGTTGATCTGCAAATTAAGTGTAACATTATGATTGAAACGTATTTATGAACTTCAATCAAAATATAATTAGACTTAAAATGCCATAATGTCAAACTTAAAAACCACTACATATATATAGTTTTTCCAAGAAAGCAAAGATTAATAATAATGACAATATACATTCTACTTACTCAAATACTGTTTCAAAACTAAAATTTAGAGTTCTTGAAAATTAATCTCTATACTCTTTTGTTCAATATACATACATACATGATTTCTACTACTTTTAATAAATAATTTTTGCATAAGATCTTCTAACTTTAAAAGACTAAATAATCTATCTCTACCATATCAAATGCAGTTGTGATCATTATCCAAACGATCCGTATAGAGTTGGGAACTTCAAAATGAGTATCAGGACATTTTATAAGATGGATTAATAGCAATTGATATTTGCCAATATTTTAGTTTGTGTAGCCATACAAGAGTTTGTTATTGTGCACGGAGTACCAATTTCATGGCTCATCATCTAGATGTTTTCTCGGTAAGACTTCTCAAATATTTTCTCTTTTAATCTTAGTATTTATATTTAATCTGGCAGACATTTGTTGCGGATTTTTATTTTTTTTTTAATCCTGCTACCTAATTAAATAAAGAATTCAGATATTGTGTTACAAATTATATATTCTCAACTCATCTCTCACTCATAATGTGATGTGTATATTTCTTTTAAAAAAAATTTAAATTTGTAATAAAATTTCTATTAATACCATTACTATATGTTATGTCCAAAATTATTAATCCCCCTTTATCCTCTTAGTGACATGTATATTTAAAAAAAAAAAAAATTAAATCTTCAACAAAACTTTTATTAACATTGTTGCTTTTATTATATATATATATATATATATATAAGCGACTTACCAATAGCGATAAGTGAGCGACATGTTTAACAACAATTAACTAACATTTTTCTTCAAATGCATGAATAAGTAATATCATAATTATCTTTCATTTGTAAAAATAAATAAATTATTTATATGTAAATAATTCACTGAAACCTTTTTGCATGAACTTTTACCAAAACTTTTTCAATATTTTTATAATAATTCAATTGGTTTTTTTTTTTTTTTTGAATTTTACTGGCATAATGACTTATAATTTTATATTTGTTTATAAAAAATATCTAAATTATTTTGTTATAAGTTCTTAACTTAATTATAAAAATAGGTCCATATTATTTTTTTCTACGTCATGGATCTTTTGTCTATAATTTCTACTAATGCAATTATTTCTTTCATTTTTTTTTAATTTGTTTAAAAGTTTGATATAATTCAATACTAATATTAGTATATTATATTCAAAACTATTTATAAAAATTAAATTAATGGAAATTACTATTCATATTTTTATTTAAAAATAATTTTATTAATTTATAAATAATATTTATTTATACTATGTTACAAAAATAAAATATTTTTGTAGCATTGTCAATATTAAAACATAGCTGATTTTATTTGTCACATATATATATATATATATATATATATATATATATATATATATTATTTATTTTTTTTTCTATCTCATTGATCTTTTGTCTATAATTTATACTAACACAATTATTTCTTTAATTTATTGAAAAAGTTCAATATCATATTAATATTTCATGAAAAAATATTAATGTAATTCATATTAGTATTAGAATATTATATTAAAAAATATTTATGAAAATGAAATTAATAAAAGTTACTATTCATATTTTTATTTAAAATTAATTTTATTAATTTATAAAGAATATTTATTTATATTATATTATAAAAATAAAACATTTTTATAGTACTGTTAATATTAAAATATAGCCAATTTTATTTATAACTATTATTTTTTTTCCTGTATCATATGTTTTTTTGTCTATAATTATATTAATGCAGCAAAATAATAGTCACACTCTTTTTTATAAAAAAAAAAATGATAAAATATAAAATAAATATAATTTAGAATTTTTTCCTATTTTTTTTAAAAGGAAATATATTTTTAATTTTTAAAATAATGCTATTAACATAAATTTTATTGAAAATTTAAATATTTTTAAAATAAATACACATGCCATAGGGATCAAGGGACAAGAGATAACATATACTTTAAGATAAAATATATTATTAACGGTTTTAGTTCTATTGAATATTTAATTTTTAAAAAAAATTACAAACGTTTTTTTGTGATAGGAGATGGAGAATAAATAAATGGAGTTTTTTTTTTTTTTAATGCAAATACCTTCTATGCCCTCACAACCCTTTACAAAAACCCTCATTTGTCTTCCACTCTCACGAAAGGTTCAAACCCTAGTTCTATCCATCACAAAACGTCGGCTCACCGCTCGTTGTTATGGGTAAGCCTGATTGCGAGAGTGCCTCAAAAAAGAAAATGATTGAGTGCTATATTCAGACTCTTGCTAAAGTTGGAATGTAATATTGCTTTAAAAACCGATTTTTATTTGGGTTTCTGGGTTTTTTTTTTTAATATTATTATTTTCTCCTGGTTGTCATATTTAGTATATGTTTTGCTTGAGGGTATGCGTCTTTAGTCTTCAACCTTCAATCATTCTTTGTCGTTTCTGATTTGTTTTTCTGTGGACACTTTTTCTCATTGACCTCTTATTCATTGGCAAGGCTGGCATTTTATTTCTCTTTCCTGATTCTTACGTTGATCTTGAATACAAAGCTTATGGAGGTAAATATTGTATGTTTGAAATGTTCTACCCATGTCTCTTGAAGGGAATATTTTTACCATAATATGTGCAATTTCCTTGAAGTCTGCTCTTGCATATGAGTTAATTCGTGCTTTTTTTATCGTTGTTGTTTCATAAAGTTCATTACCTTTTCCTCAAATGTTTTTAAATTTGTTTTCTTGTTCCTGATCCGTTACTAGCCTAGAGCATTCTTGATTTTAATTTTCTTGCACATTTTGTTGTGGAATGTTGGACAAGTATGGTGAAAACTTATTTGTTTTGGATGTGGGTGAAGTGAATACATTGATATATGGTCGCACAAGAAGTTCACTAAGAGTAAACTACAATGGATGCTGTAGTTCTGCTAGTTTATTTGTTTAGAAGAATGTATTCTTCTTGATGGTTTATGTGGCACATTATCATGAATGATGATTCATTTCTAGTCCATCTTGGCAAAGCTAAGAGTCTCAAAGGGCATTTTTTTGCTTTGGATGCTAATGGACTTAAATTAAATGTCTCTCTAAACTGCTCTGTGCTTTGAGTGTTGATAGAGCTACAGATCAGTAGAGATGAAACACTATATTAAACCTTGTCAAAGTACATTGATATATGCGTGCACCTGCAATTCACTAAAAGTGAACTACTATGGAAACTGTAGTTAAAATGTTTTCATTATGACGATTTATATGTGGCACATTGACATGAATTGTGATCCATTTCTTGACCATCTTGGCAAAGCTAAGAGTCTCAAAGGGGCACAGTGTTTGGGTTTGATTGCTAATGGACTTGTATCAAATGTCTCTCTAAACTGCTCTGTGCTTTGAGTATCAGTAGAGCTACGGATCAGTAGAGATGAAACATTATATTAAACTTTGTGAAAGTACATTGATATATGCGTGGCCATTCACATGCAGTTAACGAAGAGTGAGCTACAATGGAAAAAAAGCTCTTCCCCTCCTAGAAATATTATAAGTTAATTATTAAGTAAGCATTTGTACTCCTAGAAATACATTAAAAAAGAAAAAAATTCATAAATTATTTTTTCACATAATCTCCATTCATTGGCAATTTTTCAGTCTAGTTGTGTTTCAAAAAAATTTCACCTTTGTTGTCATATTCTAAATATATATGTATATATTTTTAATAACTATAATGCTTAAACAATATTATGAAATACTTTGCATATATGTTTTTTATATAGCAAGAAACTTTGATTTTTAAGTGAAAGAAAGTTAAACAGGTTGGTCATATATTTATATTGAATTGTTTAATATATGATCAATTTTTATTATATTTTGAATATATGTATTTTCTGACTTATATTTTATTGATGTTAAATATATTTTGTATATATTTTGATTTTGAATATATTTGTAAAAAAAAGAATTATATAAAAAATAAAACTTAAAAATACGTTTTGAAACTTAGACTAAAAAATATATATATATAAAAATTGAGCATATATGATTGATTTAATGGAGTATAGAAATAAAAGCATGAAAAAAAATTGGATTATAAGACTAAACGAAGATTGGTAAATAACAATGTTTTGTCTCTCTCTTACATAGAGAAATAGATACAAGAACCGAGTTTGAGATTCAGTTTTAAGATTCCATACAATCCATGTAAGAGACGTACCACTATTACTTGAGATTCAGTTTCAAGTCTTTCTTGAGCAAAGCAACCTTGATGGCAAACTAACTTTTCACTACTCTAAACCAATTCTCTAAATCTGCTTACCACACTAAACCCACCCACTTTCCTCTCTAGAACTCAATTCTTTCAAGTCCAACTTGTCACTACTATTGAGAATTTTATCTCCATTGCCATTATGCAGGAGACGAAGTTGAGGAAAAGAGCTATAAAAAAAAAAGTAACTAAATGTTACGTGATAAGGTGTTATTTGTGTATATAAAAATGTTTAAAATCTTCAAAAGTTTAAGTAAATTATTTGAAAGTCATTAATATTTTGAATGCCTTATTACTGTGAAATTTTTTTAAAAATAGTAATAGAATAATAGTGTTACAAAGTTTTAATTTAATATAGTTAAACTTTTATATATTCTTAACAAAGTTATGGGACAAATTTTACCCAAAACTCATAATAATTGTATGTTATGTCAAAATTGCCATCCATTTTTAAGTTTTTATTTATAAGACTTAATTAATTCATTAGTTTCAAATTTTCATCAAATTTAGAAATATGTTTTTAAATTTTTAAATTTTATAATTTTGTCCTATTTTTTTCTTAAAAAAATTATACATAAGTTTTAGTTTAGCTAATAAAATACATATTTATGAATTAAAGTATTAGGATTTATATGTAAAATTTAAAAAATTTGGGGATTAAATTATTGTTTTAAAAATTTATAGATTTTATGTGTGAAAGTTTAGAAATTTAGGGACTAAATTGTTGTTTTAAAAGTTTAAAATCTTATGCGTGAAATTTGACCAAAATTTGATGCCTATAAAATATATAATTTTTTTTTAAAAATAACAAATAATACTTTTAAAAATTTTGAAATCATTTTTAGAGAAAGTGAGTTCAATTTTTTAAAATTTATCCATAAATTTTAGCTTGGCTAATAAAATATGTATTTATGAATTAAAATTTTAAAATTTATATGTAAAATTTTAAGACTAAATTGTATGATTTAAAAATTTAATAATTAAAAAGTTGAGCGTAAAAATGTATTTTTTAGAAGTTTGGAAACGTATGTGTGAATTTAATTAAAGTTTAAAAAATAATGATATAATTTAATATATTTATAATAAATATAAAAAGATTTGTTATTTCTTGTGTTACTCATAGACATACCGAATTATTCTTAAAAATAAGTAATTATTTTTAAAATTACAAATAATATTTCTAAAAATTTTGAAACCATTTTTAGAGAAAGTGATTGCAAAGAAACCATTTTATCATGATCCATGATTGAGTAAAGCTATTCATCCTAGCGTTTAAAGCGGGAGGTTGCATCCCGACCAGTTATATTTTTCTTACATTACATATAGATGTACGGTATATTCATTTACAGTAGCAGTTAATTATTTTTGAAAAATTACAAAATTTTTTTTTTTTTAAATTTCTAATAATAAAATAGCATCTTAATAATAATATATGAATTTAAATTATTACAATTTAATTTAAATAGCGAATGATATTTAAATAAAAGTGATGTAATAGTTTTGTTTTCTTCACAACTATAGTATCGATCAAATGGTAGGTGTGTTGACGTACGTAAATTGTAACCACCTGCTCTATATTGACTCGGTAAACTTCCCATTCATGAAAAAAAAAATTTAAGCTTTGATTTATGGCTACTTGGCTAATGGAAAAAGAGAGAACAAGACAAGGGGGCAAAAAAAAAAAAAAAAAAGAGCAAAACAAAGCAAAGAAAGGAAAAAAAAAAAAAAAAGTAGTTACAAAGCGACCTATAAATCAGATAGCTATTTCTCTATTTACAAATTCTCATCTATTCAAATTAATCTAACATTGGTTTAACTATTTAGATGTATGTTACATCCTTCTCCAAGTTAGAAGGGTCCTTTCTTTTATCATTTAGGTTATAATAATCAAATATGAGTTATTAAAATCATTTAAGTTACGTAGTATTTAACCAATTTAACGAACAAATTAAGATATGTTATTTCATTTGTGTTTTGTTATTATGTTATGTTAAAAATTGACACTCTAGTTTATAAAATTTTACTATTAAAACGAAGTGCATGCATCATTTTACAATTGAATATCGTTCAAGTTGAACTACTGTAATTTAAATTTCTTTGATATTAAACTCCATTTAATTAAATCTTTCAATATTATTAAGCTATTATTTTAATTGATATAAATTTTAAAAGTGTTATTTTATATAATTTTTAAAGTTTTTATTTTAATAAAAATAAAAACATAACTGAAGCACTTGTAATAGGATTTGAAGTCCAACACGAGTCATTGGCAATATTACAAAAGTATAGAGCAGCTAAGGGAAACTTACTTAATTGGAGTCATCAATCATGTTGGTTGAAATCCAATGATAGGGCATTTAGTAACATTAGTTGAATTATCTGGGGCATATATCAAGGTTATTCCACATTTCTTCCCTTTTGCTCTGTTTTGTTTTCCCAGTTTTTCCCCAACGTCTAAGATAGGCATAGGGCAGAAATTCAATGTCACAGTGTCCATAGAGCAACAGCCTATAGTAGTATTTAACAGTCTCACAGTGCGATAAGACACGTACACATGACTACTGCTGCTTTTGGATATTGTTTCTGGCTCTTCGAAAGTAAAAGTCTCGCTTTTCCAATAGCCCGATCTGAAAATCAACTCGAATTGAATACGAAAATCTGACTCTGACCCCAATTCAAAAACAGAGCAAATTGCAAAGCCCAAACATTTTTCATTGCACCATTTTGGAGGAAGCATCATGGTTATGGAAGATCCCTCTTTTTGATGATTGAACAAGCTTGGAATTTCTTTGCCAGGATAACAGCAGCTAATTGATACTCCCATGGGAGGATTGTAGTGAAGATTCTATCAATATAACATGCATCAACATATGTCAGATTTCATTAGAATTATGAGTATTATATATACCATTCATAGTGATCTCAGTTAAAATTTTTATTTGAGTTTGAAATTTTAATTTTAATAAGAGACTCACTTTTTATGTCCTTTAGATTATATAACAAAGATTATATTTAGTAAATCTTGAAAGTTTTTTAAAGCTTTAATATTAATATAATTTAATTATTGTTTGAGAGTTGAAGTGTAGTGGCATCAAATCTCATTTTAAATTCTATAATATTATTTTTAAAAATATATTACTATAAAAAATTAAAATATTTATTTATTTTTAATTTTAAATTAATTTTTTTTAATTTATAATCATTATTAAAACACAGACACCACATGACCAAAACTAATTTATTTTTAAACCTCACATTACTTGACATTCTTTTCATTTCATGTTCTGATGTTTATTTAAAGTATGAATCTTTGACTCAATATGAATCATTTGAAACAATACTTTTTATTTTCAATGTATTTTATTATTATATTCTTCTTGATCGTTTAGTTTTCAGTATATTTTATTATAATATTTTTCTTTTGGGTTCCATCTATTTTAATGTAAATCCTACTTCTTTTCTCTTTCTCTTTTTTTTTTCTCCATTGGTACACTTAAAAATTTGAGAAATAACAAATATAAAAGAAATGTGTTAAAATTAGCTTTTCTAATATTATCCAAAACTAACTCATGTCCTGCCAGTTTAAAAGAATTGTGTAATTTTATTATTACAAATTTTAAGCCGTATTATTTTAGGTTTTTTTTTTTTTTTTTTTTTAATTTTGATATAATATCAAAGTTTCTTATGAATTATGGGCCTTCAAATTCTAATTAATCCAAGTGTAATAATACTTATGTTTACTTATAAACTTGATATTAATATTATACTTAAGCAATGTACTACATTCTTTTTATAGTTTAATAATATATAATAGGGAGAAGGGTCTTAAAAGTCTCTCACATTTAAAAATTTGTATTATTTAATTCCTCAAGCTATAAAATGTGCTTTTTAAGCCTTCGCTAAAAGTGCCAATTGAGACAATACATATTTTAATGAATAGTTTAATACTTTTTATGTGTTTTTTAGTCACTCATATATATGCAAATGTGCCAATTGAAGATATAATATATTTTAAAGTTTTTTACATAAACAACAAAATTTTACCTTTATAAATCAATTAAAAAAAAATGCAACATTCAAATCAAACAAAAATTAAACAATTTTAGGTTTTGGAAGAGACAATCTATAACACGTAAAGGAAAAAAAAGGTTTAAGAATCTTATCATAAGTAAGTGTTTTTCCTTTCCTACTTAGTACAAACTCATTGTAATATTTGTGCCCATTAAAATAGCAATAGGGCTGTGAAAATGTTGTGGGAAAGTTGGTTGGTGAGAACTGATTGTTTTAATTTTTTTTTTGGGGAATTTTTTTATTTTATTAGTAATAATTAAAATATCACTTTTATACCTTTTCACATTTCAATACATTAAAATAATAATTTTATTTTAAGAAAATATTATAATTTTATTAACTAATTCATTAAAATAATAATTGTTCTTATTTGATTTATTTCAATAAATATGGAAGTTTAGAAAAAATGTAGAAGACTAAATGCACCTTTTATCTTAATGTGAGGGAGCTTTTCTACCCTTTTCTCTGTATAATACTACATCCTTCATCGTAAATCAATGAATTTAACAACTTTTTTACCCCCAAACTCTTGCATCCTTTGTACAAATATCACAAATTTTAAAAACTAACTTTTTGGTACTTGAATTGTTATTTCTTAACACTTCAAGTCCTAAATTGTAAGTATCATTTACCACATCAGTTAATTAATGTTAAATGTACATGTAAAACTCACATGATATAAACTACGGTTAGCCTCGAATTTTTTTGAGAAAATATACATTTTTTATGATTTAGGACTTATGTGCAAGAAATATACATTTTGAGGTTAGAGACAGTAATATTATGGCTTGAATTAGTGAATACTATTTTAAGTAATGTTATATGATATAACTTTATCAATATATATATTTTTATGCATCAATTTCGTCACATTTATCATTATTTTGTATTCCAAATGTTCTTTATGTGTTTGATTGTTGTTTTATAGGTATTTGGTATTAGAAATAAAGTTGTATTGTTTAGTATGTCAAATAAGAGGAATACGTGTCATCTTTGTATAGGAAAAATAGGATTATATATATGTACCAACACTGTGATATCAGTGTGTGTGAGTGGAGTGTCTGTAATTTTTCCTTTTCAGAATTCTGTTATATTTCAAAGCATCTTTTCAACCTCATTGTTTTCAGTATGGTATCAGAGCCCTCGCTCTGAGAATTTCAGAAAATTTGATCAGGGCAGACAATGCTTCACCAAGCAGCACACCCACTATTCTCTCAGGCATAGGCACTGGTACTAGTGTACGTGCTCAGGTTACACCACCAAGGTATGATGTAGCTTTGCCTGAATTTTCACTGGTGATTACTACACCACCTGTTAATCTAGCTTTCTCATTGAAACTAGACGAAACAAATTATCTTATGTGGCGTGTGCAACTGGAAAGTGTAGTTATTGCATATGGACTGGAGGACTACTTATTTGGCAATAAACCAGTACCAGCATAGTATGTGCAAAAAATAGTTGGTTCATCACAGATTAATGTGGTTAATCCTGTTAGAAATTTGTTTACCAAATTGAAAATCATGTTTTCTAGATCCCATGTTGAATCAAGAGAAGAAGAAGAGATTATTGCGGAAGCATACCGGAATCCATAGCGTTCTTCTGTCGAACAGGTTCAGATCTTCCAATTGATGCGCAGTTGTCTAAAGAGTTTTTCTCTGTTGATGGGGATACAGAGAAAACTTATGTTCTACAAGCACTGCGCTCAAATGGGGACCATGACCCCTTTATATAGATAACCGCCAAAGACGGTTACCAATTATTAGTATTATTAAATTGGCCCCTCATCAACTTAAAAATACAAGTCCGGTCTCTACACATTAATTCCACAATAATTTAATACCCGATAGCCAAAATTAATCTTTATAGATCACCTTTTAATTGGTTAAACTATAAGATAGCATAGCACATTTAAAACTACATGTGTGGCCCCACAGATTAATAATATTTTTCCAACAATCTCCCACTGGGCTACATATGTAACTTTGTAAATGTGCATAACCTTATGAGCTCATGAAACTGCCATCACAATTAGGGTACTTCCGAACAATCTCGTCCATTAATCATACTGATACAGGATCAAAGTTATTTTTAAACCTCACATTACTTGACATTCTTTTCATTTCATGTTCTGATGTTTATTTAAAGTATGAATCTTTGACTCAATATGAATCATTTGAAACAATACTTTTTATTTTCAATGTATTTTATTATTTTATTCTTCTTCATTTTATTTCCATCTATTTTATTATTATATTCTTCTTGATCGTTTAGTTTTCAGTATATTTTATTATAATATTTTTCTTTTGGGTTCCATCTATTTTAATGTAAATCCTACTTCTTCTCTCTCTCTCTTTTTTTTTTTTTCCTCCATAGTACACTTAAATTTGAGAAATAACAAATATAAAAGAAATGTGTTAAAATTAGCTTTTTTAATATTATCCAAAACTAACTCATATTCCTACCAATTTAAAAGAATTGTGTAATTTTATTATTATAAATTTTAAGCTGTATTATTTTAGGTTTTTTTTTTTTAATTTTGATATAATATCAAAGTTTCTTATGAATTATGGGACATCAAATTCTAATTAATCCAAATATAATAATGCTTATGTTTACTTATAAACCTGATATTAATATTATACTTAAGCAATATAGGACATTCTTTTTATAATTTAATAATATATAATAAGGAGAAGGGTCTTAAAAGCCACTCACATTTAAAAGTTTGTGTTATTTAGTTCCTCAAGTTATAAAATGTACTTTTTAAGCCTTTACATATATGTAAAAGTGCTAATTGAGACACAATACATATTTTAATGAATAGTTTAATACTTTTTATTAAATCAAGGGCAATGATTATCATTTTATGTTAGGGAGAGGGTCATGCAAGTCTTTCATATTTAGAAGTTTGTATCTTTTGATCCTCAAGATAATAAAATGTGTTTTTTAGTCCCTCATGTATATGCAAAAGTGTCAATTAAAGACATAATATATTTTAAAGTTTTTCACATGAACAACAAAATTTTACCTTTATAAATCAATTAAAAAAAAATACAACATTCAAATCAAACAAAAATTAAATAATTTTAAGTTTTGAAAGAGACAATCTATGAACACGTAAAGGAAAAAAATGGTTTAAAAATCTTATTATAAGTAGGTGCTTTTCCTTTCCTACTTAATACTGACTCATTGTTCGTGCCCATTAGAATAGCAATAAGGCTGTGAAAATGTGGTGGGAAAGTTGGTTGGTGAGAGCTGATTGTTTTTTTTTTTTTTTTGGGGAATTTTTTTATTTTATTAGTAATAATTAAAATATCACTTTTATACCTTTCCACATTTCAATACATTAAAATAATAATTTTATTTTATGAAAACATTATAATTTTATTAACTAATTCATTAAAATAATAATTGCTCTTATTTGGTTCATTTCAACAAATATAGAGGATTAGATAACATTTTTTTAAATGTAGAAGACTAAATGCACCTTTTATCTTAATGTGAGGGAGCTTTTCTACCCTTTTCTCTGTATAATACTACATCCTTCGTCCTAAATTAATGAATTTAACAACTTTTTTACGCCCAAACTCTTGCATCCTTTGTACAAATATCACAAATTTTTAAAACTAACTTTTTGGTACTTGAATTGTTATTTCTTTAACACTTCAAGTCCTAAATTGTAAGTATTATTTACCACATCAGTTAATTAATGTTAAATGTACATGTAAAACTCACATGATATAAACTACGGTTAGCCTCGAATTTTTTTGAGAAAATATACATTTTTAATGATTTAGGACTTATGTGCAAGAAATATACATTTTGAGGTTAATATTATGGCTTGAATTAGTGAATATTATTTTAAGTAATGTTATATGATATAACTTAATCAATATATATATTTTTATGCATCAATTTCGTCACATTTATCATTATTTTGTATTCCAAATGTTCTTTATGTGTTTGATTGTTGTTTTATAGGTATTTGGTATTAGAAATAAAGTTGTATTGTTTAGTATGTAAAATAAGAGGAATATGTGTCATCTTTGTATAGGAAAAAAAGGATTATATATATTGTAAGGTTTATGAATATTGGTAATTTTTGTTGACAAAATATTTGATTGTAATCTAGCATAAGCGTTCACCGTTTAATCAGATGATACATGAAGATGGAGTCACTAAACTTGCAATGCCTATATGACAGGTAAAATATTCTCTCATGCATACACCCTCACACAATTGAGCACTACACTTAGTATGAATCGTAACAAAAAGAAACTGTGCACATGTTGGTTGATCGATCAAGAGGACAGATCGATCGAGTATAGACCGACTTCAATCTAGCTGCTCTCGGGTTTGAAATTGCATAGTTAGATCGATCGATCGAGGTTTGGATCGATCGATCGGGCATTGGCTAGATAGATCGAGCTTTGGTTAGATCGATCGAGCCTGTTTTTCAGTTCTACTACAACTCTGTTTTTAATTCGGCCCATATGTTACTTTTACCAATTTGATTCATTTAATGTTGAATGCAAAATCCTTATATGAGTAGAATTGTTATGAAAATAGAATCCTTGTATGAGTAGAATTGTTGTGAAAGCAAAATCTTGGTATGAGTAGAATTGTTGTGAAAGCAAAATCCTAGTATGAATAGAATTGTTGTGAAAGTAGAATACTTATATGAGTAGAATTGTTGTGAAAGTAAAGTCTTTGTTTGAGTAGCGAAAGCAAAATCCTAACATGAGTAGAATTATTGTGAAAGCTAAATCCTGATATGAGTAGAGTTGTACTCTATTATTAATCCTTTTTCAAGTCAAATTGGACACTATATAAGCAACGCTTGTTTGTGCAAAATATTTACTACACCAAAATAATATTTTCTACAACTGATTGAGCTTTTAAAGAAAAATCTTATTCTCTTCATCTATTAATTTTAGGCACTTTCTTGTTTTAATTGTTCAAACATATTGTGTGGTTATGTTTGAATAATTCATGTGCCTAATTGCTTTTCATGATATTTAGATTTGCATGATCGTTCTAGAGTTTGCTAGCTAATTTATTCTTTACATCGTATGCTATTGAATCTACTAGTTAAGATTTTTCATTGTTGAATCTACTCTAGGACACACTTTGCACTTGTGTTATTTGTGTTAACATTTCAAGTACTGAGGTGACGTGTTCGGTATTTCGTATGACTCGAAATTATCGAAATTGACGGGTACGATTGATCTTATGGAACTCAAGTAAATCGGAACGTTGGTCCGAATCCAGACACCTAGCTTGTGGAGGCTATGAAAGGAGCGACGGCTCGTAAGTAAATTACATGAGAGGGATCTATCTGTGAAGGGTAGTTTAGGACCTGTGATTGTAATTGATCATTGATAATGTAGTCACACTTTTTACGTTCCTTAGATGAAAGTGTATGGAATTCTGTGCTCTATGGTTGGAAGCCACCTAAGGTTACACTTAAACCTAGAAAGTACTGGACTACTGAAGATAAAATTAGTAGTAGTTGGAATCAAAAGGGTATCAATGCTATTTTTAGTGCTGTGTCGCCGGATGAATTCCGACGTATTTCTGATGTTGAAACTGCTAAGGCTGCTTGGGACACTTTAGAGGTTGCCCATGAGGGCACATCCCAAGTTAAACGAACAAAACTTCGCATGCTAGCTACTAAGTTTGAAAATCTTAGAATGGAGGAGGATGAAATGTTTTCTGAATTTTATGCTAAATTATGTGATATTGCTAACTCTTCTTCAAATCTCGAAGATAAAATTGATGAACGCAGGTTAGTTCGAAAAGTCTTATGCTCACTACCAAAATGCTTTCAAGCAAAGGTTACAGCAATAGAGGAAAGCAAAGACATTGACACCATCAAGATTGAAGAACTCGTTGGTTCAATTCAAACATTTGAGATGAACCTTCAAACACCCAAAAGGAACATTGGTGTTGCTCTCAAAACCACCAATACTGATGATGGTGATAGTGATGATGTTATAGAAGATGAAGATCTACTCTAGCTAGAAAACTCAAGAAAATATTCAACAAAAAGGATCTACAAATTAAAGAAAAATCAAGCCATATAAGAGATCGTATGGGAAGAGAACTCATGCTAATGAGTTCAGAAGGTAGGAAAACTAAACCCAATGGACCTAAATGTTTTGAATGTAATGATTTTGGTCACTATGCAGCTGAGTGTGCCAACAAGAAGAAGAAAGCAAGAAAAGCTTTCAATGCTACCCTTAGTGACTCAGAAAGTGATCAAGACCAAGCTAGTGGTTCAGATGATGGTAACACTAACTACGTAACTTTTATTGCAATTGTTGATGGATACTCCAGTGAGTCAGACCTTGACTCAGATAATGAGGGAAGTAAATCTATTCTTGCTAAATTTAATGCAAACAGTTTTGAAAAATTATTTTTTGATTTGATTAACTACAAGAAAGAAAAAGATAAGCTTCTCATAACTGTAACAAAGCTGAATAATCAAATCAATTCGCAAGAAAGAAAAAGATAAGCTTCTCATAACTGTGACAAAGCTGAATAATCAAATCAATTCGCAAGACCTTAATTTGTCAGTTTTAGAAAAAAAAAAGTTGAATTGTCTTAGCATGTTGACAAGTTGAGTTTGAGTCTTGCAGGTATCAAACAGGAAAATTCAAAGCTTGTGCAAGAATTGGAGCAATCAAAGGAAACTGTGAAGAGATTAACTATTGGAGCTGAACAACTAGACAAGATGTTGAGCATTGGTAAGTCATATGGTGATACACGTGGTCTTAAATTCTTAAATGAAAGCTGTACACCTTCCACTTTAAAAACTACATTTGTAAGGTCTTCTAATTCTACTTCTACTGCTACTAATTTTGGACAAACACCCACTACAACTGTAGTAGCTAAAACTATTAAATTTGTGCCCATTTGTCATCATTGTGGTAGAAAATGCCATATTCGACCTAAGTGTAGATTTTTGATGAATGCTCTTCAATCTAATAATTATCTTCATGCTTATAGCAATATAGCTCATAATTATCATCCTACCATGCATGTGACATCTTCATTAAGGATGAATTTGAATAGGAAAACTGAGTCTAAGAATATATTTTTAAAACTTAAGGCAATTAAATCTCAACCCAAAGGCATAGAGAAGTCAAAATTCATGAAAATATAGGTTAGAAAAGATTACATGTTTCCTGTCACTTGACCATTATTGCTCATCCACCTAAGTACTTTTATTTGAGTGCTTAAATGACCCTAAATGAGTAATTTCATATGTTTGTTTTTTTTCTGCTGTTAGAATTTTTTTTACTAAGATTGTTTAAAAAAAAAAGAAAAAGGCTTACAAGATAATGGATTTAGATAATACTTATACATATACAACCTTATCTTTTGTAGCTTTATTTTGATTCACATTGTAAATATAACGCAACAATTCAAAATTCTGCACACTTGCATTATTCACATGTGATGACACTATTGACTGAACTTATTCACACTCATGTATGTCATAGATTAAATTTATGATTAATTTTGAAAGACTCTAAGACTTGAGCAAATCTTGACTGCAAAATTGTGTTGAATTATATTTCTTATCTTTTAAAATATTCCATCTTAGAGAGACTAGTATTGAAAGGACTACCTACTATGATGTGGGCAGCTACCGTAGTGAGCAGAGAGGGCTACCTCATAACTAATATAAAAGTCATCATATTAGATTTATGGCTCGTGCATGTTACAAAAAAAATTAGTAAATAAAATAAAAATAAAAATTTAATTAAGAAATTTTATTTGACATGTACAAAAAGAAAGAGCAAAAAGGTTTTAAAAAAAATTAAAAAAAATTCCTTTTGATAGACATATTTTATTATCTAAGATTGATGACTCAATTACAGTTTAGCATGATAGATGAAATTATTTTCTTTTGAGCCTCTTATAATTGGTCATAAATGATTTGATTGAAATACTAATGGAGTTCACACCGTATACTACTCTAAGTGAATGTCAATATGCCATTATATGTGTTTGTGTGACCTATTAACTTTACTTGCTAGTACAATAAATAATCAAAATTTTAAGCAAAAATAATTTTCAATTGGTTGTATGCTTATTCGTCTTAAATGAGTTTATTGCTTTGTGTGGTCATAAAAAATAAAAAATAAAAATAAAAATAAAATGAAATAAATCAATTTTTTTGTTTTCTTTTAAATTTGGTTTACGTCTAGAGAGTCATAGAACTTAGGGAGTGTCATTGCATACATATTTCATTATTCTTCTTTTTTGACTTGTGCAATTTCTCTTACATGTTTTGGACGTATACATGTGTGATCATATGCATTTTTAGCCCACTTCAATAATTGTTAAACCTTGGAGAGAGTGATCCATGTCAGTTTAGCTATTTCATGACTTGTCAGTTTCGTATGTTAAAAAGGGGGAGAGAGATTCTGTTGCTATGGAGATTGGATTTAGGAGGAGAGATTAGATTCATTAATTGTATGCATGCACACAACATTTCATTCGCTATTTCTATGTACACTGAACTAATAAACAATGAGGCTTCCAAGCCAAATTAGTGTGCTATTTGTTGGTCATTCTTTTCAGTGCATTGAGCGTATCAAGTATCAAACGAAGATGGTTCCATCGAATCATAGATAGTTCCACTATTGAAAGTATGTAATTGATGTAATAATTTTTTAGCTATGAGCGTTATGTAATGAGATAGTAGATTTGTCACACGAAAATGCCAAATGGGAAGATTGTAAGGTTTATGAGTATTGACAATTTTCGTGGACAAAATGTTTGATTGTAATCTAGCATAAGCGTTCACCGTTTAATCAAATGATACATGATAACAGAGTCACCAAGCTTGCAATGCCTATTTGACAGGTAAAATATTCTCTCATGCATACACCCTTACACAATTGAGCACTACACTTAGTATGAATTGTAACGAAAGGAAACTGTACACATGTTGGTCGATCGATCGAGTATAGGCCGACTTCAATCTAGCTGCTCTCGGGTTTGAAATTGCATAGTTAGATCGATCGATCGAGCATTGGCTAGATAGATCGAGCATTGGCTAGATAGATCGAGCTTTGGTTAGATCGATCGAGCCTGTTTTTCAGTTCTACTACAACTCTGTTTTCAATTCGACCCATATGTTACGTTTACCAATTTGATTCATTTAATGTTGAATGCAAAATCCTTATATGAGTAGAATTGTTGTAAAAATAGAATCCTTGTATGAATAGAATTGTTGTGAAAGCAAAATCTTGGTATGAGTAGAATTGTTGTGAAAGTAAAATCCTAGTATGAATAGAATTGTTGTGAAAGTAGAATCCTTATATGAGTAGAATTGTTGTGAAAGTAGAGTCCTTGTTTGAGTAGAATTGTTGCGAAAGCAAAATCCTAACATGAGTAGAATTGTTGTGAAAGTTAAATCCTAATATGAGTAGAGTTGTACTCTATTATTAATCCTCTTTCAAGTCAAATTAGACACTATATAAGCAACGCTTGTTTGTGCAAAATATTTATTACACCAAAATAAGATTTTCTACAACTGATTGAGTTTTTAAAGAAAAATCTTATTCTCTTTATCTATTAATCTTAGGCATTTTCTTGTTTTAATTGTTCAAACATATTGTGTGATTATGTTTGAATAATTCATGTGCCTAATTGCTTTTCATGATATTTAGATTTGCATGATCGTTCTAGAGTTTGCTAGCTGATTTATTCTTTACATCGTATGCTATTGAATCTACTAGTTAAGATTTTTCATTGTTGAATCTGCTCTAGGACACACTTTGCACTTGTGTTATTTGTGCTAACGTTTCAGGTACTGAGGTGACGTGTTTGGTATTTCGTGTGACTCGAAATTACCAAAGTTGACGGGTTCGATTGATCTTGTAGAACTCAAGTAAATCGGAACGTTGGTCCTGATCCAGACACCTAACTTGTGGAGGCTATGAAAGGAGCGACGGCTTATAAGTAAATTACATGAGAGGGATCTATCTGTGAAGGGTAGTCTAGGACCTGTGGTTGTAATAGAACATTGATTTTCATAGTGGATAGTTAGGTGGTCCGGTGGACCGGTGGTTTTCCTCTTAGGTAATTGGAGTTACCTAAGTTATTTCCATCTAAAAATCTCGTGTGTTATTCTTTAATTCTGCATTTTATTTTTACACCCGATTGCGCGTCTGGCCGTTGTGATTAGGTTATATAATTAATATCTATTAAAATTGAAAATAACCTATTCACCCCCCTCTAGTTATATTTGATCCGTAACTAAAAACTTTCATATATGTACCAACACTTTGATATCAGTGTGTGAGTGGAGTGTCTGTAATTTTTCCTTTACAGAATTCTGTTATATTTCAAAGCATCTTTTCAACCTCATTGTTTTCAGTATGGTATCAGAGCCCTTGCTCTGAGAATTTTAGAAAATTTGATCAAGGCAGACAATGCTTCACCAAGCAGCACACCCACTATTCTCTCAGGCATAGGCACTGGTACTAGTGTACGTGCTCAGGTTACGCCACCAAGGTATGATGTAGCTTTGCCTGAATTTTCACCATTGATTACTACACCACCTGTTAATCTAGCTTTCTTATTGAAACTAGATGAAACAAATTATCTTATGTGGCGTGTGCAACTGGAAAGTGTAGTTATTGCAAATGGACTGGAGGACTACTTATTTGGCAATAAACCAATACCAGCATAGTATGTGCAAAGAATAGTTGGTTCATCACAGATTAATGTCGTTAATCTAGCTTATACAAATTGGAATCGAATGAATAATTTGCTCAAAAATTGGTTATATGGATCGGTTTTTGATTCAGTTAGGTCTCGAATTTCAAGAAAAGGTACAGCTGCTGAAAAGTGCAATGGATTGCACTGGAGACTTATTTTCATTCAACATCAAGATCTAGAGTTTTGGAACTTAGAGCTCAATTTCAGTGCTTGAAACAAGGTGAGCAAAATGTTGATGACTACATGTTGGAAGCAAAGGAAATAGCAAATCATTTGGCTACTATTGGGGAGCCTGTTGATGATAAGAATCTCATTTATCAAATTCTTAATAGTTTGATAGAAGATTTCAATGATTTGTTGATGATAAGAATCTCATTTATCAAATTCTTAATAGTTTGATAGAAGATTTCAATGATTTGATTGCTAGTATCTGTTGGAAGTTTAAATAAATTTGAATAAAAAAGAAAGAAAAATTGCAAAATTTACTATAAAAAAATAGCTTGTCCCATATTAATTTTGAAAATCTCTAAGAAGGTATTAATATAAGAGAAAATTTACTAGTAGAATTGGGCTCCAAAGGGTACTCACTTTTGTAGAAGGAGAGAAGACCTAGGCAATTGTAGGTCCACCACACACTCGCACGCCGCAGCCGGCCGACTGTGCTTAGCGCGCGCGTGTGTGAGGTGGCACTTTATTTTTTGTAAAATTTTTATTTATTAAAATTATCTTTTACAACAGTTCTGTTCTTATCCGTTACCCACGTCGTGACCGTTGCATTTGTGACCGTTCCAGACCAAGTCTTACAGAACGTTCTCCACGACTGTTTCTTCGTGACTGTTTCTGCGTAATGTTCTCCACGATCGTTTTATGAACGTTGCACGTTCTCATCCTCTAGCCCCGTTATTTGTGACAACCCTCAGCTATAAATAGAGCCCCAGAGCTCATAGTTCAACACACCATCAGCTCTCAACTCTCTCTCATTTTCTCCTCTCCGTTCTAACTACTGAGCAATACAGAAATTCCAGAAAATACCAAACATAACCCATATTTAGAAACCCAGAAATATTAATACAATATTAATATTATTTAGTTTCCAAGCAACAAAAATATTTTATAAGGTGTAGCATTTCGGAGTTCATTAGTGCAGTGTAACTCCGAGACAGAAATTTTGCTGGGCTATTTTATCCTGGGGACGTCGAGTTTATGTTTGCTTGCTTATTTTAGGTAGCCCATATAGGAGCATCATTGGTGCACTCCAGTATTGCACAATCACACGCCCTGATATTCCATTCATAGTAAACAAGTTATGGCAATTCATGCATTGTCCAACAGACACACACATTAGAATGCTACCAAACGTGTACTCAATATCTCTAGGGAACAACAAACCATGGATTGATATTGCAATAGTCAAATCATCTAGATCTCACTTGGTTTACTAATGCAAATAAGGGAAGTTCAGTTGATGACAGAAGAAGTACCAAGTGCTTTATGTATCTTTCTTGGTGAAAGCCTTGTTTCATGGAAATCAAGCAAAAGATTGTATCAAGATCAACTGCAGAATCAGAGTTTAGAGCCTTAGCACTTGCAACTAGGAGTGAACAGCGGATCGAAACCGCCTGTTTTTCACCAATCTAAATCCGATCCGGTCCGAAGCAAATTTGAAGATTTCTAATTTGAATTCCATTAAAGGATCTTGCCCTATCTATTTCTAAACATTCAAGTAAAATGAACTACTGATGCCTTACACTTGTGTCAGCAAAAGTATGTTGAGACTACTCATTGGGTGTGAACTTCATCAAAGCAAATCTGTTGTTACACCAACTAGCCAAAGGGGAATTTGTCTAAGTTTGATAGTATTGCTTTATCTGATCCCTCTCTATATAGGAGCATCATTGGTGCACTCCAGTATTGCACGATCATACGCCCTGATATTGCATTCATAGTAAACAAGTTATGGCAATTCATGCATTGTCCAACAGACACACATTATAATGCTACCAAATGTGTACTCAAGTATCTCCAGGGAACAACAAACCATGGATTGATGTTGCAAAAGTCAAATCATCTAGATCTCACTTGTTTTACTAATGCAAATTAGGAAAGTTCAGTTGATGACAGAAGAAGTACAAATGCTTTATGTATCTTTCTTGGTGAAAGCCTTGTTTCATGGAAATCAAGTAAGCAAAAGGTTGTATCAAGATTAACTGCAGAATCAGAGTTTAGAGCCTTAGCACTTGCGACTACTGAAATAATTTGGATGACATTTTTGCTTGAAGAATTGCAAATTCGAGCTGATGTACCTACTATCTATTGTGATAATGTAAGTACACAGTTTCTAGCAAAGAATCCTATTTTACATGTTCGAACAAAACATATAAAGATAGATTTTCATTTTGTTAGAGAATTGGTGATGGACAAGAAGTTGAATGTGCAATACATGAAGTTTGAAAATCAACTTGCAGACTTGCCAACCAAGGGTCTCTCCACAAGCAGATTTCAAGATTTAAAGCACAAACTCATGATCTTACCGGTTCATGAATTTGAGGGAGAATATTAGAAATAAAGTTGTATTGTTTAGTATGTAAAAAAGAGAAATACATGTCATCTTTGTATAGGACAAATAGGATTTCATATATGTACCAACACTGTAATATCAATGTGTGAGTGGAGTGTCTAATTTTTCCTTTTCAAAATTCTGTTATATTTCAAAGCATCTTTTCAGCCTCATTGTTTTCAGTATTTGGAACCAAAACGAGCAAATATATGTAAAAGGAGGCAAAAAGTGGACACCCAGGTTGATCTAGTCTAGGGTTTCAATTGAATTGACCTTCCATTGAACAAATTTGCTCAAGGACTTTTGGGACAAAATTTGGAGCCACACTTATCATAGTGCGAACGTACCCCCTCAATCAATTGAACTTCAATCGAATCCCCCTCAATCCATCAAACTTTTATCAACTTCTATTGAGCAGCCTCAAATTGGAAAAATTGCAAAGCTCGATCGATTAAAGACTATAACATTTAATGGACTATTAAGTTGGAGCAAAGGACTGAAATAGTAAAAATGACAAAAATAACATGTTTAGAAAATAAAAAATACATATTTTACAAAGAAAATTATTGTTTTACCTGAAATATCCCTTTAGTAATTATAATTTTAATCGATTTATTCCGCTAACATATATTAGTGGAGGAATATTTTAGAAAAAAATGATTTTATTTTTTAAAATTTGTATTTTTTATTTTCTAAACATGCTATTTTTATTCTTTTGTTTTTAGATACAAATACTAACTATATTGGGTCTTTTATTCCTTAGAGTTGAATTATAACACTAAATATTATTGTGCAGAATTTATGATACGTACGTACCGATAGTTTAGCAGTTGCTGCTCGAACAAATCGTAGCAGGGCATCATCCAAAATGTTGTCGTAGGAACTCTGATCCAATTTGTCACAGTTGAAAAATTGAAAGCCTTCAATCGCTAAATTGTCTTTGTACTTGGAAGCCACATAGCGATCCCAATCTTGGTTGACAGAGGCACTTGAACTAGGAACTATTTCTAATGATGTACAACCCTCTGCATGAACTCTACGTAAAATTGATGGAAGCTCTGGCAAGTTTTTAATTCTCTTACAATTGCGGAGATAGAGTTCTTGCAATTTAGTAAGTAATTTAAAACTGGATGGGAGGTTTTCAAGGCTTTCGCAATTGTCTAAATACAAGTACTCCACAGAAGACATATTTTGTATTGAGGAAGGCAAGAATTGTATCGCAGTTCCACTTAAGATTAGCTCCTTTATATGCCTCGGAAATTCTGGTAACTTGTAAATAGATGAACAACCTCCCAGATTACAATATAAAAGATACTTCATTTTATAACTGTCTATTGGAATACTCTTCAGATTTTTACAGTTTTCAACATCTAATTTCACAAGTTTGTATTCTTCTTCTTCATCATTATCATCGTCTTGATCTTCATCTTCAGATAAATATGACTGTTCCATAGTCTCAATAAATGAATCCTCAAGATTTTCAATATGAAAAGCGTATAAAACTAGTATTTTTCCTTTTTTGATTGGAAAATTTAACAAATTTTTTTTAGAAAAGATGTAAAAATAACATCATTAAAATTTATAACAAAAACAACACTCCAATTATATTAAACATGATCTAAATATCGGACACTATTCAACATTAAATAAGTCTAAATGATCATATTTCATCTTGAGCTGAGTTTTTTAAAAAATAGTGAAAAATATATGATGAGTTGTACATAAATGGTGTTATTTTTTATTATTTTATATTGTTAAGCTACACAAATGATCTCTAAATTTTTCATATTCTAAACTTTGATTTTTACACTTTGGTCCTCTTAGCCTTTTTTTTCTTAATATTTATAAAGTCGTTTCAATTTGTATCAAATTTAGATTAAATGTGTGAAAATTATATAAGTAAAAATAGTAAGGACTAAAATGTTAATATTAAAAAAACAAAGAAACCAAATTATAAGATAAAAATAATAAGCGGCTGAGAGAAACCAAATTATAAAATGTGGAAAATTTTTGAGATAATTTGTGTGGTTAAACTTTTTATAATGATTATAAGAAAACAAATATATATATATATATATATATATATATATATATATTAATTGAAAATCTGTTTACCTTGTTGAGGTCCTCCTCCCGAAGTTGCTCAATGTGACTATCAGGCAACCAAAGTTCAACAAGATTTCCCAGAGCAAAATTTGATGGCAAAAATTTCAAAGGATATTTGACCCAGTAGAGATATCTTAGCTTATCCGGAAGACACTCCAAACCTTTGGGAAGGAATATTTTATCCTTTGTATCTGATTTTGAATTATAAATTTTGAGTAATCTCAAATTATACATTCTTGAGAAGACATCAGGACTCAAGTTTATACGTTTAATCTTCGACGTGTCCAGAAATATGCCTTGAATCGTTTCAGTCCCCTGATACAATTAATAAATAAAGATACAATTAATAAAGAGTACATTAAATATTCATGTGATTGACCAGCAATTCAACATACAATAAGTTGTCAATGGTGCTGGTATTCATATGGTACATATACAAAAAATAATAATAATAATAATATATATATATATATATATAATAATATATATATATATTTTGATATGTCTGATGATAATACATATTCTTCTATAAATCTAAACTCTAAACCCTTAACCATAATTCCTAAACCATATATATGTGTATATATATATACATATATACAACTTCATATTATTCTATAAACCCTAAATCATAATATTTAAACCTTAAAGATCTAAACCCCAAACCCTCAAAATGAAGTCTTAAATTAAAAAGATTCGTACTTGTCGTCCAACCCATATATATCTTATTACGGTATATATTTCTTAATGTGTCATTTGCTATTTTAAATGATTTTATCCTCAAATTTTTGCTTTAATTACAAAATTATCATTATTATTTATTTAATAATTAATGATAATAACTACTACATAATAACTATATTATTTTATTATAAATAACTATATTATTTTATTATAAAGATAAGATTATAAAAGTCTTGTTTGTAATTTACTTTTTTTTTTTTTCAGGCCTACATAATAGGTTAAAAACCAAAAAAAAAAAAAAACTACAATTTTATTTTGAGCCATTTTATCATCAAATTATTATTTTTATTTATTTTAAATATTTAATGACAAATTATCAATTAATTACTTTATAATTAAAAAATGAAATTTTTTTTATGCTTTGGATAATTTTATGCAAACTTACCTTTTTTGTTTTTTATAGTTTGAGCGTCTCAAAATAAGTATTGATATTGCTACGCTTCACATTGATTTTTTTTATAATTAAATAGTTATTGAATTTTTAGTGCTTTGTTCATTAAAAAAAATAATAAATATATATTTTAATATCATTTAAAATATAACAAAAAATAAAAACATAAAAATAAAATATAACACATACATATTACTAATATATATATATATATACTAGTAAAATGCACTTAGTTCATATGTTAGATTTTTGCTATATTTATGTATGATATTAAAATGTAATGTGGTTAAAAATACTAAAAAAATTAATAACTATTAATTATGAAAAAAATCTCATTTTGAGCACAACAGCATCATATATCAAAAACTTTGATGGATTATTATATAATAAAAAAAAATGGAAGCTAAATTTAAAAGGAAGAAGAAGATACGTACCGTATTATTTTTAAATACGTGATATACATCCTCAGCAACCCACAACCTGGAGCGTCTTCCGGGTTCTATATCAGATTCATTCTGAACAATATGCCAACCCATTTCTTGTATCATATCATGCATCCAAATTATATTATGATAATCAATGGATATGAGGGACATATCAGTCAAAACACTTAACCCAATACTAGCTGAGAAACCACATCCATCTAATATTCTTCTTACATCATCTTTATTACTCCCCTTAAAAAAACATGCAATGTCTAGAAATATATTTCTGTCTGAATCATCTAAACCATCATAACTTATTTTTAACACACTCTCAATATCTTTGTTTGGAACTGTTTTCAACTTTTTCAAAGTACTCTCCCATTCTTCTTTGTTTCTGTTATGAAGAAAACAACCCAAAATTTTAATTGCTAAGGGTACGCCGTTGGCGTAATTAACCACCTTATTTGATAGCTCATCAAAATCATCATCTATTGAATCAGAAATCATATTTTTATTATAATTCTTTCTTCTTTTAAAAGCATGAGATTTAAATAACTCGAGAGAATCATCCAAATTTAACTTCTTAACTTCATATATTTCATCAGCTTCATTCCTCAGCACTTGCTTATTTCTTGTGGTTATAATAATTCTACTTCCAGATGCAAATTGATCGACCAATAAAAACTCAACTTGTCTTGAACTGTTCACATCATCAAGAACAATCAACACCTTTTTTCTTTCAAGTCTTAGTTTAATAGAAGACTTTGGTTCATTACCCCCCAAATTTAGATTTGATTCCTCAAGTAGATTTGAAAAGAGTTTATCTCTTAGATGATTTGGTCCAAACTTGTCCCATTCTTCTCTAACGTTTGCAAGAAAACAAGCTCCTTCAAATTGAGAAGACAGTTTGTTGAAAAGCACACTAGCTAGGCTAGTCTTTCCAATACCACCCATGCCCCAAATGCCAACGATATGAACCGCATGGTCATCTTTCGAATCAACACGTAACATTGATTCAACTTCCTCGATCTGTTTTTCAATTCCAACAAGACCCTTGTACAACTTCAATTTCAACTCATTTGGTGACAAATTATTCAGTTTCTGCAATATAGCTTCCACAATTTCCTTAATTAACTCGGACTCCGTCCTTGATCAAAATCAAAAGGAATGAAATAGCTAGATCAGTACCTAGCTAGCTAGCTAAAAGAGAACCAAAATTCTATAACAAATACTTGCGCGTGATAGCTAGCTAGAGAGCTTGTGGTTTATGTAAAAATTCAATCCGACCCTAAAAAGTTTACTCAATAAATGTGAATGTAGAGACTCATTCTTACAGAGACTACTAATAATAATAAATATATTTTATAAGTCATATTTTTTTATAAATAATTAATTAAATCAAAAAGGGTAATATGCCTCGTATTATTAAAATATTTTTCAAAATTATATCACGTTCGATTTAAACTTTTATATATTACTAGTTAAAGATGTTTAATTTACACATGCATTTTGCCCAAATTTCTTAAAAGTTTTTTAAATTTTTATAATATATTTGAAATTCATTTGATAATAACAATTAAAGAAAGAATAAACGCATGCATATCTTGTTAATATATCTTGTTTTTGTCTTTGACTTGCTCTGTCTTTTATCACTTAATTTAGTTGGGTTGTGGTTTGGTGGGTTAAAAGTAACATTTGATACTTGATTTTTTTAAAATATATAAATGAATAGTATTCGCTAAATATGCATAATTAATTATTTAATTTATGTAATTTAGTATTAGTTAAGAGAACAAGTAAAAAGATCATGAAGAAGTAGTAAAGATATAATAAGATTCTGAAAAAGTTTGTATTGTATTAATTATTCAATTTTATAGATTAAAAAATTTATCAATATTATAATTTATCGATTAAATTTTTCTATTAAATTACCCAATTTTCTAAAATTCTTTAAATTATTCAATTCACCTTTTTTCAAATATCTACATTAAACAAATTTATAAAATTGAGGTTCTTCGAACTCTAACATTTTAATAAATTTTTATATTAATATTTGAACCTAACTAAAATTAACATCACTTAATAATTGCTTTTAGATTAAACCAAGAAATTAAATATAACACTTAATTTTATCATAAAGACTTATCAAAAGTTCAGATCTGAAGCTGTACACATAATCCCAAGTTGCAGTAGTAATTAAAAGCTGATTTGACACCTCTTAATTACCTGGTTTGACTATAATGAAAGCCAGAAAGGCTGGCTGCTTCTTTAAGATCATTTCTCCAAGACTTGACCTTATCCTCTTGGTGCTTGAAACGTTTCTCAAGTTTAGAAAAAGAAGCTTTATAACTGCCCTTCTGTCTTCGTACATCAGATGGATCTATGCAATAAAAAATAGGTACCACAACATATTTTGGATTCTGTTTCTTGCACTCCAACATATGAGCGAGTTCATCCAAGCACCAACTTGAAGAAGCATAGTCTTTTGAAAAAATTACAATCGAGATCTTTGAATCCTCAATTGCTTTTAGAAGCTCTTTTGAAATTTCACCGCCTTTCGTAAGATCGTTATCAATATAAGTTGCTATCTGCTTCTGGGATAAAGCAGCATAAAGATGGCTAGTAAATCCATTACGTGTGTCTTCGCCTCTGAAGCTGATGAAAACGTCGTACTTCTCTTCAAGGGATATGACACTTCCAGTTCCAGATGGTACTGATTCTTCTGAAACATAATTTTCAGAAGAAGAAGAAGATAAGAGAAAGTACCGAAGAACAAGAATAAGAAAAACAACGAAGAAAAAAAATAGCAACCACATATTCTTTTTAGCTATTCGTGATGACCTGATGGGTTTAAGTGCAACCACATATATGTATTATCTATATACCTAAGTATTCTTGTGCTAGAAAATTACCTAAACGTCCCCATACCTCTTTATTTATTTTTTTCCCATCTTTTTTCCATCATTATTATCATTATCATTAATAAATATATAAATAATGATTGAATTGCACCCCAAAAAAAAAAAAAAAAACACGACCTATTCTTAGTCAACATATCCATGTGCTACCTATTATGTAATCTTAAATACAAAAACTGTGATACCTATCGAAACATAAACTTTAAAGTTAAATATAAAACTTGTATCAATCTCCTTTTGGTGCATTATAATTTAAAATATAAGATATATTGATACTGCATTATACGAGATATGATTATTTATAAAAATCATCTAATATGAACACAATAATTTAGAAGTTAGAATTATGGGTATTGCACATAAATAATACTATGATTTTACTAAAGACACAATTTAGTACAATAAATTTTTGATTAAGTAAAATAAGGATACTAATTTTATAAAAGTTTTAAAAAAGTCTAAAAAATTATATTTAAATAATGTGACTAGCATATGTTATATTTTTTAATAGTAATTTTAGCATTTAGAAATTTGAGTTTAAAAAAAAAATAACCAAAAACTTAAAAAAAAAAAAAAAAAAAAAATGCATTCTTTTTTAATTCAAACTTTTGAAATGTTAAAATTGTTATAAGAAGAATACAACATGTGCCAGACACAAGTTATTTTATACCATTTATGATCTTTATTATAGTTAATGTAGTAATTAGACTTAAATCAAGCATTAAGTATCAAATCAAACATTTTCAAAAGTTACAATACCATTTCAGGTATTAATTTTTAAAATTATTCAAATTTGATTCAAACATTCAGAGAATATACTCATATTTGTATGTGAATCTATAAGCATATAAGATTCATAATAACGACACTCAAAAATTAAATATTATTTAAAGAATATTCAAAAATAGAATTCTAGAAAGTGATATCTGTTAGCACTAATTTGATCGACATTATTTTAGTTAAACTTGTATTCTAATTATGTCATATTGCTTTAAATTAAATATGTTAAATAAATGGAAAAAAAGGAGAAAAAAATAATATCAGGATGGTGATAAATTGATATGGTTTTCGTATATCTACTTTTGTCAAAAGAAAAAAAATTAAATATCAATATATTAGAAAAATACTAATGAAAAAAAAGACTCAACAAGCCGAAAAAAAAAAAAAAAAAAAGCTCAACAAATGATAGACATAAAAGGAAGAAAAAGAAAATAATTATAATTTCATAAAATATTTTTATCACAACTTGACACATATATCAATCTTCATGAAACAATTTAAATAGGTCATATTAATAAATGGTCTAATCACTTTATCATCACATATTATTAAATTTGTATATAATCAATAACTAATATGTTATTTGATGTATGCAATAATTTTATGAATTTAACACTACTTATGGTTTCAAGGTAATGAATGTTTAAAAATACAAGAAGCAGCAAAATAAGCCTTTTTAATATTTTATGGTGCCCTCTCAACTCTTATTAAGTAATGCATCCATGTCTTTTTTTTTTTATTTGCTTAATTTCTTAATTGTAATTTATAAATAAAAATAATAAAAAATATAAAGTTATTTCTTTTGTAAAAGAAAATATTAAACAAAATTAAATGTCAACTAAATATAATTGATTAATTGTCCTCTTTATACTGTGTAAGAAACACTCTCCTTTAATTACTTTGCTATTGAATAATATATGAATATATAGATAAAAAATTTAAAGAAAAACTAATTTTTATACATATTAATGCATATATTATTTATATAGTATAATTTAATTAATTTTTTATTAATAAATAATCTTAAAAATAATTAATCATTTTATATTATTAATTTTATATTTAATAAATAATTAATATGTTATTTAATATATACAATAATTTGATTAATATAATATTATTCTAAAAAAAATATAATTTTATTAAAAATACGTTGTTGTTAAATAATGTTTGATAAGAGAGTATTATATTATATAGACTAATAAATTAGAAGGAAAAAAACCCCTTAGAGTTAGTATAGGGAAGATATGAACGTGATAAACTACAAGCCACTTAATTTTTGATATATTTATTTTAATTTTATAAAAACATCAAATAAAATAACCATAAAATAAATAAGATTTTATTGGAAGGAGTAAACTCCTCTTTCTACATAGATAATAGATATCTAAATATATATATATATATTTTAAAAACTAGTACACAAAACGCGTACTTGCTGCGCTTAACATTTTTTATAAAAATATTTAAAATTAATTTTTAAAAACCGATTTTAGTACATACAAAAAAAAAAAAAAAAAACATATATGGAATTACACACAAAAAGTTTCAAATAATTTGGAGATCAAATTCATACGTAAAATTGAGTTCAAATTAAATTACAACAATCTATCTTTTAGATTTTCAACACTGAACACATTGAATTATAAAATCAATTAAAATTCAAATAATTATCCAAAAATTACGAAATTTTATCAGATCAATCTTAACACATATATAATCGTTTCATAAAAATATTAATCGATTATGGAGTCCCAATCACTATTAACAAAACCAGAATTTCCGAGGAATACTGTCACTAGTTTCATTTTCAGCATAAAACTTTAAACTTCGTAAAACCATAAAAAATTAAATAAAAAATATTTATCAATGATTCAAAAGCCAAAATTTTCCTTATCATGTATAATTATTTAAATAAAATTTTCAGATTCCAATTTCAATCGTAGAATATAGAAAATAGTTTAGGAACTCGAGTTGTTCAGAATCTGACAGATTTAAAGTATGAACTTCAAAATTTCATATAAAAATAAATATGTGGAAATTTTTGACAAACGAATATGAGTTAGAATCGTTGAGATGTCTAGTTTAATATAAAAATAAATTTGGATTTAAAAATCACAAAACTAATACAGAAAACGTTCATTTTATCCACTGCTATTGAAAATTCAATAAACTGTAATACAAAAATTTATTATAAAACATCCCAAAAATCATCATCAAACATAACTTTAAAAATACAACCCTCCAAGATCATATTTTTATTAAATTGTTATCTTAAATATAAATTATTTAATAAAAATATTAAAATAAATTAAAGAATAATGATGAAGAAGAATTACCTTTATGGATCAATGATAGTCTAACAACAATTTTCTTTTTCAACGATATGATTTAAGAGTATTTAACCTAATTGTTTTGTTGTTGTTTTGAAGAAAAAGAACGTAAGAATTTAGATTTCATAACCTAAATATGTTACTACTATTCAAAATAAGATAATAGCTTATTATTATAATTATTATCTTTATTGTTATTATTTAATAAAATCTTAAATGCATTATTTTTTTTGTAGAGTTTATCCATACGTGATCTGCCAAATCTTTTTATTTAATTATTTATTTTTATTTTTAAAACTCATACTTATCCTTAACACTGTTTTAATATAATAATAATTGTTTTTATTTTTATTTTTTTTATTTTAGGATATTACAATTCTCCCCTCTTTAAAGAATTTCGTCCTCGAAAATTTAACATACCTTGATTAGCAAATAGATTAGGATATTTGACTCGCATCTCAGCCTCGCTTTCCCACGTGCATTCCTCAATTGTATGATTCTTCCACAAAACTTTCACAAGCCTTATTATCTTGGAGCGTAATTCTCGTTCCTTGTGGTCTAAGATGCGCAAAGGCTTTTCTTCATAGGTTAGGTCTTCTTTAATTTCCAGTGGCTCATAACTAATTACATGAGATGGGTCACGAGCATACTTGCGTAACATAGACACGTGGAATACATTATGTACTCTCGACAGTGCTGGAGGTAATGCCAATCTATAAGCCACATCACCAACTCTTTCCAAAATTTCAAATGGTCCAATGTATCTTGGACTTAATTTTCCCTTTTTACCAAACCTCATGACTCCTTTCATTGGAGCAACCCTTAAGAAGACCATGTCTCCAACAGCAAATTCCAATTTTTTTCTACTTCTATCTGTATAGCTTTTTTGTCTGCTTTGAGCCGTTATCATGTTCTGCCTTATTTTCTTAATTGTATCACAAGTTTCTTGAATTAACGTGGGCCCTAACACTGTCCTTTCACCTACTTCATCCCAATGCACAGGGGATCGACACTTCCTTCCATACAGGGCTTCGTAGGGAGCCATCTTAATCGTTGACTGGTAACTATTATTGTAGGCAAACTCTATTAACGCTACATGTTCATCCCAGCTCCTCTTAAAATCTAGAACGCAAGCTCGCAACATGTCTTCTAATATTTGTATAGTCCTTTCTGATTGCCCATCACTTTGAGGATGAAAAGCTATACTAAAGTTTAATCAAGTACCCATCGCCTTATGCAAGCTTACCCAAAATGGATTCACAAACTTAGGGTCCCTATCGGATAAAATGGACACAGGTACACCGTGTAGTCTCACAACCTCATTAACATACATCCGTGCATACTTGTCAGAGGTGAAAGTTCTTTTGACAGGTAAGAAGTGAGCAGACTTGGTAAGACGATCAACTATCACCCAAATTGAGTCATAGCCCTTTAGAGTTCTAGGCAAACCCACTACAAAGTCCATAGCAATGTGCTCCCATTTCCATTCGAGTACTAATAGCGGTTTCAACAGTCCAGAGGGTCTCTGATGTTCGGCTTTCACTTGTTGGCACGTTAAACACTGTTCTACAAATCGTGCTATCTCTTTCTTCATTTTGGGCCACCAATATATCAATTTCAAGTCCAAATACATCTTAGTACTCCCTGGGTGAATTGAATACGGGGAGTTGTGGGCTTCCATCGTAATTTCTCTCTTCAACTCTCTATCTTTGGGCACACATAGTCTATTCCTAAACCTCAAGCCCCCATCAGATGATAGCTGAAAGTCAGAATACTTCTCATCATCAATACCATCCATGACCTTCTTAAAAAAACAATCACTACCCTGCTTCTCCTTGATCTTGTCAACTAATGTTGGTCGAACAATCAAGTTGCTTAAGTAAGCGGTGTCACCTCTCTTGATAACTTTAATCCCCAGTGACTCAAAATTCCTTAAAATATTTCTTTGAATAGTCAATAACATTGCCAGACTCCCTCCAGACTTCCTGCTCAAAGCATCTGCAACGACATTAGCCTTACCAAGTTGGTAGTTAATGCTACAATCATTGTCCTTCACCAATTCTAACCATCTTCTTTGCCTCATATTCAACTCCTTTTGAGTGAAGAAGTACTTAAGACTCTTATGGTCAGTGAATATTTCACACCTTGCGCCATACAAGTAATGTCTCCATATCTTTAGAGCAAAAACCACAGCTGCTAACTCCAAATCATGTGTAAGGTAGTTTTGCTCGTAGTTTTTTAATTGTCGAGAGGCATAAGCCACAACTTTTCCGTTTTGCATTAGAACACACCCTAATCCCTTATGAGATGCATCACTATAGATTACATACCCATTCAATCCTGATAGAATTGTTAATACTGGAGCTGTTACCAACCTCTGTTTTAGTTCCTTAAACTTCTCTCACAATCATCATTCCATTCAAATTTGACATTCTTTCTTGTCAACTTAGTCAGGGAAGTTGTTATCTTGGAAAAACCTTCCACAAATCTTCTGTAGTATCCCTCTAATCCCAAGAAGCTTCTCACTTCTCTAACATTAGTGGGTCTAGGCCAATTGGTCACTGCCTCAATCTTGCTCGAGTCCACCATTATTCCTTCTCCAGAGATAACATGTCTGAGAAATACCACTCTATCTAACCAAAATTCACATTTCTTAAACTTTGCATACAATTGCTTCTCCCTTAGCACTTCGAGCACCTTTCCCAAGTGTTCCTCATGCTCATTTTGACTCTTTGAGTAAACAAGAATATCATCGATGAACACAATTACAAACTTATCTAAATACTCCTTGAAGACTCTGTTCATGATAAAGGCTGCAGGAGCATTAGTTAATCCAAAAGGCATGACTAGAAACTCATAGTGCCCGTACCTTGTCCTAAAAGCAGTTTTTGACACATCTTCCTTCTTGACCTTCAATTGATGATATCCTGAACGTAGGTCAATCTTGGAAAACACACTTGCACCTTGAAGTTGGTCGAATAAATCTTCTATCTTTGGGAAGGGGTACTTATTCTTCACAGTTACCCGATTAAGTTCTCTATAGTCGATGCAAAGCCTCATTGTTCCATCTTTCTTCTTCACAAATAAGACTAGCGCTCCCCAAGGAGAGACACTAGGACGAATGAAACCCTTAGCCAGTAAGTCCTCCAACTACTCCTTTAGTTCTTTTAATTCAGCCGGTGCCATTCTATAAGGTGCTTTAGATATCAGTGCAGTACCAGGAAGTAGCTCGATCTCAAATTCAAGCTCACGATCAGGAGGAAGCCCAGTTAAGTCTTTAGGAAACACATCGGTATACTCCTTTACGACAGGGACATCGTCAACTTTCAATTGTCCCTTACCATTGTCTACAACACTAGCCAAAAAGCCCATACACCCTTTCTTAAGGTACCTCCGAGCTTGCATTGCTGATATTAGCCAAAGCGATTGATGAATCTTAGAAGCGATGAAGCAGAACTCAGTGTCATTTGGAGGTTTAAAGATTACTTCTTTTTCAAAACATTTGACGTTAGCATGATGAGCAGATAACCAATCCATGCCAAAAATAATGTCAAAGTCAAACATATCAAGCACAATAAAATTGGCATCCAAATCTCGATCCCTTATTTTAAACCTACAAGATCTTATAGTTTCTCTTGCATGGAGGAACTCCCCAGAAGGAGTTGAGACATAAGGTTCATTTTCTAGCTCATCAGGACTAATGCCAAATTTATCAAGGAATGCGCGTGATACAAAAGAGTGTGTGGCACCAAAATCAAACAAAGCATAAGCATCATATCCACACACCGAAACATTACCTAGAAGCATACAACTACAATCATATACTATAACAATCAAATTAATATTCAGGAAAATCACATAAACAGGTACAACAAAATTATATAAAGCTAACGATACAAAAGAATTACTATTACATAGATAACTATTACCTGTTACCACAGTTGAGTTTGTTTCAGCTTCTCGCCTAGTGAGTGCATAAACCCTTCCTTGAGTTTTTTGTCCATCCTTAGCATCACTTTTCTTGTCGGGGCAATTCTGTACAAAATGACCAGTCTTCCCACAATTGAAACAAGCTCCGATCTTTTTGAAACAAACACCAGGGTGTGTCTTACCACAAGTATCACAAATTGGGTAGTCTTTGTTGGTTAGGGCTTCAGTCCTCTGCTTCTTTCTAAAATCTCGATTTGCATTAAATTTTCTCTTGTCCTTCTTATCCCAACGTCTCCCATGAGTTGGGTCCCTTGGTAGCTCCTTAACGACTGTTTGCACCACATCTTGCTCAACTGTTTGAGCTGCTTGAACAACTTCTCCATATGTGGCGTGTCTTAGGACTTTCACATGTCTTCTAATTTCAGGTTTAAGCCCATTCTTAAACCTACGAGCTTTCTTTTCTTCAGTGTCCACTAGGTGGAGGGCAAATCGGGACAACTCTTCAAACTTTCTTTCATATTCAATTAGTGTCCTAGAGCCTTGTGTCAGTTGTAAGAACTCGGTTTCCTTTTGATCACGAAGAGTTTGTGGGAAGTATTTCTTATAGAATAACTCCTTAAATCGTTCCCATCCAATTGGGTTTTGCCTTATGTTCTCTGCCCTCTTTTCCAAGTTCCACCAAAGCCTTGCTCCCTTCCTCAGTATATAAGTAGCACAAATCACCTTTTCCTCATCAGAAGGCCTTAGGAATTCAAAGATGTGTTCCATATCTCTTATCCATTCCTCAGCCAAAGAGGGATCTTGGGAATCATCAAATGTCGGAGGAGCATGCTTCTTGAATTCAGTCACAACATTTCGTTCCCTTTTAGGTTCTTCAGCATGTGGGGGAGGTTGGGCAAGTTGTTGCTGTTGCTGCATCATTTGTGTCATCGTTTGCATAAACTATTGCATGGTGCCTAAAAGAGCTTCTTGATCATTCAATGGGGCTTGACCTTCAGCACCCGCAACGAGATTAGTAGCACGAGCGGCGGCCCGAGTGGCAGCCTGGGCTCGAGCAGTTGCTCTTCCTCCTCTTCCACCTCGTGCCATTTTCTATCCTTGAGGTAATTAGATCATAACGATATATTTCTATTAGCAAAGAGAAAATCTTAAAGGTACGAGAATTATTAGCATATACAAACAATATTGCTTCACACAAGTGTTAAATTTATTAAGCATGTGCTAAGGCAAGTCATGAGTTACTTGGATTTGACACAAATAAGTCCCCCCTTTATTCAAATCTTAAGTCTACATAATCTTAAACCGCGCTCTGATACCAACTGTGACATCCCGATAAATTGATTATTAAATTAATCCAAAAATTATATTTATCACTAATAATAAATTGAAATAATATAGTCCATAAACTTAATTATTTACCAAAACATCTGGAACAAAAACTACCAGATTGAATCTTAAATCTAAGAGTTGTAGTTGCTCATTATTTAATTCAATAAAAACCTGATAACAAAAGTTTAACTTCCTAAGGGGACCCTTAAAGACTAGAAGATGTGTCAAATCCTCCTTATGTATTACCTGAAAGATGGTAAGTAAATATTGGGGTGAGTGATACCACTCAGTAAGCAAACTTCATCATACATGAAATAGTAAGCATACACATCAACAACCATTTAACATCATATCATACTCTAGTTATACATGATCATGAAAATGAATATGTAAAAAGTGGTCATTACCCAATCAAAACTTTATTTTTCTCAATGCAATTTATCTTTACAATTTTTCTTTTTATAGAATGCCTTGACTTCTCGTAACAATTGTGAAGCCAAAATAATACGTCACCCGTCAGTGACCCAATCCAAATAAATCACCCGTCGGTGATTGGCACGCATGAAGGGTAAGTACAAGTGAGCCAAATATTGAAGGGACATAATTGAAATTCCATAACAAATTCTCACATGCACAAATACGTCCATACCCAATGGTAAGGAATCAAATGCCTCCAGATATCCTAAGTAGGTTAGGGACACGTCCCTCATACGACTCAAACAAATACAATATGCTCCCATTCAAAGTCAAATCATAACGATCCTCAAAGGCATTCTATCAAAACACTTTTCACAAAAACGTGTTTGCTTTAATAAAATAAAGCCTTTTTGATATATAAAAAAAAAACTTTCACATTCATGTATGTAAATATGCACATGACAAACACATATTTATGCAATTGACCTTACACACATGAACCATTAATATGAATTATATCTATAATAACAAGCTTAGCATGTAATAAAGTCATACAAGCATACAAACAAAATAATTAGACCACTTAATATTTCAAGTATAATGAGTTTACTTACCTCAACGTAGCAACTCAAGCAAAAGTCTAGACCAGCAAAGAAAGTATTTTTCTGTAATCCTAGCCTATTTCAAAATCAAAGAACAACTCAATTATTATTGTTTATTTATTTATTTATTATTTTTTTTTTCTAATTCTTTAAAAAATATAATTTTCAATTTATATATATATATATATATATATATATATATTAAAAACTAGTACACAAAACACGTACTTGCTGCGCTTAACATTTTTTATAAAAATATTTAAAATTAATTTTTAAAAACTGATTTTTGTACATACAAAAAAAAAAAAAAAAAAAAAACATATATGGAATTACACACATAAAAAGTTTCAAATAATTTGGAGATCAAATTCATACGTAAAACTGAGTTCAAATTAAATTACAACAATTTATCTTTTAGATTTTCAACACTGAACACATTGAATTATAAAATCAATTAAAATTCAAATAATTATCCAAAAATTACGAAATTTTATCAGATCAATCCTAACACATATATAATCGTTTCATAAAAATATTAATCGATTATGGAGTCCTAATCACTATTAACAAAACCAGAATTTTCGAGGAATACTATCACTAGTTTCATTTTCAGCATAAAACTTTAAATTTTGTAAAACCATAAAAAATTAAATAAAAAATATTTATCAATGATTCACAAGCCAAAATTTTCCTTATCATGTATAATTATTTAAATAAAATTTTCAGGTTCCAATTTCAATCGTAGAATATAGAAAATAGTTTAGGAACTCGAGTTGTTCAGAATCTGACAGATTTAAAGTATGAACTTCAAAATTTCATATAAAAATAAATATGTGGAAATTTTTGACAAACGATTATGCATTAGAATCTTTGAGATGTCTAGTTTAATATAAAAATAAATTTGGATTTAAAAATCACAAAACTAATACAGAAAACATTCGTTTTATCCACTGCTATTGAAAATTCAATAAACTGTAATACAAAAATTTATTATAAAACATCCCAAAAATCATCATCAAACATAACTTTAAGAATACAACCCTCCAAGATCATATTTTTATCAAATTCTTATCTTAAATATAAATTATTTAATAAAAATATTAAAAGAAATTAAAGAATAATGATGAAGAAGAATTACCTTTATGGATCAATGATAGTCTAACAACAATTTTCTTTTTCAACGATATGATTTAAGAGTATTTAACCTAATTATTTTGTTGTTGTTTTGAAGAAAAAGAACGTAAGAGTTTAGGTTTCATAACCTAAATATTTTACTACTATTCAAAATAAGATAATAGCTTATTATTATAATTATTATCTTTATTGTTATTATTTAATAAAATCTTAAATGCATTATTTTTTTTTTTTTAGAGTTTATCCATACATGATCTGCCAAATCTTTTTATTTAATTATTTATTTTTATTTTTAAAACTCATACTTATCCTTAACACTGTTTTAATATAACAATAATTATTTTTATTTTATTTTTTTTTATTTTAAGATATTACAGATAATAGATATCTAAATATTCTTGTGATAAAAAATTACCTAAATGTTCCCACACTTTTTTTTCGATCAACATTATCATTTATCATTAATATAGATATAAATATAATGATTGAATTGCACCATAAAAAAGCCGACCCATTCTTAGTCAACATCTCTTAGTAACTTAAAGGTTTGAAAAGTTGTTATAGATACCAAAGTTGAATTATTATAAAATAATATTATATACATTAAATTATAATAAAAATTAAATGATATATTAATTAAATATAAAATTAAAAATATAAATTAAAAAAATAATTATGAAATTTTTTATAATAAAAAATTAATTAAATTATATCATATAAATTAATATATATTAATATATTTTATTATTATAATTGAAAATCGGCATTATAAAAAAGTGAAAACTAGTACTATTTTTGTTTTTTTTTTTAATAAAGATATTACACGCATTTATTTAAATATAAAACAAGGGACATGTAACAATTGATACAAACTGAATTACAGATATTATTTATGAATCCTAACAAGTGATCAATTGCTACTATGGCAAACCCAATTGGCATCAACAATGAGAAATGATCAATTCCATGCTTTAAGAGACATATTATATAGCTAACGAAATAAAGGTGATGTCATTATTGAAAAAGAAATATTTGGTAGAAACTAAAAGAAAACCAAGACTTGAAATAATTACTACTGTATTACCAAGTTTTAGAATGAAATGAACTTCATAAAACACGATACAAACTTTTTACACTGTCATTATAAACGACTTTAATTTATCAAGAGAATTAGAATGAAGTATTAGTTATTAAGAGAGAATAATATTTAATACCAAAACTCGTCATAACACATTAATGTTAGCTAGCTAAGATTTAGAAAGAATTAGCCATTTCTAGGGTCATTTACACTTTTTATATATATATATATATATATATAATTCAATTCGATTTGACTCATAGCTTAATTAAGTACAAGTACTTCTGATTTGATCTTATTAAAACAATTTTAGGTTGAGTTTACGGCCAAATATTTTTATTACAGGCTATGATCGAATTGGTTCAAAATGTAAATAAAGTTTAAATTTTATAAATTATTTATATATTTAAATATAATAAGTCATTATTTTATAATTTCTTGTATCATTTAAACTCAAGTACTTACTTAAAGCAATTTAAATTTTAAAAAAGTCAGGATCAAATATTTTAAGACACAACATTGAGCTTGCATTTAATTTAAAAAATGCATTTAATTTGAAATTTTAGATACGGTCTAGTTCGAAAATATACATGACCAAAACTCAAAGTCCTCCGGATGTAATATATTTGTTAGGAGTGTTCAAAAATTCTTAGAACCAACCCAACCCAAATTACTCAAACCAACCCAACTCAATCCATCCCATCCCATCCCATCCCATCCCATCCCAAACTGTTCGATTTTGAGATTTTATTAATTTGATTTGGTTCTTCATGTTAAAAAACCAATTAATATTAGGTTTATTTAGTTTTTATTTCTTTAAACCTTACAAAAATTGAACCAACCCAATCTATTTATAATAATAATTATTATTATATTTGAATTACTATTTTATAGAATTATTTTTAAGAAATTTAAAATTTTCATTAAATTTTCGTGATCCCTTAAACCCTAAATATTACTAGTACATTAGATTATCTAATTTTTTTTTTTCTGACCTCTCATAGTCACCAGTCTTTTCTTAGTAATTGTCAGCTGCCGACAACCTTTTTCATTTGATTCTTCATTTTTGTAATCCTAACTAATACTAATACATCAAATTATACAATTTTTTTCGTAATTTTTTTCTCACCTCTCTTTGCCTCTCATAGTCACCATTCTTCTCTCAATAATCGTTAGTCGCCAACAACCATTCTCATTTGGTTCTTCATTTTTGTAAGTTTTTTCATGAATAATTTAAGTATTTTACTTCCATTCTTCATTTTGTAATATATGGTATGTATTAAAGATTTAAATGTCTATATTTTATTTTGTTGTTTATTACTAACTTGTTATGTTTTTAATTCCATGTAAGAGGAAAATTATTTTCATTTTTGACAATATTTTAGAATTGGATTTAATCTTCTAGTTTTTTAGTACAAGATAAACCAATTTTTGCCTATTTTTGCCATTAAAGTTTGGACATTTAAGATAAATTCATGCAAAAACTTCCGAATTCAGTGCTCTATCTTATTTTCCTTCTTCTTCGTGTGAAACACTAATTATATGCTATTTAATTATTCATTATAAATATAAAACTATACCATCTTTTATTTCTTTTCGTTAGAATTTGCATCACATGAACAACATTTTAGATGACTTGAATATAAAAGTTAACAAATTTTATCATGTAAGTCATTACTATTCGTTATTGCTTATTTGTCTTATTTTTAAATCATTTTTATAATTTGTGATTGATATGGATAATGAATTAGGTAAGTAATTAAAATCTAATTATTTAAATTTAAGAATTATAATAAAATTGACATTAAAAACATTAGAAACTAGATACAATAGTTACAAAAAAGATTAATAAACAAAATTTATTAACAAAATGAGGGGATTTTTCTTGGCTCAAACCAAACCAAAAATATTGATTCGAATTGGATTGATTTTTTAAATTTATTGGTTTGATTTGATTCTCATTTTTAAAGAACCAATTATATTAGGTTGGTTTTGATTTTGGTTTAAACACACACTAACTCATGTATATACACCTCTAATATTTATATATGGAAATACTTGTTGTGCACAAGACTTACTTAGGTGTATTCGATTATAATTTTAAAATACTCTTAAAGACTTTTAAATTTTGTTGTATTAGATTCTAACTTTTAAAGAGTTTATAAAAATTTAGGAGTATTCAATTATAAATTTTTCTTTAATTATTATAAACTCTTTAAAAATAAGGGTATATTGGATTGTGATTTTTTAAGAGTTTAAAAAGTTTAAGTGTATTCATATATGACTGGTACCAAAGTAGTACCCATATTATTTTGGGTTATATGCTGTCATGACCCCCTATTTATTAAAAATCTGATATGACCCCCTCCACTTAATTTTTTTACATATTATGACAAAAATGCCCTTAATAACCCCTCAGTTGGACGACTGTCCAACTCACCTCAACAGAGTTGGACGACTGTCCAACTCACCTCAACAGAGTTGGACGACTGTCCAACTGATGAAACGTCCAACTGATGAAATTTTGACCGACTGGCCACCCCACTCGCCGGAGCCGGCAACCTCACTCGCCGGAGTCCAGTTGGACACATGTCCAACTAGACTGCTCAGAATTGGACGACTGTCCAACTAGCAGAATTTTGATTGGCCGACGACCCCACTCGCCGGAGCTTAGTTGGACACATGTCCAACTGAGTTGGACGTATATCCAACTGATCGAATTTTGATTGGCCGATGACCCAACTCGTCGGAGCTCAGTTGGACGCATGTCCAACTAAAAACTGAAAAGTCACGGAGCTCAGTTGGACATGTGTCCAACTGATCGAATTTTAATTGGCCGACGATTCCACTCGCCGGAGCTCAGTTGGACAAATATGAGTGTTACAAGACAAAGAATATACGAGAGTATAGTAGATTTTTCCCATTATAAAATAATTCTAATGCTAAGTCAGATTCCTGATATACTGAAGGCAATTAATTAACAAAAGAAATAGAAACCTCTGTTTCCTGAATCCTGATTCCTAACTTCATCTACATTCTACAGTATTACTATTTACTCAATGTTTGTAGACTGTGGACGATGACAAGGAATATTAAGAAGAAAACATACTATGCCAAATCAGTGAAGGAATTGATCAAAACGAAAGATATGAGCGAGCAAGTCAATTGACAAACGATCAATCTCTGAGAAACTTCACCTTCTTCTTCTGTCTTTGAGAGGAAGGCATGATATTGGTACGAACGGGATTCAGTGCCGCTTTAGCAGCAGAAAGTGTATCGTTCTGGATCTGCATCTTCATCACCCAACTTCAACAGCATCTCCATACCAGCCCAGCCGCGCTCCATTCAGCCCAGTTCAGCACCGCCGCGAGGTCCAGCAGCGCCAGTCCGTCGCCTCACACCAGTCCGCAACTCCTCCGCAAGCCTGTCTCTGCCACGCCGCGAGCAGCCCAGTCACCAGCAGTGCCTCTCGCCGTCCAGTCTGCGTGCCCAGATCCGCGCCACTAGTGCCGCGCCTCCAGCCTCCAGTCTGCGCGCCCAGTCCTCGCCTCCAGCTCACGCCACCAGCGCCTCTAGCCCACGTATCTGTCAACTGGGGAAAATAAAAGAAGCTCACAGTCTACTCGTGCAAATGGAGCTCAGGGGCTCTATACCTGATGAGGACAAATGAGGTATTTTTTTAAAAATGTGCTAGTGGGGGTTATCTCAGATTAAGATTATTAATAAGGGGTTAAATCAGCCTATTTCCCTATTATTTTTTAAGTTATTTATCATACTTTATTGGTATCTATATTAATTATTTTAGTACCTATTATTTTTTAAGTTATTTAGTGGTACCTTATTAATCTCTAAATTATTAAAAATGTACTTTTTCACCAAAATAAACAGTAAATTAATCTTATTAAATCAATAAGGACAATATTATTGTCTCTTTTTTTTTTTTTTTTTCAAACAATAGGGTAAATTAATCTTAAGTCTATGAACCATTTGTATGGTGAGGGAAAGGAAAAAGAGGACAGAGGGCAGTTAAGTTTAAGAAGAAAAAAAGGGGCATTCAATCACCTCAATTGGACGAATATGTTGAAGAAGAAAAAGTACCGAAGAACAAGAATAAGAAAAACAACGAAGAAAAAAAATAGCAACGACAATTCTTATTAGCTATTCGTGATGACCTGTTATTATCTAAATATTCCTGTGCCAGAAAATTACCTAAACGTCCCCGTAACTTTTTCTTTCCCATCATTATTATCATTATCATTAATAAATGTATAAATATAATGATTGAATTGCACCCCCCAAAAAAAAAGTCGACCTATTCTTAGTCAACATATCCATGTGCTACCTATCATGTAATCTTAAATACAAAACATAAACTTTAAACTTTAATAAAGATATTATATTAATCTAATATTGGTACTTTATAATTTAAAATATAAGATATATTAATATTACATTATACGAGATACAATTGTTTATAAAAATCATCTAACGTGAGCACAATAGTTTAGAACTTAGAACTATAGGTATAGTGCATAAATAATAGGTATAATTTAGTATAATAATTTTTTGTATAAGTAATATAAGGATACTAACTTTATAAAAGTTTCAAAAAAATCTAAAAGGTTATATTTAGATTATGAATTTAGCATATGTTTTATTTTTTTGAGAGCAGTTTTGACATTTTAGAAATTTGAGTTTAAAAAAATAAAAACCAAAAACTCCAAAAAATGCGTTATTTTTTAATTCAAATTTTTAAGATGTCAAAATTGTCATAAGAAGAATAAAAATTGCCAGACACAAGTTATTTTATAACATTTATGATCTTTATCATAGTTAGTATATTAATCTTGCTTAAGTCAATCATTAAGTTACTAAACTACACATTTTTAAAAATTACAATATCATTTTAGCTATTAATCCTTGGAACTATTCAATTTTGATTTAAACACCCGTGGTTTTATAAGCATATAAGATTCATAATAGCAACACCAAAAAATTCGAATTTTATTTGAATAATGTTCAAAATTAGAGTTCCGAAAAGTGATATCTTTTAGCATTAATTTGCGTAACATCATTTTGGTTAAACTTGTATTCCAATTGTATCATACTGCTATAAATTAATTAATAATAATTTAATTAAATATGTTAAATAAATGGAACTAAAGGAAAATAATAATAATAATAATATAGGGATGGTAATATATTGATATGGTTTTCATACATCTATTTTTGTCAATTTTTTTTAATATCAATATATTAAAAAAATACAAATGAAAATAAAGACTCAGCAAGCGGAAAAAAAAACTTGATAAAAATAAAAGGAAGAAAAAGAAAATAATTATGGTTGCATAAAAATATTTTTATCACAACTTGAATATATACATCAATTTACGTGAAATAATTTAATTAGATAAATAAATGATCAAATAATCACTTTATCAACATATATTACCAAATTTATATCTAATCAATAACTAATACGTCATTTAATACATGCAATACATATAATAATACACATGATTTCAAACTAAATAATGTTTGAAAATACAAGAGGCAACAAAGTAAGCCTCTTTAATATTTTATGGTGCCCTCTCAATTCTAATTAAGTCATGCATTCATGTCTTTTTTTTTTATTTGCTTAATTTATTAATTTTAATTTATAAATAAAAATAATAAAAAATATAAAGTTATTTCTTTGTAAAAAAAATATTAAACAAAATTAAATATTAATATATCAATTGTCCTCTTTATATTGTATAAGAAACACTCTCCTTTAATTACTTTGCTTTGGAATAATACATGAATATCACTACAAGAAAAAATAGTTTTAAGTATAATTATTAATTGTACCTAAAAGATTTTAGGTATAGTTGTCTTCGAATACGTAATCGTACTAATTACTACTGTCGTCATAGGTTGAACTTTTAGGTACAGTTGTTAACCGTATTTAAAAGTATTCATAATCGTACTTAAAAAGTTTACGCTACGGTTGACAACGGTACTTAAATTTTTTTATATATAGTTAACAACCGTATCTAAAACTATTTAACTACGGTTAGCAAGTGTACCTAAATAATTTTAGATACAGTTATGTATTGTTTTATATTCTTTAACCGTACCTACGAGTTCAAATTTTTTAATAATAATTTTATGTAATTATTTTTTTACCTGTTTATAATCCATGCTCATATCATACTTTATATGTATCTCAGAATTCATATATATATATATATATATATATATATATATATATATATATATATATATATATTCGTTAATAAAAAACACAAACGTACATATTACTTACAAAACATATTACCTATCACATCAGTAAATTAAAATACACGAGCTAATGCTACTAACCAAAATTAATATCAAAATGTGAAATATTTAATTATCTAACTAGTGTATCTAATACTATCAATAAAAAATTGATATACTTTTCTTTGACAAACATCAAGTTCTTTTTTGTGTGTATGTTTTCTTTTTTGCAAATTAAAAAAATATATTTAGATATATAGTTATAAGAAACTACATGATAGTTAAAAAATGCAACATAAAGAATATTCAATGACATAGAAATGCATCTATGTCATTGATTGATAGCTCACAGGCTACAATACTTACATAAAGTATATTCAGTGTCTCGTGTATGCTATTAAATAATAATATTGAGAGCAAAATTGATATCATAAAAATATTTTTATGATAATAGCATCTATATAAATAATATATGTCTTATATATGACTATGAATATAAGGCCATTTTGATTATATGATTCTTAAAATGAATGTCATTTGATGTTGACATTAAAATAAATATAATCGAAAGAGAAAAATATATCTTGAATAATTGCAAGTAATTAATCTAATATATAATAATCATTACCTATGGCTTAAATATGAGTATAATATTTTTAAAATTCAATCTTGACTATTCAAAAATTTTAAGTTTTCAATATTATTAACTTTTTATTTGAAAAATTATGGAGAAAAAAATATTAGTCAATCATATATTTCATTGAGAGCTAAAATAAATATATACATAAATTTTGTCTATACTAATATAGCAATATTGAGATTGAACAATAGTTATGAATCATTCATATATTATCATTGCAAGTGAAATTTATTTATAAAATAACAATAGAGAAACATACATATATTTAAATATTATGTGCTTGTATAAATTATTAATAAAATAAAGACATTTTGAACATATCATTGCTAGAAGTGAATATTATATAATGATTATGTATATAATCCAAGTTATAGTGTGAATATTGACTATGTGGTAGTTACGATCTTATTGTATTATAAAAATTGAAAGCTCATATAAATAAATAAAACTTATTTTGGAGTTGTTATGCCACAACGTATTTAAACTTCAATTGTATAATGGACCATGAGCTTCTATAGAAGCAAAACAAGATAATGTTAATTAAGGTCCAATGTTTTATTAACATTATCCAATATATGTCTCTCCTTTTAATCTTGATGGATATTGGATAATGATGGATGAAGAAATATAAAATGGACTTGTAAATATTGCCTATCAATTGAAATGATGAACACTTAAGTGTCTAAAAGATAATGTAATAATACTCATTATTATTTAATGATATATGAGTTAACATAATTTTATGCCTTACTTGATAAAAGGCTTTGAAGAACAAAAGTATGATAAATTATTATATATAATTGTGTTCAAATTTCTTAAAATTGAGTAATAATTTAATATTTTGAATATATTTGGCAGATAGTGATATTCGAGACTACAATCAAAATATAATATTCAAAGTCACAAATAGAAGTTTAACATGAAAAGTTTTTTGAAAGATCAATCTTATGATTAAAATTGCACGAATGGTGCATATGTTGGTCTAAAGTATAATGCCATAAATAAATGACTAGAAATCAATATTTGAAAAGCTTTTTTTGATATATATCACAAATATAAACTAAATTTTGATAGATAAAAATTTGAATAATTATCATAACCAAAATAAGTCATGAAGAATCAAAATTTGTTCAGTATGCAATAGAAAGTTAAATGTTTGTGGATTAAAGTCCAAACCTTTCTTTATTCAGTAATTATATGTGTTACATGTTCTTAAGACAGAATGAACTCACTATATTTGACAAAAATTAATAGTGAATCTCACTCTTTTGAAAAATCATATATTATGAAAATAATATTGTTAGTCTTATTATAAAATATGATATATTTTGGGTTCAATTTAACTCATAAATTTATTAAAATTTCTTAATTTCAACTTCTATCAGTGACAAAATAAAGTTGCTTTAATCTTATTGCAACGACTCAATACATTGATATGGGTCCCATAATAAATTTAAAGACATGTATTTTGAATTTCATTTATATTAAATATATTGAACCATTTGAAGGGTAAGCAGACTTGTTAAATAATTTTAATAAATAAAAATAATTTTTGCTATTAGAGAGAGAAAAAAAAAGATAATGACGTGAAATTACTTAAAATGCATCTTTTTTATGGAACATGAGGTTCAAAAAATTACTCAATGATAAAGTATTATATATTCTTGATGCATTTCAATAATGAAAAATTTAGCTATAAAATTATTGAGCAATTATTGAAGTCTCTATATGATAATGAAATGAAATAGTAGCAAACAATCATAATTTATCTAAAGCTTGTTAATTATATTGGTACAAAAATGATATTGTTAGTTAGGTATATGAACACTTGAGATGTTCGTTAGGTATTTACAAGAACTAGGTATCCAAGTGCCTAAAAATGTAAATTTTTTTAAAATACATGAATTTATATAAAATATGATGACCCTGTGAGATACAAATTTTTTACTCCTATACGTATAAGATTACTTTAAAATATGACTAGCACTCACATAACATTGTTTATATATAGTTACTAATGTAAATAAATTAATAATACTTATTGCTTTAAAATAATTTTAAATGCCATATATTGTTATGATAATTCATAGGTATGTACTATTAAAGCAATGTAAATAACTACATGAGTTTTAATAGATATTTTTTGCATTCACATTAGTATTAAAATTTAATATTTTCACAAGCTAGATGACTTTATTATAGATACAAACCATGTTGATTTATTTTATGTGCTCTTAAAAATATGACAAAAATAAATAATTATCTTAAATAGAGATAATTTTTTATTGATTTACTTTTTATGGATAAAACATATGCATATTATATATCCAGTTATTATTTGATTGCATGATATAAAAATTATCTCATATTATTCTTTATTTTATTGTAAGTTGACACCATTTAGTAAGATAATTTATGCTCAATGTATTTATTAATATTGATGAATGTTATCAAAACATATACAAATGTTAAACGTTACAGAAAAAATGATGAATTTTATTATAAATTGAATATATGAATTATCATCATTACTATAATATGTTTATAAGTGTAAGGTTTCTAATTAATTTGTAATGACTGACAAAATAAACTATTTTATAAAATAACATGTGGCTTATAAATTAGTATTTAAATATAACATGTTATCAAAATAAATACATTTGGCTTATAACTATGAAATTATACTACATATGAAGTCAAGTGAGACCAGGTAGGCTCACTCGCAATGAGTTATTACATTTACTTTAACATTTGAGAGATTGTCATAGTGATATTAAAATATATCAATTAAAAAGTTTATCTTCTGTTGAACGATTGTTATCATCGGGGGGAGCACATCTGTATACGCGTTGTACTCCTTTTTCTTTACATAGTTTTGTCCCACTGGGTTTTCTTGGAAAGGTTTTAATGAGGCAACTTAAGTGTATTGTATGAGAATAATGTACTCTTTTTTCCTTTGCTAGTTTTTTGTCCCATTAGATTTTTCTAGCAATATTTTTAATAAGTCATATTCTCAATGCATTTTACATCAAGAGAAAATGTTATAATTTGGATATCAAATCTTAAATATGATATATTTATCTAATGAGTTATATTTATTTTAAATGAAGATTTATCTTTATTGTATCATAAATTTGTATTTAATTAGAGATAATTAGATATTTAATATCTATTATATTTTAGATTCAAAATTTATATTGTATTTTATAAACCTTATAAATAAGACAGTGTATTATTATATACACAATAATTAATAAAAATTATTTCTTTTATTTGCTATCTATCTTTTTTATTTCCTTTACTTATTTTTTTTTAATCTTAATTTTTTTAATTTTATAATAAAAATTCATATATGCCAATAAAAATTTTAATTAAATACACTGCCGTAAAGTGTAAATTAGACCAAATTATAAGACAAATTTAAGTCAAACCTCATAATAATTTTATATTATTGTCAAAATTGTCATCCATTTTGAAGTTCTTATTTATAAGGCTAAAATAAGTTATTAGGCTCTTAAACTTTTGATCAAATTTATAAATAAATTTTTAAATTTTTATTTTAAAAATTTAAAAATCTTTAAAATTTTATACATACGTTTCTTAAAATTTTAAATTTTACAATATAATTTTCATTTTTTTTTAAAAATTTACACTTAAGTCCTAATTTAGCAAATAAAATATAAATTTGTGAATAAAAAGTTTTGAACTTATATGTAAAATTTTAGAAGTTTGAGGTCTAAATTATTGTTTTAAAAATTTAGAGGACTTAAATTATTTATTTTAAAGATTTATGAACTTATTTGTAAAATTTTAAAAATTTGGAAATTAAATTATTGTTTTAAAAATTTAAAAATTTATATATGAATTTGATCAATAAAAAGAAATGTTATTTCACATGTTGCTCATGGACATACGTAGTTACTCTTAAAAGTAAGTAATTTTTTTTTCTTTCTAAAATCACAAATTACTTCTAAAAATTTTGAATCCATTTTTAGAGCGTGATTTCAAAATAACCATTTTACCATGATCCATGATTGAGTAAAGCTATCCATCCTAGCATTTAAAGCCGGGGGATACATCCCGACAAGTTGTATAAAAATGATATAATAGTCACACACACACAAAAAAAAAAAACACCAGTCTGCCGTACAAATGGTGGTGTTGACGTACGTAAATTGTAACCACCTGTTCTATATAGACTCGGTAAACTTCCCATTCATGGCAAAATTTTTAAGCTTTGATATATGGCTACTTGGCTAATGGAAAAAGAGAGAGAAGAAGATAAGGTGGCAAAAAAAGAGCAAATCAAAGCAAAGAAAGACAAAAAAAAAAAAGTAGATACGCCTATAAATCGGTTGGTTTATGCCAACATTTTGTAACCTAACAATATCGTACCATCTTGTACAGTATAGAGTAAGAAAAAAATTTAAAGGGGGCTAAATTTTATTTTTTATATAAAATAAAAAATTAGTAAAAATTATAATAAATTATACTCAATTCAAGACTAAATTTTTTTATGCCATATTATAATAGAGACATAGAGTTAACACATTATAATTAATTTATAACGAAAATTAAATAAAAATATAACAAATTAATAAATATTAGTATCATTCATTAATAAAATAAATTTATTAACTAAAAAATCTAAGCAAATAAAAAGCTCAATCAAATACATTAAGATTTATAGACATTAAAACTAAAATAAACATATAAAAATGTAAAAAGTAAAATATGAATTATAATTTTAAAGTTGAGATTATATTTAAAAATATATATTTATAAACAATATAAGAATGACTAATAATAATAAAAATAATAAAATTTTTATATAAAAATATTTCAAATAAATTCTAAAAGATTATTAAAACAAAATGTCAAATAATATAATATTAGATAAAGTTAAAATTTAGATTGAAATAAAATATAGTAAATATAAACTTAAATTTTTTTAATATGAAGCTTATCGTATACTTATTTTTTTAATTTTATTTTTATAATGTTGAATTTAAAAATATTTAAACATTATTTGAATTTTTATATTTAAGAAGAATTTTTTGTAGTATACTACTCTAGTTTTATTTTTGTTACTAATAATTACCAAATACATGAAAAAAAATATATATTTAACACTTTATTTACAATTCATGTCATTTTTATCCACATATTTGTTCAATATTGTTAATATATACTAAAATATGTACATAAAAATTAGACACAATATATTACTATAAAAGAAATATTTATTTAATATTAAAAATATACACGTAATTAATTTTTTGTAAAAAAGTTGGCCATTTGTATTCATTTTCTTCCCATGGACTATCGGGATAATGATCTATTGGAATAACCTTTGGAGGAATTCGTCTATCCCACATATATGACAGCTGGACAATGATAGTTGTTTCTTTTTCTATTTTGTGACCATTAATGGGTATCAACTGATCAATGTCTTGAAAAATTGAACTGAACAAGTTTTTGAAATGTAAGACTTTCCTTTCATGCCAAAGGTTTGGAAAAAACTATGGTTCAATCATGATAGCCATTGGATACAAGTTGATCCATAACCATGTTATATAGTATGTAACTGGGTCATTAACTTCTTCAAAGAAGGGATGTTCGCTTGACCATATTTCTTTGATGGTCCAATATCTTACTGGTGCAAATAATGTATATTTGACATATATGAGTCTGGATCTCTTTCAAAGAATCTTGTGAGCACCTTTTTCTTTTTTTTGATACGGTTGAGGTTTTCTATTATTTCTTCTAATTTGAGATCACTCACAGGTTCTTCAAGAACTTTTTCAAGTATTGAATTCTGAATTTCTTCTGGGAGGTTTTAGATAAAAAATTTCAGGACTTTATTGTTATTCCTTAGTTCCCAGAGACTGCCTAGTGTTGGATCAATTGTTGGTGGAAGAATTCTCTAATCTTCTGCATTTGGATTTCTTGAACTGTTACCATATTGAATCACAAATAATTGATTATTTGGATAAGCTCTTTCTCCAACATGGAAGTTGATATCTTCATCAAGAAGATGAGATTATTGGATTATAGGTTCAGAAGTGCTACCTTGAATGATTTCTCCTGACATGATCTCTAAATACCTCAAGAGGTTTTATAATAGAGCAGAGTATACTGTGTAGAACTTGAGAGTCCAATAGGGTCTTACGGCACCTCAACTCTTCAAATGGTTGTAGCCCAAAACTCTTTCTTCTACAACCATTCAAGAAATCATATAGGTTTGGAGAATAAGAAGTTGGGTAGATTCGTGAGATTATAGTCCAGAACTATTTATCTTTTCTGATGTAAGAGATGAGCTTCTAGCTGCAGCCACAGAGCATACTTTGAAAATAGTTATGGATATAAGAAAAGTATTTGATTATGGTGGGTTTTGTGTTTAGGCTAATAAGAGGATAACATAAGAGATGAATTTTTTAGAAGATATATAAGAGATAGACAAATGGATAGACTCTTTTGAAAGACTCGTAGATAAGAAGGATATCTTTAACAAGATATAAGGAAAAGTAACTATGACACAAGACATAAGACACAGACTCTTAAATAGAGGTTTTTGGAATAGTGGTTATATGATATATAGTAAAAGGCTAGGCTCTTGAGTTTTAGGGATAGGCTTTGATACCATTAAAACTCAACAAGCACAACACAAGCTTGTTATATAACTCTGATACCATTCAACAAAACAAGATATTATATTACAAGAACACTGTTGCTCTAAAAATGTATAAGACAATACGCAAGTGCACGTGTCATAAACAAGTAATATAATGATAAGAAAGATCGTTCTTAAGGAGATTGGAATACTAGAAAATATCGTAAAAATAAAATAAATAGCACGAGAAGAAAAGAGTAAAAATACTGAAACAAAGTTCAACGAGAAAGATATCAAGAATCGCAAGTAGATAAATCAGTTAGGATTGCAAATATGATAAGTGATGTACACAAACTGCGTTGTTGTAGTTTTGCTGTAGCAATGCTGTGGCAAAGTGGACCAGTAACTAGAATTGCGAAAATTACAAAGGATTCTTTCGAATCTGCAATGTTTATATATTCTATGACTCAATGAAACATATTCATACGCATAACACGACGTTTCATGCACCAATTCTCTTGGGTTATGTGAGATTATTATATATTTCTATATTAATTTCTACACTATTCTAGCTTCATCCAACTTAAACTAACCTTTTCAGAATTAATCTCACTTTACTATCCTATCAATTGTTAATCAAGTAATCAATAAGAATAAATCAATAAATTAAACATCAAATAGCTAGCACCCTTTATCAAGCAAAACACAAGTTTTTAAAAATGAAGCACAAAGTCTACATACACTTGCACATCCACAACCCTAATTGTAATAAAATTAGCCAAACATCTGTTTATATTTGTTCAAAATCAGATCCATATAGTTTTGGGGAATTGAGAACAATCAAATAATAAAAGAATGAATAAATGAATGAATCCCTTTAATCAACCCTAAACCAATTGGGTTATAAATCTTCCTTGCTTGCTTTCTTCAATACAAATCCTTGCAAATCAGTCCTACAAGTGGTCTCCTTTCAGATCCCCCTTGATGTTCTGTTTTGCGTTCTCCTTTCTCTATTGCCGAATCTGTCCAGATTTTCTCTTTGCCTCTGTTGTGTATTTTTTTCTCTGGTGCTGCCAAATCTGTCCTGTTCTGCCAATTAAATATGTCGATCTGTTCTTATCTAAATTAGCCGCTATTTGTATATTAAACCCTAGGTTTAATTTGGGTTAAGCTCCTTGTGTTAAGTCCCAAAATTGCCCCTAAAAAGGTGAGTCATTAGATGTCCAAAATTGTCATTTTTTTTGAAAGTCAAAATTAATCCATGATATTTATTTCCAATTCCACGCTGTTTAATCCTGATGTGCTTTGCTGTGGCAATGCTGCAGCAAAGTTTATTTCCACTACTTTGTTGTTTTCTTTGTTTTCTAAAAGACAGTATATAAAAATTTAATGAGTTAACATCAAAATATAAGTATTTTTAATGAAATTCAAAATACTTTCAGATTTAATATAAAAGAATTACTCATCTTCACAAATTTAACAAATAATGTTCAAATAAATATAATATGCAAGTACTAATAAATATAAACAAGCAAGTATTTATAAATAAAAGCTAATAATACTTTAATAAATTGGAGTCATCAAACACACACAAACATGATAACTGAATAACTTCTAACAAAAGCATCATTCACAACAGCAAATGGAAATAACTTCTATAGTCCCACGTATTTCAAACCTATTGAAGTCTTCTTGTTGGATTCATTATCTCAAATGCATTGCTTCTATATGCATGATAAATCAGGAGAAGATGCAATCTTGAGATTTGATTTCTTAACTCTATGGTCCCCATTTGCTTTCCTTCATGATGGCTTTTCACCATTCATAAAACAGAAAGTTTCTTGGGTAGAGAAAAAACTCTTTTTTGGGATAGCTAGAATTAACCATGATACTTTTGCTAAAGAAAAAACACTATTGCTCCAATGTTGTGCTAATATTCCAAACAAGTTCTAGACAAGAGAACAATGCTTTGTCTCTTTGCCATACAATGAAGGATGAAAAATGCCACACCAAACAATATCTCATCTAGGAATGCCACATAATGAACAATTGTGTAGAGATGAGGTCCAAGGATTACTAGATCTTGGATTAATAAGTCCATCCAAGTCCCAGTAAAAAAGTCTAGCTTTTTATGTGAATAAATACTCTGAGCAAGTATAGGGAAAGAAAAGATTGGTAATAGATTACCAAAAGTTGAATAATTGCTTAAAGGATATTCGATATCCTATCCCTAGGGGAGATCAATTGCTAAAGAGAATGAACAAAGCCAAGATATTCTCCAAGTTTGATATGAAGTCATGATTTTGGCAAATTGGTATTGTTTCAAAAGACAGACATAAAACAGCCTTTATAGTGTCGCATGGACATTATGAATGGAATGTCATGCCATTTGGTTTAAAGAATGCACCATCAAAATTCCAACACAAGATGGATGAAGTCTATGCCCCCTTGTAATCAAACTGTCTCATCTACATTGACGATGTCTTGATCTTTAGTGAAGACGAAGAACAACATAAAGGGTATCTCCGTCAATTTCAAGAATTAACCTATAAACATGAATTAGTCCTCTCAGAATCTAAGATGAAGTTGGGATTAGAAGATGTTGAATTTCTTGGATTGAAGATAAAAAAATGGATCAATCATTCCACAGGACCATATAGCACAAAAAATAAAAGAATTTTCTGATGAACTTCTTGGAAGAAAGCATATACAACAATTTTTAGGGATTATAAATTATGTTTCATCTTATATACCTCATCTAGCCAGTATCACTAAAAAGATCTCTAGACACTTGAGAAAAAATGCTGATACTTGGTTATCAAAAGCAACTCAGTCAATTATAATTTTGAAGAAACTATGCAACAAGCTTCCCGCTCTCAAGATCCCAGGAGATGGTCAGCTCATACTCCAAACAGATACTTCAGATCAATATTGGATAGTAGTCCTAATTGAAGAAAATCTAGACAAATGCAGAGAAATATGTGGATACAAATCAGGTTCCTTCAATGCTACTCAACAACATTACCCCTCTTCTAAAAAGGAAGTACTTGCAGTGACAAATGGAATCAAGAAATTTCAATTCCATCTATCATAGAATCAATTTATTATAGAAACTGATTATAAATACTTTGAGGGATTACTTAAAATAAGAGAATGTCAACTTCCAAATCCTCAATTTCTCACATGGTCAGAATGACTTTCAAAATACTAATGGAATGTCAAGCATATCAAAGGTGAACACAATATTTTAGCAAACTATTTGTCTAGAACTACTTCAGAGAACCAACTACAGATGAATTCTGGCCCAATGATGAATGAGATTAATTTCAATTGCAAAGTGTAGTGAAAATATCAATATAATTAGAGTTGCAGAAGCGTGGTGGAATTACCAAGATAATATCTGCAGAACAAGACAAGAGAGCAATCAAGATAAAGATTTGCAGAGAAGACAAGTGAAGTCTACTTTATGTGTCATACTTATCTGTTATATGTGTGTAGTGTCATACTTATCTGTTATATGTGTGTAGTGCCATACTTATCTATTTGTATAATATATTTGTGACTATAGTAATGCCAGCATATAATATTAATGTGTAATAGTGTCATGGTGACACTTGTCCATCCCTTGGACAAGTGGTAGGCTACGTAGAGATAAGAGTTAGTCAAATAAGTAGATAATGGTTAATAATGATATAAGACAAATAGTGAATAATAAATAATAAATGCAAGTCTCTGCTACAAATAGAAGTAGCCTGTATCATAATAAGATAGACTTGCCTTCTCACTAAAGTGTAGTATAAATTTGGTCCTTTTCTCTCTAGTTTGTAATATATAAGTCTCACTGTATATAAATAAATAGTTGTATGTTTGTATCATATATGTATCAGAACAATTCAATTATCTTGTTTGTATGTGTTCTTGTAATATAATATCTTGTTTTGTTGAATGATATCAGAGCTATATAACAAGCTCGTGTTGTATATATTAGCTTGTTGAGCTTTAAGTATTGGTCCATGTATGTCGGGGTAAAAGTGCTCAAGGCAAAAACTTGGCCTGAAAAACGTTTCTCTTCATGATTTAGTTGGCACCAATAGTATTTATGCTTTTCTTAATTAATTAATTTTTTTTTTTTAAAAGTTCATTGATTGTCCTCGTATATTCAATCATGTTAGTCATGCTAAATGATATTGTTTTTTTAAACAAAGTGGAGCATGCAAATCTTCTAGATAAAACATAAACTCTCCACCCTACAAGAACCAATTGTTATTCTACAACTTCTCTAGACTCTCAAGAAAACTCACATGGAAAGAGGCCAAGGATTTACTAACGTTGCTATTGCAAAGTATAGCATCTTTCAGTACACCGTCAAAACTTTAGCCATGTTCATGTTACAAATGCTCCATTATTAATATAATGGAATTGGATAAAATGATAATCTATTAGTTAAAATTAACCACCAAAGCTAGCATAACACCGAAATAACGTGATCGTAAAATATTACAATTTTTTTAAAAAAAATAAAAATAATACTAGATAAAATTTGTAACTACAAAATATCACCTTTTGGGTGAAAGAGCACGTCGATTGTGTTGAACCATTTGATAAATATATCATGTTGGGTCAACCCATCATATAAATATTCCTATCATGTCTAGTCATTTTGAGTTAAAGTTGTCTCAGATCAAATGTGTGGGTTATATTAACCAAATATAACTAATTAAATTTATTTAAGTTATGTCGTGTTCACGTCGAATAATGGGTAAAATAATTTTAAAATATTAATTAATGAATTATCATGTAATATTTGACTTATTTAACAAATATATTAAAATGAATCATGTCATATTATGATGGTCACTTTAAGTTTGGATCAATTTCGTGTCGTGTTAGTGTCATATCAAAAATTGCTACTCTAGGTCATAAGTTTTTATTATTAAAAAGAAATGCATCACATCATTTCACAATTAAATGTGTAAATGTTTGTTCTAATTAAAAAACAGTAATTTAAATTCGTTTAGTATTAAACTTTATTTAATTAAAACCCTTCAACATTAGTAGAGTATTATTTTAATTGTTATAAATTTTAAGAGTGTTATTTTATATAATTTTTGTAAGTTTGATTTCTATAAAAATATAAAACATAACTGAAGCACTTGTAATAGGATCTGAAGTCCAACAACACGAGTCTTTGGCAATATTACAAAAGTATTGAGCAGCTAGGGGAAAACTTGCTTAATTGGAGTCATCACATGTTGGTTGAAAACCAATGATAGGCCTCTTAGTAACATCAAATGACATATTTCGGGTATATATCAAGGTTATTCCACATTTCTTCACCTTTGCTCTGTTTTCTTTTCCCAATACGTATGATAGAGGTTTAGGGCAGAAATTAAATGTCACAGTGTCCATAGAGCAACACCTTAAAGTACCCATTGTCAGTCTCACAGTGCGATAAGACACGTACACATGACTACTGCTGTTTTTGGATAATGTTTCTGGCTCATGGAAAGTATAAGTTTCGCTTTTCCCATAGCCCGATTTGAAAATCAACTCGAAGTGAATACGAAAATCTGACTCTGACCCCAATTCAAAAACAGAGAAAATTGCAAAGCCCAAACATTTTTTATAGCACCATTTTGGAGGAAGTATCATGGTTATCGAAGATCCTTCTTTTTGATGATTGAACCAGCTTGGGATTTCTTTGCCAGGATAACAGCAGCTAACTGATACTTCCATGGGAGGATTGTAGTGTCGATTCTATCAATATAACATGCATCAACACATAAAATATGTCAAATTTTATTAGAATAATGAGTATTTCAATCTTTCAATTTAACCGAATGATAATATGCTTATATTTATTTATAAACCCAACACAATATATTTTATATTCAATCTATTTTATTATTACATTATTCTTCTTCATTTTGTTTTTATCTATTTTTTTATTATATTCTTCTTAATTTTTTAGTTTCAATCTATTTTATTATAATATGTTTCTTTTGGGTTTCAACAACATATGTTAATCCTACTTCTTCTGTGTTGTTTTTTTTTTTTTTCATTGATACGCTTAAATTTAATAATACTCTTAATATTAACAAAATTAACTCATATTCTTACAAGTTTAAAATAATGATTCTATTTTTATTATTATAAATTTTAAGTAATGTTATTTTAAGTAATTTTTTCTTAAATTTTGATATCATATCAAAGTTTATAAGAATGATAGATCTTCAAATCCTAAAAAAATATTCAAAGATAATAATGATTATGCTAACTTGTAAACTTAAACATTAATACCATATTTAAATAATATGGAATATTCTTTTCGTACTTTAATAACATATAATATTACCTACTTCATCCCGGCTTGACAACTTTTTTACCCCCAAACTCCGTACAAATATCACAAACTTTAAAAACTAACATTTTGGTACTTGACCAATCGTTTGGTAGCCCAGTGGTCGGGCTCTAGCGGCTAAGATCCAGGATCTCTGTCCTCACACGGCAGGGCGTGGGTTCGAGGCTCGCAGAACGCTAGTTTCTGTCAGGCTCTTTAGTCTGGCTTAATCTGGTTGTAACCTACGGATTCCGCGCTCTGCTTGTCGGGCTCCAGTCCCCTCTGGATCCGCTGGCTGACCTGCGATTGGTATTTGATCCAAACATTCCGATGATCCTGGTGTGTGGCGGTGTGTGGCAATAGCCCTATCCCCCCTATCCCGGTGAGGTTTTTTTTTCATCAAAAAAAAAAAAAAAAAAACATTTTGGTACTTGAATTGTTATTTCTTTAACACTTAAGTCCGAAATTGTAACTATCATTACATAAGTCAATTAACTTTAAATGTGCATCTATGGTTAGCCTCCAAATTTTTTGAGAAAACAGAGCAAGAAGAGTTATTCTTTTTTCCTAATTGGGAATTTGTCTGAGCACAAAGGGCCCAGATAGAGGCTAGAGGTTTATTTAATGCTCACGTGAATTTCACTTGTAGCCTTGATGTTAATTGGCTAACGAGGCAAAAAATAGTTGTGATTTAGGACTTGAGTGTACGAAAGATATACTTTGTGGTTGAGACTGTAATATTATGGTTTGAATTAGTAAAATATTATTTTAAGTAATGTTATATATATATATATCAATTTCGTGATATTTATCATTATTTTGTATTCCAAATGTTCTTTATGTATTTGATCGTTGTTTCGTAGGGTATTCGGAACCAAAATAAGCAAATATACATGTAAAAAGAGGCAAAGAGTGGACAACTCGGTCGATCTAGTCTAAGGTGTTGATCAATTGACCTTCGACCGATTAAACTTTGCTCAATGATTTTTGGGAATAAAATTGAAGCCACACTTATCATAGCTCAATCGATCTAGTCTTGGAACTTGATCGAACGATTGAACAAAGTGGAATCCCTTTTTATTCCCTTTCTAAAAGCTCCAATGACAATAGAACTAGAGTAATCAAATATTTCTAATTTCTCTTATTTGAATCTTTTCAGGTAGCTTTCGATCTTTATGTGAGCTTTCTGTACAATGTAAAAGAGGTGGTGCGATTCCTTTTTGATGAGCTTGTTACTTGCGTAGTTTGTGATGAAAATTTTGACAATGTCACCAAAAGTTTCAATGCTCCTAGGGGTTAGGTAGGTAAAACATTTTTATGCGGAGCCTTGTCATGTTGTTGCGAATGTCTTACATGGCATGACCTCACTTTTTTCATTTGGCAAAAAAATGGGAGCCATTGTTGTCTTCAAGTGCATTACATGTGGGACTTGATCTTTTGTACCTCTGTAAGATGGGCACTTGGGCGTCAAAATTTTTTGAGGCGGTACCGTGAGCTCAATGTCATATGAGATGGGGGACACTACTAATTGATCACAAGCTTTTTTTGTCATATTGTATTTGTCCCTTTCCATGTTTCTTCATTTGTTCTTCCATCTTCATCATTTCTTCAATAACTTTGAGCATTGATCCCTTGAGGTTGGTGAGGTGTTAATGTAGTTGGAGGAATTGGATTGGCTATTAGAGGAGGGATTGGATTATGCACAGACTGACATAGGCTTGTCTCATTATATAAAATATAGGATTGTGTATGATATGTGCTGGTGGATTCTTCTTGGGAAAAATCATCCCTTTGTATACCTTTCAACCGTTGGTAAGCAACGACTTGGATTTTAGAACAAGAAATGTGATCCCTTAATTCATTCTCTTCTTGAGTTCTTAAGAAAGCACGTTCTAGGTATGCTAATTGTCGTTCTAAGTGGACCATCATGGTGGAATCATTAGGCAAAGGTCGTTCCATAGATTGAGTGGACGAGCTACCACGTAACTCGTGGTTCGTTTGGTTTTTTAGTTCTAGTTGAACGTCAGGTTCATTATGATCGTTTGGAGAGGGATACCCCAAATCGGAATGGACCATCATGGTGTAATTCATTAGGCAAAGGTCACTCCATAGATTGAGTAGACGAGCTATCATGTAACTCATGGTTCGTTTGGTTTTCTAGTTCTAGTTGAACGTTAGGTTCATTATGATTGTTTGGAGAGGGATACCACAAACCGGGGTGTCCTAAGTTGGGGTAATCATAAATTGGGGGATTTGTGTTTTCTTAATCAATAGGAGGATGATTAAGTTGATCACATAGTTGCTAATTGTTAAGAGAACAACCTGTAATGACCAGTTAACGGTAATAGCGTGCTAAGATTTCCTACTTTGGATTAATATCTATTGGTGTAGAAACTTTGAAGGTCTCATATTCCTATAGACGTGCTAAAAAACTTTAGGTCTCACAGTGGACACCAATTATTTAGAGATAGAACTACACACACGTTACAAGTATTGATAATTCAATCCATCCAAAGTGAAGGTTCTCATACTTATATATACATCAAAATATACATGCGTAACCAAGTAATTGGTTCGATAAACTTTGACGTGACCTCTAAAAAGTAGATTTATATGTCAGGATCAAGCAAATATGGTATGGTGTTAGGATATAGTGTACAAATGATTGGTAGTCAAGTATAAGAGAATTTTTATCTTGCAAAACAAGTGATGTACACAATAATAATAAACCCAACGGGCTATAGATACTGGCTTAAGATGGACGAATTGAATAACATACCATACGGCCAGTATAGAAGCATGAAACCACTGCACGATATACCAAAAAGGATAAACGGATAATGGCAAGATAAGCTATCAATACAATGCCCTATGTATTTTAATCATAGAAATTTTGTATCAGAGGCCGCTAATACGAATAGACTATTAAACTAGTTGAGTCAATAAGAACCATAGGTCTTAAGGATGGGTCACATCAATGGGCTAATGATACTAATGGCCACGTAGTATAGATGGGCTTATAGCCCATATAACCAAACATTGTATTAATTCTTAATTTTTGACTTGAGATATACCAGATATCAAGAGTCGCGGAAGCGTGGTGGAATTACCAATAATAAATATCTGCACAAGAAGACAAGATGCAATAAAGATAGAGAACTGCAGAAGATAACAAGTGGATCTACTATGTGTCGTAGTTATCTATAACAGTGTCTGTAATTATCTATAACAGTGTCTGTGTCATAGTTATCTGTAATAGTGTCTGTAGTGTCATATATATATCTGTATGTGTAATACGTGTGTGGCTATAGTAATGCCCGCATGTAATATTAGGACTATACTATGCAGAAGGTGACACGTGTCCCATTAGGAACATGTCCTCCTACGTAGAACATGGAAAGGATAAGATAAGGATGCATTAAAGCATATGAGACAAATAGTGAATAGTGTCTCGTGAATAGTGAATAAGAATAGTAAAGGCAAGCCTCATCTATAAATAGAGGTAGCCTCAGTAGTAGAAAGGCAGACTTGGCCTTCTCACTAGAGCTCTCCACTCTCTTTCTAGTTTGTATGATACAAGTCTCACTGTACATAAATAAAGAGTTGTCCGTTTGTATATATGTGTGTGTCGGTACAACTCCATCTATCCTGTGTCTGAGTGTGGATTAGACACAGGATAGATGGAGTTATTCACTATTTGTCTCATATACTTTAATGCATCCTTATCTTATCCTTTCCATGTTTATCTTATCCTTTCTATGTTCTACGTAGGAGGACATGTTCCTAATGGGACATGTGTCACCTTCTGCATAGTATAGTCCTAATATTACATGCGGGCATTACTATAGCCACACACGTATTACACATACAGATATATATATGACACTACAGACACTATTACAGATAACTATGACACAGACACTGTTATAGATAATTACAGACACTGTTATAGATAACTACGACACATAGTAGATCCACTTGTTATCTTCCGCAGTTCTTTATCTTTATTGCATCTTGTCTTCTTGTGCAGATATTTATTATTGGTAATTCGGAAGGGTAATGTTGTTGAGAAGCACTGAAGGAACCCGATTTGTATCCACATATTTCTCTAATAGTGTGTATTTGTGTTTTTACTTTTTAATGGTATCAGAGCCATACCCTTACTCTGAGCCTAACTCTAAAATAGCCTACCTACTTACTTTGAGCTTACTTACTCTAATATAGCCTTACCTTTTATACTTACCTTATCCTAGTTACTATTCACCTTATCATCTATAAAAGCTACGAAGTCCCTTATCCTAAAGTTACATATCCTATCCTATATCTAATATCCTTTGTTCCATTTTCTATGTGAAGTCCTATTACTTACTTAGCTTTTCCTAAAGAGTCTTGCGTCCATCCACAAGTCTATCTCTACAATATCAATCTTTTGTCATCCTCTTCCTGAAACCTAAACACATAACCCACTATCCTTATAATCCATAACTAATTATCAAAGTATGCTCTGTGGCTGCAGCTAGAAGCTGATCTCCCACATCAGAAAAGATAAGTAGTTTCGGACTATAACCTCTAGAATCTACCCAACCCCTTATTCTCCGCACCTATATGATTTGGTGAGTGGTTGTAGAAAGAAAAGGATGTTTTGGTCAACAGCCGTTTGAAGAGTTGAGGCGCCGTAAGACCCTAGGTGAACTCTCAAAAAATTCTACACAGTATACTCTGCTCTATTGTAAAACCTCGAGAGGTATTTAGAGATCATGAAAGGAGAACTCGTCCAAGGTAGCAATTCTGAACCCATGGTCCAAGAAACTCATCTAACTGATGATGATATCAACTTCCATGTTGAAGTTGAGTGGTCTGATAATTCTGTTATTACCCCAACCTCCAAATGTCCTCTTAACCCTTTAAACCCTTATAAGTTCTATAATACCTCCCAACTTTTATCCTTTAAAAATATTATACCCACCAAAAAAGCCAAGCTCTTACCTGTATATAAATCCTCCACTATTGCTGTCCAAACAGTATCTAGTTCAGATGCTGAAACATATCTCCCTATCTTAGATGACAAAGATCTGAAAAGATACAGAAGTGAAGGTTACAAAGGACTACATCTTGGTGCAATCCGTATTAGAGTACAACCCACTTTCTTAGCTAGAAAAAATATTGTCTGCTGTGTTACTTTGCTTGATACCAGATGGACAAATTTCAAAGATGCTGTAATTACACAAGTTGAAGCTGGACTTAACAATGGTCATGTACTATTACAAGTAGATCCAAATTTCACTTTGGACCTATCCAGACCAACACTCTCTCAGACTATCCAGATCAAAGTCCAGCTTTATGGTGCTAACATGATGCCAACAGAAACAGCATGTGCAATTCATTATACTATGACGTACAGGTTACAATCTCACTTATTTTTCATGGATCATGACTCTAAACCAGTTGTTAGAGTTATTGGTAATGGAAATGTTTTCCAACCAAAGGTACATACTGATGATCAGCTTATTTTCCCACCTTCTTGGAAAACAGATTATGAAAAAAGAAACAAGCCTAAAGTCATCCATGATGATGGACATATCAGAAGGGAATCAGATGGCAGCATATCAGTCACCTTTTCAAAACAGACAAGACCTCTGTACCCATGTGAACAGTGCCAGATCAATGGAAAAGTGCCGATGTCATGCCCTCATGTACATAGAAAAGTCTTTCCTGGAAGAAAATCTATCTCCATGATTACTCAACAATTTCCAGAAGACAATTTCTGTAAAGGATCAGAAGGAGAAGTTAGCCAAGGGAAATGGTTAGTCAAAAGAATTACTTCTGAAGATATTGGTCCTATTGAAGCTGCTATAAACTGGTCAAATGTCAATGCCAAATCTCAAAATGAAGCCTTGAAAGAAATTTCCCAAACACAAGACCAGATCCTAAATGAAGTCCAAACCCTTCACCAATATCTCCAAAATAAGCCTGAACCTTCAAAAGACACAAAACCAAGAAAAGCCCAAAAAATGAAGCCCTGGTCATCAACTGGAACTGTCATGATGATTTCAATGTTAAGCAAAGAAGAACTGGAAGATGCAAGAAGAAGAGTTAGAGATTCAACTGCCAAATTTGAAGAAGAAAAACGCCTCCAAAATAAAAAGCAATGGGTACGAAAAGAAAAGCAACCTGATATTGATCTTTCTCCTCCTAGATGGAAATCCAAACCATCATCTCCTTATGATGTATGGGAAGAATCAGGAAATAATCCAAAAGCTTTTTGGAGAAGCTATGCTCCTCCTCCTGTTTATCCATGGCCTGTCAAAGCCACTGGATGGGGCGACGAATTTAAAGATGATACTGAAGATCCAACTTCACCTTCTTCAACAACATGTAGTATCTCAACAGCCTCTCAATCAAACCAGTTCATGATGACAAATCCTGCATATCCTTTCCAAGCTGATCTTACTGGGAGAAATAAAGGAGCCAACGTTTCTCAAACAGAACCAATTGGAGATCCATTAGCGGCCTCACAGTTTCAAAGCTCTTATGAACAATCACAGACCTCAAATCCTGCACAACCTCCACATCAGGATCAACAACATGAAGATCATATTGCTCCAGCAGAATACAGAGTTGTAATACCGCATGCTCCAAATCACAAACAATTCTGGAATATTGATCAGATCGATCCAGAAGAAAGAGGTCAATATCTAGAAAAGATGGCTGCTTGGGCTGAAGGAGAAACTCTAAGGAACTCTAATTTAACTCTCAGAGAAGTCTTAGACAGGATTACAACAGCATTCACTGGCTCACTAAGACGATGGTGGTATCATCTCCCAACAAATGATAGATGTCTCATCCAACAAACTGATCAACCTATAACAACACTTCTAAATGTCATTAACAAAGTCTTTGTTGAAGTGGAAGACCTGGAGACACAAAAAGCTGAGAAGGAATTCCTCCAGAATAAGTGTTGTGATGTCTCGAAGTTAAAAGAATACTATATGAGACAAGAACAACTCTTTTACACATTCCACAAGAATACAGAAACTATCAAAAGAATGTTTGTTCTCAACATGCCACAATCTGTCAGTGAATTAGTTGAAGAAAAGTTGAAGGAGCAAGATGTAGATATCACACAAGCCAGCTTAGCTATCTTGTACAAACTTGCAAAAAAATTGATACAAGACCATTGCCTTTCTCAGAAGCTTAAAAAGACTATAAAGCAATCAGAACGAGCTTCCCTGACAAAGTTCTGTAAGAAAGATTCTCAAAAGTTTGGATGCAATGATTCTACTTCATGTCATTGCGCCAAAAGAGAATTAAAAAAATTCAGAAAAGGCAGAAAAAGGATATCAAGCTGGAGACCTTATAAAGGAAGGAGATACAAGTTTATCAAAAGAAGGGAACCAAAGCTGTCCAGAGACATGTTTCATCTGTGGAAGAAAGGGACACTGGGCGAAACAATGTCCTAAAAGGAAAAAACTTCCTCAAAAGCTAATCAAGTTCATTGATGATGAAGAATTCAAAGACCAATGGTTTGACTGGACTACTCAACCAACTGAAGCTATTCTGCGATTAGATTTCTTTGATGATACAGAATCAGAAGAACCAGAGGAATCACAATCATCAGACTCTGATTCTAATACAGAAGAATCTATTCATCAAATAGTCCAAGCACCAATCAGAGAAAAAATAGATGACATCTTTTATCATCAAGGAGAATCATTTCGTCCTTATCTCCAAATCACCCTTACGCCACCACAGTCTCAGCCCATGAAGCTTACAGCATTGGTAGATACCGGAGCATCAGTATCACTCCTTCATAGTAAATGTCTACCTAAAGGTCAGTGGATTCCTACAAAAGCATCTTTCACTACAGCAAATGGAAATCATTTCTACAGTCCCGCATATTCCAAACCGATTGAAGTCTTCTTATCAGATTCGTTATCTCAAAGACACTGCTTTTATATGCATGACGAATCAGGCGAAGATGCAATCTTGGGATTTGATTTCTTAACTCTATGGTCCCCATTTGCCTTCCTACATGATGGCTTTTCACCATACATAAAACAAAAGGTTCCTTGGGTAGAGAAAAAACTCTTTTTCGGGGTAGCTGGAATTAACCATGATCCTTTTGCCAAAGAAAGAACACTATTGCTCCAGTGTTGTGCTGATATTCCAAATCAGTTCTGGACAAGAGAACAATACTTTGTCTCTTTGCCATATAATGAAGGATGGAAAATGCCACATCAGACAGCATCTCATCTAAGTATGCCACATGATGAACAGTTATGTAAAGATGAGATCCAAGGATTACTAAATCTTTGATTAATAAGTCCATCCAAGTCCCAGTGGCAAGTCCAGCTTTTTATGTAGATAAATACTCTGAGCAAGTACGGGGAAAGAAGAGATTGGTAATAGATTACCAAAAGCTGAATAATTGTCTAAAGGATATTCGATATCCTATCCCCAGGAGAGATCAATTGCTAAAGAAAATGAACAAAACCAAGATATTCTCCAAGTTCGATATGAAGTCAGGATTTTGGCAAATTGGTATTGATCCCAAAGACAAGTATAAAACAGCCTTTATAGTGCCACATGGACATTATGAATGGAATGTTATGCCATTTGGATTGAAGAATGCACCCTCAGAATTTCAACACAGAATGGATGAAGTCTATGCCCCTTTATCATCAAACTGTCTCATTTACATTGACGATGTCTTAATCTTTAGTGAAAACGAAGAGCAACATAAAAGACACCTCCGTCAATTTCAAGAATTAACCTACAAGCATGGATTAGTCCTCTCAGAATCCAAGATGCAATTGGGATTACAAGATATTGATTTTCTTGGACTGAAGATTAAAAATGGATCAATCATTCCACAGGATCATATAGCACAAAAAATAAAGGAATTTCCAGATGAACTCCATGGAAGAAAGCATATACAACAGTTCTTAGGGATTGTAAATTATGCTTCATCTCATATACCTCATCTAGCCAGTCTCACTAAAAATCATCTCCAGACACTTGAGAAAAAATGCTGATACTTGATCACCGGAAGCAACCCAGTCAGTTATAACTCTGAAAAGACTATGCAACAACCTTCCTCCTCTAAAGATCCCAGGAAATGGTCAACTCATACTTCAAACAGATGCTTCAGATCAATATTGGGCTGCAGTCTTAATTGAAGAAAACCTAGACAAATGCAGAGAAATATGTGGATACAAATCGGGTTCCTTCAGTGCTTCTCAACAACATTACCCCTCCTCAAAAAAGGAAGTACTTGCAGTAATAAATGGAATCAAGAAATTTCAGTTTCACTTATCACAAAATTTATTTATTATTGAAACTGATTATAAATATTTTGAGGGACTACTCAGAAGAAGAGAAGGTGAACTTCCAAATCCTCAATTTCTCAGATGGTCAGAATGGCTTTCGAAGTATCAATGGAACATCAAGCATATCAAAGGTGAACACAATGTGCTAGCAGACTATTTATCAAGAACTACTCCAGAAAATCTACTACAGCAGAATAATAGCCCAATGATAGAAGAAATTGAAACCGCGGAAGCGTAGTGAATATACCAGATATCAAGAGTCGCGGAAGCGTGGTGGAATTACCAATAATAAATATCTGCACAAGAAGACAAGATGCAATAAAGATAGAGAACTGCAGAAGATGACAAGTGGATCTACTATGTGTCGTAGTTATCTATAACAGTGTCTGTAATTATCTATAACAGTGTCTGTGTCATAGTTATCTGTAATAGTGTCTGTAGTGTCATATATATATCTGTATGTGTAATACGTGTGTGGCTATAGTAATGCCCGCATGTAATATTAGGACTATACTATGCAGAAGGTGACACATGTCCCATTAGGAACATGTCCTCCTACGTAGAACATGGAAAGGATAAGATAAACATGGAAATGATAAGATAAGGATGCATTAAAGCATATGAGACAAATAGTAAATAGTGTCTCGTGAATAGTGAATAGTGTTATCTGTTAGGTGAAAACCATAACTAATAATAGATCTAAAAATATTCATGGGAGATAATCAAGAATTAAAGATAAATATGCAAAAGCGTACCTAAATCAATAATAATCAATTGATTTTGTGGCAACGTAGTTTGTGATTTTTCTCAACCAAATTGCCTTAGTTTTTCAATGAGACTGAAATCTCTATTCCAGATTAAGAGAAAAGAAATTGTGTTATGATTTGGTATATTGGATATTATAACCAAAAGATTCTTTATATATTGTTTAATTAGGGTTTTTATAATCCTCTAATTATAACAAAATTGATATCTATTGAATAAGCCCATATCAATGCCCATATCAATGCCCATATCAATTTTGAGTAGTCTATGGGCTACCAAAATTAGACCACTTAATTTCAACCCATTAAATTTAATAGCTAATATAATTTAATAAAAAATATATGTTGCCCAATTTGTTAGGAAACGTGATTTCCTAACAATCTCCCACTTGGGCTACATATTATTCTTAAAATAATGTCACAAAATTTCTTAGGCACGTATCTGTATGCTATTTATTCTTAGACTTCTCCTTAAACAATCTGATTCATCTCATATATTAGTAATGAAACTATTGTTGCTTTTATCACAATATAGTTATAACTAAACTATGATGACCACCATACTAGTACACTCAATGATATAAATCAAATATGGATGAGTAGCATGAAAATTACATGCAATGTGATTTTTGATATGCCTATTTCCAACTGGTCCTTTAGTCTTTAATAAAGTCAATCCAAAGTTCTTAATGCAATGTGAACACTACATGTAGAAAACATTAAGCTCAAAAATATCATAAACCATCAACTTTATTCTGTAAAAAACTGAACAATCTAATGTTTAAAGTAAAACCTATAAAATAAAAATAACTCACTAAACCAAGGTACTATCATAAATAATATTCATATGAGTAGTGTGCTCATGAAAGACCTTAGGCGTTAAAAATCTTGGTTAATGGGTCCACTAGCATATAATCTATTCCTATATGTTCTACAGAAATCTGCCTATTATGAACTCTTTCATTAACAGCTAGAAACTTGATGTTAATAATCTGATGACCTCTAAACTTTATGATCTTTGATAAGTGAGTATGTAGTATTTTGTTCTCCTCAAGTAATGCATCACGCGTTTAACTGCCTTCTAGTGCTACATACTTGGATCATTCAAATATCTGCCCAAAACTCTTACTATAAAGCTATGTTGGGACGAGTACAAACTTGAGCATACATTAGGATCCCTACTGCTGACGCATAAGGAATCTTCTACATTTCTTTCCTTTCAAGATCATTATTGGAGCACTGTTTGAGATTAAATTTGTCTCATTTAGCCATGGGCGTGTCTCCTAGTTTACTATCTTTCATTCCAAATATACTCAAAATCTTATCGATACAGCTATTTTGTAATAATCCAAGGATAACTCGAGAACGATATCTCAGTATCTGAACACCTAATACAAAAGAGGCTTTCATCTTGAATTTTATCGTAAAAAATTTCTTTGTTTTGTGCAGTAAGTATATCGTTGCTAGCGTGCAAAATGTCATCAATATATAATACAAAAAAATATATATTTACTCTCACTGAACTTATGATATATATAGTCATCGACGACATTTACCTTAAAGTCGTATGAGGTGATGACTTGATGAAACTTATATGATACCATTAACAAAAGCTTGTTTGAGACCATATAAATAGATTGCTTTAACTTACAGGCCACAGACTTTAGATCTCCCATAACAAAGTTTTTTGGCTATACCATATAAATTGTCTCATCAATGTCTTTATAAGAAATGCAATTTTGACATCCATATGATACAACTCTAGATCAAAATGAGCCACTAATGCCTTTATAGTTCTAAAAGAGTCTTTCGAAGATACTGGAAAAAAAGTCTATTTGTAGTCTATGCCTTCCTTCTGAGTAAAGCCTTTGGTGACTAGAAGTGCCTTATATTTCTCGACATTACCCTTCAAACCCCTCTTGGTTTTAAATATCCATTTACAACCAACAGGCTTTGCACCTTTAGACAACTCAACGAGATCCCAAACATCATTGTTTTACATAGACTTCATCTCATCCTTCATGGCATCAATTCACTTTTGAGAGTCAGAATTGTTCATGGCTTGATAGAAGTTGAACGAGTCATTATCTGTTAAACCAAAGTCATCCTCATATTATTAGAGAACGACAATATAATCTGGAATCGCACTTCTCCTCTCCCTAATGGATCTTCTTAATAGCACTTCTTTAAGTTGTTGAGTTTATTCTATAGTTGGTGTTTGAGGAAGAATCTCATTGTTGTCTTGTTCTAGAACAATATCAGGAATAAGAGCCTAAACATTATTATCTAATGTCGGATCTATGTCTTGAAAAGCAATAGGTACAGAGACCTGATCACTGTCAATCACATTCTTTTTCAAAGACAACATTCCTTACGTTTTCTTTCCTCCAAACTCAACATCCTTAAGGTGATGGAAGAAAAGATGGAGGTATTACAAAAGAATAATACTTGGGAGTTAGTACCATTGCCTAATGGAAAGAAAATTGTAGGGTACAAGTGGATCTATACAATCAAGCACAATGCAGATGGTTCAGTGAATAGATACAAGGCAAGATTAGTAGCCAAGGAATTCACACAAACTTATGGCATGGATTATGATGAGACATTTACACCAGTTGTAAAGATCAACACCATCAGAGTACTATTGTCTTTAGCAGCAAACTTGAATTAGCCACTAGGCAATTTGATGTGAAGAATGCTTTTCTTCATGATGATTTGACCGAAGAAGTTTATACGAGTCTCCCTCTTGGATATTGAGACTAGATAAGACAGACATAGTGTGCAAATTGAAGAAGTCGTTATATGACTTGAAGCAATCACCTCGTGCATGGTAGGAATGGGCACGAGGACAAGTGGGAACTATTTTTTCCATATTCGTCCCCGAAACCGTACAAGTAATCTTGTCCCTGAAACCATCCAAAAACTACTTCGCTTCAGGTACAAGTATAACCAGGTTGGGATCAGGCGGGGACGGGATACAAAAAAATAACGACTCCATACCCGATTTTTTTAATTAAAAAATTAATTAATCATAATTTTTAATAAATATTAGTATTTTAATTAATAAATAATTTTAATAAATAAATATAATTATATGTTATAATTTAAATAATTTATATATATATATATATATATATATATATATATATATATTTAAATTAAATTTAAAAAAATATTTTCCGTACGAGTGGGTACGATTTTATGTAGAACTGTCCCCGTCCAATCCCCGAAAATTTATACCTGGGTATTCCCTGAAATCGTCCCCGTCCCCGAAAACAACGAATATTAATTGATTCGTCGGATCGGATATCTGTGGATGCCCGAACTTGCGGATAAAATGCCCATCCCTAGTGCATGGTTTGGAAGACTACAGCAACACTTAGCCTCTAAGTTTGAGATGCAAGACCTTGGAGACTTGAGGAATTTTCTTGTCATTGAGGTAGCAAGAGGGAGTGAAGTCTTTCTATGTCAACAAAAATATGTTCTAGTCCTATTGATGGAAACAAATATGTTAGATTGCAAACCCATTGACATACCAATTGAACATAATCACAAATTGGCTGAATACCCTGATCAAGTTCCAACCGATAGGGCAAGATATCAGAGGTTAGTTGAAAGATTGATTTATTTGAGTCACATCAGATTAGATTTGGCATATACAGTTAGTGTAGCAAGTCAATTCATGCATAACCCAAGTAAAGATCATATGAATGCTTTTGTGAGGATCTTGAGGTACTTGAAGACTGCACCAGAAAAATGTTTAATGTTTTCAAAACATAATCATCTTAAGGTAAGTGATTTCGCTCATGCTAATTGGGCTAGTTGCATTATTGACAAAAGGTCTACTTCTGGTTATTTCAGTTTGTAGAAGGAAATCTTATTACTTGGAGGAGTAAGAAGTAGAAGGTAGTAACAAGGTCTAGTAATGAAGCAGAATAGAGGAATGACACATAGAGTGTGAGTTATTATGGTTGCATAATCTATTGTGTGACTTAGGATTTAAACCTACGCAAGCTATAAAGTTACACTGTCACAACAAGGTAGCTATCGACGTATCACAGAATCCGATACAATATGATCGTACTAATTAAACATGTGGAAGTTGATAGGCATTTCATTAAAGAGATGCTTGATGCAAATTTAATTGCCTTTCCGTTTGTTCCAACTGAAGAACAATTAGCAGATGTATAACTAAAGGAGTATCCACCAAGGTATTTCATGACTCACTTGACAAGTTAGGCATCTGTGATATATATGCTCTAACTTAAGGGGAGTGTTGAATGACATGATTTGAAGGATCAAAAATTAATTATGGAATGATTGGAGAATTAATTGAGTTGTAATTTGATTCTTATTAGCATTAGTTGATTGATGCTATTATTACATTTATTTAGTTTCTTTGTATTTATGTAGTTTCTTTACTATATATGGTTGGAACTAGTATACATATTACCTACATTGTGAGAAAAAATATATTAGAAAATTCTATCAAACATATTCATATTTTCAACTTGTGTTATCCAATTTAATAGAAAACATGATTTCATAACATTATTTACTATTCTCCTTTCTTAAAATATATAAATAGTTTTCTAAGATAAGAGGGTTTCTTATTAGATAATAACATTTAATAAACTTAATAGACTAAGTTGAATTGTCACACAAAAAATTATTTGTATCAAATCAAGTTTATTTCCAACAGAATTAATGATATGTACGTACCGATAGTTTTGCAGTTGCTGCTCGAGCAAATCGTAGCTGGGCATCATCTAATATGTTGTCGTTGGAACTTTGATCCAATTTGTCACAGTTGAAAAATTGAAAACCTTCAATTGCATATAGGTCTTTGTACTTGGAATCCACATAGCGATCCCAATCTTGGTTGACGAAGGCACTTGAACTTGGAACTGTTTCTAATGATGTGCAACCCTCTGCATCAACTCTACGTAAAAATGATGGAAGCTCTGGTAGGTTTTTAATTCTCTTACAATTGCGGAGATAGAGTTCTTGCAATTTAGTAAGTAATTTAAAACTGGATGGGAGGTTTTCAAGGCTTTCGCAATTGTCTAAATACAAGTACTCCACAGAAGACATATTTTGTATTGAGGAAGGCAAGAATTGTATCGCAGTTCCACTTAAGATTAGCTCCTTTATATGCCTCGGAAATTCTGGTAACTTGTAAATAGATGAACAACCTCCCAGATTACAATATAAAAGATACTTCATTTTATAACTGTCTATTGGAATACTCTTCAGATCTTTACAGTTTTCAACATCTAATTTCACAAGTTTGTATTCTTCTTCTTCATCATCATCATCTTGATCTTCATCTTCAGATAAATATGACTGTTCCATAGTCTCAATAAATGAATACTCAAGATTTTCAATATGAAAAGCATATAAAACTTCTATTTTTCCTTTTTTGATTGGAAAATTTAACAAATTCCTTTTAGGAAAGATGCCAAAAATAACACCATTAAAATTTATAACAAAACTAGCACCTCAATTATATTGAACTTATCCAAATATCGGACACAATTCAACATTAAATAGATCTAAATGATCATATTTCATCTTAAGCTGAATTTTTTCAAAAATAGTGAAAAATATATGATGAGTTGTACATAAATGGTGTTATTTTTTATTATTTTATATTGTTAAGCTACACAAATGATCTCTAAATTTTCCATATTCTAAACTTTGGTCCTCTTAGCCTTTTTTTTTTCCTTAATATTTATAAAGTCCATTCAATTTGTATCAAATTTAGATTAAATGTGTGAAAATTATGAAATAAATGATTCAAATTATATAAGTAAAAATAGTAAGGACTAAAATGTAAATATTAAAAAAACAAAGATACCAAATTATAAGATAAAAATAATAAGAGGCTGAGAGAAACCAAATTATAAAATGTGGAAAATTTTCGAGATAATTTGTGTGGTTAAACTTTTTATAATGATTATAAGAAAACAAATATATATATTATTAATGGAAAATCTGTTTACCTTGTTGAGGTCCTCCTCCCGAAGTTGCTCGATGTGACTATCAGGCAACCAAAGTTCAACAAGATTTCCCAGAGCAAAATTTGATGGCAAAAATTTCAAAGGATATTTGACCCAGTAGAGATATCTTAGCTTATCCGGAAGGCACTCCAAACCTTTGGGAAGGAATATTTTGTCCTTTGTATCTGATTTTGAATTATAAATTTTGAGTAATCTCAAATTATACATTCTTGAGAAGACAGCAGGACTCAAGTTTATACGTTTAATCTTAGACGTGTCCAGAAATATGCCTTGAATCGTTTCAGTCCCCTGATACAATTAATAAAGAGTACATTAAATATTCAAGTGATTGACCAGCAATTCAACATACAATAAGTTGCCAATGGTGCTGGTATTCATATGGTACATATACAAAAAAAAAAAAAAAATAATATATATATATATATATTGATATGTCATAATACATATTCTTCTATAAATCTAAACTCTAAGCTCTTAACCATAATTCCTAAACCATATATATGTGTATATATATACATATATACAACTTCATATTATTCTATAAACCTAAATCATAATATTTAAACCTTAAAGATCTAAACCCTAAACCCTCAAATTGAAGTCTTAAATTAAAAAAATTCGTACTTGTCGTCCAACATATATATATCTTATTACTGTATATATTTTTTAATGTATCATTTGCTATTTTAAACGATTTTATCCTCAAATTTTTGCTTTAATTGCAAAATTATCATTATTATTTATTTAATAATTAATGATAATAACTACTACATAATAACAATATTATTTTATTATAAAGATAAGATTATAAAAGTTTTATTTGTAATTTACTTTTTTTTTTTCAAGCCTACATAATAGGTTAAAAACCAAAAAAAAAAAAACCTACATTTTTATTTTGAGCCATTTTATCCTCAAATTTTCATTTTAATTAACAAATTATCATTATTATTTATTTTAAATATTTAATGACAAATTATCAATTAATTACTTTATAATTAAAAAATGCAAAATTTTTTATGCTTTAGATAATTTTATGCAAACTTACCTTTTTTGTTTTTTATAGTATGAGCGTCTCATAATAAGTATTGATATTGCTACGCTTCACATTGATTTTTTTTTTATAATTAAATAGTTATTGAATTTTTAGTACTTTGTTTATTAAAAAAATAATAAATATATATTTTAATATTATTTAAAATATAACAAAAAATAAAAACATAAAAATAAAATATAACACATACATATTACTAATATATTATATATATATATATATATATTAGTAAAATGCACATAGTTCACATGTTAGTTTTTTGCTATATTTATGTGTGATATTAAAATATTACGTGTTTAAAACTATTAAAAAATTTAATAACTATTAATTACGAAAAAAATCTCATTTTGAGCACAACAACATCATATATCAAAAACTTTGATGGATTATTATATAAAAAAAAAAATGGAAGCTAAATTTAAAAAGAAGAAGAAGATACGTACCGTATTATTTTTAAATACGTGATATACATCCTCAGCAACCCACAACCTGGAGCGTCTTCCGGGTTCTATATCAGACTCATTCTGAACAATATGCCAACCCATTTCTTGTATCATATCATGCATCGAAATTATATTATGATAATCAATGGATATGAGGGACATATCAGTCAAAACACTTAACCCAATACTAGCTGAGAAACCACATCCATCTAATATTCTTCTTACATCATCTTTATTACTCCCCTTAAAAAAACATGCAATGTCTAGAAATATATTTCTGTCTGAATCATCTAAACCATCATAACTTATTTTTAACACACTCTCAATATCTTTGTTTGGAACTGTTTTCAACTTTTTCAAAGTACTCTCCCATTCTTCTTTGCTTCTGTTATGAAGAAAACAACCCAAAATTTTAATTGCTAAAGGTACGCCTTTGGCGTAATTAACCACCTTATTTGATAGCTCATCAAAATCATCATCTATTGAATCAGAAATCATATTTTTATTATAATTCTTTCTTCTTTTAAAAGCATGAGATTTAAATAACTCGAGAGCATCATCCAAATTTAACTCCTTAACTTCATATATTTCATCAGCGTCATTCCTCAGCACTTGCTTATTTCTTGTGGTTATAATAATTCTACTTCCAGATGCAAATTGATCGACCAATAAAAACTCAACTTGTGATGAACTGTTCACATCATCAAGAACAATCAACACCTTTTTTCTTTCAAGTCTTAGTTTAATAGAAGACTTTGGTTCATTACCCCCCAAATTTAGATTTGATTCCTCAAGTAGATTTGAAAAGAGTTTATCTCTTAGATGAATTGGTCCAAACTTGTCCCATTCTTCTCTAACGTTTGCAAGAAAACAAGATCCTTCAAATTGAGAAGACAATTTGTTGAAAAGCACACTAGCTAGGCTAGTCTTTCCAATACCACCCATGCCCCAAATGCCAACGATATGAACCGCATGGTCATCTTTCGAATCAACACGTAACATTGATTCAACTTCCTCAATCTGTTTTTCAATTCCAACAAGACCCTTGTACAACTTCAATTTCAACTCATTTGGTGACAAATTATTCAGTTTCTGCAATATAGCTTCCACAATTTCCTTAATTAACTCGGACTCCGTCCTTTATCAAAATCAAAAGAAATGAAATAGCTAGATCAGTACCTAGCTAGCTAGCTAGCTAAGAGATAAGAGAGAACCAAAATTCTATAACAAATACTTGTGATAGCTAGCTAGAGCGCTTGTGGTTTATGTAAAAATTCAATCCGACGCTAAAAAGTTAACCCAATAAATGTAAATGTAGAGACTCATTCTTACAAAGACTACTAATAATAATAAATATATTTTATAAGTCATTTTTTTATAAATAATTAATTAAATCAAAAAGGGTAAGATGCCTCATATTATTAAAATATTAATAATATTTTTCAAAATTATATGATGTGTGATTTAAACATTTATATATTACTAGTTAAAGATGCGTGATTTACACATGCATTTTGCACGCAATTTCTTATAATTTTTTTAATTTTTACAATATATTTAAAATTTATTTGATATACATATAAGTAAAATATAAAAATTTGTTCAAAATTTATTTTACATGTGATTGTCATTGTCTAAGAGAATAACGATATATATTTTTGTTCAAATTTATTTAAGCGTGATTTAAAGTTATATATATATATATATATATATATAGATAGATAATTGATAGGATAAATATGTATTGTTCCCTCTACAAAATAATTTAAAAAGCATTTAAAAAAAAATAATCAAAGGCCAATTTTAATATAAGTAATAATAATAAAACATTAAAATTATTAAAATACATCACGTATATGTGAAAATGGCTTATACAATAACTTCTCCCATTTACTTCTCCAGAACCTTTCTCTCTCCTCACGAACAATCCTATTATATATCTTGTTTTTGTCTTTGATTTGTTGTCTTTTTATCACTTAATTTAGTTGGGTTGTGGTTTGGTGGGTTAAAAGTAACATTTGATACATATGGTTTTTAAAATATATAAATGAATAGTATTCGTTAAATATGAATAGTTAAATTATTTGAATAGTTAATTATTTGATTTATGTAATTTAGTGTTAGTTAAGAGAACAAGTAAAAAGATCACGAAGAAGTAGCAAAGATATAACAAGAGAATCTTTGAAAAAGAATTATATTATATTAATTATTCAACTTTTTAGATTGAAAAATAAATAATAACTACTCTTATTTATAAAAAAGCTTATTCTACGGTCAATGGTTATGATTTTGTAAATACTCTTTTAATCTAATAATTATAATTTATTTATTAAATATTATTTAATATTTTAAAATTTTTTATATTTTTAAAATATTTAAATATTTTTTTAAGACAATTTTATAACAAATTTTTAAAATTTAGGTTCTTTAAACTCTAATATTTTAATAAATTCTTAAATTAAATTTTAAGACACTCAACATTATTTGAACCTAACCAAAATTAACATCACTTAATAATTGCTTTAGTTTACACCAACAAATTAAATTACATATTTATAAAATTTAATTTTATCATAAAGACTTATCAAAAATTCAGATCTGAAGCTGTACACAGAATCCCAAGTTGCAGTAGTAATTAAAAGCTGATTTGACACCTCTTAATTACCTGGTTTGATTATAATGAAAGCCAGAAAGGCTTGCTGCTTCTTTAAGATCATTTCTCCAAGAGTTGACCTTATCCTTTTGGTGCTTGAAACGATTCTCAAGTTTAGAAAAAGAAGCTTTATAACTGCCCTTCTGTCTTCGTACATCAGATGGATCTATGCAATAAAAAATGGGTACCACAACATATTTTGGATTCTGTTTCTTGCACTCCAACATATGAGCGAGTTCATCCAAGCACCAACTTGAAGAAGCATAGTCTTTTGAAAAAATTACAATTGAGATCTTTGAATCCTCAATTGCTTTGAGAAGCTCTTTTGAAATTTCACCACCTTTCGTAAGATCGTTATCAATATAAGTTGCTATCTGCTTCTGGGATAAAGCAGCATAAAGATGGCTAGTAAATCCATTACGTGTGTCTTCGCCTCTGAAGCTGATGAAAACGTCGTACTTCTCTTCAAGGGATATGACACTTCCAGTTCCAGATGGTACTGATTCTTCTGAAACATAATTTTCAGAAGAAGAAGAAGAAGAAGATAAGAGAAAGTACCGAAGAACAAGAATAAGAAAAATAATGAAGAAAAAAAATAGCAACCACATATTCTTTTTAGCTACTCGTGATGGCCTGATGGGTTTAAGTGCAACCACATATATCAATTATCTAGATATCTAAGTATTCTTGTGCTAGAAAATTACCTAAACGTCCCCACACCTTTTTTTTTTCCCATCTATTTTCCATCATTATTATCATTATCATTAATAAATATATAAATAATGATTCAATGGCACCCAAAAAAAAAAAAGAGAATTCTTAGTCAACATGTCCATGTGCTACCTATTATGTAATCTTAAATACAAAAACTGTGATACCTATCGAAACATAAACATTAAAGTTAAATAAAAAACCTGTATTAATCTCCTATTGGTGCATTATAATTTTAAATATAAAATACATTGATATTATATTACATGAGATATGATTATTTATAAAAATCATTTAATATGAGCACAATAATTTAAAAGTTAGAACTATGGACATAGTGCATAAATAATACTATAATTTTATTAAAGATTAAATATAGTATAATATTTTTTTAGTTAAGTAAAATAATGACACTAATTTTATAAAAGTTTTAAAAAAGTTTAAAAAAAATTATATTTAGATCATATATCTAACACATGTTTTATTTTTTTGAGAGCAATTTTGGCATTTTAAAATTTTGAGTTTAAAAAAAGAAAAACCCAAAACTCAAAAAATGCGTTATTTTTTAATTTAAATTTTTAAAATGTCAAAATTGTTATAAAAAGAATACAACATGTGCCAGACACAAGTTATTTTATATCATTTATTATCTTTATTATAGTTAGTGTATTAATCTTACTTAAATTAATCATTAAGTTACCAAACTACACATTTTTAAAAGTTACAATACCATTTCAACTATTAATCTTTAGAACTATTTAAATTTGATGCAAACGCCAAGAGAATATACTCATATTTGTATGTAGTTCTATAAACAAATACATAATAGTGACACTCAACAATCGAATCTTGTTTGAATAATATTCAAAAATAGAGTTCTAAAAAGTGATATCTTTTAGCATTAATTTGCTCGACATCATTCTGGTTAAACTTGTATTCCAATTATGTCATGTTGCTCTAAATTAATTAACAATAATTAAATTAAATATGTTAAAAAAAATACAAATGAAAAAAAAAAGACTTAACAAGCAAAAAAGAAAAAAAAACTCAACAAATAATAGACATAAAGGGAAGAAAAAGAAAATAATTATGATTTTATAAAAATATTTTTATCATAACTTGACACATAAATCAATCTTCGTGAAAAAATTTAATTAAATTATATTAATAAATTGTCTCATCACTTCATTTCACATATTATCAAATTTATATATAATTAATAATTAATATGTTATTTAATGTATAAAACTTTATGAATATAATACTATTTATGATTTCAAAGTAATGAATGTTTGAAAATACAAGAGGCAGCAAAGTAAGACTTTAATATTTTATAGGGCCCTCTCAACTCTAATTAAGTTATGCATCCATGTCTTTTTGTTTATTTGCTTCATTTCTTAATTGTAATTTATAAATAAAAATAATAAAAAATAAGATAAAGAGTCAAAATGATCAATTTATTTATGCAATAGGTTTCATTTAATCTTCTAGTTTATAAAAGGTATTTTTAAGTCCATTTGCTTATGAAAAATATGTTTTGAAGACTCTTTACTTGTAAAAAAAGGTGTTAGGCAATGACAAAATTAAATTTTCATCTAATTTTCTGTTAAATCTAATGGAATAGTACATATGTCACATACATGTTTATATTTTTCGAAAGATATATATCAAATTAAATAATTTTTAATTAAAAAACTACTCTAATTTTTATAATTTTTTTTATTAAACTTAAATAAAATTTTCATTGTCTAATTTGTAATTTTAGATATTAAACAATAAAAATTTTATTAAATTCGATCAAAATTAAATAAAAAATTTATTATCTAAGTTGTTACGTTAAATATTAGATAATGAAAATTTTATTTAAGTTTTTTTTTTAAATTAAAAAATTGAGTAATTTTTTAATTAAATATTAATTTTTTTAAGTATATATATATATCAAAAAATATAAATATATATGTGACACATCTACTATTCAGTAAGATTTAAAGGAAAATTGGATGAAAAATTAACTTTATCCTTACTTGACAAATTTCTTACTAGTACAGGGACTTAAAAATACATTTTTCAAAATTAAAAAAATTTAAAGATACATTTTATAACACAAGAAATTAAATATTATTTTTTATAAAAATAAAATGACCCTTATGACATTTTTTTTTATAAAAAATATAAAATTATTTCTTTTGTAACAGAAAATATTAAACAAAATTAAATGTCAACTAAATATAATTGATCAATTGTCCTTTTTACATTGCGTTTGAAACATTCTCCTTTAATTACTTTGCTATTGAATAATACATGAATATACAAATAAGAGATTTAAAGAAAAAATAATTTTCATACATATTAATGCATATATTATTTATATAATATAATTTAATTAATTTTTTATTAATAAATAATTTTAAAAATAATTTATTATTTTATATTATTAATTTTATATTTAATAAATAATTAATATGTTATTTAATACATATAATAATTTAATTCATATAATATTATTTTAAAAAAATATGATTTTATTAAAAATACGTTGTTGCTAAATAATGTTTGATAAGAGAGAGCAACACTTTGATTATATTATATAGACTAATAAATTAGAAGGAAAAAAAACCCCTTAGTATAGGGAAGATATGAAGTGATAAACTATGTGCCACTTAATTTTTGATATATTTATTTTAATTTTATAAAAACATCAAATAAAATAACCATAAAATAAATAAGATTTTATTGGAAGGAGCAAACTCGTCTTTCAACATATAGATAATAGATATCTAAATATTCTTGTGCTAGAAAATTACCTAAATGTTCCCACACTTTTTTTTTCAATCAACGTTATCATTATCATTGATAAAGATATAAATATAATGATTGAATTGCACCATAAAAACAGCCGACCATTCTTAGTCAACATCTTGAAAAGTAATCATAGATCCAAAGTTGAATTATTATAGTATAATGTGATATGCATTATATTATGATAAGTATTAAATAATATATTAATTATTAATTAAATATAAAATTAAAAATATAAGATGAAAAATAATTATTAAATTTTTTATAATAAAAAATTAATTAAATTATATTACATAAATTAATATATGTATTAATATATTTTATTATTATAATTAAAAAGCGGCATTATAAAAAAGTGAAAAATAGTACTATTTTTTTTAATAAAGATATTACACGCATTTATTTAAATGTAAAACAAATGACATGTAATAATTGATACAAACTAAATTACGGATATTATTTATGAATCCTAACAAGTGATCAATTGCTACTATAGCAAACCCAATTGGCATCAACAATGAGAAATGATCAATTCCATGCTTTAAGAGACATATTATATAGCTAACGAAATAAAGGTGATGTCATTATTGAAAAAGAAATATTTGGAAGAAACTAGAAGAAACCAAGACTTGAAATAATTACTACTATATACCAAGTTTTATAATGAAATTAACTTCATAAAACACGATTCAAACTTTTTTACCCTGTCATTATAAACAACTTTAATTTATCAAGAGAATTAGAATGAAGTATTAGTAATTAAGAGAGAATAATATTTAATACCAAAAGTCGTCGTAACACATTAGTGTTAGCTAGCTAGGATTTTGAAAGAACTAGCCATTTCTAGGGTCATTTATACTTTGTGTGTATATATACACACACTAGGGAGTTAAATTTAATCTGATTAGACTTGTAGCCCGGTAAAAGTATGTTTGATTTAGCTTTATTCGAATAATTTTATGTTAAGACTACAACCAAATATTTTTATTACAGCCTATGTTTGTTTGAATTGGTTTAAAATATGAGTTAAATTTAAATTTTATAAATTATTTATATATTTAAATATAATATGTTATTATTTTATAATTTTTTGTATAATTTAAACTCAAATACTAACTTAAGTTAATTTAAATTTTAAAAAAGTCATGATCAAATATTTTAAGACCGACATTAAGCTTGCATTTAATTTAAAAAATACATTTAATTTAAAAAATTCGATACGATCTAGTTCGAAAATATACATGACCAAAATCCAAAATCCTCCGAATATAATATATTTGTTAGGAGTGTTCAAAAATTCTTAGAACCAACTCAACCTAAATTACCCAAACTAACCCAACTCAACCCATCCCATCCCAAAATGTTCGATTTTGAGATTTTATTAGTTCGATTTGGTTCTTCATTTTAAAAAATCAATTAATATTATGTTTATTTAGTTTTTATTTCTTTAAACTTTACAAAAATCGAACCAACCCAATTCATTTATAATAATTATTATTATTATATTTAAATTACTATTTATTGAATTATTTTTAAGAAATTTAAAATTTTCATTAGATTTTCGTGACCCCTCAAACCCTAAATATTACTAGTACATTAGATTATCTAATTTTTTTTCTAAGCTCTCATAATCACCAGTCTTCTTTTAGTAGTCGTCAGCTGCCGACAACCCTTCTCATTTGGTTCTTCATTTTTGTAACCCTAACTATTACTAATACATCAAATTATTCAATTTTTTTCGTAATTTTTTTCTTGCCTCTCTCTGCCTCTCATAGTCACCATTCTTCTCTCAATAATCGTCAGTCACCAACAACCATTCTCATTTAGTTCTTCATTTTTGTAAGTTTTCTCATGAATAATTTAAGTATTTTACTTTCATTCTTCATTTTATAATAGATGGTGTGCATTAAAGATTTAAACTTCTATATTTTACTTTGTTGTTTATTACTAATTTGTTATGTTTTTAATTCCATATAAGAGGAAAATTATTTTCATTTTTGACAATATTTTATAATTGAATTTAGTCTTCTAGTTTGTTAGTACAAGATAAATAAATTTTTGTCTATTTTTGCCATTAAAGTTTGAATATTAAAGATAAATTCATGTAAAAACTTCTAAACTCAGTGCTCTATTTTATTTTCCTTCTTATCCATGTGAGACAGTAATTTTGTGCTATTTAATTATTCATTATAAATATAAAACTATATCATCTTTTATATAATTTTTTTGTTAAAATTTGCATCACATGAACAACATTTTAGATGACTTGAATATAAAAATTAACAAATTTTAACGTGTAAGTCATTACTATTCGTTATTGCCTTATTTTCAAATCATTTTTACAATTTGTGATTGATATGGATAATGAATTAGGTAAATAATTGAAATCTAATTATTTAAATTTAGGGATTATAATAAAATTGACATTAAAAGCTTTAGAAACTAGATACAATAGTTAAAAAAAAGATTAATAAACAAAATTCATTAACAAAATGAGGGGATTTTTTTTTACCCAAATCAAACCAAAAATGTTGGTTCGAATAGGATTAATTTTTTAAATTTATTGGTTTGATTTGATTCTCATTTTTAAAAAACCAATCATATTAGGTTGGTTTTGATTTTAGTTTAAACACAAACTAACTCATGTATGTACACCTCTAATATTTATATATGGAAATATTTGTTGTGCACGAGACTTATTGAGGTGTATTCAATTAGAGTTTTAAAAGACTCTTAAAGACTTTAAAATTTTGTTGTATTGGATTCTAACTTTTAAAGAGTTTATAAAAATTTAGGAGTATTTAATTATGATTTTTTTTAAGTATTATAAACTCATTAAAAATATGGGTATATTGGATTGTGATTTTTTAAGAGTTTAAAAAGTTTAAGTGTATTCATATAAGGTTGGTACCAAACTAGTATTCATATTATTTTTTTTATATTTATTATTTTTTAAGTTATTTAGTGGTATTTTATTAATCTTTAAATTATTAAAAATGTACTTTTTTTTTTACCAAAATAAACAGTAAATTAATCTTATTAAATCAATGAGGACAATATTATTGTCTTTTTTTTTTTTTTTTTCAAACAATAAGGTAAATTAATCTTAAGTCCATGAACCATTTGTATGCTGAGGGAAAGGAAAAAGAGGACAGAGGGCGGTTAAGTTCAAGAAGAAAAAAGGGGCATTCAATCACCTCAATTGGACGTATATGTAGGAAGAAGAAAAAGTACCAAAGAAAATATGACCTGATGGGTTTAGGAGCAACCATATATATTTATTATCTAAATATTCTTATGCCAGAAAAGTACCTAAACGTCCCCATAACTTTTTCTTTCCCATCATTATCATTATCATTATCATTATCATTATCATCATTATATTATCGTTAATAAATGTATAAATATAATGATTGAACTGCACCCAAAAAAAAAAAGTCGACCTATTCTTAGTCAACATATCCATGGGCAACCTACCATGTAATCTTAAATACAAAACATAAACTTTAAACTTAAAAAAATATCTCATATTAATCTCATATTGGTACATTATAATTTAAAATATAAGATATATTGATATTGCATTATACGAGATATAATTGTTTATAAAAACCATCTAATATGAATATAATAGTTTAGAAGTTAGAACTATGGGTATAATGCATAAATGATACTATAATTTTACTGAAGGTATAATTTGGTATAATAATTTTTTGGATAAGTAGGATAAGGACACTAATTTTATAAAAATTTTAAAAAGGTCCAAAAAATTATATTTAGATTATGTGTCTAACATATGTTTTATTTTTTTGAGAGCAGTTTTGCCATATTAGAAATTTGAGTTAAAAAAAATAAGAACCAAAAACTCTAAAAAATGCATTATTTTTTAATTTAAATTTTTAAGATGTCAAAATTGTCATAAGAAGATTACAACATATGCCAGACACAAGTTATTTTATAACATTTATGATCTTGCTTAAGTCAACCATTAAGTTACCAAACTCTAGCAAGGTACCACCATCCGGAAAACCACTAGTCCACTAAAAAACCTCACAATAAAAGTCCAAGAATGAACCATTTTTATGTTAAGGGAAAGAAAAAAGAGGAAAGAAGGCAGTTAGGTTGCCTTGAACACAATACATCCCACCAATAAGTAGACAACAGTTTTACTAGCAGATCCTAGATATGGCAACAGGTTGGTTCGGATTAGATTCGACCCGAACCGTTTTGACCCGCGGTTCAAATTGAACTGAACCATTTCAGACAAAACGGATTCGGTTCGGTTCGTTTCGGGTAATATTCACGGGTCAAAAAACTGAACTGTTGACCCGTTTTTAAAAAAAAAATTGAAAAAAAATATTATAAATTTTTAGTAAATAAACGGGTACCCAAATGGTGCCCCGAACTGAACGAATTTTTGCCCCGAACCTAATTGAATCGAATTGTTTTAAATCAAATGGATAATGTTCCGATCCATTTCCGAACCGTTTTGCCCCGAATCGAACTGACCCGAATGGGTCAGATACCCGCAGATACCCGAATCGTCGGGTCAAATTGCCATCCCTAGCAGATCCACAAAGGGGGCATTCAATCACCTCAATAGGACAATGACGTTGGAGAAGATAATGTTGCATGGCAATAGCACCATAGAGGCATCGCCACACAAAGTGTCGAACCTTTGGTGGGGCTTTAATTTTCCAAATAGACTTCCACAATAATCAATCAAATGAGCTCAAATCCTAGACCTTACTAAAGGACGACCCAATACATCACAAGTAGGAACGTATATCAAACTAATAGTAAACCCCTCAAGGGAAGTGAAATACTAGCATCACTGATCCTCATCATAGGAAGAGAAATAATAGCATTAGCATTAACCCTATTAAACACAAGGTGCAAACTCATGTGCCAATAACATCACTCAATAACTCATTTACCCTAGTAATAGTCAGAACCAAAGGAGACTGGGGCACAAAACGAGGAAGAGAAGGGACTAAAGGATCATCCACCATATTAATAGACCTGCCAGAGTGAACCTCCCTACGTAACCCATTAACAATATTGGATGAGCCTCCATAAAACCCCGCCAAGCTAAAGAAGGAAAATGCTTTACACCAGTCATAAGCAGCGAATAACAACTCTTATAAATATGAGCAAGTAAAGAGTCTGAATATTTAAGGACATGCTAGCACAATTTTCCCACCTTTACTAAATTGAAAGCATGTAAGTCCTTAAACCAAGGCCCCCAACTTCATGTACCTCACACAGTTTTCTCCAAGCCCACCAAATTTATGCATAGTAGTCTTAATATCATAATAGAGGCCAACAAATAAAAAAATACTGCATAGCAAAATTAGGCATGGCACATGCGACTGACTTCAATAATACTTCATTACTAGATAGGGAAAGTGAATGGGAAACCTAATTATGAATTGTTTAATGCACTCTCTCTAGAATAAAATTCACTTGAGCCTTTTTCACCCTACCAAACAAAGTTGGAAGACCGAGATATTTTCAAATTCGAAAGTGCCACCAACACTTAAGCATTATGAATTAAATCCTTGGCACGGGAAGTTTTATTAGAGTTATATGCTTGACTTCTAAAAATTAATCGTCTGATCAGAGACATTATCATACTCATGTATAATAGTTTTTAGTCTCACCACTTAACCCATAACACATTTATAGAATATAAGGGAATCATCAGCGAAGAAAATGTGAGAGATCAGAGGGCTTGTTATACTAACCTTTAACCCACAAATAGATCTAGCCATTTTCTCTCACTGTGAAAGGCAAGAAAGACCGTCAAGACATATAAAAATAAGAATGGTGAGAGTGGATTGGCCTGTCTCAAACCCTAATACGGCAGAAAGAACCAATTGGTTCACCATTAATCACACATGAATAAGAAACAAACGACACATATGCCATAATCCAATGAACCCAATAATATGCTAAACCAATGCGTCACATCATTGCCTCCAAAAAATCCCACTCCACCCTATCATAGGCCTCACTTATGTCAAGCTTCAAATCCATATACTATTGGTTACACTTCCTTCTATTTTTAAGAGCAAGAAGCAACTCATGTGGCACCAAAATGTTAATGATGAGCCGTTTAGGAACAAAAGCACTTTGGGTAATACTAATAACATCTAAAATAACCCAACTAAATCGATTTGTTAAGATTTTGACAATAATCTTGTATAACACATTACACAAACTTATTGCTCGAAGTTGGGACATATTCCTTGGATTAGACACTATGGATAACAAAACAATATGGCTATAATTTTTTGACGAAGATAACATGCCTAATCTTAAAATACAATTCATAACATGAACAACATCATAAATAATATGCTAATATTTTTTGGAAAAATAAGGAAGGCATACCATTCCTTCTCGAGGCTTTAGAAGGATTAATCTAAAAAATAGCAACTCATATTTAAAAAATAAGTCAATGGCTTAATTAACTGTTCATTTTGCTCCAAAGAGACCCTACTTGGCACACACCCATGCATAGAACCAAGCCCACCAGCAACTGTGATTGGAATTGGCCATAGAAATAAGTATAAGCAATTTGACCCATATTTACCTTATTAGAATACTGATTTGTAAATTATAGTACTCACAAGTGTACAAATCACTCGTAGAAAGTGATAAGCAAACCTCCGAGGTTGGTCTCTCAAAGAATTACAATGGTTTTAAACAACCTTTTTCTTAATTTAAATAGAATCCTAAAGCAACTAAAATATTAATTAAATAGAGTTCTAGTAACACTAAAACTCTAAATAATTAGAATCCTAAACCTAATAAAACTGTAAATAAAGTGGATTTGTGATCAAAATCAATGGTGTCGAACAATTAACGAAAATAATTACGCAAATTTAGAATTAACTCAAAAAGATTTAAGATATCAATGGAGGATGTATGGACGTTTAGTTTGGTTGGCTATGCTTGCATCGAAAAGTTATGGTGAATTAACATGAACGTTCTAATAAATAATTTTTACCGGCTTTCCTTTTAATTACGAAAATTTCTACGATCATGTAATTTTCTTTGTTGATTAACTAAATAATATCCTACGATTGGGTATATCAATTAACAACTAAATTATGCACAAGAAAAATACACCAATCAAACTAATGTCATGACTAGGTCATTGATTTGAAGCTTTGATTAAGTTTTTCAAAATATAGTCAAGGTAACGTTCCTAAAACTAAATTCTCAAATTTTTCAACCTAACTATGAATCTCAAATTAGCCCATAAAAATTCACAATTAAATATCTAAACATGCTCTTAATCAAAAGGTAAATTTATTTATTTCAAAACAATAAAAACATTCACCACAACAGTTTTAGCAAACATGACACCACAAACTAAACATCCATAATAAAATTAGCCACTCATGTTCATATTAAAATTCATAAACAAATATAATCTGAACATACACTCAAAGAAGTAAGAAGAAGAAAAGTAAATTCTATAACAAGAAGAAACCCTAGATCTAAATACCGCTATTGGATTGGATAACGTTCTTCTCCAAAAGCTTGATCGTCGATCTTCAATGATTTCTTGGATCCTTAGAATTAATTCCCTTGCTTCCTTGAGTGTGAAAAAGCTCCCAAAAATTGATTGAATCTCTTGTTGGTTCGTAAAATTGAAGTGTATAAAAATTGTATCAAAGGTGAACTCTAAAGGGGGTATTTATACATGTAAGGGTTACATAGAATCCTGATTGTATCAGGAATAGGCACGCCATGGCAGAACATAAATTTGGAATTAATGGTCAAAACCTAAAAGGTGCTCATCGTGGCATACATTTTTCTCGCCACAGAGCGCGTTGTCTTCAATTTCTTCACATGTACCCCCTTACATATGTGCTGGCTTGTCATGTACGGCTTACATAATTTGACTCGTGTTGCCCATAAATTGTGATCCGAGTGCCATAAGTGTTCCGTCTTTGCGTGTTTGCATTAATAAACTCATTTGATACTAAAAATACCTGAAATACACTAAAATATACCCGTGATTCTAAATTGATAGATTTATGAAAATAATCATATAAACGAGATATAACAAATCTATTTTTAAGCAATTAAGCATAATAAATCAAGAAATATTAGTGCTTTTCAAGCACTTATCACAACCCCCAACTAGCTTCTTGTTAGTCTCTAACAAGTGGAGCGATCTAAAAACTAAAATAAAATAAACTATACTAACCTAAATCACTTTTGTAGATTATCACGGTTGCATTTAGCATATATAACAAGCCTTTAAACTCCTAGGTGGCCCTAGTAGATGAGTTATATATAGTCTCGTGAGGGTTTTCAGTGATGACACCCACAAACATCATACGACTCTTAAAACTGTTAAAGACTTTAAACATACTTGAATCAATCCATGCATATGTCTCAAAAATTGTTAATAACGAATGGCATACGAAATAGTTAAAAAATCACTCAAACTCAAAAACAGTCCATATATCAGACTCATCTTCGTAATCGGCTTTTGAATAACCACAAGCCCATTAGTTACACTATCGGATCGTGTCATTCATGATATTCATTGTTTACATTTTAGATCTCAAAATTGTGCAAGTAAAATATGAATGAAAATTGCACTTAGAAACTCTATAGGCTCACTTTTCAAATCCATCTCCACTAATATAGAAATCAAACTACCTAAAATCAATAGGACTTAATTAAGCTTGTAAAGTTGTGATTAGGTGTGTGGTTATGAAAGTACGAAAATGTTATTCTTAATAGGATAAGAGTACTTTTTATTTCACAAACTTATTCAACTTTTCTACCAAAATGTTCTTTTTCATCCTTCTATTTTATAAATTCCTTATGTCCCTTGAATTTTTTGCTTGATTTTCTTTCTTTACGTTTCTTGCTCTTTATTCATTTTTTTAATAAAAAGCAAGACATATACAATACAAATGCTCATGAAAATTAAGTATTACATTGAGTACTCTTATCACTAAGGGTAGTAGAATGTATATATGTATATTGAGTTCAGGGTGTCACTATGGATAAATAGTACTGGGAGGCTTGAAAAGTTCAAACGGTCCAAAGATATCCTAAATCACTTTTTAAGTGGTATATGATTCTATTATTTCACCTTAATGGGTTTTCAAGAAAGTTCTAGAGTTCGTTGAGACTTAAAATATATCACGAACATGCACACACTATACAAACCAAAAATAGTCATACTAACCATACAAACTATCCCGTATACCATACAAGATGAATATAACATTTATGTGCCACTTTACTTAGGTGAAAATTTAATTTCTTTCTCATGTCACCGTTATTGCAATCATGTTAATATCATAGACTTTCGATTGACTCAAGTGGACTCGATACTATCCTAACAAAATTCAAATGAAAAATTTACAAAAAGTTAAAATTTAAAATTTGGTCTAAATTCATGCTCATGGAATATTTTCCTACCCTCAACCTAATTCTACATTGTCCTCAATGTTAAAAAGAAAAACAAAAGAAATTAAGTAAAGAAGTGAGAGAAGTTACCCCCCTTTCGTATGAGATTGTGTACATTACACTTACGCTCTGTTTTACTATTCCTCGCTCTCCTCATCATGTGGCATTTAGTATGCAAGAAATATGCATGAAATCTCTAAATATGTGCATCACAACTCAAATCTAAATTTAAATATTAACTAAATGCAAATGAAAGAAAAAACATTAAACAAAGTTAATTAGAATCCTTAAATAATCCGACATAAAATAAAATAAAATCAAAATGAAATAAATAAATAAAAAAAAATGAAAGAAAAAGAAAATCAAACTAAAAAATGAAAATAAAAGAAAGAAAATACAATTGGGAGGCTTAGTCCTCCATATCATCAAGTTGCTCATTCTCGTATTCGGCTTGGTCTGCCGGTTGTCTGAAAACAAAGTCGTGTCCCAGATACTGCGAAATTGGGTGAGGTCTACTCTACTCTGTGTCAACTAAAAGCTCATCATTCAGTGGAGTAGAGCTTTGTATTCGTTTGAATACTTCCTTTGGTTGCTGAACCAAGCTTGTTGTTGAGTCTGATACTCCTGTATTTTATTAACTCTTGCCTTTAAGTTTACCAATCTGTCTTTTGTGGTAGCATTCTTGGAAGAGGTACCCTCACCCTTCATACTACTTTGTCCTACATTTGTACCACTAGTCAGGTGTTGCATGTAAACAAAGGTTAATATTTCACATAGTTGCAATAAAATCTCGCCCGTGTCATATCGGACTCCGTGTTTGACACACAGGGCGGTGATCAGTTGGGGAAAGAAATAACTTATGTTGTGATGCTCAGCTGAGTACACAACCCGTTGTTGGATTACCATTCTTACATCTATTAAACGCTCGATTTCTATGGCAAATTGCAGAATTGCCCGCTCCCTATTGACAGTACTATAATGCTGGGTTGGCATTAGCCTAGAACACACAAAGTACTGCCAGATACGGGAATGAGTCCTAAGGTGCTTAGCTTGGAAAATGTTGACCATGTCTCCCTTATACTCCCACTCTGCATAACCATCGGTGAGGGTGTTTATGATCTCGTCGTAATCAACCTGTTTTAGGTAGGTTTCATACCCGCTATCTTGAATATCCCTCAACCCATAGTAGGAATTTATAGCTGTCCTATTAAAGGGGACCTCAACACCCCTCACCCATACCATTCCATCCCGAGCTTCTGGGACATTCGTGTAGAATTCTCAGACCAACAAACTTACACTCGCTTCCAAGGCGTGCACAAATTTTCTCCATCCTAATGCCTCAATTTTATCGGTAATTTCCATTAGTCCCACTTGACCAAAATCTAAGCCTCTCTCATTGAAAAATCCCTTATTTCTTTTGGCGGCTCCTTCGTATCGCTCTTATGCCTCCCGACTAACAAACCGAGAGGCATCGTAATTTCGTTCTTCAATCACTTTCCCCTTTCCTTTCGAACGACTACCCTCACCGACCTTTCTTTTTGGAGCCATAAAAAATTCTTTCACTCAAATAATTTACACCCAACAATTAATTCCAGAAAATTCAAATATTCATGCAAAATCAAAATTTCTAGTAGCCAACTACATGTCCATTAAAAGATTGTCTAAGTCATATAAATCATTTGTAAATCAAATATCTACTGTTTCAGTACCTAACAAAATCTAGAATGCGTTGAGAAATCCAAAGTAGAGGAAGGCAATAGATGAAGAGATTGAGGCGTTACAGAAAAACAATACTTAGTAACTTGTGTCTCCACCACAGGGCAAGAATGTAGTTGGTTGTTGCTGTGTGTTAGTGCTAATGGATCTGTGAATCAGTATAAAGCCCACCTTGTAGCAAAAGGGTTCACTCAGACGTATGGTGTACACTACGATGACACTTTTGCTCCTGTTTTCAAAATGAATACTATCCGGGTTCTTCTTTCACTTGCTGCTAGCTTAAACTGGACACTTCGACAGTTTGATGTTAAGAATGTGTTTCTTCATGGAGAGTTAGTCAAGGAGGTGTACATGAGTCTTCCACTTGGGTATGTAGCTGATTCTCCTGGTAATTTTGTATGCCAATTAGGAAGTCTCTGTATGGTCTCAAGCAGTCCCCTCATGCCTGGTTTGGAAGTTTTTCACAGTTCATGCAAAAGGATGGTTACAGACAGAGTAATTCAGATCATACGTTGTTTCTCAAACATCAACGAGGGTAGGTAACTGCTCTAATTATTTAAGTTGATGATATGGTAATTATTGGCAATGATATTATTGAGATGGATAGAATACGGAGACAACTAGCATTTGAATTTGAGATGAAGGATTTGGGTGAACTGAAATATTTCTTAAAGATTGAGGTAGCTAGGGGGAGAGAATGAATTTTTCTGTGTCAGAGAAAGTACATTCTTGATCTGCTACAGGTATGTTGGATTGCAAACTTATTGATACTCATATTGAGCAAAACCATTGTCTAGTAGAGTATCAATATCAAGTACCAACTGATTAAGCTTGTTATCAAAGGTTAGTTGGGCGCTTAATTTATTTATCGCATACTAGACCAAATGTTGCATATACAGTAAGTATAGTAAGTCAGTTCATGCATAACTTGAGTGAGAGTCACTTGGATGCAGTTGTGAGAATTTTAAGGTACTTGAAGTCAGCTCTAGGGAGAGGAGTAATGTTCTCTAAACACAACAATCCTCTTGAATTTTGTGGCTTCACAGATGCAAATTGGACCGAAAATATTACAGATAGAAGGTCGACATCGGGTTACTTCACTGTTGTGGGAAATAATTTGGTTACATGAAAAAGTAAGAAGTAGAAAGTTATGGTGCGATCTAGTGCTGAGACTGAGTATAGAGGTATGGCTCATGGAGTTTGTGAATTACTATGGATAAGAAGTTTTCTATTTTATTTGGGTTTCGAACTCAAAAATACTATGCAGTTGAATTACGACAGTCAGACAGCCATTGATATATTACAAAATTCAGTACAGTATGATCGCACTAAGCATATAGAGGTTGATCGTTATTTTATAAAAGAGAAGCTAGATGCCAAACTCATTAGCTTCCCTTTTGTTACCACTGAGAAACAACTTGCAGATGTGCTCACCAAACAAGTTTCTAAGAAGGCGTTTTATGACTCACTAAGTAAGTCGGGTATGGTCGATATGTATGCACCAACTTGAGGGGGAGTGTTAGCGTGAGTCATGTAATTAGTGTATAATATGTTATAATTAATATGTGTCTATCTATAATAGAATTCTAAGTTGTATAGGATTTTAGTTTTTTCAGGACTCTTATAATTTATTTTCTATATATACCTCTATTGTGAGTTAATAATTAACAATAAATATATTTTATTAACAATATATTTAACTATAGTTAGCTTTCTTCTACCGTATGGTAGATCCCACAACTTCACCCATAAAAAGGACATTTATCAAAGTTAACTATTAAGCAATCTGCAAGAAAAAGACATTTATGTATGAGGATTGACAGTGTTGGGGCACTTTAAAAAGTTCCAAGCAATCTTCACAAACTGTCGGGTCGCCTCATCCTTGAATCGAAATTGAAATAGGTTAAATGATAATTCCATAACCTGAAGCCAAATAACCTTCCTTCCCCGAGCCTTTATAAAAGCACCACGTATTCCTTTTCAATTCGTTGCCTTAGGAGAAAAAAGCTCGGCAAATAATTCAAACTTACTTCTTGTTGGTGTGTCAGCCCTTTCGTCCTCCAAAAACTCAACTGTAACCACATCACGTTCCTCCTAAGTCAACCTTATGAACCGAAACTCTCACCCACGTTCGAATCTTCCAATTCCATATTCATACCAAGCATAGAATATGAAAAAGAATGATCTTGAGTGAAAAACTCCTACATGAGGAGAAAAAAATTCACATAATGGAATTAAATTCTGAAAAATTACAACTCTCTTTGCCTACAATATAGAGAATGAGGGATATTATTGTCATTTTAAGCCCTTACAAAAATGAACATTAATGAAAATAATTAAAAATTGGGTTATATGCTGTCATGACCCCCTATTTATTAAAAATCTGATATGACCCCCTCCACTTGATTTTTTTACATATTATGACAAAAATGCCCTTAATAACCCCTCAGTTGGACGACTGTCCAACTCACCTCAACAGAGTTGGACATGTGTCCAACTGAAAACCAGGGGAGTATATTTTAGAGGACACATATGTCCACTCGCCGGAGCTCAGTTGGACGACTGTCCGGCCGACGACCCTACTCGCCGGAGTCCAGTTGGACACATGTCCAACTAGACTGCTCAGAATTGGACGACTGTCCAACTAGCATAATTTTGATTGGCCGACGACCCCACTCACCGGAGTTTAGTTGGACACATGTCCAACTGAGTTGGACGTATGTCCAACTGATCGAATTTTGATTGGCCGATAACCCCACTCGCTGGAGCTCAGTTGGACGCATGTCCAACTAAAAACTACAGAGTTGGACGTATGTCCAACTAAAAACCAGCGAGCTTATTTCAACAGAATTGGACATTTTTCAACAGAGTTGGACGTACGTCCAACTAAAAACCAGCGAGCTTATTTCACTCGCCGGAGCTCAGTTGGACGACTGTCCAACTGATCAAATTTGTTATACGAGCTCCGGTACACCACAAATTCTGAGCATCATAATTTAATTATAGGATACTAAGAAAGTATAAAAATTAGAAAATATAACAAGGGAGTTTCTTTCCTCTTCACACTCCATCGCTATCAAATGAGCACAAAAGGTCAAGCTTCGTGTTGAAAGCAAGAATACCAACAAAATAATTCCACAAAATCTCACTTTAACCTAAACCCATATAAATTACATTACCACATGACGATTACAATTCTATCACAACTGAGCGATTTCCCTCACCAGCCTCTGAAATGGTAGCTTTCGGATCAAAAGCTCAGTGCTCTTCTGGTACTTCCTGATTTCTCTGAGAGCCACTGTTCCTGGCCTAAATCGATGCGGCTTCTTGACTCCTCCAGTTGCCGGAGCAGATTTCCGAGCAGCCTTAGTTGCCAACTGCTTCCTGGGAGCCTTGCCTCCGGTTGATTTCCTAGCTGTTTGCTTGGTTCGTGCCATTCCGAATTCCGAAGATTGAATCGAATATGAACGAAGGAAATTAGGGTTTAATTCTCGCGAAAATAAGGGAAAGATTAGAAAGTGATGAGGAATCAAATTGGGTGTGTCGGTACTCTTGGATGAGTGGCTGATTAAATTGTGGCCTAGGTTATACGTGGAAAGAAAGTTAAGAAATGGCTGATTAAATTGTTGTGTTAATCCAGATATCTACGTATCAAACCATAGAGAAGAAAATCACAGAAAAAAGAGTGAATCGTAAGAAGCTTTGATCCTTCTATGGCAGAAGAGAAATGGTAAAAGCGGGAAATAAAGAGGAAGGGGCCAAGACGAAAATGAATATGGAATTGGGAAACGGGACCAAATCTAATACATGCATATCAGGTATCAAAAAGGGTATAATAGGAATATTATTAAAATTGTAAGTGAGGGGTCTAATATAGAATAAAAATAGTAAAAAGGGGTTATATGAGCCTATTTCCCTTAAAAATTTAGCATCTTAAAATAAAACAATTCACGTTACATAAATGATTGATGACATCTATACTCTTATTCTAGCAGTGCATTTATCTTTTAAAAAAATTAATTATGATAAAGAACCAAAGGATTATCTTTTAATTAATTCATATTTTATTATTTTTTAAAAGTAAATACATAGCAAGTACAAAGATTATCGACCATTTATATAATATGCAACATTTTATTTTAAGCATACATATTATTTAATACTAAATTTTTTAATTATTTTAATGTTTACTATTTTTTTTGTTTTTTTTTTTTTCTCATTCAGTGTACTTAGTTTATGTCTTCTTTTAGTCAAATATTTATTACAATAAATTAAAAACATAGAGTACTAATATATATATATATATATATATATATATATATATATATGATGTGTGCATTTACACAGTAACAAACCCAACTATTAAGAAAAATATTGATTTTTTTTATTATTATTTTATAAAACAAAACATTGTGGCTGTATATAAGAATCAAGAAAATAAAAAAAAAATAAAAATATTTCAAAAAAAAAATGTTAATAAAATAAAAATTAAAAATTAAAAAAGATTGTTTAACTGTATTAGTATTTTTTTTTTTTTGTTGAAAAAATGAAAATTATTGTCCATTATTGTAATTAAAAATTATTTATGATTATTATTTGTTGAGAATAACAAACGTAGCTGGTTAGTTATTCTCAACAGTCCCCCATAAGCTCATGGTCTACATAGAACACTGAGCTTAGTTTTCAAATCACTAAACCTATGGCTTGTTAATGGTTTTGTAAGTATGTCAGCAACCTGCTCCTGGCTGGGTGTGTATGCAACAACCAACATTCCAGCTAAGACTTTTTCTCTTACAAAATGAAAATCAATATCAACATGTTTGGTTCTGGAATGTAACACAGGGTGCTTTGCAATGTATCCAGCGCTGATATTATCACAGAAAATCAATGGAGGCTGACTGGTATTTACGTGCAATTCAGTGAACACTTTCTGTACCCACATAACTTCTGCTACAGTTTGAGCTAAAGCTCGAAATTCTGCCTCTGTGGACGAGCGAGAAACAACCTTGTGTTTTTTGGAGTTCCAAGAGATCAGAGAGTCTCCCATAAAAATACAAAAGCCACCTGTGGATCGTCTGTCATCAGGACATGATGCCCAATCAGCATCAGTGTAACCTGTGATATTCAAACTGTCTGATTTGTAAATCATAAGTCCATGATTCTGTGTACCATTAAGATACCTCAATAAACGTTTGGCTGCTATCCAGTGGGTAGTTGTAGGTTGATGAAGAAATTGACACAGCTTGTTGACAGAGAAGCTGATTTCTGGTCTTGTTAACGTGCAATACTGAAGAGCACCAATAATAGTGCGATATTGAGATGCATCAGGCAGTGGTTCACCATCAGCCTTGGATAAAATCTTACCAGTGGCCATTGGAGTAGAGACATGTTTAGAATCATTGAGCTGAACTTTAGACAACAGATCGTGGATATATTTTGATTGACATAGATGAAGACCATCTGCAGTATGTGTTACTTCAATACCCAAGAAGTAGCCAAGCTGACCCAACTCCTTCAAAGAAAAGGCAGCATTCAACTTCTGAATTATAGCTTGAATGAAATGAGGATTATTGCCAGTGACAAGAATATCATCGACATATATCAGGAAAATAATAAAGTCATCATTCAGATCATAGATCATCATAGAAGCATCAGAATTAGATCCTTTAAAACCCATTTGTTGAAGACAGCCACTAAGCTTTAAGAACCAAGCTCTAGGAGCTTGTTTAAGACCATATAGTGCTTTGTGTAACTTACAGACATGATGGGGAAAGTCTGCATTAACAAAACCAGCTGGCTGAGTCATGAAGACCTCTTCCTGAATATCACCATTCAAGAAGGCTGTGTTAACATCTAGTTGCTGAATAGACCAGCCTTTAGATAATGCAAGAGTGAGAACAATGCGAATGGTAGTTGGCTTGACAACAGGGCTGAAAGTTTCAGTATAGTCAATGCCTTCTGTCTGTTGAAAGCCCTTAGCCACAACTCGAGCTTTATATTTGTCCAGGGAATGATCGGCCTTGAGTTTGGTACGAAAAACCCATTTGTTGTTAATAACTTTACAATCTGCAGGAGGAACAAGAGTCCAAGTACCATTATGAATTAAAGAATCAAATTCAGACTTCATGGCTAACTTCCACTCTGGAATAGAAAGAGCCTCCTGAACAGAACTTGGCTCAGATAATATAACATTAGACATATACACCTTGGGTTTAAAAACACCATTTTTAGCTCTAGTTGTCATTGAATGAGTGTTGGTAGTTGATGGTTGGGTATGAATATGAGAAACAGATGAAAGAGGCAGATCAACTCGAAGCTGAAGTCCACTAGGATCAAAGAAAGTATGAGAAGGTAAAGCTGCAGGAAGTGAGGAAGAGAGACTATCTGGTGTGAATGTGTGAGAAGTATGAGAAGACGAAGGAGGAAGTGAGCCAAAAGAAATAGGACTAGAAGAGCAAGTAGAAGGTGCAACAGGTAGATGAGTTTGAGGAGGTGAAGTAACGTGTAAAGATGAATCTGACTCAGCTGTATGAGATGCAGTGGGTGGAGTGTGAAAAGAGTTATCTAACTCTCCTTTATCTGACACATTGGGTGTAGGAATAAGACCTGTGGGACAACGAGTAGCAGTAGATGCATCAGGTAATACAGACTGATTTTGTGACATAGGTTCAGATGGAAACAGTGACACAGGAGATGCAGGCGACAGAAAAAGTTGATTGAACTGAGTAGAAGACTCAGTTGCAGAGTGAACTTCATTAGAAGAAAAGGTAAGACAAGGAAATTTACTTTCATCAAAAACCACATGTGGAGTAATATAAACCTTCTTAGAAATAAGCTCAAGGCACCAGAATCCTCTATAGTGGGCTGCATATCCCAAGAAAACACATGGTAAAGATCTTGGTTCTAACTTATGCTTAGTATAGGGCCGTAGATAGGGAAAGCATAGACAGCCATAGACCCTAAGATGAGTGTAATCTTGTTGTCTTTTGTATAAAACCTCATAGGGACTGGCATTGTTTAACACTTTGGTAGGCATTCTGTTGATCAAATACACAGCAGATTTGAAGCCATAATCCCAATAACACAATGGAATTCCAGCTCGTGAAAGCATAGCTAATCCAGTTTCCACCACATGCCTATTTCTCCTTTCAACAACACCATTTTGGGAAGGGGTGTAAGGACAAGAAATACGCCGAGTATATCCTCCTTGAAATAAGTAAGATTCAAGACTTTTAAATTCAGTTCCCCCATCACTATGTAACTGCCTAATCTTGGCATTAAACTGACGATTAATTAAGGCATCAAAATGCTTGAAAACATGAGCAGCTTGTGATTTATTAGAGAGCATATAAATCCACATGAAACGTGTGCAATCATCAACAAATAACAAAAAATATTTCATTCCAAGAGAAGAGCATATAGGGGAAGGACCCCATATATCAACATGTATAATGTCAAAAGGAATACTAGATTTGTGATGAATATGTTTGAGAGGCAGTCTATGTGACTTGCCAATCTGACAAGCACTGCATATGTCTATATTATTTAAGTTGGTCAAAACTTTATTCATACTAACAGCTACTGAATGTACTACAGAAGCATGAGGATGTCCAAGTCGTTCATGAAGCAGGTGTGCACTGATCGCTGCATGATGATCTATGATCTGAATGATGACTTTATTATTTTTTAGCACATGTAAGTCTGTTATTCTGTTAGCACAAGTGTATGCTGCAACTGCATGTGCAGCTTAGCATAATGGTTGTCTATATATATACCCTCTGTAAACAATGATAAACTACTGAACAATTCAACTCCTCTTGTCTGTCATTTCTTTCTCACTTCATTCCATCATTATTCATTAATGTGAAGGCGTAAAATGATAATAATATCTCTCTCATTGGTTTAATAAGATTGTTTTATTATTTATTTTGGTACACAAAGATACATTTTCATTAATTGGGGGACTAAAAGGGTATTACAAAATAATTAACGATGAGTATAAGGTATTATAAAATAACTTAAAAAAAGGTACAAAAACAATAACATGGTAACCATAAGGTATCACTCCATATACAAAATGTCTAGGACCTTTACTGATTCTTAAAAATCATGGATTTGGATGGATCTTAAAGCAAAAACTAAAAATAGCAAACTCCTACCCAACTCAACCTACCCCCCTCAGATTTTCGTGATTTCTTTTCAGCCTACTGTTCGTCTCTCTCTCACGTTCGTTTCCTTTCTGCCTTCTACTGGTTTGTAACTCTTTCTTCCCCTAATACTCACAAGTATTATTGTTTGTGCTTTTAATCATTTATCTTTTACGTTTTGTCTTTGTAATTTGTTGTTTATATAACTTTCTAGAAACATAGTAGACAAGCCGTTTGTGAGGCTATTCACAAAATACAGCCAAATTGGTTTATTCTTTCATAAAAGATTAAACAAGCTATATTGTCATAGGACTGTTATAATATACATATTGCCATAGGAATAGTATTTAATTTAAACAAATCCGTTGATAAGATATTATATAGGACTGTGACTAGTCAACAATTTCTTGTAGGACTGTGCCTAGTCACTAACAGGTGATTCTTGCTATTAGCTATTGGTTGCATAAGTGCCTTTTGCCTCAATCTGTTTATTGATTGTTATAGATTAGCTATAAGCTATTAGGGTTAGTTCAAAATGCTATTATATTTGTTATGTATTATATTCTCGGTATTACCTAATTATTACTCTAGTAGTGGAGGAAAGTGGCTAGTGTACTAGTACTAGAAAAAAAAAAATACAAGCAATAGCACAAATTAATCAAGCTTTTTCTGCAACTCTTTTCTCTGATATTTATTTTTAAGCAAACTTTTCTCAGATATTCAGTTTCTTTCCTTTTTCTACTTTCTTGTCTTTTGTAAAGGGCTAACAATTGTGACATAAACACACCAAAAAAAAAATTTAAAAAAATAAAGTAGAAGGAGAAGGAGAACATAAATCTTTAGAATTATCTCCTTGTGTGGGGGGTGGGGTGATTCATTGGAGCCATTATGTGAGGAAATTATTTTATATGTTAACAAGAGAATCTCATTGAGATGATTATTTTATAAAATTTGCAAGTTTTAGCATATTCATTTCTTGGACATAAGATCTTTAGATCAATTTTTTTTTTAATCAAACCATTATATAAAAGCTCATTCAAATAAAGTATTTTTATGCTATTTTTATATAAATTAATAAAAAAAAATTCATGCATTTACTAGTAAATTACTATGGAGGATCCAAAAAAAAAAGTTAAAACTACTTATGACAAATGGAATATGGAGCAAACCAAAGTCTTGTTAGAATTGATAGTTGATGCTGCTAATAGTGAATGGTGCGATAATAACGAAAATTTTAGCAAGCCAACTATAGAAAGCAAAATACTTCCGGTCCTTGATGCTAAACTTGGGATTGAAAAGACATCTTCTAATTACACGAGTAGAGTAAGATGGCTAAATATTCGATACAATGCTTATTTTGAACTCATACGCTATAGTTCTAGTATATTCTAATGTAGGAATTGACCCAAAAGTGGCAGGATTTGGCTGCTTGCATAGAGGTACTTGAGTCATTTTGTATCGTTTATAATTATGATTTAATAAATAGTTATGGCTGTTTGTCGTGTTGTATCAAGATGGCATCTGGAACCATTGGCTTAAACATAGGTGTTACACTCTTTATTTTTGCGTGTAGCATATCAACTTTTTCCTTTAAGCGTTAGACAATAATGTATGAGCAATAGTTGATGAATTATATAACCTTGCAAGCTACTTCTCTAAAGTTGAGTGTTAATAGAGGAATTAAGTAGGTAATATTGTTACCAATATGAATGTTACTCACACTCAGTTGCGAGAATTAGAATCACAATGGGAGCTATGATTTAGAGGAATCCAACAATTGATGTACCTCATTACTCAGCAACTAGTAGAATTGAGGCAAAACTAACAACGAGAGAAACATGGCATCACTAGAGCACTACCACCAACTCAACCTAACTTAGCATAATTCCTTATATGAGTGGACAAAAAAATGCTATATTCATCAACATCAACAACTCACTCTACTCCACTGAGCATCAACCTACAACAAGCAATAACTGATACGAACAAAAATGCATCTCCCAGAAAGTACAACCCATGTCAGAACAAGCACAACATGTGTCAAGAATTGTACCATGAAAATGTTGAATTACCAGCTCAAACAAGCACGCCACAACACGAGAATATGCGCCCGAATAGGTGGCATGAATGTATTGCATTCAAATGTCAAAATCCAAATTTTCAAAGTGGCGCTGCAGCATGACAATTGGGCGCAGCGACACAAGAAATTCTGTTTTGGGCTGAAGGGGCATCGCCCAACATGCGCGCCGCGTCATAACATTTGGGCGCCGCAGCATAGGACGTTATATTTTGGGCTAAGAATGCATGTGCGCCTCAGCATGAGATTGTATGCGCTGCGGCATGACTAGGGCACAAGCAGACATGCGCACGCTGACATACCCCACCTAGCGCTGACACGGACAAGCGCGCCTGACGCGCCAAACTTGCACTGCGGCATATAATTTTGGCCGCTGTGGCCCGACCATTTTTAGGTAACCCGAGCACCCCTTGCCGCGACACAAGCATTTTCCCTCAGTGGCACAGTTTAAAAATGTGGTAATTTTGGGCTATTGGATCACAATTCAGTGGCTAGAATTTATTTTTAATTCTAGATTTTATTTGTAACTATAAATAGACATTTGTGCAGCTGAATTGGAATCTTTTCATCATTGTGAAATATTTGGAATGAAATTCAAAATTTGAGAACTTGAATGCTGCTCTTGTTCTTCAACCAAACTTATCAAAGGAATTTGCAACTCTTTGTGGCGTTTCCTTCGTCTTGATTCGTGGTGGGTAATATCCATGCATTAAGGTGAGTCTTGCAACCCAAAAATCTAAGTTTATCTTAGAAATTTGCATGCTAATTTAGTGTCGGGTCTTAAGGCCATATTTATTGTAGTTCTCAAATCTCCGTTGTTTGTGGGTCATAAGAGTCGTGTCGTTTCGTTCGCATCAATAACCAAAAGCAAGCGCAGAAAAACATTTAAATTTTCTTGCGGGTGCACATTATTTCACGTCAATGGATGCCTCGGACATCATAACTTACAACAGACGGATGCGATTAGGGGTCTTCTACGACACATTGAAGAACCCCCTGCATTTTCGATCATTGAAGACATTTAACGACCTAGCGTTCAAGACAACGATACGTTTCAACTACAATCTGCGCAAAGCATTGAAGATCAAGACTTCAATAATTTTTGTCAAAACTTGGATGACCTCCAATTTTCCCAAAAATGCATTAGAGACTGGCTTTATACGGCGTATTGCTGCAATAATACTTTTATTTTAAATAATTTTGGTGTAATTTTCCCAGATTTAGTTATGCCAGCTGTAATTACTGCACTAGAGCAGTGACAATTATGTTCCCATTTCGAAGTAAATTATGAATGTATAGCATTTTATGATTAATAAAATATTATTTTATTTATTTACATTCTATATTTAGTACAAAAATCTCTACAATAAATACATTTTATTACAATTATTCCAACTATCTAACACATTCCCACATTTTGTTTCTATAACTTTCTAAACAGCAATACCAGCAGCAGCTTCGTCTGTAATGCAAGCATCCATATTCATGCCAACTTCATTAGTCCTAGGACAGTTATCAAAAGAGCTAGAACAGACACTAAGAGCCAAGAACAACCTTTCTTCCTCGTACTGTAGGGCATTAATCCATGTCAAAAATGCACTTGCATCTTTTACACAAGCCGACAATACAATATGTAAGAGTGAGCCCACTTCAATGCGTCTAACAAGACGAACATTAACAATCAGAGGTATTTTTAATTTCTGAACAACAAACGAAATAAAAACGAGCATTTAAATAATTTTGAATGCCCAAAATATCTGTGATAATGCGCTACAAGTTTCTCTTGAAGAGACAACATTGTACTTCCACAGTCATCATTACCATTTTGAATAAAATAATATGCTCTGTACTTTGTCAAAAGAACCATCATTATATTCCAAGCAATCATTTATACTTTGAATAAAAAAAAAAATTGCCATTCAACCACCCCAATGTGTTAGACCAGCCCCTCCTTACCAAGGATTAGAAACTGATGAAGAATTGGCTCCAATATAACAAATTGCACCAGTAATTGAGAACGATAATCATTGGTCCATATAAGCACCAAGGTATCAATGCTTTCCCCCAACTAATAGACCCTACAAATGAAGTGACTACAGATTGAATGTTGATTTGCCCCATATGCATATAGAAAATTTTCTTGACTGGCTCAACGCCTTTGAAAAATTCTTTGATTACTCTAAAATTCTTGATGACAAGAAGATGAAACTAGTTGTATATAAGCTCATTAGTGGTGCGTTTGCTTAGTGGGACCAAATTCAACATGAACGCATAATGGCTAACCAATATCAACATGAACGCATAATGCTAGCTGTGATAAAACCATTGCACTACTTGAAGACAAATACTATAGGTCTCATTTAAAAAAAGAGTTCACTAACTATGTTCAGAGATTAGCTATTTTTCAAAGTGCTAAGGGAGGTTCTCAAAATATTGGGTTGTACACACCCTTACCCATTCCTAATTCTATGTGGAAAGATGTGAGTATGGATTTCAATACGGGTCTAACCCTAACACAACGAAGGGATGATTCCATTTTAATTTTTGTGGATCATTTTTATAAAATGGTTCACCTTTCACCTTGCAAAAAGGTCAATGATGCCAGCCATATTGCTTCGTTATTTTTTAAGAGATTGTTTGATTACATAGAATTCCCTAATCAATTACTTCAAATAGAGATGTTAAATTTGTCAATCATTTTTGGAGGGAATTATGGAGAAGGTTCAACACTCATTAAACTTTAGTAGTGCTTACCACCCTCAGTCAGATGGGAAAACTAAAGCTTTGAACATAACTGTGGGCAGTATGTGTAGAGGCTTGAGTAGTAAGAACCCAATGGGATTTTTTTTTGCCTCAAGTAGAATTTGCTATCAATAGCATGAAGAATCGATCTACTAGCCATCCTCCTTTTTCAATTGTATACACCAAACCTTCACATCTCAATATTGATTTAAAATCCCTCCTTATTCCTCATAGTAAAACAACTCATGCTTGGGCCCAAGATTATGTCAAATTCCACAACAATATTAAGGCACACATTTAGAAGATGAGTGCTCAATATAAATCGTATGCAAATATGTGTCGCATGTTCAAGGAATTTGATGGAGGTGAGCTTGTTATAATGTACTTGAACAAACATAGACTGCCTCCTAGTTGTTCCAAATTTCAAGGCAAGAAATATGAGCCTTTTGCAATTTTGAAGAAAATCGGCAACAATGCCTACATCATTGATCTCCCACCTAATTGGAAAATTCCTCCTATATTCAATGTTGCTGATATTCACACCTATCATCCTCTAGATTAAACCCTTATTTATGTTCAGAATTGTGAGTCGAATTCTATTGAAGAATGGAGGAATGATGCAGGACCTGATCCAAGGCTGCTTGCTTAGAGGCACTTGAATCTTTAGTGTCGTTTTTATTTTCTACATGTCATTTATGATTTAATAAATTAGTTATAATTATTTTTCGTGTTGTGCCAAGGTAGCATTTGAAACCTTTGGCTCAAATGCAGGTTTGACACTCGTTATTTATGCATTTTACAAACAACTTTTTCTTTTAAGAAATGGACAGGAACGTATGAGTAATAGTTGATGAATTATGGAACCTTGTAAGTTGCTTCTCTGAAGCTGAGTGTTAATAGAGGAATTGGGCAGACGAGCTCTATTTTCCATTGTTGATTCTTTTATATTTATTTTAGCTTCTATTAATGACTTCCTACGTCATAATCAAATCTAGGTTTGCAATTTTCAAGTCCACTCCTCCATTTCCATATCGTAAACAAGCAGAGCTACTCTTAGCTTGTGCAAGATTGCACAATTTTTTCTGCAAAGAGTGTCGTTTCAATGAATTTTCTATTGAACTAGACAATGAATCACAATTTAAATCAAAAAATGAAGATGACGGAAACTATTTTGAAACCCAAGAACATGAAGGAGAAAGTGCTAATGAATGGAGGTCAAAAATAGGCTCGAATATGTGGAGTGATGCTATTAACAATGGAAATGGAAATTAGTGATAGATAATAAATAATTGATAATATAGAACTTTTTTTTTTTCTAGTATTATTGGTTTATTCATTAATGTCTTTATTGATATTTTACTATATATATATATTTTTTGGTTTTCGGTATTGATTGGATTTTTTTTCTTCATGATATTGCGTTTTATTAGTTAAAATATAAAATCAATTAAAAATATTAAAAGTCATTAAAGGATAATGAAAAGAAATGAAAGTTAGTGAATGTATTTAACAAAAATCTAAAAAAATCCATACAAATCTATAAAAGTCTTTAAAACTCTCTATTACACTTTTATGGATTTCTTAAGATTAAAAATCCACACAAATCTTAATTGAAAATACCATCCTTAGAGTTGCCAATTGCAATTCAACGCAAGCAGCGAGAGTCATACCCAGCAATTCCCCTGCTTTTTATTGAAGTTTAGTCCAACACAATTACACAATCAAAACAAGGGAATGTAATTGTTTACATAGCAAACATTCTAGATTTCATTTATCTTAATATACAGATTTGAATAGCTAACATCTGTACCCTCTTTGGCCAATTGTTTAAAGTTAAAAAAAAAAAAAACTATGTAATTTGCTTTATACATAATAAAGAACCATAAATGGAAAGTTAGGAAAGAAATTTATCTGTTAGGAAAATTTTCGAACACTTGGTACGCACTCTTCGTATGGAGGATGGGTTAAGGGGATTTTTTCAAAAAGGCTTAAAAATACAATTTTTTAAGCTAAAGGATTAAATACTATATTTTTTTTCCCTATATTGAAACTTCTCAAATATTTAGATATTGTAAAACATACAGATCAAAATCAAACAGTAAAGCCACAGTGCAAGGGTGGATGAAGAAGATGAAAAGAGGTTTTTTATTTTATTTTATTTTAGAAAGATTAAATATACACACTCATTTTAAATGAAAGTCGATCTTACCGCTTAAGTTATGCATAAATAGATAAATACCATAAGTACTATTAGCTCAGCGATGAAAGGAGGTGATTTGGTTGTGAGTTTGTGATAATGTTGGCTAGAGTGAGTTAGGATTCTTAGGTTTTGTGGATTTAAAAAGCTAAATGACGACAAATTAAAAAGTTTTGAGGACGACAATTGTAAATACATAAAATAAAAAAAAAAATAATAATAATAAAAACGTCTTCTATTATAGACGTATATTACGTCAATGTTAATTCAAATACCGTCGTCTAATTATTAAAGGAATAACTCTTAATAACTGACTTATGATGTGTACCGGACTACTCATATTTTTTTAATTTAAAAAATAATAAAAAATATTATATTTAAAATTTATAATAATAAAAATAAAAAAATTTATATTTAAATTAAATATTTTTATAATTAAAAAATTTATTTTTATATTATTTTTTAAAATATTGTTTAAATTGAATTGTGAAAATTTAGATTTATTAAATGTTAAATATCTTTTAATTGAAAATTGTTTATTGTTGTTTGAATACAATTTTTATCATTATAAATTTTAAAAATATTATTTTTAATTTTCTAACAAAATTTAAATTGTATTTAATAAACTTACACTCACAGTCGTGAAAAACCTGATATTGTACAACCGTGGACGGTGCTATTTAGTATTATTGTTCTTATTAAAGAGGTGAAATATTTAAGCATCTATTGTCTATTTTAATAAAGGTGGTGTAAGCATTCAGTTAATATATCGATGATGGTATAGTTGTAGACAAAAATATTGAAAAAAAAAAATTACGAATAAAATTATGAAAATTTTAATAAACCTTGAATAATATAAAAAAAATTAATTATTCTTTTTTAGATTAATTGTCTTATTTAATACATATAAATATAAATATATTTTACATTTATTTTGTCGAATAAATCAAACTATTATACAATAGATGATTAAAATATTTAAAATAATTATTTAAATTAAAAAATTTTATTTTATGATTAATAAAATTAAGTAAAGATATTTAATGCTAAATTACTTTTAAGAATAAACAAAATTAAACATAAACGACATTTTATCAATATTATTTAGCATTTTACAAATAATAATATCAATATTATTAACTGATATTTTCTCAATATCGATATTTTGTTTTTCTTGTCATGAAAAATATGTATTGATATCAAAAACTCTAAAATTTAAATATTGGACATTACTGACAATATTTAATATTTAAGCCGGCTATAGACATTTATTGATCATATATATATATATACACACACGTATTATTTACAATCTACGTAGGATTTTGTTACATTAATTACTAGAAATACATATCCAGAAAGGTTGGCTACTACTGTAAGAGCATTTCTTCAAGACTTCCTTTTGGTGCTTGGAACGATTCTCAAGTTTAGACAGAGAAGCTTCATATATAATTGCCCTTTTGTCTTCGTACATCAGACGGATGTATGCAATAAAAAATGGGTACCACAACATATTTTGGATTCTGTTTCTTGCACTCCAACATACGTGCCAGTTCATTCCAGCACCAACTTGAAGAAGCATATATAGTCTTTTAGAAAAACAATAATCTAGATATTTGAATCCTTAAATATCGCTTTTAGAAGCTTTATTGAAATTTCACCACCTTTCGTAAGTCATTTAATCCCTCTAATTATAATAAAATTGTTAGAATAATATATAAATAAATGAAAATTAAACAACTAGTAATTTTTGCATTTTTCAAAACATCTTTCATTCCTATACCATATAAGTTTTAAATAAATATATGATGAAATTCATATATCTCATTTATACCATATAAATTTATACACCACTAAATAATTTATAGCAAAATACGATTCTAATAATTATATTCACATAATTTTAAAAGCCTTTTTTTTATTTATCTTTTTATGTTATATCAAACCATATAGTAATTGATAATTAGTGAAAATTAAGTATTTGGATCATTTAATACAAAATTTCATGTTTCATTTTTTAAAGTAAGTATTTGCATATCAACGTACACACATATTTATTATTAACTATTTCAAGACTCCTTAAATTTGAGAGAATGTTTTGAGCTTTACACAGTGGCTCCATATTGCTCCTCATCTTGATACTTACTATAGCAATCGAAATAGAAATGATTGTTTAGAAACTATTAAACATTGATCCAATTTGTAATTTCTGACGTAGATGTGGAAATGGAATTAATCGGTGGACATTGAAGGAAAATGAGCAAAATTGGTTGAAGATGATGAAAAACAAGAAGGATAAAAGGGTGGCCAAGATTCCGTAGCTTTCATCAAAAAAGCACATAAATTTTGTTGTTATCAAGTGAAGCACAAAAGTCTCGTTACTATTAAAAAACTCACAAATGTCCTGTATTGAATAAAATAGGACCATGTGCCAAGCATATGACCACCAAAGTAAGGACATTTTCTGATTTTCAAAAAAAAATAACACATTTTTTTTTAGTTTTCGTCACTTAAATAAGTAAAAAAAATAAAAAAGAAGATACAAATGTCTCCAAGTCAATTCCAGATACAGATACAACTGTATAATGAAATAAGGCCAAAACAAACAATCAAAAACATTTTAACTCTTTGAATTACTCACTAAAAAGATAACAGATGACAAACAATACGAAAATAAAAAAGAAATTTATTACTAAATAGGATTTTGTTCATGTTCAAATCAATAAAATTCTTGTTTGCTTTGGGTCATGTTCAAATCAATAAAATTATTATCTGCATTGAGTCATGATAGGATTCTTTATGACGTTTTAGTTAATGGGTTGGTGAGGATCTTCGTTTTTGGTGTTCATATCTGCAACAATGGCTAACATAAGATATAAGGTGTTTATATATTCAACTTTAAAAAGAAGTTTTCAAAATCTGATCAGATATTGTATAATTATCTCTCTTTTAATACAATAAATTGATTGTTCACTTTTTTTCCTATTTATGATCATTGAATGTATCGCTCAGTTTTTTCTTCTTGCACAGTGAGGTATTAGAAATTAGGGTCGTTTTTTTGGTTAGATTTGCATATGTGAAAAAACAAAATGGAGAGCTTGCGAGTGATTTTGATTTGAGGTGTCAAGGGGTTAATTTTTGTAAAAACCCAAAGATGCCCTTGCTATGGTGGTAATGTGCGTGGCACATGTTCCCATTTCTTTCAATACAGAACTTTCATGCTATTTTTTTTATTTATTTATAGTAACAAAGACTTATGTGTTCCTTTAATAAAAGCAACAAGAATTTGGCCGTCCTTCAACTTGATAGTAGAAAAGTCTCATATTTTGGCTTCAAGTCATAGTTTCGAATTATATCAAATATAATTTTTTTTCTAAGAAACTCTACAATAACAATTTCTTTTGCTAGTAAATAATTTAGCAATAATTAAATTAGTGAAAAATTATTTATTATTCTTGTAATAAGTAATGATAATTTGGTATTTTAGGCTTATTAAATATATATAAAATTAGTACAACTATTTAAAAAAAAAAAAATTAAATTCCCAACACGTGATAAGTAAAGTAAGTAATGTGATTAATGTGTTGTAAATACTGAAGGAGTAATGAATAACACATCTTTGAAAAAAAAATGTTAATATCACTCTCTCCACTTTTGCACTCAATTTTTTTTTATATTGTGTCAATTGTCAAATGTCAAAATTATTTTAGAAATTGAAAAAATATTTAAGTTTTTTAAAAAATATTTACAATTATTATAATATCACGGCCCAAAAAATTGGGTACGTCAAATAGATAGAGAGTATAATATTTTTAAAATAAATGTTATTTATAATCAATTAAATACATATAACATATTAAAACACAATAAAAATTTAACTCTTAAATAAGAAATTTATAGAATAGTGGAAATTATAAAACAACATGAGTCTTAGCAATCCTCCAAATATATAAAAGAAAAATAAGGTTTAAAGTGAAATCATTAGATCTTTAAAGTAACATTATCTATATAGTCATTCACACCATGTCTAATTTGAAAAATATGAAGCAAGGAATAAGCTACGATTAGCTAAGTAGGAATCTACTATATGCACGTTCGATGTTGCATGCTACACTTTAAATAGATAATGCATGTCCAAAAATAAACCATTCTCAGTACTTTAATAATGGAGAGATTTTTTTTTTCAAAAACTCAAGCATATCTGTACATTCAAAACCGAGTAGAGTGTATAGTACATGTACCACATGCATGCTTATATAATAAAATATGTAAGTTTTGAATAAAACTCATATGCATGCTATTGATATTCGATATCATGTACAACTTTTAAATACCCATCATCATAACAAAAATTTTCATGTAGGTATAAAAATATTTTATCAAGTATAACATCATTTTAAAATTTATTTCTCATAAAATATGGTATCATTTTTTCACAGTTTATAACATCTATGATGCATACATTTATTTACAAAATAATGCATAATAAAAAAATAGAGAAAAAATCCTACCTCAAGTTGACTTTGCTAACACTTTTAGTCCTATCATCAATTCATTTTGTCTTTTGTGCGAAACTAACAAAACATTATAACCAAATTATTATAATTTAAATATTATTAATCACTTATCTTAGAAAAATACTAAATTGAACACGTTTTATCTTAACAACTTCGTTTTTATACACATTAACTTTCTGACCCAATATTTTACTTATACATACACGTACTTCTAATAATTTTCTCATACCCAAACAACCACTAAAAATTATGTCTAAAAATGTAAATTTTTAGAGAAAAAAACTAACAGAGTTTTTGGTTAAAATAGCTAAATCTCTTCCGATATATATGCTTTTGATGGCCTCACTGCGGCCTTGCTAAGGTCCCTTGGCGAGAGTTTAGCGACAGTGCATTTCTTTTGTAGCTACTCTCCCTATCTTCATTGTGGACCCTAGGGAACCACTTCGAACCACCGACAAGGCATTGGCAAGGTATAAAAAGTTTTCAAAAATTTCTCGAAACTTAATTTTTTGCACAATTTTTTTTGTTTATATTTCTTTTCCACAAATAAATACCTTTTTTTTATTTATAAAATTCTCAAAATTAAAATACAAAAATTTGGATTCTCACGTATAATATTATTAAAATAAATGAAAATTATGTTTTCTTAGCATTCCTATTTTTTTATGAAGAATGTTAAGAACATATAAATTTAAATGTACTTTTTCACTTACTTTAATTATATTGTGATATATGTTAATATTATCTAAAAAATTAAATTATTTCTTTAATATTCAAAATAATTTTAATATTTGCCAAAATATAAAGGACTTGAATGTAAAAGTAAATGCAAAAATAAGTGATATTAATATTTTTTTTATTCATATAAAAGAGAGAAAAATGCTAATAATATATAAATTTTTACTTGAATCTCATACTAATTATGATATAATATGTAATTAAATAATTTTAAAAATAAAAAAATTATTTTTTAAGTATAATATAATGTGGTCAAATAATTTTAAAATAATAAATTATTTATTTTTTAATAAAATTTAATCTGTATAATATTATAATTAATATAAATATAAATATGGATATAAAGTCGGTGCTTCCTCTCTTTTATAGCCACGTTTCCTGAGAGGTTTGTCGCTTTGTATATTATTTAATGCTTTATACTGAAGACTTGAACCAAGTCAATGTTTTCTCTATTTTGTGACTTTTTTTTTAATTACTTCGTAGAGATTTAAAATGGGATGGAATATCCCATGAAGTTATAGTACAATCTGAATTTTATACGTTTATTTTATTTTATCTTATTTATTTTTTAATAAGATAAAATGATAATAAAATAATACACAATAAAATATTTTATTTATTTTAAATAGATTCAATTAAAATAAGTAAAATTAATATATATATATATATATATATGAGTGCATTAAAAACAATTTCAAATAAAATATAATAAAATTTAAATAAATTAAGATAATTTTAATTCATAAATCTATTAAAAATAGCAAATGGAACCTTAGATAATGTACAAAAGTTAGATTAGCCTCATAACTTCGTACAACAGATACCCACCTCTCAACAGTGCAATGCGATCTCACCCATTTCTCACTCATATGAGTCATATCTATATTTTTTTCTTATGTGATTTTTGTGTTGTGCTGATTTTTAATTTTTACTTTAAAACAGAAATTGGTAACTAATATTTTTGTACAAAGTCTCTAACTTTTTTATAAAAATTATTAAATTAGACTGATTTTTTTAATTTTTTAAAATTATGAATTAAATTATGCATTTTAAAAAATTATTAACTAAAAATTATTTTAAAATAAATTTTAAAGACTAACATAATGCAAAAGCCTTGTTTTTATTTATTTTAAAAAAGAGTACCTAAAATATTCCTTAAAATTCATAATAATAAAAATAACACCATTTTTTTTTTAATATAAATAGATATGAGTTAGGAGTTCAAATCTTCTGTAATATTTTTTTGTATAAATTTGTATACCACCAACATGCAACAAAAATGTGGGTAAAAATTGTTGAAGTAGAAAGCAAATTTGCTTAAAAAATAAAAGTTTTTCTCTATTTACTTGTAATTTATTCGTGATACATATACTAATATACCAAAAATGGTACAAGTAATTTGGAGCCATGAGTTATTGTTTGATTAACATTTGAGAATTATTTTTATTACTCTAAATTTTAGATGTATTATATTTATTGTTTAAAAAAAAAAACCTACTCCTTTCTTCCTTTTCATTTTATTTGTTTTGTTTTTGTCTCTAACTAAAAAAAAATTACTAAATTTAAATACTAAAATTTTAAAAAGTTACTAAATTTATATACATATATTAATCATACATTTTATTAAATTAAAAATATTATATTATCACTTATTTAATAATGATGTATAATTTTTTATTTTATTTTTCTTTTTGTTATATATAACAAACTTTACACTCACATCCGTGAAAATCGTGACACTGTATCACTGTGATATTTAGCACTGTTTTTATTAAAGACGTCAGATAGGTGGTGTCAGAATTTGAAATCGGAGAATATATTAAGACTTAAATTTTATTTAAAATATTAAAAAATAATTAATAAAAATTATAAATAAATAAATTTTTAAAAATATAACAACAATTAATTACTTATTTTTTAGATTAATTATTTTATTTAGTATATATAAATATAAATAATTTTCACATTTACTTTGCCTAATAAATCAAAATATTATAAAAAAAGTAGTTAAAATATTTAAAATAATTATTCAAAGTAATAAATTTTGTTTTTTGATTAATAAAATTAAATAAATATATTTAATAATAAATTATTTTAAAATTAAATAAGTTAATGATATTTTATCTATATTATTTTACAAATAATATATATATTATTAATTATTTTATTGATATTTTTTCTATATCAATATTTTTTCGACATTGTCACAAATAACGTGTATGGATATTAAGATCTCTAAAATATAAATACTATCAAGACATTATCGACAACATAGAAGATATTTTATCCTTGTAGTGTCATGTATTTAAGGTGGCTCTTGATCATATATATATATATATATATATATATATATATATATATATAATATACGCGTATTATTTACTATCTACATAGGATTTTTTTTACATTAAATACATCACAAAATTTAATAAAACACATATATAAGCCGAAAAAGAACATTCGGTCTGATAATGTGTTCAACCTTCACATCTGTCTACCACGCATATGACTGTAGTCAACGGTATAAAATAAGCTCATTAGTTGTTCAATTAAATTCGTTTTAAACTAATTTGAGCAGGTGAACTCACTCCGTAAGTTGTATCAGCCCCGTTGATTTAACACCTCTTAATTACTTGATTTTATCATAATTAAAGCCAGAAAGGTTGGCTACTTCTGTAAGAGCATTTCTCGTCGTACATCAGATTGATGTATGCAATCAAAAAAGGGTACCACGTACTACACATTTTGGATATTCTGTTTCTTGCACTCCAACATACGTGCGAGTTCATCCAAGCACCAACTTGAAGAAGCATATACAATCGAGATCTTTGAATCCTCAAATATTGCTTTTAGAAGCTCTGTTGAAATTTCACCACCTTTCTAGAGATAGTTATCAACATCAGTTACTATATATATTTAGTGTTAAAATTTTATTATTGGGCTAACATTAATTAAACTTTTATTTATTTATAAAATGGGTTGAATTATAGTTTAATTGATATAAGACTCATTTAATTGATATGGGCTTGATACAGTTTGTTGGCTTGAGCCAATTACTGATGTGATGGACTTTGTGTAGTCCAATAGAGATTAGGATTTTGTGATGAGTGAAACCCTAATATCACCCTATAAATATTTGGGTAGGTGTTGCTCACAATGGTGTATATGATTTAACGCAAGTGCACGTGTCGCAAACAAGTAATATAATGATAAGAAAAATCGTTCCCACGGAGATTGGAATACTAGAAAATATCGTAAAAATTAACTATTAAAATCAATATTTGTGTTTTTGTTTATAAAAATAAATAAATAAAATAAAATAAATAATACTAGAGGACAAGAGTGAAAACACTGAAACAGCAATCAACAAGAAGGATATCAAGAATCGTAAATAGATAAATCAGTTAGGATTGCAAATATGACAAGTGATGTAGACAAACTGCTTTGCTGCAGCTTTGCTGTAGCAATGCTGTAGCAAAGTATACCAGTAACTAGAATTGCAAAAATTCACAAAGGATTCTTCCGAATCTACAATGTTTATATATTCTATGATTCAATGAAACATATTCCTATGCAAAACTGAATATAAGAACAACGTTCATGCACAAATTCTTTTGAGTTATGTGAGATAATTATATATTCCTATATCAATTTCTTCACACTATTCTAGCTTTATCCAACTTAAAATTAACCTTTCCAGATTCAATTTCAGTCTAATATCCTATCAATTGTTGATCAAGCAATCAATAAGAATGAATCAATCAATCAAGCGTAGAATAACTAGCATTCCTTGCCAAGCAAAGCACAATTTTATGAAATTAAAGCACAAGGTCTACATACACTTGCATATCCACAACCCTAACTGAATGAGAATTTAGCCAAGCATATTTATAAAATTAAACATCAAATTATATATGCTCAAAATCAGATCCATATGGTTTAGAGAATTTAGAAGAATCAAATAATAAAGAAATAATGAAATAAATAAATAAATCCCTTAAATCCACCCTAAACCAATTGGATTATGATCCTTTGTCTCGTTCTTGCTTTCTCTTCAATGAAAGTCCTTGCAAATCAAGCCTCAATTGGTCTCTTTCCATATTCAAATTGATGCTCTGTTTTTGCCTCTCCTTCCTTGCACCAAATCTGTCCAGAATTTGGGGCTGCTATTTGTGGTGTTTTTCCTCCTTGCTGCTGCTGATTTGTTCTCTGTTTTCCTGTCGCAATTCTGGTTGTTTCTCCTGCTTCGCTGCTGCCCAGATTTTGCTGTATATGTATTTTATTTTCTGCCGCAGAATGCTCCTCAAATCAGCCCCTATTTTTGCTCTTTTATATTAGGTTTAATTGGAGACAAATTTTGGTGTGTTAATTTTCAATATTATCCCTCAAAAGGTGAGTTAATGAAAGCCCAAAATTGTCCTTTTCCTTTAGAGTCCAAATCAACCCTTGAATTCTTGATTCCACATCAGCCTCTGTTTTGGCGTTTATTTCCTGGTATGGTTTTGCTGCAGCAATGCTGTAGCAAAGCTGCAGCAAAGTTGTATTTTTGCATTTTCTTTGTTGTTTTCTTTATTTCCTGCAAGGGCAATGAAAATATAATGAGTGCACATCAAAATATAATTCTTTTTGACACATTTCATAATTATTTTGAATTTATTATCAAAGAATTCATTTAAATCACAAAATCCACAAATAGTGTATAAATGATTATAATGTGTGGATATTCCCAAATTAACAAGCAAGTATTTATGAATAAGAGCTAATAATACTCTAATAAATTAGAGTTATCAACTCCCCCAAACTTAGCATCTTGCTTGTCCTCAAGCAATAAATTATGTGATGATTGGCAAGTGGCAATTTAAAACAAAGGTTTCAACTCACGCTAAGAACATAGTTGTCAACTAATAAATAAACTAGACTTGTTTCAACATTAGAAAGAAGAGATCTCAAATTCATGGTCCAAATTGATTTTTCTCAAATGTTAGTTTCAATGTCTCAAACTCATTCCAAAACAACCCCATGTGTGTGTGTGATGTCTCATAATTTATAATTTGATACTTCCCTCCAAACTTAGGTAATTTATGTTCCTTAAGCTTAAAATTATGCCTCCATATGTTGGTCTTTTAAATCCCTCTCCACTAATGTAGATATTCACTAATCAAATATCAAAAGGACTTAAATAAGCTTGAAATATAAGGTTAGGGTAAAGGTAAGGTGAAAGTCATATTTAGGTATCATACCCCACAAGCACAAACACTATTCAAGAATACTTTTGGACTCTTTATTTACATTGCTACCCCCAAACTTCTCTTCATTCATTTTTTTTTTTTTTTTTTTGTTTTTTGGAGTGAATCTGTTTTGCTGCAGCAATGCTGTAGCAAAGCTACAGCAAAGTTGTTTCCAGATTTCTCTTCTTTTTTTTTTTTTTTTTTTGAATGAAGGATCGATCTCAATATAACCAAACAAGAGTGATTTTCATCATAAACAACACCATTTTCAACACCATAATTTTCTTTCTTCCAAGAGGCATCAACCTTTCTAACAACAATTCTTAAAGATGGTAATGCACTTGTGAGGTAAAGGTCAAAGGATATGCAAATAAGGAAATGCTAAGTTTTTATGTGGGTGTTGACAAAAAGAATTTTGATCATTCATGGCTCAAATTAGGTGTGCAAATGAAATATATTTTTTAACCAAGGTTAGCATGAAAAGCACAATCGAATCCAAAGAAGGCCTAAATCATTTCATTGAGTTGTGAACTTTCTAGAATTTCGCTTTGAGAAATTCTCCAAACCAATTCTAGAGGCTCAAACTCTCCCATAAATTACCCTTATTCAAAGTTTATATCAAACAAACAAACAAGTAGACAGTGCAGTTAGAGCTGTGGGTGTATATTTCAAAATAAGTTTTCAACATTTTCCAACTAACATTTAATCAAATCAATTTTTCTCAATAAGCAAGATTTCTCCTCTAATAAATTGACAAGTTAGTTTCTTTTTAGGACCAAGATAACAACATGAAATTAATGACAACCTTAGATCAAGCAAATCATCATAAAATCACAGCAGATTTCGCATCATAAATTAAAATTCAGCATAGAAATTTTTTTTAATTCCACAGTTCAACAGTAGACAGATTAGACAGTAAACCACAATAAACAGATCAGATAGTAAACAGCAGATTCATCCCCCCAAACTTAAAATAAGCACTGTCTTCAGTGCTCATAAATAAACAGATCAGACAACAGGCAAAAAGGGCAGAAATAAATAAAAAAAATTGACAAAGAAAAGATACTGCCCTGTTATTGCTGTGTTGCTCCCTTCTTCTAGCTGGAAGTGAAATTTGCAGATTCCCCAAACAGAGAGGAATTACCCAGTCATGAACTCTGAAAGTGTGAATAAACAAACTGGTGAATATGAACCAATTCTGCAAATTGATGAAAAGGTCACCCAATGGTTGGTGTGCGCTGCTCGGTGAGTAATGGGTTGAATAGTGGTGCTTGCAGTGCCGAATTGAGGAGATGAATTTCTGGGGTGCTCGGGTTGGAGAGTCATGGCAGGGCAAGGGTGTTGGATGGCTGGTAGTGGAGGAGGCGCTCGGTATGGGTTGGGGCTCATGGTTCCGAATAGAGGAAGGGGCGGTGAAGGGTTGTAAGAGTGGTGGGTTTCTCGGGTGGACTGGTGGTAGTGTGGAAGTGGGATTGGGCGGCGCCGAGTGGAAAAGTTGGGAAGTGCGAGAGATCGATGGGACGATGGGTCGCTCGATTTGGGGAAATAGCGGTGTTGAATGGCGGGGTTGGTGGTTGTGCCCGTGATGCTGGAAAGGTTGTAGTGGCTGGGTTGGAGGCGCTTGAGAACATGGCTTGTAGTGGCTGGAGGCGCTCGGGTATACAAGGTGAGGAGAGTGTAATGGAGAGATGCGTGTAATGGATGTAGTGGGTTTAAACGGTGCTGACCCGAAAATAAATTTTTTTTTTTTTTGTTTTTTTTTTTTTTTTTTGGTGTGCAAAAAATGGGTTGTGGGCCGACCTCCATTAAAGCCCAATCTGAACTTAAAATTTTTACATCTTCCATTGAAACCCAATCCACAACACTGACTATGAAGCCATGCCCAACACGCCTGGTCTGAGATGAAAGAAGACAAACAGAACTTTGCTCTAGCTTTGCTGCAGCAAAATTTTCCAATTTTTGAATCATGAGAATTTTTTGTTCTGTTGTACTTCTCCCCTGCTCTCTTCTCCCCCATACTTAAATTTCCATTGAAGCTCAATACAAATAAAGCTGAAGCACTAAAAATAAGCCCAATCAACGTAAAATTTTGCTCAAAGAAGAACAGTGTAGAACTTTGCTATAACGTTGCTGCAGCAAAATTTTCCATTTTTTTTTAACACCGTGAGAAAATATTTTTTTTTTTTTTTTTTGTTGGTTTTGCTTTGCTTTTCTCTTGCTCTCACTCCCTGGGATGACCTAAAAATGCAGAAAATAAACTTCTAAGTAAAAGAACTCACACAATTAAATTGAAATAAAAATCATAAACTAAAAATTAAGAAAAACTAAGAAAAGTGAAGAAACATAGGTTGCCTCCCATGAGCGCTTGTGTTAGAGTCGACAGCCCGACTTTGCTTATAGTCATGGGTCTGGGAGTGAAATGGAGGTATGCTCCTTGTCAAGAATTCCTCTCCAATAATGTCTAATGTGTTGGCCATTAGCTTGAAATTTTTTCTTGGACCAACATTTCCAATATTTTTGACTTAGACCAACATTGTTCTTTAAGATCCTCTTAATTTCTCGATAGGACTGACATTGTTGCAAAATATTCACCATCTCATCTTCAGGAATACATCTTCTAATCTTTCGGTCTGTATATCGCTTGAACAAGAATGACCTATCCCAATAGTAGAACTTCAAATTATGGAAAAATTTCTTCTTTTGATAGGAATTTGAATCTGGTGGCACATCAACTGAAGACTTAGAAAGATTGAAGTCCGGAGATAAAAAGTCTAGAAATTGAACTTTATTTTCTGTTTTGTATGTATTAGACCCTGTTTCCAACCAAGGTAATTTCTCCTCAATTTCCTCTTCACAATCGGAGTCATATTGCGATAAAATTTGTAGAGAATCATTATAGCCACATTTTTCAGGTTCTTTAGATACCAGAGAATCCACAACTGAAATGGATGAGCACTCTTCAACATTATTGGGAGATTCCATGGTTTTAAACACGTTGAAGGTGACTTGTTCATCTTGAACTCTCATAGTTAATTCTCCTTTTTGAACGTCAATCAAAGTTCGGCCTGTAGCTAAAAATGGTCTTCCCAAAATAATAGGCACTTCTCTGTCTTCTTCATAGTCAAGTACAATAAAATCCGCTGGGAAGATGAATTTATCCACTTTCACCAAGACATCTTCAATTTTTCCTTCAGGATGAGCAATGGATCGATCTGCTAGTTGTAAAGAGACTGTAGTAGGCCATGCTTCACCAATCCCCAACTTCTTAAAAATTGACAAAGGCATCAAATTAATGCTTGCTCCCAAATCACATAAAGCCTTGCCAAAATATTGATTACCTATAGAGCATGGAATTGTGAAACTCCCAGGATCCTTGAGCTTAGGAGGAAGTTTGTTCTGTAACATAGCACTACTTTCACTTGTTAAGGCAACTGTCTCAAATTCTCCAAATCGTCTCTTTTTGGTCAAGATGTCTTTCATGAATTTGACATAATTTGGCATTTGTTCCAAGGCTTCCACCAATGGAATATTGATATGAAGTTGCTTAAGAACATCTAAAAATTTCCTGAATTGAAGGTCTTGCTGCTGTTTTTGAAACCTTTGAGGGAATGGAGGAGGTGGTCGGTGTTGCTGCGAACTTTGCTGCAGCAATGCTGTAGCATTTTGGGTACCAGAATTTTCTGAGTTTTTCAGAACTGCTTCAGATTTTTCCAAATCTTTTTCCTCCTTATCTTGGGTTGAAATGTTCCCCTTTTGACTTATTTTCTGTCCACTTGGTCCCTCTAATTCTTTTCCACTCCTTAGAGTAATGGCTTTGCAAAATTCCTTTCTTTCTCTCATTGGAGTTTCGGTATCACTTGGAAGTGCACCTTGTGGACGGTTCCTAAGTTCATTAGCTAGCTGTCCCACTTGATTTTCTAGATTCCTCATTGAAGCAGCTTGACTTTGAAGGATTGCATCATTCTTAGCCATGTATTCTTTGAGTAAAGATTCCAACGAGCTGGATGGTTCATTCGGTTGATTTCTCTGTGGCTATTGCTGAAATCCTGGTGGGAATGTAGGTCGATTAGGCATGGTATGGTTAACTTGACCACCACCTTGATTGTTCCAAGAGAAATTAGGGTGTTGCCTCCACCCTGGGTTATATGTGTTGGAGTACGGATTGTGGTTCCTGTTTACATCACTCACAAAACAAATTGATTCAGGATTTGAAGGACAGTTTTCAAACACATGAGACCTCGAACAATAGACGCATGAAATTCCTGAATCTTGAATTGAATTCACATTTGCTGTCACATGCTGATTCTTCAACAGATTAACCAAGGATGACACTTGAGCTGTAAGTGCTGTAACATCATTAACCTCATGCACACCAGCTACTCTTTTTGCAGCTGCAACTCTGTCCATTGGCCATTGATAATTATTGCTGGCCATCCTCTCAAGTAGATCATAGGCTTCATTGTAAGACTTGGCTAAAAGAGCTCCATTAGCAGATGCATCAACAATAGTTCTCGTTTGAGCATTGAGACCATTGTAGAAAGTCTCCATTTGGATCCAATGAGGTATACCATGGTGAGGACATTTCCTTAACAATTCTTTAAATCTTTCCCAAGCTTCATATAGAGATTCTCCATCCAATTGTTGATAGGAGGTGATGTCATTCCTCAATTTAGCATTCTTTGTTGGTGGGAAGTATTTCATCAAGAATTTCTCAGCTAAGTCATTCCAAGTTGCAATAGAGTCAGGTGGCAAGGAGTTAAGCCATGCTCTAGCACGATCTCTTAAGGAATAAGGAAATAATTTGAGCCTAAATGCTTCCTCGGTTACCCCTGTCCATTTAAATGAGTCACTAACTTCGATAAATAACCTGAGATGCAGATGAGGATCTTCTGTAGGTAACCCACTGAATTGCCCAACTGTTTGTAGCATCTGAAACATCACCGGTTTTAACTCAAAGTGAGTTGCTTGAATGTTTGGTCTTGTGATGCTTGGATTCAACCCTTCTAGCATAGGCAATGCATATTCATTCAAAGCTCTATCCCTATCATCCATTGGAGGTATCACATTGATTGCATTGTTTAAATTCTGTTCATGGCCATTGTTTCCGTTCCCTGCTGTGCCATATCTTCAATCTGAGCGAAACCTTGTTGTTCTCTTCTTCTTAGTCTGAAAGTACGTTCAATTTTGGGATCGAATGGTAGGATATCCTTGTCGCGAAATCTGCTCATACAAAAGACACAGAAGAGATATTAGATAAACAAAAATTAAATAAAAACAAAAGTCGATTTCTACGGATAATTTCTAATGTTGCCAATCCCCGGCAACAGCGCCAAAAACTTGTTGCTCACAATGGTGTATATGATTTAACGCAAGTGCACGTGTCGCAAACAAGTAATATAATGATAAGAAAAATCGTTCCCACGGAGATTGGAATACTAGAAAATATCGTAAAAATTAACTATTAAAATCAATATTTGTGTTTTTGTTTATAAAAATAAATAAATAAAATAAAATAAATAATACTAGAGGACAAGAGTGAAAACACTGAAACAGCAATCAACAAGAAGGATATCAAGAATCGTAAATAGATAAATCAGTTAGGATTGCAAATATGACAAGTGATGTAGACAAACTGCTTTGCTGCAGCTTTGCTGTAGCAATGCTATAGCAAAGTATACCAGTAATTAGAATTGCAAAAATTCACAAAGGATTCTTCCGAATCTACAATGTTTATATATTCTATGATTCAATGAAACATATTCCTATGCAAAACTGAATCTAAGAACAACGTTCATGCACAAATTCTTTTGAGTTATGTGAGATAATTATATATTCCTATATCAATTTCTTCACACTATTCTAGCTTTATCCAACTTAAAATTAACCTTTCCAGATTCAATTTCAGTCTAATATCCTATCAATTGTTGATCAAGCAATCAATAAGAATGAATCAATCAATCAAGCGTAGAATAACTAGCATTCCTTGCCAAGCAAAGCACAATTTTATGAAATTAAAGCACAAGGTCTACATACACTTGCATATCCACAACCCTAACTGAATGAGAATTTAGCCAAGCATGTTTATAAAATTAAACATCAAATTATATATGCTCAAAATCAGATCCATATGGTTTAGAGAATTTAGAAGAATCAAATAATAAAGAAATAATGAAATAAATAAATAAATCCCTTAAATCCACCCTAAACCAATTGGATTATGATCCTTTGTCTCGTTCTTGCTTTCTCTTCAATGAAAGTCCTTGCAAATCAAGCCTCAATTGGTCTCTTTCCATATTCAAATTGATGCTCTGTTTTTGCCTCTCCTTCCTTGCACCAAATCTGTCCAGAATTTGGGGCTGCTATTTGTGGTGTTTTTCCTCCTTGCTGCTGCTGATTTGTTCTCTGTTTTCCTGTCGCAATTCTGGTTGTTTCTCCTGCTTCGCTGCTGCCCAGATTTTGCTGTATATGTATTTTATTTTCTGCCACAGAATGCTCCTCAAATCAGCCCCTGTTTTTGCTCTTTTATATTAGGTTTAATTGGAGACAAATTTTGGTGTGTTAATTTTCAATATTATCCCTCAAAAGGTGAGTTAATGAAAGCCCAAAATTGTCCTTTTCCTTTAGAGTCCAAATCAATCCTTGAATTCTTGATTCCACATCAGCCTCTGTTTTAGCGTTTATTTCCTGGTATGGTTTTGCTGCAGCAATGCTGTAGCAAAGCTGCAGCAATGCTGTAGCAAAGCTGCAGCAATGCTGTAGCAAAGCTGCAGCAAAGTTGTATTTTTGCATTTTCTTTGTTGTTTTCTTTATTTCCTGCAAGGGCAATGAAAATATAATGAGTGCACATCAAAATATAATTCTTTTTGACACATTTCATAATTATTTTGAATTTATTATCAAAGAATTCATTTAAATCACAAAATCCACAAATAGTGTATAAATGATTATAATGTGTGGATATTCCCAAATTAACAAGCAAGTATTTATGAATAAGAGCTAATAATACTCTAATAAATTAGAGTTATCAGTAGGTCTCCCCTCCACTCTAACCCTAGAGAAACTGTCGTGAGGCTCTCCCCATTAGAGTTGTTTCTCGTAAGAGCTGGTAAGGGGAAGATCTAACCATGTTAATTTTCCTTTATCTTATAATTTGTTCCTTATGTTAGATTCAATCAGATTAAGGAATATTCATAGCTGCATCAGGTATTTTTTTTATTGATTTGTGTTCTAATACATCAATGATATTAATATAAATCTTACATGTAGTATCAGAGCCAACTCATTGATGGTTAGAATTGGTCTACGATTATATTTTTATTTAATGTTTGCTACCGTCTCCCATCATGTGATTATGTATCCTTCAAAATGATAAATCTATTTTCCACAATGCTTTGCATCAGTTGTTATTTTGCAAATGTGTATTGATTTTGTGACGCAGTGTGTAAAATTGATATTACCATGACTATCATCGAAACTACATCAATTCATTCATGAAAGTGCCGCCATCTTCAATATATTCCCATCTTATTTTTTTTTCTTCTCTGGTCTAATTGAATGAATCACTAATAAAACTTGAATAATATATATATATATATATATCATCATAATGTAATCAATAAAAAAAAAGGAAACAATATATAAATCATCATCATGTAATCAATTGGATTTATCTTTGTATTTGCTCATTAATATGATTTGATTACTTGATATTTTTGAATATATGCATACTATTTCAATGTAAAGGAGAATCCCCGTATACATATTAAAAAAATATATAAAATTTTGACTCATGCATATGTAGTGTAATAATATGGTAAGAGTATTTAATGATATTTATTATTGTTTCCTTTTTAATGCATGTTATTCACATGATTCATAATTGTCTAAATTGACATTCAGAAAATAAATTTGGATGTCTAGTTTGAAAATTATTAATTTGTTGTAAATTGGAATGGTTGATTAATTTAATTTAATATCACATTTAGTATCACCCATTTGACCTTGTGCATCTATACCTATTATCACAACCAACTTCCTTATTGTTGCGTATTATATGCTTAAGGAAGAGTTATTATAAATTTTGAGATTTTGTTGTATAAATAACGCATGCATTACCTCAAGTCATTGATATAGAAATTTTATGGTGAATTACCTTGCTACTACTTCAATAATATATATGGTTTTAATCAGCCAATTACTTATTTTGTATTTCTAGAATAAGCATATATATGTATGTTCACATGTATATATTTGGTATCTATTCTTCACATGAATGTTTATGTGATTGATACACAATAATCTTGCATGAACTAATATTACATAATTATGTTAATTATATTAATTTAATTTGAATGCTAGTGATTGATTTAATCAAATAATAATTTGATAGCTTAATTTTGATTTTTATAATATCTATTTGTATTTAAAATTATTCTAAATATGTTATAATTAATTTAAATGCAATGAATTTGCAAACTAATATATATATTGAAATATATATATATGCTTCCATTAGATGTCAAACATACATGAGTATATGAAAATTTAGATTTTTTTTTTATCGAAGTAATAATGATTTATCCATTTAGTAAGTATTGTATAAATAATTGTATATTTGTAAAATGTTACCATGACAAGCCTACACATTACCATATATGCAAACTTACATAATTGTATTGTATTTTTACACATTACCATGACAAACTTACACATTACCATATTTTTTGTCCCAATCTCTAAAAGAATGAGAATATTGGTTGTTTTTATTAAAGCTCCAAAGTAATTTTTTGACTAAAGAGTGATATTAATCCAATTGTCAGTTCAAAGAAAAAAAATATATGACCAAATTAACGATACATGAGGTAATGAATGTATATTTTGATTATCTTTGATTGATGCAGTTTGTAAGTATTTTGACAATATTTTTTTTAGAGTTCATGAATTGAAATAGACCATAATTATGAAAGTGACTTGTATATTGAAACTTTTGTTTTCTTTTGGTCTCTTATGAATTGCTTTTACTTTTATAATGTGCATATAATTGCCTGCCCAAAGGTAGTAATTATGAGTCATAATTCTAAGAATGCATGAAGTGTTAGGTGAAAATATTTGAACCTAGAGACTTGTCCTCCCAAAGAAGATAAAATTACCAAAAATTCAAAATTTTTATTTAGTCACTTGTTTTAAATTACTTGTAGTGTTTTGTATACTCCACCCAAAGGTGAGTATGCAGTGATACTATAAAAAATTGTTAGTTCAAAACTTTGTTATATGTTGTGTGCTCCACCCAAAGGTAAGCATGTAATATTATAATAAGAATTCTTGTGAGAATAATAATTGTAAGTTCATTCTTATTTGTTGACTGTGATATTTTTTATCATCATTATGTTATTGTTCATAACTTACTTAATTCTCATAATATTTATTGTTGATACATTCATGGGGTCAATATGTGATAAATAAATAAAAGACAAATTCATTATAAGTCATGAAATTTTATTTGATATTTGAGACAAGGTTGTTTCTTAAGATTGTGAGATACAATTACTCACCCAAAGGTATTAATTGTATGTCATGATGTTTTTGATATTGCATAGAGCATTCATAAAGATATTTAACTTAGGAGCTTATCATCTCAAAGGGTATAAGTTTTCCAAAAGTTAGGTATCTTGGTTATTTGAATTGTGACGAGGAAACTTGACTGCACATTGCTTTCTCATCCCAAAAGATAGTTTGTAATTGTGTATCTAGGACTCTTGAGAGAATAAGCGTTTTATTATAGTAAACTTATTCTTGAGAATATATAAATGATTGCTCATTGTTTAAATTATATATTGTATTGACATTATGTGAGTGAAATTTGTTAATCATGCCCTTTATAATGCATGTATTATTATTATTATTATTTTGTCTACTTGTAATATAACTTTAAGAACAAATTAATTAAATCAAATATTTAAAATTGAAGTTCTTGAGATTTTGAGTATTCATTTTAAATGTCAAATAATAGTTAAAATTCTAAATTGATTATTGACTGACTTATATATGATTAATGTCTTGGGACTTAAAATGTAATTCATTCCTTTTAGAAATTTTCACAATTCTATCATGTCAATAATCAGTGAGAGTGCAATTTATTTTGACTATATATTCTAAATGACTATGTATTAATATTTTGCATATATTATTGACTTACATGAAAAAAAAAAGGTTTATTTAAATTTTTAAATAATATTAATGATCACGCATATGCATATGAACATTTAGAGAATTATGAGCATATAAAGTTTATGCATATAATTTCTAGGAAAGTTATGCTTGAATTTGTTGTCTGGTATGTGAAACAAAATATGAATGCATGTTAAAATTTGGACTTTTAACAAGATTCACTAACTCTTGTAGTTAATGGGAGTTATTTTAAACTCTTATAAGCTAATATGTAACTTAGTGTTGCTTTAGCTACTATGTAAGAAACTTTGCGCAAAGTAAATAAATTCTAAAAATAATATAGCATTTATTATAACAATGAAAATCAATAGCATGAAATATATTTCCCAACTAGTGCTCCTTGGCAGTAATATATATATGTATTGTGAATAAAATTGGGTTTGATGAATCAAGTATTATGATGTGAGGATTCGTGATAATTGCTTGGTGCACATAATTGAAGTTGTGTGATTTTTATTATTTTTTTTACATGCTATATTAACATATTTCTGTTGTAGAGTATAAATAATTTATATTTGTGCTCTAGATAACACGTGATAGAAGTTTCACAATCTACATAGTGACGTCACTAACATCGTGAGATGTTGTACTAACTTTTTCATGAGGAAATGAGCGTCTTGTGAGAGAGACATGAATGCATTTTTGTGAGAAAATGGGCGTTTCATGAGAGACGTGAATGCGTTTCCATGAGAAAATGAGCATCTCGTGAGAGGTTTAAATATGTTTTCGTGAGAAAACAATTGCCTCATAAGAGACATGAACATATTACCGTGAGGTAATGTATATCTCAATTTCATAGAGATATGGTCTACCATGAGGAAGACAAAATGTCTCCTTTATTGTTAATATTTTGGTCTCGTGAGAGATTGTTTGATGACATTGTGGTTTCGTGAGAACCATGAGGACCGATACAAACTAAGTGTTGTTGGTTATGTAAGTAGCTAAAGTTTGTACTACACTTCACATCAGATGTGATTATGTCAACATAGACACTAATATTATGATCATAGTATGAATTTATGTGGTTAATGACGTAATGACATCTATAGTTTAATATTAGTGGTTGTGTTGGACCGGATCATGATTAAGGTGCTTGGTTAGACAATGTTTTGTGGCCACAATTGTGTTACAACCTGATACCAATTAATGTTGTCCAAATGGGAGAATGTTAGAATTTTATTATTGGGCTAATATTAATTGAGCTTTTATTTGTTTATAAAATGGGTTGAATTATAATTTAATTGATATGAGGCTCATTTAATTGATATGGGCTTGACACACCTTGTGGGCTTGAGCCAATTACTGATGTGATGGACTTTGTGCAGTCCAATAGGGATTAGGATTTTGTGATGGGTGAAACCTTAATGTCACCCTATAAATATTTGGATAGATCCCCCCTCCACTCTAACCCTAGAGAAACTGTCATGAGGCTCTCCCCATTAGAGTTGTTTCTCGTAAGAGCTGATAAGGGGAAGATTTAACCATGTTAATTTTCCTTTATCTTATAATTTGTTCCTTATGTTAGATTCAATCAGATTAAGGAATATTTATGACTGCATTAGGTATTTTTTTTATTGATTTGTGTTCTAATACATCAATGATATTAATATAAATCTTACATTTAGTTTTGGGATAAAGCAGCATAAAGATGCCTCTGAAATTGATGAAAAGAACTTCCAGATGGTATTGATTCTACTTAAACATAATTCCAAGAAGAAATATGAGAACAAGAAGAAGAAGAGGAAGAAGCTGAAGAAGAAGAACAACAACAAAAACAAAAAGACAATATACCAAAAACATATTACTGTTAACCATTAGCTAGCTAGTCATGGGCTTAGGAGCATTCACATATGTATACCTATAAATATTTAAACATTCATGTGCTGAAACATTACTTAAATGCTGTCCTTTTTCTCCTATTTTTTACATTATTATAAATATAATAATAAGGTTGGCTTGTTCTTTAGATCAATAAGACACGATTGTCTTAGGCCTTCGTATATGGCCAGTTTTTTGTAATGTCTATCATATTTTTAAAAATAAATAATTTATCTTGAATCATTTTCACAAATTTTGAAAAATAATTATTAAAATAATAATTGAGAAAATATTATTATTAAAAAATTATTGTATTTAATTTAATATTATTATAATGAATATATTGACACATAATTTTTTATTGTTACAAAATAATACTTATTTATTTTGTATTTATAAATAAATAGTTACTTTTTAGTAATATTATTATTAGATAAATTTATCATTAATATAGATGTTATTAACCAATAATAAGAAAGATGAATAATTATTCACTCTTAATTTTATTATATAAAGAATAATAAAATCTTACATTTTTTAAATCACTATATATATTCAATTTTCTTAATAATTTTTAATTTTTTTCAATTAATTGAAATTATGGAAAACAAAAACAAGAACAAATTATCGTAAAAATGTCGTCGTCTTATTCATTTTTACGTCTTTTTATAGGCATGTTTTATTCTTTTTTTTAAGTGTCACTTCTTTTTCTTAAAGTTCAAAACTTATATATACAATTTTAATTTTTTTTATATTATTCTAAAATTTCAAAACTCTCAATTATGTTTTATCATAATCAAAATAAATTTAATTTTTCGTCAAATAACTACACAAAAAAATAACTTTATATACAAATTTATTAATTTAATTTTTATTATTGATTATTTATATTCGATACAAAATATTTTTAATATTATTAATTAATAAATTTAATTTATAAAAATATTTAAAATCTTATTTTTATGTTTTATCTGAAGCTATAAATATTTTTGAGTTGTCCAGATATAATAATATTTGAATTGCACCATAAAAGAACGAAAATACCCTTCTGGCAGCATCTCTTCAATTATTAGGATTTTAAGGGATAGTAACTTTATTTCACTGTACGTGTCACGGGAAGAATACAAGAATGATAATTAGATACAAACACAACATGAACCCATGTAACTTGATATATTTTTTTAATTAGTATAAATATTTTTTGAAAAATTAAAATAATATTTTAATAATTTTGAACGATATTTAATTAGACAACATTTAATATTAAACGGGTTTAAATTCCGCAGTTCAATTTAAAATAAGTCCAATTGGATGAGTGTTCAAAAAAAAAATATAACAGTCATTTTTTAAAATTTTAAAAATATAAGATTTGAAAAAAATGGTGTTATTTTTGTTATTACAAATTTTTAAGAGTACTATTCTTATTATTTTTCCTAAATTTTTTGACATTTTAGATAAAATAAGTCATTTAATCCCTCTAATTGTAATAAAATTGTCAGAATTATATATAAATTAATAAATAAATTTATATACTACCAAGTAAATTTACTTATCTCATTTATCATATCTCATTTGAATTATTTTTAGAATTAAATTCATATATCTCATTTATAAAATATAAATTGATGTAACAACAAGTAATTTGTAACAAAATTCAATTCTAATTATTATTATAATCATATTCACATAACTTTAAAATTCCTTTTTTTTTTTTAATTATGTTATCTTGAACAACATTTTAATTGATAATTAGTGACAATTAAGTATTTGGATCATTTAATACAAAATTTTGTGTTTTATTTTTAAATAAATGTTTGCATATTCACAAATTTACACACATACTTATTGCTAACTCTCAAATTCAAGTCACTTGTATATTCACAAGCAATAAATTTAAGATAACTAAGAGTTTGTTTTATTTATTATATTTTTTTAATTTATCCCCTAAGAAATCCATTCTAAACATGTAATTTCGGAACAAACATATGTCCCAAGTAATTCCACTAATTTAATAAATTTCAAATATATTATAGCAGTAAAAAAAAATTGTTTTATTTATTTTTAAAGAATAAGAATACAAGTAAAAATTATAAAAGTTAATGTAATGCTTAATAAACAGGATAAGAAGAGAAACTATAGAACGTACGTGACTTTATATTATTATTAAATCGAAAGAACTCGAGAGCAGTGAAGGGAAAGACTACGTACCGATAATTATCATCAATCAATAATAACATACTATAAATATGAAGAGAAAATAATGAAAAGAGGATAAATAAGGTTCACTTTTTTTTTTTTTTTAATTCTTTAAATTTATAATTCTAAATTTTTATTATTCCAGGTTTATATATCAACATGAGTCCAAGATCAATATATAATTTCTTTTAATACAATAGACGGAAATAATGTTAATGTGACTAATCTTAAATAAATATTCTTTAATTCTAGCTAAACTTTCTTTCTTTGTTATTATTATTATTATTATTATTATATATAAATAAGGGATTTCATTGAAAAACCAACAAAACTACAAGCATAATCATTCTCCAATCTTCCAAATACATCACAAATTCAATTGATAAATCAAAACTAGCAATATGTAAGACTCCATAGATTTGTGACTTGTGAGAGAATATTTTGAGCTTTCCACAATGGCTCAATATTGCTCCTCACCTTGACTGTAACAATCGAAATAGCAATGATTGTTTAGAAACTATGAAACATTGATCTAGTTTGTAATTTCATATGTAGTATGCAAAGAAACCCATTATGTGAACACCATATTCATTAAATCATAACTGAGAAGAAAGCCACAAGGCCATTAATCTCACAAACGAACAAGCAACAACAAACAACCTCTAAACCTAAAGTTCAAAACAACACAAATAAAAAAAAAGTCAAATATAATGAGAGTAAATTATTGTATTATATTTTACACACCTTACAGTAGATATATATATAGAAATATAAGAGTTATGTATTAACTAGAGTCCTGTATAAACTAGAGTTCTATTACAAATAGAAAAATACTAATTACACATTAATTACATGATTCACGCTAATACTCTCCCTCAAGTTGGAGCATACATATCGACCATGCCCAACTTATTTAGTGAGTCATAAAACACCTTTTGGAAACTTCTTTGGTGAGCACATTTGCAAGTTGTTTTCTAATGGAACAAAAGGGAAGCTAATTAGTTTGACATCTAGCTTTTCTTTTATAAAGTGACGATCAATCTCTACATGCTTAGTGCGATCATATTGTACTGAATTTTGTGATATATCAATGACTGCTCGATTATCGCAATACAACTTCATAGTGCTTTTGGATTCGAAACCCAAATCAAATAGCAAATTTATTATCCACAACAATTCACATATCCTATGAGTCATACCTCTATACTCAGCCTCAGCCTTAGCCTCAGCATTGGATCGCACCACAACTTTCTACTTCTAACTTTTTCATGTAACCAAATTACCTCCCACAAAAGTGAAATAACCTGAGGTCGACCTTATATCTGTAATATTTCCTGCCCACTATACATCTATGAGGCCGCAAACTTCAAGAAGGTTGTTGTGTTTAGAGAACATTACTCATCCCCCTAAAGCTGACTTCAAGTATCTTAAAATCCTCACAACTGCATCCATGTAACTCTCACTCGAGTTATGCATGTACTGACTTACTACACTTACCGCATACGTAACATCTGGTCTAGTATGCACTAAATAAATTAAGCGCCCAACCAACCTCTAATAGCGAGCTCGGTCAATCAGTACCTGATCTGGATACTCTGCTAGACAATGGTTTTGCTCAATAGAAGTATCAATAAGTTTGCAATCCAACATACCTGTCTCAGTTAGCAGATCAAGAATGTACTTTCTCTAACACAAAAAAATTTCTTCTCTCCCTAGCTACCTCAATTCTTAAGAAATACTTCAATTCGCCCAAATTTTTCATCACGAATTCATAGGATAGTTGTCTCTATAATCTATCCATTTCAACAGTATTCTCTCCAATAATTACTATATCATCAACATAAATAATTAAAGCTGTTACTTTCCATTGTTGATGTTTGAAAAATAACGTGTGATTTGAATTACTCTGTTTGTAACCAACTTTTTGCATGAATTATGAAAACCTTCCAAACCAGGCACGAGGGGATTGTTGAGACCATACAAATACTTCCTCAATTTGCATACAAAATCACTTGGAGAAGCGGCTACATACCCAAGTAGAAGACTCATGTATACCTCCTCGACTAACTCTCCATGAAGAAACGCATTCTTGACATCAAACTGTCAAAGTGGTCAGTTTAAGCTTGCAGCAAGGGAAAGTATAACCCAAATAGTATTCATTTTGGCAACAAGAACAAAAGTCTCATCGTAATCTACACCATATGTTTGAGTGAACTCTTTTGCTACAAGGCAGACTTTATACTGTTTCACAGATACATCAGCATTATGTTTCATAGTAAACACCCAACGACAACCAGTTGCCTTTTTGCCTTGTGGTGGAGGCACAAGTTGCCAAGTATCGTTCTTCTGTAACGCCTCCATCTCTTCATCCATTGCCTTCCTCTTCTTTGGATATCCAAATGCATCCTGCACTTTGTTAGGTATTGATACAATAAATATTTGATTCACAAATGATTTATATGGCTTAGATAATCTTTTAGTAGACATGTAGTTGGCTACTAGATATTTTAATTTTGCTTGAATATTTAGTTCATATCTTTTGGCTGGTTGAGCCCGAGTAGACCTATTTGATAGCACATACTATCCAACACTAGACTCAATGCTATTATTATCAGTGGGTGTACATACCTCAGATGAGTGACCTTCAGTACTATGGAGTTGTTGATCAAAGGTAGGAGTGATGCTTGAGAGAACAATTGTGTCTTTATTTTGATTTTCAATGATTGGAACTGGTACTTGGATACTTGAAGTATCTACTTCTTATACTACTGAATTCAATGGGATAAGAACCTCAACTGGACCCATCGAAATATCTCTTGATTGCATTACTTCCTCAGTTCCTTCCAATTCCTCCCCCTTACTATGATACAGCTCTTCAACAAATGACTTCTTCCCCTTAAGAGCATTATCAGATGAGGAAAAATAGCTCATATTCTCAAAGAAAGTGACATCTATAATGACATAATACTTTCTGGTAGGTAGTTGATAGCACTAGTATCCTTTCTAATCACCTATATAACCAACAACACACACTTAATTACTCGAGCATCTAACTTAGACCTCTGATTTTTAAGAACATGTACAAAAGCAACACAACCAAATACACGGGCAGGAAGATTGTGAAATAATGATAGGGATACATGAGATGCGAGAACCTCAAACGAGATTTGTCTATGAAGAGCACTAGATGGGAGACGATTGATGAGATGGGTAGAAGCTTGTACAGCATCGCCCCAAAGATATTTTGGCATATGAGCACTAAATAGGAGCACACGAGCCCTATCAAGTAAGTGGTTGTTTCTTCTTTCGGACACCCCCATTTTGTTCTAGTATTTGAGAGCAAGTAGTTTTGTGAACAATCTCATGTGTTTGGAAGAAATCTTGAAAAATGTGATTAACATATTCTCCCCCATTGTCAGAACGTATGACTTTAATGGTGCTATTGTATTGGATTTGAACAGGAGTACGAAAATTTTGAAAAGCTGTAAAAACTTCATATTGATTTTTAAGAAGAGCAACCCATGACAATCTTGTACAGTCATCAATAAACGACACAAAATACCTCATACCTGATATAATAGGCTCTCTAGACAGTCCACAAACATCAGAATGAATTAATTTAAAAAGAATAGTACTTCTATTAGAAATATTTGGAGAATAAGTAGTACGATGACTCTTGGCCTAGACACATGTCTCACAACGTAAAACAGATTCACTCACACCAATAAACAAAGTAGACATAGATTTTTTCATAAGACTAAAAGACGGATGTCCTAAACGACGATACCATAACCAAATTTTACTTAGCTGGTCAAAACTCTAAGTCAAAGTGGTGTGGGACTGTGCTCCTGGTTTCTCCCCTGTGTAGGTTTGATCCAAACAAAACAATATGTTCCTTAGATACCCCTGACCAATTATTTCCCTGGTAAGAAGATCCTGAAAAATTACATACATAGGATAAAAGATTACAGAATATTTAGACTCAGTATTCAACTATGGAAGAGATATTAAGTGATGAGATAAATTCGATACATATAAGATATTTTGGAGTTGTAAGGTTAGGATAATACGAACTGGCCCTATCCCTAACATAAGAAAAGTTTTACCATTAGCATTCATAATATAAGACACTGGTGAGGAAGACAAGTCAACAAAATAAGATTTATTATAAGTCATATGATCATATGCCCTAGAATCAATATTCCAAGTATCAGATCCAATCGAGTGAGAAACGTTTGAAACCATACCAATCTTACCACAGTTAGCTAGAGAAGTTGTAGGGTTACCTCCATATGTCGCATGATGGTCTTGTCTAGTTACTCCATAGAAATCTGGTACTGATGATCTTGCTTAAATAGCTAGACTAAATATTTCATTAGTCTTAAAGTCCTAATTTTCTTTTGAATCTTCAATTGAAAGAGACAATAATAATGTACAGCTGAACAAAAAGTTACTTTTTTTTACCGTTGACCAGAAATTAGGCAGTAAAATTGGGCCTTGATTGGGCTAGGTTTAGAGAAGTGCTGAACAAAACCAAAGCCTACGACCGTGGAGAAGCTGCAATCTTGGGTGGTGTACCTGACAGCGCGATACTAATGACGTCGACGAACACGATAGAGACAGACGCTGCGTGAGGGTGGAAGGAGAACAACCTGAGAAGCAGTGCGATGAAAGAGAACAGCCTGAGAAGCAGCCGATGGCAGAGGTTGTGGATAGCGCTGGCTGAAGGATAAGGCAGCGCACAACTGACAGGTGAAGGACGTTGTTGCTGACGGTGCTGAACAACAGGATGCGATGGTGCTGAATGGCGCTGAACGACAGGATGCGACGAAGGAGAACAGCCTGAGAAGCAGCACGATGGCAGAGGCTATGGACGGCGCTGCTGATGGCATCGAACAACTGCTGATGATGGTGAAGGCAGAAAAAAATGGTATATATATTTTATTTTATTTTTATCTCTGATATAAATTCAAATATAATGAGAGTAAATTATTGTCTTATATTTTACACACCTTACAGTAGAGGTATATATATAAAAATACAAGAGTTACTGTATTAACTAGAGTCTTGTATGAACTAGAGTTCTATTACACACTTTATAGTAGAGGTATATATGTAAAAATACAAGAGTTCTATATTAACTGGAGTCTTGTATGAACTAGAGTTCTATTATAGATAAACAAGTACTAATTATATATTAATTATACGAGTCACGCTAACAAAAATAACTAACCAAAGAGGCTCTAGAGAAAATCTTGGAGAAACAAACTCACACGACAATTCCAAATCATTATTTAAGAAGACGAAAATGGAAGAGTAGGTTTGGAAACCGAAGTGGAAATAGAATTAAATGGTGGACATTGAATGAAAATGAGCAAAATTGGTTGAAGATTATGAAAAATAAGAAAAGAGGCAAAGCCTTAGCATAGCTCTTGAAAGCCTATCAAAACGGCACAAATACTAAAAACCTTCTGATTCTAGCTAAGCTTGATAATGGATAAGACTCACTTATTTTGGCAAAGTCATAATTTCGAATTATATCAAATAAATTTTTTTTTAAAGAAACTCAAAGATAATAATTTCTTTTCCTAGTAAATAATTAAGTAATAATTAAATTAGTGAAAAATTATTTATTGCTCTTAGGATAGCAATTTGGTACTTCAAGTTAATGAGAATATAATATTAATGCAACTATTAAAAAATACAAATATTCAATATTTGATAATAAAAGTAAGCAATTAATGTGAAGTATATACGCAAAGCACAATAAATAACACCCCTTTAAAAAATATGCTAATATCTCTTTCAACACTTTTACACTCAAATTATGCTCAAAGAGCAATAAATAACACCCCTTTGAAAAATACGCTAATATCACTCTCTGCACTTTTGTACTCAAGTTTTTTTAGTTGTGCCAATTGTTAAATGTTAAAATTATTTTAAAAATTAAACAAATGTTTCAATTTTTTAAATAATATTTACATGTAATATAATATAATTAAAATAAATATAAATTATGTTTTCTTAGCATTTTTTATTTTCTTTGAAAGGAAAGTTAAGAATACATAAATTTACATCAACTTTTTAATTTTATTATGTTATAACATGCGTCAATATTATCTAAAAAAACTAAATTATTTCTTTAATTTTTAAAATAATTGTCATTTGACAAAATATAAAAGACTTAGAGTGTAAAAGTGCAAAAATAAATGGCATTAACATTTTTTTATACATATAAAAGAGGGGAAAAAAATGCTAAAAATACATAAAATTTTATTTAAATCTCACTTTAATTATGATATAATACGTAGTCAAATAATTATAGATATAAAAATGTTATTTGTTTTTCAATTATAATATAACGTGGCTAAATAATTTTAACGTAAAAATTGCTTTTTTTTTTTAAATTTAATTGTGTATAATATTATAATTAAAAGTGAGATGGCGTAATGGTCTTTTATATTAAAAAATATTGTGTCATTTAGTTTTGTAAAATGTATTGAAGGAAAATAAATTTTACTATTTATTTAATATTTTAATAATTTTTATTATAAAAATATTATGTACAATGTAGAGGTTTTATTAATAAGAGGTAGCTAGGATGCCACCCGTCGTTACTTCACAACCTTCCAACCACTTCTTCCCTCTTCTCCACCCTCCACCCACCAGTACTCACTCTCTATTGCAACAACTCTCCCCTGCTTGCTTTTTTTTAAAGTCCTTGTAAAAAGTCTTTAATAAAAATAATAATTTTTTTTTTTTTTTTGACCTTTCATATAAAAGTAAGAATATTAACTATATTAAGTTATAATATTTATTAAATAACACATTATTTATTAGTTAGATGTAAAGTTAAGAATATAATATAAAAAAAATTATGAAATTTCTTATTATAAGGAACTAATTAAATTATGCTCTATAAATTATAATAAAAAATATTATTCAAAAAATAAAATATCAGATAATTTTTTTTTTTTAAGGGACTATTTGGTCTCTTTGATATAATGTTAGAAACATGTACGACAATTTTTTTTTTCTTCCTATTATTAACTTTATAGCCACGTTTCGTGACATGTTTGTCACTTTGTATATTATTTATCGCATTTTATTGACATTTATCTCTGTAATTGAGTATTATCCCACATCGGATGCGTGAGTGATTCTTTGTGGTAATATAGCCTTGAACTTGAATGCCAGTTTTAACTGGTGTTCGTTGGTTTAAGAGCTATCCTCCTATAAAAAAAAAACGTTATAGCCACGTTTCGTGAGAGGTTTGTCGCTTTGTATATTTGTTTAATGCGTTATAGCGAAGAGTGAAGACTTAAAACAAAGTTAGTGCTTCCTCTCTTTTACGAATTTTTTTTTAATTACTACAGAAGTGTCAAAAGTTACATTAGCCTCATAATTTCATACCCACCTCTCAACTATGCAATGCGACTCACTTTTTATATATATATATCTAATTTTTTAAAATTTAACAACTTTATTACAATTTAATAAAATTTAATCACTAATATTTTTATAAAAACTGTTAAATTAGACTAACTGTTCAAATTTTTAAGGTTAGGAATTAAATTATACCTTTTAAAAAATTATTGACCAAAGGTCTGTCATTGCTGAATAAAACTTTTGAATACTCATATTTTTTTGTTCAATAGCTCGAATATTTGATTCTAATTGATATTACTTTACAAAATTTGACTATGTATACAGTCTTGCAAGATATTCTCAAACTTCATTTGTTGTATCATATTTTACTAATTGGGTGTCTATTGAGTATTCAACATAATTGTTTATCCAAGTAACAATTTTTGAATTATCTACTTCTCAAGTATCTAACAAAGTTGCATAATCAACCTTCTCTGCTTTAGGTTTATTCATAATTTCATATACATAACTCCACATCTTTTTACCTTTAAGAAAATTTTTCATCACATAACTCTAATACGAATAATTCCTCTCATCTAACCTTACACTAATTGACTGTAGCAAGTCATCTATACCACTAGTCATTGCAAAAACAAAAACTTCTTCCAAATTGCCAAATCAAACGAAAACCCTAAAATTGCAGTTCGAACAAAACATCCAGAAATAGAAGAAAATACTTATCTGATGCGAAGAAAATTGCAGAATCGTGAATGATACCGTCGTAAACTGTGCTTGAATTTACAATTACTTTAATAATCATGCTCTAATACCAAGATAATTATTTAAAACAAACATTTAAGAGATATACAAAAGAAGAGAGAAAGGAGAGGAAAAGAGGATGCTAAGGTTTATTACAATGCAAAATTATTTATAAATGTTACAAGCTAAAATTTTTAAAGGCAAAATAAATAATAAAAAAAGATTAAAATAACTTTATAATAAAATATTAATTACTCTAATAAAAACAACTTTGGCTCTAGAGAAGATCTAGGAGAAACAAACTCACACGATAATCCCAAATCCTTATTTAAGAAGACGAAAATGGAAGAAGTGCTGATGGAAACCGAAGTGGAAATAGAATTAAATGGTGGACATTGAATGAAAATGAGAAAAATCGGTTGAAGATTATGAAAAATAAGAAAAGAGGCAAAGCGCTAGCAGAACTCTTGAAAGCCTATCAAAACAGCACAAGTACTAAAAACCTTTCAATTCTAGCGAAACTTGATAGTGGATAAGACTCACTTATTTGGGCTAAGTCATAATTTTGAATAATGTCAAATAGAATTTTTTTTTAAAGAAACTCTAAGATAATAATTTGTTTTCCTCGTAAATAATTAAGTAATAATTAAACTAGTGAGAAATTATTTATTATCCTTAAGGTAGTAATTTGGTACTTTAAGTTAATAAAAAATATAATATTAGTGCAATTATAAAATGCAAATATTAAAAAATACAAGTATTCAATATCTGATAAAAAATAAGCAATGTAATTAATGTAAAGTATATACTCAAAGAGCAAGAAACAACACCCCTATGAAAAATATGCTAATATCACTCTGTCCATTTTTGCACTCAAATTATACTCAAATAGCAATAAATAACACCCTTATGAAAAATACGCTAATATCACTCTCTCCACTTTTGCACTCAAATTATACTCAAACAGCAATAAATAACACTCCTTTGAAAAATATGTTAATGTCACTCTCTCCACTTTTGCACTCTAAGTTTTTTAACTATGTCATTTATCAAATGTTAAAATTATTTTAAAAATTAAATAAATGTTTCAGTTTTCTAAATAATATTTACATGTAATATAATATAATTAAAATAAGTGCAAATTATGTTTTCTTAGCATTTTTTATTTTTTTTAAAAAAAAAGTTAAAAATACATAAATTTACATCAATTTTTTAACTTTATTATATTATAACATGTGTTAATATTATCTAAAAAAAATTTAAATTATTTCTTCAATTTTTAAAATAATTTTTTCATTTAGCAAAATATAAAGGACTCAGTGTAAAAGTAAGTACAAAAATAGATGGCATTAACATTTTTTTATACATATAAAAGAGGAAAAAAATGCTAATAACACATAAAATTTTACTTAAATTTTATTTTAATTATGATATAACACGTGGCCAAATAATCATAGATATAAAAATGTTATTTGTTTTTCAATTATAATATAATGTAGCTAAATAATTTTAAAATAAAAAATTGCTTATTTTTTAAAAAATTTAATTGTGTATAATTAAAAGTGCAAAAGTAAAATTGGAGATATTAATTAAAAGTGAGGTGTCGTAATTAGGGGTGGTAATTTCTGACACGACACGATAGCACGATCCGAATACGATACGACACGACACGAATTTTTTTTAATAAGAATTGATCAATAATTTTTTTATGTTCTTAAAGATTTTGTTATTTCCTACTATTATAAATAAGTAACACAAAAAAAATTCAAGTAAATTTTTTAATGTGCCAATCAACACGAAAACAAGAACAAACACGACACGAACACGAACAAACACGACACGAACACGACTAACACGACACAATTGACACCCCTAACCGTAATGGTCCTTTTTATTAAAAAAATTATGTCACTTAATCTCTTATTTTATAAATAGTGTAATATAATCTCTTACTTTTTATAAAATGTATCAAAGGAAAATAAATTTTACTAATCATTTAATATTTTAATAATTTTTATTATAAAAATATTATGTGCAATGTATAAGTTTTATTAATAAGAGGTAGCTAGGATGCCACCTTGTCGCCACTTCACAACCTTCCAACCACTACTTCCCTCTTCTCCACCCTCCACCCTCCACCCACCAGTACTCACTCGCTATTGCTACAACTCTCCCCTGCTTTCTTCTTCTTTTTTTGTTAAAAAGTCCATGTAAAAAGTTGATTTTTTTCTCTTCTTTTTAAAAAAAAAAACTAAAAGACAAGTAAATAATATTTTTTTACTAAAAAATTTAATAAAAATAATATTTTTTTTTCTTTAACCTTTTATATAAAAATAAGAATAATACGGTCTGTATCAAATTATAATATATATTAAATAATTTATTAATTATTTGATTGGATGTAAAGTTTAAGATATAATATGAAAGACAAAGTTATGTGATCTTTTATTATGAATTAATTAATTAAATTATATTATATAAATTATGATAAAAAAATTATTCAATAAATAAAGTATCAAATGATATTTTTTTTAAGGGACTTTTTAATCTCTTTGATATAATGTAAGAAATATGTACGACAATTTTTTTTTTTTTCTATAATTAACTCTTCGTAGCCACGTTTCGTGACATTATATTATTTATCGCATTTTACTGACATTTATCTATATTATTAACGTTATAGCCACGTTTCGTGAGAGGTTTCTCCCTTTGTGTATTGTTTAATGCGTTATACTGAAGACTTTAAACAAAGTCAGTGCTTCCTCTCTTTTCCCAATTTTTTTTTATTTACTACAGAAGTGTCCAAAAGTTACATTAGCCTCATAATTTCATACCCACCTCTCAACCATGCAATGCGACTCACCCATTTCTCACTTTATATATATATATATATATATATATATATATATATATATATATATATATATAGTGGCAGATTTAGGTTGTATAACCAGCGGGGGCACCATTTACACAATAAAAAATAATTTTAGATATTTTTTAATTAATATTTTTTTAATTGAAAAAATATATTATATGTATATCATTTTAATGAAAATATGTGTAAATTATTGAGTTTCTAATGAGTTAAAAGTATAAAATGTTAAATTCAGGTGGGGCACAATTATAATTATGCTTATAATTTATCTATAATTTTATAAATATTACAACCAAAATTTTATTTATCGAAAATTGAGGTGGGGCACGTGCCCCTCCTCACTTGCATGTACATCCGTCCCTATATATATATATATATATATATATATATATATATATATATATATATATAATTTAATATCTAATTTTTTTAAAATTTAACACCTTTATTACAATTTAATAAAATTTAATCACTAATATTTTTATGAAAACTGTTAAATTAGACTAACTGCATAAATTTTTTAAGGTTAGGAATTAAATTATTCCTTTTAAAAAATTATTGACCAAATGTTGTTTTGAAGTAAATATTAAGGACCAACAGAATACAAAAGTATATTTTTATCTCCTTTTAAAAATAATATATGCTCTTGGAGTCTTAAACAAAATTGAAAAAATACCTAAATTATTCTTTAAAATTTATAATAATAAAAATAATACAATTTTTTTTGAACAGTAAGGAATATAATTTAGTGTTTGATTAATATTTGAGGACTATTTTTATTGTTATGAGTTTTAAAAATATTATATTTATTATTTTCAAAAAATAATAATAATAATCTCTTTCTTTCTTATTTTTCATTTATTTGTTTTGTTCCTGTCATTTTTAAAACTAGTATACTAAAACTCTTACGAAAAAATCTGCTCAAGTTAAATACTACAATTTTGAAAAGTTTCTAGATTTATATGGATGACACTTGACAACCCTAATAAAGATTGAATTGGTTATGATGTTCTTCCGGTTGTTATTTGTGCTTGGATTTGTCTTATCGGCTAAAATTGAAACTTAAAATTTTTTAATGTTGTCTAAGTAATGGGCCAGTAGGAAAGGCCCAGAAAGATCAGACCCAAACCACAAATTCACAGCTGATCAAAACAAGAGGGAGAGCTTAGATTTTTTTTTTATTTCGTTATCCAAATTCCAAACTCAAAAAATGGCAGCAACGACAATGCTGGGAGTGTTCTCTGGAAATCGACTATGCTTTCGAAGAGCAGAATCTCTCAATAGTAAGCTTTTTCTGAAGAGCAAGTCTAATTCGGAGCTCGGTTTCGTTACTTCGCAGCTTGGTGGCCTCAAAGTATCTTACGACTTGTCGTATGAACCTGCCAAACCCTTTTCTACTCCTCTCAGACCCGCCTTTCAACCAGTAGCCCGTAATTTTTCTCCTTCTGTTTCTATTTTTGTCAAATTTCTGCATTTGGACTATATTTTTTTTCTTTTTATTATTGAAAAAGAAAATCTTTTGAAGGTTTTTTGATTCTGGTTGTCAGAAAGAATATGATACATGTTTTAGTGAAATTTCCTTAATTTTTATGGGAAAATTCGGTATCTTTTTCTCTTTTGTTTCTGTTGAAGAAAGTTGATGTTAGCGAATTGCTCATCGGGAAATTGTTGGAATTTTCATCGTACTTTTTTTTTTTTTTTTTTTGTACTTTTGATATCTTATTAATTTGTTTGGGTTTGAAGAAAACCCCATGAAATGTGCTAAACTTGCATCATTCTATGTGGTACTTGACAAGAATTGAAAATCTTGTGAAGGCTGCAAGTTAAAATGAGAAGTGAATAAGTGAGAGTTCAATTTTTGTAATGTGCGGTGTCAAAACTTATGTAAAAACAAAGTTTGAAAGCTGTAATTTGAAACTAATTAGGTGGCAAAGGCTGCAGATATTCGAATGGATATTAAACTGAAAACTGATTGGTCCTCTTTGATAGCAGTTTACAAGTTTCCTCAGCTTTCTTTCTTATGCAGTATAGAAAGAGGGGTTGGTGTTATACCCTAATGCAGGCAACATTAATATTTTGGTTATTGTTCTTCATTTCATGGTAGGCAATAGTTGTTATTTTGCAATTTTCTAGCACTCTACAGGATCTATTCAAATCAGTCTAACTGCTAACATAGACTTCCCTCTAATCTATGTTATTTAGACTCTTTTAGAGCACACAGAGTCGTAAATTCTACGTATTCTGGTGTTAGACATACTTACTTTTCTAAGATTTTTATAAATTTACATCAAATTAGAGTGTCTGCACTTGAACACAAAACTTCACGAAAAATGAAGATACAAGTAGCATAGCTTTTAATTGATTATCCCTAGACGAAAAGTGATGTGCAAAAAGAGATTAATAGTATTTCTTATAAAAGCAAACCCAAATGAGAAATAGTTGCTTGAATATGCAATAATTTATTCTACTTGGGTGTATTTGTCTAAATGACTCTGTAAAGAAAGTTGATTATTCTATTTCTACACAATGTTATGATCTGGAAATTCCCATGATTTAAAGCTTCAAAAACAATAATATTATAATTGTATGATATTTTCAGCTATTAGAGATCTTCATTTCTGTTACAATAGTTTTGATAAGTTTTGATTGTTGCATACTACTATAACAATATATTTGAGTTGCCTGCAAGCTCATTTAAGTCTTTATTTGATTTATATTTACAGGTAGAGTTTGTCCCTTCACTGGGAAGAAATCCAACAAGGCAAACAAAATTTCATTCTCAGCCCACAAAACAAAGAAGTTGCAATTTGTGAACTTACAGTATAAAAAGATTTGGTGGGAAGCGGGGAAGCGGTATGTTAAACTTCGGTTGTCAACGAAGGCTTTGAAAACTATAGAGAAGAATGGATTGGATGCCGTTGCCAAGAAGGCTGGAATTGATCTTCGCAAGGAATGATTCATATATCAATTATTTTATGTTCTTGATTGTGTTGACAAGCCAAGGCTAATTACTGCAATTATTTTTCCTCATCGTTTTTAATTCTTGCAGCTTGTTTCTTGTATCATTCACTGCAATCCTTTCAGTTTCATGATACAGCCTCAGAGTTGTGTATTGTGTGTGATTGTTATTTAGGGTTTTTCATGATATTGGCTCTGACACTGTTGTAAGCTCTTGTTCATTACCATCAATACGCGTTGTCAATGTTCAACCTTGAAGATGAAGAATAGTATGGAATCCATCAACAAGTTAACTGCCTTAATGTTTTCTCTGTTGCCATTTCAACTCAAAACAACAATTTTATATTATCCAACTTTAATAATGGTCTGTAGTGAAGACTCTTGCTTCAAGACACAGTCAAAGATTTCAACTGAATTCAAATCTATTATGTTACTTTTAGTACAATTTTTTTTTTTTTTTTTTTTAAAAAGGAGCTCTAAAGGCTCCTTTTTTTTATTAAAGAAGAGAAAACAACTTACACACCCGTGGTGGGATTCGAACTTGGGTTCCTAGTGGGGGAGGAGGAGTCTTACCACTGGACCACTAACTATACGTATCGTTAATAATCGGCAAATAAGTGAATGCAAATCTCCGCTTTTAAACTAATTTACCCACTATTTTGCAAATTTTGCTGACGTGTATGCGCGTGTTAGTATTTCACGCACCGGTACGACAAAAGTAACGCTTGAGAATTGGACTTGTTTAAACTATACCAAGCAAATTGCCGCTTGATGTATGAAAAAAACTTAGATTTCTAAGGTAGGGTATACTTAGCTTTGAGAGTGCGTTCTAAATATTAGTATAGTTTCATTACGTGGGAGTCTAGATAGTCTAATATTTTGAGTAGAGTATGACAAAATTGTCAAAAGGGTAGACATGAAGAAATCTATACCAAAGGAAAAGTCCTACACAACCTAATCCACAAGGTTTGCTTAAATAACAATATGAGCACCTTAGGTTTTAAAAATAACAAATAAATATCTTTTGCCATTAAATTAACAATTTTCCTGCTTAAATGATTTAGATTTTTTTTTCATAACTAAAACAATGCTAAAAGAATTTGTTGTCTAACTTTGCAAGGGACATGTTTGTAATTTTTCGAACCAAAGGGGCAAATTTGTATTTAGACCAACTCAAAGAAGGTATTTATATATCAAACTTTGAACTAATTATGATGCACCCTTTTAGAACTATGCAAATAACAAATGCTAATCTCATCTGAAAGGTTCAACGGGAGCAGAGTCTTCAAGAAGAGCAGCAGCTTCAAAACATTCAGCAGCTTCAAGAGTTGATGAGCCGGCATCCGCTTTATATAGCAACCCAAGATTGTACCAGGCTGAAGGGTTGGTTCTATCTATGCGCAGGGCATCCATGAGAAAGCTTCTAACAACTGGCAATGATTGACCACCAAGATGTTTGAGGGCACATGCAGTAGATATCAAACTTGGTACATGGTTGGGTTCAATATCTAATGCTTTCCTGAATGCTTTCAGGGCTTCTTGGTGGTTACCTTTAGCTTCTTGGACTAACCCTATCAAAATTTACAAATTTTAGTACCTTAACAAAGAGGTTGAAATTGCACTTCAACAATTAGTGTATGTCAACACTTGCGACAGAAAAATACTTTTCTGAATCAAACAAATTTTTTCTTTACCAAAAGTACTTTCAGGGTTCCAAAAGAACATTTTATCCATCTAGACTGAAAGAACAAAGTATGCTTCGTTATAAAAGTGTTTTCTTTATTAATAACTTTTGAAGTAAATTGCTTTTAACATAACCACAAGTAAAATACCCTTAAAGTAATTATAAAACTAAAAAAAACACAGAACTTTTGGTAGCATGGAATGTATAACAAATACTGCAATTAATTTGTGACCTCATTGTCAAATCATTTTAACTTCATTCAAGCACCTAGTTATGTTATAAGATCCAAATCATGAAGAAATTTGTTAGTTCTAATAAGTTCCTTCATAAGCAGTGGTAACCTAAACTAGAAACATAAAGTTCATAAAATGGAGAGAGAGGAAGAAATAATTCATTTGGAGTTGTAACAAGCTTCTAGAAACAATCTCAGTTCAAGTCAAAGATAAGCGAACCTGTGCAGTACCATCTTGAAGCAGAGTGAGGGTTGATAGCCAGGGATTTGGAAAGACAGATCTCAGCATCCCGCCAACATGACAAGCTCGTGTATATATTAGCTAAATCATGCCATGTTTCCATTTCCAAGCTTCTGTCAAAGGTTCTTCTATTCTGTAAAAATGTTTGAAGCAAACTTAATAACATCCAGCTATTTGGGATGTTAAATGGATGCATATTTTGAACTCCAACGCTATGCTTAACTTTAATCTAATCTCAGAAAATTCATTATGCATATCATAAAGCAATTTTTTTTGTAAAAAAAAAAAAAAGTTGATTGAAAATATGGTAAAACATCTCTGTTGTTAAACGCTGAACAATCATTGTGACTTACTAAGAAGACTGACGAATCATGCGATGCAATCACAATAAGCTAATGAAAGTTGCCAAAGGCAGAACTTAAGAGAACTTCCCTCCTAACTATAAAGCTTACTTGGGGCTTGTTTCCTTTTGCTTCTATTAAAAATGATTTCAAGAATGGGTTTCCTAAGCCCTGAAAGCATTTCTAGCAAATTCATTTTCGGTTTGGTTTGTAAGTGTTTTCTTTACTATCAAAAGTGCTTTTACACGGTCTTAAAAAACCATAAACAAGCATACCCTTAATGCAGTAATCTGTTATTCAAACCTGAGATTTTGTTTGAGTTAAACAACAGGAATCTCATGCTAATCTAATGGATAAACATACCTTTAGAAGCCTCCTCTCAGCACTTAAACTTTTACTCCGAACTTGAAGAACAGCAAGTATATGAGTGTATGTTTCTATGGCATTCTTTAACTGTCCTTGTGACATTTGAAGTTTTGCTTTAGTTCTTAATAATTCTCCTTGATCCCATTTACCAGTTTGATCTATAGCAGCATTAATTACAGTCTCAGCTTCAACGAAACGTTTTAGAGCTGACAATATTCGCGCCAAAAGAGTATAAGTTCTTACATTAGACCCAGCCTCAAGTTTCAATAATTGTTTTGCATAATAAAGTGCCATATCCAACTTTCTTTGCTCAGCATATTCAACACAAAGATGAAACACGATATACGGATCTCTCTCATTCATTGTTCTTTCTGCATTTTCCAGTACCTCGAGTGCTTCAGACTGCTCTATAATCCTCTCAGAATCAGAAGTAGATATTCTCGATTTAGCTGAAAGTAAAACACCTAGTAAGCAGTTTGTAATGCTTGTCATCTGGCTGCATTTTCCATCCATCATTGAAATTGCACTGCAGACACAATCAATTCCTTTGCCAATGTCAATCATAGTCTCACCACAAATCTTAGACGCCAATACTGATTCCAATAAGCAGTCCTTATTCTCTCTGTTGCTCAATATGTTCTTTAGAAGGTTTAGAGCAACCATGTTCTTACCTTCCCCGTAATAACATAGAGCCAGAGTGCAAAAGCTCTCTCTTCTTTCCATAGTTCTGGGAAACAACTCTTCAACTTGACAGGCTAGGGATCCTAGTTCCCCCGAAATAGAAAAGGCATAAGAGAGATGATCAATGATTGATGGATCCCATAAAATCTTTCCCGAAATAAATTTTTGTAGTATAATCATAAGAAGCAGAATAGCCTCTTCTAAATTATTTCTTGGTATAAAAGAGCCTTCCAATTGTGATCTAAGATTGGGAGGGCTTGCATCATAACCACTGTAGAGAAGAAAAACTGCAAAATCTTTTTCTATCTTTGCAGAAACCTCAGTATTGAGATTCCAATGGTAGAGAAGGGCTCTTCGATATGACAAAATTGCTTCATGGGGAGACCCAGCAAGTATCCATAATTCGGGAAGCAATTCTACTGCTTTGGCTAGAGTTTCCCGTAATTTACAATCTGAACCAAAGTTTTCAGGCAACCCTTCTGGTAAAGCAGATTCGACAGTATCTAGAATAACTTTGCATGATTTAGCTGCTTCTGCAAAAGGTTAAGGAACATTGATCATACAAGACATTCCAAAAAGCTATAGCTAACAAATTCATTTACCATTGTAGAATGTTTGTTTACAAGAATGATAGCCTTTTAAAAAATATGAAAGATTGCTTTAAAACAAGACAGTAAAAGATATTCAAGACATCTGTCATATGCTACTTATGAACATGAGAATTTAGAAAACATAAGAAAATACCAAAGATATGTACAGAAAACAGGTGATTCCTAGGAAAACACTTCAAATAAAACCGAAGACATGATGAAATTTGTGAACATATAAAGTACTAATATAATAATGCAAAGTAAAGAGACATGAAATACCTCCATGCCGCCCAAGATGTTGTAACGACTTTGCTTTGAGAAAGATAGCTTCGAGAAGCAAGCTAACAGCATGTGTCGACATAAGTGGGGCAGCATCACTTAGTGAATGGCGTCTGTTCTGTTCTGTGAATCTTCTTGAAATGGACACTTTCATCTTTGGAGTCACACTGGCAATATCTATTCCTTCAAATACATGAAGAGCACCTTCTGTGTTGCCCTTTTGATACTCAAGCCTTCCTAATAAAGCTCTGGCTTCCTTCAAATTCAAAAGATGCACAGCTCATATGCATAATAAGAAGGAAACATAGTGATGATAATAAATCAATGTGACATAAATAAAACTAAAACATTATGAACCCTAGAACTAAACAATAACTTGTTCCCAGTACAACAACATTAGTCCGAACTCAATTCATTTGGAATCATGTTTGATTTTGTTGACCTCCCTTGATCTCTTCATCACCCATGATAAAAGCATAAAGTTGAAACTAGCTTGTTAAATAATGGAATCCTAAGTATGGCACTTGAAGACCAATTAATGTTGAATATTAACTAGTAAAGTAAGGGTATATTTGCGTATGCTTATGTTAAAGTGGTTACAGTTAAAACTTAACACTGATTTTCAAAAGAAAGTGCTTTAAAGAAGAAGCGCATTATGCTTACTTGCTGTAAAGAAGTACAAATTTGTTTTCTGAGTCCTAAAAGTACTTATGTAATTTCCTTCCATTTGATTTCAAAGCACATTTCACTGTTAGAAACACTTATACAGGTCTATAAGCATAAGCAAACAAACCCAAAGTAATCACAAGCGAATCCATTACATACCAAAATAAAATACTACTACGTATATTCTTATACAGAGAAACCAATCTATTCAAAGAATGTCTTAACCCAGCATATCTAAGAATAAATCTATGTTGAACAACGATAAGTGTTCAGAAGAAATATTACCAGAAGGTTGATTCATAGAAAAAACATTAAATGAAGAGAAAAGCAATACATAGAGAGACAGTGATAAAAATTAAAAACCAACCTCATAGTTGAGATAACCACTTTCACGCAAAGAAGACTCAGCTTCTTCAATGTTGCTATTATCAACTTTGGCATCCACCTCTGCTGCACGAGATGAATACCCACTTGCAGAAGCTGAATAGTCACGAGTGGCCAGAGAGTCTGATGAATGAACCACATCATCATCATCTTCCTTTATTTGCTCCCCAGAACGAATACACTTCATCATCTTCCTAAACCCTCCTCGAATCCCAAATCTTCCTTTATTACTTCCCCAATTCTTTGTTTTCATACCATACCATTCTAGTTAAAATTATCCTGTTTTAATTTCAATAGAGACATTAAAGAAGAAGAAATCAGAGACCCCCAAATAGCTCAAAAAAGAAAGATAAGACTCAAACATGTAATAATTAGACAATAAAATTCAATAAACTAGAAACGTAAAAAAAAAAATTGAACTTTATGAGTTTAAAATATTTTAAATCTTCACCACAAAGTGCCAAGAAGGTCTTAGTTCTATGTTCTTGTAGTTTTCGCCAGTTAGGCGAACCCAGATTCTGATTGATAAAGAAAAGACAAGAAAAGTTTGCTTAAGAGACTCAGAACTTAAAGGTAAACCCAGATGAATTCAAAGCATTTCAGAGCATAAAACAGAGGAAAAAAACAAAACTTGGGATTGGGAACACAAAAGTTGAAGAACAAAGAAATAGCAAATTATGGTGAAAGAGCAAATGAGAGTAAAAAAAAAAAAGAACCTTTCGATTTTCAAAAAGCATTGACTGAGCCCACAAGACATCATTTTCTTATGCTGTGCATACATCTGTCTACCAATTCATCCCAAGATAAAAAAGGGTATTCAATTTTACCTTGCTAAGCAAGAATCCAAGGGTTCAATTTCATTTCCCCTTTTGGTCCCTTTTTGGATTGCTGCGAAAGTTTCCTACATTTTCTTACCAGCCAGCCCTTCAAGTTTTCAAACAGTTGCTTAAACTTGGAGCTCTTACATTAAATTATGAAATCCAACTCGTCAAAGGCTGTGAAGTGTGAACAGAAGGAAGTTTATTTTGCTTTTGCAATATGACTACTACTTGCATTGAAATGGCATATATTATTTACAAAAAATTTTAATAATATATAATTAATATAGATAAAAATATATAATTAATATATATATAATTATAACCATTTTCATTATTTACTATCAATCAGCTGTAGCTGACACAATTTGACCGTATAAAACAATAAATTCTTTTCTGTGGCCCCACACCGTTTGAAAATTGAGTATTACCTCATGAGAATTTACTGTAATAAGAAAGTATAATGAGATACTGTAGAGTAATTTAAATAAAAAGCAACCTATATGACAATTTTTTATTAAAGGTATAAAAGTCAATATTAACAATTTTAAATATAATAGTGAAAATAATAATTCTAAAAAATCTAATTAAAAATGGAAGGATATATAGTTGTAAAATTCTTCAAAATTATGTATTTTTCAAACTCAAAAAATTAATTCAATAAATAAAAACCTTAAATTTTTTATAAAACTTAAAATAAATTCTAATTTATTAAAATTGAACATTAACTCTAACAATAACCATATATCCTGTAAGTTAAAAATGATTACAGAATTATTTCATTAATATAATAAGTTTTTCTCCTCCTTAGGACATTTATAAAATTTTGTTTAGAGCTTACAGACGGATGGATGGGTTGGTTGGTTGGAATTTTAGTAGATCCTTTTACAACTTTGTTTAGTTCCGATTCATTTAATATTAACTTAAATTTATTTAAAAGCTTGAGTTAATACCGAATTTAGGAATTATAGTATAATTTTTATTAATGAATTATATAGAATTGACTCATTTGTGTTATAATCCATTTAACTATAAATCATATCATATTTATTTATTAATTTAAATTTATTTATCTGATATAATTAATTTGACTTATTTAGTCTTAACACAAATTTATTTAAAATTATTAAATTTGTATAGTTTGTTATAAATTTTCGACTTTAACTTTGTTGGTAGTTGTATATGTTTTTTCTTATTCTTTAGTGCAATATTTTTAAAATATATTTATTTATTTAATATTTAATAAAAAATTATTAATAAAATTATAAAAAATATATACCCTCAAAAAATAATGAATAATACGTTTTATTGAAAATTAATAATACCACTGGGTCAACTACTGCTAACTTCTTCTTTTTTTTCTTTGACAGCTTCAAACTCATCATCTTAACCCCTCTTTTTTTCTCTTTGACAGCTTCAAACTCATCATCAATCAACATCGTGGTTAAATGAGATTAACCTTCAAAATTGCACTCTTTCTCTCTCTCGATGATATGAATGCAGGCCAATTGCATGATAAATGCGTGGAGCCTTCGAGTACGACAACGAATTATTATGCTTTTTTTCTTTCTGTTTTTTTTTTTTTTTTCCATATCTCAGGTATCATCTTACAACAAAATTAGTATACCTTATTAAATAGAAAAATAGGCTAACATAACGCCCTATATAACAAAATTTTAATATAAATCTCTCTCATTTTGAATGTTTTTCACAAAAAATTATATTTAGCAAAAAAAATTTGCATAAATACAAAAATCAAAACTCAATTTTAAAAAATGAGATAGATTTAAAAAAGAATCATTCACAAAAATAAAAAACTATTTTCAAGAAAAGATATAATATATTACGGCATTAATAATAAATAAATTAGTATTACTATAATAGATGCAAAAAGGAAGATTTAACATACCATTAATTGATAAAGAAACTATTATGAAAAAATTATCAAAAATTTTCGAAAAGATAGAAGAAAAATTAGATACATTCATTTAGAAGGAATACAAATTTTAATAAAATCACACTTTAGAGAATGAATAAATACACTAATTAAATTACCATTATTATATAACAGAATAACAAACAAAAAAGATGTGTTGTTAGGAATAATTAATGAAAACTTAGGATACCAGAAACTAAAATTTACATTATATCCCAAATTTCCTATTATCATCCACAATAAAAATCTAAATCAAATACTAAGCTTAGCTTATGACTTTGAACGAGGAAATCTAATGAAAGATGAAAATCACTCATTTTTAATTCATTACTTAGTAGAATATTCATTAATAAACAGCCATAATAGTTCAATATATAGACAAAATGAATTTATAGAAATAAATAAAACTTTTAAAGAAATAGGACAAGTAATAAAGAAACCATAAATATTAACAGAATATGAAGTACCTGAAGAATAAAATTTAGATATTAAAGAAAAACCTCTTATACAAGTAAAAATAGATAATATACAAAGAATTAGTTTTATAAATACTCAAGCAGAAGTCAATAAAAGAAATAAAGAAATAGAAGAACTAAAAGAGAAAATTAAAGAAGTAAAAGAATTGGTCTATCCAATGAAATAATTATGATAAAAGACGAACTATTAGAAATACAATTAGAAAAAAATGGTAGCCTAACAAGCGTATGTAGAAATCAAATATCTATAATGAAAGCTTTAATTCTTATAACATAAAAAATAGATACCACAGATGAAATAAATATTAAAAATATACAATAATTAAAAGGAATACAGTTAGAGATGTATAAAAAATTATAGAATTAAAAAGAGATGTTAATAACATACTAAGAGGAAATGGATTAAAATTCGATCCATTAAAATAATTAAAAGAATAACTTCCTAGGAGATCTGTTGCCAAAAATAATAAAAAAAAAGATAAAAAATTTAAAGAAATAATAACAATTTAATAAAATATAGAAAAAATCTAGAAGAACAATTCATGAATACTGAGAATAAGGATATAGGAAAATTAATTAGTTTATTAACCTTAACAAATAAATAATTATAAAAACATTATGAAGAAAAACTTTATAAAAAATAAAAAAGAAGATGATATGACAGTAATTAGTGAAAGTAAATCTGAACAAGAAAATATAACCTAAAGGATTCATATAGAACTCGTATTAATACCAAGAAAGATCAATTCCAAGAAGAGGAGAAACATCTGACCCACATAGGGAAGGTAAAAATAGACAAAGACTAAAAAAACCTAAACCAATAAGTAGAAGAAGATAACAATCTAAAATAAAAGAATGATTATATTAGGATACTAGAGGTAGTGTTCTACCATAATTTAGATCACATGAAAATTATAAATCTAATATTCTAGATCTAGATTGCATAAGGAATAGGAAAACAGCCTTAGATGAATGAGTTAGTAGAATGAGTGTAATTATACAAACTTCTACGACCACACAAATAAACCATTCAAACTATAGAGTCTTAGTGGCCCATAAAATGACATAAAATGTAAAAGTTTGGTTTTCAAACATAACTGAACAACAACATTTAAGAATGTTAGGGAATTCAACAATAGGAAGGGATTACTTAAATATTGTAGTAAATGAAATATATAAATAATTTATTAGAGAAGATAAAAGTAGAAATATTATAGAATCAAGTAAAAATGAAATAAACGAAGCTAAATGGCATTTAACAAATATGAAAATATGTAACATGTGTTACATATATTCTTTTATATGTGAATATGAAATATATTATCATAAACTACCACCTTTTATGTTTTTTCAAAAATTACTTGGAACATTACATAAAACTATGACAGAATGATGGAATGAAAGAGATAGAGAAACAATAAATGATATCTTAGGAGGAAAAATAAGAAGTCTTAAGGATTGAATAATAGTTAAATGTCAAGAAAAAAAAGAATTCAAACAAATAAAAAAAATGATAAAATCTGTTGTGATTCAAGATATTTTAAAATGCTAGAAAAATATGATTTTAATATAAGACTTTATAATAAATATAAGAAGCATAAGAAATTCAAAAAGTTTAAAAGATATAAATTTAAAAAATAAAATTTCTAGAAATATAGAAGAATGTATAATAGAAAATCATACAAGCAAAGATATTTTAAAAGAAGAAAATATAATACACCTAAAAAGAAAAATTATTGTCCATCAGAAAAAGAAAAAAAAGAAAAAAAAAAAAAAAAAAAAAAAAAAAAAAAAAAAGAGAAATGTAGATGTTGGATAATGAATAAGGAATGGCATTACACGAAGGAATGTCCTAATGGACTTCAGCATAAGAAAGAAATTAAAAAAGAATTTTCCAAGAAAGCAAAAATTCTAGAAAAAGCTTTTAAAATGAAACTAAAACTAATAGAGAAATTTGATATAGATGATACGTGTAGTATTTATCTAGTATAAGAAACTTAAGAGGAAATAACAAACTCAGAAACATCTCTGATTCTAATAATAACTCTTAATAATAAATGAAATATTAAGCATAACAAATCCAAATAGTACGTATATAAAAATAGGATTAAAATTTAAATTATATAAAAATTATCATTTACATGCATATATTAATACAGGTACAAGTATGTGTGTAGTTAGTAAATATGTATTTTTAGAAGAACTTTAAAAACAATCACCAAAAGAATTAATAGTAATAATTGTAAATAATACTACAATAAATCTTAATAAAGTCTTAAAAGACACAGATGTATCAATAAGAGAAGAAATCTTTCACATACTTACAATTTATCAAAAAGAAACTGAAGTTGATATTTTATTAGGGAACAACTTTTTAAACTTATATCAACCGTTTACCCAGTATTTAGATAAACTAAGCTTGACAATCCTAGATGGAGAAATAATTTATGTATCAAAAATCAGGAAAGCATTAACTGTTTCATCACCAACTTTTATGTCACAACATAAAAAGCGAAAACGTGGTGAGGATATAAAAAAACAAAAATCATATTTAGAAAATATTTCTTTAAATATATAGGTTGATCAAAACTCTTTCTAAATGAAATATAAGAAGATAAAGCTTTAATAGGAATAAGAAAATTATTAAAAACAGTATGTTCAGAAAATTCATTAGATCCAAATATCAATAAGTCTAATGAAATAGCAAACATAAAATTAAAAGACCATTTAAAGGTTATAAGAGTTAAACAAATGATTTATACCCCATAAGACCGAGAAAAGTTTGAAAAATAAATTCAAGAACTTTTGGAATTAAAAGTAATTATTCCTAGTGATTCACCACATTCTAGCCCAACATTCTTAGTAGAAAAAGAAGTTAAGAAAAGAAGAGAAAAAAGAGAATGGTAATAAATTTTAAAGCTTTAAATAAAGAAACTATTGATGATGGTTATTTTATTCCAAAAAAGAAAGAATTATTATCACTCATTAACGGAAAGAAATATTTTTCAAGTTTTGATTGCAAAAGTTAATTTTGGAAAATAAAACTTAATGATGAATCACAAAAATTAACAGCATTTAGCTGCTCTCAAGGACAATTTCAATGAACAGTCGTTCCATTTGAACTTTAGCATGCACCAATAATATTTTCAAAAAATATCACAAATTTTGTTGTGTTTATATAGATGATATTTTAATATTCAGTAATGAATTATCAAAATATTATTTAGACATTATTAATGTTTTATAAGAGTTCAGAAAATCAGGAATAATATTATCAGAAAAGAAAGCAGTTCTTGCTTAACAAAAAATAAAATATTTAGGGTTATAAATAGAAGATGAAAATTAGGAAAGGATACTGAGATTTTTGTTATTTTTTTTTAAATAAAAATTTGAAAATCAATTTTACCCTTAAAAAATTTATTTTTAAAAATTTGGACTAACTTGACTCAAAATTCAAATTATAAGACTAAATGAACATACTCTAATAATTACACGACTAATGTATTAATTAAATAAAGTTACAAAATTAAATAGACCCAAAATCCCTATAAGTGCCACCAAACTCATGTTTGAGACGAGAACATCACCCCAAACATAGCCACTAGTGTTTCTAACCATCATTGGCACCCACGATTATTCAGCATTTTCAACCATCCAACCACTTTAAATTTGATTGATTTTTTCTTTCTGAAAATTGCAAAGATGTTGGGTAGCCCTAACCGAATATAACATGGATGTTCAGCAACACTAACCGAACCTAGCAGGAATGTTTGATAGTGTCAATCGAACCTAAAAATGATATTCGGCAACCCCAACCGGTCTCATTAGGTTTGATATCCCCAACCAAACCTTTCAATAATGTCATGTTCTATAAAATACTTGAAAATTGCATGGTTTCTACTTGAAATGTTATGATTCTTTTTTGTTCACTCTTTACTTGAAATGACGTTCAGTTTCCTTGGCTGGTGGTTTTGCATAGGATGTTGGGGGCTGGCTAGTGGTTTTCTAATGGCTGGTTCTATGGAAGCTTAGAGGGTTGAAGCTAGAGCTGTCAAACGGTGTGTTGTGTCAGGTTCGATTTGACTCGGTTACATGCTGACCTGTGTAAGCTTGATCTAGATCCAACCTTTTTATTAAACAGGTAATAAAATGCAACATTAATTTAGCCTGTTTAATAAATTGGTTGACCCATTTAATTAGTTTAAATATATCAAATAATATATATTATATTTTATAATGTAATAAAATTTGACATATTGTATCAAATATCAACATATGCTTATGTAATCTGCTAATATAATAAATTTTAATTAAACTTCAAAAATTAAATTAATTTAGGCATTATTTTAACAAAAAAATATTAAAATATTATCTGATATAAAATAAAAATAATATCAATAATTATAAGTATTGTGATACATCAATGCCAAGGTATTAAAGTCTCAAATACTAACAAAATGTCTAACAAGAAATATATATCATAAATTTTTTTGTAAGTAAAATCTTGTTTATTTAAGTCTAAAATAAATAATCAATAATCAAAACATATAAAATTAAATTAAACATATTATTATAAATTAATAAAAACACGAAAATAAAAGAAACAAATTTAAACATTATTCCAATAATATTTCAAAATACAAACCTACTTATTATAATAATTTTAGTTATTTACTCGGGTTGCTTATATGGGTCATGGGTCATTCGGATTAATCTATTATGACCTAATTTTTTAAATGTGTTAAACAAATCGACCTATGTACAGCACAATTCATATAAGTCCAACTTGAACTTGACTATTTTGTGGATATATTAAGTTCGTAAATCGTGTAAAAAATTATCAACATAGACTAAGTGATGTACGAGGGAAGGATAATGGATGTACAAGTAAGGATTGGGATGACTAAGGATATTTTGGAATTATATTAATTGTTAGTTTTTGTAAATTTTAAGCAATTTAGTGGGATGTTTTTAAGTAAAAATAATAATTTTTCTAGAATTTCTCTAAATGTTAATATCATACAAATTTGCATCAACTTTTTCATATAAACTATTAATATTATGATATCTAGTAGAATTATTTTAAAAAGTTAAAAAATAAGTCATTTTTTTAGATAATTTTGTAATGTATCACGATATAATTGATTAAGGTACAAAAAAGAATGCAAATTTATATATAATTAGCATTACTCTTTATGACAGGTGGAAAATGCTCCTATGAATACACAGAAATGCTAAAAATGCATAAATTTGTAGCTACATCAATCATATTTGAACTTGTGGCTAAATTATTTTAGAAAATGGAGAAGTAACTTAATTTTTTAAATAATTTACTACGTGTCATGATATGATTAATATAGATACAAAAATAAATGCAAATTTTATAACCATAATATTCTTCGAAACCCGCTTTCTTAATTTTTTTTAAAATATAATATTATATATTTATAAAATTTTAAAATTAAATAAAATAATTTTCAATTAAAATTAATATTTTATCAACAAATTAATATTTTATTTATAAATCCAATATTATCATATATAATACAACAATTATTATAATAATTTTTAAAATTAAAAATAACAAATTTAATTATAGCTATAAGTTATACTCAAAATTTAAATTTATTATATTTAATTACATAATAAATAAATATATTTGAAATTTATATTTAAATTTTATTTTATTTATTAATAAAAAATCTCATTATTTATAAATTAGCCAAATCTCAAATGAAAACTTCCCATAATATTTAAATTAGATATAAGGATAACCTCAACATTCCTGATGGTGACACAATGGATGTACTTAATTGGAAGTAATTGAGTTTTAAGAATAAAGAAGTTATATACAGAAGTTATTCTGTTCATTTAAAAAAAAAAAAAACAGTTATTTTATGTATTACATAATATAATAATATTTAATTACATACGAAGTTTTGTACGTGTAATGTGATAATAATTATATAACATTTATTAACACAAGAATTATAATATAATAATTAATGCAAGCTTCATGTTAATGCATAATTTTAATTTAATAAAAAATAATATTATATGTATTAAATTTAAATATTAAGTTATTATATATATTAAATATTGATGTATTAATTGAATTAAATTTAAAGTTTGAAATATAAAATATTAAAATAATTATATTTATTGAGATTTTAATTAACATATTGTATTAGATCATATCGTCACTTCGCTCTACCTTAGGTCATTGGTGCTTATGTGATATTAGTAAAATATACGTAGTATATGTTATATTTTATTTTTAAATTTTAATTTTTTGTTATATTTTTTAGTGATATTAAAACATATATTTATTAATTTTTTTTAAATAAAGTATTAAAAATTCAACAACTATTTAATTATGAAAAAACTTTATTGTGAGGTGGACCAACATCAAGACTCGTTTTAACATGCTCAAACTAAAAAAAAAAAAAAATGAAAAGATTAACCATCAAAAAATAAAAATGATTTGCCTCATGAAAACATTTGCTTTAGGAATGTAAAAAAATAAGTTTCAATTATGAAATAATTAATGTTTATGTAATATAAAAAAATTATAATATAATGTAATTATTATAATTAAATAAATAAAATTAATAATAATTTTATATTTTAATTTTTTATTATATTTTTTAGTAATATTAAAATATATATTTATTAATTTTTTAATAAATAAAGTACTAAAAGTTTATCTATTTAAATGTGAAAAACAAAAAACTCATAGACTTATTATGAGATACTCAAACTAAAAAAATAAAAAATTATAAAAATAATTAATCATCACAAATAAAAATAATCTAATCTAAAGCATGAAAGTTTCAATTATAAAGTAATTAATATTTATATAATATAAATAAAACATTAAAAAAATAAAATAAAATTATAATATAATGTAATTATTACAATTAATTATAAAATTAATAATAGTGACAATTTTTGTAATTACGTTTGAATAATTTTGCTCAATTTTTTCTTTAATTATAATATGACCATTATTTTTTTTTAAAATATATGTATTTTAGCTTATATAGAATTTATAATATAAAAATATTATAATTATATTTTTTATCTTTCAATTTTTTTCTTCTTTATTTATCTTTTTTTTTTTAACCCATTATTTTAAAAAAAGAAAAAGAAAAAATTAACTTCAACATATATTATGCATTTTAAGTTATGTATGATTTTTTGAAAAAAAAAAAATAAGATTCTTATAATATTTTATATTAAATAAATAAAATTAATAATAATGAAAAATTTTGTAATTAAATTTGAACGATTTTATCAATTTTTACATTAATTATGAGTAAAAAATTAAACCATAAATAAAAATTAGTGATCTTATATTTTCTTTTAAATCCTTTTCCTTCTTTATTATTTATTTGTATTAATTTGTTTTCCTTTTTTTACCCATTATATTTAATTAATCATTATCATTAAATATATAAAATAAATAGCAAGGTTAATTTTATAAATAAAGTAAAAAATTGATGACAAAATATCTAAAATAAAAATTGATTTATTTTTTTTTTAACCGATTATTTAAAAAAATTAATTTAAATATATAATTATATGCTTTAAGTTATGTAGGACTTCTTGTAAAATAAAAAAAAATCATAAATAAGATTATTATTATCTTATTTTTATAATAATATATTGTAATCATTGTTATTAATTATTAAATAAATAAAATAATAATATGATGATTAATGCATGCTTCATGTTGATACATAATTTTGTTTTAATAAAATGTAATATTATATGTATTAAATATTAAGTTATTATATGTATTAATATTGAATTAGTTGTATTTATTGAGATTTTATTTACATATTGGATTAGATCATATAGGTCACTTCCTTCTTCTACGTTAGGTCATTGGGGGCTTGTGTGATATATATAGCAGGAAATGAAAGGCTATCTATCCCTCTTTTGAATTCTCTTTGGTGTCCCTACAGGGCACTGGGCACTGGGCACTGGGCACAGGCTACATTTTAATTTTGTTACTATGTCCTTGCTTTCAATAATACGCTTTAAATTTGGCTTTATATGACAGATAGCGATTAGCAAATGCTTTTAGAACAATCAATTTTTTTTGATCAATATTAAAACATCCGAACTTGAGAAAATGTCAACTATGTATCAATACACAATTTTTAATTTGTAATTTGTTTTATGTTTGAGGTTATTTGAGATTAGTTAATAGGTTTTTTCGACAGTAAAAGAGTTGTAGTTATTCAGAACCAAATAAAATAAAATTTCAACTCAATCTTTAGGTGATCATAGATTGTTATGTGCCAAGCCGAGACATTCTTCTACTCTAAACAAGAGTTAGAAAAAGTCTAATGAAGGTTGGGTCAAGTTAAATACTGATGCTGCCTTACGGAAGAAGAGGTATAAAGTAGGCCTAGGAGTAATTGCAAGAAATTTTTCTAGTAAGTTGATTAGGACTGCGCTACAACCTTTCAAAGGTATGTTTTCTCCCTTATGTGCTGAACTTAATACCTTACTTATGGCTTGCAAATTTGCTCTAGATGGAAACTGGATGAATGTGTATTTTGAATCTGATTGTCTACAAGCAATTAATCTGATTAACAAAAAGGGGACTTGTTTGGCTCCTGAAGGTGTATTGGTAGAGGAGATTTGGAGATTGAAGCAATATAGGAATTTTATATTTCTTTTTTGTCCAAGAACAATTAATACTGCAGTACATAGAGCAGCAGCTCATGCGTTGGATCTAAACGAGGGAATGATCTGTTTCTCTGATTTTTCTCCTTTTTTATTTGATATTTTAAATTCTGATGTAACTCCTTTGGAGAACTCATATTGATATTGTTATATTAATGCTCCACTACTTTGAATCAAAAAAATAAAAAAAAATAAAATTTCTCATAACTCATAAGTGTTTTTAAAACTTACAAATCACATTTTATATTTTCTAACAAAAACACATATTTTCTTAAAATTATTATATCTTAAATAACTTTTATTTAAAACTACTTTACAAAAAACTAAATCAAATGCTTATAGGACTATTTAGTAAGAGAATGCAAGTACCAAAGCCCAATGGGTCTCTGGTACTAAGACTCTAAGGCTGCGTTTGGTTCGCTGAATGTAATCGTAATTGTAATCGTAATCGTAATGGAATGTAATGTAAAGGAATCAGTATTACGATTACAGTGTTTGGTTTAGTCACTGTAATCAAAAAAGGAATCAGTATTACAGTGTTTGATTTGACAACTGTAATGTAATGGAATAGAAAAAAAAATTATATAATTATTTTAAAAATACAATTTTAAAAAATAAAATTTCAGAAATAATACAATTTCATAACAACAATTAATAAAAAAAATACAATTTTAGGAAAAAAATACAATTAATAAAAAATACAATTTAAAAAAAAATTACATTTAATGTGCTATTACATTCAGAAAAAATACAATTTTATAACAATAATTAATAAAAAATACAATTTAAAAAAAATTACATTCAGAAAAAATACAATTTTATATCAATAATTAATAAAAAATAATACAATTTAAAAAAAAATACAATTTCATATAAAAAAATAATAAAAAAAAAAACAAACAAACAAAATCGCACGGAGGCGTCGCGAGGGCTGCGTTTGGGCGTCGCGAGGGTTGGGGTGGGCGTGGGTGGGCGTCGCGGGGGCTGGGGTGGGCGTCGCGGGGGCTGGGGTGGGCGTTGCGAGGGCTGGGGTGGGCGTGGGTGGGCGTCGCGGGGGCTGCGGTGGGCTGGGGTGGGCGTCGCGATTCTCGAGTGCTGGGCTGTGCGATTCGCGAGTGCTGGGCTGGGGTGGGCGATTCTATGCCGGACGACGACAGCTGGACGACGCGAGGTGGACGACGCGGGGGCGACGCGAGCTGCTGGCCGGGACGACGCCGGGGCGACGCGAGCTGCACGGGGAGGACGCGGGCGACGCGAGCTGAGGACGCGGCACTGTTCATTACGAATGTAGATGTAATTGTAATTCCATCCCTTTGAGTGTGTAATGCCCATTACTGAAAGAGATGTAATGCAATTACATTACATTACATCTCTTTAAGAAAAGCAAACAATGTAATCGTAATGGGCATTACATTACAGGTGTTATTACACCCAACCAAACGGACCCTAAAAGCATATAATGAATACAACTAATACATAATTTATGATATTTTAATTCCTCTTTAAATACTAAAAAATAAATATTTTAAAATTTTTATTTTTAATAAAAATATACTTTAAATTCATAGATATTAAATAGGACTATATAAGTTTACTCTTTCATAAAAGAGTTACAAAATTTTATTAAAAAAACAACAAAAATAACATCCTTAAAACTTATAATAACAAACCTAACACCTATTGTGTTCAAATTTATATTTTCACAATTAAAAAAATGACTAATATATCATTTTTTTTAACACTCATCTAATTAAAATTGAACTATGACAATTTAGACCCGTTTAATATTTTATGTTTAAATTAAACGTTCAATATTATTAATATGCAAGTTTTATTACTATAAATTTTAAAAGCATTATTTTTGATGATTTTCTAATTTGATTTTGTAGACTTTTGAGACCAATAAACTTCGGTTCTCCTATCAAATAAGTTCATGTTGTCCTTTTATTTACCTTTTTTATAAGATAATAAACTTATATTATTTTTAAATAATTATGGATTTAAAATACATTTTGATAATGAACTTAGCCATTCTTTCGTCCTAAATAATAAATGAATATTTTATTATAAATTCAAAGACTCAGACGGTCTTAATTGGGAGAAAAATGGTCAATATTAATCTTTCTCTCCACTTTCAATGGATCTACGTTGTAGATGGCTCCAACTTTGAATTATATAAAAGTTGTAAAGTTTCAGATTTTACTCCAAATACTTTTTCTCTCGTATTGCTTTCTTTCTCCTCTTGTTTCTTCCTCGGTCTACCCACTAATTATAATGGAAGAATTTTTTTTTTCTTTCAAATTGTGGGCAGAATAGGAAAGAAACAAAGAGAAGGAACAAAAAAAGATGGCGTTTGGAGTAAAAGTTGAATATATATATATATATATATATATATATATATATACTCTGTTATATAACTCAAAATTGACATCGTGTACAGTTATAAAATGGAGGGTACAAAATAGAAATGTTGAAGATTGATCATTTACTTTCAATTAAAAGTATTCATTTAAAGAGTGGTTTAATTTATTAACAAAATATTTTATTTACTATTTAAAATTGAGTAAAGTAATTAAGTAAGTTTATTCAAATTGAGTGATTAATACGTTAAATACCAATGTGACTAGAGATAAAGACCAGTGAAAGAGAAACTTGAATAAAACAAAACAGAAAACTAACTGTATGGCTCGAATTTGCCTGATATTTTCTACGAATAATGGGGTTAGTAATATTTAATATTCAAAGTCACTTACTATACATTATAGTCAGGACCGAGCCTGAAAAAAAATTTAGAAAAATTAAATTTTTTTTTTATTTTATATAAAATAAAAATTATAATAAATTATACTCAATTCAATATTAAATTTTTTCAAATTATATTATAATATAAACATTAACACATTATAATTAACTTATAACAAAAATTAAACAAAAATATAACAAGTTAATAAGTATTAATATTATTCATGAATAAAATAAATTTATTAACTAAAAAATCTAAACAAATAAAAAGCTCAATTAAATACATAAAGATTTATACTTGTTAAAACTAAAATTAAAATAAACATATGAAAAAGTAAAAAGTAAAAAGTAAAATATGATTTATAATTTTAAGCTTGAGACTATATTTAAAAATATATGTTTATAAATAATATAATAATGATTAATAATAATAAAAATAATAACATTTATATATAAAAAAAATTCAAATAAATTATAAAAGATTATTAAAATAAAATGTTAAATAATATAATATTAGATAAAGTTAAAATTTGAATTGAAATAAAATATAATAAACTTAAACTTAAAAGCTTTAATATGAAGCTTATCATATTCTTATTTTCTTAATTTTATTTTTATAATATTGAGTTTAAAAATATTTAAATATTATTTAGATTATTATATTTAAGAAATTTTTTTACATAGTAGACTACTCTAATCTTATTTTTATTATTAATAGTTACCAAATACATGAAAAAAAAATATATTTATATTTAACTATTTTATTTACAATTTATGTCATTTTTATCGACATATATGTTAAATATTGTTAATATATATTTTTATATAAAAATTAGACATAATATATTACTATAAATAAAATATTTATTTAATACTAAAAATATAAATATAATTAATTTTTTATAAAAAAATTAATCAAAATATTGTAACTCCATCCAACCCACGTAGATCTAACTCTGATTATAGTTAACTTAATTTTTAATAAATAGGATACCAAATTTTTAAATAATTTCTTCACATAAATAAAATGATTAAAATTACAAATTTTTTCCCTATATTATAGAGTATGCTTTATAATCGTTACACGTGTGAGGATATCTACACGACCACACATCACACATGTATATAACTGGGTTTACTTTTTCTTTTTTCCACTAACTACTGAGTTTCACGTTTTTTAGACGAGTCTATATCCCAAATTTTCTGTAACTCATAGACGACCATAAATTTTGATTTCCCTAAAATATAGAGAGAATAATTATATGTCAATCAAGACTCCATACAGACATAGGATATATTGTATCCAAAACACGAGCGATGAGTACTAAACTAAGTCTTCACTTTTCGGAATAAAAGATTAATGCTATTTATTACAATTGAGCTATGCATGTCAATTAATTTATCAACTTTTAATTAATATAAATTTTGATTTTTGTAGCCAAAATTAAATAATTGGGACCACTAAAAATAAATAGTCAATTATATATTTACAATTGAATTGTGTTTTTATCTTAATTGTGATAAAAAAATATTTTTTATAATAAAATGATCTTAAAACCCTCAAACATTGAATCAGGGGCGATTTTATGTGTAGGGCTATCCCAAGCTACAATTCGATCTAAATTTTTAAAAAAATATATACAAGTAATAGTTATATTTTAAAATTATATAATTACATAGTTCACATTATTTATAAACCTAAACTTATATATTTTATTTTGTTATAAAACTTATCAAACAAATTATTAGTTTTATGATGATCTATTTGTAATATTTAACAAAAAAAAAAAACTATTTCTAGCATTAAATTAAAAATTATCATCTTGTAAAATAAAACAAATTTATTTTTTTCAATTCAATAAAAATTAGAACACAATAATTAAACTATTATTTTCTTCTTAAACGGCTTGATTCCTTGTTTTATTTATTATTTTAATTTTTATTTGTTTATATTTGCTTGCATTGAATTTAGATTTTTTTTTTTTTATTTCTAATTTTTGTAATTTATATCTAACCTTTAAGAGAATTTATTTATAAGAAAGTAATATAAATAAAAATTAATCATTAATTAATATTATACATTTTAAAACCTATAAGCATCAATTTAAAAAAAATTATTAAGATCTTAGCCCTAGTTAAAAATTATTAATATATAGTTTTGTTATTGTAAATTTTAGTGAAATTATTCTTAATAATCTCTTCTTCTTTTTTATTTAAAGAAATTAGAAGTGAAACAAGAAATAATATACACACTAAAATATATATGAGATAAAACTTCAACTCAATGCCTCATGGGTATGGCTGCCTTAAGGATGACACAGTAACATTAATGATGCAGGCAAATGTATTTTAACCCAATAACTTGTGTGTGCCGAATCAATCATGAAAATTTAGGCTAAATAGCAAATTAGTATTGAAGATTGAGCGCGTTGATTTATGTAGCACGCAATCCGGTTACTAACATGTGTACATAAAATCAACACGTAATTAGCAAATAAGTAAATTTTGTCCCAAACACAAGTGCCTACAACATAAATTCTCTAATCACCTTCCTATATGCACTAGTCACTGCTACATCCTCAACTAAATTCGTTAAATTGGCTTTCAACTTTTAATTTAGAGTTCTATACTAAAGTTTTATAAACTTTGCGTAATGGACTAAGCTTTTCCTTAAACTTATGGACTTAAACATTCCACGTAGACATAATGTTAGTGTTATTAATGTTGCATATCCACACGCATTTATTATTGTTGTAACTTGTACGGATTGAATAATCTTATATACTATATGCGTTGCAGAAAAATGGGTGAAATGATAGGTGTCTTTCAATGCCTATAAGTTATAGCCATGGAAATCATGTAAACGCTATGTAGAAATAGAAGGTAGAAAAGGAGTTAATTAAGACTACTCTAAATCAAGCTCTCCTCACTATGAATAATGAAGATATTTATAGTAGTTAGGCCACAATATCATGATGTACTTGCGTCACCTATGTTTTTATTCTTGAATTATATATTATGTAGATTAATTATTGATAAATAAATAATGAGTAAACTAAAAAATATATATATTATCAAAGTGTTGCAAAAATTGCAAACATATCTTCTAAAAAAATTAGGGATTGGTTCATAGATATCTTTTAGATTATGTCATTTATAATATTTGGTCCTTTAAATTGTAAGTGATGCAATTTTGTTCCTTAGTTTTAGAAGGAAAAAAAATTATGTCAATTAAGGACAAAACATATAATTTTAATAATATTTTTAATGAAATCTTATTTTAAAATTAATATTCTAATATCAAAAATATTAACATGATTAAAAAAAATTCATATTAAAAAATAATCAAAATCCAAAATTTTAACATGTTTAAAAGTTAAAAAATAAAATAATTTTAAAAATATGATAAACATGTATAACATTATGAACAAAATAAAAATAAGAAATATATATTAACATGGCAGGTGAGTTGATTTTTGAATACTTTTAAAAATTAAAAACCTCAATTAAACCTCCAACGTTGTTTTTATATTTGTATTTTTGGATAATATTGGCAAACCAATTAACCAATTTAAAAAAAGTTGTGTAAGTTCCTCTTTGGCTATTTTTAAATAAAATATCCACCCTTAAATTAGAGTAATTTGGCTAAATAGTACTAATTTTGGAAGGAAAAAAAAATCAATTTTCTTAAACTAACAACAATTAATCTCAAAACTTACAGTTTAGTTTTATATCAATCAAATTATTCAACAAATAAACCTAAATAGCCTTGCTTCATTACTTCAATAAAATAAGACAAGTAAGACTCCGCCACATCTCCGATAGATATCACATGCGACCTCATTAGAGATCCGACGAACTCACTAGAGCTTAGGTCACCTACCAACGATCCTACTGAAAGGGATGTAACATGTTATATCCATAAATAGAGTTAGATACGTGTAATATGTTACATCTTACCGAAAACTCTTGTGATGCTGTTGACAATAGATGTAATATGTTACAAACAAAGATAAAGTTGATGTAGCATATTATAGATAAAATATATAATATGTTACATCTGAAGCTAGAGTTGAATGTAATATGTTATATCTTATCGGAGTTTCGACGACCCTACTGGAGATAGATGTAACATGTTACATATAAAGATAAAATTTATGTAACATGTTACATTGAAAGAATTTAACATATTACATTCAAATAAGTCGATTAATAAATTCATATTGCAATAATGCGAAAACAACAACAATATAACAAACCACACATTAAACAAGCAGTATATGATCCTCATAAAGAAAGAGGTCTATGTATATGTTACGCACAAAAATAAAAGTGAATTTAACATATTAATACAAGTATAGAGATTAATAAAATGCATAATATACTTGTTAAAGTCATCATATAGTCCATGAAAACAAAAGTGGGTTGGTAACCATTATTGAAAACAAATGTCATCATATAGTCTAGGAAAAATTATATTCTTAAGCAATGTTTTCATATAGAAAAGCTCTACTCGCTTGACGATTAGCTAATGGTCGAATGTTGGGAAAAAAATCGGTAATTTCCCACAACCAGATTTACGGGGAAGCAAAACAAAAATAATGTAGAGCAAGAATTAGGAAATAACACACAGAGAATTTTTACGTGGTTCACCCCAAAAATTAACTGGGCTACTCCACGGAGCTGCTGCAGCTCACTTTCACTATGGGAGAAAATATTACAGTGTTTAAAATACAACACTCAACTCACAAACCCCAAAACCAATACACCCAAATAAAATATCTTTTTCTTTTTCTTTTTTCTTTTCTCTCTTTTTCTTTTCTCTCTTTTCTCTCTCACCTTTCTCTTCTTTTCACTCTCTGTTTCTACGAGAGTTTCAGAAACTAGAAACTGAGAACTTAAGAAATTAAAGAAAAGAAAACTCTCTGAAGCTACTTCGAATTGGGATGCTAATACTGATACATTTCTCTTCTATTTATAGAGAAGAGAAATGCACTGTTTTAGGGTTGATGACATAAGGGCTGACGTCTTATATCTCCAAAATTTCTTCTCTGTTGTGTTTCCTTCAATATTTGCTGCTATCTACTTTGACGATAGCAGCCAGAAAAAATTTCTTTCCATATTCTGCCTCCTTCTTTGACTAAAGGAGCTACCAATTCTAACAATCTCCCACTTGGAAACTGATTTCAATCTTGTTTCCACACATGATTACTGCAGCAACTCTTTCTGGGTTTATTACGTCCGCAGGCCAACTGAAGTTGAACACAACTTCAGTTTATCAATTGTCACCGTCTTTGTAAACATATCAGCTGGGTTATCATTTCCTTGTATCTTCTCAAGCTTGAGAACATCTTCTTCTAGAAGTGACCTGATGAAATGATACCGTAGTTGTATGTGTTTCGTTCTGGAATGAAAAGACGGATTTTTTGCAAGATGGATGGCACTCTGGCTATCGCAATATAACACATTGCGTTCCTGTTTCTTGCCTAGTTCTTCCAAGAAACCTTGCAACCAAATCATTTCTTTGCTGGCTTCCGTGATTGCAACATATTCAGCTTCAGTGGTGGAGAGAGCAACAATCTTCTGCAGTTGAGAAACCCAACTCACTGCTGTACCGCCAAGAGTATAAACATACCCTGTAGTGCTCTTTCTATTATCAACATTTCCGGCTAAGTCAGCATCTACATAGCCTTCAAGAGCCATATCTCCACTTTTGAAGCATAGTGCCATATTTGTGGTACCTCGTAGATATCTGAGAATCCACTTGACAGCTTCCCAATGTGTCTTGCCTGGATTGTTCATGTACCTACTTACAGCTCCCACTGCATGTGCAATGTCTGGTCTCGTACAAACCATGGCATACATCAAACTTCCAATAGCTGAAGCATATGGAACATTTTCCATTCGAGCACGTTCTTCTGCAATTTTAGGTGACTGCTCTTTGGATAGTTTGAAATGAACACCTAAAGGAGTGCTCACTGGTTTTGCATCCTTCATGTTGAACCTGTCAAGTACTTTGCTGATATACTCAGCCTGTGACAACATTAAGGTTCCTGATGCCTTGTCCCGATTGATCCTCATTCCAAGAATCTGCTTTGCAGCACCTAGATCTTTCATTGCAAAATGTTCTGACAATTGATGCTTCACATTATTTATCTCTTGCATGTTTGACCCAGCAATCAACATGTCATCTACATACAAGAGTAAAATAATGTAACTGTTGTCGAACTTCTTCACATAGCAACAATGATCTGCCTGGCATCTGATGAAGCCACTGCTGCTCATAAAAGAATCAAACTTTTTGTACCACTGTCTTGGAGCTTGTTTTAGACCATACAAGCTCTTCTTCAACTTGCATACCAAGTTTTCTTTGCCTGCTATTTCAAAACCTTGCGGTTGCTCCATGTATATCTCTTCCTCCAAATCACCGTGAAGGAATGCTGTCTTTACATCTAACTGTTCAAGATGTAAATTCTCCGCAGCTACCAACTTTAATACCAGCCTTATTGTGGTCAACTTCACAACTGGAGAGAAAATCTCAGTATAGTCGATCCCTGCTTTCTGCTGGAAACCTTTAACAACCAATCTAGCCTTGTGCCGCTTACTCCCATCATGCTCCATTTTTACTCTGAAAATCCACTTGTTATGAAGAGCCTTCTTGCCTTTTGGCAATCTAACAAGTTCCCATGTTTGGTTTAACATGAGTGAGTCCATTTCATCTTTCATGGCAGACTCCCACTTGACAGAATCATCCATCTGTGTTGCTTCTTCATAAGATTCTGGTTCTCCGTTGTCAGTTAACAACAGGAAATTTTGGGAGGGTGAGTAGCGTTGTGTTGGTTTGTGTTGTCTGGTGGTGCGTCTCACTCTGGGTGTGCATGGTTCCTCTTGCTGTGGAACTTCTTCTTGTTCTTCCAGTGGAGCTTCATTATCTGGTTCTGGAATAACTTCATTCTCAGGGTTATTGTGGACCCTTTGATGCACATCTTTTTTAGAGATCTCCTCTAAATCAACATACTCTTTTATTTGAGTTTCTCTGTCTATACCACCAGATTTTACTGTTGACCTGTCCTTATACACAATCTTCTCATTGAATATGACATCTCGACTTCTGATAACTTGTCGTCTTTCATAATCCCAAAAGCAATAACCAAATTCATCAGAACCATATCCAATAAAGATACATTTCTTGGACTTCGGGTCAAGTTTACTTCTTTCAGCAGAGTCAATATGAATATATGAAATACAACCGAAAACCTTTAAATGTGAAAGGTTTACCTCTTTACCACTCCAAACTTCCTCTGGCAATCTTTCATTCAAAGGAACAGAGGGTCCACGGTTGATCAGGTAAGCTGCTGTATTGATGGCTTCAGCCCAAAACATTTTAGGCAAGCCTGCATGTATTCTCATGCTTCTGGCACGTTCATTCAGAGTTCTGTTCATGCGTTCTGCTACACCATTTTGTTGTGGTGTTCTTGGAACAGTCTTCTCCATTCTGATTCCATTGCTTGCACAAAAGTCTCTGAATCTTCTGTCTGTGTACTCTCCTCCATTGTCAGACCTTAGGCACTTTACTTTCAAGCCAGTCTCATTTTCCACCATAGCTTTCCATTTTCTGAAAACATCATAGACTTCTGATTTATTTTTCAGAAAATAAACCCACACCTTCCTTGTTGAGTCGTCAATGAAGGTGACATAATACGATGAGCCTCCAAGGGAATTAATTGGAGCAGGTCCCCACACGTCTGTATGAACCAACTCTAATTTTTCTGACTTCGGTGTTTTTCCAGCTTTTGAAAAGCTAACTTTCTTCTGTTTGCCGAGAATACAATCCTCGCACAAACCAATGTCCACCGACTTCATATTTGGTAGTTTTCCTTTTGACAGGAGTACCTTCATCCCTTTCTCGCTCATATGACCAAGCCTTTGGTGCTACAGATTTGATTTTTCATCTGCGTCCATGACTGCTATAGTGCTCCTACTATTTGTAGTCACATAGAGGGTACCTTCTTTATTTCCACGAGCTAAAACCATAGCTCCTTTTGTTATCTTCCACGTGCGATCCGTGAAGGTTGTTGAATAACCTTCCTCATCAAGCTGTCCTATTGAGATTAAATTCCTTTTCAGACCTGGAATATATCTCACATTCTTCAGCTTCCACACAGTCCCATTTGGCAACTTCACTTGAATATCTCCTTTGCCCACAATCTTCAAGGGCTCATCATCTGCTAGATAGACTTTTTCGAAATCACCACCGGTGTAATTCTTCATGATTTCGCGACAGGAGGTAGAGTGAAATGATGCACCTGAATCCAAAATCCAAGATTCAATCGGACTGTTGACACTCAATATAAGAGCATCACCTGCTTCCTCAGCAACATTTGCAGTTTCTTTTGCACCATTATTTTTCTTCGGTGCTCGACAGTCTCTTCTGAGATGTCCTTTTTGTCCACAATTCCAGCAATTTAAGTTTGCTTTGCTAAATCTTGACTTACTTCGTCTAGACTTAGACTTTCCTCTGCTTGAGCCTCTCTCAAACATTCTTCCTCGGGATTCTGTATGTAAGGCAGAAGATGAAGCCTCACCAGATTCTTTTCGACGAATTTCGTCGCTTAGAATCAAATCACGAGCAGTATCCCATGTCATCGTCGTGCTTCCTAAGGAATTGCTTATTGCTGTCACTGTGCCATTCCAGCTTTCTGGTAGAGAGGATAAGAGAATCAAGGCTTGAACTTCGTCATCGAAATTAATGCCTACTGAACTCAACTGTGTTAGAATAGAGTTAAGAACATTTAGGTGATCTGCAACTGGCGCTCCTTCTGACATCTTCAAATTGAATAGCCTTCTCATCAAATGTACTTTATTTGAGGCAGTTGGTTTTTCGTACATATTTGATAAGGCTTTCATCAGACCTGCCGTCGTCGTTTCCTTTGCGATGTTGAAAGCAACGTTGCGAGACAACGTTAACCGGATTGTTCCTAGCGCCTGCCTGTCAAGAAGATCCCAATCTTCTTGCTTCATATTTTCTGGTTTTGTTCCTGATAAAGGTTTGTGCATATTTTTCTGGTACAGATAATCTTCAATCTGCATTTTCCAGAAACCAAAATCTGACCCATTGAATTTCTCGATCTTAACTTTTCCTTCGTCTGCTGCCATTACTCCCACTCAAATCTGGTAACTTCAAAAAAATCACTATCGCAAAATAATGATTGTGAATAGTGACGTGAATAGTAAATTCACTATTCAACTTTTGACTTTACTATTTACTTTTACGTGAATAGTAATTCCACTATTTGCACAGTAACCGTTACTATTATATGAATAGTAACTTTTTCAAAATGTGATTTTATGTACAAGAATTTTGCAACCTTGTAGCTCTGATACCAATTGTTGGGAAAAAATCGGTAATTTCCCACGACCAGATTTACGGGGAAGCAAAACAAAAATAATGTAGAGCAAGAATTAGGAAATAACACACAGAGAATTTTTACGTGGTTCACCCCAAAAATTAACTGGGCTACTCCACGGAGCTGCTGCAGCTCACTTTCACTATGGGAGAAAATATTACAGTGTTTAAAATACAACACTCAACTCACAAACCCCAAAACCAATACACCCAAATAAAATATCTTTTTCTTTTTCTTTTTTCTTTTCTCTCTTTTTCTTTTCTCTCTTTTCTCTCTCACCTTTCTCTTCTTTTCACTCTCTGTTTCTACGAGAGTTTCAGAAACTAGAAACTGAGAACTTAAGAAATTAAAGAAAAGAAAACTCTCTGAAGCTACTTCGAATTGGGATGCTAATACTGATACATTTCTCTTCTATTTATAGAGAAGAGAAATGCATTGTTTTAGGGTTGATGACATAAGGGCTGACGTCTTATATCTCCAAAATTTCTTCTCTGTTGTGTTTCCTTCAATATTTGCTGCTATCTACTTTGACGATAGCAGCCAGAAAAAATTTCTTTCCATATTCTGCCTCCTTCTTTGACTAAAGGAGCTACCAATTCTAACATCGAAGACATCCAAGAAACTTGGCATTAAAACCATTTAGAACAATTTTGTAACTGAACAGAACTTCCAACTAATCAGCTCGACTGAACTTGGTGAAACCCCACTTCATACTAACAATGATCTTTTAAATACCAGAGAACTTAAACTTAGCATGACAGAAAGCCTCTTTAGCATGATGGTTGTTGTTGTCCTTTCAACGAACAGAAAGGAGAACCTGACCAATTCCCACTCTAGCATAGGTGCCTTGTGGCTTGCTGAATGCACCCTTATTCCAATTTAGAGCTTATCAACTCTGGCATTGCTAGCTTTGGGTTTCGTTACTCCTCCATCGACACTTATATGATTCATCGTAAATTAATGTTAAAGATTGATGGACAAATTTGTAATCTCCCATGCTCATAACGAAGCTGTTGAGTGATTTATGGAAAATTGACTACTATATACATTTTGATACTATAACAGGGCAATAACTCCTTAAATTAACTTAAACGTATTATGCATGTGATCGAAATTGAATACTAGAACATGTCCCCGTACACATGTTTGATAAGAAAAGTTCTATATGTATCTACTATTTATCTATTCACATTTCATCCCTAATAAAAAAGTAAACTATACGTTATATAAATTGTTGTGAGTTTCACTAATGTAAGTATATGGTCACACTACAACACTAATTGATAAAATTCACGAGGGTGAATTTTAGGGATATCAATAGGGCGAGATGGAGAGGCTATTTTCATCCCCCATTTAAATTTTGGGGGCCAAGATGGAGATTCTCCATTGAAGATTCATGTATTTTATGGAGATCGGTGATTTTTTACTAATAAATAATTATGATAATTTAATTTTTTAATAGCATCTCAAGTATATTTGTTTGTTATATAATTAATTTAATAAAATTAAATTTAGAATATAAATTATAGCTATAATTAAAAATTTTATTATGTTATATTAACAATTTTTGTCCCATATATCATAATATTTATATTTTTATAATTAAAATATTGTTTTATTGATAAAAATATTATTTTTAATTAAAATTTATTTAATTTAACTCTAAAATTTTATAATTATATAATATATTGTAAATGAAATTATATGAAAACATGGATCAGCTAATAGATGGGACGAAAATGGTAATTCCTAGGGCCATCTCATTTCTCATGAAGGCATTTCTCACTGGTATTAAAGTCAAAATTTCTCTACAAATTTTAATTCTAACATGACAAATTGGAATCCATAGTGGCTTTACCAAGCCGGTGAGTAATTATAGAAGAGAGAGTTTTGACAATCCAAGTCATATAGTTAAGAGGGGGGAAAGATAAAAGATATAACAAACACTTCATTTTTTTATAAAGTGTGTATATTAAACATCGTTTATAAATTAATTACCTTATTATGCACTTTTGATCAATTTAGTTATTATTGTAAATTTTAGATCTAATTATTTAATTAATTTTATTTTTAATTTATTTAATAAAAAAATATTAATTCTCTAATAACGTTAAAAAATTATGTATTGAAGAGAATTTTTAAAATATAAAAGAGTCTCACATTTGAAAAAGTAAAAGACTTAAAAATGCTTTATAAAGATTTAAAAAGATGTTATGGTAAAAAATTAACATGTGATGAGAGTATAGCCTTTCAAATGCACTTATTTATTTTGTACCTTTGAAATATGATGGTTAATTCATGATTATTGATTTGCGATGAATAGTCATTATGGTTTATTAGAATATTCAAGAATGTTAACTCAAGTTGATCAATAATTGACTACATTGACCAAAGTTTAACCATTAAATCAAGATCTTTCGTCAGTGCCAAGAAACCTTAATGAAATTTTATAAATTTTAACAGTAAATTCTACCAAATTTTATCAACACTATGTTCATATACATTATAAAAAAAATAAAGATATATTTTTCAAAGGAGATTAAAAATAAAATTTTATATATAAAGAAGTTATGTTATGCAATTAAACAGTTATTTTATTTAATTTAAAAAAAACTAAAGTAAAAATGTCTCAAAAAGTGAGATTGTTTTTAAGCATTAGTTATGTGGGCATGTTCTAGAGATAATTGTCAGAAATGGTGGTTGGTGGTTGGTGGCTGCTTAATTTTGTCAAACAAAACAGTTATCGACAACTGCCAAAAAAGAAGAAAAAATGGAGCAGCTAAGTACCAGCTGAAGATGATGAAAAAATGGAGCTGCTGATCTCATTACATATGTCAGCAGCTACCATTTTTCCTCTATAAATAGAAGAAGCATTTCCTGCAAAAGGATCATTCCAAGCATTCCAAAAAATAGAGAGAAGAGAGTTTTTCAGAGAGTTTCTGAAACTCTCTGCGTAGAGAAGAAGAGGAGAGAGGGAAGAGAAAAGAGAAAGAAAAAAGAAGAAAAGAAAAGAGAGAGAGAAGAAAGAAAAAAGAAAAAGATATTTTATTTGAGTGTATTAGATTTTGGGGTTTGTGAGTTGAGTGTTGTATTTAAACACTGTAATATTATTTCTCACGTAAAAATTCTCTGTGTGTTATTTCCTTATTCCTGCTCTACTTTATTTATTGTTTTGCTTCCCCGTAAATCTGGTTATAGGAAATTATTAATTTTTTTTCTAACAACTGGTATCAGAGCTTCAAGGTTGTGAAATCCTTGTACAGAAAATCACATTATGCAAATGTTACTATTCATCAAATAGTAACGATTACTGTGCAAATAATGGAAGTACTATTCACAATCATTAAAGTAAAAGGGAATAGTAAAAGTCAAAAGTTGAATAGTGAATTTACTATTTATGTCACTATTCACACATCATTATTTTGCAATAGTGATTTTTTGAAGTTACCAGATTTGAGTGAGAGTAATGGCAGCAGACGAAGGAAAAGTTAAGATCGAGAAATTTAATGGATCAGATTTTGGTTTCTGAAAAATGCAGATTCAAGATTATCTATATCAGAAAAATATGCACAAACCTTTATCAGGAACAAACCCAGAAAATATAAAGCAAGAAGATTGGGATCTTCTTGACAGGCAGGCGCTAGGAACAATCCGGTTAACGTTGTCTTGCAACGTTGCTTTCAACATCTCAAAGGAAACGACGACGACAGGTCTGATGAAAACCTTATTAAATATGTACGAAAAACCAACTGCCTCAAATTAAGTACATTTGATGAGAAGGCTATTCAATTTGAAGATGTCAGAAGGAGCGCCAGTTACAGATTACCTAAATGTTCTTAACTCTACTCTAACACAGTTGAGTTCAGTAGGCATTAATTTCGATGACGAAATTCAAGCCTTGATTCTCTTGTCCTCTCTACCAGAAAGCTGGAATGATACAGTGAAAACAATAAGCAATTCCTCAGGGAGCACGACGATGAAATGGGATACTACTCGTGATTTGATTCTAAGCGATGAAATTCGTCGAAAAGAATCTAGTGAGACTTCATCTTCTGCCTTACATACAGAATCCCGAGGAAAAATGTTTGAGAGAAGCTCAAATAGAGGAAAGTCTAAGTCTAGACGAAGTAAGTCAAGATTTAGCAGAGCAAACTTAAATTGCTGGAATTGTGGACAAAAAGGACATCTCAAAAGAGACTGTCGAGCATCGAAGAAAAATAATGGTGCAAAAGAAACTACAAATATTGTTGGGGAAGCAGGTGATGCTCTTATCTTGAGTGTCAACAGTCCAATTAAGTCTTGGATTTTGGATTCAGGTGCATCATTTCACTCTACCTCCTATCTCGAAATCATGGAGCATTACACCGGTGGTGATTTCAGAAAAGTTTATCTAGCAGATGATGAGCCCTTGAAGATTGTGGGCAAATAAGATGTTCCAATGAAGTTGCCAAATGAGATTATGTGGAAGCTGAAGAATGTGAGATATATTCCAAGTCTGAAAAGGAATTTAATCTCAATAGGACAGCTTGATGAGAAAAGTTATTCAACAACCTTCACGGATCGCACGTGGAAGATAACAAAATGAGCTATGGTTTTAGCTCATGGAAATAAAGTAGGTACCCTCTATGTGACCTCAAATAATGGGAGCACTATAGCAGTCATGGACCAGATGAAAAATCAAATCTGTGGCACCAAAGGCTTGGTCATATGAGCAAGAAAGGGATGAAGATACTCCTGTCAAAAGGAAATGATACGAATAATGCGCCGCTTCAGCCACTACAAATCCCGAACGGACCAATCACAAGATTAAAGGCCAAACGACTCCAAGAAGCTTTGAATGGGCTTATTCAAGAGTTGGAACAAGATCAAGGGATGATGGGGAAAGAAGGTGTAGCTTGTGAGAGGCCAAGCATTGTGTTAAGGGCAGATTTTGGAAAAAAAGACCTGCGCCGCGACATGGAATTATAGCCGCCGCGCGAGTAACTTTCTATTTTGGAAGGAGATCTTGACGTGGAAGCGCGCTGCGGCATAGATTTGGGGCGCCGCGACACGGAGCGTTCTGTTTTGGTAGGAGAGTAACGACAGGCGCGCGCGCGGGTGCTGGCAGATGTGCGAGCAGACTTGCTTTAGTAGGCGCGCCGCAGCATAAGTATTGTTCCACCGCGGCACAGAAGTTTCTGTTTTTCTCCTAGTAGTCCACAAAAAAGGCTCGCCGCAGCACAAGAATTTATCCGCCGCGGCATAGATCGACATTTCTTTAAAATCACCACCATTGGATTAAAATCAATGGCTAGGATTTAATTTTTCTTTTAGGTTTTGTTGTACCCTATATAAGGACAAATTGTAGCAGCTCTTTTGTAACTTTGTTCATTAATACAAATTTTGATTTGAAAATCAAATTTGAGAGCTCCAAAGCTCCATGTTCTTCCAACCCAAACTTATCAAAGGTTTTGCAATCCTTTGTGGCATTTCTCTCGTCTTGTTGCGTGGTGCGTAATATCCAGGTAAAAAGGTGAGCTCTTGCAACCCAAAAATTTGTTTTCCTCTAGGGATTTGAATGCTTAGATTGTGTGAAATCTGAAATTGTTTCTTTCGTAAGATTCGAGCTTTCTTGGTTCGCATCAGGAAAACTACCAGATATGAAGTCGGTGGACATGGTTTGTACGAGGACTGCATTCTCGACAAACAGAAGAAAGTTAGTTTTTCAAAAGCTGGAAAAACACTGAAGTTAGAAAAGTTAGAGTTAGTTCACACAGACGTGTGGGGACCTGCTCCAATTAATTCCCTTGGAGGCTCATCGTATTATGTCACCTTCATTGACGACTCAACAAGGAAGGTGTGGGTTTATTTTCTGAAAAATAAATCAGAAGTCTATGATGTTTTCAGAAAATGGAAAGCTATGGTGGAAAATGAGACTGGCTTAAAAGTAAAGTGCCTAAGGTCTGACAATGGAGGAGAGTACACAGACAGAAGATTCAGAAACTTTTGTGCAAGCAATGGAATCAGAATGGAGAAGACTGTTCCAAGAACACCACAATAAAATGGTGTGGCAGAACGCATGAACAGAACTCTGAATGAATGTGCCAAAAGCATAAGAATACATGCAGACTTGCCTAAAATGTTTTGGGTTGAGGCCATCAATACAACAGCTTACTTAATCAACCGTGGACCCTCTGTTCCTTTGAATGAAAGATTGTCAGAGGAAGTTTGGAGTGGTAAAAAGGTAAACCTTTCACATTTAAAGGTTTTTAGTTGTATTTCATATGTTCTTATTGATTCTGCTGAAAGAAGTAAACTTGATCCGAAGTCCAAGAAATGTATCTTTATTGGATATGGTTTTGATGAATTTGGTTATCGCTTTTGGGATTATAAAAGACAAGTTGTCAGAAGCCGAGATGTCATATTCAATAAGAAGATTGTATATAAGGACAGGTCAACAGTAAAATTTGGTGGCATTAACAGCAATACTCAAACAAAAGAATATGTTGATTTAGAGGAGATCTCTAAAGATCATGTGCATCGAAAGGTCCACAGTAACCCTGAGAATGAAGTTATTCCAGAACCAGGGAACCAAGTTCCACAAGAAGAACCAGAGAATAAAGTTCCACTAGAAGAACAAGAAGAAGTTTCATAACAAGAGGAACCATGCACACCCAGAGTGAGGCACACCACCAGACCACACAAACCAACACAACGCTACTCACCCTCCCAAAATTTCTTGTTATTGACTGACAACGGAGAACCAGAATCTTATGAGGAAGCAACACAAATGGATGATTTTGTCAAGTAGGAGTCTGCCATGAAAGATGAAATGGACTCACTCATGTTAAACCAAACATGGGAACTTGTTAAATTGCCAAAAGGCAAGAAGGCTCTTCATAACAAGTGGATTTTCAAAGTGAAAATGGAGCATGATGGGAGTAAACGACATAAGGCTAGATTGGTTGTTAAAGGATTTTAGCAAAAAGTAGGGATCGACTACACTTAGATTTTCTCTCCAGTTGTGAAGCTGACCATAATAAGGCTGGTATTAAAGTTGGTAGTTGCGGAGAATTTACATCTTGAACAGTTAGATGTAAAGACAGCATTCCTTCATGGTGATGTGGAGGAAGAGATATACATGGAGAAACCGCAAGGTTTTGAAATAGCAGGAAAAGAAAACTTGGTATGCAAGTTGAAAAAGAGCTTGTATGGTCTAAAACAAGCTCCAAGACAACGGTACAAAAAGTTTAATTCTTTTATGAGCAGCAGTGGCTTCACCAGATGCCAGGCAGATCATTGTTGTTATGTGAAGAAGTTCGAAAATAGCTATATTATTTTACTTTTGTATGTAGATGACATGTTGATTGCTGGGTCAAACATGCAAGAGATAAATAATGTGAAGCATCAATTGTCAGAACATTTTGCAATGAAAGATCTAGGTGCTGCAAAGCAGATTCTTGGAATGAGGATCAATCGGGACAAGGCATCAGGAAACTTAATGTTGTCACAGGCTGAGTATATCAGCAAAGTACTTGATAGGTTCAACATGAAGGATGCAAAAACCAGTGAGCACTCCCTTAGGTGTTCGTTTCAAACTATCCAAAGAGCAGTCATCTAAAACTGCAGAAGAACGTGCTCAGATGGAAAATGTTCCATATGCTTCAACTATTGGAAGTTTGATGTATGCCATAGTTTGTACCAAACCAGACATTGCACATGCAGTGGGAGCTGTAAGTAGGTACATGAACAATCCAGGCAAGACACATTAGGAAGCTGTCAAGTGGATTCTTAGATATCTACGAGGTACCACAAATATGGCACTATGCTTCAAAAGTGGAGATATGGCTCTTGAAGGCTATGTGGATGCTGACTTAGCTGAAAATGATGATAATAGAAAGAGCACTACAGGGTATGTTTATACTCTTGGTGGAACAACAGTGAGTTGGGTTTCTCAACTGCAGAAGATTGTTACTCCCTCCACCACTGAAGCTGAATATGTTGCAATCACGGAAGTCAGTAAAGAGATAATTTGGTTGCAAGGTTTCTTGGAAGAACTAGGCAAGAAATAGGAACGCAATGTGTTACATTGCGATAATCAGAGTGCCATCCATCTTGCAAAAAATTCGTCTTTTCCTTCAAGAACGAAACACATACAACTACGGTATGTTTATACTCTTGGTGGAACAACAGTGAGTTGGGTTTCTCAACTGCAGAAGATTGTTACTCCCTCCACCACTGAAGCTGAATATGTTGCAATCACGGAAGTCAGTAAAGAGATAATTTGGTTGCAAGGTTTCTTGGAAGAACTAGGCAAGAAATAGGAACGCAATGTGTTACATTGCGAGAATCAGAGTGCCGTCCATCTTGCAAAAAATTCGTCTTTTCCTTCAAGAACGAAACACATACAACTACGGTATGTTTATACTCTTGGTGGAACAACAGTGAGTTGGGTTTCTCAACTGCAGAAGATTGTTACTCCCTCCACCACTGAAGCTGAATATGTTGCAATCACGGAAGTCAGTAAAGAGATAATTTGGTTGCAAGGTTTCTTGGAAGAACTAGACAAGAAATAGGAATGCAATGTGTTACATTACGATAATCAGAGTGCCATCCATCTTACAAAAAATTCGTTTTTTCCTTCAAGAACGAAACACATACAACTACGGTATCATTTCATCAGGTTGCTTCTAGAAGAAGAAGTTCTCAAGCTTGAGAAGATACAAGGAAATAATAACCCAGCTGATATGTTTACGAAGACAGTGACAATTGATAAATTGAAGTTGTGTTCAACTTCAATTGGCCTGCGGACGTAACAAACCCAAAAAGAGTTGCTGCAGTGATCATGTGTGGAAACATGATTAAAATCAGCTTCCAAGTGGGAGATTGTCAGAAATGGTGGTTGGCGGATACCTAATTTTGTCAAAAAAAGCAGCCACCCACAGCTGCCAAAGAAGAAGAGAAAATGGAACAGCTAAGCACTAGCTGGAGATGAAGAAAAAAGAGAGAGAGAAGAAAGAAAAAAGAAAAAGATATTTTATTTGGGTGTATTGGGTTTGTGAGTTGAGTGTTGTATTTAAACACTGTAATATTATCTCTCATAGTGAAAGTGAGCTGCAGCAGCTCCGTGGAGTAACTCAGTTAATTTTTAGGTGAACCACGTAAAAATTTTCTTTGTGTTATTTTCTTATTCCTGCTCTACTTTATTTATTGTTTTGCTTTCTCGTAAATCTGATTGTGAAAAATTACCAATTTTTTCCCAACAATAATACTATTGTTTGTATGGGCTTTCGGAGGGTTTAGTATTGCTATAATGACTTGATTTTTAAGCAAAATATATTTGATCTTAATGGGGTAGTAATTTTGGATAAGTGTGATCGTTAGATATTCAGCATAACTTTTGGCTAACATATTTTCGTCTGTAATTAGGTTTATATTAGTGAGTGTGTTTCCTATTATATGTGCTTTGTTTGGTGCGACTTATTCCTATGATATTAATGTCTGCATAATATCTTTTGCTATGGTATTTCCCATGGTTTGAAAAAAGAATTGCTAAATGGTTAAAAAGCGATGTATCCAAGTTTTGAAATGGAACACACCCGAATACACTTTTGAAAAGACTACAATGACACCCGTATTAGCTGAGTTATAATAAACAAATAAATAATAAAAATCCATCAATACAAAGAAAATGAGAAAGGGTATCCCTGTCATTTAATATCAATAAAATGGCAATCCAGATAATTCTTAAAAACAAGAGGGGCACATACACAACAAAACCACATATAAAATTCAGAATCACGCTGTTTGTTATTCCTCTCCCTCTCTTCTCTTCTCTACATAACACCCACACAATCTCTCTCTGTATCAAAAATTTTTCCAATCTCAAACCCTCTCTATTTCTCTCTTTCTATATCTCTCTAAACCACCAATCTTTTTCTCTTTTCTTTCTATCTCTTAAACCCCTTTCCTTACGCCTCTACCAGTCTATCAATTTTCCGGCGACGGCCTCCTAACGGCCATTTCTGGATCCGATTTCACCTCCTCACCTTCCTTTTCTTTCCGATTCGTCTTCTATTTTCTGTTTTCTTTTTTCTTTGTTAAAGAAAAGCTGGCATTTCTTGAATTTACGTTTTTATCCCTATCACATCATTTTCAATTGTATTTTTATTATTTGTCACCATTTTTTACCAAACCGTCTCATTCTCTCTTTTTCTCTTATCTTTTCATTGCTCAACGACAGTAATTTGACGGTTTTGTTTGATTCTTCCGTAAACGTTTTGACAATACTACCCCTAGTGCTACAAGTTTTTAACATTGGTCCTTAGTGCTGACGTGGCAGTAATAAAAGGGTTTGAGATGAGTTACCATCCCCGTACGATTCTGCCACCTGGCAATGGGGCCACAAGGAAGAGGAAGGACAGGGAGGGCTTATACTCCGTAAAGCCATCGACTGCAGCTCAAGCTGCCTATTCAAAACCCAATGAGCCTGCTTCGTCGAACCAGTTACTAGCTGGTTACATGGCGTATGAGTTCTTGACAAAAGGAACCCTACTAGGTCAGAAGTTCGATCCAGCTCGAGCCGAATCAACACAGATCAACGAGTATTCAGCTGAGCCGAAGAAAAACAAGCCGGAAGTGGGTGAGCCGAGTGGGAAGAAGGAGCAGCAGAGTTACGCTGAGGTGTCGAACATACTGAAGACCAATGGGGCCCACGTTCCAGGAATTTTTAATCCCACGCAACTCGCTGGGTGGATTAAGAGGTGACATGCGAAATTGTGTGTAAGCAAAATGGGAGACGTGGCATCATCGAATTGGTTAGTGTTCTTGTTTTTGTGTCAAATGCTCGAAATCGCTTTGCAATTGCATGATGAGGTTCCTTAATTTCTCCTCAGTCAGAGTCAGTTCTAACTATTCCCTAAAATGTTGTTTCTATCTTTTGGCTGGGAATAGGAAGATCTGTGAACTTGAACAAGTGAACAAAACTTGAATATTTTTTAGTTATCGATCGTATAGTTTTATCTATTTATTTATCGTTTACTTTCTTAAAAGATATATTTTCACCTTTGCATTGACTCGTCTGATATATATGAGTTGTGTGATAAGCCATATTTGCATGCAAAAATTGTGATATATACACACGCACATAATTGGGTTGTTATTTATAATTTGAGAGAAAATTGAGTTTGCTTGTAACTTATTGGGAGTGTTCAAAATTTATGTGATCTAACCTAATCAAATGAAATCAGTTTGAATTGATTTTAAGTTTTCAATTTTTAAAAACGAATTTTATTAATTTCATTCTAATTTTAGTGCATAATCAAACTAATTCATAATAACTTTTAGATAATTAAGCAACTGGAATATGAGTTATTGTGTGTTCTTATCTGATAATCGTGTCGTGTTAGCCGTATCTGTGTTGTGTTCGTCTAGTATTATTCACGTCGGCACCGAATTCGTTTTGTATTATTCGTGTCAGTTAACACATGAAAAATTTACTCAACTTTTTTTCGTGTTGCCTATTTATAATAGTAAGAAATAACAAAACTTTTACGAATATGAAAAAATTATTGATCAATTCTTATTAAAAATAATTTCGTGTCATGTCGTGTTCGGTTCATGTTATTGGATCGTGTCAAAAATTGCCACCCTTATCTCTTATACATGTGTATTAGGGTGGCAAAATCGTGTTATAATTTTATTTGTTTGTTTGTTGGCACATTAAAAAAAAAAAAAAAAAACAGTGGCAACTTTTTTGTCATAATTATAAGGAATATTAGTAAAAACAATTGGTAAGTATATAATATATAAAGCACAAAGCCTAGTTGTTAGTTGTCTAGTTAGACTCGGAACGTACAAAGCGTTCTTTCATGCACTTCTTTGTTTATCACCTCACAATATGTATGAGTCATCTGCCCATTTAAATAGCTATTTCCATGCGTAGTAATATATATATATATATATATATATATATATATATATATTATTTTTAGTCTTGCAAAAACTAGTTTTTTTTTAAGAATAATGTATTTGCATTAATTGGAATGCAGTACATAGGGGTGACAATTATGTCGTGTTAGCCGTGTTCGTGTTGTGTTATTAGTGTCGGCATCGGGTTCGGTTCGTATTATTCGTGTCAGTTGACACATGAAAAAATTTACTCGACTTTTTTTCATGTTGCCTATTTATAATAGTAAGAAATAAAAAAAACCTTTAAGAACATGAAAAAATTATTGATCAATTTTTACTAAAAAAAATTTCGTGTCATGTCGTATTCGGTTCGTATTATCGGATCGTGTTAAAAATTGCCACCCCTAACAGTACATAGGAGAATCAAATTATAAGACATAAATAAATTAAAGTTGAAAAATGCACGAACATCCTTTTTTATAGTTTCAGTGGTAGCGTTGGCATTAATAACCTCTTTTGAGCTTTGTTTTTTACCTGCATTACTCCTAATAATGTTTTTCATGCGTTTAATCAATTTACTTTAATCCATGTCTCAGTCTCCAAAGTAGCAATAAAAGAATAATAAATCTATATTTAGGTCTAGATTAAAAAACATACCAAAAATTAGTTAAACATATGACAAAAATCTTACTAGAACAAGTTTATGCGAAAAATAAATTTATCTAAATCAAAATTTAGGCAAAAATACACCATAAATTATGATTATTTTATTAAACCTAAACAAAAAACCTAAGAAATAAAATAAACCTCAAGCTCCTATTAGAGACAGCGCTCTCTCTCTCTCTGATTATCATAAATTGAAAGCAAAACTTAAGCGAAAAAAGATAAAAGAAAAATGAGAGATGCTGCAAGCAAAAAGGTCAATCACAAACTATTTTATGTTAGAACAACGAAATACACATTTTAATAACTAGTTTGAGTATATATTTATCATATGTTTGAAAATTCTATTCAGATGACATAATCGCAAATATTATGACTAATGATGTTAAATGATCTGTCCAACTTATTTAAGATTAATCTAATAAGTTCATAAGTTGAAAAAATCCAGCTTATCTAGCTTATGAACTCAAATAAGCTCGCGCACGTGGCTGATGAGCAACTTACAAGCTCATTTAACAAAATGTATTTGTTAATGATAGCATTCTTATAATTACAATGTGATTATAAAATATTGCAATTAAAAGAAACTATATTATATATTTTTCTTGTATTATAAAAATATAATATTTATACTAACATCGTCGTTTATAATAAATTTTAAAATTTTAAATTTTTTTTTTGTTTTATTTATAAAAGAGTAAATGAGACAGCTCATAAGACGCTCAGTTCAACTTATTTAAAGGGAAGGTAAGTTGAGTTAGTTTAAATCATTTGACACCACTAAATATGTCACTGTAAATATAGTTGAGCGCAAAATTATATTCAACAATAAACTGTCATATTCACTGTTATAATGTTTTATTATCAAAAAAAAGTGATAATGTTTATGCTTATTTGTGAGGTGAGATTGTTGTTTGATATAGTTTCATACGCTCAACTATGCTTACAGTACTGTATTATTTGATATTCATTACAAATATAATGGATTATTATTTTAATTTATAGGGTGGTAAGTGTTGTAAATATGTTTTAACTCCTGGTTTAATGAGATACAAGTGTTGTAGAGTTTACAAGTATCAAGTGTTGTTACCTTTTTCGCGTTTACTAATAGGGAATGAAATCTGGATTAAATGAAAATAAAATAGATAGATTTGTTATACATTTGATGTTATTAGCAAGCCTTTTATGGAATTGGAATGAGCAGAAAATAAATCATTTTTTTTTATCGAAGGAAATAAATCATGTTATGTGTGAAGTAAAATAAACACTTACCAAATTATATATCCTTTAACTATTAAATTAGTGTAAAATGGTCTTACTATTCTATTTTTTTTATTAAAATAAATATATAAATGATTGAAAAGTAAATTTATTTATTTTATTTTTATGCATATACATAAAATAAAAAATAAAAAATTATACATTTTTATCTCTTAAATTTATAATTTATATATATAATAGTTTATGCAATTGGGTTATTTTTCGTCGATAAAATTAAATTTATCATATGTATATACAATAAAGTTATTTTTTTTGGGGAAGAAAAATGTACGGTTCTCTTTTTATGTATATGCATAAATAACAAAAAGTTTACATAATAATGAAAGAAAAGGGTACATGATATCATAAGTTATATAATTATGTTAAAAAATAGTTTAATTTTAAAATTTGTGAATTAGATATCTTAAATATTATAATTTATAAAAGAAAAAATGTAAAATTAGTCATATTTTTAAAATTACATTAAGAAACTAATGAAAATATTCATCTCAAAAAATATTTATGAGATAAAAAAGTATTTCTCACTTTTTCAGTTTCATTTTAATTATTAACTTTTTTTTTTATTTCCTTTTATTTTTAAAAACATCTCATTTTATTATATTTAAAATTTATCCCAAATAAAAATCATAACATATCTCAAACAGATATCAGTAAAAATATAATAATCTAGTCCAAATAAAAGTCCTAACATATCTCAAAAAGATGTTTTTATTTATTTAATTTAAAATATTAAAAAGCAATAATATTATAATATAATTTAAATAAAAATTTTAATGTATCTCAAAAAATATTTTTTATTTATTTAAAATGACTAACAAACTCAAGATATTATAGTTAGGGTTAAAAAAATAATATTAGAGTAAAAAGACATAATTTTTTTTTAGTTATTTTATTTTTTAATCATTCATAAAGTAACGTTATTTTTAATGAAAAAATTAACATTGTTGGTTTCTTAAGACTAATTTAACCCATTAAAAAAAATGGGAGAAGGAAACAAAATTATTTTTGCATCTATGGAAACAATTTCCTAACTTAAGTACCATTTTAAGTATAATTTTTGAGCTTATCTAGAACTTTTTCCAAAAAAATGAAGTAAATACATGAAATGTTCTTATCTTTTTAAAACATGACTCATAAACAAACACATGCAAAACTCCCCTGTGTCATATTTGATGTACTATATTATATATGTTAAACATAATTGCATTAAATTAAATTATAATAAATTATATTATTATTTTTCTGTACAATATTTGGTGACAAATTATGTAATATTGTTGAATAAAATTGATTATAAATATTTTAATAAAATAATTTATATTTAAAATATTTTTTATAAAATTTATGTAAATTAATATTTAATTCATTTTTTAAATATTTTTATTATGTTTTTAAAAATAAAATAAATTATTAGTTTAAATTTGAGGTGAAATAAAAAATTAAAACACATAATTTTATAATTAAAAATTCTGATAAACTAAATTACGTGTCCAGTACGGTTTAGATCTACACTCTCTAATAGTACAAAATTTACATAATCATACTATTTTTATATTATTCGATATAGATTAATTTCAAAACTAAGTGCATGACTATATATAAATTATACAGGTAAAATATTTAATAATATGTAATAAATATGCCGTATTGTCATGTTTATTTGGGGTGAACTCCAAGTCTTTTTAATTCAGTTAATAAAGTTGTAGTATTATTAGCCAAATATTTACTTAAAATGAGTACGTGGAAAAAAAAAAAAAAAAACTTCAAAGTGAAAATGTGGAAATGTAAGAATTTTTCAAAATGTAATTTTTGGCTCGACCTGATAAAATGGAATGAAATTGGGTTTCCTCATTCCTCATATTAATGGACATTTTTATGCTAATTTTACGTTTATGTAAAGATGATAACCAATAATCTTTATGTTTTTCCAACTTGAAACACTAATTTTTTTCTAAATATTTCCCCCCCTCTTAAAAGCACTATTAAATATTATAAATTTATAATAATCACAATTTACATGAGAATTTATTGTTGGATATAGACATACAGCATTTGGATGGATAGTAATATTGATACAATTATTTTTTTTATTATTACAATAATACGAATATATTCAATTGAAAATTTTAATAATTATAAACAATTTTAAATTTTAGGGTATTTAATTAGAATTATTAAAGACTTAACAAAAGTTTAGGTTTATTCAATTAAAATTTTATTGAATTCTTTAAAACTCCAAAATGTATTTAAGAAATCATCAATTTTAAATAATTTAAAAACTTACAGATTTTTATGAATATTTTAGTTAAAATTATAAGTAAGAAAATTTGTAATCATTCTTCTCTACACAAAAATTTATGAAAAAGTTATTTTATTTTTTCTCTTTCAATTATTATATAAGTCAATAAAAGTTCATGAAATAAATTCACATGACTCTTTTAAAAATTTGCCAAGAAATATTCGAAGTTCATAATTATATTTGAAATTTACACTTATAAATGTGTAATGTCTATTTTATTTCTTCAATTAATTAAAATACTTTAGTATTAATGAATAGATAGTTGTGTTAACATGTTACCTCACTACTATGTATTATAAATTTGTAATAATCATATGAGCTAAAGTATTCTTACTATTGATATATTGCCATGTCACTTAAGATTTATTACAAATTTATTTGGTCCAAAGAATAACGGGTAACAAATTATGATAGTTCAATTGGTACCGCAATTAAATTATATACACAAAAACGAGTGTTCGAGATAATAAAATAGTCTTAAATGTGCACAAAAATTCTTGAATTATTAGTCTCTAGTACTAATTCACAATAATATTATCTTAATAGTTGATGAAATTGAAAATAAAACGTGGTGACTCTCCTTCCTTAAAAAAAAAAAAAAAAAAAAAAAATTCATGCTAAAAATGAAAATAATTGGTAACTAGTTAAAATGTTCACATTAGTGCGTGAGCATTGTTAAACAAAAGGCAAAACATTTAATTTAAACAAAAGCATCTAAAATGACTAATCATCTCATTAAATTGATCATGTAATTTGCTAGTGTGCTTTTTAAGATTATTTTTGGATTAAGTCAACATAAGCACGACAAATTAAACAACAAGTCCAATTTTTTTTTTTCCAATTCGAACTCACGAAGCACTCTCATATCCTTAGTTTTCGCAACCACCATCGAACCTAATAATATTCACAATTTCTCCCCCTCTTTAAACTTTGCGAACTCAAACACTCTCATCGAACCTATCCACCATTAGTGTCGAATTATCGCAATATATTCTTAAAATTCATGCATGTGATCATCTTTATAGAACGATAGTCAATTTAAACTGCAAATATTATTTGAAATAATGTTGAATAGTACAACTAATGGTAAATCGGCAACAAATATATATATATATATTTTTTTATAGTAACTTAAATTTATAACTATTTGCTCTAAACAAAATTAAGATGAATATTTAAAAGTTCAATAAATCTTCAACAAAATTTGGTCATTAACAAGCTTTATTTATTTTTATTTAAAAATTTTTGAATTGGTAAAGAAACTTTAAACAACAACATCATATCTAAGTTTATTTGGTAAGAAAACTTGTCAAAACATGCGTAACATCATATTAAATAAAATTTATATGAAGAAATTAATATATTATATCTAAAATACTGAAATATATGAACTAATATGATATTTATTTGAAATAAATAAATAACTATTTATTTACAGGAGAATTTTAACATTTGAATTGAGTAAGACTTGTATCATCTTATTAATTTGTTAGAGTTTTTTTTTAAGTAAGACGTAAATTTTGTCTGGAAGAACTCATCAAAACTTACAACAGCTTGCAGAACTTTTTGGAAATGTTTGAACTTGAATCTAAATGTTATTAGCAAACTACGTCAGAGAGTAAGACATCAAATGTGTCGTATTTTTTTCGATTTTAAGTTAGATTTTTGAAAAAATAATCAAGATAACATAAAAATTTTAGTGATTAATTATAAGGATGAATTTAAGTATATATTTTTAGATTGTGAAACTTTATTTATAGGGTTTAGGGGATGATATTTTAATAAATAAGTTATATTAATTAATATTTATATTATTTAACAATAATATATATATTTTAACCATTAACACATCTTATTTAATAAAATTTATCTGTATGTTAATTATATTATTTAAATTTTCTCTAGCTGATAAACCAATCAAATTTTATTTATATCCAGCAATACACTAAATTATACTTTTTTCGAAAAATTATTAGACTATTCAAGTGGAAGGCCGAACGAAAATAAGAAAATAAGAATAGACATGGACCCTTCACCCGTGCATCAAAAACAAAGGATCGGTCGACAAATTTATTGAGTTAAAAAGAAGAAAGGGAGAGAAAGATAGTTCACGACACCATTGGTTGTCCAAACATGGACCAATGATTTCGAGGAATAATTAGAAGAAGATTCTACCAAACAATAGGAAGCTCTACCAATTTATTTATTTATATAATTGAAGCTCTAACCAATTGCTTTAAATTATAAGTAATATGTTGTTGCATGTAAGTCAAAAAAATGTGAGAGGAAATGTCCTCTTTCTAAACTAAACCCCTCTATCCTCTCTCTAATTTTTATCTAGGATTTCGTCGTCTCTTTTCTCCCAGCCGTTAGTCATTTGATCGTCGGCTAGGTCTCTTTTCTCCAATTTTGTTGCTTTTGTTTTTATTTTTGTTACTGTTTCAATTTGGTTAGCATTTGGTGTGCTGGAGTTCTCCATTCGGCCGACATTTTTTGGTGAGCCATTGTTTTTTGTTCGACTTCTCGTTTGTTCGACAGCGTTGTCATCCTTTAATAACCAGGTCGTCATCGTCTTGGTCAGCATAGTTTTTATTTTTTTTCTCTGTTTTCGGAGGTTGCTAACAACTTGGTGGCACCTTTTATCAGTGGAGAACTGAATTTTTGTGTGTTCTTTTTACTTAGTTTTGGATGTTGTATTTGGGTTTCGTATTTATTGTGATGTCGTTATACGGTATTGACTTTTCATTCATTCTTTATAAGGTTTTGCGTGAAATTTTATAAATCTAGATTTTTATCTAAATTTATTGTGATTTTTTTTGTTTCTTGCTGCCATTTAGTGCAGTTTGGTGCTCAAGTTTAACATATGTAATTTTCTTGTATTTTAGTTTTAGTTAATTTTTAATTTTATTTGTTATATATTATTATATGGAGGTTAATTATTCTGTTCTTTTTAAGTTATATACTTGACTAGTTGTAAAAAAATTTAATTTAATGAAATATTTGAAGTTAAAAAAAAGTCATTTGAATTAGTTGTATTTATATATTTTTTTATTGTTATCATGTGTATTTTGCTATTAAATGTGTTGTAATAACATATTAGTTAATAAAAACTTAATTTTATTTTATGTTGTTTATATATAAAATAATAAATTTTTTAAAAATATAAAAAAAATTATTGATAATTAATTTTTATATTCATTTTGAATTTTGTTATTATGTTGTGTTAGAGACTGTATTTTAAATTATATGCGTTAAGTGATAATTTAATTATTAATTAATATAAAATTGATAATATATGAAATGAAATATTTGTGTGTAGATTTATTATTAATATAAAGAATAAATATATTTTTTTATTACTAAATTTTTAAGGTTGTTAAAAAAGTATTATTAAATTTTGATTTATTATTTTTATATCATTAAACTTAAAAATTCAAAAATGTCATTGAACTTTTTTTTGTTACCTAAATGCCATTAAATTTTGTAAATATTGCAAAAATATTTTCGACTTATATGTAATTTTTTGTTAAGTATTAACTATTATTAATTGATTGATATTGATAATATTTTTATAATATTTGTAAAATTTAATTATATAAAAGTAACAAAAATTTTTATAATATTTGTAAAATTTAATAATATAAAAATAATAAATTAAAATTGAATGATAAATTTATAACAACAGTAAAATTTAGCAGTTAAAAAATTTATTTATTTTAATGTAAATTAATTAAATTATGTGTTATAGATTGATTTATGATAAAAATATATATTTTGATTACTTTATTTTCTGAAGTAAAAAAAACTGGTTTTCTTGCAAATCCCAACCATTCAACGGACCTCGCTTCGATTGCATCATCATATACTCATAAGAGAGAAACCATTGGTCATGGCTTCTGTGAGTTCACTTCCTCAGTTTTTCAGCTCTGTTTCTCAATCTTCATCATCTTCTTTGTCCATTAGATGTCATAGTCCCTGCAAAATTCATAGAGTCCCCAACTCTGAGAGGCTAAGTTTCCCTTCTCAGTTACGACGCCGTTTGCCTTTGAATACTAGCCATCGTTCTACAAGCTTTACTCTGAGGTCAGCTCTTGGTGATGGTCCCATTGTTGATCCTCCACTCCCACCACCACCTCCGTCATCCTCTGGTACTACTGATGAGACGCCCAATTCGGAGCTTGTAGCTTCTTTGAAGCTCAAATTATTGGTAACTTGTTTGATTATGGACTACCCATTTAAGGGTTTTTTCACTTCTTTGAGTAATAATATGTTGGTAAATGGGAATCTACGCATTTAAATAGTTTTGTTGGTTCAATTTATATGGAATGGTCCTCTGTGAAATTGATTGATGTCAGTCTTTTAAAATGGAGAATTTTAATGGTGGATGCTATTTCTGGATTATTAATTCTTTTAGGGATTTTTTTGAATTTGCTATGTAGGCTGACTATTCTTGTTGATTATTAATTCTTTTAGGGATTTTTTTTAATGGTCCTCTGTGAAATTGATTTGAATATTCATGTTGGAATGGTCCTCTATGAACCTGGTTGAAGTCAATTCTTTAAAATGGTGGGATGCTGTTGATGGATTATTAATTCTTTTAGGGATTTTTTAGAATTTGCTATGTAGGCTGGAATGTGTGATTTGAATATTCATGTTGGGGGTAATCATTGTGTTTCTTTTGCTGTGTCTGTTATTTCACTGATTTGAAGTGATTTTGTTTAGTTTGATTAATATGGAATGGCATTATAAAATTGATTGTAATTTTCTTTTAAAACGGTGATTTTTTTTGGTGGGATGTTATTGCCTATGTTACTTATACTATTCATTTTTTATGAAGGACATGGACATAGTGCGATTAATTGGACACTCCAATTTGATGTAAACTTAAAGAAATTTAGAAAAATTGGCATACTCGACACCCTGACACTCGAATAATTATAAAAAAATTTACAACTCTTTGTATCATAAGAGTCCCTGTAACGTAGGTTATTGCTGGGATACTACTCTTATGCGCTAGTTATTTTACTTTCATTTGGATTATTTTCCTATAGTCACTGCATGCTTAAACAATTATAGAACCTGATTTGGAACAATTATAGTCACTGCCCACTCTTATATCTTAATCTGTGTCATGATTCCATATCTGGGTTTTTCTAATCTATCTTTGAGATTCATTGTGGTGACTTGGAACCTTGTTATCATATTATAATCAATACTCCAAACATGTAAGTTAGAAAAGCAGCTTTCTGAACTCATTTGGAATAACTCCAATCGAAGCCCTACGGGTTCCAGGATAATAGATTTCAATAAATACTTGATATTTTCTTACTTTTATATTTTTGTGACAGTGGATTGACTCTTAGATTATAGAACAAATGATTCCTCATCTATGTGTATGATGTGGCTAGTTTTATAGAACTAGTAAAAGCTTTGTGACATATGATGTGCTTTTACTATGATAAACTACTAAAGAATTGGAAGATGCAAGATAGATCATTAGAGGAGATTGGTTCACATTTGTTTTATCCTTATGTACATTTTGTTGCAGGCTTTGAAGTTTTTTATTTTATATATTATTTTCTCATACCTTTCTGATGAAAGCTTGAACTCTTTGAAATCTCTGCAAGTCGTAGAGGCTTCATCATGACTTACATAAAGTTTCTTTATTATATTGAATGGGTTTTCATTTAAGTAAAAACGGATGCATTTTGGGTATGCATAGCCATATTGCTACTTCTTGATACCTACCAATGCATGTTTTTTAATAGAGCATGTGATGATATATAATGCAGAGTGCTGTTTCTGGGCTAAATAGAGGTCTAGCAGCAAATGCAGAAGATCTACAAAAGGCAGATGATGCTGCAAAGGAGCTTGAAGCAGTTGGAGGACCAATAGATCTCTCAGTTGATCTTGATAAACTGCAGGGCAGATGGAAACTAATATATAGCAGTGCATTTTCGTCTCGCACATTAGGAGGGAGCCGCCCTGGACCTCCCACTGGAAGGCTACTCCCTATTACTCTTGGCCAGGTATGCGATACAAAGCTTGTTCACTATGTCCCTTCACCATACTGATTTGTTTTCATCTTTTAGAGTTTACTGTAAATGTTCCGTTTTTGGAGAACTACCTAAAAAGCTCTTGGACCTCGACCGAGCCATAGTACTGGAAAAATAAAATGAAGTGGTAGGGTATTTCTTTTCTTGTAGCAAAGCAATTATTCTTATAAATAAAGTTTCATTCATCAATAGTAAAGAAAAGGTAAAAAAAATAATAATAATAACAATAATGCAGCTTAACTATCAGCTATATACACTTACATTTTTATTTCTTCATATGGTCCAAGTAAAACTTACATTTATGGTATAACTATCAGCTTATGTTATTCAAAAACTTTGTTAGGCAAGAAGCAATTATGTATAAATCTCATTTGTTCTAAAAAAAAAAAAAAAAGAATCAAATGTATACAAAATCCTTTTGTAATTGTCCAAGTTGAATATATGTGTGTTCAGTTTGAGGGGAGTGTTGGAATAGGTATTGAATATTCAGTTTCCTTATTAGTAGTAGAGAATATTATAATTAAGGTATTTTCTTTATTAGTTTAGGACTCATATTTAGAGTCTTACTAGTATTAGGATTTCATGGTTGTATTTCCCCCAAAAAATACTAGTGTGCTCTTCTATTACTATCAATCGAGAATTAGAATGTCTTTCTTTAATTTTCTAGTTCTCCTCTCACAACTGATTTTGATTTTTTAAAATTCTAGCTTCTGTGTTTTCCTATTTTATATTTTTAAAATGTTTTTCAAAAACATTGTTAGGCATGAAGCAATTATGTATACAAAACCTTTTGGTAGTCCTTCCAAATATCTTATTTCTAAATGTGAAATTCCTTTTAGATAAATGATTTTACTCTTTTTTAATTGTGTCTTTGCACTTAAAATGAACCAATGAATGTGGTTTGACATCGATAATCGTCATCCCTTTTTTCGGTCTGACGTACTTCCTGTAGGATTTCCGAACTTATGTTTTCGTTTCGGCTGAGTGAACGTAATTTTTTTCGTTTTTGAGATCAGGTTTTCCAGAGGATTGATGTCATAAGTAGAGATTTTGACAACATAGTGGAGCTTGAATTAGGTGTTCCATGGCCTCTACCTCCAATTGAAGTGACTGCATCATTAGCCCACAAATTTGAACTCATAGGTTGGCCTTATTCAAAACTCTAGCTACCTTGTTTAATTGATTGATCAACTTCTTCCTGTAAGCCTTACAAAGTTTATAACTGTACTGAATGCTTATACCAGGTTCTACAAAGATTAAAATAACATTTGAGAAAACTACTGTCAAGACAACCGGAAACTTATCACAGTTTCCTCCATTAGAGATACCTCGGATTCCAGATGCGTTAAGGCCTCCATCTAATACAGGACGTGGTGAGTTTGAAGTTACCTATTTTGATGCTGGTACTCGCATCACTAGAGGAGATAGAAATGAGCTAAGGGTTTTTGTGATTGCCTAGTTGCACAGCATGTGTATATATAGTCTTTATTTCTAGGGCTACCTATGGTTCGATTCACATTAGTGTCTCATAATTTTCCTTGTGTTTTGCCATTGTTGTAAGATTCATTGCTATAATTCATAACCAAGAGAAACGTGTACAGTTTGTAATTTTATGAGGCATATAAGAACCTCGTTAGCAATCTGTAACTACTAGAATATAACTTCTTGTGTTTCAGCGTTTCTTTTGACTCATGGTGATATTGATTTTCTTTTTAGAGTAAAAGTTTCTTTAGCTATGTATAAATAATGATATTTGAGAAATCACAGACAAAAAAAAAAAAAAAAAATGATTCGGAGGTTGGTTTAAACGTAGGCAGCCCAAGCAAATTTATTTGTTTGATAAAATCCAGTTGAACTTCTATTAATAATAATCAGAGCATCAAAAGATTCTTTAGGTGGTTGGTATTTGGTAAATTTGATCTAACCAATTAAATTATTGGTCGTAGACTCTTTCTAACGTTTATATATATACACATATATACATACACAATTCGTTGTTCTTGGACTCTCCATTAATTATATTGCTTTTTCTTTCCATTCCATCATTATTAGATATTTGTGGGAATAGTATATAATACGGATGTGGGAGGAAAGAAAGCACAGACTCCAAGACCAAATGGGTCTCCACTGAAGCCATTGGAGAACAAATTAGGAGTCACCCCAAATTCCTGTATATCGTTGCAAGTCTTTCACTACCAACTAGCATAACATTTGAGTTCTACTCCTTTCATTACTTTAAGGAGCATTTAGTTGCGTGCGTACATTGCATGGTTCTACTTGCATGTATGAGTTCAAAGAAGATTTATGTCTTGCAAGTCTTTTAACCGCCGTTTTTATTTTGTACTACTGTATTATATGGTATTGTAATACTGTCCTTAACTTATTTTCATTTCATTGTCATCGCAAGTAACACCAATAATCGGCGCACAGTGGCAGTGACACATCTAGTATATCAAGTCAGGGATGCCATATAAACAATATGTAATAATACTAATTGCTTTTCAATTACTGCTTGCTTTTCATTAAAAAATGTTGTTTTATGTATATTTTAGTGTAAAATTTCAGTGAATTTTTAAGTTATACGTATATAATTTATCTATAATTATATAAATATTATAACTAAAAATCTTTTTTGTGAAAAAACGAAAGGGGCACGTGTCCCACCTCCTACCAACATAGACTTGTACAGTGGCAAAAATGAAAAAAATGCTATTAACCATCATATTTTATTTTGATTTATGGCATATACTAGCACACCAAAAATTAAACAAGTAAAAAAATGCATAGTCATTAACCTTTATTATCAAAATATAATATGTTACGTTACACTTCTAACAAAAACAAAACATCCTAAAGAGTTCCCAAGTTCAAAATCTCTGGCACCGGGTAACTGGAAATTAACTACACACATAGATAGATTACATAGATCCGGGACTCTTATTCAGACAAGATAACATGCCCAACTGTTGGGAGGAAATATGAGAATGTTTGTTTGCTTTTATTTTAAAAAATCTATACAAAGTAACTCGCACCCAAAACAAACACAAAAAAAAATTAAAATATTTTAACATAAATACAAACAAATAGACTTAAACATGCTCGTCAATCCCAAAGGCTTTTTCTACATCTAAAACAGAATTGTTCTGGATCCCATAATAAGATACATTCCTCTCATCATCAATCTGTTTCCCATTATACATCAAACGAAATTTATAGGTCACCAACATTCCTTGCTTCTTGCAATACTTTTTCTTCACATTTTCTATAGTTTCATCTTGTCCAACATCAAGGGCAATATTGGAATTCTTCTGATCTCTTATAAATATTTTAATACTAACTATCAAATACAGTGTAGATTCATCCTCAACAAAACAAGAAGCTAACGTCTCATCATCTCGTAACCACTTTCCATTATAACTTAATTGTTGATCAATCAAAGATTCATCATCCAATGTTCCAACTATTCTCTTAACATCCTTAGTAGTAAAACGAGACTTGACTTTAAGTTGCTTAGTTCTTCTTTCAACTGTTTTGACATAAATAGTTAACAAATTTTCAGGATGTGAAATCAAATTAAAAGTTGCTTCACCTTTGTTAATTCCAAGAGTAGACAGAGTGATGTGTTCATCTTCGTTTAGTACAATTCCATTATAGACAAGATCTATGAATGGATCGAACATGTTCTTTGTCTGAATCATTCTTCTAATTCTTCCAACTGTGTAATGACTTTTGACTTTAAGTATTATGTTGTTGTTTTCATTGTTTCCATGTGTTGGTAATTCTATCTTTAGTTTTACTTCGTTGTCGAAATCTCCAAGAGCAAGATCAAGAGTTGAGTTGTTGACAAAAGAACAATAGGAGTTATCTGATAGTAATTGACCATCTAGATACAGATCTAGAAATCTCTCTTTGAGTTTGTATTCACAACGTAGATATGATTTCAGATCTTTCACTTTCTCATTTCTGTTGATTTGTAGGTCTATTGTTCTGTTCATCATCAACTTTATGTTTACCTGCGGTTAGAAAAGTTATTTGATATTAATCAAAGTCATAAGTTTTAGGTTAACAAAAAAAAAAAAAAATCATAGCTAGGCACTACAATGTCTTTCAACAAACTCAAATGTCTTTATACATAAAGTTTCATTTTATATAATTGTATTTATATAAAGGCTCTAATATGTTTTATATCCTTAACATTTGAGGCAGATGGTAAAATTAAAAATACCTCAACCTTAAGTCAGTGGCGGATTTAGGATTGGAAGTGAGGGGGGGCACTATCAAATAATAAAATTTATAAAAAAAAATCTCATATAAAAATACATTAAAAATAAATTAAAAATAATTTTTTTATCAAAAAAGTATCAAAATGTGGATTTTTTTTATAATTTAATTTAATTTTAATTAAAAAAATTTGAAATTAAACATAAAATTTGAGTATAAAACATTTTTAATTTGAAATATGTGCTTAAAAGTAAAGTTCAGAGGGGGCACTACGTATTAAATATGATCAATTATTCATAAAATTTATAAAATTTTACACATAAAATTATATATTTTATTAATTGAGGTGGGGCACGTGCCCCCCCTGAAATACATACACATCCGCCCCTGCCTTAAGTTATGTGTAACAAATCTACTAGTTGAAACAATTTTAATGGTGTTACGTTTTGGAGTAAATTTTGGAGTGTTTTATTAACATGTAAACGTAATATTGTTGATGGAATTGGCTCAAAGGATAGATTTGTTGCACGAAACTTAAGATTTGAGATATTTTTGTAACAACTTAAACGTTGAGGGTAATTTTGCAACGGGCACAAAATTTTAGGGATATAAAACATATTAATTAAAGTCTTATATAAAAAAGAAAACAAATAAAAGGTACAACGGACCTCGTCTTCAGAAAAGGAATCTCTTCTTAATTTAGAATGGAAGGCATCCCTTGGTGAGTCCCCAGTAGATCTGTGCGAGTCCATGTCCAATTTTGCTGGTTCAAGTCCCTAAACATGACAAACAAAATCAAATGCAGTTGTGAAATTGAAAAGTATATATGGGCATTTTTGTCCATACACATCCATTGCATTGTGTTGTGCTCTTTATATTGACTTGTACAACATGTTGAGGAGCTCACCTCTAAAACAAAAATGAAAATCAACTGCAATGAAAGAACAATCCAACAAGCTAGCCCAGCCCCAACTGATCAACAGTTTGATAATTTCTAATAACAATACAAAGAGAAGAAGATAATGGGAAAAATGCATTGCCTCAAGTTTATAGATATGTGATGCATCTTATTTTAGAAGTTACCATTTATTTTTTAGATATTGTAAGTGTGATTTGAATTTTAGCCATCAGTTTAGTTTGGTAGGTCAATGACTTGAGACTTGGTGAATAAATTAGAGTTTATAGCCATGGAAACAGGAATGCCAGAAGCCAAACACAGTTTTGTAACTAATTCTTGTTAAAATGGAATTACAAAATTAGTGGAGAATAAAATTGAAAATAGTACTTTCTTTTTTTCAATTATTATTTAAACTTTTTGTTTTTGTTTGATATTAGTATTTAATTTTGTTTCCGTGAATATTACCGTATAAATTAACAGTTTTGGAATGAACTGTAATATTACCATATTATCACATGTTAAGGGACATTTTTATCATTACTCATGTGATTCTGCTATGGTCAGCTTCCTATTCCTCTCCTCCTTGAACGACACTTCCGGTATTGATCCCAGTGTTGGAACTACACGCCAAGTCGGAAGCACCGAGGCCACGCTCTAGCGGCCATGGCGGCTTGAACTTTGCGATGAATGAGGCAGTTCCATGGCCGGCGGAGAGTTTTTTCTTGACCAACGCTCTTTAATAATACACCCAGAGAGAGAGAGAGAGAGAGACTGTTATAATTGAATCTTATTTATTTGTTTCGTACAAGCGATAGTCTACTTTTTGTAATTGAAGCAAGTAGATATGCATATTAATGGAGATTATAAAGCCTAAAACACCAAAAGGGAGAGGAAGATTCCTTGCTTTCACATTCAAATTGAATTAACGTACACCCAACGCTAGCTTCAAGCTTTCACCGTCTCCACCAACGGATCGCGCAGAACCAGCTCCAAACGCTAGCTTCAAGGTACCACCAGCTCCTAAGCATTTCAGATCGCGCAGAACCAGCTCCACCAACACTAGCTTCCAAGCCGTAGAGAAGCTGAGAAGATGAGCCAGTTTAAGGTAGGTGTATGGCGTCGGTGAATTTGTACCGTCAGATTTCGATCGAAACTGATGCTTTTAGGGATTTCGCTGTCTCTGATGGACGATGATGACGGCAAAGATGAAGAAGGAGGAGGAGGAGCCTATCTCTTTTACCTTCTGGCAGTGTAGAACATTGCGACGATCAGAGCGATGCCCGCCAAGGTTGTGACCGCAACGGCTACGTTTGACAGTGCCCGAGCTGTCGTTAGCCAGAACGGCCACTCGCAGTGTCTGGGTACGAGTAGCCGTCAGAGCCGGGGACGAACATTTGGTTATTTCCCTTCATTCAAAATTTTAACTTTTTGAGTTCATAATGTTAATATTTATTGGATTTTATTTGGAATTGACGAATTGCCAATCTGGGCATGCTTTTTCGTTTGTGAGTTTCTTAGTATGATATAATTAAATTATGATGCTCAGAATTTGTGGTGTATTGGAGCTCGTATAACAAATTTGATCAGTTGGACAGTCGTCCAACTGAGCTCCGACGAGTGAAATAAGCTCACTGATTTTTAGTTGGACGTGAAAAAATGTCCAACTCTGTTGAAATAAGCTCGCTGGTTTTTAGTTGGACATACGTCCAACTCTGTAGTTTTTAGTTGGACATGCGTCCAACTGAGCTCCGGCGAGTGGAATCGTCGGCCAATTAAAATTCGATCAGTTGGACATGTGTCCAACTGAGCTCCGTGACTTTTCAGTTTTTAGTTGGACATGTGTCCAACTGAGCTCCGACGAGTTGGGTCATCGGCTAATCAAAATTCGATCAGTTGGACATACGTCCAACTCAGTTGGACATGTGTCCAACTAAGCTCCGGTGAGTGGGGTCGTCGGCCAATCAAAATTCTGCTAGTTGGACAGTCGTCCAATTCTGAGCAGTCTAGTTGGACATGTGTCCAACTGGACTCCGGCGAGTGAGGTCGCCGGCTCCGGCGAGTGGGGTCGCCAGCCGGTCAAAATTTCATCAGTTGGACAGTCGTCCAACTTTGTTGAGGTGAGTTGGACAGTCGTCCAACTCTGTTGAGGTGAGTTGGACAGTCGTCCAACTGAGGGGTTATTAAGGGCATTTTTGTCATAATATGTAAAAAAATCAAGTGGAGGGGGTCATATCAGATTTTTAATAAATAGGGGGTCATGAGAGCATATAACCCTAGTTTTAATTTTTTTTCTCTGTTTTCGGAGGTTGCTAACAACTTGGTGGCACCTTTTATCAGTGGAGAACTGAATTTTTGTGTGTTCTTTTTACTTAGTTTTGGATGTTGTATTTGGGTTTCGTATTTATTGTGATGTCGTTATACGGTATTGACTTTTTATTCATTCACTACTTAAAAAAAAAAGAGAGAGATTTAGTTAACCGTCCTGAAGACATTTAGGAACGGTTTCGTTTCGGGTCGTAACCGTTTCGTATGCGGGCGTCCCAAAAAGTAACACTTTTAAGGACGGTTATTAACCGTCCCTAAAAGTAAAATGTAACTGTCCCTAAAAGTGTCTCAGTAATCGTCCCTAAACACTTTTAATTGAACTTTTTGGGGACGGTTAATAAATGGTTTTTTTTTTTTTTTTTTTAAATTTTAATATTATGCTGATCTTATATAAGTAATTACTTGTAAAATGCTGAAATAATATATATATTCAAAATCACAAGAACGACAATATTACTGTTTATATATCATTACTAATTAATCATTACAATATAATTAGTGATTAGTTACAAAATAATTGGAGTTAATAATTCTCTAATATATACATTAAACTAAACATATAACAGACATAGCTAGTTAATTACTAACAAGTAGTAATTAATTACAAAATTTGGTCTAATTATCAACTAAAATATTAATAACCGTCCTAATATAAATTATATATGAGCAATTTCAAGTTCTACATATTCTGTTAATGATAAACGTACATCATTCATGTCGGCAAACATCAATATCTTCTCTTGTATACGTTTTTTTTTTCCTGCAAACTATATAAATAAATATATAACATTCAAATCAGAAAATAATTACATATTTAAAATCTTGAAAGGATTAAAATGTACATATGAACAATATAGTTAATACTTACTAACTCTTGACAATCTCTCCTTGGATTGAATATAATGTCCCTCATGTATCGCATAACATAAAATCCACATTCAATATCATTAGGTTGTATTAGAACCTATGAACAGATTATTAATTAGATATATTAAAAATATTGAAGTCACGTGCCATAAGTTCTAGTAATACTTTAATAGGTCGAATATTGGGAGGTGATTTAAATGAGCGTGTAATGGTCGTGTACCATTGAGAGATAGCACTATAAGAATCATACATTTATGTTTCAGTATATCATATATTTTAGGTAAACATATAACAAATGTAATTTGAAAATACTTTCTTACCCAGATACTAATTGTACAAATCTTTGTGGTGGATTATTATCAAGTGAGTCTAGCCATTCAATTACACCACTATAAGGATGTACAATCAAGTGAGTCACATGTCATAAGTTTTAACACTTAATTAGAAGACATAATTAAATACTAACATATTGTATATGACTTACTCTATCCAATAAGGTACTATAACTCGTTCATCCTCACGAATATTAACCATTCGTTGGGCAAGAGCATCAACTTGCTCATCTAAATTGGAACTCCATGCATTAGATATCAAAGCAGGATGCACAAAATGATATAAAGTTCTAGTACCAGAACTTCTCATGTGATCATATAATATTCTACATGAATACAAGAACGAATTAATTAGTATTTAATATCATATCGTAGTTTAAAACTAGTTAAGTAAAAAAATTCACTTAAATAATATGTATTACCTCTCATAAAGAGTAATAGCAGTTGATTGGATCCAAGTAATTGTACAAATTGGGATAACATCTTCATATTTAACAACCAACGGAGCCTCAACACCCAACGTATCATAAACATCAATTACGAACTCAACTTGATTTGTTAACATTTCAGTGTATGCATATTGTGACAGGACATGTATAGGTCCCAATGCATCCAGATTGGAAGAATCAACTTGTCGCTTACCTTTATCATACAACCCAACTTTTTCGCTCACCTTAGCCACATGACTTGCATTTTTTTTCTTGGATACAACAACAATATTGGATGAACCAATTTTTTTCTTGATTGGCATCTTCTTTCGACTTGCCTAAAATCATGTAACATATTCATTGTCAATATACAGTAAAAATAAATAATATTCAATTGATGAAATTTTAAACTAACCGATTCATTCGATGTAATAATCCAAGTTTTTGGCCAAGTTACAAAACAACATTTAGCTTCACCCACATATGTGTACTCATCCTTAATTGAAATAGGTAAGAACTCGTCCGGTATGATTGGCTCATCTACACTTACTCGTGCATTATATTTTCCAAGAGGTATATGATGCACTACCTCCAATGGATTACTTGTTGGATAAACTGTGCCCCTAGAAACAATATTATTCATATCCCCCAATGCTAAATCACAACCAATACCCTAACAATAATTATTTCAATGTTATTACTAAGAATTGATTTTATAATCATAAAGAATAATATGTATTTATATATTCATACCTTTAACAAGTGAATTGGAAGATTTGCAATCGGAGAATGATGAATGTAAGAGTTACTTCTTTGTGTGATACCAGGACTTTCTCTACCCAATAACTTAAGAGATTGATTATCTTCTAATAATTGAGAAACTTGCTTTCTAAGTTCTCTTTTTTCTTCGTCTTCTTCATCATCTATGTCATTATTAGCCTCATCCTCATCGCTTATGTTGGTCTCCCCTTTTTTCCATCGCTTTGTTCTCTTTAAAAACTGTTTGAGTAATGTCACTCCAAAGCTAGCTCCTCTAACACGGCCAGGGTGATCCTCCTTCCCTAATGCCAAAGCCAAAATATCATGGTGACCATCTACTACCAATTGTCCCGCTTCTATTTGCCTCTGTAACTCTTCCTACAAAATAGAAAAAGGTTGTTTGTCCTTAATGTTTTTACTTCAACCACAAATATGAAACCAATATGTATAAATCTATAGTTTACCATTCGCTCCAACACCAATGCTGTCATCTCATCATATGGAACTCCATCTTTAGAATGACCATCTTTTCAAGGAATGTATCTCCCAAGAATAACTCCGTCTTTATAATTTACCTTCTATAATAGCAAAAGGTTACAAATGAGCTTAACATCATATTAGATAACTATTAAAATTAACAATTTACTTACCAACTTCTCCTCTATATCAGCATAAGTATATCGACCCGTATGACTTAAATAAACAACTTGAAATCTACTCTTTTGGCCACCTTTACTTCGTTTCTATATAAGACATTAATATTGAAACAATATGAAATATATGAAATTAAATAAACTTGTATAAACTAACACTTACTTTAAATTCTTCGCTTTGGGTCCAAGTGACAAACCAATCCCAATGTTCTTGATCAATATTTGGATACCCTTTAGGAATCTTGCTCAACATATATGGGTCATCAAGATTAGGTTTTACAAACTCTGTATACAATGCATGCTTGTGCTTTTTCCATGAACATCCCATAGAACTCATGGCATAAATACGGGCAACGTCCAAATCAGTACCGGGAAATGTAAAAGTTTCCTATAAAATATAACAAATTGAAAGCATTAACTTTTAAGAAATTGTAAGTTATGTTTGCATTTGAATAATTATAACATATGAATATTTCATTACATACCATAACATCCGCCCATGCCTTGTTTTTTAAGTCAATATCTACTTGCCCCCAATCTTTAAAGTTGATAGGAATGTGATTATGTGCATGTACTCCCAAATAACTCTTGAATTTTGCACCATTTTTTCCAATAGCTACACCTTTATCATTAAAATGTACCTCGGTCCTAACACCCTCACTACGTAACAAGACTAAAAAGTTCATCTTTGTACGACCCCTTTTTTTCTTAACATTACTATTATCTTGTGATGGATCCATCCTGTAATACAAAAATATGAAATAAAATGTTAGTAATGAATGAAAATAAATTAGATTAAACAATAAATAAATATTACAAACAATAAGTATTAATACTTTGTAACTTTGTCATTTAGTAAAGTAGATCAAGTGTCACCTTCCTGACGAGTATATATTATTTGATTTTCTTCTTCCTCACAATTATTGATGTTACTTGCAACTACAACTTTTTCATACTCCATAACAATGTCACCTAAAGCATCATTATTTATGGTATCATTTTAATCCCGACAAGGAGGAGTTAAAACAACACACCATCGCGAATCTTGATCATCTTGGATATATAATACTTGTTTAGCTTGTGATGCCATTATAAAAGAATCATCTTTATGTCCAATACGATTAAGATCAACCAATGTAAATCCAATAGTATCTTTTTTCACACTATATTTACTATATACCCAATGACACTTAAACAAAGGAACTCTAAATTTAACATAATCAAGATCCCATATTTCATGTATAACTCCATAGTATGAAACATCTCCTTCAATTGGCTGCATATCATTAACACTAGAAAAATGCATAGTTTTTGCAACAATTGAAACTCCACTGTTTTGAGTAACACGGTTATCGTCTCTTTCTTTTGTGTGAAAGTGAATTTCATTTATGGTATATCCATGATATTTAATGACACTAAACTTAGGACATTGTGCTATCCATCGCAATTCTTCTGTGATCTTACAATTTGGTTGACACAATTCATTTGCAATCTACATAGTAAAATAGAGTAATATTATCAATGTATCTAAAAGACTAAATTGAATATTATCATAGATTGATCATAACTTACTTGGATACGGAGCCAATAGATGAAAGTACGATTATGCTCATTCAAGATCTATTTTTCTCTCTTAGAGTGGTTGGTAGCAAGCAGATGTTTCATATGTTTTCTACAATATAATAACAATATATATATACTTCCTAAGAATATTGACTATAACATTTCAAATAGTATCAACAACTAAAAAGAAATAAATATGACTTACTCAATATAAGGTTGAACTTCTTCTATGTTGTTTAAAACATACATATGTGCTTGATGCCATATGATATGGTCAATTGTATGAACCCATCCACCTTTATCAGGTTTCCCTGATACATCTTCAATATTTTGTTGATGGTGATTAATTGAAAGACCAATGGGTTTCACACCAATTAAAAACTCAAAACAAAATTCTATTGCTTCTTCGGCAACAAAACACTCTGCTATACATCTTTCTGGACGACTACGACTACGAACATAACTTTTAAGAACTTTCATATCCCTCTCAAATGGATACATCTACCTTAAATACACTAGCCCACACAACTCTAACTCCCTTGTTAGATGCACAGTAAGGTGTATCATTATATCAAAAAATGATGGTGGGAAGTACATTTCAAATTTACATAAAGTAATTACAAGCTCTTTAGGCAACATGCCACGTAACATAACGGGCAATATTTGTTGCATCAGAGTATGACAATCATGAGACTTCATTGCATTCAACTTGCCATCTGTTTCAGAAATCAATGATCGAATATTAGAAGAATATTTAGAAGGAACTTTAACTTTGGATAAAGTCTTTAAAAATCGCTTCTTTTCTTGCTTATTTAAAGTGAAACATGCAGGAGGAAGAAAAATGCTCCGTTCACCAACAACAGGATGTAACTCTGGACGTAATCCACTTTCTTGTAAGTCCAGTCTTGCACCTAAACCATCTTTCGTTTTTCCAGGAATATTTAGCAAGGTACCCAAAATACTTTCACAAATATTTTTCTCAATGTGCATGACATCTAGAACATGTCTTATTGGTAAAGAAGTCCAATAGTCCAAATCAAAAAATATTGATATCTTTCTCCAACAAATTGACGTATCAAGGAGCTTTCTTTATTCTTTTGACTTACCAACTGGAAAGGTTATTCCATCGGTTGCATTTAAAATCTCATCACCTGTTGGTGGCAATGGATACGATTGAAGTTCTACTGTCCCATCAAAACATCTCCATTGCTTTCGATAAGGATGATCAAGAGGAAGAAACTTGCGATGACCCCTATAACATGTTTTGTGAGAATGTACTAGTGAATTTAAAAATGTATTTTTGCTACAAACTGGACAAGCTAGTTTTCCCTTCACTGCATGACCAGATAAATTGCCATAAGCTGGAAAATCGTTTATAGTCCACATTAAAATTGCCTTCATTGTGAATTTTTCCTGGCGATATGCATTAAACACTTCAATACCCTCATTCCAAAGAGTTTTCAAATCATCAATCAATGGCTCCAAATACACATCAATGTCATTTCCAGGTTGTTTGGGCCCTGATATCAACAAAGTTAACATCATGAACTTCCTTCTCATGCATAGCCATGGGGGAAGATTATAATTGACCAATAACACTGGCCAACAGCTATACTTACTACTTAATGAACTATGTGGATTAATGCCATCAGCTGCAAGTGCTAGTCTAAGATTTCTTGGATCTGATGCAACTCTGGCCAAGTTTCATTAACTACATTCCAAGAACGAGCATGTGATGGATGTTCTAGTTTTCCATCCACCATTTGTTGTGAAGCATGCTATGTTAAGTTCTTTGATGTCTTAGTGCTTCGATACATTCGTCGAAATCGAGGAATAGGTGGAAAATACCACAAAACCTTAGCTGGTATTTTTTTCTTTTCCTCTTCATTTACAGCCTTATAATCCTTCCACCTCGATTCCTTACAAGTTGGACACACACTTGCATTCACATGCTCTTTCCTATATAATATACAATCATTCGGGCAAGCATGTATTTTTTCGTATCCCATTCCAAGCTCATTTAAAATCTTTTTTACCTCGTACATTGAATTAGGAAGTCGATGGTTATCAGACAGCATTTCACCAATTACACTTAAAAATTCCTTAAAGTTTTTATCAGACATTCTAAATTTTGCTTTCATATTGTACAATGTTACTAATGCTGATAGCTTAGTAAACTTAATACAACCTTCCCATAATGGTTTTTCGGCATCTTCCAAAATCTTATTAAATTTTTCACCAAAATCGTCACCATCAACACCTTCATGCACAGCATCTATTATTTCTACAGTGTTAACAAAAGCATCAATGCTACGCTTTCTTTTTGGGGTAGGAGACGCACATGATAGTTCATTACGATTTGTAATCTCCTCTCCATGCCAAATCTAATTCTTATAGCTTTTGTCTATACCATTCTCAAATACATGATTCTGAATTTCATTCACATTAAATCTATTTATATTCCCACACTTAAGACAAGGGCACCTAATTTTTTCAACATTTTTGGCATTTTCAGTAGCAAATTTCAAAAAAAATTCAAATCCTTCGCTAAATTGAGAAGACCTCCTATCCGTATATATCCAAGACTTATCCATCACAATACCTAATTCCAATTTATAAATAATGACAATACTAAATTCAAATGAAGTTGTTATTAAAAATCAATTAGCAAAAATATAGCAATTACATAAATGTTATCATATATAAATTTAATTTTTGGGATATTATGAAACACAATAAAAAACATATCACACATTAATACATTTTCATACATTTGCATATACACACTTAGGAAAAAATATTATAAATAATTTTTACAAATTAATATTATTAAAAAAAAAAAAAACAGATCTTGCAGCCGGACACCACGTACATTGCCAAAAATTATATATTAATTCATATATATATTGCAGGAAAAAAAATGGTGAAGTGTAGCCGTCCCTGACCTGATTTGCACGGCGGTGGAGAGCTACCGTGGAGGGCTGCCATGGAAGCGCGCGCTGGCTTGGACGGAGGAGCTGCTTGGTACGCGTTGTTGCAGATACCGCCGGCCGACACTGGAGTCGCGGACGACGGACGACGGCGACAGCTGGGAGGTTGACTGGTTGCATCGTGGGGGCAGCAGTGGAGGCGCTGTGGAGGGGGGGCTGATTATCTCCTTAGGGTTTTTAGAAATATCGCGAGAGCTGGGGTGTGGGATGTTTATAAAGGACATTTAGGGACGGTTATTAACCGTCCCGAAAGGTAACACTTTTGGGGACGATTATGTCTTTTACGAAAAATTACACCCAACCGTCCCAAAATCCCACTTTTAGGGACAGTTCACTAGATTTTTTTAAAAAACAACCGTCCCTGAATGTATATATTGTTGTAGTAATTCTTTATAAGGTTTTGCGTGAAATTTTATAAATCTAGATTTTTATCTAAATTTATTATGATTTTTTTGTTTCTTGCTGCCATTTAGTGCAGTTTGGTGCTCAAGTTTAACATATGTAATTTTCTTGTATTTTAGTTTTAGTTAATTTTTAATTTTATTTGTTATATATTATTATATGGAGGTTAATTATTCTGTTCTTTTTAAGTTATATACTTGACTAGTTGTAAAAAAATTTAATTTAATGAAATATTTGAAGTTAAAAAAAAGTCATTTGAATTAGTTGTATTTATATCATTTTTTTTTATTGTTATATTATCATGTGTATTTTGCTATTAATGTGTTGTAATAACATATTAGTTAATAAAAACTTAATTTTATTTTATGTTGTTTATATATAAAATAATAAAGGGAAATTACCAAAAATAACATCCCTAAAACTTATAATAACAAAACTAACACCCTAATAATATTGAACGTTCAATATTCAATTTGAACATAAAATATTGAACGTTCAATATTAAACGAGTCTAAATTATCGTCGTTCAATTCTAATTGGATGGATGTTCAAAGAAAAATAATATATTAGTCATTTTTTTAATTGTAAAAATATAAAGGGGTGCTAGTTTTATTATTAGAAGTTTTGAGGAGTATTAATTTTGTTATTCTTCCAATAATAAATTTTTTAAAAATATAAAAAATTTATTGATAATTAATTTTTTTATTCATTTTGAATTTTGTTATTATGTTGTGTTAGAAACTGTATTTTAAATTATATGCATTAAGTGATATTTTATTTATTAATTAATATAAAATTGATAATATATGAAATGAAATATTTGTGTGTAGATTTATTTTTAATATAATGAGTAAATATATTTTTTTATTACTAAATTTTTAAAGTTGTTAAAAAAGTATCATTAAATTTTGATTTATTATTTTTATACCATTAAACTTAAAAATTCAAAAATGTCATTGAACTTTTTTTTGTTACTTAAATGCCATTAAATTTTGTAAATATTGCAAAAATATTTTCGACTTATATGTAATTTTCTGTTAAGTATTAACTATTATTAATTGATTGATATTGATAATATTTTTATAATATTTGTAAAATTTAATTATCTAAAAGTAACAAAAAAAAAAATTTATAGTATTTTTATAATATTTGTAAAATTTAATAATATAAAAATAATAAATTATAATTGAATGATAAATTTATAACAACAGTAAAATTTAGCAGTTAAAAAATTTATTTATTTTAATGTAAATTATGTGTTATAGATTGATTTATGATAAAAATATATATTTTGATTACTTTATTTTCCGAAGTAAAAAAACTGGTTTTCTTGCAAATCCCAACCATTCAACGGACCTCGCTTCGATTGCATCATCATATACTCATAAGAGAGAAACCATTGGTCATGGCTTCTGTGAGTTCACTTCCTCAGTTTTTCAGCTCTGTTTCTCAATCTTCATCATCTTCTTTGTCCATTAGATGTCATAGTCCCTGCAAAATTCATAGAGTCCCCAAATCTGAGAGGCTAAGTTTCCCTTCTCAGTTACGACGCCGTTTGCCTTTGAATACTAGCCATCGTTCTACAAGCTTTACTCTGAGGTCAGCTCTTGGTGATGGTCCCATTGTTGATCCTCCACTCCCACCACCACCTCCGTCATCCTCTGGTACTACTGATGAGACGCCCAATTCGGAGCTTGTAGCTTCTTTGAAGCTCAAATTATTGGTAACTTGTTTGATTATGGACTACCCATTTAAGGGTTTTTTCACTTCTTTGAGTAATAATATGTTGGTAAATGGGAATCTAAGCATTTAAATAGTTTTGTTGGTTCAATTTATATGGAATGGTCCTCTGTGAATTGATTGATGTCAGTCTTTTAAAATGGAGAATTTTAATGGTGGATGCTATTTCTGGATTATTAATTCTTTTAGGGATTTTTTTGAATGTGCTATGTAGGCTGACTATTCTTGTTGATTATTAATTCTTTTAGGGATTTTTTTTAATGGTCCTCTGTGAAATTGATTTGAATATTCATGTTGGAATGGTCCTCTATGAACCTGGTTGAAGTCAATTCTTTAAAATGGTGGGATGCTGTTGATGGATTATTAATTCTTTTAGGGATTTTTTAGAATTTGCTATGTAGGCTGGAATGTGTGATTTGAATATTCATGTTGGGGGTAATCATTGTGTTTCTTTTGCTGTGTCTGTTATTTCACTGATTTGAAGTGATTTTGTTTAGTTTGATTACTATGGAATGGCATTATAAAATTGATTGTAATTTTCTTTTAAAACGGTGATTTTTTATGGTGGGATGTTATTGCCTATGTTACTTATACTATTCATTTTTTATGAAGGACATGGACATAGTGCGATTAATTGGACACTCCAATTTGATGTAAACTTAAAGAAATTTAGAAAAATTGGCATACTCGACACCCTGACACTCGAATAATTATAAAAAAAAAATTTACAACTCTTTGTATCATAAGAGTCCCTGGAACGTAGGTTATTGCTGGGATACTACTCTTATGCGCTAGTTATTTTACTTTCATTTGGATTATTTTCCTATAGTCACTGCATGCTTAAACAATTATAGAACCTGATTTGGAACAATTATAGTCACTGCCCACTCTTATATCTTAATCTGTGTCATGATTCCATATCTGGGTTTTTCTAATCTATCTTTGAGATTCATTGTGGTGACTTGGAACCTTGTTATCATATTATAATCAATACTCCAAACATGTAAGTTAGAAAAGCAGCTTTCTGAACTCATTTGGAATAACTCCAATCGAAGCCCTACGAGTTCCAGGATAATAGATTTCAATAAATACTTGATATTTTCTTACTTTTATATTTTTGTGACAGTGGATTGACTCTTAGATTATAGAACAAATGATTCCTCATCTATGTGTATGATGTGGCTAGTTTTATAGAACTAGTAAAAGCTTTGTGACATATGATGTGCTTTTACTATGATAAACTACTAAAGAATTGGAAGATGCAAGATAGATCATTAGAGGTGATTGGTTCACATTTGTTTTATCCTTATGTACATTTTGTTGCAGGCTTTGAAGTTTTTTATTTTATATATTATTTTCTCATACCTTTCTGATGAAAGCTTGAACTCTTTGAAATCTCTGCAAGTCATAGAGGCTTCATCATGACTTACATAAAGTTTCTTTATTATATTGAATGGGTTTTCATTTAAGTAAAAACGGGTGCGTTTTGGGTATGCATAGCCATATTGCTACTTCTTGATGCATGTTTTTTAATAGAGCATGTGATGATATATAATGCAGAGTGCTGTTTCTGGGCTAAATAGAGGTCTAGCAGCAAATGCAGAAGATCTACAAAAGGCAGATGATGCTGCAAAGGAGCTTGAAGCAGTTGGAGGACCAATAGATCTCTCAGTTGATCTTGATAAACTGCAGGGCAGATGGAAACTAATATATAGCAGTGCATTTTCGTCTCGCACATTAGGAGGGAGCCGCCCTGGACCTCCCACTGGAAGGCTACTCCCCATTACTCTTGGCCAGGTATGCGATACAAAGCTTGTTCCCTATGTCCCTTCACCATACTGATTTGTTTTCATCTTCTAGAGTTTAGTGTAAATGTTCCGTTTTTGGAGAACTACCTAAAAAGCTCTTGGACCTCGACCGAGTCATAGTACTAGAAAAATAAAATGAAGTGGTAGGGTATTTCTTTTCTTGTAGCAAAGCAATTATTCTTATAAATAAAGTTTCATTCATCAATAGTAAAGAAAAGGTAAAAAAAATAATAATAATAACAATAATGCAGCTTAACTATCAGCTATATACACTTACATTTTTATTTCTTCATATGGTCCAAGTAAGACTTACGTTTATGGTATAACTATCAGCTTATGTTATTCAAAAGCTTTGTTAGGCAAGAAGCAATTATGTATAAATCTCATTTGTTCTAAAAAAAAAAATAATCAAATGTATACAAAATCCTTTTGTAATTGTCCAAGTTGAATATATGTGTGTTCAGTTTGAGGGGAGTGTTGGAATAGGTATTGAATATTCAGTTTCCTTATTAGTATTAGAGAATATTATAATTAAGGTATTTTCTTTATTAGTTTAGGACTCATATTTAGAGTCTTACTAGTATTAGGATTTCATGGTTGTATTTCCCCCAAAAAATACTAGTGTGCTCTTCTATTACTATCAATCGAGAATTAGAATGCCTTTATTTAATTTTCCAGTTCTCCTCTCACAACTAATTTTGATTTTTTAAAATTCTAGCTTCTATGTTTTCCTATTTTATATTTTTAAAATGTTTTTCAAAAACATTGTTAGGCATGAAGCAATTATGTATACAAAACCTTTTGGTAGTCCTTCCAAATATCTTATTTCTAAATGTGAAATTCCTTTTAGATAAATGATTTTACTCTTTTTTAATTGTGTCTTTGCACTTAAAATGAACCAATGAATGTGGTTTGACATCGATAATCTTCATCCCTTTTTTCGGTCTGACGTACTTCCTGTAGGATTTCCGAACTTATGTTTTCGTTTCGGCTGAGTGAACGTAGTTTTTTTCGTTTTTGAGATCAGGTTTTCCAGAGGATTGATGTCATAAGTAGAGATTTTGACAACATAGTGGAGCTTGAATTAGGTGTTCCATGGCCTCTACCTCCAATTGAAGTGACTGCATCATTAGCCCACAAATTTGAACTCATAGGTCGGCCTTATTCAAAACTCTAGCTACCTTGTTTAATTGATTGATCAACTTCTTCCTGTAAGCCTTACAAAGTTTATAACTGTACTGAATGCTTATACCAGGTTCTACCAAGATTAAAATAACATTTGAGAAAACGACTGTCAAGACAACCGGAAACTTATCACAGTTTCCTCCATTAGAGATACCTCGGATTCCAGATGCGTTAAGGCCTCCATCTAATACAGGACGTGGTGAGTTTGAAGTTACCTATTTTGATGCTGGTACTCGCATCACTAGAGGAGATAGAAATGAGCTAAGGGTTTTTGTGATTGCCTAGTTGCACAGCATGTGTATATATAGTCTTTATTTCTAGGGCTACCTATAGTTCGATTCACATTAGTGTCTCATAATTTTCCATGTGTTTTGCTGTTGTTGTAAGATTCATTGCTATAATTCATAACCAAGAGAAACGTGTATAGTTTGTAATTTTATGAGGCATATAAGAACCTTGTTAGCAATCTGTAACTACTAGAATATAACTTCTTGTGTTTCAGCGCTTCTTTTGACTCATGGTGATATTGATTTTCTTTTTAGAGTAAAAGTTTCTTTAGCTATGTATAAATAATGATATTTGAGAAATCACAGACAAAAAAAAAGATTCGGAGGTTGGTTTAAACGTAGGCAGCCCAAGCAAATTTATTTGTTTGATAAAATCCAGTTGAACTTCTATTAATAATAATCAGAGCATCAAAAGATTCTTTAGGTGGTTGGTATTTGGTACATTTGATCTAACCAATTAAATTATTGGTCGTAGACTCTTTCTAACGTTTATATATATACACATATATACATACACAATTCGTTGTTCTTGGACTCTCCATTAATTATATTGCTTTTTCTTTCCATTCCATCATTATTAGATATTTGTGGGAATAGGATATAATACGGATGTGGGAGGAAAGAAAGCACAGACTCCAAGACCAAATGGGTCTCCACTGAAGCCATTGGAGAACAAATTAGGAGTCACCCCAAATTCCTGTATATCGTTGCAAGTCTTTCACTACCAACTAGCATAACATTTGAGTTCTACTCCTTTCATTACTTTAAGGAGCCTTTAGTTGCGTGCGTACATTGCATGGTTCTACTTGCATGTATGAGTTCAAAGAAGATTTATGTCTTGCAAGTCTTTTATCCGCTGTTTTTATTTTGTACTACTGTATTATATGGTATTGTAATACTGTCCTTAACTTATTTTCATTTCATTGTCATCGCAAGTAACGCCAATAATCTGCGCACAGTGGCAGTGACACATCTAGTATATCAAGTCAGGGATGCCATATAAACAATATGTAATAATACTAATTGCTTTTCAATTACTGCTTGCTTTTCATTAAAAAATGTTGTTTTATGTATATTTTAGTGTAAAATTTCAGTGAGTTTTTAAGTTATACGTATATAATTTATCTATAATTTTATAAATATTATAACTAAAAATCTTTTTTGTGAAAAAGCGAAAGAGGCACGTGTCCCACCTCCTACCAACATAGACTTGTACAGTGGCAAAAATGAAAAAAATGTTATTAACCATCATATTTTATTTTGATTAATGGCATATACAATAGCACACCAAAAATTAAACAAGTAAAACAAGTCATAATTATTAACCTTTATTATCAAAATATAATATGTTACGTTACACTTCTAACAAAAACAAAACATCCTAAAGAGTTCCCAAGTTCAAAATCTCTGGCACCGGGTAACTGGAAATTAACTACACACATGGATAGATTACATAGATCCGGGACTCTTATTCAGACAAGATAACATGCCCAACTGTTGGGAGGAAATATGAGAATGTTTGTTTGCTTTTATTTTAAAAAATCTATACAAAGTAACTCACACCCAAAACAAACACGAAAAAAATTAAAATATTTTAACATAAATACAAACAATCAGACTTAAACATGCTCGTCAATCCCAAAGGCTTTTTCTACATCTAAAACAGAATTGTTCTGGATCCCATAATAAGATACATTCCTCTCATCATCAATCTGTTTCCCATTATACATCAAACGAAATTTATAGGTCACCAACATTCCTTGCTTCTTGCAATACTTTTTCTTCACATTTTCTATAGTTTCATCTTGTCCAACATCAAGGGCAATATTGGAATTCTTCTGATCTCTTATAAATATTTTAATACTAACTATCAAATACAGTGTAGATTCATCCTCAACAAAACAAGAAGCTAAAGTCTCATCATCTCGTAACCACTTTCCATTATAACTTAATTGTTGATCAATCAAAGATTCATCATCCAATGTTCCAACTATTCTCTTAACATCCTTAGTAGTAAAACGAGACTTGACTTTAAGTTGCTTAGTTCTTCTTTCAACTGTTTTGACATAAATAGTTAACAAATTTTCAGGATGTGAAATCAAATTAAAAGTTGCTTCACCTTTGTTAATTCCAAGAGTAGACAGAGTGATGTGTTCATCTTCGTTTAGTACAATTCCATTATAGACAAGATCTATGAATGGATCGAACATGTTCTTTGTCTGAATCATTCTTCTAATTCTTCCAACTGTGTAATGACTTTTGACTTTAAGTATTATGTTGTTGTTTTCATTGTTTCCATGTGTTGGTAATTCTATCTTTAGTTTTACTTCGTTGTCGAAATCTCCAAGAGCAAGATCAAGAGTTGAGTTGTTGACAAAAGAACAATAGGAGTTATCTGATAGTAATTGACCATCTAGATAAAGATCTAGAAATCTCTCTTTGAGTTTGTACTCACAACGTAGATATGATTTCAGATCTTTCACTTTCTCATTTCTGTTGATTTGTAGGTCTATTGTTCTGTTCATCATCAACTTTATGTTTACCTGCGGTTAGAAAAGTTATTTGATATTAATCAAAGTCATAAGTTTTAGTTTAACAAAAAAAAAAATCATAGCTAGGCACTACAATGTCTTTCAACAAACTCAAATGTCTTTATACATAAAGTTTCATTTTATATAATTGTATTTATATAAAGGCTCTAATATGTTTTATATCCTTAACAATTGAGGCAGATGGTAAAATTGAAAACACCTCAACCTTAAGTTACGTGTAACAAATCTACTAGTTAAAACAATTCTATTAATGGTGTTACGTTTTGGAGTAAATTTTGGAGTGTTTTATTAACATGTAAACGTAATATTGTTTATGGAATTGGCTCAAAGGATAGATTTGTTGCACGAAACTTAAGATTTGAGATATTTTTGTAACAACTTAAACGTTGAGGGTAACTTTGCAACGTGCACAAAATTTTAGGGATATAAAACATATTAATTAAAGTCTTATATAAAAAAGAAAACAAATAAAAGGTACAACGGACCTCGTCTTCAGAAAAGGAATCTCTTCTTAATTTAGAATGGAAGGCATCCCTTGGTGAGTCCCCAGTAGATCTGTGCGAGTCCATGTCCAATTTTGCTGGTTCAAGTCCCTAAACATGACAAACAAAATCAAATGCAGTTGTGAAATTGAAAAGTATATATGGGCATTTTTGTCGATACACATGCATTGCATTGTGTTGTGCTCTTTATATTGACTTGTACAACATGTTGAGGAGCTCACCTCTAAAACAAAAATGAAAATCAACTGCAATGAAAGAACAATCCAACAAGCTAGCCCAGCCCCAACTGATCAACAGTTTGATAATTTCTAATAACAATACAAAGAGAAGAAGATAATGGGAAAAATGCATTGCCTCAAGTTTATAGATATGTGATGCATCTTATTTTAGAAGTTACCATTTATTTTTTAGATATTGTAAGTGTGATTTGAATTTTAGCCATCAGTTTAGTTTGGTAGGTCAATGACTTGAGACTTGGTGAATAAATTAGAGTTTATAGCCATGGAAACAGGAATGCCAGAAGCCAAACACAGTTTTGTAACTAATTCTTGTTAAAATGGAATTACAAAATTAGTGGAGAATAAAATTGAAAATAGTACTTTCTTTTTTTCAATTATTATTTAAACTTTTTGTTTTTGTTTGATATTAGTATTTAATTTTGTTTCCGTGAATATTACCGTATAAATTAACAGTTTTGGAATAAACTGTAATATTACCATATTATCACATGTTAAGGGACATTTTTATCATTACTCATGTGATTAAAAAAACAGAGAGAAAAATGTTACAAAGATTCTTAGGTTAAATCATTTGTGTTGTTTAGTATTTTAGATTATACATGGTATAACTTTATTATTTAGCTTTAAAAAAAAAAAGAATTATTAAAGACAAAATATATTATTTTAATAAATAAAAAATAGTAAAGCTAAATAATAAGATGAAGTGTTTCAAGCCTAGCTCCATGAGTTTAGTGATTCTGTAAACATGATAAGTGTGACTTTCAATTGTGGCATAGACGTTTAGGTTATTCTAATGCTAGTATTGTCACTCAAGTATTTAAAAACTATGCATGTTAATTCAACTAATACTCAGACTATTAATGTATGTTCGCAAGTGTCACGCTTACCCTTTACTAGATCTATAAATAAAAGTAGAATTTCAATTGAAGTAGTCCATTGTGATGTGCGGGGGACCTGCCCCTATGTTATCATCAAATGGCTACTGCAAGTGATGATGAGTGTTCACGGGACAATGAACCTATTTCCCTTATTGAATAGTTAGTACCTTCCTTTGTACCTACTTTGACCTTTGAGGGTTCAAGACAAGTTCCTCAAGTTGTGTCTAATACATATCCTATGGTCACTAGCCAAGGGCTTTGTTTGCTGCTCAAACAATTCCAGTACCTAGAATTGTCCGAAAAGCTCTAAAGCATGATGGTTGGTACAAGGCAATGAAATGTGAATTTGATCCATTCTAGTGCCACCTCCTTCAGAGAGAAAAATAATTGATAACAAGTGGCTTTTTCTAGTGTTAAAAGCCCAAGTAGTAGCAAAATGATACTTTCAAGCTGCCGGTTTTGACTAACTGAAAACATTTAGTCCAGTGGTTAAGTTTGGAACTGTTAGAGTCATTCTGACAGTGGTTGTATCACTCAAGTGGACCATAAGGCAATTAGACATTAATAATGCCTTTCTCAATGGCACTATTACTGAGAAAGTTTACAAGCAACAAGTTCCTGAATTTGTTGACATAGAGCATCTCAATTATGTCTATAAACTTCAAAAGTCCTTGTATGGCCTTAAGTAGGCACCTCGAGTCTGGTTCAACACACTCGATTCTACGTTAATTAGGTTTGGATTCAAGAAATCCCAAGTTGATGACTCTTTGTTCTATTTGATCAAAGACCAATATATAATCTATGTTTTTGTCTATGTTGATGATATCATCACAGGCTCAAATGATGACAAGATAATTGCCTTCTTTACAATGCTCAATGACACATTTGCCTTATAAGACATGGGTGATCTGCATTTCTTTTTGGGCATTGAGGTAGTCAAGTTATTCACTGGATCTCCATTATTCAAGCAATTCAAATACATTTGTAGTCTTCTCATCAAGGTCAAACTGACTAAGCTCAAGCTAGTAGACACTTCAATGTCTACTTCCGCTCATTTGTCCAATGCTGATAGGGAATTGTTTAATAATCCCAACCTTTACAAGAGCATTTTGGGCGCCTTACAGTATGTAACCCTTAAATGTCTTGATATTAGTTTTATAGTTAATAAAGTGAGTCAATTCATGGCCTCTCCTCTCACTACTCATTGGCTGGCCGTTAAGTGAATTCTACGTTATCTGACCGGAACAATTGATTTTGGTTTGGAGTTTAAGCCATCATCTAAGCTAGCCATTTCTAGCTTCACTGAGGTTTGATTGGCATCTTGCCTTGACACTAGGCGATTTACATATGGACTACGTATCGTTTTGGGTGCAAACCCTATCCTATGGTCAAGTAAGAAGCAACCTATAATGTCTCATTCGAGCACTAAGGTTAAATATCGTTGCCTTGCTAATGCTGCTATTGAAGTTACATGGCTCCAATCTATGCTTAAGGAAATTAAGCTTGTATGTCCTCATAAACCTGTGCTTTGTGTGACAATACTAGTACTATTGCCCTCATAACAAATCATATTTTGCACTCTCGTACAAAACACTTTGAGCTCAACTACCATTTTATACATGAGAAGGTGCTCGCTAACACACTCTTAGTTCAGTTTGTTCTCACTTTTGACCAAAAGGCAAACATTTTTACAAAAGTACTGTCAACGGCTCAATTTATGATTCTAAGAAGCAAACTTAGTGTCACTTGCGTGCCCTCATGGGCAGAGCTTCTTGGGGGCTTGACGGGCTGCAGCTTCAACTAATTTTTTTATAAAAAATTAATTACATGTATATTTTTGGCATTAAATAAATATTTTATTTGTATTAATACATTGTGTCTAATTTTTATATTCATATTTTGATATATATTAATAATATTTAATAAATAAGTTGATTAAAAGACATAAATTGTAAATAAAATAGTTAAATATATACTCATTTTTTCAAAACAAAATTAAAAAATAAGTATATTATGTAAATATATACTTATTTATAGTCATATATTATGTAATTATTCTTCTTAAATGTAATAATTCAAAAAAAGTTTAAATATTTAATTATATACTTAACATTATAAAAAAAAAATTTAAAAAAATATATGATAAGTTTCAAACTAAAGCTTTTAAATTTGTATGTTTCACATAGTTTATTTCAACTAAAATTTTAATTTTATCTAATATTATATATATTATTTAAAATTTTATTTTAATAACCTTTTAAAATTTATTTGAACTTTTTTATATAAAATTATTATTATTATTATTATTAGTTTTATATTATTTATCAACATATATTTTTAAGTATAAGTTTAAAAATTTTAATAATATTTTACTTTTTACATTTTCTTATATTTCTTTTAATTTTAGCTTTAATAATTATAAATTTTGATATGTTTGATTGAACTTCTTATTTTTTTAGACTTTTTAATTAATAAATTTATTTTATATACGAATGATATATACTAATACTTATTAACTTGTTATATTTTTATTTAATTTTTGTCATAAGTTAATTGTAAAATATTTTTTTTAAATGTTAACTCTATATCTCTATTATAATATGATATAAAAAATTCAATATTGAATTAAGTATAATTTACTTTTAGTTTTTACTAATTTCCTAATTTGTCTAAAAAAAAATTAAATTTTAACCCCTTAATACTTCTGACTCTGCCACTGAGTTTGAAAGAGGATATGGGTGAAGCTATTGAAGTGGAAGTGTTGAATGAAGAATGATCAGGTGTGGTGCAGCTCAGTTTGAGGTATGTTGATGCAATGATCAAGTGCAGTGCAAAGTGTTGATGTCGCATGGTAGTCTAAGGCAACAACTGTTAATTACTGACTGTTATTGGTCATCAAGAAGATACATGAGAATGCTTACGCGGAATGACAGCTCATTAAGTTTTTTAGGTGTAATTGTTGATTATTAAGAAGATAGTTAGAAAAAGAATCTTGATGAGTTATTGTAATCTGATGTAATTTTTCTTGTGTACATTTGCTGCAACCCTTGCACTTGTTTACTGTGATCATGCAGTTGTATCATCTTGTTTAAACTGTTGAGGCATTATTCAATAAGAATTTCTCAGAGGTTTTCATTCAAAATACTTTCCTTCTTCTGCAATTTAGATTTGAGAATTACATTTCTGTTTCTGCATTTTATTTTCATTTGGGACAGTAATACTTGGATTAAATATTACTATATTGAATTAAATTTTATTAAATTATTTTATAGTTAGTTGTAAGTGTTTGATGACAAGTTGAATAATATATATATATATATATATATAATTTTTTTTTACAAAATTTATTAAAATTAATTTTTAATTAATTTTTATATTTTTATTACATTTTTAAAAATAAAAAAAATATTTTTAGCTTGAGATAAAATAAAAAAGTTAAGACATATAATTTTATAATTAAAAATTCAGACAAAATAAGTTAATTATCCAGTATGATTTAGACCAACATTCTCGAATCATACAAAATTTCTACACAATAATGTATTATATAGTCAAATATATATTTGTATATAAATTATAAATTCATAATATTTAATTTTGTGTAACAAATATATTGCTAGTGTGTGTAACCGTACTATGTGATACAAATCTTCTATTATTATTATTATTTTTTTGGTAATAACGAATCTTCTATTGTTCATTGAGTGGAAAGAGAGAAGTGGTATGTCTCAACCCTTTACTATTATTTTAAGCCAAGAAGTTTATCTGCCAATTTTTAGTAAAAACATCAGGCTGGAAGCTAGATTGTAAAATTTATTAAATAATATATGCTTTTTTGTGTGTATTAATTAAGAGAACCTGAGTTACAATCCTATCATTATAAATACGTGAGTATGTGTAATTGATATTAAAAAAGCATACTTTACACTATTAGATATCAAAGGCGTTGTTGAAAGATTGTAATATATTATGTGGGAAACGATCTTCAGAATTGCAGAACTTAATGAAGTAAAAAATTCCATCCTAGAGCCTTTGGTCCATTTGGGTTAATCATAAATTTTTACATTTGAAAAAAATAGGAAATCCATAACAACTGATCTGATACGTTCAATTACAATTCTAGAGGGGAAGGAGAAAATTAATATTTTGCAAATATGGTGTGTAAATATATTTCTTTTCTTTCCAAAATGCATAGTACATATCCCTCAATATTTTCCTTCAATTCCTAGTTTAATGTCTCAGGATTTCCAACCATCCTCAGATTCAATTGATTTAAAAAAATTGGATAAAAATAAGGGTGTCCAACGTATTAAAAAGTTTAGGACACTCGGAAAGAAGAAGAAGAAGAAAATCCAATTGGAATCCATAACCAGCATAATCACAGAGTATAATAAGAGTTAGTGTCTTAAGTTATTAGTTCAATAAATCTAAACTTAACTTCTCCTCTCTGCCCTTTTCTTTTTGCCATCAGGTTTCATTGTTTTTGGGCTCAAGATCCAAGTGTATATCTGTTAAAGAACCACCTTGCTCTTTAGATCTTGATGACCTTCTTCCGTCTGACTTCTTTCGTCGTGATTGTTTTGGGATAACAAGTTGATCTTGTGAACCAGATTCAAGTTCAGCATTCAAGGTCTTGCTTTGTGGAGTAGTAATACTAGATGAATCTTTGGTTGAAGAGTGATCATTTGATATATCTACTGAGCGATTGCGTCTAGAAGAACGCTTTGAAGAGTGTTTGGTAGGAGAATTTGTTGATCCATCAACTGATTGATTTCGCCTACTAGTTTTTGATTCATCAGAAGTAGTTCCGAAATCTCGAATTGTAGGGTCATTTGAACTATCTACAGAACGGTTTTGTCTTGAATGTTTTGATCTACTTGATGACTCTTGAGCTGTAACATGTGTTGAATTTTCTTTATCTCTGTTGCGACTACGTCTAGAATTCTTCGATCCATCTGAGCCTCGTTTGGGTGAACCAAAGGGGGAGCTAGTGGTCGATGAAGATTTTCGTCTAGCCTTAGGGATTTCACTTTTGATCATCATCGGTTCAGGTCCTTCAAAAACAGTTTTGGTTGAACCTTATTATAAGGAGAATATATATTTAGCATAGGGAAATGATTAATTAGTGTAGTCCAAGCAATAATAATGTATTGATTTTAAGATATAAAGATTGATCAAACCTTGGGAGGACAATACTTCAACAGAATCCACTTGTGACGAGGATTCTGAATCTTTAAACCCATTCATCTGAATATTACAAGTTATGTTATGTGACATTTTAGTGGCTAATGAAAATAGATTAATAGTAGTCTTTAATCAAAATAAAAAGAAGAAATGAAAATGGATGCATAGCATATACCCAGCTCGGTTGATTAGTAGAGGGACCATCAGACCCAATATGTGCAACATGCTTTACATCAGTTGGAAACCCAATTTTTATTTCTTCTTTTTCATCTGCACCATTTTATATTTTTAATTTTAAACTTAAATAATATTTAAAACATAAAATTTAACGCAATAGTTATTTTATTTTTATTTTTTAAATAATATTACATAACTTACATATTTTATAGATTGAACTTTTTGAGAAATTTTGGTACAACTAAGCTATAATTGCTTATGTAATAACTATTTTATTATTAAAAATTAAAATTAAAATAAAATTCGGTGATTAAAAAATTGCAAAAATTAATACATCTAACCCAAGACAAAGGGTTCTATTTCATTTAATTTTATAATTTTTAAATTTTAAATATTAGATAATTATGCAATACTTACCAAATATATGTGAAAGGTGTTTTAAGCCTTTGAAAATTCCCTTCCCTTTGGTTCCCATGTTGTGGCAAAATGACTTAGAATAATACCACCAAACAAAAATTAACTTGCAGGTGGTTGTTGCTGAAATACCAAAATAAAACAAGTAAGAAATTTAATTGGTTAAAATTTCAAAACCTTATTGACATAAACACTTGAAATTTAATTTGCTACAAAAGAAACATAAATTGATTCGTCTAATCAGTAAGGTTAATTTTGACATTTGTAAACAATAACTTTAAAGAATACTTAATTTTACTTCTGCAATCATCCACTTCTCAGCCCATTATTGCAGGGTTCTTCTCTTTGATGTTGTTCACCTACATTTTCAAACTAGACAACTTGAAAACCAGCAGAAAATGAAAAAGTGAGATTGCCCACACACACAAAAAAATGTATTTTCTTCATAGAAAGAAGAATTGTTGCAACAAAAACATCTACATTCTCAAAACCTGACAATCTCAATGTTGCATACACATACATATCAACGTACATGATCAACTTCTTTTAAATTATTGGTAATTAATTAGGAAAACTATTTAAAATATTCATAAATAAAAAACAAAAAAAAGATGTGATGTTTACTCTAATAACAATGTTGATGCAGGATGTAATTTGAACTGAGCAAAGAGAATGAAGAGTTTGGAAATAATGAAAAATTCGGCGAACCAAAATTCAAAATTTCGATGAAGAAATTGCCTCTTAGTCTTGCCATATACTCGCAACCAGCAATCAATGAATCAAAAGTTAAAGACCACCGGATTTTCAGGTGGAAATCCAGAGAGGTTGGAATTAAATTTTCTAAATTTGGAATTTTAACTGTTTTTATTTTTTATTTTTTATACAAGGCATGGGGAAAACGCTGAGAAATGTGTGGCAATTGTAAGGACACCATTTGACCTTACATTTGTACATACGCATATTACTGTTCAAATATTAATATAATTTGTTCTAAATATTATAATTTTAGCGAAAGTATTTAAAAAATTACCAAAAATAATACACTTAAAATTTAAAATAATAAAACTATCACTCTAATAATATTGAACGTGTAATATTGAATATTTAATATTGAAATATCTAAATTGTCATAGTTTAATTCCAATTAAACGGATGTTCAAAGAAAAATGATATATCAATTATTTTTTTAATTATGAAAATATATATTTGAATACAAAAATACTATTTTTATTATTATAAATTTTAAAAAGTGTTATTTTTATTATTTTTTCAAATATTTATAAAAAAGCTTCTATATTGAAAAAGTGGAAAAAAATCTGATTCTTTCTGGAGTTGAAATACATAATTCATAAACTATTCAAAGAATTGAATAAATTGAAATGCATAAAACATTCTCATTATAATTATATTAATTAAGAAAATTATCAAAAATAGCACCTCTAAAATTTATAGTAATAAAATTAACACTTCTTTGTGTTCAATTAGAATTGAACGTTTAATATTGAACGTTCAATATTCAATTTGAACGTTTAATATTAAACAGGTCTAATTGTCGTCATTCAATTCTAATTGAACGGATAATATTGAACGTTTAATATTGAACGGATCTAAATTATCGTCGTTCAATTTTAATTGAACACAGGGGATACTAGTTTTATTATTACAAGTTTAAGAGGTGCTAGTTTATTATTTTCTCTGTTAATTATTTAACCTGCCGGAAATTTTAGGATACATTTTAGGATCGTAGAGGTGTTATTTGTTGCTATTTATTATTTATTATTTATTATTTTTGCTTAAAGTGTTATAGTAATTAAATGTTATGCTCTTTATAATAGTAAAACTCTAAGCAGTTTTTTAAATTTTTTTAAGTCAACAATTTTTTTAATACACTTAAATTTTTAAAAAATTATATAAAATCTTAATTAAATATACTTAAATTTTATATATTTTTAATTTTTTTTTATAAAATTATAATTGAATACTTTTCAATTTTTAAAACTCTTTAAAAATTCTAACTAAAAACACATAAATTATAAAAATGTTAAAAATCTCAAACAAATATATCAATATAAACGCGTCATTCAAGTTCAATAGACATAGAGCTTTCCTAAAGTAATTCTTTTTTGAGAAACAATTGTACTTTATTAATCCAAACAAAAAATATAAGAATAATTAAATTAATAAAATAAAAATATATTAAATTATCATAAGAGTCAATATAGCATGGTTTGAGCTTTCTTTTTTAGTACTTTTAGTTCTTTAAACATGTATGACTACTTTCATTAATAAGATGGCATATCTTCATTTTTATTTGACCATTCATTCATGTTTTGAGATTTTTACGTTTTGATTTGCAAAAATAGTTAAACAAAAATTATAACACCTATATCTAAATCTAGAAATAAAAGAAATTGAAATATAATAAAACATGCCTAAAATCACCACTAGATCGAAATTTAGGTGAAAGAAACATCACAATAGATCAAAATCTAAGTGTAATGCACATATTATAATCTGTGTTTATTGATTTAAATTAAATAAAATAGACGATCTACCGAAGAGAGAGCTCCTACAATCGAAAACTTTTCCTTCAAAAAGAAGCGAAAACAATAGATGGCTAGATTTTTCTAAAAAGAGGATAGAGAAAGACGACTCCAAAAATTATTCCTAAGTAATTGACTCCAAAAATTATTCCAAAGTAATTCTTAAAAACATGGCCTAATTATTTTATTGTTCTCTAAACTTTAATTAAATTTATACTTAAGTCTTTAAATTTTTAAATTCAACAATTTAGTTCACAAACTTTAAAAATTTCTCACATAGGTCCCTAAACTTTTAAATTCTATAATTTAGTTCATAAACTTTTAAAATTTTATTCACATGTCCTATCTTGGATACTAAAATATATGTTTTTGAATCAAAATTTTAAGACCTATGTATAATTTTTTAAAAATTTGGGAACTAAATTGTAGGATTTAAAAGTTTAAGAACTTATATGTGAAGTTTAAAATTTTAAAAACTAAATTGTAGAATTTAAAAGTATGAAAATTTAAATGTAAATTTAGCTAAAGTTTAATAACTAATAATATATTTTAGCCTAAAAACCTTTAAAAATGACTCGATCTTTATAATTATTATAGGTATGAGAGTCAGTGGCACCTTTTTTTTTTATCCCTTATGGTCTATATCTTTTCCCCACCAAGTTTCCCAAGTGCTCTCAAGTTTCCCAAGTGCTCTAAGGTTGTTGTTGGAGTGTTTTGCGTTGGAGTGTTTTGCATTGGTGTCTTCTTATCATCACATCTATCGCTTAGCTTAGTGTCTTCGCTGCAAGCTGTAGCGTATGGTGCGTTGGTCTAAGGTGTTGGCATAAGATTCCTTTGTTAGTGCCGGTGAGTTGATTTGAATAAGGCTATGTGGTCGATTTCTATTTTATTTTTGAATAAATATTACAAAATTTTATTATATGATTTATTTCGTTTCACATAGATTTAGATCTAATGTAATTTTTTTTTACCTAAATATAATTTATGGTGACGTTAAGTATGTTCTGCTGTGTTTTGATAGTTTTTTTTTTTTTTTTCCAAATCTAAATATAGATCAAATATTACTATGTTGAAATTTCATTATGGCATAACATGAATGAAATGGTGCATAGTAAATGTGGAAGGCAAGGTGTGGAGGTAGAAGGGTGGATTCAAATATTAATTGAAGAGTTTTGAAGGATGTGTGATAAGGAATGAGAATTCAAGAAAAGTCATGCTGGGGTACAAGGGATCAACAATGGTCTCCTCCACCTACTAGTATTATTAAAATCAATATTAATGCTGCAATGCGTGTAGGGAAAAAGGTGGCCTATTATGAAATTCTAGTATGGATGGGATTGATGTTTCTGATGTTTGCCCTATATGACTTTGTCTTTATGTAGTGGTTACTGGTATATAAATATATATTGTCTTTGAGATAATAAAAAAAACAAAACAAAACAAAACAAAAAAATTCGTTATGGTTTACAAATCCAAAATTTGAAGCTGCATAGATTAAATTTTGTTAAAAATTTACCGTATTATCAATTGAAATAGCCAAATTTAAATCAAGTCTAAAAAGAGCTAAAGAATAATGTTCGAACAAATTTACTCTTTGTACTATAAATCTGGTGTTATGATTTTCATGATAATTTTGATAATTTGATGTATTTTTAATTTAAAAATTCTTAATATATTTTTATGTTAAATCATTAAAATTTACATTTCTAAATAATAAAAAAAAAACCACAAACACAAACTTAAAGAGATACATTTCTTTTATAACATAGACCACGAAGATAATTTAAACACATACATGTCATAATAAAGAACAAAAAAATTGTACTTAAATAAATTATAGAATATCATGTAGCGGATTAACCTTTAAAATATGATACAATATAACTAATATAAGTGCAAATTAATGAAATTATATACATACAAAAAAATTATAATTTTTTTAAAAAATTAGAAAAATAAAATAAATGAAAATTAGAGCACTTTTAATGGTGTTTGACAATCTCTATAAGAAGTGCTTTCAAAACTTGAAAAAGTATTATTTATGTTTTTAAGATGAATAAATATTACTTACTTTTATGGTTCGTAGTTTTAAATGCATGTTCTCATTCTATAGTTAATTTTACTTAAAATTACTTTTAATATTTTTATTTTAAATATTTAAATATTTTTTTTAAAAATACATTTAACTAAACTACTTTATTTTAAATTATTTTTCTTGAAACCACGATATCCAAATGGGCTGCTGGTCTCTATCATGGTTTTTATTTTTATTTTATGAATCTATCATCATGGTTGATAATTTTATATTCAATATCTTGTTAGTTTTTTTAGGATTTTATTAAAGAATGAATATAATAAATTTAAATTTTATATTTTCTCTGGGCTCTAAACTTGCCTATAGAAAGCCCAGTGATAAAAGACCCAAAACTAAACTCGTAGCCTTTTGTTTGTAATCCAATAAATGCATTCATAAAACAAAACCCTAGTTTCGTTTCAATCAAACCCTAAGTTTCCCTAGCGCTCGGCTTCTCTTGCAGTCACACAGACACACCACCACCACAAACTCAAGATGGTGAGCTTTGTTAGATGTTTCGTAGGCTTCTCCATTATTTATCGCTCTATGTAATGTGGTTTTCTGATATTTTTATTGTTTTTCGTGCGTTTGGTTGTGGGTTTGTAGCCATTCAAGAGATACGTTGAGATCGGGAGGGTGGCCCTCGTCAACTTTGGCCAAGACTATGGAAAACTTGTAGTCATTGTTGACGTTATTGACCAGAACCGGGTATGCACTCTTTGCTCTTTGTTCAGTTTTTAAGTATTTATTTGATAAAGTTCCCATTTTTCCTTCTGGATTAGATTTGTTTTAAAACTTAGTGCTTGTTTGCTAATAAAACTGAGGAAAATAAAATCAACTTTTTAAATGTGTTCTTTAGTGTACTCAATATGTGACCCCAATGCCAATTTTGTTTGTATAAAAAAGGGCATGGTCTAATAACGTTTTTATATAGCGTATGTTATATATTCTCGTTTTTAGCTCAATTTACCTAGCATGAGTTTGATGAACCTCAATTGCCCTGGTAGTTATATTTACTTAGTAATTGGATGTACAGATGAAAGTAGACAACGGGACATTGTTTAATTGGGGCCTTTTTCTTTTTCTTCTGGCTGGTTTTGTTAAGTCTGAAATGTGTGTTATTGCTGATGCTTTTGTTGCCAAGGTCGTCTATTTCAACCTTCAAACCATGCATATTATTTGTGTGAATTTGACCACTATGTTAGAAACATTGGTCTGAATTGCTGACAATTTGTTATCACCTTCAAATTCACGTGAATTTGTTGTAAGCGATATGAATTTTGCTTCCGTATTCTGGCAGGCTCTTGTTGATGCCCCTGATATGGTGAGGTCCCAAATAAACTTTAAGAGGCTTTCCCTTACCGACATTAAGATTGACATAAAGAGGGTTCCTAAGAAAAAGGAACTTCTTGCTGCTATGGAAGCTGCTGGTAGGATCTCAATGTCTTCTATTCGTAATTTTATTTTATTCTTAGTCAATGCTCCTCCATTCTGATTTAACATATTTTCTGCCTTGCAGATGTGAAGAAGAAGTGGGAAAACAGCTCTTGGGGAAGAAAGTTGATTGTTCAGAAGAGAAGAGCATCTCTCACTGATTTTGAGAGGTTCAAGCTCATGTTAGCCAAGATCAAGGTTTGTTAAATTTTTTAACATATTGATTTTACCAAGTGTCTGTGCTTTTGCTTTTGTTAAAAGTGGTTTTAGACATGAGTGGTTTCAGGAAAAAGCACGTAGAATGTGCTTTCTGAACTCTGAAAGCTCTTTTGACAAATCTATTATTGTTTGGTTCTGAAGTTTTTTTTTTTTTGCTATCATAAGCACTTTTATAGCATTTTAGAAGCAGAAACATACAAACCCTAATTTACTAGAATTAAATAGTATACATTTGCTCCATTTCGTGACTTTATATGCATTGATTTCTCCTTTTTTTTTTTCCCTGTTATTACTTTCATATTTGGATTTTACTTTACATGGAATATCATATGCTTTTTTTTTTACATATGCAGAGGGCTGGTCTTGTCAGACAAGAGCTTACAAAGCTGAAAAAGACTGCATCTTAGGCGTTGTTTGACTTATGTTGGAATTTTGTTGCTGATCTCTGAAATTAATCTTGAGGATCGTACTATTGTTTTTCAAACAAGATTCATAGCCATTCAATGTTTCTAAACAGGGTTATGCTATCATATGCTTCTGCCATTTTCCTTTAATTTTAAGTTAGTGTGTATTTGCTAACCATCTTCGTTTTTATCCGTTATTTTTCTACACTTTCATGGTGACTTTTTGTGTTATTATCTTTTCCATTATTCAGAATTAAACATAGTGCTTATTTCAGTGCACTTAAAAAAGCAGATTTTAGACGAAAGCTTTTTTTCATGCATTTGCCGTTTTTGGTAATATAATAAAAGTGCTTTTAATATCTCTACGGGACCCATATTTGTAACACAGAAGTTTTTTTTTTCCCTCAAAAGTTGGTACTCCTACAAAGTATTATTTTTTTAATTCACTTTTATTTTAAGTGTTTTGCATCCCATGCAGTGTATATTCTAAATTTTTCACTCATCCTCAGTTTGCAGCTTCTATCAGTTGCAACAAGACAATAATTTTCCGTCCCTGTAAAATGCTCATTTATAACTCATTGAGAGACAATATGTTGACTGTAGTAATCAATATTGTGAAGCTCCCTTTTATTTTTACTTTGAGGTTTGAGCAGAAACAAGTGTTCAATATGATATAAAGGTGGCCTGGGTTACCTATAATAACCTTTATGAACCGAGACCTTTTGTATAAAATTGTACTTGTTTTGCAGAACCCTACAATAGGGCTCAACTCGTTTATGATTCCCAAAATTAATCACTCTAAACTCATCATCTTATCAAAGAATTTTAATTGAGTATTTTTATTTTTACAAAAGTTTTAGTTTAATCTTTTTTTTTTTTTAGACCAAAACAAAAAAGATTTTTTACCCTTCACAACGTTAAGAGTTAACTTCAAACCATTTTCAAATAGTTCTCTTTATTTGTTTCGTTTTTGTTGGACGAGAGCCAAATTCATTTCAGCCCCCTTTTACTTAAATTTTATTTAACTAAACGTGGAAAATAATAATTACAATATTTTTTATTTATTTATTTTGTTTTATTGCTTATTATAAGTATTACTAGTATATATGTGAACATTTCTATGTATTGACCAGTGAAAATTGTCAGGGTCCGTTTATTGTAATGTACCAAAATCATAATTCATTAAAAGTTCATAATACTTAAGATTTTTTTTTACATTAAAAAAAAGTAATTTTTTTTAACTCTTTACATAATATATAACATCAATGATTAATAAAAATATATTTTTGCAATCAACTTGATCATTAATCCATTAAACTCTCATACCATTTCAAAACGATTTTTAACACTAATCATGGCAAAATATGATATCTTAACAATCGTTTGTACGATTCTTGTTAGGTTAAAATTGTAATTTTTTTAAAATTAAATCATAAAATTTAAGACCATATTTAATAATTATTCTGATTTATAATTAATTAATTTTATAAGTTTTAATTATTTTATAAAAAATAACAACCAATGTGTTATATATAAATTTGTATTTAGTAATTTTAAAAATAAAAAATAAAAAACACCTTATTATTTAATAATGCTTTCTATTTTTTATTCTTTTCAAAACACTTTAAAAATATTATAAAAAAAAATTGGTTTTTTTTTTTATTACAAATTTTAAATAATTTTCTTTCAATATTTAATCATACAAAAATAATAAAACATGATTTACTTTCTAGAAAAAAAATTTAGTTAAAATAAAAAAAAAATTTAAAAATCATAAATATGAGAGAAAAGTATCACATATGTCCCACGAATTTAATTATTTGTATTATTTAGTCTATTAAATTATAAGTAATGTCACTTATGTGTTAGTTTTAGAAAAAATGACTAACTAAGAACAAAATATATAATTTTAATATTTTTTAATTAAAATATTATTTTTTAAGAGGTTAATTAAATTTAAATTATATTATTTTTATATTAAAATATTAATTTAAAAATAATATTTTAATTAAAAAATTATATATTTTATCCTTAATGGACCCATTTTTCTAAAACTAAAAGATCAAATGATATAATCTAAAAAACTTCTACGACTCCACTCCCTCTAATTGAAAAATGTCATCTTTAGAGATGAATCATCTCATATTTTGGTAGTAATTTCTTAAAATTGTTAAAATCAAAATAAAAAACCATTATCCTACGTACATGGCTGAAATATCACTTAAAAAATCAAAAATCAAGAACCAAAATCGTCATTAAACAAGCACTAAATTCAAAAATTTATGTATAAATGTAGTTGGAATAAAAGTTGTACAGTTTAACAAGCCTAATATATTTTGCTGAGTTAAGAAGAAAATCTATTTTGATAAGGCGAACTCGCATTTTTTTTTTTTTTTCTTTCTTCCAGTTTTTCCTTGTATGGATGCACCCTTCTATATATGAATTAATATATTGGTAATATCATAACTGTTATTAGTCTCCTCAATCCTCATACAATTCTATTCTCCAGTCCTATAAAAATTAGCAAATTATCACTCTCTGTTTTTACCAGTTTCAGATAACAGAGAACACAACCATATTTCTTAAGCAGATAAGGAGAAAAAATCTGATTGTTCTCTGTTTTCTAAAAATGGAAACTCTTAAAAACCTTAAAAAATGGCAGTCAAAGAAGATGAAAACATTAAAAGAGGCAAGAAAGAGCTGGTCTGACGAAAATTCCACTGCCCAATTCATCCCCCGTTGTCAAAAAATACTCTTTACTGTTCAAAAAAGACTAAACCGAAACTTTTTTTCAAAAATAAGGGTACTAAACTGGAATCTATGATAACCTGGTCAATTTAGGGTCTTTTGTTATAACATGAGAATCACAAACGTACCGAGCCCTCAACAATATGTATCTTCAAAAAGATTTCCATCAGTAGCATGGATCAAATTAGCAGCTTCCATTAGATATCAATATAATATTTGGCAGCAAGCATACCTACTCTTTTGTTTTGAAGAGGATCCTCAATGTTTTGCAAAAGCCGGCGCACGACAGATATGACATGATTTCTTTCTTCAGGATGACTCCAAAGCACCTTAAGGATTTCAGGAGGAAAGTACGGAGCAGGCTGAGCAACCAGCTTTTTCCCCTCTACTTCCATTCCATTCAAACTAGGCAATAATAGAAGCAACTTTAGTAAATATGACTGAATGTATATAATGATTCATTGAAGTATTAATACTACCTATTAACAATACTCAACATCTTTGGCCATTCAGCAAGCTTGAAATGCACATCCACAATGGTTTCTCCTCTAAAACTTAGCTTCTTTACTTTTCCCAGAGATTTGCATATAGACATGATCTTTGAATCTGCCAAGTCATTGAAGTTTGAAATCCTTACTATAGTTGTTCTAGGTACATCAATGCTGTACAGTGCTAGTTGCTTTCCCCGGACATGTATGGTATGTGTTGCAACAGCCCTTTCTTTGGCATTTTCAGACTGCAAGAAGAAATCTTCAAGCGTAAGTAAAAAAAGAAAGGACCATATGACCTCAAGTTTACACGAAATTTAAAAACCTGTCAGGAGTTTGATCGTCTGTATTTCACAACATAGCACCCACTCGATTACACACCCCTATAACTGAGTTAAACCAGTGTGTATCTTTGCATGGCTGAGTTAAAGAGAGCTATATTATGCGAAAAGTGTTATAGAAGTCCCTCAGATTAGATTATTTGGTCATTTAGATTACAAGTAGTATCATTTGGCTCTTTAATTTTAAAAAAATGTACCAACTAAGGACAAAACATATGATTTTCATATTTTTTAATTAAAATATTATTTTTTAAGAAGCTAATAAGAACAAATTATATTATTTAAATATTTTTATATTAAAATATTTTAATTAAAAAATCATTAATATAATTTTTTTTATCCATAATTGACCATTTTTCTTAAAACTAAGGGACCAAATGACACCACTTATAATCTAAGCAATAAATATACAAATGACATAATTTAAAGATTTTTATGGCTCCACCCCCTATGAAATAAGGAAAACTTAGGGTGTGATAAAAATAATTTTTGAATTTTTTTCCTCACATGATATTTTTCAATTAAGTATGTTTGAAAAGATTTTTTTACATTAATTTTCAAATTTTAAAAAATTACTATCAAAATATGGCATAAATCTTTAAAAAAAAAAAAAGGTTTTTTAATCTTTTTTTTTTTTTAAATTATAAAGTAAATTAAGTAATAAGATTTTTATATGCATAAATTTTGAAGAAAAATATTAATAACCAAAAAAAAAAATATTCTTCATTTTTTAGGTTATTAAAAAAAAAAATCAGAAAACATAAAACTTTGCCAAACGACTTGTAGGTGAGTTTTAATTTTTTTCCCTTATAAATCACTAGGTATACATTGGTGATTATTTTTAATAAAGAACTATAAATCATCAAATCAATTATTTAATCAAAAATTATAAATTATAATCGTTATCAAACATGTTAACTCGAGGCTATATGAGTAGATTTCTTAAGAAATAATGGGTCAAAATGGAAATATTGAACTTATGCTTAATTAGCATTGATCCATTCCATCTTAGGAGAAGCATTCATTCAAACCCATGAAATGAATAGGCAACCTTGTGAGGGCTACGGAAAAAGTTCAATAGAAAGTTGAAAAGAAGGTGGTGGACAATTTCAACCCATAAGATGCAGTACATAAACAAACAAGTACTAGACAAACGTGTTACCAAAGTTTTATTTGCAATAGAAAAGAATACCTCAGAAATTGGCATTCTTCAAAAGAACTTTGGACGGAATTTGAAGATAGATGGAATATGAGTTCTGTTTAGCTTTAGTACACAAAAGAATTTCAAACGGCACTTGGATAGTAGTTTTGAATTTCATGACAAGAAAGCCTAGTATAAGCAATTTGCCTGAAAGTCCGAAACAACAACCTTATAATAATAGATAATACTTCATATATAAACTCATAAATATCATGAGCAAAAATAAGTGGTCTCACCTCAAACTCTAAATAACCAACAGAACTAGAGGAATCCCTGAAAAAGCTAGATATGCCACTCTTGCATAAGCCAAGAGCATCTTTAAGCTGATGTAACTTTATGTCACTTGTGACCTGTTTTATCAAAACTGTTCGGGTAGGATTCTTCACTTGCTTGGCAGGAATATCGATGTCATCTATCAGATTAGGAATGGAGATCTGATTAAGGGAAGGTTCCAAAAAGGCATCTCCACGTCCTATCATCAGATCTTTTTTCAAGAGAGCTTTTTCTAATGCTTCCCTGGTCTGTGATAATAAAACAAACAAATGAGAAAATTTATAATGAGAAAGATAGCTGACCACAAGATTACTTGTACTTTTGCTGCTGGATTTCGCAAATCACAGCAATATGCTATATGTCACTTCAATGGAAATAACAGATTGACCATTAACAGAAAGATATACATGTTAACCATTACAGAAAACAATGGCATTGAACCTTTCAAATAAGGATCCTTTTCAGTAAACACTTTACCTCAAAATATACATACGCATCTTTAAAATAGCTTCCTTCTATAGAAGAGAGTAATTGTATCTTCTTGATAACCCCACAATGCTTAAACACAGTGAAAAGCATTTTGTCCTCAACATTTTTGTGCAAGAATCTGACCAATGCTTTGTTTTCAGTAGATCCTTCTTGTATGAAGCATTTACTTGTATCCTCACTTAAGTTTCCTTGGCCAGTTGAAAGATGGATCTGTGAGTTTGATTTCAATTTTATGCAATCTTCAGCTACAACTTCTAAATTGCTCCTTGCTTTTCTGACATCTCCAATTGTGTTAAGAGCTGTTCTGGAAAGCAAGTCTTCTTCATTCTTATTTGGTTTGTTAGGAACCTTTTCAGTTGTTTGATCTCTTGCTGAATTAACAATCAGGTTTGCCATGTCTTCATCCTTCGAGAAACGATCACATTGTCCGGATATTTCACTAAAACCAAAGCTATCACCTAATTTTTGAGAATTTTTAGTTTTCTTGTCATTTCTATGGTTTCCTTGTCCAATTGAAGTCAACCCATTTGTAGCATCTTTTTGCAATCCTTTAGAAGCATTGTGTGGTAGTTGACTTGTTGAGCGAGATACATACTGAGTCTCAGACTTGAGAGCCCCAAGTATATCTGAGATTAGTTCCACAACCTGGTTCCGATCACCTGCATGATTTAACTCAGATTGTCTCGTCTCTTCAGAAGATCTTTTCCTTGCAATATAGGAGGTTACACTTTCAGGAGAATATTTCTTCTTGGTCTCAGAATCCACAATTGCTTTTGATGATTGAAATACACTTCCATTCTTGGAAAATACAGAAGTATTTGAATCAATATTCCTCTTACTAATATCAGAAGCAACCATATTTTCCAAAGTATCAGAAAAGTTGTCCTCTGTGAATTGTTTTCTTTCAACCTTGTTTTCCATTAACATTGATACTGTATCTCCCGAGTTAGTTTCCATGTCAGGAGAAGAGTTTCCCTCTGTGATATTTGATTTCAAACTTGTTGAAATATGCTCCTTGCAATTCTGTGAATTCATTATGGCTTCAGAAGTCATGGTATTATTTTCACGTTTTTGCAGATCATTCTCTGTCATAATGTTCTCAGATGGCATCTTATCACCCACAAAAACGGTTCCTTCAGCAGTCATTTTATTATGACATTTTGGACTTCGAAACAGCGTTTGGAGATTAGATAAAGGTCCTTTGATAGCATTCCAGGAAACACTCGGAAGAAGAGCTGGTTTAGTGATCTCTGAATTCATCTCCCTGAATACATAAACAAATTGATGGTTATTTTGTGCTTTATAGGAACCGAAATAAACAGATATTTCCACTTTCCAACCCTATCCCTCAGAAATGAAAAGAAATATCATAAGCACACCAGCAAGATTCATTTCAAATTTTCAATTATTTATAGATCCTTTTCAATAGGGAATAAGGTTATCATTTTCAAGCATAAAACTACTCGGCTGCACCACCTTTCTTGAATATCATTGCTGCTAGTATTCCTCGCCTTATTGTGTCAAATGATGACGATTGTCTCAGTTTTTTTATACTTCTTTTGCTAAATGTTTTTTTTAATCCTTATAATTTTCGAAGCAATCTGGTATTCTCTATTCTGGCAATTCATAAATTACATTCCCCGTATTATGAAACTACATACAAACTTCACTTAATCTTTTGTTAACAATTGTTTCATCTTCAACCCACACACTACTAACTCATTCTGTGTAATCTGGCTAGCTAGTGGTTAAGTCAAGTCAGTCCAGGCATTACATAACATGTATATATTGTATATAATTGAATTGACTGGGGCAATAGCATGATAGTTTGACCTAGCTACATATGATATATCTACACATAGTATATAATGTAAAATCATTTGTACAGAGCTTGCATAAATTAGATATGTACATATTTATACGCTAACTAACATACTATTTTGAGCTAATTCGATTACGTACAATATATCCATGCTATTTTGGGCTTTAGATCGTCATCTAAGCCCTATGAGCACAAAATAAGGTTCAAAACTAAGACCCAAAACTATCAACATCCTTTTGCCAAATTCATCCTCTAATATTCCAATCTCATTCTGATTTCATTCATCATCTTATATTCTAATTTCATTCAGAGTCGTCCAAAACTTAAGAATAAAACAATATAATAAATAAATAGGATTAATTAATAGATTTAAGCATAAACTATGAAATTAGAGCTAAAATGTCTCCGAAAACCTCACTTGTTTAAGTCCGAATCCTCAACTTGTGAATTTCGCTCAGTCGCTGTGCAGTCTTTCATAGAATTCTCCCTACCAGATTTCGATGAGGAAGAAGAAGAGGAACACAATCTCGTCGATTTGGGAAGGCCTGAAACGGTACCATCCATATTTTTTTTAACAAAACCCAGAAATCATTTCTCTTTCTTCAACACATATTATTAAAAAAAGGTCTTTGTAAAGTGGGTTTTACCTCTTTTGTAGAAATGAAGGAGACGAGAAAGAGCCATTTTTGCCTCAGCCCTTCCAAGCACTATTCTGTTCAGCGTAGGACGTCTGAGCCGAAACTGTCAGATGAAGGGTTTTAAGGAGGTTTTAGGAAATTATTCTTTTGTTTTTTAAACTTCTCTTTACCGTTTTTCTACATTTGGGTTTTTCCATTGCAAATAGACAAGCCTTGCACGAGGCAGCTGGTAGTCTATTTATATCTCTAGTTCTCTACTCAATTTTATTTTTTTTAATCGTATAAAATATCTATTAAAATTTATAACAACAGTAATAATATCTAATAATATTAAACAATTTAAATAAAATAAAATTTAATATTAAATAATTTTAAAGAAAGTAATTTAATTTAAACGATATCGAATATAAAATAATAAATTTAAATTTTTTTAATAATAAAAAAATTTAAAATAGACTTAAATAACATTATTTTTATAATTATAAAAATAAAGTCATTCTAAAATCAGAGTTTTTTCACATATTCTTCCTTTTACATAACAATTTGACATTCCTAATTTTAAGGGTTCCTCGTTTTCACTTTTTTTTATTGAAAGAATATCTCTATATATTCGTCGTATATTTATTTAAATATTAATGATATTTTATTATAACGTATTAAATATTTTTATATTATAACTTTTGTATAATTTTATATGTGGTAGTGATGTCAAAATGTATTCTATAAATAAAAATTATATTGTTATATAGGAATTTTGTCTCATCAAAAATATGAGTCTAAATTATATTAGATTTAGTTTATCAAAATTTTTAACTATACAATACGTGTATTAATTTTTTATTTTATTTTAAATTAACGGAATATTTTTTTTTTAAATATAAGAAAATTATAAAAAAAATTAAATTTTTATTTAAATAAGTTTTTATAATGAAATATTTTGATAGATAATAAAACTACATAAAATAGTTACATATTATTTTAAATATAAATTATTTTATTAAAATAATTATCATCAATTTTATATGAATATATTATATAGGTTGTTAAGAAATAAAGTACATATTAATTATAATATAATTAAATACAATTCATTTAATATGATAATATTTAATCTATCTGATACAATGTACTAAACATACCGTGAATCTATATTATTATATACGAAAGTCTAAATTATGCATAATATTTTTTTTGACAAAATTACCCCTAAAATCATGTCTAATATTAAATAATAGTCACTTCCAATAAGAATTTTAATCATATGATGATTATTACATCTAATAAAAACTTTAAACATAATTATCAAATATATTTATGCATAATTTAAAGATAGTTTCAAAACTCAAATACTTTAATTAATAGTGCTTATCATTTTTATTTTTTATATGAATGTATATTTTTTTGTTAGAGAGTTTCTACGATAATAAATCTCTACTTGACTCAAAAACTTACATATGATCTTAAATTTACTTTGACAATAGATTTAGAGAAATTAATTTTATATTTATTTTAAATTTATTATAAAAATTAATCAAATAAAAATTAAAATAAATAAAATAATTCACATATATTTTAACTAATATTGATTAAGAAAAAAAAAATTACTTGTACTGACGGATAAAAAAAATACTTGTATTCAAATAAAATATTCAATAACAAAGAAACATATGTAAGGTACTAAAGGTGTGTCTTTTTATTGAACACGACAAACATTTTTTTTTTATTTTAAGTGTTAAAATTATTATTTTTGTTTCAATTTATAAAAAAAAAAAAATTACGTTAATTTACTACTAGTAATATTCTGGCTGCATGAATACGTAAACAACGGCGTGAACAGGTAACAAAGCGCAATGGGGAGCAGAGGTACTTGCGGTGACAGAGCGTGATGGAGAGGCGTAGGCGATGCTGAGCTAACGACGAACTACCCTGCGGACAGGCTGAAAGGCGAACGGTGCTGCGTGCAGTGCAAGAGAGACAAGCTGATGGCGGCACTGACGAGTGGTGACGGTGATACTGACAATAGACGAAGAAAAATGACAAACACTCTGATACCAAATTAAATATTATGTGAATGAAATATAATTCTTGCTATTTGTTAACTCACAATAAAAATATATATATAAAATAAATTACAAAAGTTCTAAATAAACTAGAATCATGTACAACCTAATGTTCTATTACAGATAGACACATATTAATTACAATATATTATACATTAATTACATAACTAACGCTAACAATATTTGGTGTTACGTACCAACGTGAGGAGTACATGCAATTATAATATTATACTCTAAAAACTCCGAGTACAATTTCCATTCAAACCAAGTGTTCTTAGACTCTCTACACTTTCTTACTAACCTCATTCAACTCTAATCTTCCCAATTTCTCTCCATTTTCAAACTGAATTAAGAGAAATATGAAAGAGACCACGATAATCTGACCAGTGACCACCATTGAATAAACTATGTGAATTTGCTAGTAATCACACAACTCCGAAGCCTACAATGTATCTTCATCATCTAAGTAGTGTCCCTACCTAATACATTCTTATAGTTATAGCCTTACTGTAGAAAGAGATGGTTACTGAAGCTGATGAAATCTACGAGACATGAGATGTACTCAAGGGATGGATCAAGTAAATAAGGAAGAATTATTGGTTGGTGCTAAACCACGTGGTAGTACAAATCAATGACTTTAAGAGAGAGGGAATAGCAAGATCGAGGTACAAATGATATACAAAATGTGTAATTTTGTAAGCTCATTATTGAATGGCTGTGTGCAAGGATGAATCTAAAGTTGCCTGGTCATGTTAAGTGGGGATGTCCAGTGAAGATGTAGGGTAGTGCTACTGGAGACGAAGCCTCGGCTTTTTGTAAGGCTGGTGGCAAGATTTTTCTAAGGCGGGGAAACAACCTATGAAGGGCGTTGAGGATATCTCTTCTTTTGTGAATATCTTGGCTGGAACTGTGGATGTTGGTAACAATGCTGGGCTTGAAGCTGATGTCGTGGTCAATATGGAGGAGGTTTCTGTTTTGAAAGAGTGAAATGGTGACTGCTAGGTATAAATGTCTAAGTTGTTTAGTTTTTCTTGGTCTTTTTTTCTTGGTTTAGTTTTTTTTTTTTTTTTTCTATATCAATTACACATCATAAATAACTCACCGGCATTGCGGGTCACTATTATTGATCATCAAAAAGATTTCCCATCAGTAGCACTGATCAAATTAGCAACTTCCATCAGATATCGATCTAATATATGGCAGCAAGCATAGGCATATCTACCCTTTTGCTTTCAAGAGGATCTCTCAATGTTTTGCAAAAGCGTGCCCACGACAGATATGACATGCTTTCTTTCTTTCTTCAGGATGACTCCATAGCATCTCAAGGATTTCAGGAGGAAACTAAGGAGCAGGCTAAGCAACCAACTTGTTTGCCTCTACTTCCAATCCATTCAAACTCGGCAATTATAGAAACAAAATTAGTAAATTTGACTGATAAAGCAACAGCCCTTTCTTTGGCATCTTCCGAACGCAACAAGAAATCTTCAAGCTTAAGTAAAAAAAATAAAACGGACCATGAACTGAATAGGCAATCTTGCCAAGGCTACGGAAAAAGGGGAAGTTAAATTGAAAGTTGAAAAATAGGTGGGCAATTTCAACCCATAAATGCAGTACATAAAACAACCAAGTACAGACAACGAGTATCTGAAGTTTCATTTGCAACAGAAAAGAAAACCTCAGAAATTGGCATTCTTTGAAAGAACTTCGGACAGAATTTGAATAGATAGATGGAATGTGTTTTGTTTAGCTTTAGTACACAGAAGAATTTCAAAGCTAGTCTTCTTCACTCTTATCTTGGTTTTGTTTCAGAAAATCTTTCTTGTATGAAGTATTTACTTAAGTTTCCTTGGCCAGTTGAAAGATGGACCTGTGAGTTAGATTTCAATTTTTTGCTATCTTTGGCTGCAACTTCTAAAACACTCTTCCTCCTTGCTTTTCTGACATCTCCATTTGTCCTAAGAGGTTTTCCTGAAAGTGAGCCTTCTTCACTCTTATTTGGTTTGTTACCTACCATGCTCTTGGCATGGCCACTCCGTAGCAGATGATTTCTTTTGGGATCATAATCTTGTGAACCGCCTAAAGACTTTTTCATTGAGATGCTTTTGATGACTTGATCATTATTATTGGAGACAGGAGGGGTCTTTTGAAGAATGTCATCATCTGATAAATTGCTCTTCATGATGGTCGCCTTTTCAGTTGTTTGATATCTTACTGATTTTTGAGAATTTTTAGTTTTCTTGTCATTTCTCTGGTTTCCTTGTCCAATTGAACTCAACCCATTTGCAACATCTTTCTGCAATCCTTTATAAGCTCTGTGTGGTAGTTGACTTGTTGAGCGAGATACATACTGAGTCTCCAACTTGAGGGCCCTAACTATGACCCGGTTCTGATCACTTTCCTGGTTGAATTCAGATTGATTCATATCTTCAGAAGATCGTTTCCTTGCAATACACGAGGTTACACTTTCAGGAAAATTTTTCTTCTTGGTCTCAGAATCCACAATTGCTTTTGATGATTGAAATACACTTCCATTCTTGGAAAATTCAGAACTATTTGGAACAATATTCCTCTTACTAATATCAGAACCAACCATATTTTCCAAAGCATCAGAAGAATTGTCCTCAAATAATTGTTTTATTTCAACTGCATCTCCCGAGTTAGTTTCCATATCAAGAGAAGAGTTTCCCTCTAATTCACGTATATTTTAACTAATATTGATTAAGAAAAAAAAAATTACTTGTACTGACGCATAAAAAAAATACTTGTATTCAAATAAAATATTCAATAACAGAGAAACATATGTAAGGTACTAAAGGTGTGTCTTTTTATTGAACACGACAAACATTTTTTTTTTTTTTTTAAGTGTTAAAATTATTATTTTTGTTTCAATTTATAAAAAAAAAAATTTACGTTAATTTACTACTAGTAATATTCTGGCTGCATGAATACGTAAACAACGGCGTGAACAGGTAACAAAGCGCAACGGGGAGCAGAGGTACTTGCGGTGATAGAGCGTGAACTACCCTGCGGACAGGCTGAAAGGCAAACGGCGCTGCGGGCAGCGCAAGAGAGACAAGTTGATGGCGGCACTGACGAGTGGTGACGGTGATACTGACAGGAGACGAAGAAAAAAGACAAACGCTCTGATACCAAATTAAATATTATGTGAATGAAATATAATTCTTGCTATTTGTTAACTCACAATAAAAGTATATATACAAAATAAATTACAAAATTTCTAAATAAATTAGAATCATGTACAACCTAATGTTCTATTACAAATAGACACATATTAATTACAATATATTATATATTAATTACATAACTAACGCTAACAATATTTGGTGTTACATACCAACGTGAGGAGTACATGCAATGATAATATTATACTCTAAAAACTCCGAGTACAATTTCCATTCAAACCAAGTGTTCTTAGACTCTCTACACTTTCTTACTAACCTCATTCAACTCTAATCTTCCCAATTTCTCTCCATTTTCAAACTGAATTAAGAGAAATATGAAAGAGACCACGATAATCTGACCAGTGACCACCATTGAATAAACTATGTGAATTTGCTAGTAACCACACAACTCCGAAGCCTACAATGTATCTTCATCATCTAAGTAGTGTCCCTACCTAATACATTCTTATAGTTATAGCCTTACTGTAGAAAGAGATGGTTACTGAAGCTGATGAAATCTACGAGACATGAGATGTACTCAAGGGATGGATAAAGTAAATAAGGAAGAATTATTGGTTGGTGCTAAACCACGTGGTAGTACAAATCAATGACTTTAAGAGAGAGGGAATAGCAAGATCGAGGTACAAATGATATACAAAATGTGTAATTTTGTAAGCTCATTATTGAATGGCTGTGTGCAAGGATGAATCTAAAGTTGCCTGGTCATGTTAAGTGGGGATGTCCAGTGAAGATGTAGGGTAGTGCTACTGGAGACGAAGCCTCGGCTTGTTGTAAGGCTGGTGGCAAGATTTTTCTAAGGCGGGGAAACAACCTATGAAGGGCGTTGAGGATATCTCTTCTTTTGTGAATATCTTGGCTGGAACTGTGGATGTTGGTAACAATGCTGGGCTTGAAGCTGATGTCGTTGTCAATATGGAGGAGGTTTCTGTTTTGAAAGAGTGAAATGGTGACTGCTAGGTATAAATGTCTAAGTTGTTTAGTTTTTCTTGGTCTTTTTTTCTTGGTTTAGTTTTTTTTTTTTTTCTATATCAATTACACATCATAAATAACTCACCGGCATTGCGGGTCACTATTATTGATCATCAAAAAGATTTCCCATCAGTAGCACTGATCAAATTAGCAACTTCCATCAGATATCGATCTAATATATGGCAGCAAGCATAGGCATAGCTACCCTTTTGCTTTCAAGAGGATCTCTCAATGTTTTGCAAAAGCGTGCCCACGACAGATATGACATGCTTTCTTTCTTTCTTCAGGATGACTCCATAGCATTTCAAGGATTTCAGGAGGAAACTAAGGAGCAGGCTAAGCAACCAACTTGTTTGCCTCTACTTCCAATCCATTCAAACTCGGCAATTATAGAAACAAAATTAGTAAATTTGACTGATAAAGCAACAGCCCTTTCTTTGGCATCTTCCGAATGCAACAAGAAATCTTCAAGCTTAAGTAAAAAAAATAAAACGGACCATGAACTGAATAGGCAATCTTGCCAAGGCTACGGAAAAAGGGGAAGTTAAATTGAAAGTTGAAAAATAGGTGGGCAATTTCAACCCATAAATGCAGTACATAAAACAACCAAGTACAGACAACAAGTATCTGAAGTTTCATTTGCAACAGAAAAGAAAACCTCAGAAATTGGCATTCTTTGAAAGAACTTCGGACAGAATTTGAATAGATAGATGGAATGTCTTTTGTTTAGCTTTAGTACACAGAAGAATTTCAAAGCTAGTCTTCTTCACTCTTATCTTGGTTTTGTTTCAGAAAATCTTTCTTGTATGAAGTATTTACTTAAGTTTCCTTGGCCAGTTGAAAGATGGACCTGTGAGTTAGATTTCAATTTTTTGCTATCTTTGGCTGCAACTTCTAAAACACTCTTCCTCCTTGCTTTTCTGACATCTCCATTTGTCCTAAGAGGTTTTCCTGAAAGTGAGCCTTCTTCACTCTTATTTGGTTTGTTACCTACCATGCTCTTGGCATGGCCACTCCGTAGCAGATGATTTCTTTTGGGATCATAATCTTGTGAACCGCCTAAAGACTTTTTCATTGAGATGCTTTTGATGACTTGATCATTATTATTGGAGACAGGAGGGGTCTTTTGAAGAATGTCATCATCTGATAAATTGCTCTTCATGATGGTCGCCTTTTCAGTTGTTTGATATCTTACTGATTTTTGAGAATTTTTAGTTTTCTTGTCATTTCTCTGGTTTCCTTGTCCAATTGAACTCAACCCATTTGCAACATCTTTCTGCAATCCTTTATAAGCTCTGTGTGGTAGTTGACTTGTTGAGCGAGATACATACTGAGTCTCCAACTTGAGGGCCCTAACTATGACCCGGTTCTGATCACTTTCCTGGTTGAATTCAGATTGATTCATATCTTCAGAAGATCGTTTCCTTGCAATACACGAGGTTACACTTTCAGGAAAATTTTTCTTCTTGGTCTCAGAATCCACAATTGCTTTTGATGATTGAAATACACTTCCATTCTTGGAAAATTCAGAACTATTTGGAACAATATTCCTCTTACTAATATCAGAACCAACCATATTTTCCAAAGCATCAGAAGAATTGTCCTCAAATAATTGTTTTATTTCAACTGCATCTCCCGAGTTAGTTTCCATATCAAGAGAAGAGTTTCCCTCTATAATATCTGATTTCAAACTTGTTGAAATATTCTCCTCACAACTCTGTGAGTTCATTATGGCTTCAGAAGTCTTGGCATTATTTACAGGTTTTTGCAGACCATTCTCTGTCATAATATTCTCAGATGGCATCTTATCACCCACAGAAACATTTCCTTCAGCAGTCATTTTATTATGATATGTGGGATTTCGAAGCATTGCTCGGAAATTAAATAAAGTTTCTTTGATAGCATTCCATGAGATACTCAGACGAAAAGCTGGTTTAGTAATCTCTAAATTCATCTTCCTGAATGCAGAAACAAATTGATTGTTTTGAGCTTTATAGAAACACAAATAAACAGAAATCTCCTCTCTCCAGCCCTATCCCTCAGAAAAGAAAAGAAATTTTATAAGCACATGAACAAGATCCATTCTTTGGTTAACACTTGTTTCGTCTTCAACCCATACTAATAACTCATTCTGTGTAATATAGCTAGCTAGTGGTTAATACAAGCAAAGTAATCTCAGAGAGAATGAAAGAGAGTCAATCTCATTATCAAAAGTATTGTTACAGACTACTATATATATAGCTCAATTAATTACTGTGTAACCTATCACATAAATACACGTGTGTAAACTGTTATATTAGTAAACTACTAGAATATACACACTAAGAGCCATATTACTTGATAGTTAAATCATCTAAACCATACGAACACAAAAAAAGGCTCAAAACTACGAACCCAAAACTATTAACATCATTCTAACAAATTCATCATCTAAAATTCAAATTTCATTCTGGGTCGTCCAAAAATTAAGAATAAAACAATGTAATAATAAAAACAAGGAGTAAATAATAGATTTAAGCATAAAGTAAGAAATTAGGTCTAAAATGTCTCCGAAAACCTCACTTGTTTAAACCCGAATCCTCAACTTGTGATTTTTGCTCAGTCGCTACGTAGTCTTTCGTAGAATTCTCCTTGACAGATTTCGATAATGAAGAAAAAGAGGAACACAACCTAGTCGATTTGGGAAGGCCTGAAACGGTACCATCATATTTTTTAGCAAAACCCAGAAATCATTTATCTTTCTTAAACACATATTATTCAAAAAAAAAAAAAAAAGAACAGGTATTTGTGAAGTGGGTTTTACCTCGTTTGTAGAAATGGAGGAGTCCAGAAAGAGCCATTTTTGCCTCAGCCTCTTTCCAAGCACTGTTCTGTTCAGCGTGGGAGGTCTGAGACGAAACTCTCACGTGAAGGGGTTTTAAGGAGGTTTTAGGAAATTATTCTTTTGTTTTTTAAACTTATTTTTAATATTGTTCTTTATATGGAAAACGCCTCGTTTCGGTTTTTATCATTACACTCCAAAATATTCCAATATTTTTCGAATAAAGTAAAAATATCAATATAAACATGCTAATTTTAAAATATCTTCTATAATATTTGAAAATTTCTTGATATTTTCATAAAAAAAAATAAATGTAAAAAATTTTCAATATATTTTTTTTAACTTGGTTTTGTAATTTTTAGATAAATATTAATAATAATTTCGAGGTCCTCATTTTTTTAAAAAAATATTCCTTATGAATGTTAAAGGTAACATTACAATTTAAGGGTATTGATTTTTAGCTAAAACCTTAATATCTTATATTTTAATATTAAATAATTGAACTAATAAATAAAAATTTACACATTTTTATTAATAATATAAAGAAAAAATTTAAGAAGTAAATAAATAAATGTACATACAATTAAAAAAATTATGTACACATAATTACTAATTAATAAAATTAAATTAAAATACATAAATGAAATTGACTTTTTTATTTATCCCAATTCACATTAGTAAAGTGATTACTCTTATTTTTTTTCTATAAATATTTTATAGTAAAATTTTATTTACATTTAATGACATATAACTCAAGATATATTGATAAAAATAACATAATATTTTCATATTTAAAATTTATAGTTGAATTGATAATAAAACTAACAAACTAAACAACTTTATAAAAATATATAAAATAAAAAAAATTCATACTAGATTTTAAGAAATTAATATTTATAATTAATTTGTATTAGATTATGATTTAACTTATTTTATTAATAAATTATCCAATTTTTATGAGCACTTATTATATTTTTAAAATTATTTTTTAATTTAAATAAGTCGTTATAATTTTATATATTTTTTAACCATATAAATAAATATATATATATATTACTTTATTATTTCATATATAAAGGTATTTCAATAATTTAATAAAAATTGAAAAAATGTGCGAGGGACAATGAAGGAATAAGTTAACGTAGTTAATGATAAAGACTATTTATGATAATATGTAACCTTTTATTATTAAAGACATTTGTCAAAAGAAAACGCAAACATCATGGGCATAAGTAATTCAGAAAATCTTTCTTGTATGAAGTATTTACTTAAGTTTCCTTGGCCAGTTGAAAGATGGACCTGTGAGTTAGATTTCAATTTTTTGCTATCTTTGGCTGCAACTTCTAAAACACTCTTCCTCCTTGCTTTTCTGACATCTCCATTTGTCCTAAGAGGTTTTCCTGAAAGTGAGCCTTCTTCACTCTTATTTGGTTTGTTACCTACCATGCTCTTGGCATGGCCACTCCGTAGCAGATGATTTCTTTTGGGATCATAATCTTGTGAACCGCCTAAAGACTTTTTCATTGAGATGCTTTTGATGACTTGATCATTATTATTGGAGACAGGAGGGGTCTTTTGAAGAATGTCATCATCTGATAAATTGCTCTTCATGATGGTCGCCTTTTCAGTTGTTTGATATCTTACTGATTTTTGAGAATTTTTAGTTTTCTTGTCATTTCTCTGGTTTCCTTGTCCAATTGAACTCAACCCATTTGCAACATCTTTCTGCAATCCTTTATAAGCTCTGTGTGGTAGTTGACTTGTTGAGCGAGATACATACTGAGTCTCCAACTTGAGGGCCCTAACTATGACCCGGTTCTGATCACTTTCCTGGTTGAATTCAGATTGATTCATATCTTCAGAAGATCGTTTCCTTGCAATACACGAGGTTACACTTTCAGGAAAATTTTTCTTCTTGGTCTCAGAATGCACAATTGCTTTTGATGATTGAAATACACTTCCATTCTTGGAAAATTCAGAACTATTTGGAACAATATTCCTCTTACTAATATCAGAACCAACCATATTTTCCAAAGCATCAGAAGAATTGTCCTCAAATAATTGTTTTATTTCAACTGCATCTCCCGAGTTGGTTTCCATATCAAGAGAAGAGTTTCCCTCCATGATATCTGATTTCAAACTTGTTGAAATATTCTCCTCACAACTCTGTGAGTTCATTATGGCTTCAGAAGTCTTGGCATTATTTACAGGTTTTTGCAGACCATTCTCTGTCATAATATTCTCAGATGGCATCTTATCACCCACAGAAACATTTCCTTCAGCAGTCATTTTATTATGATATGTGGGATTTCGAAGCATTGCTCGGAAATTAAATAAAGTTTCTTTGATAGCATTCCATGAGATACTCAGACGAAAAGCTGGTTTAGTAATCTCTAAATTCATCTCCCTGAATGCAGAAACAAATTGATTGTTTTGAGCTTTATAGAAACACAAATAAACAGAAATCTCCTCTCTCCAGCCCTATCCCTCAGAAAAGAAAAGAAATTTTATAAGCACATGAACAAGATCCATTCTTTGGTTAACACTTGTTTCGTCTTCAACCCATACTAATAACTCATTCTGTGTAATATAGCTAGCTAGTGGTTAATACAAGCAAAGTAATCTCAGAGAGAATGAAAGAGAGTCAATCTCATTATCAAAAGTATTGTTACAGACTACTATATATATAGCTCAATTAATTACTGTGTAACCTATCACATAAATACACGTGTGTAAACTGTTATATTAGTAAACTACTAGAATATACACACTAAGAGCCATATTACTTGATAGTTAAATCATCTAAACCATACGAACACAAAAAAAGGCTCAAAACTACGAACACAAAACTATTAACATCATTCTAACAAATTCATCATCTAAAATTCAAATTTCATTCTGGGTCGTCCAAAAATTAAGAATAAAACAATGTAATAATAAAAACAAGGAGTAAATAATAGATTTAAGCATAAAGTAAGAAATTAGATCTAAAATGTCTCCGAAAACCTCACTTGTTTAAACCCGAATCCTCAACTTGTGATTTTTGCTCAGTCGCTACGTAGTCTTTCGTAGAATTCTCCTTGACAGATTTCGATAATGAAGAAAAAGAGGAACACAACCTAGTCGATTTGGGAAGGCCTGAAACGGTACCATCATATTTTTTAGCAAAACCCAGAAATCATTTATCTTTCTTAAACACATATTATTCAAAAAAGAAGAAGAGGTATTTGTGAAGTGGGTTTTACCTCGTTTGTAGAAATGGAGGAGTCCAGAAAGAGCCATTTTTGCCTCAGCCTCTTTCCAAGCACTGTTCTGTTCAGCGTGGGAGGTCTGAGACGAAACTCTCACGTGAAGGGGTTTTAAGGAGGTTTTAGGAAATTATTCTTTTGTTTTTTAAACTTATTTTTAATATTTTTCTTTAAATGAAAAACGCTTCGTTTCGGTTTTTCCATTACACTCCAAAATATTCCAATATGTTTCGAATAAAGTAAAAGTATCAATATATAAACATGCTAATTTTAAAATATCTTCTATAATATTTGAAAACTTCTTGATATTTTCATAAAAAAAATAAATGTCAAAAATTTTCAGTATTTTTTTTAACTTGGTTTTGTAATTTTTAGATAAATATGAATAATAATTTCGAGGTCCTCATTTAAAAAAAAAAAAAAAATTCCTTACGAATGTTAAAGATAACATTACAATTTAAGGGTATTGATTTTTAGCTAAAACCTTAATACCTTATATTTTAATATTAAATAATTGAACTAATAAATAAAAATTTACACATTTTTATTAATAATATAAAGAAAAAATTTAAGAAGTAAATAAATAAATGCATATACAATTAAAAAAATTATGTACACATAATTACTAATTAATAAAATAAAATTGAAATACATACATGAATGAAATTGACTTTTTTATTTATCCCAAATCATATTAGTAAAGTGATTACTCTTATTTTTTTTCTATAAATATTTTATAGTAAAATTTTATTCTAATTTAATGACATATAACTCAAGATATAATGATAAAAATAACATAATATTTTCATATGTAAAATTTATAGGTGAATTGATAATAAAACTAACAAACTAAACAACTTTATAAAAAAAATTCATACTAGATTTTAAGAAATTAATATTTATAATTGATTTGTATTAGATTATAATTTAACTTATTTTATTAATAAATTATTCAATTTTTATGAGCACATATTATATTTTTAAGATTATTTTTTAATTTAAATAAGTCTTTATAATTTTATATATTTATTGAATATATATATTTTTTAACCATACAAGTAAATATATATATTTTTTACTTTATTATTTCATATATAAAGGTATTTCAATAATTTAATAAAAATTGAAAAAATGTGCGAGGGACAATGAAGGAATAAGTTAACGTAGTTAATAATAAAGATTATTTATAATAATATGTAACCTTAGTATTATTAAAGACATTTGTCAAATGTTAAGGATATTTGTGTAGAAAACGCAAACATCATAGGCATAAGTAATTTTTATTGTAATTTTCCATTTAAATTTTAATAAATTTTTTGAGAATATCAATATAAATATATTGCAAAATAGAAATTTTTTAATCCTATTAAATTAAAATTATACATATTTTATAATTTGTATTATAATTAAGTTAATATTCATGTAAAAGTAATCTGATTTTAGTTTTTCATAAATATTTACATTTACTTAAATAAATTTTTAAGTATAATTTATTTGTAGCTAATAAATTATATTATTTTTTTCTCATTCTTTATTATAATATGTTTTATTTTTTATATACATAGTTATTATTTTTAAAATAATTTTTACTTGTATTATTTACTGTTTCATTAATTTTAATATAATTTATAAAAAAAATATTAAAAATTTAAAAATAATTATTTATTTTTAACGAAAAAAATACATAGTCAAAATATGTTATCCTTATATATAAAATGAACAGTCCACCAAGCCTTTAAATTAGAGGTGATAAATTGTATCATTTAAATTATGTTCGGATCAACTTAATATCAACCCAACAAGTTAAGAGAAAACCCAAACATAACACGTTAATAATTCGTGTCAAGTTTTACCAACCCAAACTTGAATCAATATTAAACAGGTCGACACAAAATTGACCCGTTTTGTAGATAAGTCATAATTGATTGATAAAATTATACATCAACTTGTTAGTGATCCGAATTCAATATGTATTTAACATTTTTAAAAGGCACACTTTTACACTCTAATTCATATTAATAATTAATAATACAAAATGAATTAAAAAATAAGGTTCCAAATACTAAATACATATTATAAATGTTCCTCAAAGTCCTTCGAGGCAACTTTACTAAATTTATACTTTACTAAATTCATAAAAATATTAAATATTAAATTAATAGTTTAAAAGTTCAACCACATTTATATTGTCATATTTTGAAATAGAAAAATTCTTCGTATATCTTCAATTTGAATTTTATCTCTAATTCAAAGTTTATCCTACATAATTAAAATGAATTATTATATATAAATCATATATAAAATAAGTCAATAAATTATTTTCTAACTAAAAGATGACCACAGCTTTAAAGCAAACATAGTTATTGAATATGATGCTAAGTACACATACTAATTAGGATTCTAAGCAAGTATTGTAAACTGTTGTTCATTCTTGCAATAAAATGAATGAACTAAAAGTTTGTCTTAACTAAACTATTCATTAATATTTAACAGTAAAATGTAAGATAATATGAATTCCTCAAGTATAGTTGCAAAAATTAGTCAATTTTTTTTTTTACCTTTTTAGCAATCAACTCTCGTTGATCTCAAACTGTTGTACCCTTAAGTAGCATTAGCAGTTATCACTTTGCTCAAATTCAAAACATCAAAATTCAATTCCTCAGTGGTTGATTTGATTTCTACATAAATATATATAATAAAATTGTGAGTAAATTATTAAATGAATAATTATTTAAAACAAATATGCTTGAATACCTTTGTCACTGTATAACCATTATCGAATACAAATTAATGTCTCAATCGTGTTAGGCATAAGTGCAATACGAAATTGGTTTAAAACACCCCCACCAATACTAAATGTAGATTCTGATGCCACTGTTGAAACATAAATGGCCAAAATATCTCGAGCTATGGTTGCAACTTGAAGAAATCGAAACTGATTTCCCTTCCAATAATCAAGAATATGAAATTCTAATGTTACTGCTGATTACTTCACTCTAGGTTCTTCTAAATAGCATTCAAATTGACTTTTTTTTTAGAGTATCATCATCAAAAAAAAAAAAATTAAAACTATGCAATTAAAATATAAATAATATTATATAATTAATAAATTTGGAGACATATATAAATGAATAAGTTTAAATATTATATAGGGAAAAATATCCTGGTAGTCCTGTACTTAATATAAATATAGCACTCTAATCCTTTATTTTTTTTTTAAACTACTTTAATCCTTTATTTATGAAAAATAAATAGTATAAGTCCTTTTTTTAACCTTCCGTTAAATTTTCCATCTACTCTTCATGAGTACCACATGTGTAAAAATAAGATGGGTTATTTGGACATTTTATTTAAAAATAAATAACAGATTTTATAATTAAGAAATTAAAAAAATATAAAAAAAAGAAAAGAAAATTACAATTAGAAAAGAACAATTAGACTGTACGTCCTCTTCGTCTACTTTTCGTCTCCTCTGTCTCTTCGTCTCTTCTTTTCTCTTCTCTATTACTAAACCTCTACTCTCAAACTCAAACTCAAACTCAAGTAAAATCATGAAATCGTTTTAGAAAAGATTGGTCGAGGAAGATAACAATGGAGGTAGTGGCATTTGGTGAGATTGCCGAGAAGGCCGGTAAGAGTTTATAATTTATGATTTTATTACTTATTTGAGCATTTGTATTTGTATTGAATATTATATACATTTGTGATTACTTTTGTGTCTATTTTTAATTTCCTAGACAAATCAGTTGAATGGAACATATCTAAAATCGAAAAGAAAAAATTTGATCATTCTAGAAATTTAACATTCTGAAAATTAATGTCTTTTTTTATTGACGAGAATGTTATTGATTTCTTGCACCAGCTCGACGACTTGAGAAGTACAATAGTCCATTTGATCGAGAGAATTGAGATCTGAGAGTAGAGAAAAAGAAAGCGTTTGGGAGAAAAGAAAATGAAAATGAAGAAGAAGAAAAAAAAACACCACCTCTGAAATAAAAGAGTTTATAAGATTAAAAGAAAACAAAAAAAATTATTAAGGGCTGGAATTGGATTATTGTGAAATAATTTTTTTAAAAGCCAAAAATAACCTTAACATATGCATTGCACGTGATATTTTAACTTCAATTTTTAACAGAATAGTTAATTTAGGATCTTTAGTGTCATTTTTTCATAAAAAAAGAATTAAATTGGTGTAAAAAATAAATAAATGACTAAAGTACTTTTTTTTATATAAAAAAAAGACTACTAAAGTTATCTGCCCTATTATATATTAGTTCCTTTTTTTCTAAATATCAAATCCTTCTTTGCATCATCATTGTTTCTAGTGTTCCTTATTACATCTAATGTACATTTAGTTTGAGTAGCATTACCATCTTTGTCATATTTATTAAAAACTTCAACCAATTTCTTCTTAATTTTATTTAAATTTGCAGAAGCTTCAAAGCTAAAATTCCCATAAATCATCTTGAAAGTAAATTCAACAAACCTAATCTTGTATTGAGGGTCTAAAATCACAGCTATTGATAACATAATACTAAACTCTTTCCAATATTTTTCAAACTTTACAAGCATTAGAGTTACCATTTGCTTAAGTCCTGGTCATCTTTTATCTCCTTTTTCCTTAAAGCAATATAGCATGAGCCAATGGCAAGAAAATACAAATTTGCAGTTGGATATTTGCTTCCAAAAAATATGCATGTGATATCATAAAATAAAGCTAGAAAACTACAAATCTAATCAATATTTTTCCACTCATATATTATAGGACATGTATCATAATTATTATCACATAGATGTTCAAATGCATGTCGATAACACAAAAGCACTTTCAAGCATATGAAATGTAGAATTTCACCTAGTAACCACATCTTGCTTTAATCCTTTCTTTAAGTCCAAATTCATAATTTTCATATATTCCTTAAACCTTATCTTTCTCATTTGTGACCCCTTAACATATTTAATATTGTCACGAATTTCACAAACAGCTTTATCAACATCTTTCAGCCCATCTTAATTAACTAAATTAATTATATGAGCACAACAACGAATATGAAAAAATTTACCACTCCACACAAGTGATTGACTTAAATTTAAGTTATCAATCAACTTCTTAACAAAAGCATTATTGGCGAAAGCATTATTTAAATTTGTACAAAAACATATTTTTTCTCAATTCTCTAATCACGCAATATAGAAAAAAAAAATTATCACACAAAGATTGGGTATTATATGAAGGGGGCATGTAAGAGAAGTTCAAAACTCTCTTGATTAACTTTCAGTCATTATCAATAAAATGACAAGTTAGAGATTTATAACCATCAGTGGTTAAGAATGTCCAGCAGTCAAAGGTAACACAAATCCTACCATGACTGTATCTAAAACATTTATCATCCTTGACTTCTCATTAGTATATATCTTAAGGACATCAACCTCAGACGTGTTTCTAGTGACTAAAGTGATGTCAATATGCAAATACTCAAAAATAGCCTTAATGCCTTCATATTCTATGAATTGAAAAGGCAAATCATGCTTGATGATAGCATAAGCAACTAACTCTCTAAACTTTTCAAGATCATACTTAATAGTATGGCATGACATGACATCCTTACTCTTATTTAGAATTAGAGCTGTCAAACGGGTGGGTCATGTCGTGTTTGGATCGACCTGTTTACGACCCGACCCATGTAAGATTGACCCTGACCCAACCCATTTATTAAATAGGTCAGAAAGTACAACCCTAACCCAACATGGGTTGACCCATTTAACCCGTATAAATATATTAAATAATATATATTATATTTTATAATATAAAAAATCAGAGATATTATATCGAGTATCAACATATATTTATGTCACCTATTAACATTATAAATTCTAATTAGACTCCAAAAATTAAATCAATTTACTCATTATTTTTTAACAAAAAATGTAAAAATATTAACTAATATAAAATAAAAATAATATCAATAATCATAAATATTATGATACATCAAATCTAATATTTTAAAGTCTTAAATAATAACAAAAAAGTCTAACAAAAATATATATCATAAATTCTTTGTAAATAAAAACTTGTTTTAAGTCTAAAATGAATAATTAATAATAAAAACATACAAAATTAAAATAAATAATATATTATTATAAATTGATAAAAATAAGAAAATAAAATATGAAATGAATTTAAACACCATCTCAATAATATTTTAAAGTATAACCTACAAAATAATTAAATAAGAAATAATTACGTACATATCTTAATAATTTTAGTTATTTACTTGTGTTACTTATGCGGGTTACCCAATTAACCCATTCAACCCTATTTTTTTAAATGGGTTAAACGGGTCGACCTGTTTACAACCCAACACATATAAGCTCAACCCAGACCTGACTATTTCGTGGGTGGGTCGTGTCGAGTTCGCGGGTCGTATCAAAAATTGCCAGCTCTATTTAGAATCATTTGACCTATATCATGTGTACTTCTCTTAGCACACAGTACAAACAAAATTACCTGTTCTATTTGAAGATTTAGATTTGTACATAATACCACAATAATATCACTTTGCTCTTGCCTCATTTTCGGGACTCAAAGGAAGCTCCTTAAAAGTGTTTCCAATCCCATAACCTTTTTTTCCTCACAACTTTCACTTTCCTTTTTTGTGGCAAAATATCCATCTTGTTGGTATCAATGTTGCTGGTGGGTTTGGATGGAAGGGTTGTGACTTCCTCATTATTAAGGACTTCCATTTCATTAATGTCACGTAGGGGCAATGTTTCCTTATCCAAACTCATTTTTAACTACATATCAAATAAAAATACAATTAAAAGATATGGAACACTATCTCTAAGCTAAAATCAAATTTTCATTAAATAGATAAGAATGCATGTTTTTATCACTATCAAATTTTCAAATTACACCAAATTGAAAAATAATAATAATATACAAGCAGTTTACTAACTATCTAATTCAAACCATTCATGAAGTTTAAATAATATCTAAGTAGTAATTTTTTTTGCTACAAACATGGAGAAAAAATAAAAAGAATACAAGTAAAGATAATTACAGTTTAAAAAGTATCCTTAGGTGCCCATATATTGTTATTAGATTTTCATATATTGTTATTAGATTTCCATGTTCCATTATTTAGAATAAAAAACAAAAAATAATGCCATAATCAAATCTAAATATTCCACAATTCACACAACACAATTTTTCCTAAGAACTCAAAAAAAAAAAAAAAAGGAAACAATAAGGTCATAAACAAAAAATAATAATTGCAATCTAATAAAAAAGAACATTAACCTCACAAGACCACAGTGCCTCGTTTGGATGAATAAGTATAATCTTCAAGAAAAGAAAAGGAAAGAATAAAATCAGTACAAATCATGATAAAAACATAGGTGGATTTGCGCATGGCAATGTGATCCAGGGATGAGGTGGTTACTGTTCGCCAGGATTTGGAGATTTCCTAGAGTGCACTAAATACTGCTTTACTAGTGTGCACTGCAGCCATGACAGCAAAGGAGTTGGTTGAGAAGGAAGTGGCAAGACAAGAAGTTGCCTTGGCCAAGGAGAGTGAGGCAGCTGCTAAAGGTATTAAGCGTATTGACTAGTTGTCTTAATGGCTCCGTCTAACAAGTGAGAGAGACAGAGGTCATGCAACTAAGCTTAAAATTGTGAGGGCTCAGGCGATCACCACCTACTAGGATTCTAAGGCATACACCATGGATACCTTGGATGTATAGGTCCATAGGTTTGCCATGTCAAATGGTGTTTCATGAAGGTGTACCTTAACTTATTGCTTTTATAGGCTATCTTTCTAGACATTGAGGAGGGTACCTCGTTATAGGGTTATGACCTCCGATATTGAGGATAATGTTACTAAGCATCCGACTAGAGGTGGTACTAAGGAAACTGAAGGTAATGATAGCCCATCACAGGCATTAGAGGAGTGGCAATACTCATTAGTATCTTTTCGTTTAGACTTTCTTTTGATGTATTTCTGTTCCACCAGAGTGTCAAAGTTTGGTGGGCTTTACTTTTAGCCTTAATTGACTTAGTCTTGTACGAACTCTTCATTAATGACTTTATTTTATTTTATTTTGTTTGGAGCATGCGTTGTACTCTTTATCTTTGTATGGAGACTTATTTTTTACTTATGTATGGTGTGTATATTATTTCCTTTGTTTTTGTGTAGCATAGGTAGGAGTGTGCTGCACTGTAACTTTTTGGCATAATTTTTTCCAAGTTTGAGTGGCCTATTAGGGTCCCCATATTGCTAGTCCCCCCTGCTTGGGGTGTTTGTGGCTTGACCAAGCATGAAATTTTGACTTAGAAAAAGTTCTAAGTTTTTGGAGGCAGTGACTGTTATTCCTATTGAGGAGCATACGCTTTAATTGAGACTCATGGTCCTTGTGCCAAATTTATGTTCTTGCATGGCGATTTCCTTCTCTCTCTAGGGAGTTCAAATTGGAGTAATAAAGCTACGCTTATTGGATACCATCCACGGGGTGCGGAGCCCACAGTTGGGTTATGCCTCGTCCGTGGTGCGCAAGCCGGGCTCCCACTCTAGAGCTCAACTTGTTGAGGGAATAAAGTCCTGGAGATTAAAGTTGTGCATTGGGGATGCCGTCCACAGGGTGCAAAGCCCATAATAGAGTTGTAGCTCGTTTCTAGTGCACTAGCTGGACTTCCACTCTCGAGTGGAGTCTTGGAGATTAGTTAAAGTTGTGCTCATTGAAAGCTATATGCAGTAGTTCCTATCATAAGGATGCACCCACTCGTGGCTCACTAGCTTGGCTGCCCATCCTAAAGCATTTTGGAGATTGGTAGAGAATTCGAGTAGAGAAAGTTATTTCTGGAGGCTGTCATACCTCAAGTGCTTTTTTTATTCCTCTAACAAAAATTGGTGATTAATGAAGTAGACTTTTGCCTAAGGTGGGAGCACTTGGGAAGCTATTTTTGTCCTTTGTAGGGAGGAATAACATTTGGGAGCAATAGCCCCAATTGTGTGTGGAGTCGAACTTTACGAAGTTTTATTGTGGGGCCTTCTCAGCCAAAGTTCACTTCTTGGGTGTTTGATTTTCGAGCATTGTGTACCCTCTTGTAATTTGGGAGGACTTTGAACATTGTTCTTACTTCTAGCATGTGGGCGATCACATGCGTTATGCTACTGTTGAGCGGAATACATTTAGGACAAATGTGTTGCTTTGCAGAGTCTAGGTAGAGACTTAATCGATTCCTAAAGGTATTTCAGGAGTACTCTTTAGGATTTTCTTGGAGGTGTGTACATGATACATTCTAGTTGGAAACCTTTTGTGGGTTATAATATTATCAATAGCGTGCAATCTTACTACTTTTGTGCAAGATAATTTAATCATTATTGCAAATCTTTACTACTTTAGAAACGGCTCAAACAAACCTTTACAATACAAAATGTGCTTCCTTCTTGCTGATGAAATTGATGATGTCTCTTCCATTTTGAGAACACATTGCTACAACTAAAAGATTGCAATACCCAAGTGTAAGTTGTCTCAAGTAATAAAACTCGGGAGTCCGAGTGTCGATCCTCAAGGAATTGGAAGGAACTGTATTAGATCAATAGAAATATGCAATGTTAATTATTTGACAATAAACAAAGTTTCAATAAACGAAAGGACTAGAGCTTCTAGGATCCTCTTTGACAAACTTGTAATTAATGTTCTCCATTCACAATATAACTCAATTAAGAATCATCTAGGAAGTGATCTTAATTGGAAGATGGAGATATTATTGCATGACTATATTTAAAAGATAACCCATTCTTAACTATAATATGTAATAAAACCTATGAACTTGAAATGTTGAGATAGTCTAAGCATTCAATGTACCATGCACAATGTTAACAATGAATCAAAGTCTCAAACAAACCAAATACAATTTTAGTACATATGATTTAATTAATTGAAGGATTTCATTGAAGAACAAAAGAAGAAATGAAGAACAACATTACAAATTTATCAAAGTATCACCCTTAGCTCTAGCTAAGGTTCTAGCAAGACATATTATAAATTACACACAATAAAACTAAAAATGAACAAGACAATATGAAACTCTCAAATTCTAGCTTCCCTCCTCTCATTTGTTGTGTAAATGCCTTCCTTTTATAGGCAATAAAAACGAGCATATGCTAGTGTGAATGTGAGTTGTCATTGTGGGCTAATGATTCAATTAAGCATCTCCATGTCGGCCATTTTATGCTTTTTGCACTCCGAACTGGACAATATGGTCAACATGAACATTGTAGAGCATCAAGTTAGCTTTACAACGCATTTTGAATCATATCATTCCAACATCTACAGCTCAAGATATGATTATTTTACTGAACCATGTGCAGTGATGGAGTTGTAATAATTCAATTAAGCATCTTAATGTCGGCCATTGCCTGCTTTTCTACACTCCGATTTGGTCAACATGGTCAACATGAAAATTGTAGATAATTAAGTTATTGTTACAACGCAACTTGAATCAGATCATTTCAACATCTACAACTCAAGATATGAGTATTTTACTGAACCATGTGCAGTGGTGGCTGAAAACGCATTTTTCATACAAGTTGCTTGAATGGTCAATACACATCAAGTTGAATGCACCTAAATTCATTCATAATAAATATAAGTCTCTCATATCATATTAAATCAACATTTATTCATATAGATATATTTAATTAAAATAATGTGATGAGACTTCTTAATTGGTGCATAAGATAGCTTAATTAACAAAATAATATGTATAAATGTCTATGAAAATATATGTAAGTAATGCAATTTTAGACATTTATCACACATAAGATTATTACAATTAATAATTAGCTGACGTAGTTTTGATACCACTTGTTAAGAAAGATGACAAATAAAATAATAATAGCAAAATATAAAATTATAACAGTCCTTAGATCTAACTCTTCTCACTCTTTTGTATTTAAAATAGGTTAACAAAATATATAATATATTTCACTATATATTGATTATAAATAAAAATTTAAAATAGTCTCACAAAAATTATGAATTTATATTATTTTGGAGTTTAATTTCAAGAGAATATATCTTTCACACATGTAATGAGGATTTTTACATTCTTTTTGATATGTATATATACTTCAAGGAATGATGATATTGGCTTTTTAGGGGGGCTTTTTATAATATTAATTTTATTAATAATATATATAAACATTTCACTTGTTATTAATAATATATGTAATATTAATTAAGATTTCTCACCTTTTTTTCTCCCTCCTTTTTTGAATTTTTATTTCATCTCATCTCATCTCTTCCACAAATGGAGGGAATTCTTTTCACTTTGAAGTAAAGGAGCTCTTGAGTTGTTGGATCAAAGTGAGAGGATCGTACGTTCAATTCAATGTGAGATCCAGGTACTTTGAGCTCCAAACTCCCTTTCTTCCTCCGCATAGAGATCACCTACATGGATTGACCCGTATCAAAAAGTCTTGGGCTGATCTTTTAGTGAATATACAGCAACAGTCGGTGCAGAACTGAAAACAAACCATGGTGTGTATATTATTTCCTTTGTTTTTGTGTAGCATAGGTAGGAGTGTGTTGCACTGCAACTTTTTGGCGTAGTTTTTTCTAAGTCTGAGTGGCCTATTAGGGTCCCCATATTGCTAGTCCCCCTGCTTAGGGTGTTTGTGGCTTGACCAAGCATGGAATTTTGACTTAGAAAAAGTTCTAAGTTTTGGAGGTGGTGACTATTATTCCTATGGAGGAGCGTACGCTTTGATTGGGACTCATGGTCCTTGTGTCAAATTTATGTTCTTGCATGGTGGTTTTCTTCTCCCTCTAAGGAGTTCGAATTGGAGTAATAAAGTTATGCTTATTGGATACCATCCACAGGGTACAGAGCCCACAGTTGGGTTATGCCTCATCCGTGGTGCGCAAGTCGGGCTCCCACTCTAGAGCTCAACTTGTTGAGGGAATGGAGTCCTGGAGATTAACGTTGTGCATCGGGGATGCCGTCCATAGGGTGCAAAGCCCATAATAGAGTTGTAGCTCATTTCTAGTGCACTAGCTGGACTTCCACTCTCGAGTGTAACTCGTGGAGGGAGTGGAGTCTTAGAGATTAGTTAAAGTTGTGCTCGTTGAAAGCCATCTACGGTAGTTCCTATCATAAGGATGCACCCACTTCTCATCCCTCTGCGTGTGAGAGGGAGCATAGTTTGTAGATCCATTGCTCTTTATCGTCCGGGGAACAGGGTCACAGATCAATTATTGTTGGGTATCGTGCCTAATGGACCCTGCTAAGTCTAGGCTACGCTTTGCGTTTTGGAGATTGGTAAAGAATTCGAGTGGAGAAAGTTATTTCTGGAGGCTGTTATATCTCAAGTGCTTCTTTTATTCCTTTAACAAAAATTAGAGATTAATGTAGACTCTTGCCTAAGGTGGGAGCACTTGGGAAGCTATTTTTTTCCTTTGTAGGGAGGAATGACATTTGGGGGCAACAGCCCCAGTTGTGTGTGGAGACGAACTTTACGATGTTTTGTTGTGGGGCCTTCTCAGCCAAAGTTCACCTTTTGGGTGTTTGATTTTCGAGCATTGTGTACCCTCTTGTAATTTGGGAGGACTTTGAACATTGTTCTTAGCTTCTAACATGTGGGCGATCACATGTGTTATTCTACTGTTGAGCGGAACACATTTAGGACAAATGTGTTGCTTTGCCAAGTCTGGGTAGAGACTTGATCGATTCCTAAAAGTATTTCAAGAGTACTCTTTGGGATTTTATTGGAGGTGTGTACATGATGCATTTTAGTTGGAGACCTTTTGTGGGTTATAATATTATCTATAACATGCAAGCTTACTACTTTTACGTAAGATAATTTAATCATTGTTGCAAATCTTTACTATTTTAGAAGCGGCTCATACAAATCTTTACAATACAAAATGTGCTGCCTTTTTGGCTTTTAGATTGAATAATTTAATGTTAGTAATTTAATTTAATCATTATTGCAGACGAAGTTAATGTTGTCTTCTCCATTTTAAGAACACATAAGATTATTACAATTAATAATCAGCTGACGTAGTTCTGATACTACTTGTTAGGAAAGATGACAAATAAAATAATAATAGCAAAATATAAAATTATAACGGTCCTTAAATCTAACTTTTCTCACTCTTTTGTATTTAAAATAGGTTAACAAAATATATAATATATTTTGCTATATATTGATTATAAATAAAAATTTAAAATAGTCTCACAAAAATTATGAATTTATATTATTTTGGAGTTTAATTTCAAGAGAATATATCTTTCACACGTGTAAGGAGGATTTTTTTATTCTTTCTGATATGTATATATACTTCAAGGAATGATGATATTGGCTTTTTAAGGGGGCTTTTTATAATATTAATTTTATTAATAATATATATAAACATTTCACTTTTTATTAATAATATATGTAATATTAATTAAGATTTCTCACCTTTCTTTTTGACCTCCTTTTTAAAATTTTTATTTTCATCTCATCTCTTCTCTTCCACAAATGGAGGGAATTCTTTTCACTTTGAAGTAAAGGAGCTCTTGAGTTGTTGGATCAAAGTGAGAGGATCGTACGTTCAATTCAATGTGAGATCCAGGTACTTTGTGCTCCAAACTCCCTCTCTTCCTCTGCATAGAGATCACCTACATGGATTGACCCGTATCAAAAAGTCTTGGGCTGATCTTTTAGTGAATATACAGCAACAGTCGGTGCAGAACTGAAAACAAATCCGAGTTGAAGCCTGAGATCTTGAACCACCAAGCTTAGTAAGCTTTCAACGCGATCAGACCCAAATTGAGACTAAACAAAGCACTAGGTAGAGCCAACTGTGGCTGCTTTCCCTTGAACGAACAACATCACCATAGCTACACTTCTCCTTCTCCCCCCGATTGAATAAATATTTATTAAATGTTTTTTAGTTGAATATTTGTTTATTAAAATATTTTTTGTGATCAATGGAAAGAAAAATGTATAAACTTATAACTCATTATTGTTTGTCGGTCGTGAATGAAATAAGTGTGTTTTTTTTTTTCCATTGACCATTAATTTGTAAGAGTCTTGGACCTCTTGGTGTTGCTCTCTTTTATTTTCTTTTCTTTTTTTAATGGAAAATAAGAATCCAGTAGTCAAGACATAGTAGCATTTAGCCATAAAATAAGCAACAAATTTGGCCGTGATAAATGTTCTAATTTCTCTCTAACAGATAGCTAAGGTAATTAATTTTTCTCTATAAATGCTTTTTACCAAAAATAGCAATTCTCTTTATACCTTCCAATATTTAAGTGATTAATTATCTCTCTCCCTCTCTTTGAAGCTCATCTCTTTTAATTTTGAAATAACTTCACCATCTCTTATGTGATTATCTTCTTTCTCCAAGTTTAACAAAATTCATCCCTGAATTTCTTAGCAGATTTCAGGGATGAACAATATGAGTCTCAAAGATCTTCAACACAAGGTCAAGGTAATTTGTTTATAATTTATTAGCTTTATCCCTTTTTTATTTTCCCATTTTCCATTATATATTCTTGTTTTATTTCTTACTACTTTCTTGTAAAATAAAATAAAAAATTCCATGTGGGTTTTGAATTTTGTGTAATATCATAAACCACTCAGTACAAATAGAATCAAAATGAGTCATTAAAATCACTAAATGTCAACAATTGTCACGGCTTATATGCAACATGTATTTTCTGGGATTAAGAAGAAGTTTTACGCGATTTTCAATAATGGTAAATTAAATAAAATTAAAAGGATGATAATTACTATTATATTTTTGTTTTATTTCTTATTCATGTTCTTGTAAAATCAGAAAAAATTTCCACATGGGGTTTTAAATTTTGTATTTGCTTTGGTAACATCATAAACCTCTGAATTCAAATAGAATCAAAATGTCAATTTATAATATGTAAAGCACTAAAATAATATAAAGAATTAACAAAGCTTATATACAAGATTTGTTTAATAATGATTAATTGAATAAAATTAACATGTTGATGATTATTATTAATTACTAGTTTATATTTTTTATTCTGATGATGTTTTGTTGTGTTTGGAAGTCTTTCAAGCTACCTTCAATCACATTAGATGTGGGAGAAAAGATTAAAAGAAGGCAGTCTTTCAAGCTACCCTCAATCACATTAGATAAGATAAAAAGAAAACAGGTTAATACAAAGAAGGCCTCATGGATGAATATGCCAATTTCACATGGATCTTATATTGTTCAAGAAGGCCAATTATTTAGAAGTGCTTCTGATCATGACTCCAACTCTGACTGGGTTGTGGTTCAAAGAGAGGAAATTGAAGACCATGAGCTTTGGTTTTTTGGTGTTTTTGATGCTCAAATTGGTGATCATGTAACCAAATACATGCAAACTAACTTTTTTGATAAGAAGCCGAAAGAGGTATGTACTTTCTTTTTAAAAAATAAAAACAAACTAAGGGTTTTATTATTTATGTTTTAGAGATTTTGTAAAAACATTTTTTTAATCAAATAAAAAAATTACAATAAGTGATTTCAGAGCTCAAAAATAACTGAAAGTTTTTAATCACGGATCAAATAATTTTAGAGGGGGGTGAATAAGTTATTTTCAATTTTTAACAAATATTAAATGTGTAATCTAATCACAATGGCCAGACATGCAATCGCGTGTAAAGATAAATGCGGAATAAAAAACAACACACGATATTTTTAGGTGGAAACAACCTAGGCCACAACAATGACCTAAGAGGAAAACCACCGGTCCACCGGACCACCTAACTATCCACTATGAAAATCAATGTTCAATTACAACCATAGAGTCCAGAACTACCCGTCGCAGATAGATCCCTCTTTCTGTAATTTACTTACGAGCCGTCGCTCCTTTCACAGCCTCCAATAGTTAGATGTCTGGATCCGGACCAACGTTCCGATCTACTTGAGTCACACAAGATCAATCGAACCCATCACCTTCGGTAATTTCAAGTCACGCGAAATACCGAACCCGTCACCTGAAACGTTAGCACAATAACACAAGTGCAAAGTGTGTCCTAGAGCGGATTCAAACAAATGAACAATCCTAACTAGCAGATTCAACAGCATGTGATGTAAAAACTAAATCAGCTAGCAAAATCTAGAACAATCATATAAAGCTCAATATCATGAAAAACAATTAGGCATATGAATTATTCAAACATAACCACAAAATATGTTTGAACAATTAAAAGATGAAAACGCCTAAGAATGATAGATGAAGAGAAGAAGTTAAAAGCACAATTCAGATGTAGAAAATATTAGTTCTATGTGTGTTCGTAATTATGCACAAGCAAGCATCACTTATATAGAGTCCAATTTAACTTGAAAGAGGATTTGCAATGGACTGAAACTCTACTCAAATCAGGATTTAGTTCTCACAAGAATTATGTTCATACAAGGATTTCACTCTCACAACAATTCTACTCATATAAGAATTTTGCTTTCACAACAATTCTACTCATACAATGATTCCAACTTTCACAACAATTCTACTCATACAATGATTCCAACTTTCACAACAATTCTATTCATATAAGGATTTTGCATTCAATATTAAATGAGTCAAATTGGTAAAAGTAACATATGGGTCAAATTAAAAAGGAGTTCTAGTAGAAGTGAAAAGCTGTCTCGATCGATCTAACGACTGGCTCGATCGATCGATCCAATGCTCGATCGATCGACCAGATTGATCGATCGATCTAACTCAACCCGAGAGCACCTAGATCGATGTTGTTCCACACTCGATCGATCGATCACTCGATCGATCGAACTATACACTCGATCGATCGACCAACATGTGCACAATTTATTTTTCGTTACGATCCATACTAAGTGTAGGCACAAATGTGTGAAGATGTATGCATGATAGAATATTTTACCTGTCATATTGGCATTGCAAGCTTGGTGACTCCATCATCATGTATCGTCTGATTAAACGGTGAACTCTTACTCTAGATTACAATCAAACATTTTGTCCACAAAAATTGCCAATACAAAATAAACCTTACAATAACATTTTTGCCTTTTAAGATAAGCACAAATTATGTAATTTTTTTGGGAAAAACTTTCTCTAAGTTACAACTTAACTAAAATCAATTTTTATAGAAACACAAGTACATAGACACTAAGGATCCAATTATTTATACCCTCTGCCCTCTGGTACATAAATGACTCAGTTATTTAATTGATTTTATTTCTAACTCCCTTAATAGAAAAAATATATATTTATTTTCTTTTAACAGTAAAAAAATATATATATGTTTATTTATGTTATAAAAAAAATGAACATATTTTTTTTTCTTGAAGGGTTAAAAATAAAACTCTATATATAAATGAAGTTATATTTACAATTAAACCTTATTTTTTACAAATTTAAGGCATTGTAAAAGCACTTTTAATCAAACAGCAAAAAGTGACCATATGTAATTTTGGAGCTTAGAAAGAACATTTGTTGTTCTTGAGAGAAGCATAAAGTATGTAACTTTCCTAAAACAACTTTTATTGGTAACAGTTTTACTAAAACCACTTTTAAAAGAAATATAAGCAATAAGACTATAACACCTATAATGAACTATTTCAAAATTTGTACTTGAATAAGGAATTTTATTTTGTTTCAGATGAGCAAGAAAAGCAAAGAAATGATGAAAAAGGCATTTATTGCTGGTAAAGCAAAGATCAAAGAGACCCATAAAGTGGAAGAGAAAGGGGGAGATGGTGGAGTTTCTGCTATGGTGATTAATGGAGAGAAGCTTGTCTTGGCTAACATGGGAGACTACAGAGCTATAGTGTGTAGAAATGGTGTAGCTTATGAGATTGGCACCAAACATAGCCAATCAGCAAAAAGTCGTTGGCCTAGTAAACTCATTTCAGGTATAAAGCTTTTTAAAAAATTAATGATTGGATTCTACCATTTCTCTTATTGTTAAGCAATATTAGTTCTTTTGGTTCTGAAATTCTGATTATGATAAAAGTAGTTTTTAATAATAAGTGGTTTTAGAAAAAGAATCATAATACTTGTACTTCCTGTCATGAAGTACAGATTGTGTTTTCTAAACCTGAAAGTACTCACAAATTTTTTTGTTTAGCTTAAAAGTGCTTATTTGCTTTCCTTTTGAATGATATTTTGTTAGATTTTAGTTAGTCTTGTTTTGGAGTCTTGACCTTAAATAGCATATATGTAACATGCTATGCTAATTTGATTATGCACTCTTTTGGGTTTCAAATGCTTGTTTTGTTCTAATGCTTTGGTATTTTAGGTTTATTCTCTGATTAAAATGCATTTCAAGCTCCAAATATAAGATAGGTTTAGATGGATTTTGAAAGCAAAACTCAATAGTCTCAATATGGTCCAAGTAAGGGATTACATACTTATTACAATAAGTTATGTAAGGCTTACAAAATGACAACTATCTAACGCTTACATGTGCTATTTTGGGATATCTATTTTTAGAATTTTTGTGATTATGGAACTTTATTTGTTAATAAGATATTGATTTTTGATTTATGAGTTTGTGAAACAGAGCGACATTTTCGAGCCAAGTCAGAAAATGCAATAAACGCAATGCAGACTAAAACTTCAGAGCTTATTGTTAGCATGGAGAGGATTGACTATGATACTGAATTTGTCATCTTAGCAAGTTCTGGCATATGGGAGGTAGGAAATAAGGCATGTCATAAAAATTCTAGTTTGAATGACAATGCATGTTTAATACCAAGACCTTTTAAAAAAAAAACGAAAGTTGGTTTGAGATTGCAAATATTTCACATTATAAGCTAGAGTTATGCCATGTTGTTTTCAATTGGGTGAAGGGTACTACGAGTAGTTTGCATAAGTGGAGCCCATAAGTCTTATAGCTTTTTAGTTGAACATGCAAGTCATATTGCTTTCATAAAATTAATATTAAAATTTTATTTTAACTTATAACTAAGAAATTGGATCAAAATATGTTATTTGCTTTTCATTTATGACCAAATTTATAAGAGTTTATACTATAACAATTTTATTAACATTATTAGGATAATAGTAAATGACTAAAAATAGCTTACAAATTTCGTTATGTGAACAATACATGACATAATTTGATCAAGTTTTTTAATCAATGATCAAAATAGGACTTAGTGTTAATTTTACGAAAGCAACAAAATCTATGCGATCAACTACAAAGTTATGGACTTGTACATTCAACTTTTGTAAGCTGCTGAACCATTAGCTCCCATTACCCTTTTTTTAATTGTTATTCGCACCGAGTTACATAATCTATGTAACTTGCTTATACGGCCAGTCGTAAAAACAACACATTATAAAATAGTTATATTCCTTCCCCCAAAAAAATATTATCAATATATAAATTGACATGGGTTTTAACAGGTGATGAGTTATCAAGAGGGTGTGGATTTCACAAGACATATAGAACATTCACAAGAAGCAGCAGAGTGTTTGGCAAAGGAAGCTGTATCAAGAATGAGCAGAAGCAACATGTCTTGCTTGGTCATTAGATTTGATTGATTAACCAGTCATTTCTTAATATGTAGAGACCTAAACATGAAATATAACTTATTGAGTTATTATCAATAATAGTCCATTCTCTCCAACATGTTTGTCACTCTTTTCATGTAAAGACATCTCTCATGTCAATATGGTGAAAGTTCATGACTACCTATTATAGTCTATTACTCAATTTTGAGAGAGAAGCAATTGAAAATCTGTTGGGGAATTTTTTTTGAATTTCTTGTTGGATGTTGATTTCCACAATCTTTAAGTCAAGCCTTCATAATTTTCAATTGTGATATTGCAAAATTACAATAAATAGTACGATATTCGAACTTGTCTTCAGGGCAAGACTTTAAATTGTTGTCCCTAAAACGCTATTTGTTCCCACCAATTCGGTGATGCATTAAGATTTAACAAATATGTCTCAAGAATACAATAAAGCTTCATGTTGTCTATAGAGTGTACTGACGAAGATAACTCAAGAACGTACACTACTACAAAAAAGAGATTTAGGGACGGTTATTAACCGTCCCTAAAGACATTTAGGGACGGTTCCATTTCGGGTCGTAACCGTCCCGTATGCAGGCGTCCCAAAAAGTTACACTTTTAGGGACGGTTATTAATCGTCCCTAAAAGTAAAATGTAACCGTCCCTAAAAGTGTAACAACCGTCCCTAAATAATTTTAATTGAACTTTTTAACCGTCCCTAATTGGTTTTTTTTTTTTTTTTTTTTAAATTTCAATATTATGCTGATCTTATATAAGTAATTACCTGTAAAATGCTAAAATAATATATATATTCAAAATCACAAAATGACAATATTATTGTTTACGTATCATTACTAATTAATCATTACAATATAATTAGTGATTAGTTACAAAATAATTGAAGTTAAGAATTCTCCAATATATACATTAAACTAAACATCTAACAGACCTAGCTAGTTAATTACTAACAAGTAGTAATTAATTACAAAATTTGGTCTAATTCTCACCTAAAATATTAATAACCGTCCTAATATAAATTATATATCAGCAATATAAGTTCTACCTATTCTATTAATGATAAACGTACAACATTCACGTCGGCAAACATCAATATCTTCTCTTGTATATGTTTTTTTTTCCTGCAAACTATATAAATAAATATATAATATTCAAATCAGAAAATAATTACATATTTAAAATCTTGAAAGGATTAAAATATACATATAAACAATATAGTTAATACTTACCAACTCTTGACGATCTCTCATTGGATTGAATATAATGTCCCTCATGTATCGCATAACATAAAATTCACATTCAATATCATTAGGTTGTATTGGAACCTATGAATAGATTATTAATTAGATATATTAAAAATATTGAAGTCACGTGCCATAAGTTCTAGTAATACTTACTTTAATAGGTCGAATATTAGGAGGTGGTTTAAATGAGCGTGTAATGGTCGTGTACCATTGAAAGATAGCACTATAAGAATCATACATTTATGTTTCAGTATAAATTGAATCCAAGTAATTGTACAAATTAAGACAACATCTTCATATTTAACAACCAACGGAGCCTCAACACCCAACACATCATAAACATTAATTAATAAATTGAAATTACTTATTTGACACTACATTGATCATACACAATCGAAATAAAATAAATAATTGAAATCAATAAAGCGCAAGAATAAACTTACAGAAAGAAGGTAAGCACCATGAGCACCAAGGATAGTGAATTCCTCTGCCAAATTCTACAGGGTATAAAATGGATATACACCAAACCATATTAATATATGATTAATCAAAATGGTTTTTTAGGCTATGAGAGCATTTTGTTTTTAGCAACAATTGATGTAACATCCAGCAATTAAACAATATAATCGGGTCCATTTTTTTCTAATCTATAATTATATGTCATATCAATTATTGTTATATATAATTTAATGCAAATATGCTTTTTATTAATATAATTATATAAAGTACGTGCCTTAGACACAAAAGTAACATTATCCAAATGGAATTCCTGTAAGTAGTTGGTAATACCAGGCCATGTTTCTTCAGTTGGAAGACCCAATAAGCTTCATATATATAATCAACCATAAATTAATTAATTTCATAAAAGAAACTCAGTGTATATTTATGATTCAAATTAAAGAAATAAAATTCAAATGAAGAAGTTGCAGTGAACAATAAAAAAAAAATGTACCTGAATATTGAAATCAAATGATCCTTTGGTGTACTAGTAGTACTAAAAAGTGGAGCCAAATTTACCATCTCAGCAAAAATGCAGCCAATAGACCAAATATCAGCTACTTTAGAATAGTGATCCTTATTATAAAGAGCAGACGAGAGACTTATTTCAGGTGCCCTATAGCTCAAATCCTGCTCCGAAATGTTGAATAATCCAAAGTTTGTGAGCTTCAATTGAGTCCTATCACCTTCTAAAGAGATCATGAAATTTGCAGGTTTTAAATCTTGGTGATATATTCCAAACTCGTGACAATATGCGACACCCGATAGCATGTGTTGCAGGATCCTCTGCACATACATAACAATTAAGTTGAATAATATTAATAATGCTTAAATATTATATAAATAAAACTGTAAATTATATATAAAGGTTTAATTATAATGCACAACATTCTTCGTATAGTTTTATTTTTAACCACCCATAAAAAAAATACATTTATTTTTTAGATAAGTTTTCTTGGACATATAAAACTAATTATTAGAGCCAAAATAAAATCAGTTAAATAATTGAATTAAACTACTTAAATAATTGAATTGTTTATAATAATAAGCACATATAAATGATACTAAATAATTAATAATATACCTTTATCAGGTAAGCCAGTCAGAATATAACTGATGAATTATAAGACTCTTATATTAATTCATATTTTGTATATTACAATCAATGCTCTATATATAAGGAGCTAAGAATCTACTTTTAGGAAAAGAAAAAACTTTACACCTAATATTAGTTGTGTACAGCTAATTACACCTAATTCACACTAACACTCCCCCCCAAGTTGGAGCATAGATATCGATCATGCCCAACTTGCTTAGTGAGTCATATAATGCCCCCTTGGAAACTCCTTTGGTAAGTATATCTGCAAGTTGCTCTTCAGTGGGAACAAAAGGAAAGCTAATAAGTTTGGCATCTAGCTTCTCTTTTATAAAGTGACGATCAACCTCTACATGCTTAGTGCGATCATGTTGTACTGGATTTTGTGATATATCAATGGCTGCCCGACTGTCGCAATATAATTGCATAGTATTTTTAAGTTCGAAACCCAAATCAAATAACAAAGTTCTTATCCACAACAATTCACAAACCCCATGAGCCATACCTCTATACTCAGCCTCAGCACTAGATCGTGCCACAACTTTCTGTTTCTTACTTTTCCACGTAACCAAATTACCTCCTACAAAAGTGAACCAATCACCAACTGATATTTTGATGGGTACATTAACTCCGGTCATCGAAGAAAAAGATGCTCCAAGAATTCAAGTACCAGATCCATTTATTGCAAATGAAAATGAAGATACTGCTGGTCCCTCAGACATTACTCATACCCTTGATCAACAGCTCCCTGGTACTGAAGGTCACTCATCTGAGGTATGTACACCTACTGACACTAATAGCATTGAGTCTAGTATTGAACAATATGTGTTACCAAATAGGTTTACTCGGGGTCAACCAGCAAAACGATATGAACCAAATATCCATGCAAAATCAAAATACCCAGTAGCCAACTACATGTCCACTAAAAGATTGTCTAAGTCATATGAATCATTTGTAAATCAAATATCTACTGTATCAGTACCTAACAAAGTGCAGGATGCATTGGGAGACCCAAAATGGAGAAAGGCAATGGAGGAAGAGATGAATGCATTACAGAAGAATGATACTTGGCAACTTGTGCTTCCACCACAAGGCAAGAAGACAGTTGGCTGTCGATGGGTGTTTAATGTAAAACATAATGCCGATGGATCTGTGAATCGGTATAAAGCTCGACTTGTAGCAAAAGGGTTTACTCAGACATATGGTGTAGACTACGATGAAACTTTTGCTCCGGTTGCCAAAATGAATACTATTCGAGTCCTGCTTTCGCTTGCGGCAAACTTAAATTGGCCACTTCGGCAATTTGATGTCAAGAATGCATTCCTTCATGGAGAGTTAGTCGAGGAGGTGTACATGAGTCTTCCACCTGGGTATGTAGCTGATACGCCTGGTAATTTTGTATGTAAATTGAGGAAATCTTTATATGGTCTCAAGCAATCTCCTCGAGCCTGGTTTGGAAGATTTTCACAGTTTATGCAGAGGGTTGGTTATAAACAGAGTAATTCAGACCACACACTGTTTATCAAACACCAACAAGGGAAGGTAACAGCTCTAATTATTTATGTTGATGATATGGTAATTACTGGAGATGATGCTGTTGAAATGGATAAATTACAGAGACAGCTAGCCTCTGAGTTTGAGATGAAGGATTTAGGTGAACTAAAGTACTTCTTAGGGATTGAGGTAGCTAGGGGGAGCGAAGGAATTTTTCTATGTCAGAGAAAGTACATTCTTGACTTACTAACTGAAACAGGTATGTTGGATTGCAAGCCTATTGACACTCCCATTGAGCAAAATCATTGTATAGCAGAGTATCCAGATCAAATACCAACAGATCGAGCTCTCTATCAGAAGTTGGTTGGGCGCCTAATTTATTTGACACATACTAGACCAGATGTTGCATATGCAGTAAGTGTGGTAAGTCAATTCATGCATAACCCGAGTGAGAGTCACATGAATGCAGTTGTGAGAATTTTAAGGTATTTGAAGTCAGCTCCAGGGAGAGGAGTAATGTTCTCTAAACACAACAATCATCTTGAAGTTTGTGGCTTCACAGATGCCGATTGGGCAGGGAGTATTACAGATAGAAAGTCAACATCGGGTTACTTCACTTTTGTAGGAGGTAATTTGGTTGTGTTGCTTTTGTACATGTTCCAAAAAAAAATCAAAGGTCTAAGTTAGATGCCCGAGCAATTAAGTGTGTGTTTGTTGGCTATGGAGGTTATCAAAAAGGGTACAAGTGCTTCCATCCACCAACCAAAAAATACTATGTCACTATGGATGTTACCTTCTTTGAAGACATGAGTTATTTTTCCTCACCTGATACTGCTCGTCAGGGGGAGAACACATATTTTGAAGAACTGTATCATGGTGAGGGTGATGAATTAATCCAATCACCAACTGATATTTTGATGGGTACATTAACTCCGGTCATCTCATCAATCGTCTTCCATCTAGTGTCCTTAACGGAAAAATTCCATTCGAGGTTCTTGCATCTCATGTCTCTTTGTCATCATTCCATAATCTTCCTGCCCGTGTATTTGGTTGTGTTGCTTTTGTAACATTTACAAAAGCAACACAACCAAATACACGGGCAGGAAGATTATGGAATGATGACAAAGAGACATGAGATGCAAGAACCTCGAATGGAATTTTTCCGTTAAGGACACTAGATGGAAGACGATTGATGAGATGAGCGGAAGCTTGTACAGCATCACCCCAAAGATATTTTGACATATGGGCACTAAATAGGAGTGAACGAGCCATATCAAGTAAATGACGATTTTTTCTTTCGGACACCCCATTTTGTTCTGGTGTTTGTGGGCAGGTAGTTTGATGAACAATTCCATGTGTTCTGAAGAATTCTTGAAACACATGATTAACATATTCCCCCCCATTGTCAGAACGTAGGATCCTTATGATGCTATTGTATTGTGTTTGAACAAGGGTACGAAAATTTTGAAAAGCTGAAAAAACTTCATCTTTAGTCCTAAGAAGAGCGACCCATGACAACCTTGTACAATCATCGATAAAAGAAACAAAATATCTCATACCCGATACAGTAGGCTCTTTAGACGGTCCCCAAATATCAGAATGAATTAAATCAAAAGGAAGAGTACTTTTATTAGAAATACTAGGAGAATAAGTAATACGATGGCTTTTGGCCAAAACACATGTCTCACAATGTAAAACAGACTCACTAACACCAATAAACAAAGTAGGCATAGATTTTTTCATAAGACTAAAAGATGGATGTCCTAAGCGACGATGCCATAACCAAATTTCACTTAGCTTGTCAAAACTCGAAGTTAATGCAGTGCGTGTCTGTGCTCCTAGTTTCTCCCCTGCGTAGTTCTGATCCAGACGGAACAATCTGCCCCTTAGATACCCTCGACCAATTATTTCCCTGGTAAGAAGGTCCTGAAAAATCACATACATAGGATAAAAGGTTACAGAACATTTAGACTCAATATTCAACTGTGGAACAGATATTAAGTGATGAGATAGGTCAAGCACATATAAAACATTATGGAGTTGTAAAGCTGGAGTGATATGAACTGATCCCTTCCCTAGGACAGGAAAGGCTTCACCGTTAGCATTCGTAACATAAGACACTGGTGGGGAAGATAACTCATGAAAATAAGATTGTCTAAGTCATATGAATCATTTGTAAATCAAATATCTACTGTATCAGTACCTAACAAAGTGCAGGATGCATTGGGAGACCCAAAATGGAGAAAGGCAATGGAGGAAGAGATGAATGCATTACAGAAGAATGATACTTGGCAACTTGTGCTTCCACCACAAGGCAAGAAGACAGTTGGCTGTCGATGGGTATTTAATGTAAAACATAATGCCGATGGATGTTGATTGATCCATTTACATGTCCCATCTTGTGCATCCCACGAAGATAAACAGACATCATTCTTTTCCATGTTCGAAAATTAGTACCATTGAGTTTAGTACCCCCGAATGAACCACTTTCTGAACTCTTGACAGAGACTTCAAATTTTGGAACTTCATTTGTTGTAGAACTTTGATATTGTCTTGAATCTTCCATTTAAAAGAGATATGAATGTGCAGGTTTTTTTTTTTTTAAGTCGGTTGGGCTTAATAATGGGCTTAGAAAATGGGCTTAAGATATGGGCTTAAGAAATGGGCTTAAATAATGGGCTTAAATAATGGGCTTAAGATATGGGCTTAAGAAATGGGCTTAAATAATGGGCTTTTAAAAATGTATGAAAAACAGGCTTAAAGAATGGGCTTAAATAACTTGATTGAAGAAATGGGCTTAAATAACTTGATTGAAGAAATGGGCTTGAATGGGCTAGGGCTAGGGTTTTTGTATTAAGGATAAAATGAGATTACAAATATTAATTACACAACAGAGGCGCAACAGAGGGTGAGCGGATTGCGCAGGGGACAGCGCAGGGGGTTGTTGGCGCAACAGGCGGACGGCGCGGGGGTGGCTGGCGCAACAGGCGGACGGCGCGGGGTTGCTGGAGCAACAGGCGGACGGCGCAGGGGTTGCTGGCGCAACAGGAGGACGGTGCAGGGGGTTGCTGGCGCAACAGGTGGACGGCGCAGCAGAGAGGCACGGACGGCGCGGACCTGCTGGACGGCGTGGATGGGCTGGACAGCACTGGTCGGACTGGACAGGACGAACTGCTGGACCTGCGGCACTGGCGCTCTGAATGGCGGCACTGGACGAACTGCTGGACAGGCGGCACTGGCGCTCTGAATGGCGCTCTGAATGGCGGCACTGGACAGGACGAACTGCTGAATGGCGCTCTGACGGTGCTCTGGACACCGTGGCGGCGGCAGCGGCTGATAAGGTAAATATATATTCTGCTCTGCTACCAAGTCAGAATATAACTGATGAATTATAAGACTCTTATATTAATTCATATTTTGTATATTACAATCAATGCTCTATATATAAGGAGCTAAGAATCTACTTTTAGGAAAAGAAAAAACTTTACACCTAATATTAGTTGTGTACAGCTAATTACACCTAATTCACACTAACAAAGCCTTCCTAGAAATGTTTGAAATATTGCTCAGGAATCTTTGGAGACCCATCCCTGGACACTCGAAAACAATATCTATAGCCGACTCTAATTCGTGTATTTCAAGACACCTGTGTTATCACATATTAAAATTCCAATGGCAGTAATCAGTCATAAATTGAAAACTAAAATAAGTTTCTGATCGATCCAAAAATTAATCTCCCAATTCATCTACATATTAATCTAAATTTAGAAGAAAACAGAGTAATACTGACAATGTTGAAGAAAACACATGAAAAATTAATATCCCAATTCACACAATAAAAAACATAAAACAGATCTTGCGGACACCACATTGCAAGAATTTATATATTAATTCATATATATATTGCCGGAAAAAAAAATTTCAAGAATAACCATCCTGACCTGATCTGCGCGGCGGTGGAGAGCTACCGTAGAGGGCTGCCGTGGAGAGCGCGCGTTGGCTTGGACGGAGGAGCTGCTTGTTACGCCCGTTGCTGCAGTGGACGTGCGTTGCTGCAGATACCGCAGGCCGAAACTGGAGTCGCAGAAGACGAACGACGGCGAGAGCTGGGAGGTTGACTTGTCGTGTCGTGGGGGCGGCAGTGGAGGCGCTATGGTGGGGGGTGAGGGGGGCTGCTTATCCTTAGGGTTTTCAAAAATATCGCGAGCACTGAGGTGTGGTGGATGTTTATAAAAGACATTTAGGGACGGTTATTAACCGTCCCGAAAGGTAACACTTTTAGGGACGGTTATGTCTTTTACGAAAATTTCCGCCCAACCGTCCCAAAATCACACTTTTCGGGACGGTTCACCGATTTTTTTAAAAAAATAACCGTCCCTAAATCTATATATTGTTGTAGTGGTATTTGACTTTGAAGAACACTCAAGATAATTAATGTTCTAAATCTGTAGTATTTAGAACACTAACTTTTATTTATACATAAATTGTGGTAGAAAATATTAGAGAACCGTTATTATCCCTATTCTTTTTCTCTACAAATGATCTAAATAAATTATCTATTTATAAAATTTCATGCGCTCACTCAAGTAGAGTTATAACTCTTTGATAGGTTATGACTTTTTTAAAATTAGTGTCTTTTAGAACATATGTAATTGTTTGTAACAATTACAACCTATCAAAAGTCATGTCCTTTTACTTAAGTCACAATCTTACAATATAGCATTTTACTTCCAAAAATTGCAACTCTTTTAACATGTTTTTTTTTTTTTTACTAAAAGACACATAATAAATCATTACAACTTTTCATCCAAATATTGTATAACTTATTTTTTAGAAAATGTTTCAACAAAATCCATATTAATATTGAAAAAAAAAAAATGTGAGCTTACAAATACTTGTGTTGGTGCCCTTGGTAGATTTATTCATGATTTTTTTCAATATGTACCAAAATCATTTTTATAATAAGATATGCATATTTCATAATATATTTATACACCCATATAAGTTACACAAGTATATAATTTGTTAATTTAATAATTACATCAATTCACTATCATGGAAGTTTTTTTTTCGTTTACTAGCCTAACTAACGCCTTTCTTCAGAAAAAATTGCTCCCGCCTCTCTCTAAAAATAAACTAGGGTTTTATCGTCGCCTATCTTCTTCTTGGCTGATAGCCAGGCCTCCAGTTCTTTTGTTTCTGTTTTAGTCCGAACGGTGCTTTGGTGGGCTAGAGTTTTTTGTTTGGTGGTTTCTACTCTGTGATGTGGTCGGTCTGGTCTGGGTATCTCCTTTGGCCAAGCCTTCAACTAGTGGTGGCTATGTTGATGTCTGGCATCGCTTGGTGATTTGGTGGTTGTTGTTATGCAGTTTAGCTCGGTAGTTGCTGTCTTATGCCTTGCCATTGCCGTTCGACGGTGGTGGTGTTGTTTTGCCATCAAGTGCCGTTTAGTGGATGGTGCCATGCCGTCCGATGATGTAAAGTGGTTTCCACCATTTGGTTTGGGGTTTACATTTTTAATCAATTTTATTTTGTTCGCACTATTTAAGTGTCGTTTTTTGTTTTTTCTTTAGGAAGGATGTATTTTGTAAAATTCTTTATAGATGAGTTTAGACTCAGACTTACTGTGATTTCTTTTTGTTTAGTGTCGTGTGTTTTTGATCTGAGTTTTTTCTTGTATTTCATAAGGAACAATGAAAGCTTGTAATGTGCATAAAGTATAACCCATAGTGCTTACCGGTTTGCCACCTTATAGAGGTCTTTTTCATACCATAGTACTTAGGTTTTGCTCTCATGTTGCCTTAATTTCTTTGCTACTTTTTTATGTACGTAGTTTTCATTGATAATGTATATAAAAAACTTAGATGTCTACCTTGTCGATCTTGTCTATTTGTGTCTTTGTTTGAAGAGATTGATGGTTCTCTTCATTTTAATTGTTTTTTAGTATGTTTTTTTATTAACGTAACTCGCAAGTTAATCTTTAGATATAATTTGTAAAAGCTTACAATAATACAAAGTTTTTCAGTTTGGACGGACAAAAAAAAGTTTGTTTTTCTTTAATATCTCTAATCCTTGAGCATTTTTGATTTTCTATTGAACAACTAATTAAGAATAATAAATTAAGCGTTTTAATTATTTGTTACAAATCATTACAAGAGAGCTACTATTTGACTTCAATCAGAAGGATTTAAATCTATAATTAATATTCTAAGCCATATGTTATATCATATTGTCTTCCAGGAGGGGTGACAATCATGTCGTGTTATCCATGTTCGTATCGGTACCGGATTCGTTTCTTGTTATTCGTGTTGAGTTTTCGTGTTATTACACATGAAAAGATTTACTCGATTTTTTTTCGTGTTGCCTATTTATAATAGTAAGAAGTAACAAAACCTTTAAAAACATGAAAAAATTATTGATCAATTCTTACTAAAAAAAATTTTATATCATGTCGTATTTAATTCGTATTATTAAATTGTGTCAGAAATTGCTACCCTTGTCTCCAAGTACAAGACTTATGATTCAAGAACCTTACCTTGTATATCAAAAGTGACAACGTTATAAGGAGTATATTAATTACTCAAGATTTGGATTGTTTTCTATATAATAATCATCTTAATTGTAAAATTTAAAATATTTTTTATGAACCGAAATAGTAATTAAAAAATAGAACGTAAAGTAATATATATGTTTGGTATAAAACCATCACTAAATCCTTACCACCACTAAATATTCAACTCAAATGAAGAGGTACACTAACAAGAGACGAGTATATTAATTATTCAAGATTTAGATTGTTCAATATATAATAATCATCTTAATTGCAAAATTTAAAATATCTTTTATGAACCAAAATCGTAATTAAGAAATTGGACGTAAAGTAATATATATGTTTGGTATACGACCATCACCAAATGGTCCACTCTGTTGAAGAGGCCCAACCCGTGTTGTTCAGTTTGGCCCCATCGATCGGTCTAGCCAGCATTGATTGGTTTAGCCTGCGAGTGGCTCTACTTACATCCCAAAGGCATCTCCAAGTGCATACCCTTAGGGTATTTTTACCTTTTCTAATTTTGCCCTCAATGATATAATTGTTTTCTTTTTTATCCAATTGTTTTATTTTAAGAGTTTTTGAGTCAAAATTCATTATTTTTGAAAATAATTTTTTCTAAAATTTTTGTAATTTTATTTTCTTTTATATTCTATAATATTTATTACTTTTTAGTATTTTTATTTATTTTCTATTAATTTTTCTAGAATAAAGTTTATAAAAGCTTTAAATTCTTTTATAAAGATTTCTTTTATTTTTATGTTTTCTAATTGTTCTAATTTTTCTTTTAAGGCATTTGTTTGTTCTTGTGATAAAATTAGTTTGTTCATTTTTATTTCTAAACATGCTAAAAACATTCCTATAAAATCTTTATTAAATTCGTTGTTATTTTCTGTATTTCTGATCAAATTAATTAATTCTTTTAAATTGTTAATCTGGATTTCTGTAAGCATTTTTATTTATGGTATAACCATGTTAGTTCTTTATTCCAGTTATAGAGTACTTTGTAGATTATTAATTGTGTTATTTCCTTAGGTAATTTCTTAGTTATTTCTTTAATTTGTAATATTAATTCTATTGTTTCTTTTTTATAATATTTTAAATAATTCATTTTTCTACTTGAATTTGGTTGAGTATATCTTATTCTATACATTTTATAATAATCTGGCTCTGATACCAACTGTCGGCTGAATTTTAAGTTTCAGTTACTTATCTTCCTATCTGTTCCTTAAATAAATAGAATCCAAAGATTAAATTATCAAATTCTGCTTTACTTACTTGTACAAATTTTTGTGTAAAATAATTTCTTAATTTTTTTCCTACAGGATGGTTTATTAAAAATAATATGCTAGAGATATAATCTGTGTAATAACCTAATAAGGTGTCAAACCTTAGAAAATTTTCTAAACATGTTTCATAACTTTCATTGTCAAAATATTCCTCTATTAATTCCATATATTTTTCTTCAAAATATTCTATACTAGTCATGGTTTTCTTGTTGAGTTTCAGAATTATTTTCTCCTAATTCTTGTTCTATCCAACGACTTATTTCTAGAATTTCCTTGTTTTCTTCTATGTCCATTTGTACTAGTTCGAAGCTTGCTTCTAAATCTAAGTGTTCTTTATCCTGTCCTTTTATTAAGTTATTTTTTTGTTCTTGTTTAGTGAAATAATCAATTAATCCTTGTAAATTTTCCATTACTTTAGATCTTCCTGTACTTTTTTCAAAGTTTTTTTTTATAGATGTCTTAAAACAGATTAAGGATTGTTTAAGATATATTGCATCTTTTAATTTTTCTTGATTTTTAGAATATTTTCTGCTTTTACTCCTGTAGAGTATAGTTTCAGATTTCTTTTTCATGTTAATCCGTTCATCATTCATTATCACATGTAATATAAAAGAGTTTGAACAATATTAATGGAGTTTCAAGGTATACCAGTCTCTTCCTGCAGACTAACCTGTTTCTAAATATGGGTCCACCGCATTCTTCTGCTTCCAAGTTATCTTCTTGTTCCAAAAACTAAGCATCACTCTATATCCAAGCTGTTAGTTCTCCTGACCCTGCTGATCTTCTGAGATCCGTACTTAATTTTAATGGATGGGAGATAATTTGGAATTTGAAATTGGCTCTTTATTTATTAACAGAAAGTATTACAGGATAGAGAACTAGTAACCTTGAAAGAGGTTCTTAGTTCTTACTGATTACAAACATAACTAGAGCTTGAAATGAAAGATGGATAGTTGTTAGGTTTTGTGTTGTATCCCTTGAGGTACAGAGAGTTCTCTTTTATAAGCAATAAGAGTTCTTTGTTTACATTGGAGGGATTACACTATGCCCAACTTTTCCTATTTGGCGTTGAGACGCCTACAATATTGCTATCTACATTATTGCCTTCAACTGTTGAGGAGGGTCCTACATAGTGGGCTCTACCAACATGGAGTTGCTGGAAGAGCTTGTTTCTAGCTAAATCTTTCCTTTTAAGCAATAATTGCATTGATGATCTGTCGATTGCTGTTTGGAGTAGTAGCAGAATACTTTTTTAGTTTCCTCACTTACTTCAATATTATTACAATTGAAGTTAGTTTCATAGGAAATTACTTTTTCACTGTCCTCATTAGTGATAACCATATTACTTTGAGAAGTAATAATAGTTTTACTTGTACAATAATTTATTTTAATTTCTGAAGAATTGTTAATTCTTCTTATTTTATAATAGATTTGACTCAACATTTGTCACTTTTCGAGGTTTAATTCATCAATATTGAATTCCTTTTCTGGCAAGCCCTTTGGGCGAGTTACTTCTCTTTTACTGCTTGAAACACCAAGCTTAATGAAATGATATGGACTTACTGGTATTTCTTGGTTCCAATCCATCAAAGAACTGAAACACCTTAAGTAAATAGGCTTTTCTGTAGCCTTGGTTTTTATTTTAAAATTTCTAATCGATTTCTTAAAATTATCAGGAAAATATATTAATTCTTTTAACTCATTTCCTGGATATATGTTTTCTATTAGTCCTGCATGAAATGCTTTATATACAAATGATGGATCAGCTCCTTCTAAGATATTGAATTTACTGCCTGAAGGAAAGTCTTTTTTTGTTGTATAGAACTTCATGTTTTCAAGATGTTCTTCAGTTGTTTTTCTAGCTAGGTTGTATAATCCTAACCATTCCTGTTTTGTCAAATTTCTTTGTCTTTGTTTTTCTTCTTCAAATGAGTTATTAATTGCTTCTTTAAAGATTATTGGTCTATGGATTGTTCCAAGGTTCCTCATTCTACTAGTTCCTATTGCTGGTTGTTGTACTATCTGGGAATAATTTTTTGTTATTTCTGATGGGGTTAAGAGTTTAGGGACTCTGAAATTGTTATAGCTTCGTTCTGCTTCAATTCTGTTTGTAAAGGATCTATGGATAACTCCGCTAATCCCATTTACTGCTTTACTTGCTTCTGGCCAATTGGTATATATTCCTGGATTAGGTCCATTATAGACTACATAAATCTTTCTTGAGTCTTCCTTTTCAGCTTCATCAGCCCAATTCATTTTTTGTTTTTTCTTTTCTGAATTTTTGATTGGTTCTGGGTTATTACTGGCAGTTTCCTCAATTTTTGTTCTCTGCATCTTTTTTCCTATTGAAGTTCCAGCTTTCTCCTCTCCAGAGCTTTCCATATGGAGTTCTGGATTAGTTATGGTTTCTTTGTTTCTCAATTTCTGTTTGAGTTTTAATACCTTTAGTTGTTCCTTGAGGCATTTGATCTGTGTTTCATGAATCAAAATTTCCTTTTCCTTGATCTGGATTTCTATGTCGAGAGAATCCAGTCCTGTCATAAAAAACATAGTTAGAGGTACTAATTCTTTAGTTAAAGCATCTGCTAAACTATTTTTCTTTCCTGGTAAATATTCTACATCAAATTTGTAGTAGTTAAACCATTGTTGCCACCTTATAAGTCTTCCTTGTTTATAATCACCTGCAATGTTAATTCTTAAAAAATGTCCAAAATTTTTATTGTCAGTTCTAACAATGAATTTCGAACTTATGACATATATTGCAAATTTCTTTATAGCTTTTTTAACAGCTAAATATTCTTTTTCATTACTATGGTAATTTAATTCAGGGCCTTGAAATGATCCTGAAGTAAATCTGCAAAGATATTCATCTTTATCATCAACTTTTACTTTTAATACTGCTCCCCAATATTCATGTGAAGCATCTGTTTCTATTATCATTTTATCATCTGGTCCTGGATGATATAAAGTTGGTAAATCTTTTACCTGTGCTTTTACTTTATCCATATATTTAGTGTCCTGATCAGTCCATTGCCAGACATAATCTTTTTTGAGTTTGTCTGTAAAGGTTTTCTCATTTCTGCTAATTTCTTTATGTATGCTTCCGCATATGTTAAATATCCTAAAAATCTTTGTAATTGATTTTTGTCTTTTATTATGCTAGAGAAATTTTGTATATTATTCAAGATATGGGGTTGTAGATGATGTTTTCCATCTTCTATTTCTAACCCTAAGTATTTTATTTTCTGTTGAGCAATGACAGCTTTCTTTTCTAATAACACTATTCTTGATTTTCTACATTCTTGTAAGGCATTAATAATATCTAAATAATGTTTTGATAAATCATTACTGAATATTAATATGTCATCTATATAAACACAACAAAAATTATGATATTTTTTGAAGATATTATCCATGTGTCTTTGGAAAAATACCTGGTGCTTGTTTAAGTCCAAATGAAACAATTGTCCACTGGAATTGTCCTTGAGGGCAGCTAAATGTTGTTAATTTCTGTGATTCATTATCAAGTCTTATTTGCTAAAATCCACTTTTGCAATCAAAACTTGAAAAATATTTCTTTCCTTTAATGAGTGATAATAATTCTTCTTTCTTTGATATAAAATATCCATCATCAATAGTTTCTTTGTTTAGAGATTTAAAATTTATTACCATTCTCTTTTTTCCTCTTCTTTTCTCAGCTTCTTTTTCTACTAAGAACGCTGGACTAGAATGTGGTGAATTACTAGGAATTATTACTTTTAATTCCAAAAGTTCTTGGATTTGTTTTTCAAATTTCTCTCTGTCTTATGGGGTATAAATCATTGATTTTACTCTTATGACCTTTAAAGGGTCTTTTAATTCTATTCTTGCTATTTCATTAGATCTATTGATATTTGGATCTAAAGGATTTTCTGAGCATACTGTTTTTAATAATTTTCTTATTCTTGTTAAGGCTTTATCTTCTCGAATTTCATTTAGAAAGGGGTTTTGGTCAACCTCTATGTCTAAAGAAATATTTTCTAAGTATGGTTTTTGTTTTTCTATATCCTCACCACGTTTTCGCTTTTTATGTTGTGACATAAAAGTTGGTGATGAAACAGTTAATGCTTTCCTAATTTTTGATACATAAATTGTTTCTCCATCTAAGGTTGTTATACTTATTTTGTTTAAGTATTGTGTGAATGGTTGATATAGGTTTAGAAAGTTATTTCCTAATAGAATATCAACTCCTGTTTTCTGTTGGTAAATTGTGGGTATATGAAAGATTTCTCCTCCTATTGATACATCTGTATCTTTTAACACTTTATTTAAATTTATTGTAGTATTATTTGCAATTCTTACTATTAATTCTTTTGGGGATTGTTTCCTGAGTTCTTCTGGGAATACATATTTACTAGCTACACACATACTTGCACCTGTGTCAATATATGCATGTAAATAGTAATTTTTATATCCCTTAAATTTTAATCCTATTTTATATATGTACTATTTGGGTTTGTTATGCTTAATATTTTATCCATTATTCTGAGTCAGAATTAGAATCAGAATTATAGTCAGATGTTTCTGAGTCTGTTATTTCTTCTTCGGTTTCTTCTAATAGTTATACTACATGTATCATCTATATCAGATTTCTCTATTGGTTCTAGTTCCATCCTAAAGGCTTTCTTCTAATATTTTTGCTTTCTGTGAAAATTCCTTTTTAAATTCTTTTTTATGTTGGAGCCTATTTGGACATTCACTAGCATAATGTCCTTCCTCGTTATATATCCAACATCTACATTTTTTTTTTCTGATGGACAATAATTTTTCTTTTCAGGTGTATATTATCTTTTCCTTCTAAAATATCTCTTTTTATAAAGTTCTCTTTTGTATCTTCTTTTATATTTTTGGAGGTTTTGTTTTCTAAATTTATATTTCTTAAATCTTTTAAATTTCTTATGTTTTTTATATTTATTATAAGGTCTTATGTTACAACCATATTTTCCTGGTGTTTTGAAATCTCTTGAATCGCAACAGATTCTATCATTTCCTCTTATTTGTTTGAATTCTTTTCTTTCTTGACATTTTATTATTATCCAATTCTTAAGTCCTCTTATTCTTCCTCCTAAAGTATCAGGTATGGTTTGTCTATTCCTATTATTCCATTCTTCTGTCATAGTTTTATGTAATGTTTCAGGTAATTTTTGGTAAAACATTTCCTTATAAATTTCTTGCATGGATGGTGGTAATTTATGATAATACATTTCAAATTTACATATGAAAGAATCTATGTAACACATGTCACATATTTTCATGTTTGTTAAGTGCCACTTAGCTTCTTCTATTTCATTTTCACTAGATTCTGTTACGTTTCTTCCTTTATCTTCTCCTATAAATTCCTTGTATATTTCATTTATTACAGTATCTAAGTAATCTCTTCCTGTTGTAGCATTTCCTTGCATTCTTAAATGTTGTTGATCAGTTAGGTTTGAAAACCAAACTTTTACATTTCCTGTCATTTTGTGAGCTACTAAGACTTTACATACCGAAGGGTTTGTGTTTGTGGTTGATGATGTTTGTATGATTACACTCATTCCACTAGCCCATTCATCTAAGGCTTTTTTCCTATCTCTTATACAATCTAAGTCTAAAATATCTGTTTTATAATTTTCATGTGGTCTAAATTCTGGCGGAATACAACCTCTAGTATCCCAATGTAATCCTTCTTCCATTTTGGGTGGTTGTCTTCTTCTATATGTTGGATTAGGTTCTTCTGGCCTAAACCTTTCTCTTCTATGTGAGTAAGATGTTTCTCCTCTTTCTGGGATTGATCTATCTGGGTTTGTTCTAGGTATTAATACTGGTTCCATATTAATTCTTTGGGTTGTATTTTCTTGTTCAGATACATCTTCACTTATTACTGTCATATCATTTTCTTCTTTATTTGTGCAAAATTTTTCTAATTCTTTATCTGTTAATGTTAATAAACTGATTAATTTTTCTATATTTTTATTTTCAGGATTCATGAATTGTTCTTCTAAGTTTTTCCTATATTCTGTTAAGTCCATTAGATTGTTATTATTTGTTTAGATTCTTCTGCTTTTCTTTTTTCATTTATGGGTATTAAAGCATCAGATTTTCTAGGGGTTCTTCTTTTAATCCTTTTAATGAATCAAATTTTAATCCATTTCCTTTTGATAGATTGTTAACATCCTTTTTTAATCCTATAATTTCTTTATACATTTTTAGCTGTATTCCTTTTGATTCTTGTATGTTTTCATCCGTAGTGTCTATTTTTTCTGCTATAAGAACTAAGGCTTCCATTATGGATATTTGATTTTTATTTATACTTGTTAAACTATTATTTTCTTCTAATTGTATTTCTAATAGTTTTTCTTTTATCATTATTATTTCATTGTGTAGACTAAATCTTTTACTTCTTCAATTTCCTCTTTTAATTCTTCTATTTCTCTATTTCTTTTACTTACTTCTGCTTGGGTATCTACAAATGTTATTCGTTGTATATTATTTCTTTTTGATGTTATCAGAGGTTTTTCCTTAATGTCTAAGTTCCATTCATCAGATACTTCATATTCTGATAATTTTTCTGGATTTTTTTATTACTTGTCCTATATCCTTAAAAGTTTTATCTATTTCTATAAATTCATTTTGTCCATATATTGAACTATTGTGGCTGTTTGTTAATGAATATCCTACTAGATAGTGGATTGAAAATGGGTGGTTTCCATCTTTCATTAAATTTCCTCGTTCAAAATCATAAGCTAGACTTAATACTTTGTTTAGATTTTTATCATGAATATTAACAGCAAATCTGGGATATGATGTAAATTTTAATTTTTGGTATCCTAAATTTCCGTTAATCATTCCTAGCAAAGCATCTTTTCTGTTTGTTATTCTGTTATCTAATAATGCTAATTTAATTGGTGTATCTATTCCTTCTCTAAAGTGTGCTTTTATTAGAATTTGTATTCCTCCTAAGTAGATATATCCAATTTTTTCTCTATTTTTTTAAGGAATTTTTGATAATTTTTTTATAATAGTTTCTTTATTAATTAATAGTATATTAAACCTTCCTTTTGCATCAGCTATGGTTACGCTCATTTTCTTATTACTTATGTCATAATATATTATGTTTTTTCTTGGGAGTAATTTCCTTATTTTAGAGAATGATTCTTCTTTAAATCCATTTTTTTCTTTAAGATTTAGTTTTAATTTTTGAATTTCTTCAAATTTCTTTTTACTGAATATCATTTCTTGTGAAAAACATCCAGAAATGTCTTGTGTTTCTACATCCATTATTTCTTGATTTTCTATTATTTCTGACATTTTGGGTTATGTATGTTTTTGTATTATTTTGTAAAGCTTTTACAGATTTTTATTACTCTTGTAAGGTGTTACAAATTTTTCTATTTTGTAAGGTATTACACATTTTTAATTTTCTGTAAGGGTTACAAAAATTTGGAGGTATGTGCTTAGTGTTTGGTGGTGGATGTTAATAGTGCTTCCCTTAGCCTGCATTAATCATTTGGCCCTCATTAATCAACTATGGACCACAAACATTTGCCTTAGTCGGTGTAAACAAAATACAACCCGCAGAAGTACATTTCATTGATTTAATGACATAAAATAGAGGCAAATAAGGTAGAATAACATATTTTCTATTTATCGCTTCACTACATCGTTTTGGAATTATATTTTTACTATTTTACCCTTTAACAGCTATTATCTCTAAACTCATGTTCATTTTTTTTCGTTTCGTATTTGATTTTTATTCATTGTTTATATATTTTTTCCATGCCTTCATGTTATTTTTTTTTTATTGAAAGCTGATTTTTTTATCCATTTTATTGATTCATTAATCTCTCATTTTTCATTGTTGAACCAATTCTTATTGGGTGATAAACTGAGATATTCTATTTTTGTTATGCAAAACAGAGTATACAAACTCAAGTAAGTAAATCATTCCAACTGAACCAAGAATTAAAGAATAATATACAAACTCAAGTAATACAAGCACATTAAATTTATTAAAATGAGAATGTCCAAAACAGATTCTATAATTTTCTGCAAACTCTGAAAAAAGGAAGAAAAACAGATTCTACAATTTTCTGCGAGGTATGTTCTGTTATGTAAACTGTGTTACATACTTTGTAACACAATTTACATAGTATGTAAACTGTGTTAAACTCTTTGGATATGGATTTATTTTCATTTTATTTGCACACGTTCAGCAACAGAGAACATTTATTTAGATGAGTGAATAAAATTAAGTTTACACAGTATGTAAACTTTTTCTCCTGTTGTGCTTGTAGACCAGACATTACCATTCCCTCTTGTCAAGTGAACATTCCCATTTTTCTCCAAGACAAATTTATCAAAATTTGATATGAGTAAGCCTCTATTGGCAGTCCAAACCACTTTGGAAGTACCCAAGTGAATAACAACAAGCACAAACAATTTGGCATCAAGAACAGGGTAGAAACCCAAAGCAAATGTAAATTTTTCAGATTGCAAGAATAGACCATTGTTACTACTCCATTCTGACTGAGTAGGAGAAAAAAGAAAGAAATAATATAAAAGAGCAAATAGGAGGATCAATGAACAAGGTAATGAAGCAAAAATACTACATGGTGAAAAAATTAAAAATGTTAGTCAAGACTTTCCACATACAGAGAAACGACAGAAAAGAAAGCAAAACAACAACTACAAATGATTAACATAGAAGACTCGAAGTAAAAGGTGTGTGTGAAAACTTAACAGGCAATTTAATTAAGAAAAAGAAGGGATGAGTTACAAAGTAATATTTGATAGAGAAAAAAAATGAAGATATAGAATAGAGAGCTAATCCTTAAGACAAAAGCAAATAAATTTGCAAATAGAACAGAGAGTTTATATACTATGTAAATTCAGTTTACATACTGTGCAATATAACATGTATGAATTAAAATAAAAAGACATTTCTGTAATTTATCTAATTTTAATATAAGTAAAACGCACAATTTTGAGCCTATTATTGCTAGTTTTGAAAAATTTAACTTTTAATCAGATTTAAAACTATTTAAGCAAATCACTCACATTTTATTTTCAAAGTATGAGTGTATTTGCCTATACTTTTCAGATGTATTAGAAAGTCGGCTGCATTACCTCTATACAAGAATTCTATGCATATCTACTTTGCTTATAAGTAACTAATAAGTTAGTGACATGTGTTTAAACTTACTTTGTGTGTGTGTGTGTATATATATATATATATATAATATTGAAAGCTTGAAGAGAGTTTGTAACTCTTTCATTAAGATTATCTCAACTAAAAAAATTTGATAATAAATATGGTTTATTGATTCCATTTTTATATATACTATTTTTATTTTATTTTTATTAAAATTAAATATATTTCTAATATATATATATTTAAATAACGTTTAATATTTTTTTTAAATAAAATTATCTTTATATTTTAAATTACTATTAGATATTTACATTAAATAATGAGTCTTATTCAATAAAAATTCAACAATTATCACATCTAATAAGTAATCTTATATGTTATTTTATTAAAAATAAAATAAAATTAATTTTATATTTATTTTAAATATATTATAAAAATTAAAATAATAAAATAATTTACGTACAAAATAAGTATTTTTAACTAATAAGTTTGAAAATCAAGATTCATGTTGAGGTTTAACTACCAAAAGTAGGGGTTTATTTGAAGCCGTTTTTTCTCTGATTATAATCTTACGTAACCCTATTTTATTAATTTTAATTTAATATGAATTCTTTATTTATATTTTTATGCTCATTTATTATTTTAATTGTTAAAAGCACTTTTTAAATATTTGGAAGCCCTTTTTAAATAATTACTGAATACTACATAAAACTATTTTTAATATTTTTAAATATTTATATACTTTTTAAAGTCACTTTAAGCAAATCGATTCCCTGAAAATCATTTCACACATTCCTTGCAACAATTTATAATAAAAGCACCTCCGAACAATACATACAAGTCGCACTCGTACAATCATAGTAGGGTTATTCCCATAATAGACTTGAGGCGTCATCTAACCTTCCTCCCGTCCCCTCCCCTCCCCGCCAATCTTTGCTTCCACCTTACTTCACAAGCGTGAGACTGAACGAGATGGCGAGCTCAGATGAGCACAAGGTCCACAAGCTACCAATCGCAGGTTGCAGAAACGTCCTCATCACCAGTGCCTTACCTTATGTCAACAACGTTCCTCACCTGGGCAACATCATTGGATGTACGTGATTTTCTAATCATTCTTGCCTTTTCCAATTCACCAGAGGATTTCTCTGTATTTTGCTGCTTAATTCAATTATTTAATGGGTTTTTGATTTTTGGGCCAGGTGTATTGAGTGCTGATGTCTTTGCTCGGTATTGTCGTCTTCGGGGTTACAATACTATTTACATATGTGGAACTGATGAGTATGGCACTGCCACTGAGACCAAAGCTATGGAAGAGAAATGTAGCCCCAAAGAGATTTGCGACAAGTGGGTAATTAATTGGGTTTTTATTTATTTATTTAATTACTACTATTTTTCTTTTACGCTTTTGGTTGTTGTTTCTGTTTTTGTAAAAGAGTTCCCAATTGTTGGAGATTTTTTATTGTTGTCGTAATTTAGGTACCATGCAATTCACAAAGAGGTTTATAAATGGTTCAATATAAGCTTTGATGAATTTGGTCGGACATCGACTCCTCAGCAGACTGAGGCGTGCCAAGCCATTTTCAAGAGGCTGTTGGAAAACAATTATCTTACCGAGAATATAATGCAGCAGGTCTAAATTGTTGTTATTTTTCACTTTTAATTGGATCCATGTTCTGTACAGGTTGTAATTTTGTTACTTGCTTCTAGTTTGATGGAAATTGTAGTTCATTAATTTTTCATTTCTCAAGTTTGATCCATTTAGCAGCATCATTTTATTTCTTTTAATATATGCTGGTATTGCTTCGAGCTTCTATTAATATTTCTCCTGTAATTCAGCTTTACTGTGACACGTGCAAAAGATTCTTGGCGGATAGGCTTGTTGAGGGTAACTGCCCAACTCCAGGGTGTGATTATGATTCTGCTCGAGGAGATCAATGTGAGAAGTGTGGAAAACTTTTGAATCCAACTGAACTGAAAAACCCTCGGTGCAAGGTACATTGTTTGTGTTCCGTAGTCTTAACATGATCGATCGGATGTTTGTTTGTTTATTTAGTTTAGTTATTGACTGATTACATTATTATGGTTTTTGCATGATTTGGCAAGCCTGCATATTTTATTCTTGGAATATGTTTTACATTCTTTAATTTTCATCAATCCAAGTTAATAGAACAAATACTATATGATGGTTATGCATTTTTCATCAGGTCTGTGGCACAACTCCACATTCTCAAGATACAATTCATATGTTTCTTGAACTACCTATGCTGAAGGAAAAATTAGAAGAATACATCACTAAAACATCAGTGGCTGGCTCTTGGAGTCAGAATGCTATACAAGTGACACATGCATGGCTCAGGGAGGGGCTTAAACAACGTTGTATTACTAGGGATCTGAAATGGGGGGTGCCAGTTCCACATGACAAATTTAGAGACAAAGTATGTAGCATTTCTTTAGAAATAGCTTCTTTTATAGATTTTTATTTCTCAAATATTCTTTTTTTTTTTTAAATTAAAAAAAAAAAATGTTGGTTTTCATTGTGGAATGAGCAGGTTTTCTATGTCTGGTTTGATGCACCTATCGGATATGTCTCAATTACTGCATGCTATACACCTGATTGGGAGAAATGGTGGAAGAATGAAAATGTGGAGCTGTATCAGTTTATGGGCAAGGATAATGTGCCATTCCACACAGTAAGGGTTTTTTTCTTTAATTTTTTTAGTATCATTTCGAAGGCTAGTATGTTTGGATTCTTATAATGTTGTATACTTCTTGATGCACGGGAATAATTTTCTATTCCTTCCTCCATTTCAATGTTGGAGGATCTGTGCCACTGAAGGCCAATGCATGTCTATTTCCTGTCATTTTGTCATCTGAAAAATTTACATGATTTAAAGATTGAATGAACTGTAAGTATATATATGTTTATTCAGGTTATGTTTCCTTCTACACTTCTTGGAACTGGTGAAAATTGGACAATGATGAAGACTATTAGTGTAACTGAATACTTGAACTATGAAGCAGGTGAGTGAAACATTTGGCTTATGTGATCATACTTATAAATTTATTAAACATTAGATATGGTAATTATTCCCATTGTACGAGTATGTTCTTGACCTAAGAGCAGCATGAGCTAGATGAGTCTAATGCAATGACACAGGAAAGTTTTCTAAGAGCAAAGGTGTAGGAGTATTTGGTAATGATGCAAGAGATACTAACATACCTGTAGAAGTGTGGAGATACTACTTGCTTGCTAATAGGCCTGAGGTAATCTTTATGATGTTTCATCAACCTTGATTTTGATATCTACTAGATTTATACATATTCTTCTTTCTTTTCTTTTGCTATTTGTTTACAAGTAACGTGTTATATTGGCTTTTTCACTAGGTGTCAGACACCTTATTTACCTGGGCTGACTTGCAAGCAAAATTGAACAGTGAATTGCTGAGTAATTTGGGAAACTTTATAAACCGAGTTTTAAGTTTTGTAGCTAAACCTTCAGGTCAGTTAGCATTTGGTATCTGAAAGCAATGGGTGTTTGAATAATTACGCAAATAAACATTTATCTTGATTCATTAACTGTTTATTTCAATCTCTCTTTACAGGTCAAGGATATGGCTCTGTTATTCCTCATACATCCAATGAAGAAAAAGATTCCTTGACAGAGAAATTTGGAGAAAAGGTTGGTAAGCATGTTGAGCAATACGTGCAAGCTATGGAACAGGTAAATTTATGCATTGATTATTATGTGTCAAACTTGCACCTTACTCTAGAGCCCCTCCGCCTCCACAAGGAAAAAAAAACCCTCATCTACCCAACACTACATCTCTATGCTTTTCTACTACATTGAGTGTCACAGATTAGATAGAAAATAACAATTAATAGATCCAAAAAGGAGAATTATATGGATAATTGGATAATGGAAATATGAAAACAATAGCCAAGCGTTCGAGAGGCTTGGTACTCTCCACTGAACTGAGCTCTTTTACACAATTCACACACCCCACTGACTCACTGCACTCCCCTACTTATTCCTTTGATTACCTGCATATTCTAATAGAAATCCTACGTGGATTTCTAATAACAACTCTAGTAACAAACTTATTGAAAATGGTCCCCCCCATATGCGTGCTTGTCTAATTGACTCTATTACCCTTTCTTCTAGAATATGTAAAATGCACTTGAGGCCTTACAATACCCCCCTCTAACACATTCACCTTGTCCTCAAGGTGGAATTGAGGGAACTGATTCTGGACAGCATAAAAATCCTCCCAAGTAGCTTCAAATTCGGGAAGGTGCTTCCATTTCATTAGGACCTCTAATTCCTTCGTTTGCCCGGCAACCTTAGGCCTGATGCCTAGACCAAATCAGGCTCAACAATGAGTTCCAAATCAGCATTGATTTGAAGAGGAAAAGTGGGAGAGGAATGAGTGACTCCCTTTGCAGCCCTTAACTGAGAAACATGAAAAACTGGATGGATAGACGTTTATTGGGGTAAGGCTAGTTTGTAGGCCACAGTCACCAATCTGTTGAAGAACTTGATAAGGCCCATAGTAGCGAGCTGCTAGTTTTTCATAGGGTCTTTTGGCAAGAGAGTGCTGCTTGTAGGGTCTAAGCTTTAGGAAAACCCAATCTCCTACTGCAAAAGCTTCAGGATGTCTTTTTTTATCAGCATAGGCTTTCATGCGCTGTTGTGCACGCAACAAGTGCATCTTCAAGTCATCCAAATTTGCATCCCGATCGATTAACAACTGGTCAACCGCAGAGTTCACTGTGTCCCCCTTTTCATATCTGATCAGCTTGGGTGGAGTGCGCCTATATACTGTCTGAAATGGAGTAGTTCTAATGGATGCATGATAGGAGGTGTTGTATCAATACGCTGCCCAATGTAACCATTTGGCCCATTGTCGTGGTTTTTCTGTAGCAAAGCAACGTAGATAAGTCTCTAGGCATTTATTTACCACCTTAGATTGTCCATCTGATTGGGGATGATAGGCAGTGCTTCTCTTCAATGTGGTGCCCTATAGTTTGAACAATTCTCTCCAAAAATTGCTCAAAAAGATGCGATCACGATCTGAAATAATGGAATTAGGTACTCCATGAAGCCTTACCACCTCTTGAGTGAAAATGCTGGCCACGGTGATGGCTGTGAAAGGGTGTGTCAACCCCACAAAATGTGCATACTTACTCAGCCTGTCAACAACCACCAGAATTGAGTCAATTTCCTCTGATTTGGGCAATCTTTCGATAAAGTCCATCGTTATGTCCTCCTAAATGTGATTGGGTAGGGATATGGGTTGCAATAGCCCGGCAGGAGTGGTGGTTTGATGTTTATATTGCTGGCAAATGAGGCAATTCTGCACAAAGGTGATAATATCTTTACGCATACCCTCCCAATACAGCTCAGATGATATTCTGCGGTAGGTTTTGTTTTCATCAGAGTGTCCCCCACTAAGAGATGCATGAAATTCTTCAAGAATGTTGGGTAGAAGTTTAGAACCTTTGGGGATGACTAACCTGCCCTTGTAGTGTAGCAGCTCATTAGAAAGTGTGAAACCTGTAGCTGGAGGATTACCTTCCTTGATGCTAATTTTTAAGTTCTGCAGAAAGTCATCTGCCTCAATCTCTTTTAGTAGTGCAGGCCAAAAGTGCCACTGTGGAACCATCATTTCCAATAACTCCATAGAAGTAGGCATGCGAGATAGAGCATCAGCTACCTTATTACTTGCCCCTGTGCGATAGTGAATATCAAAACTATAGCCCATGAGTTTGGAAATCCATTTCTGAAAGTTGGAGCTCACTATTCTTTGTTCCAGCAGATACTTCAAACTTTGTTAGTCAGTTTTGACAACAAAGTGCCTGCCTAATAGGTATGGTCTCCATTTTCCCACTGAAAACACAATAGCCATAAGCTCCTTTTCATAGATGGACTTCAACCTTGCTCTCTGTCCCAACGAATGACTGTAATAGGCTATGGGTTTTTGATTTTGGCATAACACAGCTCCCAAACCAAATCCTGATGCATCTGTCTCTACCACAAAGGTTTGAGAGAAATCGAGCATGACTAGTATTGGTACTTGAGACATGGCTGTCTTGAGAGTACTAAAAGCATGAGAGGCTGTTTCATTCCAGTTGTAGTTATCCTTCCTTAATTGGTCAGTAAGCGGTTGAGCTAACTGAGCATAGCCAGCAACAAATTTCCTATAATAGCCAGTGAGACCCAGAAATCCCCTTAATTCTTTAATGTTTTGATGTTTTGGCCATGCTAGCATTGCTTGCACCTTGCTGGGGTCTGCAGACACTCCCTGCGTTGAAATAATGTGTCCTAAGTAGGCAATCTCTTGCTTTCCAAACTCACATTTCTTGCTGTTGGCATACAGCTAATGGTTATTTAGGAGTTCCAGCACTAACTTTAAGTGTTGTTCATGTGTGGTCTTGTCTGGACTATAGATGAATATGTCATCAAAGAAGACTAAGACAAATTTCCTGAGGTAGGGTTTAAACACCTCATTCATGAGGGACTGAAAAGTGGATGGTGCATTAGTGAGGCCGAAGGGCATAACCAAAAACTCATAATGACCCTCATAGGTTTTGAATGCAGTTTTGTGCACATCCTCCTCTTTGACTCTAATTTGGTGATAGCCAGATTTTAAATCCAATTTTGAAAAGAATTGAGCACCATGTAGCTCGTCTAAGAGCTCTTCTATCACTGGAATAGGAAATTTGTCCAACACTGTAGCCTTATTGAGTGCCCTATAGTCAACATAAAACCTCCATGAGCCATCCTTCTTCTTCACTAAAGTCACAGGGCTGGAAAAAAGCACTGTACTAGCTCTAATGACTCCTGCTTGCAGCATTTCTTTGATGAGCCTCTCTATTTCATCCTTTTGGATATGAGGGTATCTATAAGGCCGAACACTAACTGGTTCCTGCCCATCTTTGAGTATAATTCTGTGTTCCTTGTGTCTTTTTGGGAGAAGTCCTTTTGGCATATTGAACACTGTGAGATACTCTTGTAGAATAGTCTGCACAAACTCAGGAATATCTTGCTCACCACCACCTTGATCCAACTGATTGAGCTCGATCAGAATTCCCTTGCCTTCTTGTTTCAATGTTTTTACCATGGCCCTCAAAGATATCTTAGAGGTTCCTAAAGAAGGATCACCTCTCAGAGTTACACTTTGATCTCCCAGGGAGAACTTTATGATCTGTAATTTCCAGTTGGTGTGGGTCATTCCTAAGGTTTCCAACCATTGGATACCCAAAATGATATCAGCACTTCCCAATTTAAGTGGTAGGAAATCATCGACTATAGAAAGTTCTTGTAATTGCAACTTCACCTCTTTACAGACTCCCTCTCCTCTTACAGAACTTTCTGAACCCAAAGTCACCCCATATCCTCGAGTCTTGGTGATTGGTAATTTGAGTCTGGTTACCAATGGCAGGGAGATAAAATTATGGGTAGCACCAGGGTCGATCAGAGTGATCACCTTCTGTTCATCCAAATACCCTACCAATTTCATCGTTTTCGGAGTAGTACCGAATTGAGCGATACTTCAACTTCAGGGACCAATTTGGTCATTTCAAGCTCTGTTTCCTCTATCTCTTTTTCAGGACCCTCATCGTTGTCGTTATTACAGTCATCATCACCGATGATCATTACCCTTAGTTCCTTCTTCTTACATCGATGGCCAGGTACCCACTTGTCGTCGCAACGATAACAGATGCCCTTTTCTCTCTTTTGTTGTAGTTTCGAGTCGGTGAGTCGTCGAATTTCTGCGACTGGTTTACTCGCCGGATTAATTCCTTCTGAATTAGCTCGAAAGGAGTTGATTGGCGCGGTTGAATAATGGCCATTGGGTTGGGTCTTGTTGCTTATTGATTGGGTTCGATGGTGATAAGGCCGATTTATGAGGGTTATTTTTTCTTCTATCATTTGGGCCAAATTCATGGCTCGACCCAGAGTTTGAGGGCCCAAAATCCTTAACTCCACTCATATGTCAGCCTTCAGCCCATTAATAAACGTCCCCATCGCAATCTCCTCGGAGATATTTTCCAGAGGAGCTGATAGCTCGATAAATCTCCGACAATAGTCCCGTATCGACCCTTCCTGTTCCAGTGATAACCACTGTTCGTATAACGTCCCCCCTTGGTTCGATCGAAACTTCCTTAGTATCATTAGCTTCATCTCTTCCCAGATTACAAAAACCCTCTTCTTACTTTCCCATTGATACCAGAGTAGAACATCGCCTTCAAAACTTATCACCGCCACCTCCAACTTCTCATCGTTGCTCATGCGATGAAACGCAAAATACCTTTCAGCTCTCATAATCCACCCATCTAAATTATTGCCATCAAACAACGGCATGTTTAGTTTTCGAAAGCGAAAATCATGACGAGGAACCCCATTGTTGCTAGTTTCCCTGATTCTCCTCAAGCTTTCTTGAAAGCCCACTCCTATTGGACTCATCGCGAAAGCTTCTTGTGCCTTTCCAGTTGTAGACGAAGATTGTCTCTGGGTATCTTCATGGAGCTTGAACAACTGTTGAAATCTTAAGTTCAACTGCTGTAATAAGGTTAGTATTTCTTCCTTCAGCCCTCCTACTTCTTTTCCCAATTTTTCTTGCTCTTCGTGCATAATTTCTAACACTCATTCCATCGCTTCCACTCTCTGATTCGTGTTCTTGGCCATTTCCTCCCAATCTCGACTGCTCTGATACTAATTTGTCATAAATTAGATAGAAAATAACAATTAATAGATCCAAAAATGAGAGTTATATTGATAATTGGATAATGGAAATATGAAAACAATAGCCAAGCGTTCGAGAGGCCTGGTACTCTTCACTGAGCTGAGCTCTTTTACACAATTCACATACCCCACTCACTCACTGCACTCCCCTACTTATTCCTTTGATTACCTTCATATTCTAACAGAAATCCTACGTGGATTTCTAATAACAACTATAGTAACAAACTTACTGGAAATGGTCCCCCTCATATGCGTGCTTGTCTAATTGACTCTATTACCCTTTCTTCTAGAATATGTAAAATGCACTTGAGGCCTTACATTGAGCTTGAATTTATAAATTGTGCAGGTTAAACTAAAGCAAGGACTGAAAACTGCAATGAGTATTTCTGGTGAAGGGAATGCATATCTACAAGTAGGACTGGAATATTTATAGAATTATTGTTGAAAGTTTCTCTGTTTTTGTATTTTGATTGTTATTCATCCTTGGAGACAGCTCTTAATCTTAAGTTGGATTTTAAACTTTTAATGTAATACAGGAAAGCCAGTTTTGGAAGCTATACAAGGAGGACCAACCACGCTGCTCTATTGTTATGAAGACTTCAGTAGGGATAGTACATATTCTTGCATGCTTGTTAGAACCATTTATGCCATCCTTTTCTCTTGAGGTAAGGCTTACCAGTTGATTTATATGCTGTGCTTATGTCAAGTTTTTAAAGTTCTTGATCTTCTGTTTGATATGATTGCCCATACCTTGATACGTTTGGCTTCACTTCTGGTGACATTTAAGGTATTCAAGCAACTTAACTTGGCACCTGAAACACAACTTTCACTTTCTGATAAAAAACAAGATATTGATAGAGCAAAACAACCATGGAAGATTGTACCTTCAGGTCACGTAATTGGGAAACCAGAGCCATTGTTCAAGGAATTGGTATGTTTAAATATATCTGATATTTACTATTTTGATGCTTTGAGTGGGTTGGTAAGTCGACCAAGGCAGTCAACAGATATGTTTTGATGAAATGGGTGATATAGTAGCCAAGGTATGATACAGTGCAGATATATTTAGTTTTAGTAGCTGAGTGCTAATGCTTTTGGCTTACAATAATTAGCTTAAACATTTTTGAGAAGTTTAGAATTGCTGTAATTTCACCTGGGAAAATGCGAAAGTTCTCAGGAGAATACCTAGTAGTTCAGCCAAATAGTGTTTGGACTACAATGTTATAGAGGAGATTAGAGAAGAGATGTAGAATTCAGGTGATATTTAAGCACACACTACATGACTAAAATACTTCAACATGCTTGCTTCTATTGATGGGTCTGCTTGAGGGCCCATGCAAGCATGAGGGAGCCCTAGGCATCACTTATCATCTTTGTACTTTATTTTATTGCATTAACTAAATGTTTTTATTAAATTAATATATTTTATTTAATAGTTCAAAATACACCAATATAAAACCCTGCATTGTATCACTAAACTAATACAAGAACTTTGAATAAAATATTTACAAACAATCAAACACACATGTATAATGACATTTATTCTAATAATTTGAACTATGGTTTTCATTTTCAGTTCAAATTAATGGTGAATGAAATTGTAAAAAGAGATGCTTCATACTAAATATGACGAAAAACCCTCTTACTAACTTAATTTAGGAAATGAGAAATCTAAGATGGAAAATTTTCCTATCATGGACACCATATTGGATACAAGCTACTTCCCTTTGAAAAGGAGGCTAATAAATTATTAATAATTACCACTTTGACTGTAGGAGAACCAATATATAGCTATTAACATCAAGTCATTAAGTATATAAGTTTCTATCATTTTTTTTTATTTTTGTTACAAATTTTCAACATCTAAATCTAACAGTTTCCCCCTAGCAAAAGCCCAAATTTTGTCACATATGTTCACTTCATGTCCATTTATTCAATATACTCATTACATAGTTGTACACCTAGCTGTAAAGGTATACAAACTGGGGCATAAAAATTGACAGTTGTTACTGCTTGTTTTTACTGACCGAGTACATAAGTTAGTTACTCATAATTTATTGTAAATATATAAAATAAACAATCATGGAGGAGATAATTGTGGGGGAAACGTCAACTAAGATAGGAATAGTGATGAGTTAATAGCATAGATATGTAGTTAACTAAGATCTAATTTAATAACTTTATTACCATATTTTTTAAACATTTTTTAGAAAAAATCCAAAGAAAAATTTAAAACGGCCTGGCCCTCCTTTGAGTGATGCCCTAGGTGGCTTTGGCCTAGGGCTGGTTTTCGTCTGCTTCAAGTTGTAATCGAAGAATATTATTATTTACCTTATTTCATTGTGGAGCTCAACATTCTTTAATAACTATTTTTGAATTTGAACCATCATTATTTAACTTGCTGGCCAATGAATAGACCCTCTTTAAATGTTAAAATTTATGCTTATCTTCTAAGGACTGAATTTGGGATACATGTAAACTAATCTTCTTGGTGGTGAATTTGAAACTTGACATTAATCCTTTTTTTTTTTTATAACCTATTTCTGTTTTGGTTTTCAGATAGGAAAATTTGCCACCGATCTATGAGATGGTTGCTGAAGTGCTTATACCATGATTAGTATTTTCTCATTTGGTTAAAAGTTATTTTTATGCAGAAAGATGATGAAGTGGAATTTTTTAGGAAGAAATTTGCTGGTAGTCAAGCTGATCGAATTGAGAGAGCAGAAGCTGAAGCACAGGAGATGGCTGAGCAACTGAAGAAAACAAAAGTTTCAGGTTAAAGTCAATATTTTTGCAGTATTGTTTTGGATGGGCCAGTTGTTCTCTCTTAGCTATGTTTTGCTTTCATTTCATGAGTATTTAATTCTGTCTTACAAAAACTGATTCAATTTTAAAAATATTTCTAGATTTTTTCTTGATACGCTGTTGACATATTTCTTGTGTGAGTGTTGATATTGGTGGTAAAATTTCTCAGGCAATTTGAGGGTACTCCACACTGTATAGAATATCCTTGGTTACTGGCTGACTTAATTGAAATATGTCTTATGATTGAGGATCATGCACCTTGCATCATGTTTGTTGAATAAAAATAAGGGTAAATAAGTCCTAATTTATGGTCCTCTGCAACACTTGTTTTGGTAAACCAACAACCTGTTTTTGGAACTAAAACATTTTCGGTTGTTTACGTTTTATTTGCTGTGATATTCATACAGATTGGCTGTAGATTCATTTATGCAATCAGATCGCTTTTGCTTGTGCGACCAATATGACTTGAAGATCTTATGGTTGTCCATGGAGTTCTGATGACTCTCACTTTGAGCATGGATTGTCTATAGAGTAGACAATGATCTTACATTTTGAGATAACTGTTTTCTGTTGTAGTGGACCTCGCCTAGAGGGTCAATTAGTGATTGTGGGCTTAATTGTCAAGTGCTAGTAGAATTGGAAGTGAATAGTTTTTTCGATGTGAAAAGAACTAAATTTAACATGATGGTATGACTTTAAAAGTTAAAGCATGTGAAACAGATTTCCAAATCTTTATCTAGCTTCAGTACGATCTTTGGGGGTTGGATCAGTTGCTAATTTTAGTATAAATTTTTGTTGCTTTTAGATTATATTTGGTGTATTGCTGAAATATATCTATAATTTAATTGGTGTCTTGCTCGACTTAAATTGTTCCCCATTTCTTTTCTTGTTTTTTTTAATCTTTGAATATTGGATACTTTTCTCATATATCACTGAGTAGTTCTACTTTAGAAATCTGTTGCTGAATGAAGAATTTTTTTTTTATTTTTTAATTTTGCTCCTGTTGATAACAGAAAAAGGTGGTAAGAAACAGAAGCAGAAAAAACCTGCAGCAGATGAAACAGAAATTTCTATCTCTAGGCTTGATATCCGTGTTGGTCTAGTCACAAAAGTGCAGAAGCATCCCAATGCTGATTCACTATATGTGGAAGAGATTGACGTTGGTGAGGGACAGCCCAGAACTGTTGTTAGTGGACTGGTCAAGTATATACCTTTAGAGGAATTGCAGGTCTCTATTCTTTGGTCGTGCTAGATCTCCCTACCATTCAGTTTCAATTATTTTTTCTCAGATAACAGTAACCATTGGTCACCTGAACTATTTTTTCGCAGAACCGGAAGGTCTGTGTTCTTTGCAACCTAAAACCTTCACCGTTGCGTGGTATCAAATCACAGGCAATGGTTCTTGCTGCCTCCGACAGTGACCATACTATGGTATGTAAACCTGGGGATGTATCTTGCTAAGCTGCTATCATCCACACCTTTACTAACAAATCTACCATCAAATTGTTAAGAAAGTTAAAAAGCTACCACCTAACTTTATTGGGCGTTTGATTGTCTGTCATAAACTAACAGAAAGAGTTTAGTGGTAGATTTATAAATCAATAGTTTCCTGGTAGATTTTTAAACTCATAAAAATTGGGAGTTATAAATCTACTACCAAACTATTGGTTTATAAGTCTACCAGTGGATTATTGCATGTAATCTTTTTGTTAGTATCTGATAAATCAAACAAAAGGTAGTTTTGTTTAATTGTACTTGATTGGTATTTTTGTAACTCTATAAAGCTAGATGGAAGGTTGCAACTTTCTCTATAGTTCAATGATAGATTTATAAGTTTACCCTAACCTTTAATCATGCTTGTTTTAAAAATAGTCTAAACTATTTTATTGGTCCCAAAACTTTGGACCATTTGAACACATAGGTCTTTAAAATTTTAAATTATAGATTCAAATATCAAAATTTTGAAACTTCACAAACTTACAGGTTGAATTGGTCGAGCCACCCAAGTCTGCTGCTGTAGGAGAGAGGGTAATATTTCCAGGGTTTGATGGTAAGCCAGATGATGTCTTAAACCCTAAGAAGGCAGTCTGGGAAACATTGCAGGTAGATTTACACAGCAACGCAGATCGTGTGGCTTGTTACAAAGATATTCCTTTTACCACATCAGCCGGTGTTTGCACTGTGTCATCCATTGGTGGTGGATCAATTAGGTAGAGGGGTCTCCTTTTATTTTATATAATTTATGTAGGGAAAAGAGCCCTTGGTTTTGAGGAATCAATTTTTAATGATGACCATTTTGCTGCTGAGCAAGTTTAAATACCTTTTCTTTTCTTGGAAAATGCTGGAAAACAAAATAAACAGTTTCTTTGTGAGTGTAGCCCACATGTTTTAAATGTTGTTGCTGCTGCTAGTGTACTTTCCTCATTCAAAAAAATTTCGATGTTTATTGTTTTCCTTTTTTCTAATTGCTTTAGAAAAAGTAGTCTTAACTGATTACGAAGAAGTATTTAAAAGAAGGAATTCAAAGTTTATTTATTTATATTTTTTTTGCTAAAAAAGAAGGAATTCAAAGTGATAGTGGGAAAAGAATGCTACAAATGATCTCTATAAAATGAGAAACTCTCACTATAAGTCTCAAAATGAAATTATTGTAACAGCCCCCGGTTGGTTGGCCTACAGTGTATTGTAGAACTAGATGAGTGGATCGAGTCAAATAAGAGGCTAAATTGTGATGCCAATGTTTTAACTTTGGTATTCAAATTGATCATATTATGAAATAGTGGCAGTTTAGTAGAGCATTGTTAGCTTAAAAGTAATAGGCTAGTCATTTTTGTACAGGAATTGCAAAAAAAAGTGGGTTTTTTGGTCGGGTGGGACTCACGTTATGCACTAGTTCTTTCTCATGTCTGACTTTGAATTGTGTTTTGTTTATTGCCTGCTGTTTTAGAGCTTTGAATAAAATCCAGCAACTACAGATTGAACAAAAAAATGGATGCAATAATGATTTTTCTGTGGAAAAAAGAAGCCTTTGTACAGCATTGTTTCTCTTATTTAGGTCCAGTTCCTACCAACAATGCGCTTGGTAGATTATTATCTTTTCTACTAGCTGGTTATCGTATTTTTTTCAATTTCAGTAAGATCTATTAAATGAAGAGAAACACTTTTTCTTCCTTTTTATGTAGATCCATTCCACGACCTAAAGTGTATTGTACTACCTAAATATCAAGTGTACAATGTTTAACCCAAAAAAAAAATCAATAATAATAATAATAAATAGTGTACAATCAATCACTGTAGTTGGGATGTAAACAACAAATTGATTTTGCACCCTGATATTAACAAAAGAAATTTGAATCTACAAGTGTACAACAATAAAAATTAAGACAACAGAGAAAAAGATTAACTGATTGCTGATCCATCAGCTTCATATTTAGAAGTGCCCATTTGTTCATGCTCTTGGCTTCTCATTTGTCTTGCTCCGGAATGGTGATAATAAGGAGAAATGACGAGAAGCTATAACCAAGTAAGATAAAATTGATCTCAGATTCCATGCATTTTAATGATAAACCTTAAACAATTTCGTCACCAAGTTCATTAGACATGTCGAAAAAGCACTTACACTTTTGCGGAGTTGTAGTTGCACCGGTAGTCTCATCTTGAGAAATTAGATTCTTCAATGTATGAACTGATCATGATAATAGAAAGAATTGCAATCAGCATATTAAACCTTCTAATATTTATCATGACTAAAGCTCTTATTTAAACACTAGCTCTTAAAATCAATGCAAAAATCAAGTACCACAAAAGCACATATTCACAGTTAGATGAGAATAATTCAGGCCTTGATTAGATTCATTGGTTAATATTATTGGTCTTCGGAGTCTAACCCTTTTGTATATATTCATTGCAAACTACCTTCACTGTGTACAGTAGAATTTGTCACCGACCCTCCGCAGTTGATATTATCTGAATTAGGCGCCATTACATTCACCTGCTGCTGAACTTTGATTCTTTCTTCCAAACATTAAAAGGCGTTTAAGCCCTTTAGGTGATTCCTTTATCTGGGGCTTTTCCAAAACTTCTGGAATCTTTTCCAGTTTCAGGTCTCTATAATCGGAGAAGTGTGCTCTAACTGGCACTGAACTTGTTGCTGTAGAGTCCAAGTTTGTTGGTTGAGCTTTTCCATATTCAAAGGAAGACACTCGAGCATGAGGGGCTTGGTATGGTTTTTCCGAAATGGCAATGTTTGAAAACTTTACTGATTCCTTTCCTGAACCACCCACAGAGACCTAACCATTGGAGTCGTTATGTTAATAGAAAAACTCTAAACTCATCTAGAATGCATTAAAACATCTTAAACTTCTATTCTATGCTATGAGTAAACAAAGAAATCAGATGAAGAAAAATACTGACTAGAAGTAGACTTGTTAACACATCCACATACAACTAACAAAATCACAGTAGATTCTTTGTTAAAAGCAAAACAAAAACAAAATAAAGAGCTGAACTTCTTAAACATCACAAGGTAAGTAGCAAATGAAACATACAATTACGCTACCACATTAAAAAAATAAATATATTTTTTGCAATACTCAAGCCTTTTAAAATTACACGTATCTCGCATATCAGGCTTTTATATAAGGATCACATCTTATCTTAATTGTTAAATACATATTTAATTGTCAAAAGTTGCATGGGTAAGTTGAGTCTGCCACAGCAAGGATAGATTATATAAAAAAAGCGGTTGGAGACCTACCTTTTGAGTATCAATTTGCTTATGTGATGGGTTTCCAGTAGGTTCTCTACCCACTGCACCCATTGTTTGTGAAGAAGCAGATGAATGGATAGCAGCAAAATGTGACTCCACCTTTTGTTTTTCCCCAGTTTTGACTTTGCGGTAATCTTCCTTTACGTTTGCATTGTCTTCTGATACAGTTATAGCAGGAACTGAAGGTTTCTCACATTCAAGCATCACAATAGTCTTGTCAATTACCACATTGTCATCTCCGTCACTATAGTGAGAAATGTTTTCATTTTTCTTTGTTGATTCAGCACCCTGGGAGTTGCAGAAGGCTTCTTCTGGTTACCCTTCCGTGTCATTTCTTCAATGGATTTGCTTGTAACATCAGGTCCTTTACCTGTTCTAATCTTCAGTTCTGGACGCGTAGCTGTCTTGCTTGTATTGTGGTTCACAATAGCAGGGACCTTTTTACTCTCTGACCCAACTGACACTTTTGGTTTTGAAGTTATTTCATTGCTCCTTGACTTGACTGATGAAACATGATGGCTGCTACTCATTTTAGGTTCTGATAGTCTTCTAATCCTTGCCATAGATGCTTTTGTATCAGTTGAAACAACACCGGAGTTCTCTTTCTTTGGTTCAGGCAGCGCAGATGCTGATCGGCTTAGCTTGTTCCTTGTAGAGTGGCTTCCTGAGTTTAATCTACTTGGTTTGGAGATTTTCTCAGTGCTGGAGGATCCCAGAGAAGTTCTAATGCGATATATTTGTAGAGGTGATGATGGTCCTGGCTCAGTGTCACTAAATTTTGATCCTTTGAGCGAGCTTGGAGAGGTCTTAGCTACAATCTGTTTTCTGGTTTGTTGTGAAGATAATGCCGACTGAGTAGGAACTTTACTGTTTCTGGCAGCAATTCTCTTTTGTCTTGCTATCTTCAGAGCTTCTATTCTTTTCATTTCCTCCTCTTGCTAAAGATAAGTAACAAGTCATGAAGCAACATATGTTACAATAAATAAATACTGACATTTGATAGAGTAAATAGAAAATCAAATGTTAAGACTTGCACGTACCTTCTCTTTCTTCATTTTTTGCAGATCAGCTTTAAAAGTTTTAACCTTCTCTGCACGTGCCCGTGCTTCATCCAAAGGACTTAACTTTGAAGGTTTTCCTCTCCTTATTGGTCCCCCCACAAGCTTCTTCTTATCAGAAACATCTCGAATATTGTTCAATTTCTGGTCCTCCAATTTCTTGACTCCTTTCTTGTTATCGGTAACCACCTTCTTATTCTTCTTATTCGATAAAACACCGACTTCAGTTTGAACCTGCATTTCATAATCGAAAGCATGGTCATAGCCACTTGCTCCATTTTCTGACCCACGATGAGGCATTAAACTCAACCCATCAGGCTCATAGTTGACTCGTCTCCCAGCCCTAGTAGAGATGTTTTCTGGCCTCTGTGTGGCATTAGGGACTTCAGAATCCATGTCTATAGCATTTCGGTTGTCATTTGGAATTTGATCTAATTCAGATGACCTTAATGAAACTATGTAGGAATCATTGTCAATATTATGTGATGACCTCCGGTTTGTGCCGTTCGCAGTACGATCAAATCCATTCACAGCAAGCGGATCTGATGAACTTGTAAAAGCTAACCGGTTTTCTGGTCTATTCATAAAATCATCATTAGTGGACCTTCTATATCCCACTCTTCTCGCATCTACTTCCGTGGAGTGCAAATTCATCTGACCACCCTCAGTGCTAAACTGACCCTCTCTTTCAGAAATGAAATATTTATCATTTGAATTCTTTGGCATACGAGTGACAGTTCCACTAATTTTATGCATATTTACAACACCCCCATTTTGCACTTCAAGTGCACCTTGATCACCAAAAACAATAGGATCATTTCCAACAGTATTCTGCCGCCTTCTTGTTTGAGCCTTCTTTTCCATTGCAATCATACCATGGTCAACAATATGCTTGTCATCATTGGCATTTCTAAGTAACAAGTTTTGAAATGCGTCCCAGTGTCCACCATCTGCTTCCTTATTTTGTGCATAATACTTCTCCGTACAACCTCCTTGACTTTTTGAGGATCTTTGAGATTTCTTATGCTTCTGCTCCAATGAACCAGATTTATATTCCTCTTCAGTTTGAGAGTCAGAAGCACACTGTGATTCAGTGTCTGAAGAGTTATGTTTCTTTGAAGTGATGTAATTAACATTCTGCACAACAACCATGCCAGATTGCTTTTTTGACAATCGACTAGTCCTCTTTCGTGATTCTTGAATTTGAGAATCTTCCTCTTCCAAGTCTGCATCATCCAGAGATCTGGTCCTTGAAGCATCCATGTCCCATGCTTCTGATTCCAATTTGCTATTACAACTATCCATTGAATGCCTTTTCTTTATTCTTTGACCTGGATTTAGTCTAGGATCTTCTGCCATTGGATAAGGTGGTTGATAATATGGGCCAGCTCCTGGGTAGTTCTGATAGTATGGCATGCCTTGCATAGGGAACCCCTGATAGACTGGTAATGCACCGGGAGAGGAATGAATAGGCCAGGGAGGGTACATATGATGTGGATACTGGCCTCGAAAATATTCTTGGTGTCCGTTTGTTGGTTGGTTATACATAGCAGGTTTCTCATCTGGAAAACAAGTTGACATAAGTTTTTTTAACAGAATATAGCTGGACAGAAGGTATAAGGAATGATAATTTCTTTTTAGATCAAACGGTTCTCGGTAACATGTGAGTCTTATCCACCGGAAGTGAACCACAAGGAAGATAATTTCTATAACACATTACATCATTCTACATGTATAATTCAAGAAGTTTAGATGTTATGAATTATTTCTAAAATGTAGGAGGATGACGGACACAGTTTACAAGCTCTTTTGTCCACTTAAGTAAACAAATTTTCAAGAGTTGTTGATATAGGAGCAATAAAGTATCCATATAGTTATAAGCACAGTTATTCTACCAAGTGAAAGACCTTGTTTGAACAGCAAAGAACATTTTATAATAGTAGTTCTACAGAAATTCAGAATGGATTTTAAAATCCCAACACACATTATGTTCTTCGAAAATGTGTTCAGAAAATCCAGGTAGATAAGTTGTGATATAAATTTAATTTTAAAATGCAAGAAGTTGCCGTTCAGCTTGCATGAGTCAAAACAGGTATCATAAGCTCAATGGAATCCTTAATGAAATACATTTTTACAAGCGGCAGATGCCGGACAAATAAGTTGAAGTTCCACGAAACTATAACCATTATGATCAATTCACGAAGGTAGAGACATTTTGTATGTCAGAAAAGTGCATTTTGCAATAGTTGATCCCTCAGGAACAGCTAGAATGGCAGTTCCTGCTACTTGATACCAAATAAATTATTGAATGAAGAGGTATTGGTGTTACTTCACTTAATAGGTTGCCTTATCCCAGAGGATGAAGCAACAACCTAAAAGTATTTAATTGGTGATTGGGTAATCTATGTTTAAAATATTCGTTTATCATTTCAATCAAAGAGAAAAAAGTCTTAATTGATGATTTCAATATTCTATACAAAGAAACTATGATGCCCTAATATGCCATCATGACTTTTTTCAAGCATACTCATTAAGGCTTACCTATACCAGTGGTACATGTAGATCTCCCGTTAGTTTCCAAAGGCAACTTAGGCAATGTTTCCTTCAATTCATTATGCTTGTTTGCAACACTAGAAAGCATGATGCCTGATGCGTTCATGGCAGAGAACTCTGATCTGCTTAACATTGCTTCAGCTGCTTCAATTTCAAGCCACTGGCCCATTTCATGCTTTTTCTTCCATAGCTCCTTAAATCTAGCACAAGCATCTCTGTGACATTGACAAAATATTTCTTCAGCTGGTAAATAGGAGAAGATGACACTACACTTTCTGCGTTTCCATAACAAAAATCATAATCAAAGCACAAGAGAAAAAGGGTTGTGCTTACTTTAAACGTGAAGCACCAAAGCAGTCTGAAAATGTCAACAAAGGAGACATGTTATCAATATTGAAACCAGCTGCTACGGCACGAGCAAAAGCCATTCCTTGCTCTTTCTGCAGCATAGATTTGCGAGTTTCCAGGACTTTTAGGAGCTGGACTCTGGGATAGATACATATAAAAAGCAAAATTAAATTAATTTAATACTTTAAATAATCATTGTCATTGATTAAATATATGTGCAAAAGATATCAGGCACCAATTAAGTTACATGTAACACTAAGAACTCATAATTTTTATGTAGTTATTCATTATGAATCATAATTGTAAATATAACAGACCCTCAGATTATTCCTATGTCACCCATAAACATGCATAGCCTTCTAAAAAATATAAGTTTTAATAGATTTGTAATGGTTATAGTGGCAATACAGAAGGCTTTGAAAGTTACATGGCAATCAAGAAATATAAAAGTTAAATGAAAAATTTGAATAGTAGTAAATACTTTGAATTTCCCTCTGGTGTTGTTGATCCATTTGCTTCAAGTGATTGCACTCCAGGCTATCAAATATCCAAAGAAAATTCATTAAAAAAGTAACCACAAAAAATAGAAGAGAACAGGATCAGATGGAGGGGAGAGAGATAGCATCTATTACTTGCCCACCTCATAGAGAACAATTGCTTTCTCGTTATTCCTATCAGGCAAAGGTCTGCAGCCTATCCAAAATCATTGAGTGTATCAACATTTAAACATCACATTTAATCCTTCAAATAAAAGCCTATAAGTTACAACCAACAAGTTTCCAGAGTACAAAACTAGACCCTTTTTATCGTTGTCCCCAGATACTCTCGACGAAACTACTAACCCATGTAAAATCCAACAGTGAAGAAGCATAAAACAGAAACAAAAGACATCTTTCTTTGAACTGAGACATTTAGATACTTCTCTTTCTCACTATACCTTCAACACTCTCACTATGCTTTGCCTGATTTTCTTCCACCTGTGGCGGAAAAGAGCAAAGAAAAATAATCAATTTTTTTTACAAATAATGTAAAAAAAATGATTTTGACAGTTAGTAAATGATACAAACCGTAAGGGCCATTTCATTGTTTCCTTGAATGGAATTTGCCTCCTCAATCTGTAATATCTCAGATTCTAAGTTATACACCCTCTCCAAGATTTCCGGAGTACTCACAAAGCGAACAAATCTAGATAGATGAACACACTTTACTCGAGAAATCCAATTGAAGTTAACAGAAAGAGAAAAAAGACAATTGACATGGAATATTTAGATAAACAACACAAGAAGTCACCAATTTGCATATTCATGTACGAACAGAGGATGGACATAAGACAAGGTCAAACATGGTATCTGCATTTGACGGGAAAAACTACCTAATTTGACCTATGTACGTTACATTGAGAAATAAGCCCACTCAATTACATAACAAACATGTATATAAGATCATGCCCACTCTAGCTCTTGTTTCTAATAATATGCCTAATTATATAGGACAAACTAAGGGTCCTAACAGAAAATTACTATACAAACCTTTCCATTGTAGCCTTAGTAAACCACAAAGTATCTGTGCCTGCCTCTGGCTGAAGAATAATTGAATAGCCTCCTTTAGCCACTTGATCTTGTGCAGTCTTCAAGTGGGCAATAAACGGATTTAACAAACCGGAAGCTACTTTTTCTGTCTTTCCATTCGCAGATATAACCAAATCACACCTAAAAATTTGAGAATAAAAGAGGAACAAAAGGCAATAGTCAGATCTGTATGGAAGAACAGCAACTTCAAGAATCAACTGATTTCATAGCAAGGCTAAAAATTACATGTACATGTAAGAATGCCTACCAACTAAACTAGAATAAACAGACTACATAAACATAGTAACAGATAGGATCCTCTTATCTAAGATCACATAAAAGGGTGAAAAACTTAGAGTAGTAGTATATACAATGACAAACCATTAGTGAACATATCTTCCTCCAGGAATCTGAAAAGAATAGCCAGTAAATTACGCCAAAACAAAAGCAATCATGAACTAGACACTAAATACTAGGTCCTAAGAAGTCAAGAGACATAGTTCTTAACCAATAAAAAAAAATAAAAGAACAAGACAAATGTATTAAGCCCCAAAGAGCAGCAAACCAGTTGCATCCAATATCAAATTGCAAAAATCCCCCCAGTTATTTAAGAAACGGTAAAAAAAACAAAATACAACATGGCCATTAATTAATCCCCATATTTAGCAATTGCATGGACCAAACCTAAACTATCATGTGGAAGATCAATCAGAACCAGATAAAGCCCAATAAACCAATAAGCTGTGACAACCATTTGACCAAGAAATTAGTAATACCTGGTTCTAGTGGGCGTGAGCTGAAACACTGCCGAGTCCAAACGAGTGGAAGGCTTCATTTTTGAAATCGAATCCACAGGGAAAGTTTAGACCTTTTGTTTCAGATCAAAATGAGAGCGAAAAGTGGGATCAGACACTCATTGAGAATGTCTAAAAGCATGAAACAAATCTGTGAAAAAATGGGTTAACAGATTGAAAAGAAATTTCAGGAAAACTCAGGAAAAAGATCAGACACTCATTGAGATGTCTAAAAGCATGAAACAAATCTGTGAAAAAATGGGTTAACAGATTGAAAAGAAATTTCAGGAAAACTCAGGAAAAAGATTCAAGCTTTAGCTAAAAAAAAAATGAGCTTTAGACATATAGAGCCGCAGCATACTCTGCTTTGGACAGAGAAACTTTAGAAAGAGAAGGTTTAGGATCCAAAAAACTGTTCTACTTCCACTTAGGATACCAACCTAAACACAGTGGAATTGAAAAACATATTGTACTTTAGCTGGATGTGTTCAGCATCTCGCTGGATAGCAATGCTTTGCTTAGTTAATAGTGAAAAACATGGATTTTTTTTTTTTATATTGACAGACGCTGTATGGGTGTAATTTTCATTCTTTTTTTTTCAATATTCTCCCAAATTTTTAACTTAATGTAATCGGTTTTCTCTTTTTATTTCAATCAATTTACTCCAATATTTCTCATTATTATCGATTTATTTCTCGAAACATTTTTTATTTTTATTTTATTTTATTTTTTCTCGAAACATTATTTCTAGTTTATCTTGGTAGACAGTTTTAGAAATTTATTATCAACTTTGATTAGTTTAGATTAGAAGGAATAACTTTGAAGTAGAATAAAAGTAGTTTACCTAAAGTTTACTGCATGAAGTTAGAAGAATTTTGTTTTGTTTTGTTTTGAAGGTGGCAGTTGAGTTTTGAGGCCCAGTCCGCCCGTCCCCACTCGTCGTATTTGGCAAGTGGTTTGCATTTTAAATTCAACACTAATTGTGTGTTGAATAACTTAATTTAGAACTACTGTGAAGCACTTGCCTTTTGAGTAGTTGGCTTTTTAATGCTGAGCTCCCCCATCAAGTTAACATATTAATCCAGTTTGGGTCGGTCCACCAATAATATACATTCTTTTTTTTTTCTTCATAAATTGTATTATTTTTAATAAATTCATTAATTTTTCATAATTAACAATAATTTATTTTAAAACTCATAATTTTATATCAAACTACTATATAAATTGACCAAAATATCATCATTTTATAACTTTAATAGAATAGTCATTATAAAATCCCACAACATCTCCGGCAAACTCACCACAGCTTCACGTACTTATACTCTGACAATTCTACCAGTAATCTTGTCGGAACTCCGATGAACTCGCTAAAGGTGAATAAAATATTTTATATCTAAAGGTAGAGCTAGATGTAAAATGCTAGATCTTTATTAGAGCTCTAACAATCATATTAAAGATAAATGTAATATATTACATATAAATGTAGAGATAAGTATAACATGTTATACATAAAGGTATATAACATGTTACATACAAATATATATATATATATAGATGTAACAGGTTACAAAAATACAAGTAAATGTAAAAAATTATATCGTGTGAGTCGCCGACGATAATTGTCAAAACTCCGGTAGATAGCCAAAGATGGTCGTTGGAGATGATCATCGAAAATCTTGTGATATCTAATTTTATTTTTATTTTATTAAAAAAAAAAATATATATATATATATATATATATATATATATATATATATATATATATATATGTTAATTTTTTTACGTGCATTGATCATTAATTTGTACAAAAAAATTATATGAGATAAAATAATTAATGAATGCATAAATTATTATATTTATAATATAAAAATATTTGTCAATTATTATATAGCTTAATGATATATATTATTAATTTTTAAAATTATGTGGTTAAGAATGTTAAAAGGAACGGAAAAAAAAATAATAAGAAAAATCTATTAACTTTATATTAAAGAGGAAATTGTCCCCCGTAATATTTATTTGATATTTTTTTTTGATGATTTTTTTATTTTTTTTATTATATTTTGTCTCTTGTCACTTGTTACTCATCTTTTAAGGAAAAAAAATTACTCACAATATTTATTTGATATTTTTTAGTTTGATATTTTTTTTAATATTTTATATATATTTTAATATGTATATAAAGGAGAGTTGGTGATTTTATATTTATTTGATAACTTTGGTTGGTTATTTATATTTTTTATTTTTATTCATTTGATATATTTTGTAAAATAATTTATATATTTTTTAATATATAATTGACGTGAGTATATTTATTTTATAATTTTTTACTTTAAGATGAATAATATTTTTATATTTTTTATATTTTCTATTCCTATAATATATTTTAAGTAAAAATTTATATTTTTTTAGTATATGTATTACTTTATATATAAAGAAAATTTGTTGCACGATATTTATTTATTGATAATTTTATTTGATATTTTCTTTGACCATTATAAAAGATATAATTTTTTGTTATTATTATTATTATTTTTAAAAGGACAAAAAATGTATTAGACATACCCTAAAATAGAGTAGAGAGAACTTAAATTATGAAATATGTCTTACCTTAATGTCTTTTATACTTTTACGTATTTTGACTTTTATTATAAATGTGAAAAAAACTATTTCCTATTTTCATTATTTTTTTCTTTTATTTTCTATCATTTATTGAGTTTTATTTTTTACTTATATTTTTTATTTGATGTTTAAAATAAATTTTTTCAAATATGTTTGTTGAAATTGATTATTAAATAGGTCATATCAGTTTATCACAACTTATTACAATTTTTTTATTTTTATTTTTATTAATGTTTCTTTATGCATCAATTTATTTGACATAATTTTTTTTACTAATTTTTAATTACGGGTATATAATATAAAAGTTACCACTCACATGTCAATGCTGTTTTGTACAAATATATTTGCTTGCAAATTAAGAAGGTTCTCATACTTCTTATTGCTGAAACTAAACTTAAATAGTTCTAAATATGAGTTTTAAACTATTATGCTATATTAAATAATTTTAGTGAACAACTACAATTTGTATTATATATATTATTTGTGGTTGGTCATGTTTAAGTTTTATTTAAGTTTAAAATTTTATTTTTGATAAGAGATTTAATTTTTTTTGTCTTTTAAATTATATAATAAACATTTTATTTCGTAAATCTTTAAAAGTTATTTAAAAAATATAATTTTTAAATAATTTTATTATCTATTGTGATGATCTCATTCTAAATTGTGTAATATTATTTTTTAATTTAAAATTAATCTGTTTAATTTATGATTATTATTAAAACACAATCACGTTCAATGCACGTGATTAAAATTAGTAATAAAAAAAAGGAAAAAAAAAAAAAGAAGAAGAAGAAGAAGAAGCAAAAAGAAATAACAAAAACAGAGTAATTTACTTAAATAGCTTCAATTTTAATTAAAAATTAAATTTTTTAAAACTAGCAATAATAAGCTCAAAACTGTGTGTTTTAGTTATATCAAAATTAGATAAATTACACAAATATCTTTCAATTTTCTTCTCTACTTTCACACGAAATCAGAATAAAAAATAGCTCTGTAAGTTTATGATTATCCCACAAAATCACTACTGTAATAAGCTTTCTCTAATAATATAATATATAATATATATATATATTAGCAAAGATACCATCATTATGTTGAAAGCAGACAGCTTCTAAAGAAGATGTCTTATTAGTCTCTTACATTCAACAACATGGCCTTGGTAATTGGAGGGCTGTTACTTCCAATATTAATTAATTCATTTTTTCTTTCTCTCTCTTTTAATTAATTGCTCAATATATTTACTATTTTTAAAGTGTTTGAAGGCAAGAGAATAAACAAAAATATAAATGCTGAAAAAAAATAACTAAAAGATGAAGTCACATAACCAAAAAAGAATAAGCAACCATGAATATAACTGAAAATAAAAACGAGTTTCTTAAGATAACGTGCATCACTTGTTTAACTTCTAACTACTTTTAAAAAACTAGTACTATGTAACTATATAGTATGTAAATCAGTTTACATACTATGCAAACAGAGTTACATACAATTAGTAATGGTTTACATAATATGTAAACTAATGTACATACTATGTAAATCAGGTTTACATACTATGTAATTTAACCATGTATATATATTATAATTGAGAGCACGTGAATAAAAAAAGAATATCACAAAATGTATATTATAATTGAGAGCACGTGACAGAGTGGCTTCCTCAATTAACTACCATGTTCTTTTGAGTTTTGACTGCAGCCAAAATGGATCGACTATTGCTTACCTCACATCCCGTTTGTTCTTAGTTTGAATTCCAATTTTCTAAAAGGTCAAAAGAAAAACAAGAAAAATGTGTTGAGTTAGTTTGATTATAAGAAAACAAAAGAAATATTTTCTCTAATCAGATTTTGTATATTAGGTGAGCGCTTAATTTATATAAATAATTTGTTAATAGCAATGCTATATTATTATACATCTTATATAGTAATGTTATTGTATTAGTCTCGGTGCTGCTATACATGGTTTGAAATTAAGTGTGATGGTTTTTTTTAATCAAACGAGGTGTGGTTGAAATATGTAATCTACGAATAAAAGAGGAATGAGTTTTATTGTTAGATTACCGTGTAAATCATACTATATAAACCCTATTACATACTAAGCAAATAGAATTACATAAAACAGGTAATAGTTTACATAGTATGTAAACTAATGTACATACTAATGTACATACTATGTAAATCAGTTTATATATAACAGGTAATTGTTTCAATAGTATGTAAACTAATGTACATAGTATGTAAACAGTTTACATACCTGTATGTATACTCTGTTTTGCCTAGCAAAAATAGAGTATAACCAATTCCTTCCAAATTGTTAATGCCCAATATGGTTTCCAGCAAAAAACTGAACGATTGTCTGCACCAAGAAGTATTCATATGATTTACAAAAGAATGATTTTTTTTCCAAATTGTCAAATAAATAAGTAAATCTAAATGCCTTGGTGAAAATGAAAATGGGGTCACTGAATTTCCCAGAATAATGATCATACATATTTTACATGCAAAAGAACTAGAACTAATTACCGACGACGACGAAAACTGAGAAAGCAAAGAGAGAAGGAGATGGAAGACGGTGACTGTATTGAAGTTTAATAAAAAAGGACAAAAAGGTAAATTTATTAGATTAAAACGCTGTCGCACAACGATTTATGTAAAAATTGAACTTGCTGCTTAAATTATTGCTACAGTAGGTCATTAAATCACAAAAACATAAGAGACTTGGAAATTTGTGTTTGTGATTCGATCCAAATGGGTTCATTTTGGACCTTTATAGACTATTCCTAACAAAAACATGAAAACTTAATAAATGGGTTAAGGTATATGGTTTCATTTATTGAGTTCGTTTAAAAGTTTGTAAATTATCTTGAATTGTTAGCAAATTGTAGTTTAATTATTATTATTTTTTTATGGATAAAATTAATTTTGATTAAATATACAATTTATATTAAAATTTAAAAATATATTAATAAATAAATTTAATAAATTAAATTTAATAACATTCATTTGCACATGGAGAAAAACATGAGCTTTAATTATTAGCTCTATTGTAAGGTTGTCAAAGCGAGTATTTGATTGTTTCAATTAACATATTTAATATTTTTTAGAGGTAATTGAATCTTGATACTATATTGTAACCTTTAAGATCTTGAACATACTATATTTAGGTTAAGATCTAGATTTTCAACAAAACACAAACAAAACGAATATAAATATGACAAAAATCATTATAGATTAATATCTATATGAGAAAAAATACCCTAGAATAATATCTAAGTGAAGAAACATAAATATGTATTTTTATTCAAAACAATAAAAATAAAATAATGAAGAAAACTATGTTACAAGAAAGTTTTCCTATAGAAAAAAAAATTCTTTTTTATAGAAAATAAACTTCTAAAAAAGAGACAAGAGAATGACGGTTAAGATTTTCAATTATATGTATATTTTTCTATGAGATTTTTTTTTAAATAAAAAAATAGTGATTTATTTGCACTTCATCTATACAAGGAACATTTCATCCAAATTGAACCAAACATATTTACTTAATAAAATCGAATTGTTAAACGATTCATAAAATCATTTGGTTAAGTCAATGAGAAGATTGAGATATAGTCTTTAATTGTTAATTAAAAAAATTATTAATTATGAATAAATAATTATTTATTCACTACAAAAAAATGTAGCCTTTTGCAACATTAAAATATGTCGTATTTGACAATTCTAAAAATTGAAGAAGAGAGAAAAATAAATGTGAATTATATAATTATCAAGTGAATAATACATGAGTCTACAAGAATATATACACATTTAGGATGAAGTCAAAAATATTTTTTTAAGGGGAGTTGAAATTTAATTTTTTATACAAAGTAGAAAATTTCATCAAAATATTGAAAGATGAAAGATACATCATAATATATAACTAATAGGAGCTATAGTAGATTATAGTAAATCCAACACTAAATTTTTTTATATCATATTATAACAAATACATAAAGTTAATACTAAAAAAAGAGTTAACATATTATAATTAACATATAATAAAAATTAAACAAAAATATAATAACTTAATAAGTATTAATATTATTCATGTAAAAAATAAATTTATCTAAAAAATTAAGCAAATGAGAAACTCAATGAACACATCAAAATTTATAGGTGTTAAAACTAAAATTAAATGAAACATATAAAAATATAAAAAATAAAATATGATTTAGAATTTTAAGTTTGAGACTATATTTAAAAATATATAATAATAAATAATATAAGACTGAATAATAAAAATAAAATTGAATAAAAAATTTAGAACAAAGAAATATTAAAATTTCATATAAAGAAAAATTCAAATAAATTTTTAAAAATTATTAAAATAATATAATATAATATTAAATAAAATTAAAATTTGGGTTGAAATAAAGTACGAAGCTAATCAAAAGCATCTTTTTTTAAATTTGTTTTTATAATTGACTTTAAAATTAAATATTTAATTTTTTTTGGATTATCACATTTAAGAAAAATAATTATATAATATACGATTATAATTTTATTTGTGTTACTAATAGTTATTAAATACATGAAAGATGAGTATATATTTAACCACTTTATTAATTATTTATGTCATTTTTATTCAAGTATTTGTTAAAATATTGTTAATATATACCAAAATATGTATATAAAAATTAGACACAATATATTATTACAAATAATATATATATATATATATATAATTAATTTTTTGTAAAAAAAATTAACTGAAATGATAGCTTGTGGTAGCCAAGCTCCGCCTCTGACTAACTAATAGAACTAAAACTTGAGTACTAACTCTAGGCAATGCAACAAATAATAAGTCACTCATTTATGACACTTTTTGATATATTTTTTAATAATTTTAACAAAACATAATTTCCATAAAAAGCTTTTCACAATATTTGTTTTTGCATGAAAATTGTTGTATATGAAGAATGTGATTTTTGGTATACCTTAAAAAATGACATTTCTTATTGCTGTAAAAATGAAAATCTTGTAGTGATTACAAAAATTTAAACTCATAGTTATGTAGGAAAAATAGGATTTTAATTAACCAATGATTAAATACCATTTTGAGTTAAATTTATTTAATATAAGAATGTAGTCGTAGTTGATTTAAGTTTCATATATGAAGCCTCAATCCTCTTTTAATTTTATTTTTATTTTTTCAATTATACAATAAACATTTTACTTCGTAAATCTTTAAAATTTATTTAAAAATATAATTTTTAAATAACTTCATTATATATTGTGATGATCTCATTCGAAATTGTGTAATATTATTTTTCATTTAAAATTAATCTTTTTAATTTATGAATATTATTAAGACACAATCACGTTCAATACACGTGATTAAAATTAGTAATAAAAAAAAAAGGAAAAAAAGAAAAGAAAAAGAAGAAGCAAAAAGAGATAACAAAAACATAAGAGACTTGGAAATTTGTGTTTGTGATTCGGTCCAAACGGGCTCATTTTGGACCTTTATAGACTATTCCTAACAAAAACATGAAAACTTAATAAATGGGTTAAGGTATATGGTTTCATTTATTGAGTGCATTTAAAAGTTTGTAAATTATCTTGAATTGTTAGCAAATTGTAGTTTAATTATTATTACTTTTTTATAGATAAAATTAATTTTGATTAAAGATACAATTTATATCAAAATTTAAAAATATATTAATAATTAAATTTAATAAATTAAAATTAATAACATTCATTTGCACATAGAGAAAAACGTGAGCATTAATCATTAGCTCCATTGTAAGGTTCTCAAAGCGAGTGTTTGGTTGTATTAATTGATATATTTGATTTTTTTTAGAAGTAATTAAATCTTGATACTATCTTGTATCCTTTATGATCTTGAACATACTATATTTAGATTAAGATCTAGATTTTCAACAAAACACAAACAAAACGAATATAAATATGACAAAAATTATCATAGATTAATATCTAGATGAGAAAAAATCATCCTAGAATAATATCTAGGTGAAAAAACACAAATATATATTTTTATTCAAAGCAATAAAAATAAAATAATGAAGAAAACTATGTTACAAGAGAGAGTTCCTTTAGAATTTTTTTTTTTTATAGAAAATAAACTTCTTAAAAAGAGACAAGAGAATGATGGTTAAGATTTTCGATTATATGTATACATTTCTATGAGATTTGGTTTTCTGAAATAAAAAAATAGTGATTTATTTGCACTTCATCTATACAAGGAACATTTCATCCAAATCGAACCAAACAAATTTACTTAATAAAATCGAATTGTTAATCTATAAAATCGAATTGTTAAACGATTCATAAAATCATTTGGTTAAGTCAATGAGAAGATTGAGATATAGTCTTTAGTTGTTAATTAAGAAAATTATTAATTATAAATAAATAATTATTTATTCACTACAAAAAATTGCAGCTTTTTGCGACATTAAAATATGTCGTATTTGACAATTCTAAAAATTGAAGAAGAGAGAAAAATAAATGTGAATTATATAATTATCAAGTGAATAATACATGAGTCTACAAGAGTATATATACACATTTAGGAGGGAGTTAGAAATATTTTTTAAGGGGAATTGAAATTTAATTTTTTATACAAAGTAAAAAATTTTATCAAAATATCAAAAGATGAAAGATATATCATAATGTATAACTAGTAGGAGCTACGGTAGATTATAGTAAATTCAACACTAAATTTTTTATATCATATTATAACAGATACATAAAATTAGCACTAAAAAAAGAGTTAACATACTATAATTAACATATAATAAAAATTAAATAAAAATATAATAACTTAATAAGTATTAATATTATTCATGTAAAAAATAAATTTATCTAAAAAATAAAGCAAATGAAAAACTCAATCAAACACATCAAAATTTATAGGTGCTAAAATTAAAACTAAAATGAAGAAGCATATAAAAAAATAAAAAATAAAATATGATTTAGAATTTTAAGCTTGAGACTTTATTTAAAATATATAAAAATAAACAATATAAGATTGATTAATAAAAATAAAATTGAATGAAAAACTTAGAACAAAGAAATATTAAAATTTCATATAAAGAAAATTTCAAATAAATTCTAAAAAATTATTAAAATAATATAATATAATATTAAATAAAATTAAAATTTGGGTTGAAATAAAGTATGAAACTAATCAAAAGCTTCTTTTTTTAATTTTGTTTTTATAATTGAGTTTAAAATTAAATATTTAATTTTTTTTTTGGATTATCATATTTAAGAAAAACAATTATATAATATACGATTATAATTTTATTTGTGTTACTAATAGTTATTAAATACATGAAAAATGAGTATATATATATTTAACCACTTTATTTATCATTTATGTCATTTTTATTCAAATATTTGTTAAAATATCGTTAATATATGCTAAAATATGTATATAAAAAATAAACATAATATATTATTACAAATAAAATATTTATACAATATTAAAAATATATATATATAATTAATTTTTTATAAAAAGATCGACGGAAACTATAGCTTCGCGGTAGCCAAGCTCCGCCTCTGACTAACTAATAGAACTAAAACTTGGGTACGAAGTACGAACTCCTAACCACTAAACTTCAATAGGCAATGCAACAAATAATAAGTTACTTATTTATGACACTTTTTGATATATTTTTTAATAATTTTAACAAAACATAATTTCAATAAAAAGCTTTTCACAATATTTGTTTTTGCATGAAAATTGTCGTATATGAAGAATGTGATTTTTGCTATACCTTAAAAAATGACTTTTCTTATTGCTGTAAAAATGAAAATCTTGTAGTGATTATAAAAATTTAAACTCTTAGTTATGCAGGAAAAATAGGATTTTAATTAACCAATGTTTAAATGCTATTTTGAGTGAAATTTATTTGATATAAGGGTGTAGTCGTAGTTAATTTAAGTTCCATATATGAGGCCTCAATCCTCTTTTAATTTTACTTTTATTTTTCATTATTGTATTTTACATCGCTTTTATAATCTATAAATTCTGACACACTTATGATGTTTATAAACTACAATTTACTATTTTCTACTAAATTTCCTACAAGTTATCTAAAATTGTAATAATTTATAAATTTAAGATCTAAAATGATTATACAAAAACAAAACAAAAAATTAAATAAATGGATGAAGCATTGTATGAAAATAATGAAATTAAACACAATAAAAATTTGCAATAAAATAGTGAAACACAATAATTGTAAAGAAATATATAAATAATACATAGTTAAGTCGATTCCATTAATTACTTGTAGTTTTTCGATATGAAAACTAAATTAACCTATAATATTATTGAATTTGTCTTGAACCAAACCTACCAATAACCGACAATTTGGTAGGGCTTTCTTTAATGCCCATAGACAAATTTGGTTTAGTTAGGTTCAATTTAGTCCGTTTTTTATGCCAACCAAGTATTTTGTTTTGGTTCATTTTGATCAGGTTTTTATACACATCCTTGTTAATCAAGATGAAACCACTTCATCTAGATTAAAAAATAACATAATCTTTCATTTACAATTAGTCTAAGTCGAGGCATTTACATCTCTATTTCACTCAGATGAAAGTTACTTATCTAATAATCAATGAACGATCAACCATTAGTCAATATAAGTTAACCTTGGTCAATGTTCAGTTAATGGCAATCAACTGCAGGTTAACAACTAATCAACAGGTTAAGGTTTTAAGAGAGTGTTAAAATTGATTTCATCTATCATTTTATTTAATTCTTAAAAGATAATTTTTTTAATACTATTAAAATGTGCTATATTTTATAAAAAATACTTCATGTAAATTATGTATTATTATAGTATTTAATCTTTTATCTTTAGTATAAATTTCAACTAATTAATAAACTCGTGATGTTAATCACTTTTATCTTGAGTTCAATTTTCTTGTGCCATCGCAAGTGACACCAATAAACAAAAAACACAAATCATAAGTAAAATGAGTTATTATTTACGTCTAGTCGTCACTTCTTAATTTAGTTTAAATAAAATGGAATAAGAAAAATGATTATTATTTTTCAAACCTTGCAAATACAATGGAAGTAATTAATATTAAAACTTAATCAGGAATTAATTAATAGCTAGATAGACAGTGTTCTCATCACTAATTAATTATTTTTGCTAGAAAACTGTCTATCAAATTTTTTCTTTAACCTCTTTCCAACATCAGAAACACTCCTAATTAAACTAATCTTTTTCTGTTCAGCATCAACATCATACTTATTTGAAGGACTACTTGTAATATAAGTGCTCTTATGGTTAAGTACTTTATCATCTTCATGACCAGCTTCAAGCAAAATACCTTTTTCTTCAAATTGAGGGCAATAATACTCCCAAAGATGCTGTTTATTACCTTCCTCATCATGATCTTTTATTCCTGTATTGCCTTCTTCTTGAATGGGCATTACTGTTATTAATTGTTGATCATCTTTATTATTATTGTTAGTAATTAGTTGATGATGATCATAATTATTAATAGGAATAATAATATCATTCCAAATTGAACTTGTTGTAGAAAATGAACCAAAGGATGAGTCTCTTGATGAGTTAGAGGACGAGGAAGGAGAGCCATTCATTGAATTGGAATTAGATGAAGGAATGGAATCATTTCCAAAGCCTTGGATTTCGTTTGTTATTCTGAGAGCTTTTAAACGAGCATCTCTTAGTGTCTGACCACCCAACAGCAACTTTATTATTGCATCTGATTTTATTTGCATGTGAGCACCCCAGTTGAACCTAACATATATAATATTTATAATATATAAAGATGGATTAAATAAATAATATTATTAATTAATTAATAAGAAAAAGAAGAAGGAATAACAAAAAGAAAAGGATTTAAAGCACTTGTGACAAATTCGTGTACACTTCATGTGATACAATATAATTGTCAAAGATATACAAAGAAAAAATTAAAAAAAATGATAACAAGATATAAATTTCTACCTAGTTTTGGACTCAAATTTTTCATGTTGTGATACATGTCATTACAATCTAAAAAATGGAATAATTTTTTCAATTTTCAAGATAATTTTGATACACATAACGCAATATAAAAGATATTAATGCAAAAATGATACAAATTTCTATTATATTAGCATTTAAAAAAAAAAAATCACTTTTACACAATAATTTATTTTGAGGAATGAGTATCTCTAAGGAAAGAGACTCAAAATTTTTTGACTTCTTATTTTTAAGGGTTTAACACTTTTCTCTCTCACACATTAATCCTCTATTTGTCTCTATCTTTTTCTTGATATACCCACAATTAGAGTTGAGCAGAAGATCGAAATCGTCTGTTTTTCAGAAATTTGAATTTGATCCAATCCGATCCGAAACGAATTTGAAGATATCTAATCTAAATTCGATACGATGATTTACTAATCCGAACCAATCTGAATTTGAGCAATTCTAATTTTTCAGATTGGATAAGGTCAGATTGAGATTATAACTTATTTTTAAATTATTGTTATATATAAAACATAATATATATTAACATTTAAATTTTAAATTGATATATCATTAAATAAATTTATTTATTTATAGTTACAAATAAGAGAATCAAAATAATAAAAAGTATGTTCTAAAATATTATTAAATTATTATAGAAGATTTAACATTTATTTTTATTTTTAATCTAAGGTAGTAATTTATTATAATCGTGATACGTATAATATTTAAATATAATATATTAAAAATAAAATATGTATTTATTTATGATTTTAATAGTAATTCAATCCAGATCAGATTACAGTGAGTTATAAAATGTGTTCATTCGAATCCAATCTGACTATAAAATTTGTCAATCAAATCCGATCTGAATCCAATGAATCAGATCAAATTTCTTAATTTAAGCGGATTAATAGGATTATTTGCTCACCCCTATCCATAATTTTTATACATATATATATATATATAGTATAGAAAAAAATCTCATCAGTTACACATGCAATCCAAAGTGACACAAAGAAAGAAAAACCGTTTTATTTTTTAGAGAAAACAAAGAATAAAGAGAATTTTTTTTTAATCAAAAGAGAAAGAATAAAGAGAACTTTAAGCATATAATATTATAAAAAGTATATATTAATGCATATTATTGCTAATAAAATGCACTAATTGTTTTTTTTTTCTTTCAATAAAAGATCAGCATTCTACTGAGTATAATATTTTTATATATAATAAATTCTAGTTGTATTACTGAAAACCTTAAACATAAAGTTTAGAAATAAAATCCCAAAAAAATGAAGTTAACTTGTGAGAGAAAAAAAAAATTCTTAGGTACATGCCTAGATCTAATAGAGAGGCTTGTGAAAATGATCTAATTATATATTACCTCCTAAATTAAATGTGGCAAACCAATTAAGAAGTGAATTTTTTTATTTTAATTATTTTGGGTGGGAATGCAATTAGAAATATTTTGAAATAAATACCAAATCTTTACCAATTATACTAGAAGATGGCAGTAAGACTCGCCTCTATTTTGTTTTAAGTGACAAATTCGAATCACAACAAAATATCGTTTGATTTAATAATAAAAAAAAAAACTAAAATATGGCTACCTAGTGTTTAATTTTTTAACTTTTAACTTTTTTAAACTAAAACATTCTGAAATTCTAAAAATAATCGTGACTTTCAGCTGAAAAATTATTTAATTAACCTTATAATGGCAAGAAAAATTAATATAACTACATGATTATAAAGAGTGAATATAATTACCCATTTTGGTCAATGTATCTGAAAGTTCCAAGCTCTTGTATAACATAAGCATCAGACTGAAATTCTTCAGCAAACTCTTCAGGACCATGTGTTAATAAGAACTCCAACAGAACTAGTGTTTTATAGGACTGCCTCCATTCTTTCCAATCAACCATATATAACCTAAAATAATTTAATTTTAATTTATTCCATTTAATCAGTAAGTAATGTTTGAATTTATTTATTTATAGGCCTTCGAGAATAAAATAATGAGACGTGATTTTCTCTTAAATATGGTAAAATAAAGCCTATATATTTTCAGGTAGTAGAATAATTTAGAAATTAAACAAAATATAAATATTTAATAATAAAATATAAATACTCACTTCCTGTGAAGAACATCAACGATTCTCCAATAATCATCAATTTCAAAAGATGCTTCAGCTATTTTGGTCATTGTTTTAGCATCTGGGCTACATGGAGTAGCGCTATTTGTTGCTTCCTCAGTCAATCTTAATTTGTTTTTGAGTGGAGTATTAAACAAAGAGTATTAATTAATATATATTAATACAATTTCATGGATAGAGAAGGAAAAAAAAAATACTTGCTATGAAAATTCGATAAATAATTTGTGTGTTTAATAACGATTTTAAATTTTTTTTTTAAGTAACTTTTCAATCATTTATGATTTATGATTTTGATTTTCACATTTTTAATGAATTATTAGCTATCAAAATATATGATTATTCATAAATATTTAAAAAGAAAATTTTTGGATCAAATTTCTAATTTAATATTTTTCAATTTCACTTAATATTTCTTTTAGAGAGTAAATAAGTCTTATGATTTTTGTATGTATAAGTATTGGAGGAAAATAATTAAAAACATAAAATTTGTAATTAATAGTAAAATAAAAAAATTATTTTTTAAGTTTTTGAAAAAATATATCATAAAATAGAAAGTATTACCAAACAACTTGTAAGTGAATTTTAATTATTTTTTCTTAAAAATCACTAAGTAGAAATTATTATGAAACACATTTGTGATTATTTTTTACAAAAGAATAATAAATCACAAAATCAATAATATAATCATAAATCATAAAATATAAACAAAAATTATTATTAAATATGAGCTAAGTTAATTATTGATACATGGGATATTAATATCTATGTGTTATGTATGACAAAGATTATTTCAAATTTTTTTTTTATGATTATTATTATGTGCTATTTGGAAATCAAGATATGTGTAGGCCTATGAAAGAAATTAAGTCCCTTATTTAAAGTCAAAATCACTGGATTAGCCAATTTTTGTTGCCTTGAGACGCGTAAGAAAAGTACTACTAGAGTTGTTATTTAGAGACTCTTCAGGATCTGTTATTCATGCTAGAGTTGCTCGATTAAACAATTTTAACAATGATTTTAATTGTAGAGCTTTTTTGCTTTAAAGGAGGGAGCCAAGCTTGCTTTTGACATTGTTGCCAACGATGATGGGCAATATATTATAATAAATAAATAAAACGATGATAAGCATTATATAAATTTATTAGCAAATTCTCAAGTCGTTTTTTTGTTCATAGAGTGCAAATGAAATTGCATATACTTTAGCTATTTGGGTTAAATTTTATTCACAAAATGCTTTTGTTAGTTTTATTTTGCATGCTCTGATTTTCATATGAGACTGTTAGCTTGAATTCAGAAATTTGTAATGATTTAGGTTTTTTATTAAATAAAATTTTACGTGGTATTAAAAAAATAGCAACAAAAAAGAAAGTTGATTTCTTGATTTCTGAAAAATGAAATGAAATAAATTATATCTTTGGAAAATACTTTTAATTCAAGATATATAAAAATAAAATTTTAACAAGATATGAAAATAGTTTTTTTTTTTTTTTTTATGAAGGATATTTGGGGATGAGGTTTGGAACCATGACATTTTTTTAAAATGCTAAATTTTTACCAGTTGTATAAAAAGGCGGCTGACATGAATATACAAAAATAATAAATTACTCTTAAAATATAAATATAATAAGAATAAAAATAATAATAGGAATAAAATTTAATTAAAACAATATTATTATTATATTTATTTGAGCGGTACAATTAAAGTAATGATAAATATTAAAGTAATATTTATATAATTATAAATAAAGTAAAATTAGAAAATAAATTTTTTATTTTTAAATAAAAAATAATAATAAATAATTATACAAATATGTGAAGAAAAAAAATAGAATATTTCAACATATTTTTGAGACGTGTGTGAAAAATGAATATTTATGATATTGTTTGAATACTTTATTTTTAACTCTAAATTAACAGTTTAACTAAATATAATAAATAGTCTAAATTATTCTCGTTACCATTGGTAATATCAACTAAACATGACTTATAGTGCTAAAAAATGATGATCGAGGAGAAAAGAGAAGAGTGGAATTACAATTCAGCTTGGGTAACATCGGTGAAGGCAAGCCTAGCGCTTTTGTACTTCTCTTGTAGATAATAAGACGCTTGTTTCTTTATCTGATCCAGCAATAACGTTCCCATTTGCTCTAAATTAAAAAAGAGTTTATTTGAGAATTTGAAACACTTGAATGATAAATTAATGCAAGAAAATCTTTTAACAGGTTTAATGTAGTTATAATTTAATAAGTTTAAATAAATAAAAAGAGTTACAAGACATAGAAGCCACATACGTAACCATCACTACTATTTTATGGGTAGCCATGATTGTAGCTCAGATAATACAGGAGTACTACTACTGTTGAAGAATAATGAGTGAACCAAAATGACATTTGACCAATAATAAATTTGGACCCGATAAATCAACGAGCAGGCCAATGCTAAATTCAAAATTCCATACAGTCTAATACTGATTTCTTCTTATTTTTTATTTGGAGACTCATGTATACTTGTCTATAGGATTGAACTTAATTTTATATAAGAAATTATTTATTTTAAAAATATAATATGTGACTTGTCAATGAAAGAATAGTGACAATATTGTGTGAATGTACAAAGAAGGTATATATTTAGCATTTGGATTGTACGGACAAAATAATGCAAAATTTGACAAAACCTTAAGACCTATTTGATCACTTAACTAAAAAAAGTGCAGTTTTGAGTATTTAAAAACAAAAATTACTTTTAAGAACAAATTGAGGATTCAACCATTGTTTTTCGGTCATTGTTTTGTAAAACATTCGTTTTATAAAGCAAAAAAGTGAGAACAAGCCATAACAATTTCAAGGGTCCTCTAGCATAGTAAATTAGATGGTATGTGAGTTAATTCTTATACTAAGGGCATATTTGGTTGATAGTATTCGTAATTGTAATAGAACTAATTTAGAGTATTACTGTATTTAGTTTGACTGTAATTTGTAATGGAATGTAAAGGGATTACAACAGTAGTAGTAATCCTCATTATGCATGCAACCTTCTGTAATCTTCATTATGCCTTCAACACACTACTACAATTTGGGCAATATAGGACGGCTTATAATTTAGAGTGAGAAACAAATAGGACGGTCTCAAGTATATGGCCGTCGTATAAGAAATATAAGACGGCTATTACGAAAAAAATTAGGCGGAACTAATAGCCGTTTTAAAAAAAATTCTTTTAAGACGGCTATTAGCCGTCCTATATGTGACTATATAGGACGGCTAATAGCCGTCCTAAAAGAATTAGTGTTTTTACTTAGCTTTTTACTTGCAAACCCAGCTCATTTTTTGTCAAACTTTCAATCCCTAGATTTCTCTCTCAATTTTAAACTTCACCGTTGCATTGCCACCGCCAAACCCACGACAAGCAAAAATAATTGCTACACACCAGGGAGTAGATGACGTCCTCAGTTGAAAGGAAGTTGTCTTTGGCTGTAGAGTTGAATTGGGTGTCAAACAAAGTTTCAGTTGCAGATGGTAATCTCAACTTCCTTTGTTTCCGTTTACTCCTTTAACTCTTTATGTATCTCTTACTCTTCTTATTCTTCTTCAAAATTCCATTTGACTTGTGCAAAGCCTCAGTATGATATGATAGGGAGTACTTCCAGATTAAGTAGGCGCTTTGGGGTTTGTTGTTCGTCGTCTGAGATGAGTTCCGATTCGGATCCAAAGTATGGAAGGTATGAACATTAAAGCACATTATTTTTATAGTTTCTTTGGGCACTATTTTTTGTTCTATGTTAACTTGCGCAGCGACTATCTAAGCTTAGGATATATTTGTGGGTATTTGGTGTTTGAATAAATTTTAGTGGTATTTGCAGAGTATTTCAGGCTTTGAGAGTAGTATATTTAGAAAAAGAAATTTAAAAAAAAAAAAGGTTTGGAAATTATGATAGATCTAGGCTTTTGAAGATTTGTGGTTTTCATTTTTCTGGGTTGATAAGCTGTTCTATTTCTTATTAAAATGTCATGGTTTTATAATTCTAAAGAAACTGAAATTTAACTTTCAGAACTTGCCATCTTAGTAGAAAGAATCTGAGGATGAAGACTTGGGGGGTCCATTTTTTGGACCTTTATCTTATTTGGTGACATTATGAGATAGTGACCATAGTAATTTCTGATTACTTAATTCTGTCATGTCTGTTTCTCATACCCCTTGTAGGTGAAGGAATGGGCTAAAGTACACAATATTAACAATTCAAAAGTCAGGACATTCAACTCATACTCTCTTAGTCTACTTGTGATTTTCTATTTTCAGGTGATTTCTCATTAGCTAATATCAATGAATAATTAAAACTAATTTTAAAGTGCTAGTTGTTTCTTTTGGCATTTCTATTGGTTTAACTTTAAATGCCAAAGGTAATCAATCTGAGTTCTTTGGCCGATCTTTTTATTTAATTCCTTGTAAAGGTAATAAACAAGTTCATGATATTATACCTCATAACTAATCTAGTAACCAAACATTTGAATTTAATTGGATAATGATGTAATATATTTGTTGATATCATCTTGGTCTGTTTAGTCATTCCTTAAATTGGTTCTCATAAAACCATAATCACACAGTAACAGTGAGAATTTCTCATATCTTGCAGTTCTATGACCTTGACTTGAAGACCTCAGAATTAGGAATTTGCACATTCAAGGGACAATGCATGGGATTACATAAGAAACAATACGAGATGGTTGCCTCAAACTTATTCACTATTTGTGTTTTCCTTTATCTTTTTTATTTATTTCAAAAATAACTAAATATTTGTCTCTCTTTAAAATAAGCATCATAATTTATTACTCTATTGCCTTTGCATTGAACATAATGTGAGGATCCCTTTAATTATTTGAATGATAAAATTTGTTGCGATTAATTTAAGATTAATGAATATTGATGAACTTGTTATTAGATGAATTGAGATTTAAATATGATACTGATGTTTTTGGAATGAAATTTATTTTGAATCGTGTATCTAGAATGAAATTAATTTGTATAGGTTATATATAGATTTTAGTACTGGACAAACACAAAAAAAAAAAAAAAAAAAATTCTTTTAGGACGGCTACTGACCGTCCTAAAAGAACTTTATAGGACGGTCACTAGCCGTCCTATAAGGTTTTTTTTTTATTTTATTTTTTTATGGCCGTCCTAAAAGAATTTTATAGGATGGCCAGTGGCCGTCTTAAAAGAATTACTGGCCGTTCTATAAGAATTTTTTATAAGGCATTCTGTGAATGTCCTATTTTTTCGATTCTTTTAGGACGGGACTTTATAAGACGGCCATTGGCCGTCCTATAAAGGCAAATTTGTAGTAGTGACACTCTTTATTTTTCTCACAATTTGTATAATCATTTATGATTTTTTTGCTCATTCTATCTCTTTTAGTAATAAAAAAAGTTTATTTTTTTATTTTACTTCATTTATAATTTTATAATCGTCAATTTAATATTATTATTTATTTTGATTACACTGCTTAAATAAACATCGTAATAGTAATACTGTTTCTTTTACATTCAATTCCATTATGATTACCATTCCCATTACTTTTACATTCAGCGAACCAAACGTCACTTAAGAGTTTGAATTTTGCCCTACATATTTTGGTGGCCTTTAATATTTTTCTTTTCTTCTTAAAAGTAGGTTGCACATTTTTTTTATAGTTTAAACGATGGGTACTGATTTTATTTAAAATACCTAAATGATGTTAAGCAGTACAAGACCAACAAGGCTACACAAGAAAGAATACAATCAAACAAAGAGCAATAATAAACAAAAAGGCCACTAACACACCAACAACTAAGATGGCCACCTGCATTAGCCAAAAGCCTCAATAATCAACTGGCAAGCATGATTAGTTGCAACAATGACCTAAGTTGGAAGCAAACAACCCTTGGTTGAAGACCACCGCATTCCAACTCTTTCAAATACGTCAAAATCCAAAAGCCTCCTTCACCAACAAGGTATCACCCTTTGGCAAACCATTTGTACAACCAAAAAACTTGTGATAAAAATCCAAGAATGAAGCCATTTATATGTTGAGGAAAAGGAAAAAGAGGATAGATGGCTACATATTTAAGTTGTTTGAAAAATGATTATGATAAAAAAATTGAGGAAAAAATAACAAAATTGTACGAGTAAAACATTAAATGAAATTGAATTTAAATTTTATATAAAGTTAAATACTTTTATAACTTCATTTGACGTTATTAAAATTCATATCATTTAATGTTCAAACGATTGATAAACCTTGCTAAACTCTAATAAATAATAATTAGTCAATATTGGTTAACTACAAGTCAAAATTACTTAATAACTTGTTAAACTATATTAATGATTTACTAATGATCAATCAACATGTTGAAATTATAAAAATAAATTAGTGAATTTATCTACATTTTGTGGTATTTTTAGACAAATAATGAACTTTTAGTAACTAAGTATGATATTTTTTAGAAAATGAAATTTTTATGTAATTTTTGTGGATTTAACTAAAACAAAATGTTTTTTCTAACTTTTGTTGTTGTAGACAAATTGTCTATTAGTTTGATTGAGTTATTCGGTTTAAGAATCTAATTGTTTGAATATCATCAATGATCCCTTCCTTTATATTTCAATTCATTTTTATCTATGTAAACTTATATATTTTATTGTATTTACACATAGTTATAGTTATGTGTGAGAAGAGAAGAAATTTAATGAGATATTATTGAAGAATAAATTCTTACGATAACATAAATTAAAATATAGAGAATAGTTACAATTGAAAAATATCTAGCATCTACATAATTGCCTAAAGAGCTAGAAGTAAGTAGCTTGTAACAAACTATTGATGATATGACATACATAAGTTTATCTTTGAGACCAAGGAAACATCATAAGTTTATCTTGAAGGCTAAGGAATCAAGATTTTCCCAAAGGCTTAGTTAACGTATCTGTGACTTGATCATTCGATCAAGTATGTTGCACATCTACCAACCCTTGCACCACTTAATCACAATTAAATGAAAATCAATTTCGATATATTTTATACGGGCATGCATAATTGGATTAGCTGCAAGATATGTGGCACTAATATTGTCACAATATATAAGGAATTTGAGGAAGAGGGTGATGCAGCTCTTGTAACAATGAGTTCAACCGAATAATCTCATAAGAAGCCAAGGACATTGCCATGTACTCAGCCACTATATTAGAACATGAGATCGCCAATCGCTTCCAGATTTCCAAGATATTAAAGAGTCACCAAAGTAAACCAGATACTCGTCAATACTATGAAGATTATCTATACTACTGGCCCAATCAAAATCACTGCAAGCAACCAAGTTCAAATTAGAAGAATTACATTTACTCAACATCAACCCTAGTGTAACACACTTAATAGTCACTCAATAAACATCGAGGGAGAATAAAGAAACTGACACAATGCTTAAAGCATAGACAATATTATGAGGTGTCATAACATAATATTAAAGAGCAACCACATTACGAAAAGAGAAGGATCAAAAAGAGGCTCGCCATCATATTTGGAAAAAATAGTGCCTGACTTCATAGGAGTAGAAAAAGGATTAGAACTTTCAAGGCTACAATGAGACAAAAGTTCCTTAATATATTTTTGTTGTGTCAAAAGAAGACCAGTGGGAGTTTGTTGTAATCAATGCTTAAGAAGTACCCTAAAATGCCTAAATCTTTCAAGGCAAACTGATTATTTGAAAGAGTAGCAAATTTTGAAGATAACTCGGGTCATTACTTGTAAGGATGATATCGTCGACATATATCAAAAGAATGGTCACACGAGTAGAAGAATGTTGCACAAACATTGGTGTATCCGCCTTTGAGTTAGAAAAACCCAAACAAATTAAATTGCCTTGTAACTTTTCGTACCATGCTCGTGAGGCTTATTTCAACCCATACAATGCTTTACACAAGTGACTTACACGATTAGGCTTAGATAGATCCTAAAAAATGAAAAGGTTGAATCATGTAAACTTTTTCAGTTATTGACATCCAACTGCTTGATAGACAATGAATGAGAAATGGTAAGAGTGAGAATCACTTGAATAATTTGGGATTCAAAAACAGAAGAGAAAGTCTCCTTAAAATCAAAATATCCTTTATGATTGTAACCTTTGGCAAGTATGCAAGATTTATATTTATCCAAGAAATTAGTAGGAAAAAGATTAACCTGAAACACCCTCTTACATCCAATGGTTTTCTTGCCTTTAGAACATCCAACAAGCTTTCAAGTGCCATTACATAACAATGACTCATACTCCAAACACATGGTATTAACTCATTATAGAATTGGGAGTGCCTTAGAGACACTTTTAGATTCAGGTAGAATAACATTAGAGGAAGAAGAAGGCACCACATTGATATAAAGTTTGGGTTTAAAAATGCCTACTTTGGACTAGGTCACTATGAGGTACTTATTAGGAACTAAATAAATAGTATCTAATGAAGGATCAGCTGTAGAAATTGAGGACATTGTGTTTGTTTAAGTTTCAATGGAAAGATCATGAATGGACACAAAATCACCAATCACAGATGAAGGAGGCACAAACTAACTACAAAAGTAGTCAACAGCTGACACATGGGAACGAGTATTGCATAGGTGACTAAGATAAGTTAAGAGTAGTCTGCCAAGGCAAGCTAGGAACAGAACAAGGCTAACTAGATAAAGAGCAAGTAGGTGACTGTGGAACCAAGGGAGCTTGCTTGACAAGTTAAGACAGGTCAGGAAGGGGTGATAGCAAAGAAAAACTCTGATACAAAGGGTCAACATTAGGACAAAAAACTTTATCAATAGCAAAAGGGAAATGATCTTAGTGGAACAAAACATAACGACTAATATAAACTTTTTGTGTAATGGGACCAAGAATCAAATAGGCTTGTTATTGTGGGGTATAACCAAGAAAAATAAAACGACAAGAACGAGGTTGAAGTTTATGTTTGTTATAAGCACAGGTACAATGGTAGCACTAAACACCAAATACTCTTAAAAAGGTGTAATTAGATACCTTTTCGTATAAACATTTTTAATGAGACTTAAATGGAGTGATTTAGTTAGCAAACGATTCATTGTATACACAACATATCGAAATGTATAAACCCAATTACGAGATGGCATATGAGCTAGAAATAAAAGAGCCAAACCCTTAACAACAACTCGCATTTGACAAGACTTAACAACCCCGTTTTGCTTTGATGAATAAATGAGAACTCACCGCCCCTATCAGTTATGATACTTTTCAGCTTTAGAATAAAGTTTCTTTCAACAATGTTCATAAAATGAATAAAAATAGGTTGAACTTCATCCTTGGTATGCAAAAAAAAAAAAAAAAATCCACAAAGAACGAATAAAAATAGTCCACCACAAGAAGAAAATACTAAACACCTAAGATTCATATACAGCAAATCAAAAGCAACTTTACAATGTTCATGACAAGACACAAAATGCAACTGTGCGCCTTAACTAGCAAGAGAACATACATAACAAGTCAAAGAAGTATATTTAGGAATATTACATTGAGGCATAGCTGTAACAACCTTATTCATTATTTCAAAAGAAGGAAGAGCTAATCTCCTATACCAAAGAACAAATTTATTGGTAGTAGTAGTAGTGCTAGTAAAAAGCTAAATCAGCATCACTACCTTGCACCTTGTGAACAAGTTGTCCATTAAGTGCATAAAGACCATTATCAGCCTTCCCTTGCACAATCACCTTCTTTATGGTGAGATCCAATACGTGGGAGAGTGACATATATATAAAATAATTGTTAATCATCTTTTCAACAACTTAATATTTTGAAAAAGTTGGTTTCTCAATATACTTAACATGGTACTAGAGTTAGAGGTCACGTGCTCAAAAATTTCAATTATTGAATTGCAAATATTTGGTTTACATAGTGCATAGAGCTAACACTTATATGGAGTAATAAATGTATAAAAGTACAATTGATCATCTTCATAATAGCTTAAGTTTTTAAGAGTATTAATTTTTTAATAATTTATAACATGGTATTAGAGTTGGAGGTCCTATGTTTTAAGGCCCAACAACTATAATTGTTAAATTACAAATATTTGATTTGTATGATAAATAGAGTCAACACTTGTAGGAGAGTGATAAATATATAAAAGTATAGTTGGTTCTCTGCATGGTACATAGAGCAAATATTTGTAAAAGTGATAAATATATAAAAGTATAGTTAGTTCTTCTCTCAATAGCTTAAGCTTTTGGAAGATTTGTTTTTCGACTACTTCTAACATGATATCAGAGCAAGGTTCCGTATTCAAGGCCTAGCAATCTCAATTATTGAATTGCAAGTGTTTATCTGCATGGTGCATAGAGTTGTAGCTTCTCAAAATAATTATGAGTGAAGGGTACTAACAGTCTCATAGCTTTCAACAAATGAGTAGTTTAGTCCATATTTTATTAAAATAGAATTTAGTCTCATACATTTGATATAAAATGTGCAATTTAGTCTCACACATTTGATGTAAAATGTGTACTTTAGTCCATACATTTATTGTAAAAAAATCAATTTGGTTTTTTTTTTTTTTGGAATTTATAGGACTAAAGTGCATCTTATCACAAATGAATGAAACTACACTGTTTAAGTTAAAAATTATGAGATTAAACTACTTCTTAAAGGATTGTTAAGGCATGTTTGATGTACTGTATCAGATAGTTTAGGTATAATCGTATTGAACTGAATTGTATTAAATTATATATACAACTTTTGATGAAAAATTGTATAATATAGTCGGATAAAATTGATATAAATATTTAAATAAAATAATTTATATTTAAAATAAATTTTTGTTATAAATTTTTTTAAAATTAATGTTTAATTTATTTTAATATTTTTATTACATTTATAAAAATAAAAAAAAAATATTATTTTTAATTTTAGATGAAATAAAAAGTTAAGACACATAATTTTATAATTAAAAATTCAAACAGATGAAATTAATTTTTTTAGTACAGTTTATACTCACACTTCCTAATCGTATAAAATTTCTACATAACCATACTATTTTTATGTCATACGATACAATTTTATTTCATGGTCAAACTCATTATTGTATACGAAGTGTACGGTCAATATTTTTTATAATGTGTAACAAGCATATTGTTAGTGTTCTTATCCAATAATTATTTGGGAGATTATGTGTGTATAAGGGTAACCATTAAAAAAGAAGAAGGAAAATTACCTAAAATGATATACCTTAAAATTCATAATAATAAAAATGATTAATTATTATGTTGGTACCTAATTTTTACTTAATAATAAACTTTGGTCTTTAACATTTTTTTTATACAAAATAGTCCATAATCTTTTAAAATTTTATACTTTTAGTTCAATTTCATACAAAATGTTTCATACAAAATGGTCCATTTATACAAATTGAATTAAAAGTATAAAATTTTAAAATATTAAGGATTGTTTTGTATGAAAAAAAGATTAAAGACCATTTTGTATGAAAAAAGATTAAGAAACAAAGTCTATTATTGGGTAAAGATTAGAGACCAATATAGTAGTTAACTCTAATAAAAATAGCACTAATTTTTGGTTGGTTGTAATGGAATAAGTAATGTAATTGATATATTTGATTGTATTAAACACATGTAATGTAATGTAATCAATTACATGTAGAGAAGAAAAAGTGATTACATATGCTGAAACAAGGAAAAGTCATTACATTACGCCTCTCCTCTCGCGTCCCCCCGTTTGTGCCGTTCGTCCTCAGCCGTCCGTGCGCATTTGTGTCGTCCGTCGGCGTTCGTGCCTATTGTCGCGTTCATGCCGTCTCGTCATGTTCGTGTGCCTCTGCCTTTCGCGTTCGTGCGCCCCAGCCTTTGTCTATCGCGTACAATCGTCTGTGCTCCTCTGCCGTCCTTCGCGTTCAGCCGTCCGTCGCCCCTTCTCTCCTCACGCGTTCTGCACATTACTGGTTACTTTTGATTTTCGTTTTTTATTAGCATTTTTTTTCTTCTGAAATTGTGATGTTTTTGCTGAAATTATTGTGATACAATTTTATTAGTTGTTGTGATTAAATTTTATTAGTTGTTGTTATGAATTGATGAAATTGTATATGTTGAATTTTTTTTGTTGTGATTAAATTTTATTAATTGTTGTTATAAATTTTTTTTTGCTGAATTACTAAATTTAAAATAATTATATAATTTTTAAGAATATATTTTTTTTCTTGATTAAATTTAATTCTATTACAATGGTCAAACCAAATATTGTAATCCTGATTCCTTATTTGATTACAGTGACTAAACCAAATACTGTAATATTAATACTGTTTTTTTTATATTACATTCTATTACGATTACGATTACGATTATATTCATTAAACTAAATATAACTTGTTTGGTTAATAGTAGGGATATTAGTTTTATTGTTACAAAGGTATTATATTTGTTATTTAAAAAAAAAAATCGGTTCAAAAAAAAAAAAAAAAAGACAAAAAATGGCTCGAAAGACTTGCAATTAGGCAGAATCCTATCCCTAAATTGCGTCTCCCAATCAGTCGTGACTGTCGACACTCCATTACAAGCTTGGCTTCATTTTTGTGTCGTGCTGATCATGGTTTTTGTAAGATTCCTTATGAAGATTTTAAGCTCTTCGATACTCTTCTTGACTGAATCTGTTTAATTTGTTTCCATTTATTTATCTCTTGCTAATTTCCGATTCTTGTTTTATGTATTACTTTTGGGTTCTTTTGATTGATTTATGATCTTTTATTTTAGTTTGGTCTTTCTTCTTATTCACTGGCTTCATTTTCGTTATATAGTAACTTATGTTCCTTACAGCTTTGATTGTAGAAAAAAATAGCTGCTAAATTTTTTTAGGAAATAGTTGGTTTGAATTATAATACTTCCCATTTGGTTCTCGGTTCTGATATTGTGTAATTGATGAGGAGCCATCTTGGGCTCTCTTATTTGATAGTTAGTGGCTAGAGTTTATTGCAAACCTATTAAGTGTTCAAGCTAGTTGTGCATAAACTTATTAACTTGAACGGGTGTACTTGATTTAGATTTTGAGACTTGAATCAATATGTTGTTGATTAATGGCTGGTGAAAGATCCTTTTGATAATAACCAAAAGCAGTGGTAGATTAAACACCTTGTTGAATATGTGCCATGTTTGCTTATTTCTTGCTGGATTGTATTTACTGATTGTAGTATATTATTCTGCTGGACATTTGTCTATTGCGGATCTAGGTTTCAAACTGGGGCATCATATAAACAGTAAGGTGATGTTTGGTTAAATGTAATTGACGTAGGAATGGTAAAGGTATTCCCAATTATCATGTTTGGTCAGCCTTAAAATAATTGGGAATGGAAAAGTTATTATTGATGGAAGTGGAATGGGCTTTCCATAGCCCCATGAAAAACTTTTTCTTCTCATATAAGACAAATTTTTGAAATATTTCACTTAACCTCCTCTACTGAACCAATTTTCTTAATTGCTTTATTTTTTAACTATAAAGTAAAATATATGCTAATATAACTATAAAACTATAAACATATTTACGGTGCTATATGTTTGCTATATTTTTAAATATAAAATATATTTAAAATTAATTTTTATAATAATTAAAATAATTTGAAAAAAATGCCATATATCTTATTAAATTTTTTGTAGCATTTTTTTATTAAAAATTTTCCCATTAAGTGAAAATATAATGCTAAACAATTTTTATTAAATATACAAAATGTGAGTTTTATTTTAAGTTAAGGGTATTATTGTAAAATTTAATTATTTCATTCCATTTCAAGCTCAAGCTACACATTGCAAAGCAAACAGAATAATAGTAATATTCTTTCTATTTATTTCCATTCAATTACCATTACCATTCTTATTATTTTTCCACTATGCAAACCAAATATGCCATAAAAATAATACTAATTGCTTCTCAATAAAAAAGGATGTTATATATATCTCATTTTAATGTAAATATTATCAAATTATTGAATTTGTAGTGAGTTATTGAGTGTTAAAAGCCTAATATTTGACCTTTAGGGTACAATTTTATTTTATACATGTAATTTGTCTACAATTCTATAAATATTATACCTAAAACTACTTGTCGAGAGTTGAGAGGGGCCGGTGCCTCTCTTACCACTACATACATTTGCCTCTCTTTGTCTATATGTCTGGTTATATGTTATTTGTTTCTTTGCTTGGACAGTAATATGTTTCTAAGTGCTACTTGTTTGGTCTATGTAGGTTAGCTGCTCAACTTAAAAGGTAGGTGCTAACCTCTCAGCCTTTTTTCATATAGATGCTTATTTTGCTTTGATCCCTGTGCTGATAAATAGTTCTGCAAATTTTCTTTTGCTCTTGAGTTGTCGAGGTTCTTATGTTTTGTGATCTCCATGCCCTCTTACAAGTTTGGCAGGAGCAAAGGAGGAGTAAAAATAAAGTGCTAGAAATTTAAGAGATAATTTATGGCTGGCGACTCAGACAACTTCTCAGTGCTCGTATTGGCATCTGATTTGGGCATAGATGCAAGACCCTTCTTGAACAGCCGTGAAAGGGAAACAGAAGAGCAAGAAAACTGGCATGACTGCCCTCAACACCTGCATTCTGATGAGGACTTCTCTGATCTCGAATTCCTGCAGTTCGTCTGTCTTCAAGGTTTTGATAAGTCTGGAAACCGCATTCTGCGCATTGTCGGGAAGTACTTTCCTGGTAAATATATATACCAATATGTACCTTTCTTCCATCTTGGGTTCAAAATTGTGTTCCAGTCTACTTCACACCATTTTCTTTTCTTCTTTGACTGTTTTTTTAAGTTCTACTATTTTTCAATGTGATTTTGATTTGTCGACTTGAATTTTGAACTTGTTGAGTTCGTCAGTGTTTGCACTTTTTATTGGAAGATGACCAATCTACTTTATACCTTAGCAACTTGGTTGTAGTTTATTAGAGTATTTTTGAAATATATGAAAGATATCCTAAGAATATCTGCTGCCTGTTAGAGCCCTCACTTGAAATTTCTTATGACTCCAGATGTGTCGCAGTTACTGGTCCTCATGATAAGTAGAACTTATGTATATAAAGCATTGGTGAGTTAAGAATTGTATGCATTTTAAGGAAGAACTGAACCATAGTAGTATAAGGTTGCAGAACTCTATAAAGGACACTTGTTAGAGTGATAGAAAATGTTGGTGGCACTGATAAATTTAACTTGGATTTTGGTGGGGATATGCTTTTTTTGAAAAATTATAGGTTAGTTCTGGACCATGCATGGTCAAGGCCAATCTAAATATGAGAGATGGAATAGTAAAAGCTGTTAGAAGTTATTGGGAAATAAACTTTAAGTTTTTGGAAGAGTTGGTGATTAATAACTTCTAACATGGTATCAGAGCTAAAGGTCCTATATTTAAGGCCTAACAATCCTAATTATTGATTGCAAGTTTTTGGCCTACATAGGTATTTGTTGTACCATCACGTTAACATGGTGCAGGACCAACCATTAACTCCTCATGTTTTCATCCATTTTCTTATATTTGATGGAGAAAATTAATTGATTAATCTCACACTTGAACACACTGCATCTTATACTTTTGAGAGAGTTGGTGACCAACAACTTCTAACAAAAGTTATAAAGAAGAGAAAAATGGGTATTTGTTGTACCATCACATTAACATGGTGCAAGACCAACCATAAACTCCTCATGTTTTCATCCTTTTCTTATATTTGATGGAGAAAATTAATTGATTAATCTCATACTTGAACACACTGCATATCCTGCATGTACTGTGAGCCAATTCATGCATTCACCATCTGAAGCTTACCTGGATGTAGTGTATAAAACTCTATGGTACATAACATATATTCTGTTTGCAGACATTGGAACTTGCCAATGTGATTTTGGTGGGTAAAATTGTTCATAGAAGTTAGTCTTCTGGATAATGTACCTTTCTGGAGGGAACGTAGCTTTTTGGAGAAGTTACCAAAGTAATTAGTAGTGGCTAGATCGATGCAGAAGCTGAGCTCAGGGCCTCGATGCCCTATAACACTTTCTATGTTGCCGTCATGTTGTTAAACGTGTTTATTTTAATGAATATCAACATTTTCTAAAAATGACTGAGCGAATTCAATTGCTTTGTCCAAATCTTTTCTAAAATGCATTTGTTTTGTCCTTTTATTTTTTATTTGAAAATTGTTGTGCCTTTGCTTCGTCTTTAATTTTTTTCACCATTTCACTGTATATTGGTGAAGAATCAATTTAATTGCTATACTTTGGTTTTGGTATGGCTAATAAAACTTCTTTTCTTCTAGAGAACGTTATCTCTCATGATGTTGACTTTTATTGACTAATGTTTTTTTTTTTTTTTAAAGAAATCTAATGCTTCCTGGTTCATGCAGCTCCTGTTGTGAGTGCAGAGCGTCTTAAGAGGTATATATTTCACAAACTATGCAGTGAGCTGTCAGAAGGGCCATTCTGCATAGTTTACATGCATAGTACTGTTCAAAAGGAGGATAACTCCCCAGGCTTGACTATTTTAAGGTGGATTTATGAAGAGCTGCCGTCTGATTTTAAAGAAAGGCTTCAAGTTCTGTACTTTGTTCATCCTGGACTGCGCTCAAGGCTTGTCTTTGCTACACTCGGACGATTCTTCTTAAGTGGAGGGTGAGTAATTTGACGATTCCTGGGTAACAACTGACAAGCAATCTAACCAAATAGTTAGTACTCATAATTTTATGCAAAACTTTTCAGTAGGATTTTAAAAGGGTCAGGATTCTTATATGAGATATACATTCTAGGTATCATTTTGAGGTGTTTCACACTTTCAATCAATCACCCATGCTGAAAGGTTTTCATTTCTTGATTTTGAATAAATATGGTATTGGTATTGTCTAAATGCTATATCTGGTTTTTAGTGCATCCAATTCTCCAATGTCAATTCTCGTGTGCCACCTCTATTCGGCAAACGCGTGGAAAAAGTGGATGAAAAAGTTGGCATTTTTTGCATAAAAAGTGGGCCTTTTTGTCTATCTGTTTTCCAGGTGACGCACCAAAAATGGTATAGGTGGTTTGACATTGTTTTAGCATGTTACTTTGAACTTTGCAATTATTATATGTGCTACAAGGAAGAACTAAAGAAATGCAGTTTATACAAAGAAAAAGGCACTTTGCATGCTGCTACTTGTTGCATGTTTGGATGCACTACTAGAAAGCTCTTTTAAAAGGTGAAGTGTTTTCCATGCATTTGGTGGTCAAACAAGAATTGTATTTTTCATAAGTAATTCCCCATACTTTTTAAAAGGCACTATTTTTTTACTACTTATATCAAAAGTGCTTTGCATCCAAACGAACTCCTAAGTAAGATTAAAGAAGGGCGTACAAAATTGTTATTAATCATTGTGATAAATAATCTCATTTAAGGTGTTTTGAAACAACTATGATGAGAGTATTTGAAAAAATAAAACATGGATGTTATGCTTTTTTTTTTTTCTTTCATTAATGTTAATTGATCTAAATAGTAAAAGTCCTTGATTGTTTCTATCGGTCAATTGATGTTCAGTTTTTTTATTTTTTATTTTTTGGGTGGGTCAAAATAAGAATAGTTGATTGCATCTTGAGAAATTCTTGTACACAACAGGTTGTATGCCTCTCCACTTATTCTGTTTTTCAATTTTTCTCACCCAAAAACTGACATTTCAGCTTTTTGAGGGAAATCAACGATAGTAAACCGTAGGGGGCATAGTAGCATAGGACCCTCGCTATACAGAAAACTTTCTCTGAGTTATTATATTCACTTGTGCCCAAGAAAGAATAAGTGAATTTGATAAGCTGCAAAAGTGATTTTGGGTTATATTTTGGTTGCAATTAACTCGAATTACCTTTTCTTTGTAGCCTGTATTGGAAGATAAATTACGTGAGCCGTTTGCAATACCTTTGGGATCATATAAAGAAGGGAGAAGTTGAGATTCCTGAATTTGTTAAATGTCATGACGATGTTCTTGAGCACCGACCACTAACAGATTATGGCATTGAACCAGATCCTCTCCATTTAACTGAAGCTCCAGCCACAGCCTACTCATTTGGGAGGTATGAAGAGAGATGGTCATCAAAAGAGTTCATGTCCTAGTTTGGCTCAATCTGGAATCGTCGAACGTAGTAATTGTACAGAAAAATTTGGATGTTATTTAACTTGTTATGCTCTACAAAAATCCTACATGTTATGTACCTTGTTTTACGGTGTACTCAGTAGACTGCTAAAGTGATTCCCCAAATCGGATAAATGGTTTTGAGATGCCTTTAGATTTAATACTCGCTCAAGTTTCATCATATGTATGAGTAATGTTATATAAATGAAATTGTTGGATGCATTAAGTGATATATTGTGATAAATTGAAATAATTGTGAATCAATTATATTGTGATACATTGATGTATCAAATTGAGATAAAGAGAAGGCACCTGTAGTATGTGTAGCCCATGCAAGTATAGATAGGGCTCGATTAATAGTTATTTTTATTTTGAATTTGGGTTTGATAACTCATCTCCATCTTTATCCCTTAACCCTTATATAATTTAGATTAATCTTAATCCTCTAGGAATTGATTAGAAAAAATATTAATTAAAATACTAATAATCATACATGGTATATGATGGGATGTAAGTTACTAAGTTACATAAGGATTTATTGGGCTTGTCTGAATTAGTCTCAATAATATGGCCACCATTTTCTTTCTCTTTCAATTCAGCTTCTTTTGCCTGCTCCAGATGACTAAGAAAGGGCTTAGTATCATTGCTAGGAATACTAGGCACTTGCTCCACAGCCTCCACTCTTGCCTCAATTTCTTGGATCTTCAAAGAAGGCCTTATCAACTTTGGACCATATTGCCTTTATACTTTGTTTCTTGCACATGGATGATCAGAAACTTGTACACCATGTTGTGGTGGGACTAATAGAGCCTTTGAAACAATAACATCATTGGTACTACCGAGACCAAGTGAAGGGTTTCTCTCACTTGTTGGTGATGAAAGTTTCGGCCTTTTGTTAAGGTTTGAAAAGTTCTATCTTTGTAAAAGCATAGCTTGATCATAAAGACGCTTTCTTTTGATAATCTCACTTTCTATCTTGTGAGAATTGATATGGTGCATTAAGATTTTTTTTTACCAAAAAGGGTGAGAAATATTTTAATTGTTTTTTTTTTTTTTTTTTTTCATTTTAAAATAATAGTTATACATATATATTGATAGAGTTCGAACTCATGCCCACTCAATACCACAAGAAACATATATTATTGTTCTGTATGATAATCGGTAATTATTTTTAATTGTTAACAACAAATTTTCTTATAAGAAATTGGGTGACAATTTTTTTAATTATTAACTGCAGAAATAGAAAATACTTTTATATATGTTTTTTTTTAAGGATTATTAGCTCACTCTACTGAAATGTCAATTATTACATGAAAAAATTATTTTGTTTGTTCTATAAAATTATACAAAGTCATTTTAAAAAATTGTTTTTCTTTGAAAACATGCGTCGCCTTGTAGTTTCTATCGCGCTATTAATGCTACCAACAAAAAAAATCTCAGGCACCTTTTTTTTAATGAGCAAATAATGTTAAATGCCCAAATCATCCCTTTGTATTTGACTAAAATTTTAAATCATTGTAGTATTTTGACAAAAATGATATCAAGGAATTTAGTTACTAAAATAACATCCTTTAATGACATAAATAAGAATAAGTATCAAAGTAATAATAAAAACACCACTAAGGTATCAAACCCTAAAATTTATGTGTTCCATATGAATTTTAACAAAAACTTTGCAACTAAATTATTTGCAACTACATGTATGAACTCTGGTTAAAGGTGTTTTTCATAAATTTTTTAACATATAAGTTTTGCTATAAAACTATTGAAAAGTACCTATTGATCTATGAACTATTACAAAAAAAAAATATTACTTTTAAAATGCCGAAGGAAGGGTAATACTGAAAATAGAGTCTTGATCCTATATAACTTACAAAACAACCAAAAGATTCATGTAATGTTTTTCTTTGACATGATATGATATATAACACGACTAGAACATGAATTTTTCTTTTTTAATAGTCATTTTTTGGAACTAGATCCATATGATTTTTTTTTTCTTGTGCTTTTACTAAAATATTTCATATTATTTAGAGTAAGATTCATACTTATAAACCATTACAATAATCATTTTACAAGCAATATGAGAATGCACAATTTATTATTTATTTAAATTTGTATTTCAAAGTCATTAATATTAACTGTATATTAATGAATTTTTTTTTAATAATGGTTATACTCACATTCACATATACAATGGCAGGGTTCAAACCAACATGCACTTTTTGAATGCTCACAAAAAGCATATATATATATATATATATATTATGAGATAATTGGTAATAAAATTGAATATTAAATATTGACACAGTTAACTTTTTTTTTTTTTTTAACTATTATGACTTGTAAAGAAAAAAAAAATTTATTTAATTTTTGGGAAAATGATTGTTAAGTTCAGTATCTCAAATAACCATTAATCTTTTAGAATGAAAAAATAGCTCTCCTATTATTATTTTGAAACGGGTCATATAATGACAAAAATCAAATTTATAATAAAAAATTATTAAAAAAAATATAAATTAAATGTACCTGATACATCAAATTTGAAAATATGAGTAATTTTATTTGTATCTAGTGTGACTTTTCCACCAATAATAATTTGAAAATATGAGTAATTTTATTGGAATTTATAATAAAAAAATTCCGACAAATTATCTTATCCCCAAATATCATCTCATAAAATAAAATAAAAAAAGTATATGGGATTGCTCTATCACATAAATAATAGCATTGAAGGCAAAATAAAACACATCATATTAAATCAAACACTTAATGTCGGATCAAGTTCAGATCAGATTGATACATCAAAGTTACCTTTGAGAATACATATAAAGTTCTCACAGTTTTAAGGTCAAATCCAACTGACTTGAATTACATTTAGTTTCTCTCTCTTTCATGAGTTTAGCTTCTTTTGCAATATTCAACTCCAACTCACTAAGAAAAGGCCTGGTTCCATCTCTTAGGGGCCCTTGTTCTACAGTTTTCTGTGGTAGTGCTTTTTGAGAATTAATCAAAGGAGGCTTATTCACTTGTGGCCCAAGTGGAACAACCTTGTTTGATCTTGTTAATGGAGAAATCAGTTGTGGTGGGACCAACACTTGAGGCCTAGAAACAAGTGACGGTTTTGTCTGATGAAAAGGCCCTTGAGGCGGCCTAGAAACAAGTGAAGGGTTTGTCTGATGAATAGGCCCTGAAGTAGTTAAAGAAGCTTCAGGTGATATTGGAACATTTGGCCTAATAAAAGGATTTGAAAAGAGGTTTCTTTGGGATAACATGACTTGTTGTTGAAACCTTCTTAAGGCAATGTCATTTTCTATCCTATGAGAATTCATGTGGTGTACTAATGCTTGGATGCTCAAGAACACTTGATTGCATATGCGACATGCAATTTGAGATCGACCCCCCGAAGATCTTAAGATCGATTGTGCATAGTTTGAGCTATGCGTGTTATCCTCATGCCTAAAGTTCCAGACTTTTTCTGCCATTGAAAAGATTTTTGAAAGAAAAAGGTATCGCCGTTTAGAGTTTTGGCGTTTAGGATTTCTAAGGCTTGGAGATGAGAGATCGGTGTGTTGAGACCTTGAGGTTAAGAAAGAATTTATAATGAGGAGAAATACTAACAATATATGAATTTGCATACCCTTTTCGTACACACCCACTTATATTATAATATTTGACATTATTATTTTGAAAAATTTACGAAAAAAATATTTTTTTTTAAATAATTTTGTTACGTAATACAATAAAAATGTCAATATCGTATAATTTTACACTTCTTAATTATATCATGCCATTTGTCATAATTATTTAAAAAAAATTGAAAAAAGTGATTCCTTAACATTCATCTGACACAACGTAACAGATAAAATATGAGTGCAAATTTATTTGTTTTTAATATTTATCTTAATTAGCATTTCTCTTATTATGAGATTTGTAGAGAAAAAAAAGCATGCAAAATATTTATTGCCATAAAGGCTTTGGAGTGTCATTGTTAAGAAATGGTTTGACTAATTAATGATAATTAATTTATTGTGAAATATATGACAAAATGTGTTGAGAGTACAAATGTACAATTAGGAAGGTCCATAAATGTTGATACAAATAGTAGAATAGATGGTACAATTAGTGCTTTGATTGACAAATCTATGTTCATTACCAAATAAAGGATTGACAGCTTGGATATATTAAGGAAAAAATGAGAATAATTTACACACTAATTAAGAAACTGCCCTAAATACTTGCATTGAATCAGTGAATAAAACCTTGTTTCAGTCTATAATTACTTCAAAAATCATATATTTTGATTTTGAACCCTTTTTTTTTAATTTATTATTTATGAGATTTTATTTTCTCTCTTTATTTCTCTTATTTTAGAAATTTATTTAAACCCCCATCTTATTTAGTAATGATATATTTCTGTACTTGGTATTAAAATTCATTTAGTGCCCATATCTTTTGAGTTGTAAATTTTCAATTGAATCCCATTTCTGGTTAAACACAGTATCTAAGCAACCACTACTTTCCTAATTTTCTTCCTACCTTTACTGAGAAATATCATAATGATTGTACATAAATGAGATTTCATTCCATAAATGAAAAATGAGATTTATCTTGAAAATTAATAATAACTCATATAAAATTTATAACAATAAAAATAATATATAATTAGATTGAATAAGTCTAATTGATCAAAATTTAACATTAAACAAACTTAATTAACTGGAGTTAAACTTAAATAGTGTGTAATGAAAATTTATATGATGAACAAAACATAAAAGATAATAACTTTGTAATTACAAGTTTTGAATGATGTTATAAATATTATTTTTCCTATTTATTTTGTGTAATCATATATTTGACTAACAATCAAGTAGACATTAGGTATTAATACCTTAACAATTAATTCCCTTAAAACAAATATTGTTTATTTTTTAATAACATTTACACACTTATGTTCTTACATATACCAATGATTATATATGTAATGATGAAAATAGAATACACACTGGCATGCCCACAATAAACATATAACCCTAAGGATCGGGGTTTGAGTCTTATGGAGCTTTATGTATTAATTCATGAATTTTATTAATGAGTTATAGCTTAATAATATAAAATTTGTTTGTGTATATTAAAGATCTAAAATTTGAATTCACATTATTAGTACGTGAGTCTAAATTGTATGAAAAATTAGATTGTGACGAGTCTAGTACAAGCAACACTATATTTATTAAGAATAGTGATATTACTACAAGCACTTTTATTATTATTACAACAAAAATGATATTTATGTAGTTAAGGAGAACTATAGAGTTGGTAGTTAAAGAGAACTATAGTCGGCAATTTTTAACATAATCTGCAAATTTGATATGACTTACACATGAAATAATTAGGTTTAAGTTAAGTTTATATGTGTTGGATCGTAAATAGGTTGATCCATTTAATTTATTTAAAAAATCAGGATATAATAAGTTAACATGAATAATTTCTGACCCGTATAAGTAATTTGAGTAAATAATTAAAATTATTAAAGTATGTAAGTAATTGTTCTAATCTAATTATTTTACATATTTGTACTTTGAAATATTCTTGGGATGATGTTAAAATTTATTTTATCTTCTATTTACATTTTTTTTTTTTCATTTTATAGTAATATGTTATTTAGTTTAATTTTGTATATTTTGATTATTGATTATTTATTTTAAACTTAAATAAGTATTTACTTACAAAAAATTTATGACATATTTTTCTTAGACCTTTTTGTTGGTGATTAAGATTTTAATACATTGACTTTAATATATTATAATACTTATGATTATTGATATTATTTTTATTTTATATTAATTAATATTTTAATATTTTTTAAAATAATTTTTAAAATAATTTAATTAGAATTTATTGTGTTAATATATTACAGAAATATATATTAATATTTGATATAATATATTAAATTTTATTATATTATAAAGTAAATATATATTATTTGATATATTTAAATATGTTATATTATTTATTAAATAAATTGTGTTAAAATTACACTTTTTAATAAACTAATTTAGTCTGAATTAACATTACATAAGTCGGGTCATCAATAAATCGTCCCAAACTCAACCCACCCACTCGTTGAACTCTAGAACACTATATTTATCAACTAGCCAATTAAGACTTAAGACTGCAGGATTTGGCAGCTTTCTGGCAAAACAAAATTATCTGTCTATCGAGTTGTCCATAATATACATTTATTATATATTAATAATTAGCATCGTTACCGATGTATAATGCATGATTAGCACAAACTACAAACATGTGATAATGTCAAGTAAAAATATTTAAATGAGTCATGATTTATCTATAAAATTTTGATAAATTATAATATAAATTAAATAATAAATATGATATAAAATTTAATAATACATATTTAATTAAATTTTAATATATAATAATAATAAAATAATGATTCAATTTAATAATAATAAATAATATATTTTTAATTAAATTATTATTATCATAATTATTTTACATTAAGGAAAATGCTAACATATAATTTTGTACCATTTTTCACATATACTTTTTATATTTACTTTCTGTTAGAATAATTTTGAAAATTTAAAAAAAATGATTATTTTTCAGATAATATTGGAACGTTATAAAGTTTAAATGATATAGGTGCAAAGTGGATACAAATTTATATTATTCTTATATCAGTGACAATTTTATTAATAAACATAACATTTATGTATAATTAATTATATGGTTAAAAAAGAAAATTTAAAAACTTTTGTTGTGACAATAATAAAAATAACAAAAAAAAATAATTGTGATTATATCGTTATCGAAAAACAATGTCATTGGGTGGATTATTGTCACACCCTTTTTATTTGAGTAATTCTATTTGTTCTCAATAGGGATGAACTCCTCCAACTTATTAATTTTTTTTTGTTGATTTTTGAAATACGGATCTCAATATTAAATTATGTCGGAAGTATAAGCATTTGTGAAGTATTTGGCTTCTTTTCTTTTCTTTTTTTATAGTAAAAATGCATTGGTGATACAATTTTAGTATAGATATATAGATTTTTCTCCTTTTTCTTATATTTAATTTCAATTTTTTATATCGATAAAAACATCTTTTTGTGTTTAATACATTCCTTTTGATTAAAATTAGAATAATCATGAACTAAATTAGGATTGAATTTGAGAGGGGTTGAAGTATAAGTGTATATATACATATGTAGGAAATTATTATTGAGGTAAGTTTTAAGGATTATATTAAGCAGTAAGTTTAATTTTAAGATACACATCAATGCATTTAAAAGATATCTCAAAATAATTGTTACATTCCAAAGTAAATAAATGTAACACACACACGTTTCCAAAGCTAGCTCACACAATGATCTCAACATCAACAAAGATTTGACTAAAAGATCTAAAAACTCATACCCAAAAATAACACCCATTCATCATTTAGTAATCTTCAAAAATGATTACATAATGCACTAATAATTCTTTAAGACATTTTCACAGATACTTAAGCTTAAGTAGGTAAACAACAATAGAACACTACAAAATACAACTCATAACAGATTCAAAAAACAAAACCTACAAGGTCCAATGTAAATCAAAATTGCAGTACAACTACTAAAAAATACAACAAGAAAACCTACTTAAACAATCATATTGAAAAAATAAAGCAAAAACAACAAACAAATATTGCCGAACTATCAGTACCAATGTGGGGCAGCAATCGCCAGTGTTGAACCACCGTACCTAATGCCAACTACCACCAACAATGAGTCACCACGACCAAGCCAGAGTAAAGTAGGATAGAAAGCAAGCTAACAGTGAACTAAAGATGTCGTTCCCTAAGCAAAGGAAGACCAAGCTCGACTCTACCTACTGGGTTAACCACCACTGCTAAAAATAGAACAAAATTAAATCGATTGATAGGAGTGATCAGAAGGCATAGTCGTTCTTCAGTCCGCGCCCAACAACAATATGAAAAACTTAGAGAAACTAAGGTTGAAGAAGAAGCTAACAGAAGAAACTAAAAGAAGAAAGAAGAGGTTTCTGGAAGTTGTAAAACTTCAGTATATTCACACTTTCTTTATATGTGTACATGCGCTATTTATATTACAAATAAACAACTTAGAGCATTATAACAAGCTAACAAACTCAGTGCCAACTCAGCATAACAACCTAACAACAACATGTATGCTGTGAAGTCATTTAACACCTTCCCATAAGCTTATGGCCGAGGAAGGACAGTAAGCTTAGTCTTCAATTCTGCAAAACGTGAACTGGGAAGGGCTTTAGTCATGATATCTGCAATCTACTCTTTGGATGGTGTATACTCAACAAGCAACAAACCAACTAGAATTTTCTCACGGATAAAATGAAAATCAATTTCAATATGTTTTGTTCTAGCATGGAATACGGGATGATTAGCTATGTAACCTGCACTGACATTATCACAATATATAACTGGTGCATCCTTCAAGTCAATCTTTAATTCAGCCAACACTTTTTGTAACCACAAAATTTCACAAATAGCATGAGATAAGGCTCTAAACTCAGCCTCAGTTGATGATCGAGAGACCACCTTTTGCTTACCAGAATACCAAGATACCAAGGAATGACCCAAGTAAATACCATATCCTCCCGTGGACCTGCGATCATCACTACTAGAGGCCCAATCAACATCAGTATAAGTTGTAATACTAAGACTGTTGGACTTGTGTAGCATTAAGCCATGGGTAGAAGTACCTTTGAGATATCGAAGCAATCGCTTTGCTGCTATCCAATGCATAATAGTTGGTTGATGCATGAACTGACATAACTTGTTGACAGAAAAACTGATATCTGGGCGTGTAAGGGTGCAATATTGCAAAGCACCAACAATTGTTCGATAAATGGAAGCATCAGGGAGCAAATCACCATCACACTTAGAGAATGATTGACCAGCAACCATTGGTGTAGAGACGGATTTGGTGTCATGCAGGTGAACCTTAGTAAGAAGATCATGGATATACTTAGTTTGACTCAAGTGAATACCATCACGAGTGTGAGTGACTTCAACACCAAGGAAAAAGTTAAGAATACCCAAATCCTTCAAAGAAAAGACAGAATTAAGCCGTGTAATGAGATCAGTTAAGAAAGCATCATTATTTTCGGTAAAAATAATATCATCTACATATATGAGAATAACACCAAACACGCCTTCCATAGCATATATCATCATAGAAGCATCAGCATTTGATCCAGTAAAACCCCAATCATGTAAACAGCCACTGAGTTTAAGATACCAGGCTCTAGGAGCCTATTTAAGGCCATAAATAGCCTTCTTCAACTTGTAGACATAATGTGGAAACTGAGGATTAATAAAACCCTGAGGTTGAGCCATGAACACTTCTTCCTCGATATCACCATTAAGAAAGGCTGTATTGACATCTAATTGCCTGATTGTCCACCCCTGAGCAAGAGCTAAACTCAAAACTACTCGAATAGTCGTAGGTTTCACCACCGGGCTGAATGTCTCAGTATAATCCACACCTTCAACTTGTTGAAAACCTTTGGCCACCACTCGAGACTTATATTTATCAAGCGTGCGATCTGCTTTTAATTTGGTCTGAAATACCCATTTTTGACCAATTATTTTACAGCCCTTTGGTGGAGGAACCAGCTCCCAAGAGTTATTGACAAGTAAAGAGTCATACTCACACTGCATGGCAGTTTTCCACTCAGGAATGGTGAGAGCTTCCTTGATAGAAGAAGGCTAAGGCAAAATACTAACTAGAGCCTTGGGTTTGTAAACATTTTGCTTGACACGAGTAAGCATGTGATGAGTATTAGTGGAGGAAGGTGGGCGATGAATACCAGAAGCAACAAGTAAGTCAACAGAAATTTGAATACCCTCTGGACAAAACACTTGTATAGGACCAGATACCAACGGTACATTTGATGATGGAGACTGATCACTGAATAACTAAACAACAGCAGGTGAGTCAGATGTATCAGTTAGCACAGATTGTAAAGAAACAGGCTCTGAATGAGACTCAAGTGAGACAAGCTTAGATAAAGCAGCTGACACATGGGAATTAGGAATTAGTGGAGAGATAGGATCAAGCAAAAGAGACGTTGGAATTGATGCAGATAAGGATGGATCAAATAAAGGTGAAAGAGTAGGAGCTGCTGAAGTAGGTGTAGGTGAGGAGATGTCAGATAAAGAGATAGGATTTGGGTCACCAATTAAAGGGGGAAACGTATTGCATATTGGCCTTGTAGTAGAGCCAAAAGGAATTGAGACACTTATAGGAGTAGGTATATGAGTATACTGAGAAGTGTGATCTGTAGCACAAGTGGACAAATTTAAGAAAGGAAACTAGGTTTCATCAAACCTAACATGCGTGGAAATATACACTCTTTTAGACAGAGGCTCCAAACACCAATAACCTTTGTGTTGGGCTGCATATCCAAGAAAAACACAAGGTAAGGAACGGGGTTCTAACTTGGTGTGATTGAACGGTCTGAGGAAAGGGAAACACAGGCAACCAAAAATTCTGAGGTGTGAATAATCAGGTTTCATACTAAAAAGGAGCTCATAAGGGCTACAAAAGTTAAGGGTTTTAGAAGGTAATCTGTTGATCAAGTAAACTGCAGTTTTAAATCCATACTCCCAATAAGCTAAGTGAACACCTGATCTCATTAACATAAACAATCCAGTTTCAAATACATGTTTATTTTTTCTTTCAACAATGCCATTCTGAGCTGGTGTATGAGGACAGGAAATCCTTCTCACATAACCACCTTGGAACAAATATTTCTCAAGTGATTTAAATTCGGTTCCCCCATCACTCTGAAGTTGTTTAATCTTGGTATTGAATTGTCGTTCAACCATGGATTCAAAATGAAGAAAGAGTTGTGACACTTGAGTTTTATTACTTAGAACATACAACCATTGATACCGAGTGCAATCATCAACAAATAATAGAAATACCTCATATTATTTATTGAATCAACTGGGGAAGGACCCCACAAATCAACATGTACAATATCAAACGGCTTTGATGATCTATGATGTACATTCACTAAGGATAATCTATGAGACTTCCCTAATTGACAGGCTATACAAACTTTCAGCATACTATTGGGCCTTATAGCCTTATGGAAATTGCCAACTATATGATGAACAACAGACGAGAAGTCGTTCATGCCACAACATACCACTTACTTCAACTTTATTACATTGCACTGGTGACCTTTCTTCAATCACCTGTCCTCCATCAGCCAAAGAAACTCGGTACAGCCCATCTTTAATGTCCCCTATTAAAATTGTAGTCCTAGTAACAAGATCCTTCACAGAAAAACCATTAGGAAAGAACTCAACAGAAACTGCATTATCTTGACATAACTGCTTAACAGAAATCAAATTCTTCTCCAACTTAGGAACAAATAACAGATGTTGCAATTTAAGTACTTGTGAAGTGTTAGTAAAATAAGCAACACCAGAATGAGTGATAGGAATAGTAGAACCATTTCCTAACATTACAGTAGAATTACCATCATATGGTGTAGCTTGTTGCAGATGGTTAAGATTTGAAGTAAGATGATGTGTAGCTCCAGTGTCCATGAACCAGTTACTCATATATGATGATGCTAGTAATGCCTGTGGGGCATGCGGACTAGAAGAACTAACTACCTGCTGAGGAAACTCAACAATAGCATTAGATTCAATAGCTTCACAAGTTTGAGAAACATGTGCCTGAGGGAAGAGGCCTTTAGATTTCAATGGAGAACTACTATTTTTGGAATCTAAATATCTAAAGAAGCATCTAGCTGCTGTATGTCCAATTTTTTTTTATAGATTTGACATTGTATGTTATCAAATTTACTATTCTTGGCCTTTTCTTGATTATTTGTGTCAATATTACTTGTAGGTTTTGAATTCCATTGTGGCTTGGACTGATAAGAACGTGAATTATTGTACTGAGATTTAGAATGTTGAACATAGTTAGCTTGAACCAACTGATTCTCAGGTAGCATCATTCTGTCACGTTGTCTTTCATGCATGCGCATTCTTGTAAAGACTTCATCTAATGACAAAATTCTTTTCTTGTTTGTGATATTAGTAATCAGTAAGGTGTAGTTTGAGTCTAAACCACCAAGTACATACAAGATTTGTTCTCTATCATTTAAAGTGTCACTAGCAGCAAGAAGATGATCAATCAAATCTTTAGTAACACTAATATATTGCTCCATGGTTTGTGTACCTTTTCTGAGTGATTGTAACCTCCACCGAAGATCCATAAGTCTTGCTTGTGAATCATCATTAAACGCTTTGGCCAGGGATCTCCAATACTCCAAAGCTGTTGTTTTTCCAATCAAGTATTTCAGATAGTTGGTGGTAACTGAAGAATATATCTAGTTCTTGATTGCATTATCCTGCCTAAACCACAAAGAGTATTCAAGTGCTTCTTCATACACATCTCTAGTGACTGATATGTTATCAGCACCCACAATAATCATCACTTTCTTGACAAGTCTTTGTGGAACAATAAAGGCTTCATCGATGAGGTTTTCCAGACCAAAAACAGCAATAACTTGCTTGAGTTGTTCCTTCCAAATCAGATAATTTGTTTCATCCAATCTTAGAGAAAAATTGGGATTAATCGGATAAGTAGGTAACATTGTAGTGGCTGAATAATTTTTGGTGTAATTTGTTGTATCTTGTTGTGATCGTTGTTTTTGTGTTGCTGTTATAACAGTATTAGCTTCTGTATTTTCTTGATGAACATCATAGGCAGCGGAACGTGATTCAAATGCCATGAAGGCTCTGATACCATGAAAACCTTAGAGAAATTAAGGTTGAAGAAGAAACTAACAGAAGAAACTAAAAGAAGAAAGAAAAGGTTTTTGGAAGTTGTAAAACTTCAGTATATTCACACTTTCTTTATATGTGTACATGCGCTATTTATATTACAAATAAACAATTTAGAGCATTATAACAAACTCAGTGCCAACTTAGCATAACAACCTAACAAATAACAACCTAACAACAACATGTATGCTGTGAAGTCATTTAACACAATAACACAAAAAAAAAAAAAAAAAAATCTAAAACCTAGAAGAAGGCATAGAGAAATGAAGATAGAGAGTGAGGCGGCCTATTTGTGGCAGATGTTCTACACAGGATATTGTTCAAGTAGAATAAAGGTCAGTGTTTATATTTATATATGTTCTTATTTTTAATAGTATTTTATTATATATATCACTTTAATAAAAGATGATTAATTTTTATGGTGGTACAGCTTTATGACTAGTATAGTGACTTTACTAGGTAATGTTTAAAAAATATAGTGATGTTATTTTGTTGATTATTTTTCTTTCAAGGAGTAAAACTTTCTCATTTTTAGTCAAACTAATAGATGGATCAAATAATTTTTAGAAATAATATTAAAAATCAAACATCAGTACAAGAAAAATTCAATTTATATTTAAGACTAAAGAAATTTCAAAATATATATTTGAAGATGACAGTAGATAGAGGAAAAACATACAATTAAAAATGGTAAATTCTTTTGCTTCATAATACTCTAAATCTTTGTTTTTGAAAATTTTGACTTAGTTATTAAATTAAAACTATTTCTGATAATAACAAAATTAAATTTAATAAATATTAATATCATTGTTTGTGAATTTAAAACTTTATATTAAGAAGGGGGACAAAAGAAGCAAAGATGCAAATTAAGTTATTTGATTGAAAAATAAGATTGCAGCTACTGTATTTCATACAAGGGGACTTTTGAAAAGAAAAAAAATATAAAAGGAAAATAAAGAAGACAAAAAAATTAAAACGGAAAAAAAGAAGAACGCAAGTTATTTGTGACGAATTTTAAGGAGGCCAATTATACTTAGGATAGGATGATATTTTAATTAATTAAATATATTAGTTAATTTTTTTTAAATTAGTGCATATTAATCACTTAATGTGAATACTTTAATTATTTTTTTCTTAATTTTAATTTTTTTGAAACTTTTTTTTATAAAAATTTTAGTTGTATTGAATTAAACCTTATTAATAGTGATTGAAGAAAAAAATATCTTGAAAAATTAAAAATAAAGTAATTAAAAAAAATTAATTTAAAATTATTAAAATATTTAAATTTATAATAATTAAATAATTTATATGTATTAATTTAAAAAAAAATATATGATTAATATATTTAATTTGAAAAAATTAAACGACTGTAAGTACAATTTTTTTTTTTTTTACATGTTTGCCATTCCAAAATAAACGATCAGAATTAATTAAAGCTTAATTTGGCAGCAGGGTGGGCCATGGCCCCTGCTAGCCATAACTTGATAACTATACTTCGTCACTCAGAGCAATGATATTATTACAAATAATTTTATTATTCTTATAATAAAAATGTCTAAATTATTTGTTTTGTTATATTAACTAATTATACTTATTTTATTATTGTATTAACAAAAATTTACATTATAAAAATATAGCCACCCTAAAATTACTTTGTGTGTTTTTGTCCACTACTACAATTAATATGCTATGTATGTATTGTGTAATTAATAAAAAAGAGTATGATAATAACTCTAACATGTTACCGAAAGTGAGATAGTTTATTGGGTAATGTTACTGGGTTACATGTACTAGATCGTTTGTTTGAGGGTGAAAAAACCGTTTGTGTCAAAAGATCCCTTATGACGTGATCCTGAGGTGCTAGCTCCTGTCGGTACTCTCAATATAGGCGCTGATTCGAGTAAATGGAGAATAGCAGGTATTATTCCATCTCCCCTCGAAGAGTTATTCTTTGTTAAAAAAAAAAAAACTCTAACATGCTATTATTTAACATGATTCCATATTGAGTGAGGTTATTGCCTCACTCTTATTGTTATTTTCTCCTAATTTTTTAAATTTTTTTAAATTGATATAAGTACATTTGTCTTTAATATATTTATTTTCTTTCCATTAATATCTTTTAATAGTGTTTTTGTTCATTTCTAAAATTATGATTAAATATGTTATGGAACGGAAAAAAGATATTACAAATTTTAAAATTATTTGATAAATTGCACGTTAATTTTTTAATTATTAAATCATGTACTTGAAATTTTATAATTTAAATAAATAAATTAATTTATTTCAATTACTATTAAAATATTAAAATTGAGATTAGAATTAATGGAATTAATAAGTGAATTTTACATAATTTTTATTAGGTAACTGAGAAGAGGAAATTTTCGTACGTTTATTTCCATCAGAACTAGTGTTGAACATGTGGCTTCTGTTAAGTTTTGAGTAATTAATAAGTTAGGTTAAGTTGACTAAGATCTAATATTTTTGACTAAAATTTTTGAGACTAGACTATTAATTTTTAAAAATAATGTCGCTATTACTACCTGTTACTCATTATAGAACTAGCAAAAGTTTTTGTCACAGTAACTCCGTCTTTCCTTTTAGAGTACTGTTAGATGATTACTTTGTCCCAATTAATATTGTTTGAAAAAATAAATGAAAATATTAAAAATATAATAATATTATCATAATTATTTTTATTATTATTATAATAAATATATGAATTATTCATTTTATACCTAATATTAATTTACCTTAGTGTCACAATTATAGAATAAAATTATCATAAATTAATTATTATTTTGACAATAATAATTTGTATTGTGATAATATGATACACTAAACATAATACTATTAGTGTTCGAGCTAGTCCCGAATCTACCGTAAAGCACAAAATGTTTGAAAATCGTACTGATTGATTAACTTGTTTATTTGACTTATTCTAGGTTGTATTTAAAACCATAGTTGAATAAAGTTCTACAAATATTTTGGCAAAATTTTTCCTAAATTGGAGCTAATCGTCTTGTAATAAAATGACAACAATTATAATAGGTTACTTTTTCACATACTATCAACATCGTATTTTTTACACATTCATAAATTAATTCATGCCAATCAACATCGTTCTATACTGTGATATACATGAGATGCCCAAAAATATAAGGCTTTCTATCATCGGCTACTTTTTTACAAACACTCCAACTAAAATTTTTATACTAAAGGGTAAAGAGATCAAATCATCAACATTGTATATCAAAAGATTGATCCTAAACGTCCAAACTCATTGTCATGATATGTTTCCTCAAGTTGGGTCAGGGAAAAAATCACATAACCTTTTTTTTTTTTTCTTCTTCTTAACCACTTAATCAATTATAATATTTAATAATTTGCACTCTTCGTGATTAAGGTACTCCACAATTCATATATATACTAGTATTTGTTTTTAAAATTATTTACTATTAGATTATTTAAGAATTATTTTGATGATTCTTAAGTTGGATCGTATGTGAAAGAAAAAAAGAAAATGTATTCTAGCATGTCACTTGTGAATTTAAAGAATTTAAATATAATATCATAATTTTATACTATTTATTTCATATTTAAAAATATCTTTATATTTTGTACAATTCTAATGTAGTTATGAATTGAGAAAATTTAAATGATTTAAGAAAAGACAATTTAAAATTAATATTAATTTAATTTTTGTTAACTAACATCGTTTCAAATAATTATAGAATTAATATTTTCAATTACATATGATTTACATAATTGTCTGGTAATAAGATTCAATCTCTTCTAGTTTAAAGTCATAGATTTGAATTACAAAATATTATTTGCTAAAAAATTTAATTACATAAAAATATACTATTTCATTGTTATTTGGGAAAAAAAAAATGGGTTGAATTTTTGACTCGTAAGTATTACTCGACCCGACTCGAACCTATTTGGCTTGAAACAATTCTGTTCAAATTGACCTGTGGGTTAGAATGGGTCACTCGATCTGACCCATTGCCATTTCTATACCTTGGAGGAATGCTCAATGAGCAAATGAGTTTTATAAAATAACTCTAATTTAATACTTATAAAATTGGTAATAAAATACCCACGACTTACAATGAAATAACATATTGGTAAAAATAATTTACATATAATGTACTATCTTATGACTTACCATGAAATAAGATTTTGATAAAAAATTATTTGTCTGATCTTTAAAGTATAGTAATGAGCCATGATAAATGTACAAATAAAAAGTATAACCATGAGAAATATATTTTGATTTCATTATGTCAAGAGCACTTGGAGATCTTGTCTCACACGTATAAGATGCATAGCACTGGTTCAAGCTCTCAACTTATATGTGGAAGAAATTTATTTGATGCAGCCATTAAAATTGCTCAATTGACTCTGCTGATATTTATGTCATGTGCATATTGACTTAATCGAACTAGACTGATCAATATCATAGTAATTGGTAACATCATATTGAATTGAATTGATATCATACTAAGTTGGTAAATATTATAATGAGCTTAAATGAATCTAATTTGTTGGTCATGAATTCTTATCATGTCAATTGAATATTTTGAATGCTAAGTAGAGCCAATTACCATGAATATTGAAGGAAAAATATTCTGATAATTTTCAAATATTTACTAAACTTGTAAGCTTATATAAAAATAAGTATAAGTAATAAAATTGATTTAAACTTGTAAATTATCTTACTTTTAGTTAGCTGGTTTTAATAATGAAAATAACACATGTTCTTATGGTGCTATCATACTTAAAGTGCATTATAAATAGGGAGCGGGGCCATAGAAGTCCCTTAGATTATGTCATGTGTGTCATTTGGTCCTTTAGATTATAAGTGGTGTCATTTGGTCCCTTAGTTTTAGAAAAATGGGTCAATTAAGGACAAAACACATGATTTTAATGATAATTGAAAAATTGTATTATTTTAATGTTTATGATATTAAAATATTAATTTAAAAAATAATATTTTAATTAAAAAATCATTAAAATCATGTGTTTTGTCCTTAATTGGCCCCTTTTTCTAAAACTAAGGGACCAAATGACACCACTTATAATCTAAGGGACCAAATGACACACATGACATAATCTAAAGGACCTCCATGACACTTTTCTCTTATAAATAACATATCATATGTCCTTCAAATTCAGATTAAATTAAGTGAATGCACTTTCAACTTTATTGTTGAAAAACACATGCTATTAATACCAAATAAAATTACTTGAATGTGAATAAGATTTTCAATAATGATATCAAAGATTTAGAAAAGTAAACACAATATCACTTTGCAAAATTTTATTTAAAATCAATACAATTAGTAAAATATATTTTTCTTGTGCTGATGTTGTTGATTATTTATTGGCTAGTTCAAGTGCCAAAAGGCAAATACAATTCTACAACATAGTTTCATACAAATGCATATAAAATGCTTTAACATGAAACATGCATTTTAAACTAGATATGATAAACTTTGTTAGTAAAGCTTGGCATGAAAGCGACAACGTTAGGAAATAACTAATATGTGTTATTGAAAATTTATTTTAGTTGAATTGGTCATTTCATATCCCCATACAAGAAATTTTATTAAATATTTGAATGAATTAGCTGCTGAAATTAAATAGTCAATTAAGAATGTAAAATCATATAATTTGATTTTTAAATGCAAAATATTCATTCAATATACTGTATCATTGTTCTTACTCTAGTTGCACTGTAACATTCGTTGGATCGACCCCTCACATATGAGTATACTTATGTCAAAAACAAGAATAAAATCATAGTTAATTTAGATAATTTAAAACTCATTGGTCCTTTATAGTTTCTAAACCATGAGATATTAACATATAATTTAGTTTTCTCTTTAATACTTAAAAGCAATCAAAGTGCTAATTTAGAGATGGCAAAGAGTCGGTTCGGATCATGCCCAACCCGAACCACTTTAACCTATAGGTCAATTTGAACTAAACCATTCTAGGCCAAATAAGATCGGTTCGGGTTAGGTAATATCAACAAGTCAAAAAAATGACCGTTGACCCATTTAATTGTTGTTGTTGTTTTTTTTTTTTTTTGCATTTTTCAAATGAAAATGAAATAGTATATTTTATGTAATTAAATTTTTTAGCAAACAATATTTATGATTTGAACCTGTGATTTTAAACTAATGAGAGATGAATTTTATTGCCAAACTACTATGTAAATCATATGTAATTGAAAATATTAATTTTATAATTATTTGAAATGATGCTTGTTAAAAAAAAAAAAAGACAAATATTAATTTTATTATTACTGAAAATATAAAAATTATTGTAAATATGTAATGAATTGTATGAAATTATGATATTATATTTAAATTCACAATTATGACATGTTGGAATATATTCTTTTACATACAATCCAACTTAAGAATCATCCAAATGATTCGCAAAAACTCAAATAGTAAATAATTTTAAAGATAAATGCTAATATGCAAGTGAATTGTGGAGAATCCCAAAAGATGATTAAGCCAAAAAAAAAAAAGTACCCAAAGGGTGCCCTAAATTGACTTAGGTTTTGTCCCGAACCGTTTAAAATAAAATGGATAATACTCGACCAAATTTGTCCCAACCCGAATGCAGATACTCGATCTATCAGGTCAAATTATCATCTCTATGCCAACTTCAACTAAAATATTCCTACTCATTGACAATTAAAATAACATACTTTTAAATAATTTCAAGTTATGCTAATCTAGGTCTAAAACTATTCAGAATCATAATTGAAATACAAATATTAGGTGAACTATGTTCTGAAATCACAAAAAATAAAATAAAAAAAAGTTTCCTCATTCAAACTCACTCAACTCTAAGTAAAATATATGCACACTAAATGATGAAAACATACAAAAAGTAGACATTCTAAGTTTTATAGAAAAAAAATATGCCCATTGGTTATCACAAAGGTATTTTAAAAACTAAAATTTTTGTTTCTGTCATCTCACTATCAGTAATTTTAAAAACTTTTGAGCTATCATCACATAACTAGTTATAATTTTTGATAGAAATGTTCAAAATACAATTATATAAAAAGATACAAAAAATAGACATTTTCATATGTAAAATAAGATATAACACACTCAATTATTATATGTGACATGAAATATCAATTTGTTTTAAACTTGATTTTCACTACAATCTCCACAGATCATATCCTTAGTTAAATTTCTATAAAATTTTCTACAAAACATGAAAAATCATAAAATATATCTAAAACCTATGTTACATGGGCTTTTCATTTTTTATGAAGTACCTGTGTATAATAGACACAATATGGACGTGGGTATGAATATTTGACACTTCAAATTGGTGTAAATTTAAAAAAAAAAAAAAAAACGCATAAAAATATGAAAAAAAAATTTAGGACACTCAATGTCATAAAGAGTCCATGTAACATAGTCTAAAATAAGACATTTTAAGCTTTAAAACAAGATATAACTCACCAAATTTCAATCAATAAAACCTCATCAAAATCACAAAATACGTTCATATTGTGATAGAATTTCTAGCAAGATTTTCGAAGGACTTCAATAAAATATGTATAATTTTTTATAGATACTCTAGAATAATGAACCCTAAAATTCTTATAAAACTGTACACCTGTATATTTCCAATGGTGCAAGGCTCAGCTTTAAATATGAACATTATATTCCCAGTTTTAATTTGAATTTGGTTCAAAACAATTTTTCATAAATTAAGAGATTTTTGAACAAACTTATCGGTACCTTGAAATCCATTCAAAATGAGAATTAAAACTTCTTTCCAAAATTTCCATATATACTAGAAATACACTTGAAGACATAAAAAATCAGAGTAAACTTAACAACTGATTTATTCAAAATGAAATGCACTAATAAACTATCATGTTGATTGAAGAGTACGTGAGAAGGAAAACAAAGTGATATCTATGCTTTAAGTGCCCTTCTTCTTCCAATTCCTTTTACTTTCTTTTTCCTTCCTCTTTTTCCTACTTTATCCAACATGAGTGTTAAGAACAAGGTTCCAAGCTTCCAATATTGAAATAATATTCATTTGGCATCAATTGTAAAGAAATAATGCATTTCTTCAAAGGAATTCTTATCAAAATACTCAGTCTCAAATGAAGCATTCAAACAAAAACAAATTCATATAAAAATTAAATCCAACTCAAAAGGGTGTTGACTTCATGCTCAAAACTGAAAATACCAAAAACGAAATTGTAAAGAGATCGATCAAAAAGAGAGAGAAAGAAAACCAAAAAGTACCAGCATAATCGAAATGCCGAGGCGTTGAAGGCAGCAGAGGCAAGAAGGGAACGGCAATGAGCAGCGGCCACCAGTCACGGAATGAGCAGTGTCTGGAGCAGCTTATAAAAACTAAAAAAAAAAAAAACAAACCTATCAGCCTATAATACAAGTACAACCAGTAACATACCTGAGCAGAGGACGGCGGCGTTGATGGCACCTTACTCCAAGCAGGGAGCCAGGGAACGGAAATTAGCAGCGGCTGGCTACCATTCACTGATGAGCAGGGACAGCGGACAGTACCGGAATGACTAGCGCCTACTTCTGCGACGGGCCTTGGCGGAGCAGGCTGATGACGAGCAGTTGGAATCGCAGAACGGGTGACGACCTCTATGGTAATACGCAGGGAGTCGAAATGTGTTTGTGTGTGAATGTAACCAGTCCTGTATTAGTTAAAATAATTTATTGGTATGATTGTTTTTTTTTTTTTTATTATTATTAAAATTATTGATATAATTGTTAATCGTAACAAAATATAAAAAAAAAAATTGGGTACTATACTTAAAAAAATTTCAATACTTACTTAAGTTTAACAATAATATCTCAAATTATATCTTTCAAAAATAACACTTAATTATATCCAAAAGTATTTAAATACATAAATTTGTCATTTTTTATAAATTTCTTGTTGTAGTGACGTCTTCTTGATAGAAAGTTAAGATTCATAAGTGCACTAGATAATACAAGAGCTCAAGATGAAGCTTGTTGATGCAAGAAGAAAGCAAGAATATTCTGAAAATTTCTGTATATTGCGAAAGCTCAGTGGTGAGCTTAGAAAATTGTAATACATATATATGTACGTTGACAGCTAGCATAAGCTTTGTTACTTTACATTTTGTTATAATTAACTATAATCCTCGTATGTTATTTAACTTAATATACAATAGACCAATACCAACTGTACACATGTCAACACTCCCCCTCAAGTTTATAGTCTACTTAATACCATAAGTTTGCTTCTAGCTGAAACAAAACTAGGACCAAGCAATGGTTTTGTAAACATATCTGCCAGCTGCTCACTTGAACAACAAAATTTAATATCAAGTCTTTTCTGCAGCACTAAATCTCTAACAAAATGACAGTCAATTTCTATGTGTTTTGTGCGAGAGTGTTGTATTGGATTTTTTGTTAAGTGTTGAGCACTTTGGTTGTCACACAGAAGCTTTGAAACACCTAACAAAGATAACCCAATTTTCCCAAGCAAGGACTGAATCCAAACAACTTCTGTTGAACCATTAGCTAATGACCTATACTTAGCTTCTGCTGATGACCTCGCAACAACTTTTTGTTTTGTAGAAGACCAGCTTACTACATTTCCTCCAAAAAAAAATCATGCAATACCCACTTGTACTCCTTCTATCATCAGGACTGCTGGCCCAATCAGAGTCAGTATAACCATACAAATCCAACACACTTGGCTTCATTAACATCAGCCCATAGCCTATGGTACCTTTGAGATACCTTAATACCCTGTTTGTTGCCTTCAAATGCACATCAGTAGGTGCACTTAAAAATGGACAAAGCTTGCTAACAGAAAATGCAATCTCAGGTCTGATTACTACACATTATTGCAAAGAACCAACTAGGCTTCTATAATATGACAGGTCATCAAGTAACATACCATCTTTAATGCTTAATACTCCCCCTGAAGCCATGGGGGTTGAAAGAGGCTTGGAGTCAACCAAACCAGCTTTAAGAAGTAATCTATGAACATACTTCGACTGACTAAGATGGAGGCCTTGAGAAGACCAAGTTACTTCAATGCCCAAGAAGAACTTTAGAGATCCCATATCCTTGAGAGCAAACTGCTCATGTAAAGCCGTCATAAACGATTGAAGAGAAGAAGAATTAGAACTTGTGAACACTATATCATCCACATAGACCAAGACAAACATGACTTCATGAGATGTATGTTTGACAAACAAAATAGTATCACTTTTAGTGCCAACAAATCCCCAAGAGAGCAACCATTGTTGGAGTTTATGAAACCAAGCTCGAGGAGCCTGTTTTAGACCATAAAGAGCTTTATGAAACTTACACACCTTGGTAGGAGAAAGAGGATCTTCAAACTCCGGAGGTTGATGCATGAAAACGGCCTCTTCAAGATCACCATTGAGGAAGGCGTTATTAATATCAAGCTACCGAATATCCTAGTTATAATGAAGAGCAATGGACAAAACAATTCTGATAGTAGTGAGTTTGATAACTGGACTAAAAGTCTCTGTAAAATCCAAACCAGGAGTTTGCAAATAACCCTTAGCAACCAAACGTGCCTTATATTTATCAAGAGAACCATTAGCTTTTTCCTTAGTTCTGAACACCCACAAATTGCCAATAACCTTAGTACCAAGAGGAGGATCCACCAAAGACTATGTGTTATTAGTTACCAAAGCCTTATATTCAGTAGACATAGTTGTATGCCATTCAGGCACTTTAATGGCTTCTTTAAAAGAAGTTGGAGGAGATAACAAAAGAGACTTAGATGTAAGAAATGCTTTTGGCTTTGAGTGCCCAGTTTGAGACCTGGTAAGCATAGGATGTCTAGTAGACACATTTGGCCAAGGCAATACAACTTCTAGTTGGATACCAGGTGGAGTAGAAGAACCATTTGAATGAGAACTATTAGGCTGAGAACTAGAAACACAAGGCTGAGAAGTAAGTGACTGATCACGTGAGAATAAATGCTCATGAGATGAAGTAAAAGAAGGAGACTCAGAATTAGCAGAAGTAGTTCTGATTTTATGCCATCAATAAAATCTTCTACACCATACGTTGAAATTAAACTGAGCATTTATTCTTTCCAGATGAAAAAGTTGCTTCGATCTAGTTTAATTCCGATAGAAACATTCGTCGGAGGTATAGTAACAACAAGTTGTGCTAACTGACGAGAGAGAAGATCACCATCTCTTATAGTGCCTTGCGTTGAAGTAACAGCTTCAGCCATGGATGAGCACTCCACAAGAAATTCCAAGAATTAGATCTCTGATACCATACAAGAGCTCAAGATGAAGCTCTGTTGATACAAGAAGAAAGCAAGAATATTCTGAAAGTTTTTGTATATTGCGAAAGCTCAGTGGTGAGCTTAGAAAATTGTAATACATATATATGTATGTTGACAGCTAGCATAAGCTTTGTTACTTTACATTCTTTTATAACTAACTATAATCCTCACATGTTCTTTAACTTAATATACAACAGATCAATACCAACTATATACACATGTCAACAGATAAAAGCAAAAACTTTCGATGCTAATTGTTTCAAGACAATATCCACGTGCATCACATTCAAAATAATGGCAGCTTAGGTGTTGCCACTTAGTGGTTTTTTAAATAAGATTTCTACATAAGATATTAATAATTAAACTAGATACATGTCCACTAATGTTTATGATTGGTGTACAAAATTATTAGGATATGTGTCCTCTTTTTTTTTTTTTTTTTTTTTTTCTTTTATTATTATTATTATTATGAAGGATATGTGTCCTCTTTGACACCTTATCCTTAATAAATATTTAATTAAATAAATAATATAATAATTAAATAATTAAACTAAATTATTTATAAAAAAAATTTGAGAGTAAAATCATAATAACGCAAAAAATATACAATTGTCTAAAAACTTTATTTTTATGTAAAAGATTGGTAGAGTGTTACAATTAGTGCAAATTAAGTATTATTTTGTATTAAAATTATGTGTTGAGGTCGGGCGTCGTTTTTAGAGTCTTCTACATCTCTTTACTAGAGCTTTTTCCTTTGTATTTTCTTCTCATCTATGACGAATTGACGATCACTTGCATGCTTTTTTAGATTCATTTTTCTTCATCATCATGTTAGCTTTAACTTTTGATTTTATTTTTTCACCTATTTTCATATTCACTTCACTATTATTCATCATCTTATGTTTCTATCCACTCTTTTTTTCCTTTTCTTTCTATCTTTCTAATAGATTAAGATCTAATATGATATTTTTTTTGACCTAAATCTTATTTGTGGTAATTTCTGATATGTTCTACAATATTTTGATAAGTTATTTTCTCAAATCTAAATATAAATATAATATTATTATTTTGAGTTTTATTACGATTTAGTTAAAAGAGCACAATTTAAATGCAGACTAGAAACAGCTAAAGAAGAATGCTAAAAAAAAGTTTGCTCATTATATTATAGATCTATTGTTACGATTCTCAAATAACTTTGATAATTTAATGTATTTTTAATATTTTAATTTAAAAATTATTGAAATACTTTTATGTTTAATAAATGAAACTTACCTTTCAAAAAAAAAGGCAAGAATTCATATTATTAATGTTTTTTCATATATTTGTTATTTATTTATTTTTTTTACATAAATCATATATATATATTTTTTATTTATTAAAATCATATATTTGATAATTGGTGGTGTTATTGTTATACTCTTTTTTGTCATTTCTACAGCATAATTATTTCTTATTTTTTAAATTGATAAAAACGTCACTTTTTTCTTTAATACGATTTTTTTGTCAATTAAAAATAATTTTAATAAAAATTAAAACTAAACACATTATAGAACCAATAAAAAGAGGTGTACCTAATAATGACTCTACTCTTTAATATAATATTTGAAAATTATATCAAATAATATTTATAAAACATATTGTTGAGATTCATTTTGAAATAGGAAAGTAAATAAAATCATAATATGGTAAAGATTATTCATAATATGGTAGAAATCTTTGTACTTAATTATTATCCTTTTCTGTCGTTTTGTTTCTATTATAAATTCATGTAATCTGTACAAAGCAATACAAGTCAGTGAAATATTCAGAACGAAATATCACTTTCTTCTTCTCTACATGGTATCAAAGCCGATTAAGGTTCTGTAAAAAAAAAAAAAAAAAAACAAAACAAAACCACCAAAACAGATTCCACAGACCAAAACAGATCCCACAGACCACCACAGACACAGACCAAAACAAATCCCACAGACCACCGCAAACCACCACCAAAACAGATCTCACAGACCACTGACCAAAACAGATCCGCCAAAACAGATCCTACAGACCACCGCAGACACTGTCCACCATCTAAAACCCACCGACCACCGTCCATCACTCATTCAAAAACCACCACCATACACAGATTTATTCACCTAAAAACAACCTTCCCAACCCAGAAACTCGATCACAATACTTCCAGTGATCTGAAACAGATAAACCACCAACATATCAACCATAAAACCAAATCCAGTCATATCAAAACAGATCCAAAAAAAAAAAAAAAAAATCAGCGGACCACCCAATCAGAGTGTCGCACCGCTCCGGACCACCCAATCCGCGTCGCACCGCTCCGCTCCGCGCCGCGCCCCTGATCCACCAGACCGCATCCCAGATCCATCGGACCACATCGCGCACCTCCCATCGCGCCCATCGCGCACCTCCAGCGCCTCCCTTACCTCCAGCGCCCATCGCGCACCTCCACAGTCCCTTCGTCGCCACGGGCCACTCACGCCACCCACAGCTCCCGTCGCCACAGCTCCCGTCGCCAAAGCCAATGCCGCGAGCTTCCCCTGCGTCGACAGCCAGCTACGTCGCAATTCCTTCCCTTTTTTTTTTGGTCTCTAATTGACACAGAGACTATTTAGAGTAAAAAAAAAAAAAAAAGAAAGAAAGAAAAAAAGAAGAAAAAAAAAAAAAAAAGGGAGAGAAAAAAAGATGAGTGATTCCATTGAATCTTCTGAAACCAAATCAGTTCCTTTCTTTGTTCAGTCTGAAGGTCCCTTTAATGCCGGCATTTTACTTACTGAAAAAAATTATGATGTGTGGTCTCAATTAATGGAGATGCATATCGCTGAACGAGAAAAAGTTTCCTACATCAACGGCACCTCTGCTCCACCTGCTGTGTCAGACAAAGGATATGACAAATGGTATGCTGAAAATCAAAAAGTGAAACGCTGGCTTCTGATGTCCATGTCTCCTGACATCATGAAGCGATATCTCCGTATATCCACTGCCCGTGAAATCTGGGATACTCTCTCCAAAGCTTTTTATGATGGTAATGATGAAATGCATGTTTATTCTCTGCATCAGCGAGCTTTTTCTGCCAAACAAGGTACCAAATCACTTTCTGTCTACTATGGGGAGTTAACTGAAATATTTCAGGAACTAGATCATCGTGATAAAGTGGTTATGAAGGATCCTCATGATATTAAAATATACCGGCAGTCCATTGAGCGTACCCGCGTCCACATATTCCTTGCTGGTTTGGATACAATTTTTGATCAACTTCGACGAGAAATTTTGCGTTGTGATCGCCTCCTCAGTCTAGAGGAGTGTTATTCCTTAGTCCGTCGTGAGGCCATACAATCTGAAACTTTGAATGCCGACATTTCCAAACCTGAGGCTTCTGCTATGATTTCTCGCCATCGACCTAGTCAGATGTCACAAGATCGACCCAAATCCACTAATCCAAAGAATTCAAATAGTTCAGACAAACCTTCATACAAATGCACTCACTGCAATCAAACAGGCCATTCGAAAAGTCATTGCTTTGAACTTATTGGATATCCAGATTGGTGGGACCCAACACGACATCGAAATTCCAAGCAGCCATCCACTACAGCAGTTGCTCAGACACAAGAAAACCAAACAACTCCTAAATCATCAACATTGGTAACTACTACAAACCCTGGAGACTTGACAAACGATTGGTTATGGTGTTAAGAGAGAAAGAATTTGGCTATCAACAAAGCAATTCTCACCAAAGCATTTATCAAATCGAGTATTCTTAAAGTTTTTAGACAAGTTGGGCATGTGGGACATGTATGCACCAACTTGAGGGGGAGTGTTGAGATTCATTTTGAAATAGGAAAGTAAATAAAATCATAATATGGTAAAGATTATTCATAATATGGTAGAAATCTTTGTACTTAATTATTATCCTTTTCTGTCGTTTTGTTTCTATTATAAATTCATGTAATCTGTACAAAGCAATACAAGTCAGTGAAATATTCAGAACGAAATATCACTTTCTTCTTCTCTACACATATAAGAAAATAATACATTTAATAACATTGAATATGATAGGTGTATTATTTGAATAACTAGTAAATTAATAAAAAAGTATATTTAAACTAAAATCATTAGCAACGTACTATTGCCTAGCCACCGAAATTCTTCACCCCACTCTTTACTCGTTCACAATTGAAGGTTATCTTCATTAATATTCAAACGGTAGAACTTAAGTAAAATTATATAGAAGTGATAATTTTTAGCACAATACAATAATATAATTTAAAAAAGTGACACAAATACGACTTGATTTAGTTTTGAGTCATTAATGGATCAATTAATTTAAACACAATAAAAAACAAGTTAGATTTGGATTATTAGCTAATCAACCTTTTAACTCCATTATTTAAAAATTTGGAAGATTAACCAAAAAAAAAAAAAAAAAAACAAAACAAAGAGAGAAAAAGCATAGAACTAATGATAAAAAAAATTGAAAAAGTTTAAAACAACTTCTTAAGTGTAAGTTCTAATCACTGAGCTACTTCTCAACCTCTCTCTTAAAGAAATATTATAGCTTATTTTCTCACTCTTTAAAGTTTACTAGTTTTTTCTTCCCACCCTCTCTCTTAAAGAAATATTATAGCTTATTTTCTCACCCTTTGAAGTTTACTATTTTTTTCTCATCATCTTAATGCTTGATTTTGACATATTAATCCAAGACGCAACTTTATAAAGAACAAATAAATATTTTTTTGAAACATTGATCTTAAAAAGTCTAAAATCTTTCACATATGACCTATTATTCAGGGTTAATGCATTTTTTTTTTTACTATTTATGTTTTTATAAACAGGATCAGTATTAAAGGATACCATAGCTAGCTTCAAACAATATTAGAAATGTCTTTCCATCCTCGTCTTCAACATCATCATCCTCTTCTTCATCTTCTTCTTCAGCAATTGCCATGATTTTCATACCAAAGTTCAAAAACAAACAAATAAAAAATGAGTTTTTTGACTAGGAGATACATGGTCACTACTATAGAAAAGCTAATTAGGGGTTCAAAGAGGGAAAAAAAAAAAATTAAATTAGAAGTGTAGAATAATAAGAACAATTCAAATGGACCTATGTTTGCGGAATATCTTTTACCAACAAAATTAGACGATCGTTAATTGAATGTTTTACGTGCCAGTAAGTCAATAAAATCAACAGTAAAATTTTAATACTAAAAAGGATTATAGCTTATAGTTTCACAATCCAAAAGCCTTTGGTTTTTTTTTTTGTTTTTTTTTTTATAGAGAGAAGAAAAACTTTAACGTTTTCTTTTTCACGCTCAATTCGTTTTGTTTCTTTGTCTACTTTTTTTTAATTACAACCAAAGTGTATTTAAAGAAGGAGATCAAATAACTGTTTGACAATTTTATTTTTTATTTTATAATTATCCAACTAATTTTTATTTTTTTTAAATAAAAATATTTGAATAATTATAAATGAGTCAAATCGGATAAACTATTGGACGACCCTTTTAGATCCAAGTTCAAAATTCAATATATCCCACTAGCAGATGGGGTACACGATATTATATCATTTTTCTCATTTCTACTACAGTTACATAGCGATTCATATGGATCGTGTGACCATTGAATACACTAGTATGTGATAACTCTATACTAACAACTCAGTTTTGAGTCAACAGACATCAATCCTTATTAGTTATTAATACAAAACAAGAACGTTAGTGTATATATGGTCTCTCTAAATGCCCCAAATTCATCTAATCACAAAATTCAAGTAACTTTGATCCCTCATAAAAAAGTCATATGTAACCTTTTTGGAGTATAATTTTATTTTCATACATATATTGCATCTCAATTGATGCGATATAAGTTGTCGACAATGAATATAAAATGCATATATGATCTCAAATAATCTTCTCATTGCCCTCATATTATTTTGTTTAGAATTAATAGTTTTTCCAACAAAGGTCAAATCAAGCATGACCATAGGTAACATGCTAAAGTAGCTTAACATAAATTTCTTACTCTGTGACATAGTCAAAGGTAACAAATAGCACAACGATCATTTATAATGATATATATGACTCATATGGTGACAAAGCAAGGATTCATTCACTCACCTCCATATATGATCACTAGCACATGTAGTATGAAATACATGTTACAGTGGAATAATCCTACTAGTTAAGGACCATGTCAATACTCCATAAAAAAACTATACAGATCTTAATCTCATTGCTATCATAGTGCCTAATATGAGTCCCTAACTATATCACATGACAGCAAATGCCTTTGGAACTCACATCCAGCAATTGATTTAGGTTCAATAGGTAGTGCGTATACCTATTGTCAATCATTTCTAAATACATCTCATCTCAGTATTAATGAGTAAACCAAGACGACACTTATTTACTCAATAAGCTATTATCGTATTAATAGCTTAATGTGTCTCATCTTTGCTTGCTCTCATTAAAGCGCTATAAGGCGATTGCTCATGTGAGAGAGTCAATCTAACCTGTTGACATGATTCTCTAAAATATATGTATGTGTGCTACACCAATATTTTCAAAATGCAATAAAATAATATAAAGATGCATCAAATATTATATATGATGTAAATAGTTTCAAACAAATGAATCTTAGCATGAGTCACAAAAGAATCTCTAATACAGGTTTAGTTATAAAAATTATAACCATGTGATTAGTGGGTATGTATTCTAAAATCACTTCATTATTTGCAACAATGTCTTTGATAAAGTGGTATTTTATATCAATGTGTTTTGTTTTGTCATGATATTTAAGATCCTTGATATATTCTAGTGTAGTCATACTATCATAATGAGTCATTACGGGATTCGAGTAATCAACAGCAACTCTAATATACTGAAGAAACCTCCTTAACCAAACCGCTTTTTACAATACAATAGTGCAAGCCACAAACTCAGCCTCCATAGTAGATAAGGCAACACATGATTATTTTTTACTACTCCAAGAGATAGCTCATTCGTTAATCCATATAAATCTCCTCATCTACATTTACAATGAGAAATGCAGTTTTAACATCTATTTGATGTAGTTCCAAATTAAGGTATGCAAAATTGAGGTAAATTTATCCACTGGTGAAAAGGTTTCCTCATAATCCACCTCCTCATCTTGAGTGTAACCTTTTTCTACCAAGCGAGCTTTATGCCTATTAATGAAACGATCCACGTTGCACTTAATTGTGAAAATTTATTTATTCCCAATAGCATCACGTCCAAGTGAAAGGTCAACCAAATCTCAAACATGATTTTTTTCTCATGGACTCCATCTCATCATCCATTGTTGTAATCCATTTTTCTGTATCAGGAGAAGTAAAAGCTTCATGCACTATCTTAGGTTCAGCTTCATCATGCGGAGCTACCATGAAAGCTTCCTCTTCAATCTCAAAGCAACAACAAGAAATATTTCCACATTTGCTTCTACATAACTCAAGTTCATGAGATTTCAGTTCATTTTGTCCATCATTAAGCATATCGCTCCCACTATTTCTAGGAGCATGAAGAATTTATTATTCACCATCGATTGGGATATTAGGAGCAACATTTTCTAGATCCTCAAATTCATATAACTTTGGGCCATTGTTCACTTCACCCCTGGTAGGAAAATCTTTTTCTAAGAATACTGCATCACGTGACTCAATTTCAATTGCATTTCCATCAACATTCACTAATAAATACATAACCCTAAAGTTTGAATGAATATATTCTTCTTACCTCTAGAGCCCAATTTTTCATATTTGTCGAACCCCATAGTCATAGTACACTTAGATCGGGTTTTCTACCAATCCATAATTCATATAGGGTAGAAGAAACTGATTTTGAAGGCACTCAGCTAAGGATGTAGGTAGCTAGTAAAGCATTTCTCCAATGCAAGATTGAAAGATTTGTTTGATCTATCATCAACCTAACCATATTCGAAAGTGTGTGATTTTGCCATTCTGCTACACCATTTTGTTGCGAAGTATAAGGCATCATCAATTGTCTCATGATTTCTTTTTATTCGCAAAGATTTTTGAATAGCTCAGATAGATACTTACGACCTCGATCAGTTCTTAAAGCTTTAATGCTCTTTTCTAATTGATTATCAACTTTTGTAAGATAACGTCTAAAGCAATATAATCCCTCAGACTTATAAAAGATCAAGTATATATGATCTAAATGTGTTAAATCATCTTTAAATGTGATGAAATAGGAGGCAATATGCCTTGCCTTCACATTTATTGGGCCACATATATCATAATGAATAAGTTGTAATGGTTCGGATGCCCTTGTGGCTTTCCCAAATGGTTTCCTTGTTGCCTTTCCCATAAGGAAAGGTTTGCATGTGAACAAGGTGACCTTACCAAGTGAGCCTAAAAGGCCCTCTTTAGATAATTTTGCCATCCTTTTTTGTCCAATGTGTTCTAAACTAGCATGCCATGTCATAGAATCTGCATCATAATTTGAAGTAAAATAAATAGAGTCATTGACATTATTATAGCTAGAATAGTGAATATTTAATACAATTAAACCATCAGAAATAATAACAACAAGTATAATAAGTACTTTTTAGATAAATATTAACATCATGTTCATAAAACTTAAAAACAAATCACAAGCTTAACATGCTAGTAACTAAAAGTAAATTTTGCTGAACTCTATAAACATATAAGACATGATGGAGATATAGAGTGCATCCACTACTCAAGCCTAGTTTAGAATTGTAAATGACAAACACCACTACACTGAATTCATTCCTCATATAAATTCTTCTGCTGCCACTTGGAACTCAACGATACTCTACGTATGCATCTTTGGTCCTTGCTTTATGGTTGATTTCTTTCTAGTATACAACCCAAAAATGAGGAGAATGAGCAACTAATGATTGACTAGATACAAAGTATTTAATGAGAAAAAATTAGTCAAGATATACCTCTTTTGGCTTAGTGCACTCACGAGCAAAGTGTCCCAACTTGTTACAGTTATAACAAGTCAATTTTAATTTGTCTTTTCTTTTTGCCACTTCTCTTGCCTCTTTTGCTCTTGGGCTTATCACCCTTTAGAGCATATCCACCACCACATTCTCTTCTTTTCTATGATGCATGATGAACAATATTTTAGACCCATTATTTGTTAATTTTTAAGTATTTATTTCATGATTTATTTTCGGTATTACTTTGATTTAGAGGATATTTTTATGTTTTATAAGTTCAAGCACGTGTGAGATGAATAGTGGAGTTAAGTGGTCATAAAGGGCTAAAGAACGTAAGTCTTACGTTATGAATTAGCAAATGTGTAAAGGACACTTACAAAGCATGTACAACAAGTTGTGCTACAGTAGGAAAATATGTGTGCGGCGGCGGTTCATTCTCTGTTTTTACTATAGGAGCCAAAAATCAGTGTGTGTCGCGACAGAAGAAAATATGTGCCGCGACGGTGAGCTCTCGAATTTTACTATGGGGTCCCAAAATCAACTCGCATTGCGGCAGGTAATTATGTGTGCTGTAGCCCCCCTCTCATTTTTAGCCTCGCACTGCGGCAGAAGGAAATACTCGCCTCGACAGAATAGCCCTTGTTTTGTATACCAGCCGAGAATTTTAATGCCTGCCGCTGCAGGAAAAAATGTGTATCGCTACCTACATACCCAAACTACACTTATATGCCCAGAATTTTTATACACTTTTAACCTAATTTATAAATACAATTTTTACAAACCCTCTAAGAAAAAAACGTGAACAATAGCCGTAAATAGTGACACAAACCCTCTTTTTCACATTTTTTAAAGAAAAATCCTCCATTGAAGTTCCATCAAGAATCAAGAGGAAGATGACCATTCAACCTCAAGAAGCTTGTTTCAAAAGTGAAGTGGGGTATTATTATTGCTTGTAATTTCTTTTCTCTTTTGAATTTCTAAAAATGCTTATTGTAATAGAAAACATTGATTATGATTTTATTATGAGTAGTTAAACTTTTGTATGTGGGATTTTTGTGAAGTGACTATGAATGGATGAATATATATGTGGTTAATTTTTTATTAAAGTGATTTATTTCTTGCTCTTTGTTCTTAATATCTATGTTCATGGATTATTATTGATCATTTTAGTTTATGAAATTTAAAAAACATATTGGATTTAAGTATTTGAAAAACCATCTTTGCTTATTCTTGCACTCTTAAGTATGAACCTAATTTAAGTGCATTGATTTGTCTTATTTTCCTTGGAGTTTATACTAATTAACCAATTAACGGTTCGGATTAAGGAAGCTGATTAGTTAATTAAGAAAAAAATCTCTATTGATTTGAAATTTTCTAGATTTAAGTTGGAAATGAATTGATAAATTTACTTTACTTGATTAATTGTAAAAGTCACATAAACTATTTCATTCATGAATAGTTTACTAGTTAATTTTTCACACGCTTTCATCAAACCGTTTCTGTAAAACTTTTCGCTTGTTATTTTAGTAGTTTTATGATTTTACAATTTTAACAACCATTCCATCAACAAGCTTTTATTAGAGTGTTTAGGATTTACTTTTGCAAATAATTTTTAAGAAACAATTTACAAGTTTTAAAACCACTGTAATTTCTTAAGAGATCGACCTCAGAGTTTGCTTATAACTTACTACGAGTGATTTGTATACTTGTGAGTACTATAATTTGCACATCAATGTACCTTTATCCTTCTTGTTCTTGGACTCAACGACCAAAATAGTGCTATCAATACAACCAACCTTTAGACAGTCTTCCTCAAAACTCTAAATGACGCGATATATCATTAAAATTTTTTACACTTTTATTGTGTGTCACGTTTTGCTTCATTCACTCCCAAGTATTAATAAAAAAGTCTTGATTGTAAATTTAATTGCAAAAAAATGAAGTTTTTAAATTTAAACTTGGACCATTCAATCGGAACTCAGATCAAGGATATAAAATTGTGTAAAATACGCGCTATGGGACTTATTTTTCTTTAAAATTATAATTAAATATACTTAAATTTTTATAACACTTTAAAATCGTAATTGAATAATTTGAATTTAAAAAAATCTAAAACCTAGTTTAACATTGCCAAAGTGTGATTTAAAATAAGAATATATAAGTATCATTATACTTCTAAAAGGTACCTAATGTTTTAGAGTGCATGTGTAAATTCTACTTGTCCCTACTTTCTACCGTTGCTTCCTTCGTATGAGTGCATTTCTCTTTTCACTAAAAAAAAATTCCATTAAAACCTTAAAAAATCTCAACTAAATAGAACAATGTTACTTTATATTCCCGCCCCAATGGACTTTAAAAGAAAATTCCAGAAAAATAAATAATAAAAAGGAATAACAAGTTCACTTAATTTCTAAGGGCCATTAATTCCATAACGTGTAACTAATAATTGGCTTTATTCAAATTTGTTACCTGATAACACTACATTGGTAATTCTATTTTTGAAACAAAAAAGGAAAAGAAAAAAACACTACATTGTTAGCAATTGCAAGATGAGGAGAAATGGACACCATGCATAATAGAGCTACTAAGACCATTATGGAATCACGATTCTTCAAGGCGGGATATTATTGCAAATATTACTGAGTTTTAATCTTTTGTTTTAGTTATCCTAAATTTTCAAAATGTCAGAAATACCCTTAAAACTAACACCATTATATTAAGTATTATATCTAAAGATAAAATTATAATTAGATCTTTAAATTTATAAAGTTGACATTACAATACCTTAGTACGCTCATATTCTACCAAATCCTCTCCCTGAAAGCAAAATTCATCTCCTACTCTAATTCAAAATCCTCTAAGTTCATGTGTTCTCTTATTGATAATTAAAAACCTACTCTCTTTAAGCCACAAAAATCATCACATACTCAAGAACTAATCTTTATCCTTGTGTTCTTTACATAAATGCAAGAAGTGGTGACATGTAGACAAGAAGAAAACATTATCAAGAACTCGTGCATAAACTATTGTCTCTTTTAATTATTATGAAAATGATAATGCCTTACTATGTTATTAATGTTGAATTTCAATAAAAATGGTCATTTTTATTTGTGATTTGAGTCCACTATTGAACAAACTTCTCTACTAATCTAAACTCAACTCTTGATCTCAACCATTTAAAATAATTGATTTCAACTAATATTATACTGATAATAAAATCCTTTAATAAAAATCATCTATTTCCTTAATAATTTTGCATGTGTCCAACCCAATCTCATTTTATCTGCAACCCAATGTAGTAGTTTTTTCGTTCAATAAAAGAGATTTAATGATCTTCAATGCTAGAATATTTATTTAAAGTTAAAATATTTTTAGAAAACTAAACTATCCAGCCCAACCTATAAAAAAAAAAAATTAATATATAGTAATTTTTAACCTTGTACCACAATTATTAATTCTTTAATTGTAAATTTTAAACTATGCGCAAAAAGAGCACAAAAAATTGATAAACTAAAGGTACGACTAGGGGCGGCAATTTTTGACACGACACGAAAACCCGACACGAAACCCGACACGAAAAACCCGACACGAATTCGCACGAAATAAATTTGGGTCAAAAACAGGTCAACCCGAAAATGACCCGAAAAAACAGGTCGGTTTCGGGTCGTTTTTGGGTTGACCCATTTGACCTGTTTTTTTTTTTTTTTTAAATAAAACCAAAATATTAATATACAAGCATTTGATTAACTAAAGTACTAACCCTCGTCCCTAATATATCACTCTCAGGATTTTTTTAATTTCAGCCCTGCCCATCGCCCATCGACCATCGTCCATCGCCGCCCTGCCCATCGCCCATCGGCTCAGAAATTTTTCGATTTTAGCGTGGCAGTGGGTCTAAAGTTCAAGTTGGAACAATCAGGGCTAGTGATGTTGTTTCTGATCGAGAAATGGAAAACAAAGGATGGAAAAAGGTGGGATATGATCGAACATCATTTTTAGCTGAACGTACGAGTCGAATTCGTATTCCCAGGACCCGAAAGCAGAGTTTTGAGGAATTTAAAGAAGACGAAGAAGAAGAGCAGGATTCAATTGACAAGATACTGATGGAATCTGATGACGACACATATCAAAGTGAAGATGATGATATCGTTGGAAAAAGTCCAAAGCAAAGTGTGAAGAATGAAGAAGCTACTCCAGTACTCCTAATAGTTTTAGTGATGGGCCACCTGATGTGGATAAGAAGGCTGATGAGTTCATAGCTAAATTCAGAGAGCAAATTAGTCTTCAAAAGATTAAATATATCAAGAGATCAAGTGGGGATATGAGTAGGAATTTGTCCAGGTAAAAAGTTGTGGATTTTTCATCAATATAGTTTATAAACTTCCCCTTTTGGCTTTTGGCTTTTATGCTTCTAATTTTATTGCTATCATAGCTCTGGTTTCTCAACTTATTCTAATTTTTAGCTACTAATGTTAATTCATATTTAGGGGGATGTATGTGTGTCGGACTCTCAGTTACAAAGGGGCTGAGTTTGAAGTTGTTGAAGTGCCATTAGAAGCTAAAATGCTGGTATGCTTTGTCTTGTTATGCTGGACAAATTCCAGCATATATGGCTTTGTTATGAAAAGCGTTAATTTGTTATACTGCTTACTGAGATTAAATAATTAACTATTTTGTTGGTTCATATTCATAGGCATTTAAGAATGTGATTTTTGAGTTGTTCTTAGCTGGATGATCAGTAAACATATAACTTGTGGTTATGACAAGAAGATTCCTGCAATCATTTTTCAGTACTTATCAAAATTGTTTCTTTTGTTGCAGAACTTTACAAGATGGTTTGTGAGCCAGATGAAACCGATCTTGATATTCATATACCTACTGTGATGCTGCCACAAGAATACAAGATGCTGGTGCTAGCTTGGAGAAAATGCTAATCAGTAATTCATCAGGCAAGTCTTTCGTCAATATTTCTCTGCGTTATTTATTATTCATGTGCTGCTGATTTGCGTTTGGGTTCAGGTCAAATTCGAGTTCAGGTTATACAATCTGAAATTCAGGTCGTGTTCGGGTTTCGGGTTCACACTAACCCGATTGAAATTCAGGTCGTGTTCGTGTTGTTCGTGTACGGGTTCGGGTTTGCAAAACATAACCTGATTACTATTCGGGTCGTGTTCGGGTTAAGCGTGTTCGTGTCGGGTTGAAAACAGGTTGACCCGAACACGACCCGAACGACACGAACTGCCACCCCTAGGTACGACTACTATAAAAGTTGGGTATTTTTTATCAAGTTATAAAAATCAAGTGTGTACGACAAAAGATAAAAACTTAAAAGTACTTGTGATAATTTCCTCACGAAAAATTAATAAAGGATATCAATGAAAATATATAAAACACTAGGATCATTTGTGATCAAGTGATAAACGTTATGTGACAAAAGATAAAAACTTTTAAGATATTTATGATAACTTTCCCTTCAAGGCTCTGAGAAGATTTAACTAATGAGAAAATATTTGTAATTGTTGCTGAGGCTAGCAACTAGTCACAAGTCAAAAATATGCACAATGCATTGCAGTAAAATTAAGAGTTCAGAACCTATATTTCCAAAGCAGTAATAAATTATATTCACTTAAAGATGCTAAGCAAAAAGGACGCATAAATGCTTAGAGAATATTCAAAAAGGCTCATGTTCATAACACGCATATTTCTTTGATCTTTTCCTGGGCGCAATTAAAACCATGGATAGAGGTTTACAGTTATTTGGGTGTTTTAAAAGCTATATAAAATTGCCCAAGGTGAAAGAAAGATGATTCAGCCTTTCCATAGCAAGTTTCTTAGAGCAGGTGTAAGAGTCGTTTTGAGAGGGAAACTTCATTAGACAGAGTACGAATGGAACCCAACAATGGATTATGGATAGACATATACAGACAACTTATAAAACCATTTTAGGAGTTTGTTATCTTTGATTACCAACGAACGAATCTTGACGCTGAAACAAAGCATTTCTTACCAGATTAATATTGACCCTTCTTATTTCCTCTTTCCAATAGTAAGAAACTCGAAGCTTCTAAGGGTATCATCACGACCGCTACTTTTGGGCAATGCAGCACGAGTAAACGAAGACGATTTTGACTCAAAACCAGGTTGAATCCTTTGTGTTGTTGACAGACGACCACTGCTAGAGGCCAATCTGCTAGATCGAATCTCACTAGGTTCACCAGAAGAGCCTGGCTGGCTACCTAAGACAGCCCTCTTTGAAGTACTGCCATTGCGAGACGAGCTCCTAGGTCTATCAGAATCAGGTTTCTGCAGTAAAAGTTGCAGTCATTACAAAAATTAAACAAAAGAAATACAGATCATAAGTACACAACAGAAGATGGAATATTTTATCCGCAACTGACCACTTCCTTAGTTATTGGCACATTATCAGGAGACCGTCTGGCGCGATCGCCAAGTCCTGATCCATTCCTTCTAGAAAATGCTTCAACTGCAGCACCAGAGAATTTGTCTCGAATCTCCCGCCCCACTGATCAAATGTATCATGGTCAAAAGATCAGAACGCAGTATTGTGGGGAGGGGAGAGAGGCATGAAGTAATTAAATTCAGCAAGGGAACATTGGAAAAAAAAATAGCATTCCAAATCAAAGCCAGAAATATCATCATGAGAACCATAATCCATTAGAATTCTTTAATATCCATAGCATATTATTGCTAAAGGAGTATCTTCAAATGCCAATAAGAAGCATACCAACCTGGATGTCTCTCTATTTTATCTGCCAATGGTCCTGCGTTCAAAACGGGTTTAACACCAGACTGTTGATAAAAAAAAAACAAAGATGTCAGATTGCATGCCAAAAAGTAGATACAAAATGTTTAAAACATGCATGTCTAGTGAAAAACAGAGTACATACTCGTCCTCTTGAACTTGATCCTATCTGGGGATACTTCAGTATGGTCCAATCAAACACATAGTCAAATTGATACCCTGCACCAATTACATATATAACTTTTTATTAGGTTCCAAATTTCTTAACATCACTCAGCTAATAAAAATGGAAAGTTATCAACAATATGTAGAATTGCAAATATTTGGGCTCGTGAGTTATGAGTACTAAACAACCTTCTCTTATAAAAAGGTCCCGAAAAAGCCTCTTAAGATACGAGTAATCTGGTTTGTCTTCAAATCGTAATGACCGACAATAATGGAAGTATGATGTGAATTCTGATGGATATGATCTGCATAGAACCTGTAAAGAAAACGTCTCAGCATTCAGTACCCATTTATTTAGTCAACAATGTCCAGAAAATAACATATCAAATGATGAGTTCAGACAGCACTGAGTAAGGTTAGTAATTGATTGAAGTTTATGTGATGACCCAATACCATACACTTCATCACATAATGTAAATATTGGCATAAGCTGCTCAAAAGAGAACTTCTTGATACCTCTATGGGAGTAAGCATCTTCTTTTCACTTATCTTATCGTATTTCTGCTTTTTAGTACCTGCTTTCAATCCTTGCCAGGGAAGGCTGTATAAGAGAGCATAAAAAATTATTAGCCTAGTGATTTCTGCAACAATTACAAATACAATGAAGCATGACAAACATATGTACCAACCTTCCTCTCAAAAAATACATAAGCACATAACCAAGAGACTCCAGGTCATCTCTTCTGCTTTGCTCTGCACATAAATTAGGTAACGTTTAAATCAATTACAAAGTTAAAGTTCATTGAATCAAAATTGGTGAAAATTCATCTGAATCATTTGTGGTTATGAGTCACTTACCTACTCCAAGGTGAGTGTTAACACTAGCATAGCGGGCTGTCCCTGTGAGATTCTTGTTCTCCCTAAGAAAAACAACCACACGTAAATTTAACAGGGGAAATGAGAAGGAATGTACTAATACATGACAACACATAACAAGAGAAACAACAGAGAAATTATTCAAACTTCCAGTTCATTGACACCTCAGAAAAACAGGATACAAATAATAAATTGGTAATTTTGAAATAAAATGAATAATCTGGGTAAAAGACTTAATTATATAATACGTATTTTCCCTACACATTTAGCACACAAAACAATCTATGTATCAGCACACTCATCTACACTTTGAGAAATTTGACACAATAATAAGAATTTTTATTATTAATACTTCCAACTGCATGGTTAGAAACACATTCTTATAAATGCTTAAATAACACCCTACGAGACCTGATCGGCTGATAGTAAAAAGATAAATAACACTGATGATATTAATAACAATTGACCGAAAAAAAAAATCTCAGTTTTGGTTTCTTCTTTTGAAAGGTAATATAACCGTGCATTGCAGAATCCACTGATATTTATATAAAGTAAAAGTGTGCACATGAACTTTGATTAGAAAATGAGACTGAAAGTAACCACAACGAAAAGCTGCAGTTTTAAGCTTCTTAAGAAGGGGTTGGAGCCATGGAGGTAGCTAGAAAGTTAAAAGAAAACATTCAAGCATGTAATTCTGAATATGATACCTGTATGGAATGTGCTTGTGTGTCTGCAAATCTCGATACTTCTTTGCAAGTCCATAATCTATGACGTACACCTGCAGTGAAGATAAAAATTAGGAAGTATTGGCCAGCAGGCATTTCCAGGTTTCGAATGGCATGTTGCATGGTACATCTCAATTTGATATACAAATTAAACAAATGACATGAATACTGTCCAATTATCTGGCAACATTTAGTTGGTGAATGTCTCTTAACAGCATCATAGCATATGCATATGACTGGCTTTTTAGTGGTTCTACATCACATTCATAGTATTCTCACACTTAAATTCTGATTTTCCATGCACTAGACTTTCCCAAAATTATTTGACTCTATTGTCGTTTTGTTTGAATCGATATGATAATCAATTTCAGACCTCAAGAGCATGCTTTTTAAAACCCTATCACTACTATGTTATGAAACATCATCTTATATTTATATTTATATACATGGTTACAAAAATACAAATAGTGGATCAGTAATCCACTTAAAAGAAAACATCAAACTGAAGATAGATTATCCTTCACAAAACATCATAACCTATACTTAGGTATACAAGCTCCCCAACCTAATCCTATCACTGCTACTGTTCGCAACATTTCCATTCCACTCTACCTAAAATCCTTAGGAATCCCATATCTGCTTTTGATCATTCAGAAGATGTCACTAGAAATAGCAGAACAATTGCACACCAATTGGTATGAATGGATTAATTCATTGATAAGTGTTCAAAAAGAAAGTAATTACTATCAAACAGTAAGACTATTAGGCATGTTTACTGAAGAGGAATCGGAAACAAGGAAAGAGATTGATTCCTATTCATGTTGTTTACTTGCATCAGGAATAGGAATAGGAATAGGAATAGGAATGGGGTTATTTCCAAGTTACTATTCTCATTCCCTTTTACACCCAAATTCCATTACCAAATCTCTCCCTATAATTGAAATAGCCAAAATTCTTTTATTATTTTTTGCATTTTAAAGTATGACAAAACTATCCTTGTTCAAATTTAACAATTACAAAAAAAATTATTAATTAATTCTTCTACATATTATATTAATCACATATATTATTTTATTATTAATATTTACACATTATTTTCAATTTTTTTGTTTACTTATCCACTTCATAGTTTACACTAATATTTTAAAAAAGTCAAAATTTTAATAAAGGAAAGAATGTAATTTTTTACATAATTTTTCTTAATTTATTTATATAAAATATAATATACTTAGTTTTTGAAATATATGAAAAAGAAAAAAAGAAAAAAAAACTAATAATAACGTCATTTTGGTAAAGTTACTGCATTCTTTTCCATTTCAATTCAACATGTTTACATCCCATATAGCAGGATTATGTTTCCTATTATTCCGATTCCAAAAAAAGGAAAGTAAACAGCACTAAAGGTAGTCATTCCCCTTAATCCTATTCATTTTTATTCCGATTCTGATTTCCATACCAAATTAGTAAACGTACCCTTAATGACTAAAATATACTCTGGGTTCTAGAATTTACCCACTGGTTACAGCAGAATAACCAACTTTACATTTAGTTGTCATCATTCATGATCATCCATGACCATTAAAACGAAACAGAACGTATGTCATTATAATATATTGCAACCAACCTTGATAAGACATCACTGAAACCTAGTTTTGCATTTTGACCCAAACCTAATCTAATTCATCCAGATATTTAGATATTTGTATCACATAGAAATGACTAATAATAAGGTCTGAACTTTACTACCTTAACCGTTACCACAGCCAGCGTTAAAATGAAACTGAATGTATGCATTCTGATACACCTTGATAAAAGGTCACTGAATCCTAGGTTTCACCCAAATCAATGTAACCTAACTTCCCCAAATATTCATTTTGTGTAGAAACAACTAATAAGTAAGGTTTGAACTTCCTTACTAGCTACTAGTGGTGTCAAATGAACAATTTAGCTCAACTCATTTAAAATTGATCCAATTAGCTAATTAGCTGAAAAAATCGTATATTACTTGATAATAAGCTCAAATAAGCTAATTCACCTAACTTATAAATAGCTCACGAGCTCATCTAAAAAAATGTATTTGCCCAAAGATATTGACCATATCATTATAGAAAAACACACCTCAATATACTATTTTTAATTTTTTTGTTTTAAAAAATATAATAAAAAAGAACATTTACACTAACATTTTTTATTTTTAAAAAATTAATAAATATTTTTTATTTTCTACTTTTTGTTTCATTTTAAAGAAAGTAAATGATAATTCTTCATCCCAACTTATTTAAAAGTAAGTTGAGCTGAAATGAGCTCACATAAAATTTAAACGAGCTGAGTTACACTATAGCTCACCTAAAGTGAAGCAAGCTAGTGCTTATCTCATTTGACACCTCTACTACTTACCACATCCAGCTCGACAACCATTTGAAGACTTTTTTCCAATTTTTAGTATTCTAAGTATATTTTTTTATCGAATCCAATAGAAGTCTTACCCAAATGGTAATACTAATGAATAAGAACAAGTATTACAAGCTTCTATAAATATTAACGAACTTTAAATGCAGAGTTCTACGATATTAACTTATGAGATATGACATTGAGAATCCAAACAATATACAGGAAGGTATCACAACGATACTGCAATACTGCATATGGGGGAAGCACACACTGAGACCAGCTCATCAAAATTAATTAAGAATCCTTGATAATCAATAAAGATAATTATATGGGCTGACAATCTCAAATTTCATAATAGAAATGGAAATTTTAAATTTTGAAAGGAAATCAACATCGAATTCTGGGCCATCTTGTATACACCCCAAGCATGTCCTTGTCAGGTCAGCTATGACTTAACTAGGCCACGGTTCTACACAACTACACTTGGAATAAAATGGAACACAAATTTCAAGTAGATATAAGACTTCTCGAAAAAATGAACACAAATTTCAAACAGCAGCCTGAAGATGAAAGCACCTCCACAGAAACAATGATAAATACTATTATAGAATACCTGGTTAGCTTTACGCCCTAAACCCATTAAAAAGTTGTCGGGCTTAATATCACGATGAAGAAAACCCCGTGAATGCATATACTCGACCCTATTTATCTGTGTAAAACAATGAGTAAGAACAAAAGCACGATCACCATATTAAAACATGTGAAACCATACTGTAGGAAATGGTTAACTTACTAACTGATCTGCAAGCATTAACACAGACTTCAAAGAAAACTTCCGAGTGCAATAATTGAAAAGGTCTTCAAGGCTTGGCCCAAGAAGATCAATAACCATGACATTGTATTCACCCTCAACTCCGAACCATTTGAGATGGGGGATACCCGCTTCAAACAATTTTAAAAGTTATTGATAAAACGTCAGAGAAAATTCTCAGACTTTTAACATTATTCTATATCAACTTACAGCAGAAAATATGGATAAAAACTTACTTCCTCCTTGAAGAAGCACGTACAATTTTGACTCATAGTGAAGCTGAGGATGCTTGGTCTTCACTGATTCCTGGGTATTTTAAGATCATATGAGTACGCAATGAGGTCTCATAAATAAATGCATGATGATAAGTATAAAAAGAACTATGAAAGATACAGGCTAACCACCCAATACCAAAGAGGGAACCAAAAGAGCAAGATAACATATGTGAAAATGCGGTAAACATATACAAGGTTATGAACATATGTGAAAGAAAATGCGGTAAACATATACAAAGTTATGAACATATATGAAAGAAAATGCGGTAAACATATAATTGGATAAACATGTTTTTAGGTTTAATTGAGTAAAAGAGTAAAATCATAACTTACTATGGCAATACGTATTATAATAAAGAAGTTTGACATGATTCAATCAGTTAACAAACTTCTCTATGATTCCATTAAAGAAAATGTTCATCGTAGTTTTCAAAATGAAATGAAAAAAAGAAAAGAAAAAAAAAAAAAACCCACACACACACACACACTCATGAGAAGAGGAGAAAACAAAAGCTCCCTACTTACCAGCTTCACAGCAACTTCTTCTCCAGTCTGCACATTAGTACCTGAAAGAAACCAAACCGAACCAAACCATCGTGATCACAAACACAACTAAGCGAATACCAGAGGCTCCTAACATTGATGCAAAAGGAAGCACTTTTTGCATACCCAAATACAGCTCGCCAAAAGATCCACTACCAATCTTCCGTCCGAGCTTAAACTTTCCACTGATAACATGGTCCATGATCTAAATGATATACAGACAACTTAAACCCCACTTCAGATCCCAAAATAACAACACAACCAAACCTAATCTATGATCCAAATTTTGCTTCCCTTCTAGCAAAAGACTTCTTCAGCGATCGGCCCACGATTCCAATTCCGCTAAAGAATTAACTTCTCAAAAGAAACCTCAGATCCGCCAAACTTCAATGGAAACAGAACGATCCAAAACCTGTACTCCAAAATCAAGCTTAGATAAAATGTCTGAGGTATCTAGTTTAATTTAAAATATATATTATACAGTAATCAAAACCTAAAAAAATTAAAAGGAATATCGGTAAACTATTAGTCCCAAAAAAGGGATTTTGGGTAATCAAAAGTCAGTTTTTTGTCTCGGAAAAACGACCGAGAAAATGTAAAATGTGAAGTAGGGGTCTTGCTGTGAAAAAAAAAAAAAAGATTTTGGTTAGGGTAAAGAATGAAGGGGCCCTCTAGTTAGAGAAAGAATCTAATGCCAGCGATTATCACGGCAAATATACAGAAATACAGAAAAAGAAGGAGAGAGACTCGGAATTAGATCTTTGAATCTAAGTAAAAGGACAGGGGTTGAGTTTACTCGGAAAATAAAATCGATTTTCTTGCTACAATTTCGTGTGTTAGGACAAGAGAACTCAAAAGGAAGAGAGCAGAAAAGGAAAAGGAAAAAACAGAGGAGAAAGTAGGATGAATGAATAGATAGATGATTGAAGAACAAAAAGCTGGAGATGATATTTATTTCATTTGCCTGCTTTATTATTTCTTTTGTTTTCTCTTTTAATTTCCGTGGGTAGCACAGTACTGGCACTCATTGTCATTTGTACGTTCAAATATAAAATAAACTTTAATAGAATATAATTATTTATTAGTTTCAAAATTTAATTAAAATTTTTTTAAAATTTTACCGGTAAATACCTAAATTTTATAATTTAATTATAAAATTTAATTTTTAAACTTTTAAATTTATTTTACATAAATTTTAGTTTAACTACTAACATATATATTTATAATTTAAAATTTTAAAATTTATATATAAATATTTAAAAATTTAAAAACTAAATTATATAATTTTAAATTTTAAAAATTAAATTTTAAAAATTTAATAATTAAATTATATATTTTAAAATTTTAATAAATTATATATGAATTTAATTAAAATTTAAAATTTAATAAAATAATTTAACCTATAAAATAAAATTATAATAATTGCCTCTCTATTTGAAACGTTATTTGCCATATTGTACTCATAATTATAAATTAAAAAATATGGATATATTTTAATATATCTTAGATAATATTCAAAAATTTGTAAGGTTTGATATAGATATGATATATACTATCTTTTTTGAGAAACAATAAAAATATAAATTTTAAAAATTATAATAATAAAAATAATATTTTTTATATTTAAATCGTATATTTTTATAATTAAAAAAATTATTATTATATTATTTTTTTTGAATGTCTGTTCAAATAAATTGTGATAATTTAGACCCGTTTAATATTAAACGTCGTTCAATTAAACATTATTCAATATCATTGGGCGATATTTTTATTATTATAAATTTTAAGAGTGTTATTTTTAGTAATTTTTATATCTTTTTTACCAATTATCTATGATATTATATAATTTTTTAAAAAATTTATAGTGTCATTTTTTGAATTTTTTTTAAGTATTTTTTTTTGTGATAAAACACATATTCCTCCTCACTTTTATACACATCCGTGCCTTTGGTAAGCATCTAGTATATTTATTTTATATACTTAAACTTTTTATTATAAATAGAGCTCTAAAAAATTAATTAATGTTAATAATTTAAAAAATATGAATATTTTTTTTAAAAATTATTATGTGTGATTTAAGATAAATTAATTTATACATTATTTAATAAAATTTATATATTATAATAAGATAAAATTAATAATCAATATTTAAATAAAATAATTTTATTTAAAATGTTATCTAATTTGTTTTTCTTACTTTTCGTCATTATCAAAATAATTCCACTATAAAAACTTATTAATTAATATTTAATTTATTTTTATATATTTTAACATTTTAAAATGAATAAAAAAATTATTTAAATTTGACATGTAGAAAAAGTCAAGGCTTATAATCAAAATTTTAAATAGCTAAAATTAGATGTATAATATAATTTAGATTTATATTGGTCAAAATTAGTAAGAGTGTGCATGTGCATCTTATAGGTTAGTTTAAATTTGAATAAAAAGTCAATCAATCCGATAAACTTGCTTTTTAAAAAGTAAGAGTTATCCGATTGATTTTGTATTTTTTTCAAATCATCAATTAAATAATTATTAAATTAAATTTTATATTTTGATAATTAATTTAGTTTAAGATCTAATATCTAAATAACTATTCCATGATAGAGAACTCAACGAATAAACCATGACGAACAACGTCTAATTGTGCTTGAGGCTAGAAATAAGGAATGAGGGTTGATTACCAAAAAATCATTAAATTTTTAATTTTTATAAAATGAAATTATTATAATAAAAATTAAAAATAAAATAAGATAATATTTGTATAAATTAGATCAATTTTTATGAAACATTTAGTATAAAAAATTGATCTAATCTATCTTGAATCGATTTTGTAATTTACAAAATACATTATTGTCCACAAATTTTATAATTAAGATCTTTTATAATATGCAAGTAGTAGATGAGTTGATTAGGATTGGACTCTACATGAGTCTCGTGAGACCAAGATCTAATGTTACAGGTATCGATCTTCTTTTCATGAGCTATACATAACATGATTTTTTTTATTTTTTGGAAAAAAAATTAATTAAGGATTGTTTCGCATTTGTTCTATGTTTCTTACTTTCTAGAACTAATAATAGGTTAAATAAGCGTAAAGATGAGCTATTAATGTTTCTGAACAATCAGAAAAATGCTTTGTTAAAAAAAAATTGTTAAAAATGTTTTTAGAATTGAAAGTAAATTATGTATGCTTATTCTTGAAATCACTTCTGTCTTAAAAATTTTTTCTAAAACCGCTTACGATTAAAACCACTTTTAATAAGCACAAGCAAACATATCCCAATTCTTTATGTTTATTTTGGTAAAATCTTTCATGTTAATGTCTTATTTATGTTTATTAGGTAAAAGAAAAATGATAAAGAGTACCCTAGGAATGAAAGTGTAGCTCTTTATGGGCTGACCTGGGCTAAAGCCCAATAAAGAATTTTAAGGAAAATATTAATAAGCCCAATGTTTTACAATTATAGTATTCAGCCAAGGAGAAAAAAAAATCAATAAATTAGATCAAATTACAATATATTTTACTAATATTTTTATTAATTTAAAATAATTGCACAATTCACCATATCTCTCCTCCTTTCTTCCCTAGCCTCCCTTACTCTTCTTTTCGTTTTCTATTTTACTCACCCTCTTAGTATTTTATATTTTTATTATTTTTTAATTTTTTTTTGTGTTTTATAAGTTATGAGTTTTTTTTTTCCATGTTATTCTTTACTCTTTTCCCTCTCTCTTTTGTTCAAGTTTTTAAATTTTTTGCGTTGCTTATTCTTATCAAATTTGTTTTTGTATATTGTCATTAAAGGCAAGTTTTGTAGCATTTTATCAAATATTTTTATAATTTTAATATGATATATATCGAAATTATAAAAATTCTTTGAATTCTTTATATATCATTATTTATTAATAAAAAATGACAAGCCCACCCAGATTATATATCATCATTTTTGAATTATTTTCTTTTATCAAAAATGGTATAATTTTATTGAACTATTTATATATCATCATTTTATTAAACTACAATTTAATCTCTTATATATTTTATTTAGAATAAGAGTAGTCGGACAAGCCACCTGTATTAAACTTTCTGGCTGGGAGTCATTTATTTCTAATATTTTAATCACTATATTTTTATAAAAAATATTTAAGTTATTTTCTCAATAAAAATAAAATATTTTAAATATTTTTTACAATAAAATATTATTTTATTTATAAAAAATATAACAAAATAATTAAATAAATTTAATAAAGATAAAATTATTATTTAATTTAAAATTAAATTTTAATATTACAATATTTAAAAAAATTTGTCAACTTTTTTTTTTTTTTTTTTTTATAAATTTATATATTATGAAATTTTTTTTATATTTTTTTGACATTTTTTTGTATCATATTTGGATCAAAATTACAAATTTTACTAAATCAAAAATATACACTATACATGTCATAAAATTACTTTTTCTCTCCGATCTTCCATCCTTAAAAACCACACAAATAACACTATTGCCTTATCTCTAAGTAACATAGTGAAAGTACGTCATTCAACTTTTAACACTAGTCTCTGAAGATGAGAATAAGATAAAAGTTATCTGTATGGTTATAATACTATTGATATCGTAAATTTTTAACCTGTATAATAAGTCTACACAATACCTAAAAAAATACGATATAAAAAAGTGCTAAAAAATTCTTAAAATATAAAATTTGCATAAACAATTAACAAAATAATAAAATATTTGTTATACAATTCAAATTCAATTTTAAACTATTCAAATTTAATTATAAACTGTTTAAATAAAATGATAACTTACTTTTTTATTAATAAAATAATATTTTATTATTCAAAAATTAAATAAAATGTCAATTTTTTTTTTAAAAAAAGACTTAAATATCTCTTATAAAAATAAAATGATTAAAATATCAACTAAATAAAAACAAAGTGACTTTAAAGCCAAAAGGAAAAAAAAAAAAAAAAAATTCGGTTAAAGGTGAGGCAGTCAGAGAAGGACAGGATTTAAAGACTGGCCGTCAAGCTTTTTATCACAAAAAAAAAAAAAATTTGGTACACTTATATTAACACAATGAAATACATTTATAAAAATCAGTGCCTTTTTTTTTTATAAGAATTTCTGCACTTAACGAAGCGATAGAAACAAAAGAATACACAAGCTTCAAAGAATATACTCGTGAGAAAAAATAATTGGCAGAAAACAACATGTTGATCAGGGTCCTAACTAAAATCCAATCCACTCGTTTTTAGGGCATTTTACCATAAAATACCCCTATAATATAAGTTAACAATCAGCAAGCAAATTTTATGGTTGGTTTGCTGGGCAACTATCTGATGCTATGATCAGAAAGAAATCAGGAACTTCATCATTTCGTTTCCTTGTGTTTCTCAGGAACTTCTTCAATTTGGGGAGGGAGCCTGTTCAAAAAGCTCCCTTGAGAGGGTTGATTTGCAGCCCTTGCGGACTCGTGGCTCTCATCATCTGTAACAGACAGACAAGATTAGTATCAAATTGGGACACAGGCGCAAATGGTCCAGAATATGTGATTGAGCAAAATGTAAAATGAAGAGAAAAAATATATCAGCGGGCAAATTGACATCAAGAAAAATGAAGACAACATTATAATAAAAGTTGGATCAAAATAAAAATTGACTCGGTTTCAGTGAGATTTGTTAAAAGTCAGCGCCATAGATTGAAATGCATCTAAGAAAGTTGGATTAAGCAATTTATAAAAATCGATGTTGTGGGCAAATTTTTTATCTCTATAGCAGCTTCAGGAAGTCCATTATGGGAATTTGTTAGATAACCATAAGATTCATTAAAAATAAAAACCACGAAACTATATGAACTACTAACCATAGATAATTCCAACAATTAACTTTCCATTGCCAAAAGGATAAAGGAAAGGGGGGAAAATAATAACGAAAAAAGAAAAAGGAAATAAGTGGACAATAACACACTTCTATAGGATTAACTTTCAGTACAACGTACCAAAAAGGGTCTTGATGGAAGGCCTTTTAGGTTTTGTGCTCTTCTTCTTTAACTCAGCTACATAAATCATGCAAGCAGATCATCAGCAGAGTGTAGTATGTCACCATAGATAAGATTAGGTAATGATAATGTGGGTATAGATATGTATTTCCAACAATTCAACAATACCTATTTTGCTTGTATTTATCATAGTGCAAGATGTGCTTCTTTTATAGATGGCTTCAGGACTTATTAATACTTTTAAGCAAGCAATTTGATAATCTTAAAAGTAGGCTGTGCATAATTCATAGAAAAACAATACACTGCTTGAAAATGAAGCAAATTTTGAAAGCAGTAGTACTACAAATCAAGTTTTTAAGACTTTTCATCAACACATATTGGAGCCTACCAAGGATTCTAAGGTTTTCTGAGTAAATAGGGGTTTATGCATCAGTATATTCAAAATTATGACAAATAAATATTTATGTGTTATATATCTAAAATAAAATATGCGTGAATCAGTGAGGAGGAGCCTACCAATCCCAGCCATTTCATTATCATTCACAATTTCAAAGTTTTTGTATGTGTAACCAACGAAGTTGACATCCTTTGATGGCAGCATCTGTGGCAAGCTCGCAACAAACGTCAAAAACGTTAGTAACAGTGAACATCATTTTATGATAATATAAATACATTACCTCATAGTCTCAAACTCATGGCTACCACCAAACAGTTTTATAAATACATAAATACATAATACTTAAAGTGAAAACATCTACGATTCACCCTCTTTATCAAATGCATCTACAATTCACCTAATACTAGCAACGTCAAAGATCCTATGAATAGGAGAGAAAGAGGGTTTTCTATTGATGTAGATAAGTAAAGATCATTGTTAGCTATGATGAAAATAAAAGTTATCTTGCTAATCTTATTGTCGAAAGATCCTTGGTAATGCTAGAAGAAGCTAGACTTGCACAACAAATATACAATGCAGCAGCAAGCTTAAAATGTTTATAAAGGAAGATTTTACACCAACCTTTCTCCATGGACCTGCTTTTGATGAAGTCTGGATTTCATTGTCAGCCTGTACCAAATGATGAAGATACAAAAAGTTAGCACCAGCAGGCCTGAAATTCTGTCACTGTCGGGGTAGATGAAATTTGCACAATAGTAATACAGAAAGTATGTCATACCTCCTCAAACTTTTCAAAATTCTGGGTATCTAATTCATCATTGACCTCAGGAATAAATGCCGCTTTAATTTGATACAATTTATCCCACTCAATGCCTTTAAACCATGGGTGAGCCTGAAAATGAGGCCCAGCTAGTTAGTTACATCATTTGCTCAATAGGGTACAAGCATAGACCAAAGAATCAAGAACAGTAACACACCAAACAACACCTTTATTTCATATGCCCCTTTTGTTCCGAGCCTCTGCTCAACATTACATAAAAGTCTACTGACAAGGTCCTTTGCCTCCGGAGAAAGTTTTGCTTCATCTGGAAATTTCAAATGGGTTCTCCAATTAACTATCTGCATGATGGAACAACAAAATGAACATTTCTCAGAAAGAAACAGAAGTACCAAATTTAAGTCCTAAATTGCAGATTTCTTTTCTGACAATTATGAAGAAAGAACACATCACCAAACCAGGGAGAAAAAAAATAAAATTGAGCAAAAATGATAGGAAAAATTTGAGGTAAAATAGAAAATAATTTTAATCACTAAATATATTCAATGGGGCCTAAAAAAATTATATACGTGGGATGGTCATAGAACAAAGCAACTGGATGAAAACATATATTTTTAAAAGCATTTAGAACCAAGAGGTCAAAGGAAGAACAATCTTAAGCAAGAGACGATTGTATAACACCATCCCCATCACTGAGATGTCTCCACAGTCATTTAAATATGCTCCCATGAATAAATTTAATAGGTGATATCACCAGGTTCGTGAAAAGTTGGCCTGAGAGGGCAGGGATGATTAATAATATAGAACAAGATAAAACACTGCTACCTGAGCTTTAGTAGTACTAATTGCATGTAGATCTTATTTTTTAAAATACAACATTTTAACATCCTGAACCGGATCTTTCTGCAAAATAGCATAAAATAGTATGCCAAGTTCCATCTCATTTTCTCCACTAATTGAAGCAAAAATTTGAACCACCCAAAGAGATTAGAATTCAAGGGATTAAATGTCATTCTAAAAACATGAAAACTAGAGAGCTGTCACGCTGATGTACGGGGAGTCTTTAGTGTATTTGACCCAATGATTTAACATTACACTCTTCAAAATAAAAGGAAAATTTACAAGTGAAATAGAGTAATTAAACACTTATTAATATGTGAAAGTAATAACCTATTCAAAGTGCTACATGACTTCCAACTACTATGAATGTTTAATCTACAATGGAAAGATAAGCAATACACAAGGGCATTATGATATTCCTATAAAAACTCAACCTCTATGCAAGGATACAAACTGATTGACCTCAAGGAAGCTTTAGAACACACAAGTGGACAGTTCATGAGAATTGTAAAATGAGTTGTGTTGGAAAAGGACCATCAATGACACGAGGTCTTCAATATCACCAATTGTCTCAATCAGCATTCATATCATAAAATACTAAAGAAAACTGAGACCTGCATTTCAACCATTGGCCCCCTAGAAATCTGCTCATGTATATATTTGACTAGAAAACCAGACCCAGACAACAGGTATGCACATGAACTCTTGTTCAAAGGGAGCTTAGTGAAACGAACATAAGGGGAGATCAAATAAGTAGGCTAGCCTTAAGATCTAATATGTAGAAAACTACGAAGAATAAAGTAATATGGAGATTACCTTCCTACAAGTTGACATGGGTTCATCAGAGTAAAAGGGAGGATATCCCACAAGCATTTCATACATGATAGCGCCAAGAGACCACCTGGAATAGTATTAACAAAATCACACCCTTGTGCATAGAATACATACAGAAGTGAAGGGGGAAAGTTACTGATTCCTGACCAGTCACATTCCATTCCATATCCTTTTTTCAGCAGGACTTCTGGGGCAATATAATCTGGGGTTCCAACTGTTGAATAGGCCTGCAATATCAAAGAATGTGTTAGAAAATATCAATCATCATTTAATCAACCCTCGAAAAATTTGCACAAATAAGATTTGAAGTAGTAGTATAATACAAAAATTGACAAACGCCTCCTTAGATTAGGAAAGAATGAACCCATTTGTTTCCAATAATTATCTTTATAGCAACTATAACCACATAGGGACCTTACAAGCATCCTCCTATTTCTCTGCCAATGCTGCAGTTGTTCCTGTTGTGTGCGTTTGGGTAGAGCAGGGCGCCCGTTACTCTGAAGAGCCCCACTAAGGTTGCTTGCTAGAGTAAAGTCTTTTTCTTGAAGATTACTGCAGTCCAGAGGTTTGCATAATCCAAAATCCGATAGTTTCATGTGACCATTTCTATCAAGGAGCAAGTTATCTGGCTTGATATCTCTGAAAAACATAATATAAAAAGGGTTATTTTATTCCCTGTGAACGTTACAAAAATAAAAATATCAAATCCACTTTTGAAAACCAACAAATTTGTGATAACAGATCACACCATTATTCACCTATGAATATAGTTGTGTTTATGAATAGACTCAATAGCTAGGACTGTTTCTCCAACATAAAACCTGGCCTCATCTTCAGTCAGAGTATCTTTTCTCATTAGTAAAGTCATCATATCACCACCAGGAAGATACTCCATGATGAGATATAGATATTCCTCATCCTGAAAGGAACAATACAGCTTGACAATGCAATTGCTATCAACCTCTGCCAATAGGTTCCTTTCAGCTTTCACATGTTCAACCTGAAAAACCACATGCAAGTTGGAAGCATGCATAATGAATAAATAAATAAACAAAAATATATATCTAGTTAGTTAAAATGATACCTGGCCTCTGCGAAGCATTTCAGATTTCTTTAGCTTCTTCATAGCATAGACATGACCAGTTGCCTTCTCTCTACAGATTCTCACCTGTACCAGGCCAACACGTCAATAACTTGGGGAATACAAAGTCCAAACACTACCGATTAACATCCAGATTCCCCTGCTCATACTAACGTGCATCTTTCCAGACTTGGACATAAAAAGCATAACATTACACTACCACCAGAACCATATTAGCAAATAACAGTATCCAAATACATAAAGATGTACCTCTCCAAATGCACCCTTCCCTATCATTGTTAATGGCTCAAAGTCATCAGAGCCCATCTTATGCCTTTGAAGACGCATGTATTCTCTTTCCTTCTTCTCTAAATACTTGAGCAGGTTGTTCTGCTCTTCCTCAGAGACCTCGGCATCAGCCAACTTCTTTTCCAGTACATTGCGTCTGTATTTAAAGAGCAGAAACATAATTACTCTTAAGTACAAAACAGAGAGGTTAATATGAAAGCTACATCTGGGTTGCATAAGTCTTATGAAACAATTAAGATCCACACAAACTAATGACAGGGATAAAGGAATGTCTAGAAAATAATAAGAAATATTATAGTAAAACCACATAGTAATAGTCATTAAGTCGATAAACACCAAGAAGTTTTCCGATATGGTTCCATATTGGTTTTTCAGTGCTTGAGAAAAACACTGAAAAACCTTACAACTTTCTTTGAGAAATACACAATTTTGCCGAACCATAGGTGGTCTGTGGATAATTACCCTATTGTAAAAGAATAGATAGAACAAAGTGCATAAGTTGTAAGCTATGTGTAACTTAAAAGAGAAAACAAATCTAACTCAACTAGCATCAAACAAAATAGACTTGTATGGACCTACTCAAAGATATTTGAAGAAAAGTATTAGTCAATTTCAATATGCACAGTCTACTTAGTGTAACCATTTCTTATAATTGATTTCCATACCCAGGAAGAGTTTAGCTGCTTCCATTTGTTCAGCAAGATATCATGTAAAAGACTTTCATTTTCCATCTGATCTAGCGTAAATTGTTTAACAAAGAAAACTGGCACGAGAACAATACAGAACGTCAGGTAAAAAAAAAAAAAAAGAATTGTCCATATTCCAGCAATGACAACCACGTACACGACTGAACGATATTTAATGATCAAGATTTTGAACCCAAAAAGCTTCACAAAAAAACTCTAAAATGGATTCAACTGCATACAAATTGTCTAAACTCCAAGTTTGTCAAAAGCGTATAAAACTTACCTTTCTATCCTCTCCTGCATACTCCTCATCTGCTTCTTGTAATGGTTTTCTATATACTCTTTAGCAGCTGCAACCTTCTGCTGGGTAACACTTGATGGGGCTTCATCCATGGCAGGTGCTTTCGACTCCTCTTTTACTGTGCTTGCAGGAACATTGTTCTTTGATGGCCTTGACTTCTCTTTCGACTTAAACTTATTGAACCAAGACTTCATTGGCTCCATTTCTTCATTCAACAACTATATATCTTTATGAGACGGAACCTTTAGATATGATGCATGCTGACTACTTAAAGGCATACAAATTATTGCGAAGATGTTGCAGTTTGCAAGTGGAAACAACTAGATCCTGATGCATTATCTATCATGAATAAATCCCATGGGCGTGTTCTGCATCAGTAAATAGACCATACATGGCCAATTGAGTAAGAGTAAATTATCTGGCAATTTGAATGCTTGTAATAAAATAGATGCATTCTTTTGTTGCCAACCAAAAGTAAGAGAAGAGAAAAATGTATGCTTACAATTCTCCCAATAAATGAATATGTTAAACTAACTCAGCATAAATGTCAACTTTATGAGCAATTTCAGCTTCCACCGCTACCATTAAAGAAGAAAACAAACAACATTGCACACATGAATTCTTAAAGAATTATGTAGAACAGACATTTTTCAAAACTGCCTGCGTAACAGATTTTCAGATCATTTTGCTACTACAAAAGAGACCAAAAACAGCCGCAGACCCAGGTCAAAGTTCACCACAGAAGAACCACACACTCAAAAGCAGCATATCTCTCATTCACATGACTCCAACCGAATAAACAAAAATCCACCACTGTAAAATCAAATCACAATCCTTTCACAACCCGAAGATGAAAAGAGAGGGAAAAAAAAAAAAGATAGACCTAACACTACCGAACACCAAAATCTACTATTGAGACAAGCCACAGTCAAGCATACCAAACGCCGAGTTCCAACTTTGTAATTCCAATTCCAGCAAACACCGAACAAACAGAAAATCTAACCTTAGAAAGGAAAAAAAAAATTTCAACTTAAACTATTTAGCCTAAATTCCGACAAAATCCATCGAATCAAAACAAAATCAGACGTTACAAAATGTTCCGATTCAATTCTTAAATTTAGTTTCAAACACTTAACTTTCGCCTGGAATCTAGAAAGCTCGATTTGAAAAGGAGAAAGAGAGAGAAAAGTAAATAATACATACTAATTGCAGAGTAAGTGCCACAGCAGTAGAAGTAGCAGCAAGAAGTAAGGCAAACCCTACACAGAGAGACTCAGAAAGAGTAAAATCGACAAGCTTTGAGGAATTTGGGGGATTAGAGAGAATAATTGAAGACTTGAAAAAAGCAGTTGGTGTTTGATGTTATTGGGTGGTGATGTAATGGTTTTGCTCTGCATCAATCTCTCACGCGGAGTCGCCCTCCTTTAACATTTTTTTCGTTTAATTTTGCTTTTACTTTTTTAAAGTTCCAACTACTGCTTTTTCGAGCTCTTTGACTTTTGATTTTGTATAATATTAATATTATAGCTTTTAATAGTTTAATTCCATCAAAAGATGGATATAGCATTAATTAATATATTTGTTTTCCATATCAACGCATATATACTAGATAAATGCAACTATATACTTATTTTACGTAAAATTTTATACATTTTTTTTTAATTTGAATAAATTTTATTAGATTTTTTATTTAAAAAAGTTTATATATTTTTATAAATTTATAGTAATACTTACATTATTTTAAATATTTTATTATTAATTTTTTTTACATATTTTAATTTTTTTATTCTTTATTTTTAAAAACTAATCATACCCACATTCCTAAATCTGTTAATATTAGTAAATTAAATTTAAAGGATTCACACATTCAACACTACACTCAAGTTAAAAATTCATATTATTAATATTTTAGAATAAAATATAAAATGTAATGTATAAAAGAAATATTTAAAAATATCAATGATGCAATTATTTTATATTGAATACGCAATAAAGTCAAAAATAATATAGAAAGAAAAAATGCACATTAAAAAAATTAATAATTTAAAAACATATAAAACTCAAACTTAATTAAATATTAAAAAATTCATTATTAAATAAGCTATTGTACTTCTAAAAATAAATTAAGAAAAAAAATTACACATATAATATCATATTTTATGACGTTGTTATCAACTGTAAAATATGTAAGTTTATTTTATTTTTATGATAAATTGTGCATTTTCATCTTCTTAAGGGAAAAATAATAGTAAATAAGAGAAAAATATTTTTAGTATTGAAAGAATCAATTTTATATATTAACAAACATACAAGAGTATGACATTTTCACCTTATTATCTAGGATCCAATTTTCTTTCCTAAGGAAAAAATAATAATAAATAAGAGAAAAATATTTTTAGTATTGAAAGAATCAATTTTATATATTAACAAACATACAAGAATATGACATTTTCACCTTATTATCTAGGATGCAATTTTCTAAAACTCATATGACTTCTACTATCAAAAATTATCTCTTTTCCGCCACAAGAGCATTTAGTGATAAAAAAAGAGATGTTTAGATTCATGATTGGAGAAAATGACGAGATTAAAGAAGAAAGTTAATTGAAGAAAAAGTCTCTAAAAATTTCATTTGTGAAGATGCTATTTTTGGTAGATTTTATTTATACATAAAAATGTTTAAAATTTTTAAAAATTTCTAAAAATCTTATGGGAGAAGATATTACTTGTAATATTAGTTTTAAAAAATATAATATTTTATTAAAAATACATTCTTTTAATTTCTACAATTTCTTTAAATGTTTATCAAAATAATTTCACAAATATAAAAAAATGATTCAAATGTAAAATATTGAAAACACTTTAATGTGTTTTAAATTGTGGAATGCAATTTAAATTTATTTTTTTTTTGAAAATGTAGAAGGCAACTCATTACAAAATTCAAGAATTTTTTTTTTTTAGATGATAAAATATATTAACTCTCTTAAAATTTTATTGCGTTCATTATTTCAAATCTTTAGTACTTAAGGTTTTCAATTATTTAATAATTATTTTTGGCTAATGATAACTTCATAATTATTTAATATTTTTTTTGTCACACGATAATTTTTATTAAAGATTGTTAAAAAAATTTACAGTGAAATTAACTTTTAGAATTTTTAGATTATTACTTAGTTTATTATTAAATATTAAATTAATAATAATAATTTAGTAAATGAAAATCAACAAATTTACAAAAGATTGAGAGCATTCGATAATAATTGGTTGATTTTATATTAAACTAATAATAATAGTTTTTTAAAGTAAAGTGTAACAAATTTCTCAGAAGATCAATAATATTGAATAATAACAAGTATAATATTGGAAAATTTAATCTTTGATATTTTTATTTTAAATAATTTATCCAATTATTCAATAATATATCTATTATTATTCAATATTATCAATCTATACATTTTAAAGTTATATATTATTATGATTACATATTTATTAAAAATTAAATATGACACCACTTGTTTCTTTTAGATTGGTTGAGAAAAAAAAAATATGACCTCACTTGATTCTTTTACATATTATGACAAAATTGTTCAATCAATTGTGATGAATTTTGATTGGATACATTTTTAACTTGACTGCCAAAGATTAGACAGCTGTCTAGCTGACGAAATTCTGATCGGTTGGTGATGCCATTAGCAAGAATCGTTGAACATTTATCTAACTTAATTAAACAGTTATCTAACTGACTGGATTGTGATAAGCGGTCTTATCAATACACAAATGTATAACTCCCCAGGAATTTCAATTGCGCTTATATTCATCACTGTAGGAATTGGGTTCAAGCTTTCCCTAGCCCCTTCTCATCAATGGACTCCTGACGTATACGAAGGACTGCGGTTCGTTCGATAAATTCCTGCCTCTCTATCTATCTCTGAGATGTTTGGATTTTTCAAAACTCCATGGACATGCAGAAGAGAAATGACCTTATTGGAGCGTTATTAGTAAACAAATATTTATTTGGGTACTAGTTCAACCAGTCGCCTTGGGATGTGATTTCTTTCACTGCTTCTCAGTCTCACCAAGTTAATCCCTCTTCATTTCTCTTCTCTATTCATTTGCTTTAAGGGTTTTAGCTTTATTCAAGTAGGTGACAATATACTTCTAGATTGTGCAAGAGCATTATGAGCTAATTTTTTTTTTGTACCTATCTACATTTATCTTTCTTCTGTTAATAGTTTGCTTAGCTAGAACATGCTAAGACAACTTAAAGTTCGAATGGAAAATTGACGATTGTTGGTCGAACTTTTAAGGCAGGCTCTCCTTCTTTATTACGAAGTCTTCATAATTTGATCATAAAGCTTTTGTAGTTTGTAGGAAATTGTGAATTTGATTAAAAAGAAAGAGAAGAAAAAATGCTAAAAATTCCCCTCTTAAAAATTTAGTCCCACATTGGTTTTTTAGCTCTCATTGGAAGCATTTATATAGAAAAGAAAATGCTAGTGAGATTGGGCCCCAAGGGGCACCCAATTTTGTGGAAGGGGGGAGGACCTAGGCAAAGGTGGGTCCACCACACACGCGTGCGCCGCCTCCGCCGTCGGACAGGCCGGCCGCGCCGTGCCGCGGCGCGCCGAGTCCGTGTGTGTGAGGTGAGGTGAGGTGGAATAAAAATTTATTTATTAAAATTAAATTTTCCAACAGTCCTGTTACATAAATGTGACCGTTATATTTTTAACGTAACGTTCCGTTCCTTTGAGACCGAGTCTCACGGAACCGTTGCCCATCCGTTACCACGTCGTGACCGTTGCATTTGCGATCGTTCCGTTCCGTTACGGACCGAGTCTTACGGAACGTGTGAACGTTGCACGTTCTCCACCCACGCCCGTTTTTTTTTGGCTCCGTTTTCCATGCCACCCTCAGCCTATAAATAGAGCAGAGCCCTCACAACTCAAATCATCCCTTCAACTCACAGCTCTCTCCCAATTCTCTCTCTCGATTTCCTCTCTCTATCTCGCTCTAACTATTGAGCATCAGAAAAGATTCAGAAAAGAAAAACCAAAAATAAATATATTTTAGTTTCCGAGCAACAAAATTATTTTACAGGTGTAGCATTCCGGAGTTCATCAGTGCAGTGTAACTCCGAGACAGATTTTTGCTGGGCTGTTTTATCCTGGGGACGACGAGGCTGTGTTTGCTTGCACAATTTTGGGCAGAGCCGCGAAACGTCTTAAAGAGAGTGACCTAGTCCGCGACTCAGTTGTTGCAATTTTATTAAATAGAACTTTACTGAATCAGTTGTTGCAATTTTATTAACCTAAGTTAACTTATTTAAAAACTTGGGGCTGTTTAGCCTACGTTAGGATCCCTGATCCAAAAAGAAATAAACTTGCTAGTAGAGCATATGAATGTGTATTCATAGGATATGCAGTAAATAGTAAAGCTTATAAATTCTATGACTTAAAAGATCGTGTGGTTATAGAATCAAATGATGCAGACTTCTAGGAACATAGGTTTCCCTTTAAACTAAAGAATAGTGGGGGCTCGTCTTCTAGTAGTTTACCCATAGCTACATCTAGTGAACAAAATGAGGAATTAGAAACTGAACTTAGGAGAAGTAAACGAGCTCGAACCTCTAAGGATTATGGATCTGACTTCTATGCTTATACCTTAGAGGAAGATCCCCAAACCATTCAAGAAGCCTTATCTTCTTTAGATGCCAACTTATGGGAAGAAGCCATAAATGATGAAATGGACTCTCTTGAGTCTAATAGAACTTGGCATTTAGTTGACCTACCTCCTGGTTGCAAGACTATAGGATGTAAATGGATACTAAAGAAGAAATTAAAACCCGACGGTACTATTGAAAAGTACAAGGCTCGCCTTGTAGCCAAAGGGTATAGGCAAAGGGAAAATGTGGACTTCTTTGACACATATTCACCTGTCACAAGAATAACTTCCATACGTGTGCTTTTCTCCCTAGCTGCAATCCATGATTTAGTGGTGCACCAAATGGATGTTAAAACTGCCTTCTTAAATGGTGAATTAGAAGAAGAAATTTATATGGACCAACCTGAGGGCTTTGTAATCCCAGGTCAAGAAAACAAAGTATGTAAATTAGATAAATCTCTTTATGGTCTAAAACAAGCACCTAAACAATGACATGAAAAATTTGATAATCTAGTTATCTCACATGGATTCAAATTGAATGAAAGTGACAAATGTATTTATCATAAAACAGAAAATAACATTTGCACTATTATATGTTTATATGTGGATGACTTGCTAATCTTTGAGTCAAATATTCATGTTGTAAATAATGTGAAAAACATGTTGTGTGCTAATTTTGACATGAAAGACTTAGGTGAAGCGAGTGTAATCCTAGGTATAAAGATTACTAGGTCTGAAGAGGGACTTTCTCTAGATCAATCTCATTATATTGAGAAGATCTTAAAGAAATATAATTACTCTAACTGCAAACCTGCATGTACCCCTTATGATCCTAGTGTAAAGTTGTTCAAGAACACCGGAGACAGTGTTAGACAAACTGAGTATGCGAGCATCATTGGTAGCTTACGTTACGCTACTAATTGCACTAGGCCCGACATAGCTTATGTTGTGGGATTACTATGTAGGTTTACCAGTAGACCTAGTATAGAGCATTGGAATGCAATTGAAAGGGTCATGAGGTACCTTAAGAGAACAATGAACCTTGGATTACATTATAAGAAGTTTCCCGCTGTTTTAGAAGGATACAGCGATGCTGATTGGAACACTCTTTCAGAAGACTCCAAAGCAACTAGCGGCTATATATTTAGCATTGCTGGTGGAGCTGTTTCTTGGAAGTCTAAGAAACAGACAATTTTGGCTCAATCTACGATGGAGTCTGAAATGATAGCACTAGCTACTGCTAGTGAAGAAACAGGCTGGTTAAGAAGTCTGTTAGCTGAGATTCCTTTATGGGAAAGACCGATACCAGCTGTCCTGATCCACTGCGATAGTACCGCGGCTATTGCAAAGATTCAGAACCGTTATTATAACGGCAAGAGACGACAGATACGTCGTAAGCACAGTACTGTTAGAGAATTTCTCTCTACAGGAGCTGTAAGAGTGGATCATGTACGTACTGATGACAATTTGGCTGATCCTTTGACGAAAGGTTTAGCAAGAGAGAAGGTTTTTAAAACCTCGAAAGGAATGCGACTAATGCCCTTGGAATGAAGAGTCACTTGTGATGGTAACCCGACTTATAGACTGGAGATCCCAAGAAATAAGTTCAATGGGTAATAACAAATCATGAAGTGATATAAGATGAATCATGCTATTATGAGTCTCATCCTATATTGTTAGAAGCATGAATTCCTGAAGCGACAGAAGGATGAGTTAATTGTTAACTCTTAATGAGTTCTATACTCTATGTGGAGTGGAGTACATAGCTACAGGAGTACTCTTGATAGACTCACCTATATGAATGTGGAAGTGTGGCCAATTCCTATGAAATTTTGGGCAAAATTTACTAGAGCATTCACTATACTGGGATACACGTGCATGGCCATAAAGCACGGGCTTTTCGAACTACACCTTGGAAAGGTTGTGTGTGTAATGTTGTTAGAGATAGAGTTCAAAACTACGAGTTACTCTAGTATATTCTAAAGCATCAATACTATGCAAAGGTTCAAGTCGAAAGACACCTTCTGCTTATGCACAATCTTATATCTTTGATTGATCGGTTGCTCGATGAAAAACTATTTTTATATAAAATTCAAGTGGGGGATTGTTGGAAATTGTGAATTTGATTAAAAAGAAAGAGAAGAAAAAATGCTAAAAATTCCCCTCTTAAAAATTTAGTCCCATATTGGTTTTTTAGCTCTCATTGGAAGCATTTATATAGAAAAGAAAATGCTAGTGGGATTGGGCCCCAAGGGGCACCCAATTTTGTGGAAGGGGGGAGGACCTAGGCAAAGGTGGGTCCACCACACACGCGCGCGCCGTCGTCCGTCCAACCGGCCGGCCGCGCCAAGCCGAGCCGAGTGCGTGTGTGTGTGTGAGGTGAGGTGGCATTTTATTTTTTGATAAAAATTTATTTATTAAAATTAAATTTTCCAACAGTCCCGTTACATAAATGTGACCGTTATATTTTTAACGTAACGTTCCGTTCCGTTGAGACCGAGTCTCACGGAACCGTTGCCCATCTGTTACCACGTCGTGATCGTTGCATTTGCGACCGTTCCGTTCCGTTAACGGACTGAGTCTTACGAAACGTGTGAACGTTGCACGTTCTCCACCCACGCCCGTTTTTTTTGGGCTCCGTTTTCCATGCCACCCTCAGCCTATAAATAGAGCAGAGCCCTCACAACTCAAATCATCCCTTCAGCTCACAACTCTCTCCCAATTCTCTCTTTCGATTTCCTCTCTCTATCTCGCTCTAACTATTGAGCATCAGAAAAGATTCAGAAAAGAAAAACCAAAAATAAATATATTTTAGTTTCCGAGCAACAAAATTATTTTACAGGTGTAGCATTCCGGAGTTCATCAGTGCAGTGTAATTCCGAGACAGATTTTTGCTGGGCTGTTTTATCCTGGGGACGACGAGGCTGTGTTTGCTTGCACAATTTTGAGCAGAGCCGCGAAACGTCTTAAAGAAAGCGACCTAGTTCGCGACTCAACCCAAGCAGTGTTAATTCAGTAATTTGGTAACCTCGTTCCTAACTACTTTTAAGTATTTGTTCCAACATAGTTTAACATCTAATTGGTTAAATTCACTATATTTTGTTAACATTATTTGATATCTCCACTATGTACATGTTTATGTTCTTTCAAATTGACGGTGATGATAGCTTCACTATAAACGTTAATCTCGATTTGTGCGTGATCTTGCCTAGGCTGACATCTCTACAGCTCCAATGATCATAAGGTGTTGGGGCTTTTGTCAGCAACCTGATTTTGATGATGTTGCCTCATGGTGTGGTGGCTAGGTTTGGTTGATGAATACAATGGGTGTGGCTGGTTGGGATAAAAATGGAATTATAAATGATATGCAAGTATGGTGTTCATTCTAGAATGAAAATAGCATTAAAGAGTCATATGAGCCTATTTTTTTATGCATTATTTTTCATTTTGAAAATTTTTATCCTTCGTAATTTATATTTAAGATAATTTTATCCAATTATCTAATTATAAGCTCATTATTATCTAATGTTATTAATTTTTTGCGAATTTGTTGGGCTTCATTATATAAAGTCATAATAATTTCTTCATTTTTTTTTTAATATTTACGTAAAAAAAAGTTACCATTAGTAAAAAAAAAATATTTATAATTATAAATTTTAAATATTAAAAAGTTGAATTACCAAATCTTAATAATTTTTTTTAACATTTGACCAAAAAAAATCTTAATAATATAATTTATCCTTTAATATTTTTATTTACCAATTTCATTACCTTTTTATGATAACCAATTTTTAGCTTCATGATTATGAATGGGTTGGTGTTTCAAATTTAAAAAATATGTAGTATTACATATTTTAAGATTTTTATCTATGGACTTGTTGAAAGTTAGATTACTTTGAAATTCTTTATTTTGTAAAATAAAAGAAAAAATATGTCTTTAAATATAAATTTTTAGGTTATTTTTATTATAATAATGTGAAATTTTGATGTTAATAAATTTGTAAAGTAGTTTGCTTGATTATTGTTAAAATAAATAGTTAATTAATATTTTACTTTAATAAATGTATAATGTTGAAGTTAATTTTTGTTCAGCCGTGTTTTAGGCATGTTGACCTTGCGGTTAATTAGAAAATCAAGTAAGAAGGTATGATATTGTAAGGTGTTGTATCCACTCCAAATACTTAAGTCAATTTCTAAGGATAATGATAAGATTGAAGAGAAATTTTAGAAATTTTAAGGATAAATTTATGCGTATTTTTTCAAGTTATGAAGACCTATTTATAAGTTTTTGATAGATAACTTTTTCATAAATAACACATACTAATTAATATTTATATTATTTAATAATAATATAAACATATGCTCAATTAATATAAATTATTTAATAAAAATTTACTTAACTGTGCACTAATTATTTCATTTAAATTTTCAAATGATGTCACGTGTACCGATCAAACGACACCATGTTGATCTAGTTAAATTACTACCCAACACACAACACAAATCCTTTAAGTTGCCTAGTTTGCTTTGGAGAGGTAGATGATATCAAATATGTCATAACTTCGCTAATAAAATAAATAATTTAATATAAATATGATTCAATAAATTGACTAGACTCGACTAACTCATTAAATACTTAAGTATGAACTATAAGAATCACCATATTAATGTTAATAAAACAATTATTTAAGTCAATACACACTAAAATTATTAAAATAATTATTTATAAGATATATATTTATTTTATAAACATTTGGTATTTATTAATGTAAAGAAATAACCAAACTTAAAAAACAAAAAAAACAAACAAACAAACTAGAACAAACATAAGATAGCCTTGCTACGAAAATAATTAATTCAATAAAAGTATGATCCGAATTGGTAGAGGCCGATTGACTCATTAAACGAGTAAAAATGAGCTATATGAATTGTAAATATTAATGTTATGAAAATAATTATCTAATAATAATGTAAGTAAATATATATAATAAAGTTATTATAATAACTATTTATAATAAATATATTTATTATATTAATATTTTGTTATTTATTTATATAAATGACTAACAAAATTTAAAAGAAAAAAATGGCCCACGATCAAATAAGAGATTTTATATACATAAATTAAAACAATTATCTAAGTCAATGTACAGAATAAAATTATCAAAATAATTATTTATAAGAAGTATGTTTATTATATATATATTTTATGGTATTTATTAATGTAAAAAATAACCAAGCTTTTAAAAACACATACACTGATATGAGATATGTTATGACCACTGCTATGAATTAATTGAGTCAATACAAATATAATTCGCTCATAAATAAATTAGTTGAACTCAACAGGCTCATTAACTGAGTACGCGTGAACCATATAAATTATAACCATTAATGTAATTAAAATAATTATTCAATAATAATAATGTAATTAAATATACACAACAATAATACTAAAATAACTATTTATAATAAATATACTTTAATATTTATTAGTGTAAAAAAATTAGGAAAAAAAATGGTGGACGATCAAACATGAAACTTTTATATATACTAGTTTTAGACTCGTACTATGCATATGTCATTACATAAAATGTAATTGCATCATTTAAGTTATTTATTTTGAAAAAATTATTTAAATAAATATGTAATTTATAAATAATTTGTTAAATAATATATTTATTTTTTATATCATATTTTATGTTAATGTTTTTAATTTTAATACTTAATTTAAAATATTGATATTATTTTTAAAAGAAGAAAATTGATTTGTTATTTTAATTTAATAACTATATAATAGTATTGATTAGGGTATTCAAAATTTACCTAATTCAATCCTAGCCATGAAAACTAAACCAATTTAACGCATAATGTTCGATTTTTTCCTTTTTATTGAGTTAGATTAATTCCAAAAATTTCAAAATTAATTCAAAATGGGTTTGATCAATTTTTTATTTTGAAAATCTCATAAAAATCAATCTAATCTATTAGTAATATTATTTTATTATTTTATTAATTTTTAATTTTATATTATCATTTTATTAAATAAAAATATATAAACTAAAAGTAATGACATTATTGTGAATATAATTATTTTATTTCAAGAAATCATTAGTTAAATAACTTATATAAATATATGTAAATTGTATTAATATTTATTTAATCACATGAATATTTTTATGCATCCAATAAAATAATAAATGTGCAATTAATATGAAATTATATATATATTAGTTTTTATGTTATTTAAAATTGCAGTACATGTTTTTATTGATTTAAAAAAAAATCAAAATCCTTTTAATTTTTAAACATAATATTTAAAATATAAAATTTAATATAATAGTTATTTTATTAATATTTTTTGAAATAATATTACCAAACTCACATATTATGGAGATCAAATTCTAGAGTGTGTGAGTTTGATGCAACTGAGTTAACTTTGCTTATGTACAGGGGTGGAGCAAAAAAAAAAAAAGGTAAAAAAAAATTTATGGGGGGCTAATTTTTTTTTATACAAAGTAAAAAATTAATATAAGTTAAACTATACTCAATCCAAAATTAAATTTTTTTATGTTATATTATAGTAGAAACATAGAGTTAACACTAAAAAAATATAGAGTTAACACATTATAATTAACTTATAATAAAAATTAAAGAAAAATATAACAAGTTAATAAGTATTAGTATTATTCATGAATAAAATAAATTTATTATCTAATCAAAGAAAAAGCTTAATCAAACACATCAAAATTTATAGTTGTTAAAATGAAAACTAAAATAAACATGTAAAAAGTAAAATATGATTTAGAATTTTAAGCTTGAGACTATATTTAAAATTTTATGTTTATAAACAATATAAGAATGATTAATAAAAATAAATATAAAAAATTTTAAATAAATTTTAAAAGATTATTAAAATAAAATGTCAAATAATATAATATTAGATAAAGTTAAAATTTAGATTGAAATAAAATATGATAAACAGAAACTTAAAAGCTTTAATATGAAACTTATTATATACTTAATTTTTTAATTTTATTTTTATATTGTCGAGACTAAAGTTAAATATTTAAATCCTTTTTGGATTATCACATTTAAGAAATTTTTTTACACAATATATGAAAATAATTTTATTTCTGTTACTAATAGTTATCAAATACATAAAAAAAAGTATATACTTAATCACTTTATTTACAATTTATATCATTTTTATCAATATATTTGTTAAATATTGTTAATATATGCTAAAATATATACATAAAAATTAAATACAATATATTACTATAAATAAAATATTTATTTATTGTTAAAAATATACATGTAATTAAGGGATTGTAGCCTTATCTAGCCCCCACATAGCTACATATATCTGCCCCTGCTTATGTAATAGTTATTTTATTATTAAAAATTAAATTAAAAGTAAAACTTGGTGATTAAAAATTACAAAACTTAATCTATCCAACTCAATCCAAAGGGTGGTTTGGATTGATTTTATAATTTTTGTTGAATCGAATTGGTTCCAAATTTTTAACAATCAACTTTATGGATTTGTTTTTAGTTTTAGTACAAAAGCAATCTAACTCATGATATGAAAACCCTTGGTATTAATTTTCAGTAATAATTGGTATTGTTTCACAATTATTTATTTAAAAAAATGTTGTTAAACACCATTTTTTAAATTTGATAAATATATAGAGATACTTTAATATTTATTGGTATATAAGAAAAACTAATTCATAAAAAATGTATTTGTTATAGGGGTATTTATATATTTATTAATGTACTAAAAAATAACAAGAACAAAAAAAGTGGAGAATAATCAAAACGGAAAATAATATAACTAACAAATCAACTATTCATAGAAAATATATTTATTATAGAAATATTTTGATATTTATTGGTGTAGGAAAATTAAGAAGACAAGTATTCATATGAAGTGTATTTATTATAAGGGTATTTTGATATTTATTAGTAAGAAAAACGAATTTATAAGAAGAAGTGATATTGTGATGCCAATCCACAGAGATGCTTGAAAACCAATGTGAGTGATCAAGCATCAAAGGTTGAACTAGGAGCATTACATGGTATCAAGTGTGAAGAAAGAAGAGAAAGAAAACAGGACTACAGAGTATCCAGGATCGATTCAAGCTTGGATGGATCGATCCCCCCCATAGACAAATTGATCCCACTTCGAGAGCTATCCGATCCTGGACTTTTTGCTAGAAAATTGCTGCTAAAAAAAGAAGTCAGATCAATCCCATATCGAGCGGTATCCAATCTTGGACTTTCTGTGTAGTTTTTACTGGAAAATTAATGCCCAGACATGAAGTTGGATCGATTCCCCTTTGGCCAGATCGATCCTGCCCTTACAGATAGTTTTTGTTTCTTCACGAAAAATAAGGTAAATGACTTTTAAGGGCATGGACTTTGTATTAGGAAGCTAGGAATAGTTTGGGCATTATTGTAATTGTGCAAATGTGCTATATAAACACATTTAAGAGCTCTTAGGGTTTCCAAGAGAAGCAAGAGAGTGGATTTGTGTGCTTAAACTTGAGAGAAGAAAAACTAGAAAAGAGAGGAAGAAGAAGAGAGGGCTTTTCACCATTGTTAGTGAGAAAAGTTCTTGAGTGTCTCTTTGAGTGTTTTTCTTCCAAAAAAGAGTTTCTCTTCAAGCATTTTCTCCATTGTACTTGTAATCTTCAACTTTGAAGCTAGTGAAATTCATCTCCATTGGAGGGGTGAAGAAGTAGAGTAGACTCACCACATTGGTTGGGTTGAACTACTATAATTTTGGTGTGTTATTTCCTTTTGCTATTATTTATATTCCATTGCTTTTGATTAAATATCTAAGGTTTGTGATGATTGTTGTTGGATTGATATCTTTATTGGATGTTTTGCTTGGAAATTTCTATTGTGCTCGATTAAATTTTAATAGTGCAATATCTAAGAATTTGAATTTGCACATAACAAGTGGTATTAGAGCTTGATTTCAGCTTGGATTATTCGTGGTTGTTGTATGTGAATTTTTTGGGTTTGATATTGTGGAGTGAAATTGTGTCTAAAAATAATTTATTGTTATAGAATATGAGTAGAATGAAAATTGAAAAGTGGGATGGCACCGAGGACTTTCATATTTGGAAGAGTAAGATGAAGAGTTTATTATTTCAACAAAAGGTAGCTCAAGTTTTACAGGACCATCCGAAATATCCGGAGGATTATACGGAGTTTCAAAAGAAGGAATTATTGATGATGGCTTATACCTCTTTTTTTTTTTTTTTTTTTTTTTTTTTTTTGCATTTGCATGACAATGTCATTAGGGAGGTGTAAAGTGAAAAAATAGCAAAGCAATTATGAAAGAAGGTGGAAAAGATATACATGCAAAAGACGATGTCTCAGAGGTTCCATTTGAAAGAACCATTGTTTGGGTTTCAAATGGATATGTTAAAAGATTTAGAGCCTAACTTGGCAGAGTTTCGTAGAATCTCCAATGATTTGTCAAACATTGAGGGGGATCTTAGCGATGAGAATCTCATTCACTTGTTGTTGCACAACCTACCAAGTTCTTACTGAGAAGTGAAGACGGGTCTTAAGTATGGAAGAGATGATATCTCTTTGGATCTATTTATCTCTCATTTGAGAATGAGAGAACTAGAATTGAAGACGAAAAAGATTCATATTGGTGGAGTGGGGGTAGTAGTGATGCCATGTTTTTTTAGAGGAAGAGGTGGAGAAAGAAGCCGAAGTAAAGGGAAAAAAAATACCGGTCAAAGTCCCGTAGTCCAAAAGAAAAAATGAAAAACAAAAAGGGGCATTTTCAAGAGGGATTGCCCAAGAAAGGGTAAATACACCAAGGGAGATAATAGTAGTGGAGATGCATTGGTGGTGGTGGTTGATGAAATGGGTTATGATAGTGCCGAGGCATTTGCAGTTTCTTTAAGCAATAGTGATGGTACTTCGGTCTTGGCCTCGGGGTGTACTTTTCACAGGACACCATACAAGGATTGGTTCATTGATTACAAAGAGGTAAATGGTGGCATTGTTCACATGGGAAACAATCATCCTTGTAATGTGACGGAAGTTGGGTTGGTGAGGCTTCATCTCAATGATGGTTCAACATTTGTGATGAAGAATGTGAGGCATGTGCCGACATTAAAAAAGAACTTGATTTCATTGGGTACTTTGGACAACATGGGTTATAGCTCCAAGGGTGAACATGGCCAATTAATGGTGTGTAGAGGTTCTTTAGTATGCTGTAAAAGTATACAAAGAAATAGGCTCTATTACTTAGATGCTATGGTAGAGACCAATGTTGCCGCAGTTAACCACTAAGAGGAGAATGTTAACCTTTGACACAAAAGGTTGGGACACATAAGTGAAAGAGGATTGGAGGAACTTTCCAAGAGGAAGATTCTTGGTGATGGTAAGCTTGATAAGCTTTCATTTTGTGATCATTACATTTTTGGCAAGATGAAAAAGGTGAAGTTCATAGTGGCAAAGCTCAAAGGATGTGACATTCTTGATTATTTGCATTCGAATTTGTGAGGGTTGAAAAGGACATCGTCGATGGGTGGTGCAAGGTAATTCTAACTATAATTAATGATTTCTCTAGAATGCTATGGGTTTACTAGTTGAAGAGTAAAGATGACACTTTTGGGAAATTTGTTGAGAGGAAGAAACTTGTAGCGACTCAAACTGGAAAAAAGGTCAAGTGTTTAAGAACTGACAATGGTTTAGAGTTTTGCAATGAAGCTTTCCCAAGCTTTTGTAGGGAGAATGGTATCACAAGGCACATGACCGTTCCGAGAAATCCTCAACAAAATGGTTTGGCAGAGAGGATGGATAGAACACTCTTGGAAAGAGTGAGATGTATGCTTTCTGATGCAAACATGTCCAAGAGATTTTGGGGAGAAGCTGTTGCTACAATGAGATACCTTTTCAATAGGTGTCCTTTAGTGCCGCTCAACTTCAAGACACTGGAAGAGGTATAGTTTGGCAAACCTGTTAAATATGACCATTTACTTGTTTTTGGTTGTGTTGCATATGTACATGTGAGGCAAGGGAAGTTAGAGCCAAGGGCATTGAAGTGTATGTTTTTGGGTATCCTAGTGGTGTCAAAGGTTACAAGCTGTGGTGGTATGGTGATGCTAAGAAATGCATCACTAGTAGAGATGTAACCTTCAAAGAGGATGAGATGTATATAGGAGGAGTTTCAGAAGAAACAAATGACTCACCATAAGAGTCCAGACGCAGGCGTGTAAGTTTTGAGGTAAAGCCATTGGTGTTTAATAATCAACCCAAGGGTGGGCATAGGCAACCAAAAGAGCCTACTATACAAGAACCTCCTAATAATGATGATCATGGTATAGAGATGGAAGAAGAAGAAGACACCATTGAGCCCGGGTCACCTAGGATGGGAAATGATTACTTGTTGGCACGACATCGGAGTCGACACGTGACTAGAGCTCTTGAGAGATTAAATCTTATTGCCTATGCATTGAGTATGGAGTCGGAGATCTCGGGACTTGAGCCAAGGTTCTATAAGGAAGCCATGAGTACGAAGGATGTGATAAATGGCGGAAGGCCATGGAAAAAGAGATGAGTTCTCTATACAAGAACAAGACATAGACACTAGTTCCTCGACCAAAGAGTCAAAAATTTATAGGTAACAAATGGGTCTACAAAGTGAAGGAAGGTGTGCTAAATGTCGAGCTAGCCCTGTACAAGGCTAGAATTGTTGCAAAAGGGTTTGCCCAATGAGAAGGTATTGACTTTACCGAAATTTTCTCACCTGTTATTAAACATAATTCCATTAGATTATTATTATTTCTTGTTGTGCATAATGATATGGAACTTGACCAATTGGATGTAAAAATTGCTTTTTTACATGGTTACCTTGAGGAGAAAATTTTCATAGAGCAACCCAAGGGATTTGTTGAAAAAGGCAAAGGTGACAAGGTGTATTTCTTGAAAAAGTCTTCCTATGGCTTGAAGCAATCTCCAAGATGTTGGTACTAGAGATACGACGTCTTCGTTTTGAAGATCAAGTTCAAAAGAAGCAAGCATGCAATTGTGTGTATTTGAGAGGTACAACTAGCTCTTCTACTGTTTATTTATTGCTATATGTGGATGACATGTTGATAGCTAGTTGTGGTTGGTCTCAAATCACCAAGTTAAAGAGTCAACTTAGCTCAAAATTTGAGATGAAGGATCTTGGAGCTGCCAAGAAAATATTAGGGATGGAGATTGTAAGAGATAGACAAAAAAGCAAGTTGTTTCTTTCCCAAGAAGGGTATTGTGAGAAGGTACTTCAACGGTTTAATATGGTCAATGCTAAACTGATTACAACTCTGATAGCATCACATTTCAAGTTATCATCATCGGACTCTCCTTCAATGGATGAGGAGAAGAAAGAAATGAAAAAGGTGCCCTATGCAAGTGTGGTGGGTAGCTTGGTGTATTTAATGATTTGTACAAGAGCGGATATTGCATATGGTGTAAGTTTGGTAAGTCGCTACATGGCTAATTGGGGTAAAAATCATTGGGAGGCGGTGAAATGGGTGAAGAGGTATCTACGGGATACAACGAGGTTGGTCTTCTACATGATGGATCCAAGGAGTTGAGTGTTAGAGTAATGGGTTATGTGGATTCGAACTTTGCTGGTGATCGTGATAAAAGACGATCTATCATAGGATACTTGTTCGATTTTGGAGGAAACTTGGTGAGTTCGAAGGCCAATTTAGAATCAATAGTAATATTGTCTTCTACAGAGGCGGAGTTTTTTGTCGCAACGGAAGCGGTGAAGGAAGCTATGTGGTTGAAGGGGTTGGCTAGTGAACTCGGTTTTGAGCAAAAGAGAGTCATGGTACATTGTGACAATCAAGGAGCAATTTGCTTGAAAAGAATCCTCAATTTCATGATCGTACAAAGCATGTAGATGTGAAGCTATATTTCATACGAGAGATGACTGAACATGGTGAGGTAGATTTAGTAAAAATTCACACGGATGATAACCTGGCAGACAAGGCAACAAAGCCGATTCCCTTGGAAAAGTTTGTGAAGTGTCAAACTTTGGTCAAGATGACCACCCTATCTAAATGATGGTGAAAGGGTGGGTCTTCACCCAAGAGAGTTTGAGTTCCAAGGAGTAGCATCAAGGTGGAGAATTGTGATATTGTGATGCAAATCCATGGGTGATGCTTGAAAACCAATATGGGTTATCAAGCATCAAAGGTTGGATTAGGAGCATTGCATGGTATCAAGTATGGAGAAAGAAGAGAAAGAAAACAAGGGTACAGAGCATCTAGGATCAATCCAAGCTTGGATGGATGGATTCCTCCATAGACGGATCGATCCCACTCTGAGCGCTATCTGATCCTAGACTTTCTACTAGAAAATTGGTGCCCAAACAAAAAGTTACGATCCCCCTCAAGACGGATTGATACCCCATAGACGGATCAATACCCCATAGACGGATAGATCCCATATCGAGCAATATCCGATTCTGGACTTTCTACATAGTTTATGCTGGAAAATTGATGCCCAGACATAAAGACAAATCGATCCCCCTTAGAACCAGATCGATCCCCCTCAAGACGGATCTATCCCCCTCTGGCTGGATTGATCTCGCCCTTACGAACAATTTCTATTTCTTCGCAAAAAATAGGATAAATGACTTTTAAAGGCATGTGTTTTGTACTAGGAAGCTAGGAATAGTTTGGGCATTATTGTAATTGTACAGATGTACTATATAAATACATTTAAGAGCTCTTAAGGTTTCCAAGAGAAGCAAGAGAGTGGATTTGTGTGCTTAAACTTGAGAGAAGAAAAAATGGAAAAGAGAGGAAGAAGAAGAGAGGGCTTTTCACCATTGTAAGTGAGGAAAGTTCTTGAGTGTCTCTTTGAGTGTTTTTCTTCCAAGAAAGTGCTTCTCTTCAAGCATTTTCTCCATTGTACTTGTAATCTCTAACTTTAAAGCTAGTGGAATTCATCTCCATTGGAGGGGTGAAGAAGTGGAGTAGACTCAACCACTATAATTCATCTCCATTGGAGGGGTGAAGAAGTGGAGTAGACTCAACCACTATAATTTTGGCGTGTTATTTCCTTTTGCTATTATTTATTGAAAGTTTTTAGTTACAGATCAAATATACCTAAAGGGGGATGAATAGGTTATTTTCAATTTTATCAAATTTTAGTTATGTAACCTAAACACAATGGCCAGACATGCAATCACGTGTAAAAGTAAAATGCGGAATAAAGAGTAACACACGAAATTTTTAGGTGAAAACAACCTAAGCCAAAAAATAACCTAAGAGAAAAATCACTAGTCCACCTAACTATCCACTATGAAAATCAATGTTCAATTACAGTCTCAGGTCTTAGACTACCCTTCACAGATAGATCTCCCTTATGTAATTTACTTACGAGTCTTCGCTCATTTCATAGCCTCCACAAGCTAAGTATCTAGATCCGGACCAACGTTTCGATCTACTTGAGTCCCATAAGATCAATCGAACCTTCAACTTTGGTAATTTTGAGTCACATGAAACACCAAACACATCACCAATAGTACCTAAAATGTTAGCACAAATAACACAAGTGTAAAGTGTATCCTAGAGTAGATTCAACAATAAAAAATCTTAACTAGCAGATTTAAGAACATATACTGTAAAAACCAAATCAACTAGCAAACTCTAAAATGATCTTGTAAAGCTCAATATCATGAAGAACAATTAGGCATATGAATTATTCAAATATAACCACATAATATGTTTGAACAATTAAATCAAGAGAGTGCCTAAGATTAATAGATGAAGTGAATAAGATTTTTCTTTTAAAAAAAACTCAATCAGATGTAGAAAATATTATTTCAGTGTAGTATGTTTTTCTCCAACAAAAGTTGTTTATATAGAGTCCAATGTGACCTAATGGAGAGTTAATAATAAAGCCAAATTCTAATCACACAAGGATTTTACTTTCATAACAATTTTACTTATACAATGATTCTACTTTTGCAATTAAATAGGGTTAAATTGATAAAAATAACATATGAGTCGAGTTAAAAAAAGACTTGTTGTGAAACTGAAAAATTGGCTCGATCGATCTAGTCAAATCTCGATCGATTGAGAACCTACGCTTGATCGATCTACCAATGATGAGAGACTCTCGATCAATCGACACAAGACTCGATCGATCTAACCATGCATTTTTCAAACCCGAGAGCAACTAGATTGAAGTCGATTGATCCTCGATCGAGAAATATTTCCCCTTAGATTCATCCACTAACAAGTTTTGAGGACATAAATGATTGGTGGGTTTGAGTAGTCGGTTTTGAGTTGGTGCCGATGATTGTCATCCGAGACTTGCTAAAGGAATTACCTAATGCTACGAATGATTTACAACAATTACTTTTATTTCATTTTTTTAGTGTTTTGATCCTATCAATTTCTAATTTATGCAATTGAGTTTAGTCACGAGTTTAATTGATTTTTCTTTTTTAAGCTTTGTTATAGTTGAATTTGTAAATGTTGTTTTTTCTCATTTTACATTATTAGTTGTTAACTTGTACTTTTTTTTTGGAACTTCTGCAAATGATCGATAATGGGCAAGCTCTTGACATAAAAAGCAAATTTGAAAACTTTGGTTAGCTATTTAAAAAAGTTGTTCCTTTCATTGGGAGAAATCTAGCAAGTTGTACACTCAATTTGGTTTCGTTCAGTACTCTTCAATTAAAATTTGGCTAGTTGGACAATTGTCCAGTTTAGGTAGACATGTGTCCAATTCAGCTGCAACATGTGGAGTTATCGACAGATCAAAATCTAACAATTTAGACAATTGTCTAATTTTGGATGATAACTCTACAAGAGTAGAGTTATTAAGCCACTTTTAAGCTAGCTATTTCTCTTGTTTTAAACTTAATATGAAATGATTTAACTCATGCTCAATTGTGCCAAAATGGGAAAAATTATATCATGCCACGGCGGGGCATTTATATGGGCTTCGGTGCATAAGTTGTTGGACACACGTTGGAGACAGAGGTTCAAGCTACGACGCTACTTTATCTATGCGCGACACACCATGTGGAAAAATAGATCTGAGAGTACTAGGTCACGATGCGTGTACTTTCACTGGTGATCCAAGAATCTTAGGCCGCAATGCGCAATTCTCTAGGCCGAGGTGCTCGTTGTTTTTCCTATTCATGAATCATGCCAAATTTTTAGTTTCTTATTTGGATTATAATTGTTTGTTCCTTAAAACACTTAGGATATAAATATGACATCTTAGCAATCAAATAAATCATTCAAAAAAATTTCACTATTAACAAATCTTGAGAGAAAGAGGCAATAATTTAGAGTGGATGCAAATCAAAAGAATAATGGAAGATTGAAATATTTATGTTGATATTCACTAAGAGATTAGGTGTATTTTTTCTTTACCTTTTTATTCTATTTATTTTCTTGTAATTTATCTCTGTTTTGGAAATTAATTGACTATGTTTATGTATAGTTAAACTTATTGTTAGGATCTTATTGAACTCAATTTCGTTAGACAATGAATTGATTTGTTTTTCCATCATTTGTGATCTGCGTTATTTCAATAATCTCTTCTTACTACTTTCAATCTAATAAGATAATTAGGTAATGAATGTCGAGAAATAATCTAATTATTAGTTATGATTAATTGATATTGGATACTTTATTTAATCGAATTTATATGCTATTAATTGTTTAGCTAATAATTATACCATAGAGGCAATTAGGTAGCTTTGAGAGAAGTATTTAATTATTTTTCTTCATTAAATAAGATGCATAGTTTTTTGATAGAGATGTGTTATTCGTATGTATGTGGTCTATAAATACGATCTTATTGAATAATACACAATCTAATTAGTGTAACAGGTGACATGAGTAATTAGATTAATTATTGTTGTGCATGTAGTTTACTTGAGAGAAGAATGCATGCTAATGTAGGGGCGTTGGATCAAGTATTATATCATGAATTGTTTAGGATGGTAAATTAATTCATATGTAAGAAATTGAAGAAGAATGAATTCTTAAGACTCTTTTGTGCTTAATTAGTTAGTGTGGGATATGTTGGATCAAATATTGAATATATTTTATTTTTGGTATTTTTGTTATTTGCACCTATATGTTTTCCATTAGCTTAAATAATTTAGTGTAATTGTAGTTTGGTACTCAAATATTTATTAATCTAATTCTCGTGAGTACGATAGCTTTATCTTTAAATACTTATCACTTGTACAGTGACCCGTATGACATTATACTTGCGAATTTTGTGTTATTGGATATGTCTCTAACTCGGATCGGACGAGAAGTTATCAAATGATCAAAATTTGGCCAGTTAAACATATGTTCAACATCGAATGAATGAGATTATCGGTTGATCAAAATCAAACAATTGGACAATTGTCCAATCAAATTGGACAAAAATTTAGCCAAAATTCAATCACAATTGATCCATAATGACATTTTTTCCATTGTGTAAAAAATAAGTGGGAAGTGATTATCTAATTTTTTATTAATATGGGGTAATCATAACATAAGTAACGAATTAGGCTTAAAAATTTAGACGAATAAAAAAAGGAGAAATTGATAATGTATTTTCAATTCATTATGATATAATTTGAAAGTACAATGATATGAACCGAAAAACTAGATAAATAATAAAATTTAAAAAATAATCTAAATAATAAATATAAAATATAATAGATAGCTAAATAATATCCTAAAGAATAGGGATGAGCATTTTATCTGTAGGTTTGAGTATCTGCGAATATTCGATTCGACGAATTAATTTTTATTCATGATTTTTGGGGACGGGTACGATTTTGGAGAATACCGGAAATAAATTATCGAGGATGGGGCGGAAACAATAATACGTAAAATCGTATCCATCCGTACCCAAAATATTTTTTAATTTAATTTAATTTAAATAAATATATAATATTTAAATTATAAAATATAAATATATTTATTATTAAAATTATTTATTAATTAAAATATTACTATTTATTAAAAATTATGATAAATTAATTTTTTTAATTAAAAAAAAGCTAATATGGAGTAGTTATTTTTTTTTGTACCCGTCTCCGCACGGTTATACCTATTTTCGAACCGAAGCAATTTTCACACAATTTTTGATATACAATTACTTGTTCGGTTTAAAGGACGAGTATAACGAAAACCGTCTCTGTTCGTCTCTGTGCCCATTACTATTAAAGAATAATAATCTCAATCAAAATAAACCTTATTTTAAATAATTATTATCTCATTATTTATATCTTCCCCAAAGTGATGAAAACTAACTCCTAACGAGTTGTGTAGCCTTTGATTAATAATCGAAACTTGAGATATAGCAGAATACCATCCTTAGGGTTCATGATCAAGAGACTATGTAGGTGTTCGAGCAACTAAGTTCACCCTTCGAGTAATTAGCAAATCAAGAGATCAATGAAAATTACCATTCAAGAATGACGGCAAATTAAAGGTTGGAAACTCAATTACATCTAGACAAATGTCCCCTGAAGTGATAGTAGTAAGGGCAACTTCATCTGAATAAGTGGCACCACACCACGTGGACAAACTTCCGTCGAAGGTTTTGTTGTGATAGAGTTTGATCAATGGAGGATGTTGACCAAGGTTGAATGTATTGATCGTCGCGAGTGGCGGCGTATGGATATAGAAGGGGTGTCATTGGTTGTCTTGCAACGAAGGGAATCTTTTGGTTGAGACGGATTTGGTAGTAGCGCATGGATTAGGCACGAAAGGTTCGGCATAAAACTTGGTGGCGAGAGAGACCTAATTCCAGCGAAGACAGGTGACGAGACTAGCTAGGTTGGACTGGTTGGCGACTGGATACTTAAAAAGTACGGACGGTGTGTATAGTGGATGTCAGGGATAGTGGCTGTGCGGCGGGCAGATTCGTGCTTCTTTGCACTTTGCGACATAGCTTAGGGGCCTACGATTAAGATGTCGGAGGATAGGGGTTTGAACATCGATGATGGCGCAAGAGGTCGGTGGGTTGGCTTCCGTTGAAGACGGTGGCCAATGGAGGTGGCTGTGATCATATGATGGTTGTGCTTAAGTATGATGGTGGAACTGGTGGGACTTTTTTTCGTGGGCTTGTTTCCAGCAAAAAAAAAAAAAAAACTGATCTTTCTATTTTTTTAATATTATTTGTTTAAGAAAATAAATTTTGGTTGATCAGATACTAAATTGGTATAGAATAAAAGAGAAAATAGACAAAAGAGGAAAATAATCAGACAAATTAAGGTTATGGATTTAGATAAATAGAAAAAAGGAAGAAACGAACGGATAACAGGGAATAAATTAATGCTATATTTTCAACTCATTACGGTCTCTTTTTTTTGGTCAATCATTACCTTATATGAAAGTATAATGGTATGTCATAGAAATAAAATAACAAACAACTTAATTAATAAATCTTAAAGAATAATATAAATGATTAAATGATAAATATAAATTATTAATACGAAAATATAAAACAAATAATAAATAATAATTTCAATTTAAATAATTATTATCTTTTTATTTGCATCATGAAATATAGTAGACGGAAGAAACATATTAATTAGGGGTATATTTTATTATACGAGGTTTTTAAATCAGTAGTTATAATCCAATTACTTGAAATATATTAATAGTTGTAATGTTTTATTGAATGTTTAATTATTTTTATTTTTTCGTCCTCTAATATTTATTTTTTATTTTTGATTAAAATTGACCATACACTATGTAGATTTTCTTTTTGCAATTTAGTTTAAGAAATTATATGAATCAAATGAATGTGTCTTCTAGGTAAATATTATATTTGTTTAGAATTAGTGTATTTTTATTGTATATTTTTTAGTTTTAATACGTTTTTTACATCTAAATTTCGTAGTATAATGTTATTTTTTTAATCTTTTATTCTATTTAAAAATATATTAGTGTGTATATATATATATATATATATATATATTTCATTGTATAATATATATATATTTCATTGTATAATAAGTGTAATCTAATCTACCAAAAAATGAAATAACATAATATAATCTAATAAATACCACATGTGTAAATATAATCTAATCAAAGAATTTCTTTTAAATAAGATGAAGGGAACATGAGTCTAAATATTAAAAAAACAAAAATAATAAATATCCCCTTCTGTTTTTTTATAAATAGGAATGCCTATCACGAAGGTAAAATTGAGCCTTCATTCTTATTATACGAATTATATATATATATATTTTGATAAGAATTTCACTAGATGTTACGTTTTTATATCATTATAGTGTGTATTTAATATCTTTTAGCTGAGTCAAAAAACTTTTTTGACACCCAAACATGACACTTCCTATGTTTAGAAGGCCGCTAGAAACTTGTTCCAAGTTGTTAATCGGAACTGTTATTGCATTAAATGAAAAGGCAGAATCTAATAATGACAATGATTATTCATGCATGATTTACGGGTCAAAAATCTATAAAAGACTTTAAATGAAAATTGACATACACTATTTGGTAGTCCAATATACACTAGCTGTGAACCAATATATAGCCTCTTTCATATATTAATTTAAGTGTGTGGGTCCATCGATCTTCTGGAACAACATTTAATGCGAACTAAAAAAAACATGATTATTACGGTCCACAAACGTTAATATTTTAAGAACCACAAAATAATTTAGTTTAAAATCCAATACAAAATTAACATACAATTTTTAAGCACAAATTTAAATTTATGGTAGTAAATAATCACCTTAACATATAAATATTACACACCACGTAATAAGACGAAAAGAAAAGCCACAAAAACTTGCAAATTCTTTGATAAGTTTGGGTTGAAAGAGACACAGAACTTTTGTGTTCTCAAATTTTGATTTATGAATCAAAAATAATATTTATGTCAAAAATTACATTTCAATTGCCACACTTTGTCCTTTTATAGTATACAAACAAAAACCTAAAGTGGAAAAAATCTCAGCTATTGATTTTAATCCAATAGTCCAAAATTACATAAAATTTAACTGTGCCCTAGCTGGTAAATTATTTGTGCAGCGGCAAGGAAGCTCGAATTACAATTAAAAGTAGGCAGGCTGCGACGGATGAATATCAATGCCACGGCAGGGAACTTGGAAAATTTAATCTGAATGGTTGGTGCCACGGAGGCCAAAATTCATGCCGCGTTGCGCACGTCCTTCCACTTCTGTGAGCACGTCTACCCAGCACTCCCAGCCAAATAGAAAGTCTTGTGTTGCGGCACACATGCCTAGCAAAATCCCCAGCCAAAACAAAGTGTTTCTCGCCGCTGCGTTATAAATCTATGCCGCAGCGTATAACTTTTTCTCCAAATTCTGCCATCAATACATTGCTTAGCCTCTCACAAGCTTTATGATCACTCCTCACATCCCTTGGCCTTGTAACAACTCTTGAATAAGTCCATTCAAAGTTTCCTTGAATTGTTTAGCCTTCAATCTCGTGATTGGCTCATTCGGGATGTGTAATGGTTGTAGCGGTAAATGATTTGCATGATTCCCCCTTCTTCAAAAGGATTTGACCTCAAATCGTCACCTGAATAATCAAAAGGAGAAAGATCAGAAACATTAAAAGATGTGCTAATATTATACTCACCTGGAAGGTCAAGCTTGTACGTATTTTCATTGATTCGTTCGAGTACTTGGAACATCCCATCTCCTCTAGGCTGTAGCTTGGACTTTTGCTTTTCAGGAAATCTTTCTTTCCTCATATGTACCCAAATCCAATCATAGGGTTCAAAAATGACCCTACGTCGCCCTTCGTTAGCCTTGAACGTAAATTCTTCATTTTTTTCTCAATGCTTTCGTCAATGCTTTCATACAATTTCTTTATCATCTCAGTCTTCTTAGCACCATCTAAATCAGTTTTTACTGAGACAGATAAAGGCAATAAATCTATATGAGTAAGTGGGTTAAAACTATAAATAATTTCAAAAGGTGTATGATCAGTGGTTGAATGCACACTCCTATTTTAAGCAAATTTAACAAAAGGCAAACAATCCTCCCACTTTTTCAAATTCTTTTGGATGACTGTTCATAACAAAGTAGACAAAGTCTGATTGACTACTTCTATTTGGCCATCAGTTTGGGGATGACAAGTAGTAGAAAACAAAAGTTTAGTTCCCAACTTAGCCCATAAAGTTTTCCAAAAATAACTTAGGAATTTAACATCCCTATTAGAGATGATAATTTTTGGAATTCCATGTAACCGTGCAATTTCTCTAAAAAATAAATCCGCTACATTTGTGGCATCATCAATTTTGTGACGTGCAATGAAGTGCACCATTTTTGAAGATCTATCCACAACCACAAAAATTGAGTCTCTACCCTTTTTCGACCTAGGCAATCCTAAGATAAAATTCATGAAAATGTCTAACCAAGGTGAATTAGATATAGGCAACAGAGTATACAATCCTTGGGGCAGAACTTTAGACTTGGCCTGTTTACAAGTGATGCATCTCGAACAAATTTGTTCTACATCCCGCCTAAGTTTTAGCCAATAAAAATGTTCATGCAAAGTGTGTAAAGTCTTTTTAATGCCAAAATGTCCCATTAATCCTCCTCCATGATCTTCCTTAACTAACAGCTTATGCATAGAACAGTTGGGTGTACACAACTAATTTTTTTTAAATAAATACCCATCCATTTGGTAAAACTTACCAAGACTAGTTTTACTGCATGCATTATAAAGCAAAGAAAAGTCATAATCATTAGCATATATTTCCTTAATGTATTCAAATCATAATAACCTAACACTCAAAGCAGAAAGTAAAGTATACCTTCACGATAAAGCATTAGCTACTATATTTTCCTTACCTCTCTTATATTGAATAATATAAGAAAATGATTCAATGAATTCCATCTACTTTGCATGCCTCCGGTTTAACTTACCTTGGCCCCTCAAGTGCTTTAAGGATTCATGATTAGTGTGAATAACAAATTCCTTAGGCCATATGTAGTGCAACCACGTTTCAAGGGTCCTCACTAAGGCATAGAGCTCATTGTCGTATGTTGGGTAGTTAAGGGCCGCTTTATTGAGTTTCTCGCTAAAGAATGCAATTGGTCTCTTTTCTTACATTAAAACAGCTCCTATCCCTACACCTGATGCATCACACTCAACCTTAAACATTTTAGTAAAATCAGGTAGAGCTAACACAAGTGTAGAATACAGTTTATCCTTAATCAATTTAAAAGACCTCTCTTGACTTTCTTCTCACTTAAACCCTACAATTTTCTTAACGACTTTGGTTATTGGTGCAGCTAGAGTACTAAAATCTTTAACAAACCTATGGTAAAAACTAGCTAGACCATGGAAGCTCCTAACATCGGTAACAGATTTAGGCGTGAGCCAATCTCAAATTGCCTTTACTTTCTCTGCATCTACCTCTATTCCCTCAGAACTCACGACAAAACCAAGAAAAACTAATCTTTTCATGCAAAACAACACTTTTTTAAGGTAGCATACAATTTTTCCTTTTTTAAAATTTCAAGCACAGCACGCAAATGTACAACATGCTTTTCTAAGTTTTTGCTGTAAATGAAAATATCATCAAAATATACAACCACAAAATTTTCAATTAAGGCACGTAAAACATGGTTCATTAGTCTCATGAAAGTACTAGGTACATTAGTAAATTCAAAAAGCATCACTAACCATTCATATAATCCATGTTTTGTTTTAAAAGCGGTTTCCATTCATCCCCTTCTTTCATCTTAATATGATGATATCCACTCTTAAGATCAATTTTTGAAAATATGCTAGAGTCATGCAATTCATCTAACATGTCATCTAACCTAGGAATTGGATGTCAATACTTTACTGTAATGTTGTTGACGGCTTGACAATCAACACACATTCGACTTGAAGCATCATTCTTAGGTACAAATAGCACTGACACTGCACATGGGCTCAAGCTCTCCCTAACTTGCCCCTTAGTCAAAAATTCTTCGACCTGCCTTTAGATCTCCTTGGTATCATCCGAGTTGGTACAATAAGCGGGTCGATTTGGAAGAGAAGCTCCAAGAATGAAGTCAATCTGATGTTCAATCCCTCTAAATGGTGGTATACCGTTTGGGATCTCTTCAAGAAATACCTCATCAAATTCCTGCAACAAGAAATAGTAATACTTGGTAATGCATTGTCAAGTTCGTTAGTAGAAAAATTAGTTTCCTTATACAAAAGTACAAGTATAAACTGTTTTGCCAAAATGGCTTGTTCTACCTCACTTGATTTTGCATAAAAGCTCTAATTCTTTTTTTCTATTTCTTTTTCTCTCTCTACTCTTTTCTCCCAATTTCTCTTTGTCTTTCTTTTCTCTCACCATCTTCTTTTGGTCCTTGAAAACTTGTTTAGGAGATAAGGGTGCAAGCGTGATTTTCTTTCTTCCGTCTCAAAAGAAGATTTATTCTTGTATCCATCATGTGTAACCCTCCTATCATATTGACAAGGCCTTCCTAGCAAAATATATCTGACTTGTATGGGGACTACGTCACACATCACTTCATCCTTATACTTTCTAATGGAGAAGGATACTAGTACTTGTTTGTTAACCTTCACTTCCCCACTATCATTTAACCATTACAACTTGTATGGATTAGGGTGTTTGATTGTTGGAAACCCTAATTTTTCAACTAAGGTTGTACTAGCTACATTGGTGCAACTCTCACCATCAATTATTACATTGTGCACCTTAGAGTTCACATGACACATAGTGTGAAATATGTTCTCCCTTTGTTGCTCCACATCTTCATCCTTGTATTGGATACTCAAGGATCTCATTATCACAAGAGCCTCTCCTTCAACAGGCCCAATCTCCTCATCACTAGCATCTTTTAGTGGTGGCATCTTCTCATCGTCACTATCTTCATTCGTCTCAATATCACCGTTAGCTTGAGCGATTATTGTTTTCTTATTTGGGCATTGGGATGCAATGTGGCCCCTTTCAAGACATCAAAAACATTTGACGTCTCGGTATCAGATTGGGTTCTGAACCTTACCCTTATCCTTACTAGTCTCCACTTGTTTGCCTTTGTTAGGTTCAAACCTTGGGTTGGAGCTAGTTCCCTAATCTTTCTTCCAATTTTTCTATGGTGTAGTAGGGTTCAGTTTTGGTGTTATTGGATTTACTTTAGGTGAGAATGTCCAACTACTCTTTCTTCATATTTGCCTCTCCACCTTGATTGCCATATGTACCATATCTTCCAATTCTACATAATGATGTAGCTCTACCACATTGGTAATATCTTGGTTCAAACCACTCACAAACCTAACCATTGTGGCTTCCCTATCCTCCTCTACTTGTAATTGTTTGTTTATTCCACCATGGGTGCAATAAAGGGTAAAAAAAAAAAACAACATAGAGATAACACACTTACAGTTAGAATATATTTAGATGCATGCTTCCATTGGCACACCCCAAATAGAATCCAGATCGTTATCAGATTAGTAGAGAAACAAGAGCCCTTTCCATATGACATTCATTTGAAATTGAAGCAACATACTTATGAGTTCCATAGTGAAAATGTGTGCTTTTTAATTATTAGTTCCCTAAGCTTTCTCAAAGATCTGCTTCCATATCCTAGAGTTGATGAAGATAATGGAAATAGGCGTGAAATAGGTATGAGGGTGGTTCAGTTGAGTCATGAATGTCAAATTGATGGGAGAAGTGTGTTTATATTCCCATTGTATTCTATTAATCTGAGTCTAAAGAATGCTAATACAAATGAGAATGTAAATTAGACTTTTGTAAAACTCAGTGAATTCACGAACAATGCTTCTTTAGGCCTTAAGTTTTAACCTAAAATATTAATCTTTTATAAGGAATAATTCATTCCAATTATATATATACCTAATTTTTTCTTCATACTTTTTCAAATGTGAAACTCATTCGCATATCCAATAATCCTACTCGAACGAGAACACACACATTTATATAGCCCCTTAAACTAAAAACATAAGTACCAACCATTTAGTTGCATCCTAATTAACTAGGTATCCATACTCCATTTAGTTCACCATCTCTGTAAGAAAAGGCCAAAGAATACACACAAACTTAATCATAACTAAAGAGTCCATATGAGTCTATAAGACTATTGCAGAATTCCTATCAAGATCCAACATGGACTCATCATTCGTACGGACTTGGCCATGTGTGCTACCTCTATTGGTCCACATTTACCTTGTGTGCACTTACATATTGCAAATTGGGCCCTGATTTTGATACCATTTGTTGAACTCGAGTTTCCAACTCATAAGGTTAACATAATAAGAGGAGTAACCTATTTTGATTATATAAATAATGTGCCCTTCATACTTTTTTGATGTAGCCCTCATTTGTACATCCAACATAATGTACAAAATAATGAAAAAGGTTATAATCAAATGATTAAATTAGGGCTTTGACTGAGTTAGAGTTAGAGTATTTGGTAAAGGAAGAGAAAATAACAAACCTCAGTGCCAATTAGTTGTGTAAAAAATTAGGTTATGTTGTCTTTGAGTGTTGATTTAAGTTTGATAAGAATTACTTACCACATTCTCATATTCAAGAAACAATGATATGAGTCAATCTATAGTGACATCACGACATCAAGTACCACCTCCTCATCCTTATCCACCTCAACCTTCTAGCTAGATGTTTGTCCCTTACCAGCCTATGTAAGCAATGCTTGCTAGCTAGACTACTACTCGAGTTTCTCAATCTAATATTGCTTAGAACCCTAACACAATGGCTTCCCATACTAGCAGAATGTTTTTATTTTTAATTTTACCTAATATGTCTCTGATATATGGTTTGAATGGTATCTTTTAGATTTAAATGGATATTGCAGAGATGTTATTCAAATATCTCTTTGTAATATTGTTTATTAATTATAAAATATTAATCCTACAAAGGTAACCCTCAATTGGTCAAATGGTCAAACTTGATGATTTGTCCAGTAACATGGATTGATAGATGTGTGTCGTGGTTAATCATATGCCTAACAATTTATATGGTAAAAAAAGTAATGAGGTGTGAGTAACAACATGAAGTCTATTTGAGCATCTTGAAGGTTGGGGTTCGAGTCTCAATGATATGTGTGAGTAGTTTAGTTAATAAAAAAATAAATGTCCATAGAAAAGAAAATAAGAACTAGATGAATAGACAAGTATGATAGTGCAAATAGGGTATAAAAAACATGATAAGAAGAAGAGAATTTGAACCACAAATAGAAAGTATACATGAAGTGGCCCAAAATAGTATCTTAGTGTACATATCATGGTTATGTCTAATTTTTAATTAATGGATAATATGTACGGTGTGTACATATTATTGAGAATATCAAATGGTTTCAAAGCTAATGAATGTTGTCTTGGGTCAATTGGTGAAATGTAGACTTAATGAGCTTAAAAGTAAAATTCTCTAATCTTATAATGGTGTGAGTCCGAAAGTTGAACTTGGGGGACCTTTGGAGGACCCTAAAATCTTTGGGCAAATAAAATGGGTTAAAGTAAAAATTCAAATGGGACTAGTCATACTGACTTGAGTCGGAGTGTGTGTTAGATTGAGGTTCATAGAATGATCGTATGCTTACTTATAGGAGACACATTCTCTTATAGTTAGTTAGATAGTTGTAACAGTCTATAGACTATATTATATTCCTATCTTCCATAAATACATGTGTGCACTAACAAAATTGCTTGATGAGAATAATCTCAGTTTTTCATATTCAATTTTTGTTATATGATATCAAAGAAAAGCTTTCTTGAAGCTATAGTTGGACCTTCAATGGGTTCCACATCTCCAATAAAAAGAGTTGATGGCGTTACAAGTAATGGTGTTGATCAATCTTCTGTTTCTTTCGTAGTCACTTCCTTTGCATCACCACCTGTCAATATAAATTTCTCAATCAAGCTTGACATTTCCAACTATTTGTTGTGGTGAGATCAAACTCTTTCTGTGATAATAGCTTATGGCTTAGAGTTTGCGATTGATACAATGATTGTACCACTATCTCAATTCCTTGCTAATTGTATGATCATTAACTAGAGTATGCTCAGTGAAATCGAATTAGCAATCTTGTTAAATCTTGGTTTTATGGTTCAATTTCACTGTCCATGCTGATAAGGAATATACATGCTTCTAATAATCACATGTGATCAAGTAAAACTTAGTGAGCAAGTAAAATTTAATGAGCAAGTAAAACTTGAGCAAGTAATCGAGTAAGTCTTGGTGAGCAAGGATGAACAAGTAATCAAGTAAGACTTAGTGAGCAAGAAAATAGTAAAACTTAATGAGCAAGTATTTTTATTTTATAAATAGCTAAAAGAAGCTACATTGTAAACCAACCAAGTCTTTTACAATTTAATGCATTTTCTAAAGTTTAGTTTATCTTATTCCTTTTTTGTTATGCTTTAGATTTATTCACAAAATTGTTCATGGTATCAGAGCATTGAAGCTTTATTAGTTTCATAATATGGCTGATCCTCAAAAAGACCCAGATCCAATAACACCTCCATTCAAGCAAAATTCACATGATGTCTTTTCCTTCCATAATTTGTTAGTCACAATCAAATTATATAATAGTAATTTCATTATATGGAAGCCTAGATTAGATGGTCATGTTCTTCAAGAAAACCCAAATCAGTTGCAGTCAAATGGAACACCTAATCCAGATTTTAATAGATGGAAGAGACAAGATGAGATGCTAGGATGCTGGTTAATGAGTTATATGATCGATGAAATTTTAAAACAAGTTACTGGCTTTGACACTTCACGAAAAGCATGGTGTATGTTGGAGAAATTTTTTGCATCAAGATCAAGAGCTAGAATGATACAATTGAAGAAAGAACTACAACATTTAAAGAAAGGTAATCTTAATATAAATGACTATATGCTTCAAGTTAAAGTACTATGTGATGAATTACAATATGCTAGTTGCACTATTATAGAAGAGGAAAAATTAATGTATGTCTTGGGTGGTTTGGATGAAAATTTTGATAGTATTTTTTCAACAATAATTGAGAAAATGATAACTGAACGTATTACTATTGATGATGCCAAAGCCTTAATTCTCAATCATGAAAGCAGACTGAAGCAAAGAAAAACTACACTTATTTCACCTCTACCCAATGTTCATTTGGCTATGAAAGATTTGAAACATGGTACTCAAGCAGATTCAAAGGGGTTTGATAAATTGTCACAACACCAAAATGTCAATGATCAACAGAACATTAGACCTCTATCAAATTACTATGATCCAAATCAATTTGCAAGAAGAGGTCATGATATTGGAAGAAGAAGATTCACCAACAAACCACAATGTCAACTATATGGCTGTATGGGTCATTTAGTGTTCACCTGTTAGCATCGTTTTGATAGAAACTTTACTCCTACTCAAGGAACTCCAAGTTCACAACCATCACAAAATACACAATATCCACGAGGACCTCATCAGTCCCAAATGCAAGCTATGTATGCAAATTCTCATCCATATTCTCCATCACCAAACTTCATTCCATCACCAATTGTTGGACCTATTTCACCTTTTCCCACTTATCAACCACCTGCTTATCCTTAAGTTGCTCAATCAACTTTTCAGCCACATTATAACTTACCTTATCTTCTACCACCTCAACAGCATAATGTAAGTTGGTTTCCTCATTCAGATGCCAGCAACCATGTGACCTCAGATCCCAGTAACTTGGCTATGTCACAACCTTACTCAGGTAATCAAAAACTTATCATAGGTAATAGTTTTTAGTTGTCTATTTCTAGAGTTGGATCTAATATTTTTGAGTCACCTTATGCTTATAATCGTACTCTTCACATGAATAACATGCTTTTAGTTCCTAACATTGCTAAAAATCTATTGCGTGTATCACAGTTTGTTAGAGACAATGCTGTTTGCTTTGAGTTTCATTCTAACTTTTGTTATGTTAAGGATCAACACATGGGGAAGGTCCTCCTTCAGGTAACCCTTAATAATGGTCTCTATCAGTTTGATCTCACACTTCTTCATGGTTCTTCTACACAAGACAAGGCATCTTCTTCTTCATCCACTACCACTAATCTTCCACATAACAAACCTACTGCTTTTGCTGCTCAAACTACAGATCTGCTCCTATGGAATTTTAGAATTGGTCATGCATCCTTAGGAACTACAAATAAAGTGTTGTCTAAGTGTAAAATACCTGTCTTTAGTGAACAATCTATCTATCCTATAGTTTGCTCAGCTTGTCAACTTGGTAAGAGTCATAACTTACCTTATTTTCCTTCTTATCATAAAGTGAATGCACCACTTGAAATAGTTTATTCTGATGTATGGGTTTCACCTATTACTTCCATCAATTGACATCAATATTACATACATTTTACTGATGCATTTTTTCGTTATACTTGGATATATTTTTTAAAATCCAAATCTGTTGCCTATAATGCATTCTTACAATTTAATGCACCAGCTGAATTGCAAGCCAATTGCAAACTTAAAACACTTCATAATGATTGGGGTGGTGAGTTTCAAGCATTCACAACTCTTCTTAATCAATCTTGTATCATTCATCACACATCTTGTTCTCATTCACACCAACAGAATAGTGTTGCTGAGAGGAAACATAGGCATATCTCAGAATTGGGTCTATCAATGTTGTTTCATGCTTTAATGCCACTCTGTTATTGGGATAAGGCATTCTTTTCAAGTGTTTTCATTATTAATTGATTGCCTAGTAGTGTGCTAGATGACATATCACCTTTAGAAAAATTATTTCAGATTATACCTGACTATTCTTTTTCAAAGTTTTTGGATGCGAATGTTATCCTTGTCTTTGTCCATACAACACTCACAAACTTAAACCACGATCACAATCATTTACTTTCCTTGGTTACAGTCCTCGTCATAAAGGTTATTAGTGCTTATCACACACTGGTAGATTATACATTAGTCGTAATGTAGTGTTTAATGAAAATGTATTTCCCTTTGCATCATAGTCTTCTAAACTCATTCCTCCTGTTTCTAAAAAATTTTAATACTGTTTTACCTGTCCTTTCCAAACCTTCTTATAGGTTTGCATATGATATTTCTCACACTCTAGACAATCCTTGTTTGTCTCATATTGTTTTATCTCCGCCTTCTTCCTCTATTTTACATTATCCCTATATTTCTCTACTATCTTAGTCTTCACAGTCTAATTCTCAGTCTGAACACACTGAACCAAATTTACCTCCTCTTCCATTCCTATTGTTCAACTTGAACCAACTGTTGTTGTTACATCTCAAAATAGCCATCCTATGCTTACAAGATCTAAAATGGGAATTTTAAAACCAAAAGCATATATAGCAAGCACTGTTAGTTTAATAGAAACTGAACCTGCTTCTGTCAAGCAAGCTCTAAATTGTCCTGCTTGGAAAGAGTTTATGGAAGTTGAGTACAATGCTCTTCTTAAAAATTAGACATGAGACTTGGTACCTCCTCCAAAGGACAGGAAGATCATTGGTAGTAAATGGATTTTTAGAATCAAAAGGTTGCCTACAGGGAAGGTTGATAAAAGAAAATCTAGGTTGGTTGCTAAGGGATATGATCAACAATTTGGTTTTGATTTTTCAGAAACATTCAGTCTCGTTGTGAAGTGACTATTAGGACTATTATTACTGTGGCTTTAAGTAAGGGTTAGAAATTACATCAATTGGACATTAATAATGCATTTTTAAATGGAAAATTGCATGAAGTATATATGACACAACCTCCAGGTTTTCAACGTCCAGATTATCCAACAATGTTTGTAGATTACAAAAGGGCATTTATGGTTCAAACAAGCTTTTAGAGCTTGGTTTGATACTCTCAATTCTACTCTGGTCACTATGGGATTCAATAAGTCCAAGGTTGACTCTTCCTTGTTTTTTTTAAAATTGGAAGTGTTTGAACTATTTACCTCTTAGTTTATGTTGATGATATCATCATTACAGGGAGTAGTGATCACGAAGTTCATTCCATTATTGCTATGCTTAATAACAATTTACTTTAAAATATATGGGCTTACTTCATTATTTTTTGGGCATTAAGGTCACTACTTTTCCAAATGGTGATGTTTTACTCACTCAAGAGAAGTACATTCGAGAGCTTCTTGCTAAAACAAAAATGGATCTTTCCAAGCCTATTGCTACTTCTATGGTTGCTAATTTTTCTTTATTTGTTACAGAAAGTACACCTTTTGTCAACCATTATTTGTATCTTAGTGTGGTAGGTGCTCTTCAATACATCACAATTACTAGGCTTGACTTGGCTTTTACTGTCAACAAAGCCTGTCAATTTATGGCAACTCCTAAGGAACATCATTGGTATACTGTTAAGCGTATACTATGCTATTTACAAGGAATAATTTATCATGGTTTGGTTCTTGAAACATCTACTACTCTCATTTTACAAGGCTTTATTGATGCTAATTGGGGTCCTTGTCCAAATGATAGAAGATCTACTACTGGCATGGTCATTTTCCTAAGAGCTAATCCAATTTATTGGCAATCTAAGAAGCAATCTTCTGTCTCTCGTTCAACTACAGAAATTGAGTACAAATCTCTTGCCAATATAGCCTCTGAAATGCTTTGGATCAAAGCTCTTTTGCATGAAATTGGTGTTTCTATTCCATCATCACCTGTGATATGGTGTGACAATTTAAGCACAGTTCAGGTTACTGCCAATCTTGTTCACCACTTCAAAATTAAACATGTTGAACTTCATCTATACTTTGTCAGAGAACGTGTTTTAGCAAAAGAACTATTGGTGCATCATATTCCATCCTTGGAGCAATCTACTGATGTTTTAACTAAAGCACTACCTGTTTCATCTTTTCTTCCACTTCGCAGCAAACTTAGCGTCATGTGCATGCACTAAGTTTGAGGGGGTGATAAGGAATATACATGCTCCAAAAATCATATGTGATCAAGTAAAACTTAGTCAGCAAGTAAAACTTAATGAGCAAGTAATCAAGTAAGTCTTGGTGAGGAAGGATGACCAAGTAATCAAGTAAGACTTAGTAAGCAAGGAAATAGTAAAACTTAGTGAGCAAGTATTTTTGTTTTATAAATAGCTAAGAAAAGCTACATTGTAAACTAGCCAAGTCTTTTACAATTTAACGAATTTTCTAAAATTTAGTTTATCTTATGCCTTTTTTTTTATGCTTTAAATTTATTCACAAAATCGTTCACATGCAACTTCATCTTCTTAGAGAAGCATTATTTGTAAGTCAGTGGAGTACACTTGAAAGGGTGTTTTCTTCATCCTCACAAACTAGGTTGATGTAACTTCGATTGTAATTTCAAACCATGCAAAAAAAAAAAAGATCTCTCAGTTGAGAATCATGCTTTATGACTCAAAGGTATTGTAGACAATTTATCAACAATTGGTGAAAGTGTTTTAGAAAGGGATCTCTATCTTTATGGTCTTAGTGGTTTGACTAAATCTATAATTCTTTTGTCTATTTGATGTCCTTACTTATGCGTATAGGGTGCATGAATTGTGGTGAATTTTAAAGTGAACTTATGTCCAATGATAGAGGCTAATTAGGCAGCATTCTCAGTTGGATAAGAATTCTTAGTTGAAAGCCAATCTTGCTAACTTTGCTTCACTTCATCTTAAGAAGAATATTGGTTTTTGGAGTAGAGAGATTCACGTGATACTTCCAATTTGAGTTATAGGAATTCTGGTAATGTTCATGATTTCTTGAATAAAAGTTCCACATTCCAACCTTCCCAAAGTGTTGCCACTTCTAATTCTTTTAATGGAAAGAAATAAAATGGATCAAATTGGGTTCAATGTCAAATATGTGGGAAGCAGGGGCATCCAGCTTTTAAGTGCTTCCAGTTGAGGGATTTTATTTCCAAGAAGGGTGGTTCTGAGACACCATTAACCTTCATAGCTAGTAGTGGTACTTCTTTTAGAAATGGGTGGTTACTAGACTTTAGTGCAACCCTCCATCTCACTCATGATGAAGAGAATTTGGTTCATAGTGCTCTTTACAATTGAGTTGATTTAGTAACAATAGGTAATGGTTCTTCTTTATCTATTAAGAATCTTGGCTTGGCTCTACTAATTTACTTGTTTCTCAAACTGACTTAGTATTGAACTTAAGTCATGTAATTCATACTCCTTCCATTTCTTAAAATCATAGTTATGTAAACAAGTTATGTTATGACAACAATGTTATTGTTGAATTTTCTCCTAAATGATTTTTCGTGAAGGACATCAGTATCAACAAATTGCTTACTTAGGGCGCTGCTAAAGATCGGTTGTACAAGGTATAGGCACCATCCACCTCTCTTTGTATATCCAATTCTCCTCTTTGTACATCCACTTTTTTTTTTACTAATAATAGTATTACAGACATAAATAGTTCTCAAATTCTTTTATCTTTTCTGCAATAAAGCCTAATATTTGGCATCATAGACTAGTCCATCTATCCAACGATGTATTGTCTTAGCTTAGTTCACAATTACCTAAGTAATGCATTACGTATTTCTAGTGAAATGTCTAAATTAAAGAAGTTTCCCCTTATCTCAAAGCATGTGCATTTACCTACCCATTTGATTTGGTGTTTGTAGACCTCTGGACATCACCCATTATAAGTGGTACCAGTGCTAAACATTTTATGCTAGTGGTTGATGTTTGTTCAAGCTATATATGGATTTTTTTCTCATTGCAAAGAGTGATGGTCAATCCTTGTTCAAAAATTTTATCACCATAGTTGATACAAATTTTTTCACACAAGGTTAAAATGGTTCAGTCAGATAGGGGTGGTGAATTTTAATTTTTATCTTCCAAATTGTGCACTCATGGTATTGTTCATAGGAAGACTTGTTCCCACACCTCTGAGCAAAAGGAGGTGGTGGAGACTCATCATAGAAGGGTGGTTGAGAGAGGATTAGCCTTGTTGTTTCATAGTAGGGTGACCTTCAGATATTGGATTTATGCATTTAGAACATTAGTTTTTGTTCTTAACAGGCTTCCTACTAAGGTGTTATAGGGTCAGAGTACTTTTGAGGCTTTGTATGCCAAGCCACCTGATTATCAATTTTTGAGATCATTTGGTTCACTTTTCTATCCCTATTTAAGTCCATTCAATCATCATAAAATAGAGCCTCATTCAATTCCTTGTGTCTTCATGGGATATGCCTCACAACAACATGGGTACTTATGCTGGGAAAAAGACATTGGTAGGTTCATAACTAGTAGACATGTGAGATTTGATGAACTTATTTTTCCATGTCTTGATAGCTCAAATATTATGTCACCCACTACATTTACTCTTAAGAGATTTTATTATTTGTTATTTCCACTTGTCATCTCTAGTGTTTAATCTAATATTTGTTCACCTCAAGCTCTTGAAAAGTATTCCTCATTTGGTCTATGGCATGTGTTATTTTATATACTTTTTAGTTGTTAATTTTTCCATATTTACAATAATTTTATTTATATCATTTGCTAAAATTATTTATTTTATATTATATGAGGAAATATAATTTTCTACAAATTTTTGGAATTTTTCTTAATAATTATGGATTTTTTTCTTAATTTTATTTTAAAGAATGGATTAATGCAAACAATCTATGGGTGTACTTAGTAGCCCACTTCTCCCAAGCCCATTCCATATATTAGGTTAAAGTTTATAAGGTTATATATATAGGTGAACGTTCCGGATATAAATTGATTTTAACAAATTATTTTCAACCATTGATATGAGCTCATTTAACGGTGAATATGTCTTTTTGTTTGATTTGATTTTTTTTCTTTGATTTTAATTGTTATTCAACTAATTCAAATTTTAAAATATGATAACATATAGATCATTAATTTAAATTATCTTATAGTTAAAATGATTTATTAATATCATTTGTTTTATATATTTGTCTTCAGAGCTTGATATATATATATATATATATATATATATATATATATATATATATATATATATATAACCATTTGTTAGATAACTATTATAAGGGAATGGAGAGAAAGAGACAACACTAACAAAAGGTAGTAAAAAATACACAAAAATTGGTTAGAAAAATAGATTTTTTATTTTTGTGTCGTTGTTGAAGATTTTTGAAGAAAAATTAAAGATTAATTATTTTTTTGGTCTTTTGGGCTCCAATAGGACTCCAATAATTCTTCAAAATAAAATTCTTTATCTACTTTTATTTATTTATGATGGATTATTTATTAAATTTTGTTTATTTCATGGTGAGCTAAATTTTTATGTGTGGACAATTCTAAACCCTAAACTATGATTTGATCAAATTAATGTCATGATTAATTTTTAATTTAAATTCTTGATCCTTTATGTGTTTAATTATATATTTAAATGTTATGGCTATGTATCTATGAATTAGAGTGATCAACAAGTTTTTTTCATGAATATGCCTACATCTAGTTTAATGTATTAGTACGTAATAACTAATATTTTTATTCAAAGTAATATCTTATGGCTTCTGTCATGAGTATGATTGATGTTTACGTTAAAGGTTAAACAATTGTTATAATCTTACGTAGTTTAGTAAACATCGTTTTAGATCTAAATGCAAAAAAGTGAATTAAATCTAGTAAGTATATCTCTAGGTTGCTCATAATTTCTTGTTAATTAATAAGTGGATCTTTATTCGACTATATAGTAATAAAATATGATAATTCTTAAGCGTATCTAGACCTCTAAAGCTAAATTTAAAAATTCAAGAAAAAGTTTTGGGTTACGATAGTAATTCAATATTCAAGAAATTAAATATTTATTCATGACATATTTAGTTAAATTAAAGGCTATTGGTGATGATAGACTCATGATCACATATTTCTTACAATTGAATTGAGTTTATATTTAATTATTTTTAGTCTTTTTATTTGCAATTATTTGAAAACTCACTTTCATTAATTTTGCTAACGAACTGGTAATTAAAAGTAGAAATTTGTAACAATCCTCTTAGATTTGATAACTTTGGTTCTCAAAATTATTTATTACTTATACACCGATTACATATACTTGAGTGATTTCAAACGTGTCACGTTTTTTGCACCGTTGCCAGGAATTGACTTTACAATTTTACCACCAATTATTATTTTTAGTTTTATTTGTTTTATTTTTTTGTATTTCAGTTTACTAACTTTTTAAATCCTAAGTCTCAAAACACATCGAATGCAACAAGGTTATTCCTACCATTTGAGATCAAAAGGACTAGTTGACCCATTTCTAGAAAAGATAACTGAACCTCATTCTTCAAGTGAATTAGAACCCAAACAGCAAAGCATGACCATTGTCAACCCAACACTGAAGGAATTAGTTGACCTGACATGGAGCAGCAGTCCTTGTGCATCGTACGCCCCAACTTGGATGTAGGTTTTGAACTTAAATATGGACTAATGCAGTTGCTACCTACTTTCAAGGGTTTAGCTAGAGAAGACCCAAATAAACATTTGAAGAAATTTCATGTAGTCTACTCCAACATGAAACTACTGGGGATCATAGAGGAATAAGTCAAACTTAGAGCCTTCCCCGTCTCTTTGGGGATAATGCTAAGGAATGCCTTTACTATCTACCCTCTGGATCCATCACCACATGAAATGAGATAAAGAAGTAATTTCTGATGAGGTATTTCTCGGCATCAAGATCCACAACAATCAGGAAAAAAATTTGTAGCATTGTGCAATTCGATGGGGAAACACTCTATGCCTATTGGGGGGAGAGGTTCAAGAGGTTATATGCTAGTTTCCCACAACATTAGATAAGTGAAAAACTTTTGCTCTAATATTTCTATGAAGGCCTAGAACCTGCAGAGAAAAACATGATTGATGCTGCAAGTGGCTAGGTGTTGGTAAATAAAATACGAATTGAAGCACGAACTTTGATTACAACCATGGCTGTCAATTTTCAACAATTTGGCACCAAAGCTTATCCATGCGGTAAGGTAAATGAGTAAGCACTAACTAACATATTGAACAACAATTGAATAATCAAATTGCTTTAGCATAACATTTTTCTATTGGACAGGTTAAGCTATGTGGTATATGTTATTTAGTGAGACACTCTATTGATATGTGTCCCACCCTTGAAGAGGAACACGCCAACACCGTTGGTGGTTTTTCGAGACAGAAGCTTAGGTATGATCCTTATAGTAATTCATATAACCCTGGATAAAGGAATCACCCAAATTTTATCTATACATGTATTAATCAAATAGGTGCTTCCCGCAACATTACCACCTCAACCCTAAGCACCATAATAACCTGAAGGTAGGTCTCTTGAAGACTTAATTAGTGATATAGCAACAAACACTATTAAGACTGAAACATCAATAAAGAACATTGAGATCCAAATGGGTCAATTGGCTACATCCATTAGAAGATTGAAAGCAAATGCATCTAGAAAGCTCCCCTTACAAACTGTAGTAAATCCCAAGGAGACTGTTAATGCCATTAATGGGTCAAATGGCCACATCCATTTGAAGATTAGAAGCACGTGCATTTGGCAAACTCCCCTTACAAACTGTAGTAAATTTCGAGGAGATTGTCAATGCCATTACTTTAAAAAGTGGCAAACAATTGGAGGAGTCCAAACAAGGCCCAAAGAGTACCAAACTTAATGAAGAAAATATCACCCCATAAAAAGCTATAGTATCACCAAAGGTAATTTCTAAACCTTCCCTTTCTACTTATGAATCTGTTTTGCCTTTTTCTAGCAAGTTTAGGAATACAAAGAAAGAAGAACATGAAAGGGAGATCTTAGAAATATTTCAGAAGGTGCAAGTAAACATCCCATTTTTAGATGTTATTAAGCAAGTGCTCCAAGTATTCAAAGGTTCTTAAGAAATTGTGCACAACTAGGCGCAAATTAAAAGTTAATGAAGTGGTAAGTGCGAGAAAAAATGTGTCTACAGTGCAACAAAGAAAGCTTCGACCCAAATGCAGGGACACAGGTAGCTTCACCATCCCAATAAGAATAGGTAACACTAGACTTTAAAAAGCTATGTTAGATTTAGGAGCATCTATTAATGTTATGCTATCTAATATTTATGCTTCACTAAATCTATGTCCTTTGAAAGAAACTGATGTTATTATATAACTTGCTGACAGGCCTAACATCTATCCTAAGGGTGTTATTGAAGATGTCTTAATGCAGGTAGATGAGATGATCTTTCTAGTAGACTTTTATGTATTAGACATGAGTGATAACTCTCACACCATGTCTACACCATTGCTTTTGGGAATACCATTTATGAAAACAACTTCAATGCAAATTGATGTTCACAAATAATAGGGGAGACGATTTGGATGATAAATAGTTACGTCTGGTTAAGGATGTTAAACCAAGCGTTTTGTGGAAGGCAACCAACCAGATTTATTTTCTACTCCCCTTGTACTTATATTTTTACATTATATTTATGCATGTGTTTACATTGAGGACAATGTAAGAATTAAGTGTGTGAAGGTGTTAACATGTCATATTTTTTTTTTATTACTTTAGTACGTTTTAGGATTAGTATGTTCTAGGTAGCATTTTTTTATTATTATTTATTTATTGCATATCTTAGGATATATATGATTAATAGAAGGGCTTCAAAATAATAACATGATTTCTCTTTATTCTTTGGCATTTATGATAAAATTAACTAAATAATCTTAGGTTTCAAATGATGATAGATGTTGATAGAGTCTTGAACTTATTCCTAATTAAAGGAAAATTTTGTTTAAAATTTGCGTGCACAAGATGAGTATGCTAGAACTTTTCTTTAAGTTTATCGAAGCAAATGCTTATTGTATCTTCTGAAAAATGATAAAGGCAATAGGATTACTCACATGGCCAAATTGTCCTACCCATAATGTTGTTGTCCTCTTTAGGACAACCCTTTTAGTGAAACCAATTTGAGCATACATAAGCCAATTATTTGTACTCATTCCTTACCCTTTGAACTAAATAATTTGACCATGCCCTATAGTTCAAGCATAAGTGAAGTTGCATAAAAAAAGAATGTACTCCATGAAAATGCTAGAATAGGATTTAAGAATGTCAATTGTCTTATAATTTCGTAAATGTCGAACACATATATATCAACTCCTATATTAATGTGTGCCTCATATATACATATATTAAAAATAAAAAAGTAAAAGAAAGAGAAATATTTGAATACAAAATAATGAGACAAGCTAAAAAAAATATAAAAAGAGGTTGTGTATTTGAAGTTATAGACAAAAAGAAAAGAAAAGATGCTAATAATGATGCTTTGTCCAAAATAGTGAAATTTGATAAAGTTTTGTTGACATGTTTGATATTAGGATGATGAAAACAAGAATAATGGCACATAATATGCTAGTGATAATATCTTTCACTTACTCCTTAGGCTCGTGAACTTTTATTTTTTTCGCTCTCCTTTCATTTGATTAAACAACAAGCCTACTCATATTACAACCAAATGAAAGACCTTTTGATTTTAGGAAATACTTTTAAAGAGTGAAGATACAATTTTAAAGAAGAACCTATGGTATCCAACTTAATTCTAAAAAAGAGTAGTGATGTTTTATTGGGATAAATAATATTATAACATGTTTAAGATATATAATTTGACTATTGCTAATGGACGTTAAATAACAAACACACTTTGAGCATGATTGTTGTATGGTAGTTAGAGCAAAGGGATGATTAGAGACGATATCTAACATTTATTAAAATTTGAGACCATTATATTGTTAAGCACTTAAGATAACATGATAGAAAAATTAAATTAAAATAATGAGTTTTGATTTTGCTCAAGGACTAACAAAGAGTAGGTATGCGAGAGTTTAACATGTGTTATTTTATATACATTTTTAGTTATTAATTTTTCCATATTTACAATACTTTTATTGATATCATGTGTTAAAATTATTTTATATTTTATGAGAAAATATAATTTTCTATGAATTTTTGGATTTTTTTTTTTAATTTTATGAATTTTATTTAATAGATAGATTAATTTAGACTGCTGTGAATGTACTTAATAGCCCACTTTTCCTAAGCCCAATCTCTATATTAGGTTAAAGTTTATATATATATATATAAGAGTTTCTAAAAAAAAAGGGAATGGGGAGAAAGCGTAAGAAAAAAAGAAAAAGAAAAATGAAGCAATGGCAACAGTGACAAAAGGCAACCAAATATACACAAATATTGATTAAAAAAATAGAGAAAAAAATTCATTTTTGTGTCATTGTTGAAAGTTCTTGAAAGAAAATTAAAGAAGAAGTTGAATACTAATTTTGTTGTCTTTATGACTCCAATAATTCTTCAAAATTATATTCTTTCTCTACTATTTTCTTTATTTATTATGGATTATTTATTAATTTTTGTTATTTTTATAGCTAACTAAATATTTAATGTGATTGTAGACAATCCTAAGCCCTAAACTACGATTTGATTAAATTAATGTCATGATTAATTTTTTATTTCAATTCTATGTTCAAATGCTATGGTTATGCATGTATGAATCAAAGTGATCAACTAATTTGTTTCATGAATATGCCTACATCTAATTTAAGATATTAGTACATAATAGCTAATATTTTTATTCAGAATAGTACCTTGTAGTTCTGTCATGTGTATGATTGATACCTACACTAAAGATTAAACGATTGTTATAATTTTACCTAATTTAGTTAACATCTTTTTAGGTTTTAAAGCAAAAAGTGAATTAAGTCTGGTAAGCATATCTCTAAGCTGTTCATAATTTAGGGTTGGTTAATAAGTGGATCTTTAGCCAACTATACAGTAAGAAAAGATAGAAAGTTTTAAGCAAACTTACACTTCTAAAGCTAAAGTAAGAGTTCAAGAAAAATTTTGAGTTACGATAGTAATTCAAAATTCAATAAATTAAATATTTATTCATAATATGTTTGGTTAAATTGTAGGCTAGTGGAAAAAATAGATCTATACTCACATATTTCTTGCAATCGTATTTAATTCATATTTAATTATTTTTTTCTTTTTATTTGCAATTATTTGAAAATCCTCTTTCATTAATTTTGCTAACAAATTGGTAATTAAAAGTAGAAATTGTGACAATTTTTGTGAGTTCGATAATCTTTATTCTTAAATTATTTATTACTAATACACCGACTACGTATACTTGCATGATTTCAAGCATGTCAGTCTATCTCTTCAATTTCCTGCTATACCTATATACATCCCAACTTTTCTCCTAATTCTATTTCGTAACCTACTCCTTCCAATGTGCCTATAAATATATCTTGCTCATCTTCTTTAATCTCAATTCCACTTGAGCTACCTGGAGACATTTTTATTATGCTACATGTTCTTCCTTCTTCTGCCTTACCTAGTTCTACCTCTCATCATATGACCACTCGATCTAAAATAGATTCTCTCGTACCTAAGGTATTCACTATCTCAATTACTTTGTTACCTAAACCTGGAAGATATATAGAGGCTAAGGGCATCCTTGAATGGGAAGAGGCTATGCAGAAGGAGTTTTAAGCACTCTTAGCTAAGGATATTTGGGCACTTGTCCCTTGTCCTGATGATGCAGTTCCTATTGATAATAAATGGGTGTACATAACCAAAGTTAAGAGTGACAGTTTGTTTGACAAATACAAGCCTTGTGTTGTAGCTAAAGGTTATGATTAGGTAGAAGAAATTGACTACACTTAGATTTTTTCCCCAGTTGTTAAAGCTCAAACTATTAGAGTTGTTTGGTTACTTGCTTTGTCAATGAGGTGGGAGTTAAAATAACTAGATGTTAATAATGCATTCCTGAATGTGGAATAGCAAGAAACTGTGTATATGAAAGTTGAAGCAGCCTCTTAGTTTTGAAGATAAATAGCATCCTACATGGATTTTTAAACATAAAAAAGTATTATGATAGATGTAGAAAATGATTATTGGCCCTCCTCCTAATAGCTTAAGCTTTTAGGAGAGTTGGTTTTCCAACAACTTCTAATATGGTATCAAAGCCGATGGTTGTTGTCTTGGGCCAATTGGTGAAATGTGGGCTTGAAATAAAATTCTCTAAACCTCATAGTAGTGTGAGCTCAGAATGTGAACTTAGAGGATCTTGGAAGGACCCTGAAACCTTTGGAAAATGAGGTGGGTTAAGGTCAAAATTAAAGAGGGGATAATCGTGGAGGACTGGTGGATTAGCTTGAGTTGGAGTGTGATATAGTTAGCCTAGTGGTCTTGTTTGAGGAGAGAATTATTGAGAATTAAGAACAAATAAGTCCAACATTGATAAAATGACAATGAGAGCATGAGATATGAGCTTAATACCTTGTGGAAACCAATGAGAGATATTGGGCCTATCAAACTTGAGCACCTATGTTCAAGGCCAATAATCACAATTGTTGAATTGCAAGTATTTGGCATGTATGGTGCATAGAGCCAACACTTGTGAGGGAGTGATAGATGTATAAAATAATTATTGTCCCTTCTCCTAACAGTTTAAGCTTTTAGAAGAGTTTATTTTCCAACAACTTCTAATGCATTATATAGTTTAAAGCAAGCTCCAAGAGCTTAGTATAGAGAGCTTAGCACAAGTCTTACTACGTTGGGTTTTGAGAACTACAAAGTAGATACCTCTATGTTCATTCAACAAACCAATGCTCATCTCACTATCATATAAATATATATCGATGATATTATACTCACAGATAGTAGTTTTGAGTATGTTGTAGAGTTGGTTGTTCTTTTGAATAGTAGGTTTGCAAAGATCTTGATAATTTTAACTTCTTTTTTGGTATTGAAGTAGTGCATTTTGAAGCTCAATTACACATGACACAAACTAAGTATATTAGCAACCTTGTTACTAATGAAGGTCTTACTAGTGCTAAGCCTTTACGCATTCCTATGCGTTCAAAGCATGTATTGTTTAAGTTTGAAGAACAACCTTTGGAAGATCCTACACTTTACAGGTGCAATGTAGGAGCCTTACAAGATTACTTGTTCACAAGACTTGAAATTGCATATAATGTAAACCAATTGTGCTAATTTTTACATACATCTATAGTGGTTCATTGGCAAGCTTCCAAACATATATTGCATTACTTAAAGGGTACTAATGAATGCTTAAAAAGCACTAATATTCTATGATTTATTGTGCTTAATTGTGATAAATAGATTTAATTATAACTCTTTTATTTAATTATTTGTATATATCTATCAATTCAGAATCACGGTATATTTTTATGTATTTTAGGTATTTTTAGCTTTAAAAGAGATGAATAATGTAAGCACATAAAGATGGGACACTTATAACACTTAAATAGCAACCTAGGAGCAAAAAGGAGTAAGGCATGTAAGCCTTACATCAGAAATCAACCAATCTGTAAGGGTTACATAATCAGCTTGTGCTGCGGCGAAGGTTTTTTTGTGCCGTGGCGCACTACTCTCGGATTTCTGTAAGGGACAATTTTTTGGCTTGTGCTGCGGAGTGCTTGTATTTTTTAAGAGTCCCAATTATGTACAACTCTTACATAAAATCCCCTTTACGTTTTCAGCATTACGTAGAATTTTTCACATAATTTGAGGACGATTTTCTACTAAACTAAACTAGGTTTTGGAGCTTTGCCACATTCTAGGGAGGCAAGAGAGGCACATCTAAAGGAGACAAGAAGCCTTTTAAGATTGAAAATCAAGCTTTTGGGGAAGGAAACATCATCCAAGCCAATGGTGGTATCTAGATTTGGGTTATTTGTTGTTGTTAGATATTTCTTCTTCTTCTTTCCTCTCTAGAATGTATGTTAGATTATATTTGTCTATGAATATTAATCTAAACATGTTTGACTGAATTTAACTATGGATGTTTAGTTTATGTTGTCATGCTTGCTAGATTTATTTTGGTGAATGTTTTAATAGCAAAATAAGTAAAGATTACTTTTTGATTAAGAGTTTGTTTAGAGATTTATTTGTGAATACTTATAGGCCAATTTGAGGTTCATAAATGGATTGAAAAATCTGAGAATTTAGTTTTAGGAACGTCACCTTGACTATATTTTGAAAAACATAATCAAAGCTTCAAATTGATGACCTAGTCATGGCATTGATAAGATTGGCATATTTTTCCTTGTGCATAATTTATTTTCTATTTAATATATCGATCGTAGGATATTGATTAGTTAATCAACAAAGAAAATTACCTGATCATAGAAATTTTTGTAAACAAAAGGAAAGCCGGTAATCTTGATTTATTAAATCGTTCATGTTAATTCACCATAATATTTTTATGCAAGCATGGTCAACTAAGTTAAATATCTATAAATCCTCCATTGATTATTAAAAACCTAGTGAAGTAGTTTTAAGTCGAAATATTTTTCTGTGACTTATTCGTATGTCATCATAATTATTCGTTCCTTGCCTTCACCGCTCTTGCTCTAGTTTCCAATCTCACTTACAATTATAATTAATCAATATTTCAGTAGCTTTAGGATTCTAACTAATTAATATTTTAATAGCCTTAGGAGTCTAATTAATTAGTATTTTAGTAGTCTTAAGACTCTAACTATTTAGTATTTTAGTTATTCTAAGATCCTAGAGAAGTGTGAAAAGGTTATTTAGAATCATTGCAATTTTTTTAGAGATCGACCTCGGAAGTTTGCTTATCGCTTGCTACAAGTAATTCGTACACTTGCGAGTACTATAATTTACACATCAAGTACTAGTAATCATGGCTCGTTGCTTCAAAGTTCAATGTGTTGGGCAATGTGGGATTCACTTATTTTGACTGGGCTTCTAGTCCTTATGATAAGAAGAGTACAGGGAGATATGACATATATTTAGAAATAATCTTGTGTCTTTGATGGCTTATAAGCAGAAGGTAGTGGCCAGATCAAATGTTGAAGATGAGTATAGAGCTTTAGCACTTGAAGTTGCAGAGATTATATAGTTGCAATATGTGTTGGAAGATTTGAAAGTGAAAGAAGCTCATGCACCAGTGTTTTTCATTATTAATGTTAGTGCCAAATATTTAGCAGCTATCCCTGTAATGCATGCTTGTATGAAACATGTGAAAATTGATTTTTACTTCATTATAGTTTGGTTGTACAGAAGAAGCTTGATGTGGATAAGCCACTTCTAATGTGGATAAGCCACTTCTAATGTGCAAGTAACAAATGTCTTTACAAAGCAATTGGGCGAAACATACTTGAGTTCAAACAAGACCAAACTAATGGTATTTCCAGTCCCATGCATTTGAGAGGGGATGTTAGATTGAGGTTCATAGCATGATTGTGTACGTACTTGTAGGAGATACATTCTCTTATACTTAGTTGTAAGATTATAATGTATTCCTATATGCTATAAATACATGAATACACTTAATGAGAGTAATCTTAGTTTTTCTTCAAATGCAATTTCTATTATAGTGTGAACTTAGGGAGCCAAGTGGTCTTGCTTGAGAGGGAAGCTGTAAAAGAGTAAGAGCAAATAAGTTTCACATTAATAAAATATCAATTAGATCATAAGTTTTTAAATACATGAGGCAACCCCACCAAATAGGAGAGTGATAAATATATAAAATTATAGTTTGTTCTTTTCAACTTCTAACATGATATAAGAGTTGTAAATCTTGTATTTAAGTCCCAGTAACCACAATTGTTAAAATTGTAAGTATTTGACATGCATGATGATAAATATATAATAGAAGTAGAGTTAGGTTTTCAACAATTTTTAACACAATTAACATAAACAGAAATAAGTATAATTAACTTGTAATTTTAAGGCAAATTTAATTATATATAACTGTCATATTTAAGTCACGCAGAACTCAAAAAGAGCAATTAAACTGCATGATTAATTATTAAAACAATAGCATAAACAGAAGAAGACTGTAGGGAGACAAATGTTACTGAAAATTATAATAAAACTAACAGATGAACATAATCAACATCTTATACTAAACAAAAATAAGAAAGGAAGCTGCTAACTAACTTTTACAAACAATACTACATATAGGGTTGATTTAATGTAAGACACAAGGGTACTCGATAAGAAGACGCGTTGTCATGTATCTCAAATCAAAAATGATTTTTTTTTTTTTATCAACATATTCCAAATTTCTATATAATTAATAAGTGACATGTCAATTAATGCATATAATACTACTCCTCTCAATTATTCATTTGTCTCCTAATATGATTAATGGATATTACATTTGGATCTACAAACTTACATCCAAGAATCAATCAAATTCTCCTATATTAGTTAAATAGACAAACAAACTCCTTACTGTTGATCAATTGAATAAACAGCATCATCAGGGGGAGGAGGAGGCGGAGGCAAATTAGCTTGATGAGTTGGAGGCTTAGTTGGTTGTGATGGTGGTGGTCTCTTCCTCTTTTTCTTCTGATAGCTAATACCTCTAGCTTTGGCTTGAGCATCACGAACCTCACGCAAATACAACCTCACAACTCGAGCTCCAAAAGGGTTAACCTCAGGATTCCCACCATTTTCTTCATAAGCAGCTCGAAGACGGCCGATAAGAGCATCGAGGCTTCCCCAAGCTTGTCGAAGAGGACAAGGACATGGAGCGGGTGGGTTTGGGTGACCAAAGAATGGACAGAGTTGATTGTGAACTTTGGTTTTTCCAAATTGGTCTAAGTATCTTAGGAATTCAACAACATGGCCTCCATTACATCCAGAAAAGGTAAGTGGATGTGGCTTTTGGTTTCTTAGGTATTGTCCAAAGCTGTTCCAGTCTCTACGCTTTTGGTTTTCATAGCGGCTTAGAGTAGTAGTTGAACTAGTACTACTACTGTTGGGTGGTGGTGGTGGTGGTGGTGTTATGGAGGGGTTGTTTATGTTGATGAGGTTGATCATGTTGATGCTTGAACTTGAAGTTTCCATATTTTGATCAATTGAATCCATGGGTTAATTTATGGGTTCTTAGTTGGTCTCCTTTTAGGACGATTTGGTGCTTTCTAGAACGAAACTTGATAGAAAAACAAGCAGCCTGTAATCTTCAATCTCAATTATCATTTTCTCATCATCAAAAGAAATTAAAGATTGAACAGATGTTATTGCTCAAGAAGAAGAGTCAAGGCCCTAAATCTTGTAAGTTACCTAGGGTTTCAATTATTAAGAGAGGGAAAGATAAAGGTAGGTGGGTGGGTTTTGGAGTAGTAGGTAACTAGGAGGAGAAGATGATATATAAGTAGAAAAAAACAGTAGGACAAGATGCAATGAACTATTTTTACACTTTTTGACTAGCGATGACAACTGGGCTACAATTCATAACATATACTTGACCGGCCTGACCGAATAAATTATTTTTCTTTAGAATTATCTATTATTCTTTTATACTTGTAAAAATATTACATTTTCTTACTATTAATTATAAATAAATACATTTGTTAAAATTAATTTAATTTTTTATAATATTAAAAATGTAAACTTGGATTGGGAAACAAAAACTCAAACATGCAGAATCCATACGATTTTCTACCCCTACTTTTGAGATTTCTTAGGATCTCTTTAATTGTTTGATCATTCCTAGAAACCCTAGCTTGAAAAGGGTTATAACTTATAATGTAGTTGGTTGGCTTTTTTCCTTTCCTTTTTCTTGGGTGTAGATAAGTTTATCTATTGAGTAAAATTGGACAGAGTTTCGTGGAAAGGGGAAGCAACTAAGTACTTCTTAGCCCTACACAAAAACACAAACACATTGAGGGAGTGAAAGACAGCTTTAATGGTAAAAATAGGCGAGTGGGAAAAAGAGTGTATAGGTTATTAGGATTGTTGGAGCTTTTGTGGAAATGAAACGAGGTTGAGAAAAGAGATAGATGGTGGATGGAGACAGCATATAAAGTTATTAGGTTAAAAGAAATATGATATGGAATATATAACATGATTTTGTTTCTTTACCCTTTTGTATTGATTGACAACACCTTCATTTCAATGACTTATTTGTCCTCTCATAGTAGAGTAGGTTATATCATTGATTTCATCTCATCATGTTTTATTTAATGATGTAATGAGCTCATAATTTAAAATATGATTATTTTATTTAAATCTCATCACATTTCATTTAAAGGTCGTGTGGTGGAATTACGTGGGAGCTAGAAGGGCACTACCCCTCTCATATCATAATAATGTAAATTTTAGATGTAATATTTATGAAAATTTTAACAAATTATATACTTGAAATGGGTTTGTTCCCCTCCAAATCTTTATTTCTAAGTTTTTTTTATGACCCAAAAACAAACTACAAATTCAATAATTTGAATATATTTATATTCAAATGAAATACACATAACATCTTTTTTGGATAAAAAACTAGTTATAACTGAAAAATAAGTAACATTATTTTTTATTATTTATATGATGTTCCTCTTGAATTAAAATCATGGATCCATCGATGATTGTCACTAATGGGCTCGAGATTATTATTATGATAATAATCTTTTATTTTTATTATTTTGTATTTTTAATTATTTATCTCATTTAAACTCATCTTAAACAAATGTGATATTCTAAAATATATCATCCCATTACCATCCCAACCTATAAAAAAATAAAATGGATGAGATAGAATAGACTCATAAAATTAATGAGTTGTACATAGCAAGATTAATAGAACATCACATTTTAATTTATACATCTAATTCGAAATCATACCAACACCTTTTTTTTTCTCATTAATAAGTACTACTATAGTTGGTATATATCCATTTCTTTACTCTTTTTTTCCCCTCTAATATTCTAAAAAAAAATCGATAAAATACCTTTTTAAGAAATAAAAAATTCATTAATTTATAGAAATTAAAGATATATGAAGAAATCAAATACATAACCAACTATAACATATAAATATTTTACATCATAAGTATTTTTTTTTTATCGTTTCAATGTTAGTGCTAATAATATTTGTCTTCATTCATCAAAAAATACATTTTCTTAAATTACCCTAAAAAACTGCGAAAAGAATAACTACAAAGTTTTACACAACATATTTTATGTGGTCCAAATTGAGGAAAATCAGATGGAGCGATCCAACAAATTTCCTAGGTTCTGGTATTTCTGATAAATATTAAAAAATTAAAAAAAAATGCTTTCGACCGTCCATTGATAAATCTATTTTCTACGTTAGCAAGATTTAAACTTGGGTATGAGTTATTCAAAATTTATAATTATAAGTATTTATATGTCCTTTTTATTTTGATACTTAATTTATTTTTAAATCACGCCTCTAAAATCGATCTCACGTATATACCGATTAAGCCAATCACTTTTAACTTAGGAATAAATTTCAACTTAAAGCATATTAGTTTAATCATTATTCCTATATGCGGTGTACATTAGCATGAGTACAATTTCATTCGTACATTAGTCAAACATATCACAAAATAAAAATAACATAACCACAACACTATTGTCTAGCAATAAATATGTTAAAGTCGTTTCCGTTCGTTCATATTTCTTAGTGCATTAATAACACTAAAAAATCACGTTACAAAGTTTAAGTAAATTTTATAAAGAAATTCGTGAGATTTAAGAATGTGCTTACGTATACATTTTTAGGTTATAAAGACCTATTTATAGGTTTTTATTGGATCATATTTTAGTAAATAACCTCATTAATTAATAAATAAATTATTTAATAATAATTTAAATATTTAACTCATTAATATTAATTATTTAATAAAAATTTACCTCATTGTGCGCTAACCATGTCATTTGACTTTTCAATTGATTATATGAATCAAACAAATGAAGTCACGCATACCTCATTAAATTACAACTCATCACAAGCCCTCTAAGGTTGTTTTGACAGAATAGGTGGCCTAGTTTTTCTTTTGAGATATTTTGGCTTAACGAAAGTTCATTTTGAGACATATTAACTGAGATTGGAAAATGGAATCCCATGTATCTTCATGTATAATGATCTCTTGGCCATAAGCTTTTCAAAGACTATTTTCATGTCTCAATATGAGTCATAGTTGGAAAAATATAACAAATCAAAGTTGAGAAAAAAGTCAACTATAAGTTTGCGGGTTTGACTTTCCAAAATTAATTTATTTTAAGCATGATTCTCCAAAAAAATTTCCTTATTTATTTCTTTGGATCCCTATTGGATGGGAGCTTGAGATCGATCCATCCAATCTAGCTATATAAAGACTTGGTCATTCTCAACTTTTTTGCTTCAGAATCCGAAGTTAGAGCTGTGGGGAGAAGAGTATAGGAACAGCTTTTTGACTCCACACACGCTTGGTAAATGAATTAAAAAAAAATTCACCTTTTTTCTTCAGTTTGCTTTGAATGTTACATGGAGTTAGGAACTTGGTAAAACACATATACTTTTATAAAAAAATTTCCTCTGTGTGGATCTAAACTGGTAGGCCAAGAAACTGTCTGAAAGGTTTGTGAATTTTTTTTTAAGCTAGAAGATAACTATCCCTCTGCAACACCTTTGACAAATTGGTACCTAGGAGCCCCATGTTTGGTAGAAAGCACACACATAATCAAAAGATCCAACACAAAAGTGGACCTAATATGGCTGACTGGTATGCTAAAACTATCGGGAACGGGAAGTCAGTGTGGGGACAACGCACAGTAGGGAAGATAGGATAGGAGAGTCCCACAGGCAAAACAGAATGGGGGACCAATTGAGGCGCGCGCAGAGCTATAGCTAGAGGGAGCCAACCGGTGTGTGGTGCCTTATACCAAAAGGTGTGAGTTAATGTCTTGGCATTGTTACTATGCACATTTTTGTTTTGCTTAATTCTATAATATAACTCCCTTTATATATAGAATTTTATTTTTAACACCCAAGAAAAAAATATATGTTCATTTTTCTTATAACACATAAATGAACATATATTTTTAGCATTAAAAAAATTAATATATATTTTTTTACTGAAAGAAATTAAAAATAAAATTAATTAAATAATTGAATTATTTATGTATCGGAGAGTTTTTTTTTTTTTTTTTTTTGTATAAAGTAGTGATTTAAATTTTAATAACCTACTTTCCAAAATCCTTAGTATGATTTGGCATTTATGAAATAAAAAATAAATAAATAAAAATGTCTACGGCAACATCCAAGCTCACTTTTTATATTAGATGTATAACAAAATAATATAACCAATAAAAATAATTACTACAATACAATAAAAGCATTATATATGTTTAATTTATGTTAATTTAAACGTCTTATACTAAATGTCGATATATATAGAAATTATAAATTAATAGTAAAGATAAAGAAGATTATCACTATACGAGGGACCTTGGACCATGATTGGCATGCATTGTTCCTCCGTTCATTCCTTATTTTATTTTTTAAATAAAAAGTTACAGTTGACAAAAGTTAATGGTGTGTCAAGAGATCCTAATTAGATTAGCATTTTGGTAGCAATGTTTTTCATACAGCTCTTTAATTATAATTATAATTATTATTAAATTGATAAAAACTAAAACAAAATTTAACGTCAATAAAACTTATAATTCAACTTGCTATTAGCATTCAAAAAAATAAAAACATTTGCAAATGATGGAGCATTCTATTACTATATTACAATACACAAACTAGTTGTACTAAAGGCTAAAGAATTATCAATCTTTTTCAAACAATCAACCAAGTTAAATGTTATTGCCAAGGTACTGATAAAAACCTAATGCAAAAAAGAGTCACAATATAAGCAAAATTCGACTCTAATCAAAGCCTCTGTCATCCAAAGGTAACAACATACATAACTGCGTGACTAGCCTCTTCAAGCTCCGCCTCAAAAGCATATACAATTTCAAATGGAATATAGAAACAACATTTGACAAAAGACTTTGATATCCAAAAAACCCTTGCACAACTTGCTAGATCTAGTAAACTAAAAGCAACACATTCTATATTGATTTTTGTTGAACCAGAGGGAGAGGTCTGCAAACTATCTCTATGATTCATGGAGCTCGTTGTGAAATTTCTTGAACTTGTAATCTTTAAAAGACTACAAGGTCCTTTACTGTGTTTCACATTGACCCACATTGTGATAGGCTCACTTCACAGATGAACTAAGAAACTGTGGCAATTGTAAATCTCAAGAAGTATGTTTGTCCATGAATATCATATTATTTTTAGCCGTCCATATCACCCAAATGATTGAGATTATGTCTGATTTTCATAGATTATCGAGTTATAAATCAAAATCCAGTAACATTGTATATGTCCATAAATCTAGGATGGAAGAATTCGTACTAAACCATCTACCAAAAAATGAGTCTAATAAATCCCAGAGCACACCTGCAAAATGGCAGCTCAAAAAAAAAAAAAAAAAATAGTCTCCTCAACTGTCTCACATAGAGAGCACCATAAGGGGAAAAAAAAAAGCCTCTCCTCTTTGACTGGCAATCAATGAGTAGCCTGTGTTAGATAGCGTGCTAAAATAATATGGATCAAGAGAGCCGTATGAAAGGGGCCAAGATCATCCTACCCCAACTCTTATGTTCTCCAACCATGCGCACTGAATCATAGGTTTCAAATGTTATGACTACGCCCTTGATCGAACGTGCCTAAATCTTAGTATTCGTGCATTTCCCAGCAACTAAAAGGACATTTGAGGCAACATCCGAGTAGAAATTCTCAAAAGACAGCTCTGATGGCAACGATTCTTGAGTATAAGAAATGATTTAACTTGAAAACTATAATACAAATACTACGTACCGTTAAAAATATGATTATATATTTAAAAAATTTAGACAGTTATAAGTTTAAAAGACAAATTATATTATATAATATTAGCTACAGAAGATACTATCTTATTTTAAGAGGCTATTATTTAAAGAAAATGACTAATAAAATTAAAATGTAAAGAAGCCGATTAAAAGATAATAGTATGTTATTTCTTGAGTTGACAATAATGTCAAAAAAATATCCACATAGGTTAAAATGTAGATATTTAAAATTTATAAATATGTTAAAAATATTATTATTATGAATGATAATATTAGAAAAAAAATTATAAATATTTTTAATAAACAGCCAAAACTAATAAATTACTTATTTATTAAATTAATTATTTTATTTGTACATACAAATATAAATATGTTTTATATTTATTTTGATCAATAAATTAAAATTTTATAAAATAGATAGTTAAAATGTTTTAAATAATTATTAAAATTAATAAATTTTATGATTAGTATAATTCAATAAAAATATGAAATGGTAAATTATTTTAAAAAATAAATAAAATTAAACGATATTTTATCGATATTATTTAAAATTTTATCAATAATATTTATATTATTAATTAATATTTTTAGAACATTAATATTATCACAAATAATATGTATTAATACCAAAACTTTTTAAATATAAATATTATCGAAATATTATCAACAATGCCAAAAATATTTTCGTCCTTACGATATCCCCTCCAGTATTATTTTCATAAACTCGCTCAAATGAATTAGTATTACATAGTTACATAAAACTAATAATGAAATAAAATATACATACATACTAGAACAGAGATATTTTGAACTCCGCTTGCAGTGCCGTTTAGAATTTAAATTGAGAGCATATTTATATACACATTAAAAATAATATTAATTATTTATTAGTTATTATTTTAAAAATATGTTATATATATTTTATTGTAATGAAAATATATTTAAATTTTTAAGTTTATAGTAAGCTATTAAATATTAAAATTTAAGTTGAACACGTTATATAATTTTATAAATATTATATTTAAATTTTTATTTATGAAGAATTGAAGTATAGTATGTGTCCATTTTATCGAAAAAGTCTTGTATACAATCATTGTATATGTTACGTAATAAAATAGATAAATTTTAATCATTAATTTTAAAATAATAGAATTAATATTAGATACGTAGATAACATGAACGATTCAAATTTATAAAAAAATATCAAATATATAAAAATCAGCTTGCACCAGTTGATCATGCTATGAATGAAGAAACAATAATATACCATATCTTGAATTAGATTAACATCCAATTGTAATTATTTCAGTATAAAAAATTATTTACTATCAACGAACCCAAAAGATTATTTTCTTTTCCGATCAAAACCCAAAATGTTATTTTTAAATGTATAGAACAAAATGTATAATCGATTTTGACCTATATAGATTAGGAAGGGGGAAAAAATGGACCTATATATATTAGCTAAAAATAAAAAAAGAAAAGATTTTGACCTATATATTTTTTATTGTGTCATTGCTATATAAGAAACATATAAATTAACTGAGATGATGTTCTTTATCCTTCATAGTTGCTACACTGCTTCATAAAATAATAACCAATAGAATTTCTTTGATTACACGCTAACCCCCAATCTTTTGCACTAAAATTCCATTTAGTACGAGCATAATTATAGTTGTGTCGCCCCCATCAACTAAAGAGTACAAATTTATCAACAACAAAAAAAAAAAAAAAAAAAAAAAAAAAAGCTAAGGAGTAAAATAATAATAAAATAAAAGAAACTTTACTTTTACAGCAAGATAGACATCATTTAAAAATGAAGATCCGGGTAGCGGGCAAAGAACACATAGTAGACCCAAAGCTTTTTTTTTTTTTTTTTCAATTTAATTTGATAACAAGATCTTTTTTTTTTATTTTTTATAAATGAAGTTTAATTTTAACTTTCTCAACTAATGTATATATTTTTTTTCCAACGTAAAAAAAACATGTTTTTTATACATATATGTTTTTTTTTTATAATGTTAAAAATATATATTTTTAAAAATTAAAAGTAATATTAATTAAATAATTAAATTATATATGTATAAATAGTTTTTGTTTTTAAGATATTTTTGACTTTTGAAAAGCAAAGTAAGCATTACATTACATGTATAGTATCTTTATGTTTTAAATTAAATGAGCGTGATTTAGATTTGTAAAATATTAAAACAATAAAATAATTTGTCTTAACGAAATTTTCATATACGATTCATATGAATCTTTTCAAATAAGAGATTTTGTAAGTGTAACAAAAGATTGGCTTTAGACAACTAAACAAACTTTAAACATTACATATATGCTTTTTTGGCAAGATTTAAAACATGAATTTTGCTTCATTGGTGGTTTAGTATACATAGAGTTAAAGTGACAAGACAAAAGTTTTATGAGAAGCACACAAATTGAGAAATAGGTACGGATGTTTCCAAGTTCAATTAATCGGATATTTAACGGGTTATGGATATGGATCCCATTTTTAAAATAAAAATCAACATTTTTTTTTAAATTTAAGTACCCTTCATTTTTTATAATTATAGTCAATTTTCTTATTTAAAAAAAGAAGTTGTTGTACAAGTTATAACATGTCCAACTGTTTAAAACATGTAAATTGTAACATCTACAACATGATACAAGAGACTATTTAATTAGTATAAATATATAAACGTGACTAATTTATATACTAAAATAAGAAAGAAAAATAGTTAATGTTAAGATTGATCCTTAAATACACTCATAAGATTATTTAACAAACCATTGAAGCAAGCAATTCCATGAAAGGTTTAAGTAGTTAAGCTAGTTTTATTCAATTTTTTTGTCATTTATTTATTTGAAGATAATAAATCAATGAAAAATGTGTTTGAAAAATATCTGTTCAAATAAACATATGTTCAATTTAAACACCGGCTCAAATTTATTTTGAGCATCTATAATTTAATAATTTTTAATGTGGTTCAGTATGCACTGATATCTTATCTTTAAAAAAAGGTACGCAAAAGCACCATATTTTTTAGGGAGTATATCACAAGTCTTTTTCTTTTTATAAAGGTACAATTTAATCTAAAATGATCATAAAATACCAATTTGACTAATTTGATAAATCTGCGAAGGAGTATTTGTATCTTTTGTAGATTTGGGGCCTATCAAACCAATTTTTCAGCCAAAAATAGTTTTACTCATATTACATTACCCATTACTCTCACTCCCTCATATTTTCTTTCAAATTTTTCTCTCACAGTTAACTTTTTTTTTTAACTGATATTTGCTCTCATTTTAGAAGTAAATTGAATGAATATAGATATTTTTATTTTTATGAAAAAATAACAATTTTATCTATATCTCGGATTAGTTACAACCCAAATAGACTATAATACGGGTGTGGGCAAGTAACATTTTTTTCATTTTCGTTCTATTTTGTTTTTTTTCTTCTTCATAACATTTATTACTCTGTTTATCATTTTTGATAAGTAAGGGCTGAAAATGTTTAGTCTGTTTGTTATCTGTTTTATATTGTTATAGGGACTGAAAAAGTGTAATAATTTTGTCAAAATTGTGTAAAGCAAAACTAAAAAAAGTACATATTTTGTGAGATACATATAAACTGTTTTGTGCAAAAACAAATTTAGTGGCAAAGAGTTTGGCTAAAATTGTTTTGTCACAATTTTGACATAAATTGTTTACACAATAAACTGAACATAATTTATTCATTCAAACTATAACAATTTACACAGTTCTAAAATAAAAGGTAAACTAGAGTAGTGGATACATGCCAAGTCTAATCCATTGGTCTATGATGTTTTAAACCACTTGTAGTACCCTTCTTATTATGAAGAATCCTTTTGCTCCCAAAATTTCCCACATAACTTGATTTTTGTTGTATGTTGATCTTCATTTCAACTTCACTTTGTTGAGTTCCATGAATATGATTATCGAACATTAATTTGGCTCCTAAATAAGTTGTATGTTCCCTACCTAAATCAAAACCATCTTGTACCTATAATTAAAAATGTGAAGACCAATTTATAACATTAAAATGGAAATGTTAATAAAAAATTAGAACATGTTATCATACATGACTAGAAGCTGCTGCTTGAGATGAATCTCGTATGTTGCAGCGAGAAAAAATTTCTATTGCATTTTCTCTTAATTTTGTCAATTATATGACATCATAGCATATTATATAAACAAAACAAAAAATCAAATTTAAAAGAAGACAACACCATGTGCGTAACTCATATATTAAATTGATATCTCACAAATACCTAAGTAAAATAAACAACATTTTCAAATAGATCTAACAATTCAGGGACCACCATCAAATTTCGAACTAACACACCCACTTCACATAAAATACACACATATCAGTTAAAATACAAAAATCTATTCAAAAAAGATATAAAATAATGAGCCGTCAAGAAGAAGATAATAAAAACTCAAGATATTTGGAGTAGTAGGTCATTCCATTTAATAACAAATTCATTCACTCCGTGATCTTTCATAACTTTCTCAAATTTCTATATTTACTCAAATCCCTCTATAAATTTATGTAAATTTTGAGAGGTTTTGGTTGTGGTGGCGAGTCACTTAGTAAAATTGGTGGTTGCTAGTTTTTTTTTTTTTTTTTTGAATTTTTGAGTTTTCTCGCTGAAAATTATTGGTGATGGCAAAGGGAGGGGAGCAGAGAAGGTAGGTAACACATAATTTTGTCTCTGTTTTTTTTTTTTTTTTTTTTCCAATGGTCATTTTACGATTTTGACCTCTTTCGTTTCTATATGTGAGGACTGGCACACGTTTTTACCACTTTCTTTGATGACATTAGGGGAAAAAAAAAATACTAGTGTACCCCTACATAAAGTAAGGTACTAATGATCTACCTCCATATAATTTTGGTACTAATTTGTATCTTTACAAAAAGCTAGGATACTAGGTAAGACTTTTACCCAATTTTTTAAGAGGGCCATATTTTCAATTGAAGCAAAAAAAAAAAATATATAGATGATCAACTAATCAAGAAAAAATCATATTATTATATGTTTATGATATATACACAAATTGAACAAAACAATAAGTATGGGTTCGTATTTTTAAATTTCTAACATAGGAATACATATTGAACAATTACTGAAATTTTTTAGTTACAGATCAAATATACTTATAAGAAGGTGAATATGTAATTTTTAATTTTATCGAATTTTAATTATGTAACCTAAATACAACGGTCATACATGCAATCAAGTGTAAAAATAAAATATGAAAATAAAGAGTAACACACGAGATTTTTAGGTGGAAACAACCTACGCCACAACAATGACCTAAGAGGAAAACCATCGGTCCACCGGATCACCTAACTATCCACTATGAAAATCAATGTTTAATTACAACCTCAGGTCTTAGACTATCCTTCACAAATAGATCCCCTTATGTAATTTACTTATGAGCCGTCGCTCTTATTACAATCTCCACAAGCTAGATGACTGGATCTAGACCAACGTTCCGATTTACTTGAGCCCCACAAGATCTATCGTACCTGTCAATTTTGGTAATTTTAAGTCACACGAAATACCGAACACGTCACTAATAGTACCTAAAACGTTAGCACAAATAACATAAGTGCAAAATGTATCCTAGAGCAGATTCAATAATGAAAAATTCTAACTAGCAGATTCAATAGCATACAATGTAAAAAATAAATCAGCTAACAAATCCTAAAACGATCATGTAAAGTTCAATTTCATGAAGAATAATTAGGCATATGACTTATTCAAACATAACCACACAATATATTTGAACAATTAAATTAAGACAGTGCCTAAGATTAATATATGAAGAGAAGAAGATTTTTCTTTTAAAAACTCAATCATATTTAGAAAATATTATTTCAGTGTGATGTATTTTTCTCCAATAAAAGTTATTTTTATAGAGTCCAATGTGACCTAATGGAGAGTTAATAATAAAGCCAAATTCTACTCACACAAGGATTTTACTTTCACAACAATTCTACTCATATAAGGATTCTACTTCCATAACAATTCTACTCATATAAGGATTTTACTTTTAATATTAAATGGGTCAAATTGGTAAGCAAGAAAAGTGGAACAAATTATCAAAGCAAATCGATCGATTGAATACTTCATCTCGATCGATCTACACATACTCGATCGATTGAGAACCTAACTCGATCGATCTACCCAAGCTCAACAATTCAAAAAATCAATCCGAGAGCATTCGATCGATGTTCGATCGATCGAAAAAGTCTCGATCGATCGAGAGCCTCACTCAATCGATCGATCAACGATTGATTCGATTGATCAACCAAATGTTAGATCTATTTAATTAGCACAAAAATCAACCCGAGAGCCTCCAGATTGAACTCGACCGATACTCGATCAATCTATGTCTTGATCGATCGAACTAACACCTAGATCGATCGACACGTGCACAATTTTTCATTTTAGCTCATACTAAGTGTGTATGCTCAGTTGTGTAAGGATGTATGCATAAAACATATATTTTTACCTGATACATACATATTGAGAACTTTGTAGTTTCTTCAACTTTGATTGATTGACTTGACAACGAGCTTAGATACTAGATTACAATTAATTATTTTGTCCACGAAAATTCCAACACTCATAAACCCTACAATTACATATATCATTGAAGATTCGTGATGAATATATATTCAAAACATCAAGAACTTTGGGCACATATTTTTCTTTTCCTCATGAAATTTACAAGAAAAATCATAAAAAAAAAAAAAAAAAAAGGATAGAAGATATATTAGAAAAACAAGATAAAATTGAAAACAAAATACAAAAATCAAGTGAAAATTAATAAAAAAGGGAAAATAAAAAATATCATAAAGAGGTATAAAAAATTAAATATAACTTATTTAAAAAAAAAAATAAAGGAAGGGGGGAATAAAGGTGGTGATTAGGATGTAAATTCGGGCAAGTTGGGCAAAACTTTCGAACAAGACCTGGGTCATGTATAATTTTGGGTCCATGTATAATTGAATTTTTTAAATTAAATACAATTTCAAAGTTCAATTTTAAAATCTTCAGGTTGATTTGGGCCCGATTTTTTTGAACTTTAAATTGACTTAAGTCAATGCCCAAGTTTAAATGATGCAAAACATTATAAAATAATGACATACAACATTCTAATATACATAGATTATAAGTGGTCTCCTAAATTAAGTCATTTGATCTCTTAAATTTTTATTCAAATATTATTTTTAAGAGGTCTTTAAGAAAAATATATTTTATTTAATGTTTTTATTTTAAAATAATGCCTTAAAATTAATATTTTAATTAAAAATTACTAAAAAAAATGTGTTTTGTTCTTAATTGACTCTTTTTTCTAAAACTATTAGACTAAATAACATCACTTATAATTTAAGGAATCACATGACAGAAATGACCTAATTTAAGGGACCTCTACGACCCCACTCCCTATATTTTATATATATATATAAAAAGAGTACCAAAAGTTTATTATCTACGAGTCTATGATCAAAGTGCACAAAAATTTACTAACTTTTAGTTTTATACTAAAATTTTAATAATTATTAAAAAGACACTAGAAATCCAAAATTTATAAAATTGTTAGAATTTTGTCTACGTGACTCACTATATTACATGTCATCTGAACAAATTTATTACATTTTTAAAAGTTTTGAATTTTAACTGTCATTTTTAATAATTATTGAACTTTTGTGCACTTTATTCATAATTAATAGATTTCTAGAATCTTTCACATTTTTATAAAAATTAAACTAAACTTACATTTCAGGCCTTGCTCATTGTAAAAATATTTGGTTCTAAGTCCAATTCTAAAATTATTCGGGTAAAATCAAGCAAATTTTATTTTAACTTAATCGAGCAAGCCGCATCAGATCAGACCAGTCATTCTAGCGAGCTAAATTTAGAACCACAGTGGTCGCTTAGAATTGAAATGCATTGCTTTCCCCACCCCCCCCCCTACATCGATTGTAGCTTTTTTCCCTCTTTTGTTACTGGCTGTCTGTGAATCCTTTTTGCATGAACAAAAGACGAGTGAAAGTCAAAAGAAGAAAACCAGATGAAACAAATCATTAGTACATTAAAACTCATATTTAAAGCTGGATCTGATTGTCCAGAGAAAAAAAAAAACAGATAATTATGTCCTGGGGAGGGAGAGAATCAAAGGAGAGAGAAAGAGGGCAAGGAAGCTCACAGATCTTTTAGTTTTTTTATTTTTTATTTTTTATAAAAAGTTCAATTTTACCTCTAAAAAAATCACTTCCAAAAAAATTGAACTTAAAATGACTGTATCTTGAAATAAATGAACCCAACCTTAAAAGAAACATGACTAAAATATCATTTTCAAGGAGTTGAATGCAGGATTTTAACACACTCATTCACAAACATATCGTAGTTCCGTCCTTTCCTGTATTAAGGACAAGGTATACAGAAATTTTGTGCAGATATCATGCCTATACAGTAATTTGCATGTGTTAACAGACCTAATGATCGTTGAATGCACACACTTACGAAATTAAACAACTCAAATTAAATAATGCGCCTCACGAGGCCTATAAACAGAACATGACAACCTCACAAAGTTGCACAAAAATCCGTTGCTTGCAGTAGCGAGTAGCTAAAGTCTCTTCTGTACTCAGCCGATTCACCACCCTGCAAGAAAAAACATTTAGAATCATTAATCTATTTGTAGACAAAACTATTCTAAAATTTCTAAATATGGTGCCTTGACTGATTATAATAACACTAGCTAATGCAGCCTTCCTGAAATTTAGAGGCCGTCAACCTGCCTTATTTGCACCATGTCATGATGTATAGATGAATATTTCAGTATACTTTTCGAGGCTCTCCCAAGGGACCCCCAGCAGAATCAAACTGCTTGGAGAATGTAGCCTCATACAAGAGCAATGAAACCTATAAGAATAATGAGGCTTACAACTCTTCAGTTTGAGGGCTAGAAGGAACCTTGGGCTAAATGTCATTTGTGGCTGATCTTTTAGAAAATGGGTCATCATGAACTTGAAGACTAAGAGGAAAAATATGTGCAAATGAAGAAGAACAGACGATAAAGATTTAGTGTAGCAAACTAAACTTCCGTGTTAAGGACTCAGCTGTGAATCCTCTTCCTCCAACCTAAAACAGATTATCCATGTACTTGGCAAAAGAGGAATAAATGGGAATAACTTGATATGATTATAGTTTATGATTATTTAATAAGCAAAATATATATATATATATATATATATATATATATATATATATATATAAGAGAGAGAGAGGTGTTATGGTAAGCACTGGTCCTGTCCATAAGGCAAGCTCCATAGGGACATAAAAACCGTATATAAGTAATGAATGAAAAAATATGAAAAACTCTAAACCTTAAGTTGGGAAATTTAAATCCTAAAATTGAACTAAATTGTCCTAAATTTATAGGTGACTCTTTTACCTTGAGGTACTTTCCCTAAGGTGAGCAATTGTGCTCATTATAACATTTCTGTCGAGTGTTTGAATGAGATAGGCTATGCAACAAGCTGAGTTGTGTCAAAACTTAATACACACACACACATATATAAGCATATATGTATATATTGTTTTCTAACAACAAAATTTCTTGGCAAGGTTGATGACTGATACTCGTGAACCCCATATGCAAAACAACAATTTATTCAGAAAACTCAAGTGGGGCTCTAAGATATTTATAACTGTTCTTTACAGCATCAGAAATTTATGGTCCTACTTACCATAGCTTCCCATATTCTGATTTGTGACTTGTTCATACAGCATACAGCCTTACAACCTGGTCAATCTTGGCACGGCAAACAGGACATCCCCATTTCTTGGCCTTTACTTCATTCAGACAAGACATGCATCCAGCCATATGGCCACATGGAATGCAAGCTCCCTCAACCGGAGCATCCAAGCAAATTACACATGAAGAATGCCCCTCTTCCTTCTGACCACCAATTTTAGCAGGTACGCTCTCAGACGAGGGGGGCAACAGATCAATGGGACTTGAATCAATTGATGGATACTGTATTGGAACATCATTTGCATTATCATCTGAAATTGGCGGCGCAGTTGGGATTAAGTCTGGCTGATTAGCTATTCCAACAGCTGAATCCTCCTGGCTGTCATTAGGTTGGGTGGAATTGCCACTCTGGCTAATATCATTATTCTCTAACCCATCACTACAGCTTGTTGGATGACTGCTAATATTCGCATAGCTAGTTGAAGTATTTGATGAACTTGCTTTGGAATTTAGGTAAGCATCAATGGGTGGTTTTCCCTGCATGGAAGACTGTATAGAGGCATTGATAGCCATGGCCAGCTCTATATCATCTTCAGCAGATGGTGGTGCACTTGCTGGAGTGACTTGGGCTTGAGGAGTGATATGGGCCTGATCATTACGCAAAAATGCAGGATTCGCCTGAAATATTCAATAAGCTTAATTCAGAAGTAGCCTTTTCATATAGAACAATGATTGTAACAATCTTTAAAGAGCATTTTTATATATCACAATCACAACTGACGTGGCAGTTTCTTATTGGATACAACTATGCCGTACTATACTTATCAATCATACTGTGCCACGTCTATTGTGATTTATCACAAACTTGTGATAACTAGAGTTTTTCATCTTTAAAATGGTATAGAATATGACACAAAAACATGAGTTTAGTTCATTCAGTAGCATAAAATTGATAACTAGAAATCAGATCAACTCTATAATAACATTTCCAGATGCAAAACAATATTTGTAGTTTAGTTGGTGCTTTTGGCGAGACACTTATGATCTCTCAGACATCAATGCAACAATAGTACAGTGAGGAGATAGAGATCTGTTGATAATAGTTTTGAAAAGCATAGTATGTACAAGGTATGGATTTACAAGATGTGAATGTAATACAACATGAATAAATCAAATTTTGAGAAAGGAACTCTATAATATAAAAAGAAAAAGAAAAAAACCAAAATTCTTAAAATGTTTTGATGAAAAATCCAATATATGCTGGGAACTATCTCAAAAACATACATCATTAGAAATAAGAACTCCCCATCTATCAATGTCACATAAAGCCTTCTTCAATGTACTAATACCACTTTCAGGATATTAATAATTATGAAACACCATGCATATATCACTCATCTACATGTATGTTCATCTCTTATATCCAGATTAGAAGATCAAGATGTTTAAAAAACAAAGATGTATTCTTAAAGCCAGTAGCTTTATTAGATATTATGAGACATCTGAAACTGTTCAAAATCTGTAAAGGACAAGACTAGCTTGTCTTTGACACCCTATTGAAAAGTAGCCCTTTATTTAACATAAGAAGGAAGTGGTAAAAATGATGAAATTAAGTTATATATTGTTTCATGTCAAACTGCACAACATAGGTCACACCGAGTGGATGTTAAGACCCGATTTCTAATTCTCTACTGGTTTCAGTCCTCTAAAAGGTAGGGACACCGTCTCTTTTATAGTTAAGTCGTTTTGAGTACCACACTCAGAACCTTGAACCTTTCTTCTGATTATTGGGTATTTGACTTGTTAATAAGATACGAGATGACTTTACAATGCGCAAACTACAACCCTGAACTTAAATGTAGATGGCATTTAGAACCATAAGATTCATTTGAATGTGAACACGGACAATTTAAAAATCATGAAAAGCTGAGTAACTTGGTCCTTATTCAGGCTCTTTCCACTGCATTACTGAAAACAAGAGTAGTTACGTACATTCCATTGGTCCATAAAATATACTTATTTTTCAGTTGCAAGTCGTCACCCTTTTCAGTGGTATTGAATTCTTCATTTGACAAATAAACTAAATGATGCTTTCTAGTATAAAAACATTAGAAGAATAGACTGCTTCCACATCAATAATACAAAGAAATCTGGAAATAATTTCTTGCAATTGATATTGGAGAAAAAAATTTACCTTCCACCACTGACCTCTAACATGTCAGTAGTAAGTAGAATGGTTACTTATGTCCCTTACCCATTAGACAATTTAGTCTATTACTTTTCAACAAGTCAGTTGTAATTTTTTTTAAAAACTGTTAGTAAATTTAGTTCAAAATTTTAAAATTGTTAGTAATTTGGTCATAAAGCCCCAAATCTATAACGTCAATAGCATATTTTAAGGATAAAATTGTTCATAAAACTCATAATTTTCAGCCAATTTGTCTGAATGAGTGGTTTCTTGTTTGACTAATAAATTCTGCAACTAAAATTATTAATTTGTAGATTTTGGAAGAAATTGACCACATTTAAAGATAAGGGACTAAAATGACTAACCACTAAAATGATTTTGGAAGATGTAAAAAGATCAAATTAACCATTTACTCAAGTAATTACATCACTGCCACAGATAAATGTCAGAGAACAGTAGAATCTTCATTAATGGACTAACATACCTGAGGAATCCCTTTGCATGCATCACAAAAACATTTCAGTTGTTGCTTATCACTTACGTTTGCAGAGGCAAGTTTAATGCGTGTTCCTGGAAATGAGGTACACTAAGTTCCAATGGGCACAAAACAAGAATAAAGAGAATTATTATGAAAGGTTTAATTTATTCATAAGCCCAATTGAGCATTTATACAAATATACACAAATCCTATTTAAAGCAAGATGAGCAATCCCAATTATAGGCAAGATAATATGACTTGTATCAATATCCTAGAATAACTAGAATACTTACTAAATATATGTGCACACACGTTAACTAAGAGACTAAGCAGTATTAATTACCAATCATTGCAAAAACTCTTAAGATATGACTTGATACATATTTGTTCCTATTAAGTAGGTTGGTCAATTACAAAATGGAAGCTGAAGGCTGCGGATGCGTTTAGATGACCATGATGAGGGATACAAAAATCACTATATTAGAATTTTCTAATTCAGTTACTTGGTTAACTTTCATATTGTTGGATAATGATTTTAAAAGTTTTGATTAGTACTCCAGTGCCTACATCTTCTCCGCTCCTATCTCTTAAAACTATGGAGAGACATGAGAAATAATTAAAAGTAGAACATGAAATGATGTGAGACGAACTACTAAAATAAAAGCTAAATTGAGTTGCACAGTATTAAAAGATTAAAAAAAAAAAAAAAGGAACTATTTAAGTATTGCAAAATTACTTGTGGTGGTATCAAGAATTAGCACGGAAGGATCAGATTGGCGTAATTTTGGATCTTCCAAATTGGCCTTCCACAATGGGACAACTGCTCTTGGTTGAGCATCCTGCTCATGTACCATAGTGCCACTAATGAATATTAGTTAAATAAATGTAATTTTGTTAAAATAAAAGAAAATTATAATAATTCAATGAGTTCTTATGTATACAAATGAGAAAAAAGGGCAGGGATCCTCTACTATTCTATAACGTGCACTTTAATCCTCTATTATTCTATAACGTGCACTTTAATCCTCTACTCACTTTAAGAAGATGCTTAGTTCGTTCAGACATGTTCTAGTACATAAGACATATGGCGGTAATGCAGTATCTAGTAGAAATGTTAAATAACGCAAAACAATTATTCCTAAGTATAACCCCAAACATATTAATAATGATTGACGAGAACAGAAATTGTGTCATTACTGTCATTACATCTTTTAGGATCAGCACTACAGCAAGAATACAAGAAGTGGGGAAAAGTGACATTGACAAACAGCAGAGAATCTTTGGCACCAAAATATTAATGTGCATGAAGGAAAAATTGCAAAATAATATTTTGTGATACCTGCATACTATAATATATGGCAAGCTCCAGCTTAAAAGGCTTTGTAGGATTGCGAGAACCAGCAGGTAAGACAACAACCCAACTGCAAAGACAACAAATAAAACCAAAACAAATAAAGCTGAATAAGTGATAATTGTTGATATTTCTTCAACCTAGGCTATTGGCTATCCATATGCGTACAATGCTCAATAACTTGCTGAAAAATAAAAATTCGAAGAAGTATACAATGAAACATGAAATTAGGCATATAATACCCACACTTTTCTAGAGAGTAACTGAGGTGCCAGTACTTCAAGAAATCCAGGCCCATAAAACTCCCGCATCCAGCCAGAGAATAAGCAAATATGGTTCTACAGAATAAAAATGATAAATGATTGAAGAAACATCCTTTGTTAAAGTGTTAAAACATACCTTTACATATTGATATATTACAAATTAGTCTAAATACCCAAAGAAAGCTGGGGCAGTTTATGAATGTAGGATCATGTTTAAACTTTCTGAACAATGGACAATGACATACCTCAATTGCACGTACAACATTACAGTGCCCTTTTGCCCTAGCAACATCGAGAGGGGTTTGACAATCATCATTCATGACTAATGCATTTGCTAAAGATTTGTATAGAAAAAGTCAATTAGCACACTTCATATGATAGGATTGCAGATTCCATAATAATGTGAGTAAAATAAGTAAGAAAAAAGAAGCCCACCTCCATGCGCGAGAAGTAACCTAACAGTACTTTCAAGGCCTCTTTTAGCTGCATGATGTAAAGGGGTTCCAGCATGACGAGCTAAAATACAACAGCAAAGATAATGTGAATAACATCAATCATGCATGATCTGTAATGCTTCACTTGAAAATATAGTAGTTTATTTTTTTGCAGAATAATGTAACAATAGCAGAGAGCCTTCAAATACTTATCATACTTAAACAACAATGTTGCTAGTTAAATAAATGCATATTATTTATATACTTTTTCTTTCTAAACAGTAAACACATATATTTCATTTTTCCTCCTTTAGTCCTCTCCCATATAATCAAACGCTGCAGTCATGGTCAATTTGTCAATATTATTTTTCCTCATTGAACATCATTCGTATACTCCATCAACATGGAGCTTCTAAAGAGCCTCTTCTTGCACTCTAAAAGCACATAAAGTCAGTACAAAGGAAAGGAAAACGACGGGGAAAGAGAGCAATAAATCTAAAGCAAGGACTGTACCAGGACGGTACGAATTCACGTTAGCGCCGAGTTCAATCAAAGTTTTTGCCACATTGTAAAGATCAGGGTTCATACAGGCCACTATAAGAGGGGTTTTACCTTCCCTATCCATCCACTGACAAATCAAATAAAAACGAAAACCACAAATTAGTATCATTCCTGTATTGTGCAAAAATTAGACAACCCAAATGGAGAAATTCCCTTACAGCATAGTAATAACAATAGAGAGTCGATAAATTAGCTTAAATACACGAAATTCAATTACTTTTAACTGTACTCAATTAAATCGTAACAGTATATTCCATATCACAGCTTATTTCTGAAAATGTAAATCCCCAAAACCTTGCTGTAACATCCTCAAACAAAAGCTACAGAAATTTCCATAACTATCACTACCGACAAGAACAGCGTTAAATAAATGCAACGAAAATAAACATTTTTCCAATTTTAATTCAAATCCAATCATTTAATTTTACCTCAAGTCCTGCACCTTCGCTGCAAAGCCTTTTGATTCCATCGGTGTTACCATAACTGACCTGCTGATAGAGCTCTTCTTCCTTGGATACTTTTTGCCCCATACGATTCAAATTACCGATGCTTCGTTTGTAGATTTTGACGTAGAATAGCGAACGAGAATTATAAGTAGCTAGGTTACTAGGCTTTCGATAAAGTAATAAAATTGTCTCCAGGAAAGTTGAGGGAATTGCTTGCTAAATATCTGGAAATGAAATACCAGAAGAGACTATTGACCCAAGACAAAATAAAAGAAACAAATTCCAGCAGATACTATAGGTTACGACGTTTGTACAAAACTAAAGATTCCATAGTCCATGGGTATCGGGAACTTTCCAGGAAAATTAGTTATATTTTTCTAAGAACGATAGGAAAATATAGAACCATTTCTTTGAAATTAATACATAAAGTATATAACAAGTTAGTTAGAAATAATGATCGTACACAGCAATTTCTTAGGGATGAAGTTTAGGGAAAAGAAATATATATAGAGACAGTGACAGACAGAGACAGAAAGGAAAAGATAAGATACAATTTATTTAGTAAATTTTTATAATCATCGAGATTTAGTACAATAAATTTTCCTATTTTTTACTACCGCTCTCTCTATAAGCAGCTTCCATTTTTTTTTTTTATAAGCTGTTTTAACCTTCGTTAAAATTTATAATAAATTTTTTTTAATAATATTAAATAAATGTAAATGATTAATAATTTAATTTAAATAATAAATTAAATTTTTTTATAATAGTAAAAATATATGAGTTGAATGTAAGAAATATTATTTTTATAATTATAAATTTTAAATATATTATTTTTTTTATAAATTGCTTTCAATCAAATTTATTAACTGATAATATATTCGATATTTTTTTTTTTTTTATAGAGGACTACAAGACAATTACAGCAATTTAATTAGTATGTTCACAACTAACATATTTCAGCAATTTGAACTTTAATAATTAAATATTAAAATAGTGTTGTATTAGTCCTTTAAATTTTGAAGATTGTGTTGTTTAGTTTTCAAATTTTACTTTTTAGTCACTAGTTTTAAACAAATTATATTATATTAATTATTTTTTCTATTAAAATAATTTATAGTCCAATTTTCAACTTGTTTTGCACATTTTCTTATTTACTTTTTATATTACTATCAACTAACTATTTTTTTCTTTTTAATAAATTACTATTTCAACCAATTTTTTTTGTTGAGAAATTAAATCAAATAATATATTTAAATTTATAGTAATAAAAAAATTTAATAATATTGATTGAATTTAAATAATTATAATTAATTAAAATCACATCTTTTAATATAGAAATGTTAACTTTTTTTTTTAATAATAAAAATATATAAATTGGGTATAATTTATTTATTTTCATAACTTGCTTTCAATCAACTCCATTGAATAATAATATATTCGTTCTTTATTAATTTTTTTTTTAAAAGCATACAAGACAATTACTACAATTTAATTAGTATGTTCACATCTAATATGTTACTGCAATTTAAACTTAATCATTAAATATGGGAATAGTCCTTTAGATTTTGAAGGTGATATTTAGTTTTCAAATTTTAAATATATTTTTTAATTACTTTATTTAATAAAGGGGCCAAATAATTACAAATTATATTATATTAATTATTTTTTTTATGAAAATATTTTTTTTTGTCAAATTATTAAAATTCAATTAAAGAATGATCATTAAAAATATATATAATAATAATTTATTTATATCATAGTTGTTTCTTTTTAAACGTATTTATTTTTTTAAATAATTATGCCACTTATTAAATTCTTATAATTGGAACTCAAATCCTTACATTTTACGTGCCTAAATATAATATGTTTGTTATTGAGTCATAATTTTTTAATAATATAATAGTTTACCAATAATAATAAAACGTATATTTGCTATAACTATTTATTTATTTATTTAAAAAAAATAATATATAAATATTATATTTTATTCTTATAATTAATTACAATGTCATTATTGCTTAATAAAGTTGTAAACAATGAAAAATAATTAAAACAATAAAACTTTTAATTTTCATAATATCGTCACTTTCATAATTCTTATAGTATAAGGTGATATAAATGAGGATAAACGCTCGTGCATGGCACGACCCAACAAACCTAGTAAAATAAAATAAAAATAAATTCTTAGAATAAAAATATGCAAAAAAATGCAACGAACCTCCATTATAATTGGTTAGAACTTGGTATGTTTTAATATAATTCTCTAGTTCAAATGCCCTAAATATTATTTGGTGAAAGATGAAAACTTTAGCAATGATTTGAGAGTGGTGTTCCAAAAGTCTATTAATTTAGAAGGAAAAATATATTTAAAATTTAGTAATTTTGATAAATAATATAATTTAGTTTATTATCTTTTAGACAGTATATTAAAAATTCTCAAATTTTGAAAAATAGAATCAATTCTTACTTTTTCTATTAACTATAAAATTAGTTTCTACCATTGAGGCTTCCAAATATCAATTTTATCACATTTTGTTATTTATGACGAAGGTTGTTGGCCTATTTCTTATTCTTTCACTGGTCTTCAAAAAAGTCAAATTGTTGAAATTAATTTGGTTTCTTTGCAAACTTTTTGAAATTAGTTTTAGTTTTCAATTTCATGCTTTAATGTTTAGTTATAGATATTTAATATCAAAAAAGAGATATAAATCAGCCTTTTCTCTCCAATTTACTGAGAGGCTTTTAATTTTATTTAAGTTTATTATTTGATTTATTTTTTTAATTTATAAAAATCCTTTTAATTAACTAAATTACTCTGATTCATTGTTTATTTTAATAAAAAAAATAACTAAAATATTAATAAATTAATTAATAATATATTATTTTTAAAAGATAATAAATTTTTATAAAGATAATGAACTAAAATATACTATTTATAAAAGTTAATGACCAATTCAGCACACACCCAATCTATATATTTAAAATAAAATATTCAATTTATCTTTAATTTTTAATAATTTATCGAATTGTCATTATTTAAAATAATATAAAATTAAAAAAATTGTAATCAATGCATATAATATATATATATATATATATATATATATATAAATTAAAATGTCAACAACCATTAGAAAAAATATATTCAATACCATGCAATTAATGATGATCCCAACATTAATGAATATCATTATTAAAAAAAAAAAAAACTGTTGAATTCTTGTAATTATATCCGATGTATTAAAGTATTACCTACCGTTTTCATAATTAATGAGAACAATATTTATTATATGCATATTCTTAAGAAAAAATTAAGCTAAACGTGAGCATTACATACAAACAGTTCAATATTAATTTTTTTTATTACAAATTTAAGCTTATTTTTCTAATAAATCATTTTACTATTATACTTGCTTACGTGCTATAAAATAATTTTTTTTTATTATCATATGTTTTCATATTATATTAGTTCATACTAATAACAATTAAAATTAAAATGTCATAAAAATAATAAATATCCCACTAAAATGTTTCATTGTTAATTTACATGACCATTATTTCATTTAATACAATATTTAAATAGAATATTAAATTTAAATTTAGTAATAAAGAAATACAATAAATAATATTAAATTTGTAAGTCTATTTAAAATATTTAATTATAATTGTAAAATGTAGTTTACTACCGCTTCATGTGATTATTATATATTGATAGTTTTGTTTAGTTCTCATAGTTGGATGAAGCAAAAAAATTATATTAATTTTCTCATCTTGACAATGTACTACATATTATTCCTCTCTAATCTCTTAATGTGATTATTGTAGAAAACTTTCTTATTCTCCCCACTTCGATCCCGCAGGGAAAACAAAAAATCAAGATATGTTACTTTTCTCTTGTTCATTATATACTATAATATATTAATATGTATTCTCTATGCATATATATATATATATATATATATATATATATATATATATATATATATATATATATATATATATATATATATATATTTTTTTTTTTTTTTTTTTTTTTTTTTTTTTTCTCTCTTTTACTTCAAGAGGTCAACAATAAAGTTCTACAATATTGTATGATAATGTCATTTTTTAATTTTATACCTTTTATTTTGTTGTCCACCCTACTTATGGATTAAGGTTTTTTTTGGTCAAAACTTATGGATTAAGGATGTTAATTAGTTTTTCATTGTATAAACTTTTCTACATTTCCTTTTTTTTTTTTTACCAATTGCAAACACAACTATGGGTATCGGTTTTATTCATAGTTTTTGTGTTAGATTAATTCTCTAAGCAATTTGGGGAAAACAAAAATGACCAGGTTGTAGCAAGTGCATAATGTTGAATTAAATGAAATTTTAATAGTTTCTTACATACTAACCAACTAGTAATTACACTATTATATTTTTTTTAATTAGTGGACAAAATTAGAATTAATAAACATACAAATAAGCTTATATTACTAATATAAGAACTACGTTATCTTTATAGAAAATGAAGAATATGAATACTTTAGACGAAGTTAAAAATGAACTAATTAACCTTCAAAGTAAGAAAAATCATTGACCCACACTTCTAAAGATTTGAAGTTTTTCAGACTTTTATTGTAAAAACAATATTTAACACCATTTATTTTATCATTTAATTTGTAATATACAAAATGTTACATTGAATCATATATATGATGAACCACCGGGCCACCTGAATTATAACCTAAAAGTCAGCTTATGGGTTAAAGGTAAACTCAGTGATATAAGCACAGCGGAAGGATCGTCCCTGGCCGATGTAGGACTCCTCAATACTCCTCCTCACATCGGCGGACACCGACTGACCGTGAGGGCGACCATGTTGGGCACACCGGTGAACCCAGGTACCCGCTCTGATACCATGATGAATCACCGGACCACCCGGATTATAACTCAAAAGCCAGCTTATGGGTTAAAGGTGAGCCCAGTGATATAAGCACAACAGAAGGATCGTCCCTGGCCGATGTGGGACTCCTCAACACTCCCCCTCACATCGGTGGACACCGACTAACCGTAAGCGGCCATGTTGGGCACACCGGTGAACCCAAGTACCCATTCTGATACCATGATGAACCACCGGGCCACCCGAATTATAACCCAAAAGCCAGATTATGGATTAAAGGTGAGCCCAGTAATATAAGCACAGCGGAAGGATCGTCCCTAGCCAATGTGAGACTCCTCAACAATATAGTTATACCATCAATATCAAGATTTTTTTAATCAAAATATTTATATAATATTTTCATTTTAGTTAAATACAAAATATTTTTTATTTATTGGTAAAATTTATTATAAACAAATGTGGCAAGTAGTTTTAGAAACAAATAGATAAAGATAGAACAATAAAAACTCAGTATATGAGTGGTAAAGAATGGTTAACATTGGCTATAGTAAAATGATAAAAGTGATTATATCCATATCACATTATGGTCGCATAATAGAACAAATATATGTATTGTGTTCATTTATATTAATGAAATGAAATAAGATAATTATTGTAAATAGAGAAATCCTTTAAGAAGAAAAAAACTAAAATTGTAAATGGTAAATAATTTTTCCTTCTTATTTATTTATTTATTTATTTTTAAGAGTACACTACTTAAGATTTTAAAAGTATTTATATAACGTTCATCTAAAAAAAATAAGTATAAGATTTACTCTCTCTCTTTTTTTTTTTTTTTTTTGTTGGTTGGCTTGGCATTGATTTTTAAATGACATAAAATGAAGGCAATATCAATGGCTAAAGGAATTTGGAAGTTGTGAGTTTCCGAATAACGATCCTAGTGTGGCATGCAATCTTTTGCCACCATTGCTTGTGGTTTGAACTTGCGCTTTCCTTTGTAACTAATATTGCTGTCGTTATTAAAAGTTCAATGTCGATTAAACCACATGATGGACTTCTCTACTATTTCCAACTTGATGGACTTTTGAGTATCACATTTGTGATATTGTGATGCAGATCCATGGGGGATGCTTGAAAACCAATGTGGGTGATCTAACATCAAAGGTTGGACTGCTAGGAGCATTGCATGGTATCAAGCGTGGAGAAAGAAGAGAAAGAAAACAGGGTTACAGAGCATCTAGGATCGATCCCCCTCAAGACGAATCAATCCCCCTCTAATTGAATCGATCCCATTCAGAGTGCGATCCGATCTGGGACTTTCTATTGGAAAACTGGTGCCCAAATAAAAAGACAGATTGATCCCCCTCAAGACGGATCGATTCCCCTTTGATCGGATCAATCCAACTCTGAGCGCGCTCCGATCTGGGACTTTCTGCTGGAAAACTGATGCCCAGACATGAAGACGGATCTATCCCTCTCATAATCGGATCGATCCCCCTCTGTTTGGACCGATCCCGCCCCATATGGACAATTTCTATTTTTCGCGAAAAATAGGATAAATGACTTTTAAGGGCATGGGCTTTGTACTAAGAAGCTAGGAATAGTTTCGGCATTATTGTAATTATACAAATGTTCTATATAAACACATTTAAGAGCTCTTACGGTTTCTAAGAGAGGACTTTGTGTGCTTACACTTGAGAGGAAGAAGAAGAAGAAGAATGATTTTTTCACCATTATTGTGAGGAAAAATTCTTGAGTGTCTCTTTGAGTGTTTTTCTTCTTTGCGAGTTTTCTCTTCAAGCATATCTCCATTTGTACTTGTATCTCCAACTTTGAAGCTAGTGAAACTCATCTCATTGAAGGGATGAAGAAGTGTAGAAGACTATCACATTGGTTGGGTTGAACCACTATAATTTTTGGTGTGTTCTTTTCTTTGCTATTATTTATATTTCTTTGCTATTATTTATATTTCTTTGCTATTATTTATATTTCCTTGCTTTGATTTAAATCTCTAGGGTTTGTGGTGATTGTGTTGAATTGATAATTTTTATTGGATTTTTGCTTGAAAATTTTCAATTGTGCTTGGTAAATTCAATATTGTAATATCTAGGAAGTTAAATTCTCGCATAACAAGTGATATCAAAGCCAAATTTTGGCTTGGGTTATTCCTTAGTTGTTGTGTGTGAATTTTTCGGGTTTGATATTGTAAAATAAAATTGTGTCTAGAAACAAATTCTTGTTATTGAATATGAGTAGGATGGAAATTGAGAAGTGGGATGGCACCGGGGACTTCCATATTTGGAAGAGTAAAATGAGAAGTTTGTTATTTCAACAAAAGGTAACTCAAGCTTTAGAGAATCATTCGGAGTATCCAGAAGGTTTTACGGACTTTCAAAAGAAGAAATTATTGATGACGGCTTATACTTCTATATTTTTGCATTTGCATGATAATGTCATAAGGGAGGTACAAAGTGTAAAAATTGCAAAAGAATTATGGAAAAAGTTGGAAGAGATTTACATGCAAAAAACGATGTCTCGAAGGTTCCATTTGAAAGAACGATTGTTTGGGTTTCAAATGGATATGTCAATAGGTTCGAAGCCTAACTTGGCGGAGTTCCGAAAAATCTTCAATGATTTGTCAAACATTGGGGAGGGTCTTAGCGATGAGAATCTCGCCCACTTATTGTTACACAACTTGCCGGATTCCTACCGAGAAGTGAAGACGGGTCTTAAGTATGGAAGAAATGATATCTCTTTGGATCTAGTCATCTCTCATTTGAGAACTAGAGTTGAAGATGGAGAAGCTTCATATTGGTGGGAGTAGAGGGTAGTAGTGATACCATGTATTTGAGGGAAAGAGGTGGAGAAAGAAGCCGAAGTAAAAAAAAAAAGGTAAATACTAGTCAAAGTCCCGTGGTCTAAAAGAAAATTTGAAATGCATCTTGTGTAACAAAAATGGACATTTCAAAAGGGATTGTCCGGAGAAGGGTAAATACACCAAAGGAGATAATAATAGTGGAAATGCATTAGTAGCGACGGTTGATGAAATGGGTTATGATAGTGCCGAAGCACTTGCGATTTCTTCAAGCAATAGTGATGGTACTTAGGTCTTGGACTCGGGGTATACTTTTCAAATGACACCATACAAGGAGTGGTTTGTTGATTACAAAGATGTAAATGGTGACCTTGTTCACATGGGAAACAATCATCCTTGTAATGTGACGGGAGTTGGGTCGGTGAGGCTTCACCTTAATGATGGTTCAACATTTGTGAAGAAGAATGTGAGGTATGTGCCGGCATTAAAGAAGAGCTTGATTTCATTGGATACTTGATACACAAATACTTGATAGTTAAATTTTATATTTTATAAATAAAAAAAAAACTTGCATGTGCACGAATCACTTGTAATAAGTGATAAGTATACTCCCAAGTTTAAAACGTTATGTAAGGTTTATTTTGTATTGGCAATTTTCGTGGACAAAATGTTTGATTGTAATCCAGAATAGGAATTCACCGATTAATCAGACGATACATGATGATGGATTCACCAAGCTTGCAACGCCCATATGACAGGTATAATATTCTATCATGCATACATCTTCACACAAATGAGCACTACACTTAGTATGGATCGTAACGAAAAATAACTTGTGCTTTTAATTGGTTGATTGGTCGAGTATATTGTTCGATCGATCGATCGAGTGTGGAACGACATTGATCGAGGTGCTCTCGGGTTGAGATAGATCGATCGAGAATTTGTGTCGATCGATCGAGATGTGCGTTGATCGATCGATCGAATGAGGTCTTCGATCGATCGAGGCATGTGGGATCGATCAAGTATAGATCGACTTCGATCCAGGTTCTCTCTATCTGGATTAGATCGATCGAGCCACCTGGTCGATCGATCGAGCATTGGTCGATCGATCAAGCCAGTGGTTAGATCGATCGAGCCAGTTTTCCAGTTGTGCTAAAACTCCTTTTTAATTTGACCCTTATGTTACTTTTACCTAATTGACCCCATTTAATGTTAAGAACAAAATTCTTGTTTGAGGACAATTTTGGTAATTGTTAAATCCTGATAGGAGAAAAGTTATAGTCAATTGCAAATCCTATTTGAAGTAAACTTGGACTCTATTTAAGGGAGACTAGTGTGTGCATAAAAATATAGATACATTGATCTAATATTTTTATCATCCGAATTGTGCTTTTAACTTCCTGTCTTCATCTATCATACTTAGGCATTTTCATCTTTTAATTGTTTAAACATATTTTCTGGTTATGTTTGAATGATTCATATGCCTATTTGATTTTCATGATATTGAGCTTTATATGATTGTTCTAGATTTTGCTAGCTGATTTAGATTGTACATCATATGCTGTTGAATCTGCTAGTTAGGATTGTTCATTGTTTAAATCCACTCTAGGACACACTTTGCACTTGTGTTATTGTGCTAACGTTTCAGGTGAGGTGTTCGGTATTTCGTGTGACTCGAAATTACCGAAGGTGACTGGTTCGATTGATCTTGTGTGACTCAAGTAGATCGAAACGTTGGTCTGGATCCAGACATCTAGCTATTGGAGGCTGTGAAAGGAGCGACGGCTCGTAAGTAAATTACAAAAAGGGGGATCTATCTGCGACGGGTAGTTTTGGACTCTATGGTTGTAATTGAACATTGATTTTCATAGTGGATAGTTAGGTGGTCCGGTGGACCGGTGGTTTTCCTCTTAGGTCATTGTTGTGGCCTAGGTTGTTTCCACCTAAAAATATCGCGTATTGTTTTTTATTCCGCATTTATCTTTACACGCGATTGCATGTCTGGCCGTTGTGATTAGATTACACATTTAATATTTGTTAAAAAATTGAAAATAACCTATTCACCCCCCTCTAGGCTTATTTGATCCGTGATTAAAAACTTTCACATTATTTATTTTCTTATTTAGTTGAACAAACAATTCTAAACATTCTAACAATTGTCGGTTGTGGAAAAGATTGTAAATTCTTAAATTAATTCTATAACTAAAATAAGGTGCAAATAAAGTAATCACAACCAAAGTGGGGATGATGGATGTATATGAAAATCTTGGTTTGCTATCCATTCATGGAAAGAACAAATTAAGCAATTCAATTGAAAGTCAAATTTAATGATTTTTCGTTAAACCTAAAAAATTTTAAATCAATGGCAATTTGTACTACAATTAATTAATTAACATCTTTAATCCGGACCGTTAATTAATCAATTAAAATTAGAGCAATGAAATATTATAACTGATGTATTAAAATGTGTACTCGCAAGTGTACGAATCACTCGTAGTAAAGTGATAAGCAACTTCCAAGGTCGGTCTCTCAAGGAATTGCAGTGGTCTTAAATAACTAACTTTTAACTTAAACAGAGTTCTAATGAAAACAAAACACTAATTAAATAGAGTTCTAGTGAAACTAAAACTCTAAGTAACTAGAATCCTAACGCTAATAAAACTGTAAAAAGGTTGGTTGATTTCGGTAACGAGAACAATCATACGACAATTAAACTAAAACAATATCGCAATCAAACAATCAATTCAATTAAATCAAATATCAATAGAGGATGTATGGACGTTTAGCTTGGTTGGCCATGCTTGCATCGAAAAGGTATGGTGATATAACATTAAAATCCTATAAGAACAAAACTACCGGCTTTCCTTTTAATTACGAAACTCCTTTTGGCGGGGGTAGGTCTCTTTGTTGATTAACTAATTAACTGCCTTTGGCGGGGGTAAATTAAATAGCAATCAAATTATGCGCAAGGAAAACATGCCAATCAAATTAATGCTATGACTAAGTCACTAACTTGAATCTTTGATTAAGTGTTTCGGAATAGAGTTAAGGTGACGTTCCTCTAACTAAATTCTTAGGTTTTTCAATCTAACTACGAACATCAAATGGGCCCATGATTATTCATAATCAAACATTTAAACATGCTCTTAATCAAAAAGTATTTTATTCATAAGTCAAAAAGATACACCATACACAATTCTAGCAAACATGGCAACACAAACTAAACATCCATAATTAGATTAGCCAGACATGTTCATATTATTATTCATAGACAAATAAAATATGATCATACACTTTAACAAATAAAGAAGATGAATTAATTCTATAACAACAAGGAAAACCTAAATCTAAATACCGCTTATGGATTGGTTGACGTACTTCTCCGTAAGCTTTATCTTCGATTGTCGTTAGCTTCCTTGAATCCTTAGAATATTGTCTCTCGCTTCGTTATAGTGTGGCAACGCTCTCAAAACTGATTGAATGTCGTGTTTGGGTCGCAAAATTGAGAAGAGGAAGAGTTGTGTATGAATTGGTCAAGTTATTTCGAGTTCTATGTAAGGGGGACTCTAAGGGGGTATTTATAGATGTAAGGGTTTACACGAATCCTATGTGCCATAGGAATAGGCGCGCCGCGGCATGCATTTTCCCCGCCGCGGCGCAACACAAAATTTGGAAAATATGCAAAAACCCGAGAGCTCCCCGCCGCGGCATACAATTCCCTCGCCGCGGCGCGCAATGCTTCTATGTTTTCAGGATCAAACCCGAGAGCCTCACGCCGCGGCATGCAATTCTCTCGCCGCGGCGCGCAATGCTTTCCTTCTTTTCACGTCCCCCCTTACATATGTGATGGCACTATATGTAAGGCTTACATATTCGTCTTGATTAGTCCGTAACTCGTGATCCGAGCGCCGTAGGTGTTCCGTCTTCGCGTGTTTTCATCATTTGAATCATTTGACGCTAAAAACACCTGAAATGCACTAAAATATACCCGTGACTCCGAATGGATAGATTTATGAAAATAATCGAAATAATAGTCATAATAAATCTATATATCAATCAAGCAAGCATAATTAATCACGAAATATTAGTGCTTTTCGAGCACTCATCACAACCCCCAACCAGCTTCTTGCTAGTCTCTAGCAAGTGAAGCGACCTAAAATAAAATTAAAAACAAACAAATAAACTAACCTAACCTAAATCACTTCCGTAGATTGTCACGGTTGCATTTAGCGTATGCAACAAGCCTTTAAACCCCTAGGTGGCCCTAGTGGACGAGTTATAGTCTCGTGAGGGTTTCCAGTGATGATACCCGCAAACATCGTAACTGACACAAATAAAGACTCAAAACTAATAAAGACTCTAACAATACTTGAATCAATCCATGCATACGTCTCAAAAATTGTTAACAACGAATGATACATGAAATAGTTAAACATCACCTAAGCTCTAAAACAGTCCAAACATCAAACTCATCATGGTAATCGAATTTTGAACAACCAATCACACCACAAACCCGTTAGTTATACTATCTGACCGTGTCATGCATGATATTCATAGATTATATTTCAATGTCTCATAAATGTGCAAGTAAAATATGAATGTGAATTTTTGCACTTATAAACTCCATATGCTCATTTTTCAAACTCATCTCCACTAATATAGAAACTAAACTACCTAGAATCAATAGGACTTCATTAAGCTTGTAAGGTTGTGGCTAGGTATGTAATAATGAAAGTACAAAAATGATGTTTTCATATGATAAGAGTACTTTTTATTTCACAAGCATATTTTCAACTTTTTCCACCAAGTGTTCTTTTCATCCTCCCTTAACTTCAAATGTCCTTTGGATCTTTTGCTTGATTTTCTTCTTTATTCTTGCTTATTATTTCGATCATCATCAATTTTTTTTTTTTTTTTTTTTTTTTGATCGAAAAGCAAGATTTACATTTACACAACATAATTGCTCATGAAAATCAAATATTACACTAAGTACTCTTATCGCTAAGGGTAGTTTAATGTATGTCAATGTTGAGTCCAAGGGTGTGCTATTGATAAAATATTTCGGGAAAGCATGAAAAGTTCAAACGGTCCAAAGATGGCCTAAATCATTTTCTAAGTGGCATTTGTTTCTATTATTTCGCTTCAACGTGTTTTCAAATGAGTTCTAGAGATTGTTGAGACTTAAAACATATCATGAACATGCATACATTCCACAAATCAGAATAGTTAAACTAACCATGCAAACTACCACAAGTACCACAAAATTCTCAAATTAGATGAATCCAACATTTGTGTGCTTCGTTGCTTAGGTAAAAATCTAACATCTCTCACATGTCATCGTCATTACAATCATGTTAATATCATAGATTTCCGGATTGAATCAAGTAGACACGACACTAACTAAAAACAATTCAAGTGACAAAGTTAAAAATTTAAAATTGGTCATATTTCATGCTCATGGAATATTCTTCCCACCCCCAACCTATTTTTTGCATTGTCCTCAATGTAAAAAGAAGAACAAAAGAAATTAAGAAAAAGTGTAAGAAGTTACCCCCCTTTCGTATGAAATTGTGTCGTTACTCGCTATGCTCCGGTTCACTGTTCCTCGCTCCTCTCATGAAGAATGTATGAACATATATTGAACCTCAAAGTGTATGCACACAATTCACATTCAAACCCAATTTTTAATTATAACTAAGGCAATTGAAGACACAAAAACATCAAACAAAGTTAAACAATCCAAAATAAATAAAATAAAAATAAAAATAAAGGAAAATAAAAGAAAATAAATGAAAAAGAAATAAAAGAAATAAAGACAACGAAAGAGATACGATACCGAATGGGTGCCTCCCATTAAGGGCTTAGTTTAACGTCTTAGCAAGACGTGACTGATCTCGTGTCAAGGGGGGTTAAATATGTAATTGTACTGTTTATCTCCTCCCTTATCTTTCTTGAAATGAGCTTTCGTCCTCCAAGTCGAGTTTTTGTAATTAGAATGCTTAATGCGTTCTTTGTAGGCATCATCCCGACTTAAATTTATCAGTTTGTCCTTCCCTCTCCATTCAACGTTTCGAACCTCAATTTTGTTACTTATGCTATCCCGCAATTCAGTGTTAGAAGAAATAGGGGAGGGTTGAAAAATTCCAAACTGTACAGTCTCTCCACAAACCGTCATTGATAACTTCCTATTATGGACCTCAATAGTTGTCTTGGTAGTGGCCATGAATGGTCTACCAAGAATAATTGTATGTTCCTTGTCTTGAAGAAAATTTCTGTCCATCTCAAGCACCACAAAGTCCACTGGTACAATAAACTTGTCCACCTGTACTAACAAATTTTTCACTATTCCTTTTGGGTATTGAATAGAACCGTTTGCAAGTTGAAGGGTCATCCTTGTTTCTTTAAGCTTTCCTAATCCTAGTTGCAAGTATACTGAATATGGCATTAGGTTTATACCTGCTCCTAAGTCTAGCATAGCCTCGAATACCCTCTTATCTCCCATAGTGATGTTAATGTGGAAACTACCTGGATCTTTCATTTTGAGAGGTAAGTGCGGTTGGATTATTGGACTACCGATTTTTGACATCTCATTCTCTTTGCTTCTATTCTTCTTGATGATAAAGTTCCTGCAAATTGGATCATAAGTTGAACTGTTCTTTATAATATTCAAAAGAGGTAAATTACAATTAATTCCAGAAAATAAAGCAAGAGTGTCAGAGTATTGCTCATCCTGATTTTTCTCCTCAAACTGGTTTATTGGTGGTATTGGTGGTCGGTATGGGTCCATTGACTTGTGCAATCGAAAAATGTTGGATGTTTCTTTCTTGGGAAGTTCATTTGGATTGGTATTAAGCTCATCATCTCCTTTGAGAGTTGAATCCTCACCTTCAAAGTTACCTGTACTAGACAACAAAACATTAGAATTATCAGGTAAATTATCAGATAAATTATTAAGTACCTCCTCATCATTTTGAAAAACTGTGATCGCCTTTGCTTGTTCAGGTTGACTAGGCAGCTTTCCCGTCTCTTGTTTGTACATTTGTTCCGCTAGCTGCCCAACCTGTATTTCCACTCTCTTCACTGAAGCTTCTATAGAGTCCATCCTTCCATTACAAGAGTGTATGAAATTGTTTAGGGTTTCCTCTACGGTTGGCTTATTTTGTGGAAATTGTCGGTTTACATTTTGGCCTTGTGTTTGGTTTTGGACAAATGGTTGGCTATTGTTTTGTTTCCATCCAAAATTAGGGTGATTCCTCCATCCAGGGTTGTAGGTATTTGAATAAGGGTCGTTCCTAGGTCTAGGTTGGTACCCTTGCGTTGAATTAGCCTCTTCAGTAATACCTGTATAAGGATCACCTGCAAAAGAACAAACATTAGCTCCGTGTCCATATGAACCACAAACTCCACATACCTCGTGTTTTGGCATTTGATTAACATTGGAGGTTGTGAGAAGTTGCACTTGTTTTGTCAATTCAGCAAGTTGCATGGCCATTTCATTGTTGGATCCCAATTCGTGGACTCCAGCTCGTCTTCCTCTAGCGCTCTTTTGTTGGGAGTTAGCTCCCAACATCTCGAATAGTTCGTATGTTTCATCCGCTGTTTTCTCACCCATAGCTCCTCCTGCAGCGTTGTCAACTGTGAATTGACATTGTAGCGTCAATCCATCGTAGAAAAACTGATTCTGTAACTGCAACGGGAAGTGGTGGTGTGGACATTGTATCAACAGCAATTTGAATCTGTCCCAAGCCTCGTGGAAGGGTTCTCCGTCCATCTGCGAAAAAGTAGCAATTTTTGTTCTTAGATCAGATGTCTTTTGATGGGAATAGAACTTACCCATGAATTTATTGTAAACATCGTCCCATGTGATCAAAGAACCGGGTGCCAACGTCATTAGCCAAGACTTAGCTCTATCCTTGAGAGTGTATGGAAAACACCTCATGCGTAGTTGATCTTCACTAAGTCCCTGCAATGGAAAGTTTGCACAGTAGCATACAGTTCACGCATAAAATTTAAAAGATCTTCATTAGGGATACCGTAAAAGGAGGGAAGCATGGAATAATGAATATTTTTCAATTCATAATTCCTAGCCGCCTCTGTAAGTCGAATGCACGATGTAGCGGTCCCAATGATCGGTCTTGCAAACTCTTTGTTCATCATTTGCCTAGCTACGTTTTCACCCATTGCTGCTTGTAATTGTTGTTGGACTTCTTCCTCTTGAAATTGATTATCCAGTTTCTTTGATCGGTTTTTGACTCTATGAATGTTGTCAATGTAAGGAGAGAGTTCCTTGTTAAGTGATCTCCTACCTTGCATGCACAAACAAAAAGCAAACAAAGATCAAGGTAGCAGTGAAATTGGAAATTAAGCACTATTTTTTTGATTTTTTTTTATTTTCTGATTTTTTGGATTTTTCGAATAAAAATAAATAAAATAAAGAAATAAATAAAATAAATAAATAAATAAATAAATAAAATAAACAAATAAAAAAAAATAAATAAATAAATCAGAAACTCTAAAAAGTTAAAAAGAAAATTATCTAAAACGCCAATTCCCCGGCAACGGCGCCAAAAACTTGATGTATTAAAATGTGTATTCGCAAGTGTACGAATCACTCGTAGTAAAGTGATAAGCAACTTCCAAGGTCGGTCTCTCAAGGAATTGCAGTGGTCTTAAATAACTAACTTTTAACTTAAACAGAGTTCTAATGAAAACAAAACACTAATTAAATAGAGTTCTAGTGAAACTAAAACTCTAAGTAACTAGAATCCTAACGCTAATAAAACTGTAAAAAGGTTGGTTGATTTCGGTAACGAGAACAATCATACGACAATTAAACTAAAACAATATCGCAATCAAACAATCAATTCAATTAAATCAAATATCAATAGAGGATGTATGGACGTTTAGCTTGGTTGGCCATGCTTGCATCGAAAAGGTATGGTGATATAACATTAACGTCCTATAAGAACAAAACTACCGGCTTTCCTTTTAATTACGAAACTCCTTTTGGCGGGGGTAGGTCTCTTTGTTGATTAACTAATTAACTGCCTTTGGCGGGGGTAAATTAAATAGCAATCAAATTATGCGCAAGGAAAACATGCCAATCAAATTAATGCTATGACTAAGTCACTAACTTGAATCTTTGATTAAGTGTTTCGGAATAGAGTTAAGGTGACGTTCCTCTAACTAAATTCTTAGGTTTTTCAATCTAACTACGAACATCAAATGGGCCCATGATTATTCATAATCAAACATTTAAACATGCTCTTAATCAAAAAGTATTTTATTCATAAGTCAAAAAGATACACCATACACAATTCTAGCAAACATGGCAACACAAACTAAACATCCATAATTAGATTAGCCAGACATGTTCATATTATTATTCATAGACAAATAAAATATGATCATACACTTTAACAAATAAAGAAGATGAATTAATTCTATAACAACAAGGAAAACCTAAATCTAAATACCGCTTATGGATTGGTTGACGTACTTCTCCGTAAGCTTTATCTTTGATTGTCGTTAGCTTCCTTGAATCCTTAGAATATTGTCTCTCGCTTCGTTATAGTGTGGCAACGCTCTCAAAACTGATTGAATGTCGTGTTTGGGTCGCAAAATTGAGAAGAGGAAGAGTTGTGTATGAATTGGTCAAGTTATTTCGAGTTCTATGTAAGGGGGACTCTAAGGGGGTATTTATAGATGTAAGGATTTACACGAATCCTATGTGCCATAGGAATAGGCGCGCCGCGGCATGCATTTTCCCCGCCGCGGCGCAACACAAAATTTGGAAAATATGCAAAAACCCGAGAGCTCCCCGCCGCGGCATACAATTCCCTCGCCGCGGCGCGCAATGCTTCTATGTTTTCAGGATCAAACCCGAGAGCCTCACGCCGCTGCATGCAATTCTCTCGCCGCGGCGCGCAATGCTTTCCTTCTTTTCACGTCCCCCCTTACATATGTGATGGCACTATATGTAAGGCTTACATATTCGTCTTGATTAGTCCGTAGCTCGTGATCCGAGCGCCGTAGGTGTTCCGTCTTCGCGTGTTTTCATCATTTGAATCATTTGACGCTAAAAACACCTGAAATGCACTAAAATATACCCGTGACTCCGAATGGATAGATTTATGAAAATAATCGAAATAATAGTCATAATAAATCTATATATCAATCAAGCAAGCATAATTAATCACGAAATATTAGTACTTTTCGAGCACTCATCAATAACCACCTAATATAACACAAATCAATGCAATTAAATTAGGCACTTGTTCATAATGCACAATCAAGCAAAGATAACATTTCTAATGCTTAAATTCTAATATATTCTCTCTAATTACAAATGAAGATTTGACTCATCATTAATTCATAATCAGAAATATTAACAACATGAACAAGAAATAAATTCAAAACTCAAATATTATTAAATTATAAAATTATTCTTCCAATCATTAAAAACAATACTAATATCCCTAAATACATAAATTAACCAACCATAACAAAATTGGTGTCAATTAATTTAATCATGGGAGACAAACCACAAAATTAAAGAGAAGACAAAGATATACAATAAAAATACCCCAATGAATCCTCTAGCTCCAATTCCTTGAAGTTGGTTGGTCTCATTTCTCAATTCCTTGAAGTATCTTCAATAATGGAAGATCTCTTCTTGATTTTAGGTGGAAAACCCTTGCTGCAACAATAGCTAAGGGAAGGAAGAAAATTGTTATGAAAACTTAGTGTTTATGAGAGGCATAATATGGTATTTATAGGTAATGTAAAAGACACACGCGATTTAGGATTTTTTAGGCATTTCGGTACGCGGTTCGCGGCATACATTTTTACCCACCGCAGCGCGCGTTGAATTTTTGAGCTGGTACACAAAACAAGGACCTCCTTGCCGCGGCACACATTTTTACTCACCGCGACGCACTTTGAATTTGGTTTCCTAGAATGAAACCTGAGAGCTCCTAACTGCGGTACAAATATTTCTTTGCTGAAGCGAGCGTTGTTGTGTAGGCCTTGTAAGGATCCCTTACATAATTTCTAATTCCTAATGTAAGGGTTACATTCTTCTCTCTTGTTTGTTACCCCTTACATAATAAATAACGTACAATGTAAGGCTTACATTCCTTAACTCTTGTTACTCCATTTTTACTCTTTTTGAGTCATTTCAATCCCATATTTTTCTAAGATTTCAAAAACCTATAAAACATATAAATACCTTCCAAAACACGAAAATAATAAAATAAAACATAAAAAGAATGCTTAAAAATATAACAAAATATAGGTCAAAATAGTGTTAATTAAATATCCCAAAATCTACATTTTGCTAGTCCTCTAGCAAAACTAAAATTAAATTATATTAACCTAAATCATTTCTTTGAATTGTCACGATTGTATTTAGTATATGCAACAAACCTTTAAATCTTTTAAAAATAGGTCTAATACTCCTGATGTTTATTGAGTCTCCACAAATATCTCTCGATGTATAACGAGCGTTACAAATAGCATTATTGGCATAATTTAACTAAAAAAGAAATAAATATTATGTCAATTTACGCCTTTGTATCATCTCAAACAATTTACGCCTTTTTAAATATTAGCATTAAATTAACATACTTGTAATTATGAAAATATTTTAAATAACAAACTTTTTAAAAATTGGCTCTCTTTCTTGATTTACTTAATAATCTGGCACGATAAAACTCACTGATTTTCATTTCAAGTTTATAATGAGTACCATTTGTTAAAAAAATAATAGTTCTACCTCAATCTAATAAAAGAAGAATGAAATGCGATATTTTCCGATGCTTTGTAGAACATAAAAGATATTACGTGCCAAAAATTCTCTCTCTTAAAATTATTTAAAATAAACATTATTTTTAACCAAAATATAAACAAATAAATTTAAGAAAAATAGGTTAAAATGACCCTTTAATACTATTCGTTGATCCTATTTGCACATTTTTTGAAATACCTCATTTACCATCAAACAATCAAACTAATAAATTAGGGTTTTCTCACATTTTATTTTCTATTACAATATCTACCTCCCTCTCTTTTCTCCGACGAGCAACCAACGATAGCGCAAGCAACAATCAACAACACCTCTCTTCACCCTCACTGTCCATCCCTCATCTCTCTTTGTTTCAAGGCAACTAGAGCCGAAAAATGTCTTGAAACGAGAATTATGAAAGCGAATTGGCTTCCTTACATGGAAGGGTTTTGGGAAAGAACAATAATATATATCGTATTCTCATCTTAGTATCAAGAATTATGCATTGCTTGATTGCTTATTTCCTAAGCACAGTGTCTATTTCCTGTGCCGAAAGCTACAGAATGGTTCCTATGAGCTACCATTTCTGTAACCTTAGGTCATGTTTGGTAGACTGTAATGGAATCAGTAATGTAATGTAATTTAATTGATTCTGCACATTACAGTGTTTGGTTAGTACAAACACATGTAATGTAATGTAATTGATTACATTAGGAGAAGGAATGAGGATTACATGAGGTGGAACAATGAAAGGGGATTACATTACATGTGTGAATAGTACCAGTAATGCCAGCCATCACGTACGTCCCGGCCAGGTCCGCCGTTCGCGTGCATCCTCTGCCATCGCGTCGTCGTTGCCGGCCAGCCATCGCGTCGCCTCCAGCTCGCGTCGTTCCCGGCCAGGTCCAGTCGTCGTCCCGGCCAGCTCGCGTCACGATTTAATGGCCCGTTATATACTGTTTTTGGGCTCATTGTTGAACCAATTCTTTGTTGGGTGATAAACTAAGATACTCTGTTTTTGCTATGCAAAACAGAGTATACAAACTCAAGTAAGTAAAACATTCCTACTTAGCCAACAATATTAATTCTGTGAAATTAAATTCAAGATATTTGCAACAATATTAATTCTGATGATAGAAGGTAATCAGGCTATAAAATAATGTTGTGAAATCGAATCTCCAAGCTGAATTTAATGCCAAATAGTTCAAAGCTCAGCAGCAAGGAGTGACATTCTTTTAAGCTCTCCTATCCAATCAGCAATAGCACCCATAACTTCCCCTAAGTGATTCTGAATGGCATAGCCTAACCTAGTATAACATGTCTGCTCATAAACTACTGCATCTGCATCCACTTTAACTTTGAACATGTTTACATAGTATGTAAATAGATTTACATACTATATAAATTGGTTTACATACTAGATTTACATACCGTAATAGTTCCAATTTTTGCTGCAATGTTTGTCTTGGGCACGAGTATCTTCTGCATATCATGGAAAAAAAAAACGAAGAGAAGAGGTAGTATGTAAACTGATTTACATAGTATGTAAATCTATTTACATACTATGTAAACAAGTTACATACTAAGAAATTTCTTGCTGTCGAACTTGTCATTCTACAAAATCCAAATTGAGAATCATGCAGCAAGGCATTCCTCCAAGAATATGAATGAAAACACTGGTTTGTCATGAATTTTTTATTATTCTTGTCGATCAAAACTTACTGGATTGTGAATATATTTTATATACTACTCTTATTTTAGATTCGTGTTGATTTTGATAACAAACTAAAGAAAGGATTAAAGTAAAAATATACTTAAATAATCAATATACAACCAAATTCATGCTAATGTTCACATTGGTGTTTTCAACAAGTTCTAGCACTGACAATATTCAATGAGAAAACTAATTTACATATGTTTACACAGTATGTAAATAGATTTACATAGTATGTAAATAGATTTACATACTATGTAAACTGATTTACATACTAAGAAATTTCTTGCTGTCGAACTTGTCATTCTGCAAAATCCAAATTGAGAATCATGCAGCAGGGCATTCCTCCAAGAATATGAATGAAAACTCTGGTTTGTCATGAATTTTTTATTATTCTTGTCGATCGAAACTTACTGAATTGTGAATATATTTTATATACTACTCTTCTTTTGGATTCGTGTTGATTTTGATAACAAACTAAAGAAAGGATTAAAGTAAAAATATACTTAAATAATCAATATACAACCAAATTCATGCTAATGTTCACATTGGTGTTTTCAACAAGTTCTAGCACTGACAATATTCAATGAGAAAACTGATTTACATATGTTTACACAGTATGTAAATCAGTTTACATACTATTCCATTACATTACAGTTGTCAAACCAAACACTGTAATACTGATTCCTTTTTTGATTACAGTGACTAAACCAAACACTGTAATCGTAATACTGATTCATTTACATTATATTCCATTACGATTACGATTACATTCAGCGAACCAAACGCCACCTTAATTCTTTTTCTCGTGCTTTACATAACTTTCTTTACTCTTTTTTTTCCCTTATTCTTACTCTTCCAATTGGGAAAAAAACTGTTTCGAGTCTGACCAAAAATTTGAGAGAACGATTTCTTCAATGCATTGTTCGTTTACTTTCGAATTTAAAACTAGCCACATTGAAGAATAGATGAAAATAAACATCGTTTTCCACAAAATAATCAGAAACACAAAACACATGATATTGTTTCTAGGTATATATTTGCAAACACGAGCCCTAATGGCCGCAGGGACTGCCAAGCAGTTGACAACTGAAGTTGATGTCATTACAGCTTAAAATACAGACATCATACAAAATAAATTACATAAAATCCTTTTCTTGTGTTATATGCGACTACCATATGCAATATTCTATTATTCTTTAGCAGGCAAGTAAGAAAAGAAAAAGGAAAAATTCTGAAAAAATTTCAAAATTTACTCTTATACATTCCACTAAATACAAAAGTTTTACAAAAAAGTTAATAATATTTGACATGACAAAATTATCCCAAAAATTCCTAGTACACATTCCACTTAAATTATACACACACATCTATTTTTAATATTTTGAGTTAAGATTTGAAGTTGTTGATGTAAATATGGAGGTAAAATGTATGAAAATTTTTTAAAGAAGTGTTATTTTTAGAAGAGGAATGTATTATTTAATTTTAAGTAAAAAGAATAAATTTATCATTATAATATATTTTTAAAATATTTAATTATTTAACGGGTATTAAAATAAAATTTAGAGTTTTTCAAGATTTTTTCAAAAAAAAAACTGGCTTAGATCCAATTACAAGATATTTTTTCCACAAGTTACCCAAACATTAGCTAGATATGTGTCCAACTTGTTCGGAACCACTAGATCAAAATTCGGTCACTCGTAAATCAAAATTCGTCAAGTTAGACAACTATCTAATTAATTAGATATGTGTACAATTCAGTACCAACAAGTAGAGTCATTTATTGATCAAAATTTAACTAGTTAAACAGCCATTTAATTCTGGCCCTTCTAATTAGAAGAATGTTTATTTAAAATTTATCACAATTGATCTATGAAATGAAGAATATTTTTGTTACAATATGTAAAAAAAAAAAAAAAGGGAAGAGAGAGTCATTCATGTCTAATTTTTAATGAATATGAAGGGAGTCCAATTTTTCCGTATTGTTTAAAGTATGTCACTTTATGTGCTTTCATTAAGCAACAAAAACATGGTGAAAAAAGTAAAAAATATATATTCTTTTGTACACATATTTGTCAACAATTAATGGCATACAAAATTAAATTCTAGGGGCCGAAAGTGTGGAACCCAATTTTAGAAACCAAGAAACATGTTTTGCTCTATCAAGGTTGTAATGCCAAAGAAACATAGCCTTTCAGTTTAGACCATAAATAACATCAATTAAATATAACTGGGTTTTACAATTTGATGAAAACTTGTAAACAATTTAACAAGTTCTTCAAAGATGTAGCAACAAACTACTGGATGCCAAAAAGCAACAAATCATTAAAAAAAAAGAGTTCAAAAATGAGTAGAACGAATAAATGAATGAAAGAAATCTTCAGTCAGTTGTATCCACTTGAGAAATGAAATATCTTCATTTCTTATTACCTATATTATTACTCTGTTCTATCTTCTATTTTTTTTTACGGGCAAAAAGTTAGGGTCTCTCTAATTTGTTTTAAATTATATATATATATATATATGTTAACACCTATTGGTTCAAAATCTGCCTCTAAAACAATTTCTTGTTCCTACTTACCAACATTCTACATGTTTCCAACTAATTTTGCAAAACTATGCTTGGGAAGATGGGTCTGCCTCATTGTTTTCTTCAATAGGTGTTGGCCCGCTGTATGGTTCAGTTGGAGCTGGTACTGTCTTTGGTTGATTGTATCTCAAAATCACCCTCTCTCTGTTGTTATGCCACCATACATTTGCCTGCTCTTCACTAAACCTCCGTCTACTGCTCAAATTATTGTGGGTGGAGATGTAAGTAAAACAAGACAGGTTGAGTATATCAATAAGATGCATTGCATTATGACTAAAGATAAAATACAAACACAGATACACACTCATATATATGTGAAGGATGCGGACAATATCATCTCTCCAAATGAGTGCACATACAAGAAGAAAAAGCTAAAAAGTCAAATAGGGGTGACAAAACAAGTGACCACAACACCAATATTGCACGACCACAAGCATGATTATAATGGATTATATATTTAAAGGTCACGCTATTCATTATTATAAATAATTTACTTGATGACAAGTTAATCTCTTCTTCTTTTGTTAACAAACGTGTGATACAACATAAACCCAGCATGCATTATGACAGAAAACATGACAAGACCCGACATGAAAATTGGACGAGTACATTTGTGAGAAATATGAACCAGTACTCAAATATGTCAGATCTTTGGGTGTGAATAGTTATAGAAAAGTGATTTCCATAATCCAAAAGTATACTGATATACCTGAATTTAACACGCTTGAAAACTCTGGTACCATTTTGAAATTGGAGTATAGTTACGAAAACACCATGTTCAAACTGTTCCATAACTTCTCTTCCTCCTTCAGTCTTCGCTGTTGAAGATTCTAAAGATTGTGAGTCATTTTCTGAACTTGGTTGAGTTTCATCGCCTCTGGAACTAGAAGCTCTATTATTGTCTGGAAGAATATTGTGGCCATCACGAGACAGGTCATCAACTCGTGCAATATGTTGTTCTTCCATACGATATTCTGGATGCCCCGACTGTTGGTTATGCGTTGAGCTTGTCAATAACGAAGAAGATATTTCAGAAGGTTCTTTTGAGTTTACAAGATCTTCAGCTTGAGAGCGCAAGGATTTAAAGGTTTCACTTTCATAGACCTCTTGAGGTAGCTTCTCTGTCATTTCTTTCAACTACATAACAAAAACAAAGAAAGTATACAACGTAATTAGTGCCTATAATGCACAAATGACCCACCATTTGGATAGGGGTACAAATTTAAAAGCATATGTTCTCTTTCCAATAATCTATTATAAGGAGAATTTATTAGCCACGAGAATTGTCCTCTCTGTCATAAAATTATCTATTTTAGATACGCAAGTTGACAAATCAACCTGTCGGAGGTATAGTTTGCTCTTCAAGAAATCATTATTTTCAACATCCGGTCTGTAGCGAATGAACCACTTTCCTTTCATTTATTTTCTCCTTGATGTTTGGTGAGAATAAGTGATAGAAATATCAACAGTAGATTATAAAAAAGCTCCAACAACAACAGGCATTGACAAACACACAAATAGAGAAATAATGCTTTTGGAACCAAAAAAAAAGTCATTTATTTTTTAATCTTAATTTTTAAAATTTGCTATAGTATTAAATAAACTGATAACACATATGAGATCATTTGGCATTCTCAACTACTGAAATATATTGAGCTTGTTTTGTTTCTGGGAGCAAATATAATACGGAAAAAATTTACAAATTCAATAACAAAATTATGTCTAGTGAACTTAAACCTGTTCTGTGATGGACTTTACAACTCCTTTTGCCTCTCTCCACTTGGAAAAATGCTCCCCAGCTAATGAAGTTACTTCTTTAGTGTCTTTTTGTAATCTTTGTAACTCACGATCCTGGACATCACTCTTCTGCTTTAGACTTTTAACCTGAAACAAACAACTTTGGTTTACATTACAATCTCAGGCTAAAACAAGGATTCATGAAAGATTGTTATTTAGGATGCTATAAAATCATTGCCTGGTTTTGCAACTTTGACACTTCTCGAGTTAACATGCCATTTGTCTTCTTGAGACTATCAATAACACTCCTAGAAAATACAGGAGTAGTAGAGCGTGGAGGGCTTGGTCTCCTTGAGTAGGGTGAGGTGGATCTGGAGCTAATAACAACAGGTTGAGGTGATGTTGGTGTAACAGGCTTAAAAGCATTTTGAATTGCACTGATTGAACTAGGAAATGAAATATCTTTTAGTTGTAAAAGTGAAGGAACTTGAGAAGCCCTGACTATAGAAGATTGACCATATTTAGACCCAGGTTTTCCTGACCTGATCTCAAGATATTTGACTGGTTCTGTAGTTGGAGATAGAAGAATCTTCGAAGGCCTTATATCTCCCCTATTTATAAATTCCCTACAATCTATTGAACGGCGAATGGCTGTAGCTTTTTTACTTATATTAGAAACATGACCAACTTCAGCAGCTTTAAGTTTAGAATAACAAGCATCACATACACGGTGTGGCTTCCCAGGAGTGGGAGCCAATGCAGCTTTTATTGCTTTTTTGGAACTACAAGCATGGCAATGCACCAGTCCGCAATTGTAGCAGTTATGCCTCTTTCTAGTAAATCCAAATGCTTGTCGACAACCTGAGCAAACTGAATGATCAACTCCAGAGACCCATTTGTGAATGCAAATGCTTGATGTGAAATTTGAGCCACATGATATATTCTTGACATGCCTATCTTTAAGTGCTTCAACCAGTGTCGGAGTTTTTCGATCTTCTGTGTCTCCATGTCCCAATCTTCCATTAGTACCTTTTCCCCAAGTGAATATTTCACTTCTCGATGTCATGACAACAACATGATAAGCTCCACACGAGATTGCTTCCACAAATTCTCCTACCAATTTATCTTGTACCAAGCAAGGTGACTTTCCATCAGAGCTTGGATTGCCTAACTGTCCATGTGAAGTTCCACCCATGGTAAACACGTGACCTGATGTAGTGAGTGCAACAGTCATAGTGTGTCCACATGCTATCTGGTGGAAATTATATTCAATAAGTGAAGACACACAGGTGGGAAGAAGATAAGTGTCCTTGTTTCCATGACCTAGACGATATTTGTCACCATCACCCCAGGCAAACAGCTTTCTGGAGGATGCACTTCCACCAGGCTGTCCCATAACCTCTACAATCGCTACAGTATGCCACACTCCGCATGCAACTTTTATGGTCTTTAACCCATTCAACAATTGTACCTCTCTTGGATATGAAACGTTTTGTCGATCCCCATGGCCCAAAACACCAAATGCCCCATCACCAAATGTAAATAATTTCCCGTTTGAAGTAGCCAACGCTGAATGCCAAGTGCCACATGCAACAGACAGTACCTGTAGTCCTTCCAAAGGACCAGTAATCCTTTTAGGTATCCAGTGACTAATGTTAGTGCCATGACCAAGAAGTCCAGCATTATGGGTACCATCACCCCAAGTAAACATATCACCAGATGTAGATACAGCACATGTATGATACTCACCACATGCTACAAAATCTACATTGTGAACTGCCAGGAACTCGACAAGACGAGGGATACTAAAATCTTTATCAATTCCATGACCAAGTCTTCCTCCAGATTCCTCCCCCCAAGTGAAAACCTCACCTTGTCTAGTTACAAGAGCAACATGTCTCACACCACAAGCAATCTGATGAACATCAAGAACAACAGTTGATTCCAGAGACTTTGGAGTGAGCACATCAACTTTCGTAGGGATTGTGCTCCTGGACCCATTAGGTAAAACACCGTCAAGCCAAACTTCTCCCCAAACAAAAACATCTCCTAAAGATTCTATATCATCTGGTCCAGATCCTCCACTTGAACAGCTAGGCGTGCTTGAAACACTAATTCGTATACCATCTCCAGGTCGGTGCATATTTGTTCGACCTGAACCAGCATCTGAGCCTACGAAACCCAATGTATATTCACAACTTGAATCAGTAGACAGCCTACTAGGTGCAATACTTGAAGTGAACTCTAGTGATGCAGTACTGAGTGAATGACCATTCCTAATTGAGTCAGAACTCTCGCTTAGCTGAGAAAAAATAGAAATTTAAGTATAGGATTAAGAAAAATCATACCAAACTAAACCTATTTTATTTTTTGCTTCAAATGATAACAATTTTTTTTTAGAACGCAAGTATGACAAAAAAGAGAATCATAAGGAGAAAATAAATTATGTTAAAGTATATCTATATATGTGTACAGTTTATTCTTAGTCTTATTCTAAGAATATGTTATATTCTTATTCTTGATCCTTTTTTGTGTATATTTTAGAATTCATTGCCATACTTTAATTAGGACTTGCATATGTGTATAAGGGCTAATAATGAAATGAAGCCTTTCATAAATTAATTAAATTCAAAGAACAGTATCCAAGGAAATGCATCCAAGAATTTATTGTCACACTAGTTAGTTCAGTGTTTGTTCGCTTTACTCTCAAAAATAGTATCTCTGTTCGCTGATTTAGTAATCAACTTCAACCTTTAAGTGGTACTATAGATTTACAAGGACTTAGAGTTATCATTTTCTCACTTTCCTTGGCAGAACATGTTTATTCTGCATATTGACCTTTAGTTGTCAAGTGATACCTAAATAAATGACTTGGGTCTCCTTCCAAAATCTGGATTGACTTTTCCTTCTATTTAGTTATATGTTTTTTATATTCTAAGAATAGAGGGTTTGGGGCTCACATTTCATGGGTTAGTTACATAGAAATTGAAATTACATCAGTGAATATGCTTATATATAGGTTAACAGAAACTATTATGTAAAAATAAATGGTTTTTTTTTGCTAATAGAAAATAAATGGTTGACACAATATATAAATCGATATTAAGTACATCACTAAAACCACACATTATTGTGGAGCTACAGTGAAATCTATAGCTTGTTTGTCACTGAAAAACTAATAAAGGGAAACTAAGAAGGGCAAATGTATTCCACTGGCATTTCGTAAAGGTTATAATTATATCAAAAAAAGTACTGGACATAGCTTTTTGTTCTCTTAATAGATTCAATTTTGCAAGAAAATAATTTACTCTTTTAAACGAACTTGAGTTGAAAAAGTAACTCACATCCAAAATTTCACTCTTATTACATCTACTATTCTGTTGTCCTAAAGAAACTAATGCACCAAGTCCTGCAAGCCATACCTCTGCTTCTGCTTTGTCTTTGCAGACCTACAACAAGAGATTAGAAAAATGACTGAAATTATCATTTTAAATAGCTAACACAAAATAAAAGAATAATGCACTGAATCAATTGAGTTTTACTAACCAAATCTAGTGATCGATCTCCTTTGTTATATATAAGAGAAAATGATAAGTAGTCCTTTTCAGGCCTCAAAAATCTTTTAAACACAGGCTATAAGAAAACAAAAGAACCTTGTCAACATGATATATTTAAAAACAACTTAACTTGGTCAAGATACGAATTATTTAACTCACAGTTCTTTGTCCTGGGATAATTCGTGAGACGGAAGATAATTTCAGATTTCGTTCTTCACCATGAGAGTACCAGATCAACGCTGTCTCATCCTGGTAATAGTACTAAAATTCAAATCATTCAAGCACTAGTGATATCTCTCCATTCAATAGAGAAGTTGGAAGTCTGAAAAAGTAAATTTGATCACTTTGAAAGTATTCGTAATTTTCTAGATCTTTAGAAATTGGGTTATATGCTGTCATGACCCCCTATTTATTAAAAATCTGATATGACCCCCTTCACTTGATTTTTTTACATATTATGACAAAAATGCCCTTAATAACCCCTCAGTTGGACGACTGTCCAACTCACCTCAACAAAGTTGGACATGTGTCCAACTGAAAACTAAAGGAGTATATTTTAGAGGACACATATGTCCACTCGCCGGAGCTCAGTTGGACGACTGTCCAACTGATGAAATTTTGACCGGCCGGCGACCCCACTCGCTGTGTCCAACTAGAATGCTCAGAATAACCCCTCAGTTGGACGTATGTCCAACTCACCTCAACAAAGTTGGACATGTGTCCAACTGAAAACCAGAGAGATATATTTTAGAAGACACATATGTCCACTTGCCGGAGCTCAGTTGGACGACTGTCCAACTGATCATATTTTGATTGGACGGCAACCCCACTCGTCGGAGCTCAATTGGACACATGTCCAACTCATCCCAACAAAATTGGACGCATCATTAATAACTGTATTAAACAAATATGCCAACAAGACAGACATTAAATAAAATCACACCAGATTAACAATAACAATATCAAACTTATTGAAATCAGTTGAGCTTCAAACTTTTTAGTCAACTTTGATTTATAATATACACTGAAGTCAAAAACCCATTTGATTGAATTTTCCAACAACAAATACATTAATTGGAACACTAATAGTTACAGAGTCGTGATGAACTAGAAAATTTACCAATTTTGATTCATCCTTGAACTGGAGATTTCAAGCTCAAGCCAAGGATCGTAGTTCTGCAAGAATTTCCAACCTTCAGTTTTTTCACCTACTTGAAATTTTGGGTGAGAAGCTTTTGAGTTGAAATTTTGGGTGAGGAGTCAATTGAAACATATCCACCACGTTCCCAATCGTCAGAACCCTTCAACTAATTATCATCATCATCACATCTTCTCAATCACTCACAATTAATTAATTAACCCGATTGCAAATATGTATAACCAATTCAATTGATCTCCTCCACATCAAGAAGATGACCTAAAAACTTTAGGTGAACTGACCGGAAACAAAGGCAAAAGCTGAGGCTCAGAACCTCTTGGAGTATTCATCGAAGATGGGTGAAAGTAAAACTCCTTCTCTGTAATTGCTCTTTCTTCTTCCGATGAATTCCTTTCCATAGGTGCTGTAACTTGTAGATTTCTCTGGATGATTCTGTATCGCCATCGGAACTCATTGTTAACTCATCCCCAACAACGTCAGACTCGTCCGAGAAGTCCAGATTCGCGAACGATTAATTGACTATTGTATTGCTCTGGTTGAATGTTTAGACGACTCACAACGTCGAGCATCGTAGCTCGATTAAGTAATTGCTCGATTGCCTCAGGTGGATCGACGATGATTGAATTTGTGTATTTGCAGATCGAGAAGGAGAAGAAGACAGTAGAAAGAAAAGGGTAGATGTGGAATTTTAAAAAAATATAGCAACTAGGGGTTATTGTAGAATATAATTAATGAAAGGGGTCTATCACAGCCTATTGCCCTTAGAAATTAAGTTTTATGGATTAATGGAACATAAATATTTTCTCAAGAATAGGTTAGCAAAAATTATAATTAAAGATACAAAACCCTTAAGGACAAATAACTGTCCGCCAATAAATTATTAGAAACAAGTAATGATAAGTAGAACTGGAGGAATAGTTATCCCATATGAATCTTCTTTAAAATAGGCAGACCAAGTACAAAACTAGCAATGTTGTGTAGCACTATGTTAATATATGAACAAAGGCCTAAATATTAACTAAAATTTGCCAACAAGATGTGGCTTAATGACATGAGGCATGTACAATTTATGTATTTCGAGTCTAAGTTACGAGTGCATGAATATCATAGTTACATATGCATTGCTAGCAAAGATATCGAAAAATGGGAAACAAGAACTTACTGAAGAAAGTCTGAATGGGCGAAATTTAGGTTTTCCTTTCCGACTGTACTTGAGTAACTGAGTACCTTTTTTCAATGTAATTAGTGCCTTCAAAGGAAGAAAATATATTAGTTGAATACGTGAAGCATCGACAATTATTATCTGATTTCAAATGTTATCCACATAAAAAGTTGAATAATACACAGTTATGAAAATAACATGGCAGCTACAAACGTACGAATGTGTCAATTTATATCAAAGTTCAATCTCAATTAAGAAAAGTAATTTCATCAAAATCATTGCACTTGAACTATGTATGATGTTCTTTGATGCTTAGACGAACTCATATTAGTGAAAAATCAGATTTCCATTTATGTTTAATTCATCAATGTTGAACACATGCGCACACTTATACATGGGACAAGGGGGCATATGCCTTGTTTGATAACTTCAGTTTACGTTTCACTTCAACATTCCATTTTATGTCATCTTCGTCATCTAGCTTCCTTTAATTAATATTGCCCGTGAAAAATACAGGGATGTACTTTATTTAATTTTTTAGGGTCATCCAAGCGCAACCATAAACATTACAAAAATTCATAGTTTGGGCGAAACATAGACAAGTTTGACAAGAACTTTTCAATTACAACAAAAATACCCAATTTTTTTGTGAGGTTTTTAAGAAAACAAGAGAAAATAAAAATAAATGTGATGAGAAAGAGAAACCTACTTGCTCAACGTCACGCTCATGATTCCCATAACTAACAAGATCTGCCATTCCATCTGAAAATATCGCAAGGTATTAACCGAAAGAAGAAGAAGAAGAAGAAAGCTCGACTTCTGTAGCCCAGTCTTCATAGATACATATGATTTTTCTAATATTTTTGCCTCTCATTAAAATTCTCAGAACCTTTGGATGAAAAGTGCAAAGAGAATAAATTGATTAATTTGTTCCTAATTCGAGTAACAATTTCTTTGAAATCAAATAATACTATGATCTAGATTGATATAAGCATTCGGAAACAAATAATCCAAACTCTGATAAAGAATGCATGCACGATATGAGAAATTAAATTTCTTTTTGACTGTTTTGGTAAATAAATTATTGATACGTGAAATTAAACCATGAAGAAGAATATGAACAATTCGGGAGAGAAGCGAAATGAGAGGAGGAGCACATAGTCACTTGTTTAGGAAGGTTTGTAGCTCAACAGAAAATCAAGGGGAGATATTGGTGCGCTTCTTAATCCACCTCCACGTCTGTTCTGTTGCAGTGTTGCCACCCAGTTAAGGAAAATGTTTTTTTTGTAATGATAAATTTTTACATATTTACATGTCAAAATATAATTAATAATTAAAGCCTTGTTTTATAGTGTGTTTTCTTTTCTTTTATTTGAAACTAATTTCCTATTTTTTTAACTCATTTTGAGAAAAAATAAAATAAAAATTTCTTTAATAAAATGTTCTGTTTTCTTATTTTATTTTGTCTTATGTCATACAATAAAAAAATATAATTAATGAAATGAAAAATAAATTTGAAATAAGTTTTTTTATTTTTAAAGTTTTAAAAAAACTAAAAAATGTATTTAAAAATAGAATTAAGTTACAAACTAACTTTAAACTTAAAAATAAAATTAATTATCAAACAATATTTATTTTAAAAATTTAAGTTCAAAGAACTAGAACTTAAAAACAGAATTAGCTTCAAAATATGTACTAAGAGATATCAAATTATTTTAAAATCTCATTTCCCTACTCTAATATCTACTTTAATATAAACACATTATTTTAATTGACCACTAAGAGCACAATTTAATTGACATTTCAATATCTCATTTTTTTTTAATTTAACATTAATTCATCATTTAAAAGATGCTATAATATTTCTCTCAAGTTAAACACTTTTTTCTAAATTTTCATCTATTTTTCTTTTCAAATATACTAGATAAAGACACTTTGTACATAAATTGTTAAATTTTTTAAGACTTTGTCTTTAAGTTGTGCCATATATTTGAAATTTCGAAATTTTCATTTATTTTTCTTTTCAAGTATACTAGATAAAGACATTTACTTTGTACATAAAATATTAATTTTTTTAGTTTTTGTCTTTAAATTGTGCGATATATTTGAAATTTATATGATATAATGAAAAAAAAAAAAATTAACTATCAGTTTTTGAGTCGATTAAAGATCATTTATCATAAAACTCTTTAAGATCATGTTCACTAAAATAGGGCAAGTTTTACATTAAAAATTACTTCAAAAAAATTCTAAATTTTGCACTAAAATAGCACAATAAACAATATCGTGTTATATTGGTGCAATATTATTGATGCGTTATTTTTTTTTTAAGTTTTTAATTTTTTTTAAATATATTTTTAAGTGCTATATTTAGTATAATGAGTTGGATATTAAAAAAGATAATGCAACTTTTGCATTAAAATAGTGCAAAAGTTGCACCTAAAAGAATATGTTTTTAGAATATAAGTTTTAATGTGATTTTTAATATAGTGAGTTAGAGATAATAATAAAAAATAGTGTAACTTTTGCACCAAAATAATTCAAAAATTGGACTAAAATAAAATGTTTGGCTAAAAATGCTCAAATGTATATGAAAAATACATACAATAAGCATCGTTAGTTAAACTTTTTGATTTTTTAAATTATTTTTAATATATACGTTTTTTTTTCTTTTAATAAGTTTTAAAAAAATAAGGATATTTATTAAGAAAAACAAAGTAATCTTCTTAATATTATAAAAAAATTAATTAATTAAAGATGTTTAGTTTAGGATTTTTCTGAAATTTAAAATATAATATAAAGAGCAAAATTTGTCATTATTTTAAAGTATAAGGACATTTTTATTAAAAAATATTTTAAATATGATTTAGACTTTCATATGTAGTATGGATAGAGTTTGAGTATCGTCGTATAAATTATGTTGATATTGATTTTTATCGACATTGATAATTGATTTTACCTTCTCGTTCTTTGGACCTAAGAATAGAGAACACATCGTTAAAAACTCAGACCATCATGCGTTGTAGTAATCTTTTGCCCTTAGATACTTAAGTAAGTCAAAGTCGTTGGAGATAAAAGAGGAGATTATTGTCTCTCATTGTGATTACAAAGAGATTTAGGGAAGATCGTGTCTTTGTGTTATTTGTGAGATCATAGATCATGTTTTGTGAATTATACAGGGAGATTATATATATGGAGAGAATCTACCGGTCGATGACCCTTACTTGTTGTGATAGACTTATCTTATTTATCGAAGTTATCTATTCGTAATTATATCTTTGTTGGATAATTAGGAGATGATTATCAGTTGGTTATCCTGTCTGATACTTATCTAATTGTTTATGCCCATTTGCTCACTCAGCAGCTACTAGGCTAGTTTATGAGTCATATATGTTGATTAAGTAGATTCATATTGTGCCATTTGACACGTGTTAACTTACACCCAACATCAACTCTTAAGTCTTCTGGACCTGGATAGATGGGATAGGAGGTTTATTCAGTTATTTTGTTCTTATTGTGGTTTGAGACCCTTCAAGATACACTAGTAACGTTAATACTACCTTTGTGTGATGATTCACCTGCCTAGTCGAAGGATTTTTTTCCTAGCGCGAACATTCAAGACATACGCAGTAACTTTTTGTGGCTAACAATCTTTTCGATTTCTAAATCAGACTCCAGGTTAAGGAGTTATGTCACATTCAAATTTTTCCCTCAAAGGGTCAACTCGTCCCTTTTTTGGGGGAAAGTAGGAGTTACTCTGAAGTTACAAGGTGTCTTGCACTTTTTGTAGTATAGAGTGTGCCTCTTCAGAGCATTAACAATAGGTGCAAGTTTATGTAGAATAATTTTTAGTGAAGGACTTCTCATGAGTCCTTAAACTCTCTTTCTTAGTTATTTTTCACTTTTCCAGAAGTGAGAGGTTGTACTTGTTTATTTTTCCACCACTGTGACCTTGTCGTACCCACACTATTATGAGCGATTGGTACAGATTGATCTCACTTATGAAGGACGGACAAACAGATGGGCAAGGTTGGATCTAGACCCCGTGGGTACATGCTGGGACAGAGATGCACCAAAAGGGTCCGTGTGGCGTGACACCCGAGTGGAGGACACAAGAAGGAGTGAACAATGAGATTTTATCTGACCGTGGTCTATATAACTATGGTTTCGGCCATGGTCCACTCAGCCATGTTCTAACCTACTAGTTCTTGTTCGATGGTGAGCTAGTTATGGATGATCTGTTTGGCCATTTTCTATCTAGGGTAGTCCAAGAGGCCTAGGTCTTAGTGATAGTGGCCCGTGACGTGACAAGTACAATGGCATGAATCTATGCTTTACGACATGCGAGGTGGAAGTTTTTGCTTAGCAACCTTTAGTTGGTCTTAGAGGCTAGAGATGTCTATGCACTTTTTGTTCTTTTGGCTTTGTACTTCCTAAGTGAGTTGCATAGTAGGTTTTGGATTCTACAATAGTTGTACCGAAGGGTGGCAGTCCCTCGAACCTAGATAGTAAGTTATGGCCTTTTTTTTATCTTTTTTTGAGTGTTCTTGGAACACTTAGTCGATACATCAATTCTTTGTGGGTACGGCTTCTAAACATCCTGTCAGAAATATGAGTAAGGGTATTTGTGCTTTGAGGTACTTTGGGGAGTCTAGCCTAAAAGAGGCTCCCACACATATTAGGGTGGTTTGGTGCTTAGGGCCCCCAAAGAGAAAAGAGACACTAATTTGAAATTACTATTATTGAGCTACCTTTTAGGAGGCTAGAGTCTTCTTTGGCATTCGATGACATTTCGTCATCGCCGATTGTAGATATTACAAGCACGTCGCCAATTTATTTGGCTATCTTTTGTTCTAGACTTTCTAGGGCCTATGAAGGTTGTGGGCTATGACATGTGCAACATGTTACTAGAGTTCAAGAGTTTTCCACAGACTTGGATTGTTCTATCAGAGTTTAGGTCTTTGTACAAACCTTTTTGGATGGATATGCATACCACTTTTCCTTAATATTTTTGTACTTTTGGATCTCATACTTGTGATCATGTACTTGTGTTGCATCTTCGTACTTCTTTTGTTTTTTGGTAGCAACTTTTTGATAAGGCCCTTCTTTGGTCTTGTTTATCTTGAGATTGCTGACGCTTATTAAGTTCGTCCCCTTTTGAAGATTGCAGTCCATTATGTTGGTATGCGAGGGAGGGTACTTATCGAGACCCAGGTTAAGTGCCTGGCCATGTGTCTATTCGGTCTTGGTCTGATTGGCCACGGTTCGTCCAGCTTTAGTTTGTCCTGGCTTGGTCCGACTTTGTCTTTCGATCGTAGTCTATCTAGCCTTAGTTGGTTTGTGTGCCTCGACTTAGTCTGACTTCATTTGTTTTGCATTCGTCTATAGGTCTGTCTGTCTGTCTGGTCATTTTTTATTTGACTGGGTGGAGGTGCGATGTCATATTCCTGTTGGGTTTCGTCTAGCTTTGCCATTTTTGCATGATTTTTTTGTTTTTATTTTTCTAAGTTAGGGTGGTTTGTTTGAACCAAGAAACCCTCGGTCTATAAGCCCCTGCTTGGTGTGCTTGAATTTATCAAGTCACCCAAGCATTTGGATTTTTATACTAAGAAAATTTTTGTCGTGGTTAGTGGATTTTTCCATCCTATTGGGAATGTCTTTGCACTCAGTTGTCTTGGTAGTTTTCCTTCACTACCATGTTGGAGACTTGTGTTTCCTATGCATAAACTTTAGCTTACACTGGGAGGGATGCAAAAGTTATAGCAACTTTTAGACCTGGGGGTCGTTGTTGCCTATTCGTCCGTCAGTCAGGGCCTGTTGCTAAGATTTATCATCCCAGGAGATAGAGAGCTTGTTAAACTATTATTTGTGCTGATTGTAGTATGGATTGTAAAGCCAATACTTAGGATGCATTTTGTATGTAACTGGTAACGTTAGTTTCTCTAGATGGTGGTAGTCCCTTGTCCTAAGGATATAGAGCACACCTGTAGGGTTAATTTGATCTCTGATCTATCAAAGGTATGACCCCGAGGATCCTAGTGTCTAGATTTTTGCAATCTCGGACATGTCAATTCTTTATTGATTTTCGTTTGTACTTCCCCCATCCTTGTTGAATTCCATATTTAGCCATACGTACCCTGAGTGCCTGCAAAAAATACAAACTTGTTAGTGGGGCAATTTCTTGTCCCTTTCTCATGGTGGGACTTTGCTTATGCCCCATATAAGCGGGAAATTGTCCTAGTTTCTATTCTTTCAAGAGCTTTTCGATGGAGATGATATGTACGTGCAGTGACCTCAGTCGCTTGTAGGAATAACCTTTTTTGAAATTTTATTATGAGGCCTTCTTGGCCTATGCTCACCTCTTGAGTGCTTGCCTACTAGGCATTATATAGATTTATGTAATTTGGGAGGAATTGGAACATTGTCCTGGGCCTCTGATATGTGAGTGAACACATGTGTTGTCCTATTGTAGGACAAAACACATTTTGGGGGGACGCAGTGCTTTACTTAGTTTATGTGTAGATTTGGTTAGTTGAGTGGATCTTTCCAAGTACTCTCAAGGGGTACTTGGACATATTTTTGGAGTATTCTCAAGACGTTAAACTAAGTCTTTGATAGGAGGTGCCCATTGATAACATCTCTAGTTCAGTATTTTATTTTTGTTTTAGTTTTAGCATTGTTTTTATGTTCTAGGTAGAATTTATTTTCTATTAATTTTGATTTTAAAAAAAATCTAATTTTACCTTTGAGTTGTGATACAAATTTTTGGAGTCTCACTTGTAATGTCCTTTGAGAGCTAAATGCTAGAACATGATAAAGGAAATGAACATACAAAAGAGGGGTAACACCTTCATTCCTTAATTTCTTTTATTTTTCTTTGATACATTGATGACAATGTAAAAATTAGGTTGGGGATGGGAAAAATATTTCCATGAGCATGAATTAGGACCAATTTTTTAAATTTTTGTAGGATTTTTATTTGATTTTTATTAGGATAGTGTTGTATTTACTCGAAACAATTCAGTAGTCTATGATATTAATATTATTGTAATGACAATGACATGTAAAAGACATTGATTTTCACGTAAGTAAAAAGACATAAAAGTGTTAAATTCATCTATTTTGTGGTATGTGGTAGGTTGTTGGGTTAGTGTCAATATTTTGAATTGTTGCAATGTATGCATATTCATGATATATTTCAAGTCTTAACAAACTCTAGAACATCCTTGAGAATCCATTGAGGCGAAATAATAAAACTACGTATTACTTAGAAAGTGATTTAGGCTATCCTCGGACCGTTTAAACCTTTCAAGCCCCCCATATTATTTCATCCATAGTAACCATTTTTGAGCTTAATTGAGATATAGTTTAACTATATAAGTTTCTGTTTTAACCTACAATAACCTACCTTTATGAGTAAAAAAATATATATATTGCCCTACTCTTAGTGATAAGAGTACTCAATATAACACTTGTTTTCATGTGCATTTAAATTGGAGGAAAGTTATACATCTCTTGCTTACAAAAAAAAATAATAATAAGCAAGAGAAACAAAGAAAGAGAGAAATTAAGCAAAGGTAAAAGGGAGATATGAAGTTTATAAAATAGAAGGAAAAAAAGAGAAAATTTGGTTAGAAAAGTTGAGTGAGTTTGTTAGTTATTAAAAAACTTAAATTAGTAGTGTTACTCAAAAAATGCTAAGTACTCTTATTTTTTTGAGAATAACGTTCCGTTCTTTCATAATCACACATATTAGCCCAATATTACAAGCATAATAAAATCCTATTAATTCAAGGTAATTTTGGTTTCTATATTAATGGATATGGATTTGAAAGGTAAGCCTATGAAGTTTGTGAGTGTAATTCTTATTCATATTTTATTTGCACAATCTTAAGATCTAAAATGTAATCTATAGATGTCATGCATGACACAATCCGATAGTGCAATTAATGGGTTTGTGGTTTGATTATTTGTTCAAACGCCAATTACAAAAATGGATTTGATGTTTGGACTGTTTTTAAGCTTAAGCAGTTTTCAATTATTTCATATGTTATTCGTCAATAACAATCTTTGAGGCATATGCATGGATTGATTTGGGCATGTCTAGAGTCATTAATAGTTTTAAGTGTTTTAGGATATTTATGGGTATTATCATTGAAAATCTTCACGAGACTATAACTCATTCACTACGGCCACCTAGGGGTTTAAAAGCTTGTTGCATATACTAAATGCAATCGTGACAATCTACGAAAATGATTTAAGTTATTATAGTTTAGTTTATTTATTTTTCTTTTAGTTTTAGATAGCTTCACTTGCTAGAGATTAGCAAGAAGTTGGTTGAGGGTTGTGATGAGTGCTTGAAAGACACTAATATTCTATGATTTATTGTGCTTGATTGTGGCAAATAGATTTGATTATAATGCTTTTATTTAATTATTTGCATAAGTTATTATTTCAGAATTACGGGGTATATTTTAGGTATTTTTTGCTTCAAAAAAGATAAATAATGTAAGCACACGAAGATGAGACACTTGTAACATTCACATGGAAACCTACGAGCAAAAATGACTAAGACATGTAAACTTTATAACAGAAATCAACCAATATGTAAGGGTTACGTACATAGACAAGAAAACCAACTTATGTCGCAGTGGAGGATTTTGTGTGCCGCGACGCACTGCTCTTGAATTTTTGTATGGAGCAATTTTTAGGATTGTGTCGTGGTGAATAAAAAGTTGAGCTGTTGTGCGCTAGTATTTTTAGAGAGTCTTAATTCTGTACAACCCTTACATCTATAAAAAAAACTCCTTAAGTTTTCAGCATTACATACAACTCAATTTACGAATTATTACGAAACTTATTAGAGTTTTTTCACATTCTAAGATACAAGAGAACCAATTCTAAGGATACAAGAAGCAATTGAAAATTAAAGATTAAGCTTTTGGGAAAGGAAATACCATCCAAACTATTTGTGGTATTTAAATATAAGTTTCTTGTTATTAGAATCTTGTTTTTTCTTCTTTCCTCTTTAAAATGTATGTTAAATTGAATTTGTATATGAATATTAATTCAAACATGATTGACTAAATTGATTATGAGTATTTAGCTTCTATTTCCATGTTTGTTACATTTGTTATAGTGAATAATTTTATTACATAAAATAAATAAAGTTGTCTTTTGATTAAGAGTTTGCTTAAATGTTTATTTGTTGATTTTCATGAGCCAATTTGAGATTCATAAATATATTGAAAAATCTTAGAGTTTAGTTTAAGGAACGTCACATTGACCAAACTTTGAAAAACTTAATCAAAACTTCAAATTGATAACCTAGTCATAGCGTTGGTATATTTGACATATTTTTTTTTGTGCATAATTTATTTGCTATTTAATATACCCGATATATAGGATATTAATTAGTTAATCACCAATGAAAATTACCTGATCCATAGGAATTTTCATAAATGAAAGGAAAGCTGATAATCTTTATTTATTAGTTCAATTATATTTATTCACCATATTATTTCGATGTAAACATGATCAATTAAGCTAAACATACATATATCCTCCATTGATTATTATCAACCTTTTTGTTATAGTTTAAGTTCGAAATATTATTTTCTTTTGTTTGTTTGCCTTCATTGATCTTGCTCTCGTGTCCAATTTCATTTACAATTATAATTACTCATAGTTTTAGTAGCTTTAAGATTATATTTATTCAGTGTTTTAGTAGTTGTAGAATTCTAATTAATAAGTATTTTAGTTGCTTTAGGACTATAAATAAGTTTGAAAAAGATTATTTAGAACCACTGCAATTTCTTGAGAGATCAATCTCGGAGTATGTTTATCACTTGCTGCGAATAATTAGTACACTTGTAAGTACTAAAATTCACACATCATGCATATCGTTGGAGTATAGAACAGACAAGTGGTTTGACCTCATGATTATTAGTTGAGATTAGAGTTTTATAACACTTTGATTGTTCCATTCTTTTCTAGAAGGACAAACGAACATCAAAATTCTTTATGAATACCATGGTTGGATTCGTCTTATCAAGAGAATTTTGAAATCAGTTTCGGTTCTCTAAGAACCAAAATTGGGTGAACTGGACTTGAACCAATTCTATTCTCTGCGGCAAAATGGGCCATTTTGTGTATTATTGTGTTAAAACATATATTTTTCTACTTATATATTAAATGAGTAAAAATTTAAATACCTCAAAAGCTATTTTTTATAATTTTTATATAAAAGTGTCATGAAGGTTCTTCAGATTAAGTTATTTGTGTCATTTGGTTTCTTAAGTTATAAGTGGTATCATTTAGTTCTCTAGTTTAAAAAAAAATGGTCAATCAATGACAAAATACATAATTTTAATATTTTTTAATTAAAATATTTTTTTTAAATGCCAATTAATAACAAATTATATTATTTTAATGTTTTTTATATTAAAATATTAATTTAAAAAATAATATTTTAATTAAAAAATCATTAAAAGAATGTATTTTGTCCTTAATTGACATTTTTTTCCTAAAATTAAAGGACCAAATGAAACAATTTATAATTTAAAAAATTAAATGATACAAATTACATAATCTAATGAATAAATAAACGTGTAATTATATCTTTTTGACGAATATTTTGGTAAGAAATAAAAAGAAAATATGAGAAAACAATGAATTTAATAAATATAATTCACTCTTTCTTCATTGGCTAAGCAAGATATTTAGCCATATATTAATACACATAAACCATTAACACTAATGGTAAAGAATAAATAATTTCTTTGAGTTATGGAGCATTGAGACTCAAACGGTAAAGTCATAATTATTATTTAGCATATGGATTTAACGGTAAAGTGATTTAATTCCTATAATAATGCTTTCTTAGTAATGATATTTGATGAAGATATATTGCCTAATTAACACTACAATGGCTAGCACAAATTTAAGATGTTTTAATTTCTTTTTAATCTATATTTTATTATCATCCTTAGTAGCCCCCTCAAGTTGGTGAGTAGAAGAACTTGAACGCCTAGCTTGACTCAAAAGTTCTTGAATATTTGCTTGGATGGTGGTTTTGTAAGCTCATATGCAATTTGTAGGTTAGAAGGTATGTACTTAGTGATAAGAGCTTCAATATCAACTTGTTCTCGTATAAAATGGTAATCTAGCTCAATGTGCTTGGTTCTAGCATGAAAGAAAGGATTGATAGTCATATGTAGAGCACTAATGTTATTGCTGAATAATTGAGGTGATTGTGAGAGAAAGATGCCAATTTCACAAAAAAGATAGGTGATCAAAGTGAGTTTAGTAGTAGTTGAGGCTAGAGCACGATATTCAACTTTAGCATTAAACGAGCCACTATTGGTTGCTTTTTAGATGACCAAGATACACAATTTGAGCCAAGATAAATACAAAATCATGTGGTACTTCTACGAGTAAGATGGCATCCTGCCCAATCTACATCACAAAAATCATTAATGTTAATGCACTTTGAGACAAAATTCGAATTCAAGAATTAAGGATACTGTTAATGTAATGAAGAATGCATTTTATGGCACACAAGTGGGCATTAGTAGGTTGATGAAAGTGTTGGCACACTTTGTTGACAGCATGGGTAATATCTAGATGAGTGAAGGTGAGGTATTGCCAGGCTCCTACTGTATTGCCAATTTCCTTTTCATCAACAAGGTTATTATAATGAGGTAGATTTGGTGGCTTAAGGGACATAGATAGGAGTGGAGAATGAGGAAGGGTTAAGAATATGTGTTCGAGCTAGGAGGTCTTTGGTGTATTTAGTTTGAGAAAAAAAAATTCCACCAGAAAAGTGTTTGACTTCAATTCCAAGACCTTTTAGAGCAAATGCATTGCTAAGCTTGTCGATAAGAGATTGAACAAATATTATATTACTTCCTGTAAGAATGATATCATCTACATAAACAAGTAAAATGAGGATTTCATTATTTTTCATGTAAATGAACAATGAAGAGTCAACCTTGCTAAAAAAAAAAAAAAAAACCAAAGGTGAGTAGACATCGAGAAAACTTGTCAAACTAAGCTCTAGGTTCTTGTTTTAAATCATAAAAAGATTTATGCAATAAACAAACAAGTTCAGGAAAATTAGGATCGATAAAACCTGGAGGTTGTGTAGACAATTTCTTTAAGGTCTCCATGATAGAATACATTCTTGATGTCAAGTTGTTGAATGGGACAGTTTGAGACCACAACAAGTGAGAGAACTATCAGTATAGTTGTTGGCTTGATTACAGTGCTAAAGTCTCTTCATAATCTAGGCTAAGAACTTGAGTAAAACCTTTTGCAACTAATCGAGCCTTATAGACATCAATGGAATCATCTATTTTGAATTTGACTTAATACACCCATTTTGATTCGATGACATTAGCATCTTTGGGACAAGGAACAAGGGTCCAAGCTTTGTTTTTATACAGAGCTGTTAACTCATCTTCTATAGCAGTCTTCCAATGTGAGGTTTTAACTGTTTTCTTTAAAGGTGTTTTGATCATTGAAAGGTGTTTATGTGGTTGTAATATGATTGACTTAAATTTTCTCTAATTGTTACTCCTCATTTGTGTTAATGAGTGTGATATCTTGAGTTGAATTGGTGATTGCATGTGGTGCTTCCTATTCATAGCAACAATTTGGAAAATTTAATTTTGGAATTGTAAGATTACTAGGTGTTTTAACTTTGTTTGTACTGTCGGGGTCAATGGGTTGAGGTGTTGGAGTTGTTCTAGTTTCTTCTTAATCTGAAAAAGTAGTCATTACAAGTTCTTCTAGTTTCTTCTTAATCTGAAAAAGTAGTCATTACAAGTTCTTGTGTATCATTGTTAGGAAGAGATAGTGTAAGGGAAAATTTTTTCATAAAAAACCACGTGTTGAGAAATATAAACTTGATTAGTTGTAGGATCTATACATCTATATCCTTTGTGATTGGGACTATATCCAAGAAAAACACAAGAAAATGGTTTTTTTTTTTTTTTTAATTTATTTTAATTTTGATATCTTAAATAAGGAAAATATTTACATCCTAAAACTTTTAAACTATTATAATCTAGATGCCTTCCAAATAATTTCAAAAAAGGGGTTTTCGTTTTAAGTAGGGGTGGAGTGGGGGTGTCAATTTTTGATACGACTTGATAATACGATCCGAACAAGATACGATACGAATTTTTTTTAGTAAAAATTGATCAATAATTTTTTTACTAAAAATTGATCAATAATTTTTTAATGTTTTTAAATATTTTGTTATTTTTTACTATTATAAATTGGCAACACGAAAAAAAAGTAGAGTAAATTTTTTCATTTGTCAACTAACACCAAAATTTGACACGAATAATACGACACAGACACGACTAACACGACACGATTGCAACCCCTAATTTTAAGTGAGAGGACGGAATTCTATAAAATAAAAAAGTAGTAAGAAAAGCATCTACCCAAAATTTTAACGATAAATTAGCATGAAATATCATAGTAAGTCTAGTACAATGTGTCTATGTTTTCTTTTAACAATGCCATTTTGTTCAGGTATACTTGGACAAGATAATTGATGAAGTATACCGCATTGAGCAAAATAATTTTTAAAAATATTTGTAAAAAATTCACCTCCATCACTTTGAATTTGTTTTTTATTTTTTTATCAAATTGATTTTCAGCTAGTTTTTGAAACTTTGAAAAACATTCATAAAAATCTGACTTATGCTTAAGGGGATATAACCAAGTGTAACGAGTGTAATCATCAATAAAAATAACATAGTAACGATAATGTTGCATGAAAATGATAGGGGCAGACACCCATAAATCACAATGAATTTTTTTTAAAGGAATTTTTTTTAAAGGAAACTGGTAAATTTTATTGGAATTAAAAAAGGAAGTTTGCAACGTTTTCCTTCTTAGCAGCTAGAACAAATTGAATTTTTAGTAAACCAACTAGTTGTACTAATAGCTTTTTCGTTATCAGGAAATTGTAAAAGTTTTGAATGAGGATGCCCCATTCGTTAATGCCAAAGATCTAAATAAGCTTTTGGTGACTTCATTACAGCAAGAGCCTCCATTTGTGCTTCGTCAAGGGCATACAATTGTCCCTTTTTATGGCCCTTTGCTAGAATTTGTTGACTTTGGTCCTTTATCACAAAACCATTAGCATCAAATTCAAAAATATAAACATTGTTATTAGTTAATTGACTAACAAAAAATAAGTTTTTTTTTTTTTAATTTGAGAACAACAAGAACATTGTTTAATTTTAAATTACCATGGGAGGTGTTTAAAAGTGCGCGAGTGAAATTGGTAATTTATTTCCATTACCAACATAAATAACAGCTGAACCTTTATAAGAATGCGAAGAAAATAGCTTACCAATAACATTAGTCATATGTGTGGTGGCTTCAGAATTGGCATAAAAGTGAGAATCATTGCCATCTTGGATGAACAAAGCAGCAAGTGCTTCAGATGTTTCTTGTTCTTGGTGAGCATAATCATACCTGTAATAGCACTTAATAGCAGTATGGATAGTTCTCGCACATATTTGGCATTTTACCTAATTGGGTTATCTTTAAAGTTTCCATGTCTATTGCCTTGTGAGTCCTTCCAATTATTATTGTTGATGCTATTTCTTTGTGTTTGTGAATTTGTTTTATAAGTATCTTGGTTATTGAAAACGAATGGCAGGAAAAAATCCATGTCCTCTTCAGTTGAAGCGACCTCCCCTGTTGTTTCTTCTACTCCTCTTTGTCCAAAAAAGGCTTGATTATGATCAATTAATTTTCTTTCTTGTTCTTGAGAGGCCAACATGTGTTCATGATTCTGTAAAGCAAGAACAAATTGATTAAAAGTAGGATATGATGGTTTGGTAAGCATTGACAGAAAATATCATTAGAGAGATATTTTTATTTAGGAAAAAATTAATTATAATTTTTATATTATATACAGTACAAATGTAAATCTATTACACTTATATAAGAGGAGAGTTGTCCCCCATTACATCCCTATTTATTTGATAAAAATTTGTTTGATGTTTTACTTCAATTTCCTTATTTTTAAAATCAGAATATGTTGAATGATAAAGCTTCTTTTTGTTTCTTAGACAATCAAAGTCCAAAAGGCTATAATATATTAAGTATGTCGGCACTTGTCATAGCCCATATGGATATATAGGCTCTGGCCTTATTGTATAGGAAAAGATTTGTTCCTTCACCCTAAGTAGCAACAGGGAGTAGGTACTTACCGAAGAAGCAAAAACTCAAAGTTGGAGCAGTTTTTTATCAATTAATTTTATCAGAGCAATAGGCGGTGAAATCTATTAATATATATATAAAAGAGAGAATTTATTCCTTCAAATAAATAATTATTTTATTTAATTTTTTTAATAAAAAAATATATATTAAATGATTCATAATTAATTATATTTATATTTCTTTTAATTTTAATTTTTAATTTTTATTTTAAATATTTATAAAAAAATTATTTTTTATTTATTTATTTCTATCTATCTATCTATTATTTTATATATAAAGAAAATTTTCCTTTCTCTTATTTTTATTTCTTTTATTTTATTTCCTATTTATTTATTTATCTATATATAAATGAGAGTTTAATTTATCATATTTATTTGTGTTTGATATTTCTATTTCTTTTATTTCTTATTTATTTAAATTTGATATTTATATATTTTTTTATTTTGTTTGAAATAAAAAGTAGAGTACTAAAAAAAAAAATGATTGGCAACTTATATAATCTGACAATATATTAGTGACTATATGTTATTTTTTTAGTAATATTATATGTATTAAGTTGTATATATTAAATAACATATAATAAAAAAGTAACTAAATTATACTAATTTAAAAAAATGATTATTATATCTAATTTATAAAAAAATATATATAATATATATATATATATATATTAACTTTATATAAAAAAGAAATGCCCCTACCCCTCTCAAAAGTATTTATTTGATATTTTTTTTATTTAATGATTTTTTTTTTTTAATTTCTATTAGTATGTTTATCTATCTATATAAAAGATAGAGTTGCCAAAAAGTTGAATTTCTATTTTATTTGATGCATATTTTGTTTAATTTATTGAATTTATTATTTTATTTTAATTATTCTTACAATTTTACAATTTCTTGTAAATGCAATAAATGGTACAAATGAAGCCATCATTGCAATAATATTGCTTGAAATGTCTTTTTTTTTTAAACTTCTTTTACTAACCACATATTTTTATTGTTTCCTATCTATCTATATAAAAGATGGAGTTGCCAAAAAGTTAGAGTTCTATTTATTTGATGCATATTTTGTTTGGTTTATTAAATTTATTATTTTATATTTTAGTTATTTTATTTTAATTATTCTTACATTTTTACAATTTTTTGTAAATGGTACAAATGAAACCATCATTGTAAATTTGTAATAGTATTGCTTGAAATGTCTTTGTTTTTTTTTTTTTTAACTTCTTTTACTAACCACATAATTTTTTTTTTGTTTCTTATACAGTTTCTATAAAATCAAAAACTCAATTTATAGTAGAAAATATGACATCCCGTCAAAAAGAACAAAAAAACGTTGGATAAAATGATTTTTTTGGTTGTTTTTTTTAATACTTTCTAACCTCCACTACAAGCTTTACATATATATAATAATAATAATAATAATAATTTTGTATTTATTTGATAATTTTTATTTTTATAATTTTGTTCATATCATATATTTATTGAATAATTTATATTTCTTTAATTGATATAAGTATATTTATTTCAAATTTTTAATTTGTATGATAATTTATATTTATTTTAAAATAAATAATATTTTTTATTTTTATACTTTCTATTTGTATAATATATTTTGTTTTATAATTTATACATATTTTTTAGCATATCTACTACTACTTTATACACCAAGAAAATTTGCTCTATAATATTTTTGACAATAATTTTGCTTGGTATTTTAAAAAAAAATTATAAAAGATATATTTTTTTATATTTATTACTATTTTTAAAAAGGGACAATGAAGGTATTAAGTTTGGCCTAAAATAAAGTTGAGAAAATTTAAATTATAAAATAAGCCTTATCTTAATATTTTTGCATTTTTAGGTGTTTTACTTTTATTATAAAAAAGTTATTTCATATTTTCTTTGTTTTTCTTTTTATTTATTTATTTGATATTTAAAATATATTTTTTTTAAAAAAAATCTTGAAATGAATGGATTATTGAGTATGGCATATCAATTTATCACTATTCATTATTGTTTTTTTTTTTCTTTTTTTATTAATCTTTTTTTATGATTCCATTTATTTGACATAATATTTTTTTACTACTTTTTATTTATGATATATAATATAAAAGGTTGTCACCTACATATTTATATTACTTCGTATAAATATACTCACTTTTAAATTCAGGTTTTCATTTAATAAATCTAAATATAAATATAAGTCTATTTTTTATTATTAAAATTAAATTTGAATAGTTCTAAATATAAAGTTTTAAACTATTATGCTATATTGAATAATTTTAATAAACAATCGTGGCTTATAAAATATAGTACTATAAATATTATTTATATTGATTTCAATTAAAATTTTGATTCGATAGAAAACTCATTTTTTTCTTTTAAATTAAATGATAAAGATTATATTTTCTAAATTCTTAAAAGTTATTTAAAAATTATATTTTTAAATAACTTTTAATATTGCTTGCAAGTTGTAAGGTAGTGGCATTTGTGTAATATTATTTAAAAAAAATAAATTAGTATCAAAATTAAAATATTTATTATTTTTTAATTTTAAATTATTATTTTTTAATTTATTATCATTATTGAGATACAATCAGATGCAATGCATATGATTAAAACTAGTATATATATAAAGGTGAATTATCCTCCATACAAATAACATTTATTTAATTTTATTTTATTTAAGATTTTTTATTTGATGAAATTATTTAAGGGTTGATAAAAAATTCTCAAACAAGTAAAAAAAATATTTGATTTTTTATTTTATTTTTATTTGATTTGATATTTTTTTATATTGTTATTATTTTGTTTGATAATGTTATTTTAAAGTTGATGTTAAAGAATATATTTTAATTGCGTAAAAAAATAATATCAGACCTTATGAATTTTATTTGTTCTATTGAGTTCGTTCATTTTCTACTAAAGAAAAATGCAAAAATAACATAAATTTATACTTACATTTGTATTTATATTAATTATAATATGACTTTTAAAAAAAATTCTTTAAAAGTGAATAATTTTTTTCATTTTCAAAATTACTTGACCACTTGTTATATTATAATTAATATGAGTATAAATTTATTTATCTTACATTAAACTTTTACTTCTGATTCACAAAAAATACTCATTTTCTATCAAATTATTTTTTGTCACATTAAAAGTAAATACATATATGAGTATTAGTTAAAAAAAAAATTATTATTCAATTTAAAATAATATATAACAATTTAATTAGCTATTTTTATGATAATATTATTTATTTTAGAAACAGTTTATTAAATAGTGAAATTTGTTTAATATAAAAAATTAAACAATATAAATAGTTGACATTTTTTAATATCTTTAATTTATTATATATAATTTTTTATATTTAAAAAAAATACATATAATATAAATCTTACTTAAAAAAATTTATGACTTAAATTTTAATAATAATTATGTGAATATAAATTATATAAAAAAAAAAATATACAAGAGAATACGTACACGTGTCTCAACACTCGTAAATAGATAAAAAGGAGACGTGTTCTTCATTGGTTATATATAACTTCATTTTATTGATTGATCTTGATACACATATAAGTAATAACTTATTGAGAAATGATAAACTTGTCAACACTAAATATTGAATGTCATATGATAATTTTTACTTAAAAAATAAATAAATTTTCAATTTTTGGTTCAAAATTATTTTGTCTTACATATAACATAGTAAAGTGTTTGGGAATAATACTTTCAATATATCATGACTAATACGTGCTATCTTTTTTAACGGCTTATTTGTTAGACTACTTCTAAAGATTTTAATTTTGTAGTTATTTTTATAGTTATATGTTTGGGAATAAAATTATATATTATCATATAATAAAATTAATAATAGATTATTTAAAAATTTTGAACTATTAAAAAATATAGATATAAATTTTATTATATGATTAATTTAATTTGTTTAAATTTTTAATTATAAAATTATATATCTTAAATTTTCTTTATCTTAAATTAACAAAAATAATATTTTTTATTTTAAAAATATTATTAGGAGTAATAATTCATACTAATTATGGGTATTAATGTTGTGTTTATTCTTGTTATGCATATTTATATTTATATTTTAAAATATTATAGTATTATTTATAACAAAAAAATTTAATATATTTTTAAATATAAAATAATTAATAATTAATTTTAATTAAAAAAATAATTAATGTTGTATCACGTTGGTTATGTGTTATAAATGGTACCTAAATTAACATTTATTCAATATTATTAAAGGTAGGCATAGTTTTTTTGATGACTATTATATCATTTTATAAGTTAATTTATTTTAACAATTTTAAAAAATTTAACCGACATATAATTCTTAAAAAATTAATATTTAAGTTAACCTATAAAATCTATTATTCTAATCAATGATACAACTCAATATCAAAGTACTACTTGCATAAAAATATAAAATTTAAGGCATTTAATAAATATCTTAGTAAATTTTTATCTACTAAAAATTATAATAGCTATGATATGTCCTCATATTAACATAAAATACTAAAAAAAATTACAAACAATGTTATTGTGTCACTTGACGATAGATTGCTGACAATTGGAGGCGACGATGATTGATAGAGGACAAGATTGGAGGCAAAGAATGTAAAGAGTGAAGACAAACAAATAGAAACTCAAATTATTAGGTTTAGTGTAGGACTTGTCGACTTGATATATTGTATAACATTAATTAATATTATATTTTATTTATTTTTGGCTAAACAACACTTATGGTGATCTAATTTTTACTTAATCTATACTTTAGTTCCTTAATTATTTTTTTTTAATATTTAGTTTCCTAATTTTTTAAATTTGACAATATTAATCTAATTACTAATTTTATGTGGAATTTAATGTCCAATTTTCTTCTTCCTTTTTTTAACAAATAAATATTTAAAAAATAATTCTTAAAATTAACAAACTACCTTAAACTTCTTTTTTATTTAAAAAAGAGGAAGAAAAAAAATTAAATGTTAAATTTGATTGAAAATTATTAATTAAATTGATATTGTCAAGTTTAAAAAGTTAGAGGATTAAATGTTAAGAAAAAATAGTTAGGAGACTAAAGTATAAAATAAAAAAATTTAAGGACTATAAATATTGTTTAGCCTCCATTTTTTTATAACATATATTATATATTTATATAATATAATTAAAACTATTTTTAATAAAATATATATATATATATATATATATATATATATATAAAGTGTAAATCAATTTAATTATATTATTTTTATTTTCTGCAAATCTACAGCCGAGTCAACTTTTTCGATTTTAAAATATTTTAAATATATTGAACTAACCAGCCTCAAATAGAAGAATATGAATTAAATTTAAATTTAAATTTAAATTGATTGATCGATTTAAAAAATGTCAATCTTAATAATTATAATATAATTTAATATTATAAAATCTAACGTACCTATACTTATTACATTAAAAAATATTTTTTATTACAATTTAACACATATTTAATATAATATAATTAATTTTTTTATTATTATGTGTTCTATATTCACTTTATTATCCTTTGTTCCAAATTTATACCGGTCTATGTTAGACCAAACTTGCCTAAATATTACTGACGGCGAGTGAATGGAGACCAACGGTTGAACTTCAATTTCTGATAAAAGGTGAGGGAGAGAGGAAGGAGAAATCTTGCACGTTAGGTTATGGCTTCATCAGCAATTGTCACAGCTAGCCCTGCTGTTCTCTGCTACAATAACACTAGTTGTAACTTTCGTCAGAAGTCAACACTTCAACGACTGCTGCTATCGTCATATGCCGGAGCTCGAAGCATCAGGAGGAGTCGTAGCGCTCTGAGAGCCACCATTACCGCCAAGCAAAGCGCTAACAGTGCTTTGGAGTACCGAAAAGTTGGGGACTCCGACCTTGTGATTAGCGAAATCACTTTTGGGACCGTAAGAATTATTATTATTTTTTCTAAGGAAAGAATTTTCCATTGGAATATTACCAAGTGAGTTCATGAATTTGTGGACTAATTTAATTAATTTCGATATTTATTATTTTTATTGTTTTATGGTTTATGGTGTAGATGACGTTTGGTGAACAAAATACGGAGAAAGAAGCTCATGAGATGCTTAGCTATGCGTTCGAGCGTGGCATTAATGCTTTAGACACAGCGGAGGCCGTAAGTCCTTTTACTTCTACGAGCTTGAAATTTGAAAGGTGAAATGCTAAACTAGATACAGTGACATTTCAAATTTTGTGTTGCAGTACCCCATTCCCATGAAGAAAGAGACTCAAGGAAAAACCGATCTTTATATCGGTAGCTGGCTTATGTCTAAACCCAGAGATAAGGTATTTGCTTGCGCTCTGTTGCTTTGCTTACTCTGACCTGTGTTTCGGTTGTGTTTTCATAATTTATTATCATTACATATTAACATTCAAGGGAAGTTTTGATAAACCTGGTTTTGAGTAAAATTTTAGATTTTTTTTTCCTAGTACTCAGATGCACATTTAATTGCAGAATTTCTGGCCTAAATAACGTTGTTTGTGTTCTGGAATGTCATACTTTTTACCTTTCGAAAAGCAAGTTATGCGTACCTCAGTTTTGGTACTAGTTTCTTCATTTGGGAAGATATCCAATTGGGAACAGAGTTTCGTGAGTTGCTTACCTCTAAAAAAAGTTGCTCTTAAAAAGGTGCAATTTGGTTAATCATTTCAATTTGACTACCATTTTGACATGTGAAAATCACATGCTACTGAGGGGTAAATATTGTCATTAATAAATTAATAAAAATATTAACTCTTACTCCAAAACTAACACCCTCCCCTGCCTATTTCACACCTATTTTCGATCTCCATTTGTGTTTTTACACTTTTAATTTTCTTTATCTTTTTCTTTGTTTTCCTTTATGTTTTTCTTTGCAAATGAAATTTTAGCACCGTTTCTACCACCAAGAATGAATATATTTTTTCTTTTATCATTAAAAATGAATTTTTAGTTTTTTCCTCATCGAAACAATTACAAGCACTCAAAATTTCATGGTTTTAGATAATAATAAAAAATTTTTTCCCAATACAATATTTATTTCCTAATGTGTAGTTAATACAAGATGCTAAAAGGTATTATTAATTGCTTGTCAGTTCTATATTTTATTGAGATAGCCATGGAGGCTTTTGTTGCAACACCTTGTAAAAGAAATTTTATATTTTCGTGTGTACACGAAAACTTGTAATCTTTAATTACTGGTAAGTAGTGTTGGGCTCAGTCTGATAATGCTTTACAAAAGGCGGCCTTGTGCAAAAGAGAAGAAAACAAAGTAGATAGATGAAATTGAGTTATTTTAACCTTGCTTCAGTTAATGGACCTTAACACAAACAAATTGACTTCTGTAATGTTTCGAATCTGTCAATCTATTACATCAATGCCAATTACATATTCAAAGAAAAAGTTGTAATAAAATATTTACCATATGCAAATAAGAAATGTTTACTTCAGAAAATATAAGAGAGGCAAGGAAGGTGACAGAGTGATAGAAAACAGGGAAAAAAAGAAAATTAAAAAGTTTGCAAAAAATTAAATGAAGGGGAGGGCTGCAGGGGAGGGGTTGTTGAGTTTTGGAAAGTTAATATTTTTATTAATGACAATATTTACCCCTTATTTTTGGTAGAGTGTAATCTTCACATGTCAAAATAGTAGCCAAATTGAAATGATTAACTCAAATTGAACTTGTAGGCGCCTTAAAAGTAAGTTACTAAACAGTGCACTTTTTAAAAAAAAGTAAGGGACTTAATGCACATTTTTGAGAGCTAAGGGACCATAGAGCTCTTTTCCCATATTGAACTAGGGCTGACCGTTTGTGTTAAGTTTTATTTGCTTGGAGGCTATTGGACATCTATTTCTTGTTCCCTCTTTTCTCTTCCCTTGGTCCATCAATATGCATGCTCTTCTGACATGCTATGAATGAGTAGGTCATTATAGCCACAAAAGTTTGTGGTTATTCGGAGAGGTCCAGTTATCTTCGTGACAATGCAAAGGTTTTACGTGTTGATGCTGCAAACATAAGAGAAAGTGTAGAGAAAAGCCTTAAGCGTCTTAACACTGACTACATTGATTTATTGCAAATTCATTGGTAAGTCTACAGTTTTGTTTTGACTGATTTTTACCATTCACAATTACCGTCATTTTTTTACCAGGTCCTGTATGATATGATTAAAAAAAAACAAAAAACTAAAGCGTGACATATAAATATAAAACAAAAAAACACAAACTTCACTTTTTTCATTTTGTAATTGCTAGTAAAGAAGTTATTATCATGCTGTAGATCATCTTTTTGTATAATAACCCAACATAGTCGCCTTCTTCAGCCTGATGTTTCTGATTAGCATTTAAGTATCTTTTTTTTTTTTTTTTTTTACCTCTTAATCTGCATTACTATTCCCTACAAGTCCATATCTCATGTAACTGACAATTTAATTGTCGGCAGATGACCTAAATCTGTATTCTTTATAGTTTTTCACTTCTGAGCTTCAGTTTTGTATGAACCCAGGCCAGACCGGTATGTGGCTTTGTTTGGTGAGTTCTACTATGATTCTTCAAAATGGAGGCCAAGTGTGCCATTTGTGGAACAACTTCAGGCTTTTCAAGAACTTATTAATGAAGGAAAAGTAAGTCTATTTCAAATAGATAGGAACTAGCATAAGCCATGGGAGTTATTATTGAAGATTTTTTAATACCTGATATTGATTTAAATGAAAGAAAAACCAAAATGGTTCCTTTAATCTAAGCATATGGTTTACAGTTTTAAATTCTGTTATAGGTTGTCGAAAAGGACAAAAGGTTTCAGTTTTTATTCTCTAAATTGTGAAGGGTTAGTCTCATTATGTCATTAAAATTCTTAAGCTTGTGTGACGTGGGAGTTTTTTTTTTTGAAACTGTTATAGGTGCGTTATATTGGTGTCTCCAATGAGACTTCATATGGAGTAATGGAGTTTGTACATGCAGCTAAAAATGAGGGACTGCCAAAAATTGTTAGTATCCAGAATAATTACAGCCTGCTTGTACGATGTCCTTTTGAAGGTGAGTTATTTCTTGACATAGTAAGTGGTGATTATATCTTGTTCATTTCTTTATGAAAGAATATCAGTAAGCTTGAAATCAAAAATGTTATTGCTTGCATTTTCTCATCGTCCATATTGTACTATTTCATGCATGGTTGCTGTGTTTAATTTCTTTTAGATTGGTTTGCTACAATTGCAAGAATCTTTGTAGCTGAAATATCTTGCATGTTGAACTGCTACAAAATGTTAAGCACTTTAAATTAGGATTGAGAGTTTAAGATTTAAAAGAACAAAAAACAACAATTCTAAACAAAAAGTTGTCTTTAGTTTTATATGTGAACATACATTGGTGAATTGCAGGGGTGGAGCTATATTGGGGCTGCAGCTCTGGCCAACTTTTTTACAAAAAATTAATACGTGTATATTTTTAGCATTAAATAAATATTTTATATATAGTAATATATTACGTCTAATTTTTATTTACATATTTTTGTATATATTACATATTACAAATACTTTTTTTCATGTATTTGATAACTATTAGTAACATAAATAAAATTATAGTCGTATACTATGTAAAAATTCTTCATATTAAAGCTTTTAAGTTTATGTTTATTATATTTTATTTCAACCCAATTTTTAACTTTATCTAATATTATATTATTTAACATTTTATTTTAATAATTTTTTAGAATTTATTTGAAATTGTTTTATAGAAAAAAAATTATTATTTTTATTATTATTGGTTCTTATATTATTATAAATATTTATTTTTAAATATACTTTCAAACTTTAAAATTCTAAATCTATATTTTACTTTTTTACATTTTTATATGTTTATTTTAGTTTTAGCTTCAACAATTATAAATTTTGATAGGTTTGATTGAATTTTTTATTTGCTTAGATTTCTTAGTTAATAAATTTATTTTATTCATAAATGATACTAATATTTATTAATTTATTATATTTTTATTATAAGTTAATTATAATGTATTAACTCTATATTTTTTTAGTGCTAATTCTATGTCTTTATTATATTATGACATGAAAAATTTAGTATTAAATTGAGTATAATTTACTATAATTTCTACTAATTTTTTATTTTGTATAAATTTTTTTTTTAAGTCTCCCTATAAAATTTTTTTGGCTCCGCCCCTGGTGAATTGGAGGCTCTTTTCTGTAGTTGGCCGTTATATTTAAGTTGTTTACGATCTATCTGTATGTATTTGGTCTAATTATGTCGAGAAGCATGAATTTTTAACAAGCTAATATGGACTGTTACTGATTCTGTCCTTGGTCTTGCTGTTGTTTGCTGTGAACATTTTGTAAAAAAGATGAAAAGCAACCCATTCCAGTATTTTCAACTCATACTTCGAACTACTCAAACCTCAGCTTTGTTCTATTGAGCAGGGCCAAATTAGCTGGGTTTAAATTCAATCTTTTGATCATCTTGTCTATTGGCGTTTTCATAAGTGCATGGCAGGTAATATGTACTCCGGTCCAAGATCTCATGATTTTTTTTCATTTACTTGGATGTTTGCAGTCAATCTTATAGAAGTTTGCCACCCAAAAAACTGCAACATCGGCTTGCTAGCTTATTCTCCCTTGGGTGGAGGTACACTGTCAGGAAAGTACATAGATATTGACTCTGAGGCCGCAAGGAAGGGAAGGCTGAACCTCTTTCCTGGCTACATGGGAAGATACAAAAACTCTGTTTCCAGGGTATGTTTAAATGATTCAAGTCTCATTTATCGCAGAGATAAAGAATAGAAAAAATATTTGATGATTGTATTTGTATATAGTGTTTGCACATGTGTGCCTTGTTTCATTAACATTTTGCACTACTTTAGTGTTCAACTGGGTATGTATCAAAAATCTGGTTAGAACCATTCCAGTTTTTCAGGATCTTTCTTTTCACTTTTCTCTTTGTTCAGGAAGTAACAATAAAGTACCTTGAGTTAGGCCAAGAAGCATGGATTAACTCTGGTTCAACTTGCTCTTGGATTTGCACGAGACCGACCATTTATGACGAGTTCGATCATCGGTGCAACCTCCTTGGAGCAACTAAAGAAAACATCGATGCTTTTGTCACAACCAAGCGGCCAATTCCACAAGAAGTGATGGAAGATATTGAAAACATCTTTAAGAGATACAAAGATCCTTCAATTCTCTGAAAGTTGTTTTAACCAATTTTTATTCTTTTAACCAATTTTTATTAATTGCTATTTAATATCTGAACTAGTCCCAGTTCATTTTTCTTGTATTTTAAATTCAATGTAGTGATGATCAAATGTTAATTGAAAGAGGACCTTTTTTTCGTGGTCACATCTAAACTTCTTGGTTCCCATTGGCAAAGCACTTATCCTTTGGGATTATTGTATGTTCTCTCTCAAGCATGCGTTAGAAATTTGGGTTACATCAGGCCAAATACAAATAACCACAAATCCAGAGTAATCATAAATTTTGAAACCCTGTACCTCTATAAACTCGTAGGTATTGATAACTCAGATAACACAAATTTTCATAACAAAACTTTATTATTTTGTCTTCCCTTATGAGAACTAATTAAAATATTAGAGTATTTTTTATTGATTTAGAATTTATGATTAAATAATTGATTTTATAATTTTTAATTTTTTTTGTTAAAAATAATCACTAATGTATTTGATAATAGTTTATACTTTGTAATTTTTAAGGGAAAAAATTAAGAATCATCTACTAGTTGTTTTGAAATATTTTCTATTTTTTGATTTTTTTTCAAAATTTTTAAAACTAAATTTTTTTTGGTTATTATTTATAAATTTTAAGTTTTTAATTTTTTTTTTTTTTTCAATATTTATATCTACAACTTTGTAGGCTACAAGTTATAAGACTTGACTTTTTTAATATAAAAAATGTATAGTAAAAATAAAATAAAATTAAAATTTTAAATTTTATTTAAAAATTTTATTTTTAAAGATTTATGAGTTATCTCATATTTTAGTGATAATTTTTAAAGATATGAAAATTAAAATTAGAAATTATTACAAAACATACATGGCTAAAAAATTGCTTTTTTGATTGAAATGACAATTTATTTTTAACATATTTTTATATAATATTAAGGTATTTGACTAGTTTACCATAGGAGGAAACAAAACAACCATTACTATGTTAAAAAAAATATTTTTATTAAATTCTGAAAACAGAATCTTTAACTCTGTTTAAGAGAGCAGTTTTAAAATCACACAGAATCTAGTCCTAACATTTTTTACTCTCAGTACTGTTTTTGTTATTATAATATTTTAGGAGTATAATACAATTTTAAACATACAACAATCTCTATGTAAGATTTCATCTAACATTTATCATCAATTTTAATATTCACAAGTATCTTGATTTATACAATGTTACTTTTTTGTCCATTTTGTTCTTTATTTGGCCTCATAAATTAATTCACAAGCTGATAAAAAAGTAGGAAGTAATTCTCAAACTCTAACAAATTTTTAAACGCATTAAAGAAAAAGAAAAAACTACAACGAAACTTTAATGAGCCCCGCATGAGCCATGGTGGTAGGCTGGTAGCCATTCATATATCAATGCCTTAAGCGCATCTTTAACGGTTCTTCGAACATTGATGGGTCACTGAAATTCAGTTGAGTCTCTCCCCAGTTATCATGAATTAATGACGCGGAATAGACTGATTTCGTAATTTTTGATCAATTTAACTAAAATAATAATACGCCTTCGTTGAGATATATTATTTTACAATTTTGCCATCATGTGAGCCCACTTTATTTCGTCTACTGTCTCTTCCTCTCTCTATTTCATAGCTCCCTCTTATCTTTATTTCTCGATACTGTTACACCAAAAACTCAAGTTTAATTCCAATTACACCCATACTACTACAATGAATATAGACATGCATTTCTCGAGTACAGAGAAATTGTTAATTTAAGCATATCTAATTATATAATTATATAAAGAGTATTTGACATATCTAATTATATACTAATTTTAATTGCCTCCAAAATTGATTTTTAAGTAGTTATCAAATAGAGGTTCTTTTTATTTATTTGCAATATCACTTAGGTTTTGTTCTTAAGCTTTCGACTATGTCTGCAAAGAAGTATTTAGTTTTATTCCAATCACCCACTGGAAGAAGAAGAATAGCTTATGAAACTTGTACATTTACATTTTGTATGTACAGGTTGCATATACATTTATTTTGCATGTAACCTGTACATTCATATTTTGTATGTACAGGTTACATACAAAATAAATTTGTATATAACCTGTACATGCCTGTACATTCACATACAAAATGTGAATGTACAGGTTACATACAAATTTGTATGTACATGTTACATACAAAATGTGAATGTACAGGTTACATACAAATTTATATGTACAGGTTACATACAAATTTGTATGTACAGGTTACATACAAAATATGAATGTACAGGTTACATACATTTATAGATTTTATTTGGCTTATGAGAAAAACTTCTATCAAACAGTTTAACAACGAAAGATTCTATTTGGCTTATCAGTAAGGATAGTGTTTCGAAGGAAACACGAAAACGACGAGGTTTTTACAAATACTCAGAAAGGGTCAGAGGCCAATGGATATTTCCTATTTGGACAAAGGGACATTTTGGTAAAAATCATATACCGTTTCAACCCAAAAAGTGCTATTTAGGTCCAAAAAGCTTTTTTATACAAATCTTTGCTATTTGAGCAATTCACTGAGTTATCATTCATCAACATCAAGCCCAACCCAAAGTTGACGCCGTTTTCAGTCTTCACAGTCTATTACAACGTCGTTTTACTTGAATGATAGTTAGTATGAGACTTAATTATATTATTTATTAAGTGGCATATACACAACCACTTCATTAGATCTTGAGTTTTTTACTCAAATAGCAAGGCTTTGTATAAAAGAGACTTTTAGACCTAAATAACACTTTTTTAAGTTGAAACTGTGAGTTTCAATTAGGTAATTGATACACTTTTTACAAAAATGCCATTTTGTTTATTTCTTTAATTTATAAGTATGTAAAGCTTACAATATTTTTTTAAAAATTTTGTAAAGCCTACAAAAGTCATTATATTTCAATTTTTATATACTTAGGTTTATTTTGATTTAATTATTAATTTATTTTTATTTTAATATTTATGTTTATGGCTTTGATACCAATTTTTGGACTGTTATACATATTTAATTATTTTTGTATTTTTACGAAAGTGTTTCTAAATATTGTATGATTTTGAGAAATAAATTTATTTTATAAATATATTCTAAACAATTGCAATTTCGATCATGATATTCATTATGTAAATTATTTTGTTCAAAACCTGAAGATAAAAGTTGTTCTTTAAAATATTGAATTTTTCTTTGATTTGTTAAATCTATTAATTCTAATCTTGTTATGAGTTTTTGAATATTATTTCTCATCATTATTAACTTTTATCCACCTATATATTCTTTAAATAAATAAAATTCAAATATTAAGTTATCAAATTCTGTATCAGTTACTCGAACAAAATATTGCATAAAATAATTTCTTAAAATTATTCCTATAGGATGATCAATTAAATATAAAATACTAGAGATATAATCAGTATAAAAATCTAAAATAATATCAAATCTTTTGAAATTTTTCAGACAGGTTTTATAGCATTCACCATCAAAATATTGTTCTAAATTTTTCATAAATTTTCTTTCAAATAGTTCTATACTAGCCATGATTTTTTGTTATGAATTTTTAAATAAGCTGTAAACAAATATTTGAACATTCAAGATTCTTATTCAACTAAAGATTATAATTACCATACCTGAACCTAATGGGTCCACTACGATCTTTTTTCTTCTGTTCATCTCCTTTTATTACCCAGAATATGCCTCAGCTTGCTTCAATCTTCTAAAATCCACCTGGTTATAGAGAAGCCCTTGCATCCGTACATATTAAACAGGTATAAAATTTAACTTATAGAGAAATGAAAAAGAGTGACTTCACTCCATTTTATTCATGATACAATAATTATTACAACCTAGAGCCAACTAAGAACCTTGAAAGGGTGCTTAGCTGCTTATTTCTGGAAAATACATAGCTTCTAGATAATACATATGAAATTTTAAAAGTGCTTTTCAGATAATTTTGAGAGTTAAGTTGAGAGAGTGTAATGTGTTGAAGGTATCCTCTGTTAAGAGATAAAAGTTCCTTTTATATATGAAGGAATCTCTTTTACAATAATTGTTCAACTACTTTTTACTATTCCTTGGCATGTGCTGCTAGCTAACTGTGAGTCTTACATCTTGACTTTTGCTATCTGCTTTTCTGCCGACGGGCCTCCTTCACTATTCTTCGTCCTTTTCTGCCGACAATTTTGATGACGTCGATGATGGCGTTTCTTCATCCTCTCTATCCTTTATGCAGTAGATACATTTATGATCATTGGTAACCTTTCTGGCATAGAAACAAAAAATTTTTCTTGTTTCTTGGCTGGCTTCTAGATTATTGGAATTAAAATTGGCTTTAAACCCACTAATCTTTTCACCATCTTCTTCGGTAATAGCCATACTACTGTGGGAAATGATGATTACTTTGTTGGTAGAATAATTTACTCTGATTTCGGTAGAATTATCAATCTTCCTGATTTCATAGTAAATTTGTCCTAACATTTGTCCTCTGGATATACAGAATTCTTCTGTATTAAACTCCTTTTCTGGCAATGCTTTTGGTTTGGACACTTATCTGCTTGTGTTGGCAATATCTATCTTGTTAAAATGATAAGGACCAATACAACCCTCATCATTCCAATCCATTAAAGAATTAAAAAATCTAAGATAAACAGGCTTATCATCTGCCCTAATTTTCTTTCTAAAATTTTTTATGGATATTTTGAAGTTTTCAAGAAAATAATTTAATTCACTTAAATTAATTCCTGGGTAAAGATTTTCAATTAAACCTGCATGGTATACTCTGTATACAAAAATAGGATATGCTCCTTCGAGGATGTTGAATTTGCTTCCAGTTGGATAATCTTTTTTTACTGTGTAGAACTTCATATCTTCTATATGTTCTTGAGTGGATTTTCTAGCTAGATTATACAAACTCAACCATTGAACCTTACTGAGATTTCTGTACTGATCTTTTTCTTCCTCAAATTCTGAAATTTGTTTAGGAGATGTTTCTCTGAATATAACTGGTGGCCTGACCACTTTTCCTAAAGTTCTCAATCTACTAGTAGAGGATGGTTGTTGTTGTAATACTGTGGAATAATTCTTTACAATTTCTTCTGGATTGATAAATTTTGGTGTTTTGTAATTGGCATAACTTCCCTCTGCTTCTATTCGATTAGTAAAGGCTCTATGGGTTACTCCACTAATTCCAACAACAGCTTTACTTACATCCGCCCAATTACTGTAAATTTTAGGATTTAGTCCATTGTAAACTACATAGACTTTCTTTTATTCAAATTTTTCAACTTCATCAGCCCAATTAAAATTTTCTTTTCCTTTATCAGAAGTTTTTGAACTGTTAGGTTCTTCCATTTTAATATTAACTTTTTCCTCAAAAGTTTTTTTTAGAATTTTTTTGGTTCTAATAATTGCTTTAAGTAATTTAGTTCTTCCTTTACATTTTCTGTCTCCATGAGAGCTTTTTCAAGTTTTAACAATGCAAGTTGTTCTTCAAGGATTTTTATCTCCTTTTCTTTTATCTTGATCTTCAAATTGATTTGCTCCATTCCTACAATCATAAAAATAGTTATCGGTGCCAATTCTCTCGTTAATGCGTCTGCTAAGCTATTTTTAGTTCCTGACAAATGTTCTACATCAAACTTGTAATAATTAAACCATTGTTGCCATCTTATGAGTCTTCCTTGCTTATAATCTCCTGCAATATTAGTTCTTAATAGACTTTTTTACAGCTAAATATTCTTTTTTATTACTATGATAATTTAGTTTTGGGCCTTGAAAAGATCCTGAAGTAAATTTATAAAGGTATTCATCTTTGTTATCAACTTTTGCCTTTAATACTGCTCCCTAATATTCATGTGAAGCATCTGTTTCAATTATCATTTTATCATTTGGTCCTGGATGATACAATGCTGGTAAATCTTTTACTTGTGATTTTACTTTTTCCATATATTTAGTATCTTGATCAGTCCATTGCCAAGTGTAATCTTTTTTTAAGTTTTGCTTGTAATGGTTTTCTCATTTCTGCTAACTTTTTTATATAAGCTTCTGCATATGTTAAACATCCTAAAAATCTTTGTAGTTGATTTTTATCTTTAATTATACTAGGAAAATTTTGTATATTGTTTAAAATATGAGGTTATAAGTGGTGTTTTCTATTTTCAATTTCTAATCCTAAGTATTTTATTTTTTGTTGAGCTATTACTGCTTTCTTTTCAGATAAATCCCTGATTTTATACATTCTTGTAAAATATTGACAATATCTAAGTAATATTTTTGTAAATTATCACTAGATACCAATATATAATCTATATAGACACAACAAAAGTCATGAAATTTCTTAAATACATTATCCATATATCTTTGAAAAATTCTTGGTGCTTGTTTTAAACCAAATGGAACAACTGTCCATTGAAATTGACCTTATGGACAACTGAAAGCTGTTAATTTTTGAGATTCTTCATCAAGTCTTATTTGCCAAAATTCACTTTTACAATCAAAACTTGAAAAATACTTTTTCCCTTTAATAAGTGATAAGAGTTCTTCTTTCTTTGGAATAAAATAGCCATCATCTATGGTTTCTTTATTTAAAGCTTTGAAATTTATGACCATTTTTTTCTTACCTCTTCGTTTTTCAGCTTCTTTTTATACTTAAAAAGGTTGGACTTGAATAAGGTGAATTACTAGAAATAATGACTTTTAACTCCAAAATTTTTTGAATTTGTTTTTCAAATTCTCTTCTATCTTCTGGGGTATAAATCATAGATTTTACTATGATAACTTTTAAGGGGTCTTTTAATTTTATGGTTGCTATTTCATTTGATTTATTTATAATTGGGTTTAAAGGATTTTCTGAACATACGTTTTTTAATAGTGTTCTAACTCCTGTTAAAGCTTTATCTTCTTGTATTTCATTTAGGAAAAAATTTTGGTTAACCTATATATCTAAAGAAATATTTTCTAAATATGGTTTTTGGTGCTCTAAATTCTCACCACGTTTTCGCTTTTTATGTTGTGACATAAAAGTGGGTGATGAAACAGTTAAAGCTTTTCGAATCTTTGAGACATATGTAGTTTCGCCTTCTAGAGTTGTTAAACTGATTCTATCTAAGTATTGTGTAAATTGTTGATATAGGTTTAAAAAATTATTTCCTAAAAGAATATCAACTCCTGTTTCTTGTTGGTATATTGTAGGTATATGAAATATTTCTCTTCCTATTAATATATTTGTATCTTTTAAAACTTTATTAAGATTTATTGTAGTATTGTTTGCGATTCTGACTATTAGTTCTTTTGGTGATTGTTTCCAAAGTTCTTCTGGAAATACATTTTTACTAGCTACACACATACTTGCTCCTATATCAATATATGCATGTAAATGATAATTATTATATCCTTTAAATTTTAAGCCAATTTTTATGTAGGTACTATTTGGATTTGTTATACTAAATAATTCATCCATTATTCATAATCAAATTCTGAATCAGAGTTAGATGTTTCTGAATCTGTTATTTCTTCTTTTGTTTCTTCTAATAGATAGATACTGCATGTATCATATATATCAGATTCTTCTATAGGTTCTAATTCCATTTTAAAAGCTTCTTCTAAAATTTTTGCCTTTTGTGGAAATTCTCTTTTAAATTCTTTTTTATATTAAAGTCTATTAGGACATTCATTTGCATAATGTCCTTCCTTATTACATATCTAACATCTATATTTTTTCTTTCTTGAAGGGCAATAATTTTTCTTCTCTAGTATATTATATCTTTTTCGTCTAAAATATCTTTGTCTATATGGTTCTCTATAATATCTTTTTTTATATTTTGGAAATTTTGTTTTCTAAATTTATATCTTTTGAATTTTTTTATATTTTTTATGTTTCTTGTATTTATTATAAGGTTTTATAGTGCATCCATATTTTCCTGGTAATCTAAAATCTTTTGTATCACAACAAATTTTATCATTTCCTCTAACTTGTTTATATTCTTTCTTTTCTTGACATTTTAAAATTATCAAGTTCTTAAGATTTCTAATTCTTCCTCCTAATGTGTCAGGTATATTTTCTCTTTCTCTATTATTATTCCATCCTTCTGTCATTGTTTTATGTAATGTTTCAAGTAATTTTTGAAAAAACATTTCCTTATAGGTTTCTTGCATAGATGGTGGTAATTTATGATAATACATTTTATATTCACATATAAATGAATCTATATAACACATATGACATATTTTCATATTGGTTAAATGTCATTTAGCCTCATTTATCTCATTCTCACTAGATTCAGTGATATGTCTACCTTTATCTTCTCCTATGAATTCTTTATATATTTCATTTACTTTGGTTTCTAAATATTCTCTTCCAGTAGATGAATTTCCTATCATTAATAAATGTTGTCTTTCTGTTAGATTTGTAAACCATACTTTTACGTTTCCTGTCATCTTATGAGCTACTAATACTCTACAAGTTGAAGGGTTTGTTTGTGTGGTTGTAGAAGTTTGTATAATTACACTCATTCCACTAGCCCATTCATCTAAAACTTTTATCCTATCTCTTATACAATCTAGGTCTAAATTATCAAATTTATAACTTTCATGTGGCCTAAATTCTGGTGGGATACTACTCCTAGTTCCCCAATGTAAACTTTCTTCCATTGTAGGTGGATGTCTTCTTCTATTTAAAGGCTCAGTTTCTTCTTATCTTTGTCTATATCTTTCTTCTCTATGTGGGTCAGATGTTTCTCATCTTTCTGAGTTTGGTCTTCTAGGGGTTGCTAATACTGGTTCCATATGTATTTTTGGATTTATATTTTCTTCTTCAGATTCACTAATTATAGTCATATCATCCTCTTCTTTATTAGTGCAAATTCTTTCTTCATAATGTTTTTCCAATTCTTTATCTGTTAATGTTAAAAAGCTAATTATAGTCATATCATCCTCTTCTTTATTAGTGCAAATTCTTTCTTCATAATGTTTTTCCAATTCTTTATCTGTTAATGTTAAAAAGCTAATTAATTTTCCTATATCCTTATTTTCAGGGTTCACGAATTGTTCTTCTAATTTTCTTCTATATTCCATTATATTGGGATTATGTCTTTTTTTTTTTTTTGGATATCTTTTCATCTTTTCTTTTATCATTTTTAGGTATCATTGCATCAGGTCTCCTAGGGGGTTCTTCTTTTAATCCTTTTAAAGGGTCAAATCTTAATGCAGTAGTTCTAGGCATATTATTAACATCTTTTCTTAATTCTATTATTTCATTATGTATTTCTAATTGTCTTCTACTATTATATTCTCTTATTTCTTCAAGAATTTCTTTTTGTGTATCATTTATATTCTGTAAATATTTTGTATTTGATTCACAAGTTGCATATACTTCTTCAGCTAAAAGAATTAAGGCTTTCATTATAGTTTTTATACTTCCATTTATATTTCAATTTCCTTCTAGCTCTATTTCTTGTAATTTTGATTTTAACATTATCTAGTCCCCTATTACCTCATGTATTAATAAATTTTTAATTTCCTTAACCTCTTGTTTTAATTCTTTTATTTCTTCTTGTTCTTCCCATTCAGATTTACTAACCTTTGCATTATCTTTAACAAATTTTATTCTAGGAATACTACTTTTTCTTCCTAGTATAAGAGATTTTTCTTTAACATCTAATTTCCATTCTTCTGGTATTTCAAAATCTGTCATTAGTTCTGGTTTTATTACTTTTCCTATTTTTTGAAAAGTTTTTTCTATTTTTATAAATTAATTATGACTGTATATTGAACTGTTATGACTGTGGTTAATGAATATCCTACTATATAATGTATTAAAAATGGGTGATTTCCTTCTTTCATTAAATTTTCTTTTTCAAATTCATATGCTAAACTTAATACTTGATTTAGATTTTTATCATTAATGTTAACAGCAAATTTAGGATGTATTGTGAATATTAATTTTTGGTATCTTAAATTTTCATGTATCATTCCTAACATAGCATCTCTTCTATTTATTATTCTATTATCTAATAATGCTAATTTTATAGGTGTATCAATCCCTTCTCTAAAATGTGCTTTGATTAAAATTTGTATTCCTCAAAGATGAATATATCCTATTTTTTCTTTATCTTTTTATGAAATTTTTGATAATTTATCTATGATTGTTTCTTTATCAATTAATAGTATATTAAATCTCCCTTTTGTATCTGTTATAGTTATACTCATTTCTTTATTACTTATGCCATAATAAGTTATATCTTTTCTTGGAAACATTTTTCTTATTTTTGAAAAAGATGATTCTTTAAATCCATTGCCTTCTTTAAGGTTTAATTTGGTTTTTTGAATTTGTGCAAATTTCTTTTTACTAAAAATCATTTCTTGAGAAAAACATCCTGAAATATCATGTGTCTCTATTTTCATTATTTCTTGATTTTGTGTTTGTTTTTCTATGATTTCTGCTATTTTACAATATATTTTTATTGTATATACGGGTTACATATAAGTTTTATTTGTATGTATGGGTTACATATAAGTTTGTGAGCTTTAAAGAATTTTGGGGTTAAAGATGTCATTTGTACTTTACCAAAACACAGTCGTTTTGCTATTTTAGGCAAAAAATTAATTTTTATCATATATGTATCATTTTAGGGAATTAATACTTAGATCTTAACTCTCACCTCTTCTCAGTATTGATAGAAGTATAAAAGTACTTCACCATTTTTGCATTGTTCAGATTGATAACACTTCCCTATCTACCGATCTTTTTCAATGGCTGCCGAAGAACCAGTTCGTATCCTTGTTACCGGTGTTGCAGGTAGTGCTTGATATGCTTGTCATCTATTCCTTTGTTTCTTAGATTAATTCATTGATTCTATATGAGATTTTAGATCCGCACTGTATTTTCTAATGGTTTATTTCAATGCTATTTTTTCTGAAACTTTATTTCCCTCTTTTGCTTCATTATTTTTCATTTGATCTTGTATCTGATATGCTTTTTTTTGCATTAAGACCTTTGTGGTTTTAAAGGAGGTATTTGAAGTAGGAAAGTAGATGGAAGAGATCTGGTATTTCTTACAGCGTTTCTGATGCAAACCCCACAATACGATTCCTACGATCCACTAGCAACGAAAACTAGAGAACCACAAGATAACGGTTCAAGACTCAACAATAAATTAGCATGTGATTTCTAAGCACAACAACAGATTTTTGGCTGTAAGAAACTCACTTCAACACATGAATATTACGCACTAAGCACGAAGAAGAGTAAAAATGCCACAAAGGGATGCAAGTCCTTTGATAAGTTTGGGTTTGCAATGAAGCAAAGAGCTCTTGGCTCTCAAATTTGTTTGAAGAAACAATATTTCATAAATGAACATCAAGTTGTCTTAAAATTCAGAATACAAAGCTATTTATAGGTTACAACAAAAACCTAAAAGAAAAATTAAATCTTAGCCATTGATTTTGATCCAATGGTCACAAAACATGATTTTTTAATACTGTGCCGCTGCGCACAAAAATTACATGCAGCGGCATGCCCCTTTTTCTAGCACTCGGACAAAAACAGAACATCCTGTGCCTAGGCGCACAAAATCCATGCCTAGGCGTGCCTCCAATTTCAGCACTTCATAAAAAAAATAGTATGTCTTGTGCCACGGCACATATATTTCATGCCACGGCGCGCATCTTTGGCAAAATGTCCTAACCAAAACAGAAATTTGTTAGCCGCAGCGGGGGAAACACATGCCACGGCGCAGCTCAAAATGTTGAAAATTCTACAATTAGCTTGGCACTCCCATGACTCACATGTTTGTACCCTTGCTCGTGTTGTGGTGTGCCTTTCTGCGCCAATATTTCACCCCTTTCTCGGCCTGGTCCATGATACGTGTCGGACCTTGCTTGTGGCGCTATCTGGATCGTATCAATTTCTGAAACATTGCTTCGAGATTGGGGTTTTCTCGTATTTTGATTTTTCTGAAGTTTTTGCTTTATGGTGGATTTAGTGACTTGGAACTATGATGGATTCTAAGATTGGAAATGCATGTTTTAAGTGGATATTTTATGTTATTTTTTTTGTGTTTGTGATCTAAGTGACGCATTTGTTATGGATTACAAGTGAAATTTTCACCCCTTTTTTGGATTGATACGAGGGAAATCGTTGGTTTAAGGATATATTCGTGGTGATGTTGGTAGATGAGTTCAAACATCGAGATGAAATATGGCGTTTTTATGTGAAGACGAGTTTAGTTGTTGGGGACTGTTTTTGTTCTTCGATTAGCAGTTCTGAGCCTCTAAATGTTGGAATATCTATTTTTTTAAAACATGAAAGTTTTAGCCCTTTGAAAGAGCTTTCCAATGCACCAAATGATATCTTAAATTCGACTTCGGAGTCAAAACATGTCTAAAATACAAAATAGAGGTTTAACAACTTTGAAATTTGAAAGAGAGTGCGAATTGAATTTGGAATTTTCATCTCCTTCTCTTGGACAAATTTTTCCAAAGTTAAATAAGCCTTCCCATAATTAGTCTCACAACTTAATTCTTACTTATTTATAACCTAATTTACAAATTTCTTACTTCTACAGTGTAAACAAAATAATAGTGACTAGGAAAATAAGCAAGGGCTATAATGGGGGAATATGCAAGGAAATTCAACTATGATAATACATATTATAGCACTTATCAAGTTTTGCTATTGTATTCTTCAAAATGTTTTCTTGTGCTTCCCAAAATGTTATAGTTGCGGACAGAACGAAGTGACCCCAATTATACGTAAAGAGTTTACGTTATGTTAAGACTCAAATAAAATAAAATATAATATGATAGTTAGCCCACCTCCTAACAACTTAAGCATTTTAGGAGAACTGATTGCTAACTCTTCTTTAATGGAAGCTGGACATTAGAGGTTACATAATTTTTGAAAAAATATCACAGTAGTCCCATTATTTTGTACAAATGAGAACTTTAGTCTCATAATTTTTGAGTTGGGTACCTATAGTTTTTTTATTTATGATAGTTAGGCACTTTAAGTCCTCAGTTTTAATACTTTTGTTAGATTAAAAGTGCTCATTTTAAAAAATTATATACTAAGATTGCTTACTTTTCATAATAATAGAATTTATAATGTCTAACTCATAAATTACGGGATTAAAGTACTCATTTTGTAAAGTTATGGGACCTTTGGTTCCTAACTTAATAATTACAGGATTAATGTGCTCATTTGATAAAAATTAAGGGACTTCTAAGACTTTTCCCCCCTTCTTTAACATGGTATTAGGTATTGGTTCAAATCTCCTGAATTTCAAAAAATTTGATTAATATTATATTGGTCTCTCTTTTGTTTCCTTCTTCCAAACTTTAAATTTTATCTATGGGTCGTGTTAAGATCCAAATAACATATAGTTAAGCTTTTAAGAAAATTAGTTGCTAACTCTCCTATAACATACTAGATGTTACTTTAAGACCCAGTTTGGAAGTTTTTAATTTTTATGTTAATTGATGTTGAGTTTATGGTAATTTAGTTTATGTCTCCCGTGCCAGAAATATCTTCGGTAGTTACGACCCTTGATAATTAATATATTTCTCTTTTATTGTATTTTTTTTATATTACTCGTATGCTATTTGAGACCTTATTACGGTTTGTAAGGTTTATTTGTATTGGCAATTTTCGTGGACAAAATGTTTAATTGTAATCTAGCATAAGCGTCCACCATTTAATCAGATGATACATGATGATGGAGTTACCAAGCATGCAATGCCCATATTACATGTAAAATATTCTCTCATGCATACATCCTCACACAATTGAGCACTACACTTAGTATGAATAGAATTGTTGTGAAAGTAGAATCCTTATATGAATAGAATTGTTGTTAATAGAATTGTTGAGAAAGTAGAGTCCTTGTTTGAGTAGAATTGTTGTGAAAGCAAAATCCTAACATGAGTAGAATTGTTGTGAAAGTAGAATCCTTATATGAGTAGATTTGTTGTGAAAGTAGAGTCCTTGTTTGAGTAGAATTGTTGTGAAAGCAAAATCCTAATATGAGTAGAATTGTTGTAAGAGCTAAATCCTGATATGAGTAGAGTTGTACTCTATTATTAATCCTCTTCCAAGTCAAATTAGACTCTATATAAGCAACGCTTGTTTGTGCAAAATATTAACCACACACAAAACTAATATTTTCTATATCTGAATTGTGCTTTCAAAGAAAAATCTTTTTCTCTTCATCTTTAAGCTTAGGCACTTTCTTACTTTAATTGTTCAAACATACTGTGTGGTTATGTTTGAATAATTCACGTGCCTAATTGTCTTTCATGATATTTAGAATTGCATGATAGTTCTAGAGTTTACTAGCTGATTTGTTTTTACATCATATGCTGTTGAATTTGCTAGTTAGGGTTTTTCATTGTTTGAATCCTCTATAGGACACTCTTTGCACTTGTGCTATTTGTGCTAACGTTTCAGGTGATGTGCTTGGTATTTCGTGTGACTCAAAATTACCAAAGTTGACGGGTTCGATTGATCTTGTGGGACTTAAGTAAATCAAAACGTTGGTCTGGATCCAGACACCTAGTTTGTGGAGGCTATGAAAGGAGCGGCGGCTCGTAAGTAAATTACAGAAAGGGGGATCTATCTGTGAAGGGTAGTTCTAGGACCTATAGTTGTAATTGAACATTGATTTTCATAGTGAATAGTTAGGTGGTCCGGTGGACCAGTGGTTTTCCTCTTAGGTCATTGGAGTGGCCTAGGTTGTTTCTACCTAAAAATATTGTGTTATTTTTTATTCCGCATTTTATATTTACACGCGATTGCATGTCTGGCCGTTGTGATTAGGTTACATAATTAATATTTGTTAAAATTGAAAATAACCTATTCACCCCCCTCTAGGTATATTTGATCCGTAACTAAAAACTTTCACGATTTTTGCTACGTTTGCCTCATTATTAAGTTTTTTTCTTCCCTTTGCTCTTGGTTTGCAGGTCAAATTGGTTATGCTCTTGTCCCAATGATTGCTAGAGGAGTTATGCTTGGCTCTGACCAACCTGTAATTCTACACTTGTTTGATATCCCACCAGCTGCGGAGGCATTGAATGGTGTGAAAATGGAACTAGTGGATGCTGTGTTCCCTCTCCTTAAAGGTTGGTGCCGATTCCTGGTCATTGTGTATTAGCAATCTTAGGCCTCATTTTAGACTTATATAATAAGAGGCATGATTCTTTCACCAGGGGTTGTTGCCACAACTGATGTTTTTGAGGGATGCACTGGAGTCAATATTGCTGTCATGGTTGGTGGTTTTCCTAGGAAAGAAGGCATGGAAAGAAAAGATGTTATGTAAAAAAATGTATCAATTTATAAATCCCAAGCTTCTGCTTTAGAAAAGCATGCTGCTGCAAACTGCAAGGTTAGAATTCTCTAAAAATGCAATGAAAAAGAACTTATTGGGCATTTTTTTCTCGCTTGTTTCTGGCTTATGGTTGTTGTTAGTTGTAACTTAAATCCATTTAAATTCATAAGAGTAATTTCTACATAAAATATGACATGCTGGTGTAGTTTATATATTTGAGTTGCTGACTATAACTGTAAGGTTTATTTTGTATTGGCAATTTTCGTAGACAAAATGTTTGATTGTAATCTAGAGTAAGAGTTCACCATTTAATCAGACGATATATGATGATGGAGTCACTAAGCTTGCAATGCCCATATGACAGGTAAAATATTCTATCATGCATACATCTTCACACAATTGAGCACTACACTTAGTATGGATCATAACGAAAAATATATTGTGCATATGTTGGTCAATCGATCGAGTATATAGTTCGATAGATCGAGTGTGGAACGACATCGATCTAGGTGCTCTCGGGTTGAGATAGATCGATCGAGAATTTTGGTCGATCGATCGAGTCCTGTTCGATCGATCGATTCTAGAACAAATCGATCTAGGTGCTCTCGGGTTGAGCTAGATAGATCGAGAAATCTGGTCGATCGATCGAGAATTGGATCGATCGATCGAGCCAGTTGTTAGATCGATCGAGTCAATTTTTCACCTCTACTAAAACCCTTTTAATTCGACCCATATGTTACTTTTACCTAATTGACCCCATTTAATGTTAAAAAATAAAATCCTTGTTTGAGTATAATTGTGGTAATTGCTAAATCCTGATAAGTGTAGAGTTGTAATCTATTACAAATCCTGTTTGAGCTAAAGTTGGACTCTATATAAGTGAGGGCTGTTTGTGCATAAAATTCACTACATTGAAATAAGTTTTCATAAATCTGATTGCGCTTTTAAACAAAAAACTTCTTCTCTTCATCTATCAATCTTAGGCGCTTTCATCTTTTAATTGTTCAAACATATTGTGTGGTTATGTTTGAATAATTCACGTGCCTATTTGCTTTTCATGATATTGAGCTTTATATGATAGTTCTAGAGTTTACTAGTTGATTTGTTTTTACATCGTATTCTGTTGAATCTGCTAGTTAGGATTTTTCATTGTTTGAATCCGCTCTAGGACACACTTTGCACTTGTGCTATTTGTGCTAACGTTTCAGGTGACGTGCTCGGTATTTCGTGTGACTCGAAATTACCGAAGTTGACGGGTTCGATTGATCTTGTGGGACTCAAGTAGATCGGAACGTTGGTCCGGATCTAGACACCTAGCTTGTGGAGGCTATGAAAGGAGCGACGGCTCGTAAGTAAATTACAGAAAGGGGGATCTATCTGTGAAGGGTAGTTCTAGGACCTATGGTTATAATTGAACATTGATTTTCATAGTGGATAGTTAGGTGGTCCGGTGGTTTTCCTCTTAGGTCATTGGAGTGACTTAGGTTGTTTCCACCTAAAAATATCGTGTGTTATTTTTTATTTTGCATTTTATCTTTACACGCGATTACATGTCTGGCCGTTGTGATTAGGTTACATAATTAATTGTTGTTAAAATTGAAAATAACCTATTCACCCCCTCTAGGTATATTTCATCTGTGATTAAAAACTTTCAATTGGTATCAGAGCGGGTCACTAGATATACTTAGTGTTGCCTAGGACCTTATTATGGATCATTTGAGAGAGGGTTCTTCTACAACTCGTCCACCTTACTTTGATGGGTCTAACTACCCATATTGGAAAGCTCGTATGAGAGCATTTTTACGTTCCTTAGATGAAAGTGTGTGGAATTCTGTGCTTTATGGTTGGGAACCACCTACGGTTACCAAGGATAATGTAGTCACACTTAAACCTAGGATGGATTGGACTACTCAAGATAAAATTGGTAGTGGCTGGAATCAAAAGGGTATCAATGCTATTTTTAGTGCTGTGTCGCCGGATGAATTCCGACGTATTTCTGATATTGAAACTGCTAAGGTTGCCTGGGACACTTTAGAGGTTGCCCATGAGGGCACGTCCCAAGTTAAACGAACAAAACTTCGCATGCTAGCTACTAAGTTTGAAAATCTTAGAATGGAGGAGGATGAAATGTTTTCTGAGTTTTATGCTAATTTATGTGATATTGCTAACTCTTCTTCAAATCTTGGAGATAAAATTGATGAACGCAGGTTAGTTCGAAAAGTCTTATGCTCACTACCAGAACGCTTTCAAGCAAAGGTTACAGCAATAGAGGAAAGCAAAGACATTGACACCATCAAGATTGAAGAACTCGTTGGTTCAATTCAAACATTTGAGATGAATCTTCGAACACCCAAAAGGAACATTGGTATTGCTCTCAAAACCACCAATGATGATGATGGTGATAGTGATGATATAGAAGATGAAGATCTACTCACCCTAGCTAGAAAACTCAAGAAAATGTTGAACAGAAAGGATCTACAGATTAAAGAAAAATTAAGAGATCGTAAGGGAAGAGAATTCGTGCCAATGAATTCAGAAGGTAAGAAAACTAAACCCAATGGACCTAAATGTTTTGAATGCAATGGTTTTGGTCATTATGCAGCTGAATGTGCCAACAAGAAGAAGAAAATAAGAAAAGCTTTCAATGCTACCGTTAGTGACACAGAAAGTGATGAAGACCAAGCTAGTGGTTCAGAAAATGTTAACTCTAACTACGTAGCTTTTACAGCAACTGTTGGTGGATACTCCAGTGAGTCAGACCTTGACTCAGATGATGAGGGAAGTATATCTATTCTTGCTAAATTTAATGCAAACAGTTTTGAAGAATTATTTATTGATTTAATTAACTGCAAGAAAGAAAAAGATAAGCTTTTCATAACTGTAACAAAGCTGAATGATCAAATCAATTCACAAGACCTTAATTTGTCAGTTTTAGAAAAAGAAAAAGTTGAATTGTCTGAGCATGTTGACAAGTTGAATTTGAGTCTTGCAGGTATCAAACAGGAAAATTCAAAGCTTGTGCAAGAATTGGAGCAATCAAAGGAAACAGTGAAGAGATTAACTATTGGAGCTGAACGACTAGACAAGATGTTGAGCATTGGTAAGCCTTTCAGTGATACACGTGGACTTGGATTCTTAGATGAAAGCTGTACACCTTCTACTTCAAAAACTATATTTGTAAGGTATTCTAACTCTACTTCTACTGCTACTAATTTTGCACAAACACTCACTACAACTGTAGTAACTAAAACTGTTAAGTTTGTGCCTGTTTGTCATCATTATGGTAGAAAAGGCCATATTCGACCTAACTGTAGATTTTTGATGAATGCTCTTCGATCTAATAATTATCTTCATGCTTATAGCTACAGAACTCATAATTATCATCTTACCATGCATATGTTGAATTTGAATAGGAAAGATGAGACTAAGAGTATGTTTTTAAAACCTAATGCAATTAAATCTCAACCCAAAAATATAGAGATGTCAAAATTCATGAAAATTTGGGTTAGAAAAGATTGCATGTTTCCTGTCACTTGATCATTATTGCTAGCCCACCTAGGTACTTTTGTTTGAGTGCTTAAATGACCCTAGGTGAGTATTTTCATAGATTTATTGTGTTTTTGTTGTTAGAATTTTTTTAAGATTGTTTAAAAAAAAAAAACTACAAGGTATTGGATTCAGATAATACTTATACTTATACAACCTTATATTTTGTAGCTTATTTTGATTTTCATTGTATATTCAATGCTACATTTCAAAATTCTGCACATATTTACATTATTTTCATGTGATGATACTATTGACTGAACTTATTCACACATTCACTGAACACTCATGTATGTCATCGATGAAATTTATGATTAATTTTGAAAGACTCTAAGACTTGAGCTAATCTTAACTGCGAAATTATATTGAGTTCTATTTTTTATCTTTTAAAATATTTCATCTTAGGGAGACAACTAGTATTGAGAGGGCTACCTACTATGATGTGTGCAGCTACCGTAGTGAGCGGAGAGGGCTACCTCATAACTAGTGTGAAAGTCATCATATTAGATTTATTGCTCGTACATGTTTAAAAAAAATATAAATAATTAAAAAATTTCATTTGACATATACAAAAAGAAAGAGTAAAAATGTTTAAAAAAAAAAATAAGAAATCTCCTTTTGATAGACATATTTTATTATGTAAGAATAAAGACTCAATTATAATTTAGTATGATAGATGAAATTATTTTCTTTTAAGTCTCTTATAATTGGTTATAAATGAATTTATTAAAATGCAAGTGAAGTTCACATTGTATACTACTTTAAGTGAATGTCAATATGTCATTATATGTGTTAGTGTGCTTGTGTGACCTATTTATTTTACTTGCTAATGCAATGAATGATCAAAATTTAAGCAAAAATAATTTTTCAATTGGTTGTATGTTTATTCGTCTTAAATGAGTTTATTGCTTTGTGGTAAAAAAATAATAATAATAATAATAAAAAAAATAAAAAAATAAAAAAAAATATATTTTTTAAATTTGTTTTACGTCTAGAGAGTCATAGAACTTAGGGGGAGTCATTGCATACATATTTCATTATTCTTCTTTTGACTTATACAATTCCTCCTACATGATTTGGACACATACATGTGTGATCATATGCATTTTTAGCCCACTAAGATAATTGTTAAACTTTGGGGAGAGTGATCTATATCATCTTAACTGTTTCATGATTTGTCAATTTCGTATGTCAAAAAGGGGGAGAAAGATTCATGTTGCTATGGAGATTGGATTTAGGGGGGGATATTAGATTGATATTGGATTCATTAATTGTGCACATACACTACATTTCATTCGCACCTTTGTGTATACTGAACTAATAAATAATGAGGCTTTCAAGCCAAATTTGTGTGCTATTTGTTTGTCTAATTTCAGTAGACTGAGCGTATCAAGTATCAAGCGAAGATGGTCCACCAGATCATAGATAGTTCCACTGATGTAATTGATGTAATGATATTTTAGCTATGAGCGCTACGTAGTGAGAGAGTGGTTTTGTCACACGAAAATGCCAAAGGGGGAGATTGTAAGGTTTATTTTGTATTGGCAATTTTCATGGACAAAATGTTTGATTGTAATCTAGAGTAAGAGTTCACCGTTTAATCAAACGATACATGATGATGGAGTCACTAAGCTTGCAATGCCTATATGACAGGTAAAATATTCTATCATGCATACATCTTCACACAATTGAGCACTATACTTAGTATGGATTGTTGCTCACAATGGTGTATATGATTTAACGCAAGTGCACGTGTCGCAAACAAGTAATATAATGATAAGAAAGATCGTTCCCACGAAGATTGGAATACTAGAAAATATCGTAAAAATTAACTATTAAAATCAATATTTTGTGTTTTTGTTTATTAAAATAAAATAAATAAAATAAAATAAATAATACGAGACGAAAAGAGTGAAAACACTGAAACAACAATCAACAAGAAGGATATCAAGAATCGCAAATAGATAAATCAGTTAGGATTGCAAATATGACAAGTAATGTAGACAAACTGCTTTGCTGCAGCTTTGCTGTAGCAATGCTGTAGCAAAGTATACCAGTAACTAGAATTGCAAAAATTCACAAAGGATTCTTCCGAATCTGCAATGTTTATATATTCTATGACTCAATAAAACATATTCCTATGCAAAACTGAATCTAAGAACAACGTTTATGCACAAATTCTTTTGAGTTATGTGAGATAATTATATATTCCTATATCAATTTCTTCACACTATTCTAGCTTTATCCAACTTAAAATTAACCTTTCCAGATTCAATTTCAGTCTAATATCCTATCAATTGTTGATCAAGCAATCAATAAGAATGAATCAACAAATCAAGCGTAGAATAACTAGCATTCCTTGCCAAGCAAAGCACAATTTTATGAAATTAAAGCACAAGGTCTACATACACTTGCATATCCACAACCCTAACTGAATGAGAATTTAGCCAAGCATGTTTATAAAATTAAACATCAAATTATATATGCTCAAAATCAGATCCATATGGTTTAGAGAATTTAGAAGAATCAAATAATAAAGAAATAATGAAATAAATAAATAAATCCCTTAAATCCACCCTAAACCAATTGGATTATGATCCTTTGTCTCGTTCTTGCTTTCTCTTCAATGAAAGTCCTTGCAAATCAAGCCTCAATTGGTCTCTTTCCAAAGTCAAATTGATGCTCTGTTTTGCCTCTCCTTCCTTGCACCAAATCTGTCCAGAATTTGGGGCTGCTATCTGCTGTGTTTTTCCTCCTTGCTGCTGCTGATTTATTCTCTGTTTTCTATCGCAATTCTGGTTGTTCCTCACTGTCCTCCTGCTGTCCAGATTCTGCTGTGTATGTATGTTCTTTTCTGCCGCAGTTCCTCTCTGAAATCAGCCCCTGTTTTTGCTCTTTTATATTAGGTTTAATTGGAGACAAATTTTGGTGTGTTAATTTCCAATATTATCCCTCAAAAGGTGAGTTAATGAAAGCCCAAAATTGTCCTTTTCTTTTAGAGTCCAAATCAGCCCTTGAATTCTTCATTCCACATCAGCCTCTGTTTTGGCGTTTATTTCCTGGTATGGTTTTGCTGCAGCAATGCTGTAGCAAAGCTGCAGCAAAGTTGTCCTGTTTTCTGCGTTGATTTCCTGATATAATTTTTGCTGCAGCAATGCTGTAGCAAAGCTGCAGCAAAGTTGTCCTGTTTTCTGCGTTGATTTCCTGATATAATTTTTGCTGCAGCAATGCTGTAGCAAAGCTGCAGCAAAGTTGTATTTTTGAATTTTCTTTGTTATTTTCTTTATTTCCTGCAAGGGCAATGAAAATATAATGAGTGCACATCAAAATATAATTCTTTTTGACACATTTCATAATTATTTTGAATTTATTATCAAAGAATTCATTTAAATCACAAAATCCACAAATAGTGTATAAATGATTATAATGTGTGGATATTCCCAAATTAACAAGCAAGTATTTATGAATAAGAGCTAATAATACTCTAATAAATTAGAGTTATCAACTCCCCCAAACTTAGCATCTTGCTTGTCCTCAAGCACTAAATTATATGATGATTGGCAAGTGGCAATTTAACACAAGGTTTCAACTCACGCTAAAAACATAGTTGTCACTAATAAATAAACTAAACTTGTTTCAAAATTAGAATGAAGAAATCTCAAATTCATGATCCAAATTGATTTTTCTCAAATGTTAGTTTCAATATCTCAAACTCATTCCAAAACAACCCCATGTGTGTGTGTGATGTCTCATAATTTGTTATTTGATACTTCCCCCCAAACTTAGGTAATTTATGTTCCTTAAGCTTAAAATCATGCCTCCATATGTTGGTCTTTTGAATCCCTCTCCACTAATGTAGATATTCACTAATCAAAGATCAAAAGGACTTAAATAAGCTTGAAATGTAAGGCTAGGGTAAAGGTAAGGTGAAAGTCATATTTAGGTATCATACCCCACAAGCACAAACACTATTCAAGAATACTTTTGGACTATTTATTTACATTGCTACCCCCAAACTTCTCTTCATTCATTTTTTTTTTGTTGTGAATCTGTTTTGCTGCAGCAATGCTGTAGCAAAGCTGTAGCAAAGTTGTTTCCAGATTTCTCTCTTTTTTTTTTTTTTTTTTGAATGAAGGATCGATCTCAATATAATCAAACAAGAGTGATTTTCATCATAAACAACACCATTTTCAACACCATAATTTTCTTTCTTCCAAGAGGCATCAACCTTTCTAACAACAATTCTTAAAGATAGTAATGCACTTATGAGGTAAAGGTCAAAGGATATGCAAATAAAGAAATGCTAAGTTTTTATGTGGGTGTTGACAAAAAGAATTTTGATCATTCATGGCTCAAATTAGGTGTGCAAATGAAATATATTTTTAATCAAGGTTAGCACGAAAAGCACAATCGAATCCAAAGAAGGCCTAAATCATTTCATTGAGTTGTGAACTTTCTAGAATTTCGCTTTGAGAAATTCTCCAAACCAATTCTAGAGGCTCAAACTCTCCCATAAATTACCCTTATTCAAAGTTTATATCAAACAAACAAACAAGTAGACAGTGCACTTAGAGTTGAGGGTGTATATTTCAAAATAAGTTTTCAACATTTTCCAACTAACACTTAATCAAATCAATTTTTTTTCAATAAGCAAGATTTCTCCTCTAATAAATCAACAAGTTAGTTTCTTTTTAGGACCAAGATAACAACATGAAATTAATGACAACCTTAGTTCAAACAAATCATCATAAAACGACAGCAAATTGCACATCATACAATTAACATTCAGCACAGCGATCACATCAATTCCATCAATTTCACAGCTCAACAGCACAGACATTAAACAGTAAGCACAAAGTAATCACATGAATTCCATTAATGCCAGAGTGCAACAGTAGATAAATCAGATAGTAAGCACAGTAAACAAATCAGATAGTAAACAGCAAATTCATCCCCCCAAACTTAAAATAAGCACTGTCCTCAGTGCGCATAACTAAACAGATCAGTCAGCAGGCAAAAATGGCAGAAAGAGAATAAAATAAAAAAGACAAAGTAACGAGACTGCCCTGTTATTGCTGCGTCGCTCCCTTCTTTTAGCTGGAAGTGAAATTCGTAAATTCCCCAAACAGAGTAATTACCCAGTTGACTGCGTGAACGAACAATTTGGTGAATATGAACCAATACTGCAACACCCAGTTGTTAGTGGCGTGGGGAGGACCTGAACAACCATGAAAACTACTATTATTGCCGTGTTGGGTGGCGGGTAGTGGTGGAGGTATAAGGAATGGGTATTGGCAGCACCGAAAGGTGGGAAGAAATTGCTGGGGTGTTCGGGATTGGGAGGTAGTGGGTTGCGACTTGAAGTGTTGCGTGCACGGAGGGGCTTGGGGCTGGTCGGTGTGAGCTTGGGTGGTTGGTGTTGAGTAGTGGGCGGCGTTCGTGGGAGGCGACGCTGAATTGAAACGAAGTTCCTGGGTGCTCGAATGGGTGGTGGCGCTTGGGTAGGGAGGTGGCGAGGGGTGGGAGTGGGAGTGGGCGGCGCCGAGTGGAGTTCGGGATGAGGGAGTTGTAAATGAATAATATATGAGGAAAGACACACAGGGTATTGGGTTTGTGGGTTAACCCGAATAGGCATTTTTTTTTTTTTTTACTAACTTTTGTGTAGTCAAAACTTTTCCATGGGCTAATCCCCATTTAAGCCCAATCTGAAGCTCCAAGATAAGTTTACAACCTCCATTAAAGCCCATTCCACAAAACTGATTATTAAGCCATGCCCAGCACGCTTGATCTGAAATGAACAAAGAACAACATAGACTTTGCTCTAGCTTTGCTGCAGCATTGCTGCAGCAAAATTTTCCAGTTTTTGTATCATGATAGTTTTTGGTCCTGTGGCTCTTCTCCCCGACTCTCTTCTACCCCATACTTAAATCTTCATCAAAACTCAAAACTGAAGCACTGAAAATAAGCCCAACCAACGTAGAATTTTGCTCATTTAAAGACAGTGTAAAACTTTGCTCTAGCGTTGCTGCAGCAAAGTTGCAGCAAAATTTTCCAGTTTGTTCACACTGCGAGGACATATTTGGTTGTTGGTTTTGCTTTGCTTTGCTCTTGCTCTCACTCCTTGGGATGACCTGAAAATGCAGAAAATAAACTTCTAAGCTAAAGAACTCATACAATTGAATTGAATTAAAAATTAAAAACTAAAAATTAAGAAAAACTAAGAAAAGTGAAGAAACATGGGTTGCCTCCCATGAGCGCTTGTGTTAGAGTCGACAGCCCGACTTTGCTTATAGTCATGGGTCTAGGAGTGAAATGGAGGTATGCTCCCTGTTAAGAATTCCTCTCCAATAATGTCTAATGTGTTGGCCATTAGCTTGAAATTTTTTCTTGGACCAACATTTCCAATATTTTTGACTTAGACCAACATTGTTCTTTAAGATCCTCTTAATTTCTCGATAGGACTGACATTGTTGCAAAATATTCACCATCTCATCTTCGGGAATACATCTTCTAATCTTTCGGTTTGTATATCGCTTGAACAAGAATGGCCTATCCCAATAGTAGAACTTCAAATTATGGAAAAATTTCTTCTTTTGATAGGAATTTGAACCTGGTGGCACATCAACTGAAGACTTAGGAAGATTGAAGTCCGGAGATAAAAAGTCTGGAAATTGAACTTTATTTTCCGTTTTATATGTATTAGAACCTGCTTCCAACCAAGGTAATTTCTCCTCAATTTCCTCTTCACAATCGGAATCATATTGCGATAAAATTTGTAGGGAATCATTATAGCCACATTTTTTAGGTTCTTTAGATACTAGAGAATCCACAACTGAAATGGATGAGCACTCTTCAACATTATTGGGAGATTCCATGGTTCTAAACACGTTGAAGGTGACTTGTTCATCTTGAACTCTCATAGTTAATTCTCCTTTTTGAACGTCAATCAAAGTTCGGCCTGTAGCTAAGAATGGTCTTCCCAAAATAATAGGCACTTCTCTGTCTTCTTCATAGTCAAGTACAATAAAATCTGCTGGGAAGATGAATTTGTCCACTTTCACCAAGACATCTTCAATTTTTCCTTCAGGATGAGCAATGGATCGATCTGCCAATTGTAAAGAGACTGTAGTAGGCCATGCTTCACCAATCCCCAACTTCTTAAAAATTGACAAAGGCATCAAATTAATGCTTGCTCCCAAATCACATAAAGCCTTGCCAAAATATTGATTACCTATAGAGCATGGAATTGTGAAACTCCCAGGATCCTTGAGCTTAGGAGGAAGTTTGTTCTGTAACATAGCACTACTTTCACTTGTTAAGGCAACTGTCTCAAATTCGCCAAATCGTCTCTTTTTGGTCAGGATGTCTTTCATGAATTTGACATAATTTGGCATTTGTTCCAAGGCTTCCACCAATGGAATGTTGATATGAAGTTGCTTAAGAACATCTAAAAATTTCCTGAATTGAAGGTCTTGTTGCTGTTTCTGAAATCTTTGAGGGAATGGTGGAGGTGGTCTGTGTTGCTGCGAACTTTGCTGCAGCAATGCTGTAGCATTTTGGGTACCAGAATTTTCTGAGTTTTTCATAACTGCTTCAGATTTGTCTAAATCTTTTTCCTCATTTTCTTGGGTTGAAATGTTCCCCTTTTGACTTATTTTCTGTCCATTTGGTCCCTCTAATTCTTTTCCACTCCTTAGAGTAATGGCTTTGCAAAATTCTTTTCTTTCTCTCATTGGAGTTTCAGTATCACTTGGAAGTGCACCTTGTGGACGGTTCCTAAGTTCATTAGCTAGCTGTCCCACTTGATTTTCTAGATTCCTCATTGAAGCAGCTTGACTTTGAAGAATTGCATCATTCTTAGCCATGTATTCTTTGAGTAAAGATTCCAACGAGCTGGATGGTTCATTCGGTTGATTTCTCTGTGGTTGTTGTTGAAATCCTGGTGGGAATGTAGGTCGGTTAGGTATGGTATGGTTAGCTTGACCACCACTTTGATTGTTCCAAGAGAAATTTGGGTGTTGCCTCCACCCTGGGTTATATGTGTTGGAGTACGGATTATGGTTCCTGTTTACATCACTCACAAAACAAATTGATTCAGGATTTGAAGGGCAATTATCAAATACATGAGGTCCCGAACAATAGACGCATGAAATTCCTGAATCTTGAATTGAATTCACATTTGCCGTCACATGCTGATTCTTCAACAGATTAACCAAGGATGACACTTGAGCTGTAAGTGCCGTAACATCATTAACCTCATGCACACCAGCTACTCTTTTTGCAGTTGCTACTCTATCCATTGGCCATTGGTAATTATTGCTAGCCATCCTCTCAAGTAGATCATAGGCTTCATTGTAAGACTTGGCTAAAAGAGCTCCATTAGCAGATGCATCAACAATTGTTCTCGTTTGAGCATTGAGACCATTGTAGAAAGTCTCCATTTGGATCCAATGAGGTATACCATGGTGAGGACATTTCCTTAACAATTCTTTAAATCTTTCCCAAGCTTCATATAGAGATTCTCCATCCAATTGTTGGTAGGAGGTGATGTCATTCCTCAATTTAGCATTCTTTGTTGGTGGGAAGTATTTCATCAAGAATTTCTCAGCTAAGTCATTCCAAGTTGCAATAGAGTCAGGTGGCAAGGAGTTAAGCCATGCTCTAGCACGATCTCTTAAGGAATAAGGGAATAATTTGAGCCTAAATGCTTCCTCGGTTACCCCTGTCCATTTAAATGAGTCACTAACTTCAATAAATAACCTGAGATGCAGATGAGGATCTTCTGTGGGTAACCCACTAAATTGCCCGACTGTTTGTAGCATCTGAAACATCACCGGTTTTAACTCAAAGTGAGTTGCTTGAATGTTTGGTCTTGTGATGCTTGGATTCAACCCTTCTAGCATGGGCAATGCATATTCATTCAAAGCTCTGTCCCTGTCATCCATTGGAGGTATCACATTGATTGCATTGTTTAAATTCTGTTCTTGGCCATTGTTTCCGTCCCCTGCTTGTGCCATATCTTCAATCTGAGCGAAACCTTGTTGTTCTCTTCTTCTTAGTCTGAAAGTACGTTCAATCTCGGGATCGAAGGGTAGGATATCCTTGTCACGAAATCTGCTCATACAAAAGACACAGCAGAGATATTAGATAACAAAAATTAAATAAAAACAAAAGTCGATTTCTACGAATAATTTCTAACGTTGCCAATCCCCGGCAACGGCGCCAAAAACTTGTTGCTCACAATGGTGTATATGATTTAACGCAAGTGCACGTGTCGCAAACAAGTAATATAATGATAAGAAAGATCGTTCCCACGAAGATTGGAATACTAGAAAATATCGTAAAAATTAACTATTAAAATCAATATTTTGTGTTTTTGTTTATTAAAATAAAATAAATAAAATAAAATAAATAATACGAGACGAAAAGAGTGAAAACACTGAAACAACAATCAACAAGAAGGATATCAAGAATCGCAAATAGATAAATCAGTTAGGATTGCAAATATGACAAGTAATGTAGACAAACTGCTTTGCTGCAGCTTTGCTGTAGCAATGCTGTAGCAAAGTATACCAGTAACTAGAATTGCAAAAATTCACAAAGGATTCTTCCGAATCTGCAATGTTTATATATTCTATGACTCAATAAAACATATTCCTATGCAAAACTGAATCTAAGAACAACGTTTATGCACAAATTCTTTTGAGTTATGTGAGATAATTATATATTCCTATATCAATTTCTTCACACTATTCTAGCTTTATCCAACTTAAAATTAACCTTTCCAGATTCAATTTCAGTCTAATATCCTATCAATTGTTGATCAAGCAATCAATAAGAATGAATCAACAAATCAAGCGTAGAATAACTAGCATTCCTTGCCAAGCAAAGCACAATTTTATGAAATTAAAGCACAAGGTCTACATACACTTGCATATCCACAACCCTAACTGAATGAGAATTTAGCCAAGCATGTTTATAAAATTAAACATCAAATTATATATGCTCAAAATCAGATCCATATGGTTTAGAGAATTTAGAAGAATCAAATAATAAAGAAATAATGAAATAAATAAATAAATCCCTTAAATCCACCCTAAACCAATTGGATTATGATCCTTTGTCTCGTTCTTGCTTTCTCTTCAATGAAAGTCCTTGCAAATCAAGCCTCAATTGGTCTCTTTCCAAAGTCAAATTGATGCTCTGTTTTGCCTCTCCTTCCTTGCACCAAATCTGTCCAGAATTTGGGGCTGCTATCTGCTGTGTTTTTCCTCCTTGCTGCTGCTGATTTATTCTCTGTTTTCTATCGCAATTCTGGTTGTTCCTCACTGTCCTCCTGCTGTCCAGATTCTGCTGTGTATGTATGTTCTTTTCTGCCGCAGTTCCTCTCTGAAATCAGCCCCTGTTTTTGCTCTTTTATATTAGGTTTAATTGGAGACAAATTTTGGTGTGTTAATTTCCAATATTATCCCTCAAAAGGTGAGTTAATGAAAGCCCAAAATTGTCCTTTTCTTTTAGAGTCCAAATCAGCCCTTGAATTCTTCATTCCACATCAGCCTCTGTTTTGGCGTTTATTTCCTGGTATGGTTTTGCTGCAGCAATGCTGTAGCAAAGCTGCAGCAAAGTTGTCCTGTTTTCTGCGTTGATTTCCTGATATAATTTTTGCTGCAGCAATGCTGTAGCAAAGCTGCAGCAAAGTTGTCCTGTTTTCTGCGTTGATTTCCTGATATAATTTTTGCTGCAGCAATGCTGTAGCAAAGCTGCAGCAAAGTTGTATTTTTGAATTTTCTTTGTTATTTTCTTTATTTCCTGCAAGGGCAATGAAAATATAATGAGTGCACATCAAAATATAATTCTTTTTGACACATTTCATAATTATTTTGAATTTATTATCAAAGAATTCATTTAAATCACAAAATCCACAAATAGTGTATAAATGATTATAATGTGTGGATATTCCCAAATTAACAAGCAAGTATTTATGAATAAGAGCTAATAATACTCTAATAAATTAGAGTTATCATGGATCATAACGAAAAATATATTGTGCATATGTTTGTCGATCGATCGAGTATATAGTTCGATCGATCGAGTCTGGAATGACATCGATCTAGGTGCTCTCGGGTTGAGATAGATCGATCGAGAATTTTGGTCGATCGATCGAGTCCTGTTCGATTGATCGATTCTGGAACAACATTGATCTAGGTGCTCTCGGGTTGAGCTAAATTGATCGAGAAATCTGGTCGATCGATCGAGAATTGGATCGATCGATCGAGCCAGTTATTAGATCGATCGAGTCAATTTTTCACCTCTACTAAAACTCTTTTAATTCGACCCATATGTTACTTTTACCTAATTGACCCCATTTAATGTTAAAAAAAAAAATCCTTGTTTGAGTATAATTGTGGTAATTGCTAAATCCTGATAAGTGTAGAGTTGTAATCTATTACAAATCCTGTTTGAGCTAAAGTTGGACTCTATATAAGTGAGGGCTGTTTGTGCATAAAATTCACTACATTGAAATAAGTTTTCATAAATCTGATTGCACTTTTAAACAAAAAACTTCTTCTCTTCATCTATCAATCTTAGGCGCTTTCATCTTTTAATTGTTCAAACATATTGTGTGGTTATGTTTGAATAATTCACGTGCCTATTTGCTTTTCATGATATTGAGCTTTATATGATAGTTCTAGAGTTTACTAGCTGATTTGTTTTTACATCGTATTCTGTTGAATCTGCTAGTTAGGATTTTTCATTGTTTGAATCCGCTCTAGGACACACTTTGCACTTGTGCTATTTGTGCTAACGTTTCAGGTGACGTGCTCGGTATTTCGTGTGACTCGAAATTACCGAAGTTGACGGGTTCGATTGATCTTGTGGGACTCAAGTAGATCGGAACGTTGGTCCGGATCTAGACACCTAGCTTGTGGAGGCTATGAAAGGAGCGACGGCTCGTAAGTAAATTACAGAAAGGGGGATCTATGTGTGAAGGGTAGTTCTAGGACCTATGGTTGTAATTGAACTTTGATTTTCATAGTGGATAGTTAGGTGGTCCGGTGGTTTTCCTCTTAGGTCATTGGAGTGACCTAGGTTGTTTCCACGTAAAAATATCGTGTGTTATTTTTTATTCCGCATTTTATCTTTACACGCGATTGCATATCTGACCGTTGTGATTAGGTTACATAATTAATTGTTGTTAAAATTGAAAATAACCTATTCACCCCCTCTAGGTATATTTGATCCGTGATTAAAAACTTTCAATAACATTTTCCATCTCCGTTCCTTTTTCATATGCAGGTTTTAGTTGTTGCTAATCCTGCAAACACCAGTGCTGATCTTGAAGGAATTTGCACCATCCATTCCTGAGAAAAACATCACCTGCTTGACAAGATTGGACCACAACAGGGCATTGGGCCAGATTTCAGAGAGATTGAATGTTCATGTTAGTGAGGTTAAAATTGTCATCATCTAGGGAAATCACTCATCAACTCAGTATCCTGACGTTAACCATGCAAATGTGAAAACACCAGCTGGGGAGAAGTCTGTCCGTGAGCTTGTTGCAGATGATGCATGGTATGAAAAGTAACAAACATTTAATTCTGACGTAAACCTAATTAGTATCTATCATTTGGCTTAACTCTTGAAGCATTGAATCCACGAAAGGTTGAATGGAGTATTCATTACTACTGTCCAACAACGTGGAGCTGCAATCATTAGGCTAGAAAGCTATCCAGTGCTTTATCTGCAGCTAGTGCTGCTTGTGACCACATTCGTGACCGGGTGCTCGGAACTCCAGAGGTTGGTATTGTTTTGTCCATATTCAATTTGTTATTTCAAATGGTTCACTAAACAAAGTTCTAGATCTCAAAACCGCTGATGCTAAGAATCAAACTAACTAAAATTTAAACTCATTTACGACACCCTAAAATTTAAACTCTAGATCTTAAATATTTAATCCACACATGTAATTTAAATATGGTTTCATGCTCATTTATTAGGGTACTTGGGTTTCCATGGGGGTCTATTCTGATGGTTCATACACTGTACCTTCTGGTCTGATTTATTCATTCCCAGTCACTTGCCGAAACGGGGAATGGACAATTGTCCAAGGTAAGATTTTGCAATCAGTTTATTTTGTTTTGGCCATGCAACCATTTGAAGTTGCTATTGCATTCGTTGGAACACTATTTAGCAAATAATTCTTGCATCCTTTAGATTCTTTGATTTGGCAGATCATGCCAGTCCTGAAATGATTAAAATTTCATTTTGTGGATTCTTTCTTCCTGACATAATAGCTTCTTTTTCTACTTTTAATTTAATTGCGCAATTAACAAAACTTCTAGTAGAGCTGCATTCTAGATGCATAACTCTAGATTAAAAAAAAGTTGTTTTTGCATCTATTTACTTGAGAGCAAGCATGATATGGCTTGGTTGCCATTTTGAAGTTTTCTCCATGGTATTACAGTAACTATCTCGTTTACTTCTAGCAAAGTGTTCCATGAGTTGGAACCATTTTAGTATATTATTTTCTTTTTCAGTTTAATAAGATTCCTCTGTTGGCTTGTTCTTTGATCGGTTTTGCGCTTGTATGTATCTTATTACTAGAGAATTATTGAGGCATTTAGAGTTTTACTAAGTATTACTCTAGAGCTGTGCCAACATTGTCCTCTTTCATGGATCAATGTCATGGTTTTTGTTGGTCATTATGTGCAGGGCTTGCTATTGATGAATTATCAAGGAAGAAGATGGATTTGACGACAAAAGAGCTTAGTGAGGAAAAGGCATTGGCATACTCTTGCCTCTCTTAGAATTCCATTTTCTTCTTCATAGTTTGACCTTGGCATCGTGGAAATGGAAATGCCTAAAGTTTGTTTTATTATTATTATTATTGTTATTTTTAAAAAATAATATCATCTTGGAGATGCAGAAAATTTAACGTTGAACTACTTCTCTGATTTTACCGTTAAATTTAATGAATTAATCCAATCAGTCTAAAGATTTTTTGTCAATATAAAGGGAGACAATTGGACGAGTAAATAATTATGAGTTTTTTTTCCTAACCATGTCTTGAACACAATCACCTTTTAACATTATTGGAAAATAACCAACAGGACAACGGGACACAAGGATTAGTAAATAATTTAAGTTGTGGTCTTGTGGGCATAAATGAGACACAAATGACTGTCACAAGTTAATTAGAATTAGCTTAGAACAATTTATTTTATTTTATTTTATTGTTTGTTTGTATGTTTGTGTGTGCTAAGAAGTTTAGAACTAAGTTAGAATCAATGACTCCTACTTCTTGAATTCCTAGATTTAATATTCATGAAACAATGATGCAGGACCACATGGAATTGAACTTAGAGACCCCTTATCTCTAGGAAAGGACTAAAGGTGGTAAAAAGGAATGCTCCACAGATCGTAGACTGAGAGCCTCGGTTGAGGCAAAGTTTGGTTATATGTTAGGCTAAACACTGACTTGCAACAAGAATTAGAAGGTATTGGTAGAAGAAGCTAGAAGCTTGGAGAGAAATTATCAATTGCATTCACTTGATTACTAACGGTACAGGAAGCATGAAGCTTCGTATAGCAGCTCACAGAGAATGTTAGTTAAACAAGAGCCCATCATAATTTGATGACTTGACATTTCTCGTAGCAGAATCTTAAGCTAAGAGTAACTAAGGTATGATTTTAATTTATGAAGTTATTTTTTAATTAAAGTATATTTGATAGCTATTTCTAATTCATAAATCTTCTTTTTATTTATTTGATGTGATTCATAAATATTTAAAATAAGGTTTTTAACCATATTTTTAATTTCTGATTTTTTTCAACATTTTTACCGAGCACTTTTGCTAGAGATTAAATAAAGTTTTATGACTTTACTTTGGATAAATATTGAGAAAAATGATTAAAAACATACCATTTATATTTCTTAACACCCTAGGTTTTTTTTTTTTTTTTTCTTTAAAAAAAATACTTTATACATAATTTTTATTTTTTTTAGCTAGAAACTCACTAACTTGAAACTCTTATCAAATACATTAGTAATTATTTTAACAAAATAAAAAAAATATTATTTAATTAGAAATCATAAAATCAATAATTATATTTAATCTTAATGATTAAGTCTTTAGATTTTGTGTTATACTATTTGAGTTTTGGAACTGAACATATTTAACAAAATTCTTTTATATATTAATTTAAGATATTATCTTATTGCTTTGTTAGTATGATTTTTTTTTTATATGATGAACTGTGAGGTTATTGTTTTAAATTTTTGCTTTGAGGAGGAAATATTTTCATCTGAAATGGAGGAACGAGGTTAAAGATGAAAATAGAAGGGAAGAAAATTCGGAAGCATATATATAGTAAGGGAAAATAATAATGATAATCTATTAGTGTATTAACTTTATATAAAAGAGGTTTCCTTCACAATATTTATTTAACATTTTTTTGTTTGATAATTTTTTTTATTTTTTTATTATCTCTTTCTCTTATTACTCCTATTTTAAAAGAGAAAAAATTGTCCACAATATTTATTTGATATTTTTTAGTTTGATAATTTTTTATTTTTATTTTTATATTTTATCTTTTAATATGTATATAAAGGAATGTTGGTCATTTTATATTTATTTGATTACTTTTGTTGGTTATTTTTATTTTATATTTTTATTTATTTTATATATTTTGCGAGATAATTTATATTTCTTTTAATAAGAAACTTTGTTCCATGATATTTATTTAATGATAGATTTTGTTTGATATTATCTTTCATAATTATAAAATAGGGAATTGTCCTTCACAATATTTATTTGACATTTTTTTATTTGATATTTTTTTTTATTATTTTATTATATCTTTCTCTTGTTACTCCTCTTTTAAAAAAGAAAAAATTGTCTACAATATTTATTTGATATATTTTGCGGGATAATTTATATTTTTTTAATAAGAAAATTTGCTCCATGATATTTATTTAATGATGATTTTGTTTGATATTTTGTTTGATAATTATAAAAGAGGGAGTTGTCCTTCACAATATTTATTTGACATTTTTTTATTTTGATAATTATTTTTTTATTTTATTAACTCTTTCTCTTGTTACTCTTCTTTTAAAAGAGACAAAATTGCTTACAATATTTATTTGATATTTTTTAGTTTGATGATTTATTATTTTTATTTTTATATTTTATCTTTTAATATGTATATAAAGGAGAGTTTGTGATTTTATATTTATTTGATAACTTTTGTTCGTTATTTATATTTATATTTTTATTTATTTGATATATTTTGCGGGATAATTTATATTTCTTTTAATAAGAAAATTTGCTCCATGATATTTATTTAATGATGATTTTGTTTGATATTTTGTTTGATAATTATAAAAGATATAATTTTTTATTATTTTTTATTATTTTTAAAAAAGGAACAAGGAGTATATTAGGCATATCCTAAAATAGAGTGTAGATTACTTCAATTATGAAATATGTCATATTTTAATATCTTTTATATTTTTAGGTTTTTTTATCCTTATTATAAATGTGAAAAAAAAATTATTTTCTTTATTTTTTCTTTTATTTTCTATTATTTATTGAGTTTTATTTTTTACTTGTATTTTTATTGATAATTTATTTTCTTTATTTGATGTTTAAAATAATTTTTTCAAAAAAAAATTGTTGAAATTGATTATTGAGAAGATCTTATCAGTTATCACAATTCATTGCATTTTTATTTTTTTCTTATTCATCTTATTTTATGACTCAATTTATTTAACATAAATTTTTTTTTTACTAATTTTTATTTATGAGTATATAATATAAATGTTATCACTTATATGTCAATGTTATTTTGTACAAGTATACTTGCTTGCAAATTAAGGAGTTTCTTATTCTTCTTATTGTTGAAATTAAATTTGAATATTTCTAAATCATGAGTTTTAAATTATTATATTATATTAAATAATTTTAGTTACCAACTACAATTTGTATAATGTATTATATATATTATTTGTAGTTGATTAAGTCTAAGTTTTATTTGAGTTTAAAGTTTTAATTTTGATAAGAGACTTATTTTTTTATCTTTTAAATTATATAATAAATATTTTATTTCATAAATTTTATTATTTTTTGTGAGAATTTTATTCTAAATTGTATAATATTATTTTAAAAAAATATATAATTATAAAAAAAATATTATTTTTTAATTTAAAATAATTTTTTTTAATTTATAATTATTATTAAAACACAATTACGCACAACGCACCCAACAACAATTAAAAAGGTCAAATGTCGGCTATAAAAGCCACTTTTGAGTAAAGTAACAATATCTTTCAAGGGGGATGAGCTAAGCCCGTAAAGGAGTCGCCTACAAAAGTAACCTAACCTAAACCTTTGTGACTGGAGAGTGGAGACTACGTACAAAAGCTGGTTGAAAATGGTAGAAACAATCCATATTGAAAATGTTATATAACACCAAAAAAGTAGAGTAATTATTGTGCTAGTATTTACATTAATTTCTATCTTAAATAATACTAATTAACTACTTTTTTGAGAAACAGTGCCTAACATTACTCTTGTCAGATATCTTATGAGGAGATGTGTTATGTTGTACTCTAGTTTGGCATATATGAGTGCCTGTTAAAAGTTTGGCGTACCCAAAACAGCTACAATTTTTTTTTTTTTTTTGGTTTTAGGAACATGAAAAACATTTATTCGATCTACTTTGATAACTCTTTTGTCTCATCCACGTGATCTAGTCTTTTGCTTCCATATTCGGCAGTCCCGTCACAAATAGCTTGGTACCAAATACTTTCGGTGATTGTGCGAGTATATAATATATTTTTTTAAATAATTTTTCATAACTTGCATATATGTACATTATGATTGATACATTTACGTGCCTCGGAAGCTTTAGATGCTATTATACGCATGTAATTATAAGTTTTTTTTTATTACCACTTAAACTATCCCACTTTAATATGCAATTATAATTAAGAGCGACATAATTATATTTTAGGATCCTTAAGTACAGGTTAAACCCACACCGAGACGAGAGGATTACTCTTTAGCTTTAAGCCTAGCATGTCTTCATACTCTCTAGTTTTTTTTGCTTCTTAATATCCTACTCTCAAGGGTTATTATGGTTGGAAGGGAGATAAAAAAAATATAAATAAAAATTATTATTTTTAAATAATAATAGAAACAATAAAAGGGAAAAAATTTGGATTCAATGCTCAATCGTTTCTAACAATTATCACACTCTAATATTTTTTTAGGATCCCATTCTCCTAACATGTGACATATTATTTTAACATATTATCTTTCTGATTTGATAAATTTATTTTGGTATGCTTGGATGTGGATATAAATTTTTAAGTGAAATAATTTTAATATTTAAAATAACTCTATCAAATAAGAAAATATACATGTCAAAATAATATGTCACTCTTAGAGACGTAGGCAGGATACGAGTTTGGTAGGGTACCGCATGTACATTTAATTATAGAAAGTAGACAATTTTGACACAGTTTGAATGATAATAATAAAAATAAATAATTTCTTAAATTGAATTATTGTAAAATAATGTGAAAAAAAATTTTGTACTTTTGAATATTAAATTTTTAGAGTTATATGTCAAATATATATTTTATCAAATTTAAAATTAAAAAATTAAAACTGAGTAATTAAGTTGTAATAAGACTAAGTAATAATCAATATAGCTCAATATATAAAGAAAATTAGAATAATTAAACAATATAAATTATAATAAATATGTAAAAAAAAAGTATATGAAAAAAATAATAAATATTATATAGTTTAAATAATAATTAATAGAAAAAATTAATAACTATATAATTATATGTAATATAATAAAAATATATAAATTGTATGTGAAATAAAAATTATGATCTTTTAAAATTTAAGTAATAAAATTTATAAAAATATGTTAAGTGTTTATCGCTCTATTAAAGTTTAAGTCGGTAAAACTTATATAATATTAATAAAAATTATATAATATTAAAATAAAAGCCTTTATCTTGAAGGCACGTACCCCATTATACTGTGTGTGGCTCGTCACGCTACTATGTTAAGGAATCCTTTCTTTTACTCTATGTATTTATTTATAATTTTATTAATAAATTATTTTTTTATATTTTCATAAAAGATACCAAAAGATCATATTCTTTCAATAATATTAGAAGTGTCAATTATATTTTATTATTTTAAATAAGTGTTATTATATATATTAAAATATTTATAATTTAATAATTTTACAGAATCTTCAACTTCAACATTATATTAAAAGTCGTTAAAAAATCTGACTCACTCTCAAAAGCTGTTGGGGAAATGCTTTCGTATTGACACGTTTTTTTTTTCGATTTAAATATGTTGATAGAAAGACTTTAATAATTGACTTCATTAGTAGCATCTCCACCAGTGGAGTGAGATAATCGATCTTAAAATAAATAAATAAATAAAAAATGTCTCTATAGGTTCTCCAACAACTCAGTGGAGTTTGAATATTCAACACTAGCTAGCTACGTGATTTCATTGTTTTAAAGAAAATTAATGATGCTCAGTTAGTGGTTTCTGCTAAAACGACAAAATCTGGGAAATCATAAATAATAGTATAAGTGAGAGCGGTAATTTCTGATACGATATAATATTACGATCTAAATATAATATGATATAAATTTTTTTTAGTAAGAATTGATCATTAATTTTTTTATATTCTTAAATGTTTTGTTATTTCTTACTATTATAAATAAGTAATACAAAAAAAATTTAAGTAAATTTTTTAATGTGTCAACTAACACAAAAATATAATACAAATAACACAAACAAATACGATAAGAATACAATTAATACGATACAATTAATACTCTTAAACATAAACATAAGTGATAAGAGAAGTAAGAAAATATATTATAACGAATAAGTCATAAAAACAGTAATATGTTTGATCTGTTCAAAAAAGAATGACAAGAGAAGTCAAATATATATGACATACAGGTGTTCTGTTCAAAAAACAGTAATATGTTTGATCCGTTCAAAAACAGTAATATATGACATACAGCTGATGAATCAAGGTTTCGGCGTAAGCATATCCCAGTTTTCCGTCTGGACCAAAATTCTAATCACATCAAAATCTTATAAAATTCAAATTTGCTTGTGGACATAACTTAATTAGAGAGATACTTTCCGGGGGAGGAAAAAAAAAAAAAAAAAAAAAAAACAAATAAGAAATTGCCACTTTTTTATTTATTTATTTATTGCTTTTGTGTTTGTTTTGATGACTTTTTGAGCAAAGCTTCCCTATCTAGGGACTTTTATTTAGATAAATAAAATATTTGGAAAATTAATTATTTATTTTAAATATTAACACTCTTAAAATGTATTACAAAAATAACATTAAATAAGTATAATTAGTTAGAATTTGCAAGTATTTTTGAACTTAATCACTTGGTATACGCATGTCATCGAGTTGCACAATGGTTAAATGTAACAAAGTAATATTAAATTATGAGTACAATGTCTTTTGTACCAAAAACAAGAGTAAATATAATATTTAGAGAGAATTTATTTTAGGGTTTTATGATTTTCTCATCCAATGGCCCCTATCTCCACCTTTTCCTTTTCAGTCACTCTCCGTGCACAGCCCATTCACCACTCACAACCGGTTCTCCTCCACCCACGTCCGCTAATCCATCACTTTTCCAATCGTTGTCGTGTACAAATTATTATCATGCCCTCTGGCTCTCACCTACTTGCAGCTTGCTGTGGTCCATATTTCTCCTTTGCACGCCATTCCAATTTAAGACCATGTCAAACCCAAAACTCTATTTTAGTGCATTTTTTACTCTTGCAAAAGGCAAACTATTTTTTTTTTTTTAATCTTCAACCCATTAAACTAAAACGTATATTGTTTTACAAAACTAGAATATTCTTTTTATTTTTCCTTTATTAAATAATTCCTAAAAATTATTATATCGAATCAATTAATTAATTATATATTAATACTATTTAATTAACTATAATAATTTTAAAAATTAAATTTTTAGTAAGAAAAAATATAAAATTCAATATATAAAATATTATATATTTTTTAAGTGAATTAAACATTACATTATTGAAAAATAAAAATTACATTGCTAAAAAATAAACGTTACATTTAACCGAAAAAAATACGATAATTAAAAGTAAATAACAATGAACATTAATTTTTTGAATTAATATATTCATCCCCAAATGATTACCCATATTATTAAATTTTTGTTTTAGTTTAGCTCTATGTTATTTTTTTTGAAAAAATTACCAAAAATAATACCCCTAAAACTTATAATAATAAAATTAATATTCCAATAATATTGAACATTCAATATTGAACGGGTTTAAATTGTCATCGTTTAATTTCAATTGAACGGATATTAAAAAAAAATGATATATCAATCATTTTTTTAATTGTGAAAATATAAGTTTTGAGGGATGTTATTTTTGTTATTTTCCCTTCTTTTTTTTTAGCTCTATGTTGTATTTTGTATTTTTAACTTTATGTTCATTTCTCGTTGTAACATTGTAATGTAATTTTATTTTTAAATGTTAATGACTGTACAATAATTATTATTTTTATTAATTTCATGTACGTAATATTGATTTTTTAAACAAAAATAAACAATATCTTAAGTAACAAAAATAATATAATTTTTTTTATCAAATAATAATATAATTTAAACAAATGTTAATAAATGTATCTAATTAGAGTAAAATAGAAATTAATACAATATTTTTATATTTTATATCTTATATTAATATTTTAAAAAAAAAATGTGAACATTGTTGCATTAAGTGAATTGTGACACGTTAAATTTGCGCGATATTGTTCATCGCAATATTTTAGTACAAAGTTATAGATCTTTGGAACAATTTTTATTGCAAAAATTGCACTAAAATAAGGTCATAGAGCCTCCTTAGAGATGTTTTAAGAAAATGTATTCACTTAAAATTTTGATAGATTTTAAAGGGTTACTAATTTTTAAAAAAATTATGAGTTTAAATACTCTTCGTAGATTTTACTATATAGTACGTGGATTATACTAAATTTTATATTATGGATTTTTATTGATTTATATTGGGTAAAAAATTGTTAAAGTCCATTGCTGAAAAAGTCCCTTCTCATTGATCTCAATAGTACCACCACCAATAGCCCATGGTTTGGAACTTAGTGGCAGCATCTTTATGAGGAATATAAGTGTAGGGTTGGAGTTTTAGGATATATTTAAGAAAATAATACCACCACAAATAAATTCAGGTAGCATCCAAACTAGTAGAAGGATTAAACTTAATATCTATCTTATATAGATTTTTGTTTTTCATGAAATACTTACGTTTAACATATATAATATGGACATTAGTGTGGGTATTTGATACTCTAAATTGATAGAAATTTAAAGGGGAAAAAAAAAAAAAAAAGTGTGTTAAACATAGTTACATATTAAAAAATTTAGAATACTTATATTGATATCGTAAAAGAGTTCATATACGTAACATATAGCTCATATGTATATCGAAATTAAATTCACATCACCAACCTTCGTTATTCCTAGGAATCTGTAGTATATCCACATTTGTATTCCATGGTGCATTGACCAATTTGTTTAATATGCAAATTAATTAATTCATGCATTAAACTAAACCATATCTGATAATTAAACCAGAAGCCAAATTACATTAACAAATAATAAAAATATAACAAAAGACAATCATGGTTAATTAGTCAATACGACCCTTTATTTTTTTTTTTGTACATTTTGAGTTTGTTGTTGCTGCAACTTATGCTTTAAATACAATTAAATATAGGATAAATCTTTTAAAATGTAAGATTTGTTCCTTAGATTTTTAAAATTTTATATATAAGGTTTAAAATTTTGATTCACAATATGTATTTTAGTAGTTAAGCTTAAAATTTATGAGTGAATTTTTAAAAGCTTGAAATTAATTTTAAAATTTAAAAATAAAAGATTATTGTGTAAAATTTTAAAAAATTGAAATTAAATTAGATGATTTAAAAATTTAAAAATATATATATAAATTTAGTCTTAGAAATTAATAGTGTTGGTGTATTACTTAAGCCTTAAATATATTACAAAAATTTCTCGAGTCAATTACGTACTTTTGCTCTTTCCTTCCGTTCGCTTTCAGTAAATTATTAAATTCTTATATCCATCTTTTCAAAAGCAAAATATTTTTTTAACGTACATACATTAATTTACACATATAAATATATAATTTAATTAATTTTTATTAATAAATATTTTTACAATCGTTTTATTATATTATATTATTAATTTTACATTTAATGATATAATAACATAATGCATAGCAAACTCTTTTCAAAATCACCATTTCTGCTCTTACCCGCATTTTTATTCTTCTCTAAACTATTTTTGTTTAACTTTTATATATATATATATATAAACAAAACTGTAACATAATGTTCAAATATAATTGATCATGAGTAATTTAATAATTATTTTAACATTTCACTAAACTTTACATTTAAATAAAATTAATATATACAATGTTTATTGCACACAACATAGAAGTATTAATCATTTTTCACTAAGCATTAATAATTTAGATAAAAAGTACTAATAATTTCATAACTATGGATAAAAGAGCAGTATAATCTCATAGCTTTCAACTAGAACAATTTAGTCTCATATTTTTATAAAATTTATACTTTAGTATCATACTTTTATATAGTATCATACTTTTGATATAAAAGGTACAAATTAGTCTCTTTTTTAATGATATTTTTGAGACTAAAATATACCTTATTACAAAAGTAAATAAGACTTAAAAACTATAGGCTAAAATATTCATTTGGTGAAAGCTATGGGACTCTCGTTGTCATTTATTTATTTTAACTTCAAAGACCGGCGTATAGTTTCAAAACTTTGACTAAAAGACAACTCTGCTCCCACCAATAGCATGTTGAAATTTCTGCTTCACCCACCTCTCCAATGGTAACATATAAAATATCAAGATCCTAATAAAGGTCAAAGTACTAAAATACAAAAAAAAGGAAAGAAAAAAAGATGAAGAAAGTTAAATCAAAACTCTGATAGTTTTGGTGTTCCCCCAGATCTAATGAATATATCATACCAAAAGTCCACGTCATCAGTAATATTAGGACAACTATAATCATAGCTGCTCCATTCCATTGCATTCATGGAGTTGAATGGAGATAGAAGCTTTGATTCACTTAATACCTCTGAAACCTCAAATGGGTTACTTGAACGTTTCAGCTAAATGTTCTTCTTTTTCTTCTTTTGAGAAAAGTACTTCTTCTGATGACCAAAAACTTTCATGAATTTCGGGAAAGTTTCAGAGAAGTCCATGTTGGCGTTTGTTTCATCAGAAAAAACAGAGGATTCGTTATTATTATTAGGAGAGGAAAATTCACTCGAATTAGATAGTTGTGGTTCTGGCAATTCACTTGAAAATTGATCACTAGCACTACAATCATCAGCTTTGGTTTCTTTGTGGCTTTGTTTGAGTCTTTTCTTTAAGTGGGTGTGCCACACATTTTTTATTTCATTATCAGTCCTCCCTGGTAATTTTCCTGCGATTGCTGACCATCTGATAATCAATGAAAAATTAATTGTTAAAATTAATTTAATACATTTTTTTTCCGTACTTAATTTTTTTTTTCTTATTTATTAGTCAATTACTTTTTTTTTTGGGTCAAATTTATTAGTCAATTACTGACTACGTAAATGCTTGAAGAGAAGATATATATAATATACATTAAAAGAATTATTATATGAAAAAGTACATATCTCTGTTTGTTTGTTTGTTTTTTTTTTTTTTCTTTTTTAAGTAACATATTATACGCTAATACACTCAAACGGATTTTAACTCATATCCTTAACATAATCATTTGAAACATATGTCATTATACTATAAATAATTTAATTCATATACTTTATGTTATATCGTATCTTATAAAATTAAGATACTTTAAAAAACTCATGAGACATTAATATATACATTAGTAGTTAACGTCTTGCATGAATGCATGTGGGTAACAATTTTCATTTGAGATTTTTCTACTTCTACGTACTTGCAAGTTATATCCAATGTTACTTTGTAATCTTGGTGTAATATCAGGGTCCAAATTAACTTTATGACACTGATATGAGTTTGGATATTGTTTAAATTTATATAAATTGTTTAAAAAAATAATTATGATCAATACCCAAAAAATTAAACAAAAATTTACGAATCTCGGTGCCTTATCTGATATCTTTTAACAATGAAAGGTAAGCAAATTATTCATATATACACACTAACAAAAAAAAAAAAAAGAGTTCATATTCATATATAAAAATTACCTATTTCCAAGCCTTTGATGTAAGTTCATGATAGTATCTTCTTCTTCTCTAGTGAAGTTTCCTCTCTTTATATCTGGCCTCAGGTAGTTAATCCACCGAAGCCTACAGCTCTTCCCACATCTCAACAGTCCTAATTAATTATTAAAAAAAATATTTTATTATTAAATAAGTAATATTTTGGCGTATATATATAAGATTAATTAATGTGAAAATAGAATTAATACCAGCATGTCTTGGAAGAGCACGCCAATTCGCATGTCCAAAATTCTGTATGTGGTTTATGAGAATTTGATCTTCCTCTGTAGTCCAAGGACCCTTCTTCAGTCCCACCTTTTCACAGCAAGGAGCTCTCACCATTTTTCAATTATCAGAAAATCCCTTGGCTCTAAACCTTCCTCTACCCTACCTTATCTATTTATAATGGTTTAGATTCACTAGGAGCCAAAATTAAATGTTAGAAATTTTACGAATACATGAATTTGTACTTGTATTATTTATGTTACATCCATTAAATTTAAAAATAATGAAGTTATTTTTTTTTTTTTTAAATTCTATTATGCGTCACGATTAATTTGAGTAAATATTTAAGAGTTTATTTCAAACTATTTTTCTTTTTGGTTGAAAATAGTTTTAAATGATTAAGACATTTTTAAAAATATTTAACAATTCTCACAAAAAGTGGTTTCAAAATTTCTAAAAATATTATTTGTGTTTTAAAAAACAAGTCGGTAAATCTTTATAGAAGTAGTTAAGATGTAAGCTTTTATCTTAAATTAATTAATAAAATATCATTTTAAAACCACTCTTAGAATTTTATGTCAAACATTTTTATACTCTTTTTTTTTTTTGGGAACCACTTCTGGTGTCTATGTTTGCTTTTGCTTCATAGATTATTTTGAAGGACACGCTAGCTTTTGACTAAAATGTTACTTGTGAGATAAACATAAATTTTTTATGAACAGTAATTTTAAGATTAAAAAAATACATTTTGTTGTTTATGCAACAAGTTGTATCAAAGTTTTTGATAATGTTTGGTAGACGTAAATCAATTATTGCTCATCCTAACTTGTTACGAGTCACATTATGATCTATATTTATTTGTAATTTTTCATAAAAAAACACTATCTTCTATACTTACAATCTGTTTAGTTTTGTAGATACCTAGTTATGTGCAAGCAAAATTGGTTTGAGTCACACCCCTCCAATAAATATATTTTTTAGATATAAAAAGGTTTAATGTGTGATATAACTTCATTTCGTATATAAAATTTTATTTTTAAAAAAAATATATCATTATTTTTTTATAATGTAAATAAATATATATTTTTTAAAGTCATAAAAAAATAAATATATATTATTTTTACTAAATATTATTTATGCACATAAGGATATAAAATATAGTCATAAAACCTAAAAGTAATTACCTCTAGTTAATGACAATATCTTTCCTGGTCTGGAATAATATTGATAATTTCAATATATTTTTCTTTCAAACTTGCCGAGAGATACGAGATGTTATTCATTATTTTTATAATATATTTATTAGTAATTTTATTAATTTTTTTTTTTGAAGCATTAAATAATTATATTTTAAAAAAAAATAATAATTATATTAATTTTATATTTTATTAAATTTAAATATAACATCATCATTTAGTATAATATGAGGTCAATGATTAATTTCTCACCACTTTCGTATAAATGGATTTTTTTTCAGAGACGCCTAAAGTTCTCTACAGGTGTCAATCGTGCCGTGTTAGTCGTATTTATGTCGTGCTTGTTCGTATTCGTGTCGTATTTGTTCGTGTTATTCGTGTCGTATTTTCGTGTTAGTTGGCACATTAAAAAATTTACTTGAATTTTTTTATATTATTTATTTATAATAGTAAGAAATAACAAAACCTTTAAGAATATAAAAAAATTATTGATCAATTCTTACTTAAAAAAAAAATTCATGTCGTATAAAAAATTGCCATCTTTATTCTGATTACTCTATTCATTTTCTGTCTCAAATACAAGGTATCTGGTGCTTAAACGTCGGAGTAACTTTGAGTCAAATCAATGTTGTTGTCCCTTGTTTAAAAGGATGAAAACTAGATTGAAGAAGACGAACATGAATTTGATTAGGACTTTTCTAAAGAACAAATTATTAACAAATCACAATTATTTCTCACCTTGTACAATAACAAAATATTAGTAAATCCTAACTGCAAAAAATAAAAATAATAAGTGATTTTCAAAAATTTTAAGTTAATTCATTTAGATTAAAGTTATTAATTTTTATTATTATGATTTAAATCTCATATATTAAAAATCTCACTAACCACTACACGATTTTTTCTTTAGTAACAAAATGGATGTATGAATTGTAATTTACATATAAACTAAAATAATCAAAAAATTATACAATATATAAACTATTTAAAAGCTATAAATAGCAAATAAAAATGATAATAAAATAAAAATTAAGACAAGATTGAAGCTCGTGTCACCATGATATTTTTAAAATAAAATTTTCTTCCGACATGAGTGCTTAAGAACAAAGAAAAAATATATTTCAAGTTGAACACCAACAAACATTCTTTAACTAACTATTTTATACATGTTCTCTATCATAGTACTCCGGCTCATTTTTAGTATTGAATTTCCATTTAATACTGAAAATGGCTGGAGTCTATCTGACTTTATGTTAGTAGCTTTGAGCAACTTTTTTTGTGTTTATGATTTTTGACTTTAGTTTTTTATCTCATGCTCACTCAAGTTTTTTGAGCGTTATTAAATAAAATTCAGTATTCTACTAAAAAATTTCATCCAATAGTTAAATCTCATTTATCATCATATTGATGTCATTACATGATTTTGTTTTTCGTTAGTAACAGAATGGATGTTCATATAGTTGGAAATAAGGCACATGAATTGAACCTTTTATATAAATTATACGATAAAAAAAATTATAGAATGTGTAAATTATATAAAAATATGTTATGAGTAAATGAACTTTTTAGATATTATAATTATTGAACACAACCAAGCATAATGAAATTTTTTAAGTAAAACATCTAACAAAAATTCCAATCCAACAACAATCACAACAAGTCCTAGAAATTATATCAAAAGTAATGAAAATATAAATAATAGCAAATGAAAGAACACACCAAAATTATACTAGTTTAACCCAACTAATGTAGTGAGTCTACTTCACTTCTTCATCCCTTCAATGGATATGAGTTCTACTAGTCACTGTAGAGATTAAAGTATAATGGAGAAATAGCTTGAAGAGAAACACTCTACAAGAAGAAAAACACTCAAAAGACCTCACCAACAATGGTGAAAGCCTTTTCTTCTTCTTCCTCTCTTTTCTAGTTTTTCTCTCTAGCAAAATAAGCACATACTCTCTCTTATAAACCCTAAGAGCTCTTAAAAATGCTTACATAGCACATTTACACAATTACAATAACGTCCAAACTATTCTAAGCTTCCTGTACAAAGCCCATGCCCTTAGAAGTCCTTTTTCCTACTTTTTGCGAAAAATAAAAACTGTCCGTAAGGGACGGGATCCATTAGACTAGAGGGGATTGATCCGTCTCTGAGGGAAATTGATCCGTCTCACCAGTTTTTCAGTAGAAACTACGTAGAAAGGGTGGGATCTAATACACTCGGAGTGTAATCGATCTGTCTATGAGGATCGATCCATCCATGATTGGGATAGATCCTAGATGCTCTGTAGCCCTGTTTTCTTTCTCTTCTTTCTTCATACTTAATACAATGCAATGGTCATAGTTCAACCTTTGATGCTTGATCACCTACATTATCACAATATCACAATTCTTCACCTTGATGCTAATTTTTTGAACTCAAACTCTTGGGTGAAGACCCACCCTTTCACCATCATTTAGAAAGATTGGTCACCTTGACCAAAATTTAACACTTCACATACTTTGCCAAGGGAACCGATTTTGTTGCCATGTTTGTCAGGTTATCGTTTGTGTGAATTTTTACCAATTTCACCTCACCTTATTTTATCATCTCTCGTATGAAATGTAGCTTCACATCTACATGTTTCGTAAGATCATGAAATTGAGGATTCTTGGTCAAGTAAATTGCTCCTTGATTGTCACAATGTACCATGACTCTCTTTTGCTCAAAACTGAGTTTACTAGCCAAACGCTTCAACCACATAGCTTCCTTCAACGCTTCCGTTGCAGCAACATACTCCTCCTCCACAGAAGACAATGTTACTATTGATTGCAAATTGGCCTTCCAACTCACCAAATTTCCTCCAAAATTGAACAAGTACCCCATGAGAGATCACCTCTTATCACGATCACCGGTAAAGTCTAAATCCACATAACACATTACTCCAACACTCAACTTCTTAGATCGATCATATAGAAGACCAACTTCAGTTGTACCCCATAGATACCTGATCACCCATTTCACCGCCTCCTAATGATTTTTACCCGGATTAGCCATGTAGCGGCTCATTAAACTTGCACCATATGTAATATTCGATCTTGTACATATCATAAAATACATCAAGCTACCCACCGCACTTGCATAGGGCCCCTTTTTCATTTCTTTCTTCTCCACATCCATTGAAAGAAAGTCTGAGATGGATAACTTGAAATGTGATGCTATCGTAGTTGTATTCAGTTTAGCATTGACCATGTTAAATAGTTAAAGTGCCTTCTCACAATACCCTTATTGGGAAAGAAACAACTTGCCTTTTTATTTATCTCTTACAATCTTCATCCCTAATATTTTCTTGGCACCTCCAAGATCCTTCATCTCAAATTCTGAGCTAAGTTGACTATTTAATTTGGTGATTTGAGACCTGTTACAACTAACTATTAACATGTCATCTACATATAGCAATAAATAAATAATAGAAGAGGTAGTTATACCTCTCAAATACACACAATTTTCATGCCTGCTTCTTTTGAACTCGATCTTCAAAATGAAGACGTCGAATCTCTTGTACCAACACCTTGGAGATTGCTTCAGGCCATACAAAAACTTCGTCAAGAGACATACCATGTCACCTTTGCCTTTTTCAACAAACCCCTTGGGTTGCTCTATGAAAATTTCCTCCCCAATGTAACTATGCAAAAAAGCAGTTTTCACATCCAATTGTTCATGTTCCATATCATTATGCACAACAAGAGATAATAGTAATATAATGGAATTATGTTTAACAACAGGTGAGAAAATTTTGATAAAGTCAATACCTTCTCATTGGGAGAATCTTTTTGCAATGACTGTAGCCTTCTATCGGGCTAGCTCGACATTTGGCACACCTTCCTTCACTTTGTAGACCTATTGTTGCCCATAACTTTCTTACTTTTTGGTCGAGGAACTAGTGTCCATGTCTTGTTCTTGTACAGAGAACTCATCTCTTCTTCCATGGCATTCGCCATTTATCGATATCCTTCTTACATAGGACCTTGGCTCAAGTCTTGAGATCTTCGAATCCATACTCAATGCATAGGCAATGAAGTTTAACCTCTCAGGAGCTTTAGTCAAGCATCGACTCCGATCTCGTGCCAACAAGTAATCATTTTTTGGTCTAGATGACCCGAGCTTAGTGGTGTCTTCTTCTTCTTTTTTTTTCTTCCATCTCTATGCCATGATCATTATCTTTAAGAGGTTCTTGTATAGTAGGCTCTTCCAGTTGCCTATGCTTACCCATGGGTTGATTATTAAACACCAATGGCTCCACCTCAAAGCTAACGCCCACGTCCGAACTCTTATGGTGAATCATTTGTTTCTTCGAAAACTCCTCCCATATACATCTCATTCTTCTTGAAGGTTACATCTCTACTAGTAATGCGTTTGTTAGCATCACCATACCATAACTTGTAACCCTTCACACCACTAGGATACCTAAAAAATATACACTTCATTGCCCTTGGCTCCAACTTTCCTTGCCTTATATGTACATATGCAACATAATGAAAAACACGTAAATGATCATATTTGATAGGTTTGCTAAACTATACCTCTTTCGGCGTCTTAAAGTTGAGCGGCACTAAAGAACACCTATTGATAAGGTATCTCACTGTAGCAACAGCTTCTTCCCAAAATCTCTTGGGCATGTTTGCATCGAAAAGCATATATCTCATTCTCTCCAAGAGTTTTCTATTCATCATCTTCGCCAAACCATGTTGTTAAGGATTTGTTAGAACGGTCTTGTGCCTTGTGATACCATTCTCCCTACAAAAGCTTGTGAAAGCTTCATTGCAAAACTCTAAACCATTGTCAGTTCTTAAACACTTGACCTTCTTTCCGGTTTGAGTCTCTACAAGTTTCTTCCACTTCACAAATTTTTCAAATGTCTCATCTTTACTTTTCAACAAGTAAACCCATAACCTTCTAGAAAAATCATCAATAATAGTTAGAATGTACCTTGCACCACCCATCGGCGGTGTCCTCTCCGGCACCTACAAATCCGTATGCACATAATCAATAATGTCACATCCTTTGAGCTTTTCCAGTGTGAACTTCACCTTTTTCATCTTGCAAAAAATGTAATAATCACAAAATGAAAGCTTATCAAGCTTAACGTCACCAAGAATCTTCCTCTTAGATAGTTCCTCCAATCCTCTCTCACTTATGTGTCCCAACCTTTTGTGCCAAAGGTTGACATTCTCCTTTTGGTGGCTAACCGCGACAACATTGGTCTCTACCATAGCATCTAAGTAATAGAGCCCATTTCTTTGTACACCTTTGAAGTATAACTACACACTTTCAATTGGCCATGCTCACCCTTAGAGCTATAACCCATGTTGTCCAAAGTACCCAACGAAATCAAGTTCTTTAGTGCTGGTACATGCCTCACATTCTTTATCACAAATGTTGAACCGTCATTGAGGCGAAGTCTCACTGACTCAACTCCCGTCATATTACAAGGATGATTGTTTTCTATGTGAATAATGCCACCATTTACCTCTTTGTAATCAACAAATCACTCCTTGTATGGTGTCATGTGAAAAGTACACCCCGAGTCCAAGACACAAGTACTATCACTATTGCTTGAAGAAATCGCAAGTGCTTCGGCACTATCATAACCTATTTCATCAACCGCCGCCACCGATGCATCTCCACTACTATTTCCTTTGGTGTATTTACCCTTTTTCGGGCAATCCTTCTTGAAATGTCCCTTCTTGAAATGTCCCTTCTTGTTACACAAGTAGCATCTCACTTTGTCTTTTGGACCACGGGACTTTCACTGATATTTACCCTTTCTTTTGCTTAAGGTTCTCTCTCCACCTCTTCTCCTTAAATACATGGCATTACCACTACTCCAACTACCCCCATTCTTCTTTGTCTTCAACTCTAGTTCTCTCGTTCTCAAATGAGAGATAACTAGTTTCAAAGAGATATCATCTCTTCCATACTTAAGACCCGCCTTCACTTCTCGGTAAGAAGCTGGTTGATTGTGCAACAATAAGTGAGCGAGATTCTTATTGCTAAGACCCTCCCAAATGTTTGACAAATCATTGGAGATTCTTCAGAACTTTGCCAAGTTAGGCTCCAAATCCTTTGACAAATCCATTCAAAACTCGAACAATTGCTCTATCAAATGAAACCTCCAAGACATCGTCTTTTGCATGTATATCTTGTCCAACTTCTTCCATAATGCCTTTGTGGTTTTTGCACTTTGCACCTCCCTTATGACATTGTCATGCAAGTACAAAAATATAGAGGTATAAGTAGTCATCAACAATTCCTTCTTTTGATACTCGTAAAATCCTCCGGATAGTCCTCTAAAGCTTGAGCTACCTTTTTTAAACTATAAACTCCTCATTTTTACTCTTCCAACCATCTCACTTTTCAATTTCCATCTAGAAACAAGAAATTGTTTCTAGACATAATTTCACTCCATAATATCAAATCTGAAAAATTCACACACAACAACCACATAATAACCCAAGCCAACAAGGCTCTGATAACACTTGTTATGAGTAAATGAACTTCATAGATATTATAATTATTGAACACAACCAAGCACAATAGAAATTTTCAAGTAAAACACCCAATGAAAATTTCAATCCAACAATAATCACAACAAGCCTTAGAAATTATATCAAAAGTAATGGAAATATAAATAATAGCAAAGGAAAGAATATACAAAAATTATAGTGGTTTAACCCAACTAATGTGGTGAGTCTACTCCACTTCTTCACCCCTTCAATGGAAATGAGTTACACTAACTTTATTTTGAAGATTACAAGTACAATGGAGAAATAACTTGAAGAGAAACACTCTACAAGAAGAAAAATACTCAAAGAGACCTCACAAGAAGCTTCCTCACTAACAATGGTGAAACCCTCTTCTTTTTCTTCAAGCATCTTTCATGAATTTACATCACAATATCACAAAATAAATTACAAATAAAAAGATAATCAAAGAAAAATTAAGAGAGGATTGAGGCATGTTATATAGTGTCCTCAAAATAATTTTTTTCTTGACATAGATGTATAAAAATGAAGGAAAAAAAATATCTCACATGATACAACATTCATATAAAGCATAGTTGAACACTAACAAATACTGCTTTGGTGAATTATTTTGTACCTATGCTCTATCACAATGCTCTGTCTAGTAGTTTTAAAGATTTACACTTAAGGATGGGAATTTATGTGAGTTAGGCTAGTTTGAGTTGACCTAAAACTAGCCCAGTTCAAATTTAATTCAAGTTAGAAAAGCTGAGCCCGAACCTAAATCAAACACAAACAAGCTGTCTCAAACTAGCCTAAATTGTTAATTACATATCTTTTTAGTTAAGATGATTTTTTTTATTAAAAATATGTTTAATGACTAAAGCTTAAACAACATTACATAAAACAATAAAAAAAGAAAAATATAAATATAAATATAAGAGAAAAAACTAATTATTAAAACAAGAAGTCAATTTCTAAATTAATTAGGCAAGGAATAAATGCCATCATACCTCACCCATGCAAAAGTTAGATAATGTCGTGCATTTATGAAAACTCACATTTATAATAAAGAGCTCTCAAATTCCAATAAAATTTATTCTAGTTACTAAACAAAGCAATTAGAGATTAATAGATTAAGCAGAGACACTTACCAAAAATGAAGAGTTTAAGTAACTTAAAATGTCACACGAGAATATAATTTTTTTCATATACACAAGAATATAACTTTAACTATTACATAATACATAATTCTCATTGCAATAAACTAGTTGAAAATAATATAACACAATACTGATTGATAAAAAAATTGAAGTTTTACTTCAAAAGTTAATACCTAATCAATTTAAAAATAGAAACTTGGTAATACTAATTAGAATTAAATATTAATATTTTTTTTGTTTAAATAGTTAGATAAATTTAATTGTTAAATGTATTAATATCAAATAATGTAACATAATAATGTGACAAAATGAAAAAATTATAACTATTTATTTATTTATTATCAGCTTATTTAAAAAAAATGAAAGAAAAATTACTCGTATATCATAAAAGGGATGTACTGAAAGAGATTGAAGATTATTTTAATTTTAACATAGTCTTTTTTTATTTAAAATTTAATTTTATTTAAGTTAATTTTGAGCTAATGAGCTGACTTTAACTTAGTTCAATTTTTTTGAATTATTCGAGCTGGGCCGAAACAAGCCTAAATTTAATTCAATTAAGGTTCGATTCGATTGATCGAATTATGACACAAATTGTCACTCTTATTTACACCCTACGAGAAAGCCTTCTTGTTATATTAGCTTATCACACTTAGAAAGTCAAATGCTATATAAAACTTTCAATGTGTTAATTTTTTCATGTGAGAGAACAACATTTTTCCCTTCCCAATGACCGAACTTTGAGCTTAATTTTTCAATTGTCCCAATATTTTTTTTAGCATGTAAATATATCATTTTAAAGCTCTCATGCTCTCATGGAAGAAAACCAAATCAATAATAATTACACACTCATAAATTATACCAAATGAATTTTACTTAAAATAATGTCTCAAAATAATATTTTACTATGGGTTCAAAATCCCATTTTTCTAATGTATATAAAATATCATATATCATATGTTTTTTTTATACTGTAATTTGTGTAATATACAAATTTGAGTAACTAAATTATACATTACTCTTTATGAGTTTAGCATTAAGTTAATTAGTAAATTTGATTGTGTTTTTAATCATACAATAAAGGAAAATAATATATATATTCACAGCTTATGTCTCCGAAATACATTATACATTTGACTTCACATTTGTTTTTACTTAGGGTAAAGGAAAATAATATATATATTCACAGCTTTAAGTCTCCGAAATATATTATACATTTGACTTCAACGGCCAATTTAGAATTCTAATTCAAGAGGGCACTATTAAATAATAAAATTTATAAGAAAAATTTCATATAAAAAATAAAATATATATTAGAGTTAAATAAATTAAAAATAAATTTTTAGACCAAAAAGTATCAAAATATGGGTTTTTTTTTTAATTTAATTTAATTTTAATTAAAAAAAATTGAGTTTAAACATAAAATTTGAGCATAAAATATTTTTAATTTGAAATATGTGCTTAAAAATAAAATTAAGAGGGGGCACTCCGTGTTAAATATAATCAATTATTCATAAAATTTATAAAATTTTACACATAAAATTACATTTTTATCAAAGTGAGGTGGGGCACGTGCCCCCTAAATTATAAATACATCCGCCACTGTTTGACTTCACATTTGTTTTTACTTAGGGTAAAGGAAAATAATATATATATTCACAGCTTATGTCTCCGAAATATATTGTACATTTGACTTCACATTTGTTTTTACTTAGGTCACCCTCACCCTCACCCTCACCCTCACCCTCAACTGGCTGGGGCAGGGGGAGTATTGCCAAAGAAATTTAATGTGCTTCAAGAGTACGACAATGTTTTGGAAAAGATTAGTGCTAAATTTTACAAAATTTGTAAAATTACAAATGGCGATTGGCCACTAATTTAGTATTATGTAAGTTTTATTTTGTTCAATATTATTATTATTATAATTAAATTTTAAGTAGGAGGGCTTACTAGTAATTGGTTACGCATTCCATTATAATCAGCACAAAGTACCACAAATTTTTTTCTGGTCAAACACAAAGTTCCATAAATTGCATTTGGAATCTTTCACCAGCTTGCTAATGAATTAATTTTTAAGCAGTCAACTTGGTCAAGAATGCAATACAATTGATTTCCAGCCTTAAGGCCTTTTCAATTAATAATTGTTAAGTATCCTTGACTGTGTAAAGGAGTCACACATTACATAAAAATCAATTTAAATACATAATTGAAAATAGCTGATGATTTTTTTTGGGTTAGAATTTTTTGCCTAACAATTTGTATTAGAGCCATGTTTAATTTATATTACAATTACATATAAAGTAGATTCTAAAAGTAAAAATGAATTCTTATAGATTGTACACGTAGTACAAATTGAAAAAAAGGTGAGCCTATATTGGATCAAAAAATCCTCAATGATGTTCTAGACTCATAATATACTCCTTAGATGTAATTAAGTTAACTTAGGTTTTTTTTACCGTCTCTGTTGGTGAACTCAATAGAGTATTGTTGGCCTCGTTAAGAAGGATGCTATTAGATGTATAGTCGGTCTTTGTCATGGGGATATGGCTTGAGTATAAAATTGGTTAAATGTATTCTTGTTTTTTAAAATGATTGTTGAGTGCATGAATACACCTAACATAATATTTTAATATAATTTATATTTAATATTGTACTCATGTTGAATTTGAATCTTATAATAATATTAAATTATAGTATTTGCATAGTTATTGTAATATTTGTAAATTTATTTTACATCAAATACTTATACGTTGATTGTTGACGAAAATTAAAGTAGACAGGAAAAAAAAAAATTCCCAAAAAGGGGTATGGATATGATAGGATGAAAATAAATACTTAGATCGAATTAGATGAAAATTTTGTTATCCGATATTGGAATTTATTCGATAGAATTGAAGCTATATATCATAACATATAAATTTTTACATAATTAAATTTATTTTAAAGTAATATATTAGTGATATATATAGCATATATTTTAATTTATGTAAATTTTGATACATTATGTAGAGCATATACATATATTATATATACACATTATATACAATAAATTTATTATTTTGAGACCAATTTAATTTTGTTTAACTAACTTATTATTTTATAACTAATTTAATTATGTATATATTATACATACTATTTATGATCTGAACTCTATTAAATGAGCTTATATTTTACTACTTCAAACCTATTATCTTGCTCAAGCGAGATATATAGTATATTTGTCACACCATACTAAATATATTGACTGTATAATTTATATATTATTAAATCGTATCGTATAGTATAAAAATTGTACCATTATGTAAAAATTTTGTACGATCAAGAAATGTGGATCTAAATCGTACTAGACAATCAATTTAATTTGTTTGAAATTTTAATTATAAAATTATATGTTTTAACTTTTTCTTATATCTCACCATAAAAATAATACTTTTTTATTTTTAAAAATATAATAAAAATATGAAAATAAATTAAACATTAATTTAAATAAATTTAATAATAAAAAATTATTTTAAATATAAATTATTTTAATAATAAAAAACTATTTTAAATATAAATTATTTTAATAAAATATATATAATCAATTTAATCAAACTATATTATATAATTATTTTACTAAATATTATACAAATTAATTATAATACAATTTAATACATTTTAATTTAATAAAATTAATTATATTTAACCCATTCAATATAATTCACCAAACATACCGATAATTGCCATTAATTTGTCTTTTGTGAAATGGGCTTGCTCCAGTAGGACAACGAATTAACAAAACAAACAAGATGTTACTTTTCGTTAAAGTAATTTGATAAATATATAACAATAATATTAGTCTTTTATTTTTAATAATTTAATTTTTTTAAAAAATTAATAATCAATAATTTTTAATATAACATTAAAATTATAGATTCTATATTTAAGGCTTAATAATTTCGATTATTAAATTATAAATATTTAGCTTTCATATTACAGAGAGTCAATATTTGTGAGGGTATGATAGATGTATAAAATAATTGTTGGTCATTCTCTCAACAGCATAAGCTTTTGCGAGAGTTAGTATCTCATTAATTTTTAACATTATATCAAAACTATAGGTCCTATATTCAAGGCCTAATAATCCTAATTATTGAGTTGCAAGTGTTTGACTTGCATAGTGCATAGAACCAATATTTATAAAAGAGTGATAAATATATAAAAATAATATTAGTTATTCTTCTAATAGCATAAATTTTTAGGAGAGTTGGTGAATATAATAAAATTTGATTAAATAATATAATTAATCTCATGAAATTAGTATTAAATAAAATTATAATAAATTAATTATATTTATAACATTCTTGTAATACAATATATAGTAGCGGTGTTCATAAAATCATATATAACATAGTTTCTGACTTTCGGCCACAAACCTTTCATAGCTTTGAACACGTTTTCTTATTGTAACGAAAGTGTTCAATACATATAAATTATATTTCTTTAAATAAATTAAGTGTTTAAAAATTGAATCAAATAACATAAATTTATAAATTTAATAATATTAAAAAAAATTACATCATTTTTCATTCTTTATTTTTAACTAGATTATTTTGATGTCGTAATACTTACGGCATATTTGTTATATCATATTAAATATCTTAACTGTATAATTTATATACATTCATGCATTTAACTGTAAAATCAGACCGTTTTATACAATATAAAAATAGTACAATTATGTAAAAATTTTGTACGATTAAAGAGTGTGGGTCTAAACTATATTAGACAATTAACTTAGTCTATATGAATTTTCAATTATAAAATTATATATCTTAACTTTTTTATTTTATCTCAAATTAAAAATAATATTTTTTATTTTTAAAAATATTATAAAAATATAAAAATGAATAAAATATTAATTTAAATAAATTTTATAATAAAAAATTATTTTAAATATAAATTAATTTAATAATATATGTATAATCAATTAATTTAACTATATTATATAATTTTTTTTATCAAAAAATGAATAATTTAATATAATATAATATAATAATATTTAATTTATTTAATATAATATACTAAACTATTCTTACCCTACATGCATGTGTCATATACAAATGGTAAAAATTAGATAATAAAATTCCACACTTTGACTGGTGCTATTAGTAAACTGCAGATAATCTTTCAAATTAATGGTCAAACATACACACGCCGTGCAAAGAAAAAAAATTTAAGAAAATTATTAATATGCACATTCTTATCTATATATATTAATTAAAAATTATTAGTCAGGATTTTATTAAAAAAAAACAAACGGAATTTGATTTTTTTGTTGTTGTTGTTGTTAAATTAGTGGTTTGGAGAAAGTCTTACGTATAATAATTTTATATATTATATAATATAATTGATTAATTTCAATTATTTATTTTTATAAAAAAATTAATATTAAATACATAAATAATATTAATAACTATAATTTATAAAAAATATATAATATATTATATTTAAAAAAATTTAAATATTATCCTTATTATTTTATATATAATATTATAAATTTTATGAAATATAATTGTGCTTGTATTGATAATGAGATATGACACTTTATGTAGTCAAAATAGAAGCGACCATCCATGAGTTGCTATTCCTTTTGTAACAATAATATTATATATTTGATTTCATACTAGTCAACAACAATTGTTTTTTCTAAAAGTGGTTAGACACTTATAATAGTTAATAATAATTATAATTATAATAAAAATTATTTAAGATATTATTATATTTAGTTTGATTATACTTTGTAATATAATGTAAAGAGATTAGAGCAGTAGTAGTAATCTTTATTACGCCTGAGGCCCTTAAAAATACCCTGTAATGTTTTATTTTTCTCACAATTTATATAATTATTTATGATTTGTTTGCTCATTCTATATATTTTAGTAATAAATTTTTTTTTTATTTTTATTTATAATTTTATAATATTTATTTTAATACTATTATTTATTTTAATTACACTGCTTAAATAAATATTATAATAATAATACTATTTTTTTATATTTAATTATATTACAATTATTATTTTTATATTCAGTAAACCAAGCGCGATAATAAATAAACTTTAATTGCATATGGCCATAAATTTTTTTTTTTTTTTTTTTAAGATGAACAAATTCTATTCATTTATACAAATAAGTAATAAAGAAAACAAAAAGCCGGTCCTTTGAAAATTCGTCTAAAGGAGAGAATATTAAAAAATGTACAACTTGTTAATTAGAAAGACAAAATAGTTCAACTAACTATTATGTTTGTATTCTACATTAAAAATAAATACAATAAAAGGATTTATTTCTATCAATAAAAGTTAAGAATTATCAATTGTTTTGTAATTGTAATCCACATCAATCCATAATATCAAGTTCATCAGTATTTAGGGTATAAAAATCAGACAAACTCATAATATATTTATCAACATTGAAGAACTTACATTTATATTTAAAAGAATGAGGTATCATAGAAATTTTTTAGATCAAGTTAATTATATCATTTGATATTTTATATATATTATAAATGGTAGTATTTATTCTCTTATTTTCATAAAAATGGTCAATTAATGAAAAAATATATTATTTTAATTATTTTTTTATTAAAATATTCTTAATTTATATCAAGTAACTAAAACATGCTTAAAACTCGAGTATTTAACAAGCATGAAAGTGAAATTTAATCTAAAATTATTTAGAAAAAAAATCAATAATAATAATATTCAAATTGAAGTTATTTAAATATATATTTTAAATTTTAATAAAAATAAAAAATTAATAAAACATTACACTAAAAAAATGGAAATGAAAAATAAAAAAAAAAAATATTTTGTTAACTTTTTTCATATTAATTGGTGATTTTACCATTATTAAAAACTCGTATTTTAATCGCGTTTAATCATTTAATAAAAAAATAATAATATTTTAATAAAAAATTATTAAAATAATATAATTTATTTTAAATAATCATTTTTATAAAATTAAGGAATTAAATAATATCTTATTTAATTTAAAAAATTAAATAATATAAATAAATTTAATAGCTTTTTTTTTCAATTTAAAATATGCAAAATTAGAATTTAGTCATCAAAATTTGAACAGTCTATCCTTGAAAAGGAAATCAGCCCAAACTCGTTGACTTGACTAAAGAAAAGTTGGTAAGAAGTCATTCACAGTTCAGACAATAGAATTATTAATTACAAAATGAAGGTCGTGTACTATAATAAATAATAATCAAAGTCAAGGATCCCAATTAAATGTGTAAGCTAATATCAGAAGAATTGATTAAAAAAATTATAAATTAATTTTTTTTAAGTAATAATGTGATATGTCAATAAAAAAATTAAGATAGTGTTTAAAAAAAAAAACATAAATATTTATTAATTAATTAAAAGAGTAATTAATTGTTGAAAAGTAAACCTTATCTACTCTAAAAAAATAATAAATAATATCACATAACTTAGTGATAAAATGACGCAAAATAATCTTGAGGTTGCGGTCTAAGCCTGTAATTTGCCCCATTCTTTAAAATTCCTTCACATAAAGCTTAGTATTATTAATTTTGATAGGAAAAAAAATTAAGAAATTATGTTTGGTTTGAGAAGAAAAATATGGAAAATTAACTTCATATGCGACGATATGATAAGTCATTAAAGGTAATAATATTTTCATAATTAATTTTATTATTATTATAATAAAAATATATAAAATGTTTATTTATTTATAAAATTATATTTTAGTGTTATCATTTAATGAATTGTTGTTATCAGAGACATAACTATTGTAGGGCTCAAAGTGGCCCTGATCTTCCTGACCACCGACATTATTCATATATATATATATATATAATACATAAAGTATTAAATATATGTATTAAATATGTAATTTATTTTACATAAATTTATATTATAATAATTTTTTTTATATTTTAATTTTATCAGTTAAAATTTATTAAAATTATGAACATTTGATACTATTTCATAACATATTAAATTAAATTTTCATAATTGTAATTATAATTTAATTAAATTAAAAATATATTTTTGACTATTAGTTATTATGTATGTTATAATAACTTATGTTCAACCATTAATCATGATAATTGTATATATATATATATAAACGTATGATCATATATTTAAAAAAATATTTATTTATTTTATTTTATATCACTAATAATATTGAAAAAAAAAATATTAAAAATTTTACGTAATACAATGATTTATATTAGATATTAAAATATTTTTTGTTTGTCCCTTGAAACTAAGCCTCTTAACATTTTCGTTTTAGCTTTATCGCTGATTGTTGGGATAATAACAGTTTGTATGAGGTGTTTGTTTTTATAAAAATTTATTTATTACTTTTAAATTAAATAATAATATGGTACTTTTAAGATAAGAAGATATAAAATTAAAAATTAATTTAATTATTTTTATAAAAAAAACATAATTATTTAATATTTAATAAAGATAATAATCAATAAAATTATTAGAAAGAATAATTCAACAACAACGAAGTTTTTGTATATTAGCAAGCAAAAAGACGATAACGATCTGTTATTTTTTGTATATTAGCAAGCAAAAAAAAAAATATATATATTTTTGTAAAATGAATTTTCAATCTGTTATGCAAGTCACTTATATTTGTTGTATCCTATTTTTATATTTATAATTTCAATTCAAGCTCATGCTTACTTTTTTTTATTTATTATTATTGTTAAAAAATAATAATAGTTTTGCTTGAAGTCCCAACTTCACAATCCCACCGATATAAATAAAAGTTTCTGAGTATTTATATTTAATAATAAAAAGGATAAAAATAATATATTAAAAAAATAAAAAATATATATTTTAAAAATTAAAATTATTACTTTATTTTAAATATTTTTCTATTAATTAAAATTAATTGAATAAATCAATTATAATCTTAATTAATGAAAGAATATTTTAAATAAAGTAATAATTTTATTTTTTAAAATATATATTTTTTATTTTTTAAACATATTATATTTATCCTTTTTATTATTTTTTATAAATAATCACTATATCAATTCTTCATTCTCACCGATATAAATGCTATTATTACGATAATTAATATATAAATATTAATAGATTATATCAATTGAATCAGCATAAATCCCATGCACTTACATTTAATTTAATGCTAAACTTCATTTAAGACAAATATCTCTGTAATTTATTTGCAAAAAATATCTCATTTTTTTAAAATAAATACTAATAATACATAAATTTATATGTATTTTTTTTTTATCTATATCATAATATATAGTAAAATTATCTTAAAAAATAAAAAAAATATTTTATTTTTCAAGGCAATTTTGTCACGTGACAATATAAGAATAGTATGAATATAAAAATGAGTGTAAATTAATGTAAATATAATATTTATTAACGAAAATTTTTTTATTGGTCTTGGACCAATTGTCTAGACAATAACATGTCATTATTATGAAGGAGAATAAATATTATGATCATATAAATTTACATTTATATTATATTATATCAAAATACATAATAAAATTATATAAAAAATTAAATAATTTTTTTATTTTTTAAAATAATTTTGTCACATAAAATAATACGATTCATGTTAATATAAATTTATATGCTAAGGAAATATAATATAGACAGTTAAAAATGACTATAACTTTTTTATTATTTTATTATTAAAATTTATAATATTAAATGGTTTCTATTATTTTATTTTATTTATAAAAAAGCTATGTTTGGTTTGTATTAAAAACTGGAAAGTAGTGGAATTCTACGGGGCGGGTACTTTTTGATATTCATAATATTGTTTTGGTATGCATTGTTGAATATATATATATATATATATATATATATATATATCTTAAAAATATTTATATGAGTAAAAATGTATCTTTTAATTAAAATTAATTTTTATGCATATAAATAAAAAAAATAATTTAATTATTTTAATTAATTTTTTTTCCTTCTTATTTTTCCTTTTTTTTTTTCTCTAAATTCTAAATTTTAAATACTAAACCTTAAATTTTAAATCTTAAACCGTAACTTGTAAACCCTTAATCTTAAATGTTAAATACTAATCTCTAAACCGTAAACAATAAATTCAAGAAAAGAGAATAAAAAAAGAGATAATAATAAAAAAAAGAGTAAAATTAATAATAAAATATTAAAATATCCTTTAATTCATTTTTTTTTTGTCTATATATATTTTTAATAAAATAACTATATTTTTAATAATTTAAATACTTTTAAGTTATCAGAATAATAAATATCAAAATATTAATATAACTTCAATTTTAACTCTCGTATCATTATAAAAGTTATTACATTTTTTTAGTTATACAGTATTCCTGACGTCAACAAACGTTTTTTCCGTTTTGACACTTGCAATAAAGTAATATGATCCCACAAATATCTTTTAAAACAAATTTATTTAAATAATATTATATATATTAAATTCTGATATATTTCAAATAATATATAAATTATTAATTAAAATTAAAATTGAGATGTAAAATAAATAAATAATAATTTTTAAATAAATAAGTGATTGTTAGATGTTATTAATAAAAATTAATTAAATTATTATATTATATTAACACATTAATATAATAAAAAATATTTTGAAATTTGTCTTAGTCCACATTTGCTCTCTTCTCTAAAGTTTCATTTTTTTCTCCTTTAATCCATAGTCAAACTGTAATTTTATTTTAACAATTAACTTTGAATCCATGCACAAATTAAAAGATTATATTTTAAAAAAATTAAATAATTAAAATTAAAATTAATAAAAATTAGAAATTATAAATCTTAGTTAGCCTATAATTATGATAATAGTTTTGTAATAAGTAAATATTAATAATGAAAATTATAATTATAAATTTTAATTATATTAAAAAATATAAGTTTTAAAATAATTGTAAAAAAATGTCAAAAAATCAAAATAAATCAACTCCAAAAGTACATAAATAGGAAATAATTAGTTTTCTAATATATGCATTAAAAAAAAACTTATCTATTTATTTGATCCCTAATCTATTGAATATCTTACAATTTAGTCCATAATTTTTTAATTTACACAATTTAGTCCCTATCATTTATAAATTTGAAAAATTTAGTCCAAAATCTCAAATTTTGTTAAATTAATGATTTTATTATATATTTTGAAATAAGTTGGAGATCAAATAAGTTAAAAAGTCAAATTTTATCATATTTTAAGTATAATACTATTAAATCAATTTGACAAAAAAAATGATTTTGGATTCAAATTTTAAAATTTTAAAATATTAGGAACTAAATTTTACAATTAAAAGATTAGTAATTAAATTATAAGATTTTAAAATAAGTTAGAGACTAAAAGAATATATTAGCAAAAAAAAAAAAAAAAAAGAATTAAAGTAAACTTAAATAAACATTGGCAAGTTAAAAAAACAAAAAATAAAAATATTGATGAAAAAAGTAAAGAAAAGTAAATGTACCCACTATTCATCACTTATGTCACTTATAGCTATTTACTATTTTTATTTATTTTTTGTTATAATTAAGTTATTTTATTCTAAATAATGATAGTAAAAGGACAAATGTCAAATTTTAAAATTTATTTGATTATATATTTTTTAATAATTTTGTAATTGATCTATCAGTTAAAAAATTATGAGAAAATTTTTAAAATAAAATAAAAAAAAATAATTATTTATTCATTTTTTTTTAAAAAATATTAATTTATTATAAAATAGAATAAAAAAACTAAACTATTATTCTTGACATGACTAAAGAATTTGCATTATTGTTGCCTACTCTTAATATAAATTATAAAGATATAAAATAAAAAAAATTAAATCTTAAAATACATAAATTATTAAATAAATCAACACTCATCAACTCTCCTTTAAATATATTCTAATAAAAAAAATATAGTTATCAAATAAAAAATATTAAATAATATGCATCTTCTAACTCTCTTTTATATATAATAATTATATAAAATAATAAAAACAAAGAAAAATATAATTTATCAAATAAAAAAGTATTAAAAAATATGCATCTTTTAACTGGCCTTTATATATACTAATAATTAATAACAATATAATAAAAATAAAATAAAAAATATAAATTATAAAATAAATTTTTATTAAATAAATAGAAGAGTATCCACTTTCTTTTATATAAATATATATCAAATAAAAATTATTATATAATATGCATCTTTTCGCCTTTATATATACTAGTAATTAATAAAAATAGAATAAAAAGAAAGTAGAAAAATATAAAATTTCAAATAAAAAGTATTAAAAATATGCATCTTCCAACTCACCTTATATACATTAATAATTAATAGAAATAGAATAAAAATAAATTTAAAAAATATAAATTATCAAAAATAGTTTGTCAAATAAATAGAAGACTACGAATTCTTCTTTATAAAATTTTGACCAAAAAAAATTTCTCCATTATAAAAAAGAAAGTAAAAAAATATAAATTGTTAAACAAATTTTTATCAAATAAATAGAAGAATACCAATTCTCTTTTATATATATACTAATAGACATAAAAAAATTAAAATTAAAATTAAATATTTCATGTCTAGGTAATTTATGTTTTTGAGTTGGGACATTTTTTTTAATTATTTTATTTTTCAATAATAAAGAAATGAAAGAATTTTTTTTTAAGTTTATTTCATAATTTTTTTTAAAGTAATAGTTATTTAATAAAATAATGTTTATATTAATAGAGTAATTTAAAAGGATTAAAAATTATTATTTAAGCTTCACTAAATATAAGAGCATTTTTTTATAATAAAGTGTATTAAACCAAACACTACAATGGTGATTCCTTTCATCTATTTCAATAATTAAACAAAAAAAAAAAAAATCATAATAATATTATTTCGTTTACATTATAATTTTAATTACTTTTTCATTTTACAAACAAAACATAATCAAAATTATCATTAGTTTAAACCAAGACATGTTGGACTTCTTCTCCTCCATTTACTTTTTTTTTTTTTTTTTTTGCTGATTAATAATGTTATAAATTATAGCAAATGCTCATTACAATTTGAACGGTCCTAAGATATAAGAGTGTAAATATTTGAAGGGATATCACATTCATTTAAAGACCCTTCAATTTGCTTACTCTTCTACCAATGTGCGAGCTCGTGAGCTACTACATTATACAATATAGGAATCCAATTGTATTAAATTTTTGTTGAACTGATTGACTAGAGGCACTACTTCCACTTGAACAGTTTCCTTCTGAATGCAGTTTGAATTTCCATTAAGCCAATTAACAATTCCTTGACAGTCTCCTTCAATTACTGCTTCCTCTATTCCAACAGCTGTTGCTATACCTATTGCCAACGCAAAGGCTTTTGCTTCAACAATTTGTGCATTACTAACTTGAATTTCCTGCAGCCAAATTTCAATGGTATTGTAGTATGTGTCTCTAGCTATCACTGCTATTGCTGCATCACTAGATGAGAAAGCCATGACATTAAATTTTATGCATTTGCCAAGAGGTTTACACCATGACGAGGTTCTGCTGTGTGATTGTTGGAGGGTATTAAAAATTGCCTGGGATTCTGGGAAGGAGTCATGATGGTATCTGTTTGCACAACTGCTGCTTGCTTAGTGTAAGGTTTATTTGTATTGGCAATTTTCGTGGACAAAATATTTAATTGTAATCTAGTATAAGTATTCACCGTTCAATCAGACGATATATGATGATGGAGTCACCAAGCTTGCAATGCTCATATGAAAGGTAAAATATTCTCTTATGCATACATCCTCACACAATTGAGCACTACATTTAGTATGAATAGAATTGTTGTGAAAGTAAAATCCTTATATGAGTAGAATTGTTGTGAAAGTTGGAATCCTTGTATGAGTAGAATTCTTGTGAAAGCAAAATCCTGATATGAATAGAATCCTTGTTTGAGTAAAATTATTGTGAAAGTAGAATCCTTATATGAGTAGAATTGTTGTGAAAGTAGAGTCCTTGTTTGAGTAGAATTGTTGTGAAAGCAAAATTCTAACATGAATATAATTGTTGTAAAAGCTAAATCCTGATATGAGTAGAGTTATACTCTATTATTAATCATCTTTCAAGTCAAATTGGACTCTATATAAGCAACGCTTGTTTGTGCAAAATATAACCCACACCGAAATAATATTTTCTACAGCTAATTGAGTTTTTAAAGAAAAATCTTATTCTCTTCATCTTTAAGCTTAGCCACTTTCTTATTTTAATTGTTCAAACATATTATGTGGTTATGTTTGAATAATTCACGTGGCTAATTATTTTTCATGATATTTAGATTTGCATGATCGTTCTAGAGTTTACTAGCTGATTTATTTTTTACATTGTACGCTATTGAATCTGCTAGTTAGGATTTTTCATTGTTGAATCTGCTCTAGGACACACTTTGCACTTGTGTTATTTGTGCTAACGTTTCAGGTACTGAGGTGACGTGTTCGGTATTTCGTGTGACTCGAAATTATCGAAGTTGAAGGGTTCGATTGATCTTGTGGGACTCAAGTAGATCAGAACATTGGTCCGGATCCAGACACCTAACTTGTAGAGGCTATGAAAGGAGCGACGGCTCGTAAGTAAATTATAGAAAGGAGGATTTATCTGTGAAGGGTATTTCTAGGACCTATGGTTGTAATTGAACATTGATTTTCATAGTGGATAGTTAGGTGGTCCGGTGGATCGGTGGTTTTCCTCTTAAGTCATTGGAGTGGCCTAGGTTGTTTCCACCTAAAAATATCGTGTGTTATTTTTATTCCGCATTTTATCTTTACACGCGATTGCATGTCTGGCCGTTGTGATTAGGTTATATAATTAATATTTGTTAAAATTGAAAATAACCTATTCACCCCCCTCTAGGTATATTTGATTCGTAACTAAAAACTTTTAATTGGTATCAGAGCGGGTCACTAGATAAACTTAGTGTTGCCTAGGACCTTGTTATGGATCATTTAAGAGATAATTCTTCTACAACCCGTCCACCCTACTTTGATGGATATTCTAGTGAGTCAGACCTTGACTCAGATGATGAGGGATGTAAATCTATTATTGCTAAATTTAATGTAAACAGTTTTGAGGGATTATTTTTTGATTTGCTTAATTGCAAGAAAGAAAAAGATAAACTTCTCATAACTGTGACAAAGTTGAATGATCAAATCAAGTCACAAGATCTTAATTTGTCAATTTTAGAAAAAGAAAAAATTGAATTGTTTGAGTATATTGACCAGTTGAGTTTGAGTCTTGTAGGTATCAAACAGGAAAATTCAAAGCTTGTGCAGGAATTGGAGCAATCAAAGGAAACTGTGAAGAGATTAACTATTGGAGCTGAACGACTAGACAAGATGTTGAGCATTGATAAGTCATATGGTGATACACGTGGTCTTGGATTCTTAGATGAAAGCTGTACACCTTCCACTTCAAAAACTACATTTGTAAGGTCTTCTAACTCTATTTCTATTGCTACTAATTTTACACAAACACCCACTACAACTGTAGTAACTAAAACTGTTAAGTTTGTGCCTGTTTGTCTTCATTGTGGTAGAAAAGGCCATATTCGACCTAACTGTAGATTTTTGATGAATGATCTTCGATTTAATAATTATCTTCATGCTTATAGCTATAGAACTCATAATTATCATCCTACCATGGATATGTTAAATTTGAATAGGAAAGATGAGTCTAAGAGTATGTTTTTAAAACCTAATGCAATTAAATCTCAACCCAAAAACATAGAGAAGTCAAAATTCATGAAATTTTGGGTTAGGAAAGATTGCATGTTTCCTGTCACTTGATCATTATTGCTAGCCCACTTAGGTACTTTTGTTTGAGTGCTTAAATGACCCTAGGTGAGTATTTTCATAGGTTTATTTTGTTTTTGTTGTTAGAATTTTTTTTAGATTGTTTAAAAAAAAAAAAAAACTACAAGGTATTGGATTCATATAATACTTATACTTATACAACCTTATCTTTTGTAGCTTATTTTGATTCTCTTTGTATATTCAATGCTACAATTCAAAATTCTGTACATATTTACATTATTCCCATGTGGTGACACTATTGATTGAACTTATTCACACACTCACTGAACACTCATGTATGTCATCAATGAAATTTATGATTAATTTTGAAAGACTCTAAGACTTGAGCTAATCTTGACTGCGAAATTATATTGAGTTCTATTTTTTATCTTTTAAAATATTTCATCTTAGGGAGACAACTAGTATTGAGAGGGCTACCTACTATGATGTGTGCAGCTACCGTAGTGAGCGGAGAGGGCTACCTCATAACTAGTGTGAAAGTCATCATATTAGATTTATTGCTCGTACATGTTTAAAAACGAATATAAATAAATAAAATAAAAAATAAAAATTTAATTAAGAAATTTCATTTGACATATACAAAAAGAAAGAGCAAAAATGTTTTTAAAAAAAAAAAAAAAAAGAAATCTCCTTTTGATAGACATATTTTATTATGTAAGAATGAAGACTCAATTATAATTTAGCACGATAGATGAAATTATTTTCTTTTGAGTCTCTTATAATTGGTTATAAATGAATTTATCAAAATGCAAGTGGAGTTCACATTGTATACTACTTTAAGTGAATGTCAATATGCCATTATATGTGTTAGTGTGCTTGTGTAACCTATTTATTTTACTTGCTGATACAATGAATGATCAAAATTTAAGCAAAAATAATTTTTCAATTGGTTGTATGTTTATTCGTCTTAAATGAGTTTATTGCTTTGTCGTAAAAAAAAATAATATTTTTGTTTTCTTTTAAATTTGTTTTACGTCTAGAGAGTCATAGAACTTAGGGGGAGTCATTGCATACATATTTCATTATTCTTTTAACTTATGCAATTCCTCCTACATGCTCTGGACATATACATGTATGAACATATGCATTTTTAGCCCACTAAAATAATTGTTAAACTTTGGAGAGAGTGATCCATATCCTCTTAACTGTTTCATGATTTGTCAATTTCGTATGTCAAAAAGGGAGAGAAAGATTTCATGTTGCTATGGAGATTGGATTTAGGGGGAGATATTGGATTGATATTGGATTCATTAATTGTGCACATACACTACATTTCATTCGCACCTTTATGTACACTGAACTAATAAACAATGAGGCTTTCAAGCCAAATTTGTGTGCTATTTGTTTGTCTAATTTCAGTGGACTGAGCGTATCAAGTATCAAGCGAAGATGGTCCACTAGATCATAGATAGTTCCACTGATGTAATTGATGTAATGATATTTTAGCTATGAGCGCTATGTAGTGAGAGAGTGGTTTTGTCACACGAAAATGCCAAAGGGGGAGATTGTAAGGTTTATTTGTATTGGCAATTTTCGTGGACAAAATATTTAATTGTAATCTAGTATAAGTATTCACCGTTCAATCAGATGATATATGAAGATGGAGTCACCAAGCTTGCAATGCTCATATGAAAGGTAAAATATTCTCTCATGCATACATCCTCACACAATTGAGCATTACACTTAGTATGAATAGAATTGTTGTGAAAGTAGAATCCTTATATGAGTAGAATTGTTGTGAAAGTTAGAATCCTTGTATGAGTAGAATTCTTGTGAAAGCAAAATCCTGATATGAATAGAATCCTTGTTTGAGTAAAATTATTGTGAAAGTAGAATCCTTATATGAGTAGAATTGTTGTGAAAGTAGAGTCATTGTTTGAGTAGAATTGTTGTGAAAGCAAAATTCTAACATGAGTAGAATTGTTGTAAAAGCTAAATCCTGATATGAGTAGAGTTATACTCTATTATTAATTCTCTTTCAAGTCAAATTGGACTCTATATAAGCAACGCTTGTTTGTGCAAAATATAACCCACACCGAAATAATATTTTCTACAGCTAATTGAGTTTTTAAAGAAAAATCTTATTCTCTTCATCTTTAAGCTTAGGCACTTTCTTATTTTAATTGTTCAAACATACTGTGTGGTTATGTTTGAATAATTCACGTGGCTAATTATTTTTCATGATATTTAGATTTGCATGATCGTTCTAGAGTTTACTAGCTGATTTGTTTTTTACATCGTATGCTATTGAATCTGCTAGTTAGGATTTTTCATTGTTGAATCTGCTCTAGGACACACTTTGCACTTGTGTTATTTGTGCTAACGTTTCAGGTACTGAGGTGACGTGTTCGGTATTTCGTGTGACTCGAAATTACCGAAGTTGACGGGTTCGATTGATCTTGTGGGACTCAAGTAGATCGGAACGTTGGTCCGGATCCAGACACCTAACTTGTGGAGGCTATGAAAGGAGCGACGGCTCGTAAGTAAATTACAGAAAGGGGGATTTATCTGTGAAGGGTAGTTCTAGGACCTATGGTTGTAATTGAACATTGATTTTCATAGTGGATAGTTAGGTGGTCCGGTGGACCGGTGGTTTTCCTCTTAGGTCATTGGAGTGGCCTAGGTTGTTTCCACCTAAAAATATCATGTGTTATTTTTTATTCCTCATTTTATCTTTACACGCGATTGCATGTCTGGCCATTGTGATTAGGTTATATAATTAATATTTGTTAAAATTGAAAATAACCTATTCACCCTCCTCTAGGTATATTTGATCCGTAACTAAAAACTGTCACTTAGCGTCTAAATTTTTTTAATTTATTCTTTACACTATGTCTCCTAATAGGAAAGTTTTTTTTTCCTAAACACCCGTTAATTCATTCCTTACTCTCATCATTGTTATTATGATTGCTAGAGACCATTATGTTCCCTTTAGTTCACCTTTTATTGTTAACTCTTTTGGAGGTTCTAAAATGTCATGTTCGAACCTTTGTTTACTTTCTCTAATATAGTTTCTTAGTGATTACAAAGGTTTCTCTGACGTGCAGGCGTTGGCATTTGTAAAATTTCATATATTGTGGCATCATCAAATAGTTCTTGAAGTTGTCTTCTGTTCCATCCTCCTCCTTCCTCTACTAAGTCTTCTACCCTTAGGGATTCATCAATTATTACCTCATTATTTCTTACAATTGGTATGCCATCAGATGAGTTGGGGATCCAGGGGTCTTTCCAGACTCTAATTGAATCCTCTTTACCAACCTTGATCATCACATTCTGATGCGAACTCCACAACACGATTCCAACAACTCACTAGCAGCGATGACGAGAGAACCATAAGATAAACTATTCAAGACCCAACAACAAATTAGCATGAAATTTCTAAGCACAACAACAGATTTTTGGTTGCAAAAATCTCACCTCAACACATGGATATTACTCACCATGCACCAAGAAGAGAAGAAATGCCACAATGGGATGCAAGTCCTTTGATAAGTTTGGTTTGCAAGAAGCAAAGAGCTCTTTGGCTCTCAAATTTGTTTGGTGGAAACAAATATTTCATTAATGAACAAAAGTTACATTTGGCTGCTCATATTTGTCCTTATATAGCACACAAACAAAAACCTAAAGTTAAAATGAAACCTAGCCATTGGTTTTTAATCCAATGGTGTAAAAATACAAAATATGCATTTGTGTCGCGACGGGTGAAACAATTGTGCCGTGGCGAGGAGGCTCAAAAAAATCATTAAAAGTAGGCGGGCTGCGGCGGAGTAAATTCCATGCCACTGCAGTGAACACACAAAAATCCACCCGAGAAGCTTGGGCCACAGCGCCCCAAACTCGTCCATCTCTGCTCCAACACTCGTCCATTTCTGGGCGCACATCTGCCCACACTTGCGCACACGTCTGCCCATTCTGCACGCACGTATGCCCATCCTTCATGCCCAAAACAAAAACCCTTTGGTCATGGCGCCCCAAATTCATGCCGCGGAAAGCATCCTTGGCAAAACTCCCCACCAAAACAGAACGTTGCTCACTGCGGTGGCTACAAAACCATGCCGCAGTGCATGTCTTCTTCTCCCAATTCTGCCTTTAACACATTACGTGGCCTCTCACAAGCTTTGTGATCACTTCTCACCATCCCTTGGCCTTGTATCAACTCTTGGACAAGTCCGTTCAAAGCTTCCTTGAGTTGTCTTGCCTTCGACCTCGTGATCGGTCCGTTCGGGATGCGTAGTGATGGTAACGCCATATGATTCGTATCATTTCCCCCTTCTTGAAAATGATTCGATCTCACTTGCATAATCAAAAGGGGAAAGATCAGATACATTAAAAGATGTGCTAATGTTATATTCACCTGGAAGGTCGAGCTTATAGGCGTTATCATTGATTCGTTCGAGTACTTGGAATGGTCCATCTCCTTTAGACTGTAGCTTGAACCTTCGTTTTTTGAGAAATCTTTCTTTTCGCATGTGTACCCAAACCCAATCTCTGGGTTCGAAAATGACCCTACGTCACCCTTTGTTAGCCTTGAATGCATATTCTTCATTCTTTTTCTCGATGCGCTCGTGAATGCTTTCATGTAATTTCTTTACCATTTCAGCCTTTTTGGCACCAGTTAAATTTGTTCTAACTGAAATAGGTAAAGACAATAAATCCATGGGAGTAAGAGGGTTAAAACCATAAACAATTTCAAAAGATGTATGGTTAGTAGTGGAATGCACACTCCTATTATAAGCAAATTCAACGAAAGGCAAAAAATCCTCCTAATTTTTCAAATTTTTCAGAATGACCGTTCGTAACAGAGTAGACAAGGTTCGATTGACTACTTCTGTTTGGCGATCAGTTTGGGGATGACAAGTGGTAGAAAACAAAAGCTTTGTCCCCAACTTAGCCCATAAAGTTTTCCAAAAATAACTTAGGAACTTGATGTCCCTATTAGAAATTATAATTTTTGGAACTCCATGTAGCCATACAATCTCCCTAAAAAATAAATCCGCTACATTTGTGGCACGCAATGAAGTGCGTCATTTTTGAAAATCTATCCACAACTACAAAAATTGAGTCTCTACCATTTTTCGACCTAGGCAAACCTAAGATAAAATCCATAGAAATGTCTAACCAAGGCGAATTAGGTACAGGCAGTGGAGTATACAATCCTTGGGGCAGGACTTTAGAGTTAGCCTGTTTACAAGTGATATATCTCAAACAAATTCGTTCTATATCACGCCTAAGTTTTGGCCAATAAAAATGTTCATGCAAAATGTCTAAAGTCTTTTTAATGCCAAAATGCCTCATTAAACCTCCTCCATGAGCTTCTTTAACTAAAAGCTCACGCATAGAACAGTTGGGTATACACAATTGATTTTCTTTAAACAAATACCTATCCATGTGGCAAAACTTACCAAAACCAATTTTATGGCATGCATCATATAGCAAGGAAAAATAATCATCATTAGCATACAATTCCTTAATATATTCAAATCCTAGTAACCTAGCACTTAAAGCAGAAAGTAAAGTGTACCTTCGTGATAGAGCATCAGCTACTACATTCTCCTTACCTCTCTTATATTGAATAATATAAGGAAATGATTCAATGAATTCCATCCACTTTGCATGCCTCCGGTTTAGCTTACCCTGGCCCCTCAAATGCTTAAAGGATTCATGATCCGTATGAATGATGAATTCCTTTGGCCACAGATAGTGCTGCCACATTTCGAGAGTCCTCACCAAGGCATAGAGCTCCTTGTCGTATGTTGGGTAGTTTAGGGCCGCCCCATTGAGTTTCTCACTAAAGAATGCAATCGGCCTCTTTTCCTGCATTAAAATAGCTCCTATACCTACACCTGATGTATCACACTCAACTTCAAACATTTTAGTAAAATCAAGTAAGGTTAATACAGGCGCATAACATAGTTTATCCTTTATCCTTTATTACTTTAAAAGCCCTCTCTTGGCTTTCTTCCCATTTAAACCCAACAGTTTTTTTCACAATTTCAGTGATTGGTGCAGCTAGCGTACTAAAATCTTTTACAAACCTATGGTAAAAGCTAGCTAGACCATGGCTCCTAACATTCGTAACAGATTTAGGAGTGGGCCAATCCCGAATTGCCTTTACTTTTTCCTCATCTACCTCTATTCCTTCAACACTTACAACATAACAAAGAAAAACTAGCTTTTTCATGCAAAAACAACACTTCTTCAAATTAGCATACAATTTTTCTTTTCTCAAAATTTCAAGCACAGCACGTAAATGTTTAACATGCTCTTCTAATTTTTTGTTGTAAATGAGAATATCATCAAAATATACAACTACAAATTTTCCAATTAAGGGACGGAAAATATGGTTCATTAGTCTCATAATTGTACTAGGTGCGTTAGTTAACCCAAAAGGCATCACTAACCATTCATACAACCCATGTTTCATTTTCAAAGCGGTTTTCCATTCATCCCTTTCTTTCATTCTTATTTGATGATACCCACTTTTAAGATCAATTTTTGAAAATATCTAGAGTCATGCAATTCATCTAACATGTCATCTAACCTAGGAATTGGATGACGATACTTTACCGTAATGTTGTTGACGGCTTGGCAATCAACACACATACTACTTGACCCATCTTTCTTAGGCACAAGTAGTACTGACACTGTACAAGGGCTCAAACTCTCCCTGACTTGCCCCTTAGTCAAAAATTCTTCGACCTGCTTTTGGATCTCCTCGGTATCGTCTAGATTGGTACGATAAGAGGGTCGGTTTGGAAGAGACGCTCTAGGAATGAAGTCAATTTGATGTTCAATCCCTCGCAATGGTGGAACACTGTCTGGGATCTCCTCAGGAAACACATCTTCAAATTCCTACAACAAAGAAACAAAAATACTTGGCAACGCATTGTCAAGTTTGTTAGTAGAAAAATAAGTCCCTTACAAAAGTACAAGCACAGACCTCTTTGCAAAGATGGTGTATTCTACCTCACTTGCCTTTGCATAAAAGCTCTCAATTTTTTTTCTGTTTCTTTTTCTTTTTCTCTCTCTCCACTCTTCTCTCTCACCTCACTCTCTTCTCTCAATTTATCCTTTTTTTCTTTAACCATCCTCTTTTGGTCCTTAAAAACTTGCTTAAGAGATAAAGGTGCAAGTGTAATCTTTTTACCTTCCAACTCAAATGAATACTTGTTCTTGTATCCATCATGTGTGACCCTCCTATCATATTGCCATGGTCTCTGATGAGTGCTCGAAAAGCACTAATATTTCGTGATTAATTGTGCTTAATTGTTTAAAATATAGATTTGTTATGATTGTTTATTTGATTATTTTCATAAATCTATCCATTCGAAGTCACGGGTATGTTTTAGTGCATTTTAGGTGTTTTTAGCGTCAAATGAGTCAAATAATGAAAGCATGCAAAGACGGAACACTTACGGCGCTCGGATCACAAGTTACGGGCAAAACGAGTCAAATATGTAAGCCGTACATGTCGAGCCAGCACATATGTAAGGGGGTACATGTGAAGAAACTGAAGACAAAGCGCGCCGCGGCGAGGAAAATGCATGCCGCGGCGGGGAGCTCTCGGGTTTTTACATTATTTTCAGAATTTGTGTTGCGCCGCGGCGAGGAGCTCTCGGGTTTTTACATTATTTTCAGAATTTGTGTTGCGCCGCGGCGGGGAAAATGCATGCCGCGGCGCGCCTATTCCTATGGCAATCAGGATTTGTGTAAACCCTTACATCTATAAATACCCCCTTAGAGCCCCCCTTACAACAGAACTCGAACTTGTACATAACTTTACACATTACAATTTTTGCGACCAAACACTACATTCAATCAACTTTGGGAGTTTCGCTACACAAAAACGAAGCAAGAGAAACCATTCTAAGGATCCAAAGAAGCCGTCGACAATCGAAGATAAAGCTTTTGGAGAAGAACGCTATCCCATCCATAAGCGGTATTTAGATCTAGGTTTTCTTTGGTGTTGTAGAATTCTATTTTTCTTCTTTTTTTGTTGGAGTGTATGTTCATATTTTATTTGTCTATGAATATTAATATGAACATGTCTGGCTAGTTTTATTATGGATGTTTAGTTTGTGTTGCCATGTTTGCTAGAACTGTGTATGGTGTATGTTTTATTGATTTAATATAAACAAATTACTTTTTGATTAAGAGCATGTTTAGATATTTAATTATGAATTATCATGGGCCCATTTGAGATTCGTAGTTAGGTTGAAAGATCTTAGAATTTAGTTATAGGAACGTCACCTTAACTTTATTCCAAAACACTTAATCAAAGCTTCAATTTAGTGACTTAGTCATAGCATTAATTTGATTGGCATGTTTTTCCTTGCGCATAATTTGATTACTATTTGATTTATCCCGACCGAAGGCAGTTAATTAGTTAATCAACAAAGAGATTTACCCCGACCGCAGGCAGTCTAGTAATTAAAAGGAAAGCCGGTAATTTTGTTTATATAGAACGTTCATGTTATTTCACCATACCTTTTCGATGCAAGCATGGTCAACCAAGCTAAACGTCCATACATCCTCCATTGATCTTCAAATATATCTAAATTGATTGTTTAGTTGCAGTTTTGTTTTCGTTTAATTGCTCGTACTTTGTTCCCGTTACAAATCCAACACCTTTTTACAGTTTTACTAGCTTTAGGATTCTAGTTACTTAGAGTTTTAGTTTTACTAGAACTCTATTTAATTAGTGTTTTATTTTCATTAGAACTCTATTTAGATTAAAAAGTTAGTTATTTAGAACCACTGCAATTCCTTGAGAGACCGACCTTGGAAGTTGCTTATCACTTTTATACAAGTGATTCGTACACTTGCGAGTACACAATTTAACACATCAGTCTCCCAAGCAATATATGTCCTACTTGCATAGGCACTACGTCACAAATTATTTCATCCTTGTACTTCCCAATAGAAAAGGATACTAGTACTTGCTTGTTAACCTTTACTTCCCCGATATCATTTAACCATTGTAACTTGTAGGGTTTCGGGTGTTTGATTGTCGACAATCCTAACTTCTCAACTAAGGTAGTACTAGCCACATTTGTGCAACTCTCACCGTCAATGATGACATTGCACACTTTAGAGTTCACATGACACCTAGTGTGAAATATGTTTTCTTGTTGTTGCTCAACATCCTCATCCTTGTATTGGATACTCAAGGATCTCATTATCACTAGAGCCTCTCTTTCAACGGGCCCTATCTCCTCATCACTAGCTTCCTCTAGCAATGACATCTCCTCATCATCACTATCCTCATCCATTTCAATGTTGCTATTAGCTTGAGCCATCATTGTCTTTTTGTTTAGACATTGGGATGCAATGTGTCCAGTTCCAAGACATCGAAAACACTTGACATCTCTGTATCAGGTTGGGTTCTCAACCTTACCCCTATCCTTACTAGGCTCCATTTCCTTGCCCTTATTTGGTTCAAACCTTGGCTTGGAGCTAGTTGCCTCATCCTTCTTCTAAGTTTTCCATGGTGTGGTAGGGGTTGGTTTTGGTGTCATTGGGTTTACCTTAGGTGGGAATGTCCGGCTACTCTTCCTTCGTAATTATCTCTCCACCTTAATCGCCATATGGACCATCTCATCCAACTCTACATAGTGATGTAGTTCGACAACATTGGCAATTTCTTGCTTCAAACCACTAACAAACCTAGCCATTGTGGCTTCCCTATCCTCCTAAATGTTGACTCTAACCATGGTCATCTCCATATCCTTAAAATAATCCTTAGGTGAGCCTTTACAACTTCTGATATAGTTCACGATAGTAATCCCGGTAGTAATGGCTCGGAATAAACCGCTTCCTCATGATAGCTTTCATTTCCTCCCAACTATCAATCGATCTTTCCCCATTCCTTCTTCTACCAACAACTAGTTAATCCCACCAATTTAGAGCGTAGTCGATGAATTCTATTACTGTCAACTTAACCTTCTTCTCATCTGAGTAATTGTGGCACTCAAAGATATGCTCAACCTTCTTCTCTCATTCCAAATATAATTCTGGGTCATTCTTTCCTTGGAATGCCGGTATTTTCATCTTAATACTATCCAAACTCCTATCAACCCCATCATGGGGTCGTTGTGGGGGTCTCCTCAATCCTCCCCGACCATATCCACCTCTAGGACCTTGTCTACCTCCTAAGGGCATCCTCCCTTCATCCTCATAATAATTATCTCCAAAACTATCATCCTCCAACTCTTCCTCAACAAAGGCTCTCTTATTAGGCCTTCCTACATTGGGAGCGTTTTGCAGTGCCTCTTGCCGCAAGTTGGCGATAGTGGCCTTTTGCCTTTCCATCTACTCATTCATATTAACCATGACAGCATTCATCCGTTCCATGAATTGTTGTAGCGCTCTCATCATAAAAGCGGTATCGGGCCTTTCTTCAGAACTGTTCCTATCAGACATTTTAACAACAATTAACACAAACAAACAATTAGCACTTAAGAAAAAATTGAAAATTTCACTCGTTACCTCATGTGTTTAACACTTGAATTTGATTGCCCAAGTGCTCCAAGTCCTTTAGCAAACCAAACTGTCCACGATTTTCACACAATTATAGAGTTCCTGTCCTCAACAGTTCGTAGTTCGCAATATCCAATGTTAAGCACAAAGGAAACTAACTCGAAAGTGTTTTGAAACTCTAACTCTATGAATTTTGGAAACAAGTTCAATTTAGCAAATTAAAACTCGTAAAATGTAAATAAACAAAGAAACGATCCGTCAAAGCGTGAACGACGCTAAAATGAAAGAATTTTCGTAAATTCTTGAGAAATTAAGAATTTACTCTTTTTTTTATATATAAAAATATCTAGCAAGATATTTTTGTGAGATATTTTCACGAGATATTTTCGTGAGATATTTTCTCTCACCTTTTTTTTTTTTTAAATTCAAGAGGTATAGTTTTGTTCTCACTTTTCGATACGAACAAAACATGAAAGATTACCAAAATACCCTCTAATTTACGAAAAATAATTTTAGAAAAATTTTCAAAATGAAAACCTCTCCAAATCAATTCAGAATAAGAAGGAAACAACAACACCACTCAAATTAGTCCAGAAAATGCGATAAACAAGTAGAAATAATGAAGAACACAAAATTTTTTTGAAGGAATTTTCTTGTTTGCTATGGAATCAAAAATTAAGATAGAAATCTAGAGTCACAACCTAGAGCTCTGATACTAAATGATGTGAACCCTGCAATACGATTCCTACGACCCACTAGCAACGAAGACTAGAGAACCACAAGATAAATAGTTCAAGACCCAACAACAAATTAGCATGAAATTTCTAAGCACAACAATAGATTTTTGGTTGCAGAAATCTCACCTCAATATATGGATATTACTCATCACGCACCAAGAAGAGAAGAAACGCCACAAAAGGATGCAAGTCCTTTGATAAGTTTGGTTTGCAAGAAGCAAATAGCTCTTTGGCTCTCAAATTTGTTTGGTGGAAACAAATATTTCATTAATGAACAAAAGTTACATTTGGCTGCTCATATTTGTCCTTATATAGCACACAAACAAAAACCTAAAGTTAAAATAAATCCTAGCCATTGGTTTTTAATCCAATGGTGCAAAAAACACAAAATATGCATTTGTGCTGCGGTTGGTGAAACAATTGTGCTGCGGCGAGGAGGCTCGGAAAAATCATTAAAAGTAGGCGGGCCGTGGCGAAGTAAATTCCACGCCACAGCAGGGAACACACAAAAATCCACCCGAGAAGCTTGGGTTGCGGCGTCCCAAAGTTATGCCGCGGCGCGCACACTCGTCCATCTCTGCGTGCACACTTGTCCACACTTGCGTGAGTGTGGCTATTCTCATAAATTCCTATGCACTAAATCTGCAGGTATATTATTGGAGCATTAATGTGGATGAATAGCTTCTACAACGATCTTATCACAAGTATTTAATCACATGTTGTATTATTGAAACATAAATATTATTTCACTCTTTATATTTGATTATTTTTAACAATAGGATCATTATTTAGAGAGTAATGCGATTTGTTACAATCGACTTAATCAACTTGTTAATTTTTATTAGAACAAATTTTAATTTTTGGAGATAAAATAATAGAATTGGAATCACTAAAAATAAGAAGTTAATTATATTTTTATAATTAAATTGAGTTAGTAACACAACTGTGATAAAATGGATTTTCCTTATTTGAATTTCAGTCCTCTCATTAATTTCCTATTAATATTTAATTGATACGTTAATTTAAGGGGACAGGTACGACCATGATATTAAAAAGTCACTTCTACACAAAATGTAAAATAAAAATTATAATTTATAATTTACCTTCCAACAGTACAATAATAATATGATATCATGATATTATAAATTAGAAAAGTCGTTCAACTATCATAATTGTATTCAACGAAGACCTTTTGTGGCGACTACGTGCCAACAAATTTTCTATGTTTAAGAAGTGAAAATTTCTTAAAAAGCTGGTAGTATTACAACGTTGAAAGAGCCTTTGCCTTATTTGTTCACGTGGTAAAAAGATTTTTGTGCCATTATTATTAAAAAAAAAAAAAAAACTAACCTCAAATTTTTAAAGTAACAAGGTACTAAACTGGATATCGACAAATATATATATTTTTATTTGGATAGATCTGGATAATAATTTTAAAAATTATTTGATAATAATTTTAATTTTTAATTTATTTAAATAATTTTTTAATTAAAATTATTTGATAATAATTTTTATTTTTATTTTTATATTTTTAAATAATTACTACTTAAATATAAAGTAATTTATAAATTTTTAGAAAGAATATTTTTCAATCAAATTTTTTATTTTTGATTTTTTTTATTTTGATCAAATATTTTTTTTAGATAATAAAGCAAGTTTTATAATTTTTATATGATTAAGAATTAGAAAAAAATAATTAAAAACTTCAAATTTATAAAAAAATAACCAAATTTTTTTTTTATTTTTAAATTTTTTTTGAAAAAAATAAAAAAATAAAAATTATTACTAAACAACTTAAAGGTGAATTATAAATTTTATGGGGGCTGGGCCAACTATAATCAGAAACAGAAATTGAATGAAATTGTTAAGACTTCAAATTTATAACTATAAATAAAAGATATTTTAATCTATAAATATAAAATTATTATATTAAAGTATAAATATTATATTTTAATATATAAATTTTCCTTTCATATTATTGTGGTATAAAATAAAACAAATAATTATTATTTTTTAATATATGATCACACATTTATATTTATAGACACAGCATATATAATGAAGACCTTCGTGTAATAATTCATAAAAAATTAAAATGAAATAAAAAAGTAACATTTAAATATTCAAACAAAATAAAACTCATAGAAACTTTTTTTGTTAAATAAAAGTTAGATCAAATTTATAAAATTATAATATAAAAAAAAATAAAAAATGATTAGGAAAATAACTTAGTATAATATGAAAATTTGATAAATAGATAATGAAGAAAAAAAATTACAATATTTAAATATTTAAAAGTAAAAACATTGCCTTAGCTTATCGTCTTATTTTCTTCATCTCTCTCTATTATTTCTCTGTCTGATAGATGTATAAAAGTAATGTTAGCTTTTTTTTTAACAAATTAAGCTTAAATTTTTAGAATAGTTGATATCCCAACAATTTTTAACACCGTCCCTTTTCATCTTCAACCTTCACTTTGTTTTTTTTTTTTTTTTTTTTTAATTTAAACTTCACTCAAAGTATCATTTTATCTTCTCGTGCTTAAAGAATTGCTAAACCTTGCAGCTTGAATTTTTTAGAATTAATTTTACAATATAATTGGTTAATTTCTCGTGAATATACATTTAGAAGTGTTCAAGTGGTATAGAAAATTGACATATACCTTACAAAAGTAACAATCATTATATATTGCATTTGATAGTTATATCATTTCTTATGCTATTAGCACAAGTCCTATTGAACATCTTTTATGTTAAAAAAGAAATGTGTTATTTTTCACGTGGTATAAGAAAATTAGAGTCTCTTATCCAGCTCGAGCATAAAACAAATGCCTTAAAAATCAAGCTGTTCATGCGTTTTATTAAAAAATAAAATAAAATAAAATAAGGTCCGAGCAAAAGAGAAGAATTCTGAGTTAGTAAATGTTTAGCTTGAAGTACCAGAGCTGGTAATTTCTATTGTATTAATGCGAAATAAATTAGAATATTTTTGAAATAAAAGTTAGTAAATTAGAGGAGGTAGCTATATATTAAATGAACGGAAGAACTAGGCACCTAGACTATCTCCACCAACCATGACATATTCATAATATTAAAGTAATTAATTAATAAAACTCCACCAAACTATCTACTTAGAAGTTAAATGTAATATTTTTCACTCTCTCAAAAAATTTAGCCACTGTTTTTAAGATTAACTTGGCACCAAAAGGAAAGCAGGAGCTTTCTCTAGTAGATTTTTTTTATTTTTTTATTTCACTTTAATAAATAAATTACACTTAGATTTTAATATAGTATAGCTATCTTTTTACTTAGATTTACATTTAAGGGTATTTTTTGGCATGTTTTGTTTTTACATAAAGGCAGGAGAATTCAAAGAGCTAAAAATGAACACTTTAAAAAGTTTGCTAAGTTCTACAACAAGTTTTTAAGAATTCTCGTGGTAGTTTAATATATTTTTCAATTTTTTTATTTGATTTTCTTGTACTTGATTTGAATGATTATAAATCCATTTTCTTCACAAAATACAATCTTACATAATGTAAAATATGAAAAATTTATAATTTATATATAGTTATGCATTTACCTATTAATTAATTAAGATCGTATTTTATTGAATAAAATTTGTACAATCATGTATAAATTTTGATCAACTAGGGATTGTGTATATAAAGTGTACTAAAAATAAAATTTAATTTTTCTGAATTTTTAATTATAAAACTATACGTGGACTTTTTGCTTTCGTCACAAATTTAAAATATCATTATATAATTTGTAAATGCAAGAAAAATATAGAAAATAATTAAATAAGTAATCTACATACAACAAATTATATAATATTTTATATATAAATTATTGTATTTAAATATTTATCATCAAGTTTATTCGAGTATTTTATAAAAATCGTCACTAAAATTGAACAAATGATTATAATATAATTGGGAAAACAACAAAACTAGCACCCTTTAAAACTTATAATAACAAAACTAGCACCCATTGTGTTCAAACTTATATTTTTATAATTAAAAAAAATGATTAATATGTCATTTTTTGAACACCCATTCAATTAAAATTGAACGATGACAATTTAAATTCGTTCAATATTTCAGCTTTAAATTAAACGTTAATATTGGGGTTCATTTTAATATGACAAACCTTATTTAAAGTCGTGTATCAAAAATTTTGGTTAGTAACCTCTTTATGATTGTGATTAATTCAAGGTAGTACTTTAGAGTAGACAACTTCCTTGCGTTGAATATTAGTTACGCACGTAAACTAGTGACCCTCTACCACAATTGTTTAGATGATGTTTAGGTTTAAATCTTATGTTTAGATTTCACCTCTTGCCATATATATACTTAGTATGGTGGCCTTTAATCCTTTCTCTATATCCTTAGGAATAGGTGAGGCATTTTAAAATTGATTTGAAGTCCATAATAATAATATATTTGTTTGTACATGCAACAACAATTTTATATACCTATTCCTATCAAAGATATTAGAAAGACAAAAAAGCTATGAAAATAAGTTGTGATTTGTGAAAAATTATGTACCATATCACTTTTGCAACTTTCACCCACATACATTTGAAAAGTGAGTAATTTTTACATCTGTATTTACATTTGCAGTGCAATTTTCATGACGGATTGTACTGAAATAATTTTTGCAACTTTTCAAACATACACAAAATATTGAGTATTTTTGCATATGTAATGCAATTTTCATAATGGATTGTAGTAAAATACTTTTTGAAAAAAAAAAAAATTCACATACATCGAAAAATTTGAGTATTTTCATGTCAACGTGCACTTTTCATAATGTGTTGTATCGTATCATTTTTTGCAATTTTCTCACCTATAATAGTATGTTTGTTTGTACATATACTATACATACTATTTAGGATCCAAACTCTTTAAAATTGATGATCAAAACGAACCTAACTTAACATTATAAGATTGTAGTGTCAATTGAATAAAACAACAACACTTTTATATATCAATTCCTATAAAAAATATTAGAAAGACAAATTTTTTTTTTTTTGAAAATATGTTGTGATTTGTAAAAAATTAAAAAGTCTCAAGAAAAAAAAAAATATTGCCAAATTTCTAACTTATGGACAACAGAACGATTATTTTTAAATAATCACATAAATTATTTTATTTTGAAAAAAAAGTGAAATAAATTATAAATTATATCTCACTTAAGCTCAAATCTATGATATTTTTGATGCGGGGTATCCCTTTAATTATTTTTTGTGCATAAAGTACAGGCTGACATACATACAATCTGACATATGATATATTAGATCTTCAAATAACATCGAAGGTTAACCCACGAGACCTTACATCAAGACAGGTCTAGAATCTTGAATTTTGCTTTTTATCAAACTAGTTCGTGGACTTGTAACTACTAATATATAAGCAGTAGTGGACCTATATATATATATATATATTTATTTATTTTTTTATAGAGAAACTATTGTATATATTTTTTTTTGATTAAAAAAAAATATATATATCTGTTAAAAATTATATATATATATATATATATATATATATTGGTTATATTCGTAAAAATTTTAATAGTTTTTGATAATATAAGAAGTCATAAAAAATGGCTAATTATCAGTAACCCTTTCTTTCTTTCATTTATTTTTTTCGACATCTTTAATGTTAGCCATCCCATTAATATCTGTTTCTAGGGGTGTCAAAAAGGAAGGGTCGGCCCGGCACGGCACGGCCCAGCTCGTCAAATTAGCGTGTCGTGCCGACCCTTGGCCCTTATATGGGCCGTGCCATGCCTCCATTCTTGACCCGTGGGCCTTGACGTGACGTGCCGTGCCCGGCCCGTTAGGCCGTGCTTAACGGGCCGGCACGGCCCGTGACCCCTTTATTTCATTTTTTAAATATATTTATTTAATTATTTAGTTAAAAATTATTAATAATGCTTTAAAAAATTAAAAGTGAGAGTCGAACTCTCAACCTCTCATTTAATAAATTGTTAAAAATTTATTAGATTATGTCTAATTTTATTTAAATGTAAAAAAAATTATTTATTTATTGGTATTTTTTTAAAATTAATTTTTAAAATAATAAGGCTTTGCGTGCCGTGCCGGCCCGGCCCAGCCCATTATGGGCCATGGGCCGTGCCGTGCCACTCTTTTTGACTAACGTGCCGTGCCGAATATTTAGTGGGCCGTGCCATGCCGGCCCGGTGGGCCAACGGGCCAAGTGTTTAACGGGCCGTGCCGTGCCGGCCCATTTGACACCCCTATCTGTTTCTACATAAAGAACAAATGTACAATCTGACATATGACATATTAAATCTTCAAAGAATAGCTTAACCTTTCATGTTTCGCACTGAAAAGGTCAACCCATGAGATCTTACATGAGGACCCGTCAAGAATTTTGAATTTTACATTCATTTTACTAGTTTGTGTACTTATAACTACCAATATATAAGTAGCAGTGGACCTAAATTTTTTTTTTGAAGAAATTAATGTGTGAGGTTCACAACTGTTGTAATTTTGCAGACATAATTTTTATGTTTTATTGTTTTAGTTATTAGGACTCCTCTCGATAAATTTATGAGCCCTTTTAAATAGCCGGATTGATCCCTCCTTGAGACGAATCGATCCAACTACAGATCGATCATTATACGATCCCATACAGATTCTCTCCTCGCTGCATAAAATTGAACGATGAATTTTACTGAGCTGGATCGATCCCCCTATATCTGGATCGATCCCCTATGGTTGGATCGATCCCATTTCGATCCTCAACCGATTGTGTTTAATCTGCGTAATTTATTTTTGAGGTCTGGAGAGACGGATTGATCCAAAGTCTCGTTGGCATAACTTTTTTAATTGACGGATCGATCCCCCTCTATGACAGATCGATCCCGCCTCCTGTAATTAGGTTTTTAAACGCGATTTTTAACCTTAATCAGCCTTCAATTGTCTATTATATTTTGACACATCAGCAAGTGACATATTTATATCAGGATTTCACAATACATTACAGTTTTCTTATAAATAGAAGTCCATGTTTGTGATTAAATTACACTTGCTGATTTTATGATTCATGTGCTAGGCTTAGATTCATCTATCTATATTTTTCATCTATGCTATTTCATGTATGCTTCATCCATTGATCTTTGATCTGTTATATTTGCATGAATACGTTAGATTTGAGCCTATTTAATATATCGTGAATTATTGAATATGAATCTGTGTTTAAACCATATTTGTTTTAGATTTTCAATTTGCTTCTACTTTCATCTGATTATCTGACTGAAACATTTGATAGGACTGTTCATTGCATTAGTTCTAGAACACGCATTGCACTTATGTTATTTGTGCTAACCTTTCAGGTTGTTCCATGAACGTGTTCGAGAGCTTGAGAAGAGTTGTTCGAAACGTTGATCCAGATCCATTCACCTACCTTGAAGAGACTTTGAAGAAAAGAGCGACGACTCATAAGTAGAGTACACAGGGGTTTTATCACTATAAGGGTAGTCTAAGACCTCTTGTACTTGAACATTTATTTTTTCATAGTGGATAGGTTAGGTGGTCTTGGTGGACCGATGGTTTTTCTCTTAGGTCATGTTGACCTAGGTTGTTTCCACTTAAAAATCTGCGTGTCATCTTTTCTCAAACAAGATGAAAAAGTTTGGGACTCTATTCTTTTTGTTGGGAATCACCTTCGGTAACGAAAGATGGTGTAACAACCATAAAGAAAAGAAAAGAGTGAACCCCTGAAGAAAGCATCCATAGTGGATCAAATCAAATGGTCTAAACTTAATTTTTGCTGCAGTATCGATGGATGAGTTTCGCCACATCTCAGATTGTGAATCAGCTAAGAGTGCTTGGGATGCTCTTGCGTTAGCACATGAGGGTACCTCCTAAGTGAAACAAAAAAAAAAAAACTAAGAATGCTCATCACTCAATTTGAATCTCTCAAAATGGGAGAAAGTGAGACAGTTAATGAATTATATGCTAGATTTTGTGATATTTCTAATGCTTGTTCGAATCTTGGAGAAAAAATTGTACAAGCAAAGTTGGTCAGGAAACTTCTTAGTTCTCTAATAGAATAATTCAGGATGAAGGTAACATCAATAGAGGAGAGCAAAAATATTGATACATTAAAACTGGATGAGCTAGTCGGGTCAATATAAACTTATGAGCTATCCCTTGAACCACGAAGGAAGAACAAGAGCATAGCCTTCAAAAGTACAGAAAAGGAATCCTCTGATAGTGATGATGACATGAATGATGAGTCACTAGTCATGTCAGCACAAAAATTTAATAAATTTCTCAAGAAAAAGAGTAAACAAGACAATCAATCTGGGAAGGGACAATCAAACCGCTTTAGAGACCGAAAAATTAGAGAATTCAAAGCTCCCAACATCGAAGGTAAGAAATCTAAACCTACTACTCCTCAATGTTATACATGTAGTGGTTTTGGACATATTTCTGCAGATTGTGCAAACAAAAAGAAAAAGGTTGGAAGAGCCTTCAATGCTACACTCAGTGACACAGAGAGTGAGGAGGATAATTCAAGTGACTTAGAAGATTGTGACACCAACTATCGAGCCTTTACAGCGACTAAAGATAATGATTTAGACTCTAGCTTAGATGAAGATAATGAGGGAGTAGATTCTGCTTCTCTACTATCTAAATTTAATGTTTCAAGCTTTGATGAATTATTCATGGATTGTTTAGGTGCAAAAAAGGAAAAAGATAAATTACTTATTGAAGTAACTAAGCTCAATGACATAATAAATTCTCATAAGGAACACTCCTCTAGCTTAGAGAAAGAGAAGAAGGAATTATTAGAACATATTAATTCTTTAAATTTAAGTCTTACAGGAACAAAGCAAGAGAACGAAAAGCTTAAGCAAGAATTCAGTACTGCTAAAGAAACTGTAAAAAACTTAACCATAGGTGCTGAAAAATTGAACAAAGTCTTAGACTATGGTAAGCCATATGGAGATAAGAGATGCCTTGGATATGTAGACAAACACTCTACACCTTCATCATCAAAATCTCTATTTGTCAAATCTGTTGTCCCTCAAGCGATAAAGGTAAATTATGCATCTCTCCACTCTAAAAAGAATCTGTTTATTCAAATCTGTCATCATTGTGGTAGGAAAGGACACATTAGACCTAGGTGTAGATTTCTCTATAACCATCGATTTGTCATGAATGCACATTTTCCTAGTACACGTCAAAGAAATAATTTCACGTTCTCTAGAAACAAACAAATGAAATAATAAGAAAAATCTGTAGTTCCAACTTTTGAATCCATTCCAACTGATATTTCCAAAACTAAAAGGGGATGGGTCAAGAAGTCCGAATTACACTGCTTTGTGGGCCACATAGCTTTTAAGTCTAAATCCAATACTGCCTGGTATTTTGATAGTAGATGTTCTAGACATATGACTTGGGACTGCTCTCTTTTTAAAACCTTTGAAGAATACAATGAAGAAACGGTCACCTTTAGAGATGGTAAAAAATAAAAAATTATTGGAAAATGTTCTGTTCAAATAGATGGAATTCCTAAACTTAATGTGGTACTATATGTTGAAGGACTTAGAGCCAACTTAATTAGTATAAGTCAAATATACGACAATGATTTTTACGTACAATTTACTAATAATTGCTGCATAGTGGCAAATAAAATGGGAAAATGCATGTTTAAAGGAACTAGGTCACATGACAACTGCTACTACATAGACACACCATCCACAATAACATGTAACTTATCTAGAAATGATTCAATCATCTTGTGGCATGAAAAGTTAGGACACATGAACTTTAAAGACCTCACTAAAATAAGCAAGAATAAGATTGTGCGTGGTTTACCTATTCTCTCCAAAGGTGAAACTACTGTATGCGGGCCATGTCAAATGGGTAAGCAAACTCGGATCGCTCTTAAGAAGATTAATAGCATCAATACTAGTAGAGCACTTTAATTGTTACATATTGACCTAATAGATCCTATGAGAACTGAGAGCATTGGAGGTAAGAGATATATTGTGGTAATAGTAGATGACATCTCTCGTTATACTTGGGTAGATTTTCTTAGAGAAAAATTAGATGCTTTTGATTCTTTCAGTTCTTTTTGTACAAGAGTACATGTTGAAACAGGTAGTAAAATCGTGACCATCAAAAGACTAAGAATAGATCATGACAAAGAATTCAAAAACTCCAAATATGCCGATTTTTGCAACGAACATGGCATTTCTCATGAGTTATTTGCACCTATCACACCACAATAGATTGGAGTAGTAGAAAGAAAGAAAAGAATACTTCAAGAGATGGCTAGAGTAATGCTACAAGCAAAAGGAGTTTCCAAAATATTATGGGCTGAAGCTGTAAGTACTGCTTGTCACATTATAAACTGTGTTTATCTCCGTCTAGGTACGAACCAAACATCTTATGAGATATGGAGAGGTAAGAAACCAAACTTAAAATAAATCCATGTCTTTGATAGTAAGTTTTACATTCTTAAAGATCAAGAACAACTGGGTAAGTTTGATCCTAGAAGTGATGAAGGTATTTTTGTAGGATATTCCTTAAATAGTAGAGCCTTCAGAGTCTATAACTGTAGAACTAACATTATAATGGAATCCATAAATGTTGTTGTAGACGATGTAGGTAAACATGTTACAGCTGGAAAATTTGTTGATGAAGGAAATGTTGGAGACTCTCAAACAATGCTCTTGAGTGACATTGATGAAACAAATGATGAGGAACTTAAAGAAAAAAAGGAGAAGAAAGAAAACAAACAAACATGCACATCAAAAAATCATCCCCTTGATAACATAATTAGAGATCCTGAGGCAAGCATGGTAACAAGGATTCGACAAATAAGTGAGGTAAGTCACCTATGCTATATCTCCCAATTTGAACCAAAAAAAGTAAATGAGGCCCTTAAGGATGAACATTGGATAAATGCCATGCAGGATGAATTAGCACAATCTGTTAGAAATAATGTTTGGGAATTAGTACCGAAACCTAAAGATAAAAATATTATAGGAACTAAATGGGTGTTTAAAAACAAATCTGATGAGCATGACATTGTTGTTAGAAATAAGGCTAGATTGTTAGCTCAAGGCTGTAGCTAGATTAGAGTCAATCAGGATTCTGTTTGCTATTGCTTGTTTCATGAAATTTAAACTCTATCAAATAGATGTTAAGTCCACCTTTCTAAATGGTCTTTTAAATGAAGAAGTGTTTGTAAAACAATCGAAAGGTTATGTTGATCCCAAATTCCTAAATCATGTTTATAAACTCAACAAAGCACTTTATGGTTTGAAATAGGCCCCTAGAGCCTGGTATGAGAGACTTACCAACTATCTTTTGAACAATGAATTTGTTCGAGGGGGAGTTAACAAGACCCTCTTTGTTAAAAGACGTGTAAATGATATCTTTATTGCCCAAATCTATGTGGATGATATAGTCTTTGGATCAACCTGTAACTCAATGGTGGACAACTTTGTGCATGTCATGTCTAATAAATTTGAAATGTCCATGGTAGGAGTATTAAATTTCTTTCTCGGTTTGCAAATCAAACAGTCACATGATAGCATATTTATCTCACAAACCAAGTATGCTTGCAACCTTGTAAAGAGATTTGGCCTTGAATCTAGCAAGCCTTTAAGAACCCCTTTAAGCACCAGTACAAAAATTACAAAGGATACTCAAGGAAAAAGCATTGATCAAACCCTCTATAGGAGTATGATAGGTAGTCTACTTTACCTTACTGCTAGTAGACCTGATATATGTTTTAGTGTTGGCGTGTGTGCTTGCTATCAAGTTGATCCTAAAGAATCCCACCTAGAAAATGTGAAAAGGATAATAAGGTATATATTATGAATGAGTAATTATGGTATAAGCTTTATTGTTGACACTACTTGTGAAGTAAGTGGCTATACCGATGCTGATTGAGCTGGAAATCAGGACGATAGAAAAAGCACATCTGGTGGGTGCTTCTACATTGGAAACAATTTAGTATCTTGGCACAGTAAGAAACAAAATTCTATCTCACTTTCTACAGCTGAGGCGGAATACATTGCTGTAGGAAGCTCCTGCACACAAAATGCTTTGGATGAAAAACATGCTCAAAGACTACGGTCAAAATCAAGGTACAATGCCTTTATATTGTGATAATTATAGTGTAATATGCATCTCTAAGAATTTAGTTCAACACTCCAGAACAAAGCACATAGATATTAGGCATAACTTCATTCGAGATTTGGTTGAAGACAAGGTACACTTGAATTTGTACCTGCTAAAAGACAACTCATTGATCTATTTACTAAAGTCGTGGACACCCAAAGATTCGAGTTGCTTAGGAGTGCCTTGGGAATTTCACCCTCAACCTAGACCTCCAATACCTCTCTTTCCTTATTTTCTAGTTAATTTAAAATTAAAAAAAAAGGAAGCAATTATTTCATCATTAATTGTGTTGACAACATGTAAGGACTATGTTAATTTATCACACTCACACACACATTAGGTCCATGAATAAGTTTTACATGCCATCTAATGATAGTCAGTTTTTTCTTATACAAATTGAACACTTTCTAAAGTGGGATCTTTCACCTCATTTACTTAAATTTTGACATACCCTAATAGAATACTATAATTGAAAGGACTGCCTACTACGATGTGTGAAGATAATGTAGTGAGCAGAAAGAGTTATCTCATAAATAGTGTGACAGTCATCTTTTACGGTGAAATACTCGTGCAACTTAATTGTGAAGATCCTTCCCAAAAAAATAAACAAAAAAAGGAGGATAAGAATGATCCTTGTTGCATAAAAAGAAAGAGTACATCGTATGATAAAAATATAGTTATATCTCATTTAGGCCAAAATAAATTTTTTAAGTATTATGACCAAAATTTTAATGTACTTTTCTTCTGATATATCATGGATGAACCTATATCACATATTTATTTAATCTTGTTCTTTTTTTAATCACTTGTGAAAATTGATATACTTTACATGTTTTACATACTGTTTATGTGAAAATTAATTGTTAAAAAAAATTTCACATTTAGGGCGAGTGGGATCGATCCACCTTGAAGACGGATCGATCCACCTTGAACATGAATCGATCCTGATACACTGGTTATATGTATCGCCCCAACCAGGACCAATCCCACATGCACCCTCTCCTTCACAAACTCCCAAATCACTCAAATCTTGTCCAATTATCACGTTTTTGCTGTCCATAAACTCGAATAAATGTCCCCTTTTCATTTATGTGGTCAAAATTTTCCAAAAAATACGATTCACGCCATAAATCGCCTAAAGACCGTTTGGCCCTCCAATTTTTAGAACGCCAAAATCTCACCTTTTGTGCATTATTTTCACCTTCAAATACTCATTCTACATCACCCATTACCTGATTTACAAAACCCATCCTTCCAATTCAAGAAAATCTAATTTTTTCAAAAAATTTTAGATTTGCCCCAACTTTTTAAAATTTACAGTTTTGCCCTTCTCCTACAATCTGATCTTGATGGCTCCCTAACGTTCACAGACTTCTAGGAATGCCTCCACTGTCAACGGACCTCACAGTGAACTCTTTTTGATGTACAAATTATAGTACTCGCAAGTGTACGAATTACTCGTAGAAAGTAATAAGCAAACCTCTGAGGTCGGTCTTTCAAGGAATTGCAATAGTTTTAAACAACCTTTTTCTTAATCTAATTAGAGTCCTAAAGCAACTAAAATACTAATTAATTTCCTTGCTTATTTGAGTGTGAAAAAGCTCCCAAAAATAGATTGAATCTCCTGTTGGTTCGCAAAATTGAAGTGTATAAAAGTTGTCTCAAAAGGGGACTCTAAAGGGGGATTTATACATGTAAGGGTTACATAGAATCCTGATTGTATCAGGAATAGGCGCGCCGAGGAAAACATTTTTCCTACCACGGCACAACATAAATTTTGAATTAATGGTCAAAACCCGAGAGGTGCTCGTTGCGGAATACATTTTCTTTGTCGCGGTGCGCGTTGTCTTCAGTTTCTTCACATGTACCCCCTTACATATGTGCTGGCTCGTCATGTACGGCTTACATAATTTGACTCGTGTTGCCCGTAAATTGTGATCTGAGCGCTGTATGTGTTCCGTCTTTGCGTGTTTGCATTATTTAACTCATTTGACGCTAAAAATACCTGAAACACACTAAAACATACCCGTGATTCCGAATTGATAGATTTATGAAAATAATCATATAAATGAGATAAAACAAATCTATTTTTAAGCAATTAAACACAATAAATCACAAAATGTTAGTGCTTATGAAACACTTATCACAACCCCCAACCAGCTTTTTGCTAGTCTCTAGCAAGTAGAGCGATATAAAAACTAAAATAAAAATAAAAAAAATAAACTATACTAACCTAAATCACTTCCGTAGATTGTCACGATTGCATTTAGCAAATGTAATAAGCCTTTAAATCCCTAGGTGGCCCTAGTGGACGAGTTATAGTCTCATGAGAGTTTCCAGTGATGACACCCAAAAACATCGTACGACTCTTAAAACTGTTAAAGACTCTAAACATACTTGAATCAATCCATGCATATGTTTCAAAAATTGTTAATAACGAATGACATACGAAATAGTTAAAAAAATCACTCAAGCTCAAAAACAGTTCAAATATCAAACCCATCTTTGTAATCGACTTTTGAACAAACAATCAAACCAAAAGCCCATTAGTTACACTATCAGATCATGTCATGCATGATATTCATTGATTACATTTTAGATCTCAAAATTGTGCAAGTAAAATATGAATGAAAATTGCACTCACAAACTCCATAGGCTCGCTTTTCAAATCCATCTCCACTAATATAGAAATCAAACTACCTAGAATCAATAGGACTTAATTAAGCTTGTAAAGTTGTGTATAGGTGTGTGGTTATGAAAGTACGAAAATGTTATTCTCAATAGGATAAGAGTACTTTTTATTTCACAAACTTATTCAACTTTTCTACCCAAATGTTCTTTTTCATCCTTCTATTTTATAAATTCCATATGTTTCTTGGATTTTTGCTTGATTTTCTTTATTTACGTTTCTTGCTCTTTATTCATTTTTTTTATCCAAAGCAAGACATATACAATACAAATGCTCATGAAAATCAAGTATTACATTGAGTACTCTTATCACTAAGGGTAGTACAATGTATATATGTATATTGAGTTCATGGGTGTTACTGTGGATAAATAGTACCGGGGGGCTTGAAAAGTTCAAACGGTCCAAAGATAGCCTAAATCACTTTCTAAGTGGCATTTGATTCTATTATTTCTCCTTAATGGGTTTTCAAGGATGTTCTAGAGTTTGTTGAGACTTAAAGTATATCACGAACATGCACACACTACACAAATAAAAAATAGTCATACTAACCATACAAACTACCACACATGACACAAAATCCTCAAACTAGATGAATCTAACATTTATGTGCCTCTTTACTTAGGTGAAAATTTAATTTCTTTATCATGTCACCGTTATTACAATTATGTTAATATCATATAGTTCCAGATTGGCTCAAGTGGACTTGATACTATCCTAACAAAATTCAAATGAAAAATTTACAAAAAGTTAAAATTTAAAATTTGGTCTAAATTCATTCTCATGGAATATTTTTCCCACCCTAACCTAATTTCTATATTGTCCTCAATGTTAAAAAGAAAAACAAAATAAATTAAGTAAAGAAGTGAGAGAAGTTACCCCCCTTTCGTATAAGATTGTGTACATTACACTTACACGCCGTTTCACTATTTCTCACTCTCCTCATCATGTGGCATTTAGTATGCAAGAAATATGCATGAAATCTCTAAATATGTGCATCACAACTCAAAGCCAAATTTAAATATTAACTAAATGCAAATGAAAGCAAAAACATTAAATAAAGTTAATTAGAATCCTTAAACAATCCAAAATAAAATAAAATAAAAACAAGATGAAATAAATAATGAAAAAAATGAAAGAAAAAGAAAATTAAACTAGAAAATGAAAATAAAAGAAAGAAGATACAATTGGTCTGCCAGTTGTTTGAAAACAAAGTCGTGTCCTAGATACTTCGGAACTAGGCTGAATTGGGTGAGGTTTACTCCACTTTGTGTCAACTGAAAGCTCATCATTCGGTGGAGTAGAGCTTGGTATTCATGTGAATACTTCATTTGGTCGCTGAACCAAGCTTGTTGTTGAGTCTAGTACTCCTGTATTTTATTAACTCTTGCCTCTAAGTTTATCAACTTGTCTTTTGTGGTAGCGTTCTTGGAAGAGTTACCCTCACCCTTCCTACTACCTTGTCCTGCTTTTGTACTGTTAGTCAGGTATTGTATGTAAGCAAAGGTTAATGTTTCACCTGGTTGCAATAAAATCTCGCCCATGTCATATCGGAGTTCGTGTTTGACACACAAGGCGGTGATCAGTTGGGGAAAGAAATAACTTATATTGTGATGCTCAGCTGAGTACACAACCCGTTGTTGGATTACCATTCCCACATCTATTGAATGCTTGGTTTCTATGGAAAATTGTAGAATTGCTCATTCCCTATCGATAGTATTATAATGTCGGGTTGGCATTAACATAGAACACACAAAGTACTGCCAGATACGGGAATGGGTTCTAAGGTACTTAGCTTGAAAAATGTTGACTATGTCTCTCTTATACTCCCACTCCGCATAACCATCGGTAAGGGTGTTTATGATCTCGTTGTAATCAACTTGTTTTAGGTAGGTTTCATACCCGCTATCTTGGATATCCCTCAACCCATAGTAGGAATTTATAACTGTCCTATTAAAGGGGACCTCAACACCCCTCACCTATACCATTCCATCTCGAGCTTTCGGGACATTCGCGTAGAATTTTCGAACCAACGAACTTACACCCACTTTGGGGCGTGCACAAATTTTTTCCATCCTAACGCCTCAATTTTATCGGTAATTCCCATTAGGCCAACTTGACCAAAGTCTAAGCCCCTCTCATTGACAAACCCCTTATTTCTTTTGGTGGCACCCTCAAACAACTCTTGTGCCTCCCGACTAACAAAACGAGAGGCATCGTAATTTCGTTCTTCAACCACTTTTTCCTTTCCTTTCGAACGACTACCCTCACCGGCCTTTCTTTTTTAGCCATAAAAAATTCTTTCACTTAAATAATTCACACCCAGCAGTTAATTCTAGAAAATTTAGAAAAATCCCAAAAATTCTCCTCTTATCCAAATCAATTCACTTAAAACCAAAATTTTCAAAGACAATTCACAGATTCCAAAAAATAATTACCAAATTAAGATAAAATTGTGAAGAAATTTACCTCTTAGGAATGCAATTGAAACCTTGAAAGAAAAAGCCCCAATTTGATTGAAACCCTAGGTTTTGAAGATAAAGAGGCTTCTTGATTTTTAGAGCAAATATGTTGAATTTGATAGAGGAATACTTGTTAGCAATGCTAGACTGAAGAAATTATTGAGTAATGTTTTAATTTTGGTGAGAAATTGAGAAGAAATTGGAGAGAAAGTGAAAGGTTGTTTGAGAGAAAATGAGAGAAAGTGTGAGAAAGTGAGGGAAAATTTGGGGGTTGTGAGGTTTGAATTCACGAGTGCCCCTTTTCTGGTAATTTTTTAAGGCGTGTCATGGCATGGATAAAAGTTTTAATTTTGTGTGTGAAACAGAATGTTCCTTGCCGCGGCACAAATTTCCCCTGCCGCAGCGCACATATTTTTTTTGAAAAATTGTCCTGAAACAGAAACTCCCTCGTCGCGGCACAATTTTTCCCTGCCGCGGCGGACACAAAATTTCTAAAATTTATAATTTTTTTGGAATTTTTGAAAATGAGTAACGCATTCACTCCCAACCAAGATTTGGGAATGTCCTCATTGCCATGAAAATTTTTTAAAAACAAAAATACGATAAAAATAACTAAAGAATAAAATGAACAAAGAAATGAAAGAAATACAATACTAAATGGGTGCCTCCCATTAAGGGCTTAGTTTTACATCTTAGCAAGATGTGGCCTCTCTCGTGTCTAAGAGTCATGGAGACGTATGGTTTCTATGCTTTTCAAATTGGTGTCTCCATTCAAGTATGGCTTAACACGATGCCCGTTCACTTTGAACGGTTCTTGTATTTTGGAATTTAGCAACTCGACTACTCCATGTGGAAATACATTTGTGATTGTGTACGGTCCACTCCACATAGAATGTAGTTTTCCTAGAAACAAACGCAAGCATGAATTATATAACAGAACTTGCATTCCAGGAACTAAAGACTTACTGATGAGCCCTTTGTTGTGATAGCACTTAGTACGCTCCTTGTAGATCTTGGCATTCTCGTAAGCTTCGTCCCGAATTTCTTCAAGTTCGCTCAGTTGGAGTAGTTGTTTTTTTTCCAACTTTTGCCATGTCCATGTTGAGCTCTTGAATCGCCCAATAAGCTCTATGCTCTAGCTCAATGGGTAAGTGACATGCTTTACCAAATATTAACCGGTAGGGGCTCATACCAATGATTGTCTTGTACGCTGTATGATATGCCCACAAGGCATCATTCAACTTAACTGATCAATCCTTCCTTGAGGGGAGCACTGTGCGTTCTAATATTCCCTTGATTTGTTGGTTGCTCACTTCCACTTGCCCCGAAGTTTGGGGATGGTATAGGGTAGCCACTCTATGAGAAATGTTGTACTTTTTCAAAAGCCCATCAAAAAGCCTATTGCAAAAGTGGTTGCCTCCATCACTAATGATTGCTCTCGGTGTTCCAAACCTGCTAAAAATGTTATCTTTCAAAAATTTAACAACAACGTTAGCGTCATTAGTTCTAGTGGGTATTGCTTCTACCCACTTTGATACATAGTCGACTGCAACTAAAATATAAATGTAACCAAAAGATGGGGAAAATGGACCCATGAAGTCAATTCCCCACACGACAAATAATTCCACTACAAGATTCGATGTCAAAGGCATTTCATTACGTTTGCCTATATTACAGGTCCTTTGACATCTATCACATCTCACACAAAAACATGTTAGCATTCTTAAATAAAGTAGGCCAATAAAATCCAGATGGTAATACCTTTAGGGCCGTTTTCTTACCACCAAAATGGCCCCTGCAGTGTAGCTCATGAAAAAAGGTTAAGATGCTCTCATGTTCCTCTTTGGGCACACACCTCCGGATGGCTCGATGTTGACATAACTTGCACAAATAAGGTTCATCCCAAAAGTATTGCCTGTAAACCCTGAAAAACCTTTGCTTTTCCTGAAAAGTGATGTTAGGTCTCAAAATGCCACTAGCAAGATAATTAACATTGTCAGCATACCATGGATTTGGACCTATTATAAACAATTGCTCATCAGGGAAGGTTTCTATGATTGTGTCCTTACTTTCACCTTCAACATTTTCATACTCAAAAATTAACCTAGATAGATGATCAGCTACTACATTTTCATTACCTTTTTTGTCTTTGATCTCTAGGTCAAATTCTTGTAAAAGTACGATCCACCTAATGAGTCTAGGCTTAGCATTCGGTTTAGTCAATAGATATCTCAAAACAGCATGATCCAAATGAATAATAACTTTAGTTCCTACCAAGTAAGACCTAAATTTATTAAGTGAAAATACAACAGCCATAACTCTTTCTTAGTGGTGGTATAGTTAATTTGGGCATCATTGAGTGTTTTGCTAGCATAATATATAACATGTAAACGTTTATCCACTTTTTGCCCCAAAACAACTCATATTGCATAATCAGACGCATCACACATGATCTCAAATAGTAAAGACCAATCAGGAGCCACAATAACAGGCACAAAAGTAAGCTATCCTTTAAAGTATTGAAGTAACAAGGCAATCATCATTAAAATCAAACGGAGTATCTTTGGAAAGTAGGTTACATAATGGACGACTTATTTTGAAAAAATCCTTAATAAATCATCTATAGAAACCTGCATGTCTTAGGAAACTCCGTATCCCCTTAACAGATGTAGGAGGAGGCAGCTTTGTAATTAAATCTATCTTAGCCTTATCTACTTAAATTCCTTTGCTAGATAGGACATGTCCTAAAACTATGCCCTATTGGACCATAAAATGACTTTTTTCCCAACTAAGTGTCAAATTACATTCAATGCATCGTTCTAACACTAAAGTCAGTTTATGTAAGCAATCATCAAAGAAATTACCGAAAATAGAAAATTCATCCATACATACCTCGATAAGTTTCTCCAACATGTCTGAAAAGATTGACATCATACATATCTGAAAGGTGGCGGGTGCATTACATAGTCCAAATGACATCCTTCTGAAAGCGAAAGTTCCAAATGGGCATGTGAAAGTTGTTTTCTCTTGATCCTCTAGAGTAATGGGTACTTGATAATAACCTGAAAGACCATCCAAAAAGCAGTAGAAATCGTGTCCAGCTAGTCTTTCTAACATTTGATCAATGAAGGAAAGGGGGAAGTGATCCTTTTTGGTGTACAAATTCAATTTTCGAAAGTCGATACACATCCTCCAACCCGTAATTATCCTAGTGGGCACTAATTCATCCTTCTCATTCTTAACCACGGTTATTCCAGATTTCTTTGGTACCACATGAACTGGACTAACCTATTTACTATCAGCAATTGAATAAATTACTCCTACTGCTAGGAGTTTCAAAACATCTTTTTTAACAACCTCTTGCATGATTGGGTTTAGTCTCCTTTGTGCTTCTTTAACAGGTTTGAAATTGTCCTCCAAATTGATCTTATGCGTACACATCGCTGGACTAATGCCTCTAATGTCCCCTATACTCCATCCTATTGCTTTTCTATACTTCCTAAGCTCTCCAACTAGTTTCTCCTCTTATTTTTGGGTGAGTGTAGATGAAATAATAACCAGATAAGTCTCATTCTCTTCCAAAAATATATATTTCAAATGCTTAGGTAGTTCTTTAAGTTCTAACTCAGGTGAAGCAATCTCATCATCATGTGGGACATCTAATAAGTCTAAGGGTGTACTAGATTCATCTAATGGTATAGCATTGTCTAAAAGATCATTGTACTCCCTAGCCTTATAGTCTAAGATATCATCTACCTCTCCAACTGTAAGTGCTATCTCTAATTTATCATCTAGTTTATCCTGCACAAAAGTATCATGAATAATGGGATCTAAATATTCAACAAATGAGCACTCATCAATAGCAGATATAGAAGGGTAAGGAGATGAATTAAAAACCTTAAAATGTACAGTCTCTCCCAAGACTGTCATTGTCAACTTCCCACTTTGGATATCAATGATGGTTTAGGTAGTGGCCATAAATGGTCTACCCAAAAGAATTGTATGCTCCTAATCCAAAGATAGGTTATCCTGCATATCTAAAACCACAAAATCAATAGGTATGATTAGTTTATCTACCTGTACAAGTAAGTCCTCAACCATGTCCTTTGGATATTTAACAGATCTATCTGCAAGTTGAAGAGACATGGTTGTTGGTTTTAGATCTCCCAAACCTAGCTGCAAGAAAATAGAGTAAGGCATCAAATTTATACTAGCACCTAAATAAAGCATATCCTTAGCTACTTTCCTATCCCCCATAGTGATATCAATGATAAAACTACCTGGATCTTTTAACTTAGGGGGTAAGTTTCGTTGAAGCACTGCATTAGCAATTTCAGACACTATGACTCTTTCATTAAGTTCCTACCTTCTCTTCTTAGTGTTTAGTTCTTTGAAAAATTTCGCATAAGAAGGCACGTTTCTAATTACATCTAACAGAGGAAAATTAATATTAACTTTCGAAAGCATGTTAAATAAATCAAAAAATTGCTTATCTTGCTTTTTTCCCAAATTCCTTAGAAATGGTGTTGTCATCTTCCATGTTACCTGCATTATAAGGTAAATCATTAGAAAGTTCAGGTAAAACTTTTGTAACCACCTTACCTCTTCGAAGAACCGTGACAGCTTTCGCTTGTTCGGGTTGACTGGGCAGCTTTCTTGTCTCTTATTTGTATATTTGTTCAGCTAGCTACCCCACTTGTATTTCCACTCTTTTCATTGATGCTTCTATAGAGCCCAACCTTCCACTACAGGATTGCATGAAAGTATTCAAGGTTTCCTCTACGGTTGGTTTATTTTGTGAAAATTGTCGGTTAATATTTTGGGCTTGTGTTTGATTTTGGACAAATGGTGGGTTATTGTTTTGTTTCCAAGTAAAGTTGGGGTGATTTCTCCATTCAGGGTTGTAGGTGTTAGAGTAAAGGTCGTTCCTAGGTCTAGGTTCGTACCCTTGCATTAAATTTGCCTCTTCATTAGTACCTGTATAAGAATCACCTACAAAAGAACAAATGTTAGCCCCATGTCCATAAGAACCACAAACTCCACATACCTCGTGTTTTGGAATTTGATTAGTATTGGAGGTAGTAAGAAGTTGCACTTGTTTGGTCAATTTAGCAAGGTGCTTGGCCATTTCGTTGGTGGAGCTTAATTCATGGACTCCAGCTATTTTTCCTCTAGCGCTTTTTTGTTGGGAATTGGCTCCCAACATCTCAAATAGTTCATAAGTTTCATCCGCTGTTTTCTCACCCATAGCTCCTCCTGTAGCGTTGTCAACTGTGAATTGACACTGTAGTGTCAATCCGTCATAGAAAAATTGATTTTGTAATTGCAACGGGAAGTGGTGATGTGGACACTGTATCAAGAGCAATTTGAACCTGTCCCAAGCCTCGTGAAAGGGTTTTCCTTCCATCTGTGAAAAAGTAGCAATTTTGGTTCTTAGGTCAGACATTTTTTGATGGGAATGGAACTTACCCATAAATTTGTTATAAATTGCATCCCAAGTGGCCAAAGAACTAAGTGCCAATGTCATGAGCCAAGACTTAGCTCTATCTTTGAGAGTGTAAGGAAAACACCTCATCTGTAGTTGATCTTCACAATTCCTAGCTACCTCTGTAAGTTGAATGCACAATGTGGCGGTCCCATTGATAGGTCTTGCAAACTCTTTGTTCATCATCTGCCTACCCACGTTGTCACCCATTACTGCTTGTAATTGTTATTGGTCTTCTTCCTCTTGAATTGGGTTGTCCAGTTTCTTTGATGGTGTTTAATCCTATGAATGTTGTCAGTGAAGGGAGTGAGTTCCTTGTTAAGTGACCTCCTACCCTGCATGCATAAATAAAAATCAAACAAAGATCAAGGCAGCAGAGAAATTGCAATAAAATCACTATTTTTTGATATTTTGATTTTTTTTTATTTTTTTGTGTTTTTAAATAAAAGATAACAAATAAAATAAAAATAAAGTAAATAAATAATAAATCTAATTCAAAGACTCTAAAAAGTTAAAAAGAAAATTATTTATAATGCTAATTTCCCGACAACGGCGCCAAAAATTTAGATTTATTGCCCCCGCATAGCATGATTTTTTATCACGATACAATTTTTTTCCATTCTCGCTCTACGACAGTGTTTTTGGGAGGAAGATTTACAATTTTGTCCCTTTCTTTATCATATCAGCTATTTACATAATATGTATATGTATACTCTGTTTTACCTAACAAAAACAGAGTATCTCAAAATTATCATTATATGCTGAATCCTTTTGCGAACAATATATACAAACTGCCCAACAATCAGATCAGTTGAAACAAGGTATCTGCAAACCAAGTAAATGAGCATTCGATTTTAGACTTGATTATTCTCTATACAAGTTAAGTTATATTTGTATTTTAAGTGAGATGATCACAACTGTGTAAATGAGCACATTATGATTATCGGCTTTGGAGGAAAAAATTGGCCAAATGCTACAAATCGACCGCAGTGTTGCGTCAGCTGAGGTCATGAAAAAGTATTTCATAGGTGAATTCATCCCATTCTCCTCTTTCAAATTAACAAAAAAAAAAATGTGCTTCTTTTGTAACCATAAAACTCAAAACTTTAATTTTTGTGCAGGTAGTATACTAAGTGGAGGAGGGAGCGTCCTAGCTCGTAACGCATCTGCAGAGACTTGGATTAAAATGGTGAATGGATTTCAAAATGGTTCTTTATCAACCCGTGTTGGAATTCCTATGATTTATGGCATTGATGCAGTTCATGGCCACAATAATGTGTACAAGTCCACAATCTTCTCTCACAATGTTGGACTGGGTGCTACCAGGCAAGCACATTATACCTTCAAACCAATATTTCTCTATTATTATATTGATTTTATTTTTTTGTAAACTTCCCTTTGAACAAGGGATCTACTTCAGAAATACTGAGTGCAAGGTTTTTTAATTCACTTTTCTAAAATTGTTTGTAAACAAGTTTACATAGTATGTAAATAGATTTACATACTATGTAAATAGATTTATATGCTATGTAAACTTGTTTACATAGTATGTAAATCTATTTACATACTATGTAAACTGATTTACATACTATGTAAACAAGTTTTTACATAGTATGTAAATAGATTTACATAGAACGATCAGCCAAATGAACAAATGAAACTCCACACAAAATTAAGTAACTTCATTCCTGAAATTAATTCTGCAGGAGTTACATATAGCTCATTCAAAAACAATTAAGCCTATATTTACATAATATAGTAAATTTAATAGAGACTCTAAATAGTGTTGCACGATTGATCTCAGAATTAGTGTTGCACGTATTTTTGTAACAAAAATACAGTCAAAATGTACGTTTTCTCCATTAACTTTCATGTAAAAAATAGTATATGTTCAGCACTAGTGAAAAGGTTAGTGAATTTTATGTAACAAGTCAAAATTTGACAGTGGTTTGCAACAAGGGGCACAGGACAGTGGTAAAAAAAAAATTATTACCCAATTATTAAAAATGATCGATAGAAGCTATCTTTATATTTAACTCCAATTGATTTTAGAAAGTTCAATGGGTCGCACCAGTACCAATTGGAAGAAAAATGCATATGGATTGACAAAGCAGAGATACCATGACAACTTTGGTTGACGCAAAACTCCAAGTGAACTACACTTGTTTATAGAAAAATGATCGTCCTATATTTCATTCTAGAATTCAGCAATTACATAGACAAACACGAAACTGCATCAGAGGTCAAAACACAGACTTATATAAATCACACCTCCATTTAAACTCCACACAAAATTAAGTAACTTGTTTACATAATATAGATCAGCCAAATGAACAAGTTTACATAGTATGTAAATCTGTTTACGTAGTATGTAAACTGATTTACATGTACATTAGTGAAGTTAGTTATAAGCCCTGTTCAGTTATTGGAAATATTGTCGCAGGAGAGACGTACTCAGAAATTGATTGAGAGTGTACAAACAGTTGCAAAATGTGGGAGTGGTAATTTGGTATCCTCTGTCGACATGTTTTCTGATCAGTGGAGTCTCTCTAGCAGTAGTAAGAAGGCTTCTTCTAATTAATTAGCTCAGACCTTGATTGATTTTTAATTAATTGATTTCATATATATGGGAAATTAATTAATCGGCGTTTTTTAAATTTTAAATTTTATATTTATAGGATTTTGGTTTTTTTAGTCATGCTTGTAATTTATAATGAATATTTAGTCCAGCTTCAAAATTATACGATGACTATAACTATTACTGCAAAATTAATTAATCGGCGTTTAAACTAATGGAGTCTAGCTTCAAAATTATACTGTAAAAAACTATTACTGCAAAAAACTTATTCTTTGTAATTTTTGTTTACATAGTATATAAAATGGTTTACATACTATGTAAATCAATACTATGTAAATCAATTTACATAGTATGTAAATAGATTTACATACTATGTAAATCAATTTACATAGTATGTAAATAGATTTACATACTATGTAAAATGGTTTACATACTATGTAAACTGATTTACATACTATGTAAACCAATTTACATACTGATATTACATATCACATAACTAAGGATATTTTTATAATTTATTTAATTTTAATGTAATCAAAACTCACAGTTTTGATCTTATTATTGCTAGTTTTGGAAAATTTAATTTTTTAACTAAATGTATGCTATTTAGGCAAATAGCTCCAAAAATTTGATGTACAAATTATAGTACTCACAAATGTACGAATCACTCGTAGAAAGTGATAAGCAAACTTCCGATATCGGTCTCTCAAGGAATTGCAATGATTTTAAACAACCTTTTTCTTAATCTAATTAGAATCCTAAAGCAACTAAAACACTAATTAAATAGAGTTCTAGTAATACTAAAACTCTAAATAACTAGAATCATAAACCTAATAAAACTGTAAATAAAGTGAATTTGCGAGCAAGATCAATGGTGTCGAACAATTAATGAAAATAATTACGCAAATTCATAATGAACTCAAAAAGATTTCAAATATCAATGGAAGATGTATGGACGTTTAGTTTGGTTGGCCATGCTTGCATCGAAAAGTTATGGTGAATTAACATGAACGTTCTAATAAACAATTTTTACCAGCTTTCCTTTTAATTACAAAAATTTCTATGATTGGGTAATTATCTTTGTTGATTAACTAAACAATATCCTACAATCGGGTATATCAATTAGTAACCAAATTATGAACAAGAAAAATATGTCAATCAAACTAATGCCATGACTAGATCATTAATTTAAAGCTTTGATTAAGTTTTTCAAAATATAGTCAAGGTGACGTTCCTAAAACTAAATTCTCAAATTTTTCAACCTAACTATGAATCTTAAATTGGCCCATGAAAATTCACAATTAAATATTGATGAGTTCTCGAAAAGCACTAATATTTCGTGATTAATTGTGCTTAATTGTTTGATATAAAGATTTATTATTATTGTTTATTCAATTAATTTCATAAATCTATCCATTCGGAGTCACGGGTATATTTTAGTGTATTTCAGGTGTTTTTAGCGTCAAATGAATCAAATAATGAAAACACACAAAGACGGAACACTTACGGCGCTCGGATCACGAGTTACGGGCTAAACGAGATAAATATGTAAGCCTTACATAACGAGCCATCACATATGTAAGGGGGTACATGTGAAGAAACTCAAGAAAAAGCGCGCCGCGGCGAGGAAAAGTCATGCCGCGGCGGGGAGCTCTCGGGTTTTTACACAATTTCCAGAATTTGTGTTGCGCCGCGGCGGGAAAAATGCATGCCGCAGCGCGCCTATTCCTAACGCAATCAGGAATCCCTTACATTTATAAATACCCCCTTAGACCCCCTTTACAACAGAACTCGACCAATTCGTACACAACTCTTATTTTTCAAAATTTTGCGATCCAAACACTACATTCAATCAGTTTTGAGAGCGTTGCCACACTTTAACGAAGCGAGAGACACTATTCTAAGGATTCAAGGAAGCCAACGACGATCGAAGATAAAGCTTACGGAGAAGAACGCTATCCAATCCATAAGCGGTATTTAGATCTAGGATTTTCTTGTTGTTATAGAATTAATTCCTCTTCTCTTTTTGTTAAAGTGTATGATCATATTTTATTTGTCTATGAATATTAATATGAACATGTCTGGCTAATTTTATTATGGATGTTTAGCGAGGAACAGTGAACCAGAGCATAACGAGTAATGACACAATCTCATACGAAAGGGGGGGTAACTTCTCACACTTTTTTCTTATTTCTTTTTTTCTTCTTTTTCAACATTGAGGACAATGCAGAAATTAGGTTGGGGGTGGGAAGAATATTCCATGAGCATGAAATATGACCAATTTTAAATTTTTAACTTTTGTCACTTGAATTGTTTTAGGTTAGTGTCGTGTTTACTTGAGTCAATCCGGAAATCTATGATATTAACATGATTGTAATGACGATGACATGTGAGAGATGTTGGACTTTTACCTAAGCAACGAAGCACATAAATGTTAGATTCATCTAATTTGAGGATTTTGTGGTACATGTGGTAGTTTGCATGGTTAGTATAGCTATTTTGATTTGTGGAATGTATGCATGTTCATGATATGTTTTAAGTCGCAACAAGCTCTAGAACCCATTTAAAAACAAATTAAAGCGAAATAATAGAAACAAATGCCACCTAGAAAGTGATTTAGGCCATCCTTGGACCGTTTGGACTTTTCAAGCCTCCCCGTATTATTGTTATCCATAGTATACCCTTGAACTCAACATTGACATATATTGTACTACCCTTAGTGATAAGAGTACTCAATATAATATTTAATTTTCATGAGCAATTATGTTGAATTTATCTTGCTTCATCATCAAAAAAAAAAAAAAATGATGATGATGATGGTTAAAAAAATAAGCAAGAAAAATAAAGAAAGAGAATCAAGCAAAAAGATCTAAGGGACATATGGAATTTATAGGAGGATGAAAAAGAACACTTAGTGGAAAAAGTTGAAAATAAGTTTGTGACATAAAAAGTACTCTTGTCCTATTGAAAACATCATTTTCGTACTTTCATAATCACACACCTAACCACAACTTTACAAGCCTAATGAAGTCCTATTGATTCTAGGTAGTTTAGTTTCTATATTAGTGGAGATGAGTTTGAAAAACGAGCATATGGAGTTTGTTAGTGCTAAAATTCACATTCATATTTTACGTGCACATTTATGAGATATTGAAATGTAATCTATGAATATCATGCATGACACAGTCAGATAGTATAACTAACGGGTTTGTGGTTTGATTGGTTGTTCAAAATCCGATTACCATGATGAGTTTGATGTTTGGACTGTTTTTGAGCTTAGGGGATGTTTAACTATTTCATGTGCCATTCGTTATTAACAATTTTTGAGACGTATGCATGGATTGATTCAAGTATGTTTTGAGTCTTTATTTGTGTCAGTTACGATGTTTGCGGGTATCATCACTAGAAACCCTCACGAGACTATAACTCGTCCACTAGGGCCACCTAGGGGTTTAAAGGCTTGTTGCATATGCTAAATGCAACCGTGACAATCTACGGAAGTGATTTAGGTTAGGTTAGTTTATTTGTCTGTTTTTAATTTTATTTTAGATCGCTTCACTTGCTAGAGACTAGCAAGAAGCTGGTTGGGGGTTGTGATGAGTGCTCGAAAAGCACTAATATTTCGTGATTAATTGTGCTTAATTGTTTGATATATAGATTTATTATTATTGTTTATTCAATTAATTTCATAAATCTATCCATACGGAGTCACGGGTATATTTTAGTGTATTTCAGGTGTTTTTAGCGTCAAATGAATCAAATAATGAAAACACACAAAGACGGAACACTTACGGCGCTCGGATCACGAGTTACGGGCTAAACGAGATAAATATGTAAGCCTTACATAACGAGCCATCACATATGTAAGGGGGTACATGTGACGAAACTGAAGACAAAGTGCGCCGCGGCGAGGAAAAGTCATGCCGCGATGGGGAGCTCTCGGGTTTTTACACAATTTCCAGAATTTATGTTGCACCGCGGCGGGAAAAATGCATGCCGCGGCGCGCCTATTCCTAATGCAATCAGGAATCCCTTACATTTATAAATACCCCCTTAGACCCCCTTTACAACAGAACTCGACCAATTCGTACACAACTCTTATTTTTCACAATTTTGCGATCCAAACACTACATTCAATCAGTTTTGAGAGCGTTGCCACACTTTAACGAAGCGAGAGACACTATTCTAAGGATTCAAGGAAGCCAACGACGATCGAAGATAAAGCTTATGGAGAAGAACGCTATCCAATCCATAAGCGGTATTTAGATCTAGGATTTTCTTGTTGTTATAGAATTAATTCCTCTTCTCTTTTTGTTAAAGTGTATGATCATATTTTATTTGTCTATGAATATTAATATGAACATGTCTGGCTAATTTTATTATGGATTTTTAGTTTGTGTTGCCATGTTTGCTAGAATTGTGTATGGTGTATTTTATTGATTTGGAATAAACGAATTACTTTTTGATTAAGAGCATGTTTAGATATTTAATTATGAATAATCATGGGCCCATTTGATGTTCGTAGTTAGGTTGAAAAATCTGAGAATTTAGTTATAGGAACGTCACCTTAACTTTATTCCGAAACACTTAATCGAAGCTTCAAGTTAGTGACTTAGTCATAGCATTAATTTGATTGGCATGTTTTCCTTGCGCGTAATTTGATTACTATTTGATTTACCCCCGCCAAAGGCAATTAATTAGTTAATCAATAAAGAGACCTACCCCCGCCAAAAGGAGTCTCGTAATTAAAAGGAAAGCCGGTAGTTTAGTTTATATAGGACGTTCATGTTATCTCACCATACCTTTTCGATGCAAGCATGGTCAACCAAGCTAAACATCCATACATCCTCCATTGATATTTGATTTAATTGAATTGATTGTTTGCTTGCGATTCTGTTTTCGTTTGATTGTCGTATGATTGTTCTCGTTACAAAAACAAACAACATTTTTACAGTTTTAGTAGCTTTAGGATTCTAGTTACTTAGAGTTTTAGTTTCACTAGAACTCTATTTAATTAGTGTTTTATTTTCATTAGAACTCTATTTAGATTAAAAAGTTAGTTATTTAAGACCACTGCAATTCCTTGAGAGACCGACCTTGGAAGTTGCTTATCACTTTACTACAAGTGATTCGTACACTTGCGAGTACACATTTTAACACATCAAATATCTAAACATGCTCTTAATCAAAAGGTAAATTTATTTATTCCAAAATAATATAAACATTCACCACAACAGTTCTAGCAAACATGGCAACACAAACTAAACATCTATAATAAAATTAGCCACTCAGGTTCATATTAAATTCATAGACAAATATAATTTGAAAATACACTCAAAGAAGTAAGAAAAAGAAAAGTAAATTCTATAACAAGAAGAAACCCTAGATCTAAATACCGCTATTGGATTGGATGACGTTCTTCTCCAAAAGCTTGATCGTCGATCTTCAATGATTTGTTGAATCCTTAGAATTAATTCCCTTGCTTCCTTGAGTGTGAAAAAGCTCCCAAAAATTGATTGAATCTCTTGTTGGTTCGCAAAATTGAAGTGTATAAAAGTTGTCTCAAAAGGGGACTCTAAAGGGGGTATTTATACATGTAAGGGTTACATAGAATCATGATTGTATTAGGAATAGGCATACTATGGCACACATTTTTCTCGCCGTGGCACAACACAAATTTGGAATTAATGGTCAAAACCCGAGAGGTACTCACCGCGGCATACATTTTCCTTGCCGCAGCACGCGTTGTCTTCAGTTTCTTCACATGTACTCCCTTACATATGTGCTAACTCGTCACGTACGGCTTACATAATTTGACTCGTGTTGCCCGTAAATTGTGATCCGAGTGCCGTAGGTGTTCTGTCTTTGCGTGTTTGCATTAATCAACTCATTTGACGCTAAAAACACCTAAAACACACTAAAACATACCCGTAATTCTGAATTAATAGATTTATGAAAATAATCACATAAACGAGATATAAAAAATCTATTTTTTAGCAACTAATCACAATAAATCATGAAATGTTAATACTTTTCAAGCACTTATCACTTTCTTCATTTCGACAGTGCAAAAAGGTACAAGCTCTTTTGTTCTTGTCCAATATCTATTGAACGCAAGATTATCCCTGAAGATTTTCATGAGTTAAGAATTACTAGAAAATTGATGGAACTGGGATGGCTTTGTCTCTTTAATCTTGATCAAATAGGTTCCCAAAATTTGGTTTAGGAATTCTATGCAAACATATCCTTAAATATAAGTGACCCAGGTCCTGAACAGAATTAAGTGTATGTTCAAGGTCAATTTGTACTGTTTACTGCAAATATCATCAATCACCTTTTAGGTATCCATCCTATCCAAAACCATGATTTTGATCTACTAGAAGTATCTGATGATAAATATAATGCTAAAATGGGGATTTAGAATGCTCGAGTTGTTAGTTTGGGAAAGTTTAGTCAGTACAGCCTAAAACCCTTTTGTAGGGCTCTGAACCTTCTCATTAGTGCCAATATCATCCAAAGGAAACATACTGCTAAGTTCTGTGCTATTACAGCCAAACTTATGTACTGCATTGGCATCGACAGATCCATTAACATTGGTCAAATCATTTATGAGAGGATAATTGCCAGGTCTCGTCACCACCAGAAGAATGTTGCATTACCTCATGCTTGCTTGATCTCACTACTTCTTCATGAGGCCGGTATCACCTTTGGACATAATGAACCAAGCTTGAGGGACTTGGACCAATCCATAAATCTTCACTTTTAAAGTCCAACACCCTTTTAATGGCCAGCTTGGCCAAGCGTGGTCTTCATCCAGCACCTACTGAGGAGTACAAAGATGAACCAATGGATATCCCTCTACCACAAGACCAATCCGCTGCCGGACCATCTGGGTCTCAACTTGTGGATTCTAGCACTTTACACAGTGATGTTGCCTATCTTGGGGAACAATTGGATATGTTAAATAACAACATGAAATCAATGAACTCCAGACAAATTGCTTTTGAGAATGAAATGCAAACAGAAGTGAGGGCCATAAGCACCGACGTCACTATCCTCTCTGAAGAATTCATGAACTTTCGCGTAGACCTACAAGTGTTCTCAAGAGACATCAAAGATTTCATGAACTTTCACCATGGTGCTCCACCTTCATCTTAGTTTTTTATTTTATTTTATTTCTTCCTTTTTTCTTTGAATTGTTTATTGTTTGGTTCAAACTATTCTTATTTTAGATGTTGTGTTTATCTTTATTTGTTCTTGTTTGGTTATTTTTGGTTTTCTTTGGCCTTTCTTGTGACAAAAAGGGAGAGTAGATATTCACACATATTTTATTTTCGATCTTATGATATCTCCTATGTCATGATTAGTATATTATACTTTTACATGATTTATTACTACTAACCGTTTAATACAATGCCTTGGCAAGCATTTGTTTTTTCTTTGTCGTTAGAATTCATGATAAGCAGTATCAAAGCAAAGGCGTCTACCGAGCAAGCTACATCATCCTAGATTAGCTCTACTATAGAAATTAGGATTAAATTGTATTTATATATCTTTTGAGTGAACTTGTTGATGAACACTATTTTGATCTACTATTTGTGATGTTTTTAAGTGTTTATTTTGCATGTAATCTCGATATAATCTTGTTTTGGAGGGTATTCTACTGTTTTGCAGGTCAAAGTAGGTTTGGAGAGAAACTTGGAAAAAGAGAGCAAAAATGGAGTAAAAATGCATACATACGTAAGCCTTACAGTAGGTGCCATACATTATGTAAGCCTTACATCGATAATCAACAGAATATGTACAAGGCATGTACATACCATGTACACCCTTACATGCAAGGCGCGCCGCGGCGAGGAAAGTGTATGCCGCGGCGGGGAGCTCTCGGGTTGGAACATGAAAACCATCAAAACATTGTGCGCCGCGGCGAAGGAATGGTATGCCGCGGCGAGGAATTCAGAGAAATATGTAAAGCCATGTACATACTATGTACTCTCATGTACATACAAGGCGCGCCGCGGCGAAGGAATTGTATGCCGCGGCAAGAGGCTCTCGGGTTTGAACACCAAAATCACGAACACAATGTGCGCTGCGGCATGAAAAATGTGCGCCGCGGCGCGCGCGCGCGTACTGGAATCCTTTTAGGGCACGAGACTTACATCAATTATGGAAACCCTTACAAAACCTAATTGGACAAAACTCTATATATACTCTCTAGCCTCCAAGTGATTAATTATTCAGCCTCCAACCAAAGAAACCAGCCTCAAAGTGATTCCTAGCCTCCATCTACAGATTATTATTGAGCCATCACCAAATCGTGAACAGTAACGTGAATAGTGCTTCATCTTCTCCACATTCTTTAGAGAGGGATTACTCCATTAATGCTCCTCCATTGAAGCTCTATCAACAATCTTGAAGAAGGTGACCATCCAACATCAAGAGCTTGTTCCAAGAGTGGAAATAGGGTAATTTATTGATTGTAATCTTTTTCTCTCTTTAAGAATTCATAGAATGTTATTTGTAATGAAAAATATTGATTTGGATTTCATTATGAGTAGCTAAGCTTTTTATGTGTGGGATTTTGGTGATGTAACTATAATTGGATGTTTGATTGTGTGGAATAATTTTATGACTAAGTAATTTAATTCATGTTCATTGTTCTTAATACGTATGTTCATTAATTACTTCTGGCCAATTTGATTTGTGAATTTATGAAACATTTTAGGATTGAGTTTTAGAAACGCCATCTGAATTCAATTGAGCACTCTTGAGCATGAGCCTAATTTAAGTGCATTGATTTGTCTTGAATTAGGTGATTAAACTATTTTCTTAGGTTTAAAGCTGATTAACTAATTAACGGTCCGGATCAAAGAAGCTAGTTAGTTAATTAAGGGAAAATCACCATTGATTTGGGATTTTCTAGGGTTAGAGAAAATAATCGTTAAATTCTACTTTTTCGTGCTTAATTGTCAAAACCACATAAATCAATTCATCCATGATTAGTTTACTAACCAATTTCCCACACTCGTTCATCTCATCGTTTCACAAAACTTTCACGCATTTACTTTTATTGTTTTAGTATTTTTATTATTTTAGAGACTATTTTCAGAACCAACCTTTGATAGAGTGTTTAGGATTTATTTTATTGTCACGTTTTATATTGCAATTAACTCTTTCGAAAACCACCGCAATTCCTTTGAGAGACGATCTTGGGAGTATACTTGTCGCTTACTACAAGTGACTCGTGCACTTGCGAGCTTTTATAAATTACAAAATTTGGTTAACAAGTTTTTGTGCATCAAGTTTTTGGCGCCGTTGCCGGGGAATTGGCGTTTTTGAAATTGTTATTTGTTTTCTTTTTATTTTACTTAATTATTAGTCTTTGTTGTTTTATTTATTTGTTTTTCTTGTGTTTGTGTTTTTTGTTACTTGTTAGAGTCAAATAGTTTCTGGTGCTCTGATTTGTTGTTGTTTTTGATTGTGCATGCACGGTAGGAGATCTCTTGGAAATCCACTCGTGCCGTTCATAGATAACGTCAACAGGAGACGAGCACATTTGAAACCATCCGGCGCTGACATTTTGGAGGACGAGCAATCACCAACAATGGGAGAACATCTACCTCCACACAGAGAGATGACGATGAAGGAGTACGCAAGGCCAATCATTGGTACTGCGACTTCTAGCATACAATTAGGGGAAGCAGCTCGAAACTATGAGCTGAAGAATATACACTTTAATATGCTACCGTCATTTTATGGTATTCCTAACGAAGATCCTCTAACGTTTATTCGTGATTTTTATGCTACTGTGCAGACTTTTCCGCTACAGGGGCTAACTGAGGATCAGCTGAGGATGAGGTGTTTCCCATACACGCTTAAAGATAAAGCCAAGTCATGGCTTATGACTCTTCCACCTGGATCGCTTTCAACTTGGGACGCTGTGTACAACAAGTTCATGGGAAAATTCTATTCCCACCAAAAGACAGCAGACCTAAGAACTAAAATTGCAACGTTCTCCCAAATGGACGGAGAACCATTTCATGAGGCGTGGGACCGCTTCAAACTGCTTTTAATACAGTGCCCACACCATCACTTTCCTTTGCAACTCCAGAATCAGTTCTTCTATGACGGGTTGACACAACAATGTCAATTCACTGTGGATAATGCCGCAGGAGGAGCAATGGGAGAAAAGACCGCTGATGAGACTTGTGAGCTATATGAGATGTTGGGTGCTAATTCCCAACAAAAGAGTTCTAGAGGAAGGAGAATGGGGGTTAATGAGGTAGCTCCAGGAAATGACATGTCAATGCAAATCGCGGAGCTCGCAAAACAAGTCGCACTCCTCACCTCTAAGAACTCACCAACTCAAGAGGTATGCGGTATCTGTAGTACTTACGGTCACGGTGCTAATATTTGTCCTTTTGTTTGTGACCAAAATGTAGGTACAAGTTACGAGCAGGCCAATGCTATAGAGGGGTACCAACCGAGGCCAAGGAATGATCCATACTCAAACACATACAATCCCGGTTGGAGAAACCATCCCAACTTCTCTTGGAAAGGAAACAACAATCAAGGCTATGCTCAGAATAACTTCCCACACCCTCCCAACCACAACAACAATCCACAGCTCACTATGCCAAGCAAGCCAAGTTTAGAGGACAACTTGAACTCTTTCATTCAAGTGAGTCGAGAAATTAATCAGAAAACTGATCAAAGGATAGGATCTTTAGAGGCTTCCATGAAAAGAGTGGAAATTCAAGTGGGGCAGCTAGCTGAGCAAATGTACAAACAAGAGAAAGGGAAGCTACCTAGTCAGCCTGAACAATTGAATGCTATCACAATCATTGAGAATGGTAAGGTCTTAAACGATAATTTTACTGAACATTCTGATGATTTGTTTTTAGATGCACGAGATACAGGAAGGAAACACGCAGTTCCTATGGAAAGTCAAGCTGAGGACATTTTGGTCCTAAGACCTCCTGTTAAGCATAGAGAAAATCTTGGGGAGTCAACTGAACGTCCACTCCTTCACAAGTCACCTAATCCGTATAGACCTCCGATTCCAATCTCACATTCTGTAAAGGCGACTGATCAGGATAAGCTATTTCATGCAACTTTTACTTCGCTTTCTAAAGTTGATATTAACTTACCTTTGTTGAATGTTATTAGGGACATTCCTTCCTACCCAAAATTTCTCAAGACCCTAATCTCCAACAGAAGGAAGTATAATAGTGATGAAAAAGTAATAGTTTCAGAATTAGCTAGCGTAGTATTGCAAAAGAAACTACCCCCCAAACTAAAGGATCCAGGTAGTTTTAATATCAAAATAACTTTAGGAGATAGGATGGAGTCAAATGCCATGTTAGACTTAGGAGCAAGTATTAATGTCATGCCATATTCTGTGTACTTGCAACTAGGTTTGAAAGATCTTAAGCCCACAAATATGTCACTACACCTTGCTGATAAATCAATTAGGTATCCCAAGGGAATAGTTGAAGGTTTGTTGGTGCAAGTGAAGAGCATAATTGTACCGGTTGACTTCGTGGTTATGGAGATGGAAGACACTATACCTAAGGACAATGATCACACCATTATTCTTGGTAGGCCATTCATGGCTACCACCAACACAATAATTGATGTCCAAAGAGGGAAGTTAACAATGAGAGTCTTAGGAGAGACTATAAATTTCCAAGTGTTTAATCTTTTGCCTACTGCTCCTATTTCTTCTACTAGTAATTGTGGTGTTCTGAATTCTAATGACTTACTTGTTTTTAATAATCAATTGCAGCAGAAGCCATGCAACAAAACTACTGCTTTATCTACTGATAGGAGGGTCAAAGAAACACTTGCAAACTCAATCCAGGACAATGCCTACAAAGACCATGTCAAGTGGTCCCACATTAAAAACCTGGATTGTGAGTTTTTCTATCCTGGAAAAGATTGTTATGCATGTAATACTCGTTTTAAGTCTTTTTCAGGTGACATGAAGCCTTGTTTTGAAAGAAGCAAAGGGAGAGGAGGAAGCAAGCACTTCAAGGATGCATTGAGACCTCCATGATAAATATGAGCATCGTCTTGCTAAGACGTTAAACTAGGCGCTTGGTGGGAGGCAACCCACCGTTTTAGGTATTCTCTATTGTTTCTTTTAATTTACTTCAGTTTAGTTTCGTTTTTGTTTTGCCCTCTCTAAAATCTCTTCTGAACATGTGTGTAGTTGAAAAACCTTGAGGACAATGTTTAGTTTAGGTTTGGGGGTGCATTTTGCATTTTTGATTGATAACAATACTTTCATGCTTTGGTCAATTTTTGATGAATAACTAGTCTTTATGCATTGTTTATCTGATTTTTAAAATATTTGAGGTTTGTTGTAAGGATCGGTTTTAATTTGCAATCTGTTTTTCATGCTTTTGATGTTGAAACTGAGATGAACCCAAATCTTGTGTATAGGAATTGAATTGTGGAGACTACCTTGTGAGAATATTGTTGAGCCCTTAACGTTTTATTCGGAGAGATAAATATTATTCTACTCTTTTAAACACCTTTCATATCATTTCAAATTGTTAGATGATCTCTATAGGTATTTGCATTGAGTGTTAGGATTTTAAACATCTAATGAGGGACCATGTGCTTAATTGAATTGCTTAGATTAAATGACTTAAGTAAAGTTTGAAGTGTTTGCCTATTTCATTCGTGCTTGACTTTAAAAAAAAAATAAAAGGGAATTCCTATATCAAACATACAAAAAAAAAAAAAAAAAAAAAAAAAAAAAAAACAAAAGAAGAGATAATAAGTTTATTATGACCCTAAGTTCTTCAAGTATGAATGGTTAATACAATACAAAAAAAAAAAAGAGAGAAAAATAGGAAATAAGTTCCCCTAAAGTCAAAACATTTTCATTCTATGGCACACTTGAAGTTTTTGCTTGAGGATTTTAATTGAAGCATGAGATTAGTAATGTGATTCCTTCATAAATCCTATCATTTGATTCCTTTCATGAGATCAATGTTATGCACTTTTGAGCCTTTCTTGTTTAATCATATGCGAACCTATTAGCTCGTTTCTTTACATAACTTCTATTCGCATATACATTGTTGAGTGCTTGAACCCATAGGATCGGTGTGATTTAGAGAGTAATTATTGTGAGGATTAGAGTTGAAACGAATTCATATTCTTAACACTAGGTTTGGGGGAGTCAATGTTGATACGCTTTTAGTATTGGAATTTGGATTTGTGAAGCAAAATTGATCTAAATGGTGAACCTTGGTGTGCTTGATTGTCGGATAAATTTGTGCATGAATTTGTGGTTATGATTTGGAAAGAAATTAAAGCATGACAAGTTTTGTTAACTTCAATTTTAGTTTTGTTATTTGGTTTTTTTTAATTTTAGTTTTGCTTGAGGACTAGCAAAAAGTAGGTTTGGGGGTATTTGATGAACACTATTTTGATCTACTATTTGTGATGTTTTTAAGTGTTTATTTTGCATGTAATCTCGATATAATCTTGTTTTGGAGGGTATTCTACTGTTTTGCAGGTCAAAGTAGGTTTGGAGAGAAACTTGGAAAAAGAGAGCAAAAATGGAGTAAAAATGCATACATACGTAAGCCTTACAGTAGGTGCCATACATTATGTAAGCCTTACATCGATAATCAACAGAATATGTACAAGGCATGTACATACATGTACATACCATGTACACCCTTACATGCAAGGCGCGCCGCGGCGAGGAAAGTGTATGCCGCGGCGGGGAGCTCTCGGGTTGGAACATGAAAATCACGAACACAATGTGCGCCGCGGCATGAAAAATGTGCGCCGCGGCGCGCGCGCGCGTACTGGAATCCTTTTAGGGCACGAGACTTACATCAATTATGGAAACCCTTACAAAACCTAATTGGACAAAACTCTATATATACTCTCTAGCCTCCAAGTGATTAATTATTCAGCCTCCAACCAAAGAAACCAGCCTCAAAGTGATTCCTAGCCTCCATCTACAGATTATTATTGAGCCATCACCAAATCGTGAACAGTAACGTGAATAGTGCTTCATCTTCTCCACATTCTTTAGAGAGGGATTACTCCATTAATGCTCCTCCATTGAAGCTCTATCAACAATCTTGAAGAAGGTGACCATCCAACATCAAGAGCTTGTTCCAAGAGTGGAAATAGGGTAATTTATTGATTGTAATCTTTTTCTCTCTTTAAGAATTCATAGAATGTTATTTGTAATGAAAAATATTGATTTGGATTTCATTATGAGTAGCTAAGCTTTTTATGTGTGGGATTTTGGTGATGTAACTATAATTGGATGTTTGATTGTGTGGAATAATTTTATGACTAAGTAATTTAATTCATGTTCATTGTTCTTAATACGTATGTTCATTAATTACTTCTGGCCAATTTGATTTGTGAATTTATGAAACATTTTAGGATTGAGTTTTAGAAACGCCATCTGAATTCAATTGAGCACTCTTGAGCATGAGCCTAATTTAAGTGCATTGATTTGTCTTGAATTAGGTGATTAAACTATTTTCTTAGGTTTAAAGCTGATTAACTAATTAACGGTCCGGATCAAAGAAGCTAGTTAGTTAATTAAGGGAAAATCACCATTGATTTGGGATTTTCTAGGGTTAGAGAAAATAATCGTTAAATTCTACTTTTTCGTGCTTAATTGTCAAAACCACATAAATCAATTCATCCATGATTAGTTTACTAACCAATTTCCCACACTCGTTCATCTCATCGTTTCACAAAACTTTCACGCATTTACTTTTATTGTTTTAGTATTTTTATTATTTTAGAGACTATTTTCAGAACCAACCTTTGATAGAGTGTTTAGGATTTATTTTATTGTCACGTTTTATATTGCAATTAACTCTTTCGAAAACCACCGCAATTCCTTTGAGAGACGATCTTGGGAGTATACTTGTCGCTTACTACAAGTGACTCGTGCACTTGCGAGCTTTTATAAATTACAAAATTTGGTTAACAAGTTTTTGTGCATCACTTGTAGTGAGAGAGTGTTTTGTCCCACAAAAATGCCAAATGGGGAGTTTGTGAGGTCCACGAGTGTTGGCAGTTTCACGGACATAATTTTCATGTTGTATTGTTTTAGTTATTAGGACTCCTTCCAACAAATTTTGAGATATCATAGTTCTCATAGTGGTTACAATATTTTAACGACTAATATTCAGGTAACCTGCATACATATCTAAGTGCATTTTATATAGGCTTTTGTTTGACTAATTTATGATATTTTGAATGACTTTTATGAGCCTTTTTAAATAGCCGAGTTGATCTCCCTTGAGATGGATCGATCCAACTAGAGATCGATCCCCATACAGATCCCATAAAATTGAACGGTGAGTTTTACTAAGCTTGATCGATCCCTCTAAAGGTTGGATCGATCTCCATGTGTGTTGCATAGATCCAAACTCTCGCTGGCGTAACCTTTTTTAATTGACGGATTGATCCCGCTGCCTGTAATTAGGTTTTTACACGAAATTTTTAACCCTAATCAGCCTTCAATTGCCTATTATATTTTGACACATCAACAGGTGACATATTTCTATTAGGATTCCACAATACATTACAGTTTGCTTATAAATAGAGGTCCATGCTCTTGATTAAGTTACACTTACTGCTTTTATGATTCATGTGCTAGGCTTAGATTCATCTCTCTATATTTTTCATCTATGCTATTTCATGCCTGCTTCATTCATTGATCTTTGATCTGTTATATTTGCATAAATATGTTAGATTTGAGCCTATTTAATATATCGTGAATTATTGAATACAGATCTGTGCTTAAACCATATTTATTTTCAATTTTCAATTTGATTCTACTTTCATCTGATTATCTGACTGAAGCATTTGATAGGACTATTCATTGCATTAGTCCATCTAAAACACGCATTGCACTTGTGTTATTTGTGCTAACCTTTCAGGTTGTTCCGTGAACATGTTCGAGAGCTTGAGAAGAGTTGTTCGAAACGTTGGTCCAGATCCATTCACTTACCTTGAAGAGATTTTGAAGAAAAGAGTGACGACTCGTAAGTAGAGTACACAGGAGCTTTATCATTGTAAGAGTAGTCTAAGACCTCTTGTATTTGAACATTTATTTTTTTATAGTAGACAGGTTAGGTGGTCCCGATTGACTAGTAGTTTTCCTCTTAGGTCGTGTTTTTAAGTTGTTTTCACCTAAAAATTTGCGTGTCATCTTTTCTTTATTTTTACAATTATTTCGTAACTGCATGTTTGGCCGTTGTGATTAGTTTAGAAATTAAAATTAGTCATAATTGTTACTAATAAGCTATTCACCCCCTTTAGGCTTATTAGGTCAATAACTTAAAATTTTCATAATGTATATTAATATCATTGATTATAATCGTAATAATTTTTGACAATATAAGAAGTCATAAAAAATGGTTAATTAGCAATAACCCTCTCTTTCTTTCTTTCTTTCTTTCTTTCTTTCTTTTTTTTTTCAATTGATAGCATAATCAATAATTATTTCAAATACATATCATACGTTAAGTACATAATGAATTTAAATTACTTACAAACATATTGGATTCATAAGCTAGGATTATATCAAAACAAATTGGCATTATCCCCCCACCCCACACACGATAGGTGTCTCTTTTCTAAATAATTGTTATATTTTCTTTTAAAAAAGATGAAAACGTTTTCACCATTTTAAATTATTGTTCCGTATCGGTCCTTGACCCATCTGGCTCATTATTTTAGAAAATTAATATTATTTGTGTGAGTAAAACGAATTAATGATCCCCAAGGCATGATGAGCAAATTTTGCATTTTAACAAATATAACAGCACGACTTTGTTTTGTATAGTTGGCTTTACCATCAATTCATTTAGCTACGGATTTATTGTTATGTGCAAATTAAAAACCTGTGCAGGATATTTTAGGTATTTTAACATTTTTATATAATTTAAACTTTTTTTTTAATTACTAAACCTGTTAGTTTTATTCTTTTTACTACTACTTGCAAAAAGCCCTGTTCTGTGTCGAGTTCTCGAAATCTAACTCCCTACCTTCCATATATTACTGTTAATTCTAACCATTGGGTTACACTGACTTTGATAATATATAGACATATTTATATATTTAGTATTAATTTATGTTAAATTTAGTTTTTGTACAATTGGGCTAGGATGTTGGCCCATCCCGTGACAGGCTACAAGCCACGAGCTGTTAATGTTGTTTTTTTTACTCGTATGTTTTGTCGTACCGAATATTTAGATTTAATTCCTTGAAATGATACATATACAATAAAAATTAAATTTTTGCCTAATATAGTAAAACGATTATATTTTGGCAAGATACAAATAACACTTTTAACCCTCAAATCCATCACCACCGCCATTGTTGCAACGAAGAACAAGGAACAGAGGATGCTGAGAGAGAAAAAAATTGGTATAAAATTGCAAGATAAATCAAAGGACAAGATGAACTGTTCTTCCTTGTTGCAACGAAGAACAAGAAATAGATGATGCTGAGAGAGAGATGAACGATATAAAATTACAAGATGAGAGAGTTTCATCATTGTTTTGTTGTTAGATTTATGAAAGATTTGTAGAAATAGTATCAAGAAAAAATTCATCTCAAGAACAGCCATGAGTATATGGAAATAGAAAAAATCTGTGAGTATACAATTGCACAGGTGAGTTAGAAATATATTACTTTACTTAGCTCTCATTAATATTTGGGTATTTAGTTATCAATTCATCTATAAACTACTTGCTCTAAATTAACATGGGACATTTTCAAAGACAAAATTTTAGACCCAAAAGAGAGAATTTAGTTACGAAGCTAAAACAGAGCAACCAAAATGAGTGAGAAATATATTACTTTACTTAGCTCTCATTAATATTTGGGCATTTAGTTATCACTTCATCTATAAACTACTTGCTCTAAATCAACATGGGATATTTTTAGCGACAAAATTTCAAACCCAAAAGAGAGAACTTAATCGCGAAGCTAATACAAAGCAACTTAAGCTGAGAAAGAAAGCAATGATTTTTCTAATATTATACATGTGAATGTATAGGTTACATACAAATTTATTGTATGTAACCTGTACATTCACATGAAATGCATTATACTGTTTGTAGGTTATTGCTGTTTTGAACAACTTATGGAAGTCATGTGAATGTACAGGTTACATACAAATTTATTTTGTATGTAACCTGTACATTCACATGAATTGCATTGTACTGTTTGTAGGTTATTGTTGTTTTGAACAGCTTATGGAAGTCATGTGAATGTACAGGTTACATACAAATTTATTTTGTATGTAACCTGTACATTCACATGAAATGTATTGTACTGTTTGTATATTATTGCTGTTTTGAACAGCTTATGGAAGTCATGTGAATGTACAGGTTACATACAAATATATTTTGTATGTAACCTGTACATTCACATGAAATGCATTATATTATTTGTATGTTATTGCTGTTTTGAACAGCTTATGGAAGTCATGTGAATGTACAGGTTACATACAAATTTATTTTGTATGTAACCTGTACATTCACATGAAATGCATTGTATTGTTTGTATGTTATTGTTGTTTGAACAGCTTATGGAAGTCATGTGAATGTACAGGTTACATACAAAATAAAGTCATGTGAATGTACAGATTACATACAAATTTATTTTGTATGTAACCTGTACATTCACATGAAATGCATTGTACTGTTTGTATGTAATTACTGTTTTGAACAGCTTATGAAAGTCATGTGAATGTACAGGTTACATACAAAATAACCTGTACATTTACATGAAATGCATTGTACTGTTTGTATGTCATTGTTGTTTTGAATTGCTTATGGAAGTCATGTGAATGTACAGGTTACATACAAAATAAATGCATTGTATTGAATGTATGTGAATGTACATGTTACATACAAATTTATTTTGTATGTAACCTGTACATTCACATGAAATGCATTGTATTGTTTGTATGTAACCTGTACATTCACATGAAATGCATTGTATTGTTTGTATGTTATTGATGTTTTGAACAACTTATGGAAGTCACAGTGAATGTACAGGTTACATACAAAATATATTTTGTATGTAACCTGTACATTTACATGACTTCTGTATGTTATGCATCAGTTCCAGTTAAGAATAATCAGTAATTGGTATCAAAGCTATAAATATAAATATAAAAATAATTAAATTAAAAATAATTATAAAAAATTGAATTATCATGAATTTTATAAACTTTACAAAATTTTTCAGAAAATATTATAAGTTTTACATACTTATAAATCAAAGGAATGAATAAAAGAATATTTTAGTAAAAATTATATTTGTTATCTAAGTAAAACGATGAGTTTCACTATCTAAATTTGCTACTTAAATAAAATTAATAGACTAGGTGTTTAAAGAGCCGTGTCACGCCGGATCAACTTGTTTGACACCCTAGATCTAAGACTTCATAAATTTTTTACTACTTGGGCCTGATAACTTAGAGAAAGAGATTAAATTAGGATAAATGGTATCAAATATTATACATTAATATTAATTAGTTTAATAAAAAATAGTAAAATTTTAGAGAGGGTTGCAGTTCTCCCAGTTCCCAACATACGTCCTCCATTGTATATAAACAATAAAAGGTACGAATCATATACTATTACTCGTATTTATGGCTTCCCTACTTGATAAAGTGGTTTGGGGCATAATTTGTATTTTATTGGAAGTATTGATAAAATAATGTGCTAATTCACAAGTTCAATTGGTGGTTTTCTCCTTCCACAAAATCCGAAGTACATCAATTAGTACGGAAATACAAAACTACAAATACGAATAAAAAAAATTGAACCCCCAAGCATATGTTTCATATCTGACGGTTATTATTGCATTTTGTATCTCTGGCCGTTAAGATTCTACACATGGTATCCGTTCATTGGTCGACGAATTTGCCCCGAATATTCCCAAATAAACGTTCCCCTCATTAAAAAAGCCAACAACCAACACAGCCTTCCCATTTCCACGCACACTCAGAAAAAAACTTGACAAAGAAGAGGAAACCGAGAGACGGAGAGTGATGAGCGAGGCATTGAAACGAGACTACCTTGTTCGCGAAGAGATCGGACGAGGACGATTCGGCGTCGTTTCCAGGTGTACTATTGTGAAACACCCCACCGGCGACGATGACTCCTTTGCCGTCAAATCCATCGATAAACGTCTCCTTTCTGGCGATTCGCTCGATGCTCAATGCCTATTAAACGAACCGAAGATTCTTCTTCTTCTCTCTCCTCATCCTCACATCATTAGCCTCTATAACCTCTATGCAGACGATTCTCATCTCCACATGGTTCTCGATCTCTGTGACACTCCTGATCTCCATCACCGAGTTACGCTTCAAGTTTTTTCAGAACCTGAAGCTGCAGCGATAATGTCGCAGCTCATGCAAGCCGTTGCGCACTGTCACCGGCTAGGAGTGGCTCACCGCGATATTAAGCCGGACAACATTCTCTTCGACGATCGTAATCGGCTCAAGCTCGCGGATTTCGGATCTGCTGAGATTTTCAAGGAAGATGAGCCGATGAGCGGGATCGTTGGTACGCCGTACTATGTCGCGCCGGAAGTGTTGGCCGGGAGTGATTATGGAGAGAAAGTTGACGTGTGGAGCTCCGGCGTTGTTTTGTACATAATGCTGGCCGGTTTTCCACCTTTTAACGGTGAATCCGCTGTCGAGATCTTCGAGGCTGTGCTAAGGGCAAATTTGAGGTTCCCTTCCAGGGTTTTCCATTCTGTTTCTTCTGCGGCTAAGGATCTATTGAGAAGGATGCTTTGTAAGGACGTATCTTGCAGGTTCTCCGCAGAGCAAGTCCTAAGTAAGCCATTCAACTACATATTTTTATTATTCGTTATATACTTGTGTTATTTCGAAATGATGCTTAGTTTTTCTGACTTTGCTTTTTGAGCAGCCGAAGAGTGTCACTTTTCCTCTAATTTTCTTCTCTGTTAATTCTAGTATTCTCGTTTATTTTCCTGCATAAATCTATCATAGACCTATTTTGCTGCCTATAATCTAGAAATCTTTTAATATTTTAAATTATAACCAGCACTTTCTTCCAAATATAAATTGTCACATACATGAATTGTCGTTTGTTGATGTTCATGTGATATTTCTCTTTAATTGTAATATGACCAGTTTTCTTTGCATTTTACCCTTTCATTTACATTTAGCTGCTTAAGAATGTCAAATTGCAACCATATACATAATATACCAAATACTTTCAATTTCTTACATTTTCCTAGTGGCTCTTTCCTTCTTAAGTCTTTTAGATTTATTTAATTGGAAGATACACAAATACATGCTCCGGATCACATTTATCACTTTTTGTATACTAGTATATATGTGTCATCAATAAGTAGTTAACAAATATACAAATATTTTTACCTTTTAAGCAAGTTTGCTTCCACTTCAACAACCCCCACCTACTTACATGTATATTATAGATTGGTAATACACTAAAATGGTGCAAAAAATTTGAAATATATATGAATAATAATAATAATAATAATAAAGCTTATACGAGGCAAACAGACCAGGAATATCCAAAATTTGGGCTTAACCACAGAGATTTTAACTGGTTTGGACTTCTAAGTTTTGTGGGCCAATTGAGGAATACAATGTAATAATTTTATTATATATTTTGATTTTGAAATACTGAGATGGTTTGTGAATGGTTGTATGGGTCCAGGGCATCCATGGATAACCAATGGTGGAGGAACAATAAATGTGACTGATCTAAACTGAAGAAGGAAAAAAAAAACTACCCAACTGAAACATCTGGATTCTGGGCCATACTATGCATAATTTGTAAAGAATATGTCCCCAATGTCAATATATATCTGTCTCCAGTGTTCTTAAAAAGCCTTTCAAGTTTTGTCATTTTTGTGATGAACCGATAAAGGCTTCGGTTTTTGTATGCCCTTTGAGCTGATTATATATATAAAGCTCAAAGCCAAGCTAGATAGGGAAATTAGGTACTCATAGATGAATGAAGAAGACGAATTTTCAGCGCTGCAAGTTTGGAGTGTTTGAGGAGTCTTATTTTTGGCATATATTCTTCTTCTTTTTGTTTGTTTTGGAGGATTCGGCGGTTAGGATTGTATCTAATATGAATCTTGATAGAGACATGTAAATCAAACTTATATATAATGCAAATTATCGGACTTTCTTATGTTATTTTCAATTGTTTATTTTCCTCTGAGAATTTGCTTTTAGATTTTGTCTATGTAAGAGATTTTTTCCCCCAAATATTTGACATTATTTATTTGTTATTTATTTTTGTTAATTATTAATTTAATTTAAAGTTAAAAATATATATAATAATAAATTAATTATAGAAAGATTCACCGATAACAAACAATTAAATTGTGGCTCGTACATTATATTCATCAAGTTGAAAAAAAATTTCGTTTCTCTTTTGCTGACTCCTCAAAAGTATGACTACTTTTTAACCGACATAAAACTATAAAATTAAAGTTGGTCGATGTATCTGAATTTTTTTTTCTTTTTTGGGGGGACAAAAGACAGCTTTTTGGGAGGAAATATGGATTAACGGTAGCTTTTTATATATATATATATATATATATTTTTGATCGTTGTCAATATTAAAAAGTCGATAATAATTAACACGAAATTATTACTCATTTAAACTTCGTGGTAATCCTTGATCGATGATTTGAATTATGATAAATATATTATTTGTAATATTTATTACATGAACAAATAACACGCTATAGATACAACATGAACAAAAAGTGACATGATACACGTACGTTTAATAAATAAATCAAACACAACATTATACAAAAATAAGAGTTAACTTTTATAACTTACGTATTAAAAAAAAGCAACGAAGGTTTGTTAAATTAAATTATTTTTATTATTTAATCTTTTAAATTATAAATTTTATTATTTAATTTTTTAAAAAATAGGTCAATTAAAAATAAAATACATAATTATAATAATTTTTTAATTAAAATATAGAAGTAAATTAAAAATAAATTATATTATTTTAATATTTTTTATATTAAAATATTATTTTAAAAAATAATATTTTAATTAAAAAATTATTAAAATCATGTATTTTGTCCTTATTTGGCTCATTTTTCTAAAACTAACAACTAAATGATATTATTTATAATCTAAGGGATTAAGTGACAAAAATAACCTCTATAACCCTGCTCCATATTATTTAATATGCGAACATGACATAAATAGGACACAACATAAATAAATTTAATTAATGAACCAAATTTTTTGCTAAAAGAAAGAAATTTAAAAAGAAAGGATCAATACTCCAAATGCATATGTTGATGTATATATGAATTTTTATTATTTCATATATTTTTATCAATATTTTTCTTAGAGAGTCAGGATGACAAGATCAAATTCGATCCACCCTAGTCACCTAAAATGAGCACAGTGCTAGCCCTAGCGTGGATCAAAAAAAGTTTTGGAGGATGTGCCAAATGATCGGCCAGTCGGCTTGTTGGTTGCCTATCAACCAATCGTCTCGGAGGCCTATCAACGTGTGATTCAAATCATTATTGAAAGTTTTTAATTACATATCAAATAAGCTTAGAGGGGGGTGAATAGGTTATTTTTAATCTTAATAAATTTTAATTACGTAACTTAAACACAACGGCCAGACATGCAATCACATGTAAAAATAAGATGCAAAATTAAAAAATAACACACAAGATTTTTTAGGTGAAAACAATCTAGGTCACAACAATGACCTGAGAGGAAAACCACTGGTCCATCGGACCACCTAACTATCTATTATGAAAATTAATGTTCAATTACAAGGCAAGGTTTTAAACTATTCTTTACAGATAATGCCCCCCTATGTAACTTACTTACGAGCCGTCGCTCCTTTCACAATCTCCAACAGCAAGGTGTCTGGATCTGGACCAAAGTTTCGATTTACTTGAGTCACACAAGATCAATCGAACCCATTAATTTCGATAATTTTGAATAACACAAAATATCGAACACGTCACTAATAGTACCTAAAAAGTTAGCACAAATAATACAAGTGCAAAGTGTGTCCTAGAGTTGATTTAACAAAGAAAAATCCTAACTAGTAGATTCAATAGCATACGATATAAAAAATAAATCAACTAGTAAACTCTAGAACGATAATGTAAATTTCAATATCACGAAGAATAGTTAGGCATATGAATTATTCAAACATAACGACACAATATGTTTGAACAATTAAAACAAGAAAGTGCCTAAAATTGATAGATGAAGAAAAGAAGATTTTTCTTTAAAAAAACTCAATCAGATGTAGAAAATATTATTTCGATGTGGTTAATATTTTTCACTAACAAGCATTGCTTATATAGAGTCCAATTTGACTTGAGAAAGGATTAATAATAAAGACAATTCTACTCATATCAGGATTTAGTTTTCGCAACAATTATAATCAGACTGTATTTCACTTGTAACACTTAAAAGGGGTCAATTTGGTAAATATGAGAGGCGGAGCGAAATTTCAAAACAACTCGATCGATCGAATACTTCGTCTCGATCGATCTATGCATACTTAATCGATCGAGAACCTCACTCGATCGATCTACTCATTCCCAATAATGCAAAAAATTAACCCAAGATCTCTCAATCGATGTTCGATCTATCGAACAGGTCTAGAACAATTGAACACCTCATTCGATCGATCGATCAACGGATGACTCGATCGATCTACGAATGACTCGATCGATCCAGTTAACATAAACTCAACCCGAGAGCATCTAGATTAAAGTCGATCTATACTCGATCGATCGAACTAGCCTCGTGATCGATCGACCAACATGTGCACAGTTTCTTTTCATTACGATCCATACTAAATGTAGTGCTCAATTGTGTGTGGATGTATGCATAAGAGATTGTTTTACCTGTCATATGGGCATTGCAAGCTTGGTGGCTCCATCATCATTTATCATCTAATTAAACAGTGAACGCTTATGCTAGATTACAATCAATAATTTGTTCAAGAAAATTGTCAATATTTATAAACCTTACAATTGCAAGCCATGTGTGTCTGTAGATTTGCCAAGCCCGAGTTATACAAAAATTCATTAAAATAATATATAGTTAGAAAGCTTATAAAACAAGGATTCTAGTTGTATAATTTCCATTAAAAATATTTAAAAATGAACAATCCATTTCATTAAAGTTTATGATTTTTTAAAGAAAACTTCTTCACAATTTATGCATTCAAAACGTATGCAAATATGGAAATAACCATAAAGGCTCTAATATCAATCTAGAATAATAATAACAATCAAACATATCATTATTTGAAGAATACCTTTCACCAATGAACAAATATAGGATTGTTTTGCTTAGCTATAATTTGTGATCTTCCTTTGTTTGCTTTTCTTGACATCATCTTTATATAAACCATGCGCAAATTGGACAGCTAGTATGACATGTTGCATGTATAGTTTGCATCCTCTTGTTGCACATGTCATATTGTGTGCTTTCCAACTTTCTTTCTTTGAAGTGCTTTGTTGCATGTGTTTTGTATGTAGTTGTTTATCTAGAATTATTTGTTTGGTTGAACAACACTTGTTTTCTTTAGTAGACTATGATGTCTTTCCTTATGTGTGTGAATAGTATAGGATAAGGTTGCAGGATCGAATCTACCTAATTGTCATTGAGGAAAGATAGTTGAGCCACTAGGAGTGCGTCAACTTGGAAGATAGTTAGACTCCTAGTCAACTTCTTCTTATAGATTTGCTGACACAGTTAATGTGTCATTGGTGTTTGATTGAATATCCTATTGATGTGTCTTGTGTATATTGCAAAGTCCCTTATGTCCTCCGACAGCACGAGTGTGGGGCTCTATGCTATGTATCGCATTAAGGAGATGTTTTATGTCTACACTTTTCTTGATATGTCTATTACTTATCTTGTATTCTTGTTTGCATGTTTTGCATTTTGATTGGTGTTTGCTTTATTGCATTATTGTATAGGATTATTGCATACTTGTATGCTTTCTCTCCCTCATTTAAGGGTGTTCTTTTGACTTTTTGTTCCAAAAGAGGGAGAAGTTTTAGTGCATAACTAATTGTGTTTGTTGCATGGAATATGAATGCAGTTTGCACTACATCATTTTGTTGCCTGATATGCATATACTTAGGGGGAATATTGCATATGTTTAAGGGGAGTTTGCTTCTATGTTTTGCATGTAGAATGTGTTTATTTTTATTGTGTCCGTGTTAAGTGTATTTAACTTATTAGTGTTCACCTATGTGTTGGTTCGTGTGTACATATATAAATGTTGTTATAGGCAGCATAACATGGTTGAAGCTTAGTGGAAGATGTTGACTTGGAGCATAAAGTGGACAATCAAGATGGATGAAGCACAATAAGATGGATACACTAGAGTCAGATGTGTTGGGGATGTCTTAGTTGTGTGTCGGTATTCATTCATGGGACTGAGTTCTTTAGGACCATCTTGCATGAACTTATTATGTTTAGATGCCATGTCTATATTAAAGTTGTGCAGTGTTTTGCCACAGAAAGTCAAATGGACAGAATGTAAGTATTGTGATTTTAGTGTTTGCATTTTCGAATGCAAAATATGATTTTTGTATTTTACTTATTGCATTTGTCAGTCCCTTTGTAAGGTTGATTACTGTCGGCTCAGTTTCATACACTCACTTAGAAAACATTTTGGTTCAATCATGTAAATCCTATAAGTCTTATTGTGTCTTTGTTGGTGTTCCCATGTGCAAAACACAAAGTCCGTTTATTTTATTTAGTGTTTTTATCTACCTCTATATACTGTACTTTGCTTGTGATCAATATCACATACACTCACATGGATCTTAATACTTTTGTATGGTTGTGTGATATGCACACTATGGGATAGTTAGGAGCATATAAATTGCATATTAAAATATGTTTTTACTTGCATGTATTTTCTTGAGTAGGTGGGCGTTTGTGACTTTTTATTTGGTGAAATTTTCCTTGAAAAAACTTATTTTTAGTGGTTCGTTAGAACCTTGCAGAGGCCTCACTGATGGTTCGTCGAGGTTGTCATCGAAGGGTCCACGAGTGTGCACAGATTGAAATTGTGACTCGTTGGACCTCGATAACATCTTGTTGGGGGTTCGCTTGGGTGGTCAGTAAGGTCTCATGGGGGTGCGCTGCAAGGGGTCGGCAAAGGTCCGAGAAGTTGAAAAATTAGCTATAAATGTCCTTCTCCTCTTATTTATTAGTTACACCTTTCACACTTCTTTAATTTTCCTTTCTCATACTTATTTGAGTTGATTATTAGTGTTACATAAAACTTATTTTTGTATAAAACATTTTTACCAAAAATATATTTTATATTTTTCGTATCATTAATAACTTAAGTGTTGTTCTGTATTAATGATTTGTTGGTGATAATTCACTTGGAGATTTTTGTGAATTAGTTTTTAAAATAGGAGATTTCGTATTCTTAATATATTGAGTGTTGTTTCTATATTGAGATACGAGATGGTGGTGGAGTTTGTTAAAAATATTTTATCAAATAAAGTTTCCATAATAACAATACATTGAGTGTATTTCTGAATTGTTATGACGAGGTGGAGTTTTCGTATCAACATACATCAAGTGTGTTTTCGTATTGTTGATACAAGATATTTTATTCTAAAATTATATTTTGGATAAACCACATATTATTTGTACATGCAGACTGATTGTAGGTATTTGCATCACAATGCATGGTGGTGTGGCTCTGGAGGTGAGTCGGATCCAGTAAGGATCGATAGCTGTTGATAGTAGCCTAAGCAGTTAAAGCAGGTGGTCTCTTATTGATAGAGGTATTTGACATTTTATTTTTATCGAGTATGTAGTTACTGTTCTATTTCATTAGTGAATATGGCTGTTGAGTGGTTGCTTTAAGCAACTAGTAAATTTTACCACTTAGGATTGGAGCCTAAGTGAATTTATTACGTTACATTGCTGTGTTTGTATGCTCTATTTCATGAGTTTGTACAATCAATATATCTTCGATATATATGCCAACAAATTGAGACTTTATGGTGATTGGTGATAAGTGTTCAGAAAGCACTAATATTTCGTAGTTTATTGTGCTTAATTATTTAGAAATAGATTTATTATCTGTTGTTTATTTGATTAATTTCATGAATCTATCAATTTGGAATCACGGGTATATTTTTAGTGCATTTCAGGTGTTTTTAGCGTCAAATGAGTTGAATAATGCAAACACGCAAAAAACGAAACACTTACGGCGCTCGGATCACGAGTTACGAGCAAAACAAGTCAAATATATAAGCCTTATATAACGAGCTATCACATATGTAAGGGAGCAAATATGAAGAAAGGAAAGGCAACATGCGCCGCGGCGAGGGAAATGCATGCTGCGGCGGGGAGCTCTCGAGTTTTGACCATTATTTCCTGAATTTGTGTTGCGCCGCGGCGGGAAAAATGTATGCCGCAGCTCACCTATTCCTATTGCAATCAGGAATTGTGTAAACCCTTACATCTATAAATACCCCCTCTAGACTCCAACTTACATACAACTTTTATACTCTATAATTTTGCGAACAAACAAGACGTTTAATCAGTTTTAGGAGCTTTGCCACATTCAACGAAGCAAGAGAAACCATTCTAAGGATCCAAAGAAGTCGTTGACGATCAAAGATCAAGCTTTTGGAGAAGAACGTCATCCCATCCATTAGCGGTATTTAGATCTAGGATTTCCTTGTTGTTATAGAATTCTATTTTCTTCTTCTTTCGTTGAAGTGTATAATCATATTATATTTGTCTATGAATTTTAATATGAACTTGAGCGGCTAATTTCATTATGGATGTTTAGTTTGTGTTGCCATGTTTGCTAGAATTGTGTATGGTGAATGTTTTATTGATTTAATAAATTACCTTTTGATTAAGAGCATGTTTAGATATTTAATTATGAATTATCATGGGCCAATTTGAGATTCATAGTTAGGTTGAAAAATCTGAGAATCTAGTTTTAGGAACGTCACCTTAACTTTATTCCGGAACACTTAATTGAAGCTTTAAATTAGTGACTTAGTCATAGCATTAGTTTGATTGGCATTTATTTCTTGCGCATAATTTGATTGCTATTTGATATACCCAATCGTCGGATGTTAATTAGTTAATCAACAAAGAGATTTACCTCGACCGTAGGCAGTCTCGTAATTAAAAGGAAAGCCGGTAAAATTGTTTATTAGAACGTTAATGTTATTTCACCATTACTTTTCGATGCAAGTATGGCCAACCAAACTAAATGTCCATACATCCTCCATTGATATTTAAATCTATTTGAATTGATTGTGAATTTGCGTTATTGTTTTCGTTAATTGTTTGCCACCATTGATCTCGTTATAAACCACACTCTTTTTACAGTTTTACTAGGTTTAGGATTCTAGTTACTTAGAGTTTTAGTTTCACTAGAACTCTATTTAATTAGTATTTTACTTTCGTTAGAACTCTATTTAGATTAAGAAAAAGGTCATTTAGAACCACTGCAATTCCTTGAGAGACTGACCTAGGAGGTTTGCTTGTCACTTTTCTACGAGTGATTCGTACAATTGCGAGTACTAAATTTATCACATCAATTGGAAAACATTTATTGCTTTAATATATCTTCTATTATTGCCTTCTATATATATGATTATTTGCTATTTGTTTTCTTTGTTTGTTGTTTTTGCTGCTCGTACGAGAAGATTGAGTTCTTAGGTGTCTATATCATCTAGACTTTGTTGTTCATCAAGTTGAGAATCTCTCAAATCATAAATTACACATACTTGGATATCTTGAGGATGTGTTTGGATAGAAAGTTGTCGTGATATGTGGGGGGTTTTGGAACTAGTATGAAATTGGGATAACCAGACCCTTTCTTTATTGAACAAGTCCATTTTTGTAGTTTTCAATTTTTAGGCTGATTCGACGTCTAACCGTCCTATTCGTGTCCAGTTCTGAGTTTCTCTCTTAGAGTGCTCACGAAGGTGGTCGATGAGGGGTCATAGAGGTTTTTTTTTGCCTATTTTCTCTGACCGCATGGCTCGTTAGGGGGCTATGAGGTGCTATTTTCTCTTTTAATAGCACTCTACTCTCTTCTTTTAGATGGCCAAGAGGTGGGAAACTTTTTCCATGTGTTTTCGAGCTTTCCCAATTTGTTTTTATTCTTGTCTTACTTTTGAGCATCAAGTTTGAGAAACAATATCATTATAGTATATATGATATCATACGTGAGTCTCTCTCATATTTCAAACACTAGAACGAGTGTAAAAATGTGAGATTCAGTGAGAATTTGATGGGAATTGAGTTTCCGTGTGTCGGTTGTAGGTTTGGCTAGTGAAAAGCCACATATTTTTAGAGAGTTTCTCTCATAGCTGAGTTGCCATGTATCAGTTGTAGATATGGCTAGGAAGAGCCACATATCTTAAGTAATATCTTGAGTTATCATATGACGATAGTTTTTCATTTGTTGGATGGGTGTTCCAAGGTTGCAACGTTTTGCATAATAGGTGGGAAGTTTATATATTGTATGTTGTGTGTCGGCTGGGTGTTGTAAGGTAGAAACTTATTTGCATGATAGTATTTGGATGAGCTTTTAGTAGTCAATTACAAACTTGGTGATCAAGCTTCAAGGATGATCTTGGATCTGCTTGAATAACAGTAGCTATGTAGACAGTTGCGAAAGCAGCATGGTAGTTAGAACAGGTGGTCCTAATTGATAAATGTCTAAGCATTTTACCTTATCGAGTTGTATTAACTATTTATTTTCTTTAGTGAATTTGCTACTGAGTTATTTTCTTAAGTAACTCGTGAATGTTACAACTGAGGATTAAAGCCTAAGTGGATTTACCATGTTACATGCTATGTTATTTATGATCACTTGTTGTAAAAGTACAATCATCATTTACAGAATATGTTCCCACATATCATGTTTTGAAATGATTGAATTTTTTTTTATTGATTTCGCTGTATATTTTCCTGATCCACATGTTGTATGCTTATTACTTTTCGATTGCATGTTCCAGCCCGAATAGGAGCTTGTGACGCATACCGTCACTAGTGTGTTTATTACAGATTACTTTTTCTTATTTGCTTGTTGTTTAACTTAGTGTGTTGATTTAAACTTGTTGTTATTCCTTATTCCACTGTGCTATTTTCTTATTTCACGTCTTGAGGCCAATTTGGCCGAGTTGGTATAGAGCTTGAAAAAAGGTTCCATGGGTTGGTGTGTTCACCCCCTTTCTAGGTTTCAGTTGACTATTTGAGTTAGAAGTTAAATCACCTTTGTGTAATTATTTCGACGTATGGAACTCTCTCAAAATAATTAATCACGAGGGTCTTGAGAATCTATTGTATCAATAATTAATCATGAACAACAAAATAATATTAAACTTGTTCCAGTAATACGACATGTGATAAGAGTTAAAATACATACTTGTATGTAGAACGATTGATTTCATTGATGCTCCAATTGTACATCTGTGGTGTATAAGGGGCTATAGGAACAACCACACCCAAAGCTATACAATTGAACGACTTGTTGATCCTAGCTCTTAAATATTTTATTTATATTAGAACAACATCATAGAACCCTAAGCTTAATGGGCTGATTTTGGTTTATGACTGCATCAAGTCCATGGACCTATCATACAATATAAAAATGTTTAGTCCATCCTATTATGGACCTAAAAACAACACATACTTATTTAATATTTGGCTTATTGTGTCATGTTTGTCTTAATATGTTCCATAAATTATTTGGTATAATCTAGAGTTGCTAATGATTATGTTAATTCACATAAACTAATCTGAGCATCTACCCTAACTCTGACAACAAAATGAAGGGAAAAACAAGTGCCTATTGCTTAATGAAATATACAGATCAAGATGATGGACCTCAAAGACTTTAAGCATATTGGACTAGCTAAGAAGACATATTTTCTTATAAACAAGCGACGTATAATGTCAATTTTAAGTTTTTTATATTTATTTATTACTATTTATTTCATTTTATTCGTCGATAAAATCTATTCACATTTTTCAAGTACTACAATATTTGGAACTTTCCTAGTAATCAGTGTGACTAGAATATAAACTTCTTATGTATTGCTACTTATACTTAGATCACTTCTTAAGAATATTAGCCGTAAAAAAAAAAAACTTAGAAAAGAAAACCATTTTGGTATGATAATATCTTCTTAAGAAGGAAGACATATTGATTTGATAATAATAATAATAATACAAAAAAAAAAGTGTATTATTTGGGATGTTAAGTTAAACTAAATAAAACTATATTATAATAACATTACCTCTTTAGTTTAACGTGAGCTTTTGTATGTATACAATATTTTATTGGAACAATGATATACAACTAATAGAATGCTGATGAGTGCTTGAAAAGTACTAATATTTTGTAATTTATTGTGCTTAATTTTGAAAAATAGATTTAGTTATAACTCGTTTATTTAATTATTTACATAAATATATCAATGCGGAATCACAGGTATGTTTTAGTGTATTTCAGGTGTTTTTAGCGTCAAAAGAGTTGAATAATGTAAACACGCAAAGATGGAACACTTACGGCACTCGAATTACAATTTAGAAGTAACAGGAGTCAAATTATGTAAGCCTTACATAACAAGCCAACCAGTATGTAAGGGGTACCTGTGAAGACACAAAATGCAACGCGCGCCACCGTAGGGAAAAGTTGTGACGCGGCGGGAGCCTCTCGGGTTTGGCCAGTGTTTTCAGAAATATTTTTGTGCCGCAGCGTGCCTGAGTTTTTAGGAACCCGAATTTTATGTAACCTTACACATATAAATACCCCATTAAGTCTCCCTTTTACATACAACTAAATTTTGTGAATCATTACGAGACTCAATCAGATTTTTGAAGTTTTTCCACATTCAAAGAAGCAAGATAATCAATTGTAAGGATTCAAGAAGCCATTGAAGATCGAAAATCAAGCTTTTGGGGAAGGAAACGTCATCCAATCCAATTGTGGTATTTAGATCTAGGTTTTTTGTTGTTATAGAACTTTTCCCTTTTCTTCTTACTTCTTTGAGATGTTTATTGAATTATATTTGTCTATGAATATTAATTCGAACATGATTGGCTAAATCTATTATGGATGTTTAGTTTGGGTTTCCATGTTTGCTAGAAATGTTATGGGGCATGTTTTTATTGCTTAAAGATAAATAAAATTGCCTTTTGATTAAGAGTATGTTTAGATGTTTAATTGTGAATTTTCATGGGCGAATTTGAGATTCATGATTAGGTTGAAAAATATTAGAGTTTGGTTTTAGGAAGGTCACCTTGACTTTACTTTGAAAAACTTAATCAAAACTTCAAATTGATGACCTAGTCATGGCATTAGTTTGATTGACATATTTTTCCTTGTGTATAATTTGATTGCTATTTAACATACCTGATCGTAGGATATTGATTAGTTAATCAACAAAGAAAATTATCCGATCGTAGGAATTTCGTAAATAAAAGGAAAGTCGGTAATCTTTATTTATTAGAACATTCATGTTAATTCACCATAATATTTCGATGCAAGCATGGTCAACTAAGCTAAACGTCCATATATCCTCCATTGATACTTACAACCTTTTTGAGTTAATTCAAGTTTGCATTATTGTTTTCTTTCTTTGTTCACCACCATTGATTTTCCTCACAAATCCAACTTCATTTACAGTTTTATTAGTCTTAGGATTCTAATTATTTAAATTTTTAGTAGTTCTAGAATACTAATTAGTTAGTATTTTAGTCGCTTTAGGACTCTAAAGAGATTAAGAAAAAGATTGTTTATAACCATTACAATTCCTTGAGAGATCGACCTCAGAGGTTTGCTTATCACTTGCTATAAGTGATTCATACACTTGCAAGTATTTTAACTTGCACATCAAATTTTTGGCGCCGTTGCTGGAGAATTGGCATTTTAAATAATTTTTTTTGTAACTTTGTAGAGATTCTAAATTAGGTTTATTTATTTACTTTAGTTGAATTTTATTTTTAATCTTTTATTCATAAAAAAAAAAAAAAAAAAAAAAGAGTGCTTTTTTATATTTGCATATTCTCTGCTGCCTTGATCTTTGTTTGCTTTTTGTTTGTGCATGCAGGGTAGGAGGTCACCCAATAAGGAACTCGCTCCCCTCATCGATAACATTCATAGGATCAAACACCTATCAAGGAAACTGGATCTTCATATTCAAGAGGAAGTAGACCAACAACAATTGCAAGTAATACTGGGTGACAACGTGGGTAGGCAAATGATGAATAAAGAATTTGCAAGACTTATCATTGGGACTGCTACATCATGCATTCAACTAACAGAGGCAACTAAGAATTATGAATTGAAAATTATTCATTATTTCATGCTTCCCTCCTTTTACGGTATTCCTAATGAGGATATTCTAAATTTTATGCGTGAACTTTATGCAACTGTGCAAACTTTTCCACTGTAGGGGCTTAGTGAAGATCAATTAAGGATGAGGTGTTTTCCTTACACTTTCAAAGATAGAGCTAAGTCTTGGCTCATGACCTTGGCACCTGGTTCTTTGGCTACTTGGGATGCTATATATAACAAATTTATGAGTAAGTTATTTTACCATCAAAAGACTTATGACCTAAGAACCAAAATTACTACTTTTTGGCAAATGGAAGGAGAGCCCTTTCATAAAGCTTGGGATAGGTTCAAGCTGCTCTTGATACAGTGTCCATATCACCACTTTCCATTGTAGTTACAAAACTAATTTTTCTATGATTGACATTACAATGTCAATTCACAGTTGACAACGCTGCAGGAGGAGCTATGGGTGAAAAAATAGCAGATGAAACATACGAACTTTTTGAGATGTTGGGAGCCAATTCCCAACAAAAGAGTACTAGAGGAAGAAGAGTTGAAGTCCATGAATTAGGCTTTAATAATGAAATGGCCATGTACCTTGCTGAGTTGACTAAACAAGTGCAACTTCTCACTACCACCAATATGAATCAAATACCAAAACAGGAAGTATGTGGAGTTTGTGGTTCTTATGGACATGAGACTAATGTTTGTTCTTTTGCAGGTGATTCTTATGCAGGTACTAATGAAGAGGTAAATTTAATGCAAGGGTACCAACCTAGACCTAGGAATGACCCTTATTCTAATACCTACAACCCTGGATGGAGAAGTCACCCCAACTTTGCCTGGAAACAAAATAATAGCCAACCTTTTGCCAAAAATCAAACACAAGGCCAAAACTTTAACCAACCATTTCCACCTAATAAACCAACCGTAGAGGAAACCTTGAATACTTTCATGCAATCCTGTAGTGGAAGGATAAAATCTATGGAAGCATCAATAAAAAGAGTGGAAATACAGGTAGGGCAGCTAGCTGAACAAATGCACAAACCAGAGACAGGAAATCTGCCTAGTCAACCTAAACAAGCGAAAGTTGTCATGGTTCTTTGGAGTGGTAAGGTAGTTACAAAAATTTTACTTAAAATTTCTAATGATTTACCATATAGTGCAAGTAACATGGAAGATGACAACACAGTTTCTGAGGAAGTGGGGGAAAAGGTGACAAACATGAAGAGCCTTCCAAGGAAAAAAATGGAGAGTCATCTAGCTCCCTTAAATTACACAAGTCATCAGAGCCATACCGACCAACAGTACCGTTCCCACATCGCTTAAAGCAAGATAAATAATTTTCTAATTTATTTAACATGCTTTCAAAAGTGAACATTAATCTGCCTCTGTTAGATGTAATTAGAAATTTACCTTCTTATGCAAAAATTTTCAAAGAATTAAATACTAAGAAAAGAAGGTATGAGCTTAATGAAAGAGTTATAGTATTTGAAATTGCTAGTGCAGTGCTTCAACAGAACCTACCCCTAAGTTAAAAGATCCAGGTAGTTTTATCATTAATATTACTATGGGGGATATGAAAATAGTTAAGGCTATGCTTGATCTTGGTGCTAGTATAAATTTGATGCCTTACTCTATTTTCTTGCAGCTAGGTTTGGGAGAGCTAAAATAAACAACCATGTCCCTTCAACTTATGGATAAATCTATTAAATATCCGAAGGGCATGGTTAAGGACTTACTTATACAGGTAGATAAGCTTATCATACCTGTTGATTTTATGGTTTTAGATATGCAGGATAACCCATCTTTGGACAAAGAGCATACAATTCTCTTAGGTAGACTATTTATGGCCACCACCAAACCATAATTGATGTCCAAAGTGGGAAGTTGAGAATGACAGTCTTAGGAGAGACTATACATTTTAAGATTTTTGATTCTTCTCCTTATGCTTCTATATCTGTTATTGATGAATGTTCATTTGTTGAATGTTTAGATTCTGTTATTCATTATAAATTTGTGCATGATTGATTAGATGATAAATTAGAGGTAGACAGTTGGAGAGGTAGGTGACATTTTAGATGATGAGACGAAGGAGTATAATGATTGTTAGATAATGCCATACCCATAGAGGAAGCTAGTACACCCTTAGATTTATTAGAATCCCTACATGGAAAAAAAATTACTCCACCTGAACTAGAACTTAAATAATTACCTAAGCATCTGAAATATGTATTTTTGGGAGAGAATGAAACTTATCCAGTTATTATATCATCTACACTCACCCAAAAATAAAAGGACAAATTAGTAAGGGCGCTTAGGAAGTATAGGAAAGCAGTAGGATGGCGTATAGGGGACATTAGAGGCATTAGTCCAGCGATGTGTATGCATAAGATCAATTTGGAGGACAATGTCAAACCAGTTAAAGAAGTACAAAGGAGACAAAACCTGATCATGCAAGAAGTGGTTAAAAAAGAAGTTTTAAAACTCCTAACAGTAGGAGTAATATATCCAATTATTGATAGTGAGTGGGTTAGTCAAATTCACGTGGTACCAAAAAAATCTGGAATAACTGTGATTAAAATTGAGAAGAATGAATTAGTGCCCACTAGGATAATTACAGGTTTGAGGATATGTATTGATTTTTGAAAGTTGAATTTGTACACCAAAAAGGATCACTTTCCCCTTCCCTTCATTGATCAAATGTTAGAAATACTAGCTGGACACGATTTCTACTATTTTTTGGATGGTCTTTCAGGTTATTATCAGGTACCCATTACTCTGGAGGATCAAGAGAAGACGTCATTCACATGCCCATTCTGTACTTTCACCTTCGGGAGGATGCCATTTGGACTATGCAATGCACCTGCCACCTTTCAAAGATGCATGATGTCTATATGTTTAGACATGATGGAGAAATTCATCAAGGTATTTATGGATGACTTTTCTGTTTTTGGTAATTCCTTTGATGATTGCTTGCACAAATTGACTTTGGTGTTAAAACGTTGCATTGAGTGTAATTTGACACTTAGTTGGAAAAAAAGTTATTTTATGGTTCAACAGGGTATAGTTTTAGGACATATCATATCTAGCAAGGGAATTGAGGTAGATAAGGCTAAAATAGATTTGATTACAAAATTACCCCTACATCGGTTAAGGGGTTTCTTAGGACATGCAGGTTTCTATAGAAAGTTTATTAAGGATTTTTCCAAAATAATTCGTCCTTTATATAACCTGCTATCCAAAGATGTTCTATTTGATTTTACTAATGATTGCCTTGTTGCTTTCAATACTTTGAAAATAAACTTACTTTTGCACCTGTTATTGTGACACCTAATTGGTCTTTATTATTTGAGATTATGTGTGATGCATCTGACTATGCCATAGGAGTTATTTTGGAACAAAGAGTGGATAAACGTTTACATGTTATATACTATGCTAGCAAAACACTCAATGATGCCCAAATTAATTATTCTACCACTGAAAAAGAGTTTATGGCTGTTGTTTTCTCACTTGATAAATTTAAGTCTTACTTGATAGGAACTAAAGTTATTGTTCATTCGGATCATGCTACTTTGAGATATTTATTGACTAAACCGAATGTTAAGCCTAGACTCATTAGGTGGGTCTTACTTTTACAAGAATTTGACCTAGAAATCAAGGACAAAAAAGGTAATTAAAATGTAGTAGCTAATCATCTCTCTAGGTTGATTTCTGAGTATGATACTGTTGAGGGTGAAAGTAAGGAAACAATCATAGAAACCTTCCCTGATGAACAATTGTTTACAATAGGTCCAAACCCATGGTATGCTAACATTGTTAATTATCTTGCTAGTAGAATTTTGAGACCTAACATCACTTTTCAGGAAAAGAAAAGGTTTTTCAGTATTTGCAGGCAATACTTTTGGGATGACCACTATTTGTTCAAGTTACATCAAGATCAAGTCATCCGGAGATGTGTGCTCAAAGAGTAACATGAAAGCATCCTAACTTTTTGCCATGAGCTACACTATGGGGGGCATTTTGGTGGAAAGAAAACGACCCTAAAGGTATTACAATCTGGATTCTATTGGCCTACTTTGTTTAAGGATGCTAACTTGCTTTGTATGAGATGTGATAGATGTCAAAGGACCGATAATATAGGCAAACATAATGAAATGGCTTTGACATCGAATCTTGTAGTAGAATTGTTTGACGTGTGGGGAATTGATTTCATAGTCCATTTCCCTCATCTGTTGGCTTTACTTATATTTTAGTAGCAGTTTACTATATCTCAAAGTGGGTAGAAGCCATACCCACTAGAACTAATGCTGCTAATGTTGTTGTTAAATTCTTGAAGGATATGATTTTTAGCAGGTTTGGGATACTGAGAGCTATCATTAGTGATGAAGGAAGCCATTTTTGCAACATGCTTTTTAATGGGCTTTTGAAAAAGTACAACATCTCACATAGAGTGGCTACCCTATACCATCCCCAAACTTCGTGTCAAGTTGAAGTGAGCAACAGAAAAATCAAGGAAATATTGGGACGCACAGTGCGCCCCTCAAGGAAGGATTGGTCAGTAAAGTTGAATAATGCTTTGTGGGCATATCGCACAGCTTACAAAACACCCATTGATATGAGCCCCTACTGGTTGATATTTGAAAAAGCATGTCATTTACGAGTTGAGCTAGAGCATAGAGCTTATTGGACGATTAAAGAGCTCAACATGGACATGACAAAAGCTGGGAAAAGTAACTACTCCAACTAAGTGAACTTGAAGAAATTAGGGATGAGGCTTACAAGAATGCCAAGATCTATAAGGAGCGTACTAAGCGCTATCACGATAAATGGCTCATCAGTAAGTCTTTAGTTCCTGGAATGAAAGTCCTTTGATATAATTCACGTTTACGTTTGTTTCAAGGAAAACTACATTCTAAGAATGGACTGTATACTATTGCTAATGTATTTTCACATGGAGTGGTCGAGTTGTTAAATCTCAAAACACAAGAACCATTTAAAGTGAACGAGCATCGTGTTAAGCCGTACTTGGAAGAAGATAACAACATGAAAAGCATAGAAACCATACGTTTGCAAGATTCTTAGACATAAGAGCGGCCACATCTTGCTTAGATGTAAAACTAAGCCCTTAATAAGAGGCACCCATTCGATATTGTATTCGTCAATTTATTTGTTCATTTTTCTATCGTTCTTTTCTTTTATTTTTAGATTTAATTTTGTTTTTTTAAAATTTTTCATGGAAATGAGGACATTACCCCAATCTAGGCTGGGGGTGAATACGTTATCCATGTTCCCTAAAAAAAATAAAAAAATAAAATTTTTAAAAAATTAATCTGTGCTGCGACAGGAAAATTTGTTTTGGGATGGAATTTTAAAAATTTGTGCATGTCGCTACAGGAAAAAAATTTTGCTGTTGTGTGAGTGTCTCAAATTTGGCCAATGTTTTTCAAAATTTGTGCATGCCGCAACAGGGAAAAATTTGTGCCGCTGCGAGAGTGTCTCTGTTTTATGTGTGGGAGTCTAAAATTGACCTGTGCTGCAGCGCGCATTGAAATTTTTCTCATAAAAGGGGCACTTGTGAAAACCCTTTCATTTCAAACAAGCTTTTCACTCATTTTTCCTCACTTTCTCCCAAACACTCCCTCACTTTCTCTCCATTTTCCTCTCATTTTCTCACCAAAAATAATACTTTCCTCCCTAATTTCTTCAATCTAACCTTGCTATCAAGTGTTTCCTTCTCAATCTTCACAGCTTTGCTCAAGAAATCAAGAAATGTTTTCATCTTCTTCCCCACAAGCTAGGGTTTCGAAAACTGGGAGTTTTTCTTTAAGGCTTCAATCCAACTCACAAGAGGTAAATTTCTTCACAATTTTAACTTAATTTGGTATCTATTATCTGGAAATTGTGGATTTGTGTGAATTTTTTTGGAATTAAGTGTTTAATTTGGAGAAGAGAAGAATTTTGGATAGTTGAGTTGTTGATTTTGGGAAGAGAGGATTAAGTATCTGACATTTGTTGAATGTTTTTGTTAGTATTTCTAAACAAAACAAAACAAAAATTTGATTAGCATATATATGGCTCCCAATAGAAAAGCTGGAGAGGGAAGTCGTTCCAATGGAAAGGAAAAAATGGTAGAGGGACGAAATTTTGATGCCTCTAGGTTCGTTAGTAGAGAAGCGCAAGTGCTGTATGAAGGTGTCGCCAAAAGGAACAAAGGTTTTGTTATGGAGAGAGGTTTGAATTTTGGACAAGTGTGTTTTATGGGCTTTTCTGATAAAGTTGAGGCATTAGGTTGGAGGAAGTTTGTGCACGTACCGCCAAAAGGGAAAGGGCAATTTTGCAATATGCAATAGAAACCGAAAGATATGTTGATGTTGGGATAATGATCCAACAAAGGGTTGTATACTCAGCTGAGCACCACAACCATAGTTACTTCTTTCCACAGTTGATCACCACCCTTTGTGTTAAACATAGAGTACAATATGACACGGGAGAGGTACTTTTGTAACTTGCCAAAACGTTAACTTTCTCTTATATGAGGCACCTAACTAGTGGAAATAAGGTGGGACAAGGTATTAGGAAGGGTGATGGAACTTCTTCCGAGAACGTTACCACCAAAGATAGGCTAGTAAACTTGGAAGCGATAGTGAATAAAATACAAGAGTACCAATGTCAACAACAAGCATGGTTCAGTAAATAGATGAAATACTCTCATGAATACGAAGCTTTACTCCACAGGATGATGAGCTTTCAATTGACACAGAGCGGAGTAGACCTCACTCAATTCGGTGCAATTCCACAATATTCGGGCCATGACTTCGTATACAGACCACCAGAGAACCAACCCGAAGAAGAAAACGAGCAACATGATGATATAGAGGACTAAGCCTCCCCATTTTATTTTATCCTTTCTTTAATTTATTTAATTAATTTTGTTTAGTTTTAATTTTCTTTTTCTTTCAATTTTTCCTTTATTTTTTTTATGTTAGATTAGTTATGAACTGAAACAATTAACGTTGTTTAGTGGTTTTTGATTTCATTTGCTTTTAGTTAATTTTTAACTTTGGCTTTGAGTTGTGATGCACACATTTAGAGGTTTCATTCATAATTCCTTGCAAACTAAATGCTACATGATGAGAAGAGCGAAGAATGGAGAACCAAAGCGCAACGTAATGTACACAATTACATACAAGAGGGGGGGTAACTTCTTCACTCTTTTACTTAATTTCTTTTATTTTATTTTTTTGAGAAATTGAGGACAATGTAGAAATTAGGTTAGGGGTAGAAAAATATTCCATGAGCACAAATTTAGACCAAATTTTAAATTTTAACTCTTTGTAGGTTTTTTATTTAAATTTTGTTAGGATAGTATTGAGTCCACTTGAATCAATTCGAAAGTCTGTAATATTAATATGATTGTATATGATTGTAATGATGGTGACATGTGAAAGAAATTGATTTTTACCTAAGTGAAGAGACATAAAAATGTTAGATTCATCTAGTTTGAAGATTTTGTGGTATATGTGGTAGTTTGTTTGGTTAATATCACTATTTTTGGTTTATGTAGTGCATGCACATTCGTGATATATTTCAAGTCTCAACAAACTCTAGAACTTTCTTGAAAATTCATTAAGGCAGAATAATAGAATTACATACCACTTAGAAAGTGATTTAGGCCATCTTTGAACCGTTTGAACTTTTCGAGCCTCTCCGTACTATTTCATCCATAGTAACCCTTTTGAACTCAATTACAATATTGTTAAATATACATATATACATTGTACTACCTTTAATAATAAGAGTACTTAATGTAACACTTGGTTTTCATGAGCATTTTAATTGAAGGAAATTATATGTCTTGCTTCAAAAAGAAAAAAAAAAACATTAAAAAAAATGATAATAGAGAGCAAGATATGTAAAGAAAGAAAATCAAGCAAAGATTTAAGGAACCACTACTACAATTTGGGCAATATAGGACGGCTTATAATTTAGAGTGAGAAACAAATAGGACGGTCTCAAGTATATGGCCGTCCTATAAGAAATATAGGACGGCTATTACGGAAAAAATTAGGCGAAACTTTATAGGACGGCTATTAGCCATCTTAAAAAAAGTTCTTTTAGGACGGCTAATATGTTACTATGCCGTCCTAAAAGAATTTACACAGAAATTCTTATAGGACGGCTATTAGCCGTCCTATATAGTTTCAGTTTTTTTTTTTTTTCTGTGTTCATCCTAAAAGAACGAGTGTAATTTTTTTTACTTATATATATTTCTCCTCTCAAGTGAACCTAACTCATTTTAAGTTAAAAAAAAATCAATCCCTCGTCCTTCTTCCTCTCCTCCTCTTTTTCATCAAGACACTCATCCTTATCCCCATCCCCTTCAATATCACCACCAACAATAATTGGTTTTTGCTAGCAGAGCTGGTAGCATGTGAAGGCTTTGACTATTTATTATGCACTTATTATTTGTTTTATTCTTAAGCTAATGTTTGGTAATTTTTTTAAATATATATATATTCTCCACTTTGGGTTGATATTTGTATTTTGCTCGACTTTAATAATTATTTTTTTCTTTAAATAGTTGGACATTTGATTTCTTTGTTTCCTTTCGCTCACTCTGATCATTCTCCTTTCTTAATTTTCCTTTGCCATTTTTTTGCCCATTTTTGGCCATTTTCTTTGCATTTCTGTTATGAGTATCAATCTTAATGTTGAGTATTAATGATATTTGGTTTGGTAGTTTCTTATTGTGAATCTATGGGTTGAATTTTGATTGTCAGGTTGAGTCCTAAAAGAAAGAGGGAATTGAAAAACTAAAGCGGGAAAAGAAAAATTGAAAGCGGCGCCAATTTTTTTTTCTTTTTAATTGGTTATATCTTTAATTAAAAATATTATTTGTAAATTGTATTTATGTATTTAATTATATGTATGTATATATAATCGTGTTTCTAGAATAAAATAAATTGTACATATTATATATAGATTTCAGTACTTAACGAACACACAAAAAAAATATATATATAGAATTTTTTTTTTTTTATGGCCGTGCTAAAAGAATTTTATAAGACGATCAGTGGCCGTCTTAAAAGAATTTTATAGGACGGCCATTGACCGTCCTATAAAATTTTTTTATAAGACGCTCCGTGAACGTCCTATTTTTTCGATTCTTTTAGGACGGGACTTTATAGGACGGTCACTGGCCGTCCTATAAGACTTATAGGACGGCCAGTGACCGTCCTATAAAGCCAAATTTGTAGTAGTGAACATATGAAGTTTATAAAATAGGAGGAAAGAAGATAACATTTGGGTAGAAAAGTTGATTAAGTTTATGAAGTAAAATGCTAGGTACTCTTATCCTCTTGAGAAGAACCTTTTCATACTTTCGTAACCATACACCTTAACACTTACAAGCTTAATAAAGTCTTATTGATTCGAGGTAGTTTTGGTTTCTATATTAGTAGAGATTGATTTGAAAAGTAAGCCTATGGAGTTTGTGAGTGCAATTCTCACTCATATTTTATTTGCACAATTTTGAGATCTAAAATGTACTCTATGAATATCATGCATGGCACAATCCGATAGAGTAACTATGGGCTTGTGGTTTGATTGTTTGTTCAAAAGCCAATTACAAAAATGGATTTAATATTTGGACTATTTTTTAGCTTAAGTGATTTTTAACTATTTTGTATGTCATTCGTCATTAACAATTTTTTAGACATATGCATGGATTGATACAAGCATGTCTAGAGCCATTGATAGTTTTGAGAGTCATACGATGTTTGTGGGTATCATCACTGGAAACCCTCACAAGACTATAACTCGTCCACTAGGGCCACCTAGGGGTTTAAAGGCTTGTTATAAATGCTAAATGCAACCGTGACAATCTACGGAAGTAATTTAGGTTGTATAGTTTATTTTATTTGTTTTTCTTTTAGTTTTAGATCGCTTCACTTGCTAGAGGCTAGCAAGAAGCTGGTTGGGAGTTGTGATGAGTGCTTGAAAAGAACTAATATTTTATGATTTATTGTGCTTAATTGTAAAAAATAGATTTAGTTATAACTCGTTTATTTAATTATATTCAGTGGGTTACCTACAGAAGATCCTCATCTGCATCTCAGGTTATTTATCGAAGTTAGTGACTCATTTACATGGACAGGGGTAACCGAGGAAGCATTTAGGCTCAAATTATTTCCTTATTCCTTAAGAGATCGTGCTAGAGCATGGCTTAACTCCTTGCCACCTGACTCTATTGCAACCTGGAACGATTTAGCTGAGAAATTTTTGATGAAATACTTCCCACTAACAAAGAATGCTAAATTGAGGAATGACATCACCTCTTACCAACAATTGGATGGAGAATCTCTATATGAAGCTTGGGAAAGATTTAAAGAAGTGTTAAGGAAATGTCCTCACCATGGTATACCTCATTGGATCCAAATGGAGACTTTCTACAATGGTCTCAATGCTCAAACGAGAACAATTGTTGATGCATCTGCTAATGGAGCTCTTTTAGCCAAGTCTTACAATGAAGCCTATGATCTACTTGAGAGGATGGCCAGCAATAATTACCAATGGCCAATGGACAGAGTAGCAGCAACAAAAAGAGTGGCTGGTGTGCATGAAGTTAATGACGTTACGGCTCTTACAGCTCAGGTTACATCCTTGGTTAATCTGTTAAAGAATCAGCATGTGACAGCAAATGTGAATTCAATCCAAGATTCAAGAATTTCATGTGTCTACTGTTCAGGTTCTCATGTGTTTGATAATTGCCCTTCAAATCCTGAATCAATTTGTTTTGTGAGTGATGTAAACAAGAACCACAATCCATACTCCAACACATATAACCCAGGGTGGAGGCAACACCCAAATTTCTCTTGGAACAATCAAGGTGGCGGTCAAGCTAACCATACCATGCCTAACCGACTTACATTCCCACCAGGATTTCAACAACAGCCACAAAGAAATCAACCGAATGAACCATCTAGCTCGTTGGAATCTTTACTCAAAGAATACATGGCTAAGAATGATGCAATCCTTCAAAGTCAAGCTGCTTCAATGAGGAATCTAGAAAATCAAGTGGGACAGCTAGCTAATGAACTTAGGAACCGTCCACAAGGAGCACTTCCAAGTGATACCGAAACTCCAATGAGAGAAAGAAAGGAATTTTGCAAAGTCATTACTCTAAGGAGTGGAAAAGAATTAGAGGGACCAAGTGGGCAGAAAATAAGTCAAAAGGGGAGCATTTCAACCCAAGATAAGGAGTAAAAAGATTTGGAAAAATCTGAGGCAGTTTTGAAAAATGCAAAAAATTCTTGTACTCAGAATGCTACAGCATTGCTGCAGCAAAGTTCCCAGCAACATAGACCACCTCCTCCATTCCCTCAAAGATTTCAGAAACAACAGCAAGACCATCAATTCAGGAAATTTTTGGATGTTCTTAAGCAACTTCATATCAACATTCCATTGGTGGAAGCCTTGGAACAAATGCCAAATTATGTCAAATTCATGAAAGACATCTTGACCAAAAAGAGACGATTTGGCGAATTTGAGACAGTTGCCTTAACAAGTGAAAGTAGTGCTATGTTACAGAACAAACTTCCTCCTAAGCTTAAGGATCCTGGGAGTTTCACAATTCCATGCTCTATAGGTAATCAATATTTTGGCAAGGCTTTATGTGATTTGGGAGCAAGCATTAATTTAATGCCTTTGTCAATTTTTAAGAAGTTGGGGATTGGTGAAGCATGGCCTACTACAGTCTCTTTACAACTAGCAGATCGATCTATTGCTCATCCTGAAGGAAAAATTGAAGATGTCTTGGTGAAAGTGGACAAATTCATCTTCCCAGCGGATTTTATTGTACTTGACTATGAAGAAGACAGAGAAGTGCCTATTATTTTGGGAAGACCATTCTTAGCTACAGGCCGAACTTTAATTGACGTTCAAAAAGGAGAATTAACTATGAGAGTTCAAGATGAACAAGTCACTTTCAACGTATTTAAAACCATGGAATCTCCCAATAATGTTGAAGAGTGCTCATCCATTTCAGTTGTAGATTCTCTGGTATCTAATGAACCTGAAAAATGTGGCTATAATGATTCTCTACAAATTTTATCGCAATATGATTCCGATTGTGAAGAGAAAATTGAGGAGAAATTACCTTGGTTGGAAGCAGGTTCTAATACATATAAAACGGAAAATAAAGTTCAATTTCCATACTTTTTATCTCTGGACTTCAATCTTCCTAAGTCTTCAGTTGATGTGTGATGAGTGCTCGAAAAGCACTAATATTTCGTGATTAATTATGCTTGATTGATTGATATATAGATTTATTATGACTATTATTTCGATTATTTTCATAAATCTATCCATTCGGAGTCACGGGTATATTTTAGTGCATTTCAGGTGTTTTTAGCGTCAAATGATTCAAATGATGAAAACACGCGAAGACGGAACACCTACGGCGCTCGGATCACGAGTTACGGACTAATCAAGACGAATATGTAAGCCTTACATATAGTGCCATCACGTATGTAAGGGGGGACGCGAAAAGAAGGAAAGCATTGCGCGCTGCGGCGAGAGAATTGCATGCCGCGGCGTGAGGCTCTCGGGTTTGATCCTGAAAACATAGAAGCATTGCGCGCCGCGGCGAGGGAATTGTATGCCGCGGCGGGGAGCTCTCGGGTTTTTGCATATTTTCCAAATTTTGTGTTGCGCCGCGGCGGGTAAAATGCATGCCGCGGCGCGCCTATTCCTATTGCACATAGGATTTGCAGAATCCCTTACATCTATAAATACCCCCCTTAGACCCCCTTTACAACGGAACTCGAATTGATATACAACTCTTACACTTTACAATTTTGCAACCAAACAAGAGATTCAATCAACTTTGGGAGTTTTGCTACACAAAAACAAAGCAAGAGAAACCATTCTAAGGATCCAAAGAAGCCGTCGACAATCGAAGATAAAGCTTACGGAGAAGTACGTCAACCAATCCATAAGCGGTATTTAGATCTAGGTTTTCTTTGGTGTTGTAGAATTCTATTTTTCTTCTTCTTTTGTTGGAGTGTATGTTCATATTTTATTTGTCTATGAATATTAATATGAACATGTCTGGCTAGTTTTATTATGGATGTTTAGTTTGTGTTGCCATGTTTGCTAGAACTGTGTATGGTGTATTCTATTGATTTAATATAAACGAATTACTTTTTGATTAAGAGCATGTTTAGATATTTGATTATGAATAATCATGGGCCCATTTGATGTTCGTAGTTAGATTGAAAAATCTGAGAATTTAGTTATAGGAACGTCACCTTAACTCTATTCTGAAACACTTAATCGAAGCTTCAAGTTAGTGACTTAGTCATAGCATTAATTTGATTGGCATGTTTTCCTTGCGCATAATTTGATTACTATTTGATTTACCCCCGCCAAAGGCAATTAATTAGTTAATCAATAAAGAGACCTACCCCCGCCAAAAGGAGTCTCGTAATTAAAAGGAAAGCCGGTAGTTTAGTTTATATAGGACGTTCATGTTATCTCACCATACCTTTTCGATGCAAGCATGGTCAACCAAGCTAAACGTCCATACATTCTCCATTGATCTTCAAATATATCTGAATTGATTGTTTAATTGCGATTTTGTTTTCGTTTAATTGCTCGTACTTTGTTCCCGTTACAAATCAAACACCTTTTTACAGTTTTACTAGCTTTAGGATTCTAGTTACTTAGAGTTTTAGTTTTACTAGAACTCTATTTAATTAGTCTTTTATTTTCATTAGAACTCTATTTAGATTAAAAAGTTAGTTATTTAAAACCACTGCAATTCCTTGAGAGACCGACCTTGGAAGTTGCTTATCACTTTACTACGAGTGATTCGTACACTTGCGAGTACTAAATTTAACACATCAATGTGCCACCAGATTCAAATTCCTATCAAAAGAAGAAATTTTTCCATAATTTGAAGTTCTACTATTGGGATAGGCCATTCTTGTTCAAGCGATATACAGACCGAAAGATTAGAAGGTGTATTCCCGAAGATGAGATGGTGAATATTTTGCAACAATGTCAGTCCTATCGAGAAATTAAGAGGATCTTAAAGAACAATGTTGATCTAAGTCAAAAATATTGGAAATGTTGGTCCAAGAAAAAATTTCAAGCTAATGGCCAACACATTAGACATTATTGGAGAGGAATTCTTGACAGGGAGCATACCTCCATTCCACTCCCAGACCCATGACCACAAGCAAAGTCGGGCTGTCGACTCTAACACAAGCGCTCATGGGAGGCAACCCATGTTTCTTCATTTTTCTTAGTTTTTCTTAATTTTTAGTTTATGATTTTTAATTCAATTTAATTGTGTGAGTTCTTTTACTTAGAAGTTTATTTTCTGCATTTTCAGGTCATCCCAGGGAGTGAAAGCAAGGGAAAAGCAAAGCAAAACCAACGACAAAGAAAATTTTCTCACAGTGTAAAAAAAAATGGAAATTTTGCTGCAGCTTTGCTGTAGCAACGCTATAGCAAAGTTCTACACTGTTCTTCTTTGAGCAAAATTGTACGTTGGTTGGGCTTATTTTCAGTGCTTCAGCTTTATTTGTGTTGAGCTTCAATGGAAATTTAAGTATGGGGAAGAAGAGAGCAGGAGAAAAGTACAACAGAACCAAAAATTATCATGTTACAAAAAACTGGAAAATTTTGCTGCAGCATTACTAGAGCAAAGTCTATGCTGTTCTTCATTCATTTCAGATCAGAAGCATTAAGGCGTGTTGGGCATGGCTTAATAATCATTTCTGTGGATGTGGATTGGGCTTCAATGGGAGCTGTAAAAATTTGAACTTCAGATTGGGCTTTAATGGAGGTTGGCCCACAACCCATTTTTGAACACCAAAAAAAAAAAAGTATTTTCTGGTCATCACCGTTTAAACCCACTACACCCATTACACGCCCCTCCCCATTCCAACTCTCCTTACCCTACATACCCGAGCGCCTCCAGCTACCACAAACTACGTTCTCAACCCACACATCCCAAAAGCTTCCTTTCATTTCGGCGTCGCGCACATCACCTCCACCCTCCCCAACACCCATCCGCCACTCATATTCGCCACAACCCAGCACCGCCAGCCCCTCATCAACATCCCGAACACCCTAGAAATTTCTCCCCTCCTTTCGGTGCCACGAATACCCACACCCTATACCTCCACACCTACCCGCCACCCAACACTTCAAGCCGTCGCCGCTACTCACGCTTCAAAAATTTGGACTTAAAAGTCAGTTTTCATGGTTGTTCGGGTTAGCAATTCGTGTTGTTCAGGTCATCCCCACGCTAATAACAACTGGGTGTTGCAGTATTGGTTCATATTCACCAAATTGTTCATTCACGCATTCAAATTTTATGACTGGGTAATTCCTCTCTGTTTGGGGAATCTACAAATTTCACTTCCAGCTAGCAGAAGGAAGCTACGCAGCAATAACAGGGCAGTCTCGTTACTTTGTCATTTTTATTTTATTCTCTTTCTGCCCTTTTTGCTTGCTGACTGATCTGTTTGCTGTGAGCACTGAGGACAGTGCTTATTTTAAGTTTGGGGGGGATGAATTTACTATCTGATCTGTTTATTGTCTAATCTGTCTACTGTTGAATTGTGAAATTGATGGAATTTATCTGGTTAATATGCTGAATTCTGATTTTATGATACATAATTTGCTGTGGTTTTATGATGAATTGCTTGATCTAAGGTTGTCATTAATTTCATGTTGTTATCTTGGTCCTAAAAAGAAACTAACTTGTCAAAGTATTAGAGGAGATATCTTGCTTTATGAGAAAAATTGATTTGATTAAGTGTTAATTGGAAAATGTTGAGAACTTATTTTGAAATATACACCCACAACTCTAACTGCACTGTCTACTTGTTTGTTTGATTGATATAAACTTTGAATAAGGGTAGTTTATAGGAGAGTTTGAGCCTTTAGAATTGGTTTGGAGAATTTCTCAAAGCGAAATTCTAGAAAGTTCATTACTCAATGAAATGATCTAGGCCTTCTTTGGATTCGATTGTGCTTTTCATGCTAACCTTGGTTAAAAATATATTTCATTTGCACACCTAATTTGAACCATGAATGATCAAAATTCTTTTTGTCAACACCCACATAAAAACTTAGCATTTCCTTATTTGCATATCCTTTGACCTTTACCTCACAAGTGCATTACTATCTTTAAGAATTATTGTTAGAAAAGTTGATGCCTCTTGGAAGAAAGAAAATTATGGTGTTGAAAATGGTTTTGTTTATGATGAAAATCACTCTTGTTTGGTTATATTGAGATCGATCCTTCATTCAAAAAAAAAAAAAAAAAAGAAATCTGGAAACAGCTTTGCTACAGCATTGCTGCAGCAAAATAGATTCACTCAAAAAAAAAAATGAATGAATAAAAGTTTGGGGGTAACAATTTAAATAAAGAGTCCAAAAAAAATATTCTTGAATAGTGTTTGTGCTTGTGGGGTATGATACCTAAATATGACTTTCACCTTACCTTTACCCTAGCCTTACATTTCAAGCTTAATTAAGTCCTTTTGATCTTTGATTAGTGAATATTTACATTAGTGGAGAGGGATTCAAAAGACCAATATATGGAGGCATGATTTTAAGCTTAAGGAACATAAATTACCTAAGTTTGGAGGGAAGTATCAAATAACAAATTATGAGACATCACACACACACATGGGGTTGTTTTGGAATGAGTTTGAGATATTGAAACTAACATTTGAGAAAAATCAATTTGGATCATGAATTTGAGATTTCTTCTTTCTAATTTTGAAACAAGTTTAGTTTATTTATTAGTTGACAACTATGTTTTTAGCGTGAGTTGAAACCTTTGTTTTAAATTGCCACTTGCCAATCATCATATAAATTATTGCTTGAGGACAAGCAAGATGCTAAGTTTGGAGGAGTTGATAACTCTAATTTATTAGAGTATTATTAGCTCTTATTCATAAATACTTGCTTGTTAATTTGGGAATATCCACACATTATAATCATTTATACACTATTTGTAGATTTTGTGATTTAAATGAATTCTTTGATAATAAATGCAAAATAATTATGAAATCTGTCAAAAAGAATTATATTTTGATGTGCACTCATTATATTTTTATTGCCCTTGCAGGAAATAAAGAGAACAACAAAGAAAATGCAAAAATACAACTTTGCTGCAGCTTTGCTACAGCATTGCTGCAGCAAAATCATATCAGGAAAACAATGCCAAAACAGAGGCTGATTTGGAATTAAGAATTCAAGGGCTGATTTGGACTCTCAACAAAAGGACAATTTTGGGCTTTCATTAACTCACCTTTTTAGGGATAATATTGGAAATTAACACACCAAAAATTGTCTCCAATTAAACCTGAAGCTAAATACATAATTAAGGGGCTGTTTTGTAGAAGTTCTGTGCGGCAGAAAATTGAAGAACAGATTAGGATTTATTCTGGACAGCAGGAGGCGACATTAAGAGAGGAAAACACACGTGAATTCACAGCAGAAAACAGAGAACAAATCAACAGCAGCGAGGAGGAAAAATACAGCAGATAGCAGCCCCAAATTCTGGACAGATTTGGCGCAAAGAAGGAGAGGCAAAACAGAGCATCAAAGGGAATCTGGAAAGAGACCAATTGAAGCTTGATTTGCAAGGATTTTCATTGAAGAGAAAGCAAGAACGGGACAAAGAATCATAATCCAATTGGTTTAGGGTTGATTTAAGGGATTTATTTATTTATTTCATTATTTCTTTATTATTTGATTCTTCTAAATTCTCTAAACTATATGGATCTGATTTTGAGCATATATAATTTGATGTTTAATTTTATAAATATGCTTGGCTAATTTCTCATTCAGTTAGGGTTGTGGATATGCAAGTGTATGTAGACTTTGTGCTTTAATTTTATAAACTTGTGCTTTGCTTGGTAAATGGTGCTAGTTATTCTATGTTTGATTGATTGATTTATTCTTATTGATTGCTTAATCAACAATTGATAGGATATTAGACTGAAATTGAATCTGGAAAGGTTAATTTTAAGTTGGATAAAGCTAGAATAGTGTGAAAAAATTGATATAGGAATATATAATTATCTCACATAACTCAAAAGAATTTGTGCATTAACGTTGTTCTTAGATTCAGTTTTGCATAGGAATATGTTTCATTGAGTCATAGAATATATAAACATTGCAGATTCGGAAGAATCCTTTGTGAATTTTTGCAATTCTAGTTACTGGTACACTTTGCTACAGCAACGCTGCAGCAACGCAGTTTGTCTACATCACTTGTCATATTCGCAATCCTAACTGATTTATCTATTTGCGATTCTTGATATCCTTCTTGTTGAATGTTGTTTCAGTGTTTTCACTCTTGTCCTCTCGTATTATTTATTTTATTTTATTTATTCTATTTTAATAAACAAAAACACAAAATATTGATTTTAATAGTTAATTTTTACGATATTTTCTAGTATTCCAATCTTCGTGGGAACGATCTTTCTTATCATTATATTACTTGTTTGCGACACGTGCACTTGCGTTAAATCATATACACCATTGTGAGCAACAAAACACGGCCACACCAATCATATTTAAGAAAACTGCCCTATAATTAAAATAAAAAAAATATCTATAAATTAATTCATATAATATAACTTAATTGATATTTTGTTAGTAAATAAATAATGTCATAATAATTTTATCATCTTTTATTCTTAATTTTACATTCAATTAATAACTAGCACATTATTTTGCATTTTTAGATAGTGGAGGAATTTGATTGATTTAACTCTCTGTTAAATAGTACTTTAAAAACCTTTTCATTGAATTTCTGTGATAATTAAGCCTTTATTATAACAAAACACATCTCTTACATACGTGAATCTTAGTAGGACGAATTGCTTAATAATTTGTTCATACATATATTATATGTTAAAATTTTATTATTGAGCTAATATTAATTGAACTTTTATTGATTTATAAAATGAGTTAAATTATAGTTTAATTGATATGTTTGGAGGCTTATTTAATTGATATGGGCTCGGCACACCTTATAAGCTTAGGCCAATTACTATTGTAATGGATTTTGTGCAGTTCAATGGGGATTAGAGTTTTGTGAAGGATGAAACCCTAATGTTACTTTATAAATATTTGCATAGGTCCCCCTTCCATTCTAGTCCTAGAGAAACTATCATAAGGCTATCCCCATTAGAGTTGTTTCTCGTAAGAGTTGGTAAGGGAAAGACCTAACCTTGTTGATTTTCCTTGAACTTATGATTTGTTACTTGTGTTAGATTCAATTGGATTGAAAATATTCATGGTTGCATTGGGTATTTCTTTTCTTTGTTTTGTATTCTAATACATCAATGACATTAATATTCTTACATGTGATATCAGAGCCAATTCATTGATGCTTATGATCAGTCTACAATTATACTTTTATTTTATGTTTGTTACCGTCTCCCGTCATGTGATTATGTATCCTTCAAATTGAAAAATCTCTTTTCCACAATGCTTTCCTTCAGTTGTAATTTGCAAATGTGTATTGATCTTGTGCATCAGTGTGTAAAATTGATATTACAATGATTATCGTTGAAACTACTGCAATTCATTCATAGAAGTGTTGTCATCTTCAATATATTTACATATTGTTATCTTTTTTGGTTTGATTGAATGCATCACTAATAAAACTTGAATACTATCCAAAAAAAAAAAAAAAAAACAATATATTAATCATCATCATATAATCACATGGATTTATCTTTGTATTGAGCCTAAAGGTTTTAGATTATGTTGTTGTCATGCATTTATGCACACACAACTTTCTTCTGAAAGATTTATATGTAATTCTTATGATTACTATTAAAGTCCATCAAGTTATCAATTTGAAATTTGTTGCTTGCATTTATCAAGTTTATCTTTAAAATATTGATTTGTGAGCCACTATTTAAACCATAGTGCATAGCTATTAATCTTATTTGTATTTGTACATATCATCTATTGATCTGACATGCTTTTACTTATAAAGGAACTATGTCTTGTGCCTTGTGCATATTAATTAAATGTGAGATCATGAGACTCAATGTAAGTTCAAATTCTATAAAAAAAAATTGGGATAAAATTTTGACTCATGCATATGTAGTGTAACAATATGGCAAGATTTATCATTGTTTCCTTTTTAATGTATGTTATTTACATGATTTATAATTGTATTGGCATTCAAAAAATAAATTTACATGTTTAGTTTGAAAATTATTAATTTGATGTAAATTTGAATGGTTAATTAATTTAATTAAATATTAAATTTAGTATCATCCATTTGACCTTGTGTGTCTATACACATTATCACCACCAACTTCCTTATTGTTTCTTATTATATGCTTAAGGAAGTGTGATACGAACCAGATCACGCCACCAATAAGGCCCGACACGTATCATGGACCAGGCCGAGAAGGGGGTGAAATATTGGCGCAGAAAGGCACACCACAACACGAGCAAGGGTACCAACATTTGAGACATGGGAGTGCCAAGCTAATTGTGGAGTTTCTGAATTTTTGAGCTGCGCCGCGGCATGATATTCCCCTGCCGCGGCTAGCAACTTTCTGTTTTGGTGAACATCTTGGCCAGAGGTGCGCGCCACAGCACAAGTGTTTTTGTTTTGAACTAGAGGGCTGGGCATACGCGCGCGCAGACTGGGCAGAGGCATGCGCAAGTATGGGAAGATGTGCGCGCAGAGTTGGAAGGACGTACGCGCCGCGGCATGGCTTTGGGGCGCCGCAGCACAAGCCTCTCGGGTTGGATGCCAAGGTTCCTCGCCGCGACATGGAATTTACTCCTCCGCGGCCCGCCTACTTTAATTGTTGTAACCCGAGCCTCCTCACCGCAGCATGATTATTTTCCCGCCGCGGCACAAGTGTAAATGATGTAATTTGAACCATTGGATTAAATCCAATGGCTGAAATGCTTTCTTTTCTTTAGGTTTTTGTTTGTGCTCTATATAAGGACAAAGTGTAGCAACCCAAATGTAACTTTTGTTCATTTATGAAATTATTTGTTTCTTCAAACAAATTGAGAGCCTAAGAGCTCTTTGCTTAATTGCAAACCAAGAAGTTATCAAAGAACTTGCATCCCTTTGTGGCGTTCATCCTCTTCTCCGTGCGTGGTGCGTAATATCCATGTGTAGAGGTGAGTTTCTTGCTACCAAAATCTGGTTTTGTGCTTAGAAATCCCTACTAATTTGTTGTTGGGTCTTGAACCGTCTTCTTGTGGTTCTCTAGCCTCGTAGCTAGTTGGATCGTAGGAATCGTGTTGCGGGGTTCGTATCATTTGGAATCAGAGCTCTACCTTGAGACTCTAGATTCCTATCTTAATTTGTGTCAATTTCTATTTCATAGCACATAAGAAAATTTCTTCAAAAAAATATGTGTTCTTCTTTGTTTCTATGTGTTTATTGCATTTCCTGGATTAATCTGATTGGTGTTGTTGTTTCCTTCTTATTCTTATTTGATTTGGAGAAGATTTTGTTTTGAAAATTTTCCCAAAAATCATTTTTGTAGAGGAAGGGTATTTTGGTAATCTCACATGTTTTGTTCGTATTGAAAAGTGAGAACAAAACTATTTTCTCTTAATTTAAAAAAAAATATCTTTTAAAAATATCTCACGAAAATATCTCGTGAAAATATCTCAGGAAAATATCTCGCTAGATATTTTATAAAAAAAAAAATTTAGAAAAGGAAGAGGATATTTCGGAACTTATATAAAATAAAAAAAAGAGAGAAAAGAGAGTGAATTCTTGATTTCCTAAGAATTTACGAAATTTCTTTCGTTTTAGCATCGTTCACGCTTTGACAGATTGTTTCTTTGTTTGTTTGCATTTTACGAGTTTGAATTTGCTAAATTGAACTTGTTTCCAAACTAATAGAGTTAGAGTTTCAAAACACTTCGAGTTAGTTTCCTTTGTGCTTAACATTGGATATTGCAAACTATGGATTGTTGAGGACGAGAACTCTACAATTGTGTGGAAGACTTGGATGGTTTGGTTTGTCATAGGGCTTCGAGCGCTACGACAATCAAATTTGAGTGTAAACACGTGAGGTAACGAGTGAAAGTTTCACTTTTGTTAATTGCTAATTGTTTGTTTGTGTTGAGTTGTTGTTGAGTGACAGGAACAGCTCAGAGGAAAGGCCCGATACAGCTTTTATGATGAGGGCGTTACAACAATCCATGAAACGGATGAATGCCGTCATAGTTAACATGAATGAACGAATTGAATGACAAGAAGCAACTATCGCCAACTTGGGGCAAGAGGCACCACAAGTCGCTCCTAATGTAGAAAGACCTAATAGGAGAGCCCATTTTGTGGAGGAGTTGGATGATGATAGTTTTGGAGAAAATTATAATGAGGATGAAGGGAGGATACCCTTGGGAGGAAGATATGGGCCTAGAGGTGGCCATAAGAGGGGAGGAGTGAGGAGACCCCCACACCAACCTTATGATGGGGTTGATCGGAGCTTAGGAAATATTAAAATGAAAATGCCGGCATTCCAAGGAAAGAATGACCCGGAATTATATTTAGAGTGGGAGAAGAAAGTGGAGCATATATTTGAATGCCACAACTACTCCGATGAGAAAAAGGTTAAATTGGCAGTGATAAAGTTTACTGACTATGCATTGAACTGGTGGGATCAGTTAGTAGTTAGTAGAAGGAGGAATGGAGAAAGGCTGATAAGTAGTTGGGAGGATATGAAAGCAATCATGCGGAAGAGGTTTGTTCCGAGCCACTACTACCGAGAGCTTTATCAGAAATTACAACGACTTAATCAAAGCTTTCGATCGGTTGATGAGTATTACAAGGAAATGGAGGTAACCATGGTTAGGGCTAACCTTGAGGAGGATAGAGAAGCCACTATGGCTCGGTTTTTGAGTGGGCTAAATCCAAAAATTGCCAATGTTGTGGAGCTTCATCATTATGTGGAGTTGGAAGACATGGTCCACATGGCAATCAAAGTGGAAGGGCAATTCAAGAGAAGAAGCAACCGGATGCAACCACAAAGGCCGATTGCTCCAACACCTTGGGTACAAGATTTTAAGAAAGAAGAAGGAACTAGCTCCAAGCCCCACTTTGAAGTCAACAAGGGCAAAGAGATGGAGGCTAGTAATGATAAAGGAAAAGGTAAAGTTGAAACCTTTCCCCGAAATCGAGATGTTAGTTGTTTTCGCTGTCTTGGAAAGGGTCATTATGCATCACAATGTCCGAACAAGAAAGCAATGATCATGCAAGCCAATGGGGAGGTGGCAACTGATGAAGAGAGTGATGGTGAGGAGATGCCACCATTGGAAGAAGCAAGTGAGGAAGAAATAGTTCCTGTTAAGGGAGACTTGCTTATGGTAGGGCGAGTGCCCAAGGATCACTTAAAGGAATGTGACATGGATTCACAAAGAGGAAACATTTTCCATACAAGATGTCACGTGAATGGCAAAGTTTGCAGCCTAATCATTGATGGGGGTTGTTATACCAATATTGCTAGTACTACCCTAATTGAGAAGTTAGGGTTGCCCACAACCGAACATCCCACACCTTATAAACTACAATGGTTGAATGATCAAGGTGAGGTGAAGGTAGAACATCAAGTCTTGGTATCCTTTGCTATGGGAAATTATCAAGATGTTGTATTATGTGATGTGGTACCGATGCAGGTTGGGCATATGATATTGGGCAGGCCTTGGCAATATGATCGACGGGTGACTTATGACGGTTATAAAAATAAGTACTCGTTCGAGAAGGATGGAAGTAAAATAACCCTTGTCCCCCTTACCCTGAAAGAAGTACTTGAAGATCATTTGAGAATCAAGAACAAGGGAGAACAAGAAAAGGGAAAGGGGAAAGAAAAAGGTGAAGTGCCCAAGGACAAGAATGAGCATACCAAAAAAAAGGAAGAAAAGAAAAAAACGAAGGAATGTTTATTTTCTAACTTTTTTTTCTTGCAGGATCCTTGATGTGTTAAAATGTGTACTCGCAAGTGTACGAATCACTCGTAGTAAAGTGACAAGCAAACTTCCAAGGTCGGTCTCTCAAGGAATTGCAGTGGTTTTAAATAACTAACTTTTAATTAAAATAGAGTTCTAATGAAAATAAAACGCTAATTAAATAGAGTTCTAGTGAAACTAAAACTCTAAGTAACTAGAATCCTAATGCTAATAAAACTGTAAAAAGAGTTTGTTTGGTTTTGGTAACGGGAACAATCATACGAGAATCACACGAAATCAAGATGGCAATCAGACAATCGATTCAATCAAATAAAATATCAAAAGAGGATGTATGGACGTTTAGCTTGGTTAACCATGTTTGCATCGAAAAGGTATGGTGATATGCATGAACGTCCTATATGAATTAAACTACCGGCTTTCCTTTTAATTAAGAAACTCCTTTTGGTCGGGGTAGGTTTCTTTATTGATGAACTAATTAACCGCCTCTGGTCAGGGTAAATTAACTAGCTATCAAATTATGCGCAAGGAGAATATGCCAATCAAATTAATGCTATGACTAAGTCACTAACTTGAAGCTTCGATTAAGTGTTTCGGAAAAGAGTTAAGGTGATGTTCCTCTAACTAAATTCTCAGATTTTTCAGTCTATCTACGAATATCAAATTGGTCCATGATTATTCATAATAAAACATCTAAACATGCTCTTAATCAAAAAGGTATTTCATTCATAAATCAATTTAATACACCATACACAATCCTAGCAAACATGGCAACACAAACTAAACATCCATAGTGAAACTAGCCGCTCATGTTCATATTGTTATTCATAGACAAATAAAATATGATCATACACTTTAACAAATGGAGAAGATAAAGTAATTCTATAACAACAAGGAAAACCTAAATCTTAATACCGCTTATGGATCGGTTGATCTACTCCTCCGTAAGCTTTATCTTCGATCGTCTTTGGCTTCCTTGAATCCTTAGAATGGTATCTCTCGCTTCGTTATAGTGTGGCAACGCTCTCAAAGCTGATTGAATGTCGTGTTTGGGTCGCAAAATTGAGAAGAGAATGAGTTGTGTATGAATTGGAGTTCTTATTTCGAGTTGTTTTGTAAAGGGGGTCTAAGGGGGGTATTTATAGATGTAAGGGATTCTGCAAATCCTATGTGCAATAGGAATAGGCGCGCCGCGGCATGAATTTTCCCCGCCGCGGCGCAACACAAATTCTGAAAAATATGCAAAAACCCGAGAGCTCCCCGCCGCGGCATGCAATTCCCTCGCCGCGGCGCGCAATGCTTCTATGTTTTCAGGATCAAACCCGAGAGCCTCACGCCGCGGCATGCAATTCTCTCGCCGCGGCGCGCATTGGTTTCCTTCTTTTCACGTCCCCCCTTACATATGTGATGGCACATTATGTAAGGCTTACATATTTGTCTCGTTTAGCCCGTAACTCGTGATCCGAGCGCCGTAAGTGTTCCGTCTTCGCGTGTTTTCATCATTTGACTCATTTTGACGCTAAAAACACCTGAAATGCACTAAAATATACCCGTGACTCCGAATGGATAGATTTATGAAAATAATCGAAATAATAGTCATAATAAATCTATATATCAATCAATCAAGCACAATTAATCACGAAATATTAGTGCTTTTTGAGCACTCATCACAACCCCCAACCAGCTTCTTGCTAGTCTCTAGCAAGTGAAGCGACCTAAAATAAAATTAAAAACAAATGAAATAAACTAACCTAACCTAAATCACTTCCGTAGATTGTCACGGTTGCATTTAGCATATGCAACAAGCCTTTAAACCCCTAGGTGGCCCTAGTGGACGAGTTGTAGTCTCGTGAGGGTTTCCAGTGATGATACCCGCAAACATCGTATGACTCTCAAAACTAATAAAGACTCTAAACATACTTGAATCAATCCATGCATACGTCTCAAAAATTGTTAACAACAAATGACACACGAAATAGTTAAACATCACCTAAACTCAAAAACAGTCCAAACATCAAACTCATCATGGTAATCGAATTTTGAACAACCAATCACACCACAAACCCGTTAGTTATACTATCTGACCGTGTCATGCATGATATTCATAGATTACATTTTAATATCTCATAAATGTGCAAGTAAAATATGAAAGTGAATTTTTGCACTTATAAACTCCATATGCTCATTTTTCAAACTCATCTCCACTAATATAGAAACTAAACTACCTAGAATCAATAGGACTTCATTAAGCTTGTAAAGTTGTGGCTAGGTATGTGATAATGAAAGTACAAAAATGATGTTTTCATATGATAAGAGTACTTTTTATTTCACAAGCATATTTTCAACTTTTTTTTTTTTTTTTCACCAAATGTTCTTTTCATCCTCCCTTAACTTCAAATGTCCTTTGGATCTTTTGCTTGATTTTCTTCTTTATTCTTGCTTATTATTTCGATCATCAAATTTTTTTTTTTTTTTTTTTTTTTTTTTTTTTTGATGAAGCAAGACAAATATAACATAATTGCTCATGAAAATCAAATATTACATCGAGTACTCTTATCACTAAGGGTAGTACAATGTATGTCAATGTTGAGTTCAAGGGTGTGCTATTGATAAAATATTTCGGGAAAGCATGAAAAGTTCAAACGGTCCAAAGATGGCCTAAATCATTTTCTAAGTGGCATTTGTTTCTATTATTTCGCTTCAACATGTTTTCAAATGAGTTCTAGAGATTGTTGAGACTTAAAACATATCATGAACATGCATACATTCCACAAATCAGAATAGTTAAACTAACCATGCAAACTACCACAAGTACCACAAAATTCTCAAATTAGATGAATCCAACATTTATGTGCTTCGTTGCTTAGGTAAAAATCTAACATCTCCCATATGTCATCGTCATTACAATCATGTTAATATCATAGATTTCCGGATTGAATCAAGTAGACACGACACTAACTAAAAACAATTCAAGTGACAAAGTTAAAAATTAAAAATTTGTCATATTTCATGCTCATGGAATATTCTTCCCACCCCCAACCTACTTTCTGCATTGTCCTCAATGTGAAAAAGAAGAACAAAAGAAATTAAGAAAAAGTGTAAGAAGTTACCCCCCTTTCGTATGAAATTGTGTCGTTACTCGCTATGCTCCGGTTCACTGTTCCTCGCTTCTCTCATGAAGAATGTATGAACATATATTGAACCTCAAAGTGTATGCACACAATTCACATTCAAACCCAATTTTTAATTATAACTAAGGCAATTGAAGACACAAAAACATCAAACAAAGTTAAACAATCCAAAATAAAATAAAAAGAAATAAAAGAATGTAAAACTAAATAAAAAACAAAATAAAGAAAAGAAAAGAAGTTAATACTACCGAATGTGGTGGGTTGCCTCCCACCAAGCGCTTTCTTTAACGTCTTAGCAAGACGTTGCTAATTCTTTTCTATCCACCATCATCAAAGATTTTGAAGTGTGTGATATCAATTTTCCGAGCTAAGATGTCATTAAGCTTGTCCTTCCATCTCGGTAGTTGTTTTCCATGAAGCACAGCACACACTTTTTTGTGGAAGTGGTATAGAAAATAATTTGAAGATGTGCAAGTCTTAGGTGCCTTGTGTGGCATGGGAGGTGAAGATAATTCCTCCTTGTTCTCCTTAGAAGTTTGTAGAATTTGATATTCTTCGGCTTGACATTCTTTGAGAATTGCTTGCTCCCTACCTGTATTTTCTACACAAAGTGGTAAATCATCAAAAGTCTCAGGAAAATAAAAATTTTCAAAATTGTTACCACTTTGAAGGATTATGTCATCCTTCACTTGCTTAATTTGAGTGGGCAACTCTTCTTGTTTTTGAATTTGTTCCGCTAATTGCCCAACTTGCATTTCTATTCTGTTTATTGATGCCTCTATAGACTCCATCCTTTCACTAGTAGATTGTATGAAAATATTCAAGGTTTCCTCTAAGGTTGGCTTCCTAGGTTGATTAGAAACTCTACTTCCTTGTATGAAAGAATTCAAGCTCTCTTCGAAGGTGGCCCTAGATGGATATGTAGGAAAACTTGAGCTTTGCATTTGGTATTGTGCATAAGGTGGGTCATATGGTTGAAAATTAGAGCTTTGCATGTTGTATTGGGCATACGGTGGGTCATATGAATTTGAGCTTTGCATGTTGTATTGGGCATAAGGTGGGGTAAAGTTTGCTTGCCATGAAGAATTATGGTGATTTCCCCACTCAGGATTATAGGTACTGAAATAAGGATCATTCCAAGGTGGGTGACATCTCTCATTAAAATCAAAGTTTGGATTAGGGGATGCATAGTAATCACCTGCAAAAGTGCAAACATTAGCATAATGCCCATATAAACCACAAATGCTACATACCTCTATGTCTGTCATATCATGCAGCTCTTCATTTGTATTGGCTCTTGGATTTCAGTATCCAGCCTGATTAGGTGCATTTTAAAATTTGTTGATGTTGTTGATGAACGGTACCTTTCAAAAACTAACAAAAACAACAGAGAAATCAAAGCACCACAGATTAAGCAATTAAAAACACTATTTTTTTGATTTTTTTTATTTTCTGATTTTTTTTTTTTTTGAATTTTTTTCTTTTTTTTTTTTTTTTTTTTTTTGAATAAAATAAAAATAAAAATAAAATAAATAAATAAATAAAAGATAACAAATAAAATAAATAAACAAATAAAAAAAATTAAGAAACTCTAAAAAGTTAAAAAGAAAATTATTCAAAACGCCAATTCCCCGGCAACGGAGCTGATGAGGGATTGAGGTATAAAAATAAGTACTCGTTCGAGAAGGTGGAAGTAAAATAACCCTTGTCCCCCTTACCCTGAAAGAAGTACTTGAAGATCATTTGAGAATCAAGAACAAGGGAGAACAAGAAAAGGGAAAGGGGAAAGAAAAAGGTGAAGTGCCCAAGGACAAGAATGAGCATACCAAAAAAAAGGAAGAAAAGAAAAAAACGAAGGAATGTTTATTTTCTAACTTTTTTTTCTTGCAGGATCCTTGATGTGTTAAAATGTGTACTCGCAAGTGTACGAATCACTCGTAGTAAAGTGACAAGCAAACTTCCAAGGTCGGTCTCTCAAGGAATTGCAGTGGTTTTAAATAACTAACTTTTAATTAAAATAGAGTTCTAATGAAAATAAAACGCTAATTAAATAGAGTTCTAGTGAAACTAAAACTCTAAGTAACTAGAATCCTAATGCTAATAAAACTGTAAAAAGAGTTTGTTTGGTTTTGGTAACGGGAACAATCATACGAGAATCACACGAAATCAAGATGGCAATCAGACAATCGATTCAATCAAATAAAATATCAAAAGAGGATGTATGGACGTTTAGCTTGGTTAACCATGTTTGCATCGAAAAGGTATGGTGATATGCATGAACGTCCTATATGAATTAAACTACCGGCTTTCCTTTTAATTAAGAAACTCCTTTTGGTCGGGGTAGGTTTCTTTATTGATGAACTAATTAACCGCCTCTGGTCAGGGTAAATTAACTAGCTATCAAATTATGCGCAAGGAGAATATGCCAATCAAATTAATGCTATGACTAAGTCACTAACTTGAAGCTTCGATTAAGTGTTTCGGAAAAGAGTTAAGGTGATGTTCCTCTAACTAAATTCTCAGATTTTTCAGTCTATCTACGAATATCAAATTGGTCCATGATTATTCATAATAAAACATCTAAACATGCTCTTAATCAAAAAGGTATTTCATTCATAAATCAATTTAATACACCATACACAATCCTAGCAAACATGGCAACACAAACTAAACATCCATAGTGAAACTAGCCGCTCATGTTCATATTGTTATTCATAGACAAATAAAATATGATCATACACTTTAACAAATGGAGAAGATAAAGTAATTCTATAACAACAAGGAAAACCTAAATCTTAATACCGCTTATGGATCGGTTGATCTACTCCTCCGTAAGCTTTATCTTCGATCGTCTTTGGCTTCCTTGAATCCTTAGAATGGTATCTCTCGCTTCGTTATAGTGTGGCAACGCTCTCAAAGCTGATTGAATGTCGTGTTTGGGTCGCAAAATTGAGAAGAGAATGAGTTGTGTATGAATTGGAGTTCTTATTTCGAGTTGTTTTGTAAAGGGGGTCTAAGGGGGGTATTTATAGATGTAAGGGATTCTGCAAATCCTATGTGCAATAGGAATAGGCGCGCCGCGGCATGAATTTTCCCCGCCGCGGCGCAACACAAATTCTGAAAAATATGCAAAAACCCGAGAGCTCCCCGCCGCGGCATGCAATTCCCTCGCCGCGGCGCGCAATGCTTCTATGTTTTCAGGATCAAACCCGAGAGCCTCACGCCGCGGCATGCAATTCTCTCGCCGCGGCGCGCATTGGTTTCCTTCTTTTCACGTCCCCCCTTACATATGTGATGGCACATTATGTAAGGCTTACATATTTGTCTCGTTTAGCCCGTAACTCGTGATCCGAGCGCCGTAAGTGTTCCGTCTTCGCGTGTTTTCATCATTTGACTCATTTTGACGCTAAAAACACCTGAAATGCACTAAAATATACCCGTGACTCCGAATGGATAGATTTATGAAAATAATCGAAATAATAGTCATAATAAATCTATATATCAATCAATCAAGCACAATTAATCACGAAATATTAGTGCTTTTTGAGCACTCATCACAACCCCCAACCAGCTTCTTGCTAGTCTCTAGCAAGTGAAGCGACCTAAAATAAAATTAAAAACAAATGAAATAAACTAACCTAACCTAAATCACTTCCGTAGATTGTCACGGTTGCATTTAGCATATGCAACAAGCCTTTAAACCCCTAGGTGGCCCTAGTGGACGAGTTGTAGTCTCGTGAGGGTTTCCAGTGATGATACCCGCAAACATCGTATGACTCTCAAAACTAATAAAGACTCTAAACATACTTGAATCAATCCATGCATACGTCTCAAAAATTGTTAACAACAAATGACACACGAAATAGTTAAACATCACCTAAACTCAAAAACAGTCCAAACATCAAACTCATCATGGTAATCGAATTTTGAACAACCAATCACACCACAAACCCGTTAGTTATACTATCTGACCGTGTCATGCATGATATTCATAGATTACATTTTAATATCTCATAAATGTGCAAGTAAAATATGAAAGTGAATTTTTGCACTTATAAACTCCATATGCTCATTTTTCAAACTCATCTCCACTAATATAGAAACTAAACTACCTAGAATCAATAGGACTTCATTAAGCTTGTAAAGTTGTGGCTAGGTATGTGATAATGAAAGTACAAAAATGATGTTTTCATATGATAAGAGTACTTTTTATTTCACAAGCATATTTTCAACTTTTTTTTTTTTTTTTCACCAAATGTTCTTTTCATCCTCCCTTAACTTCAAATGTCCTTTGGATCTTTTGCTTGATTTTCTTCTTTATTCTTGCTTATTATTTCGATCATCAAATTTTTTTTTTTTTTTTTTTTTTTTTTTTTTTGATGAAGCAAGACAAATATAACATAATTGCTCATGAAAATCAAATATTACATCGAGTACTCTTATCACTAAGGGTAGTACAATGTATGTCAATGTTGAGTTCAAGGGTGTGCTATTGATAAAATATTTCGGGAAAGCATGAAAAGTTCAAACGGTCCAAAGATGGCCTAAATCATTTTCTAAGTGGCATTTGTTTCTATTATTTCGCTTCAACATGTTTTCAAATGAGTTCTAGAGATTGTTGAGACTTAAAACATATCATGAACATGCATACATTCCACAAATCAGAATAGTTAAACTAACCATGCAAACTACCACAAGTACCACAAAATTCTCAAATTAGATGAATCCAACATTTATGTGCTTCGTTGCTTAGGTAAAAATCTAACATCTCCCATATGTCATCGTCATTACAATCATGTTAATATCATAGATTTCCGGATTGAATCAAGTAGACACGACACTAACTAAAAACAATTCAAGTGACAAAGTTAAAAATTAAAAATTTGTCATATTTCATGCTCATGGAATATTCTTCCCACCCCCAACCTACTTTCTGCATTGTCCTCAATGTGAAAAAGAAGAACAAAAGAAATTAAGAAAAAGTGTAAGAAGTTACCCCCCTTTCGTATGAAATTGTGTCGTTACTCGCTATGCTCCGGTTCACTGTTCCTCGCTTCTCTCATGAAGAATGTATGAACATATATTGAACCTCAAAGTGTATGCACACAATTCACATTCAAACCCAATTTTTAATTATAACTAAGGCAATTGAAGACACAAAAACATCAAACAAAGTTAAACAATCCAAAATAAAATAAAAAGAAATAAAAGAATGTAAAACTAAATAAAAAACAAAATAAAGAAAAGAAAAGAAGTTAATACTACCGAATGTGGTGGGTTGCCTCCCACCAAGCGCTTTCTTTAACGTCTTAGCAAGACGTTGCTAATTCTTTTCTATCCACCATCATCAAAGATTTTGAAGTGTGTGATATCAATTTTCCGAGCTAAGATGTCATTAAGCTTGTCCTTCCATCTCGGTAGTTGTTTTCCATGAAGCACAGCACACACTTTTTTGTGGAAGTGGTATAGAAAATAATTTGAAGATGTGCAAGTCTTAGGTGCCTTGTGTGGCATGGGAGGTGAAGATAATTCCTCCTTGTTCTCCTTAGAAGTTTGTAGAATTTGATATTCTTCGGCTTGACATTCTTTGAGAATTGCTTGCTCCCTACCTGTATTTTCTACACAAAGTGGTAAATCATCAAAAGTCTCAGGAAAATAAAAATTTTCAAAATTGTTACCACTTTGAAGGATTATGTCATCCTTCACTTGCTTAATTTGAGTGGGCAACTCTTCTTGTTTTTGAATTTGTTCCGCTAATTGCCCAACTTGCATTTCTATTCTGTTTATTGATGCCTCTATAGACTCCATCCTTTCACTAGTAGATTGTATGAAAATATTCAAGGTTTCCTCTAAGGTTGGCTTCCTAGGTTGATTAGAAACTCTACTTCCTTGTATGAAAGAATTCAAGCTCTCTTCGAAGGTGGCCCTAGATGGATATGTAGGAAAACTTGAGCTTTGCATTTGGTATTGTGCATAAGGTGGGTCATATGGTTGAAAATTAGAGCTTTGCATGTTGTATTGGGCATACGGTGGGTCATATGAATTTGAGCTTTGCATGTTGTATTGGGCATAAGGTGGGGTAAAGTTTGCTTGCCATGAAGAATTATGGTGATTTCCCCACTCAGGATTATAGGTACTGAAATAAGGATCATTCCAAGGTGGGTGACATCTCTCATTAAAATCAAAGTTTGGATTAGGGGATGCATAGTAATCACCTGCAAAAGTGCAAACATTAGCATAATGCCCATATAAACCACAAATGCTACATACCTCTATGTCTGTCATATCATGCAGCTCTTCATTTGTATTGGCTCTTGGATTTCAGTATCCAGCCTGATTAGGTGCATTTTAAAATTTGTTGATGTTGTTGATGAACGGTACCTTTCAAAAACTAACAAAAACAACAGAGAAATCAAAGCACCACAGATTAAGCAATTAAAAACACTATTTTTTTGATTTTTTTTATTTTCTGATTTTTTTTTTTTTTGAATTTTTTTCTTTTTTTTTTTTTTTTTTTTTTGAATAAAATAAAAATAAAAATAAAATAAATAAATAAATAAAAGATAACAAATAAAATAAATAAACAAATAAAAAAAATTAAGAAACTCTAAAAAGTTAAAAAGAAAATTATTCAAAACGCCAATTCCCCGGCAACGGCGCCAAAAACTTGATGTGTTAAAATGTGTACTCGCAAGTGTACGAATCACTCGTAGTAAAGTGACAAGCAAACTTCCAAGGTCGGTCTCTCAAGGAATTGCAGTGGTTTTAAATAACTAACTTTTAATTAAAATAGAGTTCTAATGAAAATAAAACGCTAATTAAATAGAGTTCTAGTGAAACTAAAACTCTAAGTAACTAGAATCCTAATGCTAATAAAACTGTAAAAAGAGTTTGTTTGGTTTTGGTAACGGGAACAATCATACGAGAATCACACGAAATCAAGATGGCAATCAGACAATCGATTCAATCAAATAAAATATCAAAAGAGGATGTATGGACGTTTAGCTTGGTTAACCATGTTTGCATCGAAAAGGTATGGTGATATGCATGAACGTCCTATATGAATTAAACTACCGGCTTTCCTTTTAATTAAGAAACTCCTTTTGGTCGGGGTAGGTTTCTTTATTGATGAACTAATTAACCGCCTCTGGTCAGGGTAAATTAACTAGCTATCAAATTATGCGCAAGGAGAATATGCCAATCAAATTAATGCTATGACTAAGTCACTAACTTGAAGCTTCGATTAAGTGTTTCGGAAAAGAGTTAAGGTGATGTTCCTCTAACTAAATTCTCAGATTTTTCAGTCTATCTACGAATATCAAATTGGTCCATGATTATTCATAATAAAACATCTAAACATGCTCTTAATCAAAAAGGTATTTCATTCATAAATCAATTTAATACACCATACACAATCCTAGCAAACATGGCAACACAAACTAAACATCCATAGTGAAACTAGCCGCTCATGTTCATATTGTTATTCATAGACAAATAAAATATGATCATACACTTTAACAAATGGAGAAGATAAAGTAATTCTATAACAACAAGGAAAACCTAAATCTTAATACCGCTTATGGATCGGTTGATCTACTCCTCCGTAAGCTTTATCTTCGATCGTCTTTGGCTTCCTTGAATCCTTAGAATGGTATCTCTCGCTTCGTTATAGTGTGGCAACGCTCTCAAAGCTGATTGAATGTCGTGTTTGGGTCGCAAAATTGAGAAGAGAATGAGTTGTGTATGAATTGGAGTTCTTATTTCGAGTTGTTTTGTAAAGGGGGTCTAAGGGGGGTATTTATAGATGTAAGGGATTCTGCAAATCCTATGTGCAATAGGAATAGGCGCGCCGCGGCATGAATTTTCCCCGCCGCGGCGCAACACAAATTCTGAAAAATATGCAAAAACCCGAGAGCTCCCCGCCGCGGCATGCAATTCCCTCGCCGCGGCGCGCAATGCTTCTATGTTTTCAGGATCAAACCCGAGAGCCTCACGCCGCGGCATGCAATTCTCTCGCCGCGGCGCGCATTGGTTTCCTTCTTTTCACGTCCCCCCTTACATATGTGATGGCACATTATGTAAGGCTTACATATTTGTCTCGTTTAGCCCGTAACTCGTGATCCGAGCGCCGTAAGTGTTCCGTCTTCGCGTGTTTTCATCATTTGACTCATTTTGACGCTAAAAACACTTGAAATGCACTAAAATATACCCGTGACTCCGAATGGATAGATTTATGAAAATAATCGAAATAATAGTCATAATAAATCTATATATCAATCAATCAAGCACAATTAATCACGAAATATTAGTGCTTTTTGAGCACTCATCAATCCTTATGATGAGGAGCACCATAAGGATGGACTACAAAACTTACCCCATGATGAAGGTCTGAATTTGAGGTCGAATTCTCTTGAAAAGGGAAGGAATGATACGAACCAGATCGCGCCGCCAATAAGGCCCTACACGTATCATGGACAGTCCGAGAAGGGGGCAAAATATTGGCGCAGAAAGGCACACCACAACACGAGCAAGGGTACCAACATGTGAGACATGGGAGTGCCAAGCTAATTGTGGAGTTTCTGAATTTTTGAGCTGCGCCGCAGCATGATATTCCCCCGCCGCAGCTAGCAACTTTCTATTTTGGTGAACATTTTGGCCAGAGGTGCGCGCCACGGCATGAAATATGTGCGTCATGGCACAAGTGTTTCTGTTTTCAACCAGAAGGCTGGGCATACGCGCGCGCAGACTGGGCAGAGGCGTGTGCAAGTGTGGGCAGATGTGCGCGCCGCGGCATGGCTTTGGGGCGCCGCGGCACAAGCCTCTCGGGTTGGATGCCAAGGTTCCTCGCCGCGACATGGAATTTACTCCGCCGCGGCCCGCCTACTTTAATTGTTGTAACCTGAGCCTCCTCGCCGCGGCATGATTATTTCCCCGCCGCGGCACAAGTGTAAATGATGTAATTTGAACCATTGGATTTAATCCAATGGCTGAAATGCTTTCTTTTCTTTAGGTTTTTGTTTGTGCTCTATATAAGGACAAAGTGTAGCAGCCCAAATGTAACTTTTGTTCATTTATGAGATTATTTGTTTCTTCAAACAAATTGAGAGCCTAAGAGCTCTTTGCTTAATTGCAAACCAAGAACTTATCAAAGGACTTGCATCCCTTTGTGGCATTCATCCTCTTCTTCGTGCGTGGTGCATAATATCCATGTGTAGAGGTGAATTCCTTGCTACCAAAATCTGGCTTTGCGCTTAGAAATCCCTACTAATTTGTTATTGGGTCTTGAACCGTCTTCTTGTGGTTCTCTAGCCTCGTAGCTAGTTGGGTCGTAGGAATCATGTTGCGGGGTTCGCATCAAAGTGTTATTACAAAGTTTGAGATTTCCTTGTATAAGACATGCATTACCTCAAGTCATTGATATAGCAATTTCATAGTATAATTACCTTGCTACTACAATAACATATATGATTTTAATAAGCCAATTACTTTTTTGTGTTTCTAGAATAAGCATATCTATGTATGTTCACATGTATATATATTTGGTATCTATTCTTTACATGAATTTTTATGTGATTAATGCACAATAATCTTGCTTGAACTAATATTACATAACTATTAATGATATTAGTTCTGAATAATAGTAATTGATTTAATCAAATAATAATTTGATAGCTTAATTTTGATTTTATAATACCTACTTGTACTTAAGATTATCCTAGACATGTTATAATTAATTTAAATGCAATGAATTTGCAAACTAATATATATGTTCAAATATATATATGCTTCCGCTAGATGTCCAACATACATAAGTATTAGACAATTTGGATTTTTTTTATTGAAGTAATAACGATTTATGCATTTGGTAAGTATTACACAAATAATTGTGCATTTGTAAAATATTACCATGACACGGCTAAACATTACCATATATGCAAACTTACACTATTGTATTGTAGTTTTTGTCCCAATCTTTAGGAGAATGAGAAAACTGGTTGTTTTTATTAGAGCTCCCAAGTAATTTTTTACTAAATAGTAATATTGATCCTATTGTCAGTTCAAAGAATGAAATACATGACCAAATTAACGATACCTGAGATAATCAATGTATATTTTGATTATCTTTGAATGACGTAGTTTGTAAGTACTTTGACAATTTTTTTTTAGAGTTCATGAATTGAAATAAACCATTACTCTGAAAGTGACTTGTATATTAAAACTTTTATTTTCTTTTGGTCACTTATGAGTTGCTTGCACTTTTAGAATGTGCAGATAATTGTCTGCCCAAAGGTGGTAATTATGTGTCGTAATTCTAAGAATGCATGAAGTGTTAGGTGAAAATATTTGAACCTAAAGACTTGTCCTTCCAAATAAGATAAATTTACCGAAAGTTCAAAATTTTTATTTAGTCACTTATTTTAAGTTTTTTTATACTCCACACAAAGGTGAGTATGATGATACTATAAGAAATTTTTATTTCAAGAACTTTGTTATATGTTGTATGCTCCACCCAAAGGTGAGCATGTAATATTATAATAAGGATTCTTGTTAGAATAATCATTGTAAGTTCATTATTGTTTTTTGACTGTGATGTTTTGATCATCATCATGTTATTATTCATGACCTATTTAATCATCATAATATTTGTTGTTGATACATTCGTGGAGTCAATATGTGATAAATAAATAAAAGGTGAATTTATTATAAGTCATGAAATTTTATTTAATATTTGAGACAAATTTGTTTCTTAAGATTGTAAGATGCAGTTACTCACCCAAAGGTAGTAATTGTATATCATGATGTTTTGCATATTGCATAGAGAAATCATAAAGATATTTTTACTTAGGAGCTTATCATCCCAAAGGGTATAAGTTTTTCAAACGGTTGGATATCTTGGTTATTTTAATTGTGATGAGGGAACCTTATTGCACGTTGCTTTCTCATCACAAAAGCCAAAGGATAGTATGCAATGATGTCTTTAGGACTCTCGAGAGAATAAGTATTTTATTTTAGTATAACTAAGTCTTGAGAATATATAAGTGATTGTTAATGGTATAAGTTATATGTTGAATTCATATTATGTTAGTAAAACTTGTTAATCATGCATTCATAATTAATGTTGTGTATATTAAAAATGTATAAAAAGTACAAATTGATTATGATAAAAAAAATTATATTAAAAATCTTGAGATATTGAAAGTCATTTTAAATGTCAAATAGTAGTTGAAATTCTAAATTAATTATTGACTAGCTTACATGTGATTTTATGTCCTGGGACATAAAATGTAATTGATTACTTATATAAATTTTCAAAATTTTATGATGTCCATAATCAGTGGGTGTGCAATTTATTTCAATTATATTTTCTAAATGACTATATATATATATATGTTAGTAATTGCATATATTGTTGACTTATATGAAATAAATATTTACTTAATTTTTTAAGTAATATTAATGATCACACATAAACATGTAGGCATTTAGAGGAAAGTTGTGGGAGTAATATAATCTCTGGGAAAGTTTTGCTTGAATTTTGTTATATATATATATATATATATATATATATGTTCAGATTTAAACTTTTAACAAGGTTCACTAACTCTTGTAATTAGTGAGAGTTATTTTATATTAGTCTAGATAAGTGAATTATATGCTCATGATTATTATCGACATATTGATATATAATAATGCTATTATAGTATTATAAGCAAACATGCAATTTAGTTGTTGCTTTAGCTATTATGTAAGAAACCTTGTCATAAAGTAACTTTTAAAATAATATAGCATTTATTCTAACTATGAAAAAAAATCATGAAATAATGTTACAAAATTACTGAAACAAGATTCACTAACTCTTGTAATTAGTGGGAGTTATTTTAAGTATCCATATAAGTGAATTGTCTACTCATGATTATTATCGGCATATTGATATATAATAATGTTATTATAGTGTTATAAGTAAACATGCAATTTAGATGTTGCTTTAGCTATTATGTAAGAAACATTGTCATAAAATAACTTCTAAAATAATATAGCATTTATTCTAACTATAAAAATCAATATCATGAAATAATGTTACAAAATTAGTGCTCCTTTGTTGTAGCACATATATGTATTGTGAATAAAATTGGGTGTGATGGATCAAATAATAAAGTGCGAAGATCTGTGATGATTACTTGGTACACATAATTGAAGTTCGGTGATTTTGTTATTTTTGAATTTACGTGTTATATTAATAGATTCAATTGCAGAGTATAAATAATTTATATTTGAGTTCTAGATAACACATGATAAAAGCTTCACAATCTACATAGTGACGTCATTGACATCATGACATGACATTAATAAAAATCTTACAGTATATACTACCACTTTCATTAGTAGTTGCTTCTTTTTGGTGATTGATGAGTGCTCGAAAAGCACTAATATTTCGTAGTTTATTGCACTTAATTGTTTAGAAATAGATTTATTATTTGTTGTTTATTCAATTAATTTCATAAATCTATCCATTCGAAATCACGGGTATATTTTAGTGCATTTCAGGTGTTTTTAGCGACAAATGAGTCAAATAATGAAAACACGCAAAGACGGAACACTTACGGCGCTCGGATCACGAGTTACAGGCTAAACGAGACAAATATGTAAGCCTTACATAACGAGTCATCACATATGTAAGGGGGTAAACATGAAGAAAAGGAAGGCAACACGCGCCGCAGCGAGTAACAGTCATGCCGCGGCTAGGAGCTCTCGGGTTTTGACATTATTTCCAAAATTTGTGTTGCGCCACGGCGGAAAAATGCATGCCACGGCGCGCCTATTCCTAATGCAATCAGGATTTGTGAAATCCCTTACATCTATAAATACCCCCTTAGAGTCACCCTTACATACAACTTGACCAACTCGAACACAACTCTTACACATTACAATTTTGCGACCAAACACTACATTCAATCAGCTTTGGGAGTTTTGCTACACTAAAACGAAGCGAGAGAAACTATTCTAAGGATCCAAGTAAGCCGTCGACGATCGAAGATAAAGCTTTTGGAGAAAAACGCTATCCCATCCATAAGCGGTATTTAGATCTAGGTTTTCCTTGTTGTTATAGAATTATATTTTCTTCTTCTTTCGTTGAAGTGTATGATCATATTTTATTTGTCTATGAATATTAATATGAACATGAGCGGCTAATTTCATTATAGATGTTTAGTTTGTGTTGCCATGTTTGCTAGAATTGTGTATGATGTATATTTTATTGATTTAATATAAATGAATTACCTTTTGATTAAGAGCATGTTTAGATATTTAATTATGAATTATCATGGGCCAATTTGAGATTCGTAGTTAGGTTGAAAAATCTGAGAATTTAGTTATAGGAACGTCACCTTAACTTTATTCCGAAACACTTAATCAAAGCTTCAAATTAGTGACTTAGTCATAGCATTAGTTTGATTGGCATGTATTTCCTTGCGCATAATTTGACTGCTATTTGATTTACCCCGACCGAAGGCAGTTTCGTAATTAAAAGGAAAGCCGGTAATATTGTTTATATAGAACGTTCATGTTATTTCACCATACCTTTTCGATGCAAGCATGGTCAACGAAGCTAAACGTCCATACATCCTCCATTGATTTTTAATCCATATTGAATTGATTGTTAAATTACGATTTTGTTTTCGTTTAATTGATCGTATCATTGTTCCCGTCACAAATCAAACACCTTTTTACAGTTTTACTAGGTTTAGGACTCTAGTTGCTTAGAGTTTTAGTTTCATTAGAACTCTATTTAATTAGTGTTTTATTTTTGTTAGAACTCTATTTAGATTAAGAAGACAGTTATTTAGAACCACTGAAATTCCTTGAGAGACCGACCTTGAAAGTTGCTTATCACTTTTCTACGAGTGATTCGTACACTTGCAAGTACTAAATTTATCACATCAGTGATCTTTGAAGAAATAAATTTATTTCTGTCATAGTTAAGCATTCATTTTCATCTACTGGCTAAAGCATTCATTTTGAATATAGAAGCATGAGAATGGTTCTAATTACCTAAAATCAATGGTTTTTTTTTTTTTAACTTTACCTATATATATATTTTTTTGTAACTAAAAATGCTAAAAAAAATGTTATTTTTCATGTCAAATTTTGCATTATTTTGTTGTTGGTAGACCTTTACCACTATAACTATTGCTTAAGGTCTTACCACTTTCAGGCAATGCCTTACTTCTAACTATGTTTTGTATTTTTATTTGTTTTTCTTCCTTTACCATTATCGCGTAACACCTTACTCCTAGTTATATTTTGTGTTTTTTATCATTTATGGTAAGGCCTTTACCTCTACATATAAAGCTTTATTAAAGGTATTATTTCACATTATTTAAGTATGATACTAATATTAAGCTTGTTAGTAAAACATGAGTATTATTATTCTTAGGTTTAATTGTTTGGGATTGGAAGATGTATGGTTATGGTAGACTTTGACAGGCCTTACGCACTTTCACTAATGCCTTACTTCTAACCATATTTTTTGTCTTTTTTTTATCATTTCTGATATGACCTTTACCACCATTGTGTGGTATTGGTTCAGTCGTCCATGGTTCACTACTAGGCTTGTGCAATAGTAGTCGTCATGGTTACAAATCTAGTAAAGTGTCGACTGGTGTTTTGGTGATTCATTTAGGTGTTATTGTGCCTAGGGTGGTTCAACTCTGTTGTTTAAGTGTTGTGGTGCCTAATGGCTACTCTATTGGTCACAAATGTGGTTGTTGTGTTGTGCCTAGTGCTTGTTTCTCATTGCTTACTTATGGTGGTTACTACGAAAGGTGGTGATCCATGCATGGTGGTGCTTCTGTTGGGCTGTTGATGCGATAAATTTAGTACTCGCAAGTGTACGAATCACTCATAGAAAAGTGACAAGCAACTTTCAAGGTTGGTCTCTCAAGGAATTGCAGTGGTTCTAAATAATCATCTTCTTAATCTAAATAAAGTTCTAACACAAATAAAACACTAATTAAATAGAGTTCTAGTGAAACTAAAACTCTAAAAAACTAGAGTCCTAAACCTAATAAAACTGTAAAAAGGTGTTTGTTTTGTGACGAGATCAATGATACGAACAATTAAACGAAAACAATATTGCAGATTAACAATTAATTCAAATGGATTAAAAATCAATGGAGGATGTATGGACGTTTAGTTTGGTTGGCCATGCCTGCATCGAAAAGTGATGGTGAAATAACATGAACGATCTATATAAACAGTATTACCGGCTTTCCTTTTAATTACGAGACTGCCTTCGGTCGGGGTAAATCTCTTTGTTGATTAACTAATTAACTGCCTTCAGTCGGGGTAAATCAACTAGCAATCAAATTATGCGCAAGGAAGTACATGACAATCAAACTAATGCTATGACTAAGTCACTAATTTGAAGCTTTGATTAAGTGTTTCGGAATAAAGTTAAGGTGACGTTCCTATAACTAGATTCTCAGATTTTTCAACCTAACTACGAATATCAAATGGGCCCATGAAAATTCATAATTAAATATCTAATCATGCTCTTAATCAAAAGGTAATTTATTTATGTTAAATCAATAAAATATTCACCATACACAATTCTAGCAAACATGGCAACACAAACAAAACATCCATAATGAAACTAGCCGCTCATGTTCATATTAATATTCATAGACAAATAAAATATGATCATACACTACAACGAAATAAGAAAAAAATATAATTCTATAACAATAAGGAAAACCTAGATCTAAATACCGCTAAATGGATGGGATGGCATTCTTCTTCAAAAGCTTTATCTTCGATCGTCGACGGCTTCCTTGGATCCTTAGAATGGTTTCTCTTGCTTCGTTGAGTGTGGCAAAGCTCCTAAAAATTGAGTGAATTTCTTGTTTCGTCGCAAAGTTATTGTGTGTAAAAGTTGTATTCGAGTTGTCTAGAGCTTGTTCAGACTTAAAATATATCATAAACATGCATACATTACACAAACCAAAATAGTCATACTAACCATGCAAACTACCACATAAACCACAAAATTCTCAAATTAGATGAATCTAACATTTATGTGCTTCGTTGCTTAGGTAAAAATTTAATTTCTTTCATATATCACCATCATTACAATCATGTTTATATCATAGACTTCCGGATTGACTCAAGTAGACACGACACTAACCTAACACAATTCAAGTGACAAAAGTTAAAAATTTAAAATTTGGTCATATTTCATGCTCATGGAGTATTTTTCCCACCCCCAACCTAATTCCTACATTGTCCTCAATGTTAAAAGGAAAAACAAAAGAAATTAAGAGAAAAGTGAGAGAAGTTACCCCCCTTTCGTATGAGATTGTGTACACTACACGTACGCTCTTGTTCATTGTTCCTCGCTTTTCTCATGATGAAGCAATTAGTGTGCAAGAAACATGTATGAAACCTCAAAGATATACATCCCAATTCAAATCCAAATTTAAATTAAAACTAAGTCAAATGAAAAACAGAAAACATTAAACAAAGTTAAACAATTCAAACTAAAATAAAATAAAGGAAAATAAAACTAAATAAAAGAAAAAGAAAATTAGTCCAAAATAATAAAATAAAATTAAAATTAAACCAAAGAAAATTACAAATAGGAGGCTCAGTCCTCCATGTCTTCGGGTTGATCATTGTCCTCCTCGGGTTACTCTGCCGGTTGTCTAAAAATGAAGTCATGGCCCGGATATTGTGGAGGTGGCTAGAATTAGGTGAGGTCTATTCCACTGTGTGTCAATTGGAAGCTAATCATTTGGTGGAGTAGACCTTGATACTCGTGTTGATACTTCATGTGATCACTGAACCATGCTTGTTGTTGGGTTTGGTATTAACGCATTTCATTAACCTTCGCTTCTAGGTTTACCAACCTGTCTTTTGTAGAAGCGTTCTTGAAAGAGTCACCTTTCCTACTACCTTGCCCAGCCTTTGTTCCACTTGTAAGGTGTTGCATGTAAGTGAAAGTTAATGTTTCTGCCGGCTGCAATAGGACCTCGCCTGTGTCGTATTTGACTCTGTGTTTGACACAAAGGGCGGTTATGAGTTGGGGAAAGAAATAGCTAATGTTGTGGTGCTCAGCTGAGTACACAACCCTCTATTGTATCACCATTCCCACGTCTATGGACTGCTCAGTCTCTATAGCAAATTGTAGGATAGCCCGTTCCTGATCGACTGTACTGTAATGCCGAGTTGCCATTAACCTAGAGCAAACAAAATATTGCCAAATTTGGGAATGGGTCCTTAGGTGCTTGGCTTGAAAGATATTTACCATTTCTCCCTTGTATTCCCACTCTTCGTAACAATCAGTCAGGGTATTAATTACTTCATCGTAATCAACCTATGTTAAGTAGGTTTCATACGCACTATTGTGAATGTCCCTTAACCCATAATACGAGTTGATCATAGTCATATTGAAGGGGACTTCAACACACCTCACCCAAACCATTCCATCTCTTGCTTCCAAGACATTCGCGTAGAATTCCCGAACCAGCGAACTCACACCCGCCTCTGGGGCGTATGCGAATTTTTTCCAACCTATTCTCTCAACTATATCCGAAATGCCCATTACTCCTACTTGCCCAAAATCCATTCCTCTCTCATTGACGAATCCTTTATTCCTTTTGGAGGCACCTTCATACCACTCCTGCGCTTCTTGGCTTACAAACCGAGAGGCGTCATACGTTTTATCCTCAACCATTTTTCCTTTCCCCTTTGAGCGACTACTTTCACCAACCTTTCTTTTAGGGGCCATTTCAATTCTTAAACTTAATAAATTCAACTAACAACTTTAATTTTCAGAAAATGCAGAAAAACCCCAATAATTTTGCTCCCCTCTTATCCAAAACTCCACTTAATTCCAAATTCAAACAAAATTTCACAATTCCAAAAAATTAATACTTAATTGAAGCAGAAATGTGACAAATTTTACCTCTTTAGAATGCAATTGAAGTCTTGAAGGAAAACCCCCAAATTTTTCTTGAAACCCTAATTCTTGAATTGGAGAGAAACTTGATCCTTGAAGCAAATCTGATGAAATTGAATGATGAAAATGTGTTAGCAATGTTGGATTGAAGAATTGGTGGAGTAAAGTTTAAATTTTGGTGAAGTTTTGGAAGAAATTTGGAGAGGAGAGTGGAGAGAAAATGAGAGAAAGTGTGGGAAAATTTTTGAGAGAAAATTTGAAATGAAAATCATTTGTCCCGAGTGCCCTTTTCTGCCCATTTTTTAGAGGCGCGCCGCGGCATGCATTTTTTCCGCCGCGGCGTGGTTAAACTTTTTGAAATTGTGCGCGAGACAGAAAGTCCCTCGCTGCGACACAAATTTTCCCTGCCGCGACGCACATTGTTTTTGAAAAATTGTTTTGAAACATGAAGTATCACGCCGTGGCACAAATTTTTCCCACCGCAGCGCACATATGTTTTTTGAAAAATTTTAATTTTTTGGATTTTTAGAAAACATGCAATATATCCACCCCCAACCAAAACTTGGGAATGTCTTCATTGCCTTGAAAAACTTTTAAAAATAAAAATACGATAAAAATAATAAAAGAAATAAAAACAACGAAAGAAATACAATACCGAATGGATGCCTCCTATTAAGGGCTTAGTTTAACATCTTAGCAAGATGTGGCTGCTCTCGTCTCTATTCATCGAGGAGATGTATTATTTTGATACTTTGCAAATTGTCTCCTTCCAAGTATGGCTTGACACGATGCTCGTTTAACTTAAACAGTTCTTGCGTTTTTGGATTGAGCAACTCAATTACTCCGTGTGGAAGTACGTTAGCGATTGTGTATGGTCCGCTCCACCTAGAATGAAGTTTTCCTAGAAACAAACGCAAACGTGAATTGTATAATAGAACTTTCATTCCGGGAACGAAATACTTACCAAGGAGCCCTTTGTCGTGATAGCGCTTAGTGTGCTCCTTGTAGATTTTGGCATTTTTGTAAGCTTCGTCTCGAATTTTCTCAAGTTCGCTCAGTTGGAGTAGTCATTTTTTCCCAGCTTTATTCATGTCCATGTTGAGCTTCTTAATAGCCCAATAAGCCCTATGTTCTAGCTCAACCGGTAAGTGACATGCTTTACCAAAAATTAGCCTGTAGGGACTCATACCAATTGGAGTTTTATACGCTGTACGATATGCCCATAAGGCATCATTCAGTTTAATTGACCAATCTCTCCTTGAGGGGCGCACTATGCATTTCAATATCCCTTTGATTTGTCAGTTGCTCACTTCCACTTGCCCCGAAGTTTGGGGATGGTATGGGGTAGCCACTCTATGAGAAATGTTGTACTTTTTCAAAAGCCCATCAAAGAGTCTATTGCAAAAGTGGCTACCTCCATCACTAATGATAGCTCTCGGTGTGCCAAATCTGCTAAAAATATTATCCTTCAAAAATTTAACAACGTTAGCGTCATTAGTTCTAGTGGGTATCGTTTCTACCCACTTTGAAACATAGTCAACAGCGACTAATATGTAAGTGTAGCCAAAAGATGGGGGGAACGGACCCATGAAGTCGATCCCCCACACGTCAAATAACTCTACTACAAGATTAGACGTCAAAGGCATTTCGTTACGCTTACCTATGTTATCGGTCCTTTGACATCTATCACATCTCACACAAAACATGTTAGCATCTTTAAATAAAGTAGGCCAATAAAAATCGGATTGTAATACCTTTAGGGCCGTTTTCTTACCACCAAAATGGCCCTCGCAATGTAGCTCATGGCAAAAGGTTAAGATGCTCTCATGTTCCTCTTCGGGCACACACCTCCGGATGACTTGATCTTGACATAACTTGAACAAATACGGGTCATCCCAAAAGTATTGCCTGCAAACACTGAAAAACCTTTTCTTTTCCTGAAAAGTAATGTTAGGTCTCAAAATACCACTAGTTAGATAATTAACAATGTCAGCATACCATGGATTTGGATCTATTGTAAACAATTGTTCATCAGGGAAGGTTTCAATGATTGTATCCTTACTTTCACCTTCAACATTTTCATACTCAGTAATTAACCTAGACAGATGATCAGCTACTACATTTTCAGTTCCTTTCTTGTCTTTGATCTCTAGGTCAAACTCTTGTAAAAGTAGGATCCACCTAATGAGTCTAGGCTTAGCATTCGGTTTAGTCAATAAATATCTCAAAGCAGCATGATCCGAATGAACAATAACTTTAGTTCCTACCAAGTAAAACCTAAATTTATCAAGTGAAAACACAACAGTCAATAACTCTTTTTCAGTGGTGGTGTAGTTCATTTGGGCATCATTGAGTGTTTTGCTCGCATAATATATAACATATAATCGTTTATCCACTCTTTGCCCTAAAACAGCTCCTATAGCATGATCAGATGTATCACACATGATTTCAAACGGTAAAGACCAATTAGGAGCAACAATTATAGGTGCAGAAGTAAGCATATCCTTTAAAGCATTAAAAGCAACAAGGCATTCATCGTCAAAATTAAATAAAGTATCTTTGGACAATAGATTACATAATGGATGACTAATTTTTGAAAAATCCTTAATGAACCATCTATAGAAACTTGCATGTCCTAGGAAACTTCGTATACCCTTAACAGATGTCGGTGGAGGTAATTTTGCAATTAAATCTACCTTAGCCTTATCTACTTCAATCCCTTTGCTAGATATGACGTGTCCTAGCACTATGCCCTGTTGGACCATAAAGTGACTTTTCTCCCAACTAAGCGTTAAATTGCATTCAATGCATCGTTCTAATACTAAAGTCAATTTATGCAAGCAATCATCAAAGGAATTACCAAAAACTAAAAAGTCATCCATAAATACCTCAATGAATTTCTCCACCATGTCCGAAAAGATTGGCATCATACATATCTGAAAAGTGGCGGGTGCATTGCATAGTCCAAATGGCATTCTCCTAAAAGCAAAAGTTTCGAATGGGCATGTGAATGTCGTTTTCTCTTGATCCTCCAGAGCGATGGGTACCTGATAATTACCTGAAAGACCATCCAAAAAGCAATAGAAATCGTGCCCAACTAGTCTTTCTAACATTTGATCAATGAAGGGGAGGGGGAAGTGATCCTTTTTGGTGTACAAATTCAGCTTTTGAAAATCAATACACATCCTTCAACCCGTAATTATCCTAGTGAGCACTAATTCATCTTTTTCATTTTTAACCACGGTTATTCCAGATTTCTTTGGTACCACATGAACGGGACTAACCCACTTACTATCAGAAATTGGATAAATTACCCCTACTGCTAGGAGTTTCAAAACTTCTTTCTTAACTACCTCTTGCATGATTGGGTTTAATCTCCTTTGCGCTTCTTTAACTGGTTTGACATCGTCCTCTAAATTAATCCTATGCATACACATTGCCGAACTAATGCCTCTAATGTCCCCAATACTCCATCCTATTGCCTTTTTATACTTCCTAAGCTCTCCAATCAATTTCCCCTCTTGGTTTTTGGTGAGTGTTGATGATATAATAATAGGATAGGTCTCATTCTCTCCCAAAAATACATATTTTAGATGCTTAGGTAGTTCCTTAAGTTCCAATTCAGGTGGAGCAATCTCAATCTCATCATCATGTGGGACATCCAATAAATCTAAGAGTGTACTAGTGTCATCTAATGATATGGCATTATCTAATAGATCACTGTACTCCTTAGTCTTATAGTCTAAAATGTCATCTACCACTCCAACTGTAAGTGCTACCTCCAATTTATCATCTAATCTAGCATGCACAAAAGTATTATGAATTATTGGATCTAAACATTCTACATATGAGCATTCATCAATAGTAGATATAGAAGAGTAAGGAGATGAATCAAAAACCTTAAAGTGAACAATCTCTCCCAAGACCGTCATTGTCAACTTTCCACTTTGGACATCTATGATGGTTTGGGTAGTGGCCATAAATGGTCTACCCAAAAGAATGGTGTGCTTCTTGTCCAAAGATGGATTATCCTGCATGTCTAAAACCACAAAGTCAACAAGTATGATTAGCTTATCTACCTGTACAAGTAAGTCCTCAACCATGCCCTTCGGGTATTTAACAAATCTATCCGCAAGTTGAAGGGACATGGTTGTTGGTTTTAGTTCTCCCAAACCTAGCTGCAAGAAAATTGGGTAAGGCATCAAATTAATACTAGCACCTAAATCAAGCATAGCCTTAGCTACTTTCCTATCCCCTATAGTAATATCAATTATAAAACTATCTGGATCTTTTAACTTAGGGGGTAAGTTCCGTTGAAGCACCGCACTAGCAATTTCAGATATGATTACTCTCTCACTAAGCTCATACCTTCTTTTCTTAGTGTTTAATTCTTTGAAAAATTTAGCATACGAAGGCACATTTCTAATTACATCTAACAATAGCAAATTAATATTAACCTTAGAGAGCATGTTAAATAAATCAGAAAACTATTTATCTTTCTTACTATCCTTTAAACGGTGTTGGAATGGTACCGGTGGTCTGTATGGCTTCGATGATTTGTATAGAGTAGGTGGATTAGATGACTCTCCAATTCTCACCTTTGAAGGCTCTTCATGCTTGTCACCTATTTCCTCCTATTCCTTAGAAGCATTGTTGTCATCTTCCATGTTACCTGCACTATAAGATAAATCATTAGAAAGTTCAGGTAAATTTTTAGTAACGACTTTACCACTCCGAAGAACCGTGACAGCTTTGGCTTGTTCGGGTTGACTGGGCAGCTTTCCCGTCTCTTGTTTGTGCATTTGTTCCGCTAGCTGCCCCACTTGCATTTCCACTCTTTTCATTGAAGCTTCCATAGAGTTCATCCTTCCACTACAGGAGTGTATGAAATTGTTTAGGGTTTCCTTTACGGTTGGTTTATTTTGTGGAAATTGTCGGTTTATATTTTGGCATTGTGTTTGGTTTTGGACAAAAGTTTGGCTATTGTTTTGTTTCCAAGCAAAGTTAGGGTGATTCCTCCATCCAGGGTTATAGATATTTGAATAAAGGTCGTTCCTAGGTCTAGGTTGGTACCCTTGCATTAAATTTGCCTCTTCAGTAGTACCTGTATAAGGATCACCTGCAAAAGAACAAACATTAGCACCATGTCCATATGAACCACAAACTCCACATACCTCGTGTTTTGGCATTTGATTAACATTGGAGGTTGTGAGAAGTTGCACTTGTTTCGTCAATTCAGCAAGTTGCATGGCCATTTCATTATTGGATCCTAATTAATGGACTATAGCTCTTCTTCCTCTAGAGCTCTTTTGTTGGGAATTGGCTCCCAACATCTCGAATAATTTGTAGGTTTCATCCACTATTTTCTCACCTATAGCTCCTTCTGCAGCATTGTCAACTGTGAATTGACATTGTAGCGTCAATCCGTCGTAGAAAAACTGATTTTGTAGCTGCAACGGGAAGTGATGATGTGGACACTGTATCAAAAGTAATTTGAATCTGTCCCAAGCCTCGTGGAAGGGTTCTCCATCCATCTGCGAAAAAGTAGCAATTTTTGTTCTTAGGTCAAATGTCTTTTGATGGGAATAGAACTTACCCATAAATTTGTTGTAAACATCGTCCCAAATGGCCAAAGAACCGGGTGCCAATGTCATTAGCCAAGACTTAGCTCTATCTTTGAGACTGTATGGAAAACACCTCATGGGTAGTTGATCTTCACTAAGTCCCTGCAGTGGAAAGGTTTGCACAGTAGCATATAATTCACGCATAAAATTTAAAGGATCTTCATTAGGGATACCGTAAAAGGAGGGAAGCATGGAATAATGAATATTTTTCAACTCATAATTCCTAGCTGCCTTTGTAAGTCGAATGCACGATGTGGCGGTCCCAATGATAGGTCTTGCAAACTCTTTGTTCATCATCTGCCTAGCTACGTTGTCACCCATTGCTGCTTGCAATTGTTTTTGGACTTCTTCCTCTTGAAGTTGATTATCCAGTTTCTTTGATCGGTGTTTGATCCTATAAATGTTGTCAATGAAAGGAGAGAGTTCCTTATTAAGTGACCTCCTACCCTACATGCACAAATAAAAAGCAAATAAAGATCAAGGCAGCAGTGAAATTGGAAATTAAGCACTATTTTTTGATTTTTTATTTTCTGATTTTTTTGTATTTTTATAATAAAAATAAATAAACAAATAAAAATAAATCAGAAACTCCAAAAAGTTAAAAAAAAGAAAGAAAATTATTTAAAGCGCCAATTCCGCGGCAACAGCGCCAAAAACTTGATGTGATAAATTTAGTACTCGCAAGTGTACGAATCACTAGTAGAAAAGTGACAAGCAACTTTCAAGGTCGGTCTCTCAAGGAATTGCAATGGTTCTAAATAACCATCTTCTTAATCTAAATAGAGTTCTAACATAAATAAAACACTAATTAAATAGAGTTCTAGTGAAATTAAAACTCTAAACAACTAGAGTCCTAAACCTAATAAAACTGTAAAAAGGTGTTTGTTTTGTGACGAGATCAATGATACGAACAATTAAACGAAAACAATATTACAGATTAACAATTAATTCAAATGGATTAAAAATCAATGGAGGATGTATGGACGTTTAGTTTGGTTGGCCATGCCTGCATCGAAAAGTGATGGTGAAATAACATGAACGTTCTATATAAACAATATTACCGGCTTTCCTTTTAATTACGAGACTTCCTTCGGTCGGGGTAAATCTCTTTGTTGATTAACTAATTAACTGCCTTCGGTCGGGGTAAATCAACTAGCAATCAAATTATGCGCAAGGAAATACATGCCAATCAAACTAATGCTATGACTAAGTCACTAATTTGAAGCTTTGATTAAGTGTTTCGGAATAAAGTTAAGGTGACGTTCCTATAACTAGATTCTCAGATTTTTCAACCTAACTACGAATATCAAATGGGCCCATGAAAATTCATAATTAAATATCTAAACATGCTCTTAATCAAAAGGTAATTTATTTATGTTAAATCAATAAAATATTCACCATACACAATTCTAGCAAACATGGCAACACAAACTAAACATCCATAATGAAACTAGCCGCTTATGTTCATATTAATATTCATAGACAAATAAAATATGATCATACACTTCAACGAAAGAAGAAGAAAATATAATTCTATAACAACAAGGAAAACCTAGATCTAAATACCGCTAAATGGATGGATGACGTTCTTCTTCAAAAGCTTTATCTTCTATCATCGACAGCTTCATTGGATCCTTAGAATGGTTTCTCTTGCTTCGTTGAGTGTGGCAAAGCTCCTAAAAATTGAGTGAATTGCTTGTTTGGTTGCAAAATTATTGTGTGTAAAAGTTGTATTTGAGTTGTTCGAGTTGTATGTAAGGGGGAGTCTAAGGGGATATTTATAGATGTAAGGGAATCCTGATTGCAATAGGAATAGGCGCGCCGCGGTACACATTTTCCCCGCCGCAGCGCAACACAAATTCTGGAAATAATGTCAAAACTTGAGAGCTCCCCACCGCGGCATGACTTTTCCTCGCCGCGGCACAACACAAATTCTGAAAATAATGTCAAAACCTGAGAGCTCCCCGCCGCAGCATGACTTTTCCTCGCCGCGGCGCATGTTGCCTTCCTTTTCTTCATGTTTACCCCCTTACATATGTGATGGCTCGTTATGTAAGGCTTACATATTTGTCTTCTTTAGCCCATAACTCATGATCCGAGCGCCGTAAGTGTTCCGTCTTTGCGTGTTTGCATTATTTAACTCATTTGACGCTAAAAATACCTGAAATGCACTAAAACATACCCGTGATTCCGAATGGATAGATTTATGAAATTAATCGAATAAACAACAAATAATAAATCTATTTCTAAACAATTAAGTGCAATAAACCACGAAATATTAGTGCTTTTCAAGCACTCATCAGTTGTGTCGCCTGTTTTGCTCTACTAGCCTCCCCCTACCTGGTTTCAAGTTTTTTGGTTTATTCAGTTTTATTTTGCATTTATTCTTCAGTTGATTTTTGACTGTCATTAGGTTTTTTTTCATTAAGTCAGGATAACTTGCTAGTGTTTTCCAACTTTTGGAGTGTGTCCTTGTGTGTTTTTAATTTTGTTTTGAAGTGAGTACCTAGAAGGCTTCTCAGTCTGATTTAAATATTTGCGAGAGATGACACTTACTCTCATGGATAGTCTCAAACAAATTCTCTGGTGATCTTTGGGTGTTTATTTTTGTTTTGAAATTATTTATGTTTTCCCACTTGTTTGAAATTTGTTACACCTTTCGTGCGTTTGGTTATTGTGTTTAATATGCCAGGTTCGAACAATTATCATTTTATGTTTATTTGGTTTGAATGCTATAAATTTAACCTTTTAAGATGTATTATATTGTACTTGTGTTTTGTGTTTTATTTTATCTTGAAATAAAGGACAATTTGACTTTTGATAAAAAAAAAAAAGTTGGTAGCAATGCTAACCAGCTTAAACAAGTAGATTAACGACATAATGTTTATTTTTTCTACATGTCAAGAATGATATAATGTATAATTGATAATTAAAAATGCTACATGAATATAAATTTACGTACACATTTGTACTTATAGCAATTGTAGTGTACCCTATATATCATTTTTTTGAAAGTTTGGTAGTAAAGCTCTCTTAGATTAAGTTATTAGTATTATTTGGTCTCTTAAATTAAAAATAGTGTCATGTAATGTTTTTAGCTTTAGAAATATGGGTCAGTTAAAAACAAAATATATTACTTTAATAATTTTTTAATTTTTAATATTATTTTCAAACTAATATTTTAAAATAAAAATATTAATATAATATAATTTGTCCTTAATTAGCCTCTTGAAAAGTAATAATTTTATAAAAAAATTATTAAAATAATATATTTTGTTCTTAAATTATCTCTTTTTCTAAATCTAAACAATTAAATGAAATATTTTATAATTTTATGGACTTAATGACACAAATGACTTAATTTAGAGATCTTTATGTCACTTTTTTTTTTAAATAAATAATTTCATCATTTTAAAGTTATTTTAATTTGATCATAGCCTTGTGGGAAAGGATTAGGATTCTATGGGTTTTTTTTTTTTTTTTTTAAAATTTTAAATGTTATTTTTAAATACAATGCATACAGTTAATTTAAGATAATTAATAAAAATAATATTTTAATTTTTAGATTAATAATATATGCTTTAAATCTGACAAATATAAATAATAACAAGCAGAGGTTGTTGCTCCTATGAAAAAAGTCTAATTACCCGAATGTAATTGACCTGTTCTGATTTCGAAATAACAATCAATTATTATTGATTTAAATGCTGTATTATTTATGATACTAAAGAAGAAGAAAAAAAAAAAACAAAATCCTATAGTACTCAACTTGTAACACTTAAAATCCCGTAACATTTTGATCATTTGTTCAATTTTTTGTAATTAAAAAAAAAGTGATATTACAAGTACAATTTTCACTGTTCTGTCAAATTCACGCTTTAACTTTGTTGGATAAGAGACACGCACTGCAATTATTAACTATTTAAAGGGGTAAAACTATAATTTCACATAAAACTTTAGAAAAATAATTTTTAAATAAAAACATTAAACATGTAAATTAAACCCATATTTTAGGCCTAGATTCTGATTTTCTTCTCTTCTTGTTCTCTCTCATGTCATATCGTCTTTCTCTATCTCTTTCTTTCTCACTCTTATTGAAGATGGAAGATGCAAACTCTATCCTTCTTTGGTGTTTTTTGGATTATACCTTCTTGTTTGGCGTTTCCCTTCTTTATTTATTTATTTTTTTTTTCTCATTTGCTAAAATAAGATGCCAAATTACAGCCTGTATAAAATTTTGTAAACGAGAATTTTCGCGCAATCTCTATCGAATCTAAAAAATCTACTTTTAAAATAGTTTTAAATGTCAAATCAAGCACATGAACTATGCAATGGACGATCTTTTGATTTTTCCAAGGCAACTTTGTGAAAACCAAAGGGATCAAGTTCTCAAAGCTGTATTTTCAAAACAAGGGTTTAAAATAAAGTTATTAAAAATAGTTTTAAAAATAATATTTAAATATTTAAGGTAAAAATATTTTAAATAATTTTAATTAATATTTTAGTAATAATTTTAGAATAAAAATATTTATTTTAAAATTAAAAACAAATAGTATTTTTTAAAAATTTAAAAAATACTATTTGTTTTTAATAAATATTCTTAAAAATACTTTAATTAATTAAAAAATACTTTTAACTAAAAATAAAAGCAGTTTTAAATGGAATCATTATGTATTTTTAAACAAAATTATCAACTACTCTAAAATCTTTTGGCACAAAAGGGAACTCTGCTATATTAAGACAACAAAGGAAGTCAAGCACATCAACAAAAAAAAGTCAAGCACATCAACAGGAAGTATCATTTCTTAATTAACTCATGCAGAGGTTTATGGAATACTACAATTTGAGATAAAAGATACGAGTGAGTTGAAAGTGCATTATGGGAGTGATGCACAATAATGCACTTTCTGAAACTACAAATGATTAATTTGTTCTATCACAACATGTCTTGTAATCTTTTGCAGATTAAATGTATGTAATATTTTGTTATATACTAGTGTTAAATATGTGTGAGCTTTATGTATTCAAAAGTCTAAACCTTAATTTGTTTTTATATAACATCAACAATAGCTCTTTCCTCTGCATATTTCTCCCTTATTGCTAATTTTGGCAACTTAGGGTCTATTTATGGTATCTACATGTAATTATGTTAAAAGTGATTTCAATATAAAGTGATTTTTTGGTGTGAAAGCATAAAATATGTGCTTTCTAAACGGGAAATGCTCTTTTGTCAATTTTTTGTTTGATTTTAAAACACTATCAGCACTTTTACAGACTTAGCAACTTAAAAAGCATAACTTGTACGACATTAATATAGTAAATATCCATTAATAAGAAAATTAACCATTTTTTTACTTTAGAATTACAGACAAAACCATAATTGTTTCTGCATAAAAGATTACATTACATATACCTACACTCTTATTGCATCATAAGAACTAGTACATAAAAACAACAAACTAGTAATCAATTTCACCAAAAATTCTATAGAAATTACATTTCTATATAGATAAAATGATCTCAAACAGCAGCAGTTCTAGCAGAAGAATTTTGTTGCTGATTCACAATTTCAACACCTTGATGATCATCATCACACTCACCAGTCAACTCCTCAAGTGATTTTCCTTTAGATTCAGGAACTAAAAAAGTAAAAACCATACCACTTAAGTTTATAACACCCAACATAATCAGTGAATTCTTCATCCCAATCCCAGTTGGATATCCCTCATCAGTCTCTCCTCGATGTTTGCTTTGTGCTGCATATAAAAACCCAAATGCGCCGATTATAGCTCCAGCTTTTCCGGCTGCAGCGGATATTCCATGACAAGTAGATCTTAACCTAGCAGGAAAAATCTCAGCTGGTACAATAAATGTAGTTGCATTGGGTCCAAAATTAGCAAAGAAAAATGTTAAACCATACATTATAATAAACCCAGTTCTGTTTTCTTTTTTAGTCCAATGATCATAAGGAATTGCAAGTGCAAACATAAACACTGTCATGAAGAAAAAACCCATCAATTGTATAGCAAACCTTCCCATATAATCAATCAAAGCCACTGTAAACCAATAACCAGGTACTGTACCACAAAGTGCTATTAGTGTTTGTGCTCTTGCAATTCTATACACTTCATGAATAGCATTCATTTGTTCTGCTGGTGGTATCCAACCTACTTTTGAAAATATATCCTTTTGAAATAGATTTGAACTGTAAAAAGCAATGTCTAGCAAAAACCAAGTTGAAGTAGTACCTAACAAATGTAACCCATGTCGCTGGGCAAACTCTTTTGTAAACAAACCAAAAGAATTTTCTTGTTTTTGTTGATCTAACCTCTGTATTTTTTCCTCTTCAACTTCTATTTCAACTTGTAAAACTTTGGACATGTCTTGTGCAGCCTTCTTTGCGTTCTTCGCAACGAGGGCTGTGTAACGAGCTGTCTCAGGCATTTTCATACGCCAATAGTATGTTAAAGCAGCTGGGATTGCTCCAAACATTAGTATTATTCTCCAAACATAGTCTGCTTCAAGTACTAAAGAGGCTTCTCTGTTTACATAATAAGGAGGTGCTTTATAATGGTGATCAAAAGCACTTGACACTATTAAAGCAACAATTCCACCACCTAAAATTCCAAAACCTTGCATAGCAAACACAGCAGCAATAAAAGCACCACGAGTTTTCTTATTGGCATATTCAGACATAATTGTAGCAGACAAAGGATAGTCACCACCAATACCAAAACCAAGCCAAAATCTGAAGAAACATAAAGTTGATATAACACCTTTTGGTTGTGAACCAAATGAAAGGCCTGAAGCAATTGAACTTATGACCATGAGCATAAGTGTTATACCATAAACTTTTTTTCTTCCCAATTTGTCCCCGAGCCAACCGAAGAAGAGCTGGCCGGCGAGAGTTCCACAAAGGGCAACACCATTTACAGCAGCAGAGATTTTTGGTGGTAAAATTCCAGGCTTTCTTCTGTTATTGTCTACGTAGTATATGCGACCAAGTAATTTGGCAACTGGTGGGATGCAAAAAAGGTCATAAGCATCCGTGAAAAAGCCCATTCCTGCTATTACTATTGCTGTGAAGTGGTACAATTGCGTCTTTGCTACATCTAGCGTGCTAAGTACACCCAAGTTTTCTCTAGCCATGGTTTTGGATAATCTACTAATTAAGTACTTTTAGAATAAGTACTTTTGAAGGTATCAAACCAGCTTCCTTCAAGAGTTTGATTGATTTAGCCTGCAAATGAGAAGATGATGAGTGATATTTTAATAGCTTGAACAATCCATATAAATAGGTTCAATTTTTCAAAGGAAAAAAAATCAATATAACATCAAAGAAAAATTGACTAAAAAAAATATTTTTCATATTGCAATTGTTGAATTTTAATTTTTGACTGACTAAACAAATTAGTCCAGGTGTCATACTTTAGAAATTACTTTTGGCAAAACAAAGTTGAATTGATTACATATCCTCTTTGGTTAGAATTTTCAAAACTGATATTAGTGTTTTCATATTTATTATGTCAATTGGCTTGATTGATCTATTTCATATCTGGTATTCTGTTTTATTGTTGTTTTAGAATAAACCATGTTTTATGTCTATATATTTGATTGCAAATTTTGATTAGTTAATGTCTAAACTTAATGATTTCCTATCATTAAAACTTCCATATTCATTCTATTATCAGAAAGTAACACGTAAAATTGATGGCACATAATTACATTTTGTTAGATTTGTTAATGAAAATTGATAAAATTTTTAAATATAACACGGACCATTAGATTAGAAAAAATTATTTATCTGTCAAAAATTTGAACAATTTTATATTTGGTGCAATACTTTGAATTAAAAAAAGAAAAATTTTCTCTAATTCTACATACTTGATAGTCCTAATAGTTCTTATAGATTTATAAGAAGCAATAAGCTGTCATCTTGACCTATACACTTATAAACTCTTACTTTCTGAAAAAGTAAAAAAAGGGAAGAAAGACACAAAGAGTTAGTGTGAAACAAACTTTAAAATGTTTTTTGAATTGTTTAGTTGTGTAATTGGTAGTAGAATTAAAAACTCAAGGAGGAATTTCAATGTTTCCTTTTTTGTACATAAAAGATAAAAGAAGCAAGCACTTCCTGTTAGCCCTGTACTTCATTCATTAGAACATTAAACAAAAACAGAGTTTTCGAAAGAGAAGAAAATGGAAATCTATTCATGGAAACCTTTTGTAAAATACAACTATTTGGTATTAGGCTCTCTATTGGAGCTGATAATTCATTGTTTTATATTTACTAACCATTTCGACAAAAAAAAATCATTAACAAAGAGATTTTGATCAAAATGTAAAGACAAATGAGTAATAATAAAAGACAATGAGTAACAGAATTCAATCATCCTCCAATAATCACACTACTTACAAATGGTATAAAGAAATAATGTAATTTTTCTATACAAATACTTGACATAATCAAAGATGAAAGAAACAGTAACTGAAGTGTACACGTGGAGATTATTAAAAGCTTAGTGAGAGTAAAATGATTAAATAGACTCACCCTGTTTATATGTCTTGAATAAGATGAAGTGTATTTTTTATAATTCTGATTCGGGTCTCCTTTGCTGCTATTTATACAGACTTCTTAAGTAAAATTAATTCCCAGAATGGTTTCAACTTTCGAGTATCTAATGGTACATACCTTGTGGGTTCACGAGTGAAAAAGTTAAAAGCTCACATTTCTCTTAGCTTTTAAATCAAACATGTTCCAATCACGTTAAAATTAAAATTAAAAATTAGTATAACTGTCACCTATTATAAATTAAAGAAAAATTATCAAAAAAAAAAAAAACACTAAAATTTATAATAATAAAATTAATATCCCAGTAATATTAAACGGGTCTAAAATTTATAATAATAAAATTAATATCCCAATAATATTAAACGGTTTAAATTATCGGCATTTAATTCCAATTGAATGAATGTTAAAAAAAATTGATATATTAATTATTTTTTTAATTATAAAAATATAAATTTAAATAAAAAAATATTAATTTTATTATTATAAATTTTAAATATCGTTATTAAATTTTTTTTTTTCTTCATTACATTAAATTCATCATGATAAAATCAACGTCACATTAATTAGTCTGAAAAGTCTTAACGACCGTATACGCTAGGGGACCGGATTATAAGGAATAAAGCTCAATATTTTTTTTTTTCAAATATATATATTATTAAACTATATGATAATAACATACACCTTAGTTGATGGGTTTCCCAGCGGATGGTGGTGAGGTATTAATAAAATATAATTATTCTTGAGTTCTATAACATGATACAATATAATTGATAAATATTAATAAAGAATTTTATAATTATTTTATATTTATATATTTTTAATTTTATATTTAATTAATAATTAATATAATGTATATAATATTATTTTTTTTAAGTTGAACAACTATTTTAAGTTATTTTATTTGCATCAAATGAATAATTTAGTCATATTATTTTAATAAGAAATATAATAAGTCACTCACTTATTAAAAGAAATACAATTTTAAAATTATTTACCAAATTAGTAGTAATTTTAATTTTACAATTAAATATATTTTTACCGATATATCTTACACATACAATATTAAGACTAAAATATTCCTAAACTTACAGTAACATATAATGAAAATAGAATCATAAATTCTGGTCTTGGATAAATTTTTAATATTGACATGCCATGGTAAGGTATTGACAGCCTTGACTAATGCCTAATGTGAGAAAGCAATGATATTATGATTAGGAGTCAAAAGGCATCGGCATAATAGGGCAAGATATTGGCAAGCTGCTACAGTAAAGCAATGACAAACTATACTAGTCTTACCAATATAGTGGTAAAACTAGTATCCTAATAAGGTTTATTAGGATAAGAAATTGCCTTCTCTCAATCGAGTTTAATAAAAAAAAAAATTCAAATTTAACTTTAATTTGCACAATTTTAAGTAAATTAGATAAAAAAAAAAAAAAAATCAACGTTTATACAGTAACATGATATATTATTATTGAAAATGAAGCCAAAGTGATCATTATCATTTTTTTTCTTCTATTACCTTCCCTCCCGTCGTTTAATTTACTCCTTTATTATCATTCTTTAAATAATTTTGTTACTATTATTTGGCCATTTTTTCCCCTCTTTATCAAAATAACTACTTTGCATTTTCTATATCCAAAAATAAAGGTGTCTAAAAACCGGACCAAATTAATTAAAATTGAAAAATCGAACTAGATCAAATAGTTTTGTAAATCAAACAATCCGATCTAGTTATACGAATTTTTAAACTGAACCGGACCGTTATTTATAATTATTTTTAATATATTATTCTTTAAAAAAAACCAAAAAATATGTATTAATTATATATTTTCTCATAATTAAAGTATGCAACCCTAGCTCCATAACTTATTTTAATATATTATTAATGGATTAATGTATTATTGTATTTTGTTGTAGAATCTGCAAAAATATTTAGCTCTAGATTGTAATTGATTATATGATTATTTTTAGACTGTTATATGATTTATATTTGTAATATATATTAATTAATTTGTTTAGATTCAAAGATTTTATTTATTTATTTTATTTTCAAGTTTTAACAAGTTTGGAGAAAAAAATTATAAAAAAAAATCGTCAAAAATCGTTAACCAAACTAGATTGGACTGTTCGATTTTAATAATTTTATTAGCCAAAAAGTTTTGTTCGATTTAGTTAAAGCAATATATTCCGTTCGGTTTAATTATTATTATTTTTTTGCTAAAAATTAGACCGTATCGAACGATTTCGGATATGGTCATTTTTCATTTGTTTAAAAATTTTGTTTTAGAGTTTAGACAGTTACTACAATTGATGGACTAGTCCATTATTTTATCAGCGCACAAAAAATTTTAAAAAATAAGTGATAAATTATGTATATGTGTTTTTTTTTTTTTTTTTTTTCTTTTCTTGTTTGAAAAAATTATGTGTTATTTCCTTTTCTTAAGGAAAAAAAAAAATCTATATATCATCTTTAAATAGGTTACTCATTTACTCCAGAGATGTCATTTTTTTAAGGTCTTTTCCCGATAACTTGTACATTTAATTCCCAATAAGGGAAGAAAAAATATACACATAATTTTATAGAAAGGAAAAAATGAAAAGAAAAGAGTCAAATAATAATAATAGAATTATTTTAGAAAATTATGAGAAACGAGGAAAATGGTGGCAGGAAAAGTGATAATAGAGAGAAAAAATTAATATTTATTATTATGCCCCTATTTTTAGTAACAATATTATGTTAGTGTTTAAATAGTGATTAAACGATTTGATATTTAATAAGTAAATAATTTATATATTATTTATTAAAATAAAATGATTAAAACGTTATACCGGCAAAATGACGCTTGGAATAGTTTATCCCAATGTTACATATTGCCAACACATCTGCAATGTAAAATCATCATTAGTTTAAATATAATTAATTTAGTATAATTTTAATTTTTAATTTTGAAAAAATAAAAAAATAATAATTCACATCTTTATATTCAATTAATATATTTTTATTATTTAAAAAAATTACATCATATTATTTCATAGAATATGTTCAAATTAAATTACGATTATTTAAATTACTTTAATATTAAACTTTATCTAATTGAATCATATTTAATATTATTGAGTGCTATTTTTATTGTCGTAAGTTTTAAGAATATTATTTTATATAATTTTTCTTTAATTTTTAAGGTTTATTATAAACTTTTCTTAATTTAAGATTTAGAATAGGGTTGCTAATCTAGGCGTTGATTTTTTAGGTTTATTTTAATTTGCATATTTAGTAATTTGCTATAGTTTTTGTTAGGATAAAGTCTATAACAAAATGTACAATTTTAGGAGTTTGAATCCTAATTTAAATTGTATGAGTTGAATATTTATTTTAAAAAAAAATTAAATAGCTTTTTTTTATGTATCAAGTATTTAGAAGTTATTTTGTTTTATAAGGAACATTTAGGTCATTTTTTTTTATAAAAATAAGACAATTTAGTTATAAAATATTATTTTATTAATAAAAAATTCTGAAATAATAATAAATATAATTTAATAGAAATAAATTTGTTATTTTATTTTAATAATTTAAAAATTATTTTAAATAGTATAATATTTTATTTTATTTTTATTTATTTAGTCAATTTGTTGTAAATTTTATATTTTATGATTTTTTATCACTTTTTTGTATCACATTTTTTTGTATGCATTTTGTTTGGATCGAAAATATAGACTTTACAATATAAAAAATAGGTGTTACATAGGTCACAAAATTACAAGATCATTAACATTGAAATCACATTGGTGAGCTTTCTCCATTCCATTATCTTCATAAATTATTACTATAAATTTAATTATGCACCTACACTATATTGCTTAGAATTTGACAGTGATTTTTTCATCTCTATGGTCTCTAATGATGGTAAAATAAAAATAGCTTATTTGTGTGGTTCTAATGCCAATAATTTTGTAATTTTTTAACCTATGTAGCTCCTATTTTTTATACTGTAAAGTCTACAATTTCAATTAAAATACGATACATAAGAAAAAAGTAATACAGAAAAGTGCTAAACAAATAAAAAAAAATAATTCTATAAAATATAAAATTTAAATAAAATTGACAAAAAAAATAAAAAAATAAAATATTATATTGTTTAAATTAAGTTTTAAATTATTAAAATAAAATAATAAATTTATCTCTATTAAATTACATTTATTATTATTTTAAATTTTTTATTAATAAAATAATATAATATTTAAATTTTATAGAGAGAATAATTTAAATATTTTTTATAAAAATAAAGTTATTAAAATATTTATTTGATATAAACAAAATGAATTTTAAAAACCCACCTTTTTTATTAGCTCTTCTTAAAGTAAGTTTCTACCTCACTATATCATTGAATATGGAAGAGTTTTTTTTTTTTTTTAGAATGTATATTATTTGATAATAGTTTATTCTGGACGATCATTTAACCACTTTGCGTTTATTAAATTTGATTTTTCTACACCTATTTATATAACACTTTCTTGTACAAGTTAAATGACTACTTGGTACGTGTGTACGAGTAGACAAAGAAAACAAAATAAATTAAGAATATGGGCCTAATAATCGAGTAAATTAAAACAGGCATGAAATGACATCGGTCGAGTTTAGATAGCGATCAGAAATCAGTGACGAATATTAAAAGTCCCACAGATATTATAATTTACGTGGTTTTCTGTAACACTTTCGAGGCAAATTACAAAACAGAAGCATAGAATTATGGTATATTTGAATGATAGTTACCATAATTATAAATAAAAATTATTCAATATATTATTATATTTAATTTATTTATATTTTATTATTCAATTATATTATTATATTTAGTTTGTTTATATTCTATAATAGAATGTAAATAGATTATAACAATAGTAATAATTTTCATTACGTCTGTAATTTTTAAGAATACGTTATAATATTCTATTTTTTTTCATAATTTGTATAATCATTTATGATTTTTTTACTCATTCTATCTCTTTTAGTAATAAAAAAAATTTATTTTTTAATTTTACTTCATTTATAATTTTATAATCTTTATTTTAATATTATTATTTATTTTAATTATATTACTTAAATAAATATTATAATAATATTTTTTTACATTTAATTTTATTACAATTATTATTTTTACATTCAACCAACTAAAATCCACATCCCACGTTATGTGCGAAAACGCTTACTTCTTTCGAATGAGTTTCACATTGATGTAATAATAATATATATATAATTTAATAGGAATAAATTTATTATTTTATTTTAATAATTTAAAATTTAATTTAAAAAGTATAATATTTTATTTTTTATTTATTTAGTCAATTTTATTATAAAATTTATATTTTATAAATTTTTTTGTATTTTTAGTACTTTTTATATCATATTTTTCTATATGTTTCGTATTTGGATAAAAATGTAGACTTTATAGTATAAAAATAAGAGTTACATAGGTAAAAAAAAAATAATTACAAGATCAGTGATATTGGAACTACACTGATGAGCTTTCTCCATTCCATCATCTTTGAAGATTATTATTATAAATTGAACTATGCACTTCTACTGTATTCCTTAAAGTTGAGCCGTGATTTTTTCAACTCTGTGGTCTCTAACAATGGTGAAATAGAAATAACTTATTTATATGGTTCTAACGCTACTAATATTGTAATTTTATAACCTATATAGCTCCTATTTTTAATATTATAAAGTCTACAGCTTTTATCTACATATGATACATACAAAAAAATTAATACAAAAGAGTGCTAAAAAAATACAATTTTTTTTTCAAAAAATATAAAATTTATAACAAAATTGTTCAAATAAATAAATAAATAAAATTTGTACTGTTTAAATTGAATTTTAAATTGTTAAAATAAAATAATAAATTTATCCCTATTTAATTATATTTATTATTATTTTAAAAAATTTTATTAATAAAATAATTTATTACTAATCAAAAAATAACTAATTTGTTTTTTAATTTTATAAAAAGAGTGACCAAAATATTTTCTATAAAATTAAAGTGATTAAAAAATCTACTTGATACAAGTAAAATAACTTCAGATTCCATCCTTGTTTTTTTATTAGCTCTTCTTAAAGTAAGTTGCTACCCCACTATATCATAGAATTTAGAATAGTTTTTTTTTTTTTAAGAATGTTTTTCATTTGCTAATGGTTTATTCTGGACGACTTTTAGAAACATTCATTTGAAGCCCGCTCCTTAAAGTAAGTTGCTACCTCACTATATCATTGAATTTAGGATAGTTTTTGTTTAGAATGTATTTTATTTGCTAATAGTTTATTGTGGACATCATTTAATCACTTTGCTTTTATTAAATTTGATTTGTCAACGTCTATTTATATAATAATTCCTTGTACAAGTTTTTTTTTTTTTTGCTACATTCAAGTCTCGAACTCGAAAGTTCTACCTTATTTTGATGGTTACAATGCCGCTTGGCTACTAAGACCTTGGCATTTCTTGTACAAGTTAAATGACTACTTCGTTCGTGTGTACGAGCAAACAGAGAAAACAAAATAAATTTAAGAATATGGGCCTAATAACCGAGTAAATTAAAACAGAGACATATCAATGAAATGACATAGTGTCGAGTACAGAGAGAGATAAGAAATCAGTGACGAATATTATTAAAAGTCCCACAGATATTATAATTTACGTAGTTTTCGGCCAGCACTTTCGACTTTCGAGGCAAATTACAAGACAGAAGCATCCAATTATAGTTTGGAATTCCAAACATGTAAAGGTGTGAAAACGCGTACTCCTTTTGAATTAGTTAAATTATATTTAGTGTCCCATCATTTAACTCAAATCAAATCATCTGACAACAAATATTTTTTTATATTATATAATAATTTATATAACATAATTTAATTAATTTTTATTAATAAAAAATTTTATAATATCATTTTTTATATTTTAAACTTTATATTAATTCATATTATTATTTAATATATAATTGTTCTTTTTACAATTATTTGCATGCTAAAATTATATCTTTTTTATTTAAAAAGTATAATTTTAAAATTATGTTTTATATCACAATTCAATTATAATCATTAAATTTTTTAAAAAAAATTAATAATCAAATCAATAATTATAATAGAGTTGTAACAGAAAATATTATTCTAAAATTGGTATACAAATTATTTTTTATCACAACTTAATATATAATTTAATTTATAAGGTATAATTTAATTAATTTTTATTAATAAGTAATTTTACAATAATTTTATAATCTAAATCACCAATATTATATTTAATAAATAATTAATATATTATTTAATGTATATATTATATATTATATATATACAACCTTTTTTTAATATAGCACTACTGAAACGTTTATTGTAAGAGAGGTTGATAATATTGTTTTTTTTTTTTAAATTATAATTATATTGGAGAAATAGTGACGGTACCCAAATTTTGACATTAATTAGAGATAACTATTTTGTTTTTCCTTAGTACCTAAATTTTTAATATATCTTTGTTAGAGAAAATGATAACAATATTATGATTGAGTTTGAAAACATACTTAAGTTTTTTTAACCATTATATTTAAAAAAAAAAAAAACAACCACGATTCTGTCATAATGTTCACACAACTATCATTTTGTGATTAACTCAACACATCATCTAATTAAACCCATTTGTCTTCACTCTTCAGCTTCATCCAACTTATTTTCTTCCACCAACATTCACAAAACCAAAAGAGAATAAAAGCTATGCCCATTAGTCATACCAAAAAGCACTAAATTGAATGCACAATACTCATCACGGTGACCAAATACACAGGAAATTAATTAGAATTTAAATAATGAAAGCTTACCTATCTTTGCCGCTCTCCTCATCTTTTCATTAAGAACTCTATTCATTTTTCTTTCATACTTTATACAATTGCCAAATAGTAATAATTGATTAACTAACCTAATAAATTTGGGAGAATTGCCTAACGTGAGTTCGAACCTCATCTGTTGTTGTAAATATATGTGTGAGTGTTATATGAAAAACAAAAAAAAAACCCAATAAATTCCGGCCAAAGACTAATCTGAGAACAAAATATTTAACTAGTAATAAAGTAATCTACCACTGCTCTAAACATTAGGCCAATTTCTATTTAATATTTTTAACTTTTGAAAGAAAAACTAAAAATGAATGAACAGTTTTGAAGAACAAATTAATGTATAAAATGAATCAAGAAAAACTTAAGAAATGATCAGAGAACTTGAATCAAGAACTGTTGTGCGAGACCCACTTGAATACCACTATTATAAGAAAGATCTCAGGAAAGACTGGAGGGTCACACCGGAGCCACTTAAATTCCAATCTCCTTAGACAGAACTTTCCTAAATAGTAAGCACTCAATTGAGTAACAAACAACTGCGGTAACCAAACGCAGAGAAGATAAATAATAAAGTGGACACACAAATTTTACGTGGTTCAGCGTAAGGCCTAATCCACGGGCAAAGACGAGGAGAATAATTCACTATTCAAATGGTGTTTACAAAGTGGGTACAAACTCTCAAATACCCCAATATCCCAATATACCCAATTTAGAGATTTCTCTCTAACAAACAAAAGAAGAGCAACTACCAAATGTGTTAATTCTAACACTTTGAAGCTACCAAAATGAACTTCCTAATTTTGCTCTCTCTTTCTCTCAAATGCAACTCTTGTTGTGAATTGCTAGGGATGATTTAGAAGAGCAAATGAGCTCTCTATTTATAGAAGAGTTTGTGTGCAACATTTCAAAGAGTGGTTGTTCTTTGGTTCAATTAGAGCCATAGATTTTCACCAACCACATTCCACTAATGCTTGGTTCAATTTGAGCCATAGATGTTCACCAACCAATTCCACTAATTTTCACCAACCACATTCCACTAATGCTTGGTTCAATTATATCCACTTTCCAACAATCTCCACCTTGGATTAAATTGAGCCAATAACTTCAAATAATTATTCTCTCGATCTTTGCCCCACACTCGTCGTTGCTCAAACTTGTAGGATGTTTATCAAATTCAAACAATGTTTGAACTTGATTGATGTCACTACCTTGGTCAACATATCTACGGGATTATTAGCTGTTCCAATCTTTAGAAGATGTATCTTTCCATCGTTAATAATTTCCCGCACAAAATGGAAGCGAACGTCTATGTGTTTCGTTCTTGCGTGATAGACCTGATTCTTTGCTAAATGAATAGCACTTTGACTATCACAGTAAACATTGAGATGTTCCTGTGCAATTCCAAGTTCTTCAATCAACCCTTGTAGCCATATAGCTTCTTTAACAGCCTCAGCGACTGCCATATACTCTGCCTCTGTAGTTGACAAAGCTATCGTGGGTTGTAATGTAGACTTCCAACTTACAGGTCCTCCACCAAAAGTAAACACATAGCCAGTAGTTGACCGACGCTTATCCATATCACCAGCATAGTCAGAATCAACATAACCGACCACCAACTTTTCATCCTGCTGGAACACCAAACCAACATTTATGGTACCTAGAATGTACCGAAGAATCCATTTCACAGCTTGCCAATGCCCTTTTCCAGGATTGTGCATATATCTGCTCACAATACTAACAGCTTGTGAAATATCGGGCCTAGTACATACCATAGCATACATCAAGCTGCCAATTGCATTTGAATAAGGAACATGCAACATATACTTTTGTTCTTCATCTGTGGTAGGAGACAAAGAAGCACTAAGCTTGAAATGAGAGGTAAGTGGTGTACTAACAGGTTTTGATTGTTCATTCAAGCCAAAACGTTGTAGTACCTTCTTCAAATATTGTTTTTGAGATAAACAAATTCTACCTCTTCTTCTGTCTCTATAAATCTCCATACCCAAAATCTTGCTAGCTTCACCAAGATCTTTCATTTCAAATTCTTGATTCAGCTGTAGCTTCAACAATCTAATCTCATCTTTATTTGTAGAAGCTATCAGCATATCATCAACATATAAAAGCAAATAAATGAAAGATCCATCATTCAGCTTGCGAAAGTATGCACAATGGTCAAATTTACTTCTTGTGTACTTATGCTCCATCATGAACTGATCAAATCGCTTGTACCACTGTCTGGGTGATTGCTTCAAACCATATAACGATTTGTTCAGCTTGCAAACCCAATTTTCTTTTCCAGCAACTTTAAACCCATCAGGCTGAGTCATATAGATTTCCTCTTCCAAATTACCGTGTAAAAACGCGGTTTTGACATCAAGTTGAACTAGTTCCAAATCATATTGCGCAACCAAGGCCAACAAAATTCGAATAGTAGTATGTCTCACAACTGGAGAAAATACTTCATTGTAGTCAATGCCCTCTTTTTGAGCATAACCCTTTGCTACCAACCTTGCCTTGAAGCGCACATTATTCTTATTAGGAAATCCTTCTTTCTTTGCAAATATCCATTTGCATCCAATTGCCTTCTTGCCTTTAGGAAGTCGAGCTAACTTCCAAGTTTCATTCTTATGAAGAGATTGCATCTCTTCCTCCATTGCACGTTTCCATTGTTGGTGTTCAACATTGTCAATGACCTCTTTGTAAGTGGCCGGAACACCATCATTTACTATTGAAAGTGCATATGCTCCCAAGTCATAATCAGCTAGTCGAGCAGGTAGACGAGTTTGTCTCTTCTCTTTTCTAGTTGCAATTGGATCTTGTTGCTGTGTAGGTTTTTGGGTGGGAACCTCTTCATCATCTTCTGTCATTAGAGAATTATTGTCTTCCTCCATGACTTCAACTGGATCAACTGACACTTTCTTTAACTCCACCTGCTGCGGAGTACCATTGGTCTGATTCTCCTTTTGAGACTCTTTCTTTTCTTCTTGTAACAACATAGAAGACTCATCAAAAGTTACATCCCTGCTAAAAACTATCTTCTTTGTCTCTAGACACCAAAGACGATATCCTTTCACTCCAGATGTTATACCTATGAACAAAGCATTTTTAGCTCTTGGGTCTAACTTAGACTCCCTTACATGATAATAAGCAGCGGAACCAAAGACATGTAAGGAATCATAATCTGCAGCAGGCTTTCCAGACCATACCTCCATGGGAGTTTTGCCATCAAGTGCATTTGATGGCAAACGATTAATAAGATGGCATGCATAAGTCACTGCCTCAGCCCAAAAGATCTTGCCCAACCCAGCATTGGACAACATACACCGAACTTTCTCCAGTATTGTTCGGTTCATGCGTTCTGCCACCCCATTTTGTTGTGGAGTATTTCTGACTGTAAAGTATCGTACAATTCCCTCATCTTGACAAACTTTCAAGAACGGATCACTTTTGTATTCACCACCATTATCTGATCTGAGTCGTTTGATCTTCTTGCCAGTTTGAGTTTCAATCATTTTCTTCCATTTTAAGAAAACATCTAGGACTTCACTTTTCTCCTTCATTACATATGTCCAGACTCTTCTGGAAAAATCATCAATGAAAGAGACAAAGTAATGCATCCCTCCAAATGAAGCTGTTTTGGTAGGACCCCAAACATCAGTGTGAACATAATCCAAAATCCCTTTAGTACGGTGGATTGTTGAATCAAATTTCACCCTAGTTTGTTTTCCCAAAACACAATGTTTGCAAAAGTCAAATTTGCTTGCTTTTGCTGCCTTCAATAAGCCTTGCTTTATCAAATTGTGCAAAGCTTTCTCACCAGCGTGCCCCAGACGCATATGCCATAATCTGGTTGTTTTTGAATCTGCATCTTCTGTAGAAACAGTAGCAGCTGCTCCAACAAGTGTACTTCCTTGTAAATAGTACAAGTTGTTTCTTCTTATGCCTTTCATCAACACAAGTGCGCCAGATACAACCTTCAGGACTCCACCTCTCATAATCACTGTGAGACCTTTTGATTCTAAGGCTCCAAGTGATATGAGATTCTTTTTCAAGCTCGGTACATACTGAACATCTTTCAGCACTTTGGTTGATCCATCATGAGTTTTCAAATGGACAGTACCTATCCCTGTTGTTTTACAGGTGTTATCATTACCCATATAAACAACTCCACCATCAAGCTCTTTGTAACTTGAAAACCATTCTTTGTTTGGACACATATGATAGGTGCAACCCGAATCCATTATCCACTCATCAACGTGACATATCATAGACATGCCCACCAAGGAATAATCAGACTCATTATCTCCTTGATCAACTGCGCAAGCATTAGAAATTGCTTTGCCTTTATTTTTCTTTTGCAACTTAGGACAATTATTTTTCCAATGCCCTTTCTCTCGACAAAAGGCACATTCATCTTTAGCAAGTCTTGCTTTTGACTGTGACTTGCCTCTTCTTCCAGATTTACGGCTTACAGAGCGACCTCTTGCTGTCAATACTTCTGCTTTTGCATCTCTATGAACAACTTTGTCATTTTTCATGATTTCATAGCTATGCAAAGCTGTACAAATTTCATCAAAAGAAACTTTATCCTTCCCATGCAGCAACGTGATGCTGAGTTGCTCATAATTATCAGGAAGTGAATTTAACAGCATTAAGGCTTTATCTTCATCGCCAAATTGCTCATCTAAATTGAACAAATCGGCCAACAGCTTATTGAATGAGTTAACATGATCATTCAATGACGTACCAGGTGTGTATGTGAACTTGTAGAGTTTTTTCTTCAAGAAAAGACGATTAAAAGGTCTTTTCGACATATACTTATCCTCCAATGTCTTCCACAACTTCTTTACTGACGTCTCCTTCATCACAAAATATTTTTGATCTTTGGCGAGACACAGCCTAATAGTACCACATGCCTGACGATTGAGTTTTGCCCAATCTTTCTCATCCATGTCTTCAGGTTTGTCTTCAAGAGCATGGTCCAACTCTTGTTGACACAATACATCTAGTACCTCACATTGCCACATACCAAAATTATTGGTACCATCAAATTTCTCCACCACAAATTTTGCATTTGTCACCGTAGTTTTAACTGGTGCTGACGAAGAAGATGCAGATGTTGGTGCCACAATATCTGAAAACTCCGACATACTTCCTTTTACTCACAAATCCGCAACAACACAATTTTGCCGAATATGGATCGAACCGGCTCTGATACCACTTGTTGTGCGAGACCCATTGGAATACCACTATTATAAGAAAGATCCCAGGAAAGACTGGAGGGTCACACCGGAGCCACTTAAATTCCAATCTCCTTAGACAGAACTTTCCTAAATAGTAAGCACTCAATTGAGTAACAAACAACTGCGGTAACCAAACGTAGAGAAGATAAATAATAAAGTGGACACACAAATTTTACGTGGTTCAGCGTAAGGCCTAATCCACGGGCAAAGACGAGGAGAATAATTCACTATTTAAATGGTGTTTACAAAATGGGTACAAACTCTCAAATACCCCAATATCCCAATATACCCAATTTAGAGATTTCTCTCTAACAAACAAAAGAAGAGCAACTACCAAATGTGTTAATTCTAACACTTTGAAGCTACCAAAATGAACTTCCTAATTTTGCTCTCTCTTTCTCTCAAATGCAACTCTTGTTGTGAATTGCTAGGGATGATTTAGAAGAGCAAATGAGCTCTCTATTTATAGAAGAGTTTGTGTGCAACATTTCAAAGAGTGGTTGTTCTTTGGTTCAATTAGAGCCATAGATTTTCACCAACCACATTCCACTAATGCTTGGTTCAATTTGAGCCATAGATGTTCACCAACCAATTCCACTAATTTTCACCAACCACATTCCACTAATGCTTGGTTCAATTATATCCACTTTCCAACAAGAACAAGGCCTGAAGATAGTACATTTAAACTTCAAAGGACGAGCAAGACGAGTGATGGCTGCGTGAACATTGGGCTGAGTGTGGCTGCAGACACATATATAATTAGGGGTTAAGTAGATAATGTGTCCTTAATTAATCACAAAATGGTAATTAAGCATGAATATTAAAAAGTTTGATACCATTTTTTTTAATAGGTACCTATACCTTAATAAGATCAAATTTTGAATACCTACATAACTGTTTAGCCAATTGTATTTTGTCTTTGGGTAATTAAAGAATATTTTGGTATGTTTTTAAATCCGTTAGTGGGAAAAATAATTTAACGGATTAGTGTGAGTTATTCATGTGGTCGTGGAGATCCTTTCAATGAACAATGTTGAAAATAATCTACATGATTCGATTGAATTAATGCGAAAAATATACTGCATAAAATTGAAAAACTACAAATAAACAACAATCTTTGATTTAACCTTATAAAGGAGAAAAATAGTTTATTTTATGGCCGACAATATTGCCATAATAGTAAAAATAATTAGGAAATTTATCAAAAATAATACCCTTAAAACTTATAGTAACAAAACTAGTACTCCCAATAATATTGAACGTTTAATTTGAATGTGAAATATTAAACGTTCAATATTGAACGGGTTTAAATTATTGTCGTTCAATTCTAATTGAATGAGTGTTTAAAGAAAAATGATATATTAATTATTTTTTTAATTATGAAAATATAAATTTGAACACAAGGAGTGCTAGTTTTGTTATTATAAGTTTAAGGGTTGTTAGTTTTGTTGTTTTCACAAACAATTACGAGAGCAATAAACATTATTCTCATAACAAGTTTCATTTATAAAAATAAATATTTGGCAATAGTATTTATTATTCCATAAATGGCAATTTTCTTTTTTTAATGGTTTTTATAGTTAAACTATTTTAAATGTAGAATATAAATATTGTTATTTATTCCTTAAGTTTTTTACCAAGAACATCATAATGTAATTGGCTACGAACATCGCGATAATATTTAACAATGTATGTTTTTATTCAAATAAGATAAATATTCTATATTTTTTAGATAACTATAACTAAAGTATTTTGTGTCTCTCTATTTTATTTTATTTTTTTTCCGGAGAAATTTAGAATTTTACTTGAAGACATTTAGTCAATTATAAAACATTTAAAAATCAATTAAAATTATAACAAAATATTAGTTTCAACTCTCATATTCAAAATAAAACAAGACATCCCACTAAAAATATTTCACCCACAAAAAAACAAGAAAAGACATCCCACTAAAAATATATCAATCTTGGCTCACACATCCACTAGAAAAGAAACAACGAATGAAGTGAGATTCGGATAGAGATTTAGAAATCGAAAGAAAGTATGGACCCAAATAGCATTGTCAACTTTATGCAATGTCGTTCATTCACTATAATTATAAATCCATTTAAGTATAATTGTATTATTAAAAAAATAAAAAAATAATAATTATACCTAAATAACTTTAAATACGGTTACCCACGTATTTTAAAAGAATTAGTTTTAGCTACAATTGTTAACTGTATCTAAAAGTAAAACAAAACACAGAACTTTTTCAAAAATTTACGGAAACTTTCAGGTAATGTAAATCATTTTTAAAATATTTTAAGTACGGCTGTTAACTGTACCTGAAGGCATTTAGGAACAGTTAACAATTATATCTAAAAGTTTTTTAGAAAACTTTTTAGTACGATTTTTAACCGTAGCTAAATCTCAACCAAGACAAAAAATTAGGTCTCTACGTGAAGGGATTCACAAAATCTATCACTTTTTTCTCTTCTTCCTCACAACCAGAGCTTGTGACCCACAACATTGTCGCCTTTGTTTGCCACCCTAGCTACCAACGCTACTCTTTTTCGTTGTCGTCACAACATTCAATGCTATCCAACGAGTTCCCTCACTTAAGCGAGTCCTATTGTTGCGTTGTCCAACGAGTTCCCTCACGTAAGCTAGTCCCATTGCTGCACTGTCTAGCCACTTCCCACCCAATGCCACCACTACTTCCTTTTCTTTGGCAAGGTATATTTGTATTACTCTTTTCCTTAACTATTCTGAGCAATGGCTGAAATTTTTTTGATTGTTTAATTGTGTTTAAGGGAGATACCGTGAACTTGCATTTTTTTCTTTAATTATTTATAATATTATGGTAAACATATACATTGTATAATTTCTTTTTGTTACTAATTCTACAATTTTTTAAATAATAATTTTCAATATTTAATATTTGAGTTATATATATTGATGAACAACCCTCCATTTTCTTCTTGCTTTTGTTAGCCCAGAAGTGTAGGTATAAATATTGTGTATTTGAGTTGTGGTGTGGGCTAGTGGGCTTTGCTATTCCCGTCCTTTATTGTCATTTTGCTTTGCTCTCATTATTCGGCTTTTTGTTAGATTACTAGATAATATTTATTTATTAAGATTTATTAGTTCAATATATATTTTATAAAAAATAATTTATTTATTTATAATTGATGTGTTTTTCCCATAAATAAATAAAAAAGTTAAAGCTGCCCCAATCATGTCATCAAAGCCTTCAAAGAGGCCTAATTCATCAAAGTTAAGTGTTGTTTTGTTTCCTTCTATGTTCATATTTTGTCATTTTTTCTAGGTAACACTTTTGGAATTAGACTGATGCAATAGAATTGTCTCCGGCAGTCAAGCCGAGTTTTATAAGAAGATACTTCATCAGAATCTAAAAAGATTGAATCATTAGAAGTAAATTCAACTGGTGATATACTATCTGAAGAACCCAAGACGACAAATCCTACAACCAAGAATGAGTCAAAAATAACAATCATCCTCTTCCTTCTCAAAGGATACCAATCTACGCCAAAAATGGCTTTTAAGGACGGTTGATCGTTTTTTTTTTTAAATAACCGTCATTAAAAATATGTACATGAAGTAACGATGACGGTCATAAATTTTAAACTTACGATGACGGTCGTTTTAAACATGACCGTCATTAAAACTTCAAAATAAAGAATAATTTTTTTTTATGACGGTCATTTAAGTTATGATAGTCATCAAAAATTTTAAAATTAAAAATAAATATATTTGATGACGATTATTAAAAAATGACCGTGGTTAAAATTTTAACACGCATTATTATAACACAGTACGTAGACTTCTCCAGTTATCCTCCAGATTCATTTGGTTTTCACTCCTACTCTCATTGCCGTTCGCCCGTCTTCCTTGCTTTCGTCCTCGCCGATCGCCGCTCGTCCTCGCCGATCGCCGCTCGTCCTCGCCGCTGTCTTCCCTTCCTTTCCTCGCTCGCAGTTCTTCATCGACAGTTCTCTCGCTGCCGTTCATCCTCGCAAGCAGGTCATGTTGACCACCGTGGAGAGAGGATGGAACACCTTTATCTTCCCTTCAAGGCGTCGAGATCTTGCCAATGAGTGGTCTTGTAAGCTGTTTTCACTTTTTAGTCTGATGTTTCACCGTCAAACTAGTTCTAGTTCAAGCAATTTTTTTTATATTTTTTTTATTAGAGTTGGAGACTATAATGAAGGATCGGAGGTTGAATCTGAGGCGATTTCCAGAATTTGGCTATTTAGCTTTGATTTTATTGTAGTGGGAGCATGAATTATGTCTGGGATGATCAAATAATTCAGCTTTCTGATTCTGGATTATTTCTGTGATGGGAATTTACAGCAATGGAGCTTATAGATCCTTTATATATTGAGGAGGGTGGTATTTTTGATGGTGATAACAGAAGAATTGGCACAATTCTTGAGCTTTTGAGTCCCCAAGAGTTGGAGAAGCTTCAACCGGCTAATGAGTTTATGGAGAACATAGTTGTTGACTTACTAGATTGGCAGGTACCCCTGTTGCCTATGGGTTATTATATTTGGCAATCGATCTGGTCCATTTGTCAATCTATTATCGACATGCAATATTCTGGGTACTAGTTAGAACCAACTAGAAAATTTCTACTTCAAAGACTAGGTAGTAAATGGAATGGAATAGTACTAGAAATCTCTGAATGCTTAGTCCATGAGTTGTATATGACTCTGATAGATGATAATTATGGGGAGCTTGAGTAATAAAATGTGATCTCATGTTTATATTTTTCGTGTATTTGCGTGTGTGGCTTTGGTTGTTTATTGAAATCTCTATCCAATTAAATGATGTGGCAAAATATTATTAGTAAAAACAATGGTGTTCACAATATGTACAGTCAGACTTGTAGATTGAGAAGTTGCCATGTCAGTTGAGATTGTGATTGGTTACATTGCATTTTTGTGAAGTTTATCATGTGTAACCATTTTCTTCACTTGAAATTTTCTTTTCTTTAGGCTAGTTTCATTAATCTTATTGTGGAGATTTCATCTTACAGAAAAAAGATGATACTGAGATACCCTTTTACGGTGCACTCTTTTGATCCTGACCGGGAAGCATAGTAGTCAATAAAACTAGATAGATGAAGTTGATTTTTTCAGCTTCAAGGGATGTTGGTAATTTCTGCCTCACCATTTGTTTTACAGGTAATACCTGCGGAAAATATAGTTGCAGCGTTTCAGGGGCATCAAAGGACAGTTTTTGCAATTTCAAAAACTCCATCTAAAGCAAAAGTTTTCCTTGAGGTATAAAAATGAAAGTTTTTTTTTAAGTCGTAACAGTTTTAACATTCCTTAGATTCTGCTTACTTGATATCCTTTACATATTTCATTATATTTTAGGCATTGGAACGTGGGCTTGGAGGTGTTGTTTTAAAAGTTGAGGATGTTGAAGCTATTCTTGAGCTGAAGGTAACTTGTCCGTATGAAAGCAGATCTTGATTATTTAAGGTATTATATCTTTATTTGGTTAATGTTTCCAGGAATATTTTCAAAGAAGAAGTGAAGGAAGTAGCCTATTGAGCTTGACCAAGGCCATTATAACTCAAGTCCAAGCAGTTGGAATGGGTGACCGAGTTTGTGTTGACCTTTGCAGTCTGATGAAGCCTGGTGAAGGACTTCTTGTATGCTTCCACTTTCATGTCTGTTATGAAACTGACTAGTTATCTAGGTAGCAATTTGTTAATTCTGTTATTTTTATGACTTTATTTTCTTTAGGTTGGATCTTTTGCTAGGGGACTGTTCCTTGTTCACTCAGAATGCTTGGAATCAAATTACATAGCTAGTAGACCTTTTCGAATTAATGCGGTGAGTTTTGGCTTAAAACTTTTAATTTTTGGCGTGAATATCACCATTGTATTTATACCTGAAGATTATGATGTATGATCATGAAAATTTGTTTCTAGAGCAGGCTGGAGCAACCTAGTTCATCAATTTACCAGATATGTTGTGTAATTTGCAGGGTCCTTTACATGCCTATGTTGCTGTCCCAGGAGGAAAGACATGTTATCTATTGGAGTTAAAATCGTTGGACGAGTAAAGATAGAGACTAGACCACTTATCCTTGTGGAGGCAAAGGTATGTTGCAAATAGCATCTCAAAATGTCGTTAACCGATCTTTAGCATCTCAAAATGTCATTAACGGATCTAAAGAAAATAGTTTGTGATTCATTAAAGCTTATGAGTTGCATTGTTTAGTCTAACATTCAGTTTTGATGACTGTGGTGCCATTGCAGAGGGATTGGGAATGTGAAGTTCTTTATAGCATTCTTTTGCAAAACGCAGAAACAGTTGCTTTAGTTTCTTCCTGCCAAGGTTTGCATTGTTATACAATTCTTTAAACTCTGGTTGTTCTTCATAGTTGCTTAACTTAACTGCCTGTTTTCTGCAGGAAATGAGCCACAGAAGACAGCAATTCCTGTGACGTCTCTGAAAGTGGGAGATGAAATTATTCTAAGAGTTCAAGGAGGAGCCCGACATACTGGAATAGAAATTGAAGAATTTATTGTGTAAAACTTTGTTTTGTATCTAATGCTTGTAGTGGAAGCACAAGTTGCGCTATACAAAGGAAGAACTATTTCAATTGAGGCAGAAATGGTGCATATATGTTACAATGCATATTCATGGATAGTAGAACATATAAAGTTTTATTTTTATTTTAGCTAATCTATAATGAGATTATTTTAGATAAATATATATTTTTCATTTTGGTTATAGACCTACTTATGTTTTAAAAAATTAAAAGTTAATTATTAACTGGAGATTACAGATTTATTAATAAAGTTATTGATATTTTATTATTCGTATGGTCAATATATATATATATATATATATATATTTAGGACGGTCATTTGAATAACCGTCATTGAATAATGTATTAGCTGTTATTTTCAAATTTTATTTGATATTTTTAATGACGGTCAATGTCAGTTTATAATGATGGTCATGAAATAATAACCGTCATAGAATATATTTTTTATGACGGTCGCTTGTTTTTTTACGATTTTTAATGACGATCGTTTTTTATTTTTCATGACGGTCACGACCGTCATTAAAAAGACTTATTTACGATGACGCCTGAATAGATGACGGTCGCTGTTTTTTGTTTGAAGCATCATCGTAGCTTTACAATGACGGTTAATGACCGTCTTTAAAGCCATTTTTTGGCGTAGTAACAAATTCTGAACATCTAGTTACGTCCACAGGAATGAATACTATTTCTAGGGCAATGCTAGCAAATTCGAGGATAAATGATTCACTTGCTCGTAGAGACAAGATTTTTAGAGCACAGACAGAAAAAGAGATACTTGGACTTCTTAATCACCCATTTTTTCCTACTTTGTATTCATACTTTAAAGCTGATAAGTTCTATTGCTTGGTTATGGAGTTTTGTGGTGGTAAGAATCTTCATTCTCTTCAATAGAAGCAACCTAACAAGCATTTTACTGAGGAAGCTGTACGGTTTGTTTGCTTCCATCAGCTACCTTTCTTGTAATTTTATTTTATCAACTTTTTTTTTTTATAGAGAAATTGAGATGTTGTAGTTAGACTAGTACTTGTGATCCCCTTCAGCTTTACAAGTCCAGTTACAAACATTTTTCTTATGGGCTAATATAGTCGATTTGGTTAGAGGAATTAGCTCATGTATTTTAATTTACTGATATGATGAATGATATGCTTTGATAGTGATTATGTATTTGTTTATGCTTTTGATTAGTAAAATTTATCAATTTCAGATCACATATTCATTCTTGCATGTATATATAGTATGCAATATGAGCAAGCATATAATAAAAATATTGGATATAGTATTTCATAGATAAACAGGTAAAAAATTATATTTATAGAAAATTAGTATTAAAAAAAATTTAACTTTTAGGTACGGATGTTAACTATCTTAAAAGAATTTAAAACGATAATTAAAAATGACAACCGTACCTAAAGTTGTTACCGTAGCTAAAAAGTTTTAGATACGGTTAGTAAATCGTACTGAAAACGTTTTAGGTATGGTTGTCATTTGTTTAAATATGGTTGTTAACTGTAACTAAAACGTTTTAGATACGGTTACGAATACTTTTAGATACAATTATCAACCGTACATAAAATGTTTTAGGTATCAACCGTACCTAAAAGTGCAACCTATGGTGACGATAGCTATTGGTATGATTACAAGTCCGAAAACAACCGTACCTAAAATATTTTAGGTACAATTAACAAATGCAACTAAAACCCTTTTTTCTTGAAGTGATTATCTTCTAGATTTTCTACTCCTTCATGTGTTGAGACAAGTCACAAAGTATGGCTCACCAATCCCAAGAAGTATGAAGAACCCACATCCCAACATAAAGCAGAGAAGCACATGAAGATAAGTTTGATAGCCTCAACCGTACCTAAAAGTTAGGTTTAGTAGAATCAACCGAACCTAACTATAAAGTTTGACAGAACCATCGAATCTAGCTGTTAAGTTTGGTTGCACCTATCGTAGCTTCTTCAATGTACCAATTTCTTCCTTTCGAACTAATAGCCCAAGTAAGTTCCTTTATGTTGAATAAAGAAGTGGCTATAAATTGAGCGACATTCTCTCTATAATATTAGTGAAAGAAAAAAATTAAACAGTTGGCATATGTTTCCAACACTTCCAAGTGGACTTGAATTGATTGGCTACAATTCATTCATAACTTATATAAATAGAAGATTTTTTGATCGTAGAATGCATCCCAGCAAGCTTGAATCCAAAGCTGAATTAGAAATAGTTAGAGAGAAATTTTCAATTGGATGCATTGGAATAATGGGGATTTGCCCACATTTTAATCATAATTTAAAATAGTGAATTTTATCTTGTCTTCCCTTGTGGATTAAGTCTTATGCTAAACCACGAAATAATTGTTAGTCACTTTATTACTTTGTGTATCTCTATTGTTTGGTTACTATAGTTTATAATGTTACTTATATTTTGGATCTAGCACAACAAGTAGTATTAGAGCTGATTTGATCGATATTCTATAAATTGTGTTGTACCTATTTTGTTTTATAAGTAAAAAAAGGGAAGCATATCAAAATCTTCAAAAAAAGTAATGCCAACTCTAGCACCATCTTCGACAACATTAGTTAGAACTACGGTTACAAATGCAAAATTTGATAATACCAATAACTTTGGTATGTATAAATGTGAGGTATTGAATGTATTATGCCAATAAAAGTTGGATCATGTTCTTGAGGACAAACCTGAAGTCATGAATGAGAAAGATTGGACAAAGCTCAATCTTCAAGCATGCGGTACCATTCGGTTATATCTTGCCAAAGACTAAAAATATTTTGTCATGACATTGGAGGATAACTATATGTCAAAGAGACCCCTTAATGATCTTTTCTTGAAGAAAAAACTCTACAAATTCAAGTACATACCTGGTATGTCATTGAGCAATCATGTTAATTCGATCAATAAGTTGTTGGCCGATTTATTCAATTTAGATAAGCAATTTGATGATAAAGCCTTAATGTTGTTAAATTTGCTTCCTAATATCTATGAGCAACTTAGCATCACGTTACTACATGAAAAGGAGAAAGATTCTTTTGATGAAATTTGTACGACATTGTATAACTATGAAATCATGAAAAAATGAAAAAAAAATTGTTCATATGGATGCAATGACAAAGGTATTAATAGCAAGATGTCACTCTTTGAGTTGTAAATTTGGAAAGAGGGACGAGTCACAATCAAAAGTAAGACTTGCCAAAGATGAATGTGCATTTTGTTGAGAGAAAAGGTATTGAAAAAATAATTGTCCTAAGTTTTAAAAGAAAATTAAGGGTAAAACAATTTCTAATGTTTGTGCAATTGAAAAAGGAGATAATAAGTCAGATTATTCCTTAGTTGAAATTTCTTTAATATTGATGAGTAGATATTGAACTCGGGTTGCACTTATCATGTGTCCCAACAAAGAGTAGTTTTCAAGCTTTAAAGAGCTTGATTGTAAAGTTATTTATATGGGCAATGATAATACCTATAGAACAATAAGTTTAGATACAATCCATTTGAAAACTCATGATGGATCAACTAGAGTATTGACAGATGCTTGGTATGTATCGAATTTGAAAAATAATCTCATATCGATAGGTGCCTTAGAATCAAAAGATTTCGTTGTAACTATGAGAGATGGAGTCCTAAAGGTTGTATCGGCGCACTTGTGGTGATCAAATACACAAGAAAAAACAACTTGTAATACTTATAGGGAAGTACACTTGAGTGAGTATCATCTACTATTTCTACAAAAGATGAAGATTCAAAAGCAATCAAATTATGACATATGAGTTTAGGGTATACTGGTGATGAGTGCTCGAAAAGCACTAATATTTCGTGATTAATTGTGCTTAATTGTTTAAAATATAGATTTGTTATGATTGTTTATTTGATTATTTTGATAAATCTATCCATTCGAAGTCACGAGTATGTTTTAGTGCATTTTAGATGTTTTTAGCATCAAATGAGTCAAATAATGAAAACACGCAAAGACGGAACACTTACGGCGCTCGGATCACGAGTTACGGGCTAAACGAGACAAATATGTAAGCCTTACATAACGAGCCATCACATATGTAAGGGGGTAAACGTGAAGAAACTGAAGACAACGCGCGCCGCGGCGAGGAAAAGTCATGCCGCGGCAGGGAGCTCTCAGGTTTTTACATTATTTCCAGAATTTGTGTTGCGCCGCGGGGGGAAAAATGCATGCCGCGGCGCGCCTATTCCTATGGCAATCAGGATTTGTGTAAACCCTTACATCTATAAATACCCCCTTAGAGCCCCCTTACGAATAACTCGAACAACTTGTACATAACTTTACACATTACAATTTTTGCGACCAAACACTACATTCAATCAACTTTGGGAGTTTCGCTACATAAAAACGAAGCAAGAGAAACCATTCTAAGGATCTAAAGAAGCCGTCGACAATCGAAGATAAAGCTTTTGGAGAAGAACGCTATCCCATCCATAAACGGTATTTAGATCTAGGTTTTCTTTGGTGTTGTAGAATTCTATTTTTCTTCTTCTTTCGTTGGAGTGTATGTTCATATTTTATTTGTCTATGAATATTAATATTAATATGAACATGTCTGGCTAGTTTTATTATGGATGTTTAGTTTGTGTTGCCATGTTTGCTAGAACTGTGTATGGTGTATGTTTTATTGATTTAATATAAACAAATTACTTTTTGATTAAGAGCATGTTTAGATATTTAATTATGAATTATCATGGGCCCATTCGAGATTTGTAGTTAGGTTGAAAGATCTTAGAATTTAGTTATAGGAATGTCACCTTAACTTTATTCCGAAACACTTAATCAAAGCTTTAATTTAGTGACTTAGTCATAGCATTAATTTGATTGGCATGTTTTTCCTTGCGCGTAATTTGATTACTATTTAATTTATCCCGACCGAAGGCAGTTAATTAGTTAATCAACAAAGAGATTTACCCCGACCACAGGCAGTCTCGTAATTAAAAGGAAAGCCGGTAAGTTTGTTTATATAGAACGTTCATGTTATTTCACCATACCTTTTCGATGCAAGCATGGTCAACCAAGCTAAACGTCCATACATCCTCCATTGATCTTCAAATATATCTGAATTGATTGTTTAATTGCAATTTTGTTTTTGTTTAATTGCTCGTACTTTGTTCCAGTTACAAATCAAATACCCTTTTTACAGTTTTATTAGCTTTAGGATTCTAGTTACTTAGAGTTTTAGTTTCACTAGAACTCTATTTAATTAGTGTTTTATTTTTATTAGAACCCTATTTGGATTAAAAAGTTAGTTATTTAGAACCACTGAAATTCCTTGAGAGACCGACCTTGGAAGTTGCTTATCGCTTTTCTACAAGTAATTCGTACACTTGCGAGTACTAAATTTATCACATCAGCTGGTAAGAAAGCTTTGCATAATTTGATATAGCGTGACTTGTTGAAAGCAACAAAAGCAAGAAAAATTTTCTTTTGTAAACATCGTATATTGGGAAAATAAGCAATGGTGAAATTTGATTCAGTAATCCACTGTACTGAAGGGACTCTTAATTATGTTCACACTAACGTTTGGGGCCTACCATAAAAGCTTCATTTGAAGGAATGCACTGCTTTGTTTCTTTCATTGATGGTTTCTCCAGATGAGTTTAGACATATGTAATGAAAGAAAACTAAAGTCCTAGATGTTTTAGAGATGGAAAATAATGATTGAAACACATACTAGAAAAAAGATCAAACTACTTAGATCGAACAATGGAGGTGAATACAAATGATCCATTCTTGAAACTTTACCAAGATGAGGGAATTATTAGACACTTTATAGTAAGAAATACTTCACAACAAAATGGGTTGGCAGAACTCATGAACCGAATAATATTGGAGAAAGTTTGGTGTATGTGGTCCAATGTTGGGTTGGGCAAGATCTTTTGGGCTAAGGCAATGACCTATGCATGTCATCTCATTAATCATTTTTCATCGAATGCACTTGATGAAAAGGCCCCTATGAAGGTATAGTCTGGAAAGCTTGCTACAGATCATGATTCTTTATATGTCTTTGGTTGCATTACTTATTATCATGTAAGGGAATCTAAGGTAAAGCCATGAGTTAAAAAAGATTTGTTCATGGGTATTACATCTAGAGTAAAGGGATATCGTCTTTAGGGTCCAAAATCAAAGAAGATACCCTCTAGCAGGGATGTAACTTTTGATGAGTCTTCTATATTGTTACAAGAAAAGAGTAAAGAGTCTCAAAAGGAGAATCATACTAATGGTACTCCACAATAGGTGGAGTTAAAGAAATTGTCGGTTGAACTAATTGAAGTCATGGAGGAAGATAATGATCCTCCAATGATAGAAGATGATGAAGAGGTTCTTACCCAAGAGCCTACACATCAACAAGATTCAATTGCAACTAGAAAGGCTAAAAGATAGACACGCTTACTTGCAAGACTCATTAACTATGAATTGGGAGCATATGCATTATCAATAGTGAACAATGGCATTTGGGCCACTTACGAAGAGATTATTGGCAATATTGAGCACCAATAATGGAAACATGCAATGGAGGAAGAAGTAGTGACACTGGTCAAGTTCAAACATTGTTTGCACTTGATCATATCATGCAAATATGAACATCTACAGATGTGGCAAAAATTGGAAGAATAATTACTTAAAGTTTTTTGGCTTATTTTGATCCAAGTTGGAGATGTTGAATAAAGAAGTGACTCTAAATTGAGCCACATTTCTCTCTACAATATTAGTGAAAGAAAAAAATTAGAAAGTTGGCATATGGTTCTAACAGTTCCTAGTGGCCTTGAATTTCTTGGCTTCAATTTATTCATAACTTATATAAATAGAAGATGTTTTGATCGTAGAATGTATCCCAACAAACTTGAATCCAAAGTTGCATTTGAAAGAGTTAGAGAGGAATTTCCAATAGGGTGCATTGAAATATTGGGGTATTTAGCCACTTTGTAACCATAATTTAAAACACTGAATTTTCTCCTATCCTCGCCAGTAGATTAAGCCTTATGTTGAACCATGAAATAATTGTTTGTCGCTTTATTACTTTATGTTTCTCTTCTGTTTGGTTATTGTAGTTTATAGTGTTACTTATATTTTGGATCTAGCACAACACTTTCTTCTTCTTTTCCGTAAACATCTAAACATGTCCAATCAATTTTATATTTTCTTTCTCAATGATCCCATTTTTTTAGTGGTTTAATGGTTATTATGCTACACAAACAATCTAAAAAGATAGAAAAATACTAAAAATTAGAAATGCTGAATAGCTATGGGTGTTGATGGTGGTTGGACACGCTGGTGGCTACATCATGTTCATACATTTCGTCCCTTGTTGGCGCCGTTGGTTACTGGTTTAGCTAGTGGGTACTGGAGCAGAGATGACAAAGGAGATGGTTTCGTGAGAGTTGGGGGACAGCTAGGATGTATTTGAGTAATAACTGGGAGTATTTTTGTAATTTAATTTTAACAAAAATCACATTTTTGAGTAATTATCAAAATTTCTTTAAAATTTCTCTCTTTTTTATTTTGAGAAAGGTTTTACACACTTGAGTTCATCTCAGCTTCATTTATTTATTTTGAACAAAACTACTCAGCCTCATGTAGTTGTGTCTTGTAGTTAAATTCACGAATGTACTACAAATTTTAATGAATGCAAATTTGTTATTTAAAAAAAAAAAAAAAAAGAGTTCCTATGCAATTTTACTTCTATTTACAATCTTGTTAATTGGATAAGACTATTATTTTTAGGGTTATATGCATAGATGACTTCATATTAAATAAAGGATGAATGATCGTTCAAGTCCGTTATTTTTAATAAAAATGCATTTTATATTCGTAACTATTAGATGGGGTAACACAAATCCGCTACTTTTACAAAAAAAGGTCAATAAAAGATAACAAAAGACCATTTTGTAAGGTAGTAAGAGTCCATACCTTTGCAAAATGAACTTTTGCGACTTTTTTTTTTTTTTTTTATCTATGCAACGGATTCATGCTTTCCCACCTAATAAGTATGGTTAAAGTGTACTTTTGTTAAAGATAGTGGACTTGAGCAACATCTTCTCCTTAAAATAAAAATCAAATTTGACTCTTTCCTCTTGTGTTTTTATAAAATATAACAATGATATTCTTATGTTTCACGGATTAAGGTTAACTTGTTAACTTGTACTCTGCATATTCCTCTTGTTTTTATTAGATCATTTCATAGCTAAAAATACCCACACAAAAAAGTTCCTTGGGTATTAATAGAATAGAAGGGGGAGAAAAACGTAATTGACAAATAGTTTCCCTAAATTGATGAACAAGCACTCACATACTTGTGCAATAGTTATATATGTATGAAAATATTCTGATATTTGTATGTAATTTCTATAAAATGAAAGTATCAACATAAAAATTAGATTTTAATTAAAATATTTTAAAAATACTGGTAAAGTTTCCATAAAAATAACAGAAATGTATCAAAGAATCTCATTCGGTCTATTAAGTTGTGTAATTTTCTTATATTTCGATGGAAATTTTCACGTACATATGTATGACTATGAGTAAACAAAGAAGACAAAATAAATAAAGAATATGAGCTAAAACTGACTTCATTGAATTGCCATATGTCGAGTTTAGAGGGATAAAAAAATAAATGACGATTATTAGATGTCCATACTCATATTACAGTTTATAGTTTTTAGGTTCTATTTTGCTTGTAATTTTGTTAAAATGGTTTCAAATGGAAACCGTTTGAGAAAAGAGAGAGGATAGTTTCAGTAACAAACACATATAATTTGCTTCTTTAAGCAAGTACAAAATGTATTTTTTCTAAAAGCAATTTTGACAATTTTTTAATTTTTATTTTTAATAATCCTAATTTTTTTTATAGAGTTTAAAAATTGTTCATCATACGCATTGGTGTGAAAATATTTTCTTCTTTCCAATGAATTAAATGGATGTTATCTTTAATCCCTTGATTATGGACTCAAATTAAATCATACGGTCATTCAATTAAGGTGAAAAAAAAAAATTATTAGCAGGGGAGGGAGAAGTAAGAAGACTTAAAATGACAAATAATCTCCTCAAATTGATAAACATGTATATATGTGCTTTTGCATGTGATTATTTTGTTAGACACTTAATGGTCTCTGATACATCCTTTTTCTAACGTTGTGACACAGATAATGATCAGTTGCTTTAACATGTTGCGAGACCGATAGTAGCACTTAAAATCCATTACCCTTTTCAAATATTTTTATATTACCAAAAAATATGTTATCAATTTACAAATACTTCCCTGTACTTTTACTAAAAGAACAATTAAGCCTTTTGTTTTGAAATTTTTTCTCTCTTAGCCCACGAAAATGGAGTTTCTAACTAGAACCCAATGGAACCGATTATTCGATAATCACAATATCAACAATATTACCGCAACACAGTTAATAAACAAGGAATTAAATGCAAGAAAAGTAAAGAGATATATACAACACAAAGATTTAATTTAATGTGATTCGACTTTGATCTCATCACACCCAAGCAATCAAACAATATTTTTCACTAGGAATCAAGAAGATACAATATATGCTTTTTAAAAATAATATATTTTAAAAGCTTTTGGAATTTATGTGTCTAATAATTATGTATATAAATTTCATATTACAATTTTGAACTAGCTTATTGATTTTTTTATCAGGAAAACATTATAAATAAAACATATGATTATACATTTATTTATGACATAATATGAATTAAATATTGATTTCTTCCTCAATTATCTATTCTCCCTAATTTCTCAATTTTTTCATTCTAAATTCATATCTTCAATCTGTAACCCTAATTTTTTCTCTTTCATGTTCCTCGATTGTTTTCTTTTCTTGCTGTACACCAAAATAGGGAGAAAGTCCTCTTCCATACAATTTTTTTTTTTTTTTTTGAAAAAATGCATAGCATAATCCTTTCATAACCTATATTTAAGGCATCTTCATAAATGTTTTAATATATATTTTTAATTTAAGGGTTAAAAGCAAAATCGATTGAATAATTGTTTCAGATTATAACATGAGATGACCCCTTCAAGAGATTATTTCCATTTTCACCCCTTACTACTTTTGAATGCATGTTCATAAATACTTTCTTTATGTACATTCGTTCAAAAGCATAAATGTTATCAGAGCTCCAAAGAAATTTGTGATAGACAACTACAAGAGCATTGACAAATCAGGTTATGATATGTATACAACTCTTGAACATGTGTTTAAAGGAGTTTTATTTTTGAACGCATGTTCAATTTTGAATATAAGTTAACTAAGATAAAAGTAAGAATGTAGTGTAAAAGGGGTCAAAAACCAAAATTTCTCTAAATGTTTTGAATATAAAGCGAGGATGTTTTTTATGTGTGTGGATAATATTGCCTTTTTGGAACAAATTAGAAAGTAGTTGCATAAGTAATAAGCATAAATTTCGGGATTGGTACCTTTTTAGTACTCATATTGTTGTTTCGGTGCTTATTATTGTCAAAGTTTTTTATTAGTACCTTAAAAGCATCCATATTAGTGAAAATGTACCTCTTTAGTCAAAATGATTTTTTATGCATAAAAAAATGAAGGGTAATTTAGTCATTTTAATTTTTATGTATTTTTTTATTTCATCTTTTCCTATTTTTCTCTCTTGCCCTATTTTTTCTCTTTTCTTCATTCTATGAATCCTAAAACAAAAATCCTAAATACTAAACCATAAATCTTAAACCCTAAATGCTAAACCTTAAACCTTAAATACTTAATCATAAATCATAAATCCTATATTGTAAACCGTAAATCCTAAACAATAAATCATATACTGTATACCCTAAGCCTTAAACCACAAACACTAAATTTAAGGAAAGAGAATGAGAAAAAGATATAAAAAAGATAAGGAGAAAAAGAGTAAAAATAATAATAAATTTTTAAATGACCAAAATATCCCTAACTTTTTATGCATATACATATTTTTTTGACCAAATGGGTACCTTTTGAATAATTATAGTACTTTTAAGATACATCTTAAAAACTTGAGTAATAATAAGTACCAAAATATTAATATAGGTGCTAATAAGGTACCACTGCCATAAATTTACAACTATTGGTAATGATATACATGGATCTTATGCTGAGTGTTTATGTGCTATTTGAACTCCAAAACCGAACAACATAAAAATGGGGGCAAATGTGGTAGTAAAATTCAAGCTAGCCAAAAATTACCACGTCATTTCATAATCTGAAATTAATTGAACATACATAATTTATCTTCTTTTAACTGTAGTTAGGATGATATTAGCATTTGATGGAAGAAGACAACATAAAAATGGGGGCAAATGTGGTGGTAAAATTCAAGCTAGCCAAAAATTGCCACTTCATTTAATAATCTTAACTTAATTGAACGTACACATTTTATCTTCTTTTAACTGTACTTAGGATGATATTAACATTTGATGGAAGGAGAAGAAGAAGAAGGTAATCTTAACTTAATTGAACATACACAATTTATCTTCTTTTAACTTTAGTTAGGATGATATTAGCATTTGATGGAAGAAGAAGAAGAATATCTTCTTTTAAGTGTAGTTGGGATGATATTAGCATTTGATGGAAGAAGAAGAAGAAACAAGGAGCAACAAAGAGAAGAAGAAGAAAAAGAAACAAGGATAACCAAGGTGCAAGAAGAAGAAGGAGCAACAAGAAGAAGGAGGAGGAGAAGAACAAGGAGAAGAAAGAGGAGCAGGAGGTGGGGGAAGAAAAGAAGGAGGAGGAGGAGAAGAGGAAGCAGAAGATATTAGCAACAAAAAAATGTAGTTAGGATGATGGAACCGGTTTAAGAAGCTCTATAAATAGAGAGTGAGTCATTGTAAAACGAGGAGCCCAATGCAGCTTCTCTCAAAATCGCCTAAAGAAGAAGAAGAAGAAGATATTAGCAACAAAAAAATGTAGTTAGGATGATGGAATCGGTTTAAGAAGCTCTATAAATGGAGAGTGAGTCATTGTAAAAAGAGGAGGCTTAATATAGCTTCTCTCATAAATTGCCTTTGAGCCAACATATATCTTCCTTCCGACCATCTTATGTTAGCTCTTAATACAACATAGTTAGGTAAATTTGGGTGGACCGAGTTAGCTCAAGCTCGTAACTTTGAACTTAATTTGAATTAGAGCTAGGTATTGTCGGATCATGTATATGTTCAAGTCATACAAAATTAGTTTTTTCAAATTAAATGCATGCTCAAAACTTGGCCCTAAAACATTCAAGTAGGTTCGGGCTTGACTTTTTAAAATATTAAATTGATTTAAGTTAGTAATCAAGTTTAAATGATGTAAGAAATTATAAATGGATATACAACATTCAAAGGTACATATGTTTTATAAAATTTAAACTTAACTGACACTTCGAAATGAGTTTGGGTTGGGCTTGTAGTATTAATGCTTGGTTTTACCTGAACTCTAATATTACTTTGGTAGGGTAGGGCCAAAATGTATTTATTCAAGCTTAATCAAGCTTCAAGTCGGGTCATTCGACCTTTCATTTCGTCGATTTAAATTTACATCCCTAATAAAACATGAAATTGACTTGAGCACGATGCGTGCTTAAAAATTACTATTATTCTATGATTATTCTAGTTTTAAATGAGATTTTAGGATCTATTTTTGTTCTTTTTGTTGAAATATAGAACAATTATTGTTTTTGGAATCACTAAGTATGCTTTGATATGTTTCAGGTACTTTCAAGTGCAAAACGTCACAAGTGTGCAAGCAATACATCGAGTGAAGGGTTACCAAGCAAATTGTCACATAAGTATGCCCACCCGAGCCCCAAATTATGAGCCTTGCGGCCTAACCCTTTCAGATTAAATTGAGGACTTTGAAAGTATTACACACACCGTGGAGTTGATATGTTTAAGCCATGGTGGAGCCTCGTTAGGTTGCAAGTGACTTCCAAAATTTTGATGTGCATAGAGGCAAAAAATTATGTAGGCTAAGGCCTGTGCAAACTTCGTGCAAAACCTGGATTTAATTTTCAACATTCTAATTAAACACAAATCTTAATGTACCCAAGATTTGCTTGTGCTTATAAATATACATATAAAGTCCTAAACCAAGATATATATACAGAGTGCAGAATTTTACATATATAGAATTAGTTCTTAGTTTTAATCAACTTTCAAGATGCCAAATTCCAACAAAGATCATTGAGAGAAAAATATGAAAAATAATTTGAAGAACAATCAAGAATTAGAAAAAAAAAAAGATAGGGTAATATTTATAAAAAGATTGAGTTTGTTATTATTATTCTTCTTGTTTATTTGATGTATTTTTAATAATTTTATAATTTTGGATTTTATGAACAACATGTGTAGCTAATTTTTAATTAATTTAGAAGTCTTATAGACCTAATTTTCTAACATGTGTTGATTTATTTTATTCTCCTTTTTTATTGCAAATTTGTGTTATATTGTTTGATATGATCTTAATTGTTATGTAACCAATTAATTTCTAGAGTCATATAGATAGCTTTGAGAGAAATATCTATGTGTTTGCCTTGATCAAATAGCATGTATAGTTTCTAGGTTGAGAGGTACAATTCATATGTGTGCGATCTATAATTAACGATCTTCATAAATGATAATCTAATTTAATTGATCACTCTACTGTGATTAGTTAAGTTAATATATTATATGTAGTTTACTTAAAAGAGAAATGTATGTATAGTTTAGTGTCAATTGATCATATAACATGTTTTTAATTACTTGGGAGGAGTTTAGTGATTCATATGCTTTGGTGATTAGGAGATTAATGACTTCCTATATTATATTTTCCATAAAAAATTTCACTACGTTTTGTGTTTATTGAATTGTTGACTTTTTTTTTTTTATAGTAATTATTAATTATTAATTAATATTTAATTTTTATTGTTCAAATAGTGGTCCTAATAGTCATACCAGTACTCAGTTAATATTTATATTTTTTCTTGTTGATTTGATATCTCTATTTAGAGCACATAATCCTTTCCGTAAAAACCAATCTCTTGCTTAACCATAGAGATTACACTACATTCTACACGAGCTCAACGTCTTCTCCCAAGCTAACTTGAGAGAAAAAATACACATTTTTTATTCATTTACTTTTATTATTAATATGAATAACAAATAATTCTATATAGTACCATTGCACGCGAAATACTACTTGGGTGGATTATTTGATTGTCATGGTTGAATTTTGAAGGACTTTTAGTTTTTTTATTCTATCAATTAATTGATAAGGATTTATTTCAGGTATGAGATGATGGAGCATTGTTGTCTTTAATGAAACTTAAATCTACAATGTAAAATATTCTTATTTACTACTTTAACTTGGGTAAGGACAGAGAGAGATTAGGTGCTGTGGTTGTAAGAAAGATTCTAAGACTAATTTGGGTTTTGGAGTTCTTTATGTAGGAGTCCAACACCTCGTTAGAAGATTCCAAATTTGTCCTTTTCCATAATTCAAAGAATTCACAATGGGTAAAACCATACTTTTAATTGGTGACCGAATTTTGTTACCACATTTTACAATAATTTTAATTTATGATTAAATAATTAATTTTATAATTTTTATTTACTTAAAAAAATAATTATTAATGTATTTAATAACAAATTTTATTTAATAATTTTCATAAAAAAAAAATAATAATCTACAAATTGTTTGATAATATTTTTTTTTTCTTTCAAAAACTTAACATTTATGAATTTGTTAGTTATTATTTACAAAACTTTAAAATTTTAATAGTTTTCTCCGATATTCATATCTACAACAATCATAAGACTTGATTTATTTTTTATAAAAAAATGTTTGTTAAAAATAAAAAAAATTTAGAAATCTAATTAATAAATCTCTTTTTAAATAATCATGAACCATCATATATTTTTATAGTAATTTCTTAAAAAATATAAAAAATCAACTTTAAAAATCTTTACAAGCATATATTATTAAAAAAATTACTTAAAAAATACCTAAAATTATAAATAAAGTCGTTCATAATGATATTAGTTAATGCTAGTACAAAACTAATTACGGCACATTCATAATTTATTTCAAAAACAGAAGCAAAACATAATATGACTGCCTTTTTTATTAAAAGGGTCTGGTAGTTTTATTTACGTGAAAAAATCTTTTTAAAACAATGATGCCTCATGCTTTCTATATATATGTCACTTACTCCATATAAGTATAACCAATAATTTCACCAGTTAATTACAATAATGACCCTCTGTATATACAAAACAGCCAAAGCAAGAGACATTGAGGAAGACTAGGATGAAAATGAAGCGGTTCGGAGCTCACAAGTGATAACACAATAAAAATCTGAATTACCTACTCACATACAAAGTACAACACACTGCTTAAGAGTCCCCATTTCAACTCTAACCATATATCATAAATTTGTCACAATTTCAATTGAAATAATAATTTTTTATTGAGTTTTAGGTCCATTTAGTACTATAACTTTACACATTAGTCTTGTAATTATTATAATATGTTCATTTAGTCTTACAATTTCAATTTTAAGTTAAGATAGTCTAAATTTTTAAAAATGAAATTTTTTTAAGAGTAAAATTGAATTTCACATTTTTATTTAAAACAAAAATATTTCTTAATTAAGAAAGGAGAGTAGATTTTTGTTATTATTTTTTTATTTTAAATAAAAATATGAAATCTAATTTTACACTTAATAAAAACATAATTTTAAAAAATTTGAACTAATTTGATCCAAAATTAAAACTATAGAACTAAATAGACCTACCTTAATAGTTACAAAATTAATGTATTAATTGAGTAAAGTTACAGGACTAAATAAACTCCAAACTCGTTTTTTATTGGATACAATATTTTATGGACTCAACTTTACTTACTAATAATATTATACTATATTATTTGTAATTCATTTCAAACTTAAAATAAATAGCATTTTTCTTTCAACTCACTACAGAGTAGTAGATTTCCAATGGACCAATAACATTTATCAAAATTACCATCTAATCCACACCGAAGTCCAAACCACACTAACACTATAGCATGACAGATGTCAAAATTGTATAGGATGTTCTTCATTATAAAAGCATATATGACCTGCTTTAGTTTGGCATAACCAATATCAAAAGACTCAAAAGAGCCTCATAATGTCTCCGAGATTGTTAGTGTTACTCATGTTAGCCTTGGCAATTCACACCACTTCATACCCTGCTGATGCTCAGCACAAACCACCAAATGGTCATTTTGGTAAACACAAACCATCTATTGGCAAACCACCTTCTTTAGAAGAAAACCCAAAATCACTAAATGGTGGAAAACACCCTAAGAGAGTACCCATTTTGCCCCCAAAACACAAACCGCCACAAGAAGAGCCATTTCCTAAAGGCAACTCACCCCGTGGTGGCAAACATCCAAAAAAGAATGGAGGCAAGTTGCCACCGCATCAATACAAGCCGGCGCCCCATCAAAGCCATTTATTGGGACACCCTCCGGTAATGAAGGCTATTAAGAACTCTCATGTGAAAAAGCGATCACCATATAAGCTTTATTCAATGGAAAATTAACTGAGTAGCTAAGTTAATTTAAAATATACATGTTGCAACATTTCTATGTATAATGTTTGTTAGAAATAAGAGAGAAACTTATCTCTACTTCCCTTAATTTGTTGTTGGTGTTAAATTTATTAACATAAGTACTAGCGAGCCCTTGAGCACATATATGGTACTTTTGCGGTGCTTATTGTACTATTGTCCTGGTTGCACAATTAATTATAATTAAGATAGAATTTTCGAACAAAAAAATATTATTAGTAGCCCAGTAATTACGTAAAAATAAACATTTTAATTCTGTTGTTGGGTACTTCTACTATCATAATTATTGAAAATATAACACCTCAAGTCCTCTAATAATTAAACTGTGGCACCTAAGTTCCTATTAGTCATATTTATGTAAAAGGCAAAACTCAAGTTCATAATTAGGGACCCAATTGCCTAAGGTGAAATAAAATGCTCGTTTTGAAATAATACATCACCAATTTTGAACTCAGTTTTAGTTAATGGTAATTTTTTCGAATTTTATAATTTGCAATAGAATTTAGTATTTATCTTTTCCTTTTAATTACCAACATTTTGGAAATTGCTGGATGTATGTGGTTCATCAGTACTACTCTGTTAGTCATGTTGGAATCATGCATTCTACTGCAGGTTGGGCACACTTTAATCATGATTAGAACAAATTCCTTTTAAAACAAATTAGAAAAAAAAAAAAAAAAATAGACAGATAATAGTAGCTTAAAAAAAAAACTTAAAATTTACAGCTAATTAACAACAACTATAGAACAACACTAAGTACCTTCAGTGAAACTGGATTGTTTTTTGAGAAGATAGTGTGTGTATATCTAGAGAATCTAGTCATCAAACTCAGAGAGATACCGATCAGTAATTATTAATATAAAGTTTGTACAAAAAATTGTAAATGAAAATAAATTAAACCTTAGAACTTAAAAATTTATAATGATTTTTTTTTTCTTTTTGGAAGCAAAAAAGTATCAAAATGTGAGATTATTTTTTACATTTTTACTATATTTCATTTAAAAAATAGTTGAGTTTACATATAAAATTTGAGAATAAAATATGGGTTTAAAATAAACTTGGGAGGTAGCACTTTGTGTTAAATAACTTTCATAAAAATTACAAAATTTTACATCTGTCTTGTAGATATAACACACACTCAATATAAGTTTAAAAATGCAACAATTATAAATTCAAAATTATATTATGAGATTTGTGCATTTGATTACATAATCTCTCTGGTGCATAAATGATGCAGTTATTTAACTGGTTTCATTTTCAACTCCTTAATTGAAAAAATATATGTTCATTTTCTTGAAAAACTAAAAAAACATATGTTCATTTTTAACTCCTTTAGTAAAAAACCATATGTTCATTTTCTTGAAACACTAAAACATATATATATTTATTTACATTAAAAGAAAAATAAATATATATTTTTTTCTTAAAAAAATTAAAAATAAAATTATTTGTATAATTAAATTCAATGATGGCTAAACTCAAAAAATCAATCGATTAATGTGTCCCAAAGATCAAAATGTGCCATTATGGGTATTAAACTTATTTGAAGCCCAAACAATGTTGAATTAGCTCAAAAATATGCTAGCAGAAACTAACTTTTGCAAAAAATCCTGAAAATAGATAAAAGTATTCTCGCATCATCCATAAATGCCAAGATGTGAATTAAATGGGAATGGATTATTATTTTATTTTTATTATGTGTACTTTTCATCTATAAGTAGGACTTAAACCTACCAATCTACCATCTTCATTTTATTATAAGGCTTCTTATGTTATTTGAGTTACTGACAAATGAGATTAGATTATAGGAAAGAGTAAGATTTTTTTTTTTTTTTTTAATGTGAAAGTTACAATATACTTGCTATAAAAATTAAATCTATATTAAAGATTTACAGGAAAAAAAAATACCATATACTTGCTATAAAAATTAAATCTAGATTAAAGATTTACAGGAAAAAAAATTACCATAAGTTATAGTTTTCCAAGTCTCAAAATATTAATTACGAACCAACTTACATTTTTTTTTTCTTTTCTTTCGGAGTCTTATTCACAAGTAACATAGGTAATGAGTCTAATGACTTACAATTAAACAAACATTTATAGTTAAACTTGAGTATACACTTAATATCTAACGTCAATTATTATTTATTATTAAAATCCATCAATAAATTACAAAGCTTTAAAGTATAACACATTTATACATATCCCATAATTAAATATTACATAGCTTTAAAGTTCACGACATAGAGCAACAGTGTTTTTTTTCCTTCAAGAAAGCAGCAGTCATATTATCATAGTTCGTTAGTTAATGGTTGACAAATTACACCCTTACTACGATAATTCTTATATAATTTTAATTCGGAGGCAAGATAAGAGGCATTTTACACAATTGCGAGTAGTAAAAATTCTAATTCTCGCCTAATTTAGTACTAAAACTTGTGCTCTCGTGCTTATTAGCCGAGTTGTAACACTAACCCAGATTAAACGTTTGTTGGTTAGAGCAACAATTATTTGAGTTCCGTAAATGTAATGACATTTCTATGGGTGGATAATATGAGAAAAAATTGTGTAAATTTGTGTGTGTTAATTAACACATATATACTATGCAATTAATAATGCAACACAACACTATTGCAAACCCTCTCTAGTTAAATTAAGTAATAATCTCATTATCAAACTTCCAAAATTAAAATGTATTGTCACAGTATTGCTTGTAAATTTGTAAATTGTACGCGTGACAAACATATTTTTTGTATTATAAACAGAAGACAAAGATATCTATGAAAATTTCAGAGATGACAATCATGTCATGTTAGCTGTGTCTGTATCTGTATCGTATTCGTTTCGTGTTATTCGTATCAGTATTAGGTTAATTTTGTATTATTCGTGTCGAATTTTCGTGTTAGTTGATTCATGAAAAAATTTACTCGACTTTTTTTCATGTTATCTATTTATAATAGTAAGAAATAACAAAATCTTTAAAAATATGAAAAAATTATCGATTAATTCTTACTAAAAAAAATTTTGTATTATAAATCGTATTCGAATTGTATTATCAAATCGTGTTATAAATGCCACCCCTATCTAAAATGGTTGGTGGGTGTTTCAATTAAAAATCTAATTTACGGAACTTGATTCCCATATGCATAATATATTGTAAGTTAAAAATTAGAGGCTTATGTAAAGTTTATTTTCTTTGCGTATTCTGTTTAGCTATTTATTTTGGTTGTTGCCTGGAATTTTATAATATTTGAAGTTTTTTTTTTTAATCAATGTTTGAAGTATCTGAAACATCATTTCTTTATTAAAATTATAAAGGCTTCCAAAATAAATACAATAATAGTAATTATTCAAGAAATTAGCAGAGAGAGAAATAATAATAATCCACTTGGACAAATAATAGGTTGCTACTGTGTTAGTCCTGCAGCTGGGCCACATTGTTGAGTCCATTTTTAAATTTTGTTGATTTCTTAAAATAATTACAAAATTTATTGATGTAAATATAGGATTGTTAATTTTTTCTAATCGTGTAAATTTTTATGTAGATTATCCGATTAAAAATAAAAATTAGGATAATAAAATGAGAAAAGAAAAATGGGAATTAATATTTTATAATATGATTTGAAACAAGGACATATATAGCTCATTTTAATATATATATAATTATTTTTATATTTTATAAATTTATATAGAATTTAAACTAATACTATATAATGTATTATATATTATATATTTTATTTTTAAATTATATTTTATTCTTTTAAAATGAATATAATTGTTTTATAAATATTATTTAAACTATTTATTTAAATTGAAAAAAATTGGAAATTATATAATTATTTTATAATTTATTATTATCAATTCAAATTAGTGTGTAACAAAATTCTATTAATATTTTATAGTATAAAAATATTATATATTTATTGTTACATATTTTTTTTTCTATCATATAATATTATTTATTGACACAAAATTTTATTTTCCTTCTCATATAAGATATTCCTTAATAAATAATTTTTTTTTTCATTTTTTTTATTTTTTAATAAATATAAAAAATTAATAATTCTAATATTACTTTGATTCTCTTTCCCATTTAAGATCCCCATTTTTCACTAGAAATTTCTGTTATGTTCCCACAATAATTTTAAGTGGAGATAAAAGAAAAGAATTTTAAGTAAATAAGAAATGAAGAGAGATCCCCAATCCAACCTCTTCTGGTTAACAACCCTATATAAATAGGAACTAAACTAGATGTATCATTCTAGCACAAATAATAAAATAAAACAAAAATAAGAACTAGATGTTCATACACACACACAATTTTCATCAAGATTTAGGCAAAAACAAAAATTTTCCTTTTTTCTAAAGAATTTTGGCTTCTTACTAGATACTAGATGTATCATTCTAGCACAAATAATAAAATAAAACAAAAATAAGAACTAGATGTTCATACACACACACAATTTTCATCAAGATTTAGGCAAAAACAAAAATTTTCCTTTTTTCTAAAGAATTTTGGCTTCTTACTAGATACTAGCTAACTATATGTCTAGTTTTTTAAATTGAATATGATACAAATGCCAATTATTTTTTTGAAAAATTATCAAAAAAATCACCAATAAAATTTATAATAATAAAACTAGTATCTTAATAACATTAAACGTTCAATTTGAACATGTAATATTGAACGTTCAACATTGAACGTGTTTAAATTATTATCGGTCAATTCCAATTGAATGGGTGTTCAAAGAAAAATGATATATCAATCATTTTTTAATTGTAAAATTAAAAATTTGAACACAAGGGGTACTATTTTTGTTATTACAATATTTAAGGAGTGTTATTTTTATTGTTTTTCCTTTTCTTTCTTTTCAAACTTACAAAATAAACTCAAGTTATATAAATAAATATAATTTGATTAATTTAAAAATCAATATTTGCACAACCGTGTGAAAAAGATGGACATTTTATCCATAATTTTGGGTATACGTGGATATCCGATTTAATAGAATGGTTCATATTTGACCACTTTCATAAATGAGGACGATTTCAAGGATTTTTAGATGTAAATTATCAGGTTTTAGGATAAGGATAGTTATACCTAAAATCGTACTCACTCATACCCAAAATTATTAATATATTTTAATTTAATTTTAATATATATTAAAAAAATACTTATTATTAATATATTTGATACCCAAAATTATCAATATATTTAATTTAATTTTAATATATTATTAAATTAAGTTTTTAGTGATTATTTTTTTTGTATTAATTTGTTCTCTCCTCGATTCCCGACCTGTTATACCAGTTCTCAAATCGGAGTATATTTTGGACAATTTTAAGTACACATTTATATGTTCAATTTTAATGATGAATATAGCAAAAATCGTCCCCACTTGTTCCCGTGCCCATTTTTACGTGTGAATCATTTACATACACATACAACAATAAAAGTTTGATTATATGTATATGTAAATTTTCTACATGGTTGTGTAGCTTCAATTTTTTTTCCTTTTTATGCGCCACACTTGCTTCTTACAACTTTATCAAATCTTTATCACAAAAGTCTCAAAATTTTTACTACATCTTGGATTTGAAGCCCTTAAATATCATATTAGCTTGTAAATAATTGATCGACTAAAAATTACATGCATGTTAGCTTGTACATTACGTTACGTCCAATTTTATCTAAAATTACTCAATTTGAATTAGATTCAAGTTTTAATCAAAATTGCTCAAGGGAAGCCTTCAAACATTGGGTCAATGCCTTGTTGGGAAAACAATGGTAACTTTCCACAACCAAATTTACAAGGAAACAAAATAATAAATAAAGTAGAGCATGAATAAGGAAATAATATTCATATAATTTTATGTGGTTTACCCCAAAACATTAACTGGACTACTCCATATAGAGTTACTTCATGCCTTCAATATAGGGATAAATAATACAACAATTTAACCGTTTATCGTGAAATACTTACATCAGCTACATAGTAAACCTAGAGAATAAATCTCTACACTCACTAAAAGTGTATTCATTTATCTTTCACTATAGAATTTCTCCTCACATTATACATAGTGTGATTTGCTTTGCTCCCAATCCATTGGGACCCTCAAGGTTCTTGGCTCTCTCCATCTCTACTGCCTTCTCCTTCTCTATTTATAGAGAAATGCAATTCATGCAGCAAATTTCTTGAACTGAAGTAAGCCATGATGTAAGAAATGGCTGCTTTTCCATCTTCAATGTTTGTTGCTGCTGCTTCAACATTTGTTTCCTTCTTTGTAAGAGAATGTTACTCCTAACCAAGAGAAAAAAACAATGAGAGTTCATTTTTGTTCTCACTTTCAGTGGTCAAAAGATGTGGGCACTGCCACTCTCCTTTACATGCCTTCAAACAAATTTGAATTAGATTTAATTTTTTTTACTAGAATCGCTTGAAGGAAGACTTACCACTTTTGTGGTAAGGCAATTCCTTGTTGTGATAAGCTTTACCATTACACAGGTAAAGCCAGCATGGCTTGCTAATGCCTTCCTACAACTTACTAATGCTTTCCCATACTAGGCCAATGTCTTAACACAGCTTGCCAATGCCTTATCATGATATGCTAATGCCTTACCATATTAGGCCAATGCCTTACTACACTTACTGAAAAGTTCGTTAGAGGCTAGCCATAATTGCCAGAGCTCTGTTCATGATTCTATTTTTGTTATATGTGATGTAAGTGTAGTTGTATTTTGGTCTTAAAATTGTATGTACATACCTATGAGAGATAATTTTGATAAAGAAAACATTTAGTGGCAAGATTTCTATGAGTTCAATAAATAACTCTTATGCTACTAATTTTATGAGCATGTAAGAGGGGATTATCTAGACTTTAAGGCTATGTTTGGTGCACCGTATGAGATAGATTAAGTATAGTCATATTGGACTGAACTGTATTGAATTATATTATAATTAGTCTATACAGTATTTAGTAAAAAGCTGTATAATGTAATTAGATTAAATTGATTATATATACTTTTTTAAAATAATTTATATTTAAAATAATTTTTTAATATTAAATTTATTTAAATTAATATTTAATTAATTTTTATATTTTTATTACATTTTTAAAATAAAAAAATATCAATTTTAATTTAAGATAAAAAAAAAAAGTTAAGATATATTATTTTATAATTGAAATTTAGATAAATTAAGTTAATTGTCTAATACAGTTTAGACCTACATTTCTTGATCGTACAAAATTTATATACAATTGTACTATTTTTATATTGTACAATATGGTCTGATTTTTACAGCCAAATGTATAAATGTATATAAATTATACAATCAAAATATTTAATACGGTGTAACAGACATGTCATAACTGTCTTATCTAAGTATATTTGGGATACAATATCTTTAATAAAATGTATCTTAACATCAATGTGGATCTTTGATAGGTGAATGACAGACTAGTTGTCACGATGCACAAAATCCACTTCACTCTCCTTGGCCATTCCCATGCAATTGTCAAGTGAAGCCTCAAATTGAAAGGCTTTCTTTAAAGACTTCTACGCGCTAAATAAACTCAACTTTAGTAGAGGATATGGCAACAATTGATTGCAATGTGGACTTCCAACTCTGCTTTCTCAAACAAAGTAAATTTATATGCATATAATGAGAAAAAAAGGGTAATATATGTTTATTAATTATAATTAAAATATACAAAAGTTATATGAATCAAGTAATATATTAATATTTGATTAAACATTAAATTAAAAAATTAGAGTAATTGTGTGACCACTTATTTATAAAAGAAAAAATGAGTATTGATGATGCATCATTGTAATAAAAAATATTTTCTTACTGATATATATGGTTTTCCATTTAAGCAAATAGAAAATAAAAAAAAATGTTTTTTCTATATAAATTTAGAATATGTTATGTTTTATATGCAATCAACTTATTTAATTGATTTATTTTTCTTTTGGATTTTAAGTGATCCAATTTTTCAACTTGTTTAAAAAAATAATTCCCTCACCCCCACCGCACCCCACCCTATGTTCTTGTGAAGGGCATATATGTTCTTTTTGTTGTAAAGAGCACATATGTTCTTTTTGAATATATGATACATATATTTTCTAGCTTATGACACATATGTACTTTTTTAGTATTTAGCATATACATTCTTTTTATGAATTGACACATATGATGTCACATATTTTTTTATATTATGCAAAATATAATTTTTTCTTGATATAATACATGTATCTTTTTATTAAATAACTTCTACTTTTCATTAAGTAAAAATATTAAATTATACATAAAAATATATATGTTTAATTATACATAAAAATATATATGTTTAATTAAACATAAAAAAAAAAAAAAAAAAAATACATCAACATCTACCAAAAGAATATATTCTAAACAAATACTACAAAAATAAAACTATAATTCCTTTAAAAACGTGTCATTTGATAAAACAAATTAAAAGAGAGAATGAAAAAAAAAATCTTAGTTACACCAAAAAACAAGAAAAAAGAAAAAGACAAAAAAGATCCTGCAGATAACAAGAAAAAAGAAAGGAAAAAAAACACACCGGAGAAAGGAGGAATTAAAAGTAAAACCCGATCACTAAGATCGGATCATGACATGTAATTGTTCCATTTATTTTTAGCCTAACTCTTAAAAACAACATATATTTGTTATTTTTATATTTTTTAACATATAATCAAAACATATTTTTAATTTAAATTTGTTATATGAATATATTTTTTTATAAATATAAAGATTAGAAAATAGTTTTTTTATTAAATAAATGTTGAAAATATATATATATATATATATATATATATATATATATAATGTTAAAATGAAATATACATTTAATGCATTTGTCAAGATACATTTATATGCTTATGAAAAGAGATTAAAAATAACCAATTAAATTTTTAGAAAATGTCATTTTTCTAAGTCCAACGACAGAGATAAACGGCGTGGTGTCCACAAGACTGTCCCATAAAAGCACACGCCCATGACAAGTAAGGTTTGTGGTCTTGCTTGGAACCCGTGCCCGCCCTATAATCTACGAGCTTTTAAGCATAAACTGACTTGTATATTGTTAAAAAAAAAAAAAAACTGGCGATATTTTGATAATTTCTTTTCGTAATATATATATCAATTTATATAATATAATTTAATCGATCATATTAATAAGCATTTTTATAATCACTTAATTATTCTACATCATTTACTTTACATTAAATGAATAATTAATACGTTATTTAATATATATAATAATTTGATACATATATCACAACTCTAATTTAATTTATGAACCCAATTTGTTTTTACGACAATAGAGTTCAAACTTCAAAGGCACCAACAATTATTATAAGAGACAAATATTAGACATGTATATTAGCTATTGTAGTTAGAGTATTAAGTTTCAATAAATTTGTTTCGTGAGAGTTTAGATCATTAATTTTAGAAAAGAGTGACATTTAGTTTAAATGGTTAAATTTTAATTTTTTTAAAAATTATTTTTATTTTTTTTAATTGCATTTAAAAAAGAAAATTTTAACATAAATATTGCTCAAGTATTTTTTTTAAAATAAAAATTTTAAACAATAGAAAAAAGATGAAGAAAAACATGAAAATTGACCATTTTGATCAATATGGTCATTTTTTCAAAATTGGTGAATTAAGCAGTTACAAAAAAAATTATTAAACTTAAGTGTACCATTGAAAAAGGCTAGTAAATCTATCCAGCACCCTTATTTTATTTTGGCTAAATGAGTTGTTAACGATGCTAGTGCAAAAATGGTTACCTTTTTACATGCTAACTGTTGACGGGCTCATAGAGGACTTATATTCTTATGACATTTAATTAAATAACTCTAATGGTAGTTTTGTAGTACTATTTTTTTTTTTTGAAGTGAGATGTTTACAACAAACACAAAAATTGGGTGGTAAAATATGTTTATTCTCAATTATAAGAGTATTATATATTCAATTTCTTTCCAAGTATACTTTCATGGTGCTTCTAATTATAAAATAAGTTCAGATTGATGTTTGCTCTAAATTGTTTGCTATCACTGTTCCGTTAATCAAAAGTTATCACAATTACCCATTAACGCGTTGCATTTTTTACTTAAACTCAAACATATATTAATTAGAACGGGAAAAAAAGAAAAGAAAAAAAAGCTTATATGAAAAGGCAAGGTTGATAGTAAACCATACTCTTTTCGTGTTGACGTTAGATTCAGAAAATGTAATATGTGTTTTGGAGTTGACATTACTCAGACTCAATCAGGCATTATCTTAGTCACCCATGTTTTATTAAATTTGCGAAATAAAGAAACAAACCAACGCACATATATTAATTTAAAAAAATTATTTAATTATATGAAATAATTATATTTATACATAAAATTTTATTTTTAATTTTATTTAACAAAGAAAAATATATGTTTATTTTTCTAATAAATATATATTTTAATATTATAAAAAAATAAATATTTTTTAAAAAAATTAAAATTTAAATAAATTAAATAATTAGTTCATGGAATAACTTATATATATATCTATTTTTAATGAGAAATTATCCAAAATAACACATCAAAAACTTATAATAACAAAACTAGCACCTCAATAACATTGAATGTTCAATTTGAACATGCAATATTGAATGAATTTAAATTATCGTTGTTCAATTCTAATTGAATGAATGTTCAAATAAAAACGATATATATATCGATCATTTTTTTAATTGTAAAATTATAAGTTTAAATACAAAGAATTTTATGATAAGCTTTGAATGATGTTATTTTTATTGTTTCTTTTAATTAGGTTGTTGCTTTAATAATAATGTAGTAAATTACTTACTTGATGGCATATTAAATACTCTCCGCGCATGACATATACAGATTTTTGCTGGTAATATATGCATTAAATATTAATATATGAGTTATTGATTAGATATATAATTGAGACATGAGATAAAGAAGTTATTGTAGATTTTTTACTAACAAATAGTCAACAAAATTGTGTTATTATAAATTAATGTATGTATCAAATTGTAATAATAATAAAAAAAAAAAAACTAAGGTAAACTCATTCTTCTCCGAGGCCATCGCCCAAACGTTGACATAAAAATGTTGAGAATAAAGATTACAATTATAATGAATCTTGGTAGTTTTTTCCACCTGAAAATTGAATTTATTATAATATCGCAGTTGACATTAGAGAAGTACTTCAAATTAAAATTATTATGTTTCCGCGTGTTGACCTTAAACGATGTTAGTATTATATATGCATCCTTGGCGAGAAAGGGGGAAAAATGCAATTAAACTTTTTATTTTATTTTATTTGGTAAGATTGCGGTACCAGAATCGTCAGCTTGTAAGTTTCTAACTAAAACTTGCTTTGCGATGTAGTCTTCAACTCAATTGATGAACTTCTACATATGGAACTTAATTTGATTAGTAGAGCCATCAAAGCCAGAAATAAAAATGTGTTGCGGATTCAATTACGTCTCCAACTCGTTTGCATATGTATTCTTCTTTCACATAATATTGTATGAGTGTCATGCATATGTCCGAGATTGGGATCTAAGATAAATAATGCATGCGTGCAATTATTTTTTTTGTGAATTTTTTCTATGCACTATTGTATTGGGAATTATGTACATACTAATTAGTGTTGCATAAACTATATATAACTATCAAAACTAAGAGAAGAACATAATTAGTCGTCTGGGATGAAATGAGTTATTTGGACAGGTTACAATAATATTTCTTTTCAAGTATAATGATGATATTTTTACTAGATTTTTTTTACTAATAAAAATATATGATGATATGGACATAAAAAAATATTATTTTTTTAATTATAAGGTTTTGGTTGTGATATTTTTATTGTTTCTTCGACTATAAAAGTGGTGATTATGTTGTGGGTTTGCTGTACTGAAAGGGAAATAAATCTGCACGAAATAGAAATGTTCAAAGGCGTCTAAAATATATTTATCTTATGATATGAAAATCTAATTGGGATCAGCAATGGGTATTATTACTGAAAAAGTTATTTAAATAAAAATAAAAACGCGTAAACAGAGAAATAAAACCAATTTTTAACTCACTTCCATATATATCCAGTATTAATTATAACCCAATACGGCAACAACAATAAAATTTTATTAAATAGAAAACATGCCTTTAACTCCCTAACGACTTAGATTCTCAAACACACACACCGTTGAGATTTACAAGCAAGCACTACTATTGCTGATGTTTGATTAAACATTTAGTATCCAATCAGCAGCTGAGTTTATCTTAGATTATTTATGGATAAATTTAGCTCTATGTTAGTTGAATTCAGATCATAATTTTTTTTTTTTTTTTTGGAAATTATCAAAAATAACACTCTTAAAATTTATAATAATAAAACTAGTACCCCAATAATATTGAACGTGAAATATTGAACGGGTCTAAATTTTCGTCGTTCAATTCTAATTGAATGGGTATTCAAAAAAAAATGATATATTAATCATTTTTTTTAATTGTAAAAATATAAATTTAAACATAAGGGGTGCTAGTTTTATTATTACAAGTTTTAGGGGTGTTAGTTTTGTTGTTTTTCCTTTTTTTTTTTTAATATATGAATTGGACGTTAAATATTGAACGGGTCTAAATTATCGTAGTTTAATTCTAATTAAATGGGTGTTCAAAGAAAAATGACATATTAATCATTTTTTTAATTGTAAAAATATAAGTTTAAACACAAGAAGTGCTAGTTTTATTATTACAAATTTTAGGGGTGTTAATTTTGTTGTTTTTTCTCTCTTTTTTTTTTTAATAAATGAATTGGTATGAGTAGTTCATAAACTACAGAGTTACATTTTTTATTAAAAAATATTAGTATAAGTATGTTTTATTATATTTTTGTAAAATAAAAAAAATAAAAACGACATATTTAAGTGCTTTTTTCTACAAAAACATTAAAGTAATTATTTGTTGACAAATATATGTATTTTTAAATAAACTCGTGTGTTGTTCACTAGTTCCAAACAATTGTTCCATATCTTACCCTTAATTATACACATTAGAATTAACATTTAATTGTGGAAAATAAAATTATAAATTAAGCTACAAATATGAAACTTTACAAACAAGCTTAAAGCAACCAAAAAAAAAAATTTATAGTAAAGTCCAATGTCTAAAAAACATTAATTTACCATTCTTTTTGTCATGACAAGCTTCAAGTAATAAGATAAGATTTTTACGAAAAGGAGAAAGCATCTTTAATGAAGATTCGTTGAACCCTAATTTTATTTTATTTTCACATATTTAATAATTAAACTGTTGATTAATTAGCAAAAATAATAATAATAATAATTTGGTAACTCTATTTAAATAATGAAGCTGCCACAACACAGTTACTATATAACATTTAAATTAAAAAACAAGAGGTAGTATTATTATTATATGAATAAATGTGTATATATATACAAAGATTATATGGAGCTTTGTTCAAAGCAATTGGCAATTATTTCTCAATTATCAGAGAGACAATTAATAAACTAGAAAAAAAACAACATGTTGGCGATACCTCCTTCCATGTTCTCAGCATTTCCATTGGAGGCATACTCCTTCAATGAAGATCATAACTCGGTAGACTCATTTGTTCATCATCCTCTTCTTCTCCCTCAACAACAACAAACAATGGTGCCAGATCGATCCACACACTCGCTGACCAATTCGTTGTCTCCTACTAATGCTCCTAGTAATCTTGCCATTGTTAAGAAGCTTAATCACAATGCTAATGAACGTGAACGTCGTAAAAAGATCAACAATTTATATGCTTCTCTTCGTTCGCTACTCCCCCATATCGATCAAATAGTAATATACATGTACTTATGCGCATATGTTTAACATATATTCAAAAATACGGCGCACATATGCACATATTATGAACAGGGTTAAGACGAAACTTCATATGTTACACACTTAATCTTTTAATTTTCTAATTTACTTGCTTACCATAAAGCAAGTTACATTAAGTTTTAATACTTTTGTTAGCAAAAGTAATGAGTCGAATCAAAGCGTGAATACTTTATTATGTTGAGTATTTTTTATATTTATTTTTTTGCTGATAAATGATTAATTTATAATATATGCAGAAAAAATTAAGCAATCCAGCTACAGTTTCAACGGTACTGAAGTACATACCAGAGGTACAACAACAAGTAAAGGAATTGATTAAGAAAAAAGAAGAGCTTTTATCAAACTTTTCAAAACAGGGGAGTCCTTTCTATCAAGAGAGACAGAGAAAGAATGCAGCTTGGAGTTCATTATCTGATGTTTCAACTACTCAACTGAATGATAGAGAAATTGTTGTTCAGATTTCAACATGCAAAGTCCATGAAATTCCATTGTCACAGATTGTTCTTGATTTAGAGGAAGATGGGTTTCAAGTACTTAATGCTACTACTTTTGAATCATTTGAAGGCAGAGTCTTCTATAGTTTACATCTTCTTGTATGTCACTCACTCATTTTATGATCTTATTATTTCATATGCAAATTATTGTTATTATTGGATCATATTTATTAATCCATTCTTTTTAATATTTTTGTTGGTTTTGATATTCAGGTGGGAAGAAGTAGCACATTGAAATGCGATTTGTATCAGAACTTTCCTTCATTGTACACCAAGAGAGAAGAGCTTTTTAATTGACCCTTTTGTCCTCGTGCATATCTTTAGGACTCCGGTACTTAAATAGCATGTATAGGTTATAAATAATTCAACGGGTTCTAGAATAATACTGTTGCTGCAGATACGTAAAATAAAGAGGAACGAAGTTATCAAAATACTGAATTGACACTGCGTGAGTTGAGTTACGGATTAGGTCGCTATATTTAAGATGTTGCGCGGTTCTGCCCAAAATTATGCAAGCAAACACAACCTCGTCGTTCCTAAGATAAAACAGCCCAAAATCTTTTTATGTCTTGGAGTTTCACTGCACTGATGAACTCCGAAATGTTACACTTTATAAAATAATTTTGTTGCTCGGAAACTAAAATTAATATTAATTATGTATTCTGAAAAGTGTTTATGGGTTTCTGTTTTGCTTTTCTGGAATTTCTGTATTACTCAATAGTTAGAGCAGAGAGGAGAGAAAATGAAAGAGAATTAAGAGCTGATGAGTGAATCAGATCGTGCAACGCACATGCACATGCACATGCACATGCGCTCACTCACAATTGCTTAAGTCATCTCCCTTTCCACAAAAGTGGGTGCTCTTTAAAACCTAATCCCACTAGTAAATTTTTCCTTTATTAATACCTCCAAAAAGATATAGAATACTGATTTGAGACAAACATTTTTTTCTTTTTGAGAGAATAATTTATGACATTTTTTTTCTTTATTTTTGTTTTAAATTTCACACAAAATTTCCAACAAGTACATCATACATAGTACATAATTTATATAATAAATTATCAATTGTACATAACATATATACACTTTGTATAATAACATACTATTTTATAATTAATTTCATTATAACAATCTGTACATGCTATTACGAACTCGAGTACAATATATCTTTAGAGGGGATTAACTGTGAGATGGATATTTCATGCATCCACCATTTTTTTTCGCCTCTATGTTTTAAGAAAACTATAGATCTAATACAAATTACAATAGAAATGTTGTATTTAATTCTCGCCTAAATCAGATTCTATATAAACATGTCAACAACTAGTTTAGTTGTACGGAAATTAGAGAAATTATTCCATCTAATTTTTACATGGCCAAATTTTTTACGTTATTTTACTTTAACTCTTAAAAATATTTTTTTTCTATTATGAAAAAAAAAAAAAAATACATGCATGGCATTTATAATCATGCAAAAAATATTAATTTTTACGTCATTCTAAAAATAAGCATATGTGTAACTTGTCAAGAATGATAAAAATGAAATTCTATCTATAAAAAATAATCATACTATGAAATTAAACCGAAACTAGCCTTGCTTTTTTTTTTTTCGATCTAAATTTGGTGGTATTATATATTGTTGGCTATTTGAAAGTTCAAACAACCATGATCTCAATTTTTGATTTTTTTCTAATTATTTTTTAGCCCTTGGCTACAAGTAGTCTTATAATAATGTATATGTATACTAGTAGTCTAGTGCAAATATCGCAGTATTAAATAGTATACTATTCTCTCTTATTAATAATAATAATAAAACTGTTCCCTTGTATTTTCAGTTGTATAGCGTAAACAGAGAAAAAATATCTTGCAGAAAAAATAAAATAAGATGCAACTAAAGTGTTTCTATCTCTCTTAGAAAAAAATAAAAATAAAATAATAAACATAAGTGTTTCTGTCTCTTGGACTTCGTTTTCAAAAAAGAGGAAATCACTAAGGATCACAAAGCCTAGGACTAGCTTTGTTTTGTATACAACCAAGTGTTTGTTTGCAATTCACTTCATGCCCTTATATTCACAAACTACAGCATTAACTGTAAGAAAATTAAAGCAAAAAAATTAATGAAAAATAAATTTATAAATATATGAGCCAATTTCAAATGATATTAGTCAATGATTCTTATCGTTTATCCGTGAAAGGTGAATTTTGTGTACTTGAAATGTAGTTATCTAACTTCATAATTATGGCCCCCTTCCTTGAAATAAAATGGTCAAACTAAAAGGGTATCAAGTGGAGTACATGAGCATTGGTAAATAAGTTGAGTTAATATCAAAGTTTAAGTTTAAGGGCATTGCCGTAAACACCAAATTAGATTGAAATGAGTTGGAGTGTAAAACATAAAGAAGTCAAGTGGAATTATTTTAGGGAGAATTGTTTAGAAATAAAAGCAAATAAGTAATAACTCTTGAGAATTCTAGGGCCTCTCAAATTTTGTTGGGTGTTTACGTTCAATAAATATGAAAAGCAAACCGTTTATGTGTTTGAGATGAACTACTTATAGTACATTAACCTGTTCTTTACATGGTCTCACCCTTGACCTTCCAATTAAAATAACATTTGTTTTTTACATTAAAAAAAAAATAATATATGTGCATCATATTTTTAAACGAAAAAAAGTCCTATTAGTCTTTATATTAACATGTAAAAATATGCATTATATAGTTTATGGTGGGAAACAACTAATTGCTTTTTATTTATTTAAAAAAATTGCGTATTTAAGTGTAAAAAGTACACTTTAGTCTCGGAACTAAAGGACATTATTTTGAATAATTATGTGACATTGAGTGTTCATTTTTAATAATTATAAGATCAAATGTACTTACTTTTTGTAATAACAAGACTAATTATAATACTTGACACAAAAATTACTAAACTTTACTATCAATTTGTTATATAAATGGGACCTTTTGTCCCCCTCATCTATTTTTAAACATGCAAAAAATATATATTTTTTATGTTATTCGAAAAAATTATGTATATCACATGGAGGGATTAAAAATAAAATTCTATGTATGAAAGAAAATTATTTTATGTAATTAAATATTAATTTTTTGGCTTGAAATCTTGCGCCTAATAATTGGTATTAGAGTCATGCCCAATTTACATCACATGAGAGAAAAAGAAATTTTGCTGATGTTCTAGACGGACTCCTGATGTATGATTATGATAACGTTACTTATTGGCCTCTTCTTATTATATTAGTGAACTCAATGGAGTATAAATACTGTTTATTGAAGATGTGGCTAAATGTGTGGTTGAACCTTAGTATAGTCGGCATGGTTGGGATCCAAGGGATTGTTAAGAACAAACTTAGATTTATAATTATAATAAGCTATTTGTTAACCAATTAGTTAGAAACCGATTCCTAAAATCAATATACATTGAAGTCAATTGTAAATAATGTGGAAGGGACAAAGCCAACCAACCACACTTCTAGGATCCATTTCCTTGTGTGCTCTATAGAGTATAATTAGTGTTAGTGTGAGTCATGTAATTAGTATATATCTATAATAGAGTTCTAAGTTGTACATAGTTCTATTTTATTTAGGACTCTTGTATTTTATCTTCTATATATACTTCTATTGTGAGGTAATAATACAACAAGAAACATATTTCATTCAGTATATTTAACTTGATATCAGAGCAGGTTTCGTAAAGAAATTTTATTTTCTTTTTTCTATCAGCGTCACCATCAGCGCCGCCACTCCGCGCCGCCTCCCTGTCCAGCGCCGTCTGTCCCACGCCGCCTCCTATCCAGCGCCGCTCTGCCCTCCGCGCGCCTGTCCAGCGCCGCTCTGCCCTCTACGGGCCTGTCTGCCGTACCGCGTGCTTCTCTGCCGCATCGCGAGCCTGTCTCCTGTCGCCACCTGTCCGCTCGCCGCCAGTCCACTTGCGCCGCCAGTCCGCTCGCGCCGCCTGTCGACCTCCTGTCACCACGCCTCAGATCTACCGCGCCGCCTCAGTTCACCGCCACCCATCACGTCTGCCGCTAATCAAATCTGCCTATCCTCTCTTGTTTGCCCACACTCACCAAACCCTAGCCCACTAGCCCAAACCCCATAACCCTAGCCCATAATCCTAAGCCTACATATCCATTCCCATCTAGCCCAAGCCCATAATCCTAAGCCTACATATCCCCTCCCATCTAGCCCAAGCCCATCATCCGGTCAACGGTCAACAGTGCCCACCATCCGGTCAACGGTCAGCCCAGTCAACAGTGTCTGGTCAACAGTAAAAGTCAACTATAAAAAAAAAACAGTGATTTTTATTCCGCTGCATATTATTATTGTCTGATTCAATAGAAGATTCAAGAATGAATCAGAGTTCAACGACAACTGAAATTCCAAAATTTAAAGTTTCTGTCAAGAGTTCAGAAGGTGGCTCTTTCGGTGGTACCAAACTCAATGGTACCAACTTTCGAACATGGAAAAGGCTTATGTTCGTTTATCTCTGTGGGATGCACAAGATAGGACATGTGATTGGAACAATTAAAGCTCCTCCTGAAGATGATTTGGAGGCCTATACTAAGTGGAAAGATGATGATGGCTTCGTAATGTCTATCTTATTTAGAGCCATCACAGATGATGTACTACAGATGGTGGAAGAGTGTGACACAGCTGAGGCCATATGGAAGACTTTAGGAGACCTCTACACTAATGAATCTGACTTTATACAGGTCCATGAATTAATGTGCAAAGCTACTAGCATGCAACAGAATGGGCAACCAGTGTCTATGTATTTTACCAAGCTAAAGAATACATGGGCTAAAATTGATTAGAACCGTCCGTGCAAAATTAAAAATCAGGAGGACCTTATATGGTACCAGAAAGAAAAGGAGCTTGAGCGAGTTCATGCATTTTTAAGAGGACTTGATACGAAACATAATAGTGCCAAGGGCGAATTGCTCCAAATGTCAGACCCTCCGAGCTTGACCACAGCTTTTACATACATCCATAAGGATGAATCTCAGCAGGAAAGTCTTAATCAGGCACATGTTGAATTATCTAGTCTAGCCATTCAAGCCAAATCAAAGGCACCTTTTCTCCAGCAGCAAAGTTCAATTCCACTTCATCAGCAAGGACCTCCATCACTTTTTCTCCAGTAGCAGAGTTCAGTTCCACTTCATCAGCAAGGACCTCCACCAAGCTTTGCCAATCATCCTCGTCCTCATTGCTCTTATTGCAATGAAGGAGGACATCTTCGAGAGACTTGCTATAAACTGAACTCGCACCTTAGACCTAAAAGGCCAAATTATTGTTCTAAAGCAAAAATAGCTGCTATACAAGTAGTACAGGAACCAGATTTCTATGGAGTGACTGGACAGGATCATCGTGTGACATGTGGAGGTACCCCTATAGCTTCAATAGCTGGTTGTGGTAAATTTGGTATTGCCTTAAGCGTTTCTCACTTTGTTGGGTCTAATACTTGGATTATTGATTCTGGTGCGTCTGATCATATGACTTATGATAAATTGTATTTTACTGAGTTATCTTCCCCTCCAGTGTCTTATGTTACGAATGCTAACGGTGAAGCTTTTCCTGTCTTAGGAAAGGGGTCAGTTCGTATCACTCCAACTTTACAGCTCCATAATGTTTTATATGTGCCTGACTTATCCCATCACTTAATATCTGTCCCACAGTTGAATACTGAGTCTTAATGTTCTGTAACTTTTTATCCTATGTATGTGATTTTTCATGATCTTCTTACCAGGAAAATAATTGATCGAGGGTATCTGAGGGGCAGATTGTTTCGTCTGGATCAGAACTACGCAGGGGAGAAACCAAGAGCACAGTTCCGCACCGCATTGACCTCTAGTTTTGACAATCTATGTAAAATTTGGTTATGACATCACCGCTTAGGGCATCCTTCTTTTAGTCTTATGAAAAAATCTATGCCTACTTTGTTTATTGGTGTTAGTGAGTCTGTTTTACATTGTGAGACGTGTGTTTTGGCCAAAAGTCATCGTATTACTTATTCTCCTAGTATTTCTTCTAAAAGTACTGTTCCTTTTGAGTTAAATCATTCTGATGTTTGGGGACCGAGTAGAGAGCCCACTGTATCGGGCATGAGGTATTTTGTTTCGTTTATTGATGATTGTACAAGATTGTCATGGGTTTCTCTTCTTCGAACTAAAGATGACATTTTTTCAGTTTTTCAAAACTTTCGTACTCATGTTCAAACACAATACAATAGCATCATTAGAATCCTACGTTCTGACAATGGGGGAGAATATATTAATCGTATGTTTCAAGATTTTTTCAAAACACATGGAATTGTTCACCAAAATACTTGCCCACAAATACCAGAACAAAATGGGGTGTCTGAAAGAAAAAATCGTCATTTACTTGATATGACTCGTGCACTCCTATTTAGTGCTCATATGCCAAAATACCTTTGGGGCAATGCTGTACAAGCTTCCGCCCATCTCATCAACCGTCTTCCATCTAGTGTCCTTCACAGCAAAATCCCATTCGAGGTTCTCGCATCTCATGTGTCCTTGTCATCATTTCATAATCTTCCTGCCCGTGTATTTGGTTGTGTTGCTTTTGTCCATGTTCCTAAAAATCAGAGGTCCAAGTTAGATACCCGAGCAATCAAATGTGTGTTTGTTCGTTATGGAGGTTATCAGAAAGGGTACAAGTGCTTCCATCCTCCGACCAAGAAATATTATGTCACTATGGATGTAACCTTCTTTGAGGATATGAGTTATTTTTTCTCACCTAATACTGCTCGTCAGGGGGAGAATTCATATTTCGAAGAGCTGTATCGTGGTGAGGGGGAGGAATTAGAAGAATCACCTACTGATATTTCTATGGGTCCAGTTGAGATTCTTAACCCATTGAATCCAGTAGTGGAAGAAATAGATACTTCAAGTGTCCAAGCACCAGTTCCAACCACTGAAAATGAACATGAAGATACTGCTGTTCCTTCAAGCATCACTCATACCCTTGATCAACAACTTCCTGGTACTGAAGGTCACTCATCTGATGTATGTATACCTATTGATACTAATAGCGTTGAGTCTAGTGCTGCACAGTAAGTGTTACCAAATAGGTCTACTAAAGGTCAACCACCCAAAAGATATGAACCAAGTATCCATGCAAAATTAAAATATCCAGTAACCAACTACATGTCTACTAAAAGATTGTCTAAGCCATATGAATCATTTGTAAATCAAATATCTACTGTATCAGTACCTAACAAAGTGCAGGATGCGTTGGGAGACCCAAAATGAAAAAAGGCAATGTAGGAAGAGATGGAGGCATTACAGAAGAACGATACTTGGCAACTTGTGCCTTCACCACAAGGCAAGAAGGCAGTTGATTGTCGATGGGTGTTTACTGTAAAACATAATGTTGGTGGATCTGTGAATCGGTATAAAGCCCGCCTTGTAGCAAAAGGGTTCACTCAGATGTATGGTGTAGACTACGATGAGACTTTTGCTCCGGTTGCCAAAATGAATACTATTCAAGTTCTGCTTTCACTTGCTGCAAACTTTAATTGGCCACTTCGACAGCTTGATGTCAAGAATGCGTTCCTTCATGGAGAGTTAGTCGAGGAGGTATACATGAATCTTCCACCTGGATATGTAACTGCTTCTCCTGGTAATTTTGTATGCAAATTGAAGAAGTCTTTGTATGGTCTCAATCAATCCCCTCAAGCCTGGTTTGGAAGGTTTTCACAGTTTATGCAGAAGGTTGGTTACAGGCAGAGTAATTCAGACCATACGCTATTTCTCAAACATCAACAAGGGAAGGTAACAGCTTTAATTATTTATGTTGATGATATGGTAATTACTGAAGATGATGCTGTTGAGATGGATAAATTACAGAGACAGCTAACCTTTGAGTTTGAGATGAAGGATTTGGGTGAACTGAAGTACTTCTTAGGAATTGAGGTAGCTAGGGGGAATGAAGGAATCTTTCTATGTCAGAGAAAATACATTCTTGACCTACTAACTGAAACAGGCATGTTGGATTGTAAACCTATTGACACTCCTATTGAGCAAAATCATTGTCTAGCAGAGTATCCAAATCAAGTACCAACTGATCGAGCTCGCTATCAGAGGTTGGTTGGGCGCCTAATTTATTTGACACATACTAGACCAGACGTCGCATATGCAGTAAGTGTGGTAAGTCAGTTCATGCATAACCCGAGTGAGAGTCACATGGATGCAGTTGTGAGAATTTTAAGGTACTTGAAGTCAGCTCCAGGGAGAGGAGTAATGTTCACTAAACACAACAATCCTCTTGAAGTTTGTGACTTTACAGATGCAAATTGGGCAGGAAGTATTACAGATAGAAGGTCGACATCAGGTTACTTTACCTTTGTGGGAGGTAATTTGGTTACATGAAAAAGTAAGAAGCAGAAAGTTGTGGCACGGTCTAGTGCTGAGGCTGAGTATAGAGGTATGGCTCATGGTGTTTGTGAACTGCTGTGGATAAAAAGTTTATTGTTTGATTTGGGTCTCAAACTTAAAAATACTATGAAGTTGTATTGTGATAGTCGAGCAGCCATTGACATATCACAAAATCCAGTACAGCATGACCGCACTAAGCATGTGGAGGTTGATCGTCATTTTATAAAAGAGAAGCTAGATGCCAAACTTATTAGCTTTCCTTTTGTTCCCACTGAGAAGCAACTTGCAGATGTGCTCACCAAAGGAGTTTCCAAGAAGGCGTTTTATGACTCACTAAGCAAGTTGGGCATGGTAGATATGTATGCGCCAACTTGAGGGGGAGTGTTAGCGTGAGTCATATAATTAGTGTCTATCTGTAATAGAGTTCTAGTGTCTATCTGTAATAGAGTTCTAAGTTGTACATAGTTCTATTTTATTTAGGACTCTTGTATTTTATCTTCTATATATACCTCTATTGTGAGGTAATAATACAACAAAAAACATATTTCATTCAGTATATTTAACTATTAGATCGATTTAAGGTTAAGTACGTTTGTAAATATCAACATTTGAACTTATGTTTAATTGACCCAATTTTGTTCTTAAAGTCCACTGTTCTTTCTTGCGTTAATTAGTTTAATTTTTTTTGGTTCTATAATATTCTAAGAAAACAAAAGAAATGGTAAAAAAGAGGAGTGGAATTTAAGTTGTTGTTCACGAGGAAACCAAGAAACACATAACTGAAAATTTTTCCACAATCAACAGAGTAGTTGTGAATGGGACTTTAACAGCAAATGAGAAATAGTGTTGGAAAAAATGTGTTTTGAGCCAAAGGTGAAATGATGTTTTGAGATATTATTTTTAGTGTCTTCCACTTGGTATAAGTGAGTGGCCTCAATTGATGAGGGTTCTCCAACATGAGAGATTCAAAATCATATTTTTTATGTTTAAAAAATAATAAAAAAAATAACACTTATTAAAACTTGTAATAACAAAAATAATATCTATTATATTCAAATTTATATTTTCACAATTAAAAAAATGATTATATATCATTTTTTTTAATATCCATTTAGTTGGAATTGAATTATTATAATTTTGATATGTTTAATATTAAAAGTTCAATATTATCCGTTCATTCAATGTTATTGGAGAACTAGTTTTGTTATTATAAATTTTAGGAGTATTATTTTGATAATTTTTTAAAATAATATTGAAATGGATGAGAAAATAGTCCCAATTACACTCTTCGTGAGAGATTTTTTTTATCTTATTAAAAACACCGTATATAATATATCTTAATTTTATTTATCACTTCATTGTAATTTACAAATTTTACAAATTATTTATTTTCTAAGGTTTGATCGGTATTAGTTAATACACAGTTAAAATACTGTTTGTTTGCTATCCTTGTTGATATATAGAGTCTTTTATTGAACAAAACAGCCGGTCAATTCTATTCTCAAAAGGAATAAACCAAAAAGTAGGTAAAATTAAATCAAAGGATGTTGAGTCGCAGAAAGTAATTGCTACTTGGAAGACAAGAGGTAATCGCTTAGAACCTTCTCCTTATATGACTAGTTGCCATCCTTTTCAACTCAAAGAGGACACCAATACACCTATCGCTACAAGTTGCCTAACCATCCAATGTCTAAATTTCCATCCTTTTCAATTCAAAGAGGACCCCAATTCACCTATCGCTACAAGTTTATCACAAGCTTACATATTTTGACTTAATTTTTTTCACAATCTAAGACCACGTTTGGATGAAAAGTGCTTTTGACACAAGTGATTTAAAAATGGAAATCGTCTAATATAGCTTTCGGTTTGCAACTATCTTAATTTTGAGTATGTCATCTTGGACTTTGTTAGACAGGTGTGTAATTGGTTTTAAAAGGACATATTGTGAAATAAGATGACTCTTATATTATACTATGTGGTACAAAAGTTACCAGCTCAAACTTTTGCGGTAAGTTTTCATATTAAAAACACTTTAAAAAAAAAAAATTGGAAGTTAAATGTATACGTCTTATTTTTATTTTAAAAGTGTTACTTAATTTTTTTTTTATTTTTTTTGGTTAAGTTTAGTTATATTATTATTAAAAAGTGTCTCAACAAAAACAAATAACCATTTTTTAATTTTTTTCTATTTTTTATTTAATTTTTTTTAATTCTTTCATTATAGTTTATTCAAATCAAAATAGTTTCTGTTAAATGCATTAAAAAAAACTAAAAACATAAAATGAAAACAAATTAGGTCACCTTTTCATAATAATAATAATAATAATAAAATTAAACTCGTGCAATACATTATCATTTTTTTACTATAAGTAAATAACTCTGACAGTATTTTTCTCGCTAAAAAAAAAACTTAAGTATTGAAAACGCTTCAAGCAATGTATTCAAAGGAACACTATCTCTTACAAGACAATAATCAAGATTTTGACAATTTATCACCTGATCACAGTCACTGCCCTCAAAGTCCACACACTGCTTATAAAAAATCAATGCCTTTAGAGTGAACTTCAGAATCCAAAACCACTATGGCATACTCAAAATATTTGCCAGGGTTAGTACTCCTTGCAGTGGTGATTCTGATGACCATTCAATCTCTTGCTGATGGTCGTTACTTCTACGACGTAAACCTTCCAACTGATCATTTGCCCAAACATCCTCAGGCAGAGAAGAAGCAAATGCCAAGAACTAAAACCCGCGGGCCAGTTTTGCCTCCAAGAGTTGTGAGGCCACCACCATACCTACCTCCTGTCACTACGCCAAAAATGGTTTTTAAGGACGGTCGACCGTTTTTTTTTTTAAAATGACCGTCATTAAAAATATGTATATGAAGTAACGATGACGGTCATAAATTTTGAACTTATGATGACGGTCATTTTAAACATGACCGTCATTAAAACTTCAAAATAAATAATAAATTTTTTTTATGACTGTCATTTAAATTATGATAGTCATCAAAAATTTTAAAATTAAAAATAAATATATTTAATGACGGTTATTAAAAAATAACCGTCGTAAAATCTTTTTAAAATTTTCCCTCGCACACGTAAACTAATTAGGGTATGTATACATTCGGTTTTTTCCTAGCTTGCATAGTAAAATTTTCCTAGCTTGCACAGTAAAGTTTTCCAGCGACTCTCCTTGCCGCTCCGTCTACCCAGTTTTCTTCCTCGCCGGTCGCCGCGTCGTCCTCGCTGCCGTTCGTCCCCGCGTCGTCCTCGCGCTCGCCTCTCGCCGCTGGTCCCCGCGTCGTCCCCTCGCGCTCGCCTCTCGCCGCTCGTCCCCGCGTCGTCCACGCTGCTCGTCCTCGCACAGTTGCCGCCGTCACTGCACAGGTATGTATGAATTAATATATACATGCCGTGATGTCTGGTCATATATATGAATACCTTACTGTACGCAAATAAAATAATTATATAAAAAATTAATATTTGTATGTATGAATTAATATATACCGTGATGTCTGATCATATAACAAGAAGAAAAATTATATAAAAAATTCTTGTAAAATGAATGAAATAGTAGCATTAAGGAGTGAGGGTAATCCTTTACAAGTTACTTTTAATGCCAATTGTCAACCTATTGGCACCAATGGTAAGAAATTTATGAGTAGGTTGAGGGTGATTGCAAGAGATAATATTCCTATAACTGATGTAAATTGGCCAAGTGTGTGTCCTAAATTGAAAGATCGATTATGGGAAGAAATTGTGGTAAGTATACTTAGTACATTTAAAGCTTAAATATTTATTTTTCATATGTATTTGTTGCATTCTAATCTTAGTATGCTTATTTTGTATCTTAGACGTCATTTATATTTGAGGAAGATCGTTTGGAGGAAATTAAGATTTTTTCATTAAGTGAACTAGGCAAGAAATGGAAGAATTTTAAAAGTTCATTGAACACAAAAAATGTGCAACCATATAAGGATTATCCCGAAATGCGAGCATGTCCACCGAAAGATTATCCACATATAAAACAAGATGTATGGGATGCTTTCGTAGAGAGAATGCTTAGTAATGAATTTCAAGTAAGTTATTATATATGTCTTTTCATTCATTAACTTATTTATTGTATTTATCTTCTTCTTTTTATTAATATTATGCTAAATGGCTACATTCTATTGGTGTAGAAAATAAGTCAAAAAGCTAAAAGATCTCGAAAGAAGCATAAATATCCACACCGCTCATCTCGATTAAGTTATGCTAATATTTGGGAGATGTTGGTATGAATCAAATCAAACATTTTATGCTATGAATTGAATTAATTATAAATGAAAATAATAATTTTCTAATGTTACAGTTGGAGAATGCTCCTGAGGGTTTTGATCCTAAGCGATATCAAATGTGGAGACATGTTCGTGTGGATAAAAATGGAAATCCATTTGATGAGGCAACACAAGAGGTGTTCAAACGAATGGTATATATTTTTTAATTTTCTCATATAGTTCAAAATCAATTTAATTATTTACATATATTAATAGTTAAATATATTTAATCTAGTTTCATAAAATGTGTAGGATGAATTAGAAAAGATGCTTGAAGAGGGACAACTTCAAATTAAAGGTCATCGAGACATATTATCAATGTCATTGGAATCTGAAGAGCACACAGGGCGTGTGAGAGGAGTCGGTCATGGTGTCACATTGACCAAATATTTTGGGGGACGGACACGACGCGTGTCTCCTCAAAAACCAAAAAGTTCGTCCAATCTATCTAATGATGCATTAATGCTTGAAAAACATAGTAAAGACCAACAACTCCAAGAGCAACAACTTATAGATGAAAATGCACAATTGAAGGCAGAATTAGAATCTTTTAGGTCTAAATTTGGTAGCCCTATGGGGACTCAAGATAGCACAACAGAAATTTCATTACCTAATAAGGATCTCAAAATACATGATGATTGTTTGGAGGTAAGCATGATTAGTTTTAGTTATGCATAAAAACATAATATAACATATTTTACTGAAGTCACTCATTTTTTTCTTTGAAGGGAAATGATTGTAAGTTAGCTATGGATGATGTAAACAATATTGTTGCTTATGAAGGAACAATCCGAAAGTTTATATTTGTATCGATTTATGGAGCCAAATCAAATTGCTTTCGAAATGCCAAATGAAGATCACCAAATTCAAATGCTTGCTATGAGAATGAAGGGTATGGAGAATAATACTATACTAGTTTGCCCATATTGGAGAGGGTAAGTGTAATAGAAATTAAATTTATTAACATATATTCTTATGTTTTCATGAAATCTTCCGTTAATGTATGTAGAATTTAATTTTCAACTATGTAGTGCTCATTGGATGTTAGCATTGATGAATCCATGGAGTGGAACAATTGCTTGGATTGATTCCATCAATCAAAGTATACCAATTGAATTTTTAAAAATTTTACAAGAGTAAGACCAAAAACCATATATGTTTGTTTATTTGTATTTTTTTAAAATTCTTGTACTTTTATTTGATGACAATTATTGTACATAGGGCTTATAATATGTGGGGTGTCATGATTCAAAGAGAGAATTCATCGACTTTGCAAGTCAATCAAATTAAGGTATATATGATAGTTAATTATTTATGGTCCAATTATAGTATTTATTTACTTGACTAATTATATTATTTGTTTAAATTTTATTGTGAATAGTGCCCAAAACAAGCAGGAGGCTATGAATGTGGCTACTATGTGATGCTATTTATGAAAGACATTGTTAACAATCCTCGTACAAATATAACTGAATTGGTATTAATCTTTAATATAGTTTATGTAATCTATGTTTACATTTTAATATAGTTTTAATTATTTTACTAAACTTTGTTTTGTATCTAATCCTTGTAGTGGAAGTACAAGTTGCGCTATACAAGAGAAGAACTATTTCAATTGAGGCAGGAGTGGTGCATATATGTGACAATGCATATTCGTGGATAGTAGAACATATAAAGTTTTACTTTTATTTTAGCTAATGTATAATGAGATTATTTTAGATAATTATATATTTTTCATTTTGAGTATAGACCTACTTATGTTTTGAAAAGTTAATTAGTAATTGGAGATTACAGATTTATTAATAAAGTTATTGATTTGTTATTATTCGTATGGTCAATTTAATATATAAAATAGGATCAATAGAAAGCACAATATATATATATATACACACACACGCATATTTAGGACGGTCATTTGAATAACCGTCATTAAATAATGTACTAGCCGTTATTTTTAAATTTTATTTGATATTTTTAATGACGGTCATTGTCAGTTTACAATGATGGTTATGAAATAACAACCGTCATAGAATATATTTTTTATGACGGTCGATTAGTTTTTTACGATTTTTAATGACGGTCGTTTTTATTTTTCATGACGATCATAACCGTCATTAAAAATGTTTATTTACGATGACGCCTGAATAGATGACGGTCATTGTATTTTTTTTGAAGTATCATCGTAGCTTTACAATAACGGTTAATGATCGTCTTTAAAGTCATATTTTGGCGTAATGTGTTGTTGTGCGGCCTCCACCAACTTAGTACTTCTGCTACCTGGAAATAATATGAGATGTGTGGTTATGCCTACACTCTAGTTAATTATTGGAAATAATGTTTCTTCTTGTATTTGTATTATGTATAAGTCTGAATTTATATTAAATAAAACAAGTCTCAAATTGATCTATCTATCTAGACTTTATATATACGAAGAATCAACATGTTCCATTAAGACAAGACTACTTTTCGAAGTATGTTTTATAAAACTACCTCTTTTCAAAATTTAAGTTTTTGAGAGAAGTGTTAATAATTATTTTATATATATTTATCAATTTTTTATAAATATTAATTTTATGCACTATATAAACTAAATATTTAAAATTTAACAATGTTATTAGGCGTTGAACATAGATCTTATGGTTCTGATATCATGATAAAAATTATTAAAAAATTAACTCTCTTACAAATTTTAAGTTATTCAGTTAAGTGAGAACGTCATTATATACCCATTATTTTCCCTGAAAATATTTTCCCATTATAAAAGTTCTAAAAAAAAAAAATTGGGATTTCGTAATGGAGTTATACAGAGTTGTTTGAAACTTGTGATGCTTATAATTATTACTTTGGAGTATTATTTTTATCAATTCAATAGGAGGTTAGTTGGCAAAGTATGAAATCGCAAACGATGCTTAGACCACTTGGCTACAATGTATACATGCAGTATAGTTTTGTAAAATAATATCAATGGAAATAGATGAGTTTTTAATAGCTAATTTTTTATTATTTTGATTCTATTAATTATAATTATAAATAAATAAATTTTATTAAAAATATATCATTTAAATTTTAAATATTAGTATATTTTGTGTTTTATATATAACAATAATTTAAAAATAAGTTATAATCTCAAACAGACTAGCGGCCAAAAAAATTTTATCTACTCAGACTCAGATTAGTTCAGATCGATTATATCATCATATCATATTCAAATTATAAATATTCAATCCATCATATTAGATTCGAATTGATAAAAAATATGTGGTTTTGATCCGTTGCTTACCCATAGGATAAAGGGCTCAAACTTTTCAATAATTTTTATTAAGAAAGCATTTTAGTCTTATGTTATTTAAGAAATTAGTACACTTTAATCTTATATCTTATATCCTTATAAGACATGAATTTATTTCTTATAATTTTGATTTAGAATTTGCATTGTAATCCAATAATTAAAACTTAGGTGCACTTTTTTTATATATATAAATGTATAGGCTTAAAGTGCACCAATTAAAAAAAAAAAAACCTTTCATAGATATATGACATAGTTATACATTTTTACAAAGTACACATTCAGATTTAATAAGCTCCCAAATGCAAAGTTAGGCATCCTTTTTCCAACAATGTAACCCATCTCAGCCTAGGCAAATTTAGCAACATCATGTGCAGCCTATTGTGCCTCCCTCCACCTAAACATAACCTTTGCATTACAAGTACACAACAATCTTCGAATTTCCTTAACTACAACCCCCTCCAATGCCAAACAGTCCCCTACCCCATTAATCATTGACACCGCCAACAACAAGTCCGATTCAAACACCACATTTTTCCATCCACGCATACTAACATACTTACCAACAGCTGTAGTGCTTCCAACTCTGCAACCACTACTAGTAGGCACCCTTTCTTGGTGTCAGCCATCATTAGCATAACAATACTATTCCAATCCCAGAACACCACCCCCAAACCTGATAATTATTTAAATCCAACATTTAAAAAAGATACAAGAAAAGACAGAATGAAAGAAAAGGAGGCTAGGATTTATTAAAATGCAAAAGTTGTTTGTAAATATTACAAGCTAAGCTTTTCAAAGGCAAAATAAATAAGAAAAAAAAAGACTAAAATAACCTTATAATAAAATATTAATTGCTCTAATATCCCCCCTCAACTCACAATGCAGCTGCAAGAAACATCGAGTGTTTGTCAACTACAAAACGAAAGCGTGAAATAGAATGTGACTTGGTAAAGAAGTTTGCAATCTACAAAGAAGAAGGAACAAAAGACAAGATAATGGTGCCTTGCTTGAGGTGGTGACGAGTAAAATGACAATCGATCTAGATATGCTTGGTGCGTTCATGAAAAATTGAGTTGTGAGCAATCTGGATAGTACTTTGGTGGGATGAGAAAGAAGAAACACCCATATCTGCAAGTAACCATCGTAACCAAACAATCTCTTTAGTAGTAGACACCATAGCACGATATTTTGCTTCAGTGGAAGATTGAGAAACAATAATTTGCTTCTTACTCTTCCAAGAAATAAGAGAATCACCTAAAAAGATACAAAAACAGTGACAGACTTGCGATTTCTGAGATCACGACCATAATCAGCATTAGAGTATGCACATAACTCTAAGGAAGAGGTAGATGAAAGTAAGAGACTTTGAAAAATAGTGTCCCGAAGATACCGCAAAATACGTAGAACGGCTGCCCAATGAATGGTAGTAGGAGAAGCAACAAACTGAATAACAATATGTACAGTATAAGTAATGTCCTAACGAGTAATAGTAAGGTAGATCAAGTTGCCAATAATAGTTCGCTATGATGTAGGGTCTTGTAAAGGAGTGCCTTCAGAAGAAGAATACTGAACATTGTGCTCACAAGAGGTATTAACAATTTTAGTATCAGTAAGGCAAGCCTGCTTAAGAATGTCAGCAATATACTTAAATTGAGAGAGTAGATAACCTTTTGGAGAGTATGCAACTTCAATACCCAAAAAATATCGTAGAGAACCCAAATCTTTCATTTTAAACTGACGGGCTAATTCAGACTTTAGTCATGCAATCCCATCAACATCATCACCAGTAATAATCATAACATCAACATATAAAGAAAGCAAAATACGACCTATAGTAGTATGCTTAACAAAGAGAGCATGATGCGAACCGTGGAACGCGATTCCTATCGACCCGCCTAACTACAAGGCTAGAGAACCGAAAGCAACGGTCCAAGACCCAACAACCAAATTGGGAGGAGAAATCCAAGCAAAACACAGATTGGGCTGCAGAAAACTCACCGACACACATGGATATTACGCACCACGCACGGAGGAGAGGGCGAACGCCACAAAGGGGTGCAAAGACCTTTGATAAGTTCTTGGGTTGGCTTGAAATCAAGCAAGGAGCTCAAGGGCTCTCAATTTGTTTTTCTAACAAATTTCATAAAATGAACAAAGTTACAAACAAGAGCTGCCCAAATGTCTTTAAATAGGGCTCACACAAAACCTAAAAAGAAAAGACAAGATTTGAGCCATTGGATTTGATCCAAGGGTCATAATTACAAATTTTACACTTGCGCCGCGGCGGGCAATTATTCATGCCGCGGCGAGGAGGCTCGGATCACAAAAGCATTAGTAGGCGGGCCGCGGCGGACAAATTCCATGCCGCGGCGAGGAACCTTGCACTTCAACCCGAGAGGTCTGTGCCGCGGCGCCCAAAAGCCATGCCGCGGCGCGCACGTCCCTGGTCCTCTGCGCGCACCTCTGCCCACACTTGCGCGCGCGTCTGCTCGTCCTGCGCGCACGTCTCCCAGCCTGCATGCCCAAAACAGAAACACCCGCGCCGCGGCGCACATATTTCATGCCGCGGCGAGCATGCCTCGTCCAAAATTCTACAAAAGCAGAAACTCCCGTGCCGCGGCGCATAAAAGCCATGCCGCGGCGCAGCTCCAAAATTGGCAATTTTCACAAATTAGCTTGGCACTCCATGGCAAACATGCTTGCGCCCTTGCTCGTGTTTGTGGCGTGCCTCTTTGCGCCGATATTTGACCCTTTTATTGGCATAGTCCTTGCCCCGTGTCGTGCCTTGATTATGGTACGATCCGGTTCGTATCAGACCCCCTTTCTTTAAGAAGATTCGTCCTCGAATCTTTGCTATTGTGATGGGTTTTCCTTGTTGTTATAGAATTAATTTATCTTCTCCATTTATTAAAGTGTATGATCATATTTTATTTGTCTATGAATAACAATATGAACATGAGCGGCTAGTTTCATTATGGATGTTTAGTTTGTGTTGCCATGTTTGCTAGGATTGTGTATGGTGTATTTAATTGATTTATGAATGAATTACTTTTTGATTAAGAGCATGTTTAAATGTTTGATTATGAATAATCATGGGCCAATTTGGTGTTCGTAGTTAGACTGAAAAATCTGAGATTTTAGTTAGAGGAACGTCACCTTAACTCTTTTCCGAAACACTTAATCAAAGCTTCAAGTTAGTGACTTAGTCATAGCATTAATTTGATTGGCATAATTTCCTTGCGCATAATTTGATAGCTAGTTAATTTACCCGGCCAAAGGCGGTTAATTGGTTAATCAACAAAGAAACCTACCCCGGCCAAAAGGAGTTTCGTAATTAAAAGGAAAGCCGGTAGTTTAATTCATATAGGACGTTCATGCATATCTCACCATACCTTTTCGATGCAAACATGGTTAACCAAGCTAAACGTCCATACATCCTCTATTGATATTTTATTGAATTGATTGTTTGATTGCGATCTTGTTTTCGTTTGAGTAGCGTATGATTGTTCTCGTCACAAAAACAAACACCCTTTTTACAGTTTTACTTGCATTAGAATTCTAGTTACTTAGAGTTTCAGTTTCACTAGAACTCTATTTAATTAGTCTTTTATTTTCATTAGAACTCTTTTTAGTTTAAAAGTTAGTTATTTAGAACCACTGCAATTCCTTGAGAGACCGACCTTGGAAGTTGCTTATCACTTTACTACGAGTGATTCGTACACTTGCGAGTACACATTTTAACACATCATAAATATTACAAGCTAAGCTTTTCAAAGGCAAAATAAATAAGAAAAAAAAGACTAAAATAACCTTATAATAAAATATTAATTGCTCTAATATCCCCCCTCAACTCACGATGCAGCTGCAAGAAACATCGAGAGTTTGCCAACTACAAAACGAAAGCGTGAAATAGGATGTGACTTGGTAAAGAAGTTTGCAATCTACAAAGAAGAAGGAACAAAAGACAAGATAATGGTGCCTTGCTTGAGGTGGTGACGAGTAAAATGACAATCGATCTAGATATGCTTGGTGCGTTCATGAAAAATTGAGTTGTGAGCAATCTGGATAGTACTTTGGTGGGATGAGAAAGAAGAAACACCCATATCTGCAAGTAACCATCGTAACCAAACAATCTCTTTAGTAGTAGACACCATAGCACGATATTCTGCTTCAGTGGAAGATTGAGAAACAATAATTTGCTTCTTACTCTTCCAAGAAATAAGAGAATCACCTAAAAAGATACAAAAACAGTGACAGACTTGCGATTTCTGAGATCACGACCATAATCAGCATTAGAGTATGCACATAACTCTAAGGAAGAGGTAGATGAAAGTAAGAGACTTTGAAAAATAGTGTCCCGAAGATACCGCAAAATACGTAGAACGGCTGCCCAATGAATGGTAGTAGGAGAAGCAACAAACTGAATAACAATATGTACAGTATAAGTAATGTCCTAACGAGTAATAGTAAGGTAGATCAAGTTGCCAATAATAGTTCGCTATGATGTAGGGTCTTGTAAAGGAGTGCCTTCAGAAGAAGAATACTGAACATTGTGCTCACAAGAGGTATTAACAATTTTAGTATCAGTAAGGCAAGCCTGCTTAAGAATGTCAGCAATATACTTAAATTGAGAGAGTAGATAACCTTTTGGAGAGTATGCAACTTCAATACCCAAAAAATATCGTAGAGAACCCAAATCTTTCATTTTAAACTGACGGGCTAATTCAGACTTTAGTCATGCAATCCCATCAACATCATCACCAGTAATAATCATAACATCAACATATCAAGAAAGCAAAATACGACCTGTAGTAGTATGCTTAACAAAGAGAGCAGAGTCATGATCACTAAAAGAAAATCTAAGAGAGGCAATAACAGTAGAGAACTTCTCAAACCATGCTCGAGGTGCTTGTTTTAGACCATATAAGGCTTTCTGAAGCTTACAAACTTCTCCATGATTATGTGGAACACTAGGCGAGGGAACCATGTAAACTTCTTCATGCAGATCACTATTCAAGAAAGCATTTTTGAAAGTTTTTAGTTACGGCAAATACACAGATTGGGCTGCAGTATTTTAAACTCACCGACACACATGGATATTACGACACCACGCACGGAGGAGAGGGCGAACGCCACAAAGGGGTGCAAAGACCTTTGATAAGTTCTTGGGTTGGCTTGAAATCAAGCAAGGAGCTCAAGGGCTCTGCCGCGGCGCATAAAAGCCATGCCGCGGCGCAGCTCCAAAATTGGCAATTTTCACAAATTAGCTTGGCACTCCATGGCAAACATGCTTGCGCCCTTGCTCGTGTTTGTGGCGTGCCTCTTTGCGCCGATATTTGACCCTTTTATTGGCATAGTCCTTGCCCCGTGTCGTGCCTTGATTATGGTACGATCCGGTTCGTATCAGACCCCCTTTCTTTAAGAAGATTCGTCCTCGAATCTTTGCTATTGTGATGGGGATTGCTGAATTCACAATGGTTGAATCGAAGGCACGTTGAATCACACTCTTGATCGGCCTTCTGAAGGTTGTGTGTTCAAGCATTGAATGTGGTATGGGTTGTTCATCCTTGACTTCACTATGTTGCTCAACTACAACGAAGTCAACTGTTTTATCCTGCAAAATTGGATTAGTATCAAAAGGGTAAGAAACAATTTCTTTAGTATGAATGTAAGTTCTTTTTTTCTCATTGCTTCCCTCTACAATCAAAACTTCATTCTCCTTCCCACATTCTTCTCTCTTCTCTTCAACCTCTTTTCTATCTTTTTTTTCAACCTCAAGAATTCTCTTCTCCTCTTCATACACTTCTTCCTCGGATAAAGGCACAAGAGCGATTCTTTTGTTGTCTCTCACAAATTTATACCTATTTGTGATCTTATCATGCTTAGCTCCTCTCTCCAATTGCCATGTCCTTCCCAATGATAGATGACAATAAGTCATGGGACTTATATCACAAAGTATTTCATCTTTATACCTCCCTATTGAGAATGGCACCAAAACTTGTTTGCTTATCTCCAATTCACCAAACTCATTCATCCATGGTAGCGTATATGGTTTTGGATGTTGTAAGGTTGGCAAATTCAATTTCTTCACCAAAGTAGTGCTAGCATAGTTAGCACGAAGCATTTCATCAATGACCACACGACACACTTTCTCGTTCACATGGCACCTAGTGCGAAACATACTTCCAAATGCTAACAAAATACCCTTCGTGTTTAACCTTTAGAATGATCTCTCAAGCACTTTAGCTACTAAGCAATCAAACCATCCAAAATTTTCCGAACAATTGCAATATTCCGTAAACACCAAGTGTAGTTTGTAATATCCAATGTAAGGGACAAAAGAAACTAACTCAATGTGTTTGGAAATCCTAACTCTAGAAATTTTGGAAAGAATTGGGATTTAGGTCAAATTCACGAAAACGATATCCAAACGAACAAAAATACGATCCGTTAAAAGTGTGAATGACACTTTAACGAAAGTTTTGTAAAATTCTTGGAAATTGAATTTCCAGATTTTTTTTTTTTTTTTTTTATAAAAATATCTAACGAGATATTTTCGGGAGATATTTTCACGAGATATTTTCGTGAGATATTTTCCGAGATATTTTCGGGAGATATTTTCGGAAGATATTTTTTTTTTTTTTTTTTTTAAAATAAAGAGAAAAGTTTGGCTCTCACTTTTCAAGAAGAAAAATCACATGTGAGATTACCAAAATGCCCCTCTTCAAAAAAAACGAAAATTTGGGGGAATTTCCAACACAAAATCCTCTCCAAATTCAACCAAAATAAGAAGCAAACAACAACATCACACAGGTTATTCCAGGAAATGCATTAAACACACAAAAACAAGATGAACACAGAATTTTTTTTGTGAAGCAATTTTCTTGTTGCTATGAAATAGAATTTGACAAAAATTAAGATAGGAATCTAGAGTCTCAACCTAGAGCTCTGATACCAAATGATGCGAACCGTGGAACGCGATTCCTATCGACCCGCCTAACTACAAGGCTAGAGAACCGAAAGCAACGGTCCAAGACCCAACAACCAAATTGGGAGGAGAAATCCAAGCAAAACACAAATTGGGCTGCAGAAAACTCACCGACACACATGGATATTACGCACCACGCACGGAGGAGAGGGCGAACGCCACAAAGGGGTGCAAAGACCTTTGATAAGTTCTTGGGTTGGCTTGAAATCAAGCAAGGAGCTCAAGGGCTCTCAATTTGTTTTTCTAACAAATTTCATAAAATGAACAAAGTTACAAACAAGAGCTGCCCAAATGTCTTTAAATAGGGCTCACACAAAACCTAAAAAGAAAAGACAAGATTTGAGCCATTGGATTTGATCCAAGGGTCATAATTACAAATTTTACACTTGCGCCGCGGCGGGCAATTATTCATGCCGCGGCGAGGAGGCTCGGATCACAAAAGCATTAGTAGGTGGGCCGCGGCGGACAAATTCCATGCCGCGGCGAGGAACCTTGCACTTCAACCCGAAAGGTCTGTACCGCGGCGCCCAAAAGCCATGCCGCGGCGCGCACGTCCCTGGTCCTCTGCTCACACCTCTGCCCACACTTGCGCCCGCGTCTGCTCGTCCTGCGCGCACGTCTCCCAGCCTGCATGCCCAAAACAGAAACACCCGCGCCGCGGCGCACATATTTCATGCCGCGGCGAGCATGCCTCGTCCAAAATTCTACAAAAGCAGAAACTCCCGTGCCGCGGCGCATAAAAGCCATGCTGCGGCGCAGCTCCAAAATTGGCAATTTCCACAAATTAGCTTGGCACTCCATGGCGAACATGCTTGCGCCCTTGCTCGTGTTTGTGGCGTGCCTCTTTGCGCCGATATTTGACCCTTTTATTGGCATAGTCCTTGCCCCGTGTCGTGCCTTGATTATGGTACGATCCGGTTCGTATCAGAGCAGAGTCATGATCACTAAAAGAAAATCTAAGAGAGGCAATAACAGTAGAGAACTTCTCAAACCATGCTCGAGGTGCTTGTTTTAGACCATATAAGGCTTTCTGAAGCTTACAAACTTCTCCATGATTATGTGGAACACTAGGCGAGGGAACCATGTAAACTTCTTCATGCAGATCACTATTCAAGAAAGCATTTTTGAAAGTTTTTAGTTACGGATCAAATATACCTAGAGGGGGGTGGATAGGTTATTTTTAATTTTAACAAATATTAATTATGTAATCTAATCACAACGGCCAGACATGCAATCGCTTGTAAAGATAAAATGCAGAATAAAAAATAACACACGATATTTTTAGGTGAAAATAACCTAGGCCACTCCAATGACCTAAAAGGAAAACCACCGGTCCACCGGACCACCTAACTATCCACTATGAAAATCAATGTTCAATTACAACCATAGGTCCTAGAACTACCTTTCACAGATAGATCCCCCTTTTTGTAATTTACTTACGAGCCGCCGCTCCTTTCATAGCCTCCATAAGCTAGGTGTTTGGATCCGGACCAACGTTCTGATCTACTTGAGTCCTACAAGATCAATCAAACCCGTCAACTTCGATAATTTTACTGAGCATGTCACCTGAAACGTTAGCACAAATAGCACAAGTGCAAAGTGTGTCCTAGAGCGGATTCAAACAATGAAAAATCCTAACTAGCAGATTCAACAGCATATGATGTAAAAACAAATCAGCTAGTAAATTCTAGAACTATCATGCAATTCTAAATATCATGAAAGACAATTAGGCACGTGAATTATTCAAACATAACCACACAGTATGTTTGAACAATTAAAATAAGAAAGTGCCTAAGCTTAAAGATGAAGAGAAAAAGATTTTTCTTTGAAAGCACAATTCAGATTAGGAAAATATTAGTTTTGTGTGTGGTTGATATTTTGTACAAACAAGTGTTGCTTATATAGAGTCCAGTTTGATTTGAAAGATTATTAATAATAGAGTACAACTCTACTCATATCAGGATTTAGCTTTAACAACAATTCTACTCATGTTAGGATTTTGCTTTCACAACAATTCTACTCAAACAAGGACTCTTCTTTCACAACAATTCTATTCACAACAATTCTACTCATATAAGGATTCTACTTTCACAATAATTCTACTCATATCAGGATTTCACTTTCACAAGAATTCTACTCATAGCAGGATTCTACTTTCACAACAATTCTACTCATATAAGGATTTTGCATTTAACATTAAATGAGTCAAATTGATAAAAGTAACATATGGGCCAAATTAAAAACAGAGTTGTAGTAGAACTGAAAAACTGCCTCGATCGATCTAGATGATGCTCGATCGATCGACCAATACTCGATCGATCTAACCATGCAATTTCAAACCCGAGAGCAGCTAGATGGAAGTCAGTCCATGCTCGATCGATCAAACATGCCTCGATCAATCAACAAATTAATCGATCGATCTAGTTCAACCCGAGAGCACCTAGATCGAAGTCGATTCAGACTCGATCGATCGATAACTCGATCGATCGAACTATCCTCTCGATCGATCAACCAACATGTGCACAGTTTATTTTTCGTTACAATCCAAACTAAGTGTAGTGCACAATTATGTGAGGATGTATGCATGATATCATATTTTACCTTTCATATGAGCATTGCAAGCTTGGTGACTCCATTATCATGTATCATCTGATTGAACGGTGAACACTTATGCTAGATTACAATTAAACATTTTGTCCACAAAAGTTGCCAATATAAATAAACCTTACAATTTTTAACATCCATTTGAGATATACACCACCCATGAGCAGATGCAACTACAATAATTGTGCGAACTGTAGTCATTTTTGCAATAAGGGCAAAAGTCTCTTCATAATCAATACCACTCATTCGAGAGTATCCCTTTGCAACTACTCGGGACTTGTACCTCTCAATAGACCCATCAAAATGGAGTTTAATTTTATATACCCAACGGGAACCAATAGCTCATTTACTTGGCGGCAAAGGTATCAAGACCTATATATTTGTTTGATGCAAAGCAGTAAATTCTTCAGCCATAAATTGCTACCAAAAGAGATCAAGGGTTGCCTCTTTACAGGATAATGATCCTATAAAGATTCTAAACACTTTTGAGTACGTTTTTAATACTTGTTTCTAGCTATAATATCTATAAGTACATACATAATCGTTTTCTTGCTTATAAATAATTATAAATCTTGTATTAATTTAAAGAATATTTAAATCTCAGTAGTTGAATAATTTCAACCACATATTTTTTTATATGTTTAACTGAAAAAAAAAAAAAAAAAAAAAAGAACAAATATAAGACAATAAAAACTTAGAAAAACGATTGATGAAAAGTTTATAAATAATCAACTCACTTTCAAAATAGAGATTAAGATTTTAATATTTTTAGAGCTTTAATTTTTTTCCCCTAAAAAAGAGAATGATTTATGTTTTTCTCTTACAAGTAGGATCGAAAATAAATTTATAAAAAAAAGTGTTTAAAATGAGATGTAATAATTAATATATTGAATCACCAATTTACTATTGACTTATTACAGACTAACAATCAACATAGTCAATAAAATAATAACTAAGATAGTCATAAAAAATTAATGTGATTAATTTAGTACTCTAATTTTTTTATTTTGACTAATTTAGTATTTTAACTTCTCTAATTTCACCATTTTGTAATCATTCTTCAATTTGATTAATCTAAATATTTTTAGAAGAGAAATACTAAAAATACATATATTTTTACGCTCATATCAATTATATTATGATACATGGTAAAATTATATTGAAAAATAAAAAAATAATTTAATTTTATAGATAACTTTGTCATATATCATCACATGATTAATGTGGGTGCAAAAATTGATAAATTTTTTTATGATTATACAATTTCTCTTTTTTGAGATACCATATTGAATAAATTAAAAAAATTAAGATCTTAAATTAGTCAAATTAGAGAGTTTAAATGCTAAATAGGTTAAATTAATACTTAAAAAATAACTTGATGTAATCACAAATATTAATGCACTATTTATCTTATATAGGTCCATTATTGGCTTTCAAATATTTTTGAGATATTCTACACTTTGACGATCATAAATTGATTAATTTATTCCATGTACTCAAAACCTTTATTAATAGAATAAGGCAAATGGATCCTAATCTAAGAAGAAACTTGAATAATCTAGAAAGTTCACCTAGAACTAACACAAGCAGATAAGTCATAAGTAGCAGAGATTGGTCCAAACCAAACAGAGACCGAATATCATGGAAAGGTTCTTATCGTTTGAAGTTTGACCAAAATTTTGTTCAAAGTGATTACATCACAAGACCTTTCTCAAATTATTGTTACAGTTATTCACTAGTCTCCCTTGTGATTCCTAGCATTTTTTTGTTCCCACTGATACTTGGTCTTGCAACATGTTTAATTTACTTATATATAATTATATTTGATTAAATTGTATTATAATTAATTTATATAATATTTAATAAAAAATTATATAATATAATTAGATTAAATTAATTATACATATTTTAATAAAATAATTTATATTTAAAATAATTTTTTATTATAAAATTTATTTAAATTAATATTTAATTTATTTTTATTATATTTTTAAAAATAAAAATATTTTTAGTTTGAGATAAAAGAAAAAGTTAAGACTTATAATTTTATAATTAAAAATTCAGTGAAACTAAGTTAATTGTCCAATATAGTTTAGACCCACTCTTGATTATTCAAAATTTTTACATAATTGTACTATTTTTATATTGTATAATACGGTTTAATTTTATAGCAAAATATATAATTGTATATAAATTATATTATTAAGATATTTAGTATGGTGTAATAAAAGGCTTAAACCATAAGACATATTTAGCTTCTTTTTTCCCTTTTCTTTTCTTACGTTAATATGATTTTAGAAATGAGCAACAACTGTGTAAAAATTTTCAGTATTTTCTAACCCACAAGTTTTTATTAATGTTTCCAATTAAAGCCTCTCTGATTTGGTTAAAAATTAGATTTCAAGTATTTTTATAAGCAAGAATTACATAATTTCTAAAGAAAAATGTGCTGAGTTTTGAAAGTATTTTTAAATTTTTTTTATTTAATTCTTTAGCAATTTTATATTGTCAAATACGCTTCAAGAAAGTACGTAAATTATATGCAAACGAACCATAAATTATGTTCGAGTGTATTTCTTAGACCTATAGGTAATTTATGGGTTAAAAATAATTTGAACTACTCTTAATTTACAAGATTAGAGCTAAATCTTAAACTTAGCGGATGCAATCTCTCAATGAAGGCAATGGCTCCATTGTGTGAACTTAAGGCTTTTTGTAGGCTAGAAAGTAGTAAAACTATGTTGTACGGAGCAAAGATGCAACTCATAAGTAAAATATATTATTTTTAAAGTTTATATGACTTATATTTTTTTTTTTTATAGATTTATAGATAAAATTAAATTTTATTAATAAAGATAAAAAATACAATCTATATCAAAATTCATCGACCTAAATATATCAATACATAACTTTAATAAATTAAAATTAATAACATTTGTTTACATATAAAGAAAAACATGAACTTTAAGGTTTTCGAATTGATTATTTGATTATTTTAATTAATATACTGGATATTTTTATAAGTAATTAAAACTTGATACTCTCTTGCAATTTTTAAGATATTGAATACATATATCTAAAAGAATATCTAAACTTCCAACAAAATAAACATTAAAATGACAAAAATTACTATAGATTAATATCTAGATAAGAAAAAAATACCCTAGAATGAAATTTAGGTAAATAAATACAAATATATTTTTTTATTTAAAGTAATGAAAATAAAAAGATGAAAAAAAAAAAAACTACACTACTAAAAAGGGCTTCTATAAAAGGAGATAATCTTTGATAGAAAATAACCTTTTGAAAGAATGAGGTAAAGTAAACATAGCTAGGCTTTTTCACCAAATTCGAGTATAAGTTCAAATATTTTACACTTCAATGATAATCACCTCATATTTATTTTATGAAAGTTAGATAAATAACAAATTTTACTCTATGGAATACATTTACACTAATATGTTTTATTTTTATTATTTTGTTGTCGTGGTCCTCAAATTTACACTTGTATAATTTCTAGAAGAAAAGTAACATCGGAGAAAATGAAATAAGATATTCGTCCACCTTTAAGCAAAGAAGAAATATTGTATATAACCGTTATATATATTACGTAATAAAATGGATAAATTTTAATAATTAATTTTTAAAAAATAATAATTAATATTAAATACGTGAATAATCAACGACATAAATTTATAAAATGCATATAATATATTATATATAAAAATTTCTCTTTATGTCGGTGAGATGAATCTAAGAGGTAAAACCACAATCCTCAAACAAAATAAAGACTTTTAAAGATTGATACTTCATGGTAAGAAAAAAAAAATACAAATTTAAAAACTTGGGAATATTCTTATAGCTAATTGAATTATTTCCTCTCCTATGAAAACAAAGAAAAAGAAAATAAAAAGAGCAAAACGAATGGACAGACGAGGAATAATCGAATATCAGATTTACCAAAGATGACCATTACTAGTCTCAGCCTCAGGTGAATTCAAAAGCTCTTCTAAATAATCAGAACCTAAATCTTCAAACACCACCAAATTATCAATTCTCAGATCTCTTTCTTTATTCTTTTTGTCCACAATTTTCCTTCTCATAGAGTGCTTTCTTTTCAAAGCCACAACAGGGGAACACCCTTCTTCTTTTTCTAAACCACCAAAATTAATTTCTCTAAGTGATTCTCTAACTCTCTCAACAGGAAAGTTAAGAATAGCAGAAGAACCTCTCATTGAAAAAGCTGCTTGATCATAAGCTAAAGCAGCTGCTTCTGCTCTATCAAATGTACCCAACCAGACCCTTATGCCATGCCTCGTTGAATCTCTTATTTCAGCTGCAAATTTCCCCCATGGTCTTCTCCTGACTCCTCTATATGACTTTTCCTTTCTGGGTTTTTCTTCTTTCGACATAGAATTTACTTCTTCATCCTTGTTTGGATTCCTGGAATTTGCTTGAGAAAATATTTGTTGGGGGCTATTTGAAAGCAGACCATATAGAAGCATTTCCTCGGAGTCATTTTCGTTGAAAGGAAGAGAATTGTTGGCAAAATTAAAGCTTTCCCATGAAAAAGATTCCGATGATCCGAAGGAACTTTCCGATGATATATCGGAATTTTGGGGATGAAAAGAAGAAGAATACATTGGCATAAACAGAGGATTTTTGGTTTAAATGTGTGTACTTCGGTGTAGTGTGCTTGCTCTGCTTTGTTCTGTTTCCGTGCGTACATTAGTTTATATACTCCGAGGAGGAGTTGTAGCTGAGTTGGATTGGTTTAACGTAAAAATAACGTGAACGATAATAATAATAATCAAATTAAATATGAAAGGAATAATATTATTATTATAATATTTATTTAAGTAGTATAATTAAAATAAATAATAATATTAAAATAAAGATTGTAAAATTATAAATGAAGTAAAATTAAAAAATAAATTTTTTTTATTACTAAAAGAGATAGAAAGAGCAAAAAAATCATAAATAATTATACAAATTGTGAAAAAAATAGAGAGAATTGAAGGCTTAACGAGGATTACAGAGGGTAGTAGGCGTAATGAGGATTACTGCTACTGTTGTAAGCCTGTAATTCCTTTATATTCTATTACATAATATAGTCAAACTAAATACAATAATATCCTGAATAATTTTCATTACAATTACGATTACTGTTAACTAAATATACTCTTAAAATGTTAAAATCGGATCGACTATTGAATTACAAAATTGTAAATAAATATAACAAAAAAAATGTTAAAAGCAAATAAATTTATACCTATTTTAATTAAAAAAATGATATAATTACATAAATTTGTACTAATTTTTGCGCTCATATTAATAATGCCATCATACTTGGCAAATTATTTAGAAAAATTGAACCATTTTTTTTATTTTTGAAAATAATTTTATCACGTATTACAATATAATTAATATTTATTTAAAAATTAGTATAAATTTATATATTTTTTAACATTTTTTATTCTAATTAGGTAATTTCACGCTTGAATTTTTTTTTAAAATTTTTTGTTAAAATATTTGTTATATGTTAAATTATGCTTGCAATAATTTGTGTTGTTTACGTATATAAATAGCGAACGTATGAAGGATCTGGTGGCTACATTTTTATTTGAATTTTTTTTAATTATGAAAATTGAAACAAAGAAAATGGTATTTGGTCACATGGGTCAATTGGAAAATGGCGGCTTGGTGGATTTATAGTAAAAGCAATACTTATGTTATTTAGTTTTGTTAATGTTTAGTCTTAATATAATTTTTTTTTTAAATAAAGAAGAAGCAAACAATCATATTATTATTATTATTATTATTATTCTTTTATCTTTAGTTATTATTATTTTATTTTTTTATAAAAAATGAAAATTTTCATTCAAACATATTAAATATGAGTAGAAATTAAAGAACATATTTTCAAATATAACAAATTTTCCATATAAAAAAAATATGAAATTATAATTTAAGTTGAAACTGTTTGACATAATAAGATTGAAATTTTCCATATCAAACCATTTATTTATAGCAAATATTGTTAGTTCAGTAAGTCCATCTAGCATGATGTTATCTTTTGAAGCATTTTCGTCACCAACAAAATTGTCGGTATCAGTCACATTTGATCTGTGGCAAAAGAGCTGGGTCTTAATCCTACCCATCTAAAACTTTCATCATCATCATCCCGTGTCTTTTGAATATTCCATTGCACTTTGAATGAAGGTTTACTTCTTGTTGAGGAAGAAAACTAAAATGGTAGTTTTGAAATAGTAAGAAAATTACAAACTAAAAGTAGGGTGATAAACTTTAGCAGTAGGTGAGAATTTTGAGAACAAAATTTTAAAGATTGAATTTCAATAGAACCTTCATTCAAAGAGAAAAAAGTTTCAAGCTTTTTGGCAAATTTTTCTCCTCTTTTACTTTCTTTTCTTACCTTTTTCTCTCCCTATATACCCTCTTTATCTTTAATTATTCAAGTTAAAATGATCTTTGCTAAAAAAAAAAAATGAAGGAAATAACTATAGAACTTAAGTGAACACATTTCTTGTTCACAATTTTTTATATTTATTCTTTAGTTTTTAATAGTTGTTTTTTTAATTTTTAATTTTTTTTTAAATACCATTTTGCAATCACACTCATACAGGTACGTACAATAATGAAGTTCGAAGGCATGTCATTTTAATAATAACAATATCTATTATTGTACTATAAAATAATTAGTTATTTTTATTTATTTATTTATGATAATTCAATTATGGTACAGATCTAATAAAGTTGAACAAGAAGGGATGGATGGTTGTTTTTTTTTTTTTTTTGGGTCACAATGGATAGTTGATATTTTGATAATAGCTTTTTTTGTCATAATATTTTGATAATGCTTCAATGTAAACATAAAGACATAAGGATTCGTTGGAAGTTTCCTTATTTTCAAGGGGCCCATTGTGATCTACACTTTGCTCCTTCTTTGACCCAACTTAAATATTTTAGGAAAAATAACAAAACTAACACCCCCTAAAAATTATAATAACAAAACTAGCACCCCTGTGTTCAATTAAAATTGAACGACGATAATTTAGACTCGTTCAATATTGAACGTTCAATATTATCCGTTCAATTAGAATTGAATGACGACAATTAGACCTATTTAATATTGAACGTTCAATATTTTACGTTCAAATTGAATATTGAACGTTCAATATTAAACGTTCAATTCTAATTGAACACAAGGGGGTGCTAGTTTTGTTATTATAATTTTAGGGGGTGCTATTTTTGGTAATTTCCCAATATTTTATTGTAGCTTGTAACTTGATTTAGTGTAATTTTTATGATTATGATTTTATGGATAAGTTCAAGAAAATTGCTTTGAACAAAATTATTTTATGCCGCTCTTATAATATTATAGCATTTTTGTCTTCGAGATTTATTCGCACGATAGTTTCTTGATTTTATTGTCTTTTTCCCTCAAAGGAGAGGCTCCCTGGAGAGAGAGAGATACATATACATATACATGAATACATACACATGTTAGAAGATGTGTTGGCCGAAAATTTTCAATGTAATTATTAAAAAGTAATTGAATCTCCCAAGTTCAACTAGGTTTGATTTCAGGGTCCAAATGGTCGACTATTAACAATACATCGAAGGATGAGCTGGATGTACATGTAGATCTACTAGTTGGCGAGTTGGATGAGCCATGTAAATCCATGAGTTGGCGAGTTAGATGAGTCATATAAGTCTTATGATTGGCGAAATGGATGAGCTGTGTAAGTTTATGCAATTTTTGACCTAATTAGCATATTTTTACACAAATATTACATTTGTTCAAACTAACAATTTTAGCACAAAAAATTCTTGATTTTGTGTACATAATAAGAAAATATTTATTAGAATACCCCTTATTCTCTATCTCTCAACACTCCAACTTTACTAAAGCTTTGACAACTCTGTCGATGACCTGATCTTTGGTGGCATTATCGGAGATGTTATCGAAGCTCCTACGACTCTGTCGATGACCTCATCTTTGGTGGCCTTATCGGATATCTTATCGATGCTCTAACGACCTTACCAAAGCTCTGATTACCTCGTTGGATGAGAATGTAACATGTTACATTCAAATATAGATGTGGATATAACATGTTATATTCATAGGTGAAATTCGAAGTAACTTATTGCATTCTTATTGGAGCTCCAGCGACCTACTTAAGATGAATGTAGCATGTTACATACAAACATAGAGTTAATGTAATGTGTTACCTACAAAATAGAAGTACATGTAACATGTTATATATAACGGTAGAAATAGACGTAACATGTTACATACCAAAAATAAAAATGAATGTAACATGTTATAAAGAATAAGAAATGCTCACTAGTATCAACAATTTTTGTTTATAGTTTCTCATAAACAAAAAGCTCTCAATCTCACTCTTAAGATTACAAGAAACAAAAAACATAAGAATGAAAAATAGAATAAAACAAAATTAAAATATTATAAAAAAAAAATAGGTTGTTGTTAAAAGACGGTTGTCAGAGAAAAATGTTTAAAGCTCAGATTTATCATGAAAATTAAGCAATTGTGGATTAACATATTGCTCATTTGGCATATCAAAATAACAATTAACGATAAGCACATCAGTAGTAAACTAAAACAGTGAGGACTCTGGTAACCTCTCCTGCGACCTTGCAAATTTGTTGATCCTAGGTTGCTTTTTCATATCAGCACTTAAACAATATAGCCTAAAATGTATTTAAACTTTGAGGACCTCGTTGAATAGGGATATAATATGTTACATACAATTGCAGAGGTGTATGTAACATGTTACATACAATTTTTTTTTTTAGCATGATAGGTAACAAACATAAAACTATATCTTAATACACTACAAACCACACACACACACACACACATATATATATATATATATATATATATTAGAACTCAAATTGCATCATTGTTTTTTAATATATATTTTCTCAATGGATATTGTTCACTTTAAAATATACATTACTAATTATTCTAATTAATTAAATGAGGTTCAAATCTATATAATATGAAGCACAAATTTTAACATACTATTAAGATGAATGATATTAATGTATTTATATTTTATCTCAAAGAATTCCAATAAAAGCTAAAATATGAAACAATACTTTTTTTCGTTATATCTAGAAAAACGCACTAGGTTAGTTTATTTAGCCTAAAAACTGAAAAATTAACAACAACAAAAAAATCACTAAAATTTATAATAATAAAAATAATACCCCCAATAACATTGAACGATGTCTAATTAAACGAAGTTCATCATTCAACGGATCTAAATTACTATAGTTTAATTTAAACGGTATTCAATTGGATGATATTTAAAGAAGAAAAAATATGAAACGATCGTTTTTTTAATAGTAAATATATATAATTTGAACACAAAAAATGTTATTTTTATTGTTACAGGTTTTAAGGGGTGCTATTTTTGTTGTTTGTCTAAAAAAAAATTAGCATTTCTTTAAAAATATATTTAAGTTGAGAAAATATAATGCTCTCTACTAAATTTGTATTTCCGTTATAAAATCACATTATTTTTTATTTTTAAATATTTAGTCAACATTTTTAATAAAAATAAAAATACATATATAATACTAAATTAATCGTTATTTAGGGTTATCTATTTTACTACACAATTAAAAAGAATAACATTAATATAAGTCTAATTTTATTAATTACAATTTCAATATAAAAATAATATTACTATATTATACAAACATAAATAATACATGATAAAAAAAAAATACAATGCATAATAAAATTTATTTTTTCAATCAAATAACTAAATGTGCGTCGATTTTTTTTCAAGCAACCGACTCATTTTTAAAAAAATATTTTGCGTCTGTTTTTTATTACTACCAATGTAAATTTTCATCTTTCGTTATGAAAAACCAACACAAATTTTTTTAAGTTTTGCTAAGACGTACTTAAAACCGACGCAAAAATAAAGCTAATATGCAATTTTGTAATAGTGATAACTATTTAAAATGGGTGCTTTAATATTTTTGCTTTTAAAAAGAGCATTAAAAGTTACTCTATTTTTTAAAAACAAACGGATTAAAATGCTTCTTTTGAAACCGTTAAGCATGTTATAGTATGTTTTTTTTTAAAAAATTAGGTGGCTTTTAACGCACTAGTCAAAAGTAAGTAGATTAAAGTATTTGTTTAAAAAAAATTGTGACTTTTAGTACATTATTTAAAAATAAATAAGTTCAAATGCTCATAAATAAAAGGAAATGGTCTTCGAAATAACTTTTTTCAAATTTTTTATTAATATTTTTATTATTATCAATTAAATATAAATTAAAAGAACATAAATATGAATCACTTTTGATATAAATAGGCGTGTAATATCATATGTTATTTAAAACAAAAACAAATCTTCGGAAAATAACTTTAAATTTTGTAACTTTCTTTGAATTTTTGTTGATATTTTTGTGAGAAAAATATAGAATTTGTTTGTTTTATTTAATATTTTTGTCTATTTTTTATGGTATTTTATTTATAATCAGTATCACATACTTATGAAGATTTTTACATTATTATATGTTTGTATGATACACATACTATGAAGTAGTTTGGAGTATATAAATTGTATGTTAAAATATATATTTACTTACATTTGTCTCCCTGAATTGGTAGGTATTTATGGATTTTTATTTGATTAAGTTTAACCTTGAAAAAACTTATTTTTAGTAGTTTGTCGGGGCTTCACAGAGAACTCTCTAATGACTCTTTGAGGTGGTCTGCGAAGAGTCTGCCAGTATGCATAAGGTGAATTTGTGGCTTGTTGGATCACGTTGACATTTCGAGAGAAGTTCATTAAGGTGGTCAATAAGGCCTCATTGAGATACACAAGTAGGGGTTGGCAAGAGTCCAAAAAGTTGAAAAAAGCAACTATTAATACCTCCTTTCTCTCTTTTATTAATACACTTTTTTACACAATTTTTTTTTAATTCTCTTTTACACTTTTTTACGCACTTTTACATATATTTTTTACACTGTATATTTAGTATTGCATATTTTTTCAAGCGAGTGAAAATATATTTTTGGTACATATAAAAAATTATTTTATAATTCCCTTATCACTGATATATTGCGTGTGATTCTGTATTGGTTATTAGGAGGCGATAATGTCTTTGATATTTTTAAAATGAGTATTTTCAATACATTATGTGTTATTTTTGTATTGAGATACAAGATAGAGGTGAAGTTTGTTGAAATTACTTTATTAAACAGAGTTGGTGTAATAACAATACATCAAGTATTTTTCTATATTATTATTACGAGGTGGAGCTTTCATGTCAACAATATGTTGAGTGTGTTTTTGTATTATTGATACGAGATATTTATTCTAAAAATTATATTTTAAGTAAAACTGCATATATATTATATACAAATACTGATTACAGGAATTTGTACCACATTGCGTGGTGGTATGACTTTGAACGTGAGCTAGATCTAGTGAGGATCAAAGTAGCTGTGGAAACAACTAGTGATAACAACCTAGAAAATTAGGATAGATAGTTTCTAACTGATAAATGTATTTGACATTTGACATTTTATTTTTATCGAGTCTTTAGTAACTATTTTATATTCTTAGTGAATTTTACAGTTGAGTGGTTGCTTAAGCAACCCGTGAATATTACTTAGGATAAAAGCCTAAGTAAGTTTACCACGTTATATTGATTTATTGTCTAAGTTAGTACGATCAACTTATTCTTGATATATGTGCCAAAAATTAAGACTATATGGTGATTATAAAGTATTTACAACTTTATCTTATTGTTTGATATCTGTATTGTTTATTTATTTGCAAATTACTTGTTAATTGTTATTTGATTTATGTTATTTGTGAGAGAGAATCGAGTCTTTAGGTGTCTGTATCACCTAGATTTGATTGTTAAATTAGTTTGAATTCTCTCAATAATAAAAATAACACTCTTAAAACTTATAATAAAAAATAGCACTTATTGTATACAATTAATATATTTTTACTATTTTAAAAAAGTTTAATTCATCATTTTATATTGAATAATGTTTCATTTTACATTGAACAATGTTCATTTAAATGCCATTTTAAGTTAAATTATGACTATTTAGACTTCAACTCATCCACTTGGATCCCTTTCAATGTTATTAAATGTTATTTTTATTATTATAAATTTTAGAGATATGTTTTATTTTTCAAAATTTTTTCTCATATTTCTAACCATCTATGAAAATATCCATATATTTTTTGATATTTTCATAAAATATTTCGTAAAGTAAAGGTACTGATCCGAATATGCCGATTAAAAAAATATCTTTCACAATTTATAGAAATTGTTCGATATTTTTTGTGTAAATAACGAAGCATATCAAAATATCTTGATATTTTTGTAAGCTATTTTGTAATTTTTTAAAAAAATTTCAAAATTTTGAAAAAAAAAATTAGAAATATAAAAAATATTGATATGAATATATTCCGAAATATCAATTTTATGTTTTTTTAAATTAAAAATATAAGTACATGATTTATTATTTATATTATTAATAAAGGTAACCAAGTTTTTCAAAACAATTTACATTAATTTTAAATAATAAATATTTAATTATAAATTATAACTGGTTAAATTGTGATGTATCTGATCGTCCCAGATTAGAGTAATCGCACCAATAATTCGAAAATTGAATGAAAAATAATTCAGCATTCTTGAAAATTAGCATGTCAATAACTATATACTTACCATGTATGACTAGCAACAGATAAAACAGAAATATCATACCAAACTTTTACTTGATGAGAATCTTATCCATCGATGACAATCTCTTGGACTGATTTAGTGATTTAGCACACGTACCTTCCTCTTGCTTTGACGATTTTTTAATATATATTTCACTCCTCCCACATGCTATTTTTTTATTTATAGTCTACTTAATTATTATTTTATAATAGATTTGTAATTATATAATTACCTTTTTCATTCATTTTAATATATATATATATATATATAACATTAAAAATATATTTTTAATAAAAATTAATATTAATTATAATAAGCTATCATTATATATATTTGAGTCGCATATGTAATGTTTTAATATAAAAATTAATTTAGTTAATATATTATTTTTAAAAAGTTCATAAAAAATTTAAAAAATATTTATTAATTTTACAATTTTTGTAATTTTTTTTAAATATTTATCAATATTGATAATATTATTCACATTTTTATAAAATTAAAATTGTAATAGTTTTATTGATATCGTATTATCCATGCTTTTAATCAATTAAAACTAAAATTTTTACGAAAAGTTGAAACTTCTTTAGTTTCTAACTTTCTACTCCATACGCCTAGCTATAACAACCAGCTGGTTATAAGAAAAGAAGAATGTCAATATCAGTTAAAAAAAAAATGAGAGTTTAGTTTACATTTTCTTCACGTTTCCTCTAATTTTTGGACACGAGGATTCATGTGAAATAGATAAGCCCAAAAGTCATATTTTTCTGCTCTAACTCCGTTTAAGTACGTAATCAAATATATCATTATTTTCAGTGCATAAATAATTTATTATTTAATTAATTTTATTTTTAATTTTTTTTTAATAAAAAATATATATTTATTTTTTTCTAACATTAAAAAATATATATTTATTTATATTACAAAAAAAATTAACATATTTTTTTTAAAAAAGGTTAAAAATAAAAGAAAAATTACTAAAAATATTACCCTTAAAACTTATAGTAATAAAACTAGCATCCCAATATATTGAACGTTCAATTTGAATGTAAAATATTGAACATTCAATATTAAATGAGTCTAAATTATCATCGTCCAATTCTAATTGAATAAGTTTGAACATAAAGGTTGCTAGTTTTGTTATCACAAGTTTTGAGGGGTGCTATTTTTGTTATTTTTTCAAAATAAAACTCTATACACGAAAGAAATTATGTTATATAATTAAACCTATATGCTTAAAATAAATTCACAAAATGAAAAATACACTTAAGAGTAAAAATGTGAAATTTTTTCCGGTGGAAAAAAATGTGAAAAAAATTAAATCAATATCCGAATTAGAAAAAAAAAAAAAAAAAGGAATGTTGTGGTAGTTGAATGATCTGTCTTTCTAACTATCTACCTTCACGAGTAGCTCGTTTTCAAAACGTCTTCGAATTCAAAAATATAAGGCAGAAGTCAATTTTGTTCTAGTTTGAAAGTCCTTTTGACAAAATAAAATTGAAATTCTTTTGAAAAAAGATTGGATACATCACGAGGGGAGCTAGAAATTAGAAAATTAAAATTTCGGAATATATATAAATAATATATTAAATAATCAAAATTATATCATAGGAGGGGACCGAAAAGGTAAAATGTTCTTTGAATAACCCGTATATAATTATAATAAGACAAAATTATACTAAAAAAAATAATACCTATTAAAATTTATAATAATAAAAATAATGCTATTTATGTTTAAATAATATATTTTTACAATTAAAAAATTATTTTTATATCATTTTTCTTTAAGCGCTTATCCAATTGAACGTTGTTTAAATTAAATTGTGATAATTTAAACCCGTTTAATATTAAACATTCATTAGAGTACTAATTTTATTATTATAAATTTATAGATGCTATTTTTGATAATTTTATTATATAAGTGGTGTCCAAGTAGTTGTAGACAAGTTGCATTAAGGGTTTATTCTCTAAGATGTGTGAGTTTTATAACATTATCTCAAAATTTTTATACTAATGTTATAAATATATTAGTGATATATTGCTTATAGGTGTGTATTAGATTGAAACTATTAATTTCATTCGCATTCGATCTGATATGATCTTTTGATTGGATTGAAGAATCTTGATTTGCATATGCATCTAATCCGTTTGCATTATAAATTCGATTTAATCCGATCCAAAAACTTTTCGAATTGAATCAATCAAATTCGATCAATAAACTTATTTTGCTTTTTTTTTTTTTTTAACAATTTTGAATAAAAACTTAAGACTTGTTTGGTTGCTTAATTCAAAAATTATTTACAAAAATTGTTTTTAAATCATAACTCAAAAATAATTTTCTATTATTTTTAAAAATAATGAGGTATTTGGCTAATATTTTAAAAACTTATTTTTAAAAATAAAAAACATAATTGTATTATTGTTTGGCTAAATTATAAACTTATTTCCATTGTATACTTTTTTACATTAAATTTAATATTATTATATTAATTTAAACATTATAATTAAATATATATTGTCAAAACTTTACATAATTGATATAACTAAAATGAAAGTCAACATAACATATTAATAGATATCAAATTTTATTCGATTCAAATAAAAATTATCTAGCTTCTAAAAGAATTTTTTTGTCAAATTTAATAAGAAATACGATCTAAATAACTTATATGTATTTAAGAAAAAAAAAACTATTAAAAACAAATTTGGAGATTTTATTACCTAAGATGAAATATATATATATACACACACATACAATCTTTAAACTTTAGTATGATAAAGTTGAAAACACATTCAAACACAACGAAAATTAGGACTTTATTTTGAGATTTATATGATTTTTAGGAATTAATAGGTAAGCTTTTTCTACTAATCATATTTTATCTATTTAATTATAAAATAATAGGTATTTTAGTTATTGTTAAATGATAATTAATTAAAAAATAAGCATTTTTTCCTAGTATCACCTTTTTTTTAATATAAAAATTAGCAATGATATGTCACAACTACCTTATAGTCACAATAAAAATGTAAATATTATTTATTTTACCATTATAATTAATTGTATTTAAGTATTAATATATAAAATTTGTCATTATTATTTAAAAATTATATTAATAATAATTTAAATTAAAAAAAAAAAAAAAACTTAGTTTTTATTATTAAAAAGTACAAAGTATAAAGAAAAAAAAATTGAAAAGCTACAAAGCTGTACATAGACTGCGTGTCGGAGTTCAAATCAAACTATCAAATAATAGAAAAAAAATTCGAAAAATTATGTGATGAGGGCTGATTCTTCGTGTTTTCAAATTTTACAAAAAGAGTGAAAACATGCCCAAGCTATTTAAAAAATGGTAACTTTAAAATCCTGGACAAATGTAGGGGTGACGTTCTGGTCGTTTGAATTGACTTGATTTTAATTCGACTTTAACATGACAAACTCAAACCTAACCTAATTTCAAAATAGGTCATTTCAGGTTAACCTATTTTAACTCGAAATTAATACGATTCGGGTTTGAGTTGAATTTTTTCATGTTATTTTTTGTGTCGTCTAAAATTTCTACCTCAAACAATGAGTATTTGCCTTTAGTCGTATTAAACTATTAGAGATTTAAAGTTTACAGAAATTTTGTGAGTTGTAACTTATGAGTAAGTGTTTGAAAGATGACTAGGTTTTTTTTTTTTTTGTTAAGAACATGTTGAATGGGTTAACCATAACCCTATCCCATTTTTTCGTATCATTTTGGATTAACCTATTTTTGACCCAAAATTAATATGGTTAGGGTTAAAATTAGATTTTTTTTGTGTCGTGTCAAAAATAGCCACCTTAGACAAACATCTTAATTTATTTTTAAGTATAAAAAATAGTTTTTAAATTATCTAGCCAAACAAGCCCTTAAATTTTCACAAACATAAATATATTTGAAAAATAAACTCAAAAAAATATCAAATAATAATATTAAAATACGAATCAAACCTACATAAAAAATTAATAGAATACAAATTACAATATTTATATAAATAAAACTAACAATCCATTCGAATAATAAATTCAATTTTTTATATAGTCTTTTAGGGTTTCATTGATATTTTTAAGGTATGATATGATATATAATAAAAATATTTAATTGTATGACATAACCTCATTTCATGCATAGAGTTTCATTTTTAACCTCTTTTTGAAAAGAAAACATATGTTAATTTTTTTTTTTATTATAAATGAATATTTACTTTTTAGTGTTAGGAGAAAATGAACATATATTTTTTTTACTGTGGAGAGTTAAAAATGAAATCAGTTGAATTAGTGAGTCATTTATGCACTAAAGAGTAATAAAATAAGAATAACTAATAAAAAATGTCATGTGTATAAATGTAAATATATTTAAAATTTTTTAGGTCTGATCGGATAGTATATGGTAAAATCTGTCAATATTCAAACTTAACGGATTGAAAAAATTTCAATCTAAATTGATCTGATCATTAAATTAAAACTGTTTAAAAATTAATAAATTAAATTAAATTAATTAAATTGATCTAATTATCGATTTTTTCACATAGCCTGATATACCAAACGTGGAATGAAATGAAACATTCTTTATCCAAAACATGCTGTTTTTTCTTTAGAAAAAAAATAATACTATTTTTTTTCGAAATAACTAAAAATATGAGCAACACATCAAAAAATAAATAACCACAAACAAAAAACGAAATAATAGTTAGCTTAGCAACTAACACAAACAACAAGCAAAAAGCAAGTATTTAGTTGGTCATATGTTTTAAATATTTGAAATTATGTATTTGAAGAATGATAAGATATAATAAATAAGTGTAAAATATTCTCAAAGGACATAAAAATTACAAATATTATTATATTATAATCTAGATGTTCAATCTTAAATATAATATTATTTTTTTTATGGTTAAATTTTCTTCAATTTTTATTCAAAATTTGAAATAAAAATTTAATATCTATTATATCATAAATTTGTATTTAAATAAAGAACTAATCACCATCATATCTTAGATTAAATTCAAAATTCATATTATATTTTACCAACCCTATAAATAGTACATTTAGTAGTATAAGTAAACATAACAATTAATGATAATTATTTTTTCTATTTATTCTCTTTTTTCTTATGTTATTTTTATTTAGTTCTATAGCATATTATATTTTATTGACGTAAATAATTTTGTTTTTTGTTGAGCAATGACTACTTTCTTTTATGATAATATTATTTCTAATTTTTTGTATTATTATAAAATATTAATAATGTCTAAATAATACTTTGATAGTTCATTACTAAATATTAAAATATCATCTATATAAACACCAAAAATTTTGATATTTTTTGAAAATATTATTCATGTATCTTTAAAAAATATTCGGTGCTTACTTAAGTCCAAATGAAACAACTGTCCATTAGAATTGTCCTTGAAGGTAGCTAAATACTGATAATTTTTGTGATTCATTATCAAGTCTTATTTGTCAAAATCCGTTTTTGCAATCAAAACTTAAAAAATATTTCTTTCCTTTAATGAGTGATAATAATTCTTTCTTCTTTAGAATAAAATAACTATCATCAATAGTTTTTTTATTTAAGGCTTTAAAATTTATTTCTCTTTTTTCCTCTTCTTTTTCTACTAAAATTTATTATCATGAATTACTGGAGATAATTACTTTTAATTCCAAAAATTCTTGAATTTATTTTTCAAATTCTTTTCAGTATTCTGGAGTATAAATAATTGGTTTAACTCTTATGACTTTTAAAGGGTCTTTTAATTTTATGTTTACTATTTCATTAAACCTATTGATGTTTATATATAATGAATTTTCTGAACATTATTTTTAATAATTTTATTATTTCTGTTAAAGCTTTTTCTTCTTGTATTTCATTTAGAAAGGGATTTTGATCAACTTCTATTTCTAAAGAAATATTTTCTAGATATGATTTTTATTTTTCTATATCTTTATCACGTTTTAGTTTTTTATGTTGTGACATAAAAGTTGGTGATAAAATAATTAATACTTTCTTAATTTTTGATACGTAAATTATTTTTCTGTCTAAAGTTGTGAAGCTTATTTTATCTAAATACTGGGTGAATGGTTAATACAAGTCTAAAAGTTGTTTTCTAATAAAATATCAACTCTAGTTTCATGTTGATAAATTGTGAGTATATGAAAGATTTTTCCTCCTATTAATAATCTGTCTTTTAATATTTTATTAAGATTTATTGTAGTATTATTTGTAATTCTTACTTTTTGATGATTTTTTTCAAAGTTATTCTGAAAATATATATTTACTAGCTACTGATGCACAAAAACTTGATAACCAAATTTTGTATTTGTAAAAGCTCGCAAGTGCATGAGTCACTTATAGTAAGAGACAAGTAGACTCATGCTCAAAAATGCCCAATTAAACTTAGATAGCGTTTCTAAATTTCAACCCTAAAATAGTCTCAAACATTCATAAACTAAATTGGCCAAAAATAATTAATGAACATATATGTTAAGAACAATGAACATGAAATAAACCACTCAAATAATAATTAAACCACATAAACATTATCCATTCAAAGTCACATCCCTAAAATCCCACACAAAAGGGTTTAGCTACTCATAATCAAACTCAAATCCAGATTCTTCATTATAAATAGCATCAAAAGAATTCTAATAAAAAAAAAGATTACAAACAAGAATCTACCCCACTTTCACTCTTGGAACAAGATCCTTGATGTTGGATGATCACATTTTTCAAGTTTCTTGATGAAGCTCAAACGGAATAGCCTTAATGAAGTAATTTCTCTCTCAAAAATGTATGAAAAATCTAGATTCGACACTGTTTACATTACTGTTCACCAGTTCACACAGATAAAGGTTTGTGAGATGTATTTATAGGTTAGGGTTTTGTGTGTGTGTGTGTTTGGGGGTTGGAAGGGAAAAAACCAAATTTCGCTCGCACAGGCCGTGGCGCATTTTGCTATGCCATGACGCGCTATGCCATTATGATCTACGAACCAAAATAGAAAGTCCCTCGCTGAGGCGCACTATATTCATGCAGCGGCGCGCAATATTTTCATGATTTTTTAGGATGCACCCGAGAGCCCCTCGTTGCGGCATGTATTTTTCCTCACCTAGGCACGCTATGTTGGAATGCTTTGTAAGAGTCCTTACATCTTTGTTGATTCCTGCGTAAGCCTTACTAGGGGTGTCCGCGGTCCGGTCCGGTCCGGTTTTTAACAAAAAAAAAAACCAAACCGAACCGAATATATTATTTTAACCAAACCGAACCGAACCGATTAACTAATAAAATTTTAAAACGAACGGTCCAATCCGATTTGGTTAACGGTTTTTAACGGTTTCGAAACTCACAGTTGTTCCTGACTTTTGTGCTGAGATTCAAACAACATATATTAAATTAATCACATGAATAGAGAGAAACTCAGAAACAAGGACTAGTAAATTGGTGCCTGTAAAACATGCATACAAGTGTCAAAGTTGGTGTCCTAGTGGCATCATTCTTTATGTCAAGACAGGCATACATTTTAGCATAAGTATGAACACCAACTAAGTCATCTCATTTACAGGGAGCAATAGAAGAATCCCCACCAAAAAGGCAAAAACTTTAGGACACATATGTGCAAAATTTGATTTATTTACATACAAAGAGTCCATTTTGATTAAATAGACATCATCTCTATATGCACTTGACTGATGAATTTCTCAACAAGTTGTTAAGGCTGCTACTGCAACATAATTTGGTAATCTGTGGGATTAGTGATATTCTTTTTTCAATAAATATAATGATTTTGGATTCCTTCCATATAAGAGATAAAGGGTTGTCATTAGTATAGAGATCTCTTTTTTAAAATCCCTAATCTCAATGATGCTAATAACTGGTGAACATACATACAGGCTAGTTCCACATATAGGAAAAAATTTCTTGTCAAATAAAGCATGTTGCTTGAATTCTTGAAAATTCAATATTCACAATAAATAGTGTATTTTCTGCAAACCAAGCACAAAAGGAGAGAACAACGGAGCAAAAGATTATGTAGATTTCGTCGAACAGATGATAGATAGGCTTCACAGGATCAACAATGGTAAATTCTTGGTCACCTTCCCTACTCAAGCCACCATACTGAATTGGTACTTGCTCAGGAGCAATATATCTGCAACAAATTCCAAAAACATACTTAACGACATTAAAAGTTGAAGAATTTAATAACTCTTGTGGCTTTATTCATCACCAATTAAGAAAAACAATAACAATAGGATAATAAATGAACTGTACTTGAAGAGTGTGTCTGCAGATTTGGATGGTCCAGCAAAAACAAACTTGCTCTTAGTCCTTTGTGTCAGGAAAGGACTGATCATCCTATTGAAAGCTAGGTACCACCATGGGACATTGATAAAAACCTTCAAAAACGAAAAACCCAATCTTTAGAATATTTCGAATGGCTGGATGGATTATTTTGCTTTAGGGATTTGGTGTTAATTGATATATATATATATATATTAAAAATAATTTTAAATTTCGGTTCGGTTCGGTTTGAAATTTTAAAAAATCGGACTGAACCGTTAGTCAAACAGTTTGAAAAATAAAAAATCGGACCGGACCGTTTCACTTATTAAACTGTCCGATTTGGTTCGGTCCGGTTCGGTTTTTCGATTTTTTCTAGTTTGGTTCGGTTTGTGGACACCCCTAAGCCTTACGTATCTATGCTCTGATTTAGACCCCCCTTACATAATGAATGAAATACAATGTAAGGGTTACGTTTTAGGCTCCTTTATGAACACTTCACTCAACTATCATTTATAATGCTTGAACCTATATAACATGAACATACCTCTCCAAATCAAAGTAATATTAAAATAAACTATGAAATAAATGATTAAAAACTAACAAAATAGGGTAAATGATATATGCATGTAAATGATAATTTTTATGTCTTTTAAATTTCAATCCTATTTTTATATATGTACTATTTAGATTTGTTACGCTTAATAGTTTATCCATTAATTAGAATTATAATCAAAGTGAGAATCAGATGCTTCTGAGCCAATTATTTCTTCTTCAATTTCTTCTAATAGATAAATACTATACATATCATCTATATCAAATTCTTCTATTAGTTCTAATTTTATTATAAAAGCTTCTTCTAAAATTTTTACTTTTTGGAAAAATTTCTTTTTAAATTCTTTCTTATGTTAAAGTCAATTAGGACATTCATTCGCATAATGCCCTTCCTCATTACATATCTAATATCTACGTTTTTTTCTGATGGACAATAATTTTCTTTTCAAGTGTATTATATTTACTTCTTTGAAAATATCTTTGCTTATAAAGTTCTCTATTATATATTCTTCTATATTTCTGAAAGTTTTGTTTCCTAAATTTATAACTTTTAAATTTTTTAAATTTCTTATACGTCTTATATTTATTATAAGGTCTTATATTACAACCATATTTTTTTGGCATTTTAAATTCTCTTGAATCACAACAAATTTTTTCATTTCCTTTTATTTGTTTCAATTCTTTTCTTTCTTGATATTTTACTATTATTCAACTCTTAAGACTTCTTATTCTTCTCCCTAAGGTATCAGGTATGGTTTTTCTATTTCTTCCATCCCATCCTTCTGTCATAGTTTTATGTAATATTCCAGGTAGTTTTTGAAAAAACATTTCCTTATAAGTTTCTTGCATAGAAGGTGGTAGTTTATGATAATACATTTTATATTCACATATAAAAGAATATATGTAACACATGTCACATATTTTTATATTTGTTAAATGTCATTTGGCTTCGTTTATTTCAATTTTACTAGATCTATAATATTTTTACCTTTATCTTCTCCAATAAATTCTTTATAAATTTTATTTACTACAATATTTAAGTAGTCTCTTTCTGTTGTTGAATTTCCTTACATTCTTAAATGTTGTTGTTCTGTTAGGTTTGAAAATCAAACTTTTACATTTTCTGTCATTTTATGAGCTACTAAGATTATACAAGTTGAAAGGTTTCTTTGTGTGGTTGTAGAAATTTGTATAATTACCCTCATTCTACTTGACCACATCTAAGGCTTTTTTTCCCATCTCTTATGCAATCTAAATATAAAATATCATATTTATAATTTTCATGTGGTCTAAATTATGGTAGAATACTACCTCTAATACCCCAATATAATCCTTTTTTCATTTTAGGTTTTTGTCTTCTTTTACTTATTGGTTCAGGTTCTCCTGATCTTTATTTATTTCTTCTAGGATTGATCTTTCTAGGATTGTTCTTGGTATTAGTACGGGTTTCATATGAATGCTTTGGGTTATATTTTCTTATTCAAATTCACTTTCACTAATTACTGTCATATCATTTTCTTTATTTGTGTAAAAAAAAAATTTCATAATATTTTTCTAATTCTTCATTTGTTCAAGTTAATAAACTAATTAATTTTCTTATATACTTATTCTTAAGATTCATGAATTGTTCTTCTAGAATTTTTTTATATTTCATTAAATTGTTCTTTTGTTTTTTGATTTTTGATTTTTTTTTTATCATTCTTGGGTATTAAAGTATCAGATCTCTTAGAAAGTGTTTCTTTCAATCCTTTTAATAGATTGAATTTTAATCCATTTTCTCTTCATATGTTATTAATATCCCTTTTTAATTTTATAATTTTTTATACATATCTAACAATATTTCTTTTAATTCTTGAATGTTTTTAATATTTAATTCATATGTGGCATCTATTTTTTTTCCTTCTAACTCTATTCTTAATAATTCATTTTTTACCATAATTATTTCATTGTGTAAACCAGTTCTTTTACTTCTTCAATTTCTTCTTTTAGTTCTCCTATTTTACTATTTCTTTTACTGACTTATGCCTGAATGTCTATAAGCTTAATCCTTTGTACATGATTTCTTTTTACTGGTATGAAAGGTTTTTCTTTAATATCTAAATTTAATTCCTTAGGTACACTACCACAAAACTGCCATATGGTCACGGTTTTTAACCGTGACTGTATACCTATGGTCACGGTTTTAATAACCGTGACCTAAGAAGGAGAGACCTTAGACTAGAACCTATGGTCACGGTTAAAAACCGTGACTGTAGACATATGATATAGTCACGGTTTATCGTAGACCGTGACAAATTATTCACTTTAGGTCTTGGTTTTTGTAAAAACCGTGACCTGAAATATTACATATGGTCATGATTTTTATTAAAAACTGAGACCTTATACATTTATATGGTCACAGTTTTTACAAAAATCGAGACCATAGGTAATGTTCATTTCGAAATAGACATTTATTTTTCAGCACTTTAGGTCTCGATTTTTCTGAAAACCGTGGCCTTAAATGTTACATATGGTCACGATTTTTACGAAAATCGTGACTATAGGTAATGTTCATTTCAAAATAGTGGAACCTATTTTTAGCATTTTAATAAATTTAAATACCTGTTTTTTCAATATTATAAGTACAACATTCATATCCAAAAATATATTATTGAAACTAATATAGCGATTACATTTCATGCGATCCGAATTAGGTTTAAATTATAAATATTAATGCCCAGATTGTTTCAAAATTAATGACACATTATAGAGTGTCATATAATAATTACAATACTAATAATTAAACGTACATATATGAAATTAAATTAATTTAAAGTATTACATAATACTATCGCTTTAAGAAGCGATTTGTGAACTCTGCCCATTCATTCCGCATTTCATCAATTTGACTATCAGTGTATGATCCTTCATTATTAAGCTACATATGAAAACATATTATAAATTAGTATTTTGAGTCAATGATGGAAGAAACAAAATTAGTTTTACTAAGAGAATACATAAATAAAATCATGTTTACCAAGTCAATGATGGAAGCAAGTGGGTTAACAATGATTGTCCTTATAAACATAAGGACATAATACCCACACGTAACCAAATCATCTTGATGAGGACACTACATATTAAATAAGATAAATAATTGTAAGCTTAATATTTTGATATGTTAAATTAGATAATTGTAAGGTAAGCATGTAAATGGTTCACAGCTAGTCTATTTATATATATACATATATAAGATAAATCTTAAAGGGTTGAAATTGTAGAGCCAAGAACATACCCTTAATCTCGACCATGTTGGCAAACCTTGAGCCCTTTGATCCATTTTTTGAAATTCTGTGTTTGTACAATCATTGCAAGGACATCTAATACACTCATCATCTATGGTATTAATCCAAGCAAAGTTCAAAAAACTCTCTACACCAAACAAATACTCTTGAGAAAATCTTGGCTTCAACATCCAAGACTTGTCCATTCTAAAGACGCAACACAACACATATTAATTTAAATGATAATATTAATTTAATTGATTGCTAAAATTCTGATTAAAAAGATTAATGCGTTTCATATTCACGCCAAAGTCAACTGAAAATAACAATGCATGAGCTTGATCTATTTTGGCAAAGATTAATTGGGAAAGTACATAAAAGTTTATCCTGTCATTGATTGAAACCAAAGCGCACGCAAGCTAGCTAGCTCGCCATGCCAAAATGGCCACCAATGCTATTTATGCTACAAAAAACTTCAACTCTAACTATGAGTATGATTGCCATATGTCATCTACGAATACACAGAAACAAGACGAAACCCCCCACTAACATGTAACAAGACTTGGACTTGGGAATTTGGGTAGGTGAGAAAATGTAAACATTTTTATTCTCCTTTATTTTTCGAGTTCTATTTGAGCCACTAACACAATTTTAATCCATCAAAGCTTATATATATGCCTTGTAAGTTGTAATTACTACTACTATACTTTAGCCGAGGACTACCTGGTATGGTGGAGGGCTGGTGGCTGCTGTTGGTGCAGCGATGGTGTCGTTGCTGCTGGTGCAGCGAAAGCTCGTGTTTGCTGCTGCGCAGATCTGGTGGCAAGCTACCTGAATGCGGCTGGGACGAGAGCGGCTGCGAGGAGGCCGGACGAGGGCGGCTGGGAGGACGTCGGACATGCGTTGCTGAGCGGAGGCCGGAAGCGCGCTGCTGGGGCTGTTGGGTCGTTCGCTTTCAATGGCGCCGCACGGGATGGAATACCAGACGTTTCTATCTATCTTCACTTATTAATTAGGTTTTTTGTTTTGTTTTTTTTTTCTACATATTAGTTAGGTTTTTTTTTACAATAAAAAAAATTTATTGTCACGATTTTTTTAAAACCGAGACTATATACCATGATAAGGTCACGGTTATTTAAAAACCGTGGCTATAAATTAAAATTTTTTTTTTTACTTCACTTATGGTCACGGTTATTTTAAAAACCGAGATTATAAATATACACTATGGTCACGGTTTTAAGACGACCGTGACCAAAAACATATGGCCTCGGTTTTTATTAAAACCGTGGCTAATTTTTCGAGACTAAAAATCAGTTTTGTTGTAGTGGTACTTCATTTTCCATTAATATTTATGATTTTTTTATTACTTGTCCTATTCCTTTAAAAGTTTTATCTATTTCAATAAATTCATTTTGTCCATATATTGAACTATTGTGACTATTTGTTAATAAATATTTTATTAAGTAATGAATTGAAAATGAGTGATTTTTATCTTTCATTAGATTTTCTCATTCAAAGTCATAGGCTAGGCTTAGTATTTAGTTTAAATTTTTATCATGGATGTTAACAGCAAATCTAGGATATGCTGTAAATTTTAGTTTATGGTATCCTAAGTTTCCATTAATCATTCCTAACAAAGCATCTTTTCTGTTTGTTATTCTGTAATCTAATAATGCTAATTTAATTAGTTTATTTATTCCTTCACTAAAGTGTTATTTTATTAAAATTTGTATTTCTCCTAAATGAATGTATCCAATTTTTTCTTTATCTTTCTCAATTTTTTTTTTATAATGGTTTATTTATTAATTAATAGTATATTAAATATTTCTTTTGCATCTGCTATAGTAATACTCATTTCTTTATTACGTATGCCATAATATATTATGTCTTTTTTTGAAAATAATTTTCTTATTTTGGAGAATGATTCTTCTTTAAATCCATCTCCTTCTTTAAGATTTAGTTTTAATTTTTGTATTTCTTCAAATTTTTTTTTTACTAAATATCATTTCTTGTGAAAAACATCCAGATATGTCTTGTATTTTTACTTCAATTATTTCTTAATTTTCTACTATTTTTATCATTTTTAAGGAGTATATGTTTTTATCTTGTTTGTAAGCTATTATAGATTTTTATTATTTTTATAAAGTATTTCAAATTTTTCAGTATTGTAAGATATTATAGATTTTTATTATGTTGTAAGGGTTACATAAATTTGAAGGTATGAATTTAGTGATAAGTAGTGAATGTTAATAGTAATGCTCTATAAATAATTAAGAAAATGTGGGTCCAATCCATTAATATAAAGAAATATGTGAGTATAAAATTAATTATTTAAAAATATGATTAATGAAGATAATAATTAAAATTCTTGATAAAAAAATAAAATAATAATTATACTTGGTTGAAGTATTAAATAAATATTAATTAAAAAAATTGTAGCCTGGTAATATAAGTTTTATATAGAGAAAATTTTGTGGATGTACCTTAAATTATATTATTTAGTTTGAAAATAATATATAATTAAATTGACTTGAAAATAATATATTAATTTGTATATAGAGGATATATATTAAATTTATATATACTCTTTAAATTATGTATAATGTGTATATATTATATATATATGTTATGTACAATTTATAAGTTATTTTGGGATGAATTCAATAATGTACATATAAGACTCAGACTCTAAAAAAAAAAAAAAAAGAAACCATAGCGACGGAATTTAAAATTGTATGTGTAAATAAAAATGCTTAATATGCATCTAAAAGCATATTAAAAAACTAAGGATTAGTTTGGAACTACTTTTCTTTTAGTTTTCAAATGGATAAAAATATTTTCAAAAGTATTTAAAAAAATTTATGAAAAGTACTTTCAAAAGTTTGAAAAGTATTTATGTTGTTAAGAGAAGTAAGTAATACTTACTTTTAAGATAAATAATTTTAAATGCATACTTTTATCCTAAAATAATTATCAAAATGCTATTCAAAACTACTTCTAATATTTTTATCTTAAACACTTAAATGATTCTTTTAAAATCAATTTTAACCAAACAACTTTGTTTTAAATTACTTATCTTAAAATCACTATTAAAAGAAGCACATTCAAACCAGTACTAATTTTCATTATAAAAAATCATATGTGCATCGTAGGTAATAAAAACATATGTATTATAATTATAAACATAATAATTTGAAGTCCATAATAGCATGTTAGATAGTAAATAATTAAATTAGTACAAATAGCATGCTAGCTTGTACATAAAGTACACATTTAGTTTATATACATTTTTATAAATTATGTACAGCGTATATATATGTTATATATACACATTATGTACAAGTGACATTATATTTTATAATCAATTTGATTATGTATATACTATACATGCTATTTGAAGTCCAAACTCAAAAAAATTTGTGTAGTATAAAAATATCAAAATTAAAAACTCTATGCATAAATTTGAATTATAACATGCAAGTTAGAGTTCTTGTATTCAAAATTTTGATACACCATTCACACGATTGGCTTTATGCATTGTAGAAGTTGTTTGGAGGGCGCTTCCTTTGGGATTGATAAAGTTCAAATGGTGTAGCTTTTGCTAGGATGGTTTTTGAACCTTAAGATCATTTGTAAAAGAATGTTTTTTTATCCTGCTTGGGATCTCATGTGCTTTTTAGGCGGAGTTTAAATGCGATGATGTACGCAACCAAATTTGGGTGGTGGAAACTCTAGTTAGAGTCCAACTTGGCGTTTATTGTTACTCTTTCTTGGGCTGAGTTCCTTTTAATGCCTTGAAAGTGATATTTTGCTTGGGTTGATTACTTAAAGAAATTACTTGCATGAAGTTCCATTGTTCCTATATTGATAAATAAAGAAATGTTGTAGCCGATAGTATAGCCTTTAGGACTACTATTTTTTTAGTGTGACTCACTGTTGGAATGCTTCATCATTCCCTAATCCTTTTAATTTTTAAGATTCTAACAGCAAATTCAATTCTAAATTTTGTTGAGAATTATTTTGTACCCTTTCTTTAAAATATTTAATAGGTTTAAACATTTCATTGGTTGCTAACCTTTAACTAAAAATAAGTTTTGGTCCCAAAACATATATTTTTGACCTTAACCTTTACAATTTAACAATTTTAGTCATTTTAACAATTTCCATCAAATTCATCAACTGGGCGTTATAATAGCCATCACATGAAGTCACGTGACTTAATTTTTGATCAACCATGGTTACTTAGACTCTAGTCTTTGATTCTTTGTATTATTAAAAAAAATGGAATTAAAAATCTAAGACTTCTTGCCTATAAACACAATCGCTTCGAGCTTTCCTCAGTCTTCACACATCTATCATCACATTCAAATGATTTTATTTGAGCTTTTGAGAATTTGAAACTATGGACAAAGTTTCCTGTAAACCTGGTGAACCTACACCAGATTACTGTAAGTATGAAAGTGTTTCAACTATTAAGTTTTTGTTTTTTGAATAATGGGTATTTTGTATTCTGTCTTCTCGTTAAATGGAAAAAATAAAAAATTATACTATTTTATTACATGTCTTTGATTGCTTTAGGACCACTCATTTAGTATGGGTATGGTGAAGAAAAGTAACCCTTTGGTTTTTTGTCGCAATAATGGGGTCAGTGTGGGCTTAAAGCATGTGCTTTAATGCGTGCCATATATATATTTTTTTGTTTTTAATGTGTTTTAGACTGTTGTAGTCATTGAAAATGTTGGTTTGTAATGAATGATTTTTTTTGGTTTTGAGGCAAATGCTTCCTCTGAAAAGTTCATTATAAGGTTGCTTTACAATGAAAATTTTCACCATTAGTTTAAGTATAATTATATTTAACTGAATTATATTATAACTAGTCTATACAATATTTAATGAAAAGCTATATAATATAGTCGAATTAAATTCATTATATATGTTTTTATTACATTTTTTAAAATAAAAAATATTATTTTTAATTTAAGGTAAAAAAAAGTTATGGCATATTATTTTATAATTGAAAATTCAAATATACTAAGTTAATTGTCTAGTATGGTTTAAACTCAAATTCTCTGGTCGTACAAAATTTTTACATAATTGTACTATTTTTATACTGTATAATACGGTTTGATTTTACAGCTAAACACATTACTATATGTAAATTATAAAATTATAATATTTAGTATGGTGTAACAAATATATCGTAATTATGTTATTTAGACCGGTACAAGAAGGAGAAAATGTCTTATTAGGAATTACATGGTGCAACTAAATTGGTAAATTTTTGCTATAGAATGCTAAGAAGTAGGAATGCTAAAGGTTTAATGCTTATAATAAATTGATTTTGATATTTAGGATATGTTTTTGGCTGTTCCGAATGATAAAAAGAGGGAAATAAAAGTTTATGTCAATTAAAGAACTACTCAATTTGATGGCGGTGCTACTGAACTTAAAGTTTATAAAGCTTCTACTGCACTAGTGCATAAAGCTTCTCCCAATCTATATTCCATACCAGTTACTAAATCACCACCGACCCCCACATCAATTCCCACATCAGCTCCCGAACCAGCTCCCACACGATTCCCCTCACCACCTCCTACAATAGCTCCCACACAATTCCCACAGTAGGTCCGATAACAGCTCGTACACTAGCTCCCATAACTCCCACACCAGCTCCTAAACTAGTTAAATCAGAAGTGCCAACACAGAACGAAGAAAATAACATTGAAAATGAGGTTGATTATGATGGAGATAGAGCATATGTAGAGCTGATGCAAATAAAGGTACAAATGCTCCTGAGGAGGGGCAGATATAATGTGTCTGGTGTGTCAAGTACAAGTGATAATTCAGTATATGATGACAATGATGAATACCAATCAACAGATTATGAAGATTCTAAGCATATCCAACTCATGATGACAATGATGGATACCGATCAACAGATTATGAAGATTCTAAGTATGGGTGATGAGGATGAAGATGATATAAATGTGGGGGCTTTTCCATCATTTAATGAGAAGATTGCACTACTATAAAAGTGCTTTTTAGTTTCGCAAAATTTGCTTCAATTTTACTAAAATTCTAAAAATTGAGGTTATGGATTTTTGGTTACTGTAACTTATAAATAGATTTTTAACAATAATTATGATTATAATTTAGACTAGAAAAATTATTAAAAAGAATAGAATTATAGTTATGGTTATTTAATAAATGTGTGATCTAATTATTATGAATTTATGATATAGTTTTAGTATTTTAAAACCGAGGTCATGTTTTGTGTTATTTATTTAAAAAAATCCAACTAAAAAATCAAATTTGGTTGAAAACTAATTCCCTTGCTCTCTATCCCTCTCACAGTCTCACGCCATATCTCGAGAAGCTTCTCTTATTGCCTCTCACGCCATCAAAACACCCCACAGCAGCCACTCTCGCTGCCTGCTACCTCCAGTTCCAGCCACTTCGACCCCCTCCGCAGGCCTCTTATTGGCCTCCAGTTCCCCTGTTTCCAGCAGCTAGGGTTGTTCTCCAATACTCCCTCTTTCTTACTCCTTTCTGTCCATTGAAGCTTGGATCATATGGATTTGTCAAGGTGAGTACTCATTTTCTTAATTTACTAAGTTATTTAATTAATTAGACTAGCTTATATGTATTTTAGGTCAAATTTTGACGGGGCTTAGTTGCTGTAGTTACTCTGCAATCCTTTTCCTTTTGAATTTAGTACCCGGGATTCTCTAAAATGAAAAGGTTGTGTATCCTGAAATTTCTTTTTCGATGTTGTTCGCACTCCATGTGGACTTTTTTTTTTTTCTTTCATTATTTGATCTTTAGATTTGGCTGATTTCTTTTTCATTTTTTGTAATGTAGAACCATAACAGTATGCTGCTTTGCTTAGGAAACTGAAGTTTGTCACATTGTACATAGAAGCTGTTTATAATAGGGTGGATAGTACCTGGGTTATGGAAATATTCTGTTAATGTTTATGTAGGAAGGGAAGCAACTAAAATTTCCTCATAAATAACATATTTTACTTTGCATACACTATTTTAACTTCAATGCCTATCCAACATTCTAACCAGTGTAAAAGAAGTCAAGCTCAGAACTCTGAACTCCAATGTGATCTATCAAATTAGCTTTCTTTGTTTCAACTATTAAAACCAAACACACACAGCTAGCCATGACCGTTCATCGTCAAGAAATTTTCCACAAAATAGAACTAGTGGTAAAACCTGAAATTTAGCCACAAGTACCTGTGAAGACTCTACCTTTCCTGATGATATCTCAGGAAAGAACCTCTCTATAGTATACTTGCGTGCCTGAATTTCTTTTCAGACTCCAAAATAAATTCTTAAAAGTGATCCAAAGTAAAGTGTTATGATTTCCATCTAGAAGCAGAACTAATTAATACATAACACTAGTTGTCTGTGCTACACATTGTGCATAACATAGTAGAATTTACTTTCTCAATGTTGAAGCAATGGCACTTTTCAAGAAAGGGAGAAAAACTACAATAAATCCCTTTTAAGCCCTCTGGTAGCATCAGGTTTTTTAGTGAAAAATGCAACTCCTGGGACGGTGGGTGAAACTCCATAATTAGAGGATGGCATTGAAAACACATGGATACAGAACACTAATGGCATTTTGATATATCGTATCGGATAAGTTAAGTATGGTTGTATTGGATTAACTTGTATTGAATTGTATTATAATTAATTTTTGGTGAAAAGCTATATAATATAGTCGAATTAAATTGATTATATATATTTTATTAAAATAATTTTTATTATAAAATTTATTTAAATTAATATTTAATTCATTTTTCTATTTTATTACATTTTTAAAAATAAAAAAAATATTATTTTTAATTTGAGATAAAAGAAAAAGTTAATACATATAATTTTAAAATTGATAATTCAGATAGTTTAAGTTAATTGTCTAGTATAGTTTAGATCCACATCTTTTGATCGTACAATATTTCTACATAATCATACTATTTTTATATTATATGATACGGTCTGATTTTACAGCTAAATGGATGAATGTATATAAATTATACAATTAAGATATTTAATACGGTGCAACAAACATGCTGTACGCATGAACATAAGATCAACATTGCAAAGAGACTACTAAGGACAAAGATAACATACTGGAGGTAGATGTATCATTCTGCTCAAGTAGCTCCTTTATATCTACCTCAAACCTCTCCCGAACCTGCATCAAGAAATAAAGAACTTAAAGCCAAATATTTTACAAGAAAATAATAAAAAAAATTGAAAAAGAAAAATAAACTTTATACATCATTGAGAACTTGAGAGTCGGCAGCTGAGGAAACAAACGTGAAAGCAATCCTTTTTTTTTTTTTTCCAAACCTACCAGCTCTACCAACCTGTCAAATGTAATAGAGGGGAAAATGAGAAGTATGTTCAATTTAATGTACTAATTCGCGGGATAAAATCTGAGGGTAATAGTTTTTAACGAGGATCACAACTCTACAGAAACATTATGTAATCATAGTAACTATTGTGTCCAGGATAGCCAAATGATGATGCAAAAGGTTCAAATGTCGTTGGAGTGCAAGCAAAGAACCTTCACCAGCTCAATTTAACCTTAGGCAAAAGGTTTGGAAGATTGATGTAACCAAATTAATTAGTAAATTAATAATGAAATTTCAAAAATACCTACGTCGTACCCATCTGAGGCCAAAATGGAAAGTATTTCTTACATTGATAAATTATTTCAGATTTTATCTTTAAAAAATTAACCTTGTGCAGGTATGTATTAGCTGAATCTGACATGTCATAATTGATGACAATGTTAACACGTTCTATGTCAATTCCTCTACAAACCAAGTCTGTGGCAACCAGAATCATGTTAATTTATTGTAATGTAGAACCATAAAGGTATGCCATGTGAGAGCAAGAACTATAATTAATGTAAATTTTAAAAAAATTTTCTTAATTTTTTATTGAAATATTAAGCTTACAATTAATTTTCTTATCTAATATGAAGTGTTCTCTAAAAGATAACTTGGTGACGTAAGAGTATTATATTCTTATATTTATAAGGATAATGATTGTTAATTCACTTGCTTCCATCATTATCTTGTAATTAAATTTGTTTATGTATTTTTTTACCCAGTGTGAAAGTTTGATTTCAATTTTTTCCTTTGTCAAAATATGTGTCTAATATTAATTTATAATTTGTGTACATATGTAGCTTAATAATAAATGATCATACGCCATCACCAAATTGATGAAATACGGAATGATATTAAAATTATAATTTGCTTCTTACACCAATATATAGCTAGTCAATTTATTATGTACTATTTTGAATTACTTTTGATATATGTACTTTTGATCATTAGTATTGTTATTACATGAAATTTTTTAGAAAATGTCATTAATTTTGAAACATTTTAGCTATTATAATGTTTATTTTGTTTTGGAGTACATGAATTCTCTCGAATGTAATCGCACTTTTAATTTTAATATAATATATATAATTTTGATAGTTCAATATTCTAGATATGAACATTATATTTATAATGCAAGAAATGTTCAAAAAAATAAGTATTTAAATTTATGAAAATGCTGAAAAAATAGTAAAATATTGCTAATTAAATATTAACTATGGTCACGATTTTTGGTTTAAATCAAGACTAATTATGTATATAAGGTTTTGATTATTTTTAAAATCATGACATAATATAACATTTTTGTATAAAATTGCCACTGTTGACTTTTAAATAATGTGCAATTCAAGTTTGGTTTGACTTTTATGTCAAAATAAAGATGCCTGCAATCCAACAACAAAGGAGACTCAAATTTAAAAATAAAAAATGGTGCTTTAAGAGAAATTGTGGTATTTGATTCTACAAAATGTTCATGGAGGCTGTATTTGAAGTGGGAAGACAAAAGGAGAAAATTTGAAGTGGGAAGACAAAAGGAGAAAGTGGCAAGGAAAAAAAATACTTGTATGAGGTCCAACTAATGAGAATCCATGGTGTAACAATACTTTCCTTGTTGACTATTTGGAAGATACGTTTAGGGTTGATCCAAAGGTGAAATTGACTGTATGTCAAGAAAATAATTAGAGAGAAATTAGGTGTTAAAGTTTCACAACAACAAATTTAGAGAGCTAGGCAGAGAGCTATGGAGAAAATATATGGAAGTTGGGTAGAATAATATTGTAAAAATTAGGGCCTATGCTAATGAGTTATTAAAAAGAAGTGAAGGAAACAATAGTAAAATATACTTTGAATTGTTGGAGGAATGAACGGTTAGGTTTAAAAGATTGTATGTATGTTTTGGGGCTTTAGAAAGAGGTTTATGTGAGGGTTGTAGGCCTTTTATATGTTCAGATGCATACTTCTTAAAAGGGTCACATAATGGGCAGCTTCTATGTGCAATAGAAGTTGATGCAGATAATGGGACGTACCCTATTGCTTCTTGTATTACTGAGAATGAGTTTGGGACAATATGGGGATGGTTCTTAGATTTTATTGAAAACAAATTTGGACATTAATGAAGGTGCTAGGTTTACAATCATGTTAGACAAATATAAAGGTTTGCTTCATGTTATTTCAAATATGTTTCCGGAAGCATATCATAAGTATTGTGTGAGGCACTTGTGTGAAAACTTCTAAAATGTTGATAAACATGGTGCTTTTAGAGGTGCTTAATTGAAGAAAAAAATTTGGCAATGTGCAACAATATACATAGAAGGTCAATTCAAGTTGTGCTTGGAAGATGTCAATGATCGTAATGAAGTAGCTCATGCATGGTTTGACAAACTACATGTATCTGAATGGACTAGGCCACATTTGACTATCCAATGCAACTATGATATATTACTCAATAATTTGTATGATTCATTTAATTCAAAAATTATAGATGTCAAAGAACTACCCATACTTACCATGCTTGAGATAACTGGAATGAAATTAATGCATAAGATGTTCATGAGAAGAATCAAAGTACAACGATGGACTAGTCATAAATGCTCTAAAGTTTGTAAGAAAATTCAATTGAATAGGGAGAAATTAAGGTACTCTCATGTTGTAAGATGGGCTGGGGAACCTAGATATCAAGTGAAAACAAAGAAAGGATTCATAGGATTCATATGTGATGTTAATTTGGGTAATATGTCTTACAATCGTAAGAAGTGGGATTTAAGTGGCATACCTAGTTCACATGTTGTGGCATGTATTTTGAATAAAAAGAAAGACCCTTTAGCATATGTTGCTCACTAGTATAGCCAAATATGTTGTTGCATATGTTCCTTACATTAAACCTATGCCTGAACAAAAAGAGGGGACAGAACAAGAGAACATTTATTGTGCTCAAATTGCTTCTTCTGTTTTAAAAAAAATGGTAGACCCTTAAAGAATAAGAAGAAAACTCCATGTGAAATCCTAGAAATGAGTTAAAAAGATGGGAAGCTAAGGAGTTTAAACATGACAATGACATATACAAAATGTGGTGTTCAAGATAAAGGTGGCCAATCGTGTCAATTAGTTTTGTTTGTATTGTGTTTTGTCTTTAATTGCGTTGTGTTAACATGTTAACTAATACACGAATAAATTTACTTTTAATTTTTTTTTTTTGATGTTATCTATACAAAATGGTAAGAAATAACAAAACTTTTAAAAACATATAAAAATTATTGATCAATTATAATTAAATTTTTATTCATATTGTATTTTTGTCGTGTTTTAAATTGCCACTCCTAATTCAAGGGCACAACATCAAGACATGTGCTGTTAGAAAAGCAAGGTTAATCAAAGGAGGTAATATTCATTAACATTTCACTTATTATTATCATGCTTTTGTTTGTGATTTAAGTATTTATACTAATATTATAAAAATATAACTCAATTACAAGTGATGACACTAATTCTAGTCAAGCCATTCAATTTGATAATTCTAATACACAGGTACAAATAAATAACTTTATATTTCAAACTAGCTTTATAATCATATTGAATTGACATTTAATATCAAACATGCATGTTGATGGTACTAGTGGACAACCTAATAACTCACAGATACATTCTCTTTCACACCTTGATGCTCAGTGGTTTCAAGTTGGTCCTTCAACCTCACGTGGTGTTCAACAAAGGAAGAGACATAGTCTATCTATCAGTATGGATTAATCTTGGTTGTGTTCCTCCTCTCAATATTTACTTACTCTGTCTATTATTTTTGGATCATGCAAAAAAACGAGAAGAAAAGCCCAACTTGTTGTCATAATAGTGCAAACAGTGCCCTAACACTTGGGAGAAGGATGCCAAGGAACAAGAAAATTTTAAAAGATACAACTTGTAAATGTTCAAGAATTTAAATGACATATTACAAGATTGAAGTGGTTTTTGTTTACTCTTTAATTTGGATGTTGTGGCATGTAATACTTATTGTTGGCTTTCTAGGCAGTCCATTAGTGCTAGATTTCTATGCAGTCCATTATTTTGGTTATTTTCTAATTGATGATGGCCTTTTTGTAAAACATGTTTATGATTATGTATGGAGAACTAATTTTATTGTTTTATGTTAATGGATAACTGTTTCTCATACAAAACATGTTAATCAAACAATAGCATAACAAAACTCATTCAGGCTTGAAACTGTGAAACTGTTGGTTGAAATTTCATTCATTTTGATCACATTACAGTTAAGTTTCAGTACACAACATTATTGAAAAAATAAACACTACTCATCAGCTAAGCCTTCCAAGAACATGTCTAACGTGCTTCTACTCCACCGTAGCAACAAATATTACAAGAAATCTTTCAGTTACAGTTAGGCCTTCTATCGCTCATGATTCTTGTGATGAAACAACAACTGAGTAAGAAGAAAAGAAGAGGTCTTGAGGGGAGAACTTTTCATGAGAAAGGTGATAAATGTGTGAGAATTGAAGAATGGAGAAAGCCTTAGATTTTAATTCCCCCCTTCCCCCCCTGTTTTGTTTAAATAATATAAAGAGTCAAGAGACCAAAGTTTGAATAACCATTGTTGATTAAAAAATTAAGTCACGTGATGTCACATGATGGGCATTATAACAACCCAGCTGATAACTATAATGAAAACTATTAAAAATGACTAAAATTGTTAAATTTTTAAAAGTTAGAGATTAAAATATGTGTTCGCAAAGGTTGTGAACCGAAACCTATTTTAAGGTAAATGTTAGGACCAATGAAATAATTAAAGCTAAGTAATAGTACTCTAGTTGAGGGACTAGATGAAAAATGTACTAATAAAATACCTAGTTAGATATTTCATTGCACTCACAATACTTACTGATTAAGACATTTCATTAAAAAAAAAAAAAACTCAAAAATTACATAGTAATTTAGTATATTTAAATATAATATATCTATTCATTATTCTCTTTCTTTTTCTGTAAATTGGAATATAGAATTAATGTTATACCATTTTTCATACAGTACCTCTTGCTTTGCACTCCAAGCACTTTCATGTGTTTATAGGGAGTTTGGAAGTATTTGGCATTCAATTTGACCCCTTTATTTAACTCATGCACAATTTATTTCTTCTTCACTCAATCACTTTGTCTTCGTTTTTAGTTTAAATTAATGAGCTTTATTGCCAATTTAAATCAAGAAACAGACCGCATTACTTTATATGTCTCCTGAGAATTTTTGAATATATTATATTTTATGCTTTATGACTTGGAGGGTTAGAACTGGGAATATTTTGAAATGAATTGGTAGAGATATGGTGTCTTTCATATTTAATCGCCCTCAAATTTAAGTTAATTAATTATGTATTTTTATTTAAAAATATTTTTTATCATAATTTAATAAATACATCAATTTATATACATAATTTAATTGATGTTATGTTAATAAATGGTATAACAATCGCTTCATCATTCTATATTATCAATTTTACATCTAATAATTAATTGATAAATTACTTAATATATATAACTTTATGCATAACTATTCAATTTTATTTCTAATTTATAATTGAAAATTGCAATTAGACATTCTAAATAAGTTTAGTTACTTCCATTGTAAATATTAGTAGTGGGTTATCACATTCCGAACTACGTGATATAAAATAATTAATTAAGAAGATGTAGACTCGAATTCATTCCGAATGTAAATGAATACTGAGTATATAATTAATTATTTTAAAAAATAAATGATTGAAGAAGATAATAAGCACATTTGGTTGAAGTAGCGAAGAAATTCTAATAAAAATAACTCGTAATTGCATATAATTTATAAATAATTAAATTGATTTAAAAATAATATATTCGTAATTGCACATTTGTAAGTGTACATAAAAATGCTGAATATATATATATACATCTGAAAGCATATTAAGAAACGAATTTTGTTTAACCTTGCATTGCATTTATGACAACTTTAAATACATTGAGTTTGATTTCACATTCATCGGGATCTAATCACATAAATGTTGCTAGATTGAAGATATATATAAAGATATGATCGTTTAAATGAATGTGATGCCTCTTTTATATTAATTTATAAAAATAAAAATTATATAAGAAGTAAGTTGTGAATACTATTGTAAATTTATTACAGAATACAAATAATGTAATCAAATATAAATGTAATTTTACTTAAATGTGGTTACTGTAATAGTATTCTATCTATTTTAATTATATTACTCAATTGCGCAACTGTTTTTAATCCCTTAAAAACATTTATATTTTATGTTACTAAAAAAAAAATCATATGTACACCGTATGCCAAAAGATATATACTTTTTATATTATAAAAATATATAATTTGGAGCTACACAATAATTAATTAGATTGTATATAATTAAATTAGCATCCTAAAATAATATATTAGCTTTTACATATTTACTCATGTATACTTATAAATTATTTACGGTGTATGCATATGTCATATGTACATGTTATGTATAATTAGTATATTATTTTGAGACTCATTTGATTATACACATATTATAGATGCTATTTAGAGTTGATGTATATATAAATTATAACACATAATTAAACGATTAAAATTAAATTGAAATTTATATTTGATGAAATTAATTCATAAAATAAGTGAACATGACTAATATAGTTCTTTAGCATAATCCCAAAAGCCTCATTATCTGTTAAAGGGACAACTTGAACCACATATTTAAAGAAACACAAATAGGATTTAGATCAGTTATTTTTCGATTTTGTTAAATATATTGACCACAAAAGATGATACATAATGGTAAAGATATATTCTTATCTTATGAAATCTTTGCCTTAGATTCATCTTAGATGTGCTAGTCCAAAATTTTCTTATCTTTGTGATATGGGTATCAAATTTTTGCTCCATACATATTCTTTTCTCCTTTTTCCATTTTGGGGAAAGAAAAAAAAAAAACACATAACATATTCTACCATTATAAGTAATTCTTACTCTATTACTGATTTGCAACGTGAGACTAACTACCCCTTCTAAAATATAAATGATTTTGTGCCTCTAAAATCTAGCTAACATTTTAAAATGTGTTGAAATCGATTGATTGTAGCTGTTTTTTTTTTTTTTTTTTTTTTTCCTTCTCATTTTTCATGTATATTGTTTTATGTTAGGAAAATAACATTTATAACATCTCTTAAAATTTATAACTACAAAAATAGCATCTCTTATATATTTTTATTACAATGAACATCGATTAGTTGAATGTCGTTCAAGTTGAACTGTTGCAATTAAACTCTTTTCAACGTTCTCCGATTAGTTAGATTGTAAATTCTAAATTATAGATCCAAAAACCTAGGGAATGAACATATTGTAACTCAAATTATTACCAACTAAGATATAAACTACTACAAAGTGGTCTGGCATGCAATCCTATAAAAAGAATAAATGTGAAAAATAAAATAGTGAAACACAATATTGAAGTGAAAATAACCTAAACCAATGTCCTAAAGAAAAAAATCATTGGTCCTCAGACCACCTAACTTAATCTTTATAAAAACGCTTAATACAAAGTAAGTCTTAGATTACTATTACAATGGTAAAGCTCTAATGTACTCTTCTAAAAATCTGTTACTCTTTTTTACTGTCTTCCAAGGTAGTGTATATGATCACTTGAAACAACACTTCGATCAACTTACATCCACGAATTACTAAATACGTAAATTTTAGCAACTAAAAAAAAATAATTATGTGTAAATCATTGACGTGACTTAATTTTAATAGACAAAATGAAATTAACAAACAAAATGAAATTAACCTAAATCAATTGAAAATTATGACTTAATATTAATCTAATTTGATCAATTAAGCCATTGTAATGTGTCAAAGTTATTTGTAACTTGCATTTTAGGAGTTAAAAGAACCAATAATTATACATAAATCAATACGATCGATATCTCCGTTATAAACCAACCCATGCATCTTAAACTTTCAAGTATAATTACATAATATCATCAAATAACGGTTACATGCAAAAAGTGCCTTGTGTATATATGATGTTTTCCTTTATTATTTCTTAAAAAAGAATTAATCCATTTTTGTACAAAAAGTTATGGCAATAAATAGAAAGCAATTAATTGCATTGGACCGGTCAAAGGCACTATTACTAGGGCAACAAAATCTACTATAATCGTCAAATTATTTGCAATAGAACTAGAATCTGAACCCACATGTCAAAAATTGCACTACCTAATCAAAAAGAGATTTTACGAAACCCTGTTTGGATTTCCTCATATATATATTAATAGAAAAATCAGTCTAAGCATCGAATTTTAGCACAATTAGTATATCACAATAAAAAATATGCATAAATATCATATTTATTGTGATTGTGATCGATATATAAAAACACTTTTGGCATTTAAAATAATAATTTAAATTTTTGAAAAAGTTTGTGAAGAAATTTTTTTGACTTAATATTAGAGTTAAAGTTCTTGTATCAAAATTTTTTCATCTGGTGATCAACAACTTTTTACAAAATTTGTGATTTGTGACTTCTATATAAAAAATAAAAAAAAATTAAAAGCAAAAAACTATAAATACCCTAGCATTTCAAATGAAAATATCAAATACTTCTCGACAAATTCAAAATCACAAGCAATTGAATTTCATGGAAGACCCTCACAAACGAAAAGATATCCAAAAGGATGAGAAGGCAACAGGAAGGGGGGAAACGAAGTATCGGGGCGTTCGGAGGCGACCGTGGGGGAAGTTTGCTGCGGAGATAAGGGACCCATCAAAGCAAGGAGGTAGGGCATGGCTTGGTACTTTTGATACAGCTGAAGAAGCAGCTAGGGCATATGATAGGGCTGCTTTTAACATGAAAGGTCACCTAGCAATACTAAACTTCCCTAATGAGTATTATGCTCTAGTCTTGGGGTCTCCTCCTTATCCTCCTAATATACCATTTACTTCTTCTTCTTCTTCTTCTTCTTCTACTACTACTTTTTCAAGTACTAGGGCTTTTGAAAGAGGAGGCTCATCATCTAGTGGCCAAGAAAAGCAAGTGTTTGAGTTTGAGTATTTGGATAACAAAGTATTGGAAGACCTTCTTGATCATTCAGAAGAGGAAAAGAAGAAGAAAAAGAAATGAATAGTTATAGTTCTTCTCTTGAGATAAATTTTAACTTTATCAGGTTAATTATTTTCTGTGAGAGATTATGTGTGCTTAATTTTATATCTTTTTTGTCGTTTTGCTCTTAGTTCTTTTAATTTTCTTTTATTTCTCTCTCTTTTGACATGAAAACAAATATGGAAAAGTATTGACAACAAATGTAATAAAATCAATATATATTATAAATAACGTATTAGTAATTTGACTTGCTGATTTTCTTTCTGTGGTTGGCTTACTTTGTGTAAATACTCAGAGTAGCGAAAATTTTTAAAAAAATATATAATATGTTGTTTATTTTTATAAATTTAAATTGTTGATATTATTTATGTATTTAATATTAATTTTTTTTAATAAGAAAAAAATATGATTCAAATTAATTCGCTCCTAACAAATAAAATAATTATGTGGAAGACTTTTTTCTTCAGAGTAGCACGTAATCTTTCATTGTTTAGTTATTCTTATATTAAATTTTAATTTATGCAATTAACTACATATTTTATTATTATGTGAAATACCAGTTACTTTCAGCTATTTTCATCGTACTTAATAATTAAATTCATTTAGTTGTCAATATGAAAGATATTACAATATTTATTGTGTATTAGTTAAAGCTAGCGCGTGTTTTTCACATTAATTATTATATTTTTTATTTACTTAATTTCTTTAACATATTTAAAATTATGTAATATAATGAAAAATAAATAAAAAATAATCATCAAGTTTTGGATACAATTAAAAATTCATTATTGTAAAAATTTCTTAACAAAATTATTACATGTATAATGGAAATGGATATAATAAGCGTTGTTAATTATATAATATAATTTATATTCTTGAGTTTGGAAACTCTTGTAACGTGTAAATATGAATATTTTACCTAGCAAGTTCGAAAAAATATATGTATGACATATATATTAAGAAAATAAACTTCTTAATTAATGTTATTAAAGTTCTTTTAGTTGAATTCGAATTGACTGGGGTAAAGTTTCTCAAAATTTAAAATAAAATATAAACGGCAAAATATTTTTTACTTTAAAGTATAAGTCAATTTTGTTTAAAATTATTTTAGATGTGATGTAGAATTTTATATATAGTATATAATATAATTAAAATGATTGTTTATGAATATATAAATAATTTAATTTTATGAAAATATTTAAGATATTATTGATATCTACAAAAAATAATGTAAAATTAAAAAAATATGAAAACAAACAGAAAAATATTAAAATTTTAGATAATAACTTAATATAGAGAAAATTAAATAATATTGAATTTAACACATTAGTTTTCTCAATAATTTAATAAATATATACCAAATAAAAAAGTAACTTTAGTTAAAATAAGATTCTTTCATATTAAAATAATTAATATATTATGGTATATTTATATCTTAAAGGATTTTTAGGAAGTTCAAAACACATGCTATCTTGATTCAAATGTCATGACATAATTAGAAGCTGTTTGAATATAATAATAAGATGTCATAGATATGTTATTTGATCTATTCTTACTGTTTCTTCGTAAATAAAAAATTCTAGGTTAATTCAATAATTTATAAATTATTGAAGAGATTTCCAAACATTTCATAAGCATTATATACACCCATACTATTTGAGATATCGTTTTCATTTGTATTATTGCTTATTGAAGACCCTCTTCTAATTCTAGCATATCATTGTATTCTCCATTACGACTTCTTGTGTATTTCTTTCCAATAATACTCTGTATAGACCAATTGCTAAACCCTTGAATAATACTTAGGAAAAAAGTTCAAAAATTACATCGCAGAAATTTCAAAATTTTTTGATAATATCGTGAATAATATCTAATATTTTTGAAAAATTTATACTGCACAAAATCGATAGTATCATAGGTATTTAGGAAAAAAGATTAGATAGTCATATCCATAATGAACATGATAAATATATAAAAATATTGTTGACTTTCCTTCTAACAACTTAAGCATTCAAGAGTATTGCTTTACCATCAACTTCTAATATTGTATCAGAGTTGAAAGTCTTGCGTTCAAGGCCTAGCAACTCCAATTGTTAAATTGTAAGTGTTTGACTTGCAAGATGTATAGAGCTAATACTTGTAAAAAAATGAAAAATATATAAAAGTATAGTTAATCCTCCCTTAACAGCTTAAGATTTTAAAAAGATTGGTTTATCAACAAATTTTCACATATATATATCTATATATATTGAGATATATCATGATTTTTTATTTAATCCATGAGTATAATATTTGTTGAAGCCAATTTTTATTCAGTTACGTTGGTTGGCACGTCGATCTTGCATGTTATTAAAAAATCTTGTCAGAAGGTACAATATTGTGGAGTGTAATATTTATTTCAATACTTAAGTTAATTTTTAAGGTGAATGTTAAGATTAGAGAGGAATTTGAGAGATTTTAGGATGAACTTGAGCATACATTTTCAGGTTGTGATAACCTATTTATAAATTTTTGTTAGATGGAATTTTAGTAAATAACCCGTATCAATTAATATTTTAATTATTTAATAATAATTAAAATATATAGGTTATTAATATGAATTATTTAATAAAATTTTATCTTATTGTGCGCTGATTGTGCTATTTGACTTTTTAACTGATAATATAGACCAACTAAATGGTGCCACGCATACCTGATTAAATTATTGCCTAATAATATAATATAATAATATTAAGCGCGCACACACATATATACAGTCCCGTATTAGAGATAAATAGAATAAATCATCTTAACTATATAATAATTTAAATATATGATGTAGATGTTATCATATTTTAAAATTTAAATTTAATGAATAACTGTTATAATAAAGAAAAAAATTAAATCAAAAAGAATTATTCATTATTGAATAGACTCAAATTGAAATAATTTGTTAAATTCGTTATGTACATCTTGTAAAGAATGAGTGGTTTTATGCCTTTAAAATCTAGCTAACATTTTAAAGTATGTTTATGTTTATCTAGCTAAAAAGAATGTGTATGTTTGTTTATTTATTTAAAGTATAGATTGATCGTAGTTCCCACCACCATTTTTACGTCTTCCTTTATCTTTTACTAAAACAATTATTACCATTTATCCACACAAAAAAAGAAAAAAACAATTATTACCAAGGGAAAGCGCACCACTAGTAATTGGTGGAACATTTGTTATACAAGTAAAAATAATAAATAAATAAAAAATTTTGCTTGTCATCGTTTTCACTTTCGCTTCTCTCATTCATAGCAGGGTGGGCATTCTTTTTTCAAAACTGTCCAAACTGAAGTCGAACCGAGTTGCAATGAAATTTGTATAGGTTTTTGCGTTGGTTATGATTTGATTTTTTTTCAAAATCGCAATATATTTTTATATAAACATATCTTAAATTTTATTGCTCCAAAAATTAAAAATATTATGTATCTATCTAATAACTAATGTCTACGTTACATAGTTACTGAAATTAAAATCAATAGCAAGTCGATCATTAAGTATTTTATAAAGAAAATAACGTGTACACTCTTTTAATTAAAACATATATATTAACTTGAGAAGGATTTTAAATTAAAAAGAAAAACATAATAATCAAAACTAGTTTGAATCACTTCCAATATTCTCTTGGATAAAATTACTCATATATTTTAAACTATTATTATTAATTGTCATTTTAATATCACATTAAGAATTATATCTAATAAGCACCATAATCATATAATAATTACCACATCTAATAAGAAATTTAAATATTTTTTTAATTTTACAATTAATTTAGAAGCATAAAAAAATTAATTTTACATTTATTTTAAATATGTCATATAAATATTTAATTAAAAATTAAAATAAGTAAAATAATTTATGTACAAAGTATGTATTTTTTACTAGTAATTTTTATATGTATTTAACAATATTTCTAATTTTATATAGTGCTTAATTAATATTGACGTTTCAAATAATTTGAAATTCGTATTTTGTAAAAATTATTGTTTAAACTGTCAAACCAAATCGGATATATATAAGTCGGATTATATGTCGGTTTTACTTTGTATAGGTCGGTTCTAATTTGTGATCTTCACAAAATGTCATAGTCAACTTAGTTTATAAATATGCGAATATATATAAGTCGGACTGTACGTCGGTTTTATTTTGTATAGGTCGGTTCTAATTTGTAATCTTCACAAAATGCCATAGTCGACTCAGGGTACGTTTGGTTGGGTGTAATAACACCCGTAATGTAATGCCCATTACAATTACATTGTTTGCTTTTCCAAAAAAATGGTTCAGTAATGTAATGGCATTACATCTCCATCAGTAAAAGTGATTATACACTCAAAGGGATGGAATTACAATTACATGTCTTTCGGTAATGAACAGTGCCGCGTCCTCAGCCCGCGTCCCAGCCCGCGTCCCCGTGCAGCTTGATGCACAAAAACTTGTTAACCAAATTTTGTAATTTATAAAAGCTCGCAAGTGCACGAGTCACTTGTAGTAAGCGACAAGTATACTCCCAAGATCGTCTCTCAAAGGAATTGCGGTGGTTTTCGAAAGAGTTAATTGCAATCTAAAACGTGACAATAAAATAAATCCTAAACACTCTATCAAAGGTTGGTTCTGAAAATAGTCTCTAAAATAATAAAAAATACTAAAACAATAAAAGTAAATGCGTGAAAGTTTTGTTGAAACGATGAGATGAATGAGTGTGGGAAATTAGTTAGTGAACTAAGTATGGATAAATTGGTTTACGTGGTCTCCTCAATCAAGCATATAAAGTGAATTTATTGATTCCTTTTACTAATCCTAGAAAATCCCAAATCAATGGTGGTTCTCCCTTAATTAATTAATTAGCTTCTTTGATCCAGATCGTTAATTAGTTAATTAGCATTACTTTTAGAAAAGGTAGTTTAATCACCTAAATTAAGACAAGTCAATGCACTTAATTTAAGTTCATGCTCAATAATGCCCAATTGGACTTAGATGGCGTTTCTAAAGTTCAATCCTAAAATAGTCTCAAATATTCATAAACTAAATTGGCCAAAAATAATTGATGAATATAGATGTGAAGAGCAGTGAACATGAAACAAATCACTCAAATAAAAATCAAACCACATAAACATTATCCATTCAAAGTCACATCCCTAAAATCCCACACAAAAGGGTTTAGCTACACATGATCAGATTCAAATCCAGATTCTTCATTATAAATAACATCAAAAGAGTTCTAATGAGATAAAGAAATATTACAAACAAGAATCTACCCACTTGCACTCTTGCAACAAGATCCTTGATGTTGGATGATCCCCTATTTCAAGTCTCTTAATGAAGCTCCAATGGAATAGCTTTGATGAAGTAACTTCTCTCTCAAAATTGTATGAAAAATCTGAATTCGCACTGTTCACGAGTTGGAGGAGGCTGATAAATGGTTTGGAGGCTGGAGAAGTGTTGTATGCTTGCTAGGTTGCTTTTGGTCTCTTTTATATGTAAGGGTTTCCATAAAAGAATTCGTGCGTGTGTGGCTGAGGAGGTTGTGATCTGCGCGCGCGCGCCGCGGCGCACATTTTCCATGCCGCGGCGCACAATGTTTTTACAATTTATGAGCCGAAACAGAAACTTCCTCGCCGCGGCGCACATTTTCCATGCCGCGGCGCGCGATGTTTTCATGATTTCCAAATTGCAACCCGAGAGCCTCTCGCCGCGGCACACAATTCCTTCGCCGCGGCGCGCCTTGCATGTAACAGTGTACATGGTATGTACATTTATGTACATACGTTGTACATACTGAGTTGGTTATCGATGTAAGGCTTACAGAATGAATGGCACCTAATGTAAGGCTTACATAATTAGACATTTTAACTTCATTTTTGCTCTCTTTTCTACATTTCTTTCCAAACCCACTTTGACCTGCAAAACAATAGAATACCCTCCAAAACAAGATTATATCGAGATTAAACGCAAAATAAACACTTAAAAACATAACAAATAGTAGATCAAAATAGTGTTCATCACAGCTCGCGTCGCCCCGGCGTCGTCCCGGCCAGCAGCTCGCGTCGCCCCCGCGTCGTCCACCTCGCGTTGTCCAGCCGTCGTCGTCCGGCACAGAATCACCCAGCCCAGCCCAGCCCTCGCGAATCGCACACCCCAGCCGTCGCGCCTCGCGACGCCCACCCAGGCCACCCAGCCCTCGCGACCCCCACCCCACCCCCACCCAGCCCTCGCGACACCCACCCCAGCCCTCGCAACGCCCACCCCAGCCCTGCGCGACGCCCACCCGAGCCCCGCGACGCCTCCGTGCGATTAATTATTTGTTTTTTTTTTTAACAGAAATTGTATTATTTTTTTTAAATTGTATTTTTTATTAATTATTGTTAAAAAAATTGTATTTTTTCTGAATGTAATAGCACATTAATGTAATTTTTTTTAAATTGTATTTTTTTTTCTAAAATTGTATTTTTTTATTAATTGTTGTTATGAAATTGTATTATTTCTAAAATTTTATTTTTCAAAATTGTATTTTTAAAATATTTTATATAATTTTTTTTTTTATTCCATTACATTACAGTTGTCAAACCAAACACTGTAATACTGATTCCTCTTTTTATTACAGTGACTAAACCAAACACTGTAATCGTAATACTGATTCCTTTACATTACATTCCATTACGATTACGATTACGATTACGATTACGATTACATTCCAGCGAACCAAACGCCCCCTCAGTTTATAAATATGCCTATAAATTGACCAAATCGACCTTGCCTATCCCTAGTTCATAGACTTGCTAATTAGCATCAAACTCCTCTCCTTATAGCTTTCTAGCACTACTGATATTGCTTTATGAAATGTCATCCAAAAGTTAACCTTTATCAAACATTGGTTAAATTACCTTGTGAATGGGGTTGGGTGCGAATATGTTATTTTTAATTTTTGTCTAAAATGTTAACTAAATAGGCATATATCAGTTTACTAAATTAATAATCGAAACCAATCTATAAAATGTCGGTTAGAGAATATAAAATCAATTTATTTATGTCAGTTTAATAGGTTCAGTTTACAATTCAAATCAACTTATTTTTAAAGTGAATTTAAATTATATTGACCATATATTAAGGTTAAACTAATAAATACAATTTAAAGTTTAACCAACAATTTAATTCAAAATATTTTTATACTAACATTTAAACTAGAATTGTGTACCAATTTTAAAGTAAATAATAATTCTTGAAAATGAGTAAATTATTTATATTTGATAGCAAAAAGTAATTTAGATTTTTATAACATATATTAAATATTTATAAAAATGATCATTAAAAAATAATAATATAAGTTACTTCACATTTTACATTTGCATAAAAGAATAAATAAAATTATATTATCATAACTATATATGATATATGTAATATAAAAGTATAAAATTAAAAAATAAATGTATGTTAATAATATATAAATCCGTTAGTTTAAATGTCGGTTTGCAAACTTTAATCAACCCAACAAAAGTCGATATTTTTTTTTTTTCAAAACTGAAATCAATATATTTGAATTTATAAAATATAAAAAATTGGTTTGATTTGACTCAATTTTGGTCAAAAATATTGGTTTTTTTGGTTATTATGTCTACTCTACATGTAAAGGTAAAGGTAAAAGGACTTTTGTCTCCTATTTTTCAAACCAAATGAACTAATATAACATATTTGGTATGGATTTAAAAATATAGTTGATTAAATTAATAATAAAATAATTTATATTTGAAATAGAATGTATTTTTTTTATATATATTTTTCTTATGTATCAAAAAATATTTATTAAAAATTTATTTAAATTAATAGTATTTTTTTTCTTCATACATTTTAAAAAATATATTATTTTTAGTTTAAGATGAGATGAAAGTTAATACATATAATTTTTAAATTAAAAATTAAATCAAATTAAATCAAATATCCAGTACGATTTAGATCTACTATCCTAGATGGAACAAATATTTACATAATTGTACCAATTATATTTTTTACAATATAATCTAATTTCATAGGCACACACATTATTATACATAAATTATTTAGTCAAGGACTTCAATATTGTGCAATTAACATATCGGGACGTTCAATTTTCAAACTTAATAAACTTCTACGGAATGTTTGTTACACAATAATAAAAGTTTTTATGCTACATATTTAATTAACCTTAAAGAGGTGAATATGTTACTTTCAATAGAGAAATAAAGAATAATATACGAAATTTTTAAGTAAAAACAACTTAGGCCACACTAATGACTTAAGAGGAAAATCATTGGTCCATCATACAACTTAACTATTGACACTCTAATCCCATAAGTGCACGAATCAGTGTATAAGTAATAAGTAGTTTTAAAAATAAGGGTTATTGTATCTACGAGAATTGGATTAATAGATATTTGAGTACCGAACTACAGTTACACTAAACTATTTAGGCTAACGAAAATAAATAGGTAAAAATAACAAAATAACAAAAAAAACTTAATATTTATACTAATGGATCCAACACAACCACATTAACAAATAAAGCATCCCAAATAATTTTTAAATAAATTATACGATCAATTGACTCTACCTTACGCATGCATTCTTCTCTGAAGTAAACTATATACAATATAATAATCTAACATAATCACACTCTCATATTAATTAGATTAAAATACTATTCATTAAGAACATCAATTATAGATCACATACACAATAATCGTACATCTCAACCTAGAATTTATGTATGCAATTCAATCAAGACAAACAAATAGATTCTTCTCTCGAAGCTACCTTATTACGTCTATGTATAATTGTTAATTAGATAATTAATTGCATGTATATCAGATTGAATAATATAATTAAAAAGTAATCACAATGGAATAGAATAACAAACTAAATTATTATATAAAAATATCGAGTTCAAGAGGATCCTAACAAGTTTAGCTTCATAAAATATTCAATAAAATCTAAAAATTATTGTGTTAAAATAGAAGAAAATAGATTAACATAATAGGGCAGAGAAAGATAAAATCAATCTCTATTGTCACTCTAGAAATTAATCTATTCCAATTGTCACTTTGGTGGAACTAAACTCCAACACCTTCAATATTGAATCCTTCTCTTGCTATGTCTCATTCTCTAAACTGCTGTCATTTTTCTCTAAATTATGTAGGTTAGTTGTGGAATGTGTGAATCCATTTGCTTGGATGCTTATTAGTTGTATTTATAGGCCAAAAGTTGTAGGTCATAAGCAATTGTAGTCCAAATAGGAATCATTTTCTAAATAGGATACTTGTCCAAGTAGGAAACTGACATTCTGGCTTATTGCACACATAAAATCAACTCACACAGTGGCCCAAATAAGTGAGCACTGCAGAAAAAGACACACAAAGGTTCTGGAAATCCACACTCATTATGGCCTAAGATTTACACCGTCATGGCTCAGGCTCTTTGAGTTGAATTCTCAATCAGGGGTGTCGTTGCCCTAATATTCCAGCACTGCAGCATTGGCCTCTCTGTTTTTTACAAAACTTTCAATGCAATGTGATCAATACATTTTTCCTCTATTTTGGATTGTTTTAACTCTGTTTGCTATCATTTACCTACATTGACACAATTAAACAAATATTAAGATATTTTAACTATTTTAAGTATAAAATAAGACAAATATCTAGCTTAAAAGTGGCTAAATAACTCTACTTTTGTAGAGTTATCACACCTCTAAACTTAACTCTTTGCTTGTTCTCAAGCAAAGCCAAAACTAAACAATGAAGAACAAAACATTAACCATATGGGTAGAATATTGGTAAACACATATCATCTAGTAAATCTATATTTAATAAAAATTATTCCCCTCAATTATTTTGCAATTATATTATGAAGAGGTTCATATACCATTAATTAACTTTCTATTAATACAGATATATGCAAGATTTTTGATGAAATGATTTGTGTGTGTGTACGGCATATGATGTTATTCAATGCACTCTTGAAATCAACTTATATGAGCATGCCAATAGATTAAGTCTTAGAATAAGTTTCATAAGTCTATTTTTTACACCTCTCTCCATTAATGTAAATCATGCATTTAGTTAAAGATACTTAGGACTTTGCATGCTTGCAATGTTAGGCTTAAGTGGTGGTAGACAAATGTTGATATTTGGGTTCATTCCATATCTTATCTTGCTTTTTAGTCATCATGCAACATGTAAGAAATAATTTAGCTTTTAATTTGATGTTCTAGTGCATCCTATCACTTCATTTCTCATTCATCTATTCCAAAAAAATTTTTGCAACTTTACAACACTTTCAAATTTATTTTTTTGAATTTATTCTTTTTATTTTCTTTTTTTTTTTCATAAAGATATTGGTGTTGTGAATTTTTGTTATAGTGTGCATTACATTCCACCTTACTCTATAGCACAACACATTATTACTTTTCATACAAGCTAAGAATGTAACGGTAGAAATGATACACAATTTTGATTAGGCTCACATGTGGTTTAAAGATAGGAATTGTATCTCATTAAGTTCAAAAGTGACTAAGAATATAAATTATGGTTATTTTGAAAGGCTCAATCAATTCAAATAAAGGCCTAAATCACTTCAAAGCTAAATATTATTTATGATTTTGCTTCAAGGGATAATCAAATAAATTCTAAAACATGGTAGACTTCATTAACTAGCATAATTCACACCAAATTTTCTCTCAATAAGAACAACAAAATCAATCATGGCATGTGCATAAAGTGAATTAATAAAAAATAAAAAAACTAGCAAGCATACACAAGAGTAATGTAGGTTTCTCAAGATGCTAAATTCCTTATGCTAGTCATGACAACCAATTTTTTCATTATGTTCATAGATTTTATATCAAGCATACATGTATTTATATTCCATATATTTATCAATTTGTTCCAAATTTATTTTTAAATTATCCTAAAAAATTAAAAATAGAAACTAATAGAAAAAAAAAAAAAAAAGAGAATTCCTTCCCCCACACTTGAATTGTTAAATGAAAAGGGTAAAGAAAAACTCCCTCAATGATGCTATAGTCTTCATAACTTGATGTATCCATGCAAGCACCATTGTCTCTCTCTCTTGCTTTATTCACCTAAACAAAAAACAAAGAAAACTAATAAAATCTGAAACGTAAACATAAAATTTAATAACTTGGGTTGCCTCCGAAGAAGCAACACACTTAAGGTCAGTGATAGACCATCATTATCCATCAATGTGGATAATACACATAGTATTTCATAAACATCCACTTGGAGGTTTTTATGATTGTTGGGCCAAGATCATCATTATTTTCAATTGGGTTCCAAACTGTCTTCCTCTTTGTTGAGGCATAAAGACCCACTTACAAAAATTGACATTCTCCAACACCAAATCCTTGCCCAAAGGACATATCAAACAAAACAGTTGGAGCTTTAACATTGAGCTTGCACTCCTCAAGCTCAATCATAAAATTGAATCGATAATCATCATCAATATCTCTAGGAAGGTCTTGTCTCGAAAAGTGAAACTGACAAATGTTAAAAAGTTGTGAAAAAGTGATGGAATATCTAGAAATGGATAGGAGTTCAGTCATGATGGGGCCCCAGTGATAGAACATGATGAAACTCTGGTCGTCGCATAGTTCTTAAAGGCAATCCTTTCATTCTTAATACTCAAGGTAATCTCCTATTTTGTATGTTAACGTGAAGCCCTCCGATAATTACTAATGAGTTGTCTAAAATGATAGGAGCCTCTCTTTCCTCCTCATGAGCTACTACATGTTCTTCAAAAGTGTTATTGGGTTCAAATTCTACCATATGCTTAGAATCTTACATGCTCTCCACTACCTTATCTACTTACCCAAATTAGTTTTATCCTCAAGGTGGAGATCTTTGTCTTTTATAGATAGGTTGATGTTGTTGTCACCAAACAAAAAGTCTTAGATTTAGGTTAGGTTGTAAGATTGTAGTTGCTCCCCATGTCTTGGTTAAACCTCTCCACTTGTTGTTCCTCAACTTTTAATTTGTCTATAAGGCTATGCATGAATTTCATATAAGAGTTGAAGTCATTCCCATTAGTTGATTGTGGATGATAGTAGTCCATTACATATGTTGGCTATGTAGAAGATGTTTCCTCTTGATTGTAGCTCCAAGATTTGTAAAATATTGACTCCCCAATCCGAATGTTGGTAGTTGAAGTGTGGGTTCAGATCAGTGTAGATATTGTCATAAGTGATGTCTCCTCCATTTCATGTATATGTATGCATTGGATGTTGTACGGATTGAGTAGATATATAGGACATTAACTTGAAAAAATCAAAATGTTCTTGTATAGAAAGTTTCCTCACAGTAGTAGCCCATTCAATTTATGCTATGAGGTTATTTGCCTCTTTAATCATCATACTTGCATCCATCATCTTTTGATACTTAAAAGAGTTCATCACCTATCTATAAGTACAAAACTAAAGAAAAAGACTACACAACAAAAAATAAATGAAAAAAAAATAATAATAAAAAAAGAAGTTATGCTAGTAAAAAGAAAAAGTTAATAATATGACACACTAAGTTAATAAAGTTAAAAAGTTATGTTAATAAAAGGAAAAAGTTAATAGAATAATATAAAAGAAAATAAATAAATAAATTAATCAATTATAATAAGTATAACTAAAGTAGCTAAAAAATTATGTTAGTGGAAACAAAATAAATAAATAAAAACAAATAAGGAAAATAATTCTTTTTGTATTTATATATATATATATATATATATATATATATATATATATTTAAAATTTTATGTCTAAATTAGTTTTGGTAACCTTAGTAACGATATCAAATCACAAATTAATGTCTTTCTTTGGCAAAAATGCCAAAAACTTGACATGCTGAATCTACAAGTGCATGGGTCAATGTGCAAGTAATAAGTATTTTTAAAAAGAAGGATTGTCGTATCTAGCGGTGACAATTTGTGCTATAGTTCGATTGACCGAATTGAAAAATACAAATCGAACACGAATCGAATTAAATTTGGGCTTGTTTCAGCCCAGCTCGAACAACCTGAAAAAATTTGAGCTGTGTTAGGGCAACACATTAGCCCAAAATAAAATAAAATTTTAAATAAAAAAGTAAAAAAGACTATATTAAAATTAAAATAATCTTTCATTTCTTTCAGTATTTCTCTTTTATGATATATTAGTTATTTTTCTTCCCTTTTCTTTTGAAAAATAAGTAGATAATGAATAAATAATTATAATTTATTCATTTTGTCACAATATTATGCTACATTCTTTAATGTTAATGCATTTAACGTTTAAATCTACCTAACTCTTTAAACAAAAAAATAATATTTATAAAAAATTTAAATTAGTATTATGAAGTGTCTATTTTTAAATCGATTATATATTAATTTTTGAAGTAAAAATTTTAATTTTTTTATCAACTTGTGTTATGCTATTCTCTTTTCTACTTGTTTATTGTCTTGAGAATTATATATTATATAATTGTCAAAGTTTTATTCTTGTGTATATAAAGAAAAGTTATGTTCTCGTGTAACATTTTAATTTACTTTTAACTATTCATTTTTTAGTAAGTATATTTATTTAATATATTAATATCTATTTATTTTGTTTAATAGCTAGAAAAAATTTTATTTGGACTTGAGAACTCTTTATTCTAAATGTGAGTTTTTATAAGGGCATGAATGCTTCTAATTTTTGCATGTGTTGGGTTTAATGTATTTACTCATTGCCTAATTAATTTAATAATTGACTTTTTATTTTAATAATTAATTTTTTCTTATATATATATATATATATATATATATATATATATATATATTATTGTTTTATGTAATGTTGTTTGAGCTTTAATTATTAAACATATTTTTTTAATAAAAAAAGTCATATTAACTAAAAAATATGTACAATTAACAATTCAGGCTAGTTTGGGCCAGTTCGTTTGTGTTCGGTTTGAGTTCGAACTTACCTTTGCTAGCTCGAATTAAATTTGAATTGAGTTAGGGTTGAACTAATTTGGAATGTGTTAGTTTGGGCCAGCTCGAACTAGCCCAGCTCACACAAATTGACACCCCTAGTCGTACCCACGATAATTGAATTAATAGATATTTGAGTACCAAACTATAATTACGCTAAACTGTTTAGGCTAACAAAAATAGATAAGTAAAAATAATAAAAATAACAAAAAAAATCCTAATATTTACAATAATAGATCCAACGCAACAACATTAACATGTTAGCATAAAAAGCATAGGAATCCATCATTCCAAATAATTGCTAAACAAATTATACAATCAATTGACTCTATCTTATGTATTCATTTTTCTCTCAAGTAAACTATACACAATATAATAATTTAACCTAATTATACTCTCATATCAATTAGATTAAACTACTACTCATTAAGAACATCAATTATAGATTACATACACAGGAATCGTATCTCTTAGCCTATAATATATGTATGCAATTCAATCAAGATAAACAAATAGATACTTATCCCAAACTACTTAATTGCCTCTATGTATAATTGTTAATTAGATAATTAATTACAAGTAGATCAGATTGAATAATATAATTGAAAAAATAATTACAATGGAATAGAAGAATAAACTAAATTATTATATAAAAATATTGAGTTCAAGAGGATTCTAACAACAAGTTTAGTTTCCTAAAATATTCAATAAAATCTCAAACATATTGAGTTAAAATAAAAGAAAATAGATTAACACAAAATGGTAGAGAAAGATAAAATCAATCTCAGTTGTCACTCTTAAAATCAATCTCCTCCAACTGTCATTTTGGTGGAACTAAACTCTAACACCTTCAATGTTGAATCCTCCTCTTGCTATGCCTCATTCTTTAAATTGCTATCTCTTTTCTCTAAATTATGTAGGTTAGTTGTGGAATGTGTAAATTCATTTGCTTGGCTGCTTATGAGTTGTATTCATAGGACAAAAGTTATAGGTCATAAGTAATTGTAGTCCAGGTAAGAATCATTATCCAAAAAGAATCATTATCCAAATAAGAATCATTATCCAAATAAGAATCATTGTCCAAATAAGAGACACGTAAGTAGAAAATATATATTTTGGCGTATTGCACGCATAAAATTAACTCGCATTGTGGCCCAAATAAGTGATCACTACAGCAAAAGACACACAAAGGTTCTTTCTATCTACGCACATTGCAGCCCAAGAATTACACCATTCTAGATAAGGCTCCTTGGGTTGAATTCTCACTCAGGCGCACCACGACCCTAATATTTCACTGTTGTGGCCTTGATCTCTCTGTTTTTTATCAAACTTCCAACGTTATGCATCTAACACGTTTCTCCTCTGTTTAGGCTCGTTTTAACTCTATTTGCTACCATTTACCTACATTGACATAATTTAATAAATATTAAGTCATTTTAACTATTTTAAGTACAAAATAAGACAAATAGCTAGCTTAAAAGTGACTAAATAACTATACTTTGTAGAGTCTAGTTATCAACTATCCACTATGAAAATCATATGTTTAATTACAAGACTAGGTCTTAGACTACCCTTCATAATAAAGCCCTTTATGTAATTTACTTATGATTCGTATCTCCTTTCATACTCTCCACAATCTAGGTGTGCGAATCTTGATGAGTGCTTAAAAACACAATTATTTTGTGATTATTCAGGACTTAAATGAGGTTTAAAGATTTTTTTCCTCTTTTTATTAAAATATAGCACAATTGTTGTTTTCGAAATCACGGGGCATACTCTGATGTATTTTAGATATTTTTGAGTGCAAAGCAACACATTAAGTAGACGGTCAGCAAGCAAAATGCCACAAAAGTATGCACGCCCTAACCCAAAGTTATTTGTGCTGTAGCCTAACCCCCTCAGATCAAAATTGGGATTTTTAAAGATCAACGCAGGCTACGGTGTGAAGTATGTTGAGTCGCGATAGAGCCTCCTCAGGTTGTAACTTGTTTTCCAAAATTCAATATATGCTGCGGCAGTGGAATTGTTAGGCCATGGCCCGCACAAATTTTGGGGCGAATCCTGAAGCTAATTTTTAGCATCCTATTTGGACACAAATCCTGTTGTACTTAGGCTACTCTTGCAACTATAAATACATGTATAGAATCCTAAATCTAATAGAGAATTTTAATCAAGTATCATATATCATATAGCATATAATCATAAAATTAGCTCTTAACATTTTTATCAACCTTCAAGAGGCAAAAATTCCAGCAGAGATTGGGAATGAAAATTCTAAAAATCAAATTGAAGAACAATCAAGGGGTAGAGGAATAGAGGGTAGGGTAGTATTTATCAAGAAATTGAGTTTGTCATTCTCTTCTTCTTTCTTCTACATGTTTTTAATATCTTCTTCAATTATAATTCTAGATTTTATGAACATAATATCTAGCTAACCTTTTATTAATCTAAGGGTCTTATGAAACTAATTTTCTAACATGTGTTGATCTATTTTACTCCTTTCGTGTGATTGCGAATTTATGGTTAAATTATTTGATCTGATCTTGATTGTTAATTAATTGCTTAATAACTAATTAATTCATAGAGTCATATAAGTAGCTTTGAGATATGTGCTTATTTATTTGTCTTGATCAAATAACATGCATATTTTCTAGGACGAGAGGTACGATTCGCATGTAAGTAGTCCATAATTGACTTCTTTATGAGTAAAAATTTAATTTAATTAACATAGGAGTGTGATTATGTTAAGTTATTATATTGTATATAGTTTACTTAAAAGAGGAATGCATGCATAGTTTCAGCTCAATTGATTATATAACCTAATATCAATTGCTTGGGGATGAGATTAGCGATTCACATGCTTAGGAGATTTGGGGATTAATACTTCCTAGATTTATCTCTTATATATATATATATATATTTGTTGAGTTTGTGTCATCTTGAGGTATTTAGCATTTAATTAGAGTTTGTGTCATCTTGAGGTATTTAGCATTTAATTAGAGTTTGTTGTCTTTTATTGTTTAAATAGTAGTCCTAATATTTGCATTGGTATTTAATTATAAATTATATTTTTTTTGTGGATTCGACATCTGTATTTTAAATTCTTATTATTTGTGCGCGCCTTGTGTATTTGCAGTTTGGTGTTGACAAATGTGGACCAATTTTTCGATCTACTCGAATCCTACGTGATCAATTGAACTAGTCAACTTTGGTAATCTCAAAGTCACATGAGATACTGAATATTTCAACATTGATACCTGAAAAGTTAACATAAATAGCATAAGTATAAAATGTGTGTTTTAGATAAATTTAATAACAAATAATTATCAACTAGCAGATTCAAAATATGTAATGAATTAAACCAAAATTCACTAATAATTCTGAACAAAAATATTAAACACATGTTCAATAAAAATAACTTCTTTGAATCCCAATAATCAAATCATATAATTAAAATCATGCACAAAAATATTTATTACATGCATAAAAAAAAACCTAATAAATAAGAAGCTATATAAATATAACAATATGAAATAAATTGACTAAAATTATGACATTAATAAAATAAATTTGATGGTAACTTAATCTCCTTATTATCTAATTCTTATTCACTACTATCTGTAAATGCCGAGCAACCCGCATATTACAAAAGTTCATTGCTTTGTACGAAGATGATCACCTGTATTAATTCTAACTCTTATTTATAAACTATTTTGAGTATTGCAATTTATTAATTATTTTTTTATTAAATATTAAATAATTATTTTTTTAAAAAAATAATATTAATTTTATATTTTATTAAATTAAAATATCATATTATTATTTATTCAAAAAAATTATAAACAATTTCTTTAAATTTAGCTCTGTTGCCGAAAAGTTTCTACGGATATATTAATTAATTTCCCACCTTTTGAGTCTTGCTTTAGCTGAAAGGCCTCTCCTACAATTTATTTCGTTGACCACTGTTTTCTTTTCAAGAGTTAATTCCTTTATTCAAATTATACCTTTGTTGTTGACCACCAATGAAGAAGAGGAATCATGATTAGTACCTACTTGAATACTACGCCCTGATCTGATAAGAACCTCTCACTATAATGTTTTTTTTTCTTATTCCACGGCACTATTTCTTTACTTTTCGGCACAACTGGCCATTCAACGCCTAATATTTATATACAAGACACACTAATAACAATAAAAAATATTAAGGTTAATTTTTTTTGAACTTAATTACTCAAATTGCATTAAGTATCTTAATAAAATAAAAAAATAATTTTGAAACACATCTCAAAACATCAAACTACGTTAAATAAAAGAATAAATAATAATTACAACTTAATTTGAGTTTAAATAAATAAATAAATTTAACACAAGTAAATAATTTTAAATATTGTGAATATGTGCTAGTGAATAAACGATGTAATATTATGTGTAATAGGTATGAAATATATTTTTAAAGTACAACTATATAAAACTTGGATGTTTTTTCAATTTTGCTTGAGAGGCTTAATAATAAGTCTATAAACTAGATTACAATCAAATATTTTATCCATAAAATTGCTAACAATTATAGACCTTACAATCTCCTCATTTGACATTTTCGTGTAGCAAAAATACTCTCACACACTTTCAATAATGGAACTATCTATAATCTGATAGAACCATCTTTGCTTGAATCTCAATAAGGCTATGTGCATTAAAAAAGACTTAGACAAATAAACACAAAACTTAGCCCGAGAGCCTTATTGTTTATTAGCTCAGTATACATAGTAATGCGAAAAAAATGTACTGCATGTACATAACTATGCAAAGCATTCTTCTCTTGAGTGCAATCTCTAGCTTCCCCTATATGCTATTATGAATTATAAGAATAATGTGACATGAATCACTCTTTCCTTTTTTGACATTTGAAAAGGACAAATTAGGAAGAAACAAAGGTCTAAAAAAGAGAAGAAAAACTTTTCCTATCTATAATGGCAACTAGGAGAGAGGTATTAGAAGTTATGGCTAACCAATCATATTTAAGGAAATTTCAAATAAGCAATAACAAAATTAACATAATTTTCAAAGTTCAACAATTATCAAAATGAGTTTGCGGTACATATAATCTCACAAGTAATTAAATCCAAGGAATGTAGGAGAAATCGGGCAAGTAAGAACAATGATGAATTATGTTTGCAAGGATGCAATGGAGCTAAAATCCTCTAAATGCAATAACTTCTTCTACGTCTTATGACTCTCTAAACGTAAAACTAATTTAATAAGAACCAAATGAGTAGGAGCTCTAATAAAAGAAAATCAAAAAATTCATTTTTTATGACTACACCAAGTACTAAACTCATTTAATAACAAATAAATACATAACCAATTGTGAATTCATTTTTGTTCCAATTTTTACCATCTATTGTACGATAAGTTCTAGCACATATAATGACATATTGATATTCACTCAAAATAGTATACATGTTTGAACTCCACTAGTATGCAAATTAATTCATTTATAATTAACCAGGAAAGACCAAAAAGAAAATATTATAATCTATCATACTAAATTGTAATTAAGTCCTCAATCTTACAAAATAAAATATGTGTATTAGGGGAAAACTTTAAAAGGATTTATTTTATTTCATAGATGATGCATTGTTGTTTATTTTTAACCTCTTTTTGGCTCTTTCTTTTGTACATTCTAATTACAATTTTTTATTGTTAGGTAGCTCTATTCGCTTATTACGGTAGCTGCACACATTACGATAAGTAGTTCTCTCAATACTAGGTGACTCCCTATTGTAGAATATTTTTAAAATGTAAGAAACGATACTCAACACAATTTTGCAATCAGAGCTAGCTTAAGTCCTAGTATATTTCAAGAGAATTCATAAACTTTAAGCATAGCATACATATGTGTTGATGAGTGTGTGAATAAGTTCATGTCAATATAATCATTACATGTAAAAGATGTAGGTGTGTGCACAAGTTTGAAATGTATAATCATTTATACAATGAAATTGATTGTATGTGTGTAAGTCTTCTCTAAGTCCATTACAATGTTAGCTAAAAAATATTACCTTTTTATTTGACTTTATTTTAATTTATTTTATTTTTAAATCTTACCAGCAAAAAAATCCTAAGAAAATTGGAAGCCTACAAAATTGATTACCTTGGATCATTTATGCACTCAATCAAAAGTATCTAGGTAGACAAACAAAGATGGTGAGGTGATCGAAAAAAGATAATATTTTATAACCCAAAATTTCTTAAATTTTGACATTTTTATATTTTTGGGTTGAGATTCAAGTGCTTTAAGCTTTATAGGCATGCTCATGGACTTAGCTTTACTTTTCACATTCATCCTAAATGAAGATGCAATATGAATGGTAGAATGATGATAATGAGTCGTCCTAGAATTAAATTCATTAATTATTGTTGGCCTTTTTTAGCCTCCAACTTCTTGTTTTCTAGTAAACTTATTGGACATCATATGCATGGATGAATGATAGTAATGAGTACTATCACTATAAGCATAGGAATAATTATTAGATTGATGAGCATTTATCAGAAATATATACCTGAGTCGAATATGAATTTTTCTATTATAATGATAACAAACAAGGACAAGCTTAACAATTATAGCTTATGTTACCTGGACTCGGGAAATTATTATATTTATATATTAATATTTTTTTTATGTATTTTTAATCATTTTTATTAAATTTAGCTCACTATTTTCTTTTATAAAACAACAAAATTTATATGACCAACCTATGCCCATTAGGAAAAAAAATTCAACTCATATCAATTTTAAAAAACTATCCAACCTGATATTTCTTCTTACTATTTCATGTGTTTTTTATTTGTAGTTGTATTAGGGCTTTTTAATTGTACTAGTTAGGTGGCAATTCTCCTCCCTATTTAGCAGTTAGTGGTGCTACCCTCCCCCTCAACCTCTTTGTCAAGAGAAATAGCAACTCTACCCTAACACCCCTATATATGTGAAAGAAATAGATCTAAGTATAAGGATGATAATTTAACCTGACAGTTCGAGTACTCGCAGGTACCTAACTCGTTTGGATCGGGGCAAAACGGGTGTGAAACAGGTTGGGGCAATATCCATTTTATTTAAAAAAGTTCAGATTGGGACATCATTCGGGTACCCGCTTATTTACTAAAAACTTTAATTACATAAAAAAATTATATTTTTTTTCATTTGGGGGAAAAAGGGTCAACGGTTCAATTTTTTGACCCCCAAATATTACTCGAACCGAACTGAACACATTTTATTTGAAATGGTTCAGTTCAATTTGAATCGCGAGTCAAAACGAGTCTGGTCGGGTCTAACCAAAACCGACCCATTTCCATCTATATCTAAGTACCATCATTTGCATCACAATTTGTGATGCAAATGTTTTTTAACAGTAAAGATTTTTTTTTATGCAAGTAAAGATTAATGTTCAATGCACTTACACTTGCAATTATGTTAATTATAATGTGATATTTGATAATTTTATTTTGGAAAAATGTATCTTATTAAATTTTAAAGTTATTTTGCTATGTGTCACATCATAATTTATAAAAGTATAAATGTGTATGTAAATTTGTACGTTATTGTCATCCCACATAAGTAACATAGTAGTGTTACATGTATTATTTGACAATTATTATTTGAATATAAAGTTATATACATAAAATAATAAAATAATTGTGAGATAATTTATTAATATAGATTAATTAAATTATAATATGTAAATTAATATATAAATTAAGATTAAAAAAACATTTTTTTTAAGTAAAAATGGAGGTTAGCTACATAACTTTTGTTCAATCCATACCTTGAGGTCTCTCACACCACAAGAACTCTTCATTGATGCCACTGCTTTCGTTAATTTATTTTTTTTAATTTTTAATTTTTTTGGTCATTTAATTAATACTAGGTATGGGAACACGATTAAGACTTGTTAAATAGCTATATGTTTATATTATTATTATTATTTTTTAAAATGGGCTCTAAAGTTCCATTCTTTTTATTAATAAGAGAAACATACATATACACTTAGGTGAGATTCAAACTTGAGTTCTTAATGGAAGAATTTGGAGGTCTTACCACCTGAACTACAAGTGATTTCCAAAAATTTGGACCATTTCTCGATTTATGTGTGTCATCCTTGTGCAGGGGCCATACGAATATTCTCTGTATCGTTCCAATTTTATCGGATGTCCCTGAAGGAACAACCATAATTGTCTTGGTTCTTTTCCCTTCCACAAAATTGGGTGCTCCTTGGAGCCCATGTTTATATTATTTAATCATTAATAATATTGATAATTATTATTTTTATTTTCATAATAATAATATATGAATAATTATTTTTATTTATATAATTAATTACATTTTAATATTTATTATTGAATAAATTTATCGTTAATGGATTATGAATATTGTTGGAATACATCTATTTAATTTAAAAGTATATTCATAATATTTATTAATTATTATTAAATTTTTTTTTACTAAAATTCATTAAAGAATTGAAAATTTCTAGTAACATTAGTTTAAATTCATTTTTTAAGGATGCTAAAATGTACTAATATTTAAGATCTTGTTTGCTATTTTTAAATAGAATTTGAAATAAAAAGAAAAAGAAATGAATTAGAATTGGGACAAGAAGTACTGAATTTAAGTTTCTTTTAGTGGTGCTTACTTATAATATTATTAACTCAAATAAAAATGATTGTTATACTAAAATGTATCATGAGTGCAATAAAAATTATTTTTAATGATGTTGTCTAAAAGGAAAAAAAATACATTAAAATAATTAAAAGTTTTAGTATTGAATAATACATATACTTAAAATAAAATGATCACGTATACATAAAATGTTAATTACCTTTCTATTATTATTTTAGTTATCGGTTGATGTTTAAAAAAAATAATAAATTATGGATCAAATTTATTTGTCTCACTTATAATATATTGTTCAATATATGACCAATAATATTTAAATATGTAAATTATTCAAAATTTTATTTATTATTATTGTTGTTTTTGTTGTAGTTATTGTTGTTATTATTATATTTATAGCTTTAATTACTTTTTTTATTATATTTTTATCTATGATATGTGCATAAAAAATTATAAAAGATAAAATAATTTATATATGCATAAATTATTATATGTAAAATAAGAAAATATTTGTTAATTATCATGTGTCTTAATGATATATATTATTAATGTTTTTAAAGTTGTGTGAGTAAAATGTCAAAATATTTAAAATAAAAATGGTAAACAAGTTAAGAAAAGAAAAACGTAAAAGAAAAATAGAAAGGAAAGTAAACAACATGTTAAAATAAGATATTAAAAAACGATAAGGCATTAAGAAAAGAACAAAAAAAAAAAAAAAAAAAAAGGCTATAAAACAAGCTATTTTTATATATAAGATATTCAGTCGAGCCTATATTTTACATGGATTATGGTTGTTTTAATTAAGATAGTCTCTTTAACATCTTCTAGCAGTTGTGCATCTTTTTTTCTTCTTCTTCATTTTTTTCACATGCCACTATGAAAGCATGCCAAGTCCAAAAATATTTTGCTACATTTGACACATATCTCAGACCCGCACTCAAGTTGTGTTGTGCCGACATGGGTGTTGGGGTCCAAACTGTGAGTCCAGATAACATAGGTTATAGTAGATATAGATGTAATGAGTATTTGTGTCATATTAGTAGCAATATAAGTAAAGTTATAAAACCTTACAAATGTACTCTTTGATGTTGAAAGTATGTAACTCTCTCATCCTTATAACCGAGACCTCTTGTATCACTATGTGACTCATCAATGCTCAAAATTATATCCAAGCTTTAAGCTCCAATGGTATGTCTCTCCACTGCTTCTCATGATTCTTTGAACTCTTGTACCAATTTATTATTCTCTGCAACAAACTTATTATTTTCTTCCTTCAAACCTGCAATACTATAATTCAATGCATTATTTTGTTCTTGCAAAATATTTTTATCTTCCTTTAATTTATTAGAAAAGCTTTGATGTGTCTCAAATTGTTCATTTAACTTTTCTATTTTTACATGTAAACTACTGTTCTCTTTCTTGGCTCTAAGATATTCAATAAATAATTCTTCAAAACTTTTAAAATTATATTTAGATATAATAGAAGACTCAAATTTCCCATCATCAGAGCTATCACCCTCAATAAAATGATCCATAATAAAAGAACCTAGGAAAAATACCTAATGATCCGCTTCAATACCAATTGAAAATTTTTATGTTATGGATCTAATTAACCTAGAGTGGGTGAATATGTTATTTTTAATTTTAATAAATTTTAATTATGTAACCTAAATACAACGACAAAATATACAATTGCATGTAAAAATAAAATACAAAAATAAAAAATAACACATGAAATTTTTAGGTGGAAACAATCTATGCCACATTAATGATCTAAGAGAAAAATCACCAATTTATTAGACCATCTAACTATCCATTATGAAATTCAAATATTCAATTATAAGTTTAAGTCTTAGACTACTCTTTACAGATAAAATTTTCTATGTAATTTACTTACAAGTCGTTGCTCCTTTCACAGTCTTCATAAGCTAGGTGTGTAGATTCAAACTAACATTCTAATTTACTTGAGTCCTACGAGATCAATCAAACCTGTCGACTTCTGTAAACTTGAGTCACACGAGATATCGAATACGTCAACCTTGACACCTGAAAAGTTAACACAAATATCACAAGTGCAAAGTGTGTGTTCTAGATAGATTTGATAACAAATAGCCCTCAAATAGCAGATTCAAAATATATAATAAATTAAATCCAAATTCACTAGTAATTTTAAAACAAAAATATTATGTACATGTTCGATAAAAATAACTTCTTTAAATTTCAATAATCAAATCAAATAATCAAGATCACACATAAAGATTATTTGATGCACGTGTAAAAGAATCTAATAAATAAGAAGCTATATGAACATAAAAAAGTATGAATTAGATTGACTAAAAATATGACACTAATAAAATAAATCTGATCACAAATTAATCTCCTCACTGTCTTAATTCTTATTCGCTACCATCTTTAAATGCCTAATAGCCAAGATATTACAAAAGTTAATTGCTTTGTATGGATAATTAGGGTATATTTGGCAATTAGTTATCTAATAAATCGTTTATCTAGCAGTTGAATTTATTTGCTGATTTAGCGCTCAATGGAGATTGCAGGCTATTAAGTAGGACCAACAATATTGTGCCACCGCAATGTGTGTTATTTTATGTCCAATAGTTAATAAGCCTTGCATACGTGTCATAGTAGTATACACATGTAAGTAGTTTGTTGTTAGTTGTTGAGATGTATAATGTCTAAGTAGCAGTGATGTATGAATTGATAACATATTCATTTGAATAATAATCCTTATTTTCTTAGTAATAATCAAAAGTATTATTGAATTGAAGTTTCATTCTTAAACATACTCTATCAGCTCCTATATTTGATGGAACTAGCAGTGAGTTAGTACTAGAGGTTGTTATTACATACCTTTTTACCACTCGAACCATAATCTCGTGCATATAGCCTAGTTGTATTATCAAGGGGGCTATCCTATTGCGGCATATTAGTTTCAAATTCAGAGCTCAGAGTGTGGTTTTTGTAATATTGATTTGAATATGATTGACTTGTCCTCTAATGCTTGTGAAATGGTTCCTGCCTCTCAATCTTGTATTGCAAACAATGCTATTAATACTACTTCATCACTTCCTTTAGAAGTTCCTTTGTCCATTTTTGATTCTCACTCTTCTAATACTCTCAATAAACATTCTATGACCACATGTTTCAAATCTAGTATTTTTAGACCCAAAAATTTTGTGGCAACTGTTTCTTCTACTGGTATATTGTTTGAACCCAGGAAATACGGAGATGCTTTGAAAATCCCAGCTTCGAAGGAAGCTATGTAGACGAAAATTGATGCTATGCAAATAGCACATGGGAGCTAGTTCCATTGCCTATCGATCATACTCCTACTACATGCAAGTGGGTTTTTCTTGTAAAGTTTTTGTTGGATGGGGACCTTGATAAATACAAGGCTAGGTTGGTTGCAAGGAGTTTTTTTTTTTCAGGAGTTTGGGGTGGATTATTTTGAGACATTTAGTCCAATTGTTAAAACCTATACATTAAGGGTTTTAACTATTTCTTTGTTTCATGGATGGAAGATCAGACAAGTGAATGTTAATAATGCATTCTTAAATGGTGATATGTTAGAAGATGTTTATGTTAGCGTGAGTCATGTAATTATTGTATAATATATTGTAATCAATATGTGTCTATCAGTAATAGAATTCTAGGTTGTTCATGATTCTAGTTTATTCAAGACACTTGTATTTTATTTTCTGTATATACCTCTATTGTGACATAAGGATAAAATAAGAAATAATTTCCATTCACATTATATTTAACTTGGTATCAGAGCGAAGGTTAAAAAAGAACTGTACTTTTTCTTCGTCTCCTATCAGCTCTGCCGTGTCAATGTTGCTGCCACCAGTCAGTGCTGCTGTGCATCCGCCAGTCTTCACGCCTATCACCGCGCTTGTCGCGTCTGCCCGTCTCCGAACCCATCACCGCACCTATCACTATACCTTCCACCGTGCTTGTCTCTGCTCTGTGCCTATCTTCGCCCCAGTCTCTGCCGCCGTCTGAACTCTGCTCCGCCGCCATCAGATTTGTAGTTTAGATATCCCTCATCTCTTCCTCAAACCCTAGCCCAAACCCTCATCTCTTCTAGATCTCCTTCAAACCCTAGCCTAAACCTAAGCCTATCCCTCAAACCCTAACCCATTCCTCACTTAGCCAAACACATCACCAGCCTAGTCAGTAACCTGGTCAGGGATCAACGATCAACGGTAAAAAAAAAAGAGTAATTTTTATTCCGCTGCATCTTATTATTGTCTGTTTCAATGGGAGATTCAAGCAAAAATTAGAGTTCTAAGACAACTAAAATTCTGAAATTTGACGTCTCTGTCAAGAGTTCAGAAGGTGGTTCTTTTGGTGGTACCAAACTCAATAGTACGAACTTTCGAACATGAAAAATGGTTATATCCGTTTTTCTCCGTGGGATGCACAAGATGAGTCATGTGATTAGAAGAATCAAGGCTCCTCGTGAAGATGATGTGGAGGCCTATACTAAGTGGGAAGATGATGATGGCCTCGTAATGTCTATTCTATTTAGAGCCATCACCGATGATGTACTACAAATGGTGGAAGAGTGTGACACAACTGAGGCCATATGGAAGACTTTGGGAGACCTCTACACTAATGAATCTGACTTTATATAGATCCACAAATTAATGTGCAAAGTTGCCAGCATGCAACAGAATGGGCAACCAATGTCTATGTTTTTTACCAAGCTAAAGAATATATGGGCTGAAATTGATTAGAAACGTCCGTACAAAATTAAAAATCAAGAGGACCTTATATGGTACTAGAAAGAAAAAGAGCTAAAGGGAGTTAATGCATTCTTAAGAGGACTTGATACGAAACATAATAGTGCCAAGGGCAAATTGCTCCGAATGCCAGACCCTCCGAGCTTGACCACAACTTTTACATACATCTGTAAGGACGAATCTTAGTAGGAAAGTCTTAATCAGGCACAGGTTGAATTATCTAGCCTAGCTATTCAAGCCAAATCAAAGGCACATTTTCTCCAGTAGCAGAGTTCAGTTCCACTTCATCAACAAGGACCTCCACCATGCTTTGTTAATAGCCCTCATCCTCATTGCTCTTATTGCAATGAAGCAGGGCATATCCGAGAGACTTGTTGGAAACTAAGCCCACAACTAAGACCTAAAAGGCAAAATTATTGTCCTAAAGTGAAAGCAGCTGCGGTACAAGTAGTATAAGAACCAGATTTCTATGGAGTGACTGGATAGGATCATCATGTGACATGTGAAGGTACCCCTATAGCTTCAATAGCTGGTCGTGGTAAGATTGGTATGGCCTTAAACGTTTCTCACTTTGTTCGTTCTAATACTTTGATTATTAATTCTGGTGCCTCTGATCATATAACTTATGATAAATCTTATTTTACTGAGTTATCTTCCCCACCAGTGTCTTATGTTATGAATGTTAACGGTGAGGCTTTTCCTGTCTTAAGAAAGGGGTCAGTCCATATCACTCTAACTTTACAGCTCCATAATGTTTTATATGTGCATGACTTATCTCATTACTTAATAACTGTCCCACAGTTGAACACTGAGTATAAATATTCTGTAATGTTTTATCCTATGTATGTGATTTTTCAGGATCTTCTTACCAGGAAAATAATTGGTCGAGGGTATCTGAGGGTCAGATTGTTTCATCTGGATCAGAACTACGCAGGGGAAAAACCAGGATCACAATCTTGTATTCCGTTAACTTCGAGTTCTGACAAGCTAAGTGAAATTTGGTTGTGGCATCGCCGCTTAGGGCATCCGTCTTTTAGTCTTATGAAAAAATCTATGCCTACTTTGTTTATTGGTGTTAGTGAATCTGTTTTACATTGTGAGATATGTGTTTTGGTCAAGAGTCATCGTATTACTTATTCCCCTAGTATTTCTAATAAAAGTGCTATTTTTTTTGAATTAATTCATTTTGATGTTCGAGGACCATGTAGAGAGCCCACTGTATCGGGTATGAGGTATTTTATATCGTTTATTAATGATTGTACAAGATTGTCATGGGTTGCTCTTCTTAGAACCAAAGATGAAGTTTTTTCAACTTTTCAAAATTTTCGTATTCGTGTTCAAACGTAATACAATAGCATTATATGTGCCTGACTTATCACTCCAACGATGATTTTGTTCTGGTGTTTGTGGGCAAGTAGCTTGATGAACAATCCCATGTGTTTTGAAAAAATCTTGAAAAATACGATTAACATATTCACCCCCATTGTCAGAACGTAGGACTCTAATGGTGCTAATGGATTTGTGAATCGGTATAAAGCCAGCCTTGTAGCAAAAGAGTTTACTAAGATGTATGATGTAGACTACGATAAGACTTTTCCTTCGGTTGCCAAAATGAATACTATTTGGGTTCTGCTTTCGCTTGCCGCAAGCTTAAACTGGCCACTTCGACAGTTTGATGTCAAGAATGCGTTCCTTCATGGAGAGTTAGTCAAGGAGGTATACATGAGTCTTTCACCTGGGTATGTAGCTGCTTCTCTTGGTAATTTTGTATGCAAATTGAGAAAGTCTGTCTATGGTCTCAAGCAATCCTCTTGAGCCTGATTTGGAAGGTTTTCACAGTTTATGCAGAAGGTTGGTTACAGACAAAGTAATTCAGACCACACGCTGTTTCTCACACATCAAGAAGGGAAGGTAACAACTCTAATTATTTATAATGATGATATGGTAATTACTGAAGATGATGCTGTTGAGATGGATAAATTACAGAGACAGCTAGCCTTTGAGTTCGAGATGAAGGATTTGGATGAACTGAAGTACTTCTTAGGAATTAAGGTAGCTAGGGGGAGCAAAGAAATTTTTCTATGTTAGAGAAAGTACATTCTTGACCTACTAACTGAAACATGTATGTTGGATTGTAAACCTATTGACACTCCTATTGTGCAAAACCATTCTCTAACAGAGTATCCAGATCAAGTACCAACTGATCGAGCTCGCTATTAGAGATTGGTTTGGTGCCTAATTTATTTGGCACATACTAGACCAAATGTCACATATGTAGAAAGTATGGTAAGTCAGTTCATGTATAACCCGAGTGAGAGTCACATGGATGCAGTTGTGAGAATTTTAAAGTACTTGAAGTCAGCTCCAGGAAGAAGAGTAATGTTCACTAAACATAACAATCCTATTGAAGTTTGTGGCTTCATAGATGCAGATTGGGCATGAAGTATTACAGATAAAAGGTCGACATCGGGTTATTTCACCTTTGTAGGAGGTAATTTGATTACATGGAAAAGTAAGAAGCAGAAAGTTATAGCGCAGTCTAGTGTTGAGGCTGAGTATAGAGGTATGACTCATGGTATTTGTGAATTGCTGTGGATAAAAAGTTTGCTATTTGATTTGGGTTTCAAACTCAAAAATACTATATAGTTGTATTGCGACAGTCGAGCAACCATTGACATATCACAAAATCCAGTACAATATGATTGCACTAAGCATGTAGAGGTTGATCATCATTTTATAAAAAAGAAGCTAGATGCCAAACTCATTAGCTTTCCTTTTGTTCCCACTGAGAAGCAATTTGCAGATGTGCTAACCAAAAGAGTTTTCAAGAAGGTATTTTATGACTCACTAAGCAAGTTGGGCATGGTCGATATGTATGCGCCAATTTGGGAAGAGTGTTGCATGAGTCATGTAATTAGTGTATAAAATATTGTAATTAATATGTATCTATCTGTAATAGAATTTTAGATTGTTCAAGATTCTAGTTTATTCAGGATTCTTGTATTTTATTTTCTATATATACCTCTATTGTGATATAAGAATAAAATAAGAAATAATTTCTATTCACGTTATATTTAACTGTTTATATGGTTCAACCTCCTGGTTTTAAATGTATGATGGTATACAGGTGTCTAAGCTTCGAAAACAATTGTATGGTCTTAAACAGGCCCCTTGTGCCCGGTTTCAAAAGTTGTATACTTGTTTTGTTGCTATGGGATTTTCAAATTCCAAGTCTGATAGCACTTTGTTTCTCCGACAAATTGGGTACTTGTGTCGTTATCTTTCTTGTATATTTTGATGACATCTTAGTTACTGGTTTAGATTCAGTTGTTTGTGTTCTTGATTTGGTTATTCATAATCTTGAATTTGCCTTAAAAGACTTGGGGTTTTTAAACTATTAATATCTTGGTTTGGAGGTGTGCTATGCTGTTGATTGTTTCTTTCTCAGCAAAAATATGTTAAGGATTTGCTTGATAAGTATAATATGTTGGATACTAAGCCTATTTCTACTCCCGTGACTTCTGGTAAACTACTTAGTAAATTTAATTGTCAACCTCTTAGTGATCCTTCTGCCTTCAAGAAATTAGAGTGTTCTCTGCAATATCTCACTCTCTCTCGTCCTGATATATCTTTTATTGTAAATAAGTTGAGTCAGTTCATGTCTACTCCCACTGCTGTACGCTAGTTGGCTGCAAAGAGGTTGCTACGTTATTTGAAAGGTACTTTGAACGTTGCTTCGGCTTTTTCTAAGCATTTGGTCTTAGATATTGTTTGCTATTGTGATGCAGATTGGGGTTGTAATCCAAATGACAGGAGAAGCACAAGTGCTTACTGTGTATATTTTGGTGATTGTCTCGTGTCTTGGCATTCATCTATGCAATAGGTAGTTTCTAGAAGTAGCACTAGAAGTGAATATAGAGCCATGGCTTTGGCGTGTGCTGAGTTAACTTGGTTACGGTCTTTACTATCTGATTTGAAGGCATTTTTGACTGGTGTGCCTACTCTTTTCTCAAGCATTGGCTCATAACCTCGTGTTTCATGCTCACACCAAACATATAAAAATTGATCATTATTTCATTCGCAATCAAGTTGTTGTTGAAAGTCGCTTTTGCTCTTTCTTATAAGCAAGTTGCAGACTCACTTACAAAGCCACTTCCAATTTCTCAGTTTTTGCTGTTAAGTTCCAAACTACTTAGACCATTAATTTGAGAGGGGGTATAAAGTCTGTTTTATAGAGTTTGATATATAGTTTAAGCCTTGTATGCGAGTCATTAGTAGTATACACGTGTAAGTAGTTTGTTACTAGTTGTTGAGATGTATAGTGTATTAGTAGCAGATATGTGTAAACCGAGAACATGTTCTTTTGTATTCTATTCCTTACTTTCTTGAGTAATAATCAAAAGCATTATTCAGCTTCTTGATTCTTGAATCGTTGAATACATAATTTTTATTTATACGAGTCAATTTAAATTGGGGGCCTCTTTCTTGCCTCTTGTTCCCCACTTTGTCTATCTCCACAAAGTGTTTTTTAAAATATCTACTATTTTCACTTAGTCAATGTGATTCTTTTCAACTCTATTTGATAGACATCTAAAACTATCTAATCAGCCTATAAATAAGATTACATTAATTCAAGAAAGTATAAAAAAATTCAGCACATATTATATTTTAGTTTTTTATTATTTTTTTTATTTAATATTAAAATATATATTTATTAATTTTTAATAAATAAAATACTAAAAATTTAACAGTTTATTAATTATGAAAAGAACCTTAAATTAAAAAAACTAAAAATAAAAAATTTACGATCTTATTTATGACTTTTTTTTTTTTTCCATAAAGAAGTCCTACATATCTTAAAATACATAATATACATTTGAATTAATTTCAAATTTTTACTTTAATTTCAAAATTAACATTACTATTTATTTTATATATTTAATGATAATGATAAAAAAAATAAAAAAATGACGCAAACAAAAGGAGAAAGAAAGACATTTGAAAGATAAAATATAAAATTATAAGTTTTTTATTTATAGTTTAATTTTTTTATATTCAATATAATGGAACTACTGGTAATTAATTAAATTTTTTAGCAAAATTATTCAAATTTAATTACCAAAATTTTTATTATTATTAATTTTATTTATTTAATATAAAGTATTATAAGAATCATGTATATTGTTTAATTGCTTTTGAAAAAAGTCTTCCATAATCTAAATATAAAAATTCGTTGAATTAATTTTTTCTTTTTCTTTACTTAAAATAGTGGTTTTAAAAAACGTACATAAATAAATAAAGAAGAAAAAAATTGAAAGATAAAAGATAAAATTATAAGATTTTTATTTATAATTTAATTTTTTAAATTAGAAGTCCTAAATAAACTAAAATATATATTTAATTTCAAAATAATGGTCATATTATAGTTAAAGAAAAATTGGATAAAATTGTTTAAATTTAATTACGAAAATTGTCACTATTATTAATTTTATTTCTTTAGTTATAATAATTACATTTTATTATAATTTTATTTCCTTTTTCTATTTTAGGAGTTTACTTTTTATATTACATGAACATTAATTATTTATAATTCAAACTTATCTTTTTATGTTTGTAATTCAAATTTTTTAATACTCAAGAAAATTTTTATTTCTTGATGATTAATTTTTTTCATATTTTTTTATTTGAGCGTCTCAAAATGAGTATTGATGTTGTTGTGGCTCACAATAAATTTTTTTTTTTAATGATTAAGTAATTGTTCAAATTTTAGTACTTTATTTATTAAAAAATTGCTAAATGTATATTTTAATATTTCACAAAAATATAAAGGTAAAATATAACGTGTACTAAGCAAGCAAGTTTTGCTAGTATATATGTGTGTATATATAAGAGGATAATTAGATCATCTTTTGAGCTTTTTAAGAAAATTATTTGCTAACTCTCTTCTAAAATGATATTAGAGTTGGATTCAAATCTCCCTAACTCCAAAATTTTCACTAATATTAAATCTATTTGTCTCTCTTTCTTTCTCTTTTACCTAACTTTAAAGTCATATCTACTTCATTGACTTCTTATCTACTCAGTTGTTTTAATTATGTCTAACTCTACTTAATTGATCTTCAAAATTATTTCTATCTCCACAAGTCAGAGCTCATTGTAATCATCTACTTAGTCGATAACTTTTGAGAATTTATCAAAAATAACGCCCCTAAAATTTATAATAACAAAATTAACACCCTTAATAATATTGAACGTTTAATTTAAACGTGAAATATTAAACAGGTCTAAATTGTCATCTTTTAATTCTAATTGAATGGATGTTGAAAGAAAAATGACATATTAATCATTTTTTTTAATTGTGAAAATATAAATTTGAACACAATAAGTGCTAGTTTTGTTATTACAAATTTAAGGGGGTGCTAATTTTATTATTTTTTCATGACTTTTTATCTAACTTCATTTGATAGTCTTTCAAAATTATCTTCTTAACCATATATGCAAGCCCATCACATCGTTTGCACAATCTACAAGTGAGAACTCTTAGGAAGTGATAAAAGAAAACATTAAAAAGCCCATCAAGTAAGAAAGAGTGTTAAGACTCATAGCCCACTTCTTAACCACTTGAAATTTTAATACGTTTGATTATTAACTCTCATGTAAGAAACATGCTGCCTATAATATGTGTGAGTAAAAGATTGATATAGCACGTATTCACAAAAAACAATAAAAACGACAAAAGTAGCATGTTTAAGAACTAATAGATATATATTTTAAAAAGTAAAATTATTATTTTATCTAAAATATTTCTTCATTAATTAAGGTTGTAATCAATTCATTCCATTAACTTTAATTAGTAGAGGGATATTTTAGGTAGAGTAATGATTTTATTTTTTAAAATATGTATTTTATATTTTTTAAATATACAATTTTTATTATTAGATACAAATATCCTACAATTTTTTACTATACTTTGAAAAGAGCATGTTGGCCCATACCAAAATTAAACCCGTTTTCTCCCTTTAATTCACAAGTGAGTTCATTTCTATTGTGACAATTACTGGAAGCAATAATTTTTCTGCTAAACATTTACTCAAGCAATATAACAAAACTATCAGTATTTTATCTTTGAGCAAGAAGGCTACACACTATTGAGCACATCTACAAATGATATATTGTTTTTCCTTTCAACAAAAGAAGCAAAAAGAGAATATTTTCATTCTTCTTTGGCCACTAAGTAAGTCCATAATGTGTTCAGCACATCTTCAATAGGAATGGGCGCTGAGCCGGTTTTGCTAATAAATATATCCTCTTCGTATCGATTTTGGGTAGACTTGGAAAACAACCTTCGATTATAAGCTGGTAGCAATTTTTCTATAGTTTAATCATAAATCTTAATTTTTAATACTTATTCCAAAATATATTTAGCTTAGGAAATAATTAAAAAGTTAATTACCATGTTAAATTAATATAAATTTTATAATATAGAGCTTATTTCTATTATTTAGTTGTTTAAAAAAAATTAAAGTAAAAAATATATATACGAGTAATAATAAAGAAAATTCAATGCAATTATTTAAAATGTTGTATTTTTAATATTAAAATTGTAAATTGAACAAGAACTGTTGAGAGTAAACAAGACTTGATTGTATTATTGATGATATAGAATGTTTATATAGATTGCCTTGAATACACTTGTGTACATATAGTCATAACATAATAGCATAAATATATTCAACTTAGCTATGCTACATTGCACCTCACACTAACATTTGTATAGATCCAATAGTAAAAATCCTAATGGTTTGGGCACAACCATAAACTTGACTTTTAATTCACGTTTGGTTCGCAGAACATAAAAATAATGAGAATGATAATTATAGTAAAATTGAATATAAAAGAAACAATATTACTATTAAGGTGTTTGATTTAACCACTGGAATCAAATAAGGAATCAATGTTTAATTTACAACTACATTGGAATAAAAAACACAGTATATAACCTTAATACCGCTCTATGTCCCTTGTCCAAATTGCCATTTGGGTCTTCCACCTTCTCATCAAGTTATTATTTATCCAAATCATCATCTTTCATTGTATAAAAGTTCAATTCAATTTTTTCTCTCTCCCTCTCTTTAGCCCATAATTTATCTTTCATGTTTATGGGTACTTAGCATTAGAAAAGTTTTGTGTTCTTGGGTCAACTACAAATCATATGCCTTACTAGGTATAACGGTTGCCATTGTTGTTCTCTTTTGGGTTTTCCTCTTTTCTAACATACATTTATAATTCTCAATTGTTGGACTTAGGGCAATCTTGGTGAGATAACATACATTTCTAAAGACCTTGTAAGCATTTTATTTTTTTTTTCATTTTTGATGCGTAACAACCTTCGAAGATCTGCATAAGAAGCCATGGCTAGTTTAGATTGGTTCCTCTCTATTTTCTTATTTTTTGACCAAACCCAAAATCCGTTTAGTTTGATTCTTTTTTCCAAAAGTTTAGTTTGATTCTTGTTTTAGGTAAAATAGGAAGAAAAATATTTGAGTTAAATAATGAGAGCTGGAATTCTCTTTATGAAGAAATAAACAATTAGAAGAAATGATCTATCGAAACGATCTGAAGAAAATGAATGGTTTCTTAGATATATGTTCTTGAGTTAATACATTGTTTATATAGGAAAATATTAATTACTATTACAACTACCACAATGAATGAATCAAATGGTTTACAGCTACTTGATATTGAGAAGTCATCTTCGGTAGGTGTCGTGCCGTCTGAATGAATGTTGGTAGGCGTTGATGTAGTATTTGTTGAATTCAACAATCCCCCTCAAGTTAGTGCAAAGATGTCTTTCATGGTCAACTTGACTAAAACTTCTATGAATTCTCGATTTGAGACTATTTTAGTGAGAATGTCAGTCAATTGATCTTTTGACTTAAGTTTTGGCAATTCCAAAAAATTTTCTTCTAATATTTCCTTAATAAAGAATCTATCTACTTCAACATGTTTTGTATGATCATATTGGATTGGATTGTGAGCAATATTACATGCTACTTTATTGTCACAAAATAACTTAATTGATTCTTTAGCAAGATAGCCAAATCTTTCAAGAGAGATTGTAACCATAGAGCCTCAAAAAGCCCAAGTGCCATGCCTCTATATTCAGCTTCTGTGCTTAAACGGGCAATAACATGTTGTTTCTTACTTCTCCATGTTACAAGATTTTTCCCTACAAAAGTGAAATAGCCTGACATAGATCATTTATCATTTATTGATTCAGCCCAGTCAGCATCAATATATACTTCTATTCTTTGGAACTCTATGTTTTTAGTGAACAATACTCCTTTTCTAGGAGCAGACTTAAGATACCTCAAAATACGAATAACTGCATTCATATATTGTTCTCCAGGATTATGCATAAATTGGATGATAATACTTAATGCATAGGCCAGATCTGGTCTTGTGTGTGCCAAATACATCAACCTTCCAACAAGCCTTTGATATCTTTTTTTATTTACTGGAAGTTGATCAACCTTGATACATAACTTTAATCCTTTCTCTACTGCTGTATTAACTAGTTGACATGCCGACATACTAGTTTCTTTTAATAAATCTAAGGCATACTTTCTTTGAGATAAGAAGATTCCTTCTTTCGATCGAGAAACCTCAATCTCGAGAAAATATTCTAAGGAACCAAGGTCTTTCATTTTAAATTCTCTAAACAAATAACTTTGTTGAACTTTCCTTTCTTCAAGATCATTTCATGTTACTATCATATCATCAATATATACAATAAGTGCAGTGATCTTACCATGCCTCTTTTTTAGAAATAAAGTATGGTCTGAATTGCTTTGCTTGTAGCCAAATATCTTCATAGACATTGTGAACCTACTAAACCATGCTCTTGGAGATTGTTTTAAACCGTATAGTGATTTTTTTATTCTTCACACCTTTCCATCATGGATTTTTGATTCCTTGATTCCTGGTGGTAGATCTATGTAGACTTCTTCAATTAAATCTCCATGTAGAAAGACATTTTTTACATCACACTGATGTAATGGCCAATCTAGATTTGCAGCTAGAGATACCGAGACTCGAACAGTGTTAATTTTGGCTATAGGTGCAAATATTTCTGTATAGTCGATCCCATATGTCTGTGTATCCTTTCACCACCAATCTTGCTTTATAGCGTTCAATCATACTATCTGCTTAATACTTTACTGAAAAATCCATCGACATCCAACAATTCTCTTTGTTGGTAGACGATCGATAACCTTCCAAGTTCTATTTATTTTTAAGGATCTTAGTTCCACATTCATAGCATCTTCCCATTTTGGGCAAGCTAAAGCTTCTTACACACTATATTTGATTTTGACAAACGATGTTTAGACATATAGTTACTCATGGGATATTTGACTTTACTAGAAATCTCAGGTTCATACATGGTTTTAGGAATACCTCTGTTAGGATGTAGTGGAAGTATTTTTCTAGGTAGTTCAATAGTTGGAACATCCTTTATAAACGATTGGTTAGGTATATCAGCAACTTGTGGAGTAGGAAACTCGTAATCACTTAGTGGTAGTAATGAACTTGCTTGATGATCTTGGAGTTGATGAGGACTTGATTCCATTTCCCTTGAGTCTCTTCCATTTTGGGAGTTATTACCATTTGAATTCAAGTTATTTGTGTTTTGATCACATATAATTTGTCTTTCTTTATAAGGTAACAATTTATATGTGAGGCTTTGAATTTCAGGGGGAGTACATCATGGTTGTACTCCCCCTGAAATTTAAGCTTAGAAGAGAAATACATTGTATCTTCATGAAAAATAACATCCATGGTGGTAATCATTTGTTTTGTTGAAGAATGATAACAACAGTACCCCTTTTGTTGTGTAGCATATCCCATAAAAACACAACGTAATGCTCGTGGATCCAATTGCTACATTGTTGTTTATGTAGGTGTACAAATGCCACACACCCAAAGACATGAGGAGGTAAATTTGGAACACATGGTGCAATAATTGCTTTAGTGATGGCTTGTAGTGGTGTTTGGAAGTCAACGAAACTGGAAGGTACCCGATGGATCAAATATGCAGTAGAAGTAAGAGCTTCTCCCCAATAAGATAATGACATATGAGCTTCGATCAATGAGACATGGCAACCTCTAACAAGTGTCAATTTTTTCTTTCTACAACTCCATTTTGCTGAGGTGTATCAACACAAGTAGTTTGATGAATAATCCCTTTTGATTTAAGATATTCTTGAAGCTCAGAACTTTTATATTCTCCTCCATTGTCAATACGTAAAACTTGAATCCGTGTATTATACTGAGTACGAACCATTTTATGAAATTTTCTAAATAATAAATTTACTTCACTTTTAGACTTCATTAAACAGACCCAAATCATTCTAATAAAATCATCAATAAATGTAACAAACCAACGTGATCCTCTTATAGTAGAGACTTTAGAAAGGCCCCATACATTAGAGTGGATAACCATAAAAGGAAATGGACTTTTGTTTAAGGTGACAGGAAAAGAGGAACAATGACTTTTTGCTAGTTCACAAACATTACACTTTAAAGATGAAAGATCTAAGTTTAAAAATAAACTTTGAAATAATTTCTTTAAATACCCAAAAAAAACATGACCCAATCTCCTATGCCACAACCATATATTGGATGTATTCTTAGATCTATTTGCTACCAATGTGTGATTTGTTGAAGCCAAGTTCAAATAATACAAGTTTCCTCGCCTAACACCATGACCAATCGTTTGCTTTAATTGGATGTCCTTGAACACACAAAAGTTAGGCCAAAAAATAACAAAACAAGATAAAGCAGTGGTTATTTGAGAAATAAATATAAGTTTATACTCTAAAGAGGGAACAACTAGCACTGAATCTAAATTCAAAGTACTAGTGAGATAAAGATCTTTCTATAATAACTGAGGTTGTGTTACCATTGACAGTGCAAACATTTTTGTGTGAAGATGGTTTTGATATTTGTCTAGAATCGAATGTCATATGATTAGTTACACCTAAATCAATTATCCATGTATTATTAAAAACAGGAGGAAAATCTTTTATCATCTTACCAAAATTGTTTGAGGTTGCTACTAATGCTAAGGAGTTTGTAACATGATCCTTTGTTGTTTCAACAATGGTGGCAGTAGACATCTGTCTTGGATTTTTCTTCCGAAAGTCACGGTTGTGATCCCACAAATCTAGATATCCCAAAAGCTCAAAACATCTTTCTTTAGTATAACGCTTTTGATGGCAATGGGTACATTTAAATGATGATTTATGAATAATCTTTTTGAAATTCATTCGTTCTTGCTGATTTGAAAAAGAATGATTTTTAGATATCACGGTGGAAGCATCCGAATCTCCAGAATTTTCCTTCAATGAGATTCGACATACTACCTCTCTACGAATCAAGGAATAAGATCCTTCTAAATCTGGGATGGTTTCTTTTTGCAAAATTTCTCCACAAACCTGCTCAAATTCATCATCCAATCTAGCAAGAAAAATATGTACTCTCATCTTTCAACAGACTCTTGATACGATATTAGATCATCAGGATCTTTCATGACCACCTTCTCACGATGGTCTAGTTCTTGAAAAATTTCAGTCAACTCTCCATAATATTCAGAAAGTGATTTTCCATTTTGTTTGGAAGTAAAGGCTTTCTGGTTTAAGACAAATACCATTAATTCGTCACTTCCATCGTAAAATGCTTTTGTCAAAGCACCCCAAATTTCAAGAGCAGTAGGCATGCGTAAATAACGCTTCATGATTTATGGACTCACTGACATAAGTATCCATCTCTTCACTTTTTGGGTTTCAGCATACTACTTGTTATAACTTTTTGATATTTTTTCAAGTTGTAAATTTTTTTCATGAATACAAGAGAGTTTTTTTCTCTCTGCAATATGCATTTCTATTATTTGAGACCAAACATCATAATTAGTCTCAATAAGAATAATTTCGGCACTAAAAACACATTCAGAATGAACAGATTGTACATTAACTGGAGTTATTTTCTCCACAGGCAATGAAATTGTGTCATCTGTCAAGATTTTATAGTACAAAAACTAAAAAATTATGCAATAATTTCAAAATTGGAAAGAAAATTTCAAGAACCAGTTTGAATAGTATCAAATTAAGGACAAAGCTGGTTAAAATGGTAAATTTGGATTAAATCAGGTTAAAAATTGGTCAATTTGGATAAAAAATGGAATAAATAGGATAAAATGGACAAATTGGGTGAAAAAGGGGACAAAATGGACAAAAATGGGTAAAAAACTTGGTTCAAACTGCTAAAATGGGCCAAACTGGGTTAAAAGGAAAAACTGGGGAAAAAATCGTGTTCATATCGAACTGCTAGTTAAAATCGGGTTCAAATCGAATCGCTGGTTCAACCGGACCGTACTTGTACGAATCGAACCAACACGTCAGCGAACAAAACCGAAATGGCCATGTCAATGTCTTCAACCTCCAAACGGCACATGGATGCACGTGGATTTGTTCAGTTTATTCTTGTGGCGCATGGAGGTGCGTGTAGACCTTTTTTTGTACCCTAATTTTACCAAAATGCTCATAAATTTGTTTAGAGTAATCTGGTAAAATTATATGAGACAAATACTGCTTCAAAATTGGGGTTTTAAATTAAGTTTCATATGAGTGGGGGAGTATTTTTTTTTGAGAAAAAATATTTTTTCAGAGAAAGAAAACTCAGCTTATGAGAACTAAGGCTTCAAATTTTTATGGAGCAACGACTTGGCTCTGATACCATGAAGAAATAAACAATTTGAAGAAACGATCTATCGAGACGATTTGAAGAAATGAATGGTTTCTTTGATATATTTTCTTGAGTTAATACATTGTTTATATAGGCAATTATTAATTACTATTACAACTACCACAATGAATGAATCAAATGGTTTACAACTGCTTGGTATCGAGAAGTCATCTTTGGTAGGTGCCATGCCATCTAAATAATGTCAGTAGGCATCGGTGCAATGTTTTTTGAATTCAATACTTTCCATAAGGGGTGAGAGGAATTTTTTTTTTCCATGTGTTGGCTGAAATCTTTCCAAGTTGTTTTACATTCTAATAACCAAAATGTCCAACCAAACATGGGAATTATATTCCATTCTATTCCATTGCACCCAACCAAATATGACCTTAAGGATTTGATCAAAGAGATGCATAAGGATTTAGTGAAAATATCAGCCAACTGTTCTTCAGATGAACAATAAGCAATATTTAGTTTCTTTTGAAGAGACTTATCCTTTGTAAAATGGAAATTAATTTCTATATGCTTGGTACAAGATATTGAGCAGGATTCTTAGCCATTGACGTGCACTTTGATTATCACATAGGATAATAAGAACAATTGGAATGTCAAAGCTACGTACACAGAGTAAGGAAGAAATACACATCAATTCGGTAGCCACATTTGCTAAGGATTCTGTTTCAGCAAATGATCAAGAAACAATCCTATGCGTAGTAGCTCTCCAAAATAATAAATTACCACAAAAAAACATACGACAACCTCTTACACTTTTTTTTTTTTTTTTTTTTTTATCTTCTTGACAACTTGCCCAATCATCATTGGTGTAAGCTAACAAATCTTGTTGAATTGGTTCTGTGAGTAGCAAACCATGAGTTGGAGTTCCCTTTAAGTACTTAACATACTCTTGGAAGCTTGCCAATGAAGTTCTATTGGAGTACTCATAAATTGACAAAGCCAGTTACCAACAAATACAATTTTAGGTCTCGTCATAACACAGTATTGGCGAGCATCAACTATAACTTTGTACAAAAAAACATGCTCAATTGGATTTCCATCATATTTGAACAACATCTTACCAGCAGCCATAAGAATATCAAGAGACAAACTCAATAAGGCCTTTTCTTTCTAGAAGCATACTTGGATTGCCTTAAATGTAATCGTATATCACTGTGAGTGACCTCTATTCCCAAAAAAATAGTGTAATACTCTTATATTCTTGAGTGCAAACGTATGATGAAGATCAGAGATGACTTGTTGTACCTTCATTACATTGTTGTCAGTGATGATTATATCATCAATGTACATGAGAAGAATAGTAATAGTATAGAATCAATAAGCACAAGCAAACTTGTGTCTAATTTGGTATTGACAAAACTACACTTTTGAAGATAGGTACTTAGTTTGAGAAACAAGGACCGTGGTGCCTGCTCAAGGTCATAGAATGTCTTTCTATGCTTACACAAAAGCATTGGCCTACTTCATATACACATTCTCCTCAATATATCATTTAAAAAGGCATTGTTGATATAAACTTGCCTTACAGTCCAACCAAAATAAAGAGCAATGGTAAACACAATCCTTATAGTAGTGGATTTAACAACAAGGATAATGGTCTCAGTATAATCCACCCCAGAAGTTTGAATAAAGCCTTGCACAACAAATGTGCTTTGTACTTGTCAATGGTCTTGTCTAACTTTGTTTTGGTTTAAAATAACCATTTGTTTCTAGCAACAGTAACATCTAGAGGCAAATCCACCAATTCCCATGTGCCATTCCTTATTAAGGGATTATACTTTTCTTGCATAACTAGCTACCATTCAGGATGTTTACAAGCCTCTATAAGTAATTGGTGCTTGTAAATGAATGAGGGTTGAACTGTATAAGTTAAAGTTGTTTGTTAGATGGTAGAGGAAGTAAAGGAAGCTAAATAGCTAATTGAATGGGAGCAAGTGAAAGTGTTGGTGAGACAAGGGATGAAGATGAAGGATTTTGAATATGATTAGAAGGGGAAACTAGAGCATAAGGTGTGGAATGAGAATTGGAGCTAGAGGAGATGATGGGAGATCTAGTAGAATTAGGATATGAATTAGCACTTGGGAAAGACCAATTGGTTAAGTTAGGTGAAGATTGGATAGTTACAGACTGTGATGTAGAAAATGAAGGAACATTGGTAGATATACTATTAGTTCACTAAGAGGGAATAATAGCAATGGCAGGCTACCCAATAGAAACATGTATGGTAGAACTATAACAGAATGGAATGGATAATGTATTAGGAAAGATGACAGAGGATTTTTTAAAGGAAATTTTGGTTTCAAAAAAGACTACATTTTTATTAGAGTAAATCTTTTTAAATAGTTTGAAATTCGGTAAACAACTATTTATGACTTATACCTCTCGCACAAGCAGCGAAAACAAGTAACAACAATAAAGAAAAAGAAACAAAAATACGTAAAAGAATTAAACAAGTCACACTAACAGTTTAATTCACAACAACATGGTATAACATGAAAGTAGTAAAGAAATAAATGCTTTCTGATCATAATCCAATTCAATATATATTGGAACATACTCCAATGAAATTATGATTGTACTAACAGTACATAAAATCATACATGTATAGCAATATAATGTGATAAATCCATATAGATACCATTACTATGTGGTAACTTCAATGAGTTGATTAAGGCGACCACTTAAGACCAAGCAATTCATTAAACGTAAATCAACAGTTTACAACCTAGAAATATATGCTAATTCCTTTATCAATTGGAGCCAAACTCAACTATGCTTAAGCTTCTATTACTTGCTATCTCTACAGAACTGCAATCCATGACAAATATGGCTCTCCTTCGGAGCCTTACTAGTATGTAGTGTGGTACAATCACCAACAACTCAATATAGAGAAAAACCTAGGGCTATGGCAATTCCTATGCACATGTATTTAGCATATAAATCAATGTTCTGGTCATTAATTCAATTCTTAACTAACCCATCCAAAATCATTTTTTTCACAAAACACTCAACAAATCATCAATAGTGAAACACATTCAAGGTATTGATGATCCGAAATGTAGAAAAAAATTTCAATTAAAAAATCAATTTTTCAAAAACCTAGATTTTCTAATGTAGTCGAAGTCGCTGGCATATCCCACACTACTTTAAAAGCTAAGTGGGATATGATTCACAAAGGGTGTGGTGAAATTCAATTAGTATGAGGCCTTTTGTGTTATTCAAAACGTAAAATAGTGCGAGCTTAGGTTTTCCCATATCAAAGTGGACAATATTTTATCGTGGTTTGGAATTTGGATCACCCTGCATTAGATGGTATCAGAGTCATGACCCAATTAAGTCATGTGGGCTTGCGTCCTTATGAGGATGTAAGGCTCCTTAAGGGGGTTGTGTGACGTAGTCAAAGTCATTGTGCATATCCCATATTGCTAGGAATCTACATGGGATATGATTCATAAGGGTGAGGTTAAATTTCATTAGTATGAGGCTATTTGGATCATCCAAAAATTAAAATTGAAAAAGCTTAGGTTTAACCGGCCCAAAGTGAACATGTCGTGTTGTGAATTGGATTGGATTGGATTGGATCATCCTGAACAAGAACTGTTAGGCGTAAACAAAAACTTGATTGTATTATTGACAATCATAAGCTATTTATATATGAAGTCTTGAATACACTTATTTACATACAGTTATAACAAAATATCATAAATAATTAAACATATTCAACTTAGCTATGCTACATTGCAACTCACACTAACTATTGTAACAATAAAAATATATTTTATTATGTAATTATATGTATGTAAACAAATATAAATCAATATAAATTTGGTTTTACTTAACCAGAGACCATAATTTCAAATTTGCAATAATCATCTCTACACTACGACTAATAGGTTTTGGTTATTTTCAAGAAAAAAAGTATATAATTTTTACAGTTAACCATGGTTTTGGTTATCAACACTTAAAATGCCTATCACTAGTCACTACTACAAATTTGTCTTTATAGGACGGCCACTGACTGTCCTATAAGTCTTGTAGGATGGCTAATGGCCGACTTATAAAGTCTCGTCCTAAAAGAATCGAAAAAATAAGACGTTCATTGGGCGCCTTATAAAAAATTCTTTTAGGACGGCCATTAACAGTCTTAAAAAATTCTTATAGGATGGCCAGTAGCCGTCCTATAAGAATTTTTTAGGATAGCCATTGACTGTCCTATTTTTTATAGAAAAAAATTCTTTTAAGATGGCTACTGGCCGTCCTAAAAAAATCTTATAAGACGGCCATTGACCGTCCTAAAAAAATTTTGTAGGACGGTCAGTGAATTTTATAGGACTACTAGTGGTCGTCCTATAAAATTCTTTTAGGACGACCACTAGCCATCCTATAAGATTTTTTTTTTTTTTTTTGTGTTTGTCCTATACTGAAATCTATATATAACATGTACAAATTAATTTTATTCCAGAAACATGATTAAGAATAAATTTTATTCCAAAACATACATAATTTACATCACATATATGTGGTTCAAATCCTAGCTTTAATTTACATATATTACCATAATGTACAATTAAATTACAGGAACATACATATATATGAAACATACAATCTAAGTATTAAAACTAGCTAATTGTTTGAAAGATAATTGTACACGTACATACACCATTCTTGCCTTAATGTCAGCAACTTTGTTGGTGTGTATCGATTTTTACTTGAGAGAACTACAATACAAGATATGTAAAATATGTTAAAGCTAAATAATATTACGTATTAACTTGAATATGCATATATAAATAATAAGGTTTAAGCTTACCGATACATCATTTGTGTCTGCATTTTCAATAAATTTAGTAACATATGTATCCATGAATTTCATAACATAGACCCACATTCATACGATTTGCTTCAAAGGTCAAGAAAATTACCATTCTAGTAAAACATTTTTTACTCATAATTTTCTTCCATTTATAAACAAATGCCTTTCGATTAAAGTTCAGCATGCTAGATTGAGAAACATCAACTTTTATCAAATATGGACCATAACCTCAACCTCCCCACCAAAAGCACAATCACAATTATTTCCTCAGATTAATAAGCAAGTAATAAAACAACATCAAAATTAATCACAAAAATAAATGCAATTCGAATACAAACCAATCCTGTGTGCAATCAGTCTAATGGACAAATAATCAATTAGTTGATAGGCAAACAAAAAACTAGTTTTGATCATCTGTATCATAATTCATATAATAAAATACCTTAGCTTCAAGAATTGTTCCACGAATCTATTGAACTACCACATGAATTTTTTCTTTATCCTACTTGATGATCCCCTTATAAAGCCCTCCAAATTCACCCTCTCCAATTTTCCAGGAAGATTTGAATCTTCTTGTGGCCTTTTTCACCTCTGAGAGTTTTAAACTTCTGAGGGTAGGTGGTGGTAGTGGGATTGTAGTCGGTTGGTCATGTTCTATTTTGTTCAAAATGTCAGCTCTCTTAGATGAAAGGAAACAATCCATTTCTCAGAATTATCAGGCTCCTTTCTGTGAAACAAATATATGAACCACATATTAATATAGCAAAATCTATCTAAAAAAATGATAAAAAACTCAATAAAATTTGCTCAATTTTTGAGTTAGCAAAGCTCTATTTAGACACCACTTGGTTCCAATTTTCAAAGTAAAAGGTCATTATAATAGAATGTAATTGTATACATGTTCCCAATAAAACAACAATGTAGAATCAAAGAAAAGACCAGCAAAACTAATTTTCAGCTTCATTGGTAAAAAAAAACACAAATATAGTAAAAAGAGAAATGCAAAACAGAGATACACAATTGGGGAAATTCAAAAGGTACAATCATACCTGGAAAGTCTTTGATGAAAGCAGAACTAAAAACGAAGAGAGAGAAGGGAATGTAAAGCAAAGAAAGTAAAGAACATTGCGAGGTTTCTGTATATTACTATATAGACAAATTCTTATGGCCCCAAAATTGTTGTGCGAACAGTTTCTGAGTAGTTGTAGAAATAAATTTCTTTGTCCGCTGTTGAGAAACAAAACTACAACTACATAAACTGAAGAACATATATTTTACTTAAAACCAGGTCGAAATGGAACAATAGACAGCCAAACAGTTTCTACCAAAAAAAAATTAGTTGGACGAATGAAATATATACAATTAAGATTAACATGGTCACTAAATAAGATACTAGAAAGATAATTGAACCTACCTGCATAGCTGTAATGAACTCAATAAGACCTAAATATCCTTGTGTTTAGAATCTGCGATAGCCCAAACCTTTAACATGAACAAGAAAAGTTTCAGTGAAATGAAAATGTTATCATGTTGGAATGGAAATGAAGAACTGGAAGACCTATGCATGATTCCTTACATGAATGAGAGCTGGCTCACCGTGGACGGTCCTGCTGACTGTGGAGGGCGCACCGGTGCTTGAGACGCTGTGGTTGAGTCGCCGCTACAGGAGGTGTCGTGGAGGGGCTGCATTGCTGATTTGGAACAAAATGGAGTTTGGAGGTGGCAACGGCGTTGGGTGGTAGTGCGACGGGGAGGTTCAAATTCGAGAGAGAAATATAGGGATTGGATTTTTAACTTCAAATGAGCTAGGTTCACTTGCGAGGAGAAAGCTAAGTAAAAAAAAAATTACAACTTATTCTTATAGTAGCCTTCCTAAAAGAATTTTTTTTAAGACGGCTACTAGCCGTCCTATAAAGTTCCTCCTAATTTTTTCCGTAATAGTCATTCTATATTTCTTATAGGACGGCCATATACTTGAGACCGTCCTATTTATTTCTCACTATAAATTATAAGCCGTCCTATATTGCCCAAATTGTAGCAGTGAGTCCTCAACATCACCAATGCATAAGGTACACCATAACATACTAGGAATACTCTTAGAGAGTCGGTCATTTATCATAAACAAATCTATTCAACGCTAACCAAGTTCTCTTGTTTATTTGATTCACTTCAAAATATATAAGTGAATTTTGATTTCATTCTTTCATAAGTACATTAGGCATAATATGAATAATGTAGTACTTGAATCTTAAGCCCAATCACATATTTTTTAGTGCAATTATTTTTTTAATTGTTATTCATGCGGTCATATATGCGTCACCTTTGGGTGGAATAGGCTTTGATTAGAGTTGGACTCTACTTATATTTTGACTCTTTTTCTCACAAGGTTGTTATCAGTACCCTAGCGATGACACTCAACTTGGGTTCACTGTTTAGAAAAAATTGCTCGTATAAATTTTCATTGTTCACATCTATATAATGAGGGAAATGTTGTAGCTGATTCTATAGCATCTAGGACACCTAGTTTGTCTACGACGACATTGTGGTTGAAAGGCCCATAATTTCTTAATGCAGACCGAATTATAGGTTTTGTTGAGGTTTGATTTTGTATAATCTTTATATCAATTTAATAATACTTGTAATTGAAGAATTTGATGAAAAAGGGTGTTACGGGTGTCAACCTAGTTGGGATGTCATGGTACACCTATGAGTCCTACCAGCAATAACCTTTGATTATAAGTGTTGTTATATGCCTATAAAAAAATATTATTAATATGATTAATCAAGAGTATACATAATCAATAATTCTTCCAAATTTTGATGCTCTTACTTTTGGATTCGACCAAAGTTTTAAATGATCCTTAACTTATAGGAGTGTTGTTCATGGTTCTAGAAATGTGTTTTACATAATTTGAGATATACAATAATTTATATGTTACAATATAATTAATATTTTAGTAATAAGTTCACTATTAGTTTAGTATCAAAAATTTATAATTTAACATCCAATTTAATATAAATATTTTATTTAAGATATATAACAACTTAATGTATATTTGTTCTCACACCAACATACGTAGTTTGTTTAACAACTAACATAAAGACCATAATTTTTTTCACTAATAATAGTTTGTTTAATTGGAGATAATATGTGTGAGTAATGCTAGTGGCACTTAAATTTGTATACATATTTATTTATTTTCACTTATTAAAAAGAATTTAAAAAGTGAACAACTTTTTATTTTTAAAATTATTTTATTTTGTGACAAATCATAATTAATATAAGTATAAATATGTATATAAATTTACGTATCATTAATATTCTTTTAATACAAAGATATTGTTTGGTATAAGACTACTAGTTCCCTTTAATAACATAGAAGGACCATTGGATGGGCCATGTTAGCTATGGGCCCAGCCTAAACTAGAATAGTTCTAAAGCCCACAACGAGCTCTAGCCCACCTTGGACGCTCCAGCCACCCTCAAATACTCCAACCCACCTCTAACATTGCATCCCTCCATGTAAGCTCCATCCCGCCTCGAACGTTCCATCCTACCTTGTACGCTCTAGCCTGCCTTGGATTCTCCAGTCTGCTTTGTATGCTTCTGACTGCCTTGGATGCTTCGGCCTGCCTACTTAGAGCTTAGACAGCATAATTCTACTTTTAAAGAACAAATGTACTTGCTATTACTTTTTAGATATGTCGAAACTCAGCCACAACCACTCGTATGATGGTTCCATGCACAACATCTCTGCTTTATTATTGTCCAATAAATTGGAGACACATGGATAGAATGATTAGTATAATTATGTGAACAATTGATCAATAGAGGCACTTTTTGCTACCTTCTCTACTTGTAACCCTCTCATTAGGATTTTCTTAAACATTTTGGCATCCATTGTGTGGTTTCAAGTTTTTTTGTTCGCAAAATACTATTAGAATCTCGTAACTTTTCAAAATTAAAGAGTTAGTCCGTGTAGAGGAAGAAATCAACACGTAGTCCAAATTTTCAACACGTCATTCTAAATTTTCAACTTATACAAACAAGCGGTTAGTCTGTTCTTACGTCTTTCACACAGAATCTCAACAGAAATAAGACAAGGATGGTAGGTCGTCCACCTAACTCTTGGCAATTAGGTAATCAGTTAGACAATTTTCACCCAGGGTTGGGACACCCAAATAAGGAAAACATTTCCCTATTTAGACAAGAACATTCAAGCTAGAACGATCAGTCTTTGAACAAAAGTACTCACAATCTCCCACACCTTATCCATCCCCTTCAAACAGAACAAGCCAAGCCGTTACCCTAGGGTGTTCAGAAGGGCCTCCCAAACCAAACGAATTTAACACCCAATGACCAGCCCATAAATGACAATTCCCTTCTAGATGCTGCTCAAAGGTAGCTTAAATTTCATGCAGCAAGCTATGGATAAAATGAAACAAGACAATCAAGAGTTGCATGAGATGCTAACTCTATAATTTTATAATGAGCCTCTAAGATACAAGCCAGAAGAAGCTCAAACAAACCTTGATAACAACAATCAGGCAGATGAAGCAAGTAACTCAATTGAACCTGAACACCAACCAAATTCACATACAAAACCTTAACGGCAATTAGAGCTCAAGATAATGCTATATCCCCCCTAACATAGAAAAGAGCCCATCCCACTTCTCAAAGAGACTAAGCAAGTAGTTATAGAGTAGGAAAATTGGATGAAACAGATGGAAGAATAGCTTAAGAAATCACGGGGGGTAGAACACAATATGATATCGATAAAGTTTGTCACCAGCTGGCTGCGTTACCATTTAGCGATGAAATTGAATTTAGTGAAATTCAATGCCCCCTAGGTGCTATCGTGGTACAAAATATCATATTGTCGCTCACGTATTGCATTGTAATCTCTTTTCTCTTTAAGAACTCATAGAATGTTATTTGTAATGAAAAATATTGATTTGGATTCTATTATGAGTAGCTAAACTATTTGTGTGTGGGATTTTAGTAATGTAACCATGAATGGATGATTGTTTATGTGGATTATTTTATATTAAAGTGATTTATTTCATGTTCATTATTCTTAACATTTATGTTCATTAATTACTTTTGGCTAATTTAATTTATGAATGTATGGAATATTTTAGGGTTGAGTTTTAGAAACGCTATCTAAATTCAATTGGGCATTTTTGAGCATGAGCCTTATTTAAGTGCATTGACTTGTCTTAAATTAGGTGATTAAATTATTTTCCTAAGTTTAATGCTAATTAACTAATTAACGGTCCGGATCAAAGAAGTTAATTAGTTAATTAAGGAAAAATCGCCATTGATTTAGGATTTTCTAAGGTTAGTGAAAACAATCATTAAATTCTACTTTTTTTATGCTTAATTGTGAAAACCACATAAATAAATCTATCCATGATTGGTTAACTAGCTAATTTCCCACACTCGTTTATCTCATCGTTTCAGTAATATTTTCACGTATTCACTTTATTTGTTTTAAGATTTTATAACTTTAGAAACCGTTTACAAAACTAACTTTTGATAGAGTGTTTAGGATTTATATTCATAATTAATTTTTAGAAAACAATTTACTTTTTAAAACCACCGCAAATTCCTTGAGAGATCGACCTCGGAGTTGCTTATCGCTTTTTACAAGTGATTCGTACACTTACGAGTACTATAATTTGCACATCAATTTTTTGACGCCATTGTTGGGAAATTTGGCGTTTTAAATTGTTTATTTGTTTTCTTGTCAGTAAATTTTCGTATTTTGTTTGTTTTCGTGACTTTCTGTTTAGTTCTTTTATTTAATTTGTTTTGTTACTTGTTGGATTCATATAGTGTCTTGTGCTTTGATTTTGTGTTGTTTTTTATTGTGCATACAAGGTAGGAGATCTCTTGGAAATCCACAAGCACCATTCATAGACAACGTCAACAGGAGGCGAGCACATTTGAGACAATTTGACACCAACAATCTGGAGGAAGAGCATCCACCAATTATGGGAGATCCTTTACCTCCACCGAAAGAGATGACGATGAAGGAGTATGCAAGGCCAATCATTGGCACTGCAACTTCTTGCATCCAATTAGGAGAAGCAGCTCGAAATTAGGAGCTTAAAAACATACATTTTAATATGTTGCCATCTTTTTATGCGATTCGTAACGAAGATCTGCTAACTTTTATTCGTGATTTCTAATGTGATAAATTTAGTACTCGCAAGTGTACGAATTACTCGTAGAAAAGTGATAAGCAACTTCCAAGGTCGGTCTCTCAAGGAATTGCAGTGGTTCTAAATAATCGTCTTCCTAATCTAAATAGAGTCCTAATGCAAATAAAACACTAATTAAATCGAGTTCTAGTAAAACTACAACTCTAAGTAACTAGAGTCCTAAATCTAGTAAAACTGTAAAAAGTGTTTGTTTTGTGACGAGAACAATGGTACGAACAATTAAACAAAATCAATATCGCAAATTAACAATCAATTCAGGTAGATTAAAAATCAATGGAGGATGTATGGACGTTTAGTTTGGTTGGCCATGCTTACATCGAAAAGTAATGGTGAAATAACATGAACGTTCTAATAAACAATTTTACCGGCTTTCCTTTTAATTACGAGACTGCCTACGATCGGGGTAAATCTCTTTGTTGATTAACTAATTAACTGCCTACGGTCGGGGTAAATCAAATAGCAATCAAATTATGTGCAAGGAAATAAATGCCAATCAAACTAATGCTATGACTAAGTCACTAATTTGAAGCTTTGATTAAGTGTTTCGGAATAGAGTTAAGGTGACATTCCTAAAACTAGATTCTTAGATTTTTCAACCTAACTACGAATCTCAAATTGGCCCATGAAAATTAATAATTAAATATCTAAACATGCTCTTAATCAAAAGGTAATTTATTTATATTAATTCAATAAAACATTCACCATGCACAATTCTAGCAAACATGGCAACACAAACTAAACATCCATAATGAAATTAACCGTTCATGTTCATATTAAAATTTATAGACAAATATAATATGATCATACACTTCAACAAAAGAAAAAGAAAATAGAATTCTATAACAACAAGGAAAACCTAGATTTAAATACCGCTTATGGATGAGATAGCGTTCTTCTCCAAAAGCTTGATCTTCGATCGTCAACGGCTTCCTTGGATCCTTAGAATGATTTCTCTCTCTTCGCTGAGTGTGGCAAAACTCCTAAAATTGAATGAATCCCTTGTTTGGTCGCAAAATTATTGTGTGTAAAAGTTGTATTCGATTTGTTCAAGTTGTCTGTAAGGGTGACTTGATGAACACTATTTTGACCTACTATTTGTTATATTTTTAAGCATCTATTTTACATTTAATCTCAGTATAATCTTGTTTTGGAGGGTATTTTATTGTTTTGTAGGTCAAAGTAGGTTTGGGAAGAAATGTGGTCAAAGAAAGCAAAAATGAAGCAAAATGTGTTAAAGACTGTAAGCCTTACATTGGGAGCAATTTACTATGTAAGGGGGACCAACAAGAGCTTAAGAACGTAAGCCCTTACATCGAGAATCAGCAAATTATGTAAGGACATTTACATGGCACCAACAACATTGCGCGCCGCGGCGAAGAAAACATATGCCGCGGCGAGAGGCTCTCGGGTTGCATCCTAGGAAATCAAGAAAACAAGGTGCGCCGCGGCATGAATAAGTTGCGCCGCGGCGAGGGACTTTCTGTTTTGGTTCGCAATTCTGGAAAACATTGCGCGCCGCGGCATGAGTATTGTGCGCCGCGGCGAGAAGGTTTCTGTTTTTATTCGTAAATCAGTTTCACATGCTGCGCCGCGGCGCGCGCGCGCGGATTGCAATTCCCCCAGTTACACACGCACGAATTCTTTATGGAAACCTTTACAGAAAAGGAAAACCTAAAAGGGGACACATGATTTTCCCTACTTCTATATATACATCATTCAGCCTCCAACAAAGATACAACTTTTGAGCCTCCACCAACTCTTAAACATTATTTTTCTTCTTCTTCTCCACACCCTTTAGAGAGAAAATTATGCAATTAATGCTCCTCCATTGAAGCTCCATTGACAAATCTTGAAGAAGGTGATCATCCAACATCAAGGGCTTGTTTGAAAAGTGGAAGTGGGGTAATTTATTATTTGTAATCTCTTTTCTCTTTAAAAACTCATAGAATGTTATTTGTAATGAAAAATATTGATTTGGATTTCATTATGAGTAGCTAAACTATTTATGTGTGGGATTTTGGTAATGTCACTATGATTGGATGATTGATTGTGTGGATACTTTTATGATTAAGTAATTTGATTCATGGTCATTGTTCTTAATACGTATGTTCATCAATTATTTCTGATCAATTTGATTTGTGAATGTATGAAATATTTTAGGGTTGAGTTTTAGAAACGCCATCTGAATTCAATTATGCACTCTTGAGCATGAACCTAGTTTAAGTGCATTGATTTGTCTTGAATTAGGTGATTAAACTATTTTCCTGGATTTAAGACTAATTAACTAATTAACGGACTGGATCAAAGAAGCTAATTAGTTAATTAAGGGAAAATCACCATTGATTTGGGATTTTCTAGAGTTAGAGAAAATAATCATTAAATTCTACTTTTTCGTGCTTAATTGTCAAAACCACATAAATCAAGTCATCCATGATTAGTTTACTAACCAACTTCCCACACTCATTCATCTCATCGTTTCAACAAAACTTTCACGCACTTACTTTTATTGTTTTAGTATTTTTATGATTTTAGAAACAATTTACAACCCAAACTTTGATTAGAGTGTTTAGAATTTATTTTATTGTTACGTTTTAGATTACATTTAGCTATTTTAAAAATCACAGCAATTCCTTTGAGAGACGATCTTGGGAGTATACTTGTCGCTTACTACAAGTGACTCGTGCACTTGCGAGCTTTTATAAATTACAAAATTTGGTTATCAAGTTGTTGTGCATCAAGTTTTTGGCGCCGTTGCCGGGGAATTGGCGTTTTTGAAATTGTTATTTGTTTTCTTTTTAGTTTACTATTTAATCTTTATTTTTTGTTGTTTTTGTGTTTTTGTTACTCGTTAGAGTCGTATAGTGTCTGGTGCTCTGATTTTTTGTTGTTTTTGATTGTGCATGCACGGTAGGAGATCTCTTGGAAATCCACTGGTGCCGTTCATAGATAACGTCAATAGGAGACGAGCACATTTGAGACCATCCGGCGCTAACATTTTGGAGGACGAGCAACCACCAGCAATGGGAGAACATCTACCTCCACACAGAGAGATGACGATGAAGGAGTATGCAAGGCCAATCATTGGCACTGCAACTTCTTGCATCCAACTAGGGGAAGCAGCTCGAAACTATGAAATTAAGAATATACATTTTAATATGTTACCGTCTTTTTATGGGATTCCTAACGAAGATCCTCTAACTTTTATTCGTGATTTCTATGCTACTGTGCAGACTTTTCCGCTACAGGGGCTAAATGAGGATCAGCTAAGGATGAGATGTTTCCCGTACACGCTTAAAGACAAAGCCAAGTCATGGCTTATGACTCTTCCACCTGGATCTCTTTCAACTTGGGACGCAATTTTCAACAAGTTCATGGGAAAATTCTATTCCCACCAAAAGACTGCAGACCTAAGAACCAAAATTGCAACGTTCTCCCAAATGGACGGAGAACCATTTCATGAGGCGTGGGATCGCTTCAAATTGCTTCTGATACAATGCCCACACCATCACTTTCCTTTGCAACTCCAGAACCAATTCTTCTATGACGGGCTGACACAACAGTGTCAATTTACTGTGGATAATGCCGCAGGAGAAGCAATGGGAGAAAAGACCGCTGATGAGACATATGACCTATATGAGATGTTGGGTGCTAATTCCCAACAAAAGAGCTCTAGAGGACGGAGGATGGGAGTTAACGAGGTAGCTCCAGGAAATGATATGGCAATGCAAATTGCGGAGCTGACAAAACAAATCGCACTCCTCACCTCTAAGAACACACCAACTCAAGAGGTATGCGGTATTTGTAGTACGTACGGACATGGTGCTAACATTTGTCCTTTTGTTTGTGATCAAAATGCAGGTACAAGTTATGAACAAGCTAATGCTATGGAGGGATACCAACCAAGGCCAAGGAATGATCCCTACTCGAACACGTATAATCCTGGTTGGAGAAGTCATCCCAATTTCTCTTGGAAGGGAAGTAACAACCAAGGGTATGCTCAGAATAACTTCCCACATCATCCAAACAACAACAATCCACAGCTCACTCTTCCAAACAAACCAAGCTTGGAGGACAACTTGAATGCATTCATTCAAGTTAGTCGGGAAAATCAAATGAAGAGTACTCAGAGATTGGACTCGTTGGAGGCTTCGATGAAAAGGGTTGAAGGCCAAGTAGGTCAATTGGCGGAGCACCTCCAACGTCAAGAAAAAGGAAAACTACCGAGCCAACCCGAGCAAGCAAAAGCGGTCACGGTCCTTCGCAGTGGTAAGATCGTAACTAAAAATTTACCTGAAATATCTAATGATCTACTTTTCAATGCAGGAAACATGGAAGAAAGCAGTGCAATACCTAAGGAAAATGATACACCTAAGGCTAGGGAAGGTGAACCTTCAAAGGAATCAAATGGAGAGTCATTTACCACTCCCCAATTGCACAAATCATCCGAGCCTTACCGACCTCCGGTACCTTTTCCACACCGTCTCAAGGACGATAAACAGGATAAGCAATTTTCTGATCTTTTTAACATGCTTTCTAAAGTTCAAATAAATCTGCCCTTATTGGATGTTATTAGAAATGTGCCTTCCTATGCAAAGTTTTTCAAAGACCTAAATACTAGGAAGAGAAAGTATGGTTTAAATGAAAGGATAGTTGTTTCTGAAATTTCTAGTTCGATTCTTCAACAACGTTTACCACCTAAACTTAAGGATCCCGGGAGTTTTAACATTAACATTACTTTGGGGAATAAGAAAGTGGTACGAGCCATGCTAGATTTAGGTGCAAGCATAAACTTAATGCCATATTCGATTTATTTGCAACTAGGTCTAGGGGAATTGAAACATACCACCATGTCCCTACAATTAGCTGATAGATCTGTGAAATATCCTAAGGGAATGGTAGAGGACTTGCTAGTACAGGTTGATAAACTGATTATACCTGTAGATTTTGTTGTGTTGGATATGCAGGAGAATCCATCTATGGACAAAGAACACACCATTCTTCTTGGTAGGCCATTTATGGCCACTACTAAGACAATTATAGATGTCCATAGTGGAAGTCTAACTATGACAGTTTTGGGGGAAACTGTCAATTTTAGAGTATTCGATTCCTCCCCTTTACCTTCTATATCCTCAATTGATGAATGTTCTTCTATTGACCATATTGATAATCTTGTTTATGATGCCTTTTTGTAGGATGGAGTTAAGGACGGACTTGAAAATGCTTTAACAGTTGATAGGATAGAGAAGGAATTGGATGATGAAACTAAGGGTTACCTAGAGTTGTTAGATAATGTTGAATCATTAGAAGAACCAAGTACACCCTTAGAGTTACCCAAAACCCCATCTAGGGAAGACCATGCTCCACCTAAGCTTGAGTTGAAAGATTTGCCTAAACATCTTAAGTATGTATTTTTAGGTGAGGGGGACACTTATCCTGTCATAATTTCATCTACCTTGACCCGAACCCAAGAACGAGCACTAGTGGATATACTTAGGAAACATAAGAAAGCCATAGGATGGAGCATTGATGATATTAGAGGTATTAGTCCCACCACGTGTATGCATAAGATAAATCTTGAGGACAATACCAAACCTGTGAGAGAAGCCCAAAGGAGACTTAATCCTATTATGCAAGAGGTAGTGAAAACGGAAATTTTAAAACTCTTGGCAGTTGGGGTTATCTATCCTATTGCGGATAGCAAATGGGTTAGCCCGGTACATGTGGTACCGAAGAAATCTGGGATCACTGTGATAAAGAACGATAAAAATGAGTTAGTGCCCACGAGATTGATCACAGGATGGAGAATGTGCATTGATTTTCGTAAATTAAATTTGTACACAAAGAAAGATCATTTTCCTCTTCCTTTTATTGATCAAATGCTTGAACGTTTAGCAGGGCATGATTTTTACTGTTTTCTTGATGGTCTTTCAAGTTATTACCAAGTGCCCATCGCTCCGGAAGATCAGGAGAAGACCACATTCACGTGCCCATTCGGGACATTTGCCTTCAGGAGGATGCCATTCGGTCTTTGCAATGCCCCCGCCACATTCCAACGATGCATGATTTCAATATTTTCGGATATGGTGGAGAAATGCATAGAGGTATTTATGGATGATTTTTCAGTTTTTGGAAGTTCATTTGATGATTGCCTGAATAACTTGACTCGTGTGCTTGAACGTTGTATTGATTGTAACTTGACCCTTAGTTGGGAAAAGAGTCATTTTATGGTTCAGCATGGCATTGTATTAGGACATGTTATTTCAAGTAGAGGCATTGAGGTGGATAGGGCAAAAATTGATCTAATAGCCAAACTTCCACCTCCCATTAATGTTAAGGGAATTAGGAGTTTTCTTGGCCATGCGGGTTTTTATAGGAGATTTATTAGGGATTTTTCCAAGATAAGTCGTCCCCTATGCAACCTTTTAGCTAAAGATGTTTCTTTTGTTTTTGATGATGATTGCTTGACTGCTTTTAATGTTTTGAAAGAAAAATTAACTTCTGCACCCATTATCATGGCACCTGATTGGTCACTCCCCTTTGAGATTATGTGTGATGCGTCTGATTTTGCCATAGGGGCTGTTTTAGGTCAACGAGTAGATAAGCGTTTGCATGTAATTTACTATGCTAGTAAAACTCTAAATGACGCTCAACTTAACTACTCAACCACCGAAAAAGAATTTTTGGCTATTGTGTTTTCTCTTGATAAGTTTACATCTTATTTAGTAGGATCTAAAGTAATTGTGCATTCGGACCATGCTGCTTTGCGTTATTTGTTAAGTAAACCGAATGCTAAGCCTAGACTAATTCGGTGGGTTTTGTTGTTACAAGAATTCGACTTAGAAATCAAGGATAAAAAGGGAACGAAAAATGTGGTAGCTGATCATTTATCTAGGTTGATTTCTGACTTTGACACTACTGAGAGTGACAAAGATATTGCTATTGTTGAGACTTTTCCTGATGAGCAGTTATTTTCTGTGGGTCCAAACCCTTGGTACGCTGATATTGTAAATTTCCTTGCTAGCGGTTTGTTGAGGCCTAACATTTCTTTTCAGGAAAAGAAAAGATTTTTTCATGTGTGCAGGCAATACTTCTGGGATGATCCATATCTATTCAAGATTTGTCAAGACCAAGTCATCTGGAGGTGTGTGCCGGAAGAGGAGCATGCAAGCATTTTAACTTTCTGTCATGAACTTCACTGTGGAGGGCATTTTGGCGGTAAGAAAACTGCTATTAAGGTACTTCAATCTGGTTTTTATTGGCCTACACTGTTTAAAGATGCCTATAACTTTTGCATGCGCTGTGATCGATGTCAGAGAACTGGTAACTTAAGTAGACGTAATGAAATGCCTCTGACATACAATCTTGTTGTTGAGTTGTTTGATGTGTGGGGAATTGACTTTATGGGTCCTTTTCCCCCTTCTTCTGGTTTTGAGTATATCTTAGTTGCTATTGATTATGTGTCCAAGTGGGTAGAGGCTATACCCACTAAGTCTAATGATGCTAACTGTGTTGTGAAGTTCTTAAAGGAAACAATATTTAGCAGGTTTGGCACACCAAGGGCAATAATCAGTGATGGAGGGAGCCACTTCTGCAACAAACTTTTTGATGGATTGTTGAAGAAGTACAACATCACACATAAAGTGGCTACTCCCTACCACCCACAGACATCGGGACAAGTTGAAGTGAGTAACCGGCAAATTAAGGGTATTTTGGAACGTACGGTGCGACCTTCAAGGAAGGATTGGGCTTCGAAGCTCAATGACGCATTATGGGCTTACCGTACGGCATACAAAACACCTATTGGGATGAGCCCATACCGGTTAATTTATGGCAAAGCATGCCATTTGCCCGTTGAGCTTGAGCACAAGGCCTATTGGGCAATCAAGCAGCTGAACATGGATTGTCAACAAGCGGGTGAAAAACGCTTACTTCAACTTGATGAGCTTGAAGAGATTCGAAACGAAGCATATGAGAATGCTAAGATTTACAAAGAACACACAAAGCGTAATCATGACAAAGGGCTCGTGGGTAAGTCTCTCTATCCTAGAATGCAAGTACTTTTATTTAACTCTCGTCTTAAACTTTTTCCAGGAAAGCTTCGATCAAGATGGAGTGGACCATACAAGATTGTGGAAATCTTTCCACATGGAGCTGTTGAGCTAATCAATCCCAACACACAAGCAACTTTCAAGGTGAACGGACATCGTGTAAAGCCTTACTTGGAAGGAGTCGTTCACCGTAGAGATGTGGAGTGCATTGAACTGCATGCACCTTAGCTATGAGCATCGTCTTGCTAAGACGTTAAACTAGGCGCTTGGTGGGAGGCAACCCATCGTTTTAGGTACTATCTATCTTTTCTTTTACCTTCGTTAAGTTTAATTTAATTTTCTGTTTGCCCTTCTAATTCTTTTCTGAACATGTGTGTAGTTGAAAACCTTGAGGACAATGTTTAGTTTAGGTTTGGGGGTGCATTTTGCATTTTTGATTGGTAACAACATTTTCATGCTTTGGTCAATTTTTGATGAATAACTAGTCTTTATGCATTGTTTATCTGATTTTTAAAATGTTTGAGGTTTGTTGTAAGGATCGGTTTTAATTTGCAATCTATTTTTCATGCTTTTGATGTTGAATCTGAGATGAACCCAAATCATGTGTATAGGAATTGAATAGTGGAGACTACCTTGTGAGAATATTTTTGAGCCCTTAACGTTTTATTCGGAGAGATAAATATTCTTCTACTCTTTTAAACACCTTTCGTATCATTTCAAATTGTTAGATGATCTCTATAGGTTTTTGCATTGAATGTTAGGATTTTAAACATTTAATGAGGGATCATGTGCAATTGAATTGCTTAGATTAAATGACTTAAGTAAAGTTTGAAGTGTTTGCCTATCTCATTCGTGCTTGACTTTAAAAATATGAGGGAATTCCTATACCCAACACAAAAAGAGCTAAGAAGTAGCCATTCACAAATTACATATGTATATGGGTCTAAAAAAAAGAAAACGAGAAGAAGAGATAATAAGTTTATTATGACCCTAAGTTCTTTAAGTATGAATGGTTTACAAAAAAACAAAAAAAAAAACAAAAAAAAACAAAAAAAAGAAAGAAAGAGAGAAATAGGAAATAAGTTCCCTTAAAGTCAAAGCATTTTCATTCTATGGCACACTTGAAGTTTTTGCTTGAGGATTTTAATTGATGCATGAGATTAGTAATGTGATTTCTTTGTAAATCCTATCATTTGATTCCTTTCATGAGATCAATGTTATGCACTTTTGAGCCTTTCTTGTTTAATCATATGCGAACCTATTAGGTCGTTTCTTTACATAACTTCTATTCGCATATATTTTGATGAGTGCTTGAACCCATAGGATCGGTGTGATTTAGAGAGTAATTCTCGTGAGAATTAGAGTTGAAACGAATTCACATTCTTGACACTAGGTTTGGGGGAATCAATGTTGATACACTTTTAGTATTGGGATTTAGACTTGTGAAGCGAAACTGATCTAAATGGTGAATCTTGATGTGTTAAAATGTTGGATAAATTGGTGCATAAATGTTTTGTTATGAATTGGAAAGAAACTAAAGCATGACAAGTTTTGTTAACTTCAATTTTAGTTTTGTTATTTGGCTTTTTAATTTTAGTTTTGCTTGAGGACTAGCAAAATGTAGGTTTGGGGGTATTTGATGAACACTATTTTGACCTACTATTTATTATATTTTTAAGCATCTATTTTACATTTAATCTCAGTATAATCTTGTTTTGGAGGGTATTTTATTGTTTTGTAGGTCAAAGTAGGTTTGGGAAGAAATGTGGTCAAAGAGAGCAAAAATGAAGCAAAATGTGTTAAAGACTGTAAGCCTTACATTGGGAGCAATTTACTATGTAAGGGGGACCAACAAGAGCTTAAGAACGTAAGCCCTTACATCGAGAATCAGCAAATTATGTAAGGACATTTACATGGCACCAACAACATTGCGCGCCGCGGCGAAGAAAACATATGCCGCGGCGAGAGGCTCTCGGGTTGCATCCTAGGAAATCAAGAAAACAAGGTGCGCCGCGGCATGAATAAGTTGCGCCGCGGCGAGGGACTTTCTGTTTTGGTTCGCAATTCTGGAAAACATTGCGCGCCGCGGCATGAGTATTGTGCGCCGTGGCAAGAAGGTTTCTGTTTTTATTCGTAAATCAGTTTCAATGCTGCGCCGCGGCGCGCGCGCGCGGATTGCAATTCCCCCAGTTACACACGCACGAATTCTTTATGGAAACCTTTACAGAAAAGGAAAACCTAAAAGGGGACACATGATTTTCCCTACTTCTATATATACATCATTCAACCTCCAACAAAGATACAACTTTTGAGCCTCCACCAACTCTTAAACATTATTTTTCTTCTTCTTCTCCACACCCTTTAGAGAGAAAATTATGCAATTAATGCTCCTCCATTGAAGCTCCATTGACAAATCTTGAAGAAGGTGATCATCCAACATCAAGGGCTTGTTTGAAAAGTGGAAGTGGGGTAATTTATTATTTGTAATCTCTTTTCTCTTTAAAAACTCATAGAATGTTATTTGTAATGAAAAATATTGATTTGGATTTCATTATGAGTAGCTAAACTATTTATGTGTGGGATTTTGGTAATGTCACTATGATTGGATGATTGATTGTGTGGATACTTTTATGATTAAGTAATTTGATTCATGGTCATTGTTCTTAATACGTATGTTCATCAATTATTTCTGATCAATTTGATTTGTGAATGTATGAAATATTTTAGGGTTGAGTTTTAGAAACGCCATCTGAATTCAATTATGCACTCTTGAGCATGAACCTAGTTTAAGTGCATTGATTTGTCTTGAATTAGGTGATTAAACTATTTTCCTGGATTTAAGACTAATTAACTAATTAACGGACTGGATCAAAGAAGCTAATTAGTTAATTAAGGGAAAATCACCATTGATTTGGGATTTTCTAGAGTTAGAGAAAATAATCATTAAATTCTACTTTTTCGTGCTTAATTGTCAAAACCACATAAATCAAGTCATCCATGATTAGTTTACTAACCAACTTCCCACACTCATTCATCTCATCGTTTCAACAAAACTTTCACGCACTTACTTTTATTGTTTTAGTATTTTTATGATTTTAGAAACAATTTACAACCCAAACTTTGATTAGAGTGTTTAGAATTTATTTTATTGTTACGTTTTAGATTACATTTAGCTATTTTAAAAACCACAGCAATTCCTTTGAGAGACGATCTTGGGAGTATACTTGTCGCTTACTACAAGTGACTCGTGCACTTGCGAGCTTTTATAAATTACAAAATTTGGTTATCAAGTTGTTGTGCATCATGACTCTAAGGGGGTATTTATAGATGTAAGGGATTTCACAAATCCTGATTGCATTAGGAATAGGCGCGTCGTGGCAAACATTTTCCTCGCCGCGGCGCAACACAAATTCTGGAAATAATGTCAAAACCCGAGAGCTCCCTGCCGCGGCATGCCTTTTCCTCGCCGCGGCGAGTGTTGCCTTCCTTTTCTTCATGTTTACCCCCTTACATATGTGATGGCTCGTTACGTAAGGCTTACATATTTGACTTATCTTGCCCGTAACTCGTGATCCGAGCGCCGTAAGTGTTCCGTCTTTCCATGTTTGCATTATTTAACTCATTTGACGCTAAAAATACCTGAAATGCACTAAAACATACCCCTGATTCCAAATGAATAGATTTATGAAATTAATCGAATAAACAACAAATAATAAATCTACTTCTAAACAATTAAGTGCAATAAACCACGAAATATTAGTACTTTTCGAGCACTCATCACAATCCCCAACTAGCTTCTTGCTAGTCTCTAACAAGAGGAGCAACCTAAAAATTAAAATAAAACGAATAAACTAACCTAACCTAAATCACTTCCGTAGATTGTCATGGTTGCATTTAGCATATGCAACAAGCCTTTAAACCCCTAGGTGGCCCTAGTGGACGAGTTGTAGTCTCGTGAGGGTTTTCAGTGATTATATCCACAAACATCGTAACTAACAAAACTAAATAAAGACTCTAAACATACTTGAATCAATCCATGCATACGTCTCAAAAATTGTGAACAATGAATGGCATACGAAATAGTTAAAAATCACTTAAGCTCAAAAACAGTCCAAATATCAAACCCATTTTAGTAATCGGATTTCGAACAACCAATCAAATCACAAGCCCATTAGTTACACTACCTAATCGTGTCATGCATGATATTCATGGATTACATTTTACTATCTCATAAATGTGCAAGTAAAATATGAATGAGAATTTTGCACTTCCAACCTCCATATGCTCATTTTTCAAATCCATCTCCACTAATATAGAAATCAAACTACCTAGAATCAATAGGACTTCATTAAGCTTGTAAAGTTGTGGTTAAGTGTGGTTATGAAAGTACAAAAAGTGTTATTCTTAATAGGATAAGAGTACTTTTTATTTCACAAACTTATTCAACTTTTTCTACCCAAATGTTCTTTTTCATCCTCCTATAAATTCCATATGTCCCTTGAATTTTTGCTTGATTTTCTTTCTTTACTTTTCTTGCTTATTTTTTCAAATCTCTTTTTTTTTCTCTTTTTTTTTAATCAAGCAAGATAAATACAACATAATTGCTCATAAAAATCAAATATTACATTGAGTACTCTCATCCCTAAGGGTAGTACAACGTATATATCAATGTTGAGTTCACGGGTTTACTATGGATAAAATAATACGGGAAGACTTGAAAAGTTTAAACGGTCCAAAAATGGCCTAAATCACTTTCTAAGTGGCATTTGATTCTATCATTTCGCTTTAATGGGTTTTCAAATGAGTTCTAGAGTTTGTTGAGACTTAAAATATATCATGAACATGCATACATTACACAAACCAAAATAGTCATACTAACCATACAAACTACCACATATACCACAAAATCCTCAAATTAGATGAATATAACATTTATGTGCTTCGTTGCTTAGGTAAAAATTTAATTTCTTTCATATATCACCATCATTCCAATCATGTTAATATCATAGACTTCCGGATTGACTCAAGTGGACATGACACTATCCTAATAAAATTCAAGTGACAAAAGTTAAAAAATTAAATTTGGTCTAATTTCATGCTCATGGAATATTTTCTCACTTCCAACCTAATTCCTACATTGTCCTTAATGTCAAAAAGAAAAACAAAAGAAATTAAGAAAAGAAGTGAGAGAAGTTACCCCCCTTTCGTATGAGATTGTGTACAGTACACGTACGCTCCGGTTCATTATTCCTCGCTTTTCTCATGATGAAGCATTTATTGCGCAAGAAACATGTATGAAACCTCAAAGTATATGCATCACAACTCAAATCCAAATTTAAATTATAACTAAATCAAATGAAAAACAAAGACATTAAACAAAGTTCGAAATCTTAAACAATCCAAAGAAAAATAAAATAAAAATAAAATAAAATAAAATGAAAGAAAAAGAAAATTAAAGTAGAAAATGAAAATAAACGAAAATACAATTGGGAGGCTTAGTCCTCCATATCATCATTCTGCTCATTGTCGTCCTCAGATTGATTTTTGTGAGAAAATAGGAGGAAAGTGGAGAGAAAATTAGAGAGTGTTTGAGATAAAGTGAGAGAAGGTGAGGGAAATTTGGGGAAGAAAATTTTGAATCCACGAGCTGCCCATTTTCTTGAAAAATTTAGAGGTGTGCCGCGGCACAAGTTTTTCCCTGCCGCGGCACAGATCAATTTTGAAAAAAAAAAAGCGTGAAATAGAACCACCCTTGCCGCGGCACAAACATTTCCCTGCCGCAGCACGCACAAAATTTCAAAATTTTGTCCCAAAACAGAATCATTCTCGCCACAGCACAAATTTTTCCCACCGCGGCACAAAAATATTTTTTACAATTCATTCTAAAACAGAAATGTCCTCGCCGCGGCATAATTTTTCCCTGCCGCGGCACACACAAAATTTTAAATTTTTTTTATTTCTTTAGGATTTTTGAAAATGGGTAATGCATTCACCCCCAACCAAAATTGGGGTAGTGTCCTCATTGCTTCTTTAACAGGTTCAACATTGTTCTCCAAATTGATCTTATGCATACACGTCTCTAGATTAATGCCTATTATGTCCCCAATACTCCATCCTAGGTTTAAGTGTGACTACATTATCCTTGGTAACCGTAGGTAGTTCCCAACCATAAAGCACAGAATTCCATACACTTTCATCTAAGGAACGTAAAAAGGCTCTCATACGAGCTTTCCAATATGGGTAGTTAGACCCACAAAAGGTCCTAGGCAACACTAAGTCTATCTAGTGACCCGCTCTGATACCAATTGAAAGTTTTTTAATCACGGATCAAATATACCTAGAGGGGCGTGAATAGGTTATTTTCAATTTTAACAAATATTAATTATGTAACCGAATCACAACGGCCAGACATGCAATTGCGTGTAAAGATAAAATGCGGAATAAAAAAATAACACACGATATTTTTAGGTGGAAACAACCTAGGCCACTTCAATGACCTAAGAGGAAAACCACCGGTCCACCTGACCACCTAACTATCCACTATGAAAATCAATGTTCAATTACAACCATAGGTCCTAGAACTACCCTTCACAGATAGATCCCCCTTTTTGTAATTTACTTACGAGCCGCCGCTCCTTTCATAGCCTCCACAAGCTAGGTGTCTGGATCCGGACCAACGTTCCGATCTACTTGAGTCCCACAAGATCAATCGAACCCGTCAACTTCGGTAATTTCGAGTCACACGAAATACCGAACACGTCACCTGAAACGTTAGCACAAATAGCACAAGTGCAAAGTGTGTCCTAGAGCGGATTCAAACAATAAAAAACCCTAACTAGCAAATTCAACAGCATATGATGTAAAAACAAATCAGCTAGTAAACTCTAGAACTATCATGCAATTCTAAATATCATGAAAGACAATTAGGCACGTGAATTATTCAAACATAACCACACAATATGTTTGAACAATTAAAATAAGAAAGTGCCTAAGCTTAAAGATGAAGAGAAAAAGATTTTTCTTTGAAAACACAATTCAGATATAGAAAATATTATTTCGGTGTGGGTTATTGTCTTGCACAAACAAGCGTTCCTTATATAGAGTCCAACTTGACTTGAAAAAGGATTTGTAATAGAGTACAACTCTAATCATATCAGGATTTAGATCTCACAAGAATTCATACAAAGATTCCACTTTCACAACAATTCTAGTCATATAAGAATTTTTCTTTCACAAGAATTCTACTCATACAATGATTCCAACTTTCACAACAATTCTACTCATATAAGAATTTTGCATACAACATTAAATGAGTCAAATTGGTAAAAGTAACATATGGGTCAAATTAAAAACAGAGTTGTAGTAGAACTGAAAAACAGGCTCGATCGATCTAGCCAAATCTCGATCTATCTAGCTAATTCTAGATCGATCGAGCCAAACCTCGATCGATCTAACTATGCAATTTCAAACCCGAGAGCAACTAGATTGAAGTCGATTGATCCTCGATCGATCGACTCAAACCTCGATCGATCTACCCAAAACCTCAATCGATCTAACCATGCATTTTTCAAACAGAGAGCAGCTAGATTGAAGTCGATTGATCCTCGATTGATCTAATCTCGATCGATCGAAGCTCGATCGATCTAACCTCGATCGATCTAACTATGCACAAAAAATTCTTCTAAGTGTACGTGCATTATTGTGTGATGGTATATGCATGAGATCATATTTTACCTTTCATATGAGCATTGCAAGCTTGGTGACTCCATCATCATGTATCATCTGATTGAACGGTGAACACTTATGCTAGATTACAATTAAACACTTTGTCCATGAAAATTGCCAATACAAATAAATCTTACATTTTCTAAGACTGTCATTGTCAACTTTTCACTTTGGACATCAATGATGGTTCGAGTAGTGGCCATAAATGGTCTACCCAAAAGAATTGTATGCTCCTTGTCCAAAGATGGATTATCCTGCATATCTAAAACTACAAAATCAACAGGTATGATAAGCTTATCTACCTGTACAAGTGAGTCCTCAACCATGCCCATCGAATACTTAATAGATCTATCCGCAAGTTGAAGGGATATGGTTGTTGGTTTTAGCTCTCCCAAACCTAGCTGCAAGAAAATAGAGTAAGGCATCAAATTTATACTAGCACCTAAATCAAGCATAGCCTTAGCTACTTTCCTATCCCCCATATTAATATTAATGATAAAACTACCTGGATCTTTTAACTTAGGGGGTAGGTTCCATTGAAGCATTACACTAGCAATTTGAGACACTATGACTCTTTCATTAACCTCATACCTTCTTTTTTTTGTGTTTAATTCTTTGAAAATTTTTGCATAAGAAGGTATGTTTCTGATTATATCTAACAGAGGCAAGTTAATATTTACTTTTGAAAAACTGCTTATCTTGTTAAATAAATCAAAAAACTGCTTATCTTGCTTACTGTCCTTTAAACGATGTGGAAATGGTATTGGTGGTCGGTATTGTTCAGGTTGACTAGGCAACCTTCCTGTCTCTTGTTTGTGCATTTGTTCAGCTAACTACCCCACTTGCATTTTCACTCATTTTATTGAAGCTTCCATAGAGTCCATCCTTCCACTACAGGAGTGTATGAAATTATTTAGGGTTTTCTCTACGGTTGGTTTATTTTGTGGAAATTGTCGGTTTACATCTTGGTCTTGTGTTTGGTTTTGGACAAATGGTTGGCTATTGTTTTGTTTCCAAGCAAAGTTAGGGTGATTCCTCCATCGAGGGTTGTAGATATTTGAATAAGGGTCGTTCCTAGGTCTAGGTTGGTATCCTTGCATTAAATTTGCCTCTTCAGTAGTACCTGTATAAGGATCGCCTACAAAAGAACAAACGTTAGCTCCATGTCCATATGAACCAAAAACTCCACATACCTCGTGTTTTGGCATTTGATTCATGTTGGAGGTAGTGAGATGTTGCACTTGTTTGGTCAATTCAGCAAGTTGCATGGCCATTTTATTGTTGGAGCCTAATTCGTGGACTTCAGCTCTTATTCCTCTAGCGCTCTTTTTTTGGGAATTGGTTCCTAACATCTCGAATAGTTCGTAAGTTTTATCTGTTGTTTTCTCACCCATAGCTCCTCCTGCAGCGTTGTCAACTGTGAATTAACATTGTAGTGTCAATCCGTCGTAGAAAAATTAATTCTGTAGCTGCAATGGGAAGTGGTGATGTGGACATTGTATCAAGAGCAATTTGAATTTGTCCCAAGTCTCGTGGAAGGGTTCTCCGTCCATCTACGAAAAAGTAGCAATTTTTGTTCTTAGGTCAGACGACTTTTGATGGGAATTGAACTTACCCATAAATTTGTTGTAAACATCGTCCCAAGTGGCCAAAGAACCGGGTGCCAATGTCATGGGCCAAGACTTAGCTCTATCTTTGAGAGTGTATGGAAAGCACCTCATGCGCAGTTGATCTTCACTAAGTCCCTGCAGTGGAAAGGTTTGCATAGTAGCATATAATTCACACATAAAATTTAAAGGATCTTCATTAGGGATACCGTAAAAGGAGAGAAGCATAGAATAATGAATATTTTTCAACTCATAATTCCTAGCTACCTCTGTAAGTCGAGTGCACGATGTGGCGGTCCCAATAATTGGTCTTGCAAACTCTTTGTTCATCATCTGCCTAGCCATGTTGTCACCCATTGTTGCTTGCAATAGTTGTTGGACTTCTTCCTCTTGAATTTGATTGTCGAGTTTCTTTGATCGGTGTTTGATCCTATGAATGTTGTCAATGAAGGGACAGAGTTCCTTGTTAAGTGATCTCCTACCCTACATGCACAAATAAAAAGCAAACAAAGATCAAGGCAGCAGTGAAGTTGAAATTTAAGCACTATTTTTTTTTTATTTTTTAATTTTTTGATTTTTTTTGTATTTTTGAATAAAAGATAACAAATAAAATAAATAAACAAATAAACTAATTCAGAAACTCTAAAAAGTTAAAAAGAAAATTATTTAAAACGCCAATTCTCCGGCAACGGCGCCAAAAACTTGATGTGATAAATTTAGTACTCGCAAGTGTACGAATCACTCGTAGAAAAGTGACAAGCAACTTCCAACTTCCAAAGTCGGTCTCTCAAGGAATTGTAGTGGTTCTAAATAACCGTCTTCCTAATCTAAATAGAGTTTAATGCAAATAAAACACTAATTAAATAGAGTTCTAGTGAAACTAAAACTCTAAGTAACTAGAATCCTAAATCTAGTAAAACTATAAAAAGTGTTTGTTTTGTGACGAGAACAATGGTACGAACAATTAAACAAAATCAATATCGCAAATTAACAATCAATTCAGGTAGATTAAAAATCAATGGAGGATGTATGGACGTTTAGCTTGGTTGGCCATGTTTGCATCGAAAAGTAATAGTGAAATAACATGAACGTTCTAATAAACAATTTTACCGGCTTTCCTTTTAATTTCGAGATTACCTACGGTCGGGGTAAATCTCTTTGTTGATTAACTAATTAACTGCCTATGGTCGGGGTAAATTAAATAGCAATCAAATTATACTCAAGGAAACTAATGCTATGACTAAGTCACTAATTTGAAGCTTTGATTTAGTGTTTCGGAATAGAGTTAAGGTGACGTTCCTAAAACTAGATTCTTAGATTTTTCAACCTAACTACGAATCTCAAATTGGCCCATGAAAATTCATAATTAAATATCTAAACATGCTCTTAATCAAAAGGTAATTTATTTATATTAATTCAATAAAACATTCACCATACACAATTCTAGCAAACATGGCAACACAAACTAAATATCCATAATGAAATTAGCCGCTCATGTTCATATTAAAATTTATAGACAAATATAATATGATCATACACTTCAACGAAAGAAGAAGAAAATAGAATTCTATAAGAACAAGAAAAACCTAGATCTAAATATCGCTTATGGATGGGATAGCGTTCTTCTCCAAAAGCTTGATCTTCGATCGTCAACAACTTCCTTGGATCCTTAGAATGTTTTCTCTCGCTTCATTGAGTGTGGTAAAACTCCTAAAACTGAATGAATCCCTTGTTTGGTAGCAAAATTATTGTGTGTAAAGTTGTATTCGAGTTGTTCGAGTTGTCTGTAAGGGTGAATCTAAGGAGGTATTTATAGATGTAAGGAATTTCACAAATCCTGATTGCATTAGGAATAGGTGCATCGCGGCACACATTTTCCCATCCGCGGCCCAACACAAATTCTGGAAATAATGTCAAAACTCGAGAGCTCCCCACCGAGGCATGCCTTTTCCTCGCCGCGGCGCGTGTTGCCTTCCTTTTCTTCATGTTTACCCCCTTACATATGTGATGGCTCATTATGTAAGGCTAAATATTTGACTTGTCTTGCCCGTAACTCGTGATTCGAGAGCCGTAAGTGTTCCGTCTTTGTGTGTCTGCATTATTTGACTCATTTGACGCTAAAAACACCTGAAATGCACTAAAACATACCCGTGATTTCGAATGGATAGATTTATGAAATTAATCGAATAAACAACAAATAATAAATCTACTTCTAAACAATTAAGCACAATAAACCACGAAATATTAGTACTTTTCGAGCACTCATCAATTTCTATGCTACTGTGCAGACTTTTCTGCTACAGGGGCTAAATGAGGATTAGTTGAGAATGAGGTGTTTCCCATACACGCTCAAAGAGAAGGCCAAGTCGTGGCTTATGACTCTTTCACCTGGATTTCTTTCAACCTGGGACGCAGTGTTCAACAAGTTTATGGGAAAGTTCTATTCCCATCAAAAGACTGCTGACCTAAGAACGAAAATAGCTACATTCTCTCAAATGGACGGCGAACCATTTCATGAGGCGTGGGATCGTTTCAAATTGCTTCTGATACAGTGCCCATACCATCACTTTCCTTTGCAACTCCAGAATCAATTTTTCTATGACAGGTTGACACAATAGTGTCAATTTACTATGGATAATGCCGCGGGAGGGGCCATGGGAGAAAAGACCGCTAATGAGATGTATGACCTATATGAGATGTTGGGTGCTAATTCCCAACAAAAGATCTCTAGAGGACGGAGGATGGGAGTTAACGAGGTAGCTCCGGGTAATGAGATGGCAATGCAAATTGCGGAGCTTACAAAACAGATCGCGCTACTCACCTCCAAGAACACACCGACTCAAGAGGTATACGGTATTTGTAGTACTTATGGACATGGTGCTAATATTAGTCCTTTTGTTTGTGATCAAAATGTAAGTACAAGTTACGAGCAAGCTAATGCTATGGAGGGTTACCAATCGAAGCCAAGGAATGATCCTTATTCGAACACATATAATCCCGGATGGAGAAATCATCCCAACTTCTCTTGGAAAGGAAATAACAAGTAAGGCTATGCTCAGAATAACTTCCCACACCATCCCAACATCAACAATAATCCAAACAATAACAACAACGTACAGCTTTACTCTTCCCAACAAACTAAGCTTGGAGGACAACTTGAATGCATTCATTCAAGTTAGTCGGGAAAATCAAATGAAGAGTACTCAGAGATTAGACTCGTTGGAGACTTCAATGAAAAGAGTTGAAGGCCAAGTGGGTCAATTGGTGGAGCACCTCCAACGTCAAGAAAAAGGAAAACTATCGAGCCAACCCGATCAAGCGAAGGCGGTCACGGTCCTTCGCAGTGGTAAGATCGTAACTAAAAATTTACTTGAAATATCTGATGATCTACCTTTTAATGCAGGAAACATGGAAGAAGGCAGTGCAATACCAGAAAAGAGTAATGCACCCAAGGCTAAGGAAGATGAGCCTTTCAAGGAATCAAATGGAGAGTCATCCACCGCTCCCCAATTTCACAAATCATCCGAGCCTTACCGACCACTTGTACCTTTTCCACACCGTCTCAAGGATGATAAACAGGATAAGCAATTTTTTGATCTTTTTAACATGCTTTCTAAAGTTCAAATAAGTCTGCCCTTACTGGATGTTATTAGAAATGTGCCTTCCTATGCAAAATTTTTCAAAGATCTAAATACTAGGAAGAGAAAGTATGGTTTAAATGAGAGGATAGTTGTTTTTGAAATTTCTATTTCAATTCTTCAACAACATTTACCACCTAAACTTAAGGATCCTGGGAGTTTTAACATTAACATTACTTTAGGGAATAAGAAAGTGGTAAGAGCCATGCTAGACTTAGGTGCAAGCATAAACTTAATGTCATATTCGATTTATTTGCAACTAGGTCTAGGGGAATTGAATCATACTACCATGTCTCTATAATTAGCTGATAGATCTGTGAAATATCCTAAGGGAATGGTAGAGGATTTGCTTGTACAGGTTGATAAGTTGATTATACCAGTAGATTTTGTTGTATTGGATATGCAGGAGAATCCATCTATGGACAAAGAGCACATTATTCTTCTTGGTAGACCATTTATGGCCACTACCAAGACAATGTCCATAGTGGAAGTCTAACTATGACAGTTTTGGGAGAAACTGTCAATTTTAGAGTATTTGATTCCTCCCCTTTACCTTCTATATCCTCAATTGATGAATGTTCCTATATTGACCATATTAATACTCTTGTTTATGATGCCTTTTTGTATGATGAAATTAAAGACAGACTTGAGTATGTCTTAACAGTTGATAGGGTAGAGAGGGAATTGGATGATGAAATTGAGGGATACATAGAGTTGTTAAATAATGTTGAACCATTAGAAGAACCAAGTATGCCCTTAGAGTTACCCAAAACCCCATCTAGGGAAGACAATACTCCACCTAAGCTTGAATTGAAAGAATTACCAAAACATCTTAAGTATATGTTTTTGGGAAAAGGGGATACCTATCCTGTCATAATTTCATCTACCTTGACCCGAACCCAAAAACGAACGCTAGTGAACATACTTAAGCAGTATAAAAAAGCCATAGGATGGAGCATTGATGATATTAGAGGTATTAGTCCTACCATGTGTATGCATAAGATAAATCTTGAGGACAATACCAAACCTGTGAGAGAAGCCCAAGGGAGACTTAACCCTATTATGCAAGAGGTAGTGAAAACGAAAATTTTGAAACTCTTGGAAGTGGGGGTTATTTATCCTATTTCGGATAGTAAATGGGTTAGCTCGATACATGTGGTACCAAAGAAATCTGGGATCACTGTGATAAAGAATGATAAAAATGAGTTAGTGCCCCCACAAGAGTGATCACGGGATGGAGGATGTGCATCGATTTTCGTAAATTAAATTTGTACACAAAGAAAGATCATTTTCCTCTTCCTTTTATTGATCAAATGCTTAAATGTTTAGCAGGGCATGATTTTTACTGTTTTCTTGATGGTCTTTCAGGTTATTACCAAGTGCCCATTACGCCGGAAGATCAGGAGAAGACCACATTCACATGTCCATTTGGGACATTTGCCTTTAGGAGGATGCCATTCGGTCTTTGCAATGCCCCCGCCACATTCCAACGATGCATGATTTCAATATTCTCAAATATGATGGAGAAGTGTATAGAGGTATTTATGGATGATTTTTTTATTTTTGAAAATTCATGTGAAGATTTCCTGAATAATCTGACTCGTGTGCTTGAGAGTTGTATTGAGAGTAACTTGACCCTTAGTTGGGAAAAGAGTCATTTTATGGTTAAACATGACATTGTATTAGGGCATGTTATTTCAAGTAGAGGCATTGAAGTGGATAAAGCAAAAATGGATCTAATAGCTAAACTTCCACCTCCCATAAATGTTAAGGGAATAAGGAGTTTTCTTGGCCATGCGGGTTTTTATAGGAGATTTATTAAGGATTTTTCTAAGATAAGTCGTCCCCTATGCAATCTATTAGCTAAGGATGTTTCTTTTGTCTTTGATAATGATTGCTTGAATGCTTTTAATGTTTTAAAAGAAAAACTAACTTCTGCGCCCATTATCATGGCACCTGATTGGTCACTTCCCTTTGAAATTATGTGTGATGCGTCTGATTTTTCCATAAGGGCTGTTTTAGGACAACGAGTAGATAAGCATTTGCATGTCATTTACTATACTATTAAAACTCTTAATGACGCTCAACTTAACTACTCGACCACCGAAAGAGAATTTTTGGCTATTGTGTTTTCTCTTGATAAATTTAGGTCTTATTTGGTAGGATCTAAAGTAATTGTGCATTCGGACCATGCAGCTTTGCGGTATTTGTTAAGTAAATCGAATGCTAAGCCTAGACTAATTCGGTGGGTTTTATTGTTATAAGAATTCGACTTAGAGATCAGGGATAAAAAGGGAACAAAAAATGTGGTAGCTGATCATTTATCTAGGTTGATTTCTGACTTTGACACTACTAAGAGTGACAAAGATATTGCTATTGTTGAGACTTTTCCTGATGAGCAATTATTTTCTGTGGGTCCAAACCCTTGGTATGCTAATATTATAAATTACCTTGCTAGCTGTTTGTTGAGGCCTAACATTTCTTTTCAGGAAAAGAAAAGGTTTTTTCATGTGTGCAGGCAATACTTTTGGGATGACCCGTATCTATTCAAAATCTGTCAAGACCAAGTCATCCGGAGGTGTGTGCCGGAAGAGGAACATGCAAGCATCTTAACTTTTTGTCATGAACTTCATTATGGAGGACATTTTGGCGGTAAGAAAACTGCCATTAAGGTACTTCAATCTAGTTTTTATTGGCCTACTCTGTTTAAAGATGCTTATGATTTTTGCATGCGCTGTGATAGATGTCAGAGGACTGGTAACTTAGGTAGATGTAATGAAATGCCTCTGACATATAATCTTGTTGTTGAGTTGTTTGATGTATGGGGGATTGACTTCATGGGTCCTTTTCCCCCTTCTTCTGGCTTTGAGTATATCTTAGTTGCGGTTGATTATGTGTCCAAGTAGGTTGAGGCTATACCCACTAAATCTAATGATGCTAACTGTGTTGTGAAGTTCTTGAAGGAAACAATATTTAGCAGGTTTGGCACACCCATGACGATAATCAGTGATGGAGGGAGCCATTTTTGCAACAAACTTTTTGATGGATTGTTGAGAAAGTAAAACATGACTCATAAAGTGGCCATTCCATATCACCCACAGACATCGGGACAAGTTGAAGTGAGTAATCGACAAATAAAGGGTATTTTGGAACATACGGTGCGACCTTCGAGGAAGGATTGGGCTTCAAAGCTCAATGATGCATTATGGGCTTACCGTATGGCGTACAAGACACCTATTGGGATGAGCCCATATCAGTTAATTTATGGCAAAGCATGCCATTTGCCCGTTGAGCTTGAGCACAAGGCCTATTGGGCAATCAAACAGCTAAACATGGATTGTCAACAAGTGGGCGAGAAATGCTTACTTCAACTTGATGAGCTTGAAGAGATTCGGAATGAAGCTTATGAGAATGCTAAGATTTACAAAGAACGCACCAAGCGTTACCAAAATAAAGGGCTTGTTGGTAAGTCTCTCTATCCTGGAATGAAAATACTTTTATTTAACTCTCGTTTTAAACTTTTTCTAGGAAAGCTTCGATCAAGATGGAGTGGACCGTACCAGATTGTGGAAGTCTTTCCACATGTAGCTATTGAGTTGCTCAATCCGAAGACACAAGTAACTTTCAAAGTGAATGGACACCGTGTAAAGCCTTACTTGGAGGGAGTCGTTCGCAATGGAGATGCAGAGTGCATTGAAGTGCAAGGTGCTCTGAACGTCGTCTTGCTAAGACGTTAAACTAGGTGCTTGGTGGGAGGCAACCCACAGTTTTTAGGCAATATCTTTCCTTTTGTTTTTAATTTGGTTTTCCATTTGCCCTTTCTAAATACTTTTTCTGAACTGCTGTGTTGTTGAAAACCTTGAGGACAATGTTTAGTTTAGATTTGGGGTGCAAATTGGCTTGTAACTGTAACAAAATTTTAATTCTTTTGGTCAATTTTTGATAAATAATTAGTCTTTATGCATTGTTTGTCTGATTTTTAAAATATTTAAGGTTTGTTATAAAGATTGGTTTTAATTTACAATCTTTGTTTCATGCTTTTGATGTTGAAACTGAGATGAACCCAAATCTTGTGTTTAAGAATCAAATAGTGGAGACTACCTTGTGCGATGATTATTGAGCCATTAACCTTTCATTCTGAGAGATAATCATTCTTCTACTCTTTTAAACACTTTTCTTATTATTTCAAATTGTTAGATGATCTCTATAGGTTTTTGTATTAAATGTTAGGATTTTAAACATCTAATGAAGGATCATGTGCTTAATTGAATTGCTTAGATTAAATGATTTGAGTAAAATTTGAAAGTGTTTGCCTATTTCATTCATGCTTGACTTTAAAAGATATGAGGAAATTCATATATCCAACACAAAAAGAGCTAAGAATTTTCCATTCACAAAATACATATGTATTTGGGTCTTTAAAAAAAATTATTATCATGACCCTACAGTTCTTCAAGTGTGAGATGGTTAATACAAAAAGAAAAATAAGAAATAATTTCCCTTAAAGTCAATGTATTTTCATTCATTCGAAGGCATGCACTTGAATTTTTTCTTGAGGATTTTAATTGATGCAATGAGATTAATAATGTGATTTTTTTTTTCATAAATTCTATCATTTGATTCCTTTCATGAGATCAATATTATACACTATTTGAGCCGTTCTTGTTTAATCATATGCGAAATCATTAGCTCATTTTTTTATATAAATTCTATTCGAATATACTTTGTTGAGTATTTGAACCCATAGGATCGGTGTGACTTGGAGAGAAATTCTTGTAAGGAATAGAGTTGAAACGAATTCGGATTCTTGAAACCAAGTTTGGGGGAGTCAATGTTGATATATTTTTAGTATTGGGATTTAGATTTGTGAAGCGAAACAAATCTAAATAGTGAACCTTGATGTGTTAGAATGTTGGATAAATTTGTGTATAAATTCTTAGTTATAAATTGGAAAGAAACTGAAGCATGACAAGTTTTGTTAATTTCAATTTTAGTTTTGTTATTTATCTTTTCAATTTTAGTTTTGCTTGAGGACTAGTAAAATGTAGGTTTGGGGGTATTTGATGAACACTATTTTGACCTACTATTTGTTATATTTTTAAGTATTTATTTTACATTTAATTTCGATATAATCTTGTTTTGGAGGGCATTCTATTGTTTTGTAGGTCAAAGTAGGTTTGGGAAGAAATGTGGAAAGAGAGAGTAAAAATAAAGCAAAAAGTGTTAAAGAATGTAAGCCTTACACTAGGTGCCATTCACTATGTAAGGGGCACAAACAAAAGCTTAGGAACGTAAGCCTTACATCGAGAATCAGCAAATTATGTAAGGGCATTTACATGGCATTACAACAACGCGCGCCTAGTAGGGGTGAACAAAAAAATACAGAACCAAACCAACCCACCCAACCCAACCCAAACCAATCCAAAAAAATCGATTTTTAAGTTTTATTGGTTTGGTTTGGTTTGGTTCTTCATAATAAAAAACCGATTAATATTGGGTTGGTTTAGTTTTCATTTATTAAAATCTTAAAAAAACCGAACCAACCCATATATATATATATATATATATATATATATATATATATATATATATTATATATTAAATATTTATATAATCATTACAATTTAATTTATTTAATTCATAGTTTACACTTAATTTTCTATTTTTGTAGACATGTTTGGAAAATAACATACCTCAATAAACTCAATGGCGAGTTAGAGAAATCAATGATTTCAATATAATATTTATGTTTTATTAATATATTAGAATATGGGAGCTTGGAACATGTTTGAAATTTTATTTTATTTTTATGTTTTTTTTTAGATAATTTAAGTATTTTATTTTTATTCTCTATTTTGTAATATATTGTAGTCTATATGTACTAAAGATTTGAATTTATATGTTTGGATTTGTTATTTGTTGCTAATTAGTTATGTTTATGAGGGCAACCTTTTTTATTTTTGATAATATTTTAGAAAAATTTGTCATCTACTTTGTTAGTGAGAGATAAACAAGTTTTGTCCATTTTTGTCATTACAATTTAAATATTTAAACGGAATTCGTGCAAGCACTTCTCTACCAAGTATTCTCATTTATTTTATCTTTTATTCACATGATACACGAATTTGATATTATTTAATTATTTATCCATTATAAATTTATAATTACATCATCTTTCATATTTTTGTCGGTAGAGTTTTCATTGCATGAATAACATTGGTGAACAATATTATTAGATCTGAAAGTTAGTAAATTTTGTCAAGTATGTGATTACTATTCCTTATTGCTTATTTGTCTTAATTTTAAATTTTTCTTGCACTTTGTATTTGATATGAATAATGGTATTAGATAAGTAATCGATATCTATATTTCTAAATTTAGGTATTATAATAAAATTAACATTAAAAATATTAGAAATTATATATAATACAAGAGTTTTAAAAAAATTTAATAAACAAAATTCATTACCGTAAAAAGAGGAAAAAATTTCCTTTAACCAACCCAAACCAAACCAAAAAATTTGGTTCGGGTTGGATTGGTTTTTCAAATTTTTTGGTTCGGTTCGGTTCTTGTTTTTAAAAAACCGATCATATTGGGTTGGTTCCAATTTTAGTCTAAACCCAAACCAACCCATATTTGTTCACCCCTAGCGCCTAGGCATAGAAAACGTGCGCTGAGGCGGGGAGGTTTCTGTCTTGATTTGAATTCTAGGAAAATATAGCGCGCCGAGGCATAGAAAACGTGTGCCTAGGCACACGTACTCAGATTTTATTTCCAACCTTTCAACCCCAACACACACACACACTCAAATCCTAACATATAAATACCCATTTTTAACACTCCCCACATATCCAGAGTGAACAGTGTTCGTGAATAGTACCTTTTCTTCTTCTTCTCCACATTTTGAGAGAGAAATTACTCCATTAATGCTCCTCCATTGAAGCTCCATTAACAATCTTGAAGAAGGTGACCAACCAACATCAAGAGCTTGTTTCAAGAGTGGAAGTGGGGTATTTTATTGTTTGTAATCTCTTTTCTCTTTAAGAACTCATAGAATGTTATTTGTAATGAAAAATATTGATTTGGATTCTATTATGAGTAGCTAAACTATTTGTGTGTGGGATTTTAGTAATGTAACCATGAATGGATGATTGTTTATGTGGATTATTTTATATTAAAGTGATTTATTTCATGTTCATTATTCTTAACATTTATGTTCATTAATTACTTTTGGCCAATTTAATTTATGAATGTATGGAATATTTTAGGGTTGAGTTTTAGAAACGCTATCTAAATTCAATTGGGCATTTTTGAGCATGAGCCTAATTTAAGTGCATTGACTTGTCTTAAATTAGGTGATTAAATTATTTTCCTAAGTTTAATGCTAATTAACTAATTAACGGTCCGGATCAAAGAAACTAATTAGTTAATTAAGGAAAAATCGCCATTGATTTGGGATTTTCTAAGGTTAGTGAAAACAATCATTAAATTCTACTTTTTTTATGCTTAATTGTGAAAACCACATAAATAAATCTATCCATGATTGGTTAACTAGCTAATTTCTCACACTCGTTTATCTCATCGTTTCGATAATATTTTCACGTATTCACTTTATTTGTTTTAAGATTTTATAACTTTAGAAACCGTTTACAAAACCAACTTTTGATAGAGTGTTTAGGATTTATTTTCATAATTAATTTTTAGAAAACAATTTACTTTTTAAAACCACCGCAAATTCCTTGAGAAATTGACCTCGGAGTTGCTTATCGTTTTCTACAAGTGATTCGTACACTTGCGAGTACTATAATTTGCACATCACATACCATACATGGAGGACCTAATATGTATGGCCTCACATCTAACTCAAGGAAATGACATGCTAGAGAATATCACACAAACAAAGCCTCATTTTTGTGTAATGTTCAACCAAAAACTATCGTGTCCGATCACTTTCACTCAAGAGGAGTTACTTCCTCAACACGATGACTATTAGTAATTAATATCCAAGTAGTAGGCTATGAAATAAGAAAAGTATTAGTTGACAATGGAAGCTCATCCGACCTCATCTATATTACCACACTGAAGGAAATGGGGGTAAGACTAGAAGAGATAACACGAAAAGAGTTTCCATTGTTTGGCTTCAACGGAAGCGTGACAATATTGGTTGGAACCATAAGGCGACCTGTGTCACTACTAGGAACTATTGTTTTAACAAACTTTGTAATATTGGATGTACCATCTCCATACAATATTATACTAGAACGGCCTTGGTTACATCGACTATAGGCTATTTTGTTAACTCTGCACCAAATGGGAAAGTATTTGACTGCATCTGGAGTAGGAGTTGTCAAGGAAAATCAAGAAAAAGCAAGAAGTTTCTACAACTCTACTTTTAAAAGAAGCCAACCTCAAAAGCAATCAAAGACTAGGATTTCATCAATCCCGACCAAGTTAAATTTGGTTAATAGTGTGACTTTAGAAGTCGAATTATTACAATTGAATGAAATTCAAGATCACGTCTTTAAGATCAGCTCTGATTTAAACAATGAAACAAAGAAAGACCTTGAAAATTGCTTGAGAAAACATGGTGATGTGTTTGCATGGGAGCTTCAAGTTATGCCAAGTATTAATCCAAAAATCATAACCCATAGGATCAACATCTTCATGATAAAGAAAATTCTTGATTGTAGAAACGGATTACTTCTCAAAATAGGTAGAAGCAGAATAATGGAAGAAGAGGTCAAAAAGTTTGTATGGCAGAATATCATACGTTCTTTTGGCATCCCAAAAGAAATTGTTACAAAAAATGGATAGCAATTCATGGGTAAGGTGTTTGTAGAATTTTGCCAAGAGGGCAAGAACAAATTTTGTCAATCCACCCATTATAAAGGTCAAAATAAGGGAAGAAAAGGTCAAAAAGTTTGTATGACAGAATATCATATGTCGTTTTGGCATCCCAAAAGAAATTGTTACAGATAATGGATAGAAATTCATGAGTAATGTGTTTGTATAGTTTTGCCAGAATAAGGGAAGAAGAGGTCAAAAAGTTATTGCAGAAAATCATACATCGTTTTGGCATCCCAAAGGAAATTGTTATAGACAATGGATAGCAATTCATGGGTAAGGTGTATCTAGAGTTTTGCCAAGAGTGCAAGATAAAACTTTGTCAATCAAAATAAGGGAAGAAGAGGTCAAAAAGTTTGTAAGACAGAGTCGTTTTGGCCTCCCAAAAGAAATTGTTACAAACAATAGATAGCAATTCATGGGTAAGATGTTTATAGAGTTTTGCCAGAATAAGGGAGGAAGAAGTCAAAAAGTTTGTATTACAGAATATCATACATCGTTTTGCCATCCCAAAGGAAATTGTTACAGACAATGGATAACAATTCATGGGTAAGGTGTATGTAGAGTTTTGCCAAGAATGCAAGATAAAACTTTGTCGATCCACCCACTATAGACCACAAACTAACTCAGAAGTTGAGTCTATAAACAAAATCGTCATTAACATTATGAAGAACCATCTTCAAGGAGCTAAAAGCAGATAGACAGAAGAACTGCCTAGAGAATTATAGGTCATAAGAACAACCCAAAGATTAGCAACTGGAAAAACACATTTCTCCTTAGTATACGAAACCGAAGCTATAATCCCCATGTAAGGTCGAAAGATAGTGAGGAAATTAGGAGAATGATCTCCTGCTGTTAAAAGAAAAATGAGAACAAGCAATGATTAAAATGGAAGCCCAAAAAAGGAGCATACAAAAAACCTTCAACAGAACTTTTAAAAATGAGGCTTTAAAGTGGGGGGCCATGTTCTAAAGAAGGCTTTAGGCACTAATGTAGAATGGAAAGCCGGAAAAATTAGCAACAAGATGGGAAGGACCATACAAAGTGAAACAGATAACTCCAAGAGGTGCTTATAAGCTTGAAGATATGAAAGGAAACGAAGAAGAACTTAGTTGGAAAGCAAACCATTTGAAAAGATATTACATGTAAAAGAAAAATCTTGGCAAGAACTACAACGAGGTATAGGTGTGGCTTTTGAAAGTTTGGTTGTTTCTAACTATCTTTCTAGTTTTTAGCTTCATGTTTTCCTTTCACAAGTATTTATACTTTTGTTTTAGCCACAACTGAATTAATGAAAGTTAAAGGAGTGGAATATTCAAAAAAATGGATCCCCCAATGTTATTGCGAATAAACTAACGCAATACCCCGTTTAGGAGCAAGAAGGCACAAAAAAAAAAAAGCCCCCCACTCAAGATGCAGATATAAGAAACATGAATTCAAGCACACAACCAAAGAAAAAAAGAAAGACTTTGGAAATCAAAATAAGCTCCTTGTTCTTTTGCTAAGAAAAAATGCAACCTATATGTTAAATAAACGGCCAGGATTTGTTTAACAAAATAATTCAATTGTTCACAACAGTTACGGTCCACAAAACAAAATAAGTGGCCTCATATTTTACTTGCAAAAAATGCAGCCCACATCTCAAACAAATCAGCTTGGATTTGATTAACAAAATAATTTAAGTGTTCACAACCATTTCGGCTTGCAAATCAAAATAAATGGCCTAATCTTTTGCTAATAAAAAAAAAAGTAACCTTTATGTCAAATAATCGGCCTAGATACGTGTGTTCATAAACATTACGGTCTATAAATCAAAATAAGCGGCCTAATCTTTTGCCAAAGTTACAACTTGCATTTCAAGATAACGGCCTAAAAATATAATCGATATACAAACTAAATTGACACTATATCAATAAAAATCAAAAGAACATTCAACTTATCTAAAAATGGGCTATAGTTTAGCAATAAATTTTACATAACAAAAAGGGAGGCATCCTTCCCTATCAAAAGGCAAAATAAGTTATTTTTTTTATTTTGAGCTAATTCCTGCATCCACATCGGTTCCTATAGTATCCTTGCCATCAAAAGCTCACCTAAGTCCTCTACATTTAGCCTGATTGATTCATTAAAACCATGAATTTTTGTAATGTTCTCCTTTTGAGAAGTTGTAAGAATGTTTCCAATAAAGGTCGACCTAGACCTCAAGTTAGAAGTATCAAACTTCCACCAGACTAGCAAAGTTTTTATCCCATTAGAATAGCCCAAATTCTCGGAGATATAGAATAACCTATCCTTCCAACCTAAAACAGAATCAATCAGTTTCAACAACAAACCTTTACTTGACAGTTTGATAAATAAATAATTCCTTCATCCACACCATTTTTTTTTTAATTAAATACATGTTTTGGAGCTTGAATATTCCTAGTTTGATGTTTAGCTCAGCACTTACCACACGAAGGAAAAGAAGAATCCTTCACAAATTGGAATTAATTTGACTTGGAGCGAGTTGGGTGGAATCTAAGAACATGTGGATCAAATGGGGCAAAGGAAATCAGAGGCCGACCTTAAATGCTTCCTCGTGGAAAGTAACGAATTATGGAGGAGGGTTGTGATGGTCAAGCTTATTTGGAGGCACCGGAATGGAAATAACATCACATGGAAATGAATAATCACCCCAAATTCTCTCAATATCTTCAAAAGTTAGTTGGCTAGGTGAGCGAGCACAATGAAACTCGTTTTCTTTTTTACGGCCGGTTGGAAGCCATGGGCTCTTTGGTTGTTTAGGTCGTGTTTTCCTTTAAACTAAGGAACACTTGAAATTCTAATTACATTACAGTGTGGAGAATGAGCTAGAAGAGCCAACATTGCCTCAGAAAATCACCCCATGAAGATGTAACATGTTCTTCACTACGTTGTTTACCACCCCCAATCACTCACAAACAGGTCTTGCTCTATACTTCCCTCAATTATACTACATGAGTCTTTAACGAACTCATTGCTAGAAAATGTCACTAACATGCTCTTTAGATCGTCCATAATTTTTTAAAGCTAACAAAATTAAAAGAAAAGAACAATTACTTACATGTTGATCCTAGCTGAATCGAACTCAAACTAAACTTACTTAGTGCTGTTGATTAAAGAGTTAAGAAACCAAACTGATTTTCCTAAAAGCAATGACTTTAACCTACAAGATAAGCAAAAATTTCATAGGGCCAATGGAAAATCCTAGTATGAAAAATTAGGAAACCCAACCTGAAGGAAACATCACAAAACTTCATCCACTCACCGAGTTTGTGAACGAACTAAAATCCAAAGTTTAGCAAACCAAAAATTTACCATAAGCAGCTTAAAATTCCACAAGACGATCAAAAATCCACCAATAATGACCTAAAATTCCCCATAAGCAAGTCGAAATTCCATAAGACAGTCAGAAATCCACCAGTAACGGCTTGAAAGTCACTAGAAATGATCTAAAATGCTCTCAAGAAAATACTAGATTTTGATGTGAAAAATGAAAGTGAATTGACCTTTCTTCTTGGTATAGGTCCTCAACAAACTAGGGGAAGTTTAACTACATAATTGGTGACCATTTGCTCTGATAGTTAATAAATGCTCACGTAAGAGTAAGTCATTCTTCCACTTTCACAAAAACTATAAGAATGAGGGACCTAATGTTTGGTATAGGACTACCAGTCCCCTTCATTACCATAGAAGGACCAATGGGTGGGCCATGTTAGCTATGGGCCTAGCCTAAACTCTAATAGTTCCAAATCCCACAATGAGCTCCTGTCCTCCTTATATGCTCCTACCTGCCTTGTACACTCTAGCCTTTCTTGGACGCTCCAACTCACTTGCTTAGAGCTTAGCCCACGAAATTACGTAATGAGGATTATAGAGGGCTGAAGGTATAATAAAGATTACTGCTACTACTGTAATCTCTTTACATTCCATTACAAAGTACAGTTAAACCAAACACATTAATACTTTGAATGATTTCTATTACGATTATTATTTACATTAACCAAACATGTCCTTAAAGTACAAATGTATTTAGAATTACTTTTCAGATGTGTCAGATGCTCGGCCGCACCACTTTCGTATGAAGGTTCCATGTGCACCATCTCTATTTTTGAATGTCCAATAAATTGGAGACATTTGGACAAAATGGTTTGTATAAATATGTAAACAAATGATCAATAAAGGGACCTTATTGTAAAATAAGGTTAAAATAAAACCCATAGTTTATTAAAAGTAAAAGAAAGAAAAAAAAAATAGTTATATGATATATCTTTGTCAAAGACTTGACTGCATTGATTTTCATTATTATTGATTTATTAATTAAAATAAAAAAATCTAGATTAAAACTTTCGTAAGCATGTTCTCACACGTGAACCAGCATTCCACGTTAAGGTCTGAAGTATAAAATTTTTGGAAAAATAACAATAAAAATAATATTTTTTTATATTCATATAATATATTTTTACTCTAAAAAAAATATTGTTATATCCTTTTATTTTGAATGCGATCTAATTGGATACCGTTCAAATTGAACTACGATAATTTAAACTCATTCAATGTTAAACATCGTCTAATTAAATATCGTTAAATATTAATAGGATACTATTTTTATTATTATTAATTTTATATGTGTTACTTTTTATAACTTTTGAAATTTTTTGTAAGAATGTACTTATTTTTTGGTTAAGGTTACTACAGATCATGTAATTTTTTAAAAGATAAATTTTAATTTTATATCTTTTAAGATATATTCTTAAGATCTTATAATTTTTTTAAATTTATACTTTAGTCTTGTATCTTTTAAGGTATACCTTTAAGATTATGTAATTTTTCAAAAGTTTCAACTAAGTCTAAATAGTCATTTTTTTCAAGAACAAATTTAAAATTTTAAAAAATAAAATACAAAAAGTAATATTTTTAATTGAATATTATTTTTTTTATTTTTAAAATAATATATGTAAATAAAAAATTTTAATTTAAAATGGATTAAAAAATGAGAAGATTAAAGAATTAAAATTTAAAAAAACATAAAATATAAAAAAATTAACAAATTTTTTAAAAATTGTGTATATTTTTTATTTTTTTTTATTTCAAATATAAATTACATATGTACTTTTTTTAAAAATAAATTTTTATTAATTTCAAATATTTGAAATTATTTTTCTTTTGGTATTTTATTTTTCAAAATTTGCAAATTTATCCTCGAAAAAAATACTAGTTGGATTTGATTTAATTTTTTGAAAAGCTTCAAGATTCTATTAATATACCTTAAAAGATCTTAACCCTTTATTTTATTTTTGTAATGACCTTGATAATTTTAAGAATTAACTACTTCATTAGTCTCCCAACTTTAACTCAATTCACACTTACATTCTTAAACTTTTAAATTCTATAATTTAGTCTCTAAGTTTTCAAAATTTACACATAAGTTTCTAAATTTTTGAATTCTACAATTTAGTATTCAAATTTTTAAAAATTTACATATAGGTCTTATATTGGGTACTAAAATATATATTTTTGAATCATAATTTTAGAACCTATGAGTAAATTTTTTTAAATTGTGAACCTAACTATAAATTTAGTTAAAATTTAAAAACCAATGGCATAATATGGCTTAATTTTAAAAAAAGAATATTAATTCTTTTAAATAATTTTACCATTTTTACATTTATAATTAGAAATTGAACCCCTCAAAAATGTAGGCACCCACGTGACATCAAATTCGGATACGTATCTCTATCCATTGAAAGGAACGATTCACAGGAGAAAATAATTGTTTTTTTGTTTTTTTTTTTAATAAGCACATAAGGAAAAAAAAAAAATTTACGAACAATATCAAGGGTCTTGTTTTACCTCAAATATTTAATAACTTTAAGAAAAAAATATTTGAAATTTTATACACTATTTAACAATTTTTATTTTTTTGATACACTATGAAACAACTTAAATGTACATTTTTTTTCAAAACAAACTTAAACGTGGAAGTAAAAAGTGTAAATTCTAATTACTGCCAATACAATTTTACAAACAGGTACTGTCCCCACAAAAGAAAGAAAAATATTTTCTTATTTCTCTAGCGTTTATATTACTTCATTGACAGCTGTTGCCATCCTCCCATGAGGCTCAATTATAAACCAACAACTATTCAATCAAAAACAATAATCCTTTTTTTTTTTCACTAAACACTTTTTGAAATACCTAAACTATGTCTGTTCTACGTAAAAATACTTAAATTATTTTTCTCTATAAAAATATATTTACACTTTTATTTTATTTATAGATAAATATTTTTAAATATTAAGACTTATCATATTAGTTAATTTATCATGCGATTAAAATTTAATACATATTACATCATATAATTAACATTAATTAATTAAGGTGACAAGTTTAAATCATATAAAAGTACTCAAACATGTTTTTACAAAAGAAAATAGATAGAATATTTTTATGTAAAATAGACATAAATTTAGAAACCTAAAAACAGTGACGGAACTAGAACTAAAGAGTTAGGGAAACTAAGTTTCAAAAAATAAATAAAAATTATTTTAATATATAAATATATATTAATGTATAAAAATATAAATATAAATTTTTGATGTTTTTATTTTTTTTCATATTATAGGTGGTATAAAATAAACTAAATTTATATTTTTTTTAATATATGATTACAAGTTTATACATACATATACAATTATTATGAATAATGATTGAACATGAGTCACTACAATGTGCACAATAGTTGATAGTAAAAAATATAATTTTAATTTGATTAAATAATATTTACAAGTATGAAAATTTAATTAATTAAGTATTTTATGGAGTATTAAAAATTCATAATTCCAATCAATTCTAACAATAAAATTGAAATATATAAATAAAAAAAAATTACTATCATATAAATTTATATAAAAAGTACAAATTTAATATATTTGGTATATTATTTATTATAGCATATATATATATATATATACTTAGGGAGGCCGGGGACACCTATGCTCCAATATAATTCCGTCATTGCCTAAGAAACATTTTAACCTGTATTTTTATCTATTATGTCTTATATCTAAGTATGCTTCAACATGTTCTACAAAATGCCAGCCAAAAATTTTATGCTTAAAAAAAAAAAAATATATATATATATATATATATATATATATATATATATATATATATATATATATATATATATGATAAGCCTATTAATTTTAATTTCCAACCATATCTAACATATTATTAAAAAGAAAAAAAAATATCAAACACGCATATATACCATAAAATATTCTATATGTTTGTTAGACCTATATTAATGATATCATGATATTAAGACAATCCTAAATATAAGCTTGTGATATTATAGCAAATCGTGGTCAATGGCATTATGATATTGAAATACATGAATTAATGAAGTTGATTCATACTAATAAACATAATGAAGCAATTGAGGGGGAAAAAAAAGAGTTAATAATTAAAATAAATATCGTTAATACTAACACGGACATAAATCAAATATATGTTTATATTGATTATATATTTAGATTATTTATAGATATTCAATTTCAATCAATTTATAAAATTTTCCCAAAAAAAAAATAAAATTAATGATCCTCATAAGACGATTCAAAATGATTGCTTAAATAACATCCAAGCAAGTCTCGAAAGATTAGCCAAATAAACTTTTCTACATGTTTATTATATCATATTTAAATATTATAATTGTATAATTTATAAAATATAAAAATAAATTAAATATTAATTTAAATAAATTATAATAAAAAATTATTTTAAATATAAATTATTTTCGTAAAATATATATAATTAATTTAATTTAATTATATTATATAAATTTTCAAAAAATATTATATAAAATAATTATAACACAATTTAATATAATTTAATTTAATATAATTATATTTAATTTATTTAATATATTACGTAGTTGAAGTACAAATATTTGTAGCCGAATAAATTGAATTTGATATGAAGTACAAGAAAAAGGTAAGACACCAAATGGCCAGATAAGAGAGTATGTGCGGGGCTAACTTGAACATTGACATTGTAATTAAGAAATGACATGGAAAACCTAGTATTGTCATCACTAGCTAGGATGGTATCATTCCAACTACTGCAACCACCATTTTAGGGATTAGACATGTCCGGCCCCCTAGAATTGAAACAAAATGTTCATTTACTCCATCAAACAACCTGCGCATTTAGTGTCTGTTGCGGACCCAACAGACTGCCTTCTTTATTATTAATGTGTTGGCTCAATTACAATATTTAATACTAATGCTAAATTATTGGATCCTTCATATATTTTATTTTTAAAAAAATAATAATAATAAAATTAACATTTTTAAAATTTATAACAATAAAAATAATATTTTTTAATACAAATTTATACTTTTTTTAGTTCAAAATATTAGTATTATTTTTTTATTATAAATATTTAAAATATTATTTTAGATAATTTCGCAAAAAAGAAAAATGCTAAATGCACTAATATTCTTACACATTTACAAAGTTATTTTATTATATGACACACTATCAATAATATAACTACAAATATAAATGCAAAATTTACTCTTGGCATTTCTCTTAAGGAAAAATGATATTTTTCAAAAATTTAGTATATGTTATTGGAAGGGTGTTGTATTTATTGCGATGCACAACCCTTCAAAATTTTACACGTTAGTATTGCATATTGCTCTTCATTATATATGCATTTTTTTTTTTCAAAATTAGATATATGCAGATACAATATTAATAATTTAATAAAAGTTGAATTACATGAAAAAAAAAATTATATATGGGCCAGTTTTTCCTTCTTTTTTCTTTAAAGAAAAGGAGATTTCATTGAACAAAATCAAAACATACAAACATAGTTCATAAAAAAACAAATTAAAGCAAAGAACAAGCAAGGACTCCACCTTCGATAATCACCATGGTGACTTAAGGACTCCAAGAACATGAATTTTAGTAATAAGAGCTAACAGCAAACACTTTGAAAGAAGTTTACAAAACTCGTCGACATAATTTAATATGGGATAAAGCAAAAATAAATAACATTCAAATGCTTGAATGTTAACAAAAACATTATTTAAGATGAAGCCCAACAAAAGTACCGCAACAAATACCCAAACAACCAATTAAAAGTCATGATTACACATGAGACTTATCTCAACAAAAATAAGTATTAAGCAAAACAAAACCAAAAACAATTCTCATCCTACCAAGCTTAGCCATTGCCCAAAAAAGTTTACCTCAATCCCACACCTTTCTCTTATTACCAATACTTAACTATCAAAATCATGAAGTTCTTAAAGAGAGCAGAACTCACACGAATAGAACCACTACATGCCACTGATTAAACCCCAGCCTTCGATAGAGCCTAGTAGCTCTAGTTTTCTAGCCTTCATTTCCAACAAGCAAATCATCGTAGGAGAGAAATCAAAGACAACTTCCTTCAAAGCACTATTTCCCCTTTCCTAATCCCTTATAAATCCATACAAACAATTTCATAATAACTAGGGATCTCAAAAGAACCACCAATAAGAAGAAATAGCATAACAAAAAAGACAACCAATATTATAACTGGAAGGCAAGTCCAAAGTGTTGAGATTCATTTTAAAATAAAATGTTAATATGGTAGAGATCATTCCCAATATGGTAGAAATTATTGTATTTAATTAATATTCTTTTTAGTCATTTTTATTTATATTATAAATTCATGTAATATGTACAAAGTAATTCAAATCAGTGAAATATTCAAACCAAATATTACATTCTTCTTTCTACATAGTATTAGAACCTACGATTCTGTAAATCTAAATTAATCCCATACAAAAAAAAAAGGACCACCATTTGCAACCAAACAGATCCCACTACCGTCCACCACCATCAACCTCCTCCCACCACAAACACCAACCCACAATCCACAATCCACCGTCCACCATCAGATCAACACCAGTCCACAATCCACCGTAAACATCGTCTACCATTAGATCAACACCAGCCCAACAGATCCCAACCCAAAAACTCAATCACAACACTTCCAACATTTATGCGCCACCACCAGAAATTCGCACCACCAAACAACCCAAATCCAACAACCCCACCAATCAAACCACCACCCACATCCAAACCAAAAACAAAAACAAAACAAAAAAAAACATTTAAAACTCAAATCCAAATCCAAAACCTAGAAATCAAAACCCAAATCTAAATACCCAGAAATCCACACTCAAATCCAATACGCAGATTCCATAGCGCAGAACAAGCTGTCGTTGGCGCCACTCGCACACCTATGGTCGTCGCCACCTCCATTCGCACACCCATCTCCCTTTACATTTCTGTGCCACAAACTCCATACCATCACTGAAATCGACCACTCCAAACAGACCCTATCACGCTGCACACAACCCCTATCCTGCCACCATCATGCCACAAACAGACCCCCATCAAGCCAACCCTCAACCCCCATCGCGCCACCCAACACGTCATGGATCCACCACCCATAAACCGCCAAACCACTAGCCAGCCCTCGCGGATCTATCAGCCCTTAAACCCTCGCGGAGAACACCAAAAATTACCCCCTCTGCACACCCTTTACATTTTTTTTATTTATTTTGCCTCTTAAAAGAAGAGGAGAAGAAAAAAATGAGAAAAAAAAAAGGAAAAAATAAAAAAAGGGGGACAAAATAAATCACCAGATTGAAACCTCTAGAAGCAAATCTATTCCAGTTTTTGTTCAGTCTGACAGTTCATTTAATTCAGGCAGACCTACATACAAATGCACTCATTGCAATCAAACAGATAATTCAAAACGTCGTTACTTTGACAATTGGTTGGACCCAACACGACATCAAAACTCCAAGCGGCATTCTACTGCAGTTGTGGCTCAAACACAGGAAGACAAAGTAACTCCTACGTCATCAACATTAGTTACCGCTACAAACACTGGAGGTAAGATCCTAAACATTTCTACACCTCTTTTGAATAGTGCATCGATAATTGATTTTGATGCTACTGATCACATGACATTTGATGTTCGACAAGTCTCCACCCTTAACCCATCCTCCCAAAATTGTGTATCTACGGCCAATGGTAATACCACCCCGATTATTGGGGAAGGGTCCTCACATCTTACTAATACTTTACATCTTGATTCTGTGTTAGTTGTTCCCTCTTTAAATTATAACATTCTGTCTGTCTCTCAAATCACTACTATCTTATCTTGTATTGTTATTTTTTGGCCTGACTATTGTGTGTTCAAGGACATTCAAACTAGACAAACAATTGCTTATGGCGTTAAGAAATAAAATTTGTATTACTTGGACTTGGAATCAAAAACTTCTAGCAAATTACAACAAGCTTTTGTAGTAGGCAGCACTGGTTCACCAAAGAAGATCACTGAGATCTGGCTTTGGCATCGACGTTTGAAAAATGCCTCATTTTGTTATTTAAAAAGGTTGTTTCCCAGCTTATTTACAAATTTGGATATTTCTATTTTCAAATGTGATGGGTGTGAACTTGCAAAAAGCTATCGTACTTTATTTCCTTTAATTTTACACAAAAGTTTAGTTCCTTTTATGGTCATTCACTCTAATGTTTGGGGACCATCCAAAGTTCCCACATTGGAGGGGCCACATTGGTTCGTTACTTTTATAGATGGTTGTACTCGAATGTCTTGGTTATGCTTGATGAAATCCAAATCAGAGGTTACATTGTTATTTCAAAAGTTTTATAACACCATTCGTACACAGTACAATGCTCACATACAAGTGTTACGAAGTGATAATGGTGGGAAATACCATAGTTCTGAACTTCGGTAATTTTTGGACTGTCATGACTCAATTCATCAAACCACTTGTCCAAATACACCTCAACAGAAAAGTGTGCCCGAACGCAAGAATAGACATTTGTTAGAAGTTGTTCGTGCTTCCCTACTCGAGGCTTACATGCCCTTATGCTACTGGGGTGAAGCTCTTCTCTCTGTTGCCTATCTTATCAATCATGTTCCATCGAGTTCTACCAACTTCAAAACACCATTCCAAACACTTATAGAAGCTGTAGTTGCTCCAACAGTCTCAAACCTACCCCCTCATGTCTTCGGATGTGTTGCCTATGTTCATCTTCCTAAACACCAATGTAGTAAGTTACTGCCTTGAGCCTTGAAGTGTGTCTTTGTCGGATATGTAATTCATTAAAAAGGATACAGATGTTATCATCCCCCTACTAAACGAATGTTTATCACTATTGATGTTGTCTTTCATGAAGATACTATGTATTTCTCTAAGTCTGACTTTCAGGGGGAGTCTCTTGATGAAATTCAGACTCTTGTATACAACTTTGAGGAAGATGTGGTGGAAGTATCTGATCCAAATGTAGGTGATTTGAATCCAAGTGGTCAAAACTTCGATGTGAATGGTGATACCCTACACAACGACATAATAAACATTGAAGTGAATGAGATGAAATCTAGTAATTAAAACTTGGATCTAAGTGGAAATGAACACCTAGAAACCCAAGAAACTTCTGAAAGCCAAGAAACTTCTAAAATCAAACCTAAGTCTTTCACAATTGATACACCAAACCAATTGTTGTCTGAGAATATTCCTTATACAATGTCTGAGTCATCTAGGAGACAGTTACCACAACGTCTCACCAGAGGTATTCCAAAACCTACATATAGACCTCAATTGTTTAGTAAAGTAAGATATCCTATGAACTATTATATGTCTACATATCGTTTGTCAAAATCAAATCAGTCATTTGTCAATCAATTATCTACTGTATCTATACCTAACAATGTGCAGGAAGCATTAAATGATCCAAGATGGAAAGCTACAATGAATAAAGAGATGGCCTCCTTGCAGAATAACCAAACTTGGGAGCTCGTCAACCGACCCACAGGAAAAAAGCCAGTTGGGTGTCGATGGATCTTTACTGTGAAAGACAAAGCTGATGGAACGATCGAACGGTTTAAGGCGAGATTGGTAGCAAAAGGGTATACTCATACTTATGGAATTGACTACACTAAAACATTTCCACCAGTAGCCAAAATCAACACAGTCTGAGTCTTATTATCCTTAACTGCAAATTTTGATTGGCCGTTACAGCAGTTTGATGTTAAGAACGCATTCCTACATGGTGAACTATCTAAAGAGGTCTATATGGATCTCACACCAGGGTGTATGGTAACAGAAAGACAAAATCAAAAGGTGTGCAGGTTGAAGAAATCGCTATATGAATTAAAACAATCCCCTAGAGCTTGATTCAGATGATTTACCAAATCCATGACAACCTTTGGTTACAGACAAAGCAATTCAGATCACACATTATTTTTAAAGAAGCAGCATGGGAAAATTACTACACTCTTTGTATATGTGAATGACATAATCGTCACAGGAAACGACCCAGAAGAAATGAGAGCTTTGCAGGAATACTTGTCTAAGGAATTTGAAATGAATGACTTAGGCCCCTTAAAATACTTTCTGGAAATTGAAGTATCTCGATCAAGTAAAGGAATCTTTCTATCTCAGAGAAAGTATGCCTTAGATCTACTACATGAAACAGGTATGTCAACTTGCCAACCAGCTGACTCTCCAATGGAAGAGGGCCTGAAGTTATGTATTGAGACAAATCAAGTACCAGTGGACAGAGGGAGATACCAGAGACTTGTTAGAAGGTTGATGTACTTAGCTCACATAAGACAAGATCTTGACTATGCTCTAAGTATCGTTAGGCAATTTATGCATAATCCTGGTGAGCAACATATGAATGCAGTCATGCGCATTTTGAGGTATCTAAAATCTGCTCTAGGAAAGGAAATTCTATTTTCTAAAAGCACAGACAAGGAAAACATCAAAGTGTATATCGATGTTGATTAGGCCGGAGTAGTTGACGATTGGCAGTCAACTTCAGGATACTTTACTTTTGTAAGTGGAAACTTAGTTACATGGAGAAGCAAGAAACAAAAAGTTGTTGCACGATCTAGTACAGAAGCTGAGTACAGAGGAATGGCCTTAGGAATTTGTGAAGCATTGTGGTTGAAATTTCTCTTACATGATTTGGGCTACTCTTCAAAACAACCAATTCAGTTGTATTGTAACAACAAAGCAGCATGTGATATAGCTCATAATCCAGGTCATCATAACCGTACAAAACATGTCGAGGTAGATAGGTTTTTGATTAAGGAAAAATTAGATGAAAAGGCTGTGGAACTACCAAAGATTCGGTCAAAGGATTTGTTAGTTGATATCCTTACCAAAGAAGTATCTAGTCGGGTGCTCTCAAAGTTCTTAGACAAGTTGGGCATGCATGACATCTATGCACCAACTTAAGGGGGAGTGTTGAGATTCATTTTGAAATAGGAAAGTAAATAAAATATTAATATGGTAAAGATCATTCCCAATATGGTAGAAATCATTGTATTTAATTAATATCCTTTTCAATCATTTTTATTTCTATTATAAATTTATGTAATCTGTACAAAGTAATTCAAGTCAGTGAAATATTCAAAGAAAATATTACATTCTTCTTCTACACAAAGAACCTTAAAACTCTCTAATGAAATTACTTGAAAATTGCTCCAAAAGAAAACAACACCCAAGAACTTGCTATAAAATCAACAATAGATCAAGAACTCTACATACTTGATTTCCCATAGCAACGAGAAATTAAGCACAAATCTGATTGATGGTACTCCTGAATTTTGAAATTATAGTAATGTTCAAAAGCAAAAGTCCTACAAATTTGTGCAATACCGAGCTTACCAAGTTATTAACTATTGATTTTTACCAAGTATTTGGTCCATGTCATTTATACATTATATTATTTAATTTTTCTTTTAATTTATTAATTATAAATTTACTATAAATATAATTCATTTAAATTTTAATATAATTGTAATTTGAAAGGTGTTGTTTTACTACGTGAGACATATAAATAATTATATATAAAACACATTAATCAAAAAATTATCTATTTTTTTCATGAATTTTAGTTTTTTTGTTTGTTATTTTCTTAAGTTTGTTTTCCAAATTACTTTAAGATTTGTTAGTCCTTAATTAGTTATGAGTTTATGTATTATTTATCTTTTGTTCAAAACTTGATATTGCATAAATAACAACTCATATTTAAATTAAAAGAAAATTAAAAATAAGAAACTAAAATAAATTGTTAAACAAATTGATCTAATATTATAATCAATTATAATTTAAAATAAAAAAATAAAGTAACATAGCACGTGGAGTAATAATATAAAAGGTTCTAAAACCTCCTGCGCCGTTTTTACCTAATTTATTTTTATAAAAATAATAAAAATAATATTTTTTAAAATTTATAATAATAAAAATAGTATTTTTTTATGCTTAAATTAAAAAAATAAATTTTATATTATTTTTCTTTAAACATCTATCCAATTAAAACTCATTCAAATTAAATTATAGTAATTTAAATTCGTTCAATATTGAATATTAAATATTACCCATTTAATATTAAATGTTTAATATTATTAGGGTATTAATTTTCTTATTATATGTTTTAAAAATATTATTTTTTGTAATTTTTCTTTATTTTTCTTCAAAATCAATCTAGAAAAACTTTTTTTTTTTTTTAAAAAGACAAAGATTTATCAGAAAAAAAAATATTTTTCTCTTTTTTCTTTTTAAATCAATTTTCTTTTGGTTTAAAAAAAAATAGATGTTCCACTTTTTCTATTTTTGTTTTCCTTAAAACTATAAAAAATTTGATTTTAGGGGAAGGAAAAAGAATTCATAAAAAATAACACCCCTAAAATTTATAATAACAAAACTAGTACCCCAATAATATTAAACGAAAATTAATATTGAATGTTCATTATTGAACGGGTCTAAATTGCCTACATTCAAAAACTTGAATGACCTCAAATGGAACTGGCGTTCAAAAAAAGTGATATAACAATCTTTTTTTTTATTATGAAAATATATAATTTTAACACTATGGGGATTTTTGTTCTTTTTGTGTCTTTGTATAATTTCGTTCTTTGTGTTTTTTTTCCTATTATTATTATTATTATTCAAGTGTAATTGTAAAAAATATATTAAACATAATGAAAAATAATTTGGAGACTTTTACATTATTTCCCTTATTTTCTTTTAAAAATATCATTGACTTAAGTTGTTTGACTAGATTGTATACCACACGTAGTCTATCATTCACTTCATTCCATGAGATTGGTGTTTAGTGCTATGTTAAGTTAATGCTTGTTAGTTTGTTATAACTATCCTGTTAAGTAGTTTACTTAGCTAGATTATAACATTGTATATATATTATAGCTGTGCTCTATTATCATTAATCAGAATTATTTCACAAACATACACACTCTCTTTTTATTGTTCATGATGGTATTAGAGCTTGTTAATCAAGATCCTATGGTATCCCCAATAGAGGCTTCACCTTCTACTTCTACTGAAGGAAAAACAGTAACTGAAGATTCAAGCAATCAATATGCTTACTCTTCAATTGGTTCTCCTCCAATAAATCTCAATTTTTTAGTTAAATTGGATTGCACAAACTATTTTGTTTGGCGCAAACAAGTTCTTGCAACAATCATCACATATGGACTTGAGACAATCATTGAACCACTTGCTACTCCATAATTTCTTGCACAATAAACTCAGACAATTCTAATTACATGTAGTGGAATCGACTTAATAATCTAGTTAAGAGCTAGTTTTATGGATCAATCTCATATAGTATGCATTTGTACTTAAAAAATGAGCCTCAACAACTGAGCAATGGCCTTCTATTGAATGTGTGCCTTTTGCATATTTGCATGCTCGTATCATGGAGTTACGAATTAAGTTATAAACTATCGTCAAGAATGACCTTACTGCTGAAGATTATATGATGCGATTGAGAATGATAGCTGATCATCCAACTACGATTGGTGAGTCTATTATTGATTGCGATCTGATTTTTAATGCAATTAATGGTTGGGCACCTATAATCTGTTTGTTTCATTGTTCACTATGAGAAATGATGAAGTCTTTTTTGATGAGTTTCATAGTCAACTATTGACTTATGAGAGAAGACTTGAGCACTAGAACACACAGGATGATAATAGAGTATTGCAAGCAAATTTTGCTAGTCTGACTTTCAAGAATCAAAGTTCCTCTTGCAAGAACTCAGGATCAGGCAGACTGGTACTATGAATATGATGGAGTATCACATTTTATACTAAGATAAAGAGTGTTCAATCAAATGGTGGTAAATAATTCTTGTTCTTATTAAAATTGAATTCTATTGGTCTGCAACACCGTGTTACTTATCCTTGCACTAGTGAGCAAAATGGGGTTGTTGAAACCAGGAACAAAAGAGTTGTGTGAAGACATGAACAATTTGAAGAAACTATTGAAACGATATAAAGAAATGAACGTTTTCTCCGATATATATTTTCTTAATTTGTATGAGTTTGTACATTGTTTATATATGCAAATATTAATTACTATTACAACTACCATAATGAATGAAACAAATAGTTTACAGCTGGTTGGTATCAAGAAGTCTTCTTTGGTAGGTACCGTCTGCCGTGTATGTCAATAGGCATCAGTGTGTCTGTGCAGTGTTTGTTGAATTCAACTCTCCCCTTCAAGTTATTGCATAAATGTCTTTCATGCTCACCTTGACTAAAACTTTTGTGAATACTTGATATGAGATTGCTTTAGTGAAAATGTCAGCTAATTGATCTTCTAACTTAATTTTTAGCAATTCCAAAGAATTTTCTTCTAACTTTTTCTTAATAAGAAATCTGTCTACTTTAATATATTTTGTACGATCATTTTGGACTGAATTGTGAGCAATATCACATGCTACTTTATTGTCACAAAATAATTTAATTGATTCTTCAGTCAGATATCCCAAATCATTCAAGAGAGGTTGTAAACACAGAGCCTAAGTGTCATGCCTCTATATTCAGCCTCTGCGCTTGAACGGGCGACAACAAGTTGTTTCTTACTTCTACATGTTAAAAGGTTTCCCCTACAAAAGTGAAGTAGCCTGACGTAGATCGTCTATTATTTATTGATCCAGCCTAGTCAACATCAGTATATACTTCAATTCTTTGAAACTATGTGTTTTTAAAGAATAATACTTCTTTTCTATGAGCAGACTTTAGATATCTCAAAATACGAATAACAACATTCATATGTTGTTTTCCAAAATTATGTATAAATTGACTGAAAATACTTAAAGCATAGGCAAGATCTGGTCTTGTGTGTGTCAAATACATCAACCTTTCAACAAGCCTTTGGTATCTTTCTTTGTTTACTGGAACTTAATCTACCTTGATACATAACTTTAATACTTCCTGTACTGGTGTATTAGCTAGTTGACATGCCGACATACCAATTTCTTTTAATAAATCTAAGGCATACTTTCTTTGAGATAAGAAGTTTCCTTCTTTCGATCAAGAAACCTCAATCCCGAGAAAATATTTTAAGGAACCAAGGTTTTTTATTTCAAATTCTCTATACAAATAACTTTGTAGAGCTTTCCTTTCTTTAGGATCATTTCCTGTTACTGTCATATCGTCAACATATACAATAAGTGCAGTAATCTTACCATGCCTTTTTTTTCAGAAATAAAGTACGGTCTAAATTGCTTTGCTTGTAGCCAAATGCCTTCATAGACTTTGTGAACCTGCCAAACCATGCTCTTGGAGATTGTTTTAAACCATACAGTGATTTTTTTAATCTGCACACCTTTCCATCATAGATTTTTGATTTCTTGATTCTTGGTGGTAGATCCATGCAGACTTTTTCAATTAAATCTCCATGTATAAAGGCATTTTTTTACATCAAACTGATATAATGACCAATATAGATTTACAACTAGAGATATCAAGACTCAAACAATGTTAATTTTGGCTACAGGCGCAAATGTTTCTGTATAGTTGATCTCCTATGTCTGAGTGTATCCTTTTGCCACCAATCTTACTTTATAGCATTCAATCATACCATCTGCTTGGTACTTTACTGAAAAAATCCATTGACATCTAACAATTTTCTTTGTGGATAGACGATCGACAAGTTCCCAAGTTCTATTTATTTCTAAGGATCTTAATTCCTCATTTATAGCATCTTTCCATTTTGGGTCAACTAAAGCTTCATGCACACTATTAGGAATAGATACAGTAGATAATTGATTCACAAATGACATGTTTGATTTTGACAAACGATGTTTAAACAAATAGTTACTCATGGGATATTTGACTTTACTAGAAATCTCAGGTTCATACGTGGTTTTAGAAATACCTCTGTTAGGACGTAGTGGAAGTATTTTTCTAGCTAGTTCAATAGTTGGAACATCCTCTACAAATGATTGGTTAGGTATATCAACAACTTGTAGAGTAGGAAACTCGTAGTCACTTAGTGGTAGTAATGAACTTGCTTGATAATCTTGGACTTGACGAGGACTTGACGAGGACTTGATTCCATTTCCCTTGAGTCTCTTCCGTTTTGGGAGTTATTACCATTTGAATTCAAGTTATTTGTGTTTTGATCACATATAATTTGTCTTTCTTCATAAGGTAACAATTTATATGTGAAGGTTTGAATTTCATCATGGTTGTACTCCCCCTCAAATTCAAGCTTATAAGAGAAATACATTGTATCTTCATGAAAAATAACATCCATGATGGTAATCATTTGTTTTGTTGGAGGATGATAACAATGGTACCCTTTTTGTTGTATAGCATATCCCATAAAAACACGACATATTGCTCGTGGACCCAACTTACTACGTTGCTATTTATCTAGGTGTACAAATGCCACACACCTAAAGACATGAGGAGGTATATTGGGAACACTTGGTGCAACAATTGTTTTAGTGGTGGCTTGTAGTGGTGTTTGGAAGTCAATGGAACTGGAATGTACCCGATTGATCAAATATGCAACAGAAGTAAGTGCTTCTCCCCAATAAGATAATGACATACGAGCTTTGATCAATCAGGCACGGACAACGTCCAACAAGTGTCGATTTTTTCTTTCTGCAACTCCATTTTACTGAGGTGTATCAACATAAGTAGTTTGATGAATAATCCCTTCTAATTTAAGATATTCTTGAAACTCAAAACTCTTATATTCTCCTTCATTATCACTACGTAAAATTTGAATCTGTGTATTATATTGAGTACGAACTACTTTATTTTTTTGTTAGAACTTTTAGTGCTTTGTGTTTTCCCTGCCTAAGGGATTATAACAAGCATAAGCTTTAACCAAGTCTATATCTTGCACTTTCATAGGATATGCACCACATCATCAAGGTTATCTCTACATAGATCCTTAAATTGGGAGAATGTATACAAGTAGTCATGTTATCTTTGATGAAGCTGTATTCCCTTTCAAAAGTTCTAGCACTTCTGTGATTTTATCATCAGATTTGAAACAATATCTAAACCAGTGCATACCTACCTCTGTTCCATATTATTGTTTGCCTAACTATCAGAGACTTTCCCTAGACCACCAAATCATATGTCATTTGATGATCAAGAGTCAGAATTCAAAGAAATGGATTTCATGTCTTCTCTAATGGCTGATAGTTCAAGTCTTGTTTCACCAGCATTAGTTTCAGTTCCCTCCAGACCAAACTCTACTCCTAGACTTGAACCAGCTGTCCAAAGTCCTCATCGTTCTTCTTCACCTTATGAGCAACTGCCAATAGCTTTGTCTCTTGTTTCTGATTTAGCTCCACAAGTGCCTACTCATCTTGTTCATCATATGCCTACCAGGTCAAAAACAAGTTCACTAAAGCCTAAGCTCTTCATTGCCAATAGCTCTATCACCTATTTCTCACTTATTTCCACAAATCATCATGTTATCTTTGATGAAGCTATATTCCTTTTCAAAAGTTCCACCACTTCTGTGATTTTCATTATCTGATTTGAATCAGTATTGGACCAGTGCATACCCACCTCTGTTCCATATTATTAGTTGCCTAATCTGCTAGAGACTTTCTCTAGACCACTAAATCATATGTCATTTAATGATCAAGAGTCAAAATTTAGAGAAATGGATTTCATGTCTTTTCCAATGGATGATGGTTCAGATCTTGTTTCACTATCATCAATTTCAGTTCCCTCAAGTCCAAACTCTATTCCTAGACTTGAACCAATTGTCCAAATTCCTCAAACTTCTTCACCTTTTGAGCAACTCCCAGCAGCTCTGTCACATGTTTCTAACTTAGCTCCACAATTGCCTACTATCTTGTTCATCATATGACTACCAACCACCAGGTCAAAAACAGGTTCACTAAAGCCTAAGCTTTACGTTGTTTTAGCTGCTCCTACTAAGCAAGTGACTCTTCCTGAACCTAGTATGTATGCTAATGCAAGAGGCATAGAGGAATGGGAATAAGCTATGAAAAAGGAATATCAAACTTTATTTGATAATAAAACTTGGGTATTGGTTCCCTGTTCTACTGAGGCTAAGGATGGCAATTCGTGCAGATTAAGCTAGTTTGTGCTAGCCCAAATTAGCCTAATATAAATTGTTCAAATTCTAACTCAAATTAAATTTTATTTGAACCAGATGAGCCTTAATCCAAAACAAACACAAATAAGCTGGCCCAAACTTTCCCAAATTACTAATAAAATACGTACATATACTATTAGACATAAATACTTATTAAAAAATGAATACGCGAATATAAATTTTACTATTACATAATGCATGATTCTTAGAACAATGAACTAGTTGAAAAGATGATAGCACAATAGAAGCTAATAAAAGGTTTAAAGTTTTACTACAAAGGTTAATGCCTAATTGGTTTAAAAATAAAAACTTCATAACGATAATTAAAATTAAAGATGAGTATACTTTTTGGTTTAAATAGAGGGATAGATATGAATGCTAAAAACATTAACATCAAATAATGTAATATAATAATGTGGCAAAATAAATAATTTATAACTATTTATTCCTTATCAGTTTATTTTTTTAAGGAAAATGGAAGAAAAATAAATAATATATCATAAAAGAGATAGAAGATTATTTTAATTTTAACATAGCATTTTCTCTTATTTTCTTTTTTTTTTTATTTAAAATTAAATTAAATTTTATTTCATTTTGGGTTAATGGATTAGCTTTAACCCAATCTTAACCTAGCTCAATTTTTTCAGGTTATTTAAGCTGGCACGAAATTAGCCTAAATTTAATTTGATTTGTATACGATTCTAGTTCAATTTGGTCAATCAAGCTATGGCATTGAAAGTTTTTAGTTACGGATCAAATATACCTAGAGAGGGGTGAATAGGTTATTTTTAATCTTAATAGATATTAATCATATAACCTAAACACAATGGCCAGACATGAAATCGTGTCTAAAAATAAAATGCAGAATTAAAGAATAACACACAAGATTTTTAGGTAGAAACAACCTAGGCCACACCAATGACCTAAGAGGAAAACCACCAGTTCACCGGACCACCTAACTATCCACTGCGAAAATCAATGTTCAATTACAACCACAGGTCCTAGACTACCCTGCACAGATAGATCCCCCTCATATAATTTACTTACGAGCCGTCGCTCCTTTCATAGCCTCCACAAGCTAGGTATCTGGATCCGGACTAACGTTCCGATCTACTTGAGTCCCACAAGATCAATCGAACCTGTCAACTTCGGTACATTTGAGTCATACGAAATACCGAACATGTCACCTCAGTACTTGAAACGTTAGCACAAATAACACAAGTGCAAAGTGTATCCTAGAGCAGATTCAACAATGAAAAACCTTAACTAGCAAATTCAATAACATATAATGTAAAAACCAAATCAGCTAGCAAACTCTAGAACAATCATGTAAAGCTCAATATCATGAAAAATAATTAGGCACATGAATTATTCAAATATAACCACACAATATGTTTGAACAATTAAAAACAAGAAAGTGTCTAAGATTAATAGATGAAGAGAAGAAGGTTTTTCTTAGAAGCTCAATTCAGATATGGAAAATATTAGTTTTGTGTGTGGTGAGTATTTTGCACAAACAAGCATTGCTTATATAGAGTCCAATTTGACTTGAAAAAGGATTAATAAAAGAGTACAACTCTACTCATATCAGGATTTAGTTTTCAAACAATTCTAATCAAACAAGGATTCTACTTTCACAACAATTCTTCTCAAACAAGGATTTTACTTTCACAACAATTCTACTCATACTAGGATTTTGCTTTCACAACAATTCTACTCAAACAAGGACTTTACTTTCACAACAATTCTACTCATACTAGGATTTTGCTTTCACAACAATTCTACCCAAACAAGGACTCTACTTTCACAACAATTCTACTCATATAAAGATTCTACTTTCACAACAATTCTACTCATATAGGAATTTTGCATTCAACATTAAATGAGTCAAATTGGTAAAAGTAACATATGGGCCGAATTAAAAACAAAGTTATAGTAGAACTAAAAAACAGGCTCGATCGATCTAGCCAAAGCTCGATCTATCTAGCCAATTCTTGATCGATCGATCCAAACCTCGATCGATCTAACTATGCAATTTCAAACCCAAGAGCAGCTAGATTGAAGTCGGTCTATACTCGATCGATCGAACTGTCCTCTCGATTGATCGACCAACATGTGCACAGTTTCTTTTCGATACGATTCATACTAAGTGTAGTGCTCAATTGTGTGAGGGTGTATACATGAGAGAATATTTTACCTATCATATGGGCATTGCAAGCTTGGTAACTCCATCATCATGTATCATCTGATTAAACGGTGAATGCTTATACTAGATTACAATCAAACATTTTGTCCACGAAAATTGCCAATACTCATAAACCTTACAGGCATAAATTGCCACTCTAAATGAGGTAAATCCTATTGGATGCAAATGGGTGTTTAGAACAAAGCTTAAGAGTGATGGATAATTGAAAAAGTACAAGGCCAGGTTAATAGCCAAGGGCTATCATCAGATGAAAGGAATTGTCTTCACTGAAACTTCTCCACCAGTAGTCAAGTTTCAAACAATTCATTTAGTTATGTCATTGGCTCTCAATCATGATTGAAAATTACATCAACTTCATGTAAATAACGCTTTTCTGCATTGGAAACTTCAGAAAACAATTTATATGCATCAACCACCAGGCTTTGAAGATGTTGTTAATTCATATTGGGTAGGTGATGCACAAAAACTTGATAACCAAATTTTGTAATTTATAAAAGCTCGCAAGTGCACGAGTCACTTGTAGTAAGCGACAAGTATACTCCCAAGATCGTCTCTCAAAGGAATTGCGGTGGTTTTTAAAAGAGTCAAATGTAATCCAAAACGTAACAATAAAATAAATTCTAAACACTCTAATCGAAGGTTGGTTTTGTAAATGGTTTTTAAAATCATAAAAATCCTAAAACAATAAAAGTAAATGCGTGAAAGTTTTGTTGAAACGATGAGATGAACGAGTGTGGGAAATTGGTTAGTAAACTAATTATGGATGAGTTGATTTATGTGGTTTTGACAATTAAGCACGAAAAAGTAGAATTTAATGATTATTTTCTCTAACCCTAGAAAATCCCAAATCAATGTTGATTTTCCCTTAATTAACTAATTAGCTTCTTTGATCCAGACCGTTAATTAGTTAATTAGCCTTAAACCTAGGAAAATAGTTTAATCACCTAATTCAAGACAAATCAATGCACTTAAATTAGGCTCATGCTCAAGAGTGCTCAATTGAATTCAGATGGCGTTTCTAAAACTCAACCCTAAAATGTTTCATACAATCAAAAATCAAATTGGCCAGAAATAATTGATGAACATACGTATTAGGGACAATGACCATGAATTAAATTACTTAATCATAAAATTATCCACACAATCAATCATCCAATCATAGTTACATCACCAAAATCCCACACACAGAAGTTTAGCTATTCATAATAGAATCCAAATCAATATTTCCTATTATAAATAACATCTTTTGAAATCTAAAAGATAAAAGAGATTACAAACAATAAAATACCCCACTTTCACTCTTGAAACAAGCTCTTGATGTTGGATGATCACCTTCTTCAAGATTGTTGATGGAGCTTCAATGGAGGATCTTTAATGGAGTAATCACTTTCCCAAAATTGTGAAGAAGAGGAGGATTTTTGGTACTGTTCACGTTGCTTTTCTTCTCTTGATCTCGTGTGATTGATGGAGGCTCCAAAAAATCTGGTGGTTGGAGGCTGAAAAGTGTTGTATATTAGATAGGTTGCATTAGGTCTCTTTTACATGTAAGGGTTTTCAAACATTCTGTAAGTCTCGTAGCCCAGGAGGAGTCCAATCCGCGCGTGTGATGAGTGCTCGAAAAGTACTAATATTTCGTGATTAATTGTGCTTAATTGTTTGATATATAGATTTATTATTATTGTTTATTCAATTAATTTCATAAATCTATCCATTCGGAGTCACGGGTATATTTTAGTGCATTTTAGGTGTTTTTAGCGTCAAATGAGTCAAATTATGAAAACACGCAAAGATGGGTCACCTACGGCGCTCGGATCACGAGTTACGGGCAAGACAAGTCAAATATGTAAGCCTTACATAACGAGCCATCACATATGTAAGGGGGTAACCATGAAGAGAAGGAAAGCAATGCGCGCCGCAGCGAAGAAATCATATGCCGCGGCGAGAGGCTCTCGGGTTGCATGCTAGGAATCCAAAAACATTGCGCGCCGCAGCGAGGAAAAGTTATGCCGTGGCGGGGAGCTCTCGGGTTTTTACACAATTTCCAGAATTTGTGTTGCGCCGCGGCGGGAAAAATGCATGCCGCGGCGCGCCTATTCCTAATGCAATCAGGAATCCCTTACATCTATAAATACCCCCTTAGACCCCCTTTACAATACAACTCGACCAACTCGTACACAACTCTTAGATTTCACAATTTTGCGACCAAACACTACATTCAATCAGTTTTGAGAGCGTTGCCACACTCTAACGAAGCGAGAGACACTATTCTAAGGATTCAAGGAAACCAACGACGATCGAAGATAAAGCTTACGGAGAAGAACGCTATCCTATCCATAAGCGGTATTGAGATCTAGGATTTTCTTGTTGTTATAGAATTAAATCTTCTTCTCTTTTTGTTAAAGTGTATGATCATATTTTATTTGTCTATAAATATTAATATGAACATGAGCGGCTATTTTTATTATGGATGTTTAGTTTGCGTTGCCATGTTTGCTAGAATTGTGTATGGTGTATTTTATTGATTTGGAATAAACGAATTACTTTTTGATTAAGAGCATGTTTAGATATTTAATTATGAATTATCATGGGCCCATTTGATGTTCGTAGTTAGGTTGAAAAATCTGAGAATTTAGTTATAGGAACGTCACCTTAACTTTATTCCGAAATACTTAATCAAAGCTTCAATTTAGTGACTTAGTCATAGCATTAATTTGATTGGCATGCTTTTCCTTGCGCGTAATTTGATTACTAATTGATTTACCCCGACCGTAGGCAGTTAATTAGTTAATCAACAAAGAGATTTACCCCGACCGCAGGCAGTCTCGTAATTAAAAGGAAAGCCGATAGTTTTGTTTATATAGGGCGTTCATGTTATTTCACCATACCTTTTCGATGCAAGCATGGTCAACCAAACTAAACGTCCGTACATCCTCCATTGATTTTTAATCCATATTGAATTGATTGTTTACTTGCGAACTTGTTTTCTTTTAATTGTCGTATGATTGTTCTCGTTACAAAACAAACAACCTTTTTACTGTTTTAGTTGTTTTAGAATTCTAGTTACTTAGAGTTTTAGTTTCACTAGAACTCTATTTAATTAGTCTTTTATTTTCATTAGAACTCGATTTAGATTAAAAAGTTAGTTATTTAGAACCACTGCAATTCCTTGAGAGACCAACCTTGGAAGTTGCTTATCACTTTACTACGAGTGATTCGTACACTTGCGAGTACACATTTTAACACATCAAGTTTTTGGCGCCGTTGCCGGGGAATTGGCGTTTTAAATAATTTTATTTTTAACTTTTTAGAGTTTCTGATTTATTTTTATTTGTTTATTTATTTTATTTATTTTAGTTATTTATTTTATTCAAAAAAAAATCAAAAAAATAGTGCTTAATTTTCAAATTTCACTGCTGCATTGATCTTTGTTTGCTTTTTATTTGTGCATGCAGGGTAGGAGATCACTTAACAAGGAACTCTCTCCTTTCATTGACAACATACATAGAGTCAAACACCGATCAAAGAAACTGGATAATCAATATCAAGAGGAAGAAGTCCAACAACAATTGCAAGCAACAATGGGTGACAACGTAGCTAGGCAGATGATGAACAAAGAGTTTGCAAGACCTATCATTGGGACCGCCACATCGTGCATTCGACTTACAGAGGCGGCTAGGAATTATGAATTGAAAAATATTCATTATTCCATGCTTCCCTCCTTTTACGGTATCCCTAATGAAGATCCTTTAAATTTTATGCGTGAACTATATGCTACTGTGCAAACCTTTCCACTGCAGAGACTTAATGAAGATCAACTACGCATGAGGTGTTTTCCATACACTCTCAAGGATAGAGCTAAATCTTGGCTAATGACGTTGGCATCCGGTTCTTTGGTCACTTGGGACGATGTTTACAATAAATTTATGGGTAAGTTCTATTCCCATCAAAAGACATCTGATCTAAGAACGAAAATTGCTACTTTTTTGCAGATGGACGGAGAACCCTTCCACGAGGCTTGGGACAGATTCAAATTGCTGTTGATACAATGTCCACATCACCACTACCCGTTGCAGCTACAGAATCAGTTTTTCTACGACGGATTGACACTACAATGTCAATTCACAGTTGACAACGCTGCAGGAGGAGCTATGGGTGAGAAAACAGCAGATGAAACATACGAACTATTCGAGATGTTGGGAGCCAACTCCCAACAAAAGAGCGCTAGAGGAAGACGAGCTGGAGTCCACGAATTGGGATCCAACAATGAAATGGCCATGCAACTTGCTGAATTGACAAAACAAGTGCAACTTCTCACAACCTCCAATGTTAATCAAATGCCAAAACACGAGGTATGTGGAGTTTGTGGTTCATATGGACATGGTGCTAACGTTTGTTCTTTTGCAGGTGATCCTTACACATTTACTACTGAATAGGCGAATTTAATGCAAGGGTACCAACCTAGACCTAGGAACGACCCTTATTCAAACACCTATAACCCTGGATGGAGGAATCACCCTAATTTTGGATGGAAACAAAACAATAGCCAACCATTTGTCCAAAACCAAACACAAGGCCAAAACATAAATCGACAATTTCCACAAAATAAACCGACCATAGAGGAAACCCTAAATAATTTCATACAATCTTGTAATGGAAGGATGGACTCTATAGAAGCTTCAGTGAAGAGAGTGGAAATACAGGTTTGGCAGCTAGCGGAACAAATGTACAAACAAGAAACAGGAAAGCTGCCTAGTCAACCTGAACAAGCAAAGGCGATCACAGTCCTTCAAAGTGATGAGGAGGCACCTAAAAATTTACCTGATAATTCTAATGTTTTGTTGTCTGATGAGTGCTCGAAAAGCACTAATATTTCGTGATTAATTATGCTTGATTGATTGATATATAGATTTATTATGACTATTATTTCGATTATTTTCATAAATCTATCCATTCGGAGTCACGGGTATATTTTAGTGCATTTTAGGTGTTTTTAGCGTCAAATGATTCAAATGATGAAAACACGCGAAGACGGAACACCTACGGCGCTCGGATCACGAGTTACGGACTAATCAAGACGAATATGTAAGCCTTACATATAGTGCCATCACATATGTAAGGGGGGACGTGAAAAGAAGGAAAGCATTGCGCGCCGCGGCGAGAGAATTGCATGCCGCGGCGTGAGGCTCTCGGGTTTGATCCTGAAAACATAGAAGCATTGCGCGCCGCGGCGAGGGAATTGTATGCCGCGGCGGGGAGCTCTCGGGTTTTTGCATATTTTCCAAATTTTGTGTTGCGCCGCGGCGGGTAAAATGCATGCCGCGGCGCGCCTATTCCTATTGCACATAGGATTTGCAGAATCCCTTACATCTATAAATACCCCCCTTAGACCCCCTTTACAAGAGAACTCGAATTGGTACACAACTCTTATACTTTACAATTTTGCAACCAAACACGACATTCAATCAACTTTGGGAGTTTTGCTACACAAAAACGAAGCAAGAGAGACCATTCTAAGGATCCAAAGAAGCCGTCGACAATCGAAGATAAAGCTTACGGAGGAGTACGTCAACCGATCCATAAGCGGTATTTAGATCTAGGTTTTCTTTGGTGTTGTAGAATTCTATTTTTCTTCTTCTTTCGTTGGAGTGTATGTTCGTATTTTATTTGTCTATGAATATTAATATGAACATGTCTGGCTAGTTTTATTATGGATGTTTAGTTTGTGTTGCCATGTTTGCTAGAACTGTGTATGGTGTATGTTTTATTAATTTAATATAAATGAATTACTTTTTGATTAAGAGCATGTTTAAATGTTTGATTATGAATAATCATGGGCCCATTTGATGTTCGTAGTTAGATTGAAAAATCTGAGAATTTAGTTATAGGAACGTCACCTTAACTTTACTCCGAAACACTTAATCGAAGCTTCAAGTTAGTGACTTAGTCATAGCATTAATTTGATTGGCATGTTTTCCTTGCGCATAATTTGATTACTATTTGATTTACCCCCGCCAAAGGCAATTAATTAGTTAATCAATAAAGAGACCTACCCCCGCCAAAAGGAGTCTCGTAATTAAAAGGAAAGCCGGTAGTTTAGTTTATATAGGACGTTCATGTTATCTCACCATACCTTTTCGATGCAAGCATGGTCAACCAAGCTAAACGTCCATACATCCTCCACTGATCTTCAAATCTATTTGAATTGATTGTGAATTTGCAATACTGTTTTTGTTTAATTGCTCGTACTTTGTTCCCGTTACAAATCAAACACCTTTTTACAGTTTTACTAGCTTTAGGATTCTAGTTACTTAGAGTTTTAGTTTTACTAGAACTCTATTTAATTAATCTTTTATTTTCATTAGAACTCTATTTAGATTAAAAAGTTAGTTATTTAGAACCACTGCAATTCCTTGAGAGACCGACCTTGGAAGTTGCTTATCACTTTACTACGAGTGATTCGTACACTTGCGAGTACACATTTTAACACATCAAGTTTTTGGCGCCGTTGCCGGGGAATTGGCGTTTTGAATAATTTTCTTTTTAACTTTTTAGAGTTTCTTAATTTTATTTATTTATTTTTTTTGTTTATTTATTTTATTTTTTATCTTTTATTTATTTATTTGTTTATTTATTTTTTTTATTTATTTTTATTCTAAAAATACAAAAAAATCAAAAAATTAAAAAAATCAAAAAATAGTGCTTTTAATTGCTTAATCTGTGGTGCTTTGATTTCTCTGTTGTTTTTGTTAGTTTTTGAAAGGTACCGTTCATAGACAACATCAACGAATTTTAAAATGCACCTAATCAGGCTGGATTCAGAAATCCATGAGCCAATACAAGGCCTTTTGAAGAGCTGCATGATATGACATACATGGAGGTATGTAGCATTTGTGGTTTATATGGGCATTATGCTAATGTTTGCACTTTTGCAGGTGATTACTATACACCCACTAATTCAAACTTTGATCGTAATGAGGGATGTCACCCACCTTGGAATGATCCTTATTTTAGTACCTATAATCCTGAGTGGGAAAATCACCATAATTTTTCATGGCAAGCAAACTCTACCCCACCTTATGCCCAATACAACATGCAAAGCTCAAATTTTCAACCATATGACCCACCTTATGCACAATACCAAATGCAAAGCTCAAGTTTTCATCAATATCCATCTAGGGCCACCTTCGAAGAGAGCTTGAATTCTTTCATACAAGGAAGTAGAGTTTCTAATCAACCTAGGAAGCCAACCTTAGAGGAAACCTTGAATGCTTTCATACAATCTACTAGTGAAAGGATGGAGTCTGTGGAGGCATCAATGAAAAGAATAGAAATGCAAGTTGGGCAATTAGCGGAACAAATTCAAAAACAAGAAGAGTTGCCCACTCAAATTGAGCAAGTGAAGGATGACACAATCCTTCAAAGTGGTAAAAATTTTGAAAATATTTATTTTCCTGAAACTTTTGATGATTTACCACTTTGTGTAGAAAATACAGATGGAGAGCAAGCAATTCTCAAAGAATGTCAAGCCGAAGAATATCAAATTCTACAAACTTCTATGGAGAACAAGGAGGAATTATCTTCACCTCCCATGCCACACAAGGCACTTAAGACATGCACATACCCAAATTCTTTTCCATACCATTTTCACGAAAAAGTGTGTGCTATGCTTCTTAGGAAACAATTACCGAGATGGAAGGACAAGCTTAATGACATACTAGCTCGAAAAATTAATATCATACACTTCAAAATCTTTGATGACGGTGGATAGAAACGAGAGAAGCCACGTCTTGCTAAGACATTAAACTAAGCCCTTAATGGGAGGCACCCATTCGGTATTGTATTTCTTTCGTTGTCTTTATTTCTTTTATTTCTTTTTTCATTTATTTTCTTTTATTTTCCTTTATTTTTATTTTATTTATTTTGGATTGTTTAACTTTGTTTGATGTTTTTGTGTCTTCAATTGCCTTAGTTATAATTAAAAATTGGGTTTGAATGTGAATTGTGTGCATACACTTTGAGGTTCAATATATGTTCATACATTCTTCATCAGAGAAGCGAGGAACAGTGAACCGGAGCATAGCGAGAAACGACACAATCTCATACGAAAGGGGGGTAACTTCTCACACTTTTTTTTTTTTCTTATTTCTTTTGTTCTTCTTTTTCAACATTGAGGACAATGCAGAAATTAGGTTGGGGGTGGGAAGGATATTCCATGAGCATGAAATATGACCAATTTTAAATTTTTAACTTTTGTCACTTGAATTGTTTTAGGTTAGTGTCGTGTCTACTTGAGTCAATCCGGAAATCCATGATATTAACATGATTGTAATGACGGTGACATATGAGAGATGTTAGATTTTTACCTAAGCAACGAAGCACACAAATGTTGGATTCATCTAATTTGAGAATTTTGTGGTACTTGTGGTAGTTTGCATGGTTAGTATAACTATTCTGATTTGTGGAATGTATGCATGTTCATGATATGTTTTAAGTCTCAACAATCTCTAGAACTCATTCGAAAACACGTTGAAGCGAAATAATAGAAACAAACACTACTTAGAAAATGATTTAGGCCATCTTTGGACCGTTTGAACTTTTCATGCTTCCCCGCAATATTTTATCAATAGCACACCCTTGAACTCAACATTGACATACATTGTACTACCCTTAGTGATAAGAGTACTCGATGTAATATTTGATTTTCATGAGCAATTATGTTATATTTGTCTTGCTTCATCATAAAAAAAAAAAAAAAAAAATTGATGATGATCGAAATAATAAGCAAGAATAAAGAAGAAAATCAAGCAAAAGATCCAAAGGACATTTGAAGTTAAGGGAGGATGAAAAGAACACTTGGTGAAAAAAGTTGAAAATATGTTTGTGAAATAAAAAGTACTCTTATCATATGAAAACATCATTTTTGTACTTTCATGATCACACACCTAGCCACAACTTTACAAGCTTAATGAAGTCCTATTGATTCTAGGTAGTTTAGTTTCTATATTAGTGGAGATGAGTTTGAAAAATGAGCATATGGAGTTTATAACTGCAAAAATTCACTTTCATATTTTACTTGCACATTTATGAGACATTGAAATGTAATCTATGAATATCATGCATGACACGGTCAGATAGTATAACTAACGGGTTTGTGGTGTGATTGGTTGTTCAAAATTCGATTACCATGATGAGTTTGATGTTTGGACTGTTTTTGAGCTTAGGTGATGTTTAACTATTTCATGTATCATTCGTTGTTAACAATTTTTGAGACGTATGCATGGATTGATTCAAGTATTGTTAGAGTCTTTATTAGTTTTGAGTCTTTATTTGTGTCAGTTACGATGTTTGCGGGTATCATCACTGGAAACCCTCACGAGACTATAACTCGTCCACTAGGGCCACCTAGGGGTTTAAAGGCTTGTTGCATACGCTAAATGCAACCGTGACAATCTACGGAAGTGATTTAGGTTAGGTTAGTTTATTTCATTTGTTTTTAATTTTATTTTAGGTCGCTTCACTTGCTAGAGACTAGCAAGAAGCTGGTTGGGGGTTGTGATGAGTGCTCGAAAAGCACTAATATTTCGTGATTAATTATGCTTGATTGATTGATATATAGATTTATTATGACTATTATTTCGATTATTTTCATAAATCTATCCATTCGGAGTCACGGGTATATTTTAGTGCATTTTAGGTGTTTTTAGCGTCAAATGATTCAAATGATGAAAACACGCGAAGACGGAACACCTACGGCGCTCGGATCACGAGTTACGGACTAATCAAGACGAATATGTAAGCCTTACATATAGTGCCATCACATATGTAAGGGGGGACGTGAAAAGAAGGAAAGCATTGCGCGCCGCGGCGAGAGAATTGCATGCCGCGGCGTGAGGCTCTCGGGTTTGATCCTGAAAACATAGAAGCATTGCGCGCCGCGGCGAGGGAATTGTATGCCGCGGCGGGGAGCTCTCGGGTTTTTGCATATTTTCCAAATTTTGTGTTGCGCCGCGGCGGGTAAAATGCATGCCGCGGCGCGCCTATTCCTATTGCACATAGGATTTGCAGAATCCCTTACATCTATAAATACCCCCCTTAGACCCCCTTTACAAGAGAACTCGAATTGGTACACAACTCTTACACTTTACAATTTTGCAACCAAACACGACATTCAATCAACTTTGGGAGTTTTGCTACACAAAAACGAAGCAAGAGAGACCATTCTAAGGATCCAAAGAAGCCGTCGACAATCGAAGATAAAGCTTACGGAGGAGTACGTCAACCGATCCATAAGCGGTATTTAGATCTAGGTTTTCTTTGGTGTTGTAGAATTCTATTTTTCTTCTTCTTTCGTTGGAGTGTATGTTCGTATTTTATTTGTCTATGAATATTAATATGAACATGTCTGGCTAGTTTTATTATGGATGTTTAGTTTGTGTTGCCATGTTTGCTAGAACTGTGTATGGTGTATGTTTTATTAATTTAATATAAACGAATTACTTTTTGATTAAGAGCATGTTTAAATGTTTGATTATGAATAATCATGGGCCCATTTGATGTTCGTAGTTAGATTGAAAAATCTGAGAATTTAGTTATAGGAACGTCACCTTAACTTTACTCCGAAACACTTAATCGAAGCTTCAAGTTAGTGACTTAGTCATAGCATTAATTTGATTGGCATGTTTTCCTTGCGCATAATTTGATTACTATTTGATTTACCCCCGCCAAAGGCAATTAATTAGTTAATCAATAAAGAGACCTACCCCCGCCAAAAGGAGTCTCGTAATTAAAAGGAAAGCCGGTAGTTTAGTTTATATAGGACGTTCATGTTATCTCACCATACCTTTTCGATGCAAGCATGGTCAACCAAGCTAAACGTCCATACATCCTCCACTGATCTTCAAATCTATTTGAATTGATTGTGAATTTGCAATACTGTTTTCGTTTAATTGCTCGTACTTTGTTCCCGTTACAAATCAAACACCTTTTTACAGTTTTACTAGCTTTAGGATTCTAGTTACTTAGAGTTTTAGTTTTACTAGAACTCTATTTAATTAATCTTTTATTTTCATTAGAACTCTATTTAGATTAAAAAGTTAGTTATTTAGAACCACTGCAATTCCTTGAGAGACCGACCTTGGAAGTTGCTTATCACTTTACTACGAGTGATTCGTACACTTGCGAGTACACATTTTAACACATCATTGTCTAGTACAGGTAACTTGGAAGGTGAGAATTCAACTCTCAAGGGAGATGATGAGTCTAATACCACTCCTAATGAACTTCCCAAGAAAGAAATTGGAGAAACATCCAACATTTTTCGATTGCACAAGTCAATGGACCCATACCGACCACCAATACCACCTATGCACCAGTTTAAGGAGAAAAATCAGGATGCACAATACTCTAACACTCTTGCTTTATTTTCTAAGATTAACTGTAATTTGCCTCTTTTAGATGTTATTAAGAACAATCCAACTTATGATCCAATTTTTAGGAACTTTATCATCAAAAAGAGTAGAAGCAAAGAGAATGAAATGTCAGAAATTGGTAGTCCAATGATCCAACAACACTTACCTCTCAAAATGAAAGATCCAGGTAGTTTCAACATTAACATCACTATGGGAGACAAAAGGGTATTCGAGGCTATGCTAGACTTAGGAGCAGGTATAAACCTAATGCCATATTCAGTGTACTTGCAACTAGGATTAGGAAAGTTTAAAGAAACAAGGATCACCCTTCAACTTGCAAACGGTTCTATTCAATACCCAAAAGGAATAGTGGAAAATTTGTTAGTACAGGTGGACAAGTTTATTATACCAGTGGACTTTGTGGTGCTTGAGATGGACAAAAATTTTCTTAAGGACAAGGAACATACAATTATTCTTGGTAGACCATTCATGGCCACGACCAAGACAACTATTGAGGTCCATAATAGGAAGTTATCAATGACAGTTTTTGGAGAGACTGTACAGTTTGAAATTTTTCAACCCTCCCCTATTCTTTCTAACATTCAATTGCAGGATAGCATAAGTAACAGAATTGAGGCTCAAAACATTGAATGGAGAGGGAAGGACAAACTGATAAATTTAAGTCGGGATGATGCCTACAAAGAATGCATTAAGCATTCTAACTACAAAAACTCGACTTGGAGGACGAAAGCTCATTTTGAGAAAGATAAGGGAGGAGATAAACAGTACAATTACACATTTAACCCCCCTTGACACGAGATCAGTCACGTCTTGCTAAGACGTTAAACTAAGCCCTTAATGAGAGGCACCCATTCGGTATCGTATCTCTTTCGTTGTTTTTATTTCTTTTATTTCTTTTATCGTATTTTTATTATTATTTTTTTTTTTTTTGGATTGTTTAACTTAGTTTAATGTTTTTCTGTTTTCATCTGACTTAGTTATAATCTAAAATTGGGTTTGAGTTTGAATTGTGTTGCATACACTTTGAGGTTCAATATATGTTCATACACATAAATTCTTCATGAGAAAAGCAAGGAACAGTGAACCGAAGCATAACGAGTAATGACACAATCTCATACGAAAAGGGGGTAACTTCTCACACTTTTTTCTTATTTCTTTTGTTCTTCTTTTTCAACATTGAGGACAATGCAGAAATTAGGTTGGGGGTGGGAAGGATATTCCATGAGCATGAAATATGACCAATTTTAAATTTTTAACTTTTGTCACTTGAAGTGTTTTAGGTTAGTGTTGTGTTTACTTGAGTCAATCCGGAAATCTATGATATTAACATGATTGTAATGACGGTGACATATGAGAGATGTTAGATTTTGACCTAAGCAACGAAGCACACTAAATGTTGGATTTATCTAATTTGAGGTTTTGTGGTACTTGTGGTAGTTTGCATGGTTAGTATAACTATTTTGATTTATGGAATGTATGCATGTTCATGATATGTTTTAAGTCTCAACAATCTCTAGAACTCATTTGAAAACAAATTGAAGCGAAATAATAGAAACAAATGCCACCTAGAAAGTGATTTAGGCCATCCTTGGACCGTTTGAACTTTTCAAGCCTCCCCGTATTATTTTATCCAATAGCATACCCTTGAACTAAACATTGACATACATTGTACTACCCTTAGTGATAAGAGTACTCGATATAATATTTGATTTTCATGAGCAATTATGTTGTATTTATCTTGCTTCATCATTGATAAAAAAAAAAAAAAATGATGATGATGATTGAAATAATAAGCAAGAAAAATAAAGAAAGAAATCAAGCAAAAGATCCAAGGACATTATGAAATTTATAGGAGGATGAAAAGAACACTTGGTGAAAAAAGTTGAAAATAAGTTTGTGACATAAAAAGTACTCTTATCCTATTGAAAACATCATTTTTGTACTTTCATGATCACACACCTAACCACAACTTTACAAGCCTAATGAAGTCCTATTGATTCTAGGTAGTTTGATTTCTATATTAGTGGAGATGAGTTTGAAAAATGAGCATATGGAGTTTGCAAGTGCAAAATTCACATTCATATTTTACTTGCACATTTATGAGATATTGAAATGTAATCTATGAATATCATGCATGACACGATCAGATAGTATAACTAACAGGTTTATGGTTTGATTGGTTGTTCAAAACTCGATTACCATGATGAGTTTGATGTTTGGACTGTTTTTGAGCTTAGGTGATGTTTAACTATTTCATGTATCATTCGTTGTTAACAATTTTTGAGATGTATGCATGGATTGATTCAAGTATGTTTTGAGTCATTATTTATTTTTGTTAGTTACGATATTTGCGGGTATCATCACTAGAAACCCTCACGAGACTATAACTCGTCCACTAGGGCCACCTAGGGGTTTAAAGGCTTGTTGCATATGCTAAATGCAACTGTGACAATCTAAGGAAGTGATTTAGGTCGCTTCACTTGCTAGAGACTAGCAAGAAGCTGGTTGGGGGTTGTGATGAGTGCTCGAAAAGCACTAATATTTTGTGATTAATTGTGCTTAATTGTTTGATATATAGATTTATTATTATTGTTTATTCAATTAATTTCATAAATCTATCCATTCGGAGTCACGAGTATATTTTAGTGCATTTCAGGTGTTTTTAGCGTCAAATGAGTCAAATGATGAAAACACGCAAAGACGGGACACCTACGGCGCTCGGATCACGAGTTACGGGCAAGACAAGTCAAATATGTAAGCCTTACATAACGAGCCATCACATATGTAAGGGGGTAAGCATGAAGAGAAGGAAAGCAATGCGCGCCGCGGCGAAGAAATCATATGCCGCGGCGAGAGGCTCTCGGGTTGTATGCTAGGAATCCAAAAACATTGCGCGCCGCGGCGAGGAAAAGTTATGCCGCGGCGAGGAGCTCTCGGGTTTTTACACAATTTCCAGAATTTGTGTTGCGCCGCGGCGGGGAAAATGCATGCCGCGGTGCGCCTATTCCTAATGCAATCAGGAATCCCTTACATCTATAAATACCCCCTTAGACCCCCTTTACAATACAACTCGACCAACTCGTACACAACTCTTAGATTTCACAATTTTGCGACCAAACACTACATTCAATCAGTTTTGAGAGCGTTGCCACACTCTAATGAAGCGAGAGACACTATTCTAAGGATTCAAGGAAACCAACGACGATCGAAGATAAAGCTTACGGAGAAGAACGCTATCCTATCCATAAGCGGTATTGAGATCTAGGATTTTCTTGTTGTTATAGAATTAAATCTTCTTCTCTTTTTGTTAAAGTATATGATCATATTTTATTTGTCTATAAATATTAATATGAACATGAGCGGCTAGTTTTATTATGGATGTTTAGTTTGCGTTGTCATGTTTGCTAGAATTGTGTATGGTGTATTTTATTGATTTGGAATAAACGAATTACTTTTTGATTAAGAGCATGTTTAGATATTTAATTATGAATTATCATGGGCCCATTTGATGTTCGTAGTTAGGTTGAAAAATCTGAGAATTTAGTTATAGGAACGTCACCTTAACTTTATTCCGAAACACTTAATCAAAGCTTCAATTTAGTGACTTAGTCATAGCATTAATTTGATTGGCATGTTTTTCCTTGCGCGTAATTTGATTACTAATTGATTTACCCCGACCGTAGGCAGTTAATTAGTTAATCAACAAAGAGATTTACCCCGACCGCAGGCAGTCTCGTAATTAAAAGGAAAGCCAGTAGTTTTGTTTATATAGGGCGTTCATGTTATTTCACCATACCTTTTCGATGCAAGCATGGTCAACCAAACTAAACGTCCGTACATCCTCCATTGATTTTTAATCCATATTGAATTGATTGTTTACTTGCGATCTTGTTTTCTTTTAATTGTCGTATGATTGTTCTCGTTACAAAACAAACAACCTTTTTACTGTTTTAGTTGCTTTAGAATTCTAGTTACTTAGAGTTTTAGTTTCACTAGAACTCTATTTAATTAGTCTTTTATTTTCATTAGAACTCGATTTAGATTAAAAAGTTAGTTATTTAGAACCACTGCAATTCCTTGAGAGACCGACCTTGGAAGTTGCTTATCACTTTACTACGAGTAATTCGTACACTTGCGAGTACACATTTTAACACATCAGCGCGCGCGCCGCGGCGCACCTTTTCCCATGCCGCGACGCACAATGTGTTCATGATTTTGGGTCCAAAGAAGAAACCTCCTCGCCGCGGCGTACATTTTTCATGCCGCGTTGCACAATGTTTTCTTGATTTTGGGTCGAAAGCAGAAACCTCCTCGCCGCGGCGCACATTTTCCATGCCGCGGCGCACAATGTTTTCATGATTTTCATGCTTCAACCCGAGAGCCTCTCGCCGCGGCTCGCATTGTTGTACATACTATGTAAATGCCTTTACATACTTTGCTAATTCTCGATGTAAGGCTTACACAATGAATGGCACCTAATGTAAGGCTTACATATTTAGACATTTTTATTTCGTTTTTGCTCTCTTTTTCCACATTTCTTTCCAAACCTACTTTGACCTGCAAAACAATAGAATATCTTCCAAAACAAGATTATATCGAGATTAAATGCAAAATAAACACTTAAAAACATAACAAATAGTAGGTCAAAATAGTGTTCATCAAATACCCCCAAACCTACATTTTGCTAGTCCTCAAGCAAAACTAAAATTAAAAAAAAGCCAAATAACAAAACTAAAATTGAAGTTAACAAAACTTATCATGCTTTAGTTTCTTTCCAATTTATAACAAAACATTTATGCACCAATTCATCCAACATTTTAACACATCTAGGTTCACCATTTAGATCAATTTCTCTTCACAAGTCTAAATCCCAATACTAAAGGTGTATCAACATTGATTCCCCTAAACCTAGTGTCAAGAATGTGAATTCGTTTCAACTCTAATCCTCACGAGAATTACTCTCTAAATCACACCGATCCTATGGGTTCAAGCACTCATCAAAATATATGCGAATAGAAATTATGTAAAGAAACGAGCTAATAGGTTCGCATATGATCAAACAAGAAAGGCTTAAAAGTGCATAACATCGATCTCATGAAAGGAATCAAATGACAGGATTTATGGAGAAATCACATTACTAATCTCATGCAGCAATTAAAATCCTTAAGCAAAAATTTCAAGTGTGCTCTAGAATGAAGATGCTTTGACTTTAAGGGAACTTATTTCCTATTTCTCTCTTTTGATTTTTTTATATATTATATTAACCATTCATACTCGAAAAACTTAGGATCATAATAAACTTATTATCTCTTTTTCTTTCTTTTTTTTTTTAGACCCACATACATATGTCATTTGTGAATGGCTACTTCTTAGCTCTTCTTGTGTTGGGTATAGGAATTCCCTCATATTTTTAAAGTCAAGCACGAATGAAATAGGCAAACACTTCAAACTTTACTTAAGTCATTTAATCTAAGCAATTCAATTAAGCAAATGATCCTTCATTATATGTTTAAAATCCTAACATTCAATGCAAAAACCTATAGAGACCATCTAACAATTTGAAATGATATGAAAGGTGTTTAAAACAGTAGAAGAATATTTATCTCTCCGAATAAAACGTTAAGGGCTCAACAATATTCTCACAAGGTAGTCTCCACTATTCAATTCCTAAACACAGATTTGGGTTCATCTCAGTTTCAACATCAAAAGCATGAAACAAAGATTGCAAATTAAAATCGATCCTTACAACAAACCTTAAACATTTCAAAAATCAGATAAACAGTGCATAAAGACTCGATTATTCATCAAAAATTGACTAAAAGCATGAAAATATTGTTACCAACCAAAAATGCAAAACGCACCCCCAAACCTAAACTAAACATTGTCCTCAAGGTTTTCAACTACACACATGTTCAGAAAAGAATTTAGAAGGGCAAACAGAAAATTAAATTAAACTTAACGAAGGTAAAAGAAAAGATAGATAGTACCTAAAACGGTGGGAGGCAACCTCCTACCAAGCGCCTAGTTTAACGTCTTAGTAAGACGTTGCTCATAGCTAAGGTGCATGCAGTTCAATGCACTCCACATCTCTACGGTGAATGACTCCTTCCAAGTAAGGCTTTACACGATGACCGTTCACTTTGAAAGTTGCTTGTGTGTTGGGATTGAGTAGCTCAACAGCTCCATGTGGAAAGACTTCCACAATCTTGTATGGTCCACTCCATCTTGATCGAAGCTTTCCTGGAAAAAGTTTAAGACGAGAGTTAAATAGAAGTACTTTCATTCCAGGATAAAGAGACTTACCAACGAGCCCTTTGTCATGATGACGCTTTGTGCGTTCTTTGTAAATCTTAGCGTTCTCATAAGCGTCGTTCCGAATCTCTTCAAGCTTATCTAGTTGAAGTAAGCATTTTTCACCCACTTGTTGACAATCCATGTTCAGCTGCTTGATTGCCCAATAGGCCTTGTGCTCAAGCTCAACGGGCAAATGGCATGCTTTGCCATAAATTAACCGATATGGGCTCATCCCAATAGGTGTCTTGTATGCTGTACGGTAAGCCCATAATGCGTCATTGAGCTTCGAAGCCCAATCCTTCCTTGAAGGTCACACCGTACGTTCCAAAATACCCTTAATTTGCCGGTTACTCACTTCGACTTGTCCCGATGTCTGTGGGTGGTATGGAGTGGCCACTTTATGTGTGATGTTGTATTTTTTTAACAATCCATCGAAAAGTTTGTTGCAGAAGTGGCTCCCTCCATCACTGATTATTGCCCTTGGTGTGCCAAACCTGCTAAATATTATTTCCTTCAAGAACTTGACAACACAGTTAGCATCATTAGACTTAGTGGGTATAGCCTCTACCCACTTGGACACATAATCAACAGCAACTAAGATATACTCAAAACCAGAAGAAGGGGGAAAAGGACCCATGAAGTCAATCCCCCACACATCAAACAATTCAACAACGAGATTATACGTCAGAGGCATTTCATTACGTCTACTTAAGTTACCAGTCCTCTAACATCTATCACAGCGCATGCAGAAATCATAAGCATCTTTAAACAGAGTAGGCCAATAAAAACCAGATTGAAGTACCTTAATGGCGGTTTTCTTACCACCAAAATGTCCTCCACAATGAAGTGCATGGCAGAAAGTTAAGATGCTTGCATGTTCCTCTTCCGGCACACACCTCCGGATGACTTGGTCTTGACAAATTTTGAATAGGTACGGGTCATCCCAAAAGTATTGCCTGCATACATGAAAAAATCTTTTCTTTTCCTGAAAAGAAATGTTAGGCCTCAACAAACCACTAGCAAGGTAATTCACAATGTCAGCATACCACGGGTTTGGACCCATAGAAAATAACTGCTCATCAGGAAAAGTTTCAACAATAGCAATATCTTTGTCACTCTCAGTAGTGTCAAAGTTAGAAATCAACCTAGATAGATGATCAGCTACCACATTTTACGTTCCCTTTTTATCCCTGATTTCTAAGTCGAATTCTTGTAACAACAAAACCCACCGAATTAGTCTAGGCTTAGCATTCGGTTTACTTAACAAATATCGTAAAGCAGCATGGTCCGAATGCACAATTACTTTAGATCCTACTAAATAAGATCTAAACTTATCAAGAGAAAACACAATAGCCAAAAATTCTTTTTCGGTGGTTGAGTAGTTAAGTTGAGCGTCATTTAGAGTTTTACTAGCATAGTAAATTACATGCAAACGCTTATCTACTCGTTGACCTAAAACAGCCCTATGGCAAAATCAGACGCATCACACATAATCTCACAGGAGAGTGACCAATCAGGTGCCATGATAATGGGTGCAGAAGTTAACTTTTCTTTCAAAACATTAAAAGCATTCAAGCAATCATCATCAAAAACAAAAAAAACATCTTTAGCTAACAGATTGCATAGGGGACGACTTATCTTGGAAAAATCCTTAATAAATCTCCTATAAAAACCCGCATGGCCAAGAAAACTCCTAATTCCCTTAACATTAATGGGAGGTGGAAGTTTAGCTATTAGATCAATTTTTGCTCTATCCACCTCAATGCCTCTACTTGAAATAACATGTCCTAATACAATGCCATGTTGAACCATAAAATGACTCTTTTTCCAACTAAGGGTCAAGTTACAATCAATACAACGTTCAAGCACACGAGTCAAATTATTCAGGCAATCATCAAATGAATTTCCAAAAACTGAAAAATCATCCATAAATACCTCTATGCATTTCTCCACCATATCCGAGAATATTGAAATCATGCATCGTTGGAATGTGGTGGTGGCATTGCAAAGACCGAATGGCATCCTCCTGAAGGTAAATGTCCCGAACGGGCACGTGAATGTGGTCTTCTCCTGATCTTCCGGAGCGATGGGCACTTGGTAATAACCTGAAAGACCATCAAGAAAACAGTAAAAATCATGCCCTGCTAAACGTTCAAGCATTTGTTCAATAAAAGGAAGAGGAAAATGATCTTTCTTTGTGTACAAATTTAATTTACGAAAATCAATGCACATTCTCCACCCCGTGATCAATCTTGTGGGCACTAACTCATTTTTATCGTTCTTTATCACAGTGATCCCAGATTTCTTCGGTACCACATGTACCGGGCTAAACCACTTGCTATCCGCAATAGGATAGATAACCCCAACTTCCAAGAGTTTTAAAATTTCCGTTTTCACTACCTCTTGCATAATAGGGTTAAGTCTCCTTTGGGCTTCCCTCACAGGTTTGGTATTGTCCTCAAGATTTATCTTATGCATACACATGGTGGGACTAATACCTCTAATATCCTCAATGCTCCATCCTATGGCTTTCTTATGTTTCCTAAGTATATTCACTAGCGCTCGTTCTTGGGTTCGGGTCAAGGTAGATGAAATTATAACCGGATAAGTATCCTCCTCACCCAAAAACACATACTTAAGATGTTTTGGCAATTCTTTCAACTCAAGCTTAGGTGGAGTATTGTCTTCCCTAGATGGGGTTTTGGGTAACTCTAAGGGTGTACTTGGTTCTTCTAATGATTCAGCATTATCTAACAACTCTAGGTAACCCTTAGTTTCATCATCCAATTCCTTCTCTATCCTATCAACTGTTAAAGCATATTCAAGTCCGTCCTTAACTTCATCCTGCAAAAAGGCATCATAAACAAGATTATCAATATGGTCAATAGAAGAACATTCATCAATTGAGGATATAGAAGGTAAAGGGGAGGAATCAAATACTCTAAAATTGACAGTTTCACCCAAAACTGTCATAGTTAGACTTCCACTATGGACATCTATAATTGTCTTAGTAGTGGCCATAAATGGCCTACCAAGAAGAATAGTGTGTTCTTTGTCCATAGATGGATTCTCCTGCATATCCAACACAACAAAATCTACAGGTATAATCAGTTTATCAACCTGTACTAGCAAGTCCTCTACCATTCCCTTAGGATATTTCACAGATCTATCAGCTAATGTAGGGACATGGTAGTATGTTTCAATTCCCCTAGACCTAGTTGCAAATAAATCGAATATGGCATTAAGTTTATGCTTACACCTAAATCTAGCATGGCTCGTACCACTTTCTTATTCCCCAAAGTAATGTTAATGTTAAAACTCCCGGGATCCTTAAGTTTAGGTGGTAAACGTTGTTGAAGAATTGAACTAGAAATTTCAGAAACAACTATTCTCTCATTTAAACCATACTTTCTCTTCCTAGTATTTAGATCTTTGAAAAACTTTGCATAGGAAGGCACATTTCTAATAACATCCAATAAGGGCAGATTTATTTGAACTTTAGAAAGCATGTTAAAAAGATCAGAAAATTGCTTATCCTGTTTATCGTCCTTGAGACGGTGTGGAAAAGGTACTGGAGGTCGGTAAGGCTCGGATGATTTGTGCAATTGGGGAGCAGTAGATGACTCTCCATTTGATTCCTTTGAAGGTTCACCTTCCCTAGCCTTGGGTGCATTATTCTCTTCGGGTGTTGCACTACCTTTTTCCATGTTTCCTGCATTAAAAGGTAGATCATCAGATATTTTAGGTAAATTTTTAGTTACGATCTTACCACTGCGAAGGACCGTGACCGCCTTTGCTTGCTCGGGTTGGCTCGGTAGTTTTCCTTTTTCTTGACGTTGGAGGTGCTCCGCTAATTGACCTTCTTGGCCTTCAACCCTTTTCATCGAAGCCTCTAACGAGTCCAATCTCTGAGTACTCTTCATTTGATTTTCCCGACTACCTTGGATGAATGCGTTCAAGTTGTCCTCCAAGCTTGGCTTGTTAGGAAGAGTAGGCTGTGAATTGTTGTTGTTTGGATGATGTGGGAAGTTATTCTGAGCATAGCCTTGATTGTTACTTCCCTTCCAAGAGAAATTGGGATGACTTCTCCAACCAGGATTATACGTGTTCGAGTAAGGATCATTCCTTGGCCGTGGTTGGTATCCCTCCATAGCATTAGCTTGCTCGTAACTTATACCTACATTTTGATCACAAACAAAAGGACAAATGTTAGCACCATGTCCGTAAGTACTACAAATACCACATACCTCTTGAGTTGGTGTGTTCTTTGAGGTGAGGAGTGCGATTTATTTTGTAAGCTCCGCAATTTGCATTGCCATATCATTTCCCGGAGCTACCTCGTTAACTCCCATCCGCCGTCCTCTAGAGCTCTTTTGTTGGGAATTAGCACCCAACATCTCATATAAATCATATGTCTCATTAGCGGTCTTTTCTCCCATTGCTCCTCCCGCTGCATTATCCACAGTGAATTGGCACTGTTGTGTCAACCCGTCATAGAAAAACTGGTTCTGGAGTTGCAAAGGAAAATGATGGTGTGGGCACTGTATCAGAAGCAATTTGAAGCGATCCCATGCCTCATGAAATGGTTCTCCGTCCATTTGAAAAAACGTTGCAATTTTGGTCCTTAGGTCCGCAATCTTTTGGTGAGAATAGAATTTTCCCATGAACTTGTTGAACACTGCGTCCCAAGTTGAAAGAGATCCAGGTGGAAGAGTCATAAGCCATGACTTAACTTTGTCTTTAAGCGTGTACGGGAAACATCTCATCCTCAGCTGATCCTCATTTAGCCCCTGTAGCGGGAAAGTCTGTACAGTTGCATAGAAATCACGAATAAAAGTTAGAGGATCTTCATTAGGAATCCAATAAAAAGACGGTAACATATTAAAATGTATGTTTTTAAGCTCATAATTTCGAGCTGCTTCCCCTAGTTGGATGCAAGAAGTTGCAGTGCCAATGATTGGCCTTGCATACTTCTTCATCGTCATCTCTCTGTGTGGAGGTAGATTTCTCCCATTGTTGGTGGTTGCTCGTCCTCCAAAATGTTAGCGCTGGATGGTCTCAAATGTGCTCGTCTCCTGTTGACGTTATCTATGAACGGCACGAGTGGATTTTCAAGAGATCTCCTACAGTGCATGCACAATCAAAAACAACAACAAATCAGAGCACCAGACACTATACCACTCCAAAGAGTAACAAAAACACAAAAATAAGAAAAAATAAAGATTAAATAGTAAACTAAAAAGAAAACAAATAACAATTTCAAAAACGCCAATTCCCCGACAACGGCACCAAAAACTTGATGCACAAAAACTTGATAACCAAATTTTGTAATTTATAAAAGCTCGCAAGTGCACGAGTCACTTGTAGTAAGCGACAAGTATACTCCCAAGATCGTCTCTCAAAGGAATTGCGGTGGTTTTTAAAAGAGTCAAATGTAATCTAAAACGTAACAATAAAATAAATTCTAAACACTCTAATCGAAGGTTGGTTTTGTAAATGGTTTCTAAAATCATAAAAATCCTAAAACAATAAAAGTAAATGCGTGAAAGTTTTGTTGAAACGATGAGATGAACGAGTGTGGAAAATTGGTTAGTAAACTAATTATGGATGAGTTGATTTATGTGGTTTTGACAATTAAGCACGAAAAAGTAGAATTTAATGATTATTTTCTCTAACCCTAGAAAATCCCAAATCAATGGTGATTTTCCCTTAATTAACTGATTAGCTTCTTTGATCCAGACCGTTAATTAGTTAATTAGCCTTAAACCTAGGAAAATAGTTTAATCACCTAATTCAAGACAAATCAATGCACTTAAATTAGGCTCATGCTCAAGAGTGCTCAATTGAATTCAGATGGCGTTTCTAAAACTCAACCCTAAAATGTTTCATACATTCAAAAATCAAATTGGCCAGAAATAATTGATGAACATACGTATTAGGGACAATGACCATGAATTAAATTACTTAATCATAAAATTATCCACACAATCAATCATCCAATCATAGTTACATCACCAAAATCCCACACACAGAAGTTTAGCTATTCATAATAGAATCCAAATCAATATTTCCTATTATAAATAACATCTTTTGAAATCTAAAAGATAAAAGAGATTACAAACAATAAAATACCCCACTTCCACTCTTGAAACAAGCTCTTGATGTTGGATGATCACCTTCTTCAAGATTGTTGATGGAGCTTCAATGTAAGATCTTTAATGGAGTAATCACTTTCTCAAAATTGTGAAGAAGAGGAGGATTTTTGGTATTGTTCACGTTGCTTTTCTTCTCTTGATCTCGTGTGATTGATGGAGGCTCCAAAAAATCTGGTGGTTGGAGGCTGAAAAGTGTTGTATATTAGATAGGTTGCATTAGGTCTCTTTTACATGTAAGGGTTTCCAAACATTCTGTAAGTCTCGTGGCCCAGGAAGAGTCCAATCCGTGCGCGCGCGCCGCGGCGCACCTTTTTTCATGCCGCGGCGCACAATGTGTTCATGATTTTGGGTCCAAAGCAGAAACCTCCTCGCCGCGGCGCACATTTTCTATGCCACGGCGCACAATGTTTTCATGATTTTGGGTCCAAAGCAGAAACCTCCTCGCCGCGGCCCACATTTTCCATGCCGCGGCGCACAATGTTTTCATGATTTTCATGCTTCAACCTGAGAGCCTCTCGCCGCAGCATGTAATTTCTTCGCCGTGGCGCGCATTGTTGTACATACTATGTAAATGCCTTTACATACTTTGCTAATTCTCGATGTAAGGCTTACACAATGAATGGCACCTAATGTAAGGCTTACATATTTAGACATTTTTATTTCGTTTTTGCTCTCTTTTTCCACATTTCTTTCCAAACCTACTTTGACCTGCAAAACAATAGAATACCCTCCAAAACAAGATTATATCGAGATTAAATGCAAAATAAACACTTAAAAACATAACAAATAGTAGGTCAAAATAGTGTTCATCAGTAGGCACGCTTCAACAAGCTTTATATGGGCTTAAACAAACTCTATAAGCTTGGTTCCAAAAGCTTAGTAATGCTTGATTGATTTGGAATTTGGAAATTCTAAGACTAATACTACAATGTTGTACAAGTTTTATTACAAAACTGTTATTGTTGTACTAGGTTACGTGGATGATATAATCATCACAGATTGTGATGATAAGTATGTGAAAACTTTTATTCAGATTTTTAATTCAAAGATTTATCTTCGGGACTTAGGTGCTTTGCATTTCTTTCTTGGGATAGAAGTGAAGCCTACACCTAATGGACTACATTTGTATCAACACAAATATATTAAGCAATTCTTAGTCATAATTGGTATAGAGTTTGTAAAGCCTCTGAAAACTCCAATGACCTTAGGTCCAATCTTGTCAAAATATGATGGGGTGCCCTTAGATGATCTTAGTTTGTTTAGAAGCAGACTTGGTGCTTTGCAATATTGTGTTATTACACGATCTAAGATTGCATATGTAGTGAATAAGCTATGTTAAATGTTCATTAGTAGGCCTCTAAGAGGTTTTTGAGATATTTGAAAGGATCAGCCAACCACAATGTTCATTTTACCAAGTCAGGTACGTTGGGGTTGGTTGGTTTTAGTGACTCAGATTATGCAAGTAGTCCTAATGACAAGAAGAGCACTATAGTATACTGCATTTATTTTGGAGATAATTTGATTAATTGGATGTCTTTCAAATAGAAGGTTGTAGCACGATCTAGTGTTGAAGTTAAGCATAGGGCACTTACGTTAGCCTCTTTTGAGTTGGTTTGGTTGTGCTCACTGCTTAAAGAACTGTGAGTTACTCAAGCCCATGTACCATTTTATTCACTAATAGTATTAGTACAAGGGCTCTTAGATGTAAGATATACTCCAACTAATAAGCAAGTAGCATATTCACTTATTAAACCTTTGTCAGAACAGCGTTTCAATTCACTAAGGATCAAACCTATGGTTGTTCCTTAACCATAGGTTACTATTAGATTGTATACCACACCTAGTCTATCATGCACTTCCTTGTATGAGATAGGTGCTTAGTGCTATGTTAAGTTAATGCTTGTTAGTTTGTTATAACTAACTTGTTAGCTAGCATGTAACATTGTATCTATATTATAGGTGTGCTCTATTTTCACTAATCATAAAATATTTTCACAAACTCCCTCTCAAATGTTTGTTAACACTCATAAAATTTATAGTAATTAAAATAATAATATAATAAATTGAATAGTTCTAATCAATGAGAGTTTAAAATTGAATGAGTTTAATTGGTTATAATTTAATTTAAATATTGTCTAATTGAACAACATTAAATGTGAAATTTTGGATTGAAATTTTTTTTTTTTTGTTGTAAGAGTATATGAGCTGATAATAAGAAAAGAAAAATTGTTATAAGTTTTATTCTAAATATTATTTTATCAATTTTTAATTGCTCATGGAGTATTGATGTGTAACATTTGAGACTATTGAACTACAGTGCAATATATTTTCTTAAAATAATAATAATAACCCATTTCTATATTAAAACAACACGTCTTGAGATTAGTAGGGAATAATACATTACATATAAAAAAAACACACACATTCAAGTAGGAGTTGATGAAGCATTTTGAACTATTAAAAAGTAGCCATTTTAAGAAAATTTGAAAAATTTAATTTATTTATTATGATTTGAATATTTTACTTAATAAATCAATTATTATGACACCATAATTTATGACTAATAAATCAGATGCATATAATTTAATTTAAGGCTGAGCTCATTTTGCTAAGAAAATTTTGAACTTGTCGGTGTAGGTTTTTCTTTTCCAAAAGAGAGAGTTTGTCTATATTGCACACTATTGTATATCACGTCACTCTCAATTTTGAGTTAAATATAAGCCCTTAGTAAGTCTATGCACTTCAAATTAGTGTTGTCAATATAACAGGGCACGGGATTGAAATCTCTATTCACACTATAAATGGTCAAGGGAGCAAGGTGAGAATTCTTCAGAAAAAGTTTGGGATATTTGCAAAGATTTGGAAATTCCCCACTACTTATAAAAATATTGGTTATTTATATTTATAGGGTCAAAATCAATAAATTTTTAATGTAAAATAAAATATTTTTTCATTGATGTTAATAAATATTATATTTGAGATACAAATAATAATATATTTGTCTTGCTTTATTTTTAAATAGTTAAAATAAAATTAATTTTTAATTAAAAATAATTAAATTTATAAGAAAAAAATGTATAAAATTATTAGAAACTTGGCTTCATGGGAATAGTTAAAATAAAATTAACTTTTAATTGAAAATAATTAAATTTATAAGAAAAAAAATGTATAAACTTGGCTTGGAATGATGGATGGGGTGGTGAGTGTGATCCCAACCCCACCCTAATAAATATATTTTCTTATTGGATTATCTTTAATAATGAAAAAGACGGATATTCTTTATGATTTCTCACCCTCAACGGAAGAAAATGACAATGCTAGGTCAAACTAAGGGCAGCTGACTAAAACTACAGATTTATGTTAAAAGTAGTTTAGATTTCAAAAGACTACAATTTAAAATAAAAACACATATATTAGAAAGCATAAAATGTATTTTTGAAGTATTAAAAGTGCTTTTATCAAATTTTTCCTATTTAATCCTGAGACACTTTTTTTTTTCGATCATAAACGTTTAAACAAATATGAATTACGTCCTCTTAGTAAGGTCTCCCCATCTCTAAGACAAGCAAAAGCAATAAACTCTACTTTTCTTGTTAAATGGATCGGCAAACATTCTAAAACAGTGGATATTACAGCTTTTGAATATTTCTGCTTTGTAAATCGTTTGTTGATTGTGATGGGAAACCAAAAAGTCTTGGTATAGTATCTGCTTGAAGACTCTGGAGTGAAAGTGGAACAATTTTCTTTGGCAGAGGCCTCCACTTTTGACTAACACTAATAAGCACTTTTTTGAAAGCAAGAGCGACTTAATATTAAAAAAGAAAAAAACAAACAAGAGTGTCAATTCTTGTTCTTTCTTACCTAAAGGCCTAAGGTCCTGTTCTCTTTCTTCATATTGTCAACACGCAAGTAATGTGTCGGTTATGTTAATTTTTAATACAATGGGTTTTCTCTTATTAAAGTTTTTTTATAAATAAATTCCTTTAACTTTGAATACACAGATTTAGATTTGACTTTCATGTGGTGCAAACTTTTCTTTAGTTCTCACTCTTCTACAATTTTATTTTTTATTAACACTCTTTTAGATATGATTTTGTTACCACGATTTTTTAAATATAATTTTTTTTTATTTATTATATAAAATATAAATCGGAGGACACTCTTTTAATCTTCCACCATTTTATTAGAGATAATAAGTTAGTGCATAAAAGTATATTTATATAAATAAAATAATTGAGGATGGTCTTTCCTAAGAAAACAACAAGTATGTTCTAGAAATCTTTGAGTTATAATTAATATGAATTTTTTTTTTTAACAACAAAACCTTTGTATACTATTAAATGTAACAAGAGAAAAGTGTAAAATAGTTTAGTTCGTTGGGATATAATTTGTGTTATTTGTCTCATTAATTGGAAACAATTGTTAATTTTTTTTATAAAATATTTTTTTTCTTGGTAAGGGATTAAAACAAGTTTAAAATACAAACATTTAATAATAATAAAGTTATAATTAATATAAAAAAATTTTACAAAATATTTAATATTTTATTTTTTTAATTAAAATATTTAAATAATTTTTTTTTTAAATATTATTGTTGTTGATATTTTTTATTAATAATTTCATTAACTCTTATGAGATCCACTAAAAATGGAGACGTTGGTGATGAATTATAAAGCTCTTACTTGCTGATTTATAAATGAGTATAATATAATTCCAAATACTAAGTTGTACTGATGTCAGTTGTATTCCATCACAAATTTGCCATGAATGGTATTTTTCAAACCATTTCACCATCGAAAAGCATAATCTTTAGGACCCACATGGGCCTATCTTATCCTGAAAAACCACTTGGGCATTATGCTCCTTGGCTTCATAGAGTGATTTAATTTTAAACGGTCGTGGTTGTATGTGAGTTTTAAGACTTTTAATCGATGATTGATTATCATTGAGGAATTGGAGTAAGCTCCAAAAAAGATTCATGTCTTTCCTTATCTAATTGTGTCTTTCATTGCCTTTCAATTTTAAAATTATCTAATTAATTTGAAAAACAAAAATAATGCATATTATAATTTAATTAATTTTTATTAATAAAAAATTTATAATTATTTTTTATCTCATATTTTTAATTTATATATAATCAATAATACCATTTAATATATGTTAGAATTGAGGTAACTATACTACATTACAAATATGTACAAGTAAAGGCGCAATCTAATCAATGCTGTGACAAACCCCACGAATAATTATACATTGGTCAAGGATAGATCAATGATTGAACAAAAAATAAATAAAAAAAAATTAGATTATTGAGAATTGAAAAGAAAATTAGTATTTATTATTAATAAATTAAATTATCATTTATAATGCAAAATTGATTAAATATAAATCATTAAATTTTGTACTATATTTTCTTAATTTAAATTTTATCTAATTACTATTTATAAAAATTATAACTTATTTAAATAATTTTATCTAAAATTATTTAATTATAAATTTAAAAAAGTGGGACCTGTTTTTTACTTCTTATTATCTCTCATACAAATTAATTTAAATGATTGGTCCAACACCAATAAATAATACTACCATACCCTGCTACCCCCGTGAGTAAAATAAGATTTGTCAATGCATTACATTTCAAAATAGGCCAGTTGTAAACTATGATGCTTGTATTATGACATATACAACACGTAATGCTACATTCAACTGATATTTTTATAATAATAAGTTAATAATAATAATTTTATTTAATAATAATATCACTAAAATTTAATTAATAATAAAAATAAAACAAAAATATTTTATATATTTTTATTATGATTATAATAAAAGTAATTGTCACATTATCATTATTCTTTAAATAATTGTGACTCTACTTACTAAAAATTGTTCACTTATATTACAACAATTAAATTAATAAAAAAAAAAAACATTTACATATATATAATCACACAAAATATACTTAAGATTTTCAAAAAAATATGGTTGAGTTTTATAGATATACACAATATCAAATGAGTTAATTTTATTTCATAATATTTTTAGTTACTACTCATATTGCATATTATTTACAATTTTATTTCTCTCCAATCTTAACGTCCACACAATTGGCTCATGTCTTGTGAAAATTTCACACACACTTGTAACAACTACAAGTATGTACAAATTATTCACAAAGTATGAAAAAATTCTACATGCGTAACTTGTGTTATTTTTCATATTGCAAATGATTATTTGAAAATTCTACCTATCTAACTCTAAATTATGAAATTTGTTCAACTCTCAATTGTGAAATTTGTAAATTAAACTCAAATTTAACAATATATTTGATGGTTTTTGAAAGAAAATGAAAAACTCTTTATATCACCATTACTATTACGTCCCCAGTATATCTCATTCAAAAATAAAATAAATGTTTCATTAATTCTTCTTATGGGCTCACCTTAGCAGGATTCATGAATGACAACTAATAAAAATTGACATGTTTGTGGAGATGAAGCCCAAGTAGGTACGAATGTTACTCAAAAAAATCATTCAAAATGCATGTAACGTAATTATGAAGATGCATATATTTTTTCCGCAATTATTCAAGTAATCATGGTTAGTGGTAGAGATACTTAAATATGAGAAAGCTCATAATAATTTAGTGGTACTTTTAGCAAAACCATCTTTGTGTAATTTGTGTTATTATTTTTGAATTTGTATTACTAAGTTTTATATAGACAAATGATGTTTCTGTGCTATTGGACACAAGCGAGAAGAACGTGAAGTTGAGCTTGAGGGCCGAAGAGAATCTGCTGGATATTAATTTTCCCGTTGGTCTCTTTGACACCCAAGACACTCCCACATTTGTGAAGTCCTATTATCATAGGAGAATAGTTGTATGCCCTGGAGGTGAAGGCCGGGGAGGATGAGCATGGTAATGTCTGGTTTTGGTTAAAGCAAGGCAAACTACATAAATACCTACTCTGCTCACATTACTTTGTGCTCATGTAGTGTAGCCTTCTTTGCCCCTTCATCTTTCTCACTTAAATATGCAAAATCTTTAGGACTCGAGGAATTTTTGGGTGAGCTTGAGAGGGGAAATGGGTATATAAGTGAGAAATTATTCATGCCTGCATCACATGACAATTTTCGTTAGGTTCTTTGAGACATTTGACGAAATTGATATTTTTCTAAGTAGTTATATAAGTTTTAAGGTAAGTTTGTAACATATTTTAGTTCGTTAGTAGTTTTATAATAATACTAATAGTTCAATGGTATAAAATTTTATCTTCTCAGTTATAAATAATTCATCTAGTAATATTTGAACTCAAAACCTAAACTTACGAAGGATTGTCTTTATCAATACATTATAATTTATTGTTTTTAGTTGAAAGGATAAACTCCCTCTTAAGTTGATGAGCAAGTAAAGTCCCAACTTTAAGCAATACAAGAGCAATAGTGTATGTTTAGCGCGCACACAAAAAAAAAAAAAAAAAAAAAGTGCAATAGTGTATGGTCAATTTTCTATTGAATGCCACAGTGAATAGTGTTTTTCTATATTTTTTTTTGTTAATGCAATACTGAAGAGTCTTTCTGATCAAGAAATATAGCTTTAAAATGCCAGCAAATAAATAAAAATCTCAGATTCACTCCTATTGTATAGTACCAAATACGATTCTTTTAGTTAAAAAAAAAAAAAAAATAGGAAACGTACAGTTATCGAGACATTTGGACCAAATTTCTAGCCAAACATAGCTCGTGTATATAATAAATTCAAGCAAAATACACCAAACTACGTACTCCTTTGTCTAATCTCAGACTCAGTCTCTTCCCCTGTCTCCCACTCTATTAATAAATTATTCACATTTCACATTATCATTCAATTCACTATAGCTCAAACTCTCATTTAATCCCCATCTGAGTTTTCATTTTTCACTCTTCTTCTCCTTCCACATTTCTAGCCTTTTCTCTTCTCAGTTTAATTCAATCCCAAGTATTCAAATCTCTCTTCTTCTTCAGTTTCTGTTTTGAACCCATTTCTTCTTTCCCTTCAAACATTAATCCCATTTTGTTTCCAATCATTTCATGGATTGAATATCACATCAAGAAGCTTTTGTTGAGATTTATCTTTGTTCTTCTATTTTTTTTTACTTCGTTTTGCTCCATTTCTGGTCTAAGTTTCAAGATCTAAGAAAACCCATTTCTTTGAAATATTGTTTTCAATTATTTTTCTATGGATCTTGTAGGCAAAAGCTACTTGATCCATAGTTCACAAGTACCACAAGCACTTTCACCAATTACAAGTCCACCAAACTCAGTATTCAAAAGTTCATTACACACTTCAGGTACTAGTTTCCCCATTATAGCAATTGCCATTATAGGCATTTTAGCTACAGCTTTCTTGCTTGTAAGTTATTACATATTTGTTATTAAATGTTGTCTCAATTGGCACCGTATTGATCTTCTTCGCCGATTTTCACTCTCAAGAAATCGACAACATGAAGATTTGTTAATGGGTTATAATGCTTCAGGGTTAGAGACTCGTGGGTTAGATGAATCTGTGATTAGAACAATCCCTGTTTTTCAATACAAGAAGAAAAAACATGAAAACAGAGGAATTGGATTTGGGGATAAATGCTTTTCAGAATGTGCTGTTTGTTTGAGTGAGTTTCAAGAAGATGAGAAGTTGAGAATTATACCCAATTGTTGCCATGTTTTTCATATTGATTGTATTGATGTTTGGCTTCAAAATAATGCTAATTGTCCACTTTGTAGAACAAGCATTTCAACAAATACAACAACAAGGTTTCCACTGGATCAAATTATTGCTCCAAGTTCTTCCCCTGAAGATCCAAACCCACTTAGTGGTAGTTTAATTGGTGGGGATGAAGATTATGTTGTGATTGAATTGGGTAATGATAATGCTAATTCTCTAGATCAAAACCTCTTTGGTGGGCAAGAAAATTTGAATCCTTTGAGGTCAAACATTAGTCCTTCACCAAAGAAATTGGAAAACAGAGTTGTGAACAAAAAGGGAAGAAAATTTCCTAAAGTTACAAGCATGGGAGATGAATGTATTGATATTAGAGAGAAAGATGAGCAATTTTCAGTTCAACCCATTAGAAGATCTTTCTCAATGGACTCTTCTAATGATAGACAATTGATTTTAGCAATTCAACTAGCTGTTCAAAATCAGAGGCAAGTTAGTGAGGTAAGTTCTATTGAAGGTTGTAGCAGCAGATTTAGAAGGTCTTTCTTTTCTTTTGGTAGTGCTGGTAGTAGAGGCTCTAAATCTACTGCAGTTTTACCTGTTTATTTGGAACCTTAAAAGTAGATTTTATTTTTCTTCCTTTTTAGTTTTTGAATTTTCTTAGTCTTCATGTGAAATAGAGATTTTGGTGTATTGTTTGAGAGAGAATATAATTTGTTACGTAGATATATTCTGTTGAAATTTGATAAGCATGGTTCAAATCATTCAATATACGCTCTATATTTTGCTAACTACTGAGCCAAGTTTAACTCAAAACTTAACATGTTAAAATGAGTTGAGTATATAGTCCATCTTAATTTGATATTCCAGTCTTTTTTTTATTTTTTCCTCACAAAAAAATACCGTTGTGAGCTAGCACCAAATATTAATAGTTTAGAAATTTTTGTGCATATTTAAAGTCATTTCACCACCTCAAATCTATATATGTAGTTCAGTTACGACACTTATAATTTTATGTTCAATTTGCTTATTAAATTCTCAGCGCATTTAGTTCTTTAAATTCTAACCATACTAAGGACCAATTGCACATTTAGTTGCATCATTCATTACCCAATATTCATATGTCATTGAGTTCACCAATGTAGTCGAGGCCAAAAATTCATGTCATCTTAATCATAGCTCAAGGGTCTATCATGAAATTTCTCTATCGTGATTCAACATGGGTCGTTGGACATGGGTCTCATGTATTGCCTATATTGGTTTATTTTCACCTTGATAATCTACCTTGTATGCACCGTGAATGCAAATTAGACCATAATTTTGATATTATTTGTTAAACATGAAGCTTAAAAAATTAATATATTAAAAATAGAGTAATGTTAGATAATACTAATCAAAGGAGTATTATTTGAGTAGTGATTTATATTATCATTGATGTGTAAGAATATAATTGATCGAAATATGTGGTCCATATATGATATATTAACAAATATTAAATGCAGTAAGAATTTTAATAACATATATGATATATTCAATAAATATTTATCATATATGTGGTGGCACAATTATGACCCTCTTTAATAGTGATAAATATCAATTTTTCTTAAGGAAATTACTTCATGATTGACTCGAACCATGTATCCAACACAGTTATTAATATATATATGCACACGCACCACAATTATTTCACAATATAGACTTAAATGATATCACGTTATTTTTGACTCCTTAACTTGAGTAACCCAGTTGGAAAATTCTAATATATAGAATCTGTATGTATATAATTTGTTACATCTATTACCGATCATTTATTGTCAGTTGATTATTAAGTTTTACATCTTGGTAGTTAAAATGAACCTAACCAAGTCATATACAAAGAAAAAATTGTAGTTTAAGCCCATTACTTATAACGAAAGTATATTTTAAATTTGTATATATTAAGTGAGGCACCATAAATCCATTACTTATATAAAAAAAAAAGAATCACATAAGTTTATTTATAAAAATAATTGACTGACACCCCAAAATTGACTTCTATTACTTTTTACTTACTATTGTTGTAAAGGTAACAAATTTGTGTTACCTTACCTGATAGTTATCGGTTAAAAATAATTTTTTGTTAAAAGATAACGGATTTAGACAGCTTCCATCTTGCATACATATAATTGAGTTACCCAAGCATATAACTCAGTTAAATATGAGATAATGTGAGTGTGAAATAGCTAAGCAGTAAGCACAACTTAACATAAGATATATTGCGAATTGTAGTAATATAGTTAAGCATGTATTTTGAATTTGTCTGTTTTATTTTTGACATTATGATGGCAGAATACTTGGAGGCTGGTCCATTGTATTCCAAAATACATTCAGGTCATTATTACAAGCATCATTACTGAATCACCAACTTGTTTTCTTTTGAACTTTATTTGCACCAAAATGCCTTTCATGTATTCATATTAGAAGAGACAGATAAGCAAAAAGCATAAAATATTTTAAAAAGGAAAAAAAGAAAGGAAAGAATCTGCAAATAATGAAAAGGGTTATGAGCAATTAGCAAAAGAATCCAAAGGATAGAAAAAGCGTGTGGAATGAGAAAAGGTCTAAATCCCATTCATAAAGTTGGTAGAGAGTAGAGACTAAGAGAGAGAGGTCAGAGGAGGGTGGTCCTCTTTTGATTTGCAATAACAATCATGTAGCTACCAACTTGTGTCAATATTCTACTAATTACAAGAGGGTAGGGGTGTTCAATTATAAGGTTTGTAATGATCAATGAGGCTGTTTGGTTGGTAATGAATCTTGTTGATTATTTGAATTTTGATGTTAATCTACTACCATTTTGTAATCCATGGTATTATATGTATGTACTTAATAATTGACAATGATCATAAGAAAAGGTATCAAAGATTTGGAAGCTTTCCTTTTTCTATTCTAGCTATATAAAGAACAAAAAAGGGCATTTTAAAGAAGTACGTCGAAGTTTAGTTTATAGAGTTGTTAGTAGATTATGTGCATGTCTACGTTTAAAGTTACGCAATAATTCTCGTAGTGTTTGTTGTTGGACTGAGGAGCTTCTCAAGACTTACCAATTCTTGAATTTCTCATTGTCATATACGGTTAATTAGGGTCACTAATTCTTGAATTTTTTAATGTTATATTAACTATGAAGTTCTGAAGATAAACGTTAAATCATTTAATTTCGTCTCTCTATATTCTCTAAGTGCTCGTTACCCTATTATATGACCCACAAAATTTACATGAGTGTACTTTATAAAAGAAATATACGTTACAAAAATTATAAATTTCTTCAAATCAAGTATTTTAAAATCTTTAATTAAGATATTGTAAAATCAAGATAAGGAATCTAGTTTTTGAAGTTGATTTTGTTCTTTTAAGCCGTTGTTCTTAATAAATTATATGTTCTCACCGATTCAATGACGCACCGGATTTTGCAAATTTACATTTATGGTACAACTATATTGGTCTCACCAATTTAAATTTTATCTGCATTGCTTAAAATTTGTGACTCTCAAATTTGTCTCTCCCTGTATAACTCTTTATAGACAAAACATTAAAAATTCTACCCGAGCATTTTCTTTTGTTAAAAACATATCGCCTCTAATACAAATCTACAATCAGGAGCCTTAACTTGTCGTTCTCCTAGCTGTGAAAGAACAAGAAAAAAATCGAAACTTGGTAAGTATTGGATTTATCACTACCCTTCTCTGTTACCCCACTCAATGAAAGTGTTCAAATTTATAGAGAAATTGGACACCAAAAATCCAATGATTATTTAATTTAAGCAATTTTGTTTTGTAAATGTTTGAAAATATGTCACAATAGTCTCATTATTATGTACAAATGAGTACTTTAGTGTCACAATTTTTTAGTTAAGCACCTATAGTTCTGTTGTTATTTATAAAAGTTAGACACTATTAGTCCTCAATTTTAATACTTTTGTTGAACAAGAAGTGCTTATTTTTATGAAAAAATTATACGACTATGATTACTTACTTTTTATAATAACAAGACTTGTAATACCTAACTCAAAAATTACAAAACTAAATTGCTCACTTTAAAAAATTACAGAATTTCTAGTATCTAATCCAATAATTACTGAACTAATGTATTTATTTGATAAAATTATGGGTACGTTTTTTTTCCCTTTAAAGTAGTGTTTGGAAAATTTAAAAGGGACTACTCACAAATTAACAAATTGAGCCCTCAAATTTTAAAAATAACAAACAAGCTATAAGTTTGAAAAAAGATAATGTCTCCATCTCCATGGGGGACATTTTCTTCACAAAATGTCAAAGTAGTGCATAGAAGATGTCTTCTTGCAAATATGATCAATATATATTACGTAATAGTTGTCTTTTATTATAATCTTGTCTCTTGGATGCTCAAATAAGATGGTCTACAATTTAGCTAAGTGAGCAAGTGGGTTTTTCCATCAGCAGACATAAAGACACAAAGACTAGCTTCCAAAGCTTATGGTAGAGTAGAGTTGCACTAAAATGATGACAAAACATTGATGGCTAAAACTTTGTTGAGAGCCATGTGCCTATACGCATGGACTTCAATGACAATATCTTGATTCGTGAGGCCTCATCTTTTGAAACTTGCTATTTGTTCTCTGCCTGATTTGATCATGTGAAACTTAAAATCAAATGAATTTATGTGTAAGTTAACTCATTAATAACAGGAGAATATATATATACAGTACTACATTACCCAATTTAGATCTTACAATATAACATATGCACTATAAATGCCAATTTACATTAATTCCGAAGTTAATGGAAACAAATTAGGTGGCAACTAGTAGTTATATTAATTAACAATTGTTGATTGTCCAAACTAAGAAGGTTATCCCAGATTTTGTGTATTGATGGACTCTACGCACTCGCCTTACATACAATGGGGTGAAAACATGTTAATTTTAATCATTTTTATAAAAAAGAAAAAAGAATAAGAGCGCTGTATGACTGAATTAATAATTAATATTAATAAAATTTCAAACGTATGTTTAATTCATAACTTTTGGAGTACTAGAGTCGAGTATTTGTGAATAACTTAATGGTTTAGTAAAAACGTTTGTTGGCTAAGTACACATATGTCATATTAATCAATATTCATTCTTATACTTGTATAAGGGGACAATTAATTTCTGTGTCATTTTATAGCAGGTTGCAGCCATAAATCGATATTGATCAGTAATATTGTCGTTTCTTTATTGGTTTTCCAGGAAATTAATGAACTACCAAGAACCATGCGATAGCCATGACTGTTGAGTGTCGCTACACCTATCCCATTCTGCATAATAAAAGGCATTTAGTTGGATTGAACTTTACGTAGGAAGGAGTATTAATTCATTGTCCTACTTTGAGATATGGATTAAAATTATGAATTTTATAATAATTTTTTATGTGCAAAAATTTAATTATTATTATTTAGTTCAATGTTTTAATTTCACAAGTTAAGGTTTAGTTATAAGAGTTATTGTTTATATTTTTTATATATTGATTTCCTCACATTTATACTTATTTTATAATTTTCATGTTTTATAATTGTTTATTTTATTATTATTTTTTTTAAATATAACTTTTTTAGAATTTATATGAATTTTTTATGACTTTTTTAGACCGATGATGTCATAAAAAAAGCCTATATGTATCAACAATTAGAAAGTCGTTACCAAACACATTATCCCTTGCCCACGTTGATCACTAGGCGCACAAACCCAAACGACATGTCGTTAGCTTAAAAATCACCAACCCCATTCGCACCAAACGACAAGGCGTTTTGCACTTCCTTGGCCACTCTCCTTCCCCCAATGACAGGTGGACATGTAGGATCTCTTCCACTGGCTACCATCCATCAGCTCCATTTTAATTGAATGATAAAAATAAAAATTGGTGTATTTTTTTTTTCTTTGGCCCCATTTATTCATAAAAATCATATTCTTTTTTCTACTATTTTTCTTTATTAATTTATGATGAGTTATTTAGTTTGTTTATTGGATTTTGAAATTTTTATGAAGCACTAGATTTTGATTAAATATTTTTTTTTTTTTTTGTGATTTAATTAGAGTTTTCATTATTAATTTGATAATGTAATTAAATTTATGTTTGAATATTAAAATTATGTTAGGTATTAGAGTATACAACCAGTTGATGACATGAACCAATCTATTGCTAAATTATGATGTTAGTATTTAATTGCTAATTTTATGTAATTATTAATTTTTATAATTAAAGTAACCAGTTGTAATTTTTAATTATAATTTTTAATTGTAATCTATTGGCAATGTTAGAAATTATTCGTAGAAATCGACTTTTATTTTTATTTAATTTTTGTTTATCTAGTATCTTCTTTGTGTCTTTTGTATGAGCAGATTTTGCGAAGAGGATATCTTACGTTTAGATTCCGAGATTGAGCGTACTTTCAGACTAAGAAGAAGAGAACAATAAGGTTTAACTTTGGTTGAAGGAATGACACAACTAGAGGGCGGAAACAATGGCAATGAGCTAAATGCAAACAACGCAATTAATCCAATACCTCCAATGGATGATAGGGACAGAGCTTTAAATAAATATGCATTGCCTATGCTAAAATAGTTGAATCCAAGCATTATAAGACCAAATATTCAAGCACCTCAATTTGAATTAAAGTCAGTTATGTTTCAGATACTACAAATAGTTGGGCAGTTCAGTGGGTTACCTACAAAAGATCCTCATCTGCATCTCAGGTTATTTATTGAAGGTAGTGATTCTTTCAAATGGACAGGTGTGACCAAGGAGGCTTTTAGGCTCAAATTATTTCCTTATTCCTTGAGAGATCGTGCTAGAGCATGGCTTAATTCTTTGCCACCTATCAACAAATGGATGGAGAATGCTTGGGAAAGGTTTAAAGAACTACTAAGAAAGTGTCCTCACCATGGTATTCCTCATTGGATCTAAATGGAAACTTTCTACAATGGTCTCAATGTCCAAACAAGAACTATTGTTGATGCATCTGCTAATGGAGCTCTTTTAGCCAAGTCTTACAATGAAGCATATGATTTACTTGAGAGAATGGCTAGCAATAATTATCAATGGCTAATGGATAGAGTAGCAGCTGCTAAAAGAGTAGCCGGTGTGCATGAGGTCAATGATGTTATGGCACTTACAGCTCAGGTTTCATCTTTGGTTAATTTGTTGAAGAATCAACATGTGACAGCAAATGTGAATTCAATCCAAAATTCAGCGATTTTATGTGTTTACTGTTCAGGATCTCATATGTTTGACAATTGTCCTTCAAATCCAGAATCAGCTTGTTTTGTGAATAATGTGAACCGAAACCACAATCCGTACTCCAACACTTATAACCTAGGATGGAGAGAACATCCAAACTTCTCTTGGAACAATCAAGGTGATGATCAAGCAAGTTCTTCCATGCCCTATCGTCCAACAGCCACAAAGAAACCAACCGAAAGAACCATCTAGTTCGTTGAAATCCTTACTCAAAGAATATATGGCTAAGAATGATGCAATACTCCAAATTTAAGCTGCTTCAATGAAAAATCTAGAAAATGAAGTGGGATAGCTGGCCAATAAACTTAGGAACCGTCCACAAGGTGCACTTTCAAGTGATACCGAAACTCCAATAAGAGAAAGAAATGAGTTTTGCAAAGCCATTACTCTAAGAAGTGGAAAAGAATTAGAGGGACCAAGTGGGCAGAAAATGAGTCAAAAGGAGAGCACTTCAATCCAAGATAAGGAGGAAAAAGAGCTGGACAAAACTGAGGTAGTTTTGAAAAATACAGAAAAGTATGGTACCCAGAATGCTACAGCATTACTGCAACAAAGTTCCAAGCCGCACAGACCACCTTTACCATTTCTTTAGCGATTTCAAAAACAATAGCTTGGATGTTCTTAAGCAACTTCATATCAACATTCCATTGGTGGAAGCCTTGTAACAAATGCCAAACTATGTCAAATTCATGAAAGACATCTTGACCAAAAAGGGACGGTTTGGCGAATTTGAGACAGTTGTCTTAACAAATGAAAATAGTGCTATGTTATAGAACATATGTTATAGAACAAACTTCCTCATAAGCTCAAGGATTCTAGGAGTTTTACAATTTCATGCTCCATAGGTAATCAATATTTTGGCAAGGCTCTATATGATTTGGGAGCAAGTATTAATTTGATACCTATGTCAAATTTTAAGAAGTTGGGGATTGGTGAAGCATGGCCTACTACAGTGTCTTTACAATTAGCAGATCGATTCATTGCTCATTCGTAAGGAAAAATTGAAGATGTCTTAGTGAAAGTGGATAAATTCATCTTCCTAATAGATTTTATTGTACTTGACTATGATGAGGACCGAAAAGTGCCTATTATTTTAGGAAGACCATTCTTAGCTACAGGCTGAACTTTGATTGTCATTCAAAAAGGCAAATTAACTATGAGAGTTCAAGATGAACAAGTCACTTTTAATGTGTTTAAAGCCATGGAATTTTTCAGTAATGTTGAAGAGTGCTCATCCATCTCAGTTGTGGATTCTTTAGTATCAAAAGAACCTGAGAAATGTTGCTACAATGATTCTCTAAAAATTTTATCGCAATATGATTCCGATTATCAAGAGGAAGATGAGGAGAAATTACCTTGGTTGGAAGCAGGTTCTAATACATACAAACTGAGAAATAAATTTCAGTCCCTAGACTTGTCATCTAGAGCTTTCAATCTTCCTAAGTCACCAGGTTCAAATTTCCATCAAAAGAATAAATTTTTCCACAATATGAAGTTCTACTATTGGGATAAGCCATTCTTATTCAAGCAACATGTAGATCAAAAGATTAGAAGGTGTATTCCCGAAGATGAAATGGTGAATATTTTGCAACGATGTCATTCTTATCAAGAAATTAGGATGATCTTAAAGAAAACTGTTAATTGAAACCAAAAATATTGAAGATGTTGGTCCAAGAGAAAATTTCAAGTTAATGGCCAATGCATCAAACATTATTAGGGAGGAATTATTGACAGGGAGTATACCTCCATTCCACTCATAGATCCATGACTGCAAGAAAAGTCGTGCTGTTGACTTTAATACAAGCACTCATGGGAGGCAACCCATGCTTCTTACTTTTTTGTTCATATTTTATGCTTTAATTTTGTTAATTTGAATTTTATTATTTTATTGAGTCAATTTTTTTTTGCATTTTCAGGTCATCACAGGATATGAAAGCAGGCAGGAAGCAAAGTAGAAACAACATCTTCAAAGTTTTAAAACAGGAAAACTTTGCTACAGCAAACATGGGCATTTCTTTACCCTTTTCATATTTCATTTTTTTTTTACTGTTTGTTTTCTTGTTTTATTTTACTTTATTCATAAGTAGTGAGGACATTGCTTATTTTAAGTTTGGGGGTTGATTTATTTTCTTTTGTTTTGAAATCTAATTTGGTGATGAGTGCTACTGTGATGTTATAATTAATCAAAGATAATGAACTACTCCTAATTTCTTTGTGGTATCTTTGCATTTAAGTTTAATTGTTAATCTGTTAGAAGAAATATCTTGGTTTATGAAAAGAATTCATTTGATTGAGTGTTAGTTGAAAAAGTTGGAGAACTTATTTTAATATATAACCCCCATGACCCATGTGCACAATCATGTTTTGAATTTGATATGAACTCAAAGTGAGGAAATTTTATGAGAGAGCTTAAGCCTTTACAATTGGTTTGGAGAATCTCTCAAGGCAAAATTTTAGAAATTTTACTATCAAATAAGATGATTTAGGCTTTCTTTGAAGTCGATTGTACTTTTCATGCTAACCTTGATTAAGAATATGTTTCCTTAGTACATCTAATTTGAGCCATATGTAATCAAAGTCTTTTTCTTTAACACCCACATCATAGCCTAGCCTTTCTTTATTTACATACCCTTCGATTTTTACCTCACAAATGCACTACTATTTTTATGAATTATTTTCGAAGGGGTGGTACATCTTAAAAGAAAGGAAATTATACTGCTAAAAATGGGGTTATTATGCTGAAAATCCCTCTATCATGATTGTATTGAGTTTGGCTCTCCTTCAACAACAACCAAAAAATTGCAGAAAAGTTTGGAAACAACTTTGCTACAGCATTGCTACAGCAAAACAGCTTCATGCTACAACATAAAAGTAGTGATGTTAAAAAAAAATAGAAGCATAAAATGAAGAAAAGTTTGAAGGTGTCAATTCAAGAAAATAAAAATTCTAAAAGAGTTATTGAATAGTATTTATGCTTGTAAAATATGAAGCCTAAATATGATCTTTACCTTACCTTAAGCCAAGTCTTACATTTCAAGATTTATTAAGTCTTTTTGATCGTTGGTTAGTGAATATTTATATTCATGGAGAGATATTCAAAAGGCCAACTTATGGAAGCATGAGTCAAGCTTAAGGATAATGATTTTTTTTTTAATTTGAGGGAAAATGTCAAATGATAAATTATGAACATCACACATGCACATAGGAATTATGTTGGAATGAGTTTGAAATATTTGAACTAACATTTGAGAAAAATCATTTTGGATCATAAATTTGAGATTATTTCTTTCTAACTTTGAAACAACAAGTTTAGTTTATTTATTAGTTTACATTTATGTTTTTAACTTAGGTTGAAGCTTTTGATTTTTCTTGCTTTATCACTTACCAATTATCTTAGAGTTTATTGCTTAAGGATAAGCAAGATGCTAAGTTTGAAAGAGTTGATAACTATAATTTATTAGATTAAATATTATCTCTTATTTCTTTTAACTTGCTTAGCCATGTGAAAAGAGTTGCACATTATGCTCATTTGGACACCATTTATGAAATTTATGAAAATGAGTAAATTCTTTAGTATTAATTCTGAAATTATCTTGTATTGCATTAAAAGACTTATATTTTAAAGTTAACTCGTGAAATTTTTATGTGCTCCTTTGTAAAGAACAAAAAGAACAACAAATAAGCATTTATCAGCTTTGCCTCAGCATTGCTGCAGCAAGCGCACCAGGAAAGAATAGAGTTAAACAACCAAATCAGCAACTGAATTTGGACTTCTTATTAAAAGGACGATAAGGGCAATTTATGAATAACATATTTAATGGTAAACTTGAAAGTTAATACAACTATATCATCTCTTATCAATTAAACCTAGAAGGCACATATAAAGGAGAAAATAGAACTGATTTTAGGCAACCGTAGAGAAAACGCAGCAGCGGAAGGAAAAGATGAGCAATAGGGAGGCAACTCTTAAGCAGAAAAAGAACACCAAAAATAGAGCAAAGACAGATTAGAGGATAGAGGAACGCAAGGATTGTTTCATATAAATAATCATTGAAGAAAGTAAGAGAAAGTTAGAGATTTGGAATCCAATTGATTGAGATTTAATTAAAAGAGATTTTATTGATTTATTCCTTCTTCTATTATTCCTTCTTTATTGTTTTTCAATTCTTACAACTCAATGGATCTGAATTGAAATATGAATGAATTGATATTTGATTTTCTTAATATGATTGACTAATTCTCCTTCAGTTAGAGTTATAGATGTGCAAGTTATTGTAGTCTTTGTTCTTCAATTTTAAAGATTTGTACTTTACTTGACAAAAATGTGCTAGTTTTTCAATGCTTATTTTATTGATTAATTCTTATTGATTGCTTGATCACCAATTGATAGACCTGCAATTACTTGCATATCAATAACCCTATCAATGTAGTAATGGACAAATAAGGGATCGTTAGGGACTGGAGACTGAAGGGACACCTACAATAAGTGTTAGTATAATAAATATTCACAAATATATAATGTGTACAAGAATTTATGGGGTTTTGGAATTGGTTTTTAACTAAAAGAAAAACAAAAAAAAATTATATACAAGTGATCATCTCCATTCACACAACCATAGATAACCAAGCATTCAATCAGATTGTCATGACTAATAGCAACGAATTCAATCCCATAAGCATGCATAAGAACCTTGAGAATAAGGGCAACGACCTCAAATACTCAACATATTCTTCTAAATTCTCTAAGATATAGGAAACGTCCACTACCTAGATATTTTACCCGACTTAAACATAGCAGAAACGTCTAACCATGTGAAAATCAAAGTAGATCATTAAGCTTTCATGAATATAGTTCGAATACAGCTAAGACTACGGGTGTCAAATCATAAATAATTACCTTGCAATCCTCACACAACTTTTACAAGTTTAACCTTTTTATTATAACCTCATAAGAATCGCCCTATGAGAATCCTAATAGGCAATATGATACTTTTCATCATCACATAGAAAACGTTCATATGTAGTACTACTAACTACCAATGATATATAAACCCTATATGTTTCGAACCATATAAGACTACATATCTAAATTAGAGTGAAAATTCTTACACATAATCATAGTTCATGAATTCATAACTACATATCATTAACAATCAAATTTAATGCTTTAATCAAATATGAAAATAAACAAGACATATTGCAAATAAATCATATTTTCAATAAAAGAATCCAAAACAAATAACTTCAATACAATAACAAAAATAATTAAAAACAATAAATATAAATATTACACGTTTGAAGCTTGAGAAGTCTTGATGATGATCCTTACGTCCTTGAAAAATCTTGATAATAATCTTTTACTCTAAGGTTAATGCAAATGAAGAGATGATTTTGAGAGGTGGAGCCTTGCTCCTTATATAGGAGAATTGGTTGGCTATCTTCTCTTCTTTTTCCAATGTGGGACTCATTATACCTCTTTATAGGATAATTTTCTACTAATCTTTGCTCTAATTTCGATGTGGGACTTGGTGTACTCTTTTAAATTGAATTCAAAATCGGAGTTTTCGGACAGATTGAACCTCAATTACTAAAACGGGAATATCTCAGCCATCAAAATCTATATGATCAAGTTCTTGGAGGTTCTGGAAACTAGACATGTAGGGCTTTCCAATGAAACCTTATTTATGATTTTTGGACTTCTGAGTTGTCTGGTAGAGCCCCGCGAAGTTGGACTACGAAATCTGTCAAAATTCCGATTTCCTTCAATTTTGAGTTTTCTTTTGATTGTCTCTTGGCCTCCACTCCTTCCTTTTCAAGTGTAACAAGCCCTAAACTCTCCAATTTGATGATGATAATGCAGATTCCCTACAAAAGAATTAAGAATTTATAAGAAAGGAAAAGTTAATTAAACAAGAAAAGCTCAAAAACTTCATTTTTGCTCATTTTTATACACCAATGCTATATATGGACTCATTTCAACAAACTAAGTTAAAAGTAACACAATTAAGATCAAAGTGTAACCAAATAAGTAAGGAAATACATTAAAAATGTCACACAAAGTGTTCCTATCACTAATTGATAGGATAGTAAACTAAGATTAATTCTGGAAATGTCAGTTGAAGTTGGATGAAGCTTGAATAATGTGTGTTTAATTTGAATCTAAGAATAATAATTAAAATTGTAATTAATATAACAATATATAATTGTCTTACATAACCTAAAGGATTTAGTGCATTAAATATTGTTCTTAGACTCAATTGTGCATAGGAATCTGTTTCATTGAGCTTAATAGATTACATAAATATTTATATTTTGCAAAAAAATATTTAGTGACAATTGATAAAAAAAAATTTATATAATATATTTATTATTCAATATTCAACTATATTTACTAATGAAAGTTTTTTAGTTACGGATCAAATATACTTAGAGGGGGGTGAATAGGTTATTTTCAATTTTAATAGATATTAATTATATAACCGAAACACAACGGCCAGACATGCAATCAAGTGTAAAAATAAAATGCGGAATTAAAGAATAACACACGAGATTTTTAGGTGGAAACAACTTAGGTCACACCAATGACCTAAGAGGAAAACCACCGGTCCACCGGACCACCTAACTATCCACTATGAAAATCAATGTTCAATTACAACCACAGGTCTTAGACTACCCTTCACAGATAGATCCTCCTCATGTAATTTACTTATGAGTCATCACTCCTTTCATATCCTCGACAAGCTAGGTATCTGGATTTAGACCAACATTCCGATCTACTTAAGTCCCACAAGATCAATCGAACCCGTCAACTTCAGTAATTTTGAGTCACACGAAATACCGAACACGTCACCTCAGTACCTAAAATGTTAGCACAAATAACAGTGTCATAGAGCAGATTCAACAATGAAAAACCTTAACTAGCAAATTCAATAGCATATAACATAAAAACCAAATCAGCTAGCAAACTCTAGAACAATCATGTAAAGCTCAATATTATGAAAAGCAATTAGGCACATGAATTATTCAAACATAACTACACAATATGTTTGAACAATTAAAAACAAGAAAGTGCTAAAGATTGTTAGATGAAGAGAAGAAGATTTTTCTTTAAAATAAAACTCAATCAGATGTAAAAAATATTATTTTGGTGTGGTGAGTACTTTGCACAAACAAGCATTACTTATATAGAGTCCAATTTGACTTGAAAGATGATTAATGAAAGAGTACAACTCTACTCATATCAGGATTTAGTTTTCACAACAATTCTAATCAAACAAGGATTCTACTTTCACAACAATTCTACTCAAACAAGGACTCTACTTTCACAACAATTCTATTCACAATAATTCTACTCATATAAGGATTCTACTTTTAACATTAAATGGGGTCCAATTGGTAAAAGTAACATATGGGCCCAATTAAAAAAAAGAGTTGTAGTAGAACTGAAAAGTAGGCTTGATCGATCTAGACAAAGCTCGATCGATCTAGACAATGATCGATCGATCCAAACCTCGATCGATCTAACCATGCATTTTCAAACCCGAGAGCACCTAGATAGAAGACGATCTACACTCGAACGATCGATGACTTGATCGATCAAACTATCCTCTCGATCGATCGACAAACATGTGCACAGTTTCTTTTCGTTACGATTCATGCTAAGTGTAGTGCTTAATTGTGTGAGAGTGTATTCATAAGAGAATATTTTACCTGTCATATGGGTATTGCAAGCTTGGTGACTCCATCATCATGTATCATCTGATTAAACAGTGAACGCTTATGCTAGATTACAATCAAACATTTTGCCCACGAAAATTGCCAATACTCATAAACCTTACAACTAATACAATTATAAATATATTTTTTAAGTATATTAGTAGTATTAGTGTTTAGTATCTATATTTATATTTTTTAAGTATATTGGTAGTATTAATATATGATTTAAAAATATATAAAAAATTTAGGTAAATAAAAATTTAATTGATATAAATAACCATATCAACTCATAATAAATAATTATTTGTTGTTAAACATGTATTACAAAAATAAAGCATTTTTGTAGTATATTTCTCCTAATTTAGTTACTACCTTTTACTTCTTGTTGAATTAAATTGGATCTTTAGGTTATACAATAATTATAATTAATTAATTATCATATCATTAAATAATTAAAAAGTAAGCAAATATATGAAATCTTATTAGTATTTATGTTATTAAAGCTAAACTCATTAAACTAAAAGGATTAAGTATATAATGAGTCATTTTATTTGTGTCATTATCACTTTATTTTTATAAAAGAAACTTAAGCCATTATTTCATTAAAAATATGACATTTTAATTACTTTTTGAACAATAAAATATTACTTTATTAATTAAAAAAATTGACTAAATAATAAAGTAAATTTAACAGGAGCAAAATTTTATTTTATTTTATTTTAATAATTTAAAATTAAATTAGAATAATATAATATTTTATTATTATTTTTCGGTCTAACTGTTTTCTATCAAAAGAAAATTTTCCTAAAATATACAATTTAAAAAATAATTGACAAAAAAAATATATTATACTATTCAAATTTAATTTTTAAATATTAAAATAAAATAATAATTTTATCTTCATTAAATTACTTTATTATCCTTTCAAAAAAATTTATTAATAAAATAATATTTTATTGTTTAAAGGTAACTAAAATATCGTATTTTTATAAAATAAATAAAAAAAATTACACAATATAATTAAACTTACTATTTTTTAAGCTATGGCACGTCATATTAATTGTTATTATATACAATTTTATATAAGTATTTAATGCTCGATAAAAAAGAGTGACTAATGTTATTTATTTTTTTGATCAAAAGATAAATTTCATTGTTAATATTTAATATACAAGATCCAAAACTTATATATATCTACATGAATTATATGAAAACAAATCTACATATGGGCTAATATCTCTATCAATTTAGACAATTCAAATGATTATCTTCTAATCCATTGCACATCAATTCAATTTTTTTTTTTATCAAAAGATAAATTTCATTACTCATTATTCAATATACAAGATCCAAAGCTTATCTATATCTACATAAACTATATGAAAATAACTATTCATATGGGCTAATATTCCTATCAATTTAGACAATTCAAATGATTATCTTCTAATCCATTGCACATCAAGTAGAGCAAAGAGAAATAAATAGTATTCTGCAACCCAAATGATTTATTTTAGCCTCCATTGCACTAAAATGTAATTAATTTTCACCATTTAGCTGATATGCACTCACGAAATGAAATTGATAAATTATCTTATAACCACACCCAATAAAAATTAATTTGCTCGAAAAACTTCATCAATACATCCAAAATCATAATTTGTAAATAAACATCCAGCTGTTCAGCCAAATGCCACCCTAAAACCTATCACAAATATGCCATAAGATGTGTCAATTATGAATTTGAAAACACAATTGAATTTTTCTTTTTTTCTATTAATAATATATTATTTTCCTCTTCAAACACCCACACCTTATTTTGTATTTTATCAAACAATAAAAAGCTCCTTATTTTTACTTGCAGAGCTAGCAAGTACAACATATCATCAAAATAATACAAATTTCTACAGCAACCATAACAGAATAAGGGAGGAAAAAGTCCCAATGCCGATTATCTTTCATATTTGCATCTCTTTTGTTTGTCTTTTGTTCACTAAATTTGTTCAATACAAGGAATCAATGACCATTACTGTAACTTCAAATGGAGTATGCAGGAGCGCTTTACAGTCTGTCACAATGTCTTCTGCATAATACCTGTGATGACGACACAATAGGTGGTAGTATAACATTAGGCGTTGGAATTGAAACAATACCCACAATCCCTCCATGAGTTGAACTCTTGAGATGGAGCCACACCTAAACCAGCTTTACTCACAATTACAAAATTGTTAAAGCTCCACATCACTCGTACCATTAGAGAACCAGGACTACCAATCCAATGAGCACCACTACGAACAACAATCCCTAAACCAAACAACACCTGATTTTCCTTGATCGTGCCTTCAATCTCAGCCACAAGGTATAGAATGTCCACACTCTTAAACACAAACTCCATTCCTATGAGCACAGCGATGGCAAATCTTCCAAAACACTTGTCAGGTATCACTATCGTACAACCAAACGAACCAAGCCACACTAATCAAATAATGGCTTCAACAGAGAACAAGTCCAAAGAGCACAATCGCTCTCGGATAGCACGAGTCCAAAGAGCACACCAGCTCTCGGATAGTACAAAACAAAAAACGAACAGAACCTCAGCTGGATTTGCAGATGCAAATTCAGAGTAAGCCAAGGAAAATCAAGCACAAATTGACATAAGATATAACCAGAGAAGCTAAGAGATATAAAAAAAAATTTGAGAACGCAAAGATTTCAAGCACTAAAAAAATTGAAACACATGATCATAACAAAAGGCCCGCAGAAATCTCAGTATAGAATTACAAATTAAACTCAGAGTACGAACCTTAGCAGTGTTTGTGGATTTGTAGCCTCAAAGACAAGGACAACCAGAAATTGGAACGCGAAACGTAGAAGCAAAGCATTCGCGAGTCGTCAATGGAATGGAAAACCAAAAACTTGGGTACCTCCGAGCAGGAGGTTGATCATTATGCTCAAGAATTACAGAAATTGGCGATCAATGATTGGTGAGGGGTAAGAATAGCACCTCTTTCATACAAACATGTTTATTCACTACAACTTCAAGTTTCACGATTTTCCCGTTTAGTCCTTCGAGTTATCAATAAGCCAAAGTCGTCTTCAACTCTCTCTCCTTTCTCCAATCTCCATTATTGTAATCAAGATCACCACCATTACCGTTTTAGCTAGGAATCTCCAGAAAGTGAAGATCATGGTCGCTGTAAAGAGAGTTACGATTACGCCTTCAAAATCCGAGTTAAACCCGATAAGGTAATAATCATAATCAACAATAAAAAAAACTTAATCGAAAACAACTCAAATTTTCCAATTTTTAAAACGCACAAATCCAATTGCTCACTTTTTCTTTCCAATGTTCAGATTTTTGCGTGTTTTATAATGGGTTGAAACTTTTGTAGACTGGAGTGGAGACCCAAAACGTAAAGATGTTGATAAACCCATTTTGTGAAATTGCGTTAGAAGAGGCCCTCCGTATAAAAAAGTCAGGCTTGGACTCTGAAGTTTCAGCGCACTGTGTGGAGACTCTCAGAAATGGTCTTGCCATGGGCGCTGATAGGGGTATTCACGTAGAGGCCAATGCAACTTTGTATCCACTACATGTTGCTAAGCTTTTGCGTGCTCTTGTTTAGGTTGAGAAGCCTGGGCTTCTCATTCTTGGCCAACAGGTACCCCAAGTTTGTCTTTAGGAATTTTGAGAACTGGGTTTGTTTGCTTTGAGTTATTAGTGATTTTGATGCATACTTTTTTTTATCTGATGTTGGTTAAAAGGGACTGGCAATGTTCTATTTGGTGTGTGAATGGACAGGTTATGGGTAGTGTTTGTGAATTGTGAGTTTTATATCATATTCCTTGTTTAACAATAAGGGTTAATTCTATTTGAAGTGAATTTGGATGGTGTTGTATGTATGATTCTCAAAGATAGTAAAGAACCGTATGTCTTCACAGTTCATATTTTGCTCTTGGTTGGTTTTACTTCAAAATGATTGATGGTCCAGGTTATTACATGACAAGGGAAGTACGTATGTGGATTTTGGAAGTTCTAAAACCATTTTTGTTATTTGGTTTAAGATGAATAGTAAATTGATGTGGGTAGACAAAGGCTAGAGGCAAATAAGGATTGATGTATTTGTTGGGAGATAGGAGAGGGTAATTGAGGAACGAATACATGTGAAATGGAAAAGGTATTCCATTAGTGACATTGGCTCTATATATGTTTGAGCTTGATATTGCAAGAGAATCCGCTGTTATATATAGAGTTGAAAAGTCGATTCCACGCCTCTATCTTTTACAATTTGAATTTTCATAGCAACTATTTACGTTGTTAGTCTCCAAGGACAACTAGATATTTCCCTAGATTTTTTACCGAGATGGTTTGTAGATAGGTCTAGAAATGAACACCACATTTTAATAATCTGAAAGGAAGTTTTCTGTGCTCAGAATTCGAGGAAGGAAACAATCTACTGTGTTTTAATACTTAGCTCTTGTCGTCCCTGGGCTTAATAAGCTACAAAATTTATTCTGTATTAGATCAGTGGATGTTAGTTTTTCTCACATCCGATGTGAGTCATAATTTATTGTTGCTATTATAAAACCTATTTTCGTTATTATATTTGTAAACCATCCAGTTTATAAGTGAAAATAGCTTTCTATATTTACTTAACTAAAGTAGAGACTCTCAAGTCCCAATATATAGCATTATATTATTTCTCTGGCTGGCTACTAGCAGACTTCTAGACTATGGATTAATGGTTCTCCTTTTACGTTAGTTTCTTTTAGATGTGAAATTTTTTGTCTTAGCCTTCGGGGTTTGTCTTTTTCATATCTGAGTAGATCTGCACTATGCTGCAGGCTATTGATGATGACTGCAATCAAACTAGGCGAATGATTGCCTGGTTTCTTAACTGGCACAAGGGACCTTTGCTTCGAAGGTCAGCTCACTTAAATTCATATCAAAGATGAAAAGGAGCCCCAATTTTTCAAGTTTTCAGAATATAATCTTTAAGATGTAAGTGTACATACAATAGCTCTTTACCCTCCCTAGTTCTTTTAATCTATGCCTGATTAAGTACTTGAGGCATATTGTTTTCATGCCATTTTGTGTTTTGTGGCGAGTTGTGGTATAGATTTATTTGCAATAGTATGTATCCTGTCTTAGTATGTTATCTTTTTTATTGTTTCTTCTACTTTGTGTTTAGACTTACCAGCAGTAATCACGCAAGTATCAGATCTCTCATGCAGTTTTGTTTTAGTTTTTGGTTTTTTTATGTTGCGCCATTTGGGTATATTCGTATTTTTTAACCACTAATTATATTTACTGAAATAACAAAGAAAAGTACAAGTTTTTGGTATTTAAATATATACATGGCTTGTCGGGGATGATCGAGGAGATCACTATGTTCCAACTTTTAATTAATTTCTTATTTTTTTGGACTTAATCTTAGACCATGGATTTAGCTCTTTAAGGATGTCCCTCAATCATTTATTATCATTCGTTATAGTCAAGATCTATACATGAAATTCATCAAAACATAATCTTAGTCCTTTCTCTTATATATTTAAAGTCATATAATTTATAAAAAGTATACTTTAGTCAATGTTTTAAGATATACACGTAAGGTCCTTTAATTTTCTAAGGGTTTTATTCAAGTCTAAATAGTACATTTTTAAAGGTTAAATTTAAAATTTTGAAAAATAAAACCCAAAACATAAAACAATTCAAAATTAAAAATTAATAAAAAAATTAATTTTTGAAAAAAACTCTAAGAAGTAAAAAAAATGTTCAATTTATATTTGAAACGAAAAAATTTATATTCAATTTTTAATTTTTTTATTTTATTTTTACATTTTTTGTCTTCTCTAAATTTTAATTTTTAAAATTTTTACATTTATAAATGAAATTGTGATTTTTTTTCCATTTAAAATTTAAAATTTTCTTTTACTTTTTTTATTTTAAAAATCAAAATTTATTATTCATTTTTTAGGAAAAGGGAGGTCAATGAGTATGGGATTTTTTTTTTTTTTTTAACCCGTGGGTGTTACCCAAACCAAACTAAATCCTAAAGTTTTGGAACGGTTCAGTTCAAACTTTTCCATGGAACGATTCGGTTCAAATCTGACCTAAATTAATTTATTATCATCTCCATTTTAAACCACTAAAAATGCTTTATACATTATGAAAATTTTAGAGAGTTCAAAGTTCACTGTAATTTTAGTTCCTTTGCTGAATTTACCTCCTAAGAGAAGATCAGTATCAGTATTTGATGGCATGTGTTGATATCGGGTTAGTACCAACATACCTGAATAATAAGATTTCTGAAGTTTCTCTGCTTACATTATGCTCTTATGATACAAAAATCACCTATTAACTTCTAGGTCTCTGCTTTATAAATCGATTTGAGTGCATTGTTCATATTCAGATTTTGAATTAAATTAATTTGGACCAATATATCATCGAGCCTTGTAACTTCAAACCGCCAGAATTTTTGTAATAGTTCAAACTTTACACATGTAATGTTAGTTCCTTTGTTGGATTTACATTCAAAGAGAAGCACCACCCACCTAGATGCTTGGGTTATCCTAGCAAGACTGGAATGGGAGAGAAGATTCTCGGATTGCCTGGATTCTTGCCCATAAATAGTATGTACAGGGCAAACATCATTGAATTGGACCCCCAAAACAACATGTCAGGAGGTATATGTACATGATGTGGTGTACATAATATGTGCACCCATCTGAGGTCAATTTAATTTAATTATATATGTATAACAAGCTAACATATTATTTTGGAGACCTTCAAACTGTTTTTTTTTTTTTTGTAAGAGATCTTGATACTGTTGACTAAGTTGTTTGTAGGACTTAACACTGCAATATCTAAATCATTGGCCTTCTGCCTATGTTACATAGACTGTTTTAGGCTTGAGGTGACGTAAATTTTTGGATACTTACTGGGTATCCAACATGACTATTGTCTTCAAATAATTTTTTTGCAAGTTTCCACCTATTTAGAGTATTGAATAATGAATACCCACACCCAAGTTTTTGATATATCCGTTAGATATGTGTACTTGCATGCATCTCTGTCCAAAATTTTCATGAATGTTAAATGTGAATAGGCTCTTTTTATTTGTCTTTGCAGCACTGAGTTAAGCTAAACCAGCCGAGGTATGCAACTCTCCCCAACATAATGAAAGCGAAATCAAAGGTCATTAAGAAGTTTACTCCACAGGACTTGAAGGTGGAGATCAAATCTGATTTTGATGCCGTTGAAGTCACGGAACCTCCAAAGAGAAAAGCTGGGGTGATTCTTTCTTCAGTAAATGAACTAGTTGACAAGCGTAAAAATGAAGCTGGAGTCATTTCATGCGATTATTAGTCTTATGCTTCTCAGTAAATAGTTATAACCAAATGGTTATGGACTTATGAAACTTCACCAATTTGACTACAACTTAATGTTCTATTCCACTAATATAACATCTCGAAACCACAATTGTAATGAAAGAAAAGTCTTCTCATCTTTGCCACCTCATTTATGTTAATTTTATTGCTTTAGACTCCTGGTAACAGAGAAATATGGCATCTTTTTGCAGCATTAAAGAAGTTGATAGCATCACTTGTTAGCGCACCTGATTGTTTTTATAAAGGAAAATGATCTCTCTCTCAAATTTTAAATTGTTTTTACAAAGGAAAATGATCTGTCTCTCAAATTTTAAATGCACCACAAATAATGACGGGTAGTATTATAAGTACAGTCGGCCCAATTAGGTAGTGTAGTGCGCTGTTCTTTGTACATCAAATTGTTGTGGCAAGTAGTTATTTGTTTAGAAAATTGGGTTGTTGGTTGATTTATAAAGACTTTTTGTTTATAAAATTGAAGTTCCTGACATAATGAAGCTGTAGAAAGACGTAAACTGCAGTGTTTATGATTCTGGGGTAGCTTCAATGAGTCCACTTGGTTTTTTTAGTCTTTACTCTCTTTTTTTCTAATGTGATGTACTTCTAGATGAAGTTCCTTTCCTGAATAAAAGTTGCGCTTTGACTTCACTGTTTTACCTGAAGCTCTAGTTGGCACACGCCAACAACTATGATCTTAAACAGCACAGGATCAAAATATTGATAATTTTTGCCATACCAGCCACCTTTTAGTTAAAAACTATGGTGTGTCTTGTCTACCTCAATTATAGTTTATTCTAAAAACTAAATTACAAGAAGTTCCAAGGTAGACAAGTTCGATTAAATTAAGGGAATTAAGGTTTAATTGTTTGATATAATCATTTTTATACATCCAGTTTCACTTTTAATTCCTCAAAAAAAAAAAAAAACATAGTTTTATTACGAAACAAAACAACTTATGTGTTTTGCTACCATATATGTTTTTTATTATAAAAAACATATGTTGTTTTATGTTATAAAAAAAATAACATATTTTTTTCCTTAAAGATTAAAAATGAAATTATGTGAATAAGTCACCAACAGACTTGACCAATCTTGTTTTGTACCCTTAGGCAATACTACTTCTCGGGAGCAAGTACTCGTCCTCCTTTAGACTTAGTAATCAGTTTTAGTTTTAGCTAAGATCCATGAACTACAGACAACTCTAGTTTTGTGCTATTGCGCGTGCTACTACTCCGTGGGAGCAAGCTTTGGCACTCCTTGGGACCTAATAGCCACGATCATTCGGTGCCATGAACCAAGAAGCTTCACTACTCAAAGTTCGAGTTTGGACTTAAGACAAACTTATGAGGATGAGTGGAGTCTCACCTCCTTCACCTTAAGAACACCTGGGCTCAAAACTTGGAACAAGCAGTGACCATGACAAACTTATCCAACATAGATTAGGAAGGTCTCTCCTTCCCTAGAATCATGCACTAGACTTACACACGCATTGGGGCAAGAAAGAACCATTATCTTCCACCGAGCCAATGCGTGTCATACATGGGAAAAGACTTAAGGCACCACAGCCCCTTAGTCATACTTGGAACAGTAGGATCACCTACCCTGTACCAAGTCATAATTAAGTCTTACTCAGGAAGTTGGGCATCCTTGCCTCATGCCACTTTTGTTTTAATAGAACTGGCATCGTGCAGTGTTCATGATCCAAGATCCAAACGATGGTTAGTTAGTGTCTCAATGGGCCGAACCTTGCGAGGAAACGATGCATAACACTCACCTATTGGTACCTACAAGGAGCTCATCCAGGATCAAGGCATTAATTGGATTTCAATAGTTATCCGTTGGATAGCTCCTTCATACTATTTTGTTGGGCATGGATTAGGAGAGTAGCACCCTCTATAAGCCATGTCCTGATACCTCGGTGCGTAGTGCCAAACCATGCACCGGGGTAGGAAGGTCCCACAACCTTCCACTGGACCATTGACCTGATAGTTCTCTAGGAAGAAGACTTGACGCACCAAAAGGTTCTCACTACACTCGGGACAATAGAACCACCTACTCCGGACCAAGTTCAGGTCAAGTCTTACCCAAGAATAAGGCACCCTACCCACCTAGCCATTGTCTTAATGGAATTAGTGTTGTGCAAAGCCAATGCGGGTTCATGCCCCATTAGCCATCCGCAACAACTATTATCCAAGATCTAGAAAATGGTCCACTAATGCCTTAATGGGAAAAGTCTAGTGAGGAAACAAAGCAAAAAGCTGGCACCTGTGATGACTTCCCCAAGATCATGACATTAGTCTGTGTTAGAGTAGTTACTCAAGTAGCTAAATCATGAACTCCTTTAAACTCAACCACTCCCACATGATTTGGACCCTAAGCATGGTTGTTACTTGTTGTACTAAGAAGCCCGCCAAGCAAGGAAGTTAGGAGGAAAGATTACTAGACAAATCATTAGGCATCAACAGTAATCAATCATCAAACAACAAGTTTTCAAAATTTTCTTAAGGCACTTGGGGAACCATCAACCCTGAGGACTTGAGAAGACCAGAGAATTCATGGAATTAGGAAATGACATACTTTGGAGTCAAAAAGGTTCCAAGCAAAAAAAAAAAAAAATGAAATCAAGATTGGAGAACAAAATCTGAATTTAGGACTTTAGCAACAAAATAAGGCCCTTAGGATAAAGATAACCTCAACAAAAGTTTGATGTCGGAAAAAAAGTTGGATTTTGGGAAAATTAAGTTGGAGAACGTCGTAGTGCCAAAAAGACGGCAGCTAGAAATCATTGCTAACGTTGCAACAGATGCAATTCGACCAGATGAAAACATTATGCAGGAGCTGAGCACAGCCTCGTCGTTCCGACTAGCTTCCACCGATCGGGATGACCAGCCGCCAGGCCAATCAAGCACGCCGTGTCTACTGGCCCCCACACCTTCCTCACAACTTGTTCGTCACCAACAACGAGCCAGTCGATCACCTGGCCGGCTCCTTTCTTCTAATAGTATAAGCTTTTAGGAGGATTTGTATCCTAACAACTTATAATAGTTGTGTTTGTTTGGAGTGCAATGGATATGATGAGATTGAATTCTTGGCAAGTGTTGGCAATGGTAGTGTTGGGGTGTCAACAGAGAAGGAAGAGAAAGAAGGCCCGCACAAGAGGTAGCTGGAATTTCATTAATTTCATTTCATGTACTTCGGATTTTCAAGTTTTTTGGTTACAATTTCTTGTTTTGTTAATACAATTTTTTGTTTCGGGTCCTCTAAGGTTATACTGTAACTAATGTGAGTAATGATTAAACTTTACGCTTGTGCTTGTAATATATTAGATATTTTTCATGGTTTATGGGGTTTAGCGAACTATTTAAGTCCCATCATTTTTGTGGGAGGAATAGAGTATTATTTCTATGTAAAAGGCAAAGATATTTACATTTTCTTGAACTATTGATTTCTGTATGATCAACAACAAAAATACTAAGCTGCATATTTGATTGGAATCATATCTGGTGGTGAAGAACTAAATATGATGATCATGATCCACTTTTCAAGAGTTTAGGTTGGATTTAAATATGGTGATTTGTATAAAAAGGCATAAGATAGATCATATGTTTATTTTTCTTTTTCCATAAATACTTCTATGTTTCTCATTTTACAAATAGATCATATGTATCTGCTTTAATGACTTTTGCCTATTCATTTTCATGTTCCAATTTGTGCAGGGTACAAGGTGAGTATTGTAGTAGGCTAGGGACCAAAGCTTCCCGTGAGAAATTGCTGAGAGAGAGACTTTAATACCCAAAATCATATAAACTTTAATTGGTCTAAATGCTTTGAATTTTTTTAATTCAACTAATCCTTGACTTCTGAAATGCATGCTATATCACTGCTATTAATAAGAAGATCATCCACATAGCCTACAAAAACATATAATCAGATCGAGTCAGACTCCATTCTTACTGTTCTCTAGTCAGGTCGATAACATTTTGGTGCAAGCAAAGAAATGAGATAGTTGGCTCAACATGGTCTTTCTGTATCAGACTTTTGGACTTCTTTGATTGAGATTTGACCCTCGTTCTACTATTAATTAGATGTTTGAATAAGCGCCATTAGAACGGAACACTATTGAATTGATCATAGGTAAGTGCCACCTATAAAAACATCTTTAGACGTATATTTCACAAAAAACATAACAATTTAGTAACAATTTTTAAAGCAAAAAAGAAGAAGTAAAGATCTTAACGCAGGATGAGCGCAAGGCCTATTCCTAAGTGTTGTGTATAGTAATATATAATAGACAAGGCATCCAAATACATAGAACATAAGGATTGAGTTAATTCGAAGATGGTAATTAATAAAGTGTGTACATGTCTTAAATTACTTAAGAAGTTAAGTAGTGATGTGTTCAAAAGAAATGATTACTCTTTAAATAATATGACGAGTTTTGGTATTATCAAAAAAAAAAAAAAAAAACTCGTGTAAGACCATTAAATTGGTGAGTTATGATTGTGAGATCGCTAATTTTGTAATTATAACCAAAAGTAAATAATTTTGTGCCTAGAGTAGATTTTGCCCCGTTGTACACATAGGTTCTGGTAACATTCCCACCTACTAACAATTCGTTAATTGGAGAATGAAAGTACATAACTCTTTTGAGTCCGAGAATGATTTGATAATTATACGCTTGTTAATCGGAGAATGAAGGTACATGTATCTTTTGAGTCCTAGAATAATTTGATAAGTATACGCTTGATAGGATAAGGAGACAACTTTATTTGTGGGTGACGTATATGAGCAAAACACACATCCAAACACCTCTAGAGGAAAGAGAAAAACAATCACTTTGTGGATGTAAAATTGAGTAGGGGTGTGCAAATAATCCGATGGATCCACTTAAATTAATAAATCCGATCCGATCTGTCGGATTCGGATCGGATTTGATTGATATATTTTGTAGTCGGATTGAATTCGGATTGAAAAGTATACAATCCGTTCGGATTCAGATCGGATTCGGATTAACAGATTTTATAATCCGCTGTAATCCGATCCGGACTGAATTACTATTAAAATTATAAATAAATGCATATTTATTTTTAATGTGTTATATTTAAATATTATACATACCACAATTACATTAAATTATTATTTTAATTTTTAAAAAAATAAAAATATTAAATTCTCTATAATAATTTAATAATATTCAACAATATACTTTTTATTATTTTGATTATCTAATTTGTGACTATAAATAAATAAATTTTAATAAAAAATATACCAATTTAAATTTTAAATGTTAGTATATATTGTGTTTTATATATGATAATAATAAAAAATAAATTATAATCTCAATCCGACCTATCCGATCCGAAAAATTCGATCTGCTCGGATTCGGATTGGTTCGGATTGACTACATTATCGGATCGGATTCGGATTAAAAATCTTCAAATTCGCTTCGGATCGGATCGGATTTAGATTGATGAAAAACAGGCGGTTTCGATCCGCTGCTCACCTCTAAAATTGAGTATGAACTTTTACATCAAATTTGTTACTCTATTAATTTTTTATCTTTTTAAAAAATATATTTTAGTCTTTTTTTTTTATCATTTTCTTTGAAATGGTACACATCTTAAGTTTTATAGTTTTTCAAAATGTACACTTAAATTTAATTTATAAAAAAATTGTCAATTTATGGTTATCATGTAACTTTTTAAATGGAGAATTTTGGAATTTTAATTTTTTACTAAAATTATTTAAAAAAAATCATTTTTTGATAACAAAAAAATTATTTAATTTTTTAAAAATATGGTCAATTTTTTAATTGATTTTTTTCTCTTGTAATTTGATTTTTTCATTTTGTTTTTAATTTTTTTGGCAAAAAAAAAATGAAATTCTAAAATTATCCCCTAAAAAGTCACATGTGCTAAGAAATTGAATTTTTTTTTTTGAAAAATTGAAGTTGAGTGTATATTTTAAAAGCTAAGGGATTTAAGATATATCACTTAAAAAAAAAAGAACTTAAATATACTTTTTGTAAAAATAATAAACCTGTGGAGTTGAAGAAAAAAGTTGATTTATAAGATAACACGCAATACTTAATTCCCAAAACATTGAAAGAACATTTCTATTAACTATTTATATAAAAGGAGAGTTCTTTTCATAATATTTATTTAATATATATTTTATTTGATGAATTTCACATATAAATAATAATCATCTAACTAGAAGCACAAATTTTTATAAAAAAAAAAATCTATTATCTATCTATTTAGTATATATTTGGTTTGATGCATTTCATATAACCAAAAGCAAAAGTAACACAATTTTTATAAAAAAAATCTATTATATTTTTATTTTTATTTATTTTATTTTATTTATATTTATTTATTTATATTTAATATTTATATATTTTTTATTTTGTTTGAAATAAAAAGTATATAGCTAAAAAATAATAGTTGGTAACCTATATAATCTGACAGCATATTAGTATACATGTATTATTGTTTTAGTTGTGTTATATATATTAAGTAAAATATAATAAAAATGTAACTAAATTATACCAATTTAAAAAATAATTATTACATCTAATTTGTAGAAATAAAAAAATCAAGTATCATATTACCTTCAAAAAAATACTCTTTATAAGAATACAATATGTTTTCCTTATAAAAATGAGGCTGTTATGGAATAATTGAATCTTGAAATAATTTTTATTGCCATTTTTTTTAACAATTATATATTTTTATGATTCTTTGAATAATAAAAAGGTTTTTAAAGAAGAAATTGTGATTTTTTTATTAAAAAATTTAAATTTGTAAATAAATAATGGCAGAAGTAGATGAAGTGAAGAGATAATAAATAAGTTAAAAAATATCGAATGCATGATACGAACCTAGAGAACGAATCTTCAATTACTATGTACTAACTTCCTGACAGACATTATTATAAAAATAAAAAATAAACTCCTTGACAAGTATAGTGGAAAGTGAGAAATATATATTCGATTTATTTCAAATGAAATTATTTTTTTCTAAAGCTAGTTTTATATATATATATATATATATGAGAATTATCTTCCATACAAATAATATTTATTTGATTTTATTTTGTTTGAGATTTTTTGATTTGATAAAATTATTTAGGAGTTGATGTCAAAAAATTCTTAGAGAAGTAAAAAAATTTACATTTGATTTTTTTTATTTTCTAATATTTTTTATTTTGTTTGATAATTTTTTTATATTGTTGTTATTTTGTTTGATAATATTGTTTTATAGTTGATGTTAAAGGATACACTTTGAAATAATATCATACCTTATGAGTTTTATTTATTCTCTAAATATAACTGAGTTGATTCATTTTCTAAAAAAGAAAATGCAAAGGTAACATAAATTTGTATTTATATTTGTATCCATATTAATTATAATAAGACTCTTTTAAAAAAATTTCCTTAAAAGTGAATAAATTTTTTCATTTTTAAAATTACTTGACCACTTCTTACATCATAATTAATATGAATATAAATTTATGTGTCTTAGTATTACACTTTTACAACTGATAAAAAAAAAAATATTTCTCTTCTATTAGATCATTTTTTGTCACATTAAAAATATGTATATATATGAATATTAGTTCAAGATTTTTTTATTGTTCAATTTTAAATAATATATAACAGTTTAATTAGTTATTTTTATGATGACTTATCTATTTTAGAAACAATTTGTTGAATAGTATAATTTATTTGACATCAAAAATTGAACAATTTAAATAGAAGACATTTTTTAATATCTTTAATTTATTCTACATGATCACTTAAATTTTAAAAAAATACATATAATATAAATTTCACTTAAAAATATAAAAATTTTATAATTCGAATTTAAGTAATAAGTGTGTGAATATAAATTGTATATAAAATTATATATATAAGGGTCCCAAAACTAGTGTGTAAAACATAATGAACTTTACAACATCAAGAAAATGCATGTTTTTACTTCCTGCAACACCACTTAGTTGATGGGATTAAACACAAGAAGTTTGATGCAATATAACACGTATATATTCTACAAAAACTCAAAAATACTAGAGTAACAATATTCCAATGCATTTTGAGAATGCAAAATTTTAATAAAAACATTGAATTAAATTTGAATTTTATGATAGAAGGAGTCAAGTACTAAAGGATATTAAGATTTGACCTTTTTTTTTTTTTTTTTTTAAATAAAAAAAAATCCATGTGACGCTAAAATGATCATCCACAAAATATACAAAATATTTAGAACTTAGAGAATAAGGATGCATGTGAATAGGATACCGACTGTTAGAATGAACTAAATCGAATTTACATGGACCAACATTGTTGACCTTTAAAGAAAAGAAAAACAAGTTTTGGGACCAATATGACAGAGAAGAGAGACTGGTGCATGTTCTAATTGATAATGCCACTTAGCAGTCATATGTAGAAGGCAATTCACGTTATTGTGGCGTTAAATTTTAAATAATTATATTTAAAGGAATAGATAATTAATATATTATTATTATTCTCATAGAATAACAAAACAATTATTGTGGCAATATTACTTAAAAAAAAAAAAATAGGTAAAGGGTGCAAGCGATCTCGTAGCCTATAAAAAAGTATAAAGTTTCATAATTTTTTAATAAATTACATAAGTTATAAGTTATGATATTTTCATGAAACTACTATTAAAATTTTATTTTAACTGTTTATTAAAAAAATTGTATTAAATTTTATAATGTATTAGTTATGTAAACAACTAAAGATGTCCAAAAATTAGATCAAATTAAATTAAACAAAAAAATTGGATCAGACTAAACTGAACCATATAATTATATGAGTCAAATGGTCTGGTACAGTTTATTTTTTTCAAACTATTTCTCAAATGGTCAAGTTTAATTTTATGAATTTAATCATCCAAATCGTACCGAACTTTTACATATTATATAAAAATATTTTTTAAATACAATATATTAGTATTTATTTTGAAAAATAAAAAAATATTTTATATTATTAAAAATTAAATATTACATTATTTTTTTTTAAATTTCAACTATTTAACATACAAGATAATATTTTTCAATTGCATGTATATTATGGTGATTTTATCTTTTATAAATTTTATCAATTTAATTATTAATTTATATAAAATATTATATGATTTATATTTGTACATATTTAAAACAATTTGATTAAATTTAAAGTTTTTTTTTTATATTAATTTCAAATTTTAATAATATAATTTTGACGGAAAAAATTTAAAATAAAAATCCAAAAAATTAGTTAAATTAGACCGTACAATTATAATAATTTTATAAATTAAATTATTTAATTTAATTTGATTAAATTCATATAAATAATTTAGCTTGATTATTTATTTTTATTTTTATTTTTATTTTTTTATAAATCAGATAGTATCGAATCATCAAATATGCTTCAAGCACAATACCTACGTCGTCTGCTAAAAAAAAATCTTAATACTTTGACGCTGTAATTGAACAAGCTACCTCAGGCCTTCACGCTAAAAAAGGATACATTTTTCAAATCGGACTTCTTATTGGGCCTCTTGTTTACGGCAGCTCTAGCTTCACTTCTGCTAACCGTGATGAAATACGACCAGTCGAAAAACATTTTTCTATTATTCATTTCCCGAACTGTTTGGCATTTGACGACCTTTTGAAATTCATTATTGAAATCGAGGACATTGAGGGCACTGATAATAAAAAGATAACCACAGAAGGAAAGTAAAGGGAAGTTCCATTGTCTGGTATTTCCGATCCAAGGCTCATGGATCTGTGGGACAATTGGGGTTTTCTAGATTACGCTACATTTATTGAAGATATTCATTCTTCTGATTTCCTTTTGCCCAGCAACGGGTCTTCACTTTTTGATTCTCTGTAAATTTGAATCTTAATTTTCTGCATAATTTAGCTGGGAATTGAATAGATGAAATGACTGTTATTTGTTGTGAATGTTTGGAGTGCAGTGGATATGATGAGATTGAATTCTCGGCAAGTGTTGGGGATGGTAGTGTTGGAATGTCAACGGAGAAGGAAGAGAAAGAAGGCCCGCGCAAGAGGTAGCTGGAATTTCATTTCATGGCCTTTGGATTTTCAAGTTTCTGGTTACAATTTCTCGTTTTGTTATACAACCATTTTTTGTTTCGGATCCTCTAAGGTTTTGCAATAACTAATGTGAGTTATGAGTAAACTTTACGCCTGTGCTTCTAGTATATTATATGTCTTTCATGGTTTCTGGGGTTCGTGAACTATTTAAGTCCTATCATTTTTGTCGGAGGCATAGAGTATTATTTATATGTAAAAGGGCAAAGATGTTTACATTTTCTTGAACTGTTGATTTCTGTATTATCAACAACAAAATTAGCAAGCTGCAAAATTACTGTAGTTGATATTTGCTTGAAATCATATCTGGGTGTGGGGAACTAAATATGATGATGTCAATTGTTTAGGTTGGATTTAAATCTGGTGATTGGTATGAAAGGGCATAAGATAGATCATATGTTTATTTTTCTTTTCCCATAAATATTTCTATGTTTCTCTTTTTACAAATAGATCATATGTATCTGCTTTTATGACTTTTGCCTATTCATTTTTCATGTTCCAATTTGTGCAGAGTACGTGATGAGTGTTGCAGCAGGCCAGTGACCAAAGCTTCCCGTGAGAAATTGCGAAGAGAGAGACTTAATGAAAGGCATGCATCTCATTTATTCTTATTAGTTACTGAAATCTTGGTGTTAATGGTTTTAGTCAATATTTCAAGCTGGCCAACTTGCTAGCATAATTGATCATAAATGCGTGCTTTCTTTAGAATCATGATTTTCTGTTTGCTCAAATCCAAGTATGATTTGGAAGATAATTCTGAAAATATGACTTCTTGTAATGACAACAACAATCCTTGTTCTTCCTTACCCTTACCTGTTTTTCACCCTCTCTCTCTCTCTCTCTTTCCTCTCCCTTGTGCACACTTGCTAAAGTAAAATTACATGAAAGAGGTGATCTTTATCAGTTTACTGAGACTATTGCAGGTTCTTCGACTTGAGCTCTGTTTTAGAACCTAGAAAACCTGTTAAAACCGACAAGCCAGCTATTCTTGACGATGCTATAAGAGTTTTGACTGAACTACGAAATGAATCTCAGGAGCTCAAAGAAACAAATGAAAAGCTACTGGAAGAAATAAAAAATTTGAAGGTTATATTTTTGTTTTCTATATAGTACATAATGTGTTTGTCTTGATAGATCTCTTCTTTCATCTTCTTCATTGCTATTTTTTGCTAAAACTCATTTGCTTATGTGCAAAACTTTTACACGTTTTTTTTTTTGGGCTATGATCTATGTATAAGCTTTTGTTTTTTAAATTTCTTGTGTGTGTTACCAATTCAAAGTGATGCTCTAAATGTGTAAAGACTTGGCATCTTCTTTGGTCTTCTATTACTCGTAGCTAAGATAGGGGTCTGTCTTTACTAATTGGGTTAATCTTTTAGAATTAGATGACTCATGATTTTTAAACTTTTACATGGTATCATAACTTTAATCGATCAATGGATCAAAAACCTTGGGTCTCACCTCGCAAAAAAAAAAAAAAGGGCCTTGCGAAAGAAAAAAAAAAAAAAAGACAAGTGATTCAAATAGAATATAATATAATAAATAGTTTAAAAATATAAAGTGATAGGTTTTGCAAGATAGAAATACTCACACTTTGAGGAGGATGCTAGAGGAATTGTCCAACATTGATAAAAGACAATACTATGAAAGAGTTTATAAGAAGTATGAGTGTTTCTACTCTTTGGGTCAATCTTTTGGGATTGGATGACCCATGATTCTTATGAACTTTCACTGGGTCAAGATGAGTTGGAATCTTTAGGATACTGAGTTTGTTAAATTTTTGGATACGTATCCTGTATCCAAGTGTTGACCACGCCTTCTTTTTTTTTTTTTCATTAAATTTCCACCAATTTGGAGTACTAAGTATCCACATTCATGTGCATGTCGTATTTGTTAGACGCAAATATTTTATGAAAAATGAAAGTCAATGTAGCATAGGAAAATATATAAAATTAGTCATACTTTATTGTAGATATAACAGCATTAAGGTGGATGAGAGAAGTGAAAAGGATTTAAGTTATGAAAGTGCATAGTGGTGACAAAACTCTAAAAGAATATGTGGTTTCCCCTGGTATGAGATTAATGGAAATTGTACTTCAATGATTTCTTGGAGAATTGGTCTTCTCTGGTTTATATCAATTAATTTGTTAGCGCATCAAAGGCTAAAAATTGCATTGAAATTGTGTATCACATCATTAAAAAAAAAAAAAGCTGCATAGTTTTCAAAGCTAATAAATATAAAAATTGCTAAATTTTTGACTGATTGACCGTTTATTTAAGTTTTAGCCCTCAATAGCTCTCTTTTAAGATTTCGCTTCATTGGTGATTGATATCATGAGAGGTTTTTCATTGTTGACTTCAAAATCTTTGTATGGTCTTCTTTCAATTCTGAACTATATGATAAAATTATTTTTCTTAAGAAATATGCTGTAGTTTAATAAATTATATATTTATAATGAAACAGGCTAGAGTTATTTAATGTTCTCAGCTCTTTTGTTACTTTCACCAAATTCCTTGAAGGCTGTAGAAATTTACTATTATATGATTTTGAGATTCCTGGCAATAAATTTGAATAATTACCCGTCGCTTTAACTTCTCCTTTAAACAGGTGGAGAAGAATGAACTTCGTGAAGAGAAACTTGTACTAAAAGCCGATAATGAAAGGACAGAGCAGCAGTTGAAATCTATGGCCTTTTCATCTTCTGGGTATGTGCCAACTCACCCAGCTGCATATCAAAACAAGATGGCTGTTTATCCAAGCTATGGTTTTGTTCCAATGTGGCACTACTTACCTCCATCTCTATCTGATACATCTCTTGATCATGAGCTGAGGCCACCTGCTGCTTAGTTTTACTCTCCTTATCATCTCCAAATTTTTCATGCATTTCTATTTTCATTTGTCTGAAAGTTCAAAGTTGGTTGAAACTTGACATGTAAATGTTGTTTCTACATCAATTGGTGTGAATTTGTATCGTGTGTTGGAATATTAAAGCACCCTAATTAGAAATTAGCTTGATTAAATATTTTTTTTTTGATGGAATAAATAGTTCAGGTCAGATCAGTGCTCTTCGGGTCTGGCTAGAGACACTGTCGGGTTGATTCCATGAAATTCTTCAAATGTTTTCATGAAGAAATTGCGTTATGGAATACACTGGATTTCTTCTTCCAGGAACTAGTTATAGTAACATCAGCCTCAGGTCTGATCTGCTTGCCTTAAAAGCATTTCTAATGAACTGATTGGATCTGATGACAATTTAGGCTTCAGATTTCAAAACTATGCTGGTCATATTTCTGATCTTTTTTTTACTCCTGTGCATAAATTTCTATTTTATTGAATATTAGGTTTTCCAATCACCTTACTTTTGATTTATCACCTTCACAGTATATGTTAGATGCTTTTAGATGAGGACAACCATGCTCTTTATTTGGAAGTACATAACAAATCAACTTTCATAGTTTATATAAATTTTTTTTTTTTGAGGTGTAAGGAGGTGAACTTGATGGTGAAATTGTTATCTGAACTGTAAATGTTTGCATTTGTAAGTTGCAAAATAGAATTTGTATTATTCTTCTATGAACTACACTAGTACTCCCGTCAGTACTCTTTCCATCTACACATTTTATATTGGATTTGCAAAGTCTTCATTATGCAACAGGGAATGATTCTAAGGTTCGTCAAGCAACACACCCTTTTGTGCTACAATGTTCTTCTGTATCTTTTCATCCTTTTGTTCTTCGTAAGTCTGATCCGACTGTTCTTTCAATTTGATGCGAATTTCTTCATCACCTTCTTTTCCCCACAGCAGCAAATACAGACCGATGATAACGATAATCGCTCCTAATATGCTGAGTATGCAGTCCACAGATTAAGTAAGAAACAACAGATATCATGATTGAACTCTTTTTGCTTGCCGATATTTAGATGTTAGAAGTTAACTTACCTTCCTGTGTAAAGTTTCTCACCAAGGACAAAGTAAGCTAGAACAGCCACCATGACGGTTGAAACAGGATTGAACACAGTTACAAAAACTGGGCCTTTCTCTTCTGTGCACCACAGTTGAGCATAGATTAGTAAGCCAGACGCTACCACTCCCTGCAGGAGATTTCTCATATATTATTACATTACATCACAAGTAGAATAAAGTTTTTTTCTTTTTTAAGATTTAAACGAGAATTGATGTGGTTCGAAATTGTGAGAGAGGCTTTTAACCACGAGCATATACATACGCCATATACAATGGACAACAAGTCAACATCGAAACCAAATGTCCAAGCATCTAGTTTATGTTCCACCAACACTGTGAAGACAGCTGATTGTGCTCCTCCAACAAAGCTCAACCAAGTTGTCAATGATAGTTGTGCTGGATATCTTTTTAATGTAAATGCCTGCCCAAATTTTCCACAAGAACATTTATACAGATGATCATATTATATGTTGGTTTAATTGCATAGCATACCCACATTTTACAAATGGAGTTTCACTTTTAACCGCCAAAGAAAAGGAAAAAAAACATATATTGTTTTTCTTACAACATAAAATAACACATGTTTTCTACTGAAAATATATGTTTTTTTACAAATAATATATGTTATTTTACATTATAAGAAAAGCAAGATATATTATTTTTTCATAAGAAGGTTAAAAATGAAATCATATGAATAAATGAATGATATGTACACCGAAGGGTATTTTATCACTACTTTGGAAACTTCAATTTTTTCTTTAAGGTAAAACATTGCAGAAAAATTAATTTTATGATGACTCTTAAAAGATTACCAGCCTTGTTCTAGTAGAATGATAAATAAAAATCCTAAGATTTTAGAAAAAAGCTAAAAATTAACCTGCATAATGTACCAAATAGACCAGGTAATGCAACTTGAAACCGTTAGAAGTGAACCCAATAGCCAGTTCTCATGTGTGACTCCATTTCCTTGTATATGGATTAGAGGTTTCCATAAATTTCTCACTACAGGACCCCTAAATAATGTCATAATTGTTACACCAGCTAAAGACACCATAGTTCCCAATACTTTTGCTATTCCTCTTGGTTTTCGAATATCAAGAACCTCTAACCTGCATTATAAATAACCCTTTAATTAGCTGAAATGAAGAAGAAGAAAAAATAGTTGCTTGCCATACTTGCACTATAAAAATAGTGGTATTTATGCGTACCGTAGCACAATTGCTATGATGAAAGTTAGGGAAGCTATGGTGTTGATCATTGAAGAAACAAAAGTTGGAGAGGTGGACCTTATGCTTGCAAAATATGTGTTTAGAGTCAAACCCGGCCTGTAATTATTGATACATGGCTCAACTTATTTATATAAATCATATTTGTTTTTGGATCAATTTTCGCACAAATTCACACACACACACACAAAAATCCTTGATTTTGATGTCTCCACTCTAACACATGTTATAAAGACAAACAAGCATGTTGAAGAGAAGTTACCCCATGAGTGAAAGAACAAAAATTTCAAAGAAAAGAGCAAGGGTGAGTTTTGGCCTTAGTTTTCTGCAAGAGAGAGAGAGAGAATCAAATATCATAATTAAAAACCTAAACGACCAAGAAAAGATCAAGAGAGAGACTAATAAAAATAAAAATGAACAAACCTCTCAAAGAAATAGGCAAAGGGGAGCATCACAATACCAGCTAGAATGTGTCTGTAAGTTACATAGACATGAGGATTCATACCATGATTGAATGAAGCTTCAACTATGAAATAAAGAAATGTATAGCCTATTTGAGCTAAAATCATTAGAATATGGGGTTTGAACTTCCTGTAAACACTTCCAATTTCAGTTGTCTTGTTCTCCATAATTAGTTCTTTCAACTAGTTTTGTCTTCTCTTGATCTTTTTCAACTTCTCTTGATCTCTTAAATAATCATTTATGCTTCAGAGCACTTCATTCTGAATATTATATAAAGTTGCTTCATGTAATTGGGTATTTATTCTTTGCAGCATATTGTAGATCGTTAGCATATGTTGTCTTTTGTACAAATGGTTCACTTTAATTTGGTGTAATAATCAAAGCTTTCTTCTATACTTCAATTCCAGTAATGCATTTATTTTAATATTATAATTTTCTTTTATCAATATAAGTTATAATTTTGAACTACACTGAATTTTGTTTTTGATTAAATAAAAAAAAGTATATGTTCTCAATTAAATTAATGAGAAATATTCACTGACTATTCCCCTGTTGATAAATGAATAAAAGGATAATATTCATATGTTTCAAAAAAAAATAAGAAGAAAAGTATAGAACTTTATTACCATTATTTTATACACTTGATCTATGTACACATATATAATAACGGGTTTAAACTCATGTTTTTGAATGCACACAAAGGCACAAAAGATTTATTGAATGAAAATTATTGAAAGTGTCACTACTCACTTGGAAGTGAAAAATTAGTTGGCATTTTCATATGTGAAGATTTATTATTAATTATCTTGTGATGGAGTTGTAACATTTAGAGGAATCTTAGCAATACCCTCAATTACATTCTTATTTTTACTTGTACTATTCTTCAAGTAACACTTGCAAATTTTACTATATATCTTTCACAGATTAACCCTTCTTTAAAAAAAAAAAAAAAAAAAGTGAAAAGAGTATGCCCATAGAGTAAATTTACACATGTTATTTAAAGAACAGTACAAATGAAAATGAGAGTGTTACTAGCGCTTCTTTTATTATGTATTGGCTTCGGTTGGTGGTGATGCCAGTGATGGTTATGTACGGTGGGGCTATGATGGTGTGTGAGGAAGATGATGGAGAGCGAGATAGAAAGAACAAAAGAAAAAGGAGAAGAAGGTGCGGAAAAGAAGTAAAAAATAAAATTATAACAAATTTTTAAGTTAATTTGTAAAATGTCAAAAATACTCATAATATTTGTTATTCTGTCTAGAGTAAATCATTTTGTTAACGGAAATACCAAATTGACAGAAACTTTAAAAAATATGGTACTAGATTATATTAAAAGAAAAATAAGTTATTTTGATAATATAATGGTTTGATCATTTCATGCAAATTCGATCTGACAAAAAAATGCAAGTAAGTTATTTTCATCTTTAATTGCTGTATGCCTCAATTCACTTTAGTACGTACGATTGGTCTATTCTGTATAGCTAAACAATAGATAGGTAAATAACATAGACAAATGGTATCCAATTATCACGTTTTTGGTTAAATTCATTCTCTTCCTAGCTTTGTAGTTTTTTTATGGTTAAATTCATGATGTTCACGCGAAAAATGGCTTATACTTTACTAGTCGCTTCCGCTCAGGGGACGGAGTCGGAAGAAAATTTAAGGGGGATTAAATTTTTTTTTTGTAGATAAAATAAAAAATTAGTAAAAATTATAATAAATTATACTCAATTCAACATTAAATTTTTTTATGTTATATTATAACAAAGACATACAGTTAACACATTATAATTAACTTATAATAAAAATTAAACAAAAATATAACAAGTTAATAAATATTAGTATCATTCATGAATAAAATAAATTTATTAACTAAAAAATTTAAGCAAATAAAAAGCTCAATCAAATATATTAAGATTTATAGACTTTAAAACTAAAATAAACATATGAAAATGTAAAAAGTAAAATATGATTTATAATTTTAAGCTTGAAACTATATTTAAAAATATATGTTTATAAACAATACAAGAATGATTAATAATAATAAAAATAATAAATTTTTATATAAAAAAATTTCAAATAAATTTTAAAAGATTATTTAAATAAAATGTCAAATAATACAACATTAGATAAAATTAAAATTTGGATTGAAATAAAATATAATAAATTTAATATGAAGCTTATCATATACTTATTTTTTTTATTTTATTTTTATAATGTTAAGTTTAAAAATATTTAAACATTATTTCGATTCTTATATTTAAGAAGAATTTTTTGTAGTATATTACTGTAATTTTATTTTTGTTACTAATAGTTACCAAAAATATATATATATATAACCACTTTATTTACAATTCATGTCATTTTTATCCACATATTTGTTAAATATTGTTAATATATACTAAAATATGTATATAAAAATTAGATACAATATATTACTATAAATAAAATATTTATTTAATGCTAAAAATATACACGTAATTAATTTTTTATAAAAAAAATTGACACGAGTTAAAGCCCCTGACTCCCACTAATATCTGCCTCAGCTTCCGCTACTTCACTAGTCTAGTTATATAAATCTTAAGTATTTTTAAAAGAAAATAGGTTTTATTGCAATAACATAATATATTTATATATATAATTTTATTTTTAATATTTTTAAATCTTTTTTATAATATAAATAAATATAATTTTTTTATAAAGGAGGACCCAACCCCACATTCCACAAGGAAAGTTTGTGAATCTTTTTATTTTTATTTTTATGTCTAATTTCTTCTTTATATATTAAATTTTATTTTTAACTCACATTAAAAAAAAAAAAAACAAAAATCATATATTTATTTTTTAATAATGTAAATAAATCAATATTTTTTAATGTTATAAGAAAATGAATATATGTATTTTTTTTTTACTGAATAATTTAAAAATAAAATTAATTAAATAATTAAATTTTTTATACATTAAAGTTTTTTTTTTTTTTTTTTTTCTTATAAGAAGTGGATGCTTTTATTCAATGTCAATAAATAGTAGAAGTATGCAAAAATTATTATAAATGAACTTAAATCAATCTATCTTAATTACTATTTTTTAAATCTAACAGTATTTGCCTATTTGGTATGATTCAAACTGATATAAAATGTAGAGGGATGAATCTTACTTCTAGAGCATAAGGTAAACCACCATTATATTTTACCAGTAAGTAAATAACTGAATTAACTTCATCTTAATGCCCACAAATAGCATTAAAGTAAACGTTCAGTTTATATATATATATATATATATGAAGAAAAAAAAACCTCTAATTAAATGCCTAACTTTAAAAATAAAAAATAAAAAAAAAATTTACACTTAAATACTATAATTATTAGAGATATACAACTTAAGTTCTCTAACATAAGAAAATTTATACTTTAGATCTAATAGACCTAATTAGAAGATAAAATAAATTGCGTTAGACTAAGGCAAAATAAAAAAAAATAAAAAAATAAAAAATAAAAAAAAGAAATAAAAATGGAGAACTTGTCGTTGAGTGCTACCTTGAGCTAAAAAATATAGTCTGTTTTAATTTTCCTAAATAAATATACAAGTAGAATTTTTAGTGATTTCATTACAAATGATACGTTAATTGATTTCTCACTGTTAACATACATTAAATTATTTTTATCATATGTTTTTATAGAAAGCTCATTATTCATGAGCAAATAAATGAATAAAATAAGTCCCTCAATATTTACTAACAAGATACACTTCAATTTTAAAGTATTATTGCCAAAGAGAAAAATCACTAATTTTTTGTGAAATGTTATTGATGATATTGTTTACCCTTGAGATGTTTGATAAAAAAAAAATGTCATTAGTTGTCACTTGTCGTTTTTGAAGAATCATAGATTTATGAGTTAAAAGTTATGGTACTTGGGTGAAGTGATAATTTTTTTTTAGATTATATTATTTATTTTGTTTAATTTTTTAAATTTTAAAAAATTATATTATTTATTTTATTTTTTATCAAATAATTAAAAAGGGATTAAAATATAAGTCTTTAATAAAGATGAAAAAATTTATAATAATTAAATTCAAACAAAAAATTTATTTAAATATACATTTTAAATTTTAATAAAAATTAAAAATTCATAAAACATTAAATTTTAACAAATATTAAAAATAAATATTTTGTAAAAAAATTTATATTAATTGTGATTTATTATTGTTAAAAATTCGTTTCTTAATCGCATTTAATCACTTAACATATAAATAATAATATTCTAATAAAAATTTTATTAAAATAATATAATTTGTCCTTAATTTGTCATTTTTATAAAGATTTACGATTAAGTGACATCATTTTTAATCTAAGAAACTAAAAAATACAAATGACCTAATCTAAAAAAAAATATTATGTGACATTTTTCTCTAACTAAAATTGTAGCCACTAGCTTGTATTTTTTTTTTCTTTTTTTTTCTTTTTTTTGAAAAAACAACAAAAATAATTTTTTTAAAACTTATAATAATAAAAATAGCACACATTATATTCAAATATTTTAACAATTAAAAAATAATTGTTACATCATTTTTCTTTAAATATCGTTCAATTTGACGCCGTTTAAATTGAACCACAGTAATTTACACCTATTTGTCCAATAAAACATCGTTCAATATTATTAAAGTGCTATTTTTATTATTATAAATTTTAGATGTATTATTTTTTATAATTGCTCCTATTTTGGGCTAATGTATTGAATTATAGTATTTTAACAATATTAATTATCTTATATTACATTAGTTACAAATTATTGAGATTAATGGCATAAATCTTATTTGTTTTAACTTAATGTTTCTTTTGCATAACGCTTATACAATCAAATATATGGTAACAACCTAAAAGATCATACAACATAATTTTTAAAAATAATAAATGAAAGAACCAATCTATCCCAAATATTTTGGTTTGGTTAATATTAGTTTTTCTCCTATTTAATTCTTTTTATTTTTTTAAGAAAAATAATAACAATTGATTTAAAATAAAAATACACCAATAACATTTAAACAAAAAATTTAAAATACAAAAATCATCTTAACAACTGTAACAATATATATGTTGACCAATGAGTAATTTTTTTCCAACATTATTCTTAAGGTCTTTCTGGCCTCTTTTCTAATTGATGATTTGATTTGAAAAAAGTTTAATCTAGAGTTTGTGAATCTTTGAACAACTACAAAACTTCAAACAAGACATCATATATATTCAGATATGAGAAGAAATTTTACCGACCTTTCCACACCTTAATAAATATAAGTGCTTTTCCATAGCTTAAACATTTTAATACATACAAATTTTGTGAATCATGACACATGTACACCTTCAAAAAGTTTGATAGAGACAGTATTCTCTATTTTCATAGAGAAAATAGTAGTAGAGATCCTAATTTAAATAATTACTATCATTAATTTAAAGATGATATCATTTAATTTTTTTTATTTAAAAAAATATTCAATTAAATTATTTTAGTAAATTTTCTATTAAAATATTATATTTTTCTATCAACTAATAAAACACGATTAAAATATAAGTCATTAAAAATTTTGAAGTCAAAATTAGTAAAAAATATTTTTCACAAAACCTTTGTTTTAATTTTTTTTTTATTATTACTATTTTATTTTAATATTTAATTGATTTTCATTTTTGTAGAAAAATTTAAATATATATTTAAACAATTTTTTATTTGAATATTACTATTATTAAGTTTTCTCTTAAACAATTTCACTTTAATTTTTATTTTTAAGCGTGATTTAATTTCATTTTAATCACTTAATTAAAAAATAATATTTTAATTAAAAAAATTAAAATAATATATTTTAACCTTTGCTACTTTTTTTCAAATAAATAGACCAAATAAGATTATTTCGAGGCTAAATGACACCAATTTGAGGCACCAATAAGGCCCTGCAACTTTTTTTTTTATAATAATATAATCTTCTATTGTAATGGTGTATTACCACAAGTTATTCAAAAGAGAGCAATAACGAAAAGACTTGCAAACAAAAAGACCTAACCTATAACCCACTAAGCCCACTTTCAGTTTCCACTTAATTCTAATATAATACTTTTCTTTTCCCTTTAATTCTTTATCCGCTTGCTTCTCTCAGCACTTTCTCTATCTAGAAATCCTATAATTTTATTCTCTATTTCAAGATATATATTATTCCAGCAACCAAAAAAAAAGAAAGAAAAAGACTAACAAATAGTTTTTTTTTTTTTTTTTGTTTCTTTCTTTTTTTCTTCTTTGGGCTAGAGAGATTGCTCTTGGGAGAAACAATACAAATAGGGGTTGATTTGGTTGATCCAAAAATATAATATCAAGCTTGAGGAAAAGTAAAACAAAAGCACTAATACTGACATAGGATGAATCTCATGAAAAAGTTAATGGGTTTCCATGTAAAGCTGACAATGACTTTCATAACCAAAAAATGATAATGACATGACGATAAATACAATAATACTTCCACTAAATATTGCTAAAAATAGTGTAACTTTCTCATGCCACGTGCTCTTATATAAGCACTAACCACACCAATGAGTAAAAGCACCAAGAATTCAAGCATTTCCAGCCACAAAAGAATTTCTACTACAACATTATAAGCAACTCAGACTATTAACAAGCTTATAGAATTCAGTATGCCCCTAAAATCGCACATTTTAGGAAGTTCGACCGAAAATATCTCAAAATCTCTGTAGAACCTGAACATTACTAGTCTTACACATGCACATTCTACACATAACTCATTTTACAGCCTATACACAGCGGCAGAAACCGCGGTTTGGTGCTCAATCTATAAAATTATATCATATGTGATCCGATTCCAGCGAATACAAAACAGATGCTTTTTACCAATTCAACATCGGGGCGTGTGTTTGTTTTCAAGAGTACTGTAATGCTAATTTCCTCTTTCCTTTTCATTGGCAAAACAAAAAATGATACAGGTTGCTATACAACAAAGGTCTAACCTGTAGCCAGCAGCCAGAACATAACCAAAGACGAAATCGAAATTGCTATCCAGCTCAAGTAAGCTAAAACAACTGATATCTGGTACTTTTGGCATTCATCTCCAAAAGAGCAATGACCCATGTCACTAAAGTACAACACTGTTACACCTGCTGAAGCTGAAGCGCCTGCGAGAGCCAATGTTCCTGTAACCTGATCATTGATTCATTGAATATTTTAAGCGTTACTAAACAATAACCTGTGGAACCAAAACTTGTGACTTCTCAAGTGACAATTAATAGGAGTCGGAGGTTTTGGTAGAAACTCACCCAGTCTCCAACTACGAAGAGGCTAACCAAAACAGGATTGTGGAGGACCTTCTTCCTTATCAAGGCATAAGCATCTAAGAGTGCAAGCGCAAAACTCCATATCACTTGCAGACCCATTGAAGCAATAAGGTAGCTGCAAGGCCAACAATATCTTAACATTAAAATTAAAAGCAGAGCAGAGAAAGGATTATGTGATGATGATAAATCATCAACTTCAATGCAATAACGAATACTAATTTAAAAAATATATAAACATCAACTAAAATTAGGAGTAATAATTTATACCATAGCTTTAATCAAATTCGAATTGAATCAAGTTCGTGCCAAATTCAGGTCAACTCAAATAACCAAAAAGATTGAGCTAGGTTAGGATCCAACCCATTATCCGAAATAAAATAAAATATAATTTAATTTAAAATAAAACAGAAAAGGGTAGGTTAAAATTCAAACAATCTTCCATCTCTTTTAGTCTTTCTCTTTATGATATATCAGTTTTTTTCTTTCCTCTTTCCTTTAAAAAATAAATTGATAAAGAATATATAGTTATAATTTATTCATTTTATCATACTATTATATTTGTCATATTATTATTTTACATTATTTGATGTAGCTTTAGCATTGAAATCTACCCCTCTCATTGAACTAAAAAAATCTACAATTCTTTAATTTTAATTAGTATTATTAAATTTTTATCTTTAAATTGATTACGCATTAGCCTTTACAGTAAACTTTCAAACTTTTTATCGACCTGTATTTTGCTATTTTCTTTTTAACTAGTCCATGCAATGAGAATCATGAATTATAATAGTCAAAGACATGTTCTCGTGTGATGTTTGATGTTCCTTAGACTCTTCATTTTTAGATAAGTATTTATATCTCAACAATATATGTACATCGTTTTTTTAATAACTTGAGTTCATGCTTACTTTTGTTAGCTCGAATAAATTCGATTCAAGCTAGAGTTTGACCAATTTAAGTTGCACTAATTTGAGTCAGCTCAAACTGACCCAACCCGTATGACATCACCCCTAGCTAAAATCAACATCCACGAAAGCAAAAACTAGGCTTTGGGGCCCAAGTTTACAAATTGACCGGTGTAATTTAACATACAAACTTACAATGTTTGCAAGATCTTTAGGATGATAATTCATATCCAGTAGCATGGCAACAACTCAAGCATACAAGGAAAGACATGGTTTTAGCAAACATTTGTACTTATAGTGCAAAATATAGAACTGCGAGCCAGAGACTACAGATCTCAATGATAAGGATTTAAACTAATGATAGGTATTAAAAGGTAACTGATAAACTAGTTTGTGATGTCACCTAATCAACCATATATCGAATACGCAGATACCATGTCAGAATTTGCATTCACTGAGATTGTCAATTTATCCACAATTTACTGACTATTGTCTATGGTACTGGGAGCCTAATAGGGTATGCTGTACTCAATTTGGCTGTTTAATTATTTACCAAAGGTTTATTTGGCTATTGTATAATTATAGATCCGTTATGTTTAATGGGAATTGCCTTATTTGACTCCATTTTGTAATGTATGTCCTCAAGCCTTTAGGGTTTCAGAGAGAAACATGCTGTTCTCATTCTCCTTTTACACCAAGAGGCAGAGAGAGAGAGTGAGAGTAGTAGTTCTAGGGTTTGTGTCAAAGTCTTGTTCTTGAGACTTTAGGGTTCAGTAATCCCTGTATAATCATTTGTATTCTTTTTTCTCATTAGGGACAATCTTTAGCCCTCCCCGTGGATATAGGCACTGCAAAGCAGAACACCATCAATTCCTAAGTTCTAAGCTCTATGCTTTCAATTCTTGACTAAATAGTGTTTAATTTGCTTATAGTTCTTCAGCGATTGTTTCCCATGGGTTCTACAGTTTATTATGCTAAAAACCAAAACAGAGACAAAATTCAGCATTTTCTTAGTTTTTATGAAATTGATTTTTCAAAATTAATAGAACCTCCCCACTTATGATTGCCAAGTCATGCTCCTAATCTTAAAAATTCATGATTAATTTACAAGCAGCCTATTTGGATTCTCGAACTGCATTATACATATGCAATAAAAGAATACAGAAACTGAGAAGAAAATACAATACTGTCCTAAATCATTTATCGAATTAGTAATAATAATGCTGTGTTTTAAAAGACGTGTTGTAGCCTTAATGCGTATCCCTTCAATTGAGGTGAGGCATAAGTCTTGATGCGATATGAGGCTTAAGCCTCAAATTAAAACAAAATAAAAAAAAAATTTAAATAAACAATAAAAATGAAAAATTATGGCAAAATAACATCATAATAATCATAATAAGCTTATATAGTTCGTAATATAAAAATACAACTACCACTAAACATAAAAAGACATTAATAACATTCATAAAAAATCTAGCAGCTTTATATTTGACTAAAATATATTTTATGTTTAGAGCTCATCATCATCATATCCTTCGTTCTCATTCCCATAATCACAAATATTATCATCATTCGTTCCAATCAACACCAAAAGTATAGTTTTCAATTAATGTATAGTGTTCACAGGACATAGCACCTAATTCCTTGTCTTAAGCACTAATAACTAAAGTGAGACAAACTTCACATTTTATGCTCTCCTTTCCACTTAACAATTGGTTTAAATTGCATCAAGTCTAATAGAAGGATTGTGGAATGAATAAAAACAGTATGATTTATTCTATATTAAATTAATTACGTTACAGAACTAGGCTATGAATATTATATTTTAAAAATCGAAAATAATATTTAAATTAAAAATATAATCTAAACTATAACTAAAATCTAAATTCAAAAAACATTTACAAGCAATAGATCTAATTTAATTTATCTAAGAATTTGAATTTTAAATTAGTATAAATTGGAATTTTCACACTTCCCTCAAATTGAATCATAGATGTTAATCATATTTAATTTGTTTTGAATTTCTGTCGTGGAAGTAATTTGGTGAAAATATCTGCTGTTTGTTGTTGTGTGGGATGTAGGTCATGTAAATTATTCCACTCTCCACTTTTTTCTTTGATGAAGTGCCTATTAACTTTGGCATGTTTGGTTCGGTCATGTTGAACCAAATTGAGAGAGATATTAATAACTTCTTTGTTGTCACAGTACATTTTGAGTGAAACTTCATATTCTACTTGTAGTTCTTTTAAGAGTTTCTTTAACCACAACCCTTCATAAATTTTTTAAACTACTCTAAATTCTGCTTCCGCGCTACTTTTGGCTACTACATTCTGTTTTCTGCTTCTCTACGTCACTAGATTTCCTCAAACAAATTTATAGTATCCAATAGTAGACCTCCTGTCTTCAACTGATTCTGCCTAATCAGCATTAGAAAATACTTCAACTTTTCTCTCTCCTGATTTATTGAAGAGAAGTCCTCTTCCTGGACAGTTCTTAAGATACCTGAGGATCTTGTACATAACTTCTAGGTGATTTTTCAAATAGTGCATATGTTGACTTACTACATGACTACGAATGCAAAGTTGGGTCTCATATGTGACAAGTAAATTAGTTTTCCCACCAGTTTCTGATACCTCTCTTTCTCTACTGATTTTTCGTTACTTTCCACTCTTTTTTCTATTTCAATCGGGGTGTCGCTTGGTTTACTTTCGAACATACCAGTCTTTATTAGGAAATCAAGGTTATATTCTCGTTGGGAGACACTTATTCCTTGCTTTGACCTAACGATCTCCATCCCAAAAAAATACCGTATTTGTCCCAAATCTCTTACTTTTAATTCAGTAGTAAGGACTATCTTAAGTCTTTCAATTTCGGTCAGGTCATTTCCAGTGAGTATTATGTCATCCACATATACAATTAAAATTGTTTTCAACCCATTCGGAGAATGTTTAAAGAACATCGTATGATCTGACTATCCTTGTTGGTAACTTGGCCTTTTATTACTTTTGCGATCCTATCAAACTACGCTTTGGGTGATTGTTTAAGCCCATAGAGAAACTTGTTTAGTTTGCATGCCATGTTCTGCTTATTGTTCTCACAAAAACTTGGTGGTAGTGTCATGAAAATCTCTTCATCTAAAACTCCATTAAGGAAGATATTTTTGATATCTAACTGTTGAAGAGTCCAGACAAAATTCACTACTAATAATAGTAGTACTTGAATAGTATTTAATTTCGCAACAGGGGCAAATGTCTCAATATAGTCGATTCCATAAGTTTAAGTGAATATTTTAGCAATTAGGCGAGCTTTGTATCACTCAACTGTGCCATTAGCCTTATATTTAACAATATAGACCCACTTGCATCCAACCGGCTTCTTCCTTTTTTGGTAAGTATACCACATCCCAAGTTTCGTTTTTTTCTAGAGCCCGTAATTCTTCAATTACGGCTTCTCTTCATTCAGGGATTTCCTAGGCCTCATCAATGGATTTTAGAATTTGAATCCTGTCAAGATTAGAAGTGAAAGCATGGAAACTAGGGGACAAGGTTTTATATGACACAAATTTTAATATAAGATGAGAAGTACAAGACCGTTTTTGTTTTCTGAGAGCAATGGGTAAATTATCAAAAGGGTTAGAGTTACCTGAATCGAGGAAAGAATTGACCAAAGTTGGATCCATTATTGGGTCAGACTCTTGTTGTGCGTCAAGAATGAGTTTCCCTTTATACTTTGATTTTGGCTTTCTTGAGTAAACAAGTATCTCCTTATCTGTTTGTGCCTTTGCTTCTCCTCCTAGTCTAAATCATTTTCTATGGTAGGCAATCTAGAGCGATGAGGTGTCAGAGGAGATTCAAGGTAATGTGTATCAGGAAGGTGTTGGGTACTAGTAGTTGAAATAGATATGGTAACGGGTCGGTTTGGGTCAGATTCGACCCGACTCATTTTGACCAGCAGTTCTAATTGAGCTAAATTATTTCAAACAGAACGGATTCGGTTAGGGTAATATCCACAGGTCAATAAAACCGAACTGTTAACCCATTTTTTTCAAATGAAAACAAAACTAGTATAATTTTTTATGTAATTGAAGTTTTTAATAAATAAGCAGATACCCGAATAATGATCCGAATTGACCCAATTTTTGCCCTGAATCAAACTGTTTTAGATAAAATAGATAATGTTCTGATCCGTTTCAAACCTTTACCTCCGACCCGGTTTGACTCAAACGAGTCGAGTACCCGCAGATACTAGAACCGTCGAGTCACATTGCCAACCCTAGTTGGAAAGGACAAATTGAAAAAACAAAACTGATATTTCTTCACATCCTCCCCCTAAAGAGGAGTTTCAAGGTAGTAGAATGGTGTGGCTTCAAAGAAGATAACATCAAGGCTAATAAAAGCATGTTTAATAGAGGGGTCATAGCACCTGTATTCCTTTTGAGTGGGAGAGTAGCCAATAAAGACACATTTGAGGGCTCTAGGGTCTAATTTTTCATGATCATGGGAATGAATGTGTACGAAAGCTGTACTGCCAAATATTTTAAGTAGAATGTCCGTACTGAGACGAGGTGTCGGAAAACACTTTTGTAACTGTTGAAGAGGGATTTTGAATGAAAGAATATGGTTGGGCATTCAATTTATAAGGAAGGCAGATGTTAAAACATCGCCCCAAAACATTTTTAGCATATTAGTGGTGAACATGAGAGCTCTTGCCACTTCTGAGAGATGTCTATTTTTTCATTCAGCAACCCCATTTTGTTGTAGAGTATAAACATATGAAGTTTGATAAATAATGCCATGGTCGTAAAAAAATCTTTGAGAGAATGGTTAATATAATCAATACCATTATCGGTGCGCAGAGTTTGAATTTTGGTTTGAAACTGTGTTTGAACCATAGAATAAAAATTGATGAAACATGTGCAAACATCAATTTATCCTTTAGTAAGTATATCCAATAGACACGAGTGTGATCATCAATAAAGGTCACGAACCATTTTGTATAAGTACGACTCGAGTCCCGAGTTGGTCCCATAAATCGTTGTGAACTATCATAAATGGTTTAGAGGGTGTGTATGCAAATTTTGGAAAGGAGGTGCGGTATGCTTAGCAAGTTCACACATTACACATTGTAAAACCAGATAATTATTTATTCTTAATAAGAAATTGAAACAATTGTTTCAAATACTGAAAATTAGGATGACTCTTTTTAAAGTGCCACAGCCACAATAGAAATTCATTATTTTTAGGAATAGAGGTAGAATTACAGTTTGCAAGTTAACATTGTTCACCCATATTGGTTGTCTCAAAGTAGTAGAAGTCCTCACTTTCTTTAGCACTGTCAATCATCTTTCCTGATAATAGGTCCTGAAATTTAGCAGAGAAATTAGTATGAGCAGTCAATGTACTAATGGACAATAAATTACATGACAATTTTGAAACATGGAGAACTAATTCAAGAGTAATTGTGTCAGAAATTTTAATACTCAATTTTCCTACAATTGGCGAATGAGTGTCATCTGCAATTTTTACTTTTAGATTTCCAACACAAGGTATATACAAAGAGAAAAGATAATGGTTATCAGTCATATGATTTGATACACCTGAATCGATAATCCAAGGAGTATTTATTTTTTAAGTTGTATTTAGAGCGGTTAAAAAATTACCTTTGTGAGCTAGTAAGCTACAAGGAACATAGGTAGAACACTAACCAGTCGTCTGAAATTTTGAAAACTTATAGAGTTGTTCTACCTTGTCGAGGTTGAAATTGAAAGCATTGTATTCAACATAGACATGATACCCTCGACTCTTGTAATTTTGTCTTGGTTTTCAGTCCGTTGGTTTGCCATGTAACTCCCAGCATGTGTCTTCTGTATGCCCATTTTTACATCAATGAACACACTAAGGACTTTTTGTTGGGCATGTCAAGAATTATTTTGCGGCTAACGAGACAAAAAATCGAAATGCTCGTTAGCTGGTCCGAACTGTGATAGCTAGTCTTTGTGGCCCAAACTGCATAAAAAATCAGACCCACGACCTTGCTAGAATGTAGGCTGGATTGGATCAAAGGAATGGGGGCTCACGAGCTCATTTTTGAAAAGCTCTCGAGTAGGCTTTGCAACATCTCAACCTGTGTTAGGTAGGGGTGACAATTTTTGACATGACACAAAATCCGATACGAAAAATCCAACTCTAATCCGAACCGTATTAATTTTGGGTCAAAAATGGGTCAATCCAAAATAACACGAAAAAAAGGGTCGGATTCGGGTTGACCCGTTCTTTAAAAAAAATTATCTATAACAATTTACTAGACACTCACTCATAAGTCACAACTCACATAATTTTTGTAAACCTTAAATCTCTAATAGTCTAATACGACTAAAGGCAAATACATATCGTTAGGGGTAGAAATTTTTTAGACCTAAAAAAAACCGACTCGAATTCGAACCGTATTAATTTTGGGTCAAAATGGGTCAACCCAAAATGACCTGAAATAAATCATATCGGGTTCGGATTTATCGTGTTAGGATCGGGTTAAAATCGGGTTAACCCAAACTGCCACCCCTAGTGCTAGGATTTGGCCCATTACCGAGCCCAGGCTTAACTGACTTCTACATATACTCATTCCTTGGTTTGAAAGCCCCAAAACCCAAAATAGTTTCATTTCTCCTCGAGACCCTAATGCCTGCCACCGATCCGTCTATAACCCTAGCACCGCCACCTTCAAATAACATAACCAACCGCCATTGCTCTTCCTGGCACACCTCAGAGAACATTTCCTTGGTCCACGGTAATGGTTATCGACTGAGAATTCTTCCATGAACATCATCCAAGTCACGGTTGAGACCATCTAAGAATTCAAACACTCTCTCATTCTCCACCTTAGCTTTGTACCAAACACAATCTTTGAGACAACCCCACTCTTCATCGCCATTCATATCTAGATCTTGCAAGAGAGCCACCATAGCCATTTAATAGTCAATGATCGAAAGAGTTCATTGTTTCAGTTCCCAAAGATGAGTCTTGATTTCAAAAACCCTAGAATGGTTTCCCAAATCTGAGTGTCTTTGACAACAGCTCATACGTCTTTGACAATTGGGAGGAAAAGATAAGTGTTTCCTATTGATAGCTTCATAGAATGAACAAGCCAAGAGATGACCATAGCATTTTTTGCATTACATTTCTGTAGGTTGGCCGGATTATCTATCTTCTTCACATCTCCAGTAAGGTAATCAATCTTTCCTTTGCTTTCGATTATGAGTCGGACTGACTGAGCCCATTGTCTACAGTTAGTTCCATTTAATTTTTTGATGGTAATATGGAGTGTGGAATTATCAATTCTATTATAATTAGAACTGATCATCTTCTCTGCCTCCTTGCTGGTACGATAAGAGGGATGAAATTCACACGTATTTTCCTCCATTTACTGAGAGCCTAAACTCTAATACCATGTGTAATGAATAAAAACAATATGTTTTATTCTATATTAAATTAATTAGGTTACAAAACTAAGCTATAAGTAATACATTTTAAATATCAAAAATAATATCTAAATTAGAAATATAATCTAACTATAACTAAAATCTAAACTAAAAATATTCTAATTTAATTTATCTAAGAATTTGAATTTTAAATTGCTATAAATCGGGATTTTCACAAGGATTCCCATAAACACTTTTGCAAACATCAAAATATGCTAATGAATTGACACAAAGTAAACAAGTCATAGACCTCAAGATCATAACAACCACTAAAGTGAAAGAAAAAAAATTTGTAGACAGCCCAAAGAGGAGGGGAGGTTGGGGAATAAAGAACAATCCTCCTCCACTGAACAGAATCAGCGATACAGGGGAAACGAAGTCAGTGTTTTAAGTATTTACATGAATGTAGAAGTGGCAATTTGGGCCATGACACACAATACCAAGAGACAAACATTACTTTTTTTTTATGAGAATTGATTGCTAATACAAAAGAAGTAGCAATCAATTTTTATTGAAAACACAACAAGATGACACTGCTTCATGAATGTAAATAAGTAGAAGCTCAACCACTGCTTAAAAGTAGCATTCTTGAGCTTTAACTTTGTGGCACTAGCATCCAAAGAAACAACATGAAGTTAATAATTAGGATTTAGGAGTCAAACACAAAAACCATCACAGGAAAGCTATTAAGTTTGCACTTTGCTTGCGAAAAAAAACCATATAAAAGTTCCTCTATTCTAATCCATCTGAATCAAAAGCCTCATCCATCAATAATGCATTTCAGAACCCAACTGGGATATGCAATCTTAACCAGGGAATTTTTTTCCCACCAATTCATATTTTTACCTTATGTTTAACATATGCTCTGTAAAACTTAGCAGTAAAGGTATTGGCATTCAAAGGACAAACAAAGAGATGAGAAGAAAAGAAAATAAAAGCAATAACAAAACCAACAAATTGAACAAAGGGAACACATACCAAAAGGCCGTAACATTGAAGAAGCTAGAAGTCGTGGTCATGGAAACAATTGACCCAACAGCAAACACGCATTGTGAAATCCTCAAAATAAGCCCCGTCAAAGTTCCAGGTGTTCCTGGAAATTCTTTCATTTTTTTTCTCCGAAACCAATAAAGATTCAGATTGCTACTGTGACCCAGAAGAAAAAAACCATCTTTCGTTTTCTAAAATCATGAAAAAACAGATGAAACGAATTGCAAACGAACAACAGAAGACATATCTCATCCATACGACTGACTTACCCTTTATTAGCTACCATACGAGAAACAAGACACAGAACTCCAAACTCTGAAACCTAGAAAGAAAAGCAAGGGATAAAATCACAAGTTGTACCTCGAATATTGTGAAAAGGAAACAATTCCAGATTACAAAAAACTGATGAATAAAAAACAATAAATAAATTAAAAGCGACAGCTAAGCTGACCAACTGGGTGAATGCGTAATGAAAGGAAAATTATGAAAAAATCTCAAAATTTGTTGCAGTACATTTCAGTAAGTATAAAAATTTTATAAAAAAATTATTAATATTTAAAATATCAAAAATATTTTTAAAAATTACTCTTATATATCCCACCCAAATGTGCAGAGGTTCGGTAGGAGGTGTCAAATCTCACTGTTTTGTTTGGTAACCCCTACCGAACATATCATGTAGGTTCGGTAGGGGCTACCGAACCTATATGATATGTTCGATAGGAGATACCGAACCACTGCACGATTTGCAGAAAAAAATAATTTACATACCAATTTTAATTGCTTTTTATCTCTATTTTTTTTCAAAAAATTTGAACTCTTTTATATATTACATATATCTATCATCTATTTTTAATATTTTGGATTATGGTTGATGATAAATATGGAAATAGGGGTAGAGGTGAGTGAGGGAGAAGAGGTGGAATGTATGAAATTTTTAAGAGAGTAGGATGTGGGATGTATTTTTTAATTTTAAGTAAAGGGTTAAATTTGTCATTTTATTATATTTAAAATATTTAATTATTTAATAGGATGTCTCGAAGTAAAATTCGAGATTTCTCGAGAATTTTCCGTAATGAAAAGTAATCCCCAAACTGCCAAAAACTTTATCTCCACCGAATAGTAGTGTAAAATACGCATTAAAACTAACATTTTAATAACATTTAATAATAAAATTATTTTTTTATTATAAATTTTAAAAATATATATATATTTTTTTCTTTAGCTGAGAAAAAGATTACCAAACCCATTTCACAGTCAATTGCCGCGAGCAAATAGGTCGTTGTTTGGCAAGAAGAGGAATAGATTCCAATTCCTCATACCCACGCACAATGTTTTGTAAGGTAACTAAACAGTTTGATCTTGGATCGGTGTTTAACACTTATTGTCGAGCTAAGTGTTTGCAAGGTAGAGATGACAACAGGTCAATTCGAATTAGATCCGATCTGATTCATTGTCATTTCTACAGTTTAAAATGAATTGAACATTTTTCAATAAAACGAATTCGATTTGAGTAATATCCGTAAGTTAAAAAAACCAAACCATTGACCCAAATTTTTTTCCCCAAAATAAAAATATTTATTATATTTTTTTATGTAATTAAATTTTTTTTAGTAAATAAGCAGGGTACTCGAATGATGTCCCAAACTGTTTTAAATAAAATATATAATGTCTCGATCCGTTTCCGACTCGTTTCACCCCAAACGGGTCGGGTCAAATTGACATCTCTATTGCAACAAATTGGGTTGAATTGATCAAATCAAATCTATTTTGATCAATAAGTTATATGGATCGAATTCCTGATCCAATCGAAATTATTTCTTTTTTTTTTCTCATTTTTTAATACATTATTTAATATGGTAGATTATATATTTTAAATTGATAAATAAAAATAAGAAAATATCGTTGATTTGTAAAAAAATATTTCTTATTTATAATTGATATATTTCAACTTTTTTTATTTATTTATTTTTTTTTTTTTTCTACAAATTTCAAACTTTTTATTAATATTATAATCTATAAGTTAATATATATATATAATATATATATATATATATATATATATATTAATTTGATATTATTTAAATTATAAAACAAATAATATTATAAATTGTGAAAAATAAATACCTGTAAAAATTTGAGTAATATTAATTTTAGATTAATATATAAATTAATTTATTTTAATTTAAATCGATCGAATTCGTTAATTCTATACATTAATTATGATCCAATTTAAAAATAATCTATTTTAATCCTGTATTAATCATATGGATTAGACATCCGTGCAGCTCCAATCTAAGATTTTTTTTGTCGTCCCTAATCGACCTGGTAGCACTTCAATGCAAATTAGCCAGGAGTTGATACCTGCCTAAAATAGGACCATTTTTTATGATCCAGGATCCTAGTGAGAAAAAAAAAGGTAAAGTAAATTTTGGCCAAAATTTAGTTGAAACTTAATTATCAGTGTTATAATTATTGAATGCTGATTTAAGACATGAAGGTAAATTTTAACTTATATATTTTTATTATTAAAAAAGTATTTTTTACTATTAAAAGAATATAATTAAGAGTAGTTTTGCTAATTTGTGATAAGAATCTATAGAAATGGAAATGAACACAAATGGAAATAAAAAAGAAGTTAAAGCTAATTTATTCTATTAAAATGTAAACAGAGCCGAGCGAGTATTCCATCTCATTTAAATATTTGACATTAATACTAATTTTGTTAAGAGCTGACACCATGAAATTGCTTAAATATTTTGCACCACTACTCCAAAACATTGCTTATATATATATATATATGGCAATTTTAAGCTTATATTTTTATTTTATTTATTGGTAAAATTAAAGGTAATAGTTATGGCTTGAAAAATAAATCTATTAGTAATAGATGTTTTAAAATGCTGATAGAGGAGGAACAATCTGCTAATTTCTAACGAAGTTATGAGGATCAAACTTGTTCTTCACTTGAGCCAATCTCTTAAAATTGCTCTCCCAACTACTTGCTTCTAAATAACTTGAACTCCTCAATTCATTTGTACCAAAATCAAGATCTCTATAGTTTACACAAGCACCTCTAGGAGAGCTAGAAACATAAGGCTGCATATACCAATAAATTTCTCTTATTCAATTCACATGTATTTTTGAAGCCTCAATTCCATTCTCTTTCCACTTCACCATATATTGAATATTATACAAATTACCTTTCCAATGAGGAAAAGCAATTTCATTTTCTGAAATCTCATTCATTTTTCCACCAAAAGGATCCATTATTATAAACACACACTCTTCTTCCAAAAATCAGGAATTGGGTTGTTTACAAAATCAGATTTTGCCTTGAAATAGTTTTCAAAATGAGTATTTCTCTCAAGCAATGACTCCAAAGGCTGATCCTTTTGGTAACCAGCAAAGTAAAGGACAGATTGAATCCAACTCATTTCCAAACAATCCTGCCCTCCAATCCCAATTCTGAAAAGCTTTGATTCATCAATGGGATTTAGTCTATCAATTCCTCCAAGAAACAATGAGCTAAAAGAAACTTGTACAGTTTTCTGATTCCAATTTTTGAAATTTTGAATTATAATTCTAATTTTCATGTAACTTTTCAACAATACATTGCCACTTGTGCAAAATCCCATTACTAAAATTATCATTTTGACCCAAAGTCTTATGAATTGTAAGAGCATGTGGAACTCTAACCAATTTGATTTTCCAAGAAACTATAACTCCAAAATTTCCTCCACCCCCTCCTCTAAAAGCCCAAAACAAATCTTCAATCATTTGTTTTCTGTTTAAAACTCTTGCATTAACATCAGTTAGATAAGCATCAACTGTTAGCGTGAGTAATGTAATTAGTGTCTATCTATAATAGAGTTCTAAGTTATACATAGTTCTATTTTATTTAGGATTCTTGTATTTTATCCTCTATATATACCTCTATTGTGAGGTAGTAATACAACAAGAAATACATTTTATTTAGCATATTTAACTTCAACTACATTATCAGAAGCTAAACCATACTTTCTCATTAAAGTTCCAAACCCACCTCCACTAAAATGTCCTCCAATTCCAACACTTGGGCATAGTCCAGCTGGGAATCCATAGACTTCATTTGTCTTTACAATTTTGTAATAAAGCTCTGTTGAGCTCAAGATCGGATAATAATACGGAAGCGATGAAATAATAATAACGAGCACCCACAAAAATTATCAGAAAAATAATCAACAGAAAAGACACAAAGATTTAAGTGGTTCAGTAGTCAATGTGACTACCTAATCCACTGCTGAGGCCGGCACCGAAAAACTTCACTATACTTGTCAAAGAGGAGTACAATAAGATTTGTCAACAGTTAATTGACCAAATCACTCAAATACCCAAATACCCAATTACACCAAAATTAATCTCTCTCACAAAAGCAATAAATAAATCTATCTTGCCAATTTAGCAACAACAGATAAATTAAAGAGAAATATTAACTATAAATTTGTTACCAAATAAATAGAGAGAGAGAACTTATGTTCTTAATTGGATTTATCAAATGCATCTCCTCTTGCTGCCTCAATAAAAACCGCCGCAGGAGTCGTTGCCGCTGGAGTTGCTACTGGAGTTCCTTCGGCTGGAGTTGTTCTTAATTAATATATATAAGCATGTATATATATTTCATGGCTCATAGGGTTTTAATCCATTTGGGCTTTAACAATTGTTGGCCCATTAGAAACTTAATAACAAAAAAGGGATTTTGGGACATTACGTAACAATTTCCACCTTGAACCAAAATACGTGCCAATATCTTTAAATACTAAGCCTCGAATATCATCACCTTAAGGTACCTCTCAATAGGCACCAAAAAATTACATTCCATTTATGGGTAGGAATGCTCCACCCTCTTCAAGATTCTCAACAAGAACTAATATAGATCAAGTTCAAGCAATGCTCGAACTTATCCCTTGGCACTGATTTTGTCAACATATCAGCTGCATTCTCTTTTGTATGAACTTTTGATAACTTGATCAACTCTTGATTCATCCATTCTCTAATCTTGTGATACCTCACACTAATGTGTTTAGTCCTTGCATGGAAAACTTGATTCTTGGCTAAGTGAATAGCACTTTAACTATCACATAGAAGAGGTACACTCTCTTGTTTGAAGCCAAGTTGTTCTAACAAACCCATAAGCCATATGCCTTCTTTTGCTGCCTCAGTCATAGCCATATATTCGGCCTCAGTCGTAGACAATGCAACAGTATCCTGTAAATTTGATTTCCAACTAATACAACCACCACCAAAAGTAAAGACATAACCTGTCATCGACCTTCTGGTATCAGCATCACTAGCGTAGTCAGAATCCATATAACCCATAGCAACGTTAGACACACCATTTTTATCAAACATGATGCCACAATCACGTGTGCCTGCCAAATATCTAAAAATCCATTTAACAGCATTCCAATGCTCTTTACCTGGATTTGCCATATACCTACTCACAACACTTACTGCTTGAGAAATATCAAGTCTAATGCAAATCATTAAATACATCAGACATCCAACTGCACTGGCATAAGGCACCTGAGCCATGTACTCCACTTCATCCTCTGTACTAGGACATAAACTCGTGGATAATCTGAAATGTGCTGTAAGGGGTATGCTTACTGGCTTAGCATTCAACATGCTAAACTTATGCAGAATCTTTTGCATGTAACCTTTTTGAGACAACCAAAGTTTCCCAGCTCTCCTGTCACGACTGATCTCAATTCCAAGGATCTTTTTGGCAATACCAAGATCCTTCATCTCAAATTCGCTCCTAAGCAAATTCTTCAAGTCATTGATCTTTTCTTTACTTTGAGCGGCAATCAACATATCATCAACATATAAAGTAAGCAATACTAATGTTCTATCATCACCAATCTTAAAATAAACACAGCAATCATACTCACAACGACAATAACCATGAGAAACAATGAAGGAGTCAAACCGTTTATACCATTGGTGAGGTGATTGCTTCAGCCCATACAATGACTTCTGCAGTCTGCAGACATAGTCTTCTTTACTGGATTCAATGAACCCCTCTGGCTGTTGCATGTAAATCTTCTCATCCAAATCTCCATGGAGAAAGGTAGTTTTGACATCTAACTGCTCCAATTCTAGGTCATATAAATTGACCATGGCAAGAACAACTCTGATGGAAGTGTGCTTCACAACAGGTGAAAAAATCTCATTATAATCAACTCCTTCTTTCTGTGAGTATCCTTTTGCTACCAATCGACTCTTATACTGCTTCAGTTCTTTAATTCGATAAACCCATTTGCAACCAATAGCTCTCTTTCCCTTAGGCAGTGGAACCAACTCCCATGTCTTATTCTTGTGTAGCGACTTCATCTCTTCATTCATTGAAGCCTTCCACTTCTCACTGTCTTTTCTGCTTATAGCATCTTGGAAAGAAATAGGGTCATCACTTTCAGGAAACAAAGCAAATGAAACTGTGTCATCTTCAAGCCCAAGTCTCTGTGGTGCCCTACGAATGCGTGGCTCCCTATGAGCAGCACTGCTATACTACTTTAATTGTTGCTCTTCATCCTGAGCCTGTGGTTGCTCTTGATCCTGGACCTGTGGTTGCTGCTGAACTTCTCTAATGACCGGCTGATAAACCTTATCCTGTGAGTTTTTATATGTGAACTCCACCTCATTTGGAGCTTTATCCTTCTCACTAGAACTTTCTGACATAGGCTCTACCGTCACACTTTTCAGCATAGACTTTTCGTCAAAAATCACATCTCTGCTAATAACCAACTTCTTAGCTTCTGGATCAAACAACCTGTAACCTTTGACACCTTTCTGGTAGCCAAGAAAAATGCACTTCTTGGATTTGGCATCCAACTTTGATCTCTCGTCACTCTGTATATGAACAAAAGCAAGACAACCAAAAACCTTTAGTATAGAATAATCAACAGGTTTAGAGTACCATACCTCTTCGGGAATTTTGAAATCGATGGAAGAATGAGGACTTCAATTAATGAGGAAAACAGCAGTGCTCACAGTCTCTGCCCAAAAATTCTTTGGCAAACCTGCTTGCAATCTCATACACCTTGCTCTCTCTGCAATGGTTCTGTTCATCCTCTCAGCAACTCCATTTTGTTGAGAAGTCTTCCTCACTGTATAATGTCGAATAATACTGGATTGCTTGCAGAACTCTCTAAATGCTTTGTGCTTGTACTCGGTATCATTATCAGTTCTCAAAATCTTTATCTTTTTGCCGGACTGGTTCTCTACCTCTGCCTTCCATTTCTTAAAGATATCAAATACCTGAGTTTTACTTCTCATAAAATATACCCAAACCTTTTTGGAGTAGTCATCGATGAAAGTAACATAATAGTAAACTCCACTTTGAGAAGCAATAGTCACGGGTCCCCAAACATTAGAATGGACATAGTTCAAAATATCAGAACAAGAGTGAGTCGCTACCTTAAAACTAACTCTTTTCTGCTTACCATAAATACAATGTTCACAGAAATCGAGCTTGCAGGTCTTCACACCTTTCAACAAGTTCCTCTTATAGAGTTCTAACATATTCTTCTCACCCAAGTGTCCAAGCCTCATATGCCAAAGCATAGTATCATCAAAAATAGGATCTTCAAAAATTAAAGCAGCTCCACCTACAATAGTATTTCCAATCATCTTGTAGAGATTGCCAAATTTCTTACCCTTAATTACTACTAAAGCTCCTTTAGACACCTTAAGCACTCCATCTTTTGCAGAATATGAATAGCCCATCTCATCTAATCCACCAAGGGAAACTAGATTCTTCTTTAGGTCAGGGATATGTCTTACATCTGTCAAGGTTCTCACAACTCCATCAAACATCCTAACCTTTATGGTTCCTATCCCAACAACTTCACATTTTGCATTATTGCCCATATACACACAATTACCACTCTTAGGAGTATAAGTATCAAACCAATTTCTATGTGGGCACATATGATAGGAACAACCAGAATCAAGAATCCAAGAATTGGCAAAGGAATCAATACCTGATGAGACAGATAACAAATCATCATCTTTGTCTTCACTTTTATCCTCTGCAACACTAGCTGAATTAATGGGTTGTGTCTGGTTTTTTCTATCCTCCAGTTCCTTGGCTAAAATTCTGCAATATTTTCGAATATGACCCTTTTTGTGACAATAATGACACTCCATGTCTTTATTAAACTGTCTAGGTCTTGAGCTTGATCTTCCTCTACCTTTATCATAATTTCTGTCTTTAGACTTGCTTCTTCCACGCCTATAGTTGCGATTATTACTAGTAATAACGAGACCATCTACTTGTGATTGCTCACCATCAACCTTCTTTTTCTTGTGGTAAGACAACAAAGCTTCCTTCACATTCTTAAAAACAATAGTCTCTTTTCCATACAATAAGGTGGTAATCAAATGATCATAAGATAATGGCAAAGAACACAACAACAACATACTTTTATCTTCATCATCAAATGTTACCCCCAACTGAGCAAGTTCAGAAATCAACCTATTAAAGGTATTCATGTGTGTCAACAAGTTTGTATTCTCAGACATACGAAGAGTATACAACTCTTTCTTCAAAAATAATTTATTTGTCATATTTTTTGCCATATAAAGTTGCTCTAAAGTTTTTCATAAATCTTAAGCAGTTTTCTGATCAAAAATATTATGAACTACCTCATCTGAGAGTCCCTAACGAATTGCACTTGCTGCCTTTTGATCAAGCTCATCCCATACTTCATCTTTCATATTTTCGGGCTTTTTATCTTTTCCTTGTAATGGTTTTGTAACTCCCTGTTGAATCAATACATCTTTCATACGCATCTGCCATAGCGAGAAATCATTATCTCCATTAAATCTTTCAACCTTTGTGGATGACTCTGTGCTCGTCATCTTTTTAACCAAGCTCTGATACCACTTGTTGAGCCCAAGATCGGATAATATTACGGAAGCGATGAAATAATAATAACGAGCACCCACAAAAATTATAAGAAAAATAATCAACAGAAAAGACACAAAGATTTAAGTGGTTCAGTAGTCAATGTGACTACCTAATCCACTGCTGAGGCCGGCACCGAAAAACTTCACTATACTTGTCAAAGAGGAGTACAATAAGATTTGTCAACAGTTAATTGACCAAATCACTCAAATACCCAAATACCCAATTACACCAAAATTAATCTCTCTCACAAAAGCAATAAATAAATTTATCTTACCAATTTAGCAACAACAGATAAATTAAAGAGAAACAGTAACTATAAATTTGTTACCAAATAAATAGAGAGAGAGAACTTATGTTCTTAATTGGATTTATCAAATGCATCTCCTCTTGCTGCCTCTGTGTTTGCTGCCTCAATAAAAACCGCCGCAGGAGTCGTTGCCGCTGGAGTTGCTACTAGAGTTCCTTCGGCTGGAGTTGTTCTTAATTAATATATATAAGCATGTATATATATTTCATGGCTCATAGGGTTTTAATCCATTTGGGCTTTAACAATTGTTAGCCCATTAGAAACTTAATAACAAAAAAGGGATTTTGGGACATTACGTAACAAGCTCACCAAGTGTAGCTCCTGATTGAACCCAAGCACTTTCTTCTTCAAGATTTATATCGATTGCTCTAAGATTTATAAAGTCAATGACTATAAAAGGAGTTGGGCAAAGATATGAAAGGCCTTCATATCTTTTCTGATTGAACCCAAGCACTTTTGATTCTTATTTGTAAGCCCTGCTTTTTGCTACAGAGTATAGGTGATTGGATTTCAGACTCATGGGAAGGAGTAATTATGTAAAGTGGTTTTGCTGATGTGGAATTTGACCATCTTGGGTTTTGTTGTGAAGATTGCAAAAAAGTTGAGTAGAAAGTAGAATTTGGGCTGTGGATTGTGTTAAAAGGTTTTGGTATAGGATTTAAATTTGTTTGACATGCCTTGAGTGAAAGTTTCATGAAATGGATTAGAAGTAGTACTAATTGCCCATGGAATTGAAAGTAGGAAGAAAAGTCATCTTTGCTTAAAAAATACCTTTTGTGGAACTCATAACATGGTTTGTGATCACTTTGAAAAGTTGCCATTTTATATTCCTTCAAGATCATTTGAGGGTCTTTAGTATTATTCATTCTATGTAAAAACAATAATGTTATTTCCCAGGCAGAGTATTGAAAGATGGCATCAAACTAAATGCAATTTGTACTTTATTTCTCAGTAGTTAAATAGAATACTAATTTTGTCTGTTATACAAACTAATTTATTTAGCTAATTCGGTACCTATTATATGGGAGATTTGAACCCAAGGCTTTATGCTATTTATTAAAGTAATTTTCAATAGTGTTCGAAAATCTCTTTAAAAAGTACTTTTAAAAATTTTAAAAATACTATTACTTTTAGGATAAATAATTTTAATATATATATACTTTCATCTTAAAATTATTACTAAAATGTCAATTAAAATTACTTTTAATATTTTCATCCTAAATACCTAAATGCATAACAACTCTTAACCAAATCAATTGATTTTAAATTACTTATGAGATAATCACATCCAGATGGACTCTAATTCTCGGCTGGAAGTGCAAATTAAAATGTAAACTAACTGTCCTTTTATATGATATTTGAATCTTTAACAATCATTTTTAATTTAAATTGGTCATACAAGCGCAACTGAGTTAAAATAACATAACAATTTTTTGAAATAGTTGCAAACTCAAATCCATGTTAGATATTTTTCGAAAATTGGACTGTGTTTCACTAGAAATATGCAAAGTTACCTATGACATATATAAAACATTTAAGTGTAGTTTATACTCTATCTTGTATATAATGATCTTACAAGTAAATAGATTAAAACAATCAAACAAATGAAACCAGAATAAATTTCCAATTTTCTAAGCTGGTAACTATATTTGCAGCATTTGATTCACCTCAATATTTGCCTGTGCTTTTTTTATTTTTCTTATTCAAAGGCTTAACGACTACATATATATATATATATATATATATATTTGATATTAGGGCACTAATATTTTTTTCTGGCTTGTTATATTATATTATATATATTTATATATATTCAATATATTATACAAACCTTATTGTGGACCATAGTATCATTTGTTTTTTTAACATATTTATCAAAGTAATTGTAGATTAGTAACATTAATTATAGTAATGAAATAGGATATATTTCCGTTTATACTATATTAAGTGACAACAACAAAATATTTATTTGATGAGACAAATGTTGACCATGTTTACTAGTTATTGGAGTTAAAGTAATAGCTTAGTCCCAGCTTTAAAAAGGTTACGGTTTAGCCCAAACTCCAAATGGTCAAATTTTAAGTTTTTTAAAAGAAAAAAATTATTTTTTATTTTTTTCAATTGCATTTAAAAAAAAAAAATCTTAACAAGTTTAAGTATTTTTTTAAATAATTTTTTTTAAAAACAAATAATGAAAATAATAATAATAATTTACCAGCATCTCTGTCACTTTTCTAAAAATGGTAAGTAAAATTGTCCAAAAAATAAAAGTTATTATACTTAAATAATCCATTTTAAAAAGCCAGTTAACCTAACTAATCACTAATAATTATTTTATTTGTAAAATAATTGTACATGAGAGTAATTAACTGTTTTTAAGAATTTCTCAAACTAGAAATCACTAGAACTGTATATCTTGATTCAGAATAATTCTCCTCTTTATTGAGACCGTTATCACATATATATAGGTATTTACATTTTAAAGCTGTCTTATTGAGATAAAGTCTGACATTCTGCGATATGTCAATCAGATTGGACGTTTATGCAGACTGTCACTTCCTTCAAATGACGTATGACATGTGACGCATGTGTGGAGTCAAAGGGTGAAATGATTTACCTCTTTTGTACGATGTCTTGTGACTAGCCAATGTAAATAACATCGTATGTACGATGTTATCTGATGCGGAGCTCTATATCATATCGTACTTATGAAGTGATGTCATACTTCGTACATATGACGTCACGTAATTTAGATCGTATAGCACTAAATGACTTCGTAAATACGAGGTCATCTGATCAGTATGTATGAAGTCTATTTATGCTCAGGCAACGAAGACGATGTTTATATCACTTTACCGGCACGGGGTCTCTTGTTCTGTAGGACGCTCAACTGCCACTTCATACATACGGGCTTATTTAGTTCTCTTCTTACAACCACTTCGTACTTTCCCAGTTCTGATGGTCTTAGGTACGTTATGGTGACTTCTCGTTCTTCGTTTAGTGTAGTATCTGCTCACCAAAGATGCCTAGCCTATATTCTAACATCAAGTCCCCCATTCTTGAACTTCGGGACGAAGTGAAAGAATGTACTTTTCATCATCAATATTTCTCTTTAACCTTCCTGTAATCATATTTATACTGTAATTTAAACATTTTATTGATTTTAAATGGTGTTTCTTCCGCTTTTATTGAGTCTTTTTATTAGTCTCTTCCACTTCCCGAGGTTGCAACGTTTCAAATTATAAGGTTTATAAAAGGGTCATGTTTTAATCGAGTTACTTCAAACAAGAGTTTTTCAGAGAAATCTCAAGCAAAGAAAATTAGGTCGTACATTTGGAGATTAACTTCGTGAGTGTGCCAGAAAAGAAAATTAGTTCGTGAATTTTGGGAAACAAGGTCGTCTTTTCTTAGCAAATTAGTTCAGTTTGGAAGGAGTTTCTACAATCATTGGACTTTTACAGGTAAATTTAGTTCGATTTTAGACTTTTTTCTCGTTTTTAGTTTGTTTTCTACACTTCTTTGAATTATGACTTCGAGTGAAGAAAGAGTACGATTCGAAGTGGATCCCACGAAAGATAATACACCTTTAGATCATCCTGAAAGTGCTGGGCCGTCTCATAAGGTAGCCTAACCAAAAAAAGGGAGGAAAATAACCTTTAAAATCAGTACGGATCGGACAGGACAGCATGCAGAAGTTGTTATTCCTGCAGATCGTACAACTTTGGCATCAAATGACCAGAGTTCAAAACTAAAAGATATTCCATCTGGGGGTGAAGTTGCTGAACTTACGATCCCACAAAAGGAGAGAGTTTTGGCTCTTCCTGTGGCTAGTAAACCTATCCAAACATTGGCAAAAATTAGTTCGTCCTCGTCGGGTCTTCTACCAAAAATTCATATTCCCACTGTAGGAATTCAAGAGTCAAGAAAGAAAAAATCTAGTACAAAATTTACAGAGAAAGTCCAAGGCCAAACAAGGAATCGTAGGGACACGATCTCAAAGCTACCAAGCAAGTTGGTGGTGTCCGATCTAGATAGGATAAGGTCTTCGTATCAGCTTGCTCCCGAGGTCGATTTACAACTCGTGCCTTCTCAATTGCGTGATAATGATGATCCTCCAGAGGGGTGGTACGTGCTCCATGAAGAAGCTTTAAAGATTGGACTTCGATTTCTTGCACCTCGTATTATTACCAGATTTCTGGGTATGTATGACATCAGTCTAGCTCAACTGAATCCCAATGGCTTGAGAATTTTGTTATGTCTCGCCGTTCTTAGTGGGGAATTGAACATCGAAATCGAAGAGAGGTTAATTCGTTCGATGTACACTGTGAAGAAAAATGGGAAGGACATTAGGAGATCGTATATATCGCCCATCCAACAGAAGGGGCTTGTTTTGAACCTACCAGATAGCCAACCACTCGTGGAAAGATAAATACTTCTTCATACAGGGTGATTTGTGGGAGTCGGATAAGGGTCCTACAGTCCGAGCTAAATGGAATCATAACTTCATCAATGATCTCCCAAAGGGGGATGAGGTGCTTTACAGGCTGACACTTGAAGAAAAAGATATACTCCGAAGTCTCAAAGTGAAGAATTCTGAGTACTATTCTTTCAGAAGTATATTGACGCCAGAAAAAATGTGGGGAACAGGGGTCTGGAAAAGTGTAGCAATACAACGAAAAGGTCGTGTGTTTTGTGCTGGACGAGGTAGTTTCTACGACCTTCAATCTTATAATACTAATAGTGATCTCGTATTTTGCAGATATGGACTACTCTGGAGTCGACTGTTCGGATTTACTAGCAGACGCTGAGGTGGAGAAGGGTTTACCAGATCCTTCACATGTTGAGGTACGAGCTAAGGCAGCGGACGACCTCACGAGACACTCAATCGGGGTGACTGAATCTCCTTTCGAGCCTAGTTCGCCTCACACGAAGTCCGACCCTCAGCCATCGAAGAAAAGAAAAATGAAAGCCATTCACTCTGGCGAACAAACTTTGCCAGTTCGTGTTCTTGATCCTGAGATAGTGGAACTCAGCGATACTTACTTGAAGGATGTCAAGTACGTGAGCACCCCAGTGACATACTTCAATGAGGGGATTTTTGGAAAAAGGGATCTACAACTTGACCTCTACCAACACTTTGGTAGCACTGAAGAACAAGCTCGTGTTCAAGCAGCTTGTAAAGAGGAAGGATTGACCCACGGGGAGATGATTGCTCAAAGATTACTCGAGGTGATACCCTCATACGATGTAGTATTTTATTTTTTATTTTTATTATTTTTATTTTTTTTAATTAAGATTGAAAGATAAATGTCGTGGGAGAGTACATATTAAGATTTTAATTCTGCAGGCTTTATCAATCATCTGTGAGGGGGAGATCACGAACCGAGCTTATCGTTAGAGGACTCAAGAGGCTGAGTCTTTATTGTCCGAGTACGAGCAGGCTATTAATAAGAAAGATGCTACAATAGGTCGTCTTCGTCTGAAGATAAACGATCTTGGGACTGAGCTTTTAGATCGTGTTGAGAAGTTAAAGATAGCTGGGAATGCGGCTATGGAACAAACAGCACGAGCTGACAAGGCTGAGGAAGAGCTCAAGGTTTCAAAGGAAGAGACGACGAAGCTTCAAGACGAAGTGAACTTTCTTCGTGCTGAGGTGAATTCACTTCGTGATTTAGTGGTCAAACTAAAAGAAGACTGCGTACAGGGCTACCGTGAAAGGGTGTCATGGTTGATGTCCAATTTAAAAACTCAAGCCTCGAGGTTGAATCTGTCTAGTGCTTTTTCAAGCCTGGTACGAGCTATGCAAGGTGGAAGCTCGTCTCAACCTATAAAGGAAAAGGCCAACTCCCCAATACGAAGTGTGACTGGGGTGCAAGAAGATGTTCACGATGAAACTGTGGCATCGTCTCTCCAAAAATGAAGTTTGTAGATTTGAATCGTTTTATCTTTAATTATATCTCATGTGGAGATAAATTTTTGTAATATCTTTTTAGTTGAAAACAATGTAACCAATTTGTTAAAAAATTAAATGAAAGGGATTAATTTTGGAATTTTATGATGTGTTTAATATTTTATAAATAATTTAAATAGTTAAATATGTAATACCCCTATATATAGAACAAGGGGTTGGCTAATATCATTTCCTTTTGTGAAACAATTTACTTGGAGAAGAGTTTTTAGCAAAGAGAAAAATTAAACTGAAGGCCTTTTAGGGAATTTCAGCTCTAGGGTGAGATAAACAGGTCACTTAGGCTTGATTTGAGAAATGGATTTTTCTCAAATCGATGTCGGGGACATCCTTATGTCCTTTGAAAAGGAGAGCTCGAATGATGGGGAAAAGGACTTCGTATTGAAACGTGCCTACGAACATATGAACTCCGATCTCAAAGAGGATAGCCAGATTGGTGATCACCCTACGTACGTGATGTCCTCGGAATCAGATGATGACGAAGTTCCTGGTCTAGTGTGTCAAGATACACATCTCCCAAAACTTTTTGAGATTGGAATGTTTGGGAATAAATCTGCACAAGACGACCTGTACCACCATTTAGGTCATAACGAAGATCGTGTGGCAATTGCTGAAAGGAAGCGAAGAGAAACCGGTGCTTTATGGCATATGGCGAGTCGTCGTGTGTTAGAGGTGAGGGTGACAATTTTGCAGATCGTGCGTGTTTACATTACACATGTATTCCTTATATTTTTACATCGTACATCATAAACATTTTGACATCGTACATCATAAACATTTTTACATCGTACATCATAAACATTTTGACATTGTACATCGTACACCGTAAACATTTTTTTTTTGTTTTAGGCTATATCTTTGACACATGACAACGAGAGAGAGGCGTCAGACTTATATGAATCAGCTTTAGCACTGAAGGAGGATTATGACAAGAGAATACTTTTATACCACGAGACTGCTAAAGAGTTTAATGAGGTAGTAGAAGATGTAGAAAAACTGCGTCAAGCGAAAGATACGATGTTTGTAGAAAATCAGGAGCTGATTGTATCGAAGAATCAAATACTGGATGAGTGTAATACCTTAAAACAGAAGAATGCTGTTCTTGAAAAAGACAAGGAAAAACTATCTCAAAAGGTGGAGTATTGGAAAAATTTGTATCATCAATCATTATCTAATGTTAATGATCCGAAACTGTAATTTTGTAATAAAAGATATTCCAACTTTTATGTCCTTGATATTTTTTTTTCCTATTTATAAATGTGTTTTTATGGAGAAATTATGTTTGAGTTTTGTCATAATTGTATCTTGTTTATTCATAAAAATTTATCGTCATGATATTGATCTTCTAGGAATAAGTTCTCCATTTGGGAACTCTTCGCGATGTAACACGCAATATTACGTTATTTTATTCGTGATGAGGGACAAATGACCGATCTGAGTCTTTCGTCATTATGTTGATCCTCTAGGAATAGGTTCTCCATTTTGGGAACTCTTCGCGATGTAACACGCGATATCACGTTATTTTGTTCGTGATGAGGGACAAATGACCGATTTGAGTCTGTCGTCATTATGTTGATCCTCTAAGAATAGGTTCTCTATTTGGGAACTCTTCGCGATGTAACACGCGATATCACGTTATTTTATTCGTGATGAGGGACAAATGACCGATCTGAGTCTGTCGTCATTATGTTGATCCTCTAGGAATAGGTTCTCCATTTGGGAACTCTTCGTGATGTAACACGCGATATCACGTTATTTTATTCGTGATGAGGGACAAATGACCGATCTGAGTCTGTCATCATTATGTTGATCCTCTAGGAATAGGTTCTCCGTTTGGGAACTCTTCGCGATGTAACACGCGATATCACGTTATTTTATTCGTGATGAGGGACAAATGACCGATCTGAGTCTGTCGTCATTATGTTGATCCTCTAGGAATAGGTTCTCCGTTTGGGAACTCTTCGCGATGTAACACGCGATATCAATCTTGAAAAGATAGTAAGGTAATCCTCCTGTATATTTGAAATCACAAATACATATTTATACAATATAATGTTTGACACGGGAGGTACCTTGCTTAGAAATAATATAATTTAAGTTGATCAGCGTTCCAACTTAAAGGTTCCGGTTTTCCTCCTCTTGATTGGATGTGATAGGCTCCTCCTGGAGTAACATTAATGACTTCGTACGGTCCTTCCCAGGTGGCTGCAAACTTTCCATGTTCAGCATTTATTTTATTCCAAACAACTTTGCGCAACACCCATTGTCCGACACTAAAAAATTTGGTTTTAACATTCTTGTTCTAAGTTCTCTGAATCAGTCTTTTCTGAGCTTCAATTTTGATTAGCGCTGATTCTCTCAATTCTTCAGATAGTGTGAGATCTATTCTTCTTAGATCATCATGATCTTCATGTGACAACTTTGACTGCAATGTTGGTTCTTGCAATTCCGATGGTATGACTGCTTCTGTACCATATACCAAAGAAAATGGAGTTTGTCCCGTAGCCGATCTTGGGGTGGTTCGTGTTGCCCACAATATGCTAGATAATTCATCAACCCACTTTCCTTGGGCTCCTTCTAATCTTTTCTTTAGGATGTTGATCAGAATTTTATTTGAAGATTCAGCTTGGCCATTTGCTTGCGGTCGGTACGGAGTAGAATGAGAGAGCTTAATCTACAACTTTTTACAAAAGGTGACGACCTTTTGACCTGTGAATTGTTTTACATTATCTGTGACCAGTTCTCTTGGCAAACCAAAACGACACACAATGTTTTTCCAAATGAAACAAATGACATCTTTTTCCTGAATTCTTGATAGTGGTTCTGCTTCGACCCATTTTGAGAAATAATCGGTGGCTACGATTAAAAACTTCCTTTGACCCAGAGCAACCGGCAGAGGACCTACAATGTCAAGCCCCCATTTTTGAAAAGGCCACGGACTAATGATTGACTTCAATTCGCTAGTTGGTTGATGTGTCAAATTGGCATATTTTTGGCAACGATCGCATTGTTGGGCATAGACCATACAATCTTTGCGCAAAGTTGGCCAGTAATAACCTTGACGCATGATTCTTTGTGCCAAAGTTATTCCTCCTGAGTGGGCTCCACAATGTCCTTCATGTAATTCGGCAATAACTAATTGGGCTTCAGTGCCTTTCAAGCACTTCAACCAAGGACCCCCATTATTCTTTCGAAACAGAGAGTCCTCATACAGTACGTAACTTTGAGACTTAGTTTTCAGTTTGCGTGCTTCTTCTTTGTCTTGAGGTAGAATCCCTTGACTTAAATATCGTTCATAAGGAGTGATCCATGTTTCTTCTTCATTGTGTGCAATCATCAAACTTTCATCCTTTGCTTTTTTCCCGGAGGATATGCTTGGCAGAGTAAGACACGTGACAGGGATTATTCTCTTCATGTCGGCCGCTACAGCTGAGGCCAAACTGGCTAAAGAGTCAGCATGATTGTTATTGCTGTGCGGTACTTGAATCAAAACAAAATCTTCTATTTTAGAAATTTCCACCCGAACTAATTCTAAATATTGCACCATTCTTTCTTCTTTAGCATCAAAAATGTTATTAATTTGATTCAAAATTAATCGAGAATCACTGCTCATAATCACCTTTGTTGCCCCCAGAATATTCAATTGTCGTACTGCCAAAAGTACTGCTTCATATTCAACGACATTGTTGGTTACTTGAAAGTTTAATCGAATACATTGTTCGATCATACCTCCATCTGGTGTAAAAATGACAATTCCGACGCCTGCTCCTTTGGAATTACTTGCTCTGTCAACGTGGACCTTCCATAATGAGGATTGAGTTTTTTCCATTGTTGCAAATTCCATCTCCTGTGGTATTTCCATCCATTCAGCCACAAACTCTGCGACTGCTTGTCCTTTAATTGCCGTGGGTGATTGGTACTGGATCTCGAATTCACTTAATTCAATGGCGATTTGCGATAGTCTTCCAGATACTTCAATTTTTTCCAGTACCTTTTTCAAAGGATATGAAGTGATAACAATGACAACATGTCCACTAAAGTAATGACGCAATTTTCTTGTTGCCATCCTTAGAGTGAAAGCAGCTTTATCCAGATCGGGGTATCGTTGTTGAGCTCTTGTCAATGCTTGACTAACATAGTAAATGGGTCGTTGTATGCGATCTCGATCAACCATTAGAACAGCACTCACCGCACTGGCCATAACAGCTATGTACAAATATAGGGTTTCTTGAGCAAAAGGACTGACTAGGATGGGAGGTTGTCCCAGGTATTGTTTGATAGTTTGAAAAGTATCTTCACAGTCTTTGTCCCACTTATAATCAGTGTTCTTCTTTAAGAGTTGGAAAAAGGGGAGACATTTTTCCGTACTCTTAGATATGAATCGATTGAGAGCCGTAATTCGGCCATTCAACTGTTGAACTTCTTTAACACATTGTGGAGATCGCATGTTGACTAATGCTTTAATCTTATCAGGATTAGCTTCAATACCATGGATTGATACTAAATATCCTAAAAATTTTCCAGATGATACACCAAAAAGACATTTCATGGGGTTTAGTTTCATGTTATATAGACGAATGATTGAAAAAGCTTCTTGAAGATTTGTGATGTGATCCTCTATATCCCTTGTTTTGACCACCATGTCATCGACTTAAACCTCCATACTCTTACCGAGTTGTTGTTCAAACATCTTGTTAACCATTCTCTGGTATGTTGCGTCAGCATTCTTCAGACCAAATGGCATCCTTGTATAACAAAAGGTTCCTTCCTCAGTGATGAAGGCTGTTTTTTCTTCATCTTGAGGCGCCATTTGAATCTGATGATATCCTGAGTATGCATCCATGAAACTCATAATCTCGTAACCAGCTGTTGCATCCACTAATTGATCAATACTTGGAAGTGGAAAACAGTCCTTAGGGGTTGCTGTATTGACGTCCGTGAAATCTACACACAGGCGAGGTTCTCCTCCTGCCTTTTTAACCAATACTACATTTGACAACCACGTAGGGTAATCTATTTCGCGGACCCAATGGACCTTTTTGAAGGAGTCGACTTGTTTTTTGATAATCATGTTCTTTTCTCGTGTGAACTTCCTTTTCTTTTGTTGTACTGGAGTCTTAGTATGATCAATGTTTAACTTGTGTTGAATAACTTCAGGGCTTATTCCTGGCATGTCCTCCGGTTTCCATGCAAAGATATCTATATTCTCCTTGAGAAATGTAATTATAGAATTTTGTACTTTATCGGGAAGTGATGCATTGACCCTTAAGAATTTTGTTTCTTCTTTATCTCCTAGGGGTATGAGTTCATAGTCATCTGACGAGGCTGTCAAGATTGTTTTAGGAACATTTGGACCTTCTAACTTCTTGTTTTTGCAAGGTAAGCTAAACTTTGGTTGCTATTGAGCTTCGACATTCTTCATAGTGGAGTGATAACAACTCCTAGCCCTTTCTTGTTCCCCTCTTATTTCCTTAATTCCCTCTTGAGTGGGATATTTCAGTAGTTGATAATAAGTGGAAGGGACTGCCTTCATTTTATGTAACCAACTTCGTCCTAATATGACATTGTAGAAAGTTGGAGTGTTGAGTACAACAAAATTTGTAAAAATGATGGAACCGACAACTGAGACAGGCAATCGTATTGTTCCTATTGACATGGTTGTGCTGCCATTGAACCCTACTAGGGGCATTTCCTTGCGAGTAATTTCATTGGGATCAATTCCCATATCTAACAGTGTGGTGAGATACAACAGATCTGATGAGCTACCATTGTCTACTAAAACCCTTCTGACTTCACAATGAGCGATCTTCACAGTTATTAATAAGGGATCATCGTGAGGGGGTGGTGCTTCCCTTTCTTCAAAACTTATCGAATAGACGATGCCTGATTCTCTTACTGAATAAGCTGGTCTGTTCACCTCACGAACCTCCCTAGCGTATCTTTTCCTTGAGTTATGTGAGAAACCTGCCATAGTTGGACCTCCATGAATAGTGTGTATGACTCTCACATGAGCTGATTGTCCTTGTTTAGGGGGATCATTTCTGGTAGGGAGGTTATGCGTAAATTCTGAATTAGAATTTTTCCGTTCTTTACTGGGTCTTGTTACACCATCTTCTACCAATTCACGCAATAGAACTTTAGATAAAAACTACTCAATCTCCCATTTCAAGTGTCGACAATCATGTGTCCAATGTCCTGTGTCTTTATGAAAAGCATAGTATTTATTGGGGTTACGTTGAACTGCCTTCATTTGAGCTGGCCAACGAACTTGCTGAGTTTTCTCCATGTGACGAACCGCTTCACTTACTGAAACACAAAGAGGCGGTCCTCTAAAAGGAGATAAAGATCTTCCCCAAGTTTGAGTATGCTGTGGTGATGCATCACTGGGTCGAAACCTCGAAGAGTATGATTTGATCCCTTGATATGGTCTCTTCGTATTGAACTTTCTATCAGACGAGTGTTTTTCTTCATTTATGGCTTTCGTGGTGGATGATTTTGTTGAGGTCATTTCTCTTTCCACGTTTACAAACTTGTGAGCTTCATCATATATTGCTTCCAATGACCTTGGAATGATTTTTGTCAATTCAATGAAAAGCGCAGAACTTCTTTTAATTCCCATTCGGATGGCCTCTATTGCCAAGGATTCAGGACAATCCATGATCTCAAGTTTTTCAATTTTAAAGCGTTTGAGATAGGCTTCGATTGTTTCTGATGGTTCTTGTACTATCGTGAAGAGGTAATGAGCTTCTTTCCTAATAGGCTTGTTACTTGCGTAATTGGTGATGAACGTCTTTACAAATTCCCCAAAACATGTGACACTCCTTGGAATCAAACCATTGAACCACTTTTGAGCAGAATCTTGTAAGGTAGACGCAAAAATTTTGCACATCATTGCATCCTTTTTCTCAACGTGAAGGTAAACTGGTGCCATTATAGTCTTAAACTGCATGACATGAGAGACTGGATCTTTGGTCCCTCTATAGGCTGGACACTAGGGAGAAGAGAATTTCTGGGGCGGCACAGTATGTTCAATATGATCGAAAAAAGGAGAGACATTCAATTGATCACAAACTTTATCAATATCGTATTGAGTTCGTCCAGTTCCCTGCTGCTTAATCCACTCTTCCATTTTCTTCATCCGTTCTTCCCATTCTTGGTCTGTTTGTGAATTTGGACGAGGAATGCCAGGATTTATAGATGGGATGACTTCTCGAGGAATTGAAGCTTGATGGGGAGGTGGATTCCACACTCTGTGAGAGCTCTCAACATCATGATGTAACTCTTGTTCCTAGAGATCCAATCTAGGGTTGCGAGTATTCGCTAAATGATTTCTCAGCTTTTGGTTGTCTTCTTGACTTTGTAAAAAGGCTCGCTGCAACTCCAACAATTGTTGTTGTAAAATCAACAGCAGGGTGTTATCTTCTTGATTAAGACGACCTGGTGGTTCAGTAGAGCCAGACTGCTCTTCAGATAAAAAATGAGTTATTTGATCATTAATTTGGATGGGTTCCTTAGCACGACCTAAACTTTCATTCAAAACGCTGGGCATTTGGTCTTGCAAAGGTGAATTGTCGGGATTAAGTCCCGTCATGACGAGGTATAACTGGTGAACTGATTCTCAAAGGGTGATCTAATTCTCTTAGTTATAAACTAATTTTAAGGTCTCAAACGAAAATAGCAAGAGCTAAAAAGCTTGAAACCCCACGATGGGTGCCAATTGTTTTTAAGAATTTCTCACACTAGAAATCACTAGAACTGTATATCTTGATTCAGAATAATTCTCCTCTTTATTGAGATTGTTATCACATATATATAGGTATTTACATTTTACAGCTGTCTTATTGAGACAAAATCTGACATTCTGCGATATGTCAATCAAATTGGACGTTTATGCAGACTGTCACTTCCTTCAAATGACGTATGACATGTGACGCATGTGTGGAGTCAGAGGGTGAGTGATTTACCTCGTTTGTACGATGTTTTGTGACCAGCCAATGTAAATAACATCGTATGTACGATGTCTTGTGACCAGCCAATGTAAATAACATCGTATGTACGATGTTATCTGATGCAGAGCTCTATATCAGATCGTACTTATGAAGTGATGTCATACTTCGTACATATGACGTCACGTAATTTAGATCGTATAGCACTAAATGACTTCGTAAATACGAGGTCATCTGATCAGTATGTACGAAGTCTATTTATGCTCAGGCAACAAAGACGATGTTTAGATCACTTCACCAGCACGGGGTCTTTTGTTCTGTAAGACGCTCAACTGCCACTTCATACATACGGGCTTATTTAGTTCTCTTCTTACAACCACTTCGTACTTTCCCAGTTCTGATGGTCTTAGGTACATTATGGTGACTTCTCGTTCTTCGTTTAGTGTAGTATCTGCTCACCAAGGATGCCTAGCCTATATTCTAACATTAACCACGAGTGTTAAAGTAATCAAAGTAGAAACAATTGCAATAGTGGTTTTTGTATCGGCTTACTGAAGTGATAGTCATAGGCTTATAGCTTGAAATGATCCAAAGCAGGAGGAGTACCAAGTCCTTTTGCGCTAAAATATGTAACACATTCACTTATGGTGGTTGACCTATATTTCGGAGGATTGTCTTTTGTACACAATTCCTTGATTGGTTCATAGAGTTTTGAAGAAGACTTCATTCCAGTGCAAAAAAAGCCAACAATAGACACTCTTGGACCTAAATTTTGAATTTAACAAACGACGACACTTATCAAAGAAGACTTCTTGATACAAAACAGCTGTAAATTCATTGTGGTAGTTATAATGATAATTAGTATTTTCCTAAATAAACCATAGTACAAACTCATACAAATTAAAAAAAATATTGGAGAAACCATTTATTTCTTCAGATCATTTCGATAATTTTTTTAAATTATTTATTTCTTCATGGTATCAGAGCCAAGTCGTTGCTTTATACAAATTTGAAGCCTTAGTTCTCTTAACCAACCTTTTCTTTCTTAGAAAATACTATTTTTTCTCAAAAAAAAAAATATTTACTCAAACACCCATATAAAACTTAATTAAAAAACTCATTTTTGAAGCAGTATTTGCCTCACCTAATTTTACCAGATTATTATAAACACAATTTTGAGCATTTTGGTAAAAACAGGGTTGTTGAAACACTACACACTCGCCTCCACACGCCACCATAAATAAGTTGCTCCAATTCACGTGCTTCCACGCTATGTCATGTGCCCCCATGCGCCGTCTGGAGGTTGAAGACGCTGACGTGTCTGGTTTGTACAGGTATGGTTCGGTTGAACCAATGGTCCGTTTGAACTCGGTTTGAATTAGCGGTTCGGTTTGAACCCGGTTTGACCAGCGTTCAATCCGAACTCGATTTTTTACCTAGTTTTTTTCCTTTTAACCTAATTTTGGCCCATTTTAGCAGCCCAAACCCAATTTTGTCCATTTTGTCCTGTTTTTCACTCAAATTTGTTCATTTTATCCTATTTTATTCCATTTTTTTTTATCCAAATTGATCGATTTGATTCTAATTTTGATCCAAATTGACTAGTTTTTAACCCAATTTGATCCAAATTTACCATTTTAACCAATTTTATCCCCGATTTGATACTATTCAAACTAGTTCTTGAAATTTTCTTTCCAATTTTGAAATTATTACACCATTTTCTAGTTTTTATACTATAAAATCATGACAGATGACACAAGTTCATTGCCTATGGAGAAAATAACTCCAGTTATTGTACAATATGTTCATTCTGAAGGTGTTTTTGATGCCAAAATTATTCTTACTGAGATTAATTATGATGTTTGGTCTCAAATAATAGAAATGTATATTGCAGAAAGAGAAAAACTCTCTTATATTCATGAAAAAAATTTGCAACCCAAAAAATCATCAAAAAGTTATAACAAGTGGTATGCTGAAAATCAAAAAGTGAAGAGATTGATACTTATGTCAATGAGTCCAGAAATCATGAAGCGTTATTTACGCATACCAACTGCTCTTGAAATTTGGGGTGCTTTGGCAAAAGCATTCTACGATAGAAGTGACGAATTACATGTATTTGTTTTAAATCAGAAAGCCTTTACTTCTAGACAAAATGAAAAATTACTTTCTGAATATTATGGAGAGTTGACTGAAATTTTTCAAGAACTAGACCATTGTGATAAAGTGGTCATGAAAAATCCTAATGATCTAATATCGTATCAAGAGTCTGTTGAAAGACTGAGGGTACATATTTTTCTTGCTAGATTAGATGATGAATTTGAGCAGGTTCATGGAGAAATTTTGTGAAAAGAAACCATCCCAGATTTAGAAGGATGTTATTTCTTGATTCGATGAGAAGTAGTGCGTCGAATGTTATTGAAGGAAAAATTTGGAGACTGTGACGCTTCCGCCATGATATCTCAAAACCATTCTTTTTCAAATCAACAAGAATGAATGAATTTCAAAAAGGCTATTGATAAATCATCATTTAAATGTACTCATTGTCACCAAAAGGGTCATACCAAAGAACAATGTTTTAAACTTGTGGGATATCTTGATTGGTGGGATCACAATCATGCCTCTCAAAAGAAAAATCCAAGATAGATGTCTACTGCCACCAATGCTGAAGCAATAAAGGATCATGTTGCAAGCTCATCAGCATTAATAGCAACCTCAAACAATGTTGGTAAGATGCTTAAAGCTTTTCTTCCTGTTTTTAATAATACATGGATAATTGATTCAGCTGCAACTGATCATATGACATTCAATTCTAGACAAATCTGAAAACCATCTTCACACAAAACTGTTTGCACTACCAATGGTAACACAACCTCAGTTATTGGGGAAAGCTCTTTATCTCTCACTAGTACTTTAAATTTAGATTCAGTGCTAGTTGTTCCCTCTTTAGAGTATAACCTTATATCTATTTCTCAAATAACCACTGCTTTATCTTGTTTTGTTACTTTTTGGCCTGTTTTTGTGTGTTCAAAGACATCCAAACAAAGCAAACGATTGGTCGTGGAATTAAGCGAAAAAACTTGTATTATTTGGACTTGGCTTCAACAAATCTTGCACTGATAGCAAATGGATTTAAAAGAAAGGATACATCAAATATATGGCTATGACATAAGAGATTGGGTCATGCTTCTTTTGGATATTTAAAGAAATTATTTTCAAGTTTATTTTTGAATTTAGATATTATATTTCTTTTTTAAAGTGTGATGGTTGTGAATTAACAAAAAGTCATCGTTCCTCTTTTCCTGTAACCTTAAATAAAAGTCTATTTCCTTTTATGGTTATACACTCTAACATATGGAGCCCTTCCAAAGTCTCTACTTTGGGAGGATCACGTTGGTTTGTTACATTTTATTGATGATTTTAGTAGAATGACTTGGGTTTGTTTAATAAAGTCTAAAAGTGAAGTAAACTTATTATTTAAAAAATTTCATAAATGGTTCGTACTCAGTATAATACATAGATTCAAGTTTTACGTAGTGATAATAGAAGAGAATATAAGAGTTCTGAGCTTCAAGAATATCTTAAATTAGAAGGAATTATTCATCAAACTACTTGCGTTGATACACCTCAGTAAAATGGAGTTGCAGAAAGAAAAAATCGACACTTGTTGGAGGTTGTCTGTGCCTTATGGATCGAAGCTCATATGTCATTATCTTATTGGGAAGAAGCACTTACTTCTACTGCATATTTGATCAATTGAATATCTTCTAGTTCAATTGACTTCCAAACACCACTACAAGCCATCACTAAAGCAATTGTTGCACCAAATGTTCCCAATTTACCTCCCCATGTCTTTGGGTGTGTAGCATTTTTACACCTATATAAACAGCAACGTAGCAAGTTAGATCCACGAGCAATACGTTGTATTTTTATGGGATATGCTACACAACAAAAAAGGTACCGTTGTTATCATCCTCCAACAAAACAAATGATTACCACCATAGATGTTATTTTTCATGAAGATACAATGTATTTCTCTTCTAAGCCTGAATTTCAAGGGGAGTACAACCATGATGAAATTCAGACCCTCACATATAAATTGTTACCTTATGAAGAAATACAAATTATATGTGATCAAAACACAAATAACTTGAATTCAGATGGTAAAAACTCCCAAAATGGAAGAGACTCAAGGGAAATGGAATCAAGTGCTCGCTCCCAAATGGAAGAGACTCAAGGGAAATGGAATCAAGTCCTCGTCAACTCCAAGATCATCAAGCAAGTTCATTACTACCACTAAGTACGAGTTTCTTACTCTACAAGTTGCTGATATACCTAACCAATCATTTGCAGAAGATGTTCCAACTATTGAACTAACCAGAAAAATACTTCCACCACGTTCTAACAGAGGTATTCCTAAAACCATGTATGAACCTGAGATTTCTAGTAAAGTCAAATATCCCATGAGTAACTATGTGTCTAAACATCGTTTGTCAAAATCAAACATATCATTTGTGAATTAATTATATGCTATATTTATTCTTAACAGTGTGCAGGAAGCTTTAACTGACCAAAAATGGAAACTTGTCAATTTTCCACTAACAAAGAAAATTGTTGGATGTAGATGGATTTTTTTCAGTAAAGTACCATGCAGATGGTATGATTGAATGCTATAAAGCAAGACTGGTGGCAAAAGGATACACTCAGACATATGGGATCGACTATACAGAAATATTTGAGCCTGTAACCAAAATTAACACTGTTCAAGTCTAGGCATCTCTAGCTGCAAATCTAGATTGGCCATTATATCAGTTTGATGTAAAAAATGCCTTTCTACATGGAGATTTAATTGAAAAAGTCTACATGGATCTACCACTAGGAATCAAGAAATCAAAAATCCATGATGAAAAGGTGTGCAGATTAAAAAAAGCACTGTATGGTTTAAAACAATCTTCAAGAGCATGATTTGGCAGGTTCATAAAGTCTATAAAGGCATTTGGCTATAAGCAAAGCAATTCAAACCATACTTTATTTCTGAAAAAAAGGCATAGTAAGATCACTGCACTTATTGTATATGTTGATGATATGATAGTAACATGAAATGATCATGAAGAAAGGAAAGCTATACAAAGTTTTTTGTCTAGAGAATTTGAAATGAAAGACCTTGGTTCCTTAAAATATTTTCTCGGAATTGAGGTTTCTCGATCAAAAGAAGGAATCTTCTTATCTAAAAGAAAGTATGCCTTAAATTTATTAAAAGAAACTGGTATGTCGGCATGTCAACTAGCTAATACACCAGTAGAGGAAGGATTAAATTTATGTATCAAGGTTGATCAAGTTCCAGTAAATAAAGAAAGATATCAAAGGCTTGTTGAAATGTTGATGTATTTGGCACACACAAGACCAGATCTTGCCTATGCTTTAAGTATTGTCAGCCAATTTATGCATAATCCTGGAGAACAACATATGAATACAGTTATTCGTATTTTGAGGTATCTAAAGTCTGCTCCTAAAAAAGGAGTATTATTCAAAAAAACACAAAGTTTCAAAGAATAGAAGTATATATTGATGCTGACTGGACTGGATCAATAAATGATAGGCGATCTACGTCAGGCTACTTCACTTTTGTAGGGGGAAACCTTGTAACATGGAGAAGTAAGAAACAATATGTTGTCGCCCGTTCAAGCGCAGAGGCTGAATACAGAGGTATAACACTTAGGATTTGTGAGGCTCTATGATTACAACATCTCTTGAATGATTTGGGATATCCTGTTAAAGAATAATTAAATTATTTTGTGACAATAAAGAAACATGTGATATTGCTCACAATCTAGTCCAACATGATCGTACAAAATATGTTGAATTAGACAGATTTTTTATTAAGGAAAAGTTAGAAGAAAATTCTTTAGAATTGCCAAAAATTAAGTCAGAAAATCAATTGGCTGACATTCTCACTAAAGCTGTCTCATATCGAGTATTCACAGAAGTTTCAGTCAAGTTGGGCATGAAAGACATTTATGCACCAACTTCAGGGAGAGTGTTGAATTCAACAAACGATGCACCGACGCTTATCAACATACACGGCAGACGATACCTACCAAAGAAGACTTATTGATACAAAGCAGCTGTAAATTCATTGTGATAGTTGTAATAGTAATTATTATTTTTCTATATAAACAATATACAAACTCATACGAATTAAAAAAAATATCGGAGAAATCATTTATTTTTTCAGATCATTTCGATAGTTTCTTCAAATTATTTATTTCTTCACTAAATTATTTGCCAATACTCTATGTTGTACGCTTTTGAATCTATTATTTGATAATAGCTGAAAAACAAACCAAATAAATAAAAAAAGGAAAAAAAATATAAGGTACTAAAGTAAATTTCATATGAAAAGCTTCTTATATAACCAAACAAGTAGAAACATAGTGTAGTTCCAGTCCAACAAAATCTTCACTATGCACTAAACAAAGCTCTTTGTTGTTCTTTTGTCCTTAGGATCGATAGAGCTAGGCTTGACCGCTTGTAGCTTAATTGCTAATTTTTTTTTTAAACCTAAATAATAGGGTTGATTGAAATATTTATTTCACAATATATTTTCTAAATTTTCACTTCCACACAATTGGCATGTAACATGAAAATTTCACATACACAAATGTAAGAAAAACTTTCACATGAGTATATGAAAACTACACATTCTTGGAACTTATGATATTTTTCCTTTTTCACACGATAAGGTGAAGACTCTAAGCAACAAATTTTATATTGTAAATTTTTTTAACTACATCTTTGTACATTTCCCATAAATTTAACCTTATTTTGGGTGATTTCTTTATTTTCTTATCAGCCATATTTTTCATGAAGAAGCTTACACTGGTGTATAAGTTATTTAATATACAAAAATATTTTTTATTACAATTAAGATACAATCTTAATCTAATTATAATCACATTATTGGCCATCTACTTTTAGTAGGCCTCAATTTTCTAATTTATTTCTCCAAAAAAATAGAATTTATTTCAACAAAAAATTCACAAGTGAATTAAGATGCATACTTCAATTGTGATACGTAGCTTTAATATATGTCATTTGGACGGGTGAGAGTCTTTTAAAAAAGCTCAATGATAACTAATAGGTATTTTTTAAGACTTAGAAATCACACATTTATCCTTACCGAAAGAAATACAAATTATGCACTTATTAATGAAAGCACTTTCTCCTAAACAACTTTAAACAGCATCAAGTTGCGCAAATATCACATGTAATACAAATCTGTTTAGAAACAAGATAAAAATGAAGCATGAGTTTATTGAGCAAAACAGAACATTAACATACCTGCAAAAGATCTCCAATGTTGACAACCAAAGCCTTATTATCTGGTGATACATTAATCCACTTGTTATTATACAAAACTTGAAGAGCACCAATATGATATTGTAAAAGTACAGTTATGAAGTCGTTATCTGTATGCTTGCTAGTACCAAGAGTTAATTCTGGTTGTGGACAAGCAGGATAGTAATGACATAAAACTGCAAGTCCCTCTGTACAATCTAAGTTATGCAAGTAATCTGATTTCAGCCTAAGGGCCTCTGATAACAACTCAAACAATGTAATTCCCAGTTTCATTATTTGCTTTGAGTACTCCACTAGTATGTCTCTGCAAAATTTAAAGGTAGATATGTGGTCATTAAGTTTGACAAGCAAAAGTACTTTTTTCTTAAACAAAAGCACTTTTGTAACATCCGGCTATTTTCTGAACTTAAATAAAATATAAAAATAAGCACGTATACATTATATGATTAAAGCTTACGTAACATCCAAATCATGTATGCGCAATCTTATACTAAGTCACTAAACTTATTAAAGCACTTCTTCTTTTTTAACCAGTGTTGCCTAAAGTGATCAACTAACTCTTAGAGATATTGTCAAATCTTTCTTATGGAGTTTTTTAAAAAATGGTAAATAAAATTTGAATGAATAATATCACTCAGTAAATAAATTCACCATACAAAAATATTAAACAATCACACATAACAATAATTTATTCAAAACAATCAACATGTCATGCTCATGTTTTTAATATGAAAGTAGATAAAATGTATGATCACTACTTAAACAATATATTTTGAAGACCATTTTTCAAATGTTGTGACTTGTAATAAAACATATAAAAATTTATCTTTCTTAATAGATCATTACTCATAATAAAACGTATAAAAATGATCTTTTTTAGTATATCATGACTCATAACAAAAATTTTTAAAACTATAATTTATAGAATATCATGAATTCTATCGTATGAATGGTGGAGCCAATACAAAATGATATCCGTCGACAACCAACACAAAATGTTACCCGTCGGCAGCCAAAATAATAAATCACTTGTCGGTAATTAGTACACATGAAAGGTAAGTGCAAGTGAGTCATCAAAATTGTATGATCGAAGCTAGAATTCAATAACAAATTCTCACATGCAAAAATACGTCCAAACCATATGGTAAGGAAACAAATGCCCTTGAGTACCAAGGACACCTCCCCTACACGGCCAAAAATAAATACAATATGCTACCAATCAGAATCCAAGCATAACAATTGTCAAAAGCTTTTTTAAAAATTTATTTGATTTTAAAGTCGAAAGCATAATTCAAAACATAAGACTTCAACATCAAAAGTTTTGAATGTCATGGATATCAACATGCCTATACTATATAATCAATAACCAATTATGCAAATATAAAGTACATATACATACGAAAATGAGATTATGTTATCTATTTAGCCATAATGATCACAAAACAAAACATATAAGTGAGAACCATAAAAACGTTTATGCATAAAACAAATAATACTTAATATTACAAATAAGGTTAGTCCAATTATCTGATATAAGTAACCGATATAGCTAAAATTACCTAATAATTTAATTAAATTTAGCTTAAATAAATTATAATTATATAAGTGTTAGATTTTTACAACATGTTAAGTCCCATCTTTTTTATATATAACTTAATTAAGGTGATCAAAAATTATTATTTTAATACTGAGATCCAACCTTTATTTAGACTTCATATTTTTTAACAAAAAAATTCATATTTTTCATCACAAGACTATTCATTACTTTTACAATAAATATAAAATATATAATTTATTTCTTATTTAATTGGTGTCATAAAATTATAAAATTTTACAAAATTTTCATATAAATATAATAAGATGTCTAGTAAAAATTTTTAAATAAATTCAAATACATGTTAATTACAAAAATGATTTTTATTTACTAACTTTTAAAATTATCGGTAAGAGGAAATCAAAAACACTGATGAACATAAACATTTTTTATAAAAATATTGATAAATCATATTAAATATAAATTTTTACAATAGTTTTATAACTTAAATATAATTATACATAAAAAAAAATTTATATACTTTGGAAACTATTTTTATGAGTAAAATGGGTGTATTTGCTCTAAAACTCACAAATTTTAAAATAATATAAATAATACATAGAAAATACATCATAAAATTTTTTATGCATTTTTACCATCTATAACACCACCGATTAATTTCATAATTGTATTTTAATCTATCAAATTTTTTATTTTCAGCAAAAAAGTTTAAAACTTGTAAAACCATAAAAATTAAATACAAATAGTTTTGCAATGATTCTTTAGCCAAAATTTTCATTATTGTGTCTAGTTACAAATATAAAAAATATATCTTCAAATTGCAATTGAAAAACATATAAAATAATCCTAAAATTCAATTTTAGAGTTTTTCAAAAATTGAGAGATTCAAAATATAAACTTTAAAACTTCATAAAAAAATTTAATATTAAAAAGTTTTTGACAAATAAATATTCTTAGATTCATAAATATGTTAAGTTTATTATAAATATAATTTTGTATTTATTTACACAATTTTATAGTTCAAAAATAACTTGTTTGTAAATTGCTGCAAAAATTCTGCAAACAATATCTTATAAATCCTTATTGGAGCCCAAAAACATTCTCGATCTCAATTTAAGACCACAATCATCATAATTATATCTTTATCCACTATTACAATTTGAATAATATAGGACAGCTTTTAATTTAAAGTGAGAAATAAATAGGAAGGTTTTAAGTACGTGGCCGTCTTATAAAAATTATAGGACGGCTATTTCGAAAAAAATTGACGAAATTTAATAGGACGGTTAATAACCGTCTTGAAAAAAAAAAAATTTAAGATGGCCTTCTTATATGTTACGGCTAGATGTGTAATTTTTTTTTCTTTGCTACTGTCTCTCTCACGAAACATGAACTTAAAATTGGGATTTTGTCTAAAATGGGCAAATTCCATAAAATAGTTTAGAAATGGGCTGATTTGTGTTAAACTTTACAAATGGGTAAATTGAAATTGGCTCTTCCAGTTGCCGGTTTCCACCCCTTATTTCCCACCAAAATTTTCTTACTTCTTCTCTCTCCTTCTCTACGCACTCTCCCCTCCATTTTTTCATCTTATCACGCACAAGAGTTTCTCTCCATTTTCTCTGCATTTTCTCTCCATTTTTTCATCTTATCACGGCAAACTTTGAAATTTGAGGTTAGTGATATTAAATATTTTGGTTGGGTAGAAATTTCGCAGTTTTAAATAGCATATAAATGGTGAAATTTGTACCAAGATTTGTACCAACAATTTTCGCACGGCAATCGTTTTGGGTCAATATTTTTTTTTGAAAAATTGCCAATTCTTTGGTTGGAAAGTGATTTGGGTGTTATTTCGGCGTTTAATTTGTTGTATGAATCTGCCATTTTCAGTGTTTAATTTGAACTCATGTAATTCACGTGTTATCATTTTTAATCTGCTATTTTTGTCTTGGTTTATCCGGTACATGTGGGGTATTATATTTCTCTGGTATATGTCTGGTATATCTTGATATACCTAGGTATATCGAGATATACCACAGATATACCATGGTATACCATGGTATACCTAGGTATATCCTAGGTATATCTAAGGTATATCGAGATATACCACAGATATACCTAGGTATATCTAGGTATATCTCGATATATACCTAGGTATATCGAGTTATACCAGAGATATACCATGGTATACCTAGGTATATCTCTGGTATATCGAGATATACCATGGTATACCTAGGTATATCTGTGGTATATCGAGATATACCTAGATATACCTAGGTATATCTGTGGTATATCTCGATATACCTTAGATATACCAGAGATATACCTAGGTATATCTCGATATACCACAGATATACCTAGGTATATCCTAGGTATATCTAGGTATATCTAAGGTATATCTAGGTATGTCTCGATATACCTAGGTATATCGAGATATACCTAGGTATATCTGTAATAATATCTCGATATACTAGAGATATACCTAGGTATATCTCCATATACCACAGATATACTTAGGTATATCTGTGGTATATCTCGATATACCTAGGTATATCTTAGGTATATCGAGATATACCTAGGTATATTGAGATATACCATCGATATACCTAAGATATACCTAGGTATATCTCGATATACCACAGATATACCTAGGTATATCGAGATATACCATCGATATACCTAAGTTATACCTAGGTATATCGAGATATACCATCGATATACCTAGGTATATCTCGATATACCTAAGATATACCTAGGTATATCGAGATATACCTAAGTATATCTTAGGTATATCGATGGTATATCTCTGGTATATCTGTGGTATATATTGATATATCTATGTATATTTGGTATATCTGTGGTATATATCTGGTATATGTAGTATATCTGTGGTATATTCGAGGTATATCTCGATATACGAAGGTATATCTGTGGTATATCTAGCAATATTTGTGGTATATCTCGGGTATATCTAAGATATACCTAGGTATATATGGGGTATATTGCGGTATATAATTTCATATATCAATCTAATTATATGTATTTTTTAATTAATATTGCTTAATTATTTGAAAACATTTTACAGAATGGATTGCCTTAGTATTCTAATAATTCATAATGGCAAGTGGTTATTGAAAGATGATAAAGAAGTATATCGAGGAGGTGAAGGTTCGGTGATGAAGATTAAAAAGGGATTTAAGTATAATGAACTTAAAGAAAAGTTGTTTATGAAGTTAAAAATGGATAAGTTAAAGTATGAAATTTCAGTAAGATACTTCTATAAGAATGATTTGAATTTACCTTATGTTTTAATTGGTGATGATGAAGATTTGGATGAGTTTTTTGACCTTCATGTTCAAGACAATGAAAGAAAGGCTGTTCTATATGTAACAAAAAATGAGATAAGATCAGTAGGTACATGTCATTCCATTTGCCGTGAAGAAGAACTTGTTAATACTAGAGGGCGTCATGTAAATTACTTGAGCGATACGCATCCGCAGGAAGGATCTCAAAATCCCATAACAAATTGCGATATTATACTTGATGGTATTGGTGATGATTTAGATAACTATTTAGATATACCGCAGATGGGTGATGATGTTCATGTTGATATGAATAGAGAGTGTCAATTAGAAGGTGTTACTGTCAACGAAAACATTGATAATGACATGACCGGAATTGGTACTTTACAAGGCAATGATAATGAAATGACATCAGATGAACAAGAAAGACTGATTTTAAGAGAGCAATCGTTAAATGGTTTAACTCAGTCTGAAGGACGAAATGTTGTTGGGGGCAATAATGAAATACGTTTTGGTCCATCAAGTACAGGCACAGAGATTGTTTCTAATGGTGACGTTTCCTCTTCTATGGCACATGTTGAGCTTGATTTGAAAGTTGATCAAGTGTTTGACAGTAAGATACATTTCACCACACATGTCGGGCTTTATGCCATAAGAAATAGATTTGAGACGAGGACACTGACAAGTAAGAAAGACCGTGTCGTGATAAGTTGCATTCAATGTAGTTGTATTTGGAAGATTAGATGTAATCGGATCAAGGGGTCAGATAGGTTCAAGGTAAAGCATTTTCAATCATTACATACTTGTGATCCTAACCATTACATGAGGAAGAATAGGACTGCGACCTCAAGAGTCATAGGAAATGCCATAAAAATGAAGTTGGTGCGACCTGGAAGAATTTATAAGCCGAAAGATATTATTGATGATTGTCAGAATGAGTTTGGGATTGAGATTGGTTACACCACAGCATACAGGTCTAAAGAGAAGGCTCTGAGGTTGCTACGTGGAAGTGAAGAGGAATCTTTCCTCAAGCTTCCTTCCTACTGTCACGTCCTGAAGGAAAGGAATCCCGGTAGCGTCACACATATTGAAGTTGACCATTTATCCGGAAGATTTAAGTATTTCTTCATGGCATTAGGTCCATGTATCAGAGGATTCTTATCTTGTATAAGACATGTAATTACAGTTGATGGTGCATTCTTATCAGGTAGGTTTGCTGGGACATTATTCGTTGCAAATGCTTCTGATGGAAATAACAACATATATCCACTGGCCATTGGGGTTGGAGATTCTGAGAATAATGAAGCATGGGAATGGTTTTTGCTAAAAGTAGCAGAGTTAGTCGGGCACATTGACGACCTTGTTATTGTTTCTGATAAACACCAAAGTATTATTCAAGCTGTTCCGAAAGCATTACCCAATGCATTGCATGGTTATTGTGCATTTCACATGGAGATGAATTTAAACCACAAGTTTAAGAATCCAGATATTACATCTTTGTTTAGATGTTGCTCAAGGGCATATACAAAGCGTGAATTTGACAAGTACATGAGGGATTTGCGACAGATCGATCCTGAGATTGAAAAGTACTTAATGGAAGCAGGCATTGAGAAGTGGTCAAGATATCATTTTCCAGGTATGAGATACGGTATAATGACTACAAATAGTTCAGAATCCTTTAATAATGTCATGAAATGTGCTCGTGAATTACCCATAACCATGCTTGCTGAGTACTACCGTAGCAAAATACAAGCTTGGTTTGTCGAACGTAGGGAAGTTGGGATGAGATGGGGAACTCGCCATCTAACCGATGAGGTTGAATCAATTATGCGTGTAAATCACAATAAGTCCTTAAGGTACAGGGTTTTCAGAATTAATGCACATGTCTTCCAGGTATGCCATTCGTACAACTATTTGATTGTTATTATATGTTTATCTATTTCTCTTTATTGTCTAATGTAACAAGTTGATTCTTACCAAAATTAGGTTGTGCATGGTGACACTAGTCACGATGTGGATCTACTGAACAGAAGTTGTAGTTGCAGGGAGTTTGATACTCACAAAATCCCCTGTTGTCATGCCATTGCAGCGGCCCGTTTTCAAGATGTTGATGTTCATACACTTGTGGACAAATTATATACAGTAGATTGTTATATTATTGCATATGCAGAGTCCATTTATCCGGCTACTGATAACGGTGAATGGGACATCCCACCAGAGATCATAGATCTAGTTGAACTTCCTCCCAACACGAAGAAAAAATATGGGCGACCACGAAAACGACGCATACGTTCACGTGGGGAAGTAATAAAAAAGGTCATACTATGCAGTAGGTGTGGAAATAGTGGTCACAACATGAGGACTTGTAATGTGTTCCGTCAGATGATTGTAGAATCTTCCCTATCTTCTCACCCATAAACATTTTATGCTATTAACGGTTAATTTTATGTCATCATTAATGGGCTAATGTATTATTTATGTATTTTCGATTTGTATTAATTAATTATGAATACAAATATCATTCATAGGGACTTATACTAGAGATGTATCAACATGTATTTTAATGTATTTTACTATTCGTTTTTTTTCTGTTGTGTTTACCATATACACTCCAGATATGGATGACTTACCACATATAGCTTAGCATACATATCGAAATGTAAAGTTGTAGGGTTACCTCAATATATATGGACTTAAATAACCTAGGTATATATTGAGATATACCTTAGATATACCTATATATATCGAGATATACCTATATATACCTTACATATACCTATATATATCGAGATATACCTAGATATACCTTACATATACCTAGATATACCTAGATATACCTTAGATATACCTAGATATACCACAGATATACCTAGGTATATCGAGATATACCTAGATATACCTTAGATATACCTAGGTATATCTCGATATACCTAGATATACCTTAGATATACCTAGATATACCTAGATATACCTTACATATACCTAGGTATATCGAGATATACCTATGTGGACCACAGATATACCTAGGTATATCGAGATATACCTAAGATACCACATATTTTGAATGTTTTATGCGCGCCGCGGCTGGAATTGTCTTGTGCCGCGGCGACTTAGGTTCTGTTTGAATTCATTTGTAACACATTAATGCGCGCCGCGGCTTGAATTATATTGTGCCGCGGCGAGATAGGTTCTGTTTGATTTTTGAATTTTAACACATTCATGCGCGCCGCGGCGGAAATTGTATTGTGCCGCGGCGACTTAGGTTCTGTTTGAATTCATTTGTAACACATTGATGCGCGCCGCGGCTTGAATTATATTGTGCCGCGGCGAGATAGGTTCTGTTTGATTTTTGAATTTTAACACATTGATGCGCGCCGCAGCGGGAATTATATTGTGCCGCGGCGAGGTAGGTTCTGTTTGATTTTTGAAATTTAACACATTGATGCGCGCCGCAGCGGGAATTATATTGTGCCGCGGCTAGGTAGGTTCTGTTTGATTTTTAAAATTTAACACATTGATGCGCGCTGCAGCGGGAATTATATTGTGCCGCAGCGAGGTAGGTTCTGTTTGATTTTTGAATTTTAACACATTGATGAACGGTCTCACGTTTTCCCTCTCTTTGAATACCATAAATCTCTCATTATTCTCTCCATTTGATGTTCATTATCTCCTACCATATACACTCTAGATATGTGAGGATATACCACATATAGCTTAGCATACATATCGAAATGTAAAGTTGTAGGGTTACCTCAATATATATAGACTTAAATAACCTAGGTATATATTGAGATATACCTATATATATCGAGATATACCTAGATATACCTACATATACCTATATATACCTTACATATACCTATATATATCGAGATATACCTAGATATACCTAGATATACCACAGATATATCTAGGTATATCGAGATATACCTAGATATACCTTCTATATACCTAGATATACCACAGATATACCTAGGTATATCGAGATATACCTTAGATATACCACAGATATACCTAGGTATATCGAGATATACCTAATATACCTTAGATATACCTAGGTATATTGAGATATACCTTAGATATACCACACATATACCTAGGTATATCGAGATATACCTAGATATACCTTAGATATACCTAGGTATATCGAGATATATCTAGATATACCTTAAATATACCTAGATATACCACAGATATACCTAGGTATATCGAGATATACCTATATATACCTTACATATACCTAGGTATATCTCGATATACCTAGATATACCTTACATATACCTAGGTATATCGAGATATACCTATGTGTACCACAGATATACTTAGGTATATCGAGATATACCTAAAATACCTAGATATTTTGAATGTTTTATTCGCGCCGCGGTGGGACTTGTATTGTGCCGCGGCGACTTAGGTTTTGTTTCAATTCATTTGTAACACATTAATGCGCGCCGCGGCTTGAATTATATTGTGCCGCGGTGAGATAGGTTCTGTTTGATTTTTGAATTTTAACCCATTCATGCGCGCCGCAGCGGGAATTATATTGTGCCGCGGCGAGGTAGGTTCTGTTTGAATTTTAAAATTGAAATTTAACCCATTAATGCGCGCCGCGGCGGGAATTATATTGTGCCGCGGCGAGGTAGGTTCTGTTCGAAGCCCTAAATTTAACCCATTGATGCGCGCCGCGGTGGGAATTATATTGCGCCGCGGCGAGTTTCGTTCTATTTGAATTTTAAAAATCTCGGTATTATCAATCAAAACCCACACTTTTCCCCAAACTGTCTCATGTTTTCCCTCTCTTTAAATACCATAAATCTCTCATTATTATCTCCATTTGATGTTCATTATCTCCTACAAATCAAAAGTTCATCCCATAATCTTCCATAAATAACACTTCTTAAGTTTGAAAACCGATATCTTGTAACACCTTGATGTTGTGGAGTGACAGAAGGTAAGAACCTCTTCATATTCAGCAACAAAATATTGGGCTTTTGCATCCGTGAGGGATTTTTGTTCAAGAATTGTATGTAAAATCAATTGAGGTAAACTTATTCAGAAATTATGTGATTTATCTGGAATCAGTCTATTGTATACCAATATATTGGCTTTAGGATATATTTATCGAGATATACCTAATATTTTACTTTAATTTTTGTTTTTTGTTTTTTTCTCATTAGTTAACCAAACAATATTATTGTTCTATTGTAAGATGGCTCCTAAACGAAAGACGGGTGACAGTATTCGTTCGAAAGGAAAAGGTAAAGTTGTTGAGGAACGAAATTTTAATACCTCTCGTTTTGTTAGTAGAGAGGCGGAAGAGCGGTACGATTGTGCCGCCAAAAGGAATAAAGCTTTTGTTAATGAGAGGGGATTAGACTTTGGACAAGTCGGAGTGATGGGTATTTCAGATAAAATTAAGGCGTTAGGGTGGAGAAAATTTGTACAAGCCCCAGAAGCTGGTGTGAGTTCATTGGTCAGGGAATTTTACGCAAATTTTCCAGATGCTCGGCAGGGATTTGTATGGGTAAGGGGTGTTCAAGTCCCATTTAATAGGACGGTTATTAATGCATACTATGGGTTGAGAGATATTGAGGATAGCGGTTATGAAGCCTATATCAAACAGGCAGATTACGATCAGATTATAAATACCCTAACGGATGGTTATGCGGAATGGGAATATAAGGGAGACATGGTCAACATCTTTCAAGCTAAACACCTTAGAACCCACTCCCGTATCTGGCAGTATTTTGTATGTTCTAGATTAATGCCAACCCGGCATTATAGTACTGTTGATAGGGAACGGGCAATCGTACAGTATGCGATAGAGACGCAGCGAACCCTTGATGTTGGGAAGGTTATCCATGAACGGGTTGTCTACTCATCTATGCATCACAACGTAAGCTACTTCTTCCCCCAACTGATCACGGCCCTTTGTGTGAAACATGGAGTCCAGTATGACAAGGGTGAGGTACTACTACAACCTGGTGAAACTTTGACGTTCCAATACATGCAACACTTAACTAGTGGCACAAAAGCGGGACAAGGTAGTAGGAAGGGTGATGGCTCCTTTTCTAGTCACGCTACAACCAAAGAAAGATTGATGAACTTGGAAATAAAGGTAAATACAATACAAGAGTACCAAGTTCTACTCCACCGAATGATGAGCTTTCAATTGAGACAACAAGGAATAGATTTGAACCAGTTCGGCCCAATTCTGCAGTATCAGGGTTAGGACTTCGTTTATGAACCTACGTCGAACGAACCCCAGGATGAGAACGAGCAAAATGATTATATGGATGACTAAGCATCCATATACCTAGGGAATTATGTTTATTTACTTCGTTTATTTTTATTGCCCGTTTTGGAATATTTATATGACAGTACTTGATTTTACAAGTCATGTTTTGGGTTGCGTTATTTTATTGAAACTTTATGCACGAATACAATGATATAAATTTTCTGTGCAAATTTTCTGTGAGGATATATCATATCTAGATATACCAAGATATACGGGATTATCTACCTAAGATATACATTAGTTAACGAGAGAGATAAGTAGATATAACACAATATACTACAGTTATCCCTTAAATAACAGAATTCTTGCAATCCACACAAAATAACACACGGAGTTTTGGTTATGTTAAAAAATATATACACCACATAAGATGCCAATTAACTTATACAATAATGTAATCGTCTTCAGCAAAGAAAAGTTCTAAACATAGTTTCTTCCTAAAAAATTGAACTGCCTCGTCTTTAATTTCAATTAAGGCCTTCTCATTAACCAAGTACTCGATGAACTTCAAAGCATAAATGCCACAGTCTCCCCTGTGCAATCAAAACAATTTGAAAACATATTAAAGTTAATTGACATAATCCATGGTTCACCTTAATATATTAAAGACAAAAGAATGATGTAACTAAGTAATTTAAAATACTTACGCTTCAACCTGTTCAGGAACAGATATGGCATTACGATAAAAGGGCCACCGTTCTTTTATTTCATATTCAAATAATCCCAAGCTTTTAATTAAGCTTGGGATCATTACACATAAGTTATGAAGTCTTTTCTTAAGACTTCCATCCCTTATGTGTTTCGGAAGTGAATCGTAGACATCAATCTGTTGCTGTTTTAGGTCAATTCCGATAGCAATCCAATGGCCCTTCTCCAATAGAACTCCATAAATCATGTGCACATAATTCCATGACTTAGCATGTTTAGGCCGTGCACCTGGTTATGTTAAGATGTATATACAACAGCTATACCATGTTAAACTGTATAAAATACAAAAAATTATGCATCAATGATTATAACTAGAGAATTAACCTGTTACATAATCCAACCACTTTTTGTTCTGCGACCAAAATTTGGTTTGGTCGTTCTTCTTAAGTTTCTTCCATTCACCCGCACTTGACTCCACGTAAGCCTACATTTTAATATTCCATAATGCCCAAATACAATTCAAATAAGTTAAGAATTTATTTTTCAATAATATTGTATAATATTATTGGTACTTACCAAAAAGGTTGAGTCAACTGTAGTCCAGAGATTGTTAGGGAACAAGTCCGGGTGAATTTCCTCCTTTTTCCTCAACAACCATAGGCCACAATCAATGTGCTGCATAAATTTATTTCAGGATCAAATAGGAAATAGTGGCATGCATTAGTTGTTATTCGGCGCGGCATTTAAAATAATGAGAGTTATCCTTAGAATACCATATTTTCATATCAATTTTGATTATAAGAGAGCCAAAGCTAAAATTCATAACATAAATATACCTCGTTCAGTAAGGATGAATGTGGTTTGAATATACGATGAAACCAGGAAGAATTTGCCATACCCTTGCTTGGGCAACAAACATTAATGGTTTCCCTAAAAGGTAAACAATATAAAATAAGATTAATACGGTAAACCTATTAATATTGATAAGAGATTTTAATAGAAATATAAGATGTAAATAAATATATATAAAAGAATATACGTACTGGTTGTTTGAGTAATTTGTATATAGCCACTCCAAGAAGTATCTGTATCTATCTTGACTGAACATCCTCATTGGGTCATAAAGGGTTGGCACTTGATGTTCCTCCGATTGTTCAGATCTTATTGATATACCAGATTTCTTCCTTGGATGAACATAGGGAGATTTGAGCGAGGGACCAAGCTTTCGCTTCCTACGACTGTATGTCGTAGCAGATGGTGCGGACGTTCCAATTGATCTTACGCCCATGGATGCTAGCGATCCTAATCGCATTGACGATGGACCACTTATAATAAGAGCAGCCTCCAAAATCTCTTCCAGAGTAGATAAATTGACGTTGGACAAGTTCTGTTCCTCGTGGAAGACATCAGTTGGCTGTTTCTCAATGTTTACTTCAGGGGGACAAGTTTCGCTGACACCGACAAATGTATCGTCCTTATATGTAGTAGCTGAGGTTGTTTCCTCAGCAACTTATTCTGCAAAGACAACTATTTGTTTGCAACCATTATTTGGCAGTAATGGCTCTTCATTTGTAGGCATCACAATTTCTTCGTCCTCAGATAAATTCTCATCCGCAACCTTACGTCGGTCGAAAGTTGGGACAGATTTAACCCTGGACGGTTTGACTGAAGCTGAAGCTTTGATTGATTCGTCCCGTGGTCGTGAAGAAGTTTTTTGTGATCTTAAAACCTTCTTCAAAGCATCCATCATCCATATTTGGTTATCTTTTATTGTTGCCACCTCTTTTTTCAACTCCCTAATCTCCTGCAAAACCTGAGGTACAATGAAATTAGATACGTTATCTATAGAATCATATATATCATTGAATGGCGAAATTTTATCCTTGATAGTTCCATTACCTCCATAATGGAAGTTGATGAATGAGCTGAGGTATGATGAGTTTGGACTTCTGAGATTAGGTCACTACTATGTTCAAAGTGACCAGATTGATGCTGCATATCATCGCCTTTTGAAGGCAATGATTCATCAATTGTACCAACGTTTATGGACACATTCGGCACACCGAAGCTTGCATCCTTGGCACATTCTTGTGCTGAAACGTAGGAAGGACTCTGTCTCTCAGTTTCATTTGGAGTGAGTCTCTTCAACATATTAAACTGTACAATAACCAAAAAAATTAATTAATTATTTTTAACCAATTCAAGTATATCAGAATAATTAAAGACAATTTATATATGCTAAACACTTACATCCTCTCGTTTGAAGATATTCTGGTTCAACTCCCAGAATTTAATAGTCTGTCCCTTTCTTAGATTTTCACAACGTAGTATCCTTGGGATTTGATCGGGGAATACTTGGGTGGCTAAATTAGAAATGTCCACCTGTAAGGCCTCATAAGCCCAGACTTGCAGTGCCCAACAAAATCCGTACACACTGTAAGTGATCACGTGTTTGTTTGAATCTTCAGACGCGACCTCCATGTGGCCTTTAGGTTTTCTGTCATTAATATGCATAATGACACTCTTCAACCTTCTTATTAAATAGTCATAAACTATTTTACCCCATGGGTACATATTAAATTTGTCAAAATCTTCAACCAGTTCTAAATAGTCTTCAGTAATGGACCTTAGACTATTATCGGACAGAAGAATAATTTCCAGGTGTAAGGTTTATTTTGTATTGGCAATTTTCGTGGACAAAATGTTTGATTGTAATCTAGAATAGGAATTCAACAATTATTCAGACCACACGTGATGATGGAGTCACCAAGCTTGCAACGCCCATATGACAGGTATAATATTCCATCATGCATACATCTGCACACAATTGAGCACGACACTTAGTATGGATCGTAACGAAAAATGTATTGTGCACATGTTGGTCGATCGATCGAGAGTATTGTTCGATCGATCGAGTGATCGATCGAGACTGAGACAACTTCGATCTAGGTGCTCTCTGTTTGGACTGGATCGATCGAGCAATTGGACCGATCGATCGAACCATGTTCGATCGATCGAGTATAGAACAACTTCGATCCAGGTTCTCTCTGTTTGAGTTAAATCGATCGAGTTTTGTGTATCGATCGATCGAGACCTTCTCGATCGATCGAGACGGCCTGTCGATCGATCGAGCCAGTATTATATTCCTACTCAAACTCTATTTCTTAATTCGACCCTTATGTTTCTTTTACCTAATTGACCACATTTAATGTTAAGAACAGTATTCTTATTTGAGGATAATTGTGGTAATTGGTAAATCCTGATAGGAAAAGAGTTATAGTGAATTGCAAATCCTATTTGAACTAGGATTGGACTCTATATAAGTGAAGGGATGTTTATGCATAATCAATTAACTTGAGCATTTAGAATCATATAGCACTAATACTTTCTAGCATCTGAATTGTGCTTATTCTCTTCATCTATTGTTCTTAGGCTTTCTCATGTTATATTCATATGCCTAATTGATTTGCATGATATTGAGCTTAATTGAATGTTCTAGGGTTTGCTAGCTGATATTGTTTTTACATCGCATGTTAGTATATTTGCTAGTTAGGATTATTCATTGTTTGAATCCGCTCTAGGACACGCATTGCACTTGTGTTATTGTGCTAACGTTACAGGTGACGGCTTCAGTATTTCGTGTGACTCGAAATTACTGAAGGTGACGGGTTCGGTTGATCTTGTGTGACTCAAGTAGATCGGAACGTTGGTCCGGATCCAGACATCTAACTATTGGAGGCTGTGAAAGGAGCAAGCGGCTCGTAAGTAAATTACAGAAAGGGGGATCTATCTGCGACGGGTAGTTCTGGACTCTATGGTTGTAATTGAACATTATTTTCATAGTGGATAGTTAGGTGGTCCGGTGGACCGGTGGTTTTCCTCTTAGGTCATTGTTGTGGCCTAGGTTGTTTCCACCTAAAAATATCGTGTGTTGTTTTATTATTCCGCATTTATCTTTACACGCGATTGCATGTCTGGCCGTTGTGATTAGATTATATAATATTTGTTGAAAATTGAAAATAACCTATTCACCCCCCTCTAGGCTTATTAGATCCGTAATTAAAAACTTTTTCACCAGGGTATAAATAAGACCCAACCTCAATACATCATCCAAGTCAGTGGAGATAGGAAGCTTTGTGAAAACCTTCTCCAGGTCGCCTTTCTTGATGAGATTGTCGGTCTTAAAGTATGTCTTCCGTAACCGATTATTTCGAGCTGGGCATTCTTTCGAACCGGTAAACATCAAACCGGTAATTAAACTAAATTCTCCATATCCAAAAATATGGGGTGTGCCATTGATAATCACTCGTAGCTCTTTCCCCGAATGATCTTTGTCTTGCATCATCAATAAGTGATGCAACAATCCCCCTGTGAACTCAATATGGTTCATCCTTGTGATGAAACCAAAACATAATTCTTCACACCTCTGAAGTAACCCAAATCGCTCAAGGGTCGTCTTCAATGTGCTAAAATTTTGGAACCGTGATATGTTGGTAATTTTAGCAACATAATATCCAGAGGGGGAGACTGAAGGACTATAGCTTGATTCACCTGCCATTTCCTGCAATGTAAGAAAACAAAAATAATTAATACTTATGAACAAGTTGTTGAAAATAACGTTCAAAATAACATGAATACTATTCAATACACTCAGATATATCTCGATATACCGAGATATACCAACATATATCTAAGATATACCAACATATACCACAAATATACCTAGGTAAATCTGTGGTATATAGAGATATACCTAGGTATATCGAGATATACCTAAGATATACCTAGGTATATCGAGATATACCTTAGATATACCTAGGTATATCGAGATATAACTAGGTATATCGAGATATACCACAAATATACCTAAGATATACCTTGGTATATATCGATATACCAGAGATATACCTTAGATATACCTAGGTATATCGAGATATACCTTAGATATACCTAGGTATATCGAGATATACCTAGGTATATCGAGATATACCTTAGGTATATCGAGGTATATCGAGATATAACTAGGTATATCGAGATATACCTTAGATATACCTAAGATATACCTAGGTATATATCGATATACCAGAGATATACCCCAGATATACCTAGGTATATCGAGATATACCTTAGATATACCTAGGTATATCGAGATATACCACAGATATACCTAGGTATATCTTAGGTATATCGATGGTATATCTCGATATACCTTCGATATACCTAGGTATATCTCGATATACCATCGATATACCTAGGTATATCTCCATATACCACAGATATACCTAGGTATATCTTAGGTATATCAATGGTATATCGAGATATACCTAGGTATATCGAAGGTATATCTCGATATACCTAGGTATATCGAAGGTATATCTCAATATACCTAGGTATATCTCCATATACCACAGATATACCTAGGTATATCTTAGGTATATCGATGGTATATCGAAGGTATATCTCGATATACCATCGATATACCTAAGATATACCTAGGTATATCTCGATATACCTAAGATATACACCATCGATATACCTAAGTTATACCTAGGTATATCGAGATATACCTTCGATATACCTAGGTATATCTTAGGTATATCGAGATATACCTAGGTATATCTAGGTATATCGAGATATACCACACCCCAGAAATACCAGAAATACCAATATTTCACAAAAATCCAATACAGAAATACCAATATTTCACAAAAACCCAATAAAAAATCATTCCCAAGGAGTTTTCGTGAAGGGACGGAGAAGACATTGATTCAACAAAACTTACCAAAAGTTGCAGAGCTCACAAATGAAGTTTGTGTTCCGTGAAATTATTGTTTCCTGCGTCGTCTTCGTCCTCGGTAATAGACTGGAAATGTTCCTAAATCGTCTTCCTCGCGAGGTAAGTGTGCGTCGTTTGGTTCCTCAGGTAAGTGGGAGAGTGGGAGAGTGGTCGAGTTTAGTTCAATAGACTGGAAACTGTTGGATTTAATTCAAATGTTTTGAAGCACCCTTTTTCGTTTTTTTTTTTAATAAAATACCGGCTACAAACCAATAAAACAGGTGGATAGTTAAAAAAAAGCCCATTTGTAAAGCTTAACACAAATCAGCCCATTTCTAAACTATTTTATGGAATTTGCCCATTTTAGACAAAATCCCCTTAAAATTCCAATCTTTGGAGATCAGTTTGGCTGAAAACAATACTTCCTTTCAGCATAATCCAATCTGGTTTGTTCTCAAAGCCAACTTTTGTCACAATATTTGCCTATTGCCCACCACAACCAATCGAAGCCCAGTTTCAAATTAGTTCTTATCTTCCTCTTCCAAAGGGTTACGCTTGGTATCTTGTCATCTTTGGATTCTTCTTCAGCTTCACTTTCCTCTCACAACCACCACCAAGCAACAAGCTAGAAACTAGAAGAAACTCAAGGCATTTCAACAAATTAGACAGATTTACTGATTTTCTTTAGTGGGTCTCTTCCAGATTGAATAGAGGAGTGGAGTTTTGGTTATGGCTTTCTGGTCAATGTTCTGTTGCGGAATGGACTCGGATCGGTATGTAACTTGATTGATTCTCTAAGTTGAAAATGTGAATTGGGGTTTTATCACTACACCGTCATGTAAAATTTTAATCCAGGAAAACAATGGCAGTTGTTAGGTTTTAATATTATAGGATGGTCATTTAATTTGCGAGCGACTTGATATCATCTCAAAAATTAAAATCCAATGTAAGTTGTAACGATATGCTCCTCAGATTTTCTCTCTAAAAAATCTAATCACCAAAATCCAAAATTCTATCTATGAATCTTTCAACTACCAGCCTCCATGTTCTCAACGTCATTGTCAACAATAATAATATGAGAGGGCCTTGCTTCAATTGAAAAATCTTCTCGTGGATGCCATGGTCTTAATCGTTACCTACACCCAAACAAATCTCTAGATGCACCACCAACAACCTTCTAGCAGTGTCGTCTAACCTTCCTTTCTTCGGCATCTACTAGGAGGGTCTCTTTTCACCATCGCCTCCATGTAAGATTGGTTTAATAATATTTGTTTATCGCTTTAATATGTTAAAATAGAATGCCCTGCATTTCTATTATTTTTTCTCAATTAGTATGGCTTTTGAAGCCTAGAAGAAATAGCAACCCAACAATTATTCGTATTCAACAATTCCTTCTTCATCGTTTGGTTCCTAAAAACAATCAATTTTTCAATCTTAATTACATCTATGTGTATCTACATTTCTAATGCACTCTTAATGGATTTGAGCTTCCTAAGGCTGGAGAATGCAATGGTAATTCAACTTCTCATCCACACTGTTTGTTTTTTATCAAAGCCAATATTTTTTACAAGAAGATATTGGAACTTTTCCTTGGAGATGAAAAGATTTGAGATAATTGTTTACATGTTGATTGAGCAAGTGTAAGTTTTGTCTATGATATCTATTCTACAATATCAAGGTTTTGGGAGATTGTTCATTTTCTAAAATACATTGGTCTTAAAGGTCAAAATTTGCATTAGTAATACAACATTATGTTTGCAAAATTCTATTGCACTTGCAGGTAGTAGACTCTTTTGGTTATATTGTTCTTGGGTGGTGATTTGTTCCCAAAGATGTTTGGTAAGTCTGATTTGAAGGTAGAAACTGTAATTGATTAATCTGTATTGTATATTTTATGTTGGTGGGTTTTACTCTTTAAACGAAAGGCTTTGTGTCTGTGATTCCTTTGAAAGTATGATGTTAGCTTGTTTTGACTTATATATATTTTTTTATTGCGTTTACTTTTTTAACTGCACTGTACATTACCGATTATGTAAAATGAAGACTAATAATTTTTTTTTTCTTATTATTGAAATGGATACATTATGGACTTAATGTACTCTAGCCATGAATTGGTTAATCATTGCTTCACATCGTTATTGATTGATTAATGACATGCTAAACATTAAACAACTGTCGTTGGCTTGTAGTAAGTCGCTTAATAAACAAAAAAAGGTTATAATGAATTTTGATTAGTTTAAACAATTCTGATTAAGAACTGGTCAAATTGGATTCACATTTCTTCTCTTGCAGTGTGTTTCTTTCAATTTTTGTTTATCAGGGTTGCCATTGATATCATGTTATTTTAGAGCAACAAGAAGATTTCAGTAGTCTTCTAGCCACTCCCATGTGTGTCTTCTTTGAGTTGTTTTAATACTACATGCATATATATTTTTGTCTGTTGTGTTTTGAAAGTCACCTTTGCTATCATGTTCTAAATTATGGTCCAATATTCATCATTTTATCAAAGAGTGAGTTTGCTAAAATAATGCTAAGTTTCATCTTTTATTTCTAAAGTTATATCTTTATCATATTTACAGACTCTCTTCATTTTCCAACACATTAGAAGTCCACACGATTGGATTCTAAAAGTTCTCGTCCAAGATGTAAGTATGGTTCTTCTTCTTGATCCAACTTAAAGACAATGGTTAAAATGTTGTTTAATGTAAATTATGGATGTTTTTGGAATGAAATATTGTATTCTGAAAGAATTTTATAAGTCCACATGTTGTTTAATGTAAATTATGGCCGTTCTAAAAGAATTTTATAAGACGTTCAGTGGTCGTCTTAAAAGAATTTTATAAGAATTTTTTATAAGACGTTCCGTGAACGTCCTATTTTTTCGATTTTTTTAGGACGGGGATTTATAGGACGCCATATAAGGACAAATTTGTAGTAGTGATCTAGGACTAAACTTAAAATATAAATTATTGACTAAAGAAGAATAACAATTATACTTACTTTCAGCAGTTAAAATGATTGAGAGTTTAACCTATTTTATTTGTTTGGTTGTTACGAAGAAAACGTTGGAGACTAGGTGAGAATATGGTTTATGACCTAAATATATATTATTATCACTGTTAATATTATCTTTATTATCATTATTTTTTATATATATATATTTGACTTAATCATATAAGAGATCCACGGAATCGCTCACTAATTTTGTTTTTATAACAACTTTAAATTCTATCATTTCAACTTACAAAGATCATTCTTCAATTACAATTCTTACTTATTTCAAATTTTTTAATTAAAATATTATTTTATTTTCATTTGATATTATCTTCTTCTTTTATAACTTTTAGGTAGACATGAAACACATATTATCTTATCCTTATCTTTATTTAAATCCACACACAGACTTTTCAAAGTCCTAATTTATTTCAAAATATATTTTTATTTAACAAAAAATTACTTTTAAATTTGGAATATTACACTTTTCTTTTTGAGACCCTATACAAGAATTTTTGGCAATAAAAAAGCACTTTTAAACTAAACATAAAATTCTGTTGTATGTGGTTCTTGTTTTTAAGATAAGTGATTCTTGATTAAAGGTAGTTTATAGAGAAGTATTAAGTTATTTAACATAAAATTAATATAAGTAGTTTAAAATGATAATTTAGTAATTAATTTGGGAGACGATGATGTATTCTAGACTACTTTTTTTTTTTTTTTTTTAAAGTAAGGATTACTTGATTTCTAAAAACACAAATAATATTTTTTTTTGAATTTTAAAGGTACTTCTAATGTAAATTGTCTGATATACTTGAAAGTGTCTTAAGCTAATTAAAACCATTTTCAACTAAAATGAGAAGTGGTTACAAAGGAAGCTTAAGGTTTTTAGTAGAGGTCCTTTTAGGGCTTGTAAAGCATATTTAGAGATTTTTGTTTTTTTGGTCAGTATATTTAGAGTTTGTTTGGTTGTGGTATAATTGAAACTAGTTTTACAACCAAAAAAAAAAAAGCACGTCTTTAAGACATTTCTCACAAATTTTTTCATGTTTGGTCCTGAAACATTTTTTTTGCTATCAAAAGCGCTTTTAAAAGGTCCTTGAAGCATAAACAAATAGACCCAAAATGATATAATTCTTCCTTTCTTTTGAAATAACTTTTGACAAAAGCACAAGTAAATTAACCTTAAAATTGATATCTATAAGTTGCTAATCAGATAAATACCTGCAAGCTTCAGGCAAGTCTTCAATCAGAGCAGGATTAGGAGCCATATGACAAATAAAAGTATCTCTCCAATTTGCAGAAGGTGCACTATACAAATCTATATTGCTATTGTAAAACACTGGTTTCTTGGTATCCCTTGTATAAAACTTTTTTCTTTTTTGCAGTTTCTTGCTCATAAAAGCTGTGTATTCCTTGCTTTATCTTCTCTAAAACACTTACCAGGATTCCATGATTCACAATTTGGAAGAAACCCCAAGTTTCGGATTCATCTTTAACTTTTTCAACAATTTCATTTCGTCGAATTGAATCATTGTAAAGGCCTCCTAAGTCTATAACTGGAATACTTATTTGGGATTCTTCAAAAATTGAATCTTTATTGTCTAACGGTGATGAAAGATACGAGGGATCTCTGTAATTCCTGAATCAACAAGTCCCTTAACTCCAGTTTTTGTTTCATCAAAAGCTTTTGTTAAAAGAAGAGTGTAATATTTGGTTTGAGTATTTTACTCAATTGAATTACTTTGTACATATTACATGAATTTATAATAGAAATAAAAATGATAGAAAAGGATAATAATTAAATATAGGGATTTCTACCATATTGGGAAAGATCTCTACCATATTAACATTTTATTTATTTTTCTATTTCAAAATGAATCTCAACACTCTCCCTCAAGTTAGTGCATAGATGTCATACATGCCCAACTTGTCTAAGAATTTTGAGAGCACCCGACTGGACACTCCTTTGGTAAGGATATTAGCTAATTGATCCTCTGACTGAATCTTTAGCAGTTCTACAGCCTTTTCATCTAGTTTTTCCTTAATAAAAAATCTATCTACCTCAACATGCTTTCTACGATCATGTTGAAATAAATTATGAGCTATATCACATGCTACTTTGTTGTCACAATACAACTGAATTGGTTGTTTTGAAGAGTAGCCTAAATCATGTAAGAGAAATTTCAACCATAGTGCTTCACAAACTCTTAAGGCCATTCCTCTGTACTCAGCTTCTGCACTAGATCGTGCAACAATATTTTGTTTCTTACTTCTCCATGTAACTAAGTTCCCACCTACAAAAGTAAAGTATCCTGAAGTTGACCACCTATCGTCAATTGCTCCGGCCCAATCAGCATCAGTATACACTTTGATGTTTGCCTTGTCTGTGCTTTTAGAAAATAGAATTTCCTTTCTTGGAGCAGATTTTAAATACCTCAAAATGTGTATCATTGCATTCATATGTTGCTCAGCAAGATTATGCATAAATTGGCTAACGATACTTAGAGCATAGGCAAGATCTGGTCTTGTGTGAGCTAAGTACATCAACCTTCCAACAAGTCTCTAGTATCTCCCCCTGTCCACTGGTACATGATTTGTCTCAGTACATAACTTCAGACCTTCTTCCACTGGAGAGTCAGGTGGTTGGCAAGCTGACATATTAGTTTCATGTAGTAGATCTAAGGTATACTTTTGAGACAGAAAGATTCATTTACTTGATCGAGATACTTCAATTCTTAGAAAGTATTTTAAGAGGCCTAAGTCTTTCATTTCAAATTCCTTAGAAAAGTATTCCTGCAAAGCTTTCATTTCTTTTGGGTTGTTGCTTGTGACAATCAAATCATTCACATATACAATGAGTGCAGTAATTTTCCATGTTGCTTTAAAAATAATGTGTGATCTAAATTGCTTTGTCTGTAACCAAAGGTTGTCATGGATTTGGTATATCGTTCGAACTAAGCTCTAGGGGACTCTTTTAATCCATATAACGATTTCTTCAACTTGCACACTTTTTGATTTTGTCTTTCTGTTACCATACACCCTGGTAGGAGATCCATATAGACCTCTTCAGATAATTTGCCATGTAGGAATGTGTTATTCACATCAAACTAATGTAACGGCCAATCAAAATTTGCAACTAAGGATAAGAAGACTTGGTCTGTGTTGATTTTGGCTACTGGTGCAACTGTTTCAGTGTAGTCAATTCTATAAGTCTGAGTATACCCTCTTGCCACCAATCTCACCTTAAATCGTTTGATTGTTCCAACAGTTTTGTATTTCACAGTAAAGATCTATCGACACCCAACTGGATTTTTTTCTGTGGGTCGGTTGACGAGCTCCCAATTTTCGTTCTTCTGTAAGCAGGTCATCCCTTTATTCATTACAGCTTTCCATTTTGGATCATTTAATGCTTCTTGCACACTATTAAGTATAGATACAGTAGATAATTGATTGACAAATGATTGATTTGATTTTGACAAATGATGTGTAGACATATAATGGTTCATAGGATATATAACTGTACTAGACAATTGAGGTTCATATGTAAGTTTTGGAATACCTCTGGTGACAAGTTGTGGTAACTGTCTTCTAGATGACTCAGGCATTATACAAGAATATTCTCAGACAACAATTGGTTTGGTGTATCAATTGTGAAAGACTCAAGTTCGATTTCAGAAGTTTCTTGGCTTTCAGAAGTTTCCTGGCTTTCTAGGTGTTCATTCCCACTTAAATCCAAGTATTGATTACTAGATTCCATCTCATTCACTTCTATGTCTATTATGTCGTTGTGTAGAGTATCACCATTCACATTGAAGTTTTGACTACTTGGATTCAAATCACCTACATGTGGATCAGATACTTCCACCACATCTTCCTCAAAGTTGTATACAAGAGTTTGAATTTCATGAAGAGACTCCCCCTGAAATTCAAACTTAGAGAAATACATAGTATCTTCATGAAAGACAACATTAATAGTGATAAATATTCGTTTAGTAGGGGGATGATAACATCTGTATCCTTTTTGATGAATTGCATATCCGACAAAGACACACTTTAAGGCTTGAGGCAGTAACTTACTATACTGGTGTTTGGGAAGATAAACATAGGCAACACATCCGAAGACATGAGGGGGTAGGTTTGAGGCTGTTGGAGCAACTATAGCTTCTGTAAGTGTTTGGAAGGGTGTTTGGAAGTTGGTAGAACTTGATGGAACACGATTGATGAGATAGGCAGCAGAGAGAAAAGGTTCACCCCAGTAGCATAAGGGCATGTGAGCCTCGAGTAGGGAAGCACGAACAACTTCCAACAAATGTATATTCTTGTGTTCGGCCACACTATTCTGTTGAGGTGTATTAGGATAAGTGGTTTGATGAATTGAGCCATGACAGTCCAAAAATTGCCAAAGTTCAGAACTATTGTATTTTCCACCATTATCACTTCGTAACACTTGTATGCGAGCATTGTACTGTGTACGAATGGTGTTATAAAACTTCTAAAACAACGTAACCTCTGATTTGGATTTCATCAAGCATAACCAAGTCATTCAAGTACAATCATCTATAAAAGTAATGAACCAATGTGACCTCTCTAATGTGGGAACTTTAGATGATCCCCAAACATCAAAGTGAATGACCATAAAAGAAACTGGACTTTTGTGTAAAATTAAAGGAAATGAAGTACAATGACTTTTTACAAGTTCACACACATCACATTTGAAAATAGAAATATCCAAATTTGTAAATAAGCTGAAAAATAACCTTTTTAAATAACGAAATGAGGCATGTCCCAAACGGCGATGCCAAAGCCAGATCTCAGTGATCTTCTTTGGTGAACTAGTGTTGCCTACTGCAAAAGCTTGTTGTAATTTGCTAGACGTTTTTGACTCTAAGTCCAAGTAATACAAATTTCCTTTCTTAATACTATAACCAATTGTTTGTCTAGGTTGAATGTCCTTGAACACACAATAATCAGGCCAAAAAATAACAATACAAGATAAGATAATAGTGATTTTAGAGACAAACAGAATGTTATAATTTAAAGAGGGAACAACTAACACAGAATCAAGATGTAATGTATTAGTAAGATGTGAGCACCCTTATCCAATAATTGAGGTGGTATTACCATTGGCCATAGAGACCCAATTTTGGGAGGATAGGTTAAGGGTTGAGACTTATCGAACACCAAATGTCATATGATCAGTAGCACCAAAATCAATTATCTATGTACTATTCAAAACAGGTGTAGAAATGTTTAGGATCTTACCTCCAATGTTTGTAGTGGTTACTAATGTTGATGACGTAGGAGTTGCTTTGTTTTCCTGTGTTTGAGCGACAACTGCAGTAGAATGCTGCTTGGAGTTTTGATGTCGTGTTGGGTCCAACCAATTTTCAAAGTAACGACTTTTGGAATTATCTGTTTGATTGCAATGAGTGCATTGGTATGTAGGTTTGTCGGAATTAAATGGACCTACAGACTGAACAAAAACTGGAACAAATTTGCGTCCAGAGGATTCAATCTGGTCACTGATTTTATCCTCTTTTTTTTTGTTTTTTGTTTTATGTTGTTTTTGTTTTTTTTTTTTTCCTCTTTTTTTTTTTTTGTTTGGTTCACTCTAAATAGGTCTTTGCTTCAATTTAGAGACAAAAAAAAAAAAAAGGAATTGCCGATGCTAGTGGGTGAAGGCTGTGGTGGGGGCGCGGCGTTGGTTTCAACGGGATCTGTCGCAACAAGGAGAGCTAGGTGCGGCGCTAGTGGCAACGAGAGCTGGGCGTAGCCGTGGGTGGTGGGATCTACTTTGCGAGTTTTGGTGGGATCTACAACGCAAAGCTTTGGGTGGATCTTCGGTGATGGGTGGTGGTGTTGGCTGTGGTTTCTGGTGGTAGACAATAGTGGAAAGCTTCGATGGTTCTAGATTTGTGATTTCTGAAGGATTAAAGGGTTGACTTTTTTGTTGTTGTTGATGGATATGGGAGGTGGGAAGTGCTGGATTTGTGGATGGTGGCGGACGGATGGGGGCTAAATGGGTGCAATGGGGGCTGTTTGCTAAATGGTGGTTGACGGATTTGTTTTGTTGAATGGTGTGGCAGTGGTTCAGCGATTTGGGTGGATGTGCTGGGCGAGTTTGGGTGGCGATTTGGAATTTGCTGGGCAATTTTTTTTTTTTGGTGGACGGTGTTTGATGGTTTTGGGTGATGGATTGGTATTTTTCTGATTTTTTTTATATAGAATCCTAATTGGCTTTGATACCATGTTAAAAGAAGAGTGTAATATTTGGTTAGAATATTTTACTCAATTGAATTGTTTTGTACAGATTCTATGAATTTATAATAGAAATAAAAACGATAAAAAATGATAATAATTAAATACAATGATTTCTACCATATTAGGAATGATCTCTACCATATTAACATTTTATTTACTTTCTTATTTCAAAATGAATCTCAACAGCTTTTAGTTCTCTTGCTCTATCATACTCAGATTTGATTTCAGTTGGAACTTCTTTGCTTGTAGCTACCTGTTCTGTTTTTGCTTATAAGCAGGTGATTTAATTTGAAGTATATAGAACTGATCTTCACTTTGTGTGTCAAGTTTATAAATGGTTAAAATGTTAAAAGGTGTAGAAAGTTTCGCATTGCTTATGAGTAATGTGTTGAGATTGCTTTCAGTATAAGTGAGCTAAGTTTTTAAAATGTAGATAGAATTGACTTATCCTACTTTCTCACCCCTTGTGTGGGACGTGAATAAAGACAAAGGAGTCTTCCTGATATTCAGCTGGTACTTAAGATTGCAAGTGGCTCACTCCAATTTTATGGTCCAAATTAAACAAGAAGCCGTTTACTCTAAGTTAGAGAATAAAAGTAACTTTACAAATGACATTCATGGCGGCATACAATAAGTTGAATGGAAACAAAAAATATATATTTTTTTGAAAACCCAAAAATGTCCTTAGTTTGATGGTCATTTACTTAGCACATGGTCCCAATTCAGTCGATGCAAGACCTTTGTGGTTTTTTTTTTTTTTAAATAATAAGACTTATATATTCTACTTAATAAGAATAGAACTTGGACATTCTTCGGTAAAAGCTATAAAATCTTGGTTGCCCTTCACCCATTAAAGAAAATAATAATGGACTTCATGTTGGAAATTGAATGAAAAAAACAATAATGCCTATTAAGCTGTTGGAAATTGAATGGGAAAAGAGAAAGAAAAAGAAAAAAAAAAAAAAAAGTAAACGGTCCACCATTTTTTTCCTTTAATTTTGCCTGTTTGGGCTGTTTCTTTTCTTTCAATTGCTTTACCGTTTTGCTTCTTTAATTTTATTTTGTCCAATTATTTTATGAACTCTATCTATCTATATATATATATATATATATATATATAGATAGAAGCCAAGAAAGAAATAAGGATAGATACAAAGAAAGAAAGAAAACACAGCAAGAAAGAAAGAAAAAAAGAAAAATTAATAGTAGAAGTTTTCATATTTTAAAGTTAAGTTTCATCTCATAGAGTTTAGATACAAAAAAGTTCGTCAGAGCAGTAAGTTAATTATTGATGTCTGATTTCTGCTAGTAGATCATTTTATCCTGAGAATTAAGTTTTCGGAGTACTCAAACACCAACGGTGAGCGAAAAAATTATCTTAAGGATACCGTGTGTTACACGGGACTCGGTCATTTCTAAACTTTATCTCATTTATGTTGTTTAAATTGTGATTTATAAATTCTATGAATTTTGTTTCTGTAATGTAATTATAATTTAAATAAATACAATTTTATTTTTAAATTATTTCATCCACTACATTTCTTCTTATAATCTTAAGATAATTTTTTCACAAACTTTATTTACTGAACAAACAAGTTTATTTCTATTATTTTTTTTATGTTACTGTTAATTATTTTTTTAGATTCTGCTTTATTCAATTACAACGTTTTGCTCTCTTTCACCGGAAAAATTGGAAACGTTTTTGCTCTCTTTCGCTAAAAAAAAAACTAAAAACTGGAAAAGTTTATTTATAAACGTTTAGCAATATATTAATTGCTTTTACTGCTTCAATTTAGTAATAAACGTTTAGCAATATATCCTGCTGCAATTACTTTTACTTTTTTAGCAATATATTAATTAATACTTCACTTTCTTATTTCATCTTTGCTTTTAATCATCTATCGTTAAATTTTTGCAGATTTATTTTTATTTTACTGTTTGCACTAAAATATTTTCTTTTGCAAATTTTGCATTGTAATGTATTAATGTTAATTCTGCAGATTCATTTACTGCTTCATAAACTACTTTATTCATTCACTGCTTCATAAACTGCTTTGTTCATAAGCTGCTTTGTTCATTCACTGCTTCATAAACTGCTTTATACATTCACTGCTTGATAAACTGCTTTATTCATAAATTGCTTCATAAACAACTTTGTTCATAAACAATTCCTGAATTGCCTACTAAATTGCAGTTTAATTAAAAAAAAAAAAAAACTTAATTTCTTTGTTTTATTTCTTAATGTTATTTCTTTACCACATTTTATATTTTGATAACCTTTACCACATTTTTTACAAAATTTATAAATTATTCTGAGTTATTTATCTGTATCAATTGTGATACTTCTTTGAAATATAAACTAAACATTTTTAGTGTTTTAACACTTTGGTTATTGAAACTATTTTTCAGAAATATCAAAAATGACTTCTGAGATGACTACTCTTGAAATTTCCACTGTGAATACTGCTAACCCTTCTATGGGTGGTTCAAATGTGAACCAAGTAGTGAGGCCTACTGTGGCTCACAGGGTTACCCCAATGTTATCAGTTTCGGCCTTTGAACCATGCTGTGGCAAAGAAACCGGAGAAGTTCAATGATTGAACTTCAAGAGGTGGAGGAGTAAGATGTTATTCTATCTTACCACCTTTAACCTAGCAAGGTTCTTGACTGAGGAATCTCCCAAACAACTTGAGATCTGCTAGTGCTATTGAAGCATGAAAGCATTTTGATTACTTGTGTCGGAATTATATTCTGAATAGCCTAAGTGACTCCTTGTACAATGAGTACAATAAGGAGAAGACGGTTAAAAACTTGTGGGAGTCATTGGATTGGAAATATGAAACATAAAATGCCGGTGCTAAGAAATTTTTGGTTGGTCGCTTTCTTGATTATAAGATGGTGGACAATAAACTAGTATGCAGTCAAGTACGTGAAATCCATGATATCTTAACAGAGATGCATGATGAAGGGATGGTACTAAGTGAGACCTTCCAAGTTGCAGCTATTATTGAAAAGTTGCCCCCTTTATGGACAGAATTCAAGGCCTACCTTAAACATAAGCGAAGGGAAGTGTCTATGAAAGACTTGCTTGTAAGGTTCAAAGTGGAAGAAGACAAACAAGGCTTCTTCTAAAAGGGGTAATATCCCATCAGCACCCAAGGCTAACGTGGTAGAGCATGGTCAAAGCTCCAAACACAACAAGTATAAAGGCAAGGGTAAGGGCAAGTTGAACAAAGGTTCAAAGTTGAGGCCTAAGGAAGCAACTTTTAAGAAGTCAAGCTTTAAGGGGACTTGCTTTAACTGTCAGAGGACAGGGCACAAATCTCCAGACTGGACGTTTCCAAAGAGAAACAGAAACTGTGAGGCAAACATGGTCGATGACACTCAAGACTTTTCTGATGGTGACTTGTGTGCAGTCATCTCTGAAGTAAACCTGGTTGGGTCCAACCTAAGGGAGTGGTGTGATAGACCTGCAATTACTTGCATATCAATAACCCTATCAATGTAGTATTGAATAAATAAGGGATCGTTAGGGACCGGGGACTGAAGGGACACCTACAATGAGTGTTAGTATAATAAATATTCACAAATATACAATGTGTACAAGAATTTATGGGGTTTTGGAATCGATTTTTAACTAAAAGAAAAACAAAAAATTATATACAAGTGATCATCTCCATTCACACAACCATAGATAACCAAGCATTCAATCAGATTGTCATGACTAATAGCAACAAATTCAATCCCATAAGCATGCATAAGAATCGAACCCTTGAGAATAAGGGCAACGACCTCAAATACTCAACATATTCTTCTAAATTCTCTAAGATATAGGAAACGTCCATTACCTAGATATTTTACCCGACTTAAACATAACAAAAACGTCTAACCATGTGAAAATCAAAGTAGATCATTAAGCTTTCATGAATATAGTTCGAATACAAGCTAAGACTACGGGTGTCAAATCATAAATAATTACCTTGCAATCCTCACACACACTTTTACAAGTTTCACCTTTTTATTAGAACCTCATAAGGATCGCCCTATGAGAATCCTAATAGGCAAATGATATTTTTCATCACCACATAGAAAACGTTCATATGTAGTACTACTAACTACCAATGATATATAAACCCTATATGTTTCGAACCATATAAGACTACATATCTAAATTAGAATGAAAATTCTTACACATAATCATAGTTCATGAATTCATAACTACATATCATTAACAATCAAATTTAATGTTTTAATCAAATATGAAAATAAACAAGACATATAGCAAATAAATCATATTTCCAATAAAAGAATCCAAAACAAATAACTTCAGTACAATAACAAAAATAATTAAAAAAAATAAACATAAATATTACACTTTTGAAGCTTGAGAAGTCTTGATGATGATCCTTACGTCCTTGAGAAATCTTGATAATAATTTTTTACTCTAAGGTTAATGCAAATGAAGAGATGATTTTGAGAGGTGGAGCCTTGCTCCTTATATAGGAGAATTGGTTGGCTATCTTCTCTTCTTTTTCCAATGTGGGACTCATTATACCTCTTTATAGGATAATTTTCTGCTAATCTTTGCTCTAATTTCGATGTGGGACTTGGTGTGCTCTTTTGAATTGAATTCAAAATCTAAGTTTTTGGACAGATTGAACCTTGATTACTAAAACGGGAATATCTCAGCCATCAAAATAGATATGATCAAGTTCTTGGAGGTTCTGGAAACTAGACATGTAGGGCTTTCCAATGACACCACGTTCATGATTTTTGGACTTCTGAGTTGTCTGGTAGAGCCCTTCGAAGTTGGACTACGAAATCTGTCAAAATTTCAATTTCCTTCAAATTTAAGTTTTATTTTGATTGTCTCTTGGCCTCCACTCCTTCCTTTTCAAGTGTAACAAGCCCTAAACTCTCCAACTTGATGATGATAATGCAGATTCTCTACAAAAGAATTAAGAATTTATAAGAAACGAAAATTTACATTAAACAAGAAAAGCTCAAAAACTTCATTTTTGCTCATTTTTATACACCAATGCTATCTATGGACTCATTTCAACAAACTAAGTTAAAAGTAACACAATTAAGATCAAAGTGTAACCAAATAAGTAAGAAAATACATTAAAAATGTCACACAAAGTGTTCCTATCATGGTGGATTGACATTGGTATGACCAGACATGTTTGCTCAGACAAGGGGCTATGTACCACCTTTGAAGCTGTCAAGGAAGGTGAAAAGATATTCATGGGCAACTCTGCAACTTCAGCTGTTGAAAGGCAAGGGAAAGTTGTACTGAAAATGACCTCAGGAAAGGATCTGACTCTGAATAATGTGCTATATGTACCTGAGATTTGTAAGAACCTTGTGTCTGGTTCATTACTGAATAAACATGGCTTTAGAGTTGTATTTGAGTTAGATAAGGTCATGTTGACCAAAAAGGGTATATTTGTGGGCAAGGGGTAAGCTTGTACTGGGCATTTCAAGCTTAATGTAACCACTGTAATGCCTAAGAAAATTAATAAAGTTAATTCTTCTGCTTACTTGCTTGAGTCTTCTAATTTGTGACATGGTAGACTAGGTCATGTTAATTATGAATCTTTGCGTAGATTAATTAACATGGATCATATACCCTCTTTCCAAATTGATTCCAAACACAAATGTGAAACTTATGTTGAAGCGAAAATGACAAGGTCATCGTTCCATTCAATAGAAAGGAACATTGAACCTCTTGATTTAATCCATAGTGATTTATGTGATTTAAAGTTTGTTCAAAGAAGAGGTGGTAATAAGTATTTTATTACTTTTATTGATGATAGCACAAAATACTGCCATGTATATTTGCTTAAAAGCAAAGATGAAGCTATAGAGAAATTTATTCTCTATAAAGCATAAGTTGAGAACCAACTCAACAAGAAAATCAAGGTACTATGAAGTGATCGTGGTGGTGAGTATGAAGCAGCTTTTGGTGAGTTCTGTGCAGAACACGGAATCATACATGAAACCACAACATCTTATTTGCCTTAGCAGAATGGAGTAGCTGAGCGAAAGAATCGTACCTTGAAAGAAATGATGAATGAAATGTTACAAAGTTCTGGGTTACCCCAGAACTTGTGGAGGGAAGCCATTTTTTCGGCTAACTACCTTTTAAATAAGGTTCCCAAGAAAAAGGCATAAAAGACACCATATGAGTTATTTAAAGGAAGGGTACCTTCTTATAAATATTTACGAGTGTGGGGGTGTCTTGTTAAAGTAGTACCTATTCCTAAGAAAGTGAAGATAGGTCCGAAAACAATAGATTGCATTTTTATCATATATGTACATAACAATAGTGCTTATCGTTTTCTTGTGCATGAGTCAAAGATTCCAGACATACACAAGAATACAATAATGGAATCAAGGAATGCATCATTCTTTGAACATGTATTTTCATGTAAATCCTAAGGGGAATCAAGTTCATCTAAACAAACTTATGAGACTATGAATGAAGATAGTCATGAACAAGAATCTGAACAAGAGGCTGAGGTTGAACCAAGACGTAGCAAAAGGGTTAGGACAGAAACGTCCTATGGTCCAGATTTTCTGACTTATTTGCTAGAAAGTGAACCTCAAATCTATGAAGAGGCTGTAAACTCTTCTGAAGGTCCTCAATGAAAAGAGGTCATTAATAGTAAAGTTGAGTCCATTCTGCAAAATCACACTTGGGAACTAGTTGATTTACCTCTAGGTAGTAAAATACTAGGATCTAAGTAGATTTTCAAGAAAAAACTTAGACCAAATGAATCAATAGAAAAGTACAAGGCCAGGCTTGTAATTAAGGGTTACAAACAACGACATGGCCTTGATTACTTTGATACTTGTTCTCCTGTGACGAGAATAACATCCATTAGGATGATAATTGCTATCCCAGCTTTGTAAAATCTTGAGATACATCAAATGGATGTTAAGATAGCCTTTCTAAATGGAGATTTAGAAGAAATCTATATGGATCAACCCAAGAGTTTTTCTGCCCCAGGGCAAGAAGGAAAGGTCTGTAAATTGGTGAAGTCATTATATGGCTAGAAGCAAGCACCAAAACAATGGCATGAAAAATTCGATAATGTCATGAAGATAAATGGATTTAAGATCAACGAATATAACAAATGTATATACGTCAAGGACACTGAAGATGGTTATGTCATCTTGTGTCTGTACGTTGATGACATGTTAATTGTGGGTAGTAATGATCAAATTTACAAAAAATATGTTGAACTCAAGGTTTGACATGAAAGACGTGGGACCTGCTGATGTAATTCTAGGAATTAAGATATCAAGGATATCAAGTGGTCTCATTCTTAGTCAATGTCATTATGTTGACAAAATCCTTGAGAGGTTCAACAAAGGTGATTCTGGTATTGTTAGAACACCGATAGATATTAATCTGCACCTATCCAAGAATAGAGGTGAGAGTGTATCTCAACTTGAATATTCTAGAGTGATAGAAAGTCTTATGTACTTGATAAGTTGTATAAGACCGGACATAGCTTACGTAAGTAAACTAAGTAGATATACTAGCAATCTAGGATTTGACCACTGGAAAGGTATTACTAGATTACTTAGATACTTAAGATACACACGTAGCTATGGACTGCACTACACAAGATATCCAACTGTATTAGAAGGATACAGTGATGCAAACTGGATATCTGATATGAAAGACTCTAAGTCTACCAGTGGATATGTGTTCACACTGGGTGGTGCAGCTATTTCATGGAAGTCATCTAAACAGGCTTGCATAGTTAGATCCACAATGGAATCTAAATTTTCATCACTTTGGATAAATGTGGCAAAGAGGCCGAATGGCTACGCAATTTCTTAGAGGATATTCCAAAATGACCTAAGCCTATGCCTGCAATCTCCATCCATTATGATAGTCAATCTGCAATTGGTAGGGCATAAAGCAACATGTATAATGGTAAGTCTCGACATATACGTCACAGACATAATACCATTAGACACCTACTCTCAACTGAGATTATTTCTATTGACTATGTGAAGTCAAAGGATAACATAGCGGATCCGTTAACTAAAAGGTTAAATCGAGAGTTAGTTGATAAGTCATCAAGGGGAATGGGACTGAAGCCCATGAAAGAAAAAGGATTTACAAAGGAAACCCAACGTAGTTGACTGGAGATCCCAAGATCTAGGTTCAAAGGGACAACCTAGTTATAAAGACTTGGTAAGATCATTGTAGGGGTTTACCCTTAAGCCCATTCCTATAGTGAAAAGCAGTGATACCCATAAGTATAAGTTAAGCTAATGCTTTTAATGATTCTTACGAAGAGAATACCGAGCAGAGTATAACGGGTTACTCTTTGTGGATTACTCTAATCAATAAGAGATCACCTATGTGAGAGAGAAGTGGGGCCGCTTCGAAAGAGAGTTGTGTACGGCTCAATTCTTTAGAAACTCTCGCAAAACTAGGCATGTGTTCATGGCCAAAACAAACACAACATTGAGAACTAAATTGTGTCAGGAAAGACTCCTGTGTGAAGTATGTCATCGCTTACATAAACGGCATGACAGTTCAAAGACATTTTGTCTACTGATCAGTTAGTAAGGTAAATATATTCTCACAAAGAAAGGTTCAATGGTTAACACCTACATATCCTATGCAGGTTTCGAACCGTTAAACTCTATTTTTGTGTCAAAATTGATTTGAAAATTCTGTCAATTTTTATTCATGTGGGGGACTGTTGGAAATTGAATGAAAAAAAACAGAAACGGCTATTAAGCTGTTGGAAATTGAATGAGAAAAGAAGAAGAAAAAAAAATAGTAAACGGCCCACCATTTTCTTTCTTTAATTTTGCCCATTTGGGTTGTTTCTTTTCTTTCAATACTTCACATGCAGGCATGGAAACAAAATATTTGATAATGGGAAGGACGTGTATTTGTAAGGTATTTAGGGAGCGTTTATTAATCAAGAAATGGAATGAAAGTGAATGAAGTCATTCTCATTCTATTGTTTACTTTTTAAAAATATAGTGAAAATGAAATAAAGATTTCAACAAATTTGAAAATTATTCTCGTTGATTGTTTCTTTACACTTCCCTCGATAATAATTCCCTTTTTTCAAATTCACAATATGTAATTGCAAAAATATAATATTTTGTTTTATTTTATATTTTTTATTATCACTTTTGAAATGATATTTAAGTTAATTAATAATTTTATTTTAATTTTATAGAAGAAATAAATTTTATATATTTTTATTCTAATTTATGTTATTTTTATTTTAATTAATGTTTATTATAGATAAATAAACTAACTTTATTAAAGACAGCATATGGAAAGACGTGTATTTATAAGGCATGTACTTGAAAGTTATGAGTTGGTCCTTAATTTCTAATTTTTTATAAGTTGAAATTTCTTCAACCATTATTGGTGTGGCAATTAATATAATTCACAGAGATACGAGTAAAAGGGCTCAAACTTCTAATTTTGTATAAGTTGAAATTTCTTCAACGATTTTTGGCGCGTCAAATAATAATTCACAAACATATGAGTAAAAGAGCAATGTTACATACCTCAATTAAGGAGGCATTTTTTATTGATGAATATGTTTAATTTTTATATATAAGGGCTGTTGGAAGAGATAAAAGAAAAAATATAAAAAAATTATTTTCTTAAATAATAATAGAGATAATAAAAAATGAAGATATAAAACTCAATCGAAATGCGATATTTTAAAGATATATTTGTCATCCTTTTAATAATAATTTCGAGTGTAAATAGAATTATGGGCAATATATTCTCATAATATAATGGGCTCAAAATTTTGCATTATAATCTATAATATTTGTACGTATTATAGAATGCTCGAACCTCACTTTAGAAATAGAAATAAAAATAAAAATGTTAAAGGATGAATTAAAAAATTAATTCTCTTAGAGATTAATAAATGTTTTTATATATATATATATTTGCAATGAACTTTATTTATAAATTTCTAAAAGGTATCAATTATACCGCTTTTACTATGCATTTTCAATTTCCAAAAACATGAATGATACTCTTTCATTTATGCCTTTTCATTTCCAAGTAAATAGACATGTTCATTCAAAAAGACAAATTTTTATTATTAAGTTATAACCATTTTTTTTAGAGACATCTATAACATCATTTTATACATGTTTTTTAATTTTCTAAAGACATGACATTTTTTAAATGTTTTATTTTAAAAAGGGACATTATAAACCAATAGACATAATACTTAATAAATAATCATATTCAATAATAATAATAATAAATAAATAGGATATTTATTTTTAAAATATATCTAAAAATATGTATATTTTTCTAACAATCATCCTAAAATATTCCATTTTGGTTTTTGCAATTTTACTCTCGTCAACTACTAAAGTAGATACTTTCCTCTGTAGCCAAATCTAATTTGAGTTTTCTGAATTTTTATATGCAAGCTCAGTAACAAAGCTCAACAATTATTTAAGTCACCCTCTTCTTTTCTAATACTATAAGTGATATAAAGCAGATGAAAGCTCGTGTCTTGCACGAGCCAACAAACCTAGCTATAAATAAGTATGCCTTAAGTTAAATTTTTTTTTTTAACGTAAAGTTGAGTGTGAAAAAATTTCACTCATGAGAAAATTGAAAGTGAAACGAGTGTGTTGAATATTCGCATGCTCGTGTAGTTGTGTTGAAATTTCACACAGAGTTGCAATATGATTGTTACAATTGGCTGCTATTGACAAAACATGTGTATTTTTGTTTCCCTCTCTGTCCTCTCTCTATGTTATTAACCCAAATTGACTTGTCAGCTTGGGACTAATGAATAATTTCATTAGATACTGAAATTTAGTTCAATGTTATATCTGATTGAATGTAAAAATTACACCTGCTTTTGCTACGTCAAATGCTTTCAATTTACTCAATTGATCTATCATAAACAGGATTTAGGGAATTGGCGACAACTCCAACTGCTCTAATTGCCCCTTTTTTTCACTTAGACTTATCCAAGAAGCCTTGAAACTATAGTTATTTCAAGGTCTTAACCCCACAGCAAGTAGGATAAATTATTTCATTGACAAAATAATTGGAAAACAACTATAAAAGAAAAGGGTTAAGATTTTTATAAGTCTTGTAATTATTTAAAAAGTACACTTTAGTTCTCTATTTTTTAAGCTCTAGGATTCTGTAATATTTTAGAATGTATATTTTAGTCCTCTATCTTTAATAGTATATCCTTAAGATTCTATAATTCTTCAAAAGTTTCAATCAAATTCAAATAGTCCTTTTTTTCAAAGGTAAATTTGAAATTTTTGAAAAATAAAATACAAAAAGTATTATTTTTTGTAAATAAATATTAAAAATTTAATATCTAAAATAATATAAGTGAATAAAAAATTAAATTTGAAATAGACTAAAAACACATAGAAGATTAAAGAATTGAAATTTTGAAATTTTTTTTTACTTTTTTATTTTATTTCTCAAATTTTCAAATTTATTCTTGAAAAAAAAAAAGACTATTTGGACTTAGTTGGAACTTTTTATAAATTATAGGACTCTAAGGGTATAACTTAAAAGATAAAGGACTAAAGTGTAACTTTCGAAGAATTACATAACCTAAGGAGTATACCTTAATAGATACAGTACTAAAATATATTTTTTGAAGAATTACAAGACATATATAAACCTTAACCCATAAAAAAAAAATATATATATATATATATATATATATATATATATATATATATATATATATATATATAATGTCTCTAGGCAAGTATTTGTAGTCAGAGATATGGGTTTTTGGAGATTTGGTGAAAAAAGTTCAAAAATTGCGTACATGATTCAAGGTCAATATGAGTCATGTTCTATACATGATCGTGTATATAAGCGATTTTAGTACATTTTTCACTCGAGTCCCAAAACTTTGCAATTTTGATGTCCCAAACACAAATATTTGCTTCTCTTAATTCTTATGGATATATAAAAGTGTTTTCATCAAGTAACTATTAAAATGTCAAGTTGTTCACTATAAAGGACACTTATTTCAAACCATTCCTTAAACTGCAATTTAATCAAAGCTTGAAGTGAAGCAAAGCAGAAGTGCCATCAAGTCCTTTGGCCAGGTAATAGGAACTATAGTCTCTCACTGTAGTTGCCTTGTATTTTGGGGGATTGTCTTTTGAACATAACTCCTTGATAGGACCATACATTTTTGAAGTTGGATGCAATCCTGTGGTAAAGAAGCTTGCCACAGAAACTCTTGGACATTCCTGATTATTTGCTTTTACTCTGTGCTCAACACTTTTGAATCTTTCGTTTGATAGTATCTAATAAATCAAATGAAAAAAAAAAAAAAAAACCATCTTATTATTCAATCATAAAACAGAAATTACTCCTCTTTGGACATCAAATACATTTATTCGTTGTCAAGCTTAACATGTAGCAAATCCTTTTTCACATGGAATCTTAACAATATGATATGGATGATTTTAAGGTTTGTATCAAACACTCCAAGCGTACTCTAAAAACAATGATTTTAAGGGTAAAATAATTTTTCAAACAACAAAATAAAGTTTTTTTAGACTAAAAGAAAAAGTTTTTCAAAGTTCAAAAAGCAAAGCACTTCCTGACATAAATACAAATAATATATTTCTTCTTCTTGAAAGCATTTTCTTAAATCATTTTTATTATAATCACAAGCAAATAAAAAAACCTTAAACAAGTCCAAGTTGCAGTTTTAACCCCTTCATGCAATACACTATATGTCTTTTAAGAGTTAAAGTGAACTATGTAAATAACTGAGTCATATAAAAATTAAAGTGTAAATATACGAATGATCCATCATGCAATGACACAAATTAAAAGAAAAAGAAATTATAAGGGAAAGACTTGCCTGTAGAAGATCTCCAATGTTAACAACAAGAGCATCAGGCTTTGGAGGTACATCAATCCAACAATTTTGATGTAAAACCTGGAGACCACCGATATGATCTTGAAGGAGGATTGTAATGAAGTCATTATCAGCATGCTTGCTAGCACCAAGAGTCAACTCTGGCTGAGGACAAGAAGGGTAATAATGGCATGCAATTACTAACCCCTCTGAGCAATCTATGTTATTTAGGTACTCTATCTTCAACCCTAGAGCCTCTGATAGTAACTCAAACAATGAAATCCCCAATTTCATTACTTGCTTTGAGTAATCTATGAATATATCTCTGCATATCAAATCATCAACAAAATAACTTTAGCCTTCCTTAATTTTAAGTTCTTAATACACATGGTAAATGTTCATTAGTTAGGGGTGTGAAAAGAAGAATGTATGATTTGTTTGTATATTTCACTGTATTGATTTGCTTTATACAGATTACATGAATTTATAATAGAAATAAAATGATAGAAAAAAGATATTAATTAAATATAATAATTTCTATCATATTAGGAATGATCTCTACTATATTAACATTTTATTTACTTTTCTATTTCAAAATGATTCTCAACACTCCCCTTCAAGTTGGTGCATAGATATCACACATGCCCAACTTGTCTAACAACTTTGAAAGCACCCAACTGGACACTCATTTGGTAAGGCTGATATCCTGACCGAATCTTTGGTAATTCCACAGCCTTTTCATCTAGTTTTTCCTTAATAAAAAACCTATCTACCTCGACATGCTTTGTATGATCATGTTGAACTGGATTTTGAGCTATATCACATGATGCTTTGTTATCACAATACAACTGAATTGGTTGTTTTGAAGAGTAGCCTAGGTCTTGTAAGAGAAATTTCAACCACAGTGCTTCACAAATTCCTAAGGTCATTCCTCTTTACTCAACTTCTGTACTAGATCGTACAGCAATATTTTATTTCTTGCTTCTCCAAGTAACGATGTTCCCATCTACAAAGATAAAGTATCCTGAAGTCGATCGTCTATCGTCAACTGCTCCAGCCCAATCAGCATCGGTATATACTTTGATGTTTTCCTCGTCTGTGCTTTTAAAAAATAGAATTCACTTTCCTGGAGCATATTTTAGATACCTCAAAATGCACATGACTACATTCATATGTTGCTCACCAGGATTATGCATGAACTGGCTAACGACACTTAGAGCATAGGCAAGATCTGGTCTAGTGTGAGCTAAGTACATCAACCTTCCAACAAGTCTCTGGTATCTCCCCCTGTCCACTGGTATCTGATTTGTCTCAATACATAACTTCAGACCCTCTTTCATTGGAGAGTTAGCTGGTTGGCAAGCTCACATACCAGTTTTATGTAGTAGATATAATGAATACTTTCTCTGAGATAAAAAGATTCATTTACTTGATCGAGATACTTCAATTCTTAGAAAGTATTTTAAGGGGCATAAGTCTTTCATTTTAAATTCTTTAGATAAGTATTCTTGCAAAGCTCTCATTTCTTCTGGATTGTTACTTGTGACGATCATGTCATCCACATATACAATGAGTGCAGTAATTTTCCCATGTTGCTTCTTTAAAAAAAATGTGTGATCTTAATTGCTTTGTCTGTAACCAAAGATTGTCATGGATTTGATAAATCGTTTAAACCAAGCTCTAGGGAACTGTTTTAATCCATATAATGATTTCTTCAATCTGTACACCTTTTAGTTTTGTCTTTCTGTTACCATACACCCTGGTGGGAGATCGATATAGACCTCTTCAGATAGTTCACTATGCAGGAATGCGTTCTTCACATCAAACTATTGTAACGGCCAATCAAAATTTGTAGTTAAGGATAACAAGACTCAGACTGTGTTGATTTTGGTTACTGGTGCAAACGTTTCAGTGTAGTCAATTCCATAAGTCTAAGTATACCCTTTTGCCACCAATCTCGACTTAAACCGTTCGATCGTTCTATCAACTTTGTATTTCACAATAAAGATCCATCGATATCCAATTGGCTTTTTTTCTGTGGGTCGGTTGACGAGCTCCCAAGTTTGGTTCTTTTGCAATGAAGCCATCTCTTCATTCATCGCAGCTTTCCATCTTGGATCATTTAATGCTTCCTGTACATTATTAGGTATAGATAAAGTAGATAATTGATTGATAAATGACTGATTTGATTTTGACAAACGATGTGTAGACATATAATAGTTCATATGATATCTTACTTTACTAGACAATTGAGGTTCATATGTAGGTTTTGGAATAACTCTGGTGAAACATTGTGGTAACTGTCTCCTAAATGACTCACGCATTGTACAAGGAATATTCTCAGACAACAATTGATCTGGTGTATCAATTGTGAAAGAATTAGGCTCGATTTCAGAAGTTTCCTGACTTTCTAGGTACTCATTCCCACTTAGATCCAAGTTTTGATTACTAGATTCCATCTCATTCACTTCTATGTTTATTATGTCGTTGTGTAGGGTATTACCATTCACATCGAAGTTTTGACCACTTGGATCCAAATCACCTACATTTGAATCAGATACTTCCACCACATCTTCCTCAAAGTTGTATACAAGAGTTTTAATTTCATCAAGAGGCTCCCCTTGAAATTCAAACTTAGAGAAATATATAGTATCTTCATGAAAGAGAACATCAATAGTGATAAATATTCGTTTAGTGGGGGATGATAACATCTGTATCCTTTTTTATGAATTGTATATCCGACAAAGACACACTTCAAGGCTCGAAGCATTAACTTACTGCATTGGTGTTTGGGAATATGAACATAGGCAACACATTCGAAGACATGAGGGGGTAGGAGGGGTGTTTTGAAGTTGGTAGAACTAGATGGAACACGATTGATGAGATATGCAGTAGAGAGAAGAGCTTCACCCCATTAGTATAAGGGCATGTGAGCCTCGAGTAAGGAAGCACGAACAACTTCCAACAAGTGTCTATTCTTGTGTTCGGCCACAGAATTCTGTTGAGGTGTATTTGAACAAGTGGTTTGATGAATTGAGCCATAAGAGTCCATAAATTGCCAAAGTTTAGAACTATGTTATTCCCCACCATTATCACTTCGTAACACTTGTATGCGAGCATTGTATTGTGTACGAATGGTGTTATAATACTTCTGAAACAGTGTAACCTCTGATTTGGATTTCATCAGGCATAACCAAGTCATTCGAGTACAATCATCTTTAAATGTAACGAACCAATGTGACCATCCAATGTGGGAACTTTAGATGGTCCCCAAACATTAGAGTGAATAACCATAAAAGGAACCGAACTTTTATGTAAAATTAAAGGAAATGAAATACGATGACTTTTTGCAAGTTCACACACATCACATTTGAAAATAGAAATATCCAAAGTTGTAAATAAGTTGAAAAACAACCTTTTTAAATTACGAAATGAGGCATGTCCTAAACATCGATGCCAAAGCCAGATCTCAATGATCTTCTTTGGTGAACATGTGCTGCCTATTGTAAAAGCTTGTTGTAATTTGCTAGTAGTTTTTGACTCCAAGTCCAAGTAATACAAATTTCCTTTCTTAACACCATAACTAATCATTTTTCTAGTTTGAATATCCTTGAACACACAATAATCAGGCCAAAAAATAACAATACAAGATAAAGTAGAAGTGATTTGACAGACGGATAGAAGGTTATAATTTAAAGAGGGAATAACTAACACAGAATCAAGGTGTAAAGTATTAGTAAGATACGATGACCCTTTCTCCAATAATTGGGGTGGTATTACCATTGGCCGTGGAAACACAATTTTGGGAGGATGGATTAAGGGTTGAGATTTGTCGAACATCAAATGTCATATGATCAGTAGCACCCCAATCAATTATCCATGCACTATTCAAAATAGATGTAGAAATGTTTAAGATCTTACCTCCAGCGTTTGTAGCAGTTACCAATGTTGATGACGTAGGAGTTGCTTTATCTTCCTGTGTTTGAGCAACAACTGCAGTAGAAGGCCGCTTGGAGTTTTGATGTCGTGTTGGGTCCCACCCATTTTCAAAGTAACAAATTTTTGAATGATCTGTGTGATTGGAATGAGTGCATTTGTATGTAGGTTTGCCTGAATTAAATGGACCCTTAGACTTAACAAAAAATTGGAAGAGATTTGATTTCTGAGAATTCAATCTAGTCACTCATTTTGTCCCACTTTTTTTTTTTTCATTTTTTTTGTTTTCCCTCTTCTTCTTTTAAGCAGCGAAATAAATAAATAAAAAGAGAAATGTAAAGGGTGTGCAGATTACTTCTTATGGAGATAGGTATGTACGAGTGCGGCGACAACAATGGGCGCGAGCGGCAGTGGCGGCGGTGACGATGGTAGCTTGTTCTGTGCTATGGAGTCGGCACTATGGCGGTGACGATGTCGATCTTCAAGAATGGGTAGTGGTGTTGGCTGTGGGTTCTGGTGTTAGACGATAATGGAAAGCTACGATGGTATGGTGGATTTAGGTTGGAAAGCGGTAGTGGCAAGGAAGACCTACGATGGTATGGTGGATTTGGGTTGGTGAGCGGCAGTAGGCTGGGTGTTTGGAGGAGGGGTTTGATTTCTGGGTCGTTGGGTTTTGGATGGAGGGGTATTGTTGGTGGGGCGAGTTCGGAGGGTGTTGATTTTTGGTAGCCTGTTGGCAGTGGGTTGTCAACGGTGGATGGTTTGGGTGGACGGTTTTAGTGGTATTGGGTGGTGGCCGGGTGTGTTGTGGCTGTCGGCATCGGGTGTGGTTTTCGGCAACAGTTTTTAATTTTTCTAATTTTTTTCCCAATTTACAAAATCCTAGTCAGCTCTGATACCATATGAAAAGAAGAATGTATGATTTGTTTGTATATTTCACTGTATTGATTTGCTTTGTATAGATTAAATGAATTTATAATAGAAATAAAATAACAGAAAAAGGATATTAATTAAATACAATGATTTCTATCATATTAAGAATGATCTCTACTATATTAACATTTTATTTACTTTTCTATTTCAAAATGATTCTCAACAAGGGGTGTAGTTGATAACGATTTTGATTCTTAATTTTTGTTTTTTTTTTTATATGATTTTTTAATTAGATATGTTTGCTTACGATTTTTTTATTTTAATTTTCACATTTTTAAGGAATCATTACTAAAAGAAGATTTTTGAATCATATTTTTTGATTTCTAATTTTTTTTTTCATTTTCTACTAAACATTTTTTAGAAAGTAAATCAAATTTTATGACTTTTATACAAATAAGTTTTGAAAAAAAAAAACATAAAATTTGTAATTTATAAAAAAGAAAAAGAATAGAAAAATAGAAAGCATTAATGCACTATCAAATAACTTGGAGGTAGTTTTTTTTTTCTTGAAAATCATTAAATATAAATTGTTATCAAACATATTGATGATTATATTTATAAATGAACCAAAAATTACAAAATTAATTATTGCTATTGGCCTATATAAATTAATTATTTAATCATAAATTATTAATTAGAATTGTTATTGGCCTAGGTAAATTGAAATGTATCTTATTTTCTATGGTACAATATTAGTGCTCGTTCTGTTCTCTACTCTTGTTTTTCACTATTAGAAGTTTTTTTTTTTCCTTCTATTTTTTTAAAACATAAACTCATTTCACAGCTTATTTATAATTTTCGTTTTATTTAAAAAAATGTAAATATAGTAAAAGTATTTTATCATTATTATAAAAATAAAAAATAATAAATGAAAACAGTTTGTGTCATTTACTTTTGTTAGCCAAAAGGTGAAGGTTGAAACGTAACTAAACTTTCACCAATTCTATTTTTCGTAAAATTCGGTTGTTAATTTTTCATATTAACAAATTTAATCAAAACTATGAACTATGTTGAAATTTCTATAGCACTCAGATTTAATATGTCAGAATTACATATTTTTTAATGATTTAATCCTTTAATTTTTTAAATTTAACACATATAATCTATTTGGGAGAAAATTTGTGAAAATAAAAAAGTTTGCGACGAAAAAAATAATTAAAATATCAAAGTGTTGAATTGATAAATATCAGAAAAACATATGTATTGTTTAGGGTGAAAACATAAAACAATTTTCCAAAATTAACCAGTTTCCAAAATTTTGAAAAAATGAAAATATGTATAATACCAAACGCATATGTTTTCAAAAATTGAAAACCATTACACAAGGAGCTCTAAAAGCATAACATCCAAGGCATTAACAATATATAAATTGAACTATTGCTTCTTAGGGGCTCGGGAGAGTACCTGTAGACTGCAGGCAAATCTTCTGGATTAGGAGAAATAGGAGCCATTTGAGTATAAATAGTATCCCTCCAATTAGTAAATGGTGCACTGTACAAATCAAGGTTGGTATTATAAACCACTGATCTACTAACATCCCTTGTGTAGAATTGTTTCTTCACTTCTTGGTCTTGCTCATAAAACCTGTGAACTCCAGCTTTCATTTCCTCCAAAACACTAACTGGGATTCCATGATTCACAACTTGGAAGAAACCCCAAGTCTCTGATGCCTCTTTTACTCTTTCCACAATCTCCTTTCTTTTCTCAATTGAAATTTCTTTGGAAACTAGTCCTTCCAAGTCTATAATTGGAATACTCATTTGGGTTTCATCAGAAATTGAATTGTTGTCCAATATCTCTATTGGAGTGTAAAAAATTCTAGGGATCTCTTGAATTTTAGCATCAACAAGTCCTTTAACTCCAGCTTTTGTTTCATCAAAAGCTTTCAATTCACTTGCCCTATCATAACGAGGACTTGTTTCTACTTCAGCTGTGCTGTTAGTTTCCATTTTTGGTTTCCTTGTCTATGATTTCTTATCTTGTAAAGATCTTCAATTTTGACTAATCAAATGAACAAGTAGTCAATACTCATGTTTATACTTTTCTTAAACTATTAAGAAAAAATAATTGATAGGAGTCACATGTGGTCAATGTGACGTGACTCTTTACTTTCTACCATGTTCTTTTGAATAATTGATACAAAATAATTGACGACTCATGTTCTTTTGAATAAGAACATATATATCTCCCCTACTTGTGTTACCAACAAGGTAAGAAGAGTCTACAATTCATTAAAATTTAAGTTATAAATGCTGTCTATATGGATCCAATTACACCTTGGGATTCACATTTTATGCACACACAATGCAAATTCTTTCCTTACTTTATACTTTTTAATATATATAAGTTCAAGCTTAAAAAATTAACTTATTATAAAAACTAATTTATTTTAATTATATATTCTATATACTTTTTATATTTATTTAAAGTAAGACTCCTTCGTATACCTAATAACATATAATTCATTTTTGACTATTAAGGTTAAATGTGGAGCAATTCCTTTAACCCAACAAGTTGCTTACAAAAATCTCAATTTATGGAATGGCCTTCAATTATTTGGGGCGGTGTGAGATAATGCCAAAATAATATTCAAAATTAGTGAAAAAAAATCTAGTTGTGCCATTTATTTTGAATAGCGTTAGTCTTTTGGTTAACTTCTTTGATAACTTCCAAATTATTATAAAATCGTAAGATAATGGATAATGGATATCAATATCTATATCTATAGTTTTCATTTTTTATAAGAGATTACAAAATTGCCCTTATTTTTAATAGTTAGACAATTTTAACCATGAAATTTTTTATTTGTAATTTTCCTATTGGTCTACTATTTTAATTTTAAATAGATAATTGAATCATAAAAAATTTTAATTGGTTGTAACAAACTAATTAATGATTTTGCATTTTACCCTAAAAAATTCATATATAATTATACCATTATTATCGTTAATAGTATTTATGTTTATCAACAACAATTATTATTTGTTTTAGTTAATATGGTGTTATTTTATATAATTTTTCAATTATTTTTGGAAAAATAAAAAAAATAGAACCCTTAAAACCTGTAAATATAAAAATAATATCTTTTATGTTCAATCCATTTTACCTTAAACATTATACAATTAGATGACGTTTAAGTTGAACTACGACCGTTTTGATTTATTCAATATTAAAGGTTGTCTAATTAAATCCATTGAATATTATTGATTCTATTTTTGTTATAAATTTAAAGGAGTTATTTTTTTTATTTTACTTCTTTTTATTTAACAACTAAGAAATAATGCCAAGACCTTAGTAGCCAAACGGCATTGTAACCACCATAATAAGGTGGAGCTCTCGAGTTCGAGGCAGCAAAAAAAAAAAAAAAAAAACAACTAAGAAATAATAACAATAAAAGTACATTAACGGAGGGCCATGAGAATTCATTAGGCCTTATAGGTTATACCAACATTAATTATATTGCTTTGTACACTCGCTATTAATTTGATATCATATTAATTGCCTAAAACTTTTTATGTTTTTGTTTTAATTTCACATTTATTTACTTATTTATTTAAAAATGAAGAAGCAATTAATTATCTTATTAATTAAGGACACAACACTTTACATAACCTTCAACTTCAATGTTACATCTTCCCATCACACCCTCTAATTTTTTCTTTGGTAATTTAAGCTCTATCACGTACAATTTCATTTTCTTTATCCAATCTTAAATTTTATTACCAACTTGTGTAGATAAGTTAATTCAAAGAGGTATCATGCACAAATGGAAAAAGTTACATTTGTTGATCTTAAAGTCTTAAAATCAATTTTCAATTTACTCAATCCATCTAATTGGCCCTTTTTTTTCACATACACTTTTCTTATCAAAGAAGCCTTGAAACTATAGTTATTTCAAGGGCTTAATCCCACAGTACGTAAGATAAATTATTTCATTGATAATATAATGGGAAAACAATCATAAAAGAAATTAACAAAGATATATAGTGTTTTAAGGCTAGTATTTGTAGTCAGAGATCTGAGTTTTTGGAGATTTGATGAAAAATATTCCAAAATTGCGTACATCATTCAAGGTATATATGAGTCATGTACACTCTATACATTATCGAGCATGTCCTACATGAGCAATTTTAGTATATTTTTCACCCGAGGCCCAAAAATTTGCGATTTTGATGTCTCAAACTCAAATATTTGCTTCTCTTAATTATTATGGATATATAAAAATGTTTTCATCAAGTAACTATTAAAATGTCAAGTTGTTCACTATAAAGGACACCTATTTCAAACCATTCCTTAAACCATAATTTAATCAAAGCTTGAAGTGAAGCAAAGCAGAAGTGCCATCAAGTCCTTTGGTGTTGTAATAGGCCATATAGTCATTGTAGTTGCCTTGTATTTTGGAGGATTGTCTTCTGAACATCACTCCTTGATAGGACCATACATTTTTGAAGCTGGATGCATTCCTGTGGTAAAGAAGCTTTCCACAGAGATCTTGGACATTCCTGATTATTTGCTTTTACTTTGTGCTCAACACTTTTAAATCTGTCATTTGATAGTATCTGAATAAATCAAAAGGAAATAAAAAAAACCATCTTATTATTCAATCATAAAACAGAAATTACTCCTCGTTGGACATCAAATACATTTATTCGTTGTAAAGCTTAACATGTTTCAAATCCTTTTTCACATGGAATCTTAACAATATGACATGGATGATCTTAAGGACTGTATCAAATACTTCAGACATACTCTAAAAAAAATGATTTTGAGGGTAATTTTTTTTTTCTGGTTATGAGATCCTATAAAATCGTTTCTAACAGCAAAGTAAAGTTTTTTTAGCCTAAAAAAAATGTTTTCCAAAGTTCAAAAAGCACTTCTTGACATAAAAACAAATAATATATTTCTTCTTCTTGAAAGCATTTTCTTAAATCATTTTTATTATAACCACAAGCAAATAAACAAACCTTAAACAAGTCCAAGTTGTAATTTTAAACCCTCCACGCGGTACACATATATCTTTTAAGTATTAAAGTAAAATTATATAAATAACTGAATCATGAAATGTAAATATACTAATGATGAATCATGCAATAACATGAATTAAAAGAAAAAGAAACGATGAGGGAAAGACTTGCCTGTAGAAGATCTCCAATGCTAATGAGAAGAGCATCAGGCTATGGAGGTACATCAATCCAACAATTTTGATGTAAAACTTGGAGACCACCAATGTGATCTTAAAGGAGGATTGTAATGAAGTCATTATCAGCATGCTTGCTAGCACCAAGAGTCAACTTTGGCTGAGGACAAGGAGGATAATAATGGCATGCAATTGCTACCCCCTCTGAGCAATCTATGTTATTTAGGTACTCTGTCTTCAACCCTAGAGCCTCTGATAGTAACTCAAACAATGAAATCCCCAATTTCTTTACTTGCTTTGAGTACTCTATGAATATATCTCTGCATATCAAATCATCAACAAAATAGCTTTAGTCTTGCTTAATTTTAAGTACTGATTAACGAATGGTAAATGTTAATTAGTTAGGGGTGTATTTGATAACAATTTTGATTTTTAATTTTCGTTATAAATTAATTATAATGTATTAAGTATATGTCTCTATTATGACATGAAAAATTTTAGTGTTAAATTGAATATAATTATAATTTATTATACTCATACTAATTTTTAATTTTGTAAATAAAAAAAAAAAACATGTCTTTAAGACGTTTTTCACAAATTTTTTTCATGTTTGGACCTGAAACATTTTTTTGCTATCAAAAGCGCTTTAAAAAAGTCCTTGAAGCATAAAAAAATAGACAAAATGATATAATTCTTCCTTAAAGTACTTTCTTTTGAAATAACTTTTGATAAAAGTACAAGTAAATTGACCTTGATATCTATAAGTTGCTAATCAGATAAATACCTGCAAGCTTCAAGCAAGTCTTCAATCTGAGGAGGATTAGGAGCCATATGACAAATAAAAGTATCTCTCCAATTTGCAGAAGGTGCACTATACAAATCTATATTGCTATTGTAAAACACTGGTTTCTTGGTATCCCTTGTATAAAACTTTTTTTCTTTTTTGCAGTTTCTTGCTCATAAGAGCTGTGTACTCCTTGCTTTATCTTCTCTAAAACACTTACTGGGATTCCATGATTCACAATTTGGAAGAAACCCCAAGTTTCTGATGCATCTTTAACTTTTTCAACAATTTCATTTCGTCGAACTGAATCATTGGAAAGGCCTCCTAAGTCTATAACTGGAATACTTATTTGGGATTCTTCAAAAATTGAATCTTTATTGTCTAACGGTTGATGAAAGATACGAGGGATCTCTGTAATTCCTGAATCAACAAGTCCCTTAACTCCAGCTTTTGTTTCATCAAAAGCTTTTGGTTCTCTTGCTCTATCATACTCAGATTTGATTTCAACTGTTGGAACTTCTTTGCTTGTAGCTACCATTTTGTTCTGTTTTTGCTTATAAGCAAGCGATTTAATTTGAAGTATATAGAACTGATCTTCACTTTGTGTGTCAAGTTTATAAATGTTTAAAATGTTAAAAGGTGTTGAAAGTTTCGCATTGCTTATGAATAATGTGTTGAGATTGCTTTCATATGGTCCAAATTAAACAAGAAGCCGTTTACTCTAAGTTAGAGAATAAAAGTACGACTTTACAAATGACATTCATGGGTATTAATTACTCAGTTTAGATGCATTTTGTGTGTTATTGGTTTTTTAACTAAAATAGCTAAACGGCAGAGTTTTTGGCACGAGAGTTTTACGAGTTTGTCCCTAGGTTTAATTACATCGTTTGCGATCCCCTCAGCTTCGATCATTCAGGATTTCCAGTCAGCTCGCGGCTAGGTCATTCTTGTTCCTCGACTTGCATTGGTCTCGCGGCTAGGTCATTTGTTCCTCGACTTGCATTGATCTCGCGTACAGTATTTTTCTTCATCTCGCGTCTGGTAATCGATTCAGTATTTGCTCGCAATTTCTCCATTGTCTCGCATTGATTGTATTGTAAATGACCATTTTCACTCAACTACGTTTGTGTCTTCGTTTCACCATCAGTTTGCATTTGTCATAATTTTAGCCTCTTCTTCCTCGTATCGCGCACTGTTTTACACGTTTTTGTTAGTGGTTTAGTTAGCACTGATTATACCGCCATTGCTGATTTCGTATTTTTATTACCCCTGTTTTTCTTACTGATTTGGAGTCCTTACTATTTATTTTATGTTGTATTGTTCCATTTTGTTTGTTGATTTTCATTTTTATTCGTGTTTCTATTTGTTGTGTTACAGTTATCGTTCGTTTCGTTCAATTCCTAAACAAAATCAGGTTTATAAGATTATTGGGTTTATGTGTTCTTGTGTTTTATTTTTTCTGTTATTGTGTTTCATTCATAGTTGTTCTTGGTATGAAAAGTAAAATGGGAGACTATTTTTTGTATGAACATGTGAATGTTTTGTTAATGTACAGGTTACATAGAACATAAATGTGTATGTACACCTTAGATTATTACAGAAGCTGATACTCAGAACATGTTCATATTATCTGTGCATATTTATCTAATCACTACATTTCCTAAAAAATCTAGGCTTGCAAGCACATTACTTGTGCATATTTATTTAATCATTACTTTTGCTAAAAAATGTATGTTTGCAAGCACATTACCTGTGTATATTAACTGTGTATATTAACTTGTAAGCACATTACCTGTGTATATTAACTTGTAAGCTTGTATGAAGTTATGAATGTTCTTTTGTTCTGTTTTTCTTGTTCCATTTATTTGTTGATGTTCATTTTTAAGCATTCGTGTTTCTATTTTTTTGTGTTGCAGTTATCGTTTGATTCGTTGAATTCCTAAGCGACAACAGGTTTGTAAGTTTATTGCATTTATGTGTTCTTGCTTTTTTTTTTTTTTTTTTTCTGTTATTGTGTTTTTAGTTAAAATTGTCAAATGGGAGATGACATTATTGGTAGATTATTTTTTGTATGAACCTGTGAATGTACAGGTTACATACAACATAAAAATGTATGTACACGTTACATATATGTATTTTGTTGATTTTTTTGTTGTGAATGTACAGGTTACATACAACATAAATGTGTATGTACACCTTACTATGTCTCACGGGCTGACTTTATTTACATAATATTAATTCAGTTATTGAATTGGTAAGTAATCTTAAGATATTTATTAGTTAAGTTTTATGGAATTAGACTTGGTGGCTTATTCAGACTAACAGTCAAGTGATGCCACTGATACATGTAAATTTAAGCATATTACCTGTGTATGTTAGCTTGTAAGCAGATTAAAAAAAATGTAATGTAAAATTGGAGATTATTTTTTGCATGAACTTGTGAATACTTTGTGAATGTACAGGTTACATACAACATAAATGTGTATGTATACTTTAGATATATTTATTTTGTTGGTTTTTTTGTGAATGTACAGGTTACATACAACATAAATATGTATGTACACTTTAGATATATTTATTTTGTTGATTTTTTTGTGAATGTACAGGTTACATACAACATAAATGTGTATGTACACTTTAGATATATTTAATTTGTTGATTTTTTTGTGAATGTACAGTTTACATACAACATAAATGTGTATGTATACTTTAGATATATTTATTTTGTTGTTTTTTTCGTGAATGTACAGGTTACATACAACATAAATATGTATGTACACTTTAGATATATTTATTTTGTTGATTTTTTTGTGAATATACAGGTATACATACAACATAAATGTGTATGTATACTTTAGATATATTTTATTTTGTTTTTTTTTCCTTGAATGTACAGGTTACATACAATATAAATGTGTATGTACAGGTTACATACAACATAAATGTGTATGTACACTTTAGATATATTTATTTTGTTGATTTTTTTTGTGAATGTACAGGTTAAATACAACATACATCTGTATGTACACATTACATACATTACCTGTGCATAATATATGTAATCTTTTTGTTTAATTTTTATATGTTTTGTAGGATGGGTAAGAGAAAAAATGAAGGTTCTATATCACCAAAGAAGCGTAAGAAGAACAAGGTGCCTATTGACGATTCCTCTTACAAGGTTGTAATTTTTTAATATGTTGTGTGGTATTCATTTTTGTAATACTTTATACATGTGTTGACATTAATGTAATGTGTATATTGTCATTTTTTTATTCATTTTTTTTTTTTTTTTCATGTAAGGTGTACATTCAGATTTTGTTATGAAATCTGATATTGTATGTATTATTTGTTGTTATTTTTAATTTGTATGTAAGATGTACATTCTGTACGTTATCTAGATCTACGTTGTAGTTTTTTTTTGTTTTTTATTTGATTGTACATGTCCAACACATGTACATGTGTTATGTAAGATGTACATACTGTACGTTATCTAGATCTACGTTGTAGTTCTTTTTTTTTTTTTTTTTTTATTTGATTGTACATGTCCAACACATGTACATGTGTGTAATTTGTATGTAAGATGTACATTCTGTGTAAATAAATAATTGCACGTTGTCAAGAACTACGTTGTAGTTTTTTTTTTTTTGTTTTTTGTGTTTTTTGTGTTTTTTAGTTTATTGTACGCATGCCAACACATTGATGTAATATGTACATTTATCCTTTTTTATGTGTTGGACCACGTTGTTGTTTTTTTTTTTTTTTTTTTTTGGTGTTTGGTTTTTTATTTATTTTTATTTAAGTGTACATGTTCGAACACATTGTTGTACATTCAGTTTATGTTTTTTTTTTTTTATTTATTTTGTTGTATTCTTGACAATCCATCTCAGGTAAATGTGTATTCTGTTTCTGTTAATTTGATGTTTTATGCATTTGCATTGTATTGTTTGTTCTTGCTGCTTTGAACAGCTTATGGAAGTGAGGAAGTCCATGTGAATGTACAGGTTACATACAAAAGAGATGTGTATGTACCCTGTACATTCACATGAGTTATGTAGTTTAATCTTAAAAGAAACAGTGTTTTCACTAGCTAAACCATCTTATAATTGTTTTAAATTTCACAATGTATTGTTTCTTTTAAAAACTTAATGCATATGCACAAAACAATAAGAAACAGAAGCACATGAACCTTCATGTCATGTGAATGTACAAGGTACATACAAAATAAATTTGTATGTAACCTGTACATTCACATGAGTTATGTAGTTTAATCTTTTAAAGAAACAGTGTTTTCTCTAGCTAAACCATCTTCTAATTGTTTTAAATTTCACAATGTATTGTTTATTTTAAAAACTTAATGCATATGCACAAAACAATAAGAAACAGAAGCACATGAACCTTCAGGTCATGTGAATGTACAGGGTACATACAAAATAAATTTGTATGTAACCTGTACATTCACATGATTTATGTAGGTTAATCTTAAAAGAAACATTTGCTATACTAACTAAACCATCTTCTAATTGTTTAAAATTTCATAATGTAGTGTTTCTTTTAAAAACTTAATGCAAATGCATAAAACAGCAAGAAACAGGAGCAGATGAACCTACAGGTCATGTGAATGTACAGGGTACATACAAATTTATTTTGTATGTACCCTGTACATTCACATGACTTATTTACATGTAAGGTGTACATACAAATTTATTTTGTTTTGGTGTCTAAATGTAATTCATACATTCACATTTTATGTTTACATGTAAGGTGTACATTCAGATTATTGATTAATTTTGACTTTTTAATTATATTATGTAGGGTGGATTTCTTGAAGATGATTATTCATTTTGTAATATTTTGGATCCTCGGGAGAAGTTTTCTGTTAGATGTGGTAGTTGTGCACAACCTGATAAAGTTATTAATCGTATTAAAGAAGTACTTAATGCGGAACAACTACTTAGATTCAAGGATTCTTGCTTTGGTAAATTTTTGGACATGCCAAAGTGTCGTTTTAGTGCACAACTTGTTCACGCTATTCTTTTGCGGAAGTGCAAGCCATGTAGGTCTGTAAAAGAGATTTGGTTTCGGATTGGTTCCAAAGTTTTACGATTTTCACGCTCAGAATTTTGGGTCTCTTCGGGCTTGAAGCTTTCAATCGATTCTGATAGCAACGATTTTGTTGAAGGGAATTCAGATTTCAGGATGAAATATTTCAAGCAGTTTAGTTCAGTGAGATATTTGGAATTTCTTATTGGTTGTATTGGGCAACCTTCTTCTGCTTCTAGTAGTGGTCGGAAAAAGAGATCAGAAAATTTGAAGTTGAAGAAAATGAGTACTAAGGGTTTGAAATCCAAACAAGTGGCGAAAAAGAGTGTATTTGCTCGAAAAGGGAATCATAGTGAGTCTCGTTTTCGCTTTGTTAGTATTTCTGATGATGATGCTGTGATGCTATGTTTAATATACTTTTTGGAGTGTGGGCTTGTTGGAAAATTGAAAAATGTGCATATTTGTAGGGAAGCAATGTGTCTGTCTAATAGTTGGGATGATTTCAATAATTATTGTTGGGGAAACTATGTGTTTAACTATCTCTTTGGTAGTTTAAACAAAGATTATTGTGAAATGCGTGATGTTGCACATGAATTAGAGTCAAGAAAGGGAAAGGGACTCTTAAAAGCGAAAGAAGATAGGGTACGATTCCAAATTTATGGATTTGGATTGGCTTTTCAGCTTTGGGTTTATGAAGCAATTCCATCGATTGCAGTTGAATATGCTATTCCCTTATCTGCCCAGATTCCTACATTTTTGAAGTGGACATCTTCATTTTCACCTGAGTTTGACAACATTCAGCGTATTCTTGACAATCCATCTCAGGTATTTTACGTGTTATTAATTTTTTACCAGTATGTTAATTGTGTTGTAGTTCTAATTTTTAGTCGTGTATTTGCATGGTAGTGTTTGTATATTTTTACTGTTTTGAAAACCCATGGAAGTTATGTGAATGTACAGGTTACATACAACATAAACATATGGGAGTCATGTTACTCATCTGGATCTGTATGCATTTTGCATGTGTAGATTTGCCTATGGAAGTCATCTTCTAATTGTTTAAAATTTGTATATGTACATGTGAATGTACAGGGTACATACAAAATAAATTTGTATGTAACCTGCACATTCAAAAGAATTATGTAGGTTAATCTTAAAAGAAACATTTTATACACTAGCTAAACTATCTAATAATTGTTTAAAACTTCACAATGTAGTGTTTCTTTTAAAAAATTAATGCAAATGAATAAAACAGTAAGAAACAGAAGTTGATGAACTTACAGGTCATGTGAATGTACAGGGTACATACAAAAAACATTTGTATGTACCCTGTACATTCACATGACTTCTGTAGTTTAATCTCAAAATAAACATTTTCTACAATAGATAAACCATCTTATAATTGTTTAAAATTGCACATTAGCTTCTTTTTAAAAACTTAATGCAAATACATAAAACTTACATATGGAAGTCATGTTACTCATCTGGATCTGTATGCATTTGCATGTGTAGATTTGCCTATGGAAGTCATCTTCTAATTGTTTAAAATTTGTATATGTACATGTGAATGTACAGGGTACATACAAAATAAATTTGTATGTAACTTGTACATTCAAAAGACTTCTGTAGGTTAATCTTAAAAGAAACATTTTATACACTAGCTAAACCATCTTATAATTGTTTAAAACTTCACAATGTAGTGTTTCTTTTAAAAAATTAATGCAAATGAATAAAACAGTAAGAAACAGAAGTTGATGAACTTACAGGTCATGTGAATGTACAGGGTACATACAAAAAACATTTGTTTGTACCCTGTACATTCACATGACTTCTGTAGTTTAATCTTAAAAGAAACATTTTCTACACTAGATAAACCATCTTATAATTGTTTAAAATTCCACATTAGTGTTTCTTTTTAAAAACTTAATGCAAATACATAAAACCTACAAAAAACAGAATGAGATGAACCTACTGGTCATGTGAATGTACAGGGTACATACAAAATAAATGTGTATGTAACATGTACATTCACATGAATTATGTAGGTTAATCTTAAAAGAAACAGTGTCTATACTAGCTAAACCATCTTTTAATTGTTTAAATTTCACAATGTAGTGTTTCTTTTAAAAACTTAATGCAAATGCATAAAACAGAAAGAAACAGGAGCAAATGAACCTACATGTCATGTAAATGTACAGGGTACATACAAAATAAATATGTATGTAACCTGTACATTCATTGTTCAACATATATGAAAGTTATGTGAATGTACAGGTTACATACAACATAAATGTGTATGTAAACATTAAATTATATACATGCCTGTATAACATAAAGAAAATATGCATTGTTTACAATTATGTTTTTCTAATTATGTATGTAATCTTTTACATTTTTTTAGGTGCGCGTGAAAACAAATATATCCATTGACGGTGTACCATTATTTGATTCTCTTATTGGTCATGTTCCTGAAGTTCTATTTGATGATATAGAATCTTCTCAATCGTTCAAGATTGAATCTGAAATTCCTTCTGTTGAACCGGATGTTCTGCATGAGAAGTTCATTGCATCTAAGAAGGAATCGTCATCAAATATGTCTTCAGATAATGTCGTCAATTTATTTGAGAAGCTTAGCGGTGAACTGCTAGCAGGTCTAAGTAGTTTACGAGAATCAATTAATGCTGTGCACTTGGATTTGAGTGCTAGAATTTCAGCTGTTGAGGTTTCTGTGAATAGTATTCGCACTGATTTGGAGCTTATTTTGTCAAAGAGCTCTAATCTGGTATATGTTTCTGTATTTCTATTTTTTTAGTTTGTATTTAATTCAAATTATTGAATATAAAACTTAAGGATGTCTTGCAAATTTGTTTCCATTTTTTGTTTGTAGTTTCAAGATGGTATGAAGGAAAACGCAACACAAGGCCATGCAGATGCTAAGGTTGATACTCATGATAAAGAAAAGCCATGCGTTTCGCCAAAACGTTTTGTGGATGACATTCCTACATTTGACCTTGGGCTTGACTTTAGTTCTCAGTCAATTATTAGGACCCCTTCTATATCACCATCTATTGCCTCTCAATTTGATTCGGACACTTGTGAGCAATTGGATCGACTTGCTGAAGTTTTTAGATCTGGATCAAAGTTAAGGTTTGAATTTAGTTCTCTTACTTTTCTATTACGAAGGGGGAAGAGAACTATTATACCTTCCAAGGTTTTTTCTAGTCCGTATTTGTGTCCATTTAAGGAGAGTCTTCGTATTGCTCATGACAGAATTGAAATTCAATCTTTCCCAACCGAGCAATCTGTCCCAACTGATCAATCTTTGCCAACTGATCAACCTTTGTCAACTGATCAACCTTTGACATCTATAAACGATGGTATGAGCGTTGTAGAGATTGTGGAATTGGATACGTCTCTTGAGTGTGTTGCAATTCCATACCCGAAGCTTCCTACAGGGTGGGTAAAGACGTTTGAAACATGGTTGAATGGAAAGAGTGAACCGTAAGTATTTTATATTGTTTTGAAGTTTATTTTGTTTTTTTGTTTTTTTTTATTTTACGTTTTATAACTTGTTTTGATATTGTTTTTCAGTGCTTTTATACATCTTCAGTATTATGACTTTATGGCTGACAAGAATGAATTCTTTGGATCATTAAGAAAAGCTCGTGGATGGCTGAGTAGTATTGTAAGTTTTTTGTCTATATCTCATATGTTGTAATATTATGCGTTTTGCATTTGATATTGTTTCTGTTTCTTGCTGTTTAATGAATTTATGTTATACTGTTTGTATGTTGATGTTTTGAACAGCTTATGTAAGTTATGTGAATGTACAGGTTACATACAAGATAATTTTGTATGTAACCTGTACATTCACACTATTTATGCAGGTTAATATGCTTATGTTTCTTGCTGTTTTATGCATTTTGCACTGTAGTGTTTGTCTGTTGCTGTTTTTGTTTATGCTGTACATATTAATGTAATGTTTTACATTCTGTTATGTTTTTATAGTTTTTAATTTGGGTTTTTCCTAGCAGCATTTTTATTATACTGTATGTATGAGAATGTACATTTGTATGTAACCTATACACATGTGAATGTACAGGTTACATACAATTTTTTTTTGTATGTAACCTGTACATTCACATGACTTTTGTAGGTTGCTTCTGTTTGTTGCTGTTTTATGCGTTTTGCATTTGATATTGTTTCTGTTTCTTGCTGTTTAATGAATTTGTGTTATACTGTTTGTATGTTGATGTTTTGAACAGCTTATGGAAGTTATGTGAATGTGAAGGTTACATACAAGATAATTTTGTATGTAACCTGTACATTCACACTATTTATACAGGTTAATATGCTTATGTTTCTTGCTGTTTTATGCATTTTGCACTGTAGTGTTTGTCTGTTGTTGCTGTTTTTGTTTATGCTGATGTACATATTAATGTAATGTTTTACATTCTGTTATGTTTTTATAGTTTTTAATTTGGGTTTTTTCTAGCAGCATATTGATTCTACTGTATGTATGACAATGTACATGTGTATGTAACCTATACACATGTGAATGTACAGGTTACATACAAAATTATATGACAATGTACATGTGTATGTAACCTATACACATGTGAATGTACAGGTTACATACAAAATAAATTTGTATGTAACCTGTACATTCACATGACTTTTGTAGGTTGCTTCTGTTTGTTGTTGTTTTATGCGTTTTGCATTTGATATTGTTTCTGTTTCTTGCTGTTTAATGAATTTGTGTTTTATACTGTTTGTATGTTGATGTTTTGAACAGCTTATGGAAGTTATGTGAATGTACAGGTTACATACAAGATTATTTTGTATGTAACCTGTACATTCACACTATTTATGCAGGTTAATATGCTTCTGTTTCTTGCTGTTTTATGCATTTTGCATTGTAGTGTTTGTCTGTTGTTGCTGTTTTGTTTATGCTGATGTACATATTAATGTAATGTTTACATTCTGTTATGTTTTTATGGTTTTTAATTTGGGTTTTTCCTAGCAGCATATTGATTGTATTTTGTACGAGTTTCGTGCTTGGAAGGATCGATATCCGTTGACTTTTGGACAGAAGAAGTATACTACTTTGGACACTTATTTAAGTGTAAGTTTTTATTTGTTTTATTTGTTTTTAGACTATTTGATTTTTATTGTATTTGAAGAAGTATAATTTTTTTTTTGTCGTAACATAGAATGAATGCAAAAGGATTCTTGCTCGTGTTGAAGATTCGAGTAATGATACCATTATGCTTACAGATTCAGATTATTTAGTTCAGTTTGCTGCTTCACGCGGACCATTTGGTCACAATGATTATTTGGCTGTAGATTGGGAACAACTTGAGGTTGTTTATTGTCCTGTGAACGTAGATGACAACCATTGGATTTGTTGCGTGATTGACTTTAGGAGCAAGTCAATTAGAATATTTGATTCGTTGAATACAAATGATGTGGTACAAAAATGCAATCATTTAGGTGTTATGGTCCCTCACATTTTGCATTTCTTGGGTTATCATGGTTATGGTGAGGGTACCGCATCTGACCCAAATATTGCTTGGCCTATCTATGTTGTTCATGGTGTTCCCAAACAAACAAATGGGTATGATTTTTTTTCCCTTTTTTGTTGTGGTTAGTTTTGTGTATTTTGATTGTTATTTGTCATTTAACTAACGGTTTGGTTTGTTTTTTTTTTTGTAGATATGATTGTGGTGTTTGGTGTGTGAAGTTTATTGAGTTCTTAATTCGTGGATGGTCCTTAGATATGATCGAGTTTTTGGCTTTTTGGAAGATAAGGCAAAGATTTTGTGCTCAATTTTTTTGTAACAATGGGCAGCTTGATCCTAGTTATTAGTTTTTAGCACAACCTGATGTAGATGCTTTTAATTTAATGACTTTTTAGAAGCTATAAATTTTCTTTTTATTATTAGTTGATGTAATGGTTATATTCTGTTTTGAATGTAATGATTATATTCTGTTTTGAATATAACAGCCTGTACAGAACTAGGATTAATTGTAATAAACTTTTTTGTTGCAAATCTGTTTTGAATGTAATGGTTACATTCTGTTTTGAATATAACAACAATTATAGAAATTGGTTTAATTATGATGGAGGTTCTAAGAAGCAGTTTCAACAATACCTAAACCAACTTCTAATAAATGTTCACAATGTGGTGTTTCTTTTAAAAACTTAATGCAAATGCATAAAACAGCAAGAAAGAGAAGTTGATGAACCTACGGGTGATGTGAATGTACAGGGTACATACAAAATCAATTTGTATGTAACCTGTACATTCACATGACTTCTGTAGATTGATCTTAAAAATAACAATTTCTAAACTAGCTAAATCATTTTATAATTGTTTAAAATTCCACAATAGTGTTTATTTTTAAAAACTTAATGCAAATACATAAAACTTACAAAAAACATAAGCAGATGAACCTATAGGTCATGTGAATGTACAAGGTACATACAAAATAAATTTGTATGTAACCTGTACATTAACATGACTTCTATAGTTTAATCTTAAAAGAAACAGTTTCTAAACTAGGTAAACGATCATCTAATTGTTTAAATGTTCACAACGTAGTGTTTCTTTTAAAAACTTAAAGCAAATGCATAAAACAGCAAGAAACAGAAAATGATGAACATAAGGGTGATGTGAATGTACAGGTTACATACAAAATAAATTTGTATGTAACCTGTACATTCACATGACTACTGTGGATTAATCTTAAAAGAAACAATTTTTACACTAGCTAAACCATCTTATAATTGTTTAAAATTGCACAATAGTGTTTCTTTTTAAAAACTTAATGCAAATACATAAAACTTACAAAAAACAGAAATAGATGAACCTACAGGTCATGTGAATGTACAGGGTACATACAAAATAAACCTGTATGTAACCTGTACATTAACATGACTTCAATAGTTTAATCTTAAAAGAAACAGTTTCTAGACTAGGTAAACGATCATCTAATTGTTTAAATGTTCACAACGTAGTGTTTCTTTTAAAAACTTAAAGCAAATGCATAAAACAGCAAGAAACAGAAAATGATGAACATAAGGGTGATGTGAATGTACAGGGTACATACAAAATAAATTTGTATGTAACCTGTACATTCACATGACTTCTGTAGATTAATGTTAAAAGAAACAATTTTTACACTAGCTAAACCATCTTATAATTGTTTAAAATTCCACAATAGTGTTTCTTTTTAAAAACTTAATGCAAATACATAAAACTTACAAAAAACAGAAGTAGATGAACCTACAGGTCATGTGAATGTACAGGGTACAATACAAAATAAACCTGTATGTAACATGTACATTAACATGACTTCTATAGTTTAATCTTAAAAGAAACAGTTTATACACTAGGTAAACGATCATCTAATTGTTTAAATGTTCATAATGTAGTGTTTGTTTTAAAAACTTAATGCAAATGCATAAAACAGCATGAAACAGAAAATAATGAACATACGGGGTGATGTGAATGTACAGGGTACATACAAAATAAATTTGTATGTAACCTGTACATTCACATGACTTCTGTAGATTAATCTTTAAAGAAACAATTTCTAAACTAGCTAAACCATCTTATAATTGTTTAAAATTCCACAATAGTGTTTATTTTTAAAAGCTTAATGGAAATACATAAAACTTACAAGAAACATAAGCAGATGAATCTACAGGTCATGTGAATGTACAGGGTACATACAAAATAGACTTGTATGTAACCTGTACATTAACATGACTTTTATAGTTTAATCTTAAAAGAAACAGTTTCTAGACTAGCTGAACCATCATCTAATTCTAACATGTTCACAATGTGGTGTTTCTTTTAAAAACTTAATGCAAATGCATAAAACAGCAAGAAAGAGAGTTGACGAACCTACGGGTGATGTGAATGTACAGGGTACATACAAAATAAATTTGTATGTTCGGGTTAGAATTCATTAATTAATGAATGTATTATTTTTATATTGTTGATGTTTTGAAGAGCTTATGGAAGTCATGTGAATGTACAGGTTACATACAAATTAAATATTAGATGTAACCTGTACATTCAAATGACCTTTGTGTTATTAGTAATCTGCTTCTGTTTCTTGCTGTACATTCATATTCATAAAATAAATGCGTATGCACATTAAAGCACAAAATAGCTGCTTATATCACAATTAGTATCCAGAAAAGAAAAAGAAAAATCAACTAAAACGAAATGCATTAAGAAAATATAACATGCATTAATTCAATAATAAAAAAATTAAGCATTGTATTTTACTAACTCTACCAAACTATCTTTGTTTGAAGGAATATATTGTAATATGCAATTCAATAATAAAATGACCAACAAATGATGTTTTCAATGTATCATTTAATCGTAGGTTGTTCACTCCTAGGTGGAGGATGTCTTGTTTTTGGTTTTTTGTTTTCTGCTTTCCCTCTTTAGTCCTTCAAAATCTCCAAGTGAAGGCTTCCTTTTCTTTGTTGTTCTTCCCCCTTTGGATCCTCCTTTCTCTTTCTTTTTTTGTTGCATTGGTGGGAATACAAGTACTTCTTTAACTAGTTTTGGTATTACCCATTTCTCTTCATTTCCCAATGGAAAGATTGATGCTTGATATGCAACATTCAATGTACTTGAGTAATAGTATTTGGAGCACTTTGTATGTATGGGCAGCTTCCTTAGCAAGCATGCTGCAATAGCATGGCTACAAGGCAATTTTAGTAACTGAAACTTTCCACAAGTACATGTGTCAAGACTAAAGTCAACAATGTAACTTCCCATGTCCTTTTTAACTTCCACCAAGTTAGTGTTGATGTCAATGGTAGTAAACTTGTCTGCTTTTATTTTTCTTTTAGATATTTTCTTCTCAGCCCAAGTTGTCAGTATGCCCATTTCTAATGTTTCTGTCCTCCTTTTCGAAAACCAATTTTGTAGTATTGATCTTATTTCTTCTAGCAAGCACGTGACAGGTGTGTCTCTTGCGTTCCTTAATATTGCATTTATATGCTCAGCATTATTTGAAGTCATAAAGTCAAATCTTGTCTTTGGTGTTGGACATTGTGATCTTGCCCAAGATGGGAAGTTTGCTGTTTTCAAGTATGACATTGCTCGTTTGCTTTCTTCTTCAATCATATTTAGATTTTCCTGGAACTCACTATCTGTGAATGCATAAGCTGCCTTTTTGAAGTATCTGTTGACAATTTTGTTATGGAATGGGGCTAGATTTTGCTTCAAATGATAGTAACAATAGCAATGGTGTGCTTCATTATCAAAAACTATTGAGACTGCAGACTTTATACCTGCATTTCTATCTGATACGATCACTAAATCTTCTTTTTTTCCTATTAGTAGTTTCAATCTTCGAAAGAACCATTTCCAAGCTTTCTTTGTTTCAGCATCTACTAGGCCAAAAGCAATTGGATAAATCTGTTGTAAAAGAATATATAATTTAATATTATTACAAATTTTATATGTAATGAATAAAAACTGAGAACTCTACATTTTGAAAGTAACAATTTGTTTGAACTTGTTTATAGTAACATATTAGAAAAGATTATCAGAAAAGTAAAATTTGCTTTTTATTATGAATTGAACATGACATATTAGGATTTGAGATGCTGTTTTATTACCTGATTGTTTCCATCCTTTGTTACTGCAACTAGCAATACTCCTCCACTTCTTTCTTTAAGGAACGTACCATCAACAACAATAACGGGTCTCATGCAGTTTATAAATCCTTCAATACATGCTCCAATTGCCATAAAACCATACCGAAAATTTGACTCCGTATCTGTTTTTATTTCTGTGTAACAGTTTGGGTTGTTTTTTTCTAGCATGTAGAAAAATGAAGGTAGTTTCCCATAGGAATCTTCAGGACTACCCCTTACAATCCTGATTGCCTCTCTTTTTGCCATGAATGCTTTTTTATAACTTATGTCCATACCAGTTTCACTTTTAATATCACTCATAATGTCTTTTGGTCTCAATTTCCTACTTGTGTCTTTGAATGTGTCTTTTATCTTGTCAGCAATGTACTTGTAAGATGCATTTTTATCTGTTTGTTGATCGTACTTTTCTATGCATTGATGTTCACACTTGTATGTTGTTACTTTGAATGCATTTGATTGTCCAATCTTTCTTGCTGCCATCTTCCATGTGCATTTATCATCATTGCATTTCAATCTTACATAAGTCTTGTTTGAACTCTGAGTTATGTAATTGAATCTTTGTTTCACTGCATACTTGGATACCATTAGCTTTAAAACATTCTTGTTTTTGTACACTTTTCCAGGGTATATTTCTTCAGTTGAATCTGAATCTGTGGATGAGGTGGTGTCATAATTTTCTTGTAAATCGCTTGTTACACTGATGACATCTGCAATTTCTTGCCTAGTGTGTTGGCTGACATACAAGACAAGGAGTGTACCACTTTCTTTACCAATAGTTTGGTTAAAGAAAAATTCAATGTCTCTGTTGTCCTCAATTCTGATAGCTAATTGGATTCCTTCACATATCATCTTCAAGTTGATATCTGATTTTAGTTGTAGACATTCAATAATTTCTTTCTTCAGTTCTTCAATGGTTATATTTTTGCTTATGCAAATTCCTTTGGGAAGACCATTTATGTATTTATCCTTTCCTTCTTCAAAAGTCCATTGTCCTCCATGCATAAGTATTATTGATAACTTTGGTTCACCTAATGCATTTTTTTTGTTTGTTATACTATAAATTAAAAGTGTACATATGTATATAAACATTTTATGTTGTATGTAACCTGTACATACACATCAGTTTTATAGATTTTCAAAAGAGAAAAAAACATAGAAACACTAGCATACAAATGAATAAAGATCCAAAAGAGTCAGGAATAACTAAACAGCAAAAAAATACATGACTAAAAATTAGTAGTACAAAACAGTTATAGAGGTATTAATAATGAGATGTGTACATAAACATTTTATGTTGTATGTAACCTGTACATACATATTAATTTTGTATGTAACCTGTACATACACATCAGTTTTATAGATTTTCAAAACAGAAAAAAACATAGAAACACTACCATACAAATGAATAAAGATCCAAAAGAGTCAGGAATAACTAAACAGCAAAAAAATACATGACTAAAAATTAGTAGTAGAAAACAGTTATAGAGGTATTAATAATGAGATGAGTACATAAACATTTTATGTTGTATGTAACCTGTACATACACATTAATTTTGTATGTACAGGGTACATACACATCATTTTTATAGATTTTCAAAAGAGAAAAAAACATAGAAACACTACCATACAAATGAATAAAGATCGACAAGAGTCAGGAATAACTAAACAGCAAAAAAATACATGACTAAAAATTAGTAGTAGAAAACAGTTATAGAGGTATTAATAATGAGATGAGTACATAAACATTTTATGTTGTATGTAACCTGTACATACACATTAATTTTGTATGTACAGGGTACATACACATCAGTTTTATAGATTTTCAAAAGAGAAAAAAACATAGAAACACTACCATACAAATGAATAAAGATCCAAAAGAGTCAGGAATAACTAAACAGCAAAAAAATACATGACTAAAAATTAGTAGTAGAAAACAGTTATAGAGGTATTAATAATGAGATGAGTACATAAACATTTTATGTTGTATGTAACCTGTACATACACATTAATTTTGTATGTACAGGGTACATACACATCAGTTTTATAGATTTTCAAAAGAGAAAAAAACATAGAAACACTAGCATACAAATGAATAAAGATCGACAAGAGTCAGGAATAACTAAACAGCAAAAAAATACATGACTAAAAATTAGTAGTAGAAAACAGTTATAGAGGTATTAATAATGAGATGAGTACATAAACATTTTATGTTGTATGTAACCTGTACATACACATTAATTTTGTATGTACAGGGTACATACACATCAGTTTTATAGATTTTCAAAAGAGAAAAAAACATAGAAACACTACCATACAAATGAATAAAGATCGACAAGAGTCAGGAATAACTAAACAGCAAAAAAATACATGACTAAAAATTAGTAGTAGAAAACAGTTATAGAGGTATTAATAATGAGATGAGTACATAAACATTTTATGTTGTATGTAACCTGTACATACACATTAATTTTGTATGTACAGGTTACATACACATCAGTTTTATAGATTTTCAAAAGAGAAAAAAACATAGAAACACTAGCATACAAATGAATAAAGATCCAAAAGAGTCAGGAATAACTAAACAGCAAAAAAATACATGACTAAAAATTAGTAGTAGAAAACAGTTATAGAGGTATTAATAATGAGATGAGTACATAAACATTTTATGTTGTATGTAACCTGTACATACACATTAATTTTGTATGTACAGGGTACATACACATCAGTTTTATAGATTTTCAAAAGAGAAAAAAACATAGAAACACTAGCATACAAATGAATAAAGATCCAAAAGAGTCAGGAATAACTAAACAGCAAAAAAATACATGACTAAAAATTAGTAGTAGAAAACAGTTATAGAGGTATTAATAATGAGATGAGTACATAAACATTTTATGTTGTATGTAACCTGTACATACACATTAATTTTGTATGTACAGGTTACATACACATCAGTTCTATAGATTTTCAAAACAGAAAAAAACAAAGAAACACTACCATGCAAATGCATAAAGATCCACAAGAGTCAGGAATAATTAAACAGCAAAAAAATACATGACTAAAAATTAGTAGTAGAAAACAGTTACAGAGGTATTAATAATGAGATGTGTACATAAACATTTTATGTTGTATGTAACCTGTACATACACATTAATTTTGTATGTAACCTGTACATACACATCAGTTCTATAGATTTTCAAAACAGAAAAAAACAAAGAAACACTACCATGCAAATGCATAAAGATCAGCAAGAAAAAGAAGCAAATTAGGAGTGGTTAATAGTCACAAACTAAATTGTTTTCGATGGTCATCGACTTAATTTAACGACATGTATCATGATTAAGTTGATTCTCAAGTTGATAACAATTGCAGAACATGAATATAATTTTTTCTATTTTTAATTAAGCAAATGCAATGCCAGATAAGAATAATCAATGTAATCAGTTTCGGTTAAGAGTAATCAGTTTTAGAAAAAGAATATAACACTTACTTTTTGTAGGAAAGTCTATTTGGTTTGAAAGAACTGTTATGGTGGAATCCATGGATGAACGAACTCAGCCTTTGTTAGCGTGTAATAGAGGCGTTTCTGTTTTGCGCTGATTATGTTTGTTGCGTGAGGGGATGAGTTTGGCTGCTTCGACGATGAGCGAGAAGCGTGAGCGTGAGAGAAGAAGCTGAACGCGATGGAGGCGATGAAAGTAACTGGACGTGAGGCGTGAGATCGGGTATCTGTGTTGTAGTTGAAGACGAGGGCAAAATTATAATTTCAATACTTAAATAATATCCAAACTGTGCGTTTGGATGAATATATTTGCTATTTAGGTATAAAAGCATTATTTTGACTAAACTTGTTCATTTAGGTAATTCACTGCATTCATGGCTGCATACAATAAGTTGAATGGAAACAAAAAATATATTTTTTTTTTGAAAACCCAAAAATGTCCTTAGTTTGATGGTCATTTGCTTAGCACAGGGTCCCAATTCAGTCAATGCAAGACCTTTGTGATTTTTTGTTTTTTTTTTTTTTTGAAAATAATAAGACTTATATATTCTACTTAATAACAATAGAACTTGAACATTCTTTGATAAAAGCTTTAAAATCTTGGTTGCCCTTAACCCATTAAAGAAAATGTTAATGGACTTCACATGCAGGCATGGAAACAAAACATTTGATAATGGAAGGAACGGGTATTTGTAAGGTATTTATTTAGGGAGCATTTATTAATCGAGAAATGGAATGAAAGTAAAAGAAGTCATTCTCATTCTATTGTTTATTTTTTAAAAATATAATAGAAAGAGAATAAGGATTTTCATAAATTTAAAAATCATTTTCATTGATTATTTTTCAACCCTCCGCCTGATAATAATTCCCTTTTACTAAATCCACCGTATGTAATTACAAAAATATAATATTTTGTTTTATTTTATATTTTTTATTATTATTTTTGAAATGATATTTAAGTCAATTAATAATTTTATTTTAATTTTATAAAAGAAATAAATTTTATATATATATTTTTTATTTTTATCCTAATTTATGTTCATTTTTGTTTTAATTAATGTTTATTATAGATAAATAAACGAAACTTTATTAAAGACAGCATATGAAAAGACGTGTATTTATAAGGCATGTACTTGAAAGTTATAAGTTGGTCCTTAATTTCTAATATTTTATAAGTTGAAATTTCTTGGACCATTATTGGTGTGGCAATTAATAATTCACAAACAGACGAGTAAAGGTACTCAAACTTTTAATTTTGTATAAGTTGAAATTTCTTCAACGATTATTGGCGTGTCAAATAATAATTCACAAACATACGATTAAAAGAGTAATGTTACATACCTACATACCTCAATTAAGGTGGCATTTTTTATTGATGAATATGTTTAGTTTTTATATGTAAGGACTGTTGGAAGAGATAAAAGAAAATATGTACAAAAATTATTTTTTTAAATAGTAATAGAGACAATAAAAGATGAAGATATAAAACTCGATCAAAATGAGATATTTTAAAGATATATTTGTCACCCTTTCTCTAATCATTGAGAGTGCAAATAAGATTATGGGCAATATATTCTCAGAATATAATAGGCTCAAAATTTTCATTATAATTTATAATATTTTTACGTATTACAGAATGTTCGAGTCTCACTATAAAAATAGAAATAAAAATATTAGAGGATGACTTAAGAAATTAATTCTCTTAGAGATTGAATGTTTTTTTTTTTTTATTATATATTTTTGCAATGAACTTTATTTATAAATTTTAAAAGGTATCAAATGTACACCTTTCACTATGCATTTTCAATTTCAAGAAATATAAATGATACTCTTTCATTTATGCCTTTTCATTTTTAAGAATAGTGTCTCTTCTAAAAGATGTAAGTAAATAGACATGTTCATTCAAAAAGACAATTTTTTATTAATAAGTTATAACTATTTTTTTAAAGACATTTATAACATTATTTTACAAATGTGTTTTAATTTTCTAAATACGTGACACTTTTCAAATGTTTTATTTTAAAAAGAGACCATATAAACTAATTGACATAATACTTAATAAATAATAATATTTAATAATAATAATAATAATAAAATAAATAGGATATTTATTTTAAAATATATCTAAAAATATGTATATTTTCTAACAATCATCTTAAAATATTCCATTTTGGTTTTTGCAATTTTACTCCCGTCAACTAGTAAAGTAGATACTTCCTCTGTAGCCAAATCTAATTTGAGTTTCCTGAATTTTTCTATACAAGCTCAGTAACAAAGCTCAACAATTGTTTAAGTCATCCTCTTCTTTTCTAATACTATAAGGTCATGTTTGATTAGTTCGAACAAAAAAGAGAATGTAATTAATTCTGCACATTATATTATAATGTTTGGTTGTGTTAAATACGTATAATATAATGTAATCAATTACATAAAAAGAAGGAAAAGTCATTACACAACCTAATATAAGGAAAAGTAATTACATTACATAACCTGCCTTTGCCTCTGCCTCTTGCGTTCGTGCGCCTCTGCCTCTGCCTCTCGCATTCAGCTATCCGTCTGCCTCCGTCCAATCGTCTAGCGTCCAGCTGTCCAACATATTCGAGGTCCTCCGTGGGCCATGATCTCGCGTTCTGTCACGCCTCGTCTCTGCCTCTTAGCATTTAGCCGTCCAACCTCTGCCTCTATCCAGTCATCCAACCATCCATCAAGTTCGACGTCCTCCGTGCACCGTCTAGCTGTCCATGGCGTTCGACCTCTCCATGCGCCGTCCAACCATTCCAGCTCTCGTCGTCCATATTTTTTTTTTGAGTGCATTTTTTTTTGCTGAATTTGTGATTTTTTTTGCTAAAATTGTTGTGATTAAATTTTTTTTATTGTTGTTATGAATTGCTGAAATTATATATGCTGAATTTTTTTTTTATGATTAAATTTTTTTTGCTGAATTTAAAATAATTATATAATTTTAAAGAATATATTTTATTTGATTTAGAAAATAATAGTAAAATGAAATTATTTAAACTTCATTGAACATGGGGGTATTAATGTAATATTATTGTGTTTTCCATTCCATTACAGTGGTCAAACCAAATACTGTAATATTGATTCCTTTTTTTATTATAGTAGCTAAACCAAACACTATAATAGTAATACTGTTTCCTTTACATTACATTCTATTACGATTACGATTACATTCAGTGAACCATACGTGACCTAAGTGATATAAAGTAGATGAAAGCTCGTGTCTTGCACGAGCCAACAAACCTAGTTATAAATAAGAATGACTTAAGTTAATTTTTTTTTTTAACGTAGAGTTGAGTGTGTAAAAATTTCACTCATGCAAAAATTGAAAGTGAAACGAGTGTGTTGAATATTCGCATACTCGTGCAGTTGTGTTGAAATTTCACACAGAGTTGCAATATGATTGTTACAATTGGCTGCTATTGACAAAAAAATGTGTATTTTTTTTTTTGCCTCTCTGTCCTCTCTCTATGTTATTAACCCAAATTGACTTGTCAGCTTGGGACTAATGAATAATTTCATTAAATACTGAAATTTAGTTTAATGTTATATTTGATTGAATGTAAAAATTACACTTGCTTTTGCTACATCAAAAGCTTTCAATTTACTCAATTGATCTATCATAAACAGGCTTGAGGGAATTGGCGACAACTCCAACCGCTCTAATTGTCCCTTTTTTTCACTTAACACTTATCAAAGAAGCCTTGAAACTATAGTTATTTCAAGGTCTTAACCCCACAGCACGTAAGATAAATTATTTCATTAACAAAATAATTCGAAAAAAACTATAAAAGAAAAGGGTTAAGATTTTTACAAGTCTTGTAATTATTTAAAAGGTACATTTTAGTCATCTATCTTTTAAGTCCTAGGGTTCTGTAATTCCTCAGAATATATATTTTAATCATCTATCTTTAATGATATATCCTTAAGATTCTATCATTATTCAAAAGTTTCAATCAAGTCCAAATAATCTTTTTTTCAAAGGTAAATTTGAAATTTTTGAAAAATAAAATACAAAAAGTAATGTTTTTTGTAAATGAATATTAAAAATTTAATATTTAAAATAATATAAGTAAATAAAAAATAAAATTTGAAATAGAATAAAAAACGGAGAAGATTAAATAATTAAAATTTTGAATTTTTTTTCCTTTTTTTATTTTATTTTATTTTTCAAATTTATTCTTGAAAAAAAAAAAATATTTGAATTTGGTTGGAACTTTTTATAAATTATAGGACTCTAGGGGTATAACTTAAAAGATAAAAGACTAAAATATAAATTTTGAAGAACTACATAACCTAAGGAGTATATCTTAATAGTTACATGACTAAAATATATTTTTTGAAGAATTACAAGACTTATATAAACCTTAATCTATAAAAAAAAACTAACAAAGAAATATAGTGTCTCTAGGCAAGTATTTGTAGTTAGAGAAATGGGTTTTTGGAGATTTGGTGAAAAATATTCAAAAATTGCGTACATGATTCAAGGTCTATATGAGTCATGTTCTATACGTGATTGTGTATATAAGCGATTTTAGTACATTTTTCACTCGAGTTCCAAAAATTTGCGATTTTGACGTCTCAAACTCAAATATTTGCTTCTCTTAATTCTTATGGATATATAAAATTGTTTTCATGAAGTAGCTATTAAAATGTCTAAGTTGTTCACTATAAAGGACACGTATTTCAAACCATTCCTTAAACCACAATTTAATCAAAGCTTGAAGTGAAGCAAAGCAAAAGTGCCATCAAGTCCTTTGGCGAGGTAATGGGCCATAAAGTCTCTCACTATAGTTGCCTTGTATTTTGGAGGATTGTCTTCTGAACATAACTCCTTGATAGGACCATACATTTTTGAATTTGGATGCCTTCCTGTGGTAAAGAAGCTTGCCACAGAGACTCTTGGACATTCCTGATTATTTGCTTTTACTCTGTGCTCAACACTTTTGAATCTATTGTTTGATAGCATCTGATAAATCAAAAGAAAAAAAAAACCATCTTATTATGCAATCATAAAACAGAAATTACTCCTCTTTGGACATCAAATACATTTATTCGTTGTCAAGCTTAACATGTAGCAAATCCTTTTTCACATGGAATCTTAACAATATGACATGGATGATTTTAAGGGTTGTATCAAACACTCCGGGCATACTCTAAAAACAATGGTTTTAAGGGTAAAATTATTTTTCTAACAGCAAAATAAAGATTTTTTAGCCTAAAAGAAAAGTTTTTCAAAGTTCAAAAAGCACTTCCTGATATAAATACAAATAATATATTTCTTCTTCTTGAAAGCATTTTCTTAAATCATTTTTCTTATAATCACAAGCAAATAAACAAACCTTAAACAAGTCCAAGTTGCACTTTTAACCCCTTCATGCAGTACACATGTCTATTAAGAGTTAAAGTGAAACTATGTAAATAACTGAGTCATGTAACAATGACGCTAGGCGCTTGGCATAATGACGCTAGGCGTGACGTTGGTTTTGTCGAGGGGTGGGCGCAATGCTAGTTGCGACTATGGGATGGGGTGGCGCTGTGGGTGGCGGGGATCTGGTGGTTTTGGGTTTTAGATCTGGTGGTTTTGGGAGACGAGCAACTATGGCGACGACATCGTTTGTTTGTGGGCTGTGGTTTTTTTCAAGCAATCGACTGTGGTTGTTGGATGGGGGCGCGATGGGGGCTAGTTTGGGGGGTGGTGTGGGTTTGAGTGGATCTACGAGGGGTTTGGGGGGGCGAGTTAGGTGACTGGTTTGGGTGGAGGGGCTAAATGAGAGGACTGTTGGTGATTGTTTTGGGTTTTGTGGGTCGAATGTTTTGGTGTTTGGAGTTGGGTATGGTGGTGGTTGGGTTTCTGGATGGTGGGTAGTGGGCTGACGTGGTGGAGGGAGCTATTTGGTTGGCTGATTAGGTGGTGGGTATGGTGGCCAAAGCTGTTTGGTGGACGGATCTATTTAGTTGGCTGATTGGGTGTATAGTGGTGGTTTGGTTTCCCAATGTGGTGGTGGACGATGGTTTCAAATGGCTGTTTGGTTTTTTTTTTTTTTTGTTGATAAATTTAGGTTTATAGAACTGTAGTCAGCTCTGATACCATGTTGAAATGATATGGATAAAATATTTGTGTATTCTTGATATTTGATTCATACAAAATACATGTTTTTATACTAGAAATTAAAAAGCTAAAAAAAGATACTAATTTAATATGATATTACTACCATATTAGATTTTGATTTACTTTTCTATTTATCTCAACAAAGTCATTCTCATTCTATTGTTTACTTTTTAAAAATATAGTGGAAAGGGAATAAGAATTTTCACAAATTTAAAAGTCGTTCTCATTTATTGTTTCCCTACTCTCCCTTTGATAATAATTCCCTTTTTTCAAATTCATAATATATAATTACAAAAATATAATATTTTGTTTTATTTTATATTTTTTATTATTACTTTTGAAATAATATTTAAGTTAATTAATAATTTTATTTTAATTTTAAAGAAGAAATGAATTATATATATATATATATATATATATATATATATATAATTCTAATTTATGTCCATTTTTATTTTAATTAATTTTTATTATAGATAAATAAACGTAACTTTATTAAATACAGCATATGGAAAGACGTGTATTTATAAGGCATGTACTTGAAAGTTATAAGTTGGTCCTTAATTTCTAATTTTTTATAAGTTGAAATTTCTTCAACCATTATTGGTGTGGCAATTAATGATTCACAAACATACGAGTAAAGGTACTCAAACTTCTAATTTTGTATAAGTTGAAATTTCTTCAACGATTATTGGCTTGTCAAATAAAAGAGCAATGTTACATACCTCAATTAAGGTGGCCTTTTTTATTGATGAATATGTTTAATTTTTATATATAAGGACTGTTGGACGAGATAAAATAAAATATGTACAAAAATTATTTTTTTAAATAATAATAAAGACAATAAAAGATGAAGATATAAAACTCGATCGAAATGCGATATTTTAAAGATATATTTGTCACCCTTTCAATAATAATTTAGAGTGTAAATAGGATTATGGGCAATATATTCTCAGAATATAATGGGCTCAGAATTTTCATTATAATTTATAATATTTGTACATATTACAGAATGCTCAAACCCTACTATAGAAATAGAAATAAAAATGTTAGAGGATGACTTAAGAAATTAATTCTCTTAGAGATTGAATGTTTTTTTTTTATATATTTTTGCAATGAACTTTATTTAAAAATTTCTAAAAGGTATCAATTGTACCCCTTTCACTATGCATTTACAATTTCAAAAAATATGAATGATATTCTTTCATTTATGCATTTTTCATTTCTAAGAACTCTATCTCTTTCAAAAGATGTAAGTAAATAGACATCTTCATTCAAAAAGACAAATTTTTATTATTAAGTTATAACATTTTTTTAGAGACATCTATAACATCATTTTATACATGTCTTTTAATTTTCTAAAGATGTGACATTTTTTAAATGTTTTATTTTAAAAAGAGACATTATAAACCAATAGACATAATACTTAATAAATAATAATATTTAATAATAATAATAATAATAATAAATAAATAAATAAATAGAATATTTATTTTTAAAATATATCTAAAAATATGTATATTTTTCTAACAATGATCCTAAAATATTCCATTTTGGTTTTTGCAATTTTACTCTCGTCAACTACTAAAGTAGATACTTTCCTCTGTAGCCAAATCTAATTTGAGTTTTCTGTATTTTTATATGCAAGCTCAGTAACAAAGCTCAACAATTGTTTAAGTCACCCTCTTCTTTTCTAATACTATAAGTGATATAAAGTAGATGAAAGCTCGTGTCTTGCACGAGCCAACAAACCTAGCTATAAATAAGTATGCCTTAAGTTAAATTTTTTTTTTTTAATGTAGAGTTGAGTGTGTAAAAATTTCACTCATGCGAAAATTGAAAGTGAAACGAGTGTGTTGAATATTCGCATACTCGTGTAGTTGTGTTGAAATTTCACACAGAGTTGCAATATGATTGTTACAATTGGCTGCTATTGACAAAAAATGTGTATTTTTTTTTCCTCTATGTCTTCTCTCTATGTTATTAACCCAAATTGACTTGTCAGCTTGGGACTAATGAATAATTTCATTAGATACTGAAATTTAGTTTAATGTTATATCTGATTGAATGTAAAAATTACACCTGCTTTTGCTACGTCAAAAGCTTTCAATTTACTCAATTGATCTATCATAAACAGGCTTGAGGGAATTGGAGACAACTCCAACTGCTCTAATTGCCCCTTTTTTTCACTTACACTTATCAAAGAAGCCTTGAAACTATAGTTATTTCAAGGTCTTAACCCCACAGCACGTAAGATAAATTATTTGGTTGACAAAATAATTGGAAAACAACTATAAAAGAAGAGGGTTAAGATTTTTACAAGTCTTGTAATTATTTAAAATGTACACTTTAGTCCTCTATCTTTTAAGCCCTAAGGTTCTGTAATTCTTCAAAATGTATATTTTAGTCCTTTATCTTTAATGGTACCTTAAGATCCTATAATTTCAAAAGTTTCAATTAAATCCAAATAATCCTTTTTTTCAAAGGTAAATTTGAAATTTTTGAAAAATAAAATACAAAAAGTAATATTTTTTCTTAAATGAATATAAATTTAATATTTAAAATATATAAGTGAATAAAAAATTAAATATGAAATGCACTAAAAAAAATTGAGAAGATTAAAGAATTAAAATTTTGAATTTTTTTTTTTACTTATTTTATTTTATTTTATTTTTCAAATTTTCAAATTTATTCTTGAAAAAAAAGGACTATTTGGACTTGGTTGAAACGTTTTATAAATTATAGGACTCCAGAAGTATAACTTAAAAGATAAAGGAATAAAATGTAACTTTTGAAAAATTATATAACTTAAGGGAGTATACCTTAAAAAATACAGGACTAAAACATATTTTTTGAAGAATGACAAAACTTATATAAACCTTAACCCGTAAAAAAAAAAAAAAAACTAACAAAGAAATATAGTGTCTCTAGGCAAGTATTTGTAGTTAGAGATATGGGTTTTTGGAGATTTGGTGAAAAATGTTCAAAAATTGCGTACATGATTCAAGGTCTATATGAGTCATGTTCTATACATGATCGTGTATATAAGCGATTTTAGTACATTTTTCACTCAAGTCCCAAAAATTTGCAATTTTGATGTCTCAAACTCAAATATTTGCTTCTCTTAATTCTTATGGATATATAAAAGTGTTTTCATCAAGTAGCTATTAAAATGTCTAAGTTTTTCACTATAAAGGACACCAAGCCATTCCTTAAACCACAATTTAATCAAAGCTTGAAGTGAAGCAAAGCAGAAGTGCCATCAAGTCCTTTGGCGCGGTAATAGGATATATAGTCTCCCACTGTAGTTGCCTTGTATTTTGGAGGATTGTCTTCTGAACATAACTCCTTGATAGGACCATACATTTTTGAGGATGGATGCATTCCAGCGCTAAAGAAGCTTGCCACAGAGACTCTTGGACATTCCTGATTATTTGCTTTTACTCTGTGCTCAACACTTTTGAATCTATCGTTTGATAGCATCTGATAAATCAAAAGGAAAAAAAAAAACCATCTTATTATTCAATCATAAAACAGAAATTACTCCTCTTTGGGCATCAAATACATTTATTCGTTGTCAAGCTTAACATGTAACAAATCCTTTTTCACATGGAATCTTAACAATATGACATGGATGATATTAAGGGTTGTATCAAACACTCCAGGCATACTCTAAAAATAATGATTTTAAGGGTAAAATTATTTTTCTAACAGCAAAATAAAGTTTTTTTAGCCTAAAAGAAAAGTTTTTCAAAGTTCAAAAAGCACATCCTGACGTAAATACAAATAATATATTTCTTCTTCTTGAAAGCATTTTCTTAAATCATTTTTATTATAATCACAAGCAAATAAACAAACCTTAAAAAAGTCCAAGTTGCAGTTTTAACCCTTGTATGCTGTACACATGTGTCTTTTAAGGGATAAAGTGAAACTATGTAAATAACTGAGTCATATAAAAATTAGAGTGTAAATATACTCATGATCGATCGTGCAAGGACACGAATTAAAAGAAAAAGAAATTATGAGAGAAAGACTTGCCTGTAAAAGATCTCCAATGTTAATGACAAGAGCATCAAGCTTTGGAGGTACATCAATCCAACAATTTTGATGTAAAATTTGGAGACCACCAATGTGATCTTGAAGGAGGATTGTAATGAAACCATTATCAGCATGCTTGCTAGCACCAAGAGTCAACTCTGGCTGAGGACAAGGAGGATAATAATGGCATGCAATTACTAACCTTTCTGAGCAATCTATGTTATTTAGGTACTCTGTTTTCAACCCTAGAGCCTCTGATAGTAACTCAAACAATGAAATCCCCAATTTCATTACTTGCTTTGAGTAATCTATGCATATATCTCTGCATATCAAATCATCAACAAAATAACTTTAGTCTTGCTTAATCTTAAGTTCTTCATTCACATGGTAAATGTTCATTAGTTAAGGGTGTGAAAAGAAGAATGTACGATTTGTTTGTATATTTTACTGTGTTGATTTGCTTTGTACAGATTACATAAATTTATAATATAAATAAAATGACAGAAAAATGATATTAATTAAATACAATGATTTCTACCATATTATGAATGATATCTACCATATTAACATTTTATTTACTTTCCTATTTCAAAATGATTCTCAACATTCCTCCACAAGTTAGTGCATAGATGTCACACATGCCCAACTTGTCTAAGAACTTTGAGAGCACCCGACTGGACACTCCTTTGGTAAAGATATCAGCTAATTGATCTTCTAACCAAATCTTTGATAGTTCCACAGCCTTTTTATCTAGTTTTTCCTTAATGAAAAACCTATCTATCTCGACATGCTTTGTACGATCATGTTCAACTGGATTATGAGCTATATCACATGATGATTTGTTGTCACAATACAACTAAATTGGTTATTTTGAAGAGTAGCCTAGATCCTATAAGAGAAATTTCAACCATAGTGCTTCACAAATTCCTTAGGCCATTTCTCTGTACTCAGCTTCTGCACTAGATCATGCAACAATATTTTGTTTCTTGCTTCTTCATGTAACTAAGTTTCCACCTACAAAGGTAAAGTGTCCTGAAGTTGATCGTCTATCGTCAACTACTTTGGCCCAATCAACATCGGTATATACTTTGATGTTTTCCTTGTCTGTGCTTTTAGAAAATAGAATTCCCTTTCCTGGAGCAAATTTTAGATACCTCAAAATGCGCATAACTGCATTCATATGTTGCTCACCAGGATTATGCATGAATTGGCTAACGATACTTAGAGCATAGGCAAGATCTGGTCTTGTGCGAGCTAAGTACATCAACCTTCCAACAAGTCTCTGGTATCTCCCCATGTCCACCGGTACCTGATTTATCTCAATACATAACTTCAGACCCTCTTTCACTAGAAAGTTTGTTGGTTGGCGAGCTGACATACCAGTTTCATGTAGTAGATATAAGGCATACTTTCTCTGAGATAGAAAGATTCCTTTACTTGATCAAAATACTTCAATTACTAGAAAGTATTTTAAGGGGCCTAAGTCTTTCATTTCAAATTTCTTAGACAAGTATTCCTGCAAAGCTCTCATTTCTTCTGCATCGTTGCTTGTGGCGATCATGTCATCCACATGTACAATAAGTGCAGTAATTTTCCCATGTTGCTTCTTTAAAAATAATGTGTGATCGGAATTGCTTTGTCTGTAACCAAAGCTTGTCATGGATTTGGTAAATCGTCCGAACCAAACTCTAGGGGACTGTTTTAATCCATATAGTGATTTCTTCAACCTGCACACCTTTTGATTTTATTTTTTTGTTACCATACACCTAGTGGGAGATCCATATAGACCTCTTCAAATAGTTCACAATGTAGGAATGCATTCTTCACATCAAACTGCTGTAACGGCCAATCAAAATTTGCAACTAAGGATAATAAGACTCAGACTGTGTTGATTTTGGCTACTGGTGCAAACGTTTTAGTGTAGTCAATTCCATAAGTCTAAGTATACCCTTTTGCCACCAATCTCTCCTTAAATCGTTCGATCTTTCCATTAGCTTTGTATTTCACAGTAAAGATCCATCGATACCCAATTGGCTTTTTTTCTGTGGGTCGGTTGATGAGCTCCCAAGTTTGGTCCTTCTGCAAGGAGGCCACCTCTTCATTCATCGCAGCTTTTCATCTTGGATCATTTAATGCTTCCTGCACACTGTTAGGTATAGATACAGTAGATAATTGATTGAAAAATGACTGATTTGATTTTGACAAATGATGTGTAGACATATAATAGTTCATAGGATATCTTACTTTACTAGACAATTGAGGTTCATATGTAGGTTTTGGAATACCTTTGGTGAGACGTTATGATAACTGTCTCCTAGATGACTCAGGCATTATACAAGGAATATTCTCAGACAACAATTAGTTTGGTATATCAATTGTGAAAGACTCAGGCTCGATTTTAGAAGTTTCCTGGCTTTCTAGGTGCTCATTCCCACTTAGATTCAAGTTTTGATTACTAGATTCCATTTCATTCACTTCTATGTTTATTATGTTGTTGTGTAAGGTATCACCATTCACATCGAAGTTTTGACCACTTGGATCCAAATCACCTACATTTGGATCAGATACTTCCACCACATCCACCACATCTTCTTCAAAGTTGTATACAAGAGTCTAAATTTCATCAAGAGACTCCCCTTGAAAGTCAGACTTAGAGAAATATATAGTAACTTCATGAAAGACAACATCAATAGTGATAAACATTCATTTAGTAGGGGGATGATAACATATGTATCCTTTTTGATGAATTGCATATCTGACAAAGACACACTTCAAGGCTCGAGGCATTAACTTACTGCATTGGTGTCTGGGAATATGAACATAGGTAACACATCCGAAGACATGAGGGGATAAGTTTGAGACTGTTGGAGCAACTACAACTTCTGTAAGTGTTTAGAAGGGTGTTTTGAAGTTGGTAGAACTAGATGGAACATGATTGATGAGATATGCAGCAGAGAAAAGAGCTTCACCCCAGTAGCATAAGGGCATGTGAGCCTTGAGTAGGAAAGCATGAACAACTTCCAACAAGTATCTATTCTTGCATTCGGCCATACCATTCTATTGAGGTGTATTCGGACAAATGGTTTGATGAATTGAGCCATGAGAGTCTAGAAATTGCCGAAGTTTAGAACTATGGTATTCCCCACCATTATTACTTCGTAACACTTGTATGCGAGCATTGTATTGTGTACGAATTGTGTTATAAAACTTCTAAAACAACGTAACCTCATATTTGGATTTCATTGGGCATAACCAAGTCATTTGAGTATAATCATCTATAAAAGTAACGAACCAATGTGACCCCCCAATGTGAGAACTTTAGATGATCCCTAAGCATCAAAGTGAATAACCATAAAAGGAACTGGACTTTTATGTAAAATTAAAGGAAATGAAATACGATGACTTTTTACAAGTTCACACACATCACATTTGAAAATAGAAATATCCAAAGTTGTAAATAAGCTGGGAAATAACTTTTAAAATAACGAAATAAGGCATGTCCCAAACGTCAATGCCAAAGCCAGATCTCAGTAATCTTCTTTGGTGAACCAATGCTGCCTATTGCAAAAGCTTGTTATAATTTGCTAGAAGTTTTTGACTCCAAGTCCAAGAAATACAAATTCCCTTTCTTAACACCATAACCAATCGTTTGTTTAGTTTGAATATCCTTGAACACATAATAATCAGGCCAAAAAATAACAATACAAGATAAGGTAGTAGTGATTTGAGAGACGGACAGAAGGTTATAATTTAAAGAGAGAACAACTAACACAGAATCAAGATGTAAAGTATTAGTAAGATGTGAGGACCATTCTCCAATAACTAGGGTGGTATTACCATTGGCCGTGGAAACACAATTTTGGAAGGATGGGTTAAAGGTTGAGACTTGTCGAACATCAAATGTCATATGATCAATAGCACCAGAATCAATTATCCATGCACTATTTAAAACAGGTGTAGAAATGTTTAAGATCTTACCTCCAGTGTTTGTAGCAGTTACCAATGTTGATGACGTAGGAGTTGCTTTGTCTTTCCTGTGTTTGAGCAACAACTTCAGTAAAAGGCTGCTTGGAGTTTTGATGTCGTGTTGGGTCCCACCAATTTTCAAAGTAACGAGTTTTTGAATGATCTGTGTGATTGCAATAAGTGTATTTGTATGTAGGTTTGCCTGAATTAAATGGACCCTCAGACTTAACAAAATTGGAACAGATTTGATTTTTAAGGATTGAATCTGGTCACTCATTTTGTCCCCCTTTTTTGTTTTTTTGTTTTTTTCCTTTTTTTTCTTCTTTTTTTTTTTTTCCCTCTTCTTCTTTTAAGCAGCAAAATAAATAAATAAATAAAAAGAGAAATGTAAAGGGTGTGTAGATTACTTCTAATGGAGATATGTATGTACGAGTGTGGCGGCGACAATGGGCGCGCAAGTGGCAGTGGCAGTGGTGACGATGGCAGCTTGTTCTGCGCTATGGAGTTGACACTATGGTGGCGATGATGTGGATCTTCAAGAATGGGTGGTGGTGTTGGCTGTGTGTTCTAGTGGTAGACGATAGTGGAAAGCTGCAATGGTATGGTGGATTTGGGTTGGTGAGTGGCAGAGGATTGAGTGTTTGGAGGAGGGGTTTGATTTCTGGGGTGTTGGGTTTTGGATGGAGGGGCAGTGGTGGTGGGGAGAGTTTGGAGGGTTTTGATTTTTGGTAGCCTGTCGGTGGTGGGTTGGCGATGGTGGATGGTTTGGGTGGATGGTTTGGGTGGTTTTGGGTGGTGGTCGGGTGTGTGGTGGTTGTCGGCGTCGGATGGGGTTTTCGGCAGCAGTTTTTAATTTTTTTTCCCAATTTATAGAATCCTATTCAACTCTGCTACCATGTAAAAAGAAGAATGTATGATTTGTTTGTATATTTCACTGTATTGATTTACTTTATACAAATTACATGAATTTATAATAGAAATAAAATGACAGAACAATGATATTAATTAAATATAATGATTTCTACCATATTAGAAATGATCTCTACCATATTAACATTTTATTTACTTTCTTATTTCAAAATGATTCTCAACAAGGGGTGTAGTTGATAACGATTTTGATTTTTAATTTTTTTTTTTTTAAATGATTTTTCAATTAGATATGTTTGGTTACGATTTGTTATTTTGATTTTCACATTTTTAAAGAATCATTACTAAAAGAAGATTTTTGATTCACGTTTTTTGATTTCTAATTTTTTTTTTTTTCATTTTTCACCAAACATTTTTTAGAGAGTAAATCAAATCTTATGACTTTTATACAAATAAGTTCTGAAAAAAAAAAAAAAAAAAACATAAAATTTGTAATTTATAACTAAAAAATATCTTTATTTTTTATTTTTTGAAAAGAAAAAAATAGAAAAATAGAAAGCATTAATGCATTATCAAACAACTTATAGGTAGTTTTTTTCTTAAAGATTACTAAATATGAATTATTATCAAACATATTGATGATTATATTTATAAGGGAATCAAAAATTATAAAATTAATTATTTAATCATAAATTATTAATCAGAATTCTTATTAGCCTAAATAAATTGACATGTATCTTATTTTCTATGGTACATTAGTGCTCGTTCTGTTCTCTACTCTTGTTTTCACTATTAGCTTTTTTTTTTTCCTTCTATTTTTTTAAAACATAAACTCATTTCACAGCTTATTTATAATTTTCGTTTTATTTAAAAAAATGTAAATATAGTAAAAGTATTTTATCATTATTATAAAAATAAAAAATGAAAACAGTTTGTGTCATTTACTTTTGTTAGCCAAAAGGTGAAGGTTGAATCGTAACTAAACTTTCACCAATTTTATTTTTCGTAAAATTCGGTTATTAATTTTTCATATTAACAAATTTAATCAAACCTATGATCTATGTTGAAATTTCTATAGCACTCAGATTTAATTTAGGGGCTCGGGAGAGTACCTGTAGACTGCAGGCAAATCTTCTGGATTAGGAGGAATAGGAGCCATTCGAGTATAAATAGTATCCCTCCAATTAGCACATGGTGAACTGTACAAATCAAAGTTGGTATTATAAACCACTGATCTACTAGCATCCCTTGTGTAGAATTGTTTCTTCACTTCTTGGTCTTGCTCATAAAACCTGTGAACTCCAGCTTTCATTTCCTCCAAAACACTATCTGGGATTCCATGATTCACAACTTGGAAGAAACCCCAAGTCTCTGATGCCTCTTTTACTCTTTCCACAATCTCCTTTCTTTTCTCAATTGAAATTTCTTTGGAAACTAGTCCTTCCAAGTCTATAATTGGAATACTCATTTGGGTTTCATCAGAAATTGAATTGTTGTCCAATACCTCTATTGGAGTGTAAAAAATTCTAGGGATCTCTTGAATTTTAGCATCAACAAGTCCTTTAACTCCAGCTTTTGTTTCATCAAAAGCTTTCAATTCACTTGCCCTATCATAATGAGGACTTGTTGCTACTTCATTTGCGCTGGTAGTTTCCATTTTTGGTTTCCTTGTCAATGATTTCTTATCTTGTAAATATCAATTTTGACCAACCAAATGAACAATTAGTCAATACTCATGTTTATACTTTTTTTAAAACTATTCAGACAAATAATTGATAGAGTCACGTGTGGTGACAAGACTCTTTACCTTCTACCAAAAGACTAGTAGGTTCAATTGGCATTCAATAATTCTTTTGAATAAGAACATATATATCTCCCACAAAGATTCCTACTTGTGTTACAAACAAGGTAAAAAGAGTCCACATTTTTAGGTCATAAATGATGCTTATACAGATCCAATTACACCTTAGGATCCACATTTTATGTACACACAATGCAAATTCTTTTCTTTTATTATACTTATTATATATAACCGACTCAAAAAATTAACTTATTATAAAGATTAATTAATCTTAATTATATACACTATATATTTTTTATATTTATTTAATGTAGGACTCCTTCGTATACCTCATAACTTATTGAAGAGAAGCAAATAAATAATCAATTTTTAACTATTAAGGCTTAACCCGCATTTTATTAAATGTGAAGCAATTTCTTCCCAATTGTGTTTATGCAAGTTGCTTACAAAAATCTCAATATATGGAATTGCCTTCAATTATTTGGGGCGGTGTGTGATAATGCCAAATGATATTCAAAATAGGTGAAAAGAAATGTAATTGTGCCATTTATTTTGAATAGCGTTATTCTTTTGGTTGACTTCTTTGATAGCTTCCAAATTATTATAAGATCATAAGATAGTGGATAATGGATATCTGATATAGTTTTCATTTTTTATGAGAGATTACAAAATTGCCCTTATTTTTAATAGTTAGACAATTTTAACCATAAAATTTTTTATTTGTAATTTTCCTATTGGTCTAATATTTTAATTTTAAATAGATAATTGAATCATAAAAAATTCTAATTTGTTGTAACAAACTAATTAATGATTTTACATTTTATCCTAAAAATTCATATATAATTATACCATCGGTATCACTAGTAGTATTTATGTTTATCAACAACAATTAATGTTTGTTTTAGCTAATATGGTGTTATTTTATGTAATCTTTCAATTATTTTTTGGAAAATTAAAAAAAAATAGAACCCTTAAAACCTGTAACTATAAAAATAATATCTTTTATGTTCAGTCCATTTTACCTTAAATTACGACCATTTTGATTTATCCAATATTGAAGGCTATCTAATTAAATTCATTGAATATTATTGATGCTATTTTTGTTATAAATTTTAAAGATATTATTTTTTATTTTATTTTTTTTTATTTATCAACTAAGAAATAATAACAATAAAAATACATTAACGGAGGGCCATGAGAATTCATTAGGCTTTATAGGTTATACCAACAATAATTATATTGCTTTGTACACTGGCTATTAATTTGATATCATATTAATTGCGTAAGACTTTTTATGTTTTTGTCTTAATTTCACATTTATTTATTTATTTAAAAATGAAGAAGCAATTAATTATCTTATTAATTAAGGACACAACACTTTACATAACCTTCAATGTTACATCTTCCCATCACACCCTCTAATTTTTTCTTTGGTAATTTAAGCTCTCTATCACATACAATTTCATTTTCTTTATCCAATTTTAAATTTTATTACCAACTTGTGTACATAAGTTAATTCAAAGAGGTATCATGCAAGAATGGAAAAAGTTACATTTGTTGATCTTAAAGTCTTAAAATCAATTTTCAATTTACTCAATTGATCTATCATAAACAGGCTTGAGGGAATTGGCGACCACTCCAACTGCTCTAATTGGCCCTTTTTTTTCACATACACTTTTCTTATCAAAGAAGCCTTGAAACTATAGTTATTTCAAGGTCTTAACCCCACAGTACGTAAGATAAATTATTTCATTGATAATATAATGGGAAAACAACCATAAAAGAAATTAACAAAGAAATATAGTGTCTTTAGGCAAGTATTTGTAGCTAGAGATCTGGGTTTTTCGAGATTTGATGAAAAATGTTCCAAAATTGCGTACATGATTCAAGGTATATATGAGTCATGTACACTCATGATCGTGCATGCCCTACATGAGCAATTTTAGTACATTTTTCACTCGAGTTCCAAAATTTGTGATTTTGATGCCTCAAACTCAAATATTTGCTTATTTTAATTATTATATATATATATAAATGTTTTCATCAAGTAACTATTCAAATGTCAAGTTGTTCACTTTATGTCAAGTTGTTCACTATAAAGTGTTGGGAACTTTGGTTCCAAGAATAGATCATTTTTATTCATAAAAACACAAAATAAAATATTTTTTAAAAACACACACATAAATCAGAGGCACAAAATAACACAAAAATTTTACGTGGTTCGAAAATCTTACTCTACGAGAAAGGGTCACTTGCAACTCATATTATTAATCAGAGAACACATACAAAGAAATTACAGAAAATAACAAGAAAATGTAACAAGATTCATACCCACAAGAACCCTAATAATATCAGTCCATTGAAGAAGATCCATCTTAGAGCCTCAATATTACTCGTCCATTTTCTCTTAATTTCTTCTTCACTACGTTATTTTTTTTCTCAATTTTTTACGCCGCTTCTCTGTTTCATTTCTCTATGTTATTCGCTGCTTCTCTTCTGTCTCTCTCTCTATTTCATTATATTATCACATATAAAGTAATATATATATATCACTTATAACTAATATCTAATGAGCCAAGTGGGCTAAAGTGACTAAAGCCCAAAACAATGTATTCCTTTTTCAGTTTTTAACCCACACATGCACTATTTAATAATATACATAGTATGAAGTGGGATTACACATAATAACATACAACAAGTATACATCAAAGCCTAATATATATTACATTACATATTACTTTACAAAGCAGCCCAATAAAAAATAGTAAAGTCTATATACTATATAGTGTTATATTTTTACATAAAGGACACCTATTTCAAACCATTCCTTAAACCACAATTTAATCAAAGCTTGAAGCGAAGCAAAGCAGAAGTGCCATCAAGTCCTTTGGCGTTGTAATAGGCCATATAGTCTCTCACTGTGGTTGCCTTGTATTTTGGAGGATTGTCTTCTGAGCATAACTCCTTGATAGGACCATACATTTTTGAAATTGGAAGCATTCCTGTGCTAAAGGAGCTTGCCACAGAGACTCTTGGATCTTCCTGATTATTTGCTTTTACTCTATGCTCAACACTTTTGAATCCGTCGTTTGATGGTATCTGATAAATCAAAAGGGAAAAAAAAACCATCTTATTATTCAATCATAAAACAAAAATTACTCCTCTTTGAACATCAAATACATTTATTCGTTGTCAAGCTTAACATGTAGCAAATCCTTTTTCACATGGAATCTTAACAATATGACATGGATGATCTTAAGGATTGTATCAAACACTCCAGACATACCCTAAAAAAAATTATTTCGAGGGTAATTTTTTTTTTCTAATTATGAGATCCTGTAAAATCGTTTCTAACAGCAAAATAAAGTTTTTTTAGCCTAAAAGAAAATGTTTTTCAAAGTTCAAAAAGCACTTCCTGACATAAATACAAATAATATATTTCTTCTTCTTGAAGACATTTTCTTAAATCATTTTTATTATAATCACAAGCAAATAAACAAACCTTAAACAAATCCAAGTCGCAGTTTTAACCCCTCCACGCAGTACACATATATATGTTAAGTGTTAAAGTAAAATTATGTAAATAACTGAGTTATATAAAAATTAGAGTATAAATATACTAATGATCAATCGTGCAATGACCCGAATTAAAAGAAAAAAGAAATGATGAGGAAAAGACTTGCCTGTAGAAGATCTCCAATGTTAATGACAAGAGCATCAGGCTTTGGAGGTACATCAATCCAACAATTTTGATGTAAAACTTGGAGACCACCAATGTGATCTTGAAGGAGGATTGTAATGAAGTCACTATCAGCATGCTTGCTAGTACCAACAGTCAACTCTGGCTGAGGACAAGGAGGATAATAATGGCATGCAATTGCTACCCCCTCTAAGCAACCTATGTTATTTAGGTACTCTGTCTTCAACCCTAGAGCCTCTGATAGTAACTCAAACAATGAAATCCCCAATTTCATTACTTGCTTTGAGTACTCTATGAATATATCTCTGCATATCAAATCATCAACAAAATAACTTTAGTCTTGCTTAATTTTAAGTACTGATTAACACATAGTAAATGTTCTTTAGCTAGAGGTGTATTTGATAATAATTTTGATTCTTAATTTTTTTTTTTTTTTTTCAAATAATTTTTCAATTAGATATGTTTGGTAAAGATTTTTTTATTTTGATTTTCACATTTTTTAAGGAATCACTATCAAAAGAAGAATTTTTTTTTTCTTTTTTTTTCTTTTTTTGCCAAACATTTTTTTAGAAAGTAAATCAAGTCTTATGACTTTTGAACTGAAAAAATATAAATGAAAAAAAATTGTAATTAATAATTAAAAAAATATTTATTTTTTATGTTTTTGAAAAGAAAAAAATATAAAAATAAAAAGCATTATCAAACAACTTGCAGGTAATTTTTTTTCCTTGAAAATCACTATATATGAATTATTATCAAACACATTGATGACTATTTTTATAAAAGAATAAAAAATTATAAAATTAATTATTTAATCATAAATTATTAATTAAAATTGTTATAAATTGAAATGTATTCTATTTTCTATTTTTCTATGCTACATTAGTGCTCGTTCTGTTCTCTACTCTTATTTTTCACTATTAGAAGTTTTTTTTTTTTTTTTTCTTCTATTTTTTTAAAACATAAACTCATTTCCAGCTTATTTATACTTTTCGTTTTATTAAAAAAAAATGCAAATATAGTAAAAGTATTTTATCATTATTAAAAAAATAAAAACAGTTTGTCATTTCCTTTTGTTAGCCAAAAGATAAAGGTTGAATCGTGACTTAACTTTCACCAATTTTATTTTTCGTAAAATTGGGTCATTAATTTTTCATATTAACAAATTTAATCAAAAGTAGAAACTATGTTGAAATTTCTATAGCACTCAGATTTAATGCGTCAGAATTACCTTCTTCTTTTTTATTTATGATTTAATCCCTTACACTTTTCATATTTAACACATATAATCCATGTTGGAGATATTTGTGAAAATTAAAAGTTAGAAACGATTAATTATTAAAGTGTTGAATTGATAAACATTAGAAAAGCATATGTATTTTTTTTTTATAACAAAAAAAATCACTTGGGTAAGGAAGATAGGACAAATGTCACACACCATCACATACTAAGATCATGACAATTTATTATTTTACCAATTACAGGCTAGCTAGAGGCACTGGAAAGCTAGAGTAGGATTGGTAGAGCGACGTATTCGAAGAGCGAAAAAACCAAGCTCATTTTCGAAAGACAAATAGTACATTCTACAAGTTTCAAACCCCAGGCGCTGCCGTGTGAAGACAAAGATCCGGTGCTTAGCTAAAAGAGTCCAACCACTGGACTACCCAACAATCAGTAACAAAAAACAAATTTAACATAAAACAAATGTAACAGTTTTCCAAAATGTATAGTTTAGCGTGAAAACATAAAACAAATTTAACAGTTTTCCAAAATTAACCAGTTTCCAAAATTTTGAAAACATGTATAATACCAAACGCATATGTTTTGAAAAATTGAAATTCAAAAACAGAAAATTGAAAACCATTACAAAAGGAGCTCTAAAAGCATAACATCCCAGGCATTAACAATATATAAATTGAACCATTGCTTCTTGGGGGCTTGTGAGAGTGCCTGTAGACTGCAGGCAAATCCTCTGGCTTAGGAGGAATAGGAGCCATTTGACTATAAATAGTATCCCTCCAATTAGTAAATGGTGCACTGTACAAATCAAAGTTGGTATTATAAACCACTGATCTACTAACATCCCTTGTGTAGAATTGTTTCTTCACTTCTTGGTCTTGCTCATAAAACCTGTGAACTCCAGCTTTCATTTCCTCCAAAACACTAACTGGGATTCCATGATTCACAACTTGGAAGAAACCCCAAGTCTCTGATGCCTCTTTTACTCTTTCCACAATCTCCTTTCTTTTCTCAATTGAAATTTCTTTGGAAACTAGTCCTTCCAAGTCTATAATTGGAATACTCATTTGGGTTTCATCAGAAATTGAATTGTTGTCCAATATCTCTATTGGAGTGTAAAAAATTCTAGGGATCTCTTGAATTTTAGCATCAACAAGTCCTTTAACTCCAGCTTTTGTTTCATCAAAAGCTTTCAATTCACTTGCCCTATCATAATGAGGACTTGTTGCTACTTCATTTGTGCTGATAGTTTCCATTTTTGGTTTCCTTGTCTATGATTTCTTATCTTGTAAAGATCTTCAATTTTGACTAACCAAATAAACAAGTATTCAATACTTATGTTTATACTTTTTTAAAACTATTAAGACAAAATAATTGATAGGAGTCACATGTGGGATTTAATTTCCTGAAATGATACATATACAATGAAAATTGATTTTTTGTCTAATATAGCAAAACGAACTATATTTTGGCAAGAAATAAATAACACTTTTAAACCCAAACCCAATGCAGAATGAAATCTCTGATTTCGTAAACGAAGCTTCATTCACTGATATACATGACAGATTTATTCAGTTAGAAAATTTTGAGATAATCAACTTACCTTTTATCCAAGGATTGCTTCCAATAACTGGAACGAAAAAGGAAATAATATAAGAATCTAGGAGCTAATCTGTCCAAGTCTGTTGTTGACTGTTCGTATTCTCTTCCTGATCTCAGCAAGAACCTCACCTAAGAGCCAAGGAAGTAATTAATATCCTCCAAATAAAATTTATCTTTTTATTTCTCCAACTGAGAAGAAATATATTTTGATGTCTAAATGGATATCAGCTCTCCAGCGAATTCATATAAAGATTCATCCAGTGTTGCCTGTACATATGAAAGTCATGTGAATGTACAGGTTACATACAAATTTGTACGTAATCTGTACATACAAATTAGTATGTAACCTTGTACATTCACATTTTGTATGTAACATGTACATACAAATTTGTATGTAATATGTGAATGTACAGGTTACATACAAATTTATTTTGTATGTAACCTGTACATTCACATGAAATGCATTGTATTGTTTGTATGTTATTGCTGTTTTGAACAGTTTATGGAAGTCATGTGAATATACAAGTTACATACAAAATGTGAATGTACAGATTATATACAAATTTGTATGTACAGGTTACATACAAATTTATATGTAACCTGTACATTCATAAGCTGTTCAAAACAGCAATAATACAATTCAGTTTCTCATTTTTGGTTTCCACTCTCACTTTCTCAGTTCAAACTAAAGTAGGGAATTAAATTTTGGAGGACAATAAATCAATCAGAAAAGGTAGCGAAAAGAGGAGATAAAACTTCAAGTCAATCGAACAAAAGAAAAAAGGGGAAATTAAATTTTGTAATATCTTTGCTATATAGGTAATTCACTGCACATGTGGTAAATGTCAAAACTCTTTACCTTTTACCAAAGGACTAGGTTCAATTCGTATTCAATAATTCTTTCGAATAAAAACATATATATCTCCCACAAAACATTCCTACTTGTGTTACCAACAAGGTAAAAAGACTCCACAATTCATTAAAATTTAGGTCATAAATGCTATCTATACGGATATAATTACACCTTGAGATCCACCTTTTATGCACACACAATGCAAATTCTTTCCTTGCTCTGTACTTCTTATTATATATAATAAGTTCTGACTTAAAAAATTAACTTATTATAAAGACTAATTTATCTCAATTATATATTCTATATACTTTTTATATTTGTTTAATGCAGGACTCCTTCATATACCTAATAACTTATTGAAGAGAAGCAGACAAACAATCCATTTTTGACTATTAAGGCTTAACCTGCGTTTTATTATATATGTGGAGCAATTTTTTTAACCCAATTGTATCGGTGCAAGTTACTTACAAAAATCTCAATTTATGAAATTGCCTTCAATTATTTGGGGCGGTGTGAGATAATGTCAAAATGATATTCAAAATAGGTGAAAAGAAATGTAGTTGTGCCATTTATTTTGAATAGCGTTATTCTTTTAGTTGAATTTTTTGATAGCACCCAAATTATTTTAAGATAATAATAATACGATAATGGATAATGGATAAGATAATGTAGTTGTGCCATTTATTTTAGCATCAACAAGTCCTTTAACTCCAGTTTTTGTTTCATCTAAAGCTTTCAATTCACTTGCCCTATCATAATGAGGACTTGTCCCTACTTCATTTGTGCTGGTAGTTTCCATTTTTGGTTTGTTCATATAAAGTTTTCAATTCACTTGCCCTATCACAATGAGGACTTGTCCCTACTTCATTTGTGCTGGTAGTTTCCATTTTTGGTTTGTTCATATAAAGCTTTCAATTCACTTGCCCTATCACATAGAGGACTTGTCGCTACTTCATTTGTGCTGGTAGTTTCCATTTTTGGTTGGTTCATCTAAAGCTTTCAATTCACTTGCCCTATCATAATGAGGACTTGTCCCTACTTCATTTGTGCTTTCAATTCAATTGCTGGTAGTTTCCATAATGAGGACTTGTCCCTATCATAATGATTTCTTATTTGGTAAAGGTCTTCAATTTTGACTAACCAAATGAACAAGTAGTCAATACTCATGTTTATACCTTTTTAAAACTATTAAGATAAAATAATTGAAAGGAGTCACATGTTATCAATATAACAAGACTCTTTACCTTATATCAAAAGATTAGGTTCATTTCGCATTCAATAATTTTTGCTAATAAGAACATACATATATCTCCCACCAAACTTTCCTACTTGTGTTATCAACAAGGTAAAAAGAGTCTACAATTCATTAAAATTTAGGTCATAAATACTGGGTATACGGAACTAATTACACTTTGGGATCCACCTTTTATGCACACACAATGCAAATTCTTTCCTTGCTCTATACTTATTATATATAAGTTCCGACTCAAAAAATTAACTTATTATAAAGACTAATTTATCTCATTTATATACTTTATATACTTTTTTTATTTATTTAATGTAGGACTCCTTCGTATACTTAATAACTTATTGAAGAGAAGCAGACAAATAATTCATTTTTGACTGTTAAGGCTTAACCCGCATTTTACTAAATGTGGAGCAATTTTGTTAACTCAATTGTATCGGTGCAAGTTGCTTACAAAAATCTCAATTTCAAAATAATATTCAAAATAGGTGAAAAGAAATTTAGTTGTGCCATTTATTTTGGATAGCGTTATTCTTTTGGTTGACTTCTTTGATAGCTCCCAAATTATTTGGGAAATTACCAAAAATAGCACCCCCTAAAAATTATAATAACAAAACTAGCACCCCCTTGTGTTCAATTAGAATTGAACGTTTAATATTGAACGTTCAATATTCAATTTGAACGTAAAATATTGAACGTTCAATATTAAATAGGTCTAATTATCGTCATTCAATTCTAATTGAACGGATAATATTGAACGTTCAATATTGAACGAGTCCAAATTATCGTCGTTCAATTTTAATTGAACACAGGGGTGCTAGTTTTGTTATTATAATTTTTGGGGGGTGTTAGTTTTGTTATTTTCCCAAATTATTTTAAAATCATAAGAATAAGATAATGGATAATACATATGGTATTAGGAGCGGTAAGAATATTTAAATTTGTACCTTAATTATGGAAAAACATTAAATATAGTATGTTATATGCCTATAAATTATGGTCATTGATGTTATCTATGTATTTAATATTAATTCACTTTTTTATAAAAACGAATGATTAAAATTAATCTGTTATACCACTTGACATATACAACAGTTGTATGTAAGACTTTCTTTTAATTATGATGTGATACGTGGCTAAATAATTTTGTAAATAAAAGAAAATTATTCATGTTTTAAAAAAAAAAAAATTACCCACATATTATACTATAATTAATATGGGTACAAATTTAAGTAACTCAAACATTTCTCCCAAAGAAATTCTTATTTACCAAATGAAGATAACTTACAAATTGTGAAGATTTACTCATCTTATTCAAAATTAAAAATGTATTAATAATAACACACAAGGCAATTAGCAAATTAGCATATTGAGACGGAGTGATAGTTAGGCGGAAGATCAAGTTAAAATAGTTAAATATATTGAATGAAATATATTTCTTCTTGTATTATTATCTCATAATAGAAGTATATATAGAAGATAAAATACAAGAGTCCTAAATAAAATAGAACTATGTACAACTTAGAACTCTATTATAGATAGACACATATACACTAATTACACGACTCGCGCTAACACTCCCCCTCAAGTTAGCACATACATATCGACCATGCCCAACTTGCTTAGTGAGTCATAAAATGCTTCTTGAAAACTCCTTTGGTGAGCACATCTGCAAGTTGCTTCTCAGTGGAAACAAAAGGAAAGCTAATGAGTTTGGCATCTAGCTTCTCTTTTATAAAATGATGATCAACCTCCACATGCTTCCACATGCTTAGTGCGATCATGCTGTACTGGATTTTGTGATATGTCAATGGCTGCCCGATTGTCGCAATACAACTCCATAGTATTTTTGAGTTCGAAACCCAAGTCAAACAATAAACTTTTTATCTACAGCAGTTCACAAACACCATAGCCATACCTCTATACTCAGCCTCAGCACTAGACCACGCCACAACTTTCTACTTCTTACTTTTCCATGTAACCAAATTACCTCCCACAAAGGTAAAGTAACCGATGTCGACCTTCTATCTATAATACTTCCTGCCCAATCTGCAGCCACAAACTTCAAGAGGATTGTTGTGTTTAGTGAACATTACTCCTCTCCGTGGAGCTAACTTCAAGTACCTTAAAATTCTCACTACTGCATCCATGTGACTCTCACTCAGGTTATGCATGAACTGACTTACCACACTTACTGCATATGCGACATTTGGTCTAGTATGTGCCAAATAAATTAGGCACCCAATCAACCTCTGATAGCGAGCTCGATTAGTTGGTACTTGATCTGAATACTCTGCTAGACAATAATTTTGCTCAATAGGTTTACAATCCAACATATTTGTTTCAGTTAGTAGGTCAAGAATGTATTTTCTCTAACATAGAAAAATTCCTTCACTCTCCCTAGCTACCTCAATTCCTAAGAAGTACTTCAGTTCACCCAAATCCTTCATCTCAAACTCCGAGGCTAGCTGTCTCTGTAATTTATCCATCTCAACAGCATCATCTCCAGTAATTACCATATCATCAATATAAATAATTAGAGTTGTTACCTTCCCTTGTTGATGTTTGAGAAATAGAGTATGGTCTGAATTACTCTGTCTGTAACCAACCTTCTGTATGAACTGTAAAAACCTTCCAAACCAGGCTCGAGGGGATTGCTAGAGACCATACAAAAACTTCCTCAATTTGCATACAAAATTACCAAGAGAAACAGCTACATACCTAGGTGAAAGATTCATGTATACCTCCTCGACTAACTCTCCATGAAGGAACGCATTCTTGACATCAAACTGTCGAAATGGCCAATTAAAGCTTGCAGCAAGAGAAAGCAGAACTCAAATAGTATTCATTTTGGCAACCGGAGTAAAAGTCTCATCGTAGTCTACATCATACGTCTAAGTGAACCCTTTTGCTACAAGGCGGGCTTTATACCGATTTATAGATCCATCAGCATTATGTTTCATAGTAAACACCCATTGACAATCAACTGTCTTCTTGCCTTGTGGTGGAGGCACAAGTTACCAAGTATCGTTCTTCTGTAATACCTCCATCTCTTCCTCCATTGCCTTTTTCTATTTTGGGTCTCCTAACGCATCCTGCACTTTGTTAGGTACTGATACAGTAGATATTTGATTTACAAATGATTCATATGGCTTAGACATTCTTTTAGTAGACATGCAGTTGGCTACCGGATATTTTGATTTTGCATGGATATTTGGTTCATATCTTTTGGGTGGTTAACCTCGAGTACACCTATTTGATAACATATACTGCCCAACACTAGACTCAATGCTAATAGTATTTGTAGGTATACATACCTTAGATGAGTGACCTTTAGTACCAGGGAGCGGTTGATCAAAGGTATGAGTGATGCCAGAGAGAACAGCAGTATCTTCATTTTCATTTTCAGTGGTCGGAACTGGTGCTTGGACAATTGGAGCATCTGTTTCTTCCACTACTGGATTCAATGGGTTAAGAATCTCAACTGGACCCATCGAAATATCAATAGGTGATTCTTCCGATTCCTCCCCCTCACCATGATACAGCTCTTCGAAATATGAATTCTCCCCCTGACAAGCAGTATCAAGTGAGGAAAAATAACTCATGTCCTCAAAGAAGATAACATCCATAGTGACATAATACTTCCTGGTCGGTGGATGAAAGCACTTGTACCCTTTCTGATAACCTCCATAACCAACAAACACATTTAATTGCTCGGACATTTAATTGCTCGGACATCTAACTTGGACCTCTAATTTTTATGAACATGTACAAAAGTAACACGATCAAATACACGGGCAGGAAGATTATGAAATGATGACAATGATACATGAGATGCGAGAACCTCAAATGGGATTTTGCCGTGAAGGACACTAGTTGGTAGACGATTAATGAGATGGGCGGAAGCTTGTACAGCATCGCCCCAAAGGTATTTTGGCATATGAGCACTAAATAGGAGTGCACAAGTCATATCAAGTAAATGACGATTTTTTCTTTCAAACAACCCATTTTGTTCTGGTGTTTGTGGGCAAGTAGTTTGGTGAACAATTCCATGTGTTTTGAAAAAATCTTGAAAAATACGATTAACATATTCTCCCCCATTGTCAGAACGTAGGACTCTAATTATGCTATTGTATTGTGTTTGAACATGAGTACGAAAGTTTTGAAAAACTGAAAAAACTTCATCTTTGGTTCTAAAAAGAGAAATCCATGACAATCTTGTACAATCATCAATAAACGATACAAAATACCTCATGTCCGATACAGTGGGCTCTCTACTCGGTCCCCAAACATCATAATGAATTAATTCAAAAAAAACAGTACTTTTATTAGAAATACTAAGAGAATAATTAATACGATGGCTCTTGGCCAAAAGACACGTCTCACAATGTAAAATAGATTCACTAACACCAATAAACAAAGTAGGCATAGATTTTTTCATAAGGCTAAAAGAAGGATGCACTAAGCGGCAATGCCATAACCAAATTTCACTCTGCTTGTCAAAACTCGAGGTCAATGCGGTGCGGGATTGTGCTCCTGGTTTCTCTCCTGCGTAGTTCTGATCTAGACGAAACAATCTGCCCCTCAAATACTCTCGACCAATTATTTCCCTGGTAAGAAGATCCTGAAAAATCACATACATAGGATAAAAGGTTACAGAATATTTAGACTCAGTATTCAATTGTGGGACAGATATTAAGTGATGAGATAAGTCAGGCACATATAAAACATTATGAAACTGTAAAGTTAGAGTGATACGAACTGACCCCTTTCCTAAGACAGGAAAAGCTTCACCGTTAGCATTCGTAACATAAGACACTGGAGGGGAAGATAACTCAGTAAAATATGATTTATCATAAGTCATATGATCAGACGCACCAAAATCAATAATCCAAGTATTAGATCCAACAAAGTGAGAAACGTTCAAGGCCATACCAATCTTACCACGACCAGCTATTGAAGCTATAGGTGTACCTCCATATGTCACATGATGATCCTGTCCAGTCACTCTATAGAAATCTAGTTCTTGTACTACTTGTACCGCAGCTGCTTTCGCTTTAAGACGATAGTTTTGCCTTTTAGGTCTCAGGTGTGGGTTCAGTTTTCAACAAGTCTCTCGAATATGCCCTGCTTCATTGCAACAAGAGCAATGAGGACAAGGACGATTGGCAAATCCTGGGGGAGGTCCTTACTGATGAAGTGGAACTGAACTTTGCTGCTAGAGAAAAGGTGCATTTGATTTGGCTTGAATGGCTAGACTAGATAATTCAATATGTGCCTAATTAAGACTTTCCTGTTAAGATTCGTCCTTACGGATGTATGTAAAAGCTGTGGTCAAGCTCGGAGGGTCTGACATTCTGAGCAATTCGCCCTTGGAACTATTATGTTTCGTATCAAGTCCTCTTAAGAATGCATGAACTCACTCAAGCTCCTTTTCTTTATGGTACCATATAAGGTCCTCTTGATTTTAATTTTGCACGAACGTTTCTGATCAATTTCAGCCCATATATTCTTCAGCTTGGTAAAATACATAGACATTGGTTGCCCATTCTGTTGCATGCTGGTAGCTTTGTACATTAATTCGTGGATCTGTATAAAGTCAAATTCATTAGTGTAAAGGTCTCTTAAAGTCTTCCATATGGCCTCAGCTGTGTCATACTCTTCCACCATCTGTAGTACATCATCTGTGATGGCTCTAAATAGAATAGACATTACGAGGCCATCATCATCTTTCCATTTAATATAGGCCTCCACATCATCGTCATGAGAAGCCTTAATTGTTCCAGTCACATGTCCCTTCTTATGCATCCCACAGAGATAAACAGACATAACCTTTTTCCATGTTCGAAAGTTGGTACCATTGAGTTTAGTACCACCGAAAGAGCCACCTTCTAAACTCTTGACAGAAACTTCAAATTTTGGAATTTCAGTTGTCTTAGAACACTGATTTTCTCTTGAATATCCCATTCAAATAGACAATAATAAGATGCAGCCAAAAAAAGTTTTTTTTTTTGTTGACCAGTTGACCGTTGACCGTTGATCGGTTGCTGATTGCTGACTGGGCTGACTGGGTTGGTGTGCTTGCTGAATGGGTTGAATGGGCTTGGGTTGCTGAATGGGCTAGGAAGAGATGGGTTGGGCTATTAGGGTTTGGGCTTGGGCTTGGGTGTTAGGGTTTAAAATTGGGGTTTGGGATTAGGGTTTGGAGAGAGGCGACGGTAGATCTGGGTTTAGGGCAGATCTGGGCGGCGGTTGCAGATCTGTGGACAGGCAGGTGGATGCATAGTGCAGGCGACGGTACTGTGGAAGGCGGGCAGATAGATGCACAGCGCGGACAAAGACTGCGCTGCGCTGAGGACTACACGGCGCACGTGGAGATCGACAGATCTGACCAGAGGTGGAGCTGGAGCACGAACTGGCGAGGGAGAGACTAGCGGCGCTGAAGGCAGATCTGAATCAGGCCGGTGACAGGTGGCAGGCGGACGCGCAGGAGAACAAGCGACAGGCGAACAGGTGCGGCGCGTTGTGGGAGAGACTGGCTTGGCGTAGCGGCAGCGCTGGACAAGCGGCGCAGACATGGTAATGGTGACGCTTACATAAAAAAGAAGATAAAATTCCTTTACGAACCTTCGCTTTGATACCAAGTTAAATATACTGAATGAAATATATTTTTTATTGTATTATTACCTCACAATAGAGGTATATATAGAAGATAAAATACAAGAGTCCTAAATAAAATAGAACTATGTACAACTTAGAACTCTATTACAGATAGACACATATACACTAATTACATTACTCACGCTAACAAAAATGATAAATTTATATATCCATTTCTTGCAATATTGTTTGAATTTCCCATCGGGATTGCTTATAAGGTATTTTTAGAATATCAATTTAAGCAAATTATTAAGGTAATGATAAATTATTGCAAATAACTTTATAAATGCGTCTACGTAGCTAAATTGAGCTCAATTTTTTATTTTGCTTTAAGTATTAATTTTTATGTGATCCGCTAGAATATCCACTAGAAAGCTAGAAGACCTATGTGCATCACGTGGTGCCCTTTAGCCGATAAAAATTTAGCTAACTTCTCGTTTTAAATAACACCACATTCACGAAATAAGATGGCTTAAACAATGTCATATAATTTTGGCCAACCTGCATCCACTTCATAGCCAACCAAATCTAGCAATGTGCATCAACGATAGTGAAGCAAGTATCAAAATTTCAACTAGATAGAACGCACTGGCAAAACATGTAAGAAAATGGATTAATTGCTCGTCTATCGAACCTCAATTCAAAAGACATGGCTTCATAAGAAACAATAGCAACCCCTAAAACAACCAAAATTAAAGCATCTCCTTTCCTTAGAGTAATGAAACTTGCTAAAAATTTCAAAATTGAAAACCTCCCTTCTTGTCTCCCATAAAATTACAAAAGGTACAAACTAGATGATGAATAACTTTAGGTAACATGAAAAAACTTAACCATCATCATACTTGACCCTCCTTCCTTTAAGTAGTTTTTGCTTTAGGAGCTTTTCTTCTCAGCTGTCGAGTTGGAGTGGAGTTTTTCATTCCTATGAAAAAGAGTAGAGCCCCGAACAATGCCAAGTTCTGTGGAAAAACTTATTAGAATATATTTAATACCATGAAAAGAAGTGAAAATCAACTCAGCTTTGCCATAACAAGAACATCTATTCATCTCAAGTTGAGATAATAAGTCAAAACTTAGGTGGCATAATTTGAGGTTTAAAAGTGAACCCAACAATTTCATTCAGTCACATTATGTCATATAAGTTATATTTCATAACAACGAATTGTCTAGAATTGCTAACCTGGGTAAACTTCGGGAAAAGTAGACCAAATTCTTTCCTATCAACATCATAATTGTAAAAGTCATACAATATAGGTGTAGAAATTGCCTGATGTAGAAGCTGCATGAGAAAACAACAAATTCAATTCATTGTTGAATACATTCTTCACAAGGAAAGCACAGAAAAAAGTTGCAAACCAGAAGGTAAGCTCCCAAAGAGCTGCCGAAGATGAAAAGGAGGCCACCAACAGCTTTCAACACTATGGCAGCAGCAACCAAATATTTAATCTGCAAACAAGAACTATCTGAGCCACTTATGATGCATATTGAACCGACAAGAAAACTAAGTACACAAGTATCAATAAAGAATTTCTCACTTCAACATTTGGCACTTGAAAACCGGCATGAGTTGACACATGATTTGAGAAAACATCAAATTTTGGTATCAGAGACTTAGCAACTGGTCCACCATCCGTACCATATTCATTGAACCTAAATGTGAAAACAATTGAATCAAGTATAATTGACCATAAAAGTGGTATATCGAGGGCAACAAAAAGAGAAACTTAACAAAACTAAACATGATAACCAAAATGATATTATGTCATGGAGCCAAAACAGAAGAGTCCCCACTATTGACAAAGCATACCAAAATATTTAATGTTTCTCATTGAGAAGTTTACAGCCTAAATATCAGATCAATATTATGTAGGATACTAAAACGGCTGCAAGAATCCAAACAATGCTTTGTGCAAAGCTGTAAAGCGTTCATGACCATGGAAAACATGCCAAATTGGAAGCAGCAAAAACCAACTTAATTAGCATACATGCATACATAAATAAAAATAAATATGGCAAGCAGAACCAAATTCGATCTTCATAATTTAGTCAACCTCACTGCCTCACACTAAATTATTTGGTACAGGCAGATTGTTGTTAAATTGGCCCATATACGTTAATGGGCTTTATGGCCCAATGCAACCCTAGCCTTTATCATATATATATATAAAGCAATATACATGAATTAAAAGGGAGTGGTGTATTCGGCTGATTCGGCAAGGAAGTCTACAAATTAGAAAAGTCAATCAGTGGCGGCTTGTTCCTTATGTGCTACGTTGAAGACTTACACCCATCAGTCAACGGCAGCGGTAGTTTTATCAGATAATAAAGGAACAGCAAACAGATAGCAGAGGCGGCAGTTTTTGAAGAACCCAATCAAGAATATTATTTCTCTCTTCATCTATTTGGTAACAGATTTATAGTTACTGTTTTAATTTATCTGTTGTTGCTAAACTGGCAAGACAGATTTATTTATTTATTGTTTTTGTGAGAGATTAATTTGGGTGTAATTGAGTATTTGGATATTTGAGTGATTTGGCCAATTAACTGTTGGCAAATCTTATTGTATTCCTCTTTGACAAGTATAGTGGAATTTTTCGGTGCCGGCCTCAACAGTGGATTAGGTAGTCACATTGACTACTGAACCACTTAAATTTTTGTGTCCTTTGTGTTGATTATTTTCTTTATATTTTTGTGAGTGCTCGTTATTATTATTATTATTATTTTATCGCTTCCGCATTATTATCTGATCTTGGGTACAACAAGTGGTATCAGAGCTTGGTTAAAGATGACGAGCACAGAGTCATCCACAAAGGTTGAAAGATTTAATGGAGATAATGATTTCTCGCTATGGCAAATACGTATGAAAGATGTTTTGATTCAACAGGGAGTTGCAAAGCCATTACAAGGCAAAGATAAAAAGCCCGCTGATATGAAAGATGAAGTATGGGATGAGCTTGATCAAAAGGCAGCAAGTGCAATTCGTCAGGGACTCTCAGATGAGGTAGTTCATAATATTTTTGATCAGAAAATTGCTTATGATTTATGGAAAACTTTAGAGCAGCTTTATATAGCCAAAAATATGACAAATAAATTATTTTTGAAGAAAGAGTTGTACACTCTTCGTATGTCTGAGAATACAAACTTGTTAACACACATGAATACCTTCAATAGGTTAATTTCTGATCTTGCTCAGTTAGGGGTAACATTTGATGATGAAGATAAAAGTATGTTGTTATTGTGTTCTCTGCCATTATTTTATGATCATTTGATTACCACCTTATTATATGGAAAAGAGACCATTGTTTTCAAGAGTGTGAAGGAAGCTTTGTTGTCTTACCACAAGAAGAAGAAAGTTGATAGTGAGCAATCACAAGCAGATGGTCTCGTCGTTACTAAGAAAAATAGTAACAATCACAGCTACAGGCGTGGAAGAAGCAAGTCTAAAGACAGAAATTATGATAAAGGTAGAGGAAGATCAAGCTCAAGACCTAGACAGTTTAATAGAGACATAGAGTGCCATTATTGTCACAAAAAATGTCACATTCGAAAATATTGCAGAATTTTAGCCAAAGAACTGGAGGATAGAAAGAACCAGACACAACCCACTAATTCAGCTAGTGTTGCAGAGGATAAAAGTAAAGACAAAGATGATGATTTGTTATCTGTCTCATCAGGTATTGATTCCTTTACCAATTCTTGGATTCTTGATTCCGGTTGTTCCTATCATATGTGCCCACATAGAAATTGGTTTGATACTTATACTCCTAAGAGTGGTAATTGTGTGTATATGGGCAACAATACAAAATGTGAATTTGTTGAAATAGGAACCATAAAGGTTAGGATGTTTGATGGTGTTGTGAGAACCTTAACAGGTGTAAGACATATCCCTGACCTGAAAAAGAATCTGGTTTCTCTTGGTGGGTTAGATGAGATGGGCTATTCGTATTCTGCAAAAGATGGAGTGCTCAAGGTGTCTAAAGGAGCTTTAATAGTAATTAAGGATAAGAAATTTGGCAATCTCTACAAGATGATTGGAAATACTGTTGTAGGTAGAGCTGCTTTAATTTCTGAAGATCCTACTTTTGATGATACTATGCTTTGGCATATGAGGCTTGGACACTTGGGTGAGAAGAATATGTTGGAACTCCATAAGAGGAACCTGCTGAAAGGTGTGAAGACCTGCAAGCTTGATTTCTGTGAACATTGTATTTATGGTAAGCATAAAAGAGTTAGTTTTAAGGCAACAACTCACTCTTGTTCTGGTATTTTGGACTATGTTCACTCTGATGTTTGGGGACCCGTGACTGTTGCTTCTCAAAGTGGAGCTTATTATTATGTTACTTTCATCGATGACTACTCCAGAAAGGTTTGGGTTTACTTTATGAGAAGTAAAACTCAGGTATTTGATATCTTTAAGGAATATAAGGCAGAGGTAGAGAACCAGTCCGGCAGAAAGATAAAGATTTTGAGAACTGATAACGGTACTGAGTACAAGCACAAGGCATTCAGAGAGTTCTGCAAGCAAGCTGGTATTATTCGACATTATACAGTGAGGAAGACGCCTCAGCAAAATGGAGTTGCTGAGAGGATGAACAGAACCATTGCAGAGAGAGCAAGGTGTATGAGATTGCAAGCAGGTTTGCCAAAGAATTTTTGGGCAGAGACTGTGAGCACTGCTGTTTTCCTTATTAATCGAAGTCCTCATTCTTCCATCGATTTCAAAATTCCTGAAGAGGTATGGTACTCTAAACCTGTTGATTATTCTATACTAAAGGTTTTTGGTTGTCCTGCTTTTGTTCATATACAGAGTGACGAGAGATCAAAGTTAGATGCCAGATCCAAGAAGTGCATTTTTCTTGGCTACCAGAAAGGTGTCAAAGGTTACAGGTTGTTTGATCCAGAAGCTAAGAAGTTGGTTATTAGCAGAGATGTGATTTTTGACGAGAAGTCTATGCTGAAAAGTGTGACGATAGAGCCTATGTCAGAAAGTTCTGGTGAGAAGGATAAAGCTCCAAAGGAGGTGGAGTTTGCATTTAAAAACTCACAGGACAAGGTTTATCAACCGGTCATTAGAGATGTTCAGCAGCAACCACAGGTCCAGGATCAAGAGCAACCACAGGCTCAGGATCAAAAGCAGCAATCAAACCAGTATAGTATTGCTACTCATAGAGAACCACGCATTCGTAGGGCACCACAGAGACTTGGGTTTGAAGACGACACAGTTTCATTTGCTTTGTTCACTGGTAGTGATGACCCTAATTCTTTCCAAGATGCTATGAGCAGAAAAGACAGTGAGAATTGGAAGGCTTCAATGAATGAAGAAATGAAGTCATTACACAAGAACAAGACTTGGGAGTTAGTTCTACTGCCTAAGGGAAAGAAAGCTATTAGTTACAAATGGGTTTATCGAATAAAAGAACTGAAGCAGTATAAGAGTCGATTGGTAGCAAAAGGATACTCACAGAAAGAAGGAGTTGATTATAATGAGATATTTTCACCTGTTGTGAAGCACACTTCCATTAGAGTTGTTCTTGCCATGGTCAATTTGTATGACCTGGAGTTAGAGCAGTTAGATGTCAAAACTGCCTTTCTTCATGGAGATTTGGATGAGGAGATTTACATGCAACAGCCAGAGGGGTTCATTGAATCCGGTAAAGAAGACTATGTCTGCAGTCTGAAGAAGTCATTGTATGGGCTGAAGCAATCACCTCGCCAATGGTATAAACGGTTTGACTCATTCATTGTTTCTCATGGTTATTGACGTTGTGAGTATGATTGTTGTGTTTACTTTAAAATCTGTGATGATAGAACATTGGTATTGCTTACTTTATATGTTGATGATATGTTAATTGCCGCTCAAAATAAGGAAAAAATCAATGATTTAAAGAATTTGCTTAAAAGCAAATTTGAGATGAAGGATCTTGGTGTTGCCAGAAAGATCCTTGGAATTGAGATCAGTCGTGACAGGAAAGCTGGAAAACTTTGGTTGTCCCAAAAAGGTTACATAGAGAAGATCCTGCATAAGTTTAGCATGATGAATGCTAAGCCTGTGAGCACACCCCTTGCAGCACATTTCAGATTGTCCACGAGTTTATGTCCTAGTACAGAAGATGAGGTAGAGTACATGGCTCAGGTGCCTTATGCCAGTGCAGTTGGATGTCTAATGTATTTGATGATTTGCACTAGACCTGATATTTCTCAAGCAGTAAGTGTTGTGAGTAGATACATGGCAAATCCAGGTAAAGAGCATTGGAATGCTGTTAAATGGATTTTCAGATATTTGGCAGGCACATGTGATTGTGGCATCATGTTTGATAAAAATGGTGCATCTAATGTTGCCATGGGTTATGTGGATTCTGACTATGCTGGTGATCTTGATACCAGAAGGTCGATGATAGGTTATGTCTTTACTTTTGGTGGTGGCTGTATAAGTTGGAAGTCAAATTTGCAGGATACAGTTGCTTTATCTACGACAGAGGCCGAATATATGGCTATGACTGAGGCAGCAAAAGAAGGCATATGGCTTATGGGTTTGTTGGAACAACTTGGTTTCAAACAAGAGAGTGTACCTCTTCTATGTGACAGTCAGAGTGCTATTCATTTAGCTAAGAATCAAGTTTTCCATGCGAGGACTAAACACATTAGTGTGAGGTATCACAAGATTAGAGAATGGATGAATCAAGGGTTGATCAAGCTGTCAAAAGTTCATACAAAAGAGAATGCAGCTAATATGTTAACAAAGTCAGTGCCAAGGGATAAGTTTGAGCATTGCTTGGACTTGATCCATATTAGTTCTTGTTGAGAACCTTGAAGAGGGTGGAGCATTCCTACCCATAAATAGAATGCTGTTTTTGGTACCTATTGAGAGGTACCTTGAGGTGATGATATTGAAGGCTCAGCATTTGAATACTTTGGTACACGTTATGGTCCAAGGTGGAGATTGTTGTTAAATTGGCCCATATACGTTAATGGGCTTTATGGCCCAATGCAACCCTAGCCTTTATCATATATATATATAAAGCAATATACATGAATTAAAAGGGAGTGGTGTATTCGGCTGATTCGGCAAGGAAGTCTACAAATTAGAAAAGCCAATCAGTGGCAGCTTGTTCCTTATGTGCTACGTTGAAGACTTACACCCATCAGTCAACGGCAGCGGCAATTTTATCAGATAATAAAGGAACGGCAAACAGATAGCAGAGGCGGCAGTTTTTGAAGAACCCAATCAAGAATATTATTTCTCTCTTCATCTATTTGGTAACAGATTTATAGTTACTGTTTTAATTTATCTGTTTTGCTAAACTGGCAAGACATATTTATTTATTTATTGTTTTTGTGAGAGAGATTAATTTGAGTGTAATTGGGTATTCGGATATTTGAGTGATTTGGCCAATTAAATGTTGGCAAATCTTATTGTATTCCTCTTTGACAAGTATAGTGGAATTTTTCGGTGCCAGCCTCAACAGTGGATTAGGTAGTCACATTGACTACTGAACCACTTAAATCTTTGTGTCCTTTGTGTTGATTATTTTTCTTTATATTTTTGTGAGTGCTCGTTATTATTATTATTATTATTTTATCGCTTCCGCATTATTATCTGATTTTGGGTACAACACAGTTAAACAACTTGAAACGAAGCTACATAAACTCTAGGAGCTGGCAGTCACACAATCTAGATCTTGTATACACTACATATTATTACGTAAACCAATGGATTACTACTAAATAAAAGAGATCTCTGAAATTAAGATAAAGGATTATTCTGGAAAAAAAACAAGAAGACTGTTTCAAGGAAGGAAAAAAAAAAACCTTTATGCAACTACAGGTTTAGAAGTTGCCACCTGCCAGTTAAAGAGGACGAAAAAAATTATTTCGAATTTAAGCTCTCAAAAATGCTCAACTTTAACAACCAAAGTAACGGAATAGCTAGAAGTCTAGAACCAGACATCTGGTTTCATAACGACCCGATATGGGTTATTGGAAGGCTGGTTTCTACCAGTATGCTATATAACTTGGCAGTAGGCTTAGCAGTAACTCATATCGGGTTAAATCGTTAATAGATGCCATAAGTCTGGTTTTACATGTAACGATTATAGGGACTAGATGTAAAAGGCCTTGTTGAAAGCCCAATTGGGTTGATGTTACTATGTGAGAAGCCAGTCAATTCTTAAAAGTTACGCATAATTTTTTTTTTCCATTTCTACAAAACGCTGAGCCAAATTAATGAACATAGAGCATAGAGTTACTGAATCTAAATCCTCGTACTTAAATGAATTATGATCCAATGCACACTAAGAAAAATCATAAATCAGAATATTAAAACTAAGCCCACTCTGCCATATCCAAAAAAAAATTTAAAATAAATAAATAAAGATAAGATCTCGAAGAAAGTCACTAAACTTGTAATGACTCCAGTAAACCCAAATTCAACTTTTTCTCACTTGAAAGTAAAAAAAAAAAAAAGCAGTCTACATTCTACAAGTAAAACTGGCCACTATCAGAATAAATCTGGAAAAAAGATTTATGAGATCCAGTTGAATATACTGAATGAAATATATTTCTTGTTGTATTATTATCTCACAATAGAGGTATATATAGAAGATAAAATACAAGAGTCCTAAATAAAATAGAATTATGTACAACTTAAAACTCTATTACAGATAGACACTAATTACATGACTCACGCTAACACTCCCCCTCAAGTTGGCGCATACATATCGACCATACCCAACTTGCTTAGTGAGTCATAAAACGTCTTCTTGGAAACTCCTTTGGTGAGCACATCTGCAAGTTGCTTCTCAGTGGGAACAAAAGGAAAGCTAATGAGTTTGGCATCTAGCTTCTCTTTTATAAAATGACGATCAACCTCCACATGTTTAGTGCGATCATGCTGTACTGGATTTTGTGATATGTCAATGGCTGCTCGACTATCACAATACAACTCCATAGTATTTTTGAGTTCGAGACCCAAATCAAACAATAAACTTTTTATCCACAACAGTTCACAAACACCATGAGCCATACCTCTATACTCAGCCTCAGCACTAGACCGTGCCACAACTTTCTGCTTCTTACTTTTCCATGTAACCAAATTACCTCCCACAAAGGTAAAGTAACCCGATGTCGACCTTCTATCTGTAATACTTCCTGCCCAATCTGCATCTGTGAAGCCACAAACTTCAAGAGGATTGTTGTGTTTAGTGAACATTACTCCTCTCCCTGGAGCTGACTTCAAGTACCTTAAAATTCTCACAACTGCATCCATGTGACTCTCACTCGGGTTATGCATGAACTGACTTACCACACTTACCGCATATGTGACATCTGGTCTAGTATGTGTCAAATAAATTAGGCGCCCAACCAACCTCTGATAGCGAGCTCGATCAGTTGGTACTTGATCTGGATACTCTGCTAGACAATGATTTTGCTCAATAGGAGTGTCAATAGGTTTACAATCCAACATGCCTGTTTCAGTTAGTAGGTCAAGAATGTATTTTCTCTGACATAGAAAGATTCCTTCGCTCCCCCTAGCTACCTCAATTCCTAGGAAGTATTTCAATTCACCCAAATCCTTCATCTCAAACTCAGAGGCTAGCTGTCTCTGTAATTTATCCATCTCAACAGCATCATCTCCAGTAATTACCATATCATCAACGTAAATAATTAGAGCTGTTACCTTCCCTTGTTGATGTTTGAGAAATAGCGTATGGTCTGAATTACTTTGTCTGTAGCCAACCTTCTGCATGAACTGTGAAAACCTTCCAAACCAGGCTCGAGGGGATTGCTTGAGCCCATACAAGGACTTCTTCAATTTGCATACAACATTACCAGGAGAGACAGCTACATACCCAGGTGGAAGATTCATGTATACCTCCTCGACTAACTCTCCATGAAGGAACGCATTCTTGACATCAAGCTGTCGAAGTGGCCAATTAAAGCTTGCAGCAAGCGAAAGTAGAACTCGAATAGTATTCATTTTGGCAACCGGAGCAAAAGTCTCATCGTAGTCTACACCATATGTCTGAGTGAACCCTTTTGCTACAAGGCGGGCTTTATACCGATTCACAGATCCATCAGCATTATGTTTCACAGTAAATACCCATCGACAATGAACTGCCTTCTTGCCTTGTGGTGAAGGTACAAGTTGCCAAGTATCGTTCTTCTGTAATGCCTCCATCTCTTCCTCCATTGCCTTTTTCCATTTTGGGTCTCCCAGCGCATCCTGCACTTTGTTAGGTACTGATACAGTAGATATTTGATTTACAAATGATTCATATGGCTTAGACAATCTTTTAGTAGACATGTAGTTGGTTACTGGATATTTTGATTTTGCATGGATACTTGGTTCATATCTTTTGGGTGGTTGACCTCGAGTAGACCTATTTGGTAACACATACTGTCCAACACTAGACTCAACGCTATTAGTATCAGTAGGTATACATACCTCAGATGAGTGACCTTCAGTACCAGGGAGCTGTTGATCAAGGGTATGAGTGATGCCTGAGGGAACAGCAGTATCTTCATTTTCATTTTCTGTGGTTGGAGCTGGTGCTTGGACACTTGGAGTATCTGTTTCTTCCACTACTGGATTCAATGGGTTAAGAATCTCAACTGGACCCATAGAAATATCAGTAGGTGATTCTTCCAAATCCTCCCCCTCACTATGATACAGCTCTTCAAAATATAAATTCTCCCCCTGACGAGCAGTATCAAGTGAGGAAAAATAACTCATGTCCTCAAAGAAGGTAACATCCATAGTGACATAATATTTCCTGGTCGGAGGATGGAAGCACTTGTACCCTTTCTGATAACCTCCATAACCAACAAACACACATTTGATTGCACGGGCATCTAACTTGGACCTCTGATTTTTAGGAACATGGACAAAAGCAACACAACCAAATACACGGGCAGGAAGATTATGAAATGATGACAAGGACATATGAGATGCAAGAACCTCGAATGGGATTTTGCCGTGAAGAACACTAGATGGAAGACGATTGATGAGATGGGCGGAAGCTTGTACAGCATCGCCCCAAAGGTATTTTGGCATATGAGCACTAAATAGGAGTGCACGAGTCATATCAAGAAGATGACGATTTTTTCGTTCAGACACCCCATTTTGTTCTGGTGTTTGTGGGCAAGTAGTTTGGTGAACAATTCCATGTGTTTTGAAAAAATCTTGAAACATACGATTAATATATTCTCCCCCATTGTCAGAACGTAGGACTCTAATGGTGCTATTGTATTGTGTTTGAACATGAGTACGAAAGTTTTGAAAAACTGAAAAGACGTCATCTTTAGTTCGAAGAAGAGAAACCCATGACAATCTTGTACAATCATCAATAAACGAAACAAAATACCTCATGCCCGATAGAGTGGGCTCTCTACTCGGTCCCCAAACATCAGAATGAATTAACTCAAAAGGAACAGTACTTTTATTAGAAATACTAGGAGAATAAGTAATACGATGGCTTTTGGCCAAAACACACGTCTCACAATGTAAAACAGACTCACTAACACCAATGAACAAAGTAGGCATAGATTTTTTCATAAGACTAAAAGAAGGATGCCCTAAGCGGCGATGCCATAACCAAATTTCACTTAGATTGTCAGAACTCGAGGTCAATGCGGTGCGGGACTGTGCTCCTGGTTTCTCCCCTGCGTAGTTCTGATCCAGACGAAATAATCTGCCCCTCAGATACCCTCGACCAATTATTTCCCTGGTAAGAAGATCCTGAAAAATCACATACATAGGATAAAAGGTTACAAAACATTGAGACTCAGTATTCAACTGTGGGACAGATATTAAATGATGGGATAAGTCAGGCACATATAAAACATTATGGAGCTGTAAAGTTGGAGTGATACGGACTGACCCCTTTCCTAAGACAGGAAAAGCTTCACCGTTAGCATTTGTAACATAAGACACTGGAGGGGAAGATAACTCAGTAAAAAATGATTTATCATAAGTCATATGATCAGACGCACCAGAATCAATAATCCAAGTATTAGACCCAACAAAATGAGAAACGCTTAAGGCCATACCAAACTTACCACGACCGGCTATTGAAGCTATAGGGGTACCTTCACATGTCACACGATGATCCTGTCCAGTCACACCATAGAAATCTGGCTCCTGTACTACTTGTACAGCAGCTGTTTTCGCTTTAGAACGATAATTTGGCCGTTTAGGTCTAAGGTGAGGGTTCAGTTTATAGCAAGTCTCTCGAAGATGTCCTCCTTCATTGCAATAAGAGCAATGGGAACGAGGACGATTGGCAAAGCCTGGTGGAGGTCCTTGCTGATGAAATGGAACTGAACTCTGCTGCTGGAGAGAGGGTGCCTTGGAGTTGGCTTGAATGGCAAAGCCTGGTGGAAGTCCTTGCTGATGAAATGGAACTAGATTCTGCCGCTGGAGAGAAGGTGCCTTTGAATTGGCTTGAATTGCTAGACTAGATAATTCAACCTGTGCCTGATTAAGACTTTCCTGCTGAGATTCGTCCTTACGGATGTATGTAAAAGCTGTGGTCAAGCTCGGAGGGTCTGGCATTCGAAGCAATTCGCCCTTAGCACTATTATGTTTTGTATCAAGTCCTCTTAAGAATGCATGAACTCGCTCAAGCTCCTTTTCCTTCTGGTACCATATAAGGTCCTCTTGATTTTTGATTTTGCACGGACGTTTCTGATCAATTTCAGCCCATATATTCTTCAGCTTGGTAAAAAACATAGACACTGGTTGCCCATTCTGTTGCATGCTGACAGCTTTGCACATTAACTCGTAGACCTGTATAAAGTCAGATTCATTAGTGTAAAGGTCTCCTAAAGTCTTCCATATAGCCTCAGCTGTGTCACACTCTTCCACCATCTGTAGTACATCATCTGTGATGGCTCTAAATAGGATAGACATTACAAAGCCATCATCATCTTCCCACTTAGTATAGGCCTCCAAATCATCTTCAGGAGGAGCTTTAATTGTTCCAGTCACATGTCCCATCTTATGCATCCCACGGAGATAAACGGACATAAGTCTTTTCCATGTTCTAAAGTTAGTACCATTGAGTTTGGTACCACCAAAAGAGCCACCTTCTGAACTCTTGACAGAAACTTCAAATTTTGGAATTTCAGTTGTCGTTGAACTCTGAATCATTCTTGAATCTTCCATTGAATCAGACAATAATAATATGCAGCGGAAATTTTTTTTTTTTTTTTTTTTTTTTTTTTTTGAACGGTTGACTTTGACTGTTGACCGGGCTGACTGTTGACTGAGTTGACCCTGGGCTGAAATTGGGCCAAGGGAGTTTGGGCTGATTTTTTTTTTTTTTTTTTTTCAAGTGGGTTAGGGGAAAATTGGGCTTAAATTGTATGGGCTAGGGTGTGGGCTAGGGTTTGGATGTGTGGGCTAGGGTAAAATTGGTTTGGGCTAGGGTTTGGATGTGTGGGCTAGGGTTTGAAAAGGTGGAGGCAGATCTAGAGTGGCGGCAGTGAGGTCTGGCGGCGCTGGACGGCGGCAGTGAGGCGCGGCGGCAGGAGGCGGTCAGGCTGCGCGGAGTGGACTGGCGGCGCGGCAGATCTGAGGCGCTGCGACTGGCGGCGAGCGGACAGGAGAGGCTCTCGGTGCGGCAGATCTGAGCAGGAGGCGCGGATCTGAGCAGGCGGCGCGACAGGAGGCGCGGTTCTGAGCAGGCGGCGCGACAGGAGGCGCGGATCTGAGCAGGCGGCGCGACAGGAGGCGCGGATCTGAGCAGAGGCGCGCGGAACAGGCGGACAGGCGCGCGGCGGCGCGGAAAGCAGAGGCTAGCGGAGGCAGACAGGCGCTCGGCGGCGGGGAACAGGCAGACAGGCGTGCGGCGGCGCGGAACAGGCAGACAAGCGCGCGGTGGCGCTGAAAGCAGAGGCGCGCGGCGGCGCGGAGACAGACAGGGCTGCGGCGGCGGCGGCGCGGTACCGCTGGACAGGGCGGTGGCGGAGTGGGAACGACGGCGGCGCTGACAGAAAAAAGAAAATAAAATTCTTTTACGAATCTTCCGCTCTGATACCAAGTTGAATATACTGAATGAAATATATTTCTTGTTGTATTATTATCTCACAATAGAGGTATATATAGAAGATAAAATACAAGAGTCCTAAATAAAATAGAATTATGTACAACTTAAAACTCTATTACAGATAGACACTAATTACATGACTCACGCTAACAGATCCAAGGCATCATATATAGCAACAAAAGAAAAAACAACAGCACAATGTCCAAAAGAGACCCATTTCAAACATATTCTCAAGCGCCCAACTTAGCAAATCTATGACAGTAAAACCCAAGAAAGAAAATAAAAAGCTTTTATTTGTTTTGTAAAAAAAAAAATGACAAAGAAGTTGTCTAGCAGATAAAGAGATCCGTGCATACTCTTGCCAAGCAGAGAGAACGAAGACAGAGGCAAAGAGAACCCTCCCAACGAAGGAAACGAAGGCCATTGCTGTACGGACGGAGAAACCCAAAGCGACAGTACAGCAGAGAGGGTCACGATGCACGAAAAGTAACCCCTTCGGCTTAGGCTTTGTGCTTTGGGCACCAACTAATATATCTCGGACAAGAGGTGCAGATCAAGGAAACGGCGTAAAAGAGACAAAAGCGGGTGTGATATGCTTTCACTTTGTAGTTTGGATGCAATAAACTAATGAAATTACTGCACCATAATAATTATATTAAACTTTTTAAATTATTTCATAAAATAAAATAAAATAACTTTGTAATTTAATAGCATATATCTTGTACTATTCTGTTGCTTAGAGTTAGACTCCCTAAATTTTAAAACACTTAAATATGAATAAAAATTTCCTAATTATTGGACACACACACATATATATATATATATATATATATATGAATAAAAATTGTCTAATTTTTGGACAAGTATACTTAAATATGACTATTAAATATAAATGTTTTTTGAATTTTTTATTTTCACGTCAAAGTATATTATTGCTTATATATATGCATATATGTATACTTTTTTTTTTTTCAAAAAAAAAAAAAAAAATATATATATATATATATATATGTTTTGTTTATAATTTCGCCCCTATATATATACATACATACATATGTATACAAGTATATACATGTATACATATATATACATATGTGTGTACATACATACATACATATATATATATATATATATATATATACACACATACATATATGTATGTATATAGGGGCGAAATCATAAAAAAAAAATTAGAAAGTTAAATTTTTATTTTATTTTATACAAAGTAAAAGTTAGTATGAGTTATATTAAATTATACTCAATCAAATACTAAATTTTTTCATATTATATTATAATATAGACATAGAGTTAACACATTCTAATTACCTTATAACGAAAAAAAATATAACAAGTTAATAAGTATTAGTATCATTCATGAATAAAATAAATATATTAACTAAAAAATCTAAGCAAATAAAAAGTTCAATTAAATACATTAAGATTTATAGTTGCTAAAATTAAAATTAAAATAAACATATAAAAATGTAAAAAGTAAAATATGATTTATAATTTTAAGCTTGAGACTATATTTAAAAATATATGTTTATAAACAATATAAGAATGACTAATAATAATAAAAATAATAAAATTTTTATATAAAAAAATTTCAAATAAATTCTAAAAGATTATTAAAATAAAATGTCAAATAATATAATATTAGATAAAGTTAAAATTTGAATTGAAATAAAATATAATAAACATAAACTTAAAAGCTTTAAGAAGAAGCTTATCATATGCTTATTTTCTTAATTTTATTTTTATAATGTTGAGTTTAAAAATATTTAAACATTATTTGGATTATTATATTTAAGAAGAATTTTTACATAGTATATTACTCTAATTTTATTTCTGTTACTAATAGTTACCAAATATATAAAAAATATATTTAACTACTTTATTTACAATTCATGTCATTTTTATCTACATATTTGTTAAATATTATTAATATATACTAAAATATGTACATAAAAATTAGACACAATATATTATTACAAATAAAATATTTATTTAATACTAAAAATATACAAGTAATTATTTTTTGTAAAAAAATTAGCCGAAACTGCAGCCCCACCCAACCCACGTAGATCCGCCTCTACACACACACACACACATATATATATATATACACACACTAGTATTATACATGTCATGCATAGAAATAACTAAATATGAAATACAAAATGAAAATAATTCATATGTATAAAACTTAAATCAATAAAACTAAATATATAAAACAGCAAAACCATATCAACATTATCTATGATCTTTAAAATATTAAAATTAAATAAAAATACCTTTTAGCCTTTTAAAAAGACAATAAAACCTAACTTAATTATCATGCATCATTGAAATTTGACTCATCCTCAAATTTTACTATATTCAATTATGGTTCATCAATTGAAAGCTTTCACCAATTTCCTTATATTACCTCTATAATTTTATCTCCACCTCTAATTAGAATAATCATATAGTTAACAAACATAGATATAATATGTAATAAAAGAAATGATACAAGGACATAAAATGAAAAGTTTCAAAATTAAATTTACATATATCCCAATGTTTTGTTGGCTCTTCTTTATAATTCTTTTTTCTTCTAGACACAAGTAGTAGACTGCAATACACAAACACCATGTCTTCGGCTCTACTTGTAGCCAATATATTTCTTTCAGCATTTTGGATTATAGAATAGGTACTCCAATTTCTTTTGCAATAAGATGAAGATGTCGGTAGCGAAAGGAGCTTGAAAGCTAGAGCTTGAAAGATGTGGTGTTGAGGCATCATATTTAGCCCACCATAATTTAACCTCATTCATATGTCATTGCTTCAATCATGTCAAGCTCAACAAAGATTCTTGAAAAACTAGAGAAGGCTCCATATTCCAAATGAACTTTATGATGATCATGCTCATTAGGGGAAAACCTTTTAAAACCATGCAACTCTATGAGTAGATATATACCTCGTTAACTTCTTGAGGAGCTAGGTGTTGAATTCCATTAACTCCTTGAATCCATACATCAATATACTACTTAGGAACCAAAGTATGAGCCATATAATGAAAAGGTGTTTTGCTATTTGTCCATTTACTCACCAATATACTATGAGCAGCATTAAAGAAGCTTGAGCTACCAATGAGCATACCTTTCTCCTCATGTTCAAATATGATTTCCTTTACTTTTTTAATCATTGCATCCCATATATGATAAATCAAATGCAACATAGGGGAACGAGTACCTACAACCCTTAACATGTCCATGATAGGCTTAGTAAACCTCAAAATGTATTCAAGTTTGTCCCACCAAGAATCATCTACAATGCATTGTGTTATCTCACGTGCTTTTGCTTCCAATGTTATCTTTCCATCTTTTTTATACATTTTCCAACTTGCATCCATATTCAAGAGCAGATTTGACCTTCTTTAAACGTTTCAACATTATAATACTTTAAGCGAATCTTGTTTGTGATAAAATCAATGTCATTCCATGGTTTAAAATAAAATTTATGATATTTTGCACATCATTTATCAAATCAGCCATCCACTTGCACTCCAAATAATGATCAGATTTTTCAAAAGGATCGCTCTTAAGTACCAAATTTAAACTATGCACAACACAAGGAGTCCAAAAAATTTGAGGGTATTTCTTTTTAATAATCAACCCAACGGCTTTAAAATTATTTTCATTGTCAGTAATAATTTGAACTACATTTGTCTCTCAATTTCCTCCACTATCGATAAAAAACAAATATTAGCTATATAATCAGCATCTTTAATAATATCACTTGGTTGGAGTTCAGTATTTTAGTAGTTCTTATATTTAATAAAATATATGCATGTGAATTCATATTATCAAATTAGTACACTAATGATTCCACATTTAATTAAAGGTAACTAAATTATAGAAGGATAATTTTGTCTTTATGAAAATATTTTTTATTTATGCATTCTTTCATTTTTTTTTTGTTCATTTCAATACAAAAATATGTCATATAATCCTAGTAATTATCGTAAACCTTCATCATCCTATTCGTCTTAATCCTGATATCGCTTTATTACTTTGTTGACTGACCAACTTTCACTATTTACTACATAATAATTCAAAGTTGTATTTTTTTTAATAATCTATAGTTATAAATACCAACAACTCTTTTGAAATATTTTCATGACCGTCATTATTATCAGTTTATTTTCTGTGATCTCACTATTTATTTTATTTTTTATGACCATCTTATATTTGATCAAATTTAAGGTAAGAGTTATTTTGATCAAACACAAAGTAGTCGAAAAAGAAGGGGGTAAAAAAATTGAAGGGAGTGAGGGTAGTTATATTTATTGGCAAAAATGATGCTTTAAATAAGTTAGTGGTTGCCTAACTTTAGGTTTGATAAAAAATTGTATTTTATCTACGATATCTATTTGTGCCATGTTGAATGATTTTTCTAGAGCTCCAACTTTTCCTTGGCATTTCTTTCTTTGCCTCAAATCAGAGCCTTCAGGCAAGCTTATAAATTCATCCTTTTTTCTTACATTAAGTTGATCGTCGGCCTTTTTTTCAGCTCCATTATGTTCTGTTTTGGGCTACTTCAAGATTTCATCAGTTCTTTGTTTACAAGCTTCAACACCTTGGCCTAAAATTTTGAGAATATGAGCTTTCACTTTTGAACAAGAACCTGATACTTTTTGTTGCAGTATTTACAAGACCATGAATAGTTTCCTCCACTATGCGTTTGAAGACTAAGCACTTTAACATGGTTCCAGAGTGTTTTTTTTTTTTTTTGGTGGCTCAAATAGCCAATCTATTAATTATAACATAGAATTACATAAGGTTGATCAGTAATGAAAAAGATACATTAGCACGACTATTAATTGCCCATCTTGCTAAAGAATGAACATCTACATTTATATGTCTTGGAATCTATTTAGCAGAAAACATAGAAAATTTAACAAACAAACTTTTAGTTATATCCATAAATTGTTGTGCTTCCCATGAAATAGAAAAGTTATCTTCAAATAAAGTTCTGACAATATTTGAGCTATCACCTTCTATGTAAACTGATATAAGGTTGAGTTTTAGAGCAGTTTGCATGGAATTTAGAAGAGCTCTAGCTTCTCCAAATTAAGGTAAATATCCAAGAAAAAGTTGTGTAAAGCAGAACACCAATTCACCAAAATGATTTCTGATTATTAAGGCAGCTAAGTTTGTGCCTTCCTCTAGTGCTGTATCAAAATTGATCTTAAAAGAAGAACCCAAAGGAGGCATTGCCAATTCAATGGTGTATTCATTTTTGAGATATCTTCAACGAAATTTATCTTCTGTGTATTGGATTTATTAGAGAAAGTAGTATTAAATTCATAGAATCTAACCTCCAACTTATGTATAATTTGATCAAATTTGGAACCAACTCATTGAATATTATATCCTTTTTGGATCTCCAAACTTGATCAAATAGAAGTGTGGCTCTTAAAGAGTTTCTCTTGGATTTAAAACAACTCTTATAGAAATTGGTTAGTACCTGATAGATAAACTCCTTGACTGGTATCAAAACTTGGATAAGTAATGAAACGTTTTTTTCCCAATTTCTCCAAATATGTTGAATAAAAAATAACATGAAGTGAATACATGATCGTTTCAGAAAATAGACCAAAACGAATAGAGATTCTTAACTCCAGATTACTTATGGTGAGTAATTAGTTAAAGGATTCTCCGTAGTATAATTTTGTGTCATTCATGCAATTTAGATGACCCCAACTTTTTCCATATTGTCATAGATGGATTTTGCAATCTGTTAGCAATAATGAAATTATAAGATTGTTTAACACTGAATTTCCTAGAAAGGGAACTTTGCCCATATCATAGTATCACATTTAACCACTGATGGGCAATTTAGTCTCACTATCATTTGTAATATTGCAGAAGAACAATACAGAGAAAGAGCTTCTAAATTCCAACCATCATCTCTTGAATTGACAAAGGATGATAACATTTGAGCTTGAGAATCAAATGAATTTGCAAGTAATGGAATTTTAAATTGTGGTAGCCAAGGAATTCAAGGATCCTTCCAAAAGTCAATTGTTGAATCATCTCATATGGATTTACAAGCAGTTGTTTTTTAAATATCTGTTGAATCAAATATAATATATAGATAGGAACAATGTTATCAATATACTGAAATCACACAGCTTGGGTTGAGTCGCGGACTAGGTCGCTCTGCCTCGTCGTCCCCAGGATAAAACAGCCCAGCAAGATTCTGTCTCGGAGTTACACTGCACTTGATGAACTCCGGAATACTACACCTTCTATAAAACAATTTGTTGCTCGGAAACTAAAAGAAATTTGTATTGCTCAATCGTTAGAGCGAGATAGAGAGTTGGGATAATTTTGTTTAAGAGAAGAGATTTTTGAGTTATGAAAATATGAGAGCTGAAGGATAGCTAAAATTAATCCCAACGGATACAGAAATAACGATCATATTTTTGTAACGATCATAAGAAATAAATTGCCACTCACCTCACTCACACGCACGCTCGGCTCGGCCGGACGGACGGCGGCGGCGCGCGCGTGTGGTGGACACACAAATGCCTAGGTCCTCTCCCCTTCCACAAAAGTGGGTGCCCCTTAGGGCCCAATCCCATAAGCATATTTTTCCTCTTATAAACACTTCCTAAGAGGAGTTCAAAATCAATGTGGGAGAAGAGCAACATTTGGTTTTTTATTCAAATTCATTTTCAATTTCCAACAATATCTTTTGTTGAAGCAATACCTTTCCACGTACAGAAGTCTGACTGCTTTTGAGTATATGGTAAAAAATAATTAGGATATTCATATTTTCATTTGAAGAGACTAACCCAAAGACGAGTATCATTATTGAGAAACTACCAGTCTAACTTAAACGGTAATGTAGTATTAAATTCCTCAAATTTTTGGAAACCAAGGCCATCATTAATTTAGGACAATAAAGTTGTTTCCAATTTAAGAAAGATAAAATACCTTGAATTTTGATAATGAGCATTTGATTTGCACCAGAATCGTTTAATAATATAATCAATTTTTGGAAACTTGAAGACACTCATTGAATAGCAGGGAATAACCTGTAGCACTTCCTTGATATAAGTTGATTTACCTGTCTTAGACAATATAGAAGTTTTCCAACTTGAAATTTTTGTAGATAAGGACTCTACAATTTTGCTGAATTCCCGATATTTGCTTCTTTGCATGAATAAATTATTGACACTACCAATTGTATCAGGAAAATTCATAAAATCTTGTATTGATTTTTTAAATTAGAAGAAACATTAGATGAATAAAAATTAGGGAAATTATCAAAAATAGGACCCCTAAAACTTATAGTAATAAAACTAACATCCTAATAATATTGAACGTAATATTCAATTTGAACGTAAAATATCGAACGTTCAATATTAAACGAGTTTAAATTATCGTCATTCAATTTTAATTAGATAGATGTTCAAAGAAAAATGACATATTAGTCATTTTTTTAATTGTGAAAATATAAATTTGAACACAATGAGTGCTAATTTTGTTATTAGAAGTTTTGAGAGGTGTTAGTTTTGTTATTCTCCCTAAAAATTACAAGATTTTGACAAATTAACTTTTTGTCTAGATCATGCAAAATATTTATTCAGCACATTGTTAAGAACACTTACTAGCCATATTTGCTCAACATAAAAGAATAAGATCATCAACATATAAGAGATAACTGATCGATGGTACAGTTCTAGCATTTTGAATGCCATGAATCTGTTAGAGTAATTAATACTTTATTATAAGGTTATTTTAGTCTTTTTTTTTTCTTATTTATTTTGCCTTTAAAAAATTTAGCTTGTAACATTTACAGATACTTTTGCATTCTAATAAATCCTAGTTTCCATTTTTCCTCTTCCTTATCTCTTCTTTTGTATTTCTCTTAAATGTTAATTTTGAATAATTATCATGGTATCAAAGCTTGGATTATTGAACGTACTATAAATCACACAAATTTTTGTTGATTTTTTTTTCTTTCCGTTCGTTGATTGTTTGACGTTCCATCAGAAGGAATTATTGAGGATTATTGCTTGGATTATTCTCTTGTGGACTTTAACTGGGGCTTTGGATTATTGAGGATTATTGTTTTGATTATTAATATTGATTTGAATCAAAAGCTTTCAACTTTATAGGAATTATATTTCAACAGAATTATTTTTTTTCCAGATTGATATGCAGCCGTGGTTGATTCATTACCGATGTAATTTATTCGATATTTGCAAAAAATTACAATCTGGCATATACACAATCTGGTATTCGGTATTCGGTATTCGGTATTCGTTCTTTCTTTTTTTCTTATGCTTTGGCAATTTGAAAATTTGGATTATTTTCGCAATGACTTATGGTAAAAATGACTCACTACAGTCGATTAGTGTGAGGTTAGATAGGAAGAATTATTCGTATTGAAGTTATGTGATGAAATTTTTTATCAAAAGTAAAAATATGTGGGGTTATGTATCTGAAATTATGAATAAACCTACAATAGAGAAGATTGATTATGCATTCATATTAGATGCTTGGGAAGTAGATAATTCAAAATTATTACTTGAATAAACAATTCTGTTGAACACTTAATAGGCACCCAATTAGCAAAATATGATACAACGAAAGAAGTTTGGAAACATATTACAAAACTGTTTAGACAATAAACTATATGTATCTCGTCATGTTATTTTTCTTGAGCATATACCTTTATTTTCTATTCCTATTACTATTCATGATTTGACCAAATCAAATCTTATTCATATTAATCCTTTCTTTGACCATATCGATGATTCTTCTTCACAAGTTCCTCTAACTATAGATTCTATGAATACTGGTACACCGCAGCTTGACACTTCTGATGTTTCCCCTCCTTCTACAGTTGCCCTAGCTCCTCTTGGAATTGTGGATCCTCCTCGCTATCCTCAACGCACTCATAAGTCTATTAAACTACCAGATTTTGTTTACTCTTCCTATTCAAATTCTTTCACTTCATTTTTAGCATTTATTCATTGTATCTCTAAGCCATTATCCTATAAAGAGGCAGTTCTTGATCCCCTTTGGCAACAATCTATGGCTAAGGAATTTACTGCTCTGCATCAAACAAACACATAGGTCTTGGTACCTTTGCTGCCAGGTAAACGAGCTATTGGTTCCCGTTGGGTATATAAAATTAAACTTCATTCTGATGGGTCTATTGAAAGATACAAGTCCTGAGTAGTTGCAAAGGAATACTCTCAAATGAGTGGTATTGATTATGAATAAACTTTTTCCCTGTTGCAAAAATGACTACAGTTTGCACACTTATTACAGTTGCATCTGCTCATGGATGGTCTATATCTCATATGGATGTTAAAAATGCTTTCTTAAATGGTGATCTGCATGAAGAAGTTTACATGGTTTTCCCTCCTGGTGTCCCACATAATTATGGAGAAGTTTGTAAGCTTCAAAAAGCTTTATATGGTTTAAAACAAGTACCTCTAGCATGGTTTGAGAAGTTCCCTACTATTATTGCCTCTCTTGGATTTTTTTCTAGTGATCATGACTCTGCTCTTTTTGTTAAGCATACTACTACAGGTCGTATTTTGCTCTCTTTATATGTTGATGGTATGATTATTATTGGTGATGATGTTAATGGGATTACATTGCTAAAGTCTGAATTAGTCCATCAATTTAAAATGAAATATTTGGGTTCTCTACAGTATTTTTAGGGTATTGAAGTTGCATTCTCTCTAAAAGGTTATCTTCTCTCTTAATCTAAGTATACTACTGATATTCTTGAGCGGGCTTGCCTTACTAATACTAAAATTGTTGATACCTCTTGTGAGCACAATGTTCGGTATTCTCCTTCTGATGGCACTCCTTTGCAAGATCTTACTTTATATCGAACTATTATTGGCAGCTTAGTCTACCTTACTATTACTCGTCTAAACATTGCTTATGATGTTCATATTGTTAGTCAGTTTGTTGCTTCTCCAACTACCATTCATTGGATAATCGTTCTATGTATTTTGCAATATCTTTGGGGCACTATTTTCTAGAGTCTCTTACTTCCATCCACCTCTTCTTTGGAGCTGCGTGCATACTCTGATGTTGATTATGATCGTGATCCCACAGATTGCAAGTCTGTCACTGGTTTTTGTATATTTTTGGGTGATTCTCTTATTTCTTGGAAGAGCAAGAAGCAAATTGTTGTTTCTCAATCTTTTATTAAGGCAGAGTATCGTGCTACGACATCTACTACCAAAGAGATTGTTTGGTTACGTTGGCTTCTTGCAGATATGAGTATTTTTCTTTCTCATCCCACCCCTATGTATTGTGACAATTAGAGTGCTATCTAGATTGCTCACAACTCAATTTTTTATGAACACACCAAGTATATCAAGATCGATTGTCATTTTACTCATCATCACCCCAAGCAAAGCACCATTGTCTTGCCTTTTGTTCCCTTTTCTTTGCAGATTGTAAACTTCTTTACCAAGTCACATACTATTTCACGCTTTCGATTTTTAGTTGGCAAACTCTCGATGCTTCTTATAGCAGCATTGTGAGTTTGAGGGGAGATATTAGAGTAATTAATACTTTATTATAAGGTTGTTTTAGTCTTTTTATTTTCTTATTTATTTTGCCTTTAAAAGGTTTAGCTTGTAATATTTATAGATATTTTTGCATTCTAATAAACCCTAACCTCCACTTTTCCTCTCCCTTCTCCCTTTTTCCTTCTCTCTTCTTTTGTATTTCTCTTAAATGTTAATTTTGAATAATTATCAAAATCAACTGTTAAATTTCCATTTTTTTGAATAAGTTTAGATAACGCTTCAGCTCTAATAACGAATAAATATGGAGATATTGGATCCTCTTGTTGGAGAAATCTAGATAACTTGATATTACCAAAAGGCGAGCAATTTAATAAAATGGAGTAAGAAATTGTATTTAAGCACACTCCAATGTATTTGTGAAATTTGAAAGAAAATCTAAAAGTCCAATTTTGAATTAATGTGGATTGAAACAGTGATATAAACTTTGATAAATAAAATTTTAACCTATTTGCAAGCAAGTTAGAAATTACCTTGTAAATAACATTACAAAGACTTATTGGATGAAATTGATTTACCTTTGTTGGATTATACACTTTATGTAGAAGGGTAATAAAGGGTTGAGGATGAAGTTTGCTTGTAATAAAGAAATGAAATGTTCCACAACTTGAATAACACTTGAGCCTAAAGTGTTCCAGTATTGTTTAAAAACTAGAGCTTGCAAATTATCTGAGCCTGGAGCTTTGCAAGACCTTATAGAGAAAAGTATATTCTTTATATCTTCTAAGTATTACACATTTCAATATTATCATGTGGGAGAATACAAGGTGGAATAAGTGAAAAGAGATCACTATCCCATATAGGATTTGTAGAGCAGAAAGCCTCTGAAATGTGTGAAATGAACATGTTACCAATTAGAACTCTATTTGAAATCCACCTACCTTGATCGTCTTGTAATAATAAAATAATATACTTCTTCTTTGAATCATGTCTAAAGTATGAAAGAATTTTGTCTTTCAATCACTAGAATGTGTGTTTCCTCCTATTGTTTAATCAATATCAAGAAGTGAGTATGAAAACAATTGATTAGAATGTGATGCATATTAAGGAAGGAGAATGAAAACAAGACGAGAATGACTCATAAACTTGTGGGCCCTTTATTTTCTTTCTATCATGTTTTTAAAATGTAAATAATGTGCAAATTATAGTAGTCGCAAGTGTATGAATCACTCGTAGAAAGTGACAAGCAAACCTCCGAGGTTTGTCTCTTAAGGAATTGTAATGGTTCTAAACAACCTTTTTTTAAAACTAATTAGAGTCCTAACTTAACTAAAAGTACTAATTAAATAGAGTTCTAGTAAAACTAAAACTCTAAATAACTAGAGTCCTAAACTTAGTAAAACTGTAAACAAAGGGTGGTTTGTGGCAAGATCAATGGTAACGAACAATTAACGAAAACAATAACGCAAGTTCACAATTAATTCAAGTAGATTTCAAATATCAATGGAGGATGTATAGACGTTTAGTTTGGTTGGTCATGCTTGCATCGAAAAGTAATGGTGAAATAACATGAACGTTCTAATAAACAATTTTTACCGGCTTTCCTTTTAATTACAAAATTCCTACGATCGGGTAATTCTCTTTGTTGATTAACTAATTAACATCCTACGATCGGGTATATCAAATAGCAATCAAATTATGTGCAAGAAAATATATGTTAATCAAACTAATACTATGACTAAGTCACTAATTTAAAGTTTTGATTAAGTATTTCGGAATAAAGTTAAGGTGACGTTCCTAAAACTAGATAAATTAATTTATTTCAAAGCAATAAAACATTCACCAAAACAGTTCTAGCAAACATGACAACACAAACTAAACATCCATAATGAAATTAGCTGCTCATGTTCATATTCAAATTCATAGACAAATATAATGTGAACATACACTCAAAGAAAGAAGAAAAAAATAGAATTCTATAACAACAAGGAGATCCTAGATCTAAATACCGCTAATGGATGGGATGACATTCTTCTCCAAAAGCTCGATTTTCTATTGTCGATGGTTTCCTTGGATTCTTAGAATGGAATCTCTTACTTCGTTGAGTGTGGTAAAGCTCCAAAAACTAGTTGAATCTCTTGTTTTCTCGCAAAATTGTAGTATATAAAAGTTGTGTGTAAGTTGGATTCTAGAGGGGGTATTTATAGATGTAAGAGTTTACACAATTTCTGATTGCAATAAGAATAGGCGCGCTGCAGCATACGTTTTCGCCACGGCGCAACACAAAAATTGGAAATATTAGTTGAAACCCGAGAGCTCCCCGCGACATACATTTTCCTTGCCGCGGCGCTTTGCCTTTCCTTTCTTCACATTTACCCCCTTACATATGTGCTTGCTCGATATGTACGGCTTACATATTTTAACTCGTTTTGCCCGTAACTCGTGATTCGAGCGCCGTAAGTGTCCTGTCTTTGCGTGTTTGTACCGTTCAACTCATTTGACGCTAAAAACACCTGAAATACACTAAAACATACCCGTGATTCCGAATTGATAGATTTATGAAAAATAATCAAATAAACAATAATAAAACATCTATTTTTAAATAATTAAGCGCAATAAATCACAAAATATTAGTGCTTTCAGAGCAATTATCAGTAAACAAGAGAATAATAATGACTCACTTTTTCTTCATTATCTTTCCTTGTTAGCAGCACAACCCTAATCCAATGGTTTAAGTTTTAAGATGTGTGTTACTTCGTAGTATAAGTTAGAAAAACTTTCATTTTCTCCAAAAAGTTAGAAGATCCTTACAAATAAATTATCTATTACCCATAACGATTAATTATTCATATAAGACAGATTTATGGGTACATAGTACATTATGATATTTTCAAAATAATATTAATCATTCTTGAATAAAATTAGGTCATTTATATGAAAATAAATAAAATAATGAATACAAAGTTTATACATATTTCATATTACCCATTAACCTACTCTCATATAAGACTTTCTCATGACAAGCATAAAATATATTTCTTGGATTTCGCAAAATTTGTAAAGTCACTATTTGTGCTATGCACAATGTTCTATGTCTTTCTCATATTTGTTTTCAGATTACAAACCAAAAATTCAAACAAAATAATTTTCTTCATTGCTTATGTTGCTATCTTATTTTTTGCCTTTGTAGTAGACAAACTAACTCTAGACTGTAACGTATTCTCCCAACTAACAACACAAAAAGAAGCGAAGATAAAATTTGTCAGAAAACTTTCGATAAAATTAGCAGCACAATCGAGGTCTATAAAACCAATAACACCACAGCTAGTGTTGTAATTTCTACTAAGAACCAAGCCAAAATTCAAAGTGTCATCCAAATTTTATTTCACAGCTACCAAAAGATCCTTGCAAAAGTTATTCACAAAATAAATGGTAACACAAACTAAATGTAAAATGTTTGGACAAGTATATACCATAGCATACATCATATTATTAACCATATTAGCATATGAATTGTCATCAATAAAGAGCAACAAATAAACAAACAAATCAATGTGAGGCCAATAAAGTTACTCAAGTTGCTCCTTTGCTATATCGTTAGAAGAACAATCTAACTTGTCCACCAAAGGCTGAACATAAGTGTCCACTTGCACTTCAGTTGTAGATCCACTCTAAAACTTCATCTGCTTAATGACACCATTGTCTTTAACTATCAAACAATATTTCTCTTTCTCAAATGAAGTATTTAACACGAACTCAATAGACGAAGACTAATTCACTAAATAACAAGCATTACAAGCTTCAATCCAAAATAATTTACCCAAAACAACTTAAAAGAGCATCCAACACGCCCCTTTCAAAGGAGTAAAACTCAAACATATTGCAATTTTATATAGTGTACTACATATAATGCGATGTCTCACTATTTCACCTCTTTGACAAAGCTCAACCAATTGACTTTTCTAATATACCAAATTATTGTCAGTCCTAAAGTGCTTAATTTTTGACCACCAAACAAACCCCACATTCTTAAAGTAGGCATCAATGTCTTACTTATAAGACAAAAGCCAGCAATGTCTGAAACTAGATACGACGAGGACAAAACTAAAACACTATTAATAAATGTGCTACTCTTAAGCTTATAGAGGCCACAAAACAATCCTTTAATAACAACAAGAGCATCTTTACAAATTCTTAATACTCCATATTTAGTTAAATAATGATAGCCTTGTGAGGCAAGAGTACCCAAAGATATTAAATTTCTTTTCAAATTTGAAACATGACGAGCATCCTTCAAAATTCTAACAATATCATCATGCATCTTAATTTGAATTGTACCAATACCAGCAACATTATAAGACACATTATTTTCTATCAAGACAACATCTCTATCAATAAATTGATAAGTAGAAAACCAATCTTTATAGGGGAACATTAAGGGCAACACGAATAAAGAATCTAAACATATCTAGGAGAACCAATGATACTGGTAGAACATTATTATCATCAAATATAGAACTATCTACAACACCAGCAACATCATTAGGAGCAGAAGACGTTGTGATAAACTTAATTTTATCTTTGATTTAGGACAATTTAATTTTCAATGCCTTTCTTGATGACAATAGTTGAATTTATAATTTTTCTTGAATTTAGACTTGCCTCTGTTATTACTTGAACATTTTTCTTAAATTCTATCTTTGAAAAAAAATCACTGCTACTAACTTTACTAGTAGAAACCTTATTCTTCAACTCTTGGGAATTAAAAGCCTCTTATACGTCCTCCAAAGAAATAGTATATCGCCCATATAACATGATATCAACAAAATGTTCAAAAGAAAGAGATAAAGAACATAATAGAACTAAGGCTTGACTCTCATCATCAATTTTCATATCAACAATTTTTAAATCACGAATAATTTTAGCAAATTCATCTAAATAATTGTGCAAAAAAGTACATTCTGACATTCTAAATGTATATAAGTCCTGCTTCAAATATATCTGACTGGTCATACACTTTATCATATACAAACTCCCCAATTTAAGTCACAAACTATAAGCAGATTTTTTTTTATCTCCAACCTCCTGCAAAACTTCATCAGACAAACACAACTAAATCAAATTAAGAGAATTTTTCATTAAATCATTCTTTTTCTCTTCGGACAGATATGATAATAATTTATTTTTGCCTTAACGAGCCCTTATTTAACCAATAGGGCTTGCATCTTCAAATGCCTAAAACTAAAATCATTCATATCATTAAATTTTTTAATTTCATATTTTACCACCATGACAAAAAATTCAAATTAAATTAACAAAAGCACAAACCCGAAAATTTGGAATAGAATTGTAATTGCACAAATCCATTATATATATTATAATAACAATCATATATTAATAATAGAATTGTAATTATATAAAGACATTTTAAAGCCAGTTAAATAACACTGCATTTCCAAAATTTGGATATGTTTTTGCTTTATATGCTAAGTTACATGCTATTGTTTTTGCTATCAAACTTGTTTTTGAGCATGGGTGAAATAATTGATACTGATTCCAAGCAAGCTAGTGTTTTATCAATTATAATCTTCCTTGTCTCACCCTAGATGGTGTTTTGGCCGATGATTTTCGGTGTTGCATTAAAAAAGGGCAGTTATAAAGTAGAATAAGGAAAGCCAATTTCTTTGCACATCATATTGCAAAATTATCTTTGAAAAGTTTGAATGCTAGGATTTGGAGTTTTGATTTTCCTAATTGTCTTTGTGATGTGTTTTTGAAAGATGTAGGCTCTTTGAGTGATTAATTGAATACATTACCAGGTTTTATCAATAAATAAAAAATATTGGATCACATCATAACCTCTTCCTTTTTTAATTTTAAAAATAATAAACTCCTTTCATATCATAAATACATTTTAAAAAAGAATTCAAGTTGCGTTTGAACTCTCAAAGATTTTATCATGCTTGTCTTTATAAAATAAAAATGGTAATGATACTGAAATTATTATATAATAATAATAATAATAATGAAAATGTATAAAATTTTATTTTATATTTATTATTAATTATATTTTAATATTATATTTAATTGTATGTCATAATTCTTTCATATATGAAATTTTATTTTTAATCTTCTTTGAATTTTTTCTTTTACAACATATATCTTTTACAAAAATATATATTTTCTTTAAAAAAACATAAGTTTTTTTTTTTATAGAGAATTAAATATAAAATTATGTGAATAATTGAATCATATATGTATCAAAGAGTTAATAATATTGTTATTGTATGTTACCATTAATAAATTATTTTTGGATAATAACAATTTAGATTGTCGAATATTGTCATCTATTGAAAAAAATCTTCTTTTTTGTTTTAAATTAACTTAATGCATACATCGATTTATATATCATAATATAATTAATTTATGTTGATAAGTAATGTAGGTGTAATTTGAATGAGATATTAATGAGACTTATGATACAATCTATAAATTTTTAAAATCTATATCATATCATCTAACTTAATCTTAAAATAAAATAAGATGATATTTAAATAAAATAAGATAATATTATACTATAAACTCATTAAAAATACTAAATAAATGAGTAATGTTAGGTAACACTACTCAAGTAAGTAATGATATGTATCACAACTTACATGTAATATTATGATCGGCTAAGACATAAAACAAGTAATACATATGACACAGACTCTAATAATAAATATCAAATTATTATTTGACATGTAAGTTTTGATAGAACCATGTTTTAAAGGAAAATAGGTTGGAATAGACCCAATTTAATATTTGTAATCTATAATGACCTCATACTTGTAATTTTTATTTGAAGTTACATTTTTCTCCTTAATACATATTGTTAGGAATTATTGACTTCTTTATTGTTTAGTTTTTGTCTCCAAGTGTTCAATTTTAGGCAGTTTAGTTAGACACGTGTCCAACTCAGCTTCTGTAAGTGGAGTCACCGGCTGGTCAAAATCTGGTCAATTAGACAGCTGTGTAATTCTGAGTAGTCTAATTGGACACGCGTCCAATCAAAATTTATTACAATTAATTAATAAAATTAAGGGCATTTTTGTCACAATATGTAAAAAAAATTAAGTGAATGGATCATATCTAAATTTTAATAAATATATAATTATAACAACATATAACCTTATTTTAAATAAATAATGATACGTAACATTTTCTAAATATAAAACATGATGAAATAATAGATAACACATCTTAAATGTAATGATATATTAGATAATTTATATGTAAAATTATGATAGACTAAGTATGTAATAAATAATAAATATAACATAAATTTTAATAATAAATATTAAATAATTATTTCATATGTAAATTTTAATAAAATTATGTTTTAGATAAATAATAATATGTAATATTTTTTTTAAAGAGCTCTAAAATTATTTTTTAATAAATAAAAAAATTACATTTATATATTTAAATGAAATTTAAACTTGTTTTTTTATAAAAAAAAATTAAAAATTTTACCACTTAAACTACCACAAATTTTTATAATAATATTAATAATAATAAATGATCACAGCATTAATATCTCATTTAAAATAACATGTAATATTAATGCATAGAAAAGTTATTTGTACCTCCACTACTCACTAATGGTCAATAAATAATGGGGTCCCACCTAATTTAATACCAAGACTTATGTTTAAAAATCAGTAAAATGTACATGCTGTTGGAGTTACTCCTTGATCAAATATAAATAGAATCACTGCAAATAGCTTGTTGTGCTGTATTGGGTGGGCGTTTTAAATATTAATTGAATTAATATATATTAATTTATTAAATAAAAAATTAAAATTAAATTAAAAAATTATAATTAAAAAATATTAAACCAATTTATTTATATTAATTTAATAAATTTAATTTTTGAACCTGCATATTTTTTAAGCAAATTTAAATTATATTAATTATATTTTAATATTAAATTAATAAATAAAATTTAATATTTAATTAATAATTTAATTAAAAAATTATATATTAATATTTAAATTAAAATTGTGCACCAAATTTCAAGCAAAAAATAGCTCTTCAAAATAATTTTAATTTTTTATTAATTATATTAAATATATTTAAAAATTAATATTAAAAAAAAATAATATAAAATGACGATAAATATATATAAATGAGTAATTAAAATTAGATACCATAAATATATATGACCCAAAATATATATATATATATATATATATATATATATATATGAAATATAAATGGTATAAAATAAAAAAAATTATATTAATAATATATAGATTTATTTAATTATATATTAATTTGTAAATTTTTAAAATTTATTTCACATAAGTTAATTTTTATATTTTTAAAATTAAAAATAATATATCTGTACTTATAAAACATGATTAGACTCTTTTACTATAGGTTAATTTACGGTTGTTATGTCTATCCCTGTACTTAAAATGATTGCAATGCAAAATACGCATTTTTTTCCGGTCAATTTAATAGTTGTATGCAAATTGCAAACTGTCAATACTGCCTTTAAATATTAAGTAATAATATTAGAAGTCATATTTCATGTATTTAAATTATAAACATTATATATTATATATATATATATATATATATAAAAGAGTAAAATAACCAAATTAAGTGTCAAAAATAGTAAAATTTAAATTAATCTTTACTCTTATCTCATAATTTCAATAATTTAAATCGAATAATAATATAAAATATAACTTTAAAGTCATGATTGTTAGTATTATTCAAATTAAAAATTATGATGTTTCAATATACATATATATACAATAATAATGTTAAGAATATATAAATTTGTATTCAAATTAACTATTTTATGATACATGATAAAATTATTTAAAAAATGAATCAATTTTCTATTCTTTTTCAAAATATTTTACCATATATTACAATATAAATAATCCATGTACAAAATTAAATACAAATTTATATAATTTTAATATTTCTTTTACAAATGAATCTTTTTATTTTAAAAAAATTGACATAAGTCTCGTAAATATTGGCTCACTCACTAATAATCATGTTATTATAAAAAAAAATCACATTTAATTCTATAATTATTAAAACATTAATATTTAAGCTCCATAATTATTTAAAAATTTAATCATTATTAATTTAGACACTAATAATCATGTTATTAGAAAAAATGAATATATTTTATCCCATAATTATTAAAAATTAGCACTTAAGTATTATAATTATTAAAAAAATGTAATTTAGTCTCAAAATTAAAATACAATTTTACACTAAAACTTTTAAATTTTAAAAATAACAGAAATAAAAATATTTTACTAAATTAAAATACGTATTTTTACTATATTAAATTTACATAATAGTAAGACTATTGCAAATTTTTCCGTACAAATTTGAGCGTATAATCGTCTCTCTTTAAAAATGACCAATAAAATGCAGAATAACTTTTTTTATTATAATTTATTAATAAATAATTTTATAATTATTTTTTTTTAATTTTATATTTAATTAATAATTAATACAACTTACAAATATCACACTTCTCTAAATTGTAAAATGCATCCAGCGACTACCCACATCTTTTCTCTTTATTGAAAGGACTAAGGAGGAGGTGAAGACGTCATTGCGAGTTAACGAGGCTCGCATTCAAAGTTCAAAGATCAAAGTTCAAACACTCTGTTTCTGTCTCTGTCTCTGTCTGTGTCTCTCTCTCTCTCAAACTCAGAAGTAGAAGATTAAGAATGGGTTTCTTCTCGTTTCTCGGCAGAGTCCTCTTCGCTTCCCTCTTCATCCTCTCCGCTTGGCAATCGTACGCTCTCATCTCTCTCTCTCAGATCTGCTCCACTAGTGCTTTTACCTACTTTATTCACTATCTTCTTTTCTCGTTCTTCTGTTTTTTTTTTCTGTGATTGTCTATTTCTTTTGCTTATTGTTTATACGCTGTGGGAACTTTTACGTTAATTTTTTTTAAATAAAAAAAAAATTATGATGCTAATCCTAGTTGTTGGAACTTGAGTTTGGAAATCTGAGCTGAAATTTTTGCTATTAGATTGGACTTTAAATTTTAGTTGGAATTCTATTCTTGTCAACTGATTAAGATCTATTTACAAGGTGTATTTGCTCTCAATAGAAAGGAAAAAAAAAAATTAGTAGGAGTTATTCAAAAGTGTTATGTATTTTATTCCAAGTTAACTGTTGAAGGCTATTTAAAGGTGTTGCTATATTAATATGACTATTTGGATAAGTTTCTTAAATCCTATATGATGATCTTTTTAAATGTGATTTTTAAACGATTTTTTAATTGAATTTAAGAGGGTAGGTAGGATCTATTACAGTTGTGTGATATTATGAATTTGTATAAGTCTTACTTATGGTGAAGATGGTAATTGGTTTATTTATGGGATAGTTAATATGTTTGTTCTTAACTTATTATTATAGGTAGAAACTTGCTCCCAGACCCCTTTTGCTAATCATAAACTGTCTCCCAGTTGATTGTTTATGGTGATTTAAGTTGGCTTCAAGCTAATTTGGGTGGTCCTTGATGATTAAAAAAGAAGAAGAAAAAAGTACCCTGGTGTATGCTGTTTGCTAAATGTTGGTTTTTAGATTTTGTAATAACAAGAAGCCAAAATGAATTTGGTATCATGTTGAGTAATACTGCCAGTTGTACTCTTTTGGGTATATGGACGGGACCAAACTACCGAGCATTTTTTAATTTTTACTATCAGTCTAGCGAATCCACCTGCCTTGCAAGTTGCAACTTGTTATTTTCCTTTTTCCTTTTGTTGTAATACAAGTTTACTTGCTAATTACGAAAGAATAAAGTACTGTAATTATGTATGCAATAGTCTTTTTTTATTATGAAAATATTCTTCTTTTTAAGGGGAAAAAAAGAGAGTTGCAGCTGCAAATCAGCAAGTGCTTCTTGTTAAGCAGTTAATCATTTTTGTCGCCTTCCTTTGATTAGTTGCGGAGAATAGGTTTTAACAAAAATTCCTAGGTGATATGATGTTTCCTTGAAAAAACGGATGACTTGCTGAAACAATATTAATGGTGCGATATATTTGGTCTGGTTTAGCAAAAGAAGTAGAAGATATTTTATGCAAGTTCCCTTTCGATTGACATTTGATCTGCACGCATAGGTTCAATGACTTTGGTGTTGATGGTGGGCCTGCTGCAAAGGAGCTGGTTCCCCAATTCACCTTCTTCAAACAAAACCTCTCCTCGAAGTTTGGGATTGCATTACCACATATTGATGTAAGACCCCTTTTCTAAATGTTTATAATCTTTATCTTGGGAATTCCTCATCTTTCTCCATCTTTGGTTTCATTTTTATAGAACTTTTATGCAGGCCAGACAATTAGTGGCAACTATTATAGCACTTAAAGGGCTTGGAGGCATTCTATTTGTATTTGGAAGCTCCTTTGGAGCTTACATCCTGGTTGGCACTTTCTTTCTTTTAGGTTTTCGAGTACTTGTTTTGGAATATAAAGAAAACAGAACACGAGTATTGCATTCTTCTTACCATACTGAAGAAAATAACTATGCTTTTGTCATGTAGCTTCTCCTCTTGGCTTTTACCACTCCAATTCTGTATGATTTCTACAACTATAGTCCTAATAAGAGCGAGTTTGGTGTACTGTTGGATGGCTTCTTGCAGGTTTGTGTGACTGTGTATGCTAGATATTGATTTTTGGTTTATTTCATTTTAAGTTTAGTTTTCTTAGCTCACTTCTTTTTGACAGAACATGGCACTTTTTGGTGCATTGCTTTTCTTCATTGGGATGAAGAACTCAATTCGGAACAGGCAACTCAGGAAGAAGGCTCCAAAAACCAAAACGGTTTAGAATTAGATGGGGAAACAACTTTTGATTGCATTCTCTGTAGGTGCTCAACAGGGTGTCGGGAGGTGGCCATTCTTGCAGCATCAATCTTACAACAGATATGAACAATTTATTTGATACTTTGTGTACCATTTTCATTTTTAGGATTTATTACTTGTTTATTCCCATTTCTTGGGGTTGAGATGTATGTTATTTTGGACGGGTAAAATGAATGGAATGTGACATATGGTTCTATTGGCATGTCTTTTATTATTGAATGGAAAATTCATATTTTGGTGATTGTGATAGGAATTGATCAAGCTATGATTCAAACAATCATCGAAGTCCCTTTTGTTTCTAAACTTGCCTTGGCTCACATAATTGTGAATTGCAATATGAAGATGATTTAGGGCTGGGTAGAAGAATGCTAACTTATTGTACGGGTACTCAAAAAATTATATGATTTGGTCTACTACTTGTTAAAAAGTTCACATAGGTCATTACATGCAGAAAATATGCACTTTTATTTATTTCTAATTCAGCAATACAAATACAACATTACTTGCCTTGTTCCAAATGCTTCCGCATAAATTACCAAAGGCCAAACAGTGTCAACTATATTTACCAAAATTATTGGGACATTGTAGGATATCAGTTGCGTGAAGTGTTTGTCCTATCAACTCAAGAGAGTCATTGGTAATATCATAAGTTAAACTTCTGTGTTCATTCAAGGGAGATTGATTTATGATAATTTTGTTATTGCTAGTGTTCTGCATACTATGGGAAGGATTTTTTTTTACTACCTTAAGCTAGACACGGCTAAGGCGTACAACCGTATTAGAATGGGTTACAATGATTCATGGATAAACAAAGTGTTACTTGTGTCAAATTTGCTCATTGTGCAACTTTAATGATATGTTCTTTATGCCTAATGGTTGGTATATTGTATCAGATAAATTAAATATGGTTATATTAGATTGAATTATTATAAAAATTATCTCACATTAATAAAAAATAATATTGTAAAAGAGTATATAAGTAGTATGAGTGTCTTTATTTATTGGATTAACTTTTGATATTACAACATTCATAATTCTTATAGACTTTTACATTATATTAGAGCTTTACTTGATTAATGGGCAAAAAATCTTGAGCTTCACCTCGCAAAAAAAATAAAAATGAATAGTCCTAGCAAAAGAAAAAAAAGGCAAATAACTCAAATAACATATAATAAATAGGTTAAAAATACAAAGTAATTGGCTTTGCAAAAAATAAAGACCCATATTTTGAAGGGAGATGTTAGAAGAATTGTTTCATATTGATACAAGACAATACTATGAAAAAGTTTATAATGAGTATGTGTTTCTATTCATTAGGTTAACCTTTTAAGATTGGAGAACTCATGATTTTTATAAACTTTTACATGGTATCAGAGCATTAATCGATCAATGGGCAAAAAATCTTGGGCTTGACCTTGCAAAAAATATAAACAAACCTTACGAAAGAAAAAAGACAAGTGATCAAAATATAATAGAATATAGTAAATATATTAAAAATACAAAGTGATAGACTTTGCAAGAGACAAAGCCCACACTTTGAGGAGATATGATATATGAGTTGTCCCATATTAATAAAAGACAATATTATGTAAGAGTTTATAAAGATTATGAGTGTCTCATTGAGTTAACATTTTGAGATTAGAAGATTCATAATTCTTATAGACTTTCACATGAACTATATTAAACTATATTATAATTATTTGTATAGTGTTCGATGATATGCAGGTTTTTGGTTGAAATAGTTCTGTAATTTTTGGTAAGTGACACGTTAGTTATTAAACTTTTAAAGTATGCTAATTTAGTCTTGTAATTTAAAAAAATTGTTACTTTAATCCAAATTTTAAAAGATTGAGATTTTTTTAGGATAAAATTGAAAATCTTTGAAAAATTTTGAATTAAAAAAAAAATCACAAACTATCAATTATTCTATTTCTATAAAGGATCTCCACATCAATATGAAGATTCTAAAGACTATAAAAAGAAATGCTAAAAAAGGGCTTAGTCTTATCATGATAATGCTCATAAATAATAAAGATGTGAAGTACTGAAACAAAACAATCAGTGATTGGTACCCACCTTTGAAATCTATGTATAGCAAATCATAATCTTTTCTACTTTTAAATTGAATTCCAACTTCTTGAAACCCAACTGTGCAGTAAAATAATGGTTTAAGTTGATTAGCAGGATTGAATATTGAAATCATGTTGTTGAAAACAAGGGAGAGAAAAGTGGATTGAAACATATCTAACATGTGATCAAATCTCACTTTTTATCTTAACCTATGTTTTGGATTCTCTCTTGGTGGATCAAAAAATGAAAATATAAAGAAGGTTCGAATCTGAATTGTGAGAATTATTGACTTAGCCCTAAGTAGTTAAGGGAAGTGTTATTCGCGCTTCACTTCTTATAGGATAATTAACTGGTTAGTTCATGACGAAAGTTTTCAATATTCATGGTGTGTTGAATGTATGATAAATAACTGATTCTTAGACATATAGATAAAAAATAATGCTAAAGCTTATAATAAACATAATGTATTTATTCATGAATTTTGAGTTGAAATGGGTTTTTTTGTTCTTAATTCAATTTTTGATTTTTTTTAAAAGATTTATTATTTTACCCCAAAAAATTCCCAAATTTTTAAAATTTGTACTAGATTAACCATTTTATTAAATTACAAGACCAAATTAACCTATCCTAAACGTTATAAGATTAATGTGTAACATACCTAAAGTTACAAAACTATTTCAACCAAAAACCCTTGACAAGTATAATCTAGTGAATAAAATTAATTATAAATATTTTTATAAAATAATTTTTATTTAAAATAGTTTTTTATTATAAAATTTATTTAAATTAATATTTAATTCATTTTTATATTTTTATTATATTTTAAAATAAGAAAAATATGAATTTTAATTTGAGATTAAAAAAGTTACGACACATAATTTTATTATTGAAAATTTAGATTGATTAAGTTAAGTGTCCAATACGATTTACACTCATAGCTCCTAATCGTATAAATTTTTTAAATAACTGTACTATTTTTATATTCTACAATATGATCTGATTTCACAGTTAAATGCATAATTGTATAGAATTTATATAGTCAAAATATTTAACATTATGTAATAAATATATAGATTCTTAGACAAGGTGATCTAGTGTCCCCTTTTACCTAAGTTAGTTGAAAATAAAATCTAACTATTTTTTTTTGGGTTATAAAAATATCTTTCAAGAAAATAATTGTGTAACGCTGATAATTTAAGGTACTAAAATAAACATTAGAGACTCTCCTCAAATCTTTTAATAAAAAGAGCCCAAGGATCAACTGTTTTTAAGGGTCGGAAAAGAAAACTTGACCAAGACTATCGCCCAACTAGTTTCTATTTATGATATGAAAATATTCATCATCAAAAAGTTTTGTGAGACTCTCAAGAGCCTAATATGGGTTTTTCGATGGGAAACGGTAAGGAAACGGGCCTTGCTCATTAGTTAACCAACATGGAAAAACTTTATTTCTTGAGAAATTTTTACATTAAATAATTTATAAACGATATAAAGAATCATTCTAAGACTTATCTACATATAACGCGCCTATCTAATTAAAACATAAATAATATTACCTTAAAGAATATTAAAATATACCATTTATACTTGCACGTGCCTTATTTAAAATTTTCTAGTGGCATGGGGTTTTACTATATACAAAAATCTCAATATTACACTTTTAGCAAAACAAGGTCAGAGAATTGCCATATCTTCAATTTTGTGTGCTAAATTTTCCCATTGAATTTTTTTATGTAATACAATGCAAAAAATATAATTCTTTTGTTTGGAAGATCATTATTGAAGCTCGTTCCCTGAAAAGCACTAGGTGGACGAAAAGAAATGGATCATATGTGAACTTTTGGTCTAATTGGTGGTTGTTGGACATGTTTATTTATTAAAAAAAAATGACATTTTATATAAAAAGGGTCAAAAATCATACTCTATTTTAAACTATTCGAGCCATTTTATATCCTCACTTATAAAATATGTGTTTAAATTTATATGTTTATAAAAAAGGGAGTCATAAAAGAACAAATTAATTTTATGGTACAATATTTTATTATATAAAATATGGGTGACAAATTTTGCCAATTAATCGTGTTTGTGTATTATTATCGTGTCGTATTTTGACTCTAATCTTATTTTGTTAATTTGTTACTTGATATACGAAAAAATTTACTTTAATTTGTTGTCTATATAAAATAGTAAAAAATAATAAAATTTTTAAAAATATGAAAAAATTATTTGATTAATTATAACTAAATTTTTTTATCTATATTATATTGTATCACAAATCGTCACCTTTAATATAAAACCCATGCTCATTTTAAAAAAATTCCTTCATTTTCAACTAATTTATCGTAGTTTCTTCCGATTTTACATTTCATCTAAGTCCATTGAATTTGATTAATTTTTCTCTTTTTCTAACTAGTCTCTTTGAAACTATCTAAATTGTATACCTTTCTTTATTAATAAAATGAACAATCATATTAGCTCATTTTTGTTGGGATGCAAGTTGAAGGTGAAATATCAGGGTGGCTCTTGTACTGGGTTTCTCATTGAAACAATTTTATAAATATCTTTAACTTATGTTAAATTAATGAAAAAATTAGTATTAATTTTATTATTTGATCATATTTAATATCAATAATAATGTTTATTATAAAAGAATATATAAAACTTGTTGAATAAAAAATTCCAACATCTAATAATAAATATTCATTATTGATTGGAAGACTTAAAGAAGGATAAATTTTGCTTAGGGTGAGTTATTGTTTAAATTTGGAGATTGAATGGATATATGGAAAAGTGAGATACTTTGTACTTTTCTGCGTCATTTTTTTTCCCCTCTTTTAAAAATGAATATTTTTATTGTAATATGCCTTTTATACTTAATTAATTTCGTACTTTTATTTTATGATATGTCTTACATAATTTTTTAATAATAAATTAAAAATTAAATTATTTTTTAATGATCTTTATTTTATAAACAGAACACTTAAAAATATATTTTATAAATAAATGTATTAAATAATACCAATTGTCTAAAAGAGAAACACAAATGACGCTTTTTTATAAAAAAAATTATCTTTTAATGACCAAAACTTAAAAAGGTGGAGGATATAAAACTCATTTTACTTATATTAATCCAACATTTTAATCATTTTATTTTGATAAGAGACATTTAGATAACTTTTTATATAAAAATGATACATTTTAGTCATTTTTTAATTTTTAAACAATATAATATTTTATTTTATTTATAAATTTTAAATTTTATGAAATTTTTTGTATATTTATTTAAACACTTTTTTGTATTGCATTTTCTATAAGTATCTTATTTGTATCAATATTACAATTTTTATAATATTAAAAATAAGAGTTATACAAATAAAAAAATTACAGGATATGTAGCATTGAAATTACACAAATGAGCTATCTCCAGTTTATTATCTTCGAAGATTAGTACTAAAAATTGAATGGTACACATTTATTGTGTTACTCAAATTGAGCAGTATTTGTGCCATTCGTGTGGTCTCCGATGATGGTAAAATGAAGAGAGATCATTTGTGTGATTTTTTCCACTTATATTTTAATTGTTTTTACTTGTGCAATCCCAATTTTTGATATTGAAAAATTTATAGTTTCGATCCAAATATAAAATCTATAGAAATATGTGATACATAAAAATATTTAAAAATATATAAAAATTTCATAAAATATAAAATTTATAAAAATAATTGAAAAAAATAATTAAAAAAATTTGTAATGTTCAAATTATATTTTAAATTGTTAAAATAAAATAACAATTTTGCCTTAATTAAATTCTCTTTATTATTATTTAAAATTTATGTATTAATAAAAGAATATTTTATTATTTAAAAAATAACTTAAAGTATTTTATTTTTGCTTAGAGAGTAACCTAAATATTTCTTGTAAAAAGAAAATAATTAAAACATTATAGTTACCAAAAACAAAATAACTCTTAAAATACTTAGATTAAAATTATAAAATTAAATAATGACCAATTAAAGTGTCCAAAACCTCTAGCAAACAATAGAGCCATGGTTTTGGACCAAAAGGAAAAGAAAAAACACCTTATGGTTGTAGAAATTTTTTTTTAGGTCGAAAAAGGGCCTTATTATGGTTTAAGAAATAAGACTAATGTCACGTTACTATGATTTACAGGCTATGAGGTAAGCTCTCTCATCAATAAAGTTGTGTACTTACTACAAAAAAAATATGAGGCTCATGTGTAAGGTCGACGTTAAAACGTAAATTTTAAGCCTTAAATTTGTGTTCCGCTGTCTTCCAAAATCACAAACTGTATACAGTCACCTGAATGGTTTGCCTGGTAGGGTTATAGACTTTTTTATGGTTGATAAAAAAGAAAAGAAAAATTAGTCATCAAAAAATTGAAAGAATTTGAAAAGTTAGGGGTTTTCTGCTAATATCGAAAATCCAGAGTTATTATTGATAATTTCCTGAAAACAAAGCGCATTGCACTGATAAGGTGAAGGCGGAGGAGAACAAGCGGTCCCAAGTTCCAAGTTCAGTTATCGTTCAGAAAGTCTGCCACTACTACCATGGTATGGCATTTAACAACAATAACTTTGCTCTATCTCTCTACAGTTCATGCTGGATAATTGAGATGGTTGGCTGTTAATGCTGTTTGGCAGGAATACCTTAAAACCGCGGTTCCATCCCAACTGATGGTGGAGCGAGGCTCCAATCTGGTCGTCATCAACCCAGGTACGCTAATTTGCTCTTCCTTTTTATCTACCAAACTTATGGTTGTTCAGACGTATGAAGAATTTGACCAACATTTTGTTTTGATTTTTCAATTGTTTTTTTTTTGGGTAACTAGGTTCGGCAAATATCAGAATTGGCCTTGCTTCCGAGGATATCCCTTTAAATATTCCTCATTGTATTGCTCGGCATACCAATCAAGAGCCCAAGAGAAGTGTTAAAGATCAGGTTTTTATACATCAACGAGTTTCCATCAGTTTATTTTTTTGGGTTTGTTTTAGAATTGGATTTTTCACAGTGGTATTATTTGGGCATTCAGATGCTTAATTCTCATATTACTACTGCTCAGCATGTGGAGAGGGAAAAGGCATATGATGTTGTGAGTCAATGCACATAATTACTATGCTCAATCGTCAATTTTGGTTTTTAAGTGAGTATATAATTTTTTCCGTATAAGTTTGATTTTTTTTTTTCTTTTCATTTTTCATTTTTTAAAGGTAGCATCTTTATTGAAGATACCATTTTTGGACGAAGTGCTTGCAAACAATTCTTTTCCACGCAAGGTACAATTTCAGATTGTTATGACTGATTTTTCATTGAATTTAGTGTCAATCTACCAATCTAAATAAGGAGTTTCTTTGTCTCAATGTTGTTGCTAATGAGTTTGGTAATTAGAACTTTTAAAAGTTCAGGAAAAATATCAAAGTTTAATATAATACGCATCCGTTAGGGGAGAAACTCTTTTTGTCTTAAAAGAGAGCTAGGATCCAGACATTTCAGTATATGTAATGGTGATGTTTGTAAATAGTAACAAAAAGAGGCTGCGAATAAAACACTTATGTTCACTAAAATGATAAAACTTTTGTGCAGATGGGACGTGTTGATGGGTATAATCCGCAGAATAGCAGGAAAGATGCAGCACTAAGCTGGACTAATGTACATGAGGGGCTAGGTAATAGAAGAATCTTTACATTTAACTTGGTTCATATACTTTAAGGAGGTTAGTTTATATTAGGGAAAATGGATATAAGATACCTTCTTGTTTTTATGTGACTAAATAATGTTTTTTTCAGTATTCTAACTCTACTCAAGGGAAAATGCATATAAGATACCTTGTTGCTCTTTTTTACCGTTTCTATCCATTGATGGGAATCATATTGTGCAGTCACATGTATACTTGGCGCATATTAGCTTTAACTAGCACTGTTATGAGTTAATACTTCCTGTTCTTCCCTATTTACTTTGTTCATGTAGTCTTAAAAATATGCGTAGTGCAACCTCTCTAGGTTTTAATCTTATTCTAAAGGATATGTAATTCTTCTAGTGCAACATAATGTTGTTAGTAAAAGGAATTCCTTTGTTGATAGCTCTCAAAGTTAGTGATGGATATTTAGATGACTCTTAAGAGTTGTCAGAAATGTAATTTTTATATTTTTCAATGCAGTTGTGATTATTTTGCTCTGGCTATGTTGCATTTGTAAACTATCATCGTAATTAAAAGCTTGGACTTCTATGTTGTCATGTGTAAGGTATAGACGTTTGAGGAAAATTTTCCAATATAACATTATGGAACATGATTTATTCCTCATAAATGACCAATGGACTTGCTTGTGTGTTCATTACTTTTTTATTTTTACTATCTAGATAATTATATTATACATAGGCAACTTGGTCATGCAGAAAGCTCTGCGAATAAAGGACTGCCTGATGAGTCCAAAGATCAACATGACAGTGTTGAGGAGCCTACTTCGGGTGAATCGAAGTTTAGACAGTTCATCTGCGGTGAGGAGGCGCTTAAAATTTCACCCACTGAACCCTATTGCTTACACCGTCCTATACGTAGAGGTCACTTCAATATTTCAGAATATTATCCCATGCAGCAGGTTCAATCTTCATACTTTTACTCGCTTTCTCCTGTAGATATTATTTAGCTATGTAGTAAATGGTTGAATCTTTTATATCAGAATAGTGACCACGTCATTAGCTTTTCTGATACTTGCTTTGAGAAATTTTTGCATTACAAATGCATGAATGCTGCATCACATTTAAAATGCTAAAACATGCGCACACACTGAGGAGTGCCAGCTCTTGAATCCTCAAGTTCTATATTCTTTAGTGAATAATACATTTGATTGGACTGTGGCTTTATTAATGCCTTTTCCCCGTCTCTTTTTAAATACACACTTAGGTATTTGAGGATTTGCACACTATTTGGGACTGGATTTTGACAGAGCAGTTGCATATTCCTATATCTCAAAGACCCGTGTTCTCTGCCCTTCTTGTTGTGCCAGAAACATTTGATGATCGAGGTAAACTTCTTGTCTTGTGCCATGACTTTCTAGCATGCACAAATGTTATTGTTATTACAGATCATATTCTGTGGTGGTGTTCATCTGCTCACCATATTCCAGTGGCTATTCAAATTGACATAATTTTCATGGACTTTTGCTTTTGAAAAACGACCGTCTAAGTTGAGTTTGTATCATACATTTTAGTCAAAGGTTCCACCCAATAAGTGTTTAGCTGTCCATTAAGAATCTATGTATTGAGTTTGAGTTATTGGAAGTCCTATATTATAGTTTACATTACATTTTGAGTTATATTTATGCATATACCTAGGAAACTGTCCTAATGTGGTTTATGAAGGCATACTTTTAATTCTGTTGCATTTTTACCTTTAAGTGTCATTTGTCTTTACATGTTTTGCCATTGATACTCTCTTGTCTCTTAGGGCCATAAGCTCTTTTTTTTCTTTCAGGGGGAGTGTTATTAATCCCATTTCTGCCTATGTTATTCAATGGTTGTTTTATTATCAACTGTTTTTCGTTAATCTTATCCAAAAAGAAAAGCACTTGGGTATTTGGAAATGATGTGATTTATGTTTTTCATTTGTTTAAAGCAGAAATAAAGGAAATGATGTGATTTATGTTTTTCATTTGTTTAAAGCAGAAATAAAGGAAATGCTGTCTATAGTTTTGCGGGACTTGCGCTTTAGCTCAGCTGTAGTACACCAGGTAAATTAAATTTCATTTGATAATATTTCTTGATAATTTTATCAAAGTTATGCCCAGACATTAACACCTATGTTATGTTTTACCGGGCTAGTATTTTTTTTATTTTACCGCTAGTATAGTTCAACTGCTGATAACATACTTTTCATAGTGACCTGTTAAGTGCAATGTTGGCCCTAGTTATTAGATTCTTATTAAACAGTAACTTTTGAAGTGGAAAGCTTGTATACTGATATAGAACCTGATTTTCTCTGCAGTAAATTTGTGTCTAAAAAATGAACCTTAGTTGGTGTGCTTTTTAACTTCAATTACTTGAGGGAAGCGGGGCCATGGAGGTATTAGGTAATTTATGTCATTTTGTCTCTTAGATTATAAGTAATGTCATTTAATCTTTTAGCTTAGAAAATGGGCCAATTAAAAACAAAACACATTATTTTAATGATTTTTTAATTAAAATATTATTTTTAAAGTAATATTTTAATATAAAAACATTAAAATAATATAATTTTTCCTTAATTAGCATCTTATAAAATAATATTTTAATGAAAAAATCATTAAAATAATGTATTTTGTATTTAATTAGCCATTTTTTCTAATTCTAAAGGACTAAATGACATTACTTATAATCTAATGGACTAAATGACACAAATGACCCTTACCTCTATGACACTTTTCTCTTACTTGAGTGTTGAATATTGAATATTGATAGCGTCCCGAATTTGCAGCATATTTGAAGCTTCTCTGCAGTATTGAATATTACATAATGCAATACTTACAAATTTCTTTATTTATTTTCAACACTGACGCGCTTGATATTCTTTTCTCAATGGAGCTTCTACATCCAACTTTGAGTTATTAATGTGATTTTGGTTATTCAAGAGTTCAATGTATATCATATTTAGGAAGGTCTAGCTGCAGTTTTTGGGAATGGGTTATCCACAGCATGCGTTGTAAACATGGGTGCTCAGGTGACATCAATTGTTTGTGTTGAGGTAAAAATTTCCTCATATTTCCTTTCTTTTTTTTCATTTTGCTACTAGAATGCATCTGAAATTTCTGGCTTAGAATGTGGGTTTTGACCATGGGTGTTAGTCTTATAGGATATATTGAGGTTTTTCCTTTTGAATAGTAAAATCTAGAAATCCTTCTCTTTCAGCTTGAATCGACATCTTAAAAGGAAAATGATACTTTAAACTGAAGCATTATTATTTTCTTTTTGAAAAAAAAAAAAAGACATTAACGTTAACCATTAGGCCAAAACTAACCACCATTAAGACAATTACTTTAGCGCCATGGATACTCTCCAATATAGTATGTTTCCCTTGGTTATTAGTAATTATATCCAGAAATATCCTGACGTCCTTCAACATCCCGTGGCTGTTTGTATTAAATGCTCTTAAGGTCATTGCTTCCTTTGATATCTCCATCACTGTTATGCTTCCATTGCAGTCAACTCCAATATGACTTATCTCAATTGTCAATGTTGCTAAAGTACCAAAAGTATTATTTCTACCACCTCCTTCATTTTGTTTTTGCCTGGAACATAGTAGATCATCATTCTCTTTGACATATACCTACACCAATGCACACCTTTTGCTGGAGTTTTGCCGAGTTTGATGGAATACGCTTTTTGGTGGCAAACATTTTCCTACTTTCTACTTATTTGACTTCTTGGTTGTGTATGTAAAGCATGATTGAGCCATACCTAAGTTAACTGTTTCTCTGTTTGTTATTCAGGATGGTGTGGCTTTACCTACTACTGAGAAGACTTTATCATTTGGTGGAGAGGTTTGTTCTTTGATACTCATGACTGTAAATCCTGTAATTTTGAAAGAGATGCATGAGTATAAGAAAAATGTTCACTTTTTTTTTTTGTTTCTCATGAGGCTTAATTGCTAAGTGCTTACATTTCTTCTTTGAAGAATACTTACTTCTTTGATGGACGTCAATTGTAAATCTTTATCAAATGAATTTTAAAGTTCCTTCTCCCTTTGTTTTTTGGTTGCTTTGAGTCATTTCTGCTTATAATATGTTTGGTTTTATTGGTATTCCTTGATACTCTTGGTAGTACTGGTGCATGATGTAGGTACAAACTTGTATGAGTTGTAGGCTGTAGACCTTTCATCCTCTGTATATAAAATATTTCTCTCTCAACTGGGTATTTATTAAAAAAATACTTCTCTTGGAACCTTTTTAAATTGGTTTTTCGCACAAAGGTTTTACATCTCTTCCCCAATTTGGACCTATAGCTTCTTATTTCTTAACCCTATGTCTTAGATAATTTATTGTTAATTGTCTACTTGTCTTGGTAACTCCATAATTTCATTTTCCATAAATTTTCTCTTCATGAATTAATGATTGGTATAATTGTTTAGGATACATCAAGATGTTTTCTTTGGACTCAGAGGCACCATCAGACATGGCCACAAATTCGTACCGACGTTTTAGCAAAGCCAATAGATCTCTTGATGGTTAACAGGCTGAAAGAGTCTTACTGTGAAGTTAAAGTGAGTTCATCTTGGTTATTTTCTCTTAATCTTTTTGTTTTACTTTAATTATTCTCTCTGGCTCAGATGCATTGAATTAAAAATATCACTCCACTCAAATATAGTGCAAACAGTTTGAATTATTAAAGAGACAAAAGTACCAAAAGTAATACAAAATTGTGTATTTTTTACAATCTCAATTTGATATCTTTTGAACAAGGAGTTTGGTCTAACAGAAGGTTGCTTAAGTGTTTTTTATGGACTTGGTGCTTTAATGGTACCCTTATTAAACAAAAGGTACACATTTGGACCTATGCTATCAAACTAGTACATTAGTAATCTCTCATTTAACAAAAGCTACTACAACAATAGTTTAATTTTGGAAATATTTTGTCTTTATAAAATTTTTATTATTTAATGCATTCTCATTTTTTTTTGTTTATTTTACTATGAAAACATCTCATATCATCCTAGCAATTACCATCAACCTCCACCTCCATAAATTAGTTCTTTTTTTCTTTTCAAAATTGGACCATTTGTTAAATTAGTTTTGATAATATTGGTCCAAATATGTACCTTTTATTTCATAAGGATACTACTAAGATACCGAACCCCTTTTTTATCGAATGACATGTGTGTCGTATAAATATGTGAAGAAATATGACTAGTTAATCTTGTCACAAATACACTCGTGTTGTACTTCTCTAATGGATTTAATTTTTATTGCAGGAGGGAGAACTTGATTCTGTTGCTTTTGTTCATTCATACGAAGATGGGGGAACAGCTGGATCTCACAAAACAAGGCTGACTGCTCTTAATGTGCGTCTCTTTCTATGCATTGATCCTTGTTGTGCTTGTCTTTTAATTGTAGGCAGGGAAACATTAATCCTTATTATGTTTTAAATAGGTCCCTCCTATGGGTTTGTTCTACCCAACACTCTTGGTTCCTGATATGTATCCTCCACCACCACGTTCTTGGTAATGTTTTTTAGTTTCTCTAACCATGACTATAATTCCCACATAGGATCTCCTTTTCCCATTTCTAGTAACAGTTACAGGAATGATATGATTGATCAGGTTTCAAGACTATGAAGATATGCTGGAAGATGCATGGCACATGGAATTTCCCAGTGGATTACCAATGTGGGACAGCTACCCAGTTTTTGCAACTAAACAAAAGAAAGAAGAGAAAGTTGGTCTTGCTGAAGCTATTACTAGTAGCATTCTTTCAACAGGTTCGTTCACACATGTGTCCTTAATGAATGTTTATTTTCTGTTTTCTTTTTCTGATGCAATTATATGTTAATAAATTTGAAATTTGATGGCAGGACGTATTGATCTCCAAAGAAAATTATTTTGTAGTATACAGTTGGTGAGGTTTGGCAAAAGCCGTAGACTACAAATGTGAAACTTTCAAATTTCAATATTGAGGAAGTCTTTTAGAATGGGAAAATATGATAAAAGTTTATGATGCAGATTGGTGGAGTGGCTTTGACAAATGGTCTTGTCCCCGCCGTGGAGGAGAGGTTCGTTTCTATTCTTTTTTCTAAACTAAACTCTTTGGTCACCAAAATATCAGTCTTTGCGTATGAAGTAGTTAATAATTTTGCTGAAGAGGTTCAGGTCAGGTAACAGGTACATTTATGACCGGAAAATCGAGTTGTAGAAAGTAAGCTTATAGCATAGACACCAATGCCTTTGGCCTGGAGCACATTACTAAAAAATATGTTAGCTCATATTTTGGTGCCTTCTTGAGCAAAACTGTAAGAAAGTCTTTACTGTATATTCGGTAAAACTGTAAGAAAGCTGGCTTGTTTTGAGATTCATTGGTTAATATGTAAGTTTGTGAGGTTGGCTCCAATATTGTAGAACTATGTTACATAGACTCTTCAATTTTCGTAAAATACCCATATTCATAGACATAGGTGTGGTTACTCGATGCTCCAATTTGGTAAAAATTTATAGATAATTGAGAAAAATGTGTGTTTGATACTTGAATACGTATCCAAAAATTTAGGACACTTGGCGTCCATGTTTTAGTCCGTGTAACTTAGGATGCTAGGCAAAGATCCCTTTTCCCCAAGTTTCATTTGCTTTTTTTCGTCTTTCAGGGTTTTACATGCAATTCCTTCAAATGAAGCTATTGATACAGTAGAGGTTAGTTTACTTTAATTTTTGTCTCAATGATATTTATTCTTTTATCTTTTGCCTACTCCGTTCTTTATAAAAGAGAGGAAGATAAATCTTCCCGACAACTTGAAAGTTGCTCCTTTTGTATAAAAGCAACATCTTGATTATCATTAATGTATTAAAGATATATCTTAAATGCATTTTCCAATAGACAACTTAGTCAATTTTAAATAAACAAATGAACTGTAATTCCCTCCTCTATTGTTTGATCTGATGGTATTATAATCTTTCTGCAATTGCATTTGCAATTTGTGTTGTTTGTTTACAATAGAAAAGATCGTATCCATGTAACATTAATCACTTTTGAGAACATGAAGTTATTGTAAACATTTTACCTGAACAGATGGAAATCTAAAATAGGACAACATAGAAGATAGAACTTTAGGAAATTAAAACAAGTTGAGAAGAGAATGAGAAAATCAAAGAAAAATATTCTCTCTCGTTATTGACGTTCCCAAATGACCTTTCTAATGCTATAACTACTTGCTCTACACATTCTTATCTTTCTTGATAATCTTAAGTATGGACATCTTATTACCTTTCTTCATTATGCGTGAAATAGGTTTTGCCATCAAGGACAAATCCGAGTTTTGTGTCATGGAAAGGTGGAGCGGTAAGATGATCAGCATATACAATGATAATCATTATTGTATTTTTTATTGGCTCTTCAGTAGTTTTCTCTCATATCAACACTTTAAGTTACGCATGTTACCATGCATCTTACATCCATGGCAGATACTTGGAATTCTTGATTTTGGTCGGGAGGCTTGGATGCATAGAGAAGACTGGATTCACAACGGGATTCACATTGCAAGTGGCAGAAAATACAAGGACTCTTATTATCTTCAAGCCCAGGCAATGTGTTACATCAATTCATGAAGCTTAGATCAGCCACCACTTGCTCAAAATGCTGTACATATAAAATACAGGTCATTGCTTTCGTCGAACATAAATTATTTCTTGTTCCCTTTTGTTAAGTTGGAAGTTCATTAAGTTTTGGTTTCGAATTCAAACGCTGTCTCTTTAGGAGCAGGTAACATATGGAGTCCAAAATATTTAACGATACGAACAAAGCATTAGAATTTGATAATTAAGTTGTTTTACAACTGATGACCACTCGTTTTAAGTTTTAAACCTTAATACAAGGAAGAATGCTAGGCACTATTTCAGTATTCTTCTCTTTTTCATCCCTTTAATTTTATAATAGCTGTCGACTGCTACTCAATTCGGATATTTGGAACTACCCATGTTTGTCTGATGTAGAGATGACCAAAAATAGGTCTCTGACTGACTCTTCTATCTAATACTTTTTCGAATTCCACTGTTTATACTTTTTCTTTGATTATTAAGATGATTGTGAAGATAACCAATTTGTTGTGTCACATTTTGATTTCAACTTAGAATGCTTAGGAGCTCAGTCTATGAAGAAGTAATTAACATTCACAATTAGTAAGGAGTTTCTTTATCTCATCCGTAAAACTGTTTAGCATGCAATTAAAGAATCAAAGTGTATATATGAAGTTGTATCTATTTAAAGTCGTAAACATTTCAAAGCCAATGCCGTGTTTTAGGACGCATCCAATGTCGTTGTGGTTGTGGTAACTTTGTTATCCCACATCGAAAGCAGAAAATAGGACAAAGAGAAAAGCTGAGTATAAATACTGGCAGTGAGGTGAAACATAATTTAAAAGGGTCGGCTGGCTAAATATGCCACGCTCATCCTTCGTTGGTGAGTGCTGTATGGATATCAAGACATATGGCCGACATTATTTGTGGAGCACTATAGGGTTGGCTCGCACTGGCCGACCCTCTCATTTAAAATTTAATCCCCGTTGCTTTTTATTCCTAACAACAATTTACTTGCTAGGTACTGGTAGACTAACTGGTATTGAAAATGGGTAATATTATGAGTATTGTTATATTAGAGTTTTTGGGTATTATTTTTAAAAAATTAATAAAGTTACAAATTTACAACAGTGTTTCCATGCCAAAATAAAATAAAATTGGTTGGCAAAACGATGGGATTATAAGTTTATTCTTAGTTAAGAAAAAAAGATTATGAAGTGATAGATTCAATTTTTTTTTGTTTTGTTTAAATTAAACTGTACATATGGTTGAATATTTGAAGCGAGGAAATAAATGTTAAGAAAACCACAACCCAACATTGCCTCAAGGCGCCTAAAAGCAAAAATATCTGAATAAATTTAGATCTCTAGTCTTGTTATTTATTAATAACAAGAAATATGAACTATTTTTTTTAGTTTTACTATATAAAGAACAAAAAAAAATTACATTTTATAAATCTTCGAAATTTTTAATAATCTTTAATTTTTTTCGATTAATTAAAATTATGCAAAATAAGAATAAATGAATATTGCAAAACTTATACTGTTCATATATTTATTTTATTCAAATTTCAATTATAAAACTATTAATTTTGTGTTAATTTGCTATTAAAACTTTTTTTTGTATCAACTTAGTATTAAAACTCTTTAATTTTATTTCATTTTGACATTGTGTTAACTTTTATATCCAAAGTAACAAAGTGTTGATCACATGTCTCACACATGACCACTATTAAGAGGTATTTTGGTAATTTCATGATCAAATGTTAAAGAAATATTGAAAAAAAAATCCATTTCATGCTTAATTAAACGTCTTCTTCTTCTTCTTCAGCAAGTTTCTTTATTTCTTGTGATACCCATCCAACAACAACACCCTACCCCACCCCACCCCACCCCACCCACCATAGCAACCACCAACTCTTTGCCAACCTACCCTATCATACCTAGCACCCTGCGCGATACCCAGCCAAGCATTGAAGACAATATACCAGCAGCGAAGGGTGCGATTCACAGCCCATCCACTACTGCCTTGCCTCACCACCACTTCCAGTAGCAACCACTATCTCGCCCCACTCTATCCTAACCCAGCCCTGTCGAGAGCTACAAGAATAAAAGCAGTCCCGCTTGATACCCATTGCCTCGTCACCACGTATCATTTTGATTTATCATATTCATTGTCTAATGCTCTTGATTTAGAATTTTCAATTTCACGATTGATAATACAAGGTACTTAATCTCTCTATGTTAATATTTATATGTTTTGAAATTTTCACATTTTCTTTTATTTTCTTGGATAACTTGTATTATTTGGCAGCACAATTTCTTTTAGTTGTAGAGTTCCTACGTGAACTCAGTTAATGATGTGTTATTAACTCAATTTGAGCAATAAACTTGTCATGATAATTTGTGTTTTAGCTTCTTTTGTATTAAGACTAGATTATGATGCTTGATTGTTGATAATATTTTTTGATATGGCATTTTCTTCTCATTGTCATGCTCAATTTCTATTTTTTTTGTTCAGGACATGTGGTTATATCTTTCTGAAAGTGAAAAGTTCAATGATTTCGGCAATGAACAAGCACTTGTATGGCATGAGACTAACATCCTATATGTTGTTTGGGGATTAGAGAGTACGCGTTCTCTATCTTTGAAGTATTACCTATTGAGATACCAAAGGCTCTGATGAGGCAGAAAAAATGATCGAGGCTTTGAAGTATTACCTATCTTTGAAGTATTACCCGTTCTCTATCTTTGAAGTATTACTTATCTGAGATTCCAAAGGCTCTGATGAGGCATAAAAAATGATCGAGGCATGCAAGTTTTCCTAAATTGCATTCAGATAGTATGGTTGGGATGAAAAAACTGTTTATGGAATTGTTAAATTGATAGATATTAAACGATTGCAAATGGTAAAAATTTCACATATAATTTTTTGGTGCACTATGTCTGGCCTTTACTTTCATTGTACTCCTATTTCCTTAATGTTTCTTGGATAGTTTGGCTTTGGCTAGGCAATAAGTAATATCATTATGATTACGAAGATACTAAAAATGATGATTAGCTGACATGATGTACCTGTCTTTAGTGGATTTGTAAGGTTATGATCAATAGGAAATTAACGAGCAGTCCGTTTTTTTTTTTAATAATTAATTCTTCATACAAAATATGTAGCAAGTACTTATTAAAAATTTCATCTTTATCTGGTTCAACATATAGCTTCTTTTGAAAGCATGTGTATATTGAATTGGCAAACAGCTAGCAGTTTGTATTTTATTTAAACTAAACTCTATATTGAATGAGATAATATATTGAACAGATCGTCCTTGAAGCAAAAATTAAGCTAAAAAATTTGAAAACAAATAGAGAAAGTATCTGTTGGAACACCTATTATTTACTGCATTAGCTGCATAAGCTCAAAAACTTTGTGAAACCAAAGTTACTTCAAATTCAATAATGTTTTGCCTAAATTCAATTTTTTTAAAAAAAATTCATGTATTATTTTAGTTACTTTGTAATTTATTTCTCTACTTGTACCTAAAAAAAAAGGAAAAAAGAAAAACAATTAAGTACATAAATTCGATTAAGCAATATTCCATTATATATAATTTAAAAATTTAAAGATAATAATTATTTCCTATACTTCTGACTTTTTTTTAACCATGTTTGTGGCTTAAATACACAAAAACAAAACATATTTATAACTTTATTGCACAAAAAACAACATAGTGGTGGACAAATAAAAGCTTCACTTAGTTGACATCACTGGTGGTTCGAACATTTGATATAGATCCACCATCACGTTTGTGACTGCCCTCTTGGGACATGGACTGCATGAAAAAAAAAATTAAGTTATTATAAATGAAAAACTAAATATATTGGTTTTTTACAAATTATAATCATTTACCTCAAACATGCTATTCTTCAAAAGGCATGTTTTCTTGTTATGTTTGACACTTTTGCAAATAGAGCAGTGCATAAGTGTTCCAAATCTCCTCAATTTCATAGGACTACCACCATCTTTGTTACTAGCAACCATTTCATCTGGATCTTTGCTCATAAAATTATTTTTTTTCCTGTCTGGTTGCTACTTGAAATCTGGTGGATTTATGTGGTTCAATCCATCCACATGCACCCAATGCTCAACTGATGGGATCGGGTGGATCACCCCAGCATATGTTCTTATGTATGCTGGTTTCTTATAATACTCATCTATGTATTTGATTGGATCTTCACGACCATCAATCATAACATATAGAGCATGTGATATATATTAGTAAAGAATAAGGTTGAAGTTAAATACCAGTAAGATCCCATTCTTTACATGTGTAAGTTTTTTTTTCGCAAATTAACAGCTAACACTTCTTCATCCTTGGTCTTTACTTCACCCTCATGAACATTTGACCATGCAATAGAATAGTTTCTTGCCAATAATTTGTTTCTTAATAAAATGTTATGTATTCTCCCACCTATCTCTTCCTTTCAAGCATTGCCTGCTTTCAATTTGTTCAAAAATCGCTCAATAATTATATGTCTGATTGACTCCAACATCATTAGGATAGGCTCTTCTCTATTATATTTTATTCTTGAATTCCAACACTCACATGTATTGTTCAAGATCATCCCAGATTTTATATATGGATTGTAATAACATCTAGCCCAATACTTGGTGTCTTTTTTAGCCAACCACTTGTATGCTGTTGCACTATAGGCTTTAAGCTTTTCCATCTAAATTTTGAAACAATTCACATTCCATGCTTTTGCGGCATTCTATAAACCCAATTTCAAAATCATCCCTGGATTTGGCTTTTTATAATTGTTATAGAGATGTCTAATGCAAAATCTCTATAAAATTTTAACAAAAAATAGAACACAATAATTTGTTAGTGATTGAATACAACAATTTACAAAATAAATCGATTGCTAGAGGAAGCAAGTTACTTACATGTTTAACCCAAGGGCAAACTAACTTGACAGTTTCAACTAAACCTTTTTGCTTATCGGACATGAAATCAAGGGTCTCACCTTCAATTAATTCTAAATCATCACTTAGAATGTGTAAGAACCACAACCAAGTACTTTTGCTCTACCCTTCCACTACAGCATATGCTATAGGAAATATACATTGGTTTGCATCAATTGACACTGTTGAGAGAATTTAGTCAATTTGTCTCCCCCTCAAATGGCATCCATCAATACCAATGATTGGCCTGCATCCTTTCCTAAATCCATCCACATATGCTTTGAAGCAAATGTAAATGCATAAAAACTTTACATGTTCATCTAGTTGAGGATCATTAAAAATTTTAAATGTTGAGCCCGGGTTTGTCCTCCTAATCATCTCTAATAAAATTATTAACAATTAATATCATATTGACAATTTATTAAGAATTAATAAAAGTAAACCAAAATAAATTATAAATAGATATACTGCCATAGTCCCACAGTAACGCATATTGCTTCTCATCAGACATGATAATCTTCTCCATGGCCAACTTTTTGGCTCGATGAAACATGCTACTTGTAATCTTAATGTTGAAGTCATCCTTGACTTGAGTAGCCATCTCTAAATAAGTAATTTTGTGGTTTCTCTAAAATAAGCTCTCATAATGTTCTGCAATGAACTTACTATATAAAAATCTTACTTTTTTAGTACCCAAGCATGTATTTTGGTTATTCTTTACTTAGGACTGTCACTTTAAATGTTCTTAAATCACCATTTTTTTTGGGACCCACAGGTACACCATGAATCATCCACGAACATGCACCTTCACAACATTTTACCTTGACTCTCTCAGTATCATTCCATTCCCACCCCAAGTCTCACCTTTACTGAACTGCATGGTGCCTAACTGCCACCTTGAATTCATGCCTATTTACGAAAGTTTGACCAATTTCAAATTGAGCATTTTTTTGTTGTGATTTTATATCAAACTCAATATTTTTAGCCATAATGAAATGCATGTCATCGTCACTCTCCCCACAACTAACCAGTTTTTCATCATCATTTTAATCAGTGCTGTCCTCTTCTATTGCTTATTCATGTTGTTCCCCTTCTATTTGAACATGTGTCGAAAAATCTTCATTTTCAAAATCCACTAAGTCATTAATGTCATTATGTATGTCATTCTCGAGCATTTCTTCATTATTAACTTCCAGCTCATCTTCAGCTTCATATCCAACACCATAAGCATTATCCTTCTCAATTACAACTTAATTATCTTCTATATTACCTGATAAATTTTGAAAAATATTGTTATTCCATTAAACAACATTAAGGCTTTTAAATAGCCTTACATGAGAATTTTATCAAAGCTATTAAGGAATGAAGCAAAATAAACAGTTTGCTTAGAAAGAGTACTAATAAAAAAAAATTCTGAACGGTGGTTACCACTGGGCATGGTGGCGAGACAAGGCGGTGTTGTTGGTGAGTGGATGAAGGGTGCTCGGTACGATAGGATGGGTGGCGAAGAGGCTTGTGGCTGCTACGGTACGGTAGCGAAAAGCTTGTGGCTGATACGCGAGAAATGAAGAAACTTGTTAAGGAAGACGTTTAATTAAGCATGAATTTTTTTTTTCAATATTTCTTTAACATTTGATCATGAAATTACCAAAATATACCTTAATAGTGGTCATGTGAGAGGCATGTGATCAACACTCTGTTACTTTGGGTGTAAAAGTTAATAAATTAAAGAGTTTTAATACTAAGTTGATACAAAAAAAAATTTTAGTAGCAAATTCACACAAAATTAATAGTTTTAGTACTGAATGAAACATTTACCCTTTTATTATATAAAGAAAAAAAAAAACATTATGTAAATCTTCGAGTTTTTTAATAATCTTTAATTTTTTTCAATTAATTGTGATTATGCAAAATAAGAACAAATGAATATTGCAAAACTTATACTGTTCATATATTTATTTTATTCAAATTTCAGTTATAAATTGTTGAATCAAATTTTTGTCCGGCCTTCGTTTCTTGCTATGTTGACCTGTATATCACTAGTAAACCACTTTAGAAGGTATAATATCGAGAGTATTGTATCTTCTACGATACTTAAATCAGTTTCTAGAAAGTAAAGCTAAGTAGAAGAGCATTTTTGTGGTTGAGAAGAAGCATATTTGCTACCTTTTTCAGATGTGAGGCTGTTTGAAGCGAATCATCTTTTAGTAAATAAGATATATTAATTAATATTTATATTATTTTAATTATAATATAAATATTCTACTATTTATATGCCCTATTTAATGAAGAATTATTTAACTATACGCTAATTGTATTATTTAACTTTTCTTATACTAATATGAACCAATAAAATAATGCCACATATATATGATTATATTAGTACCCAACATAAATGATTAAGTTTATAAATAATTTCATACTTTTTATTTTATTTCTATTTTACCATTATCAAAATAAAATTTAATTTATCGTTAAACTATTATGTAAGAAAAATTATTTTTATATACATATTTATTAATTTAATTTTATTATTTATATTTGATGAAAAATATTTTAATATTATTAATTATTTTTATTGACAGATAACAATTTAATTTATAAAAATATTTAAAGCCTTATTTTTAAGTTTCATCTTAATCCATAAAAATTCTTGAGCCGTTTTTAATGTGTTATATATATATATATATATATATATATATGTATAATTTTTTTTTTCAATAGGTGTATTCATAAAAAAATAATATTTAATTAAAAATTACTCAATTTTAGTTATTAAAAAATTTCTTTTAAATTAAAACAAAAATTTCAATAAAATTTTCATTATCTAATATTTAAAATCATGAATTAGAGTAGAAAATTTTTATTTAAGTTTTACAAATTTTTTTTTTATTAAAATTAAGAGTAATTTTTAATTAAAAAAATACTTTATTACATATATCTATATAAAAAAAAAATACAAATATAAAATTTTTTATCATAATTTATAATAAAACAATGCATAAAAAGTTGAATGATAAATTATGCAAATACAAATTATGCATGATAAGTTGATTACTCTTCTTAAAAAACAAATTATGCATTGTTCTATTATATTTAATAAAAAAGTTGAATGATAAATTATCCTTTAACATATTTTTTATAAATAAAAGAAATTTAAAAACATACATTTTATAAATAGAAAGAATTAAAATATTTTTTTATAAGTTATAGGATTAAATAATATTTATAATTTATGCAAATAAATTAATTCGGCTCCCCACCGTAATTAAATTAAATTGACAAGTAATCTATTCTAAAAATAATCGAAATTCTGAAATAATCTAAATGTTCAATATCATGCTTGAACTTCAGCCCAGAATTTACGTTCTTGAAAAAAAAAAAAAAAAGAGGGAGAGGATTTTTACCTTGATTGACTAACTTAATTCTTCAAATATTTTGGCTTAAAATTCTGACTAATGTTATAAAGTTAAAGAAGGTAGAAGGATAAAAATAATTATGAACAAAAATCAATTACTTATTAATAAAAATTAATTACATTACAACACATAAATTTTTGTAATCATTAAAATAAACGGACATTTTTTATTTATAACTCACAGTTTTCAACAATACAGTACAATTTTTGTTGGGTCGATCTCAAAGCTGAGCTTTGACTACAGGCAATCCAACAATACGACATAACTCAGGGAACATACTCATCCTAATTTGAGCATACACATCTCCATTCCACTTCCTTTGAGCCAATTGTTCCCCCAGGCGCACGGCGGCCTCAACCACACTATCCCTACTATCATGCGCCGAATCCACAATCCCCATCTTCACTGCCTGATTACCTTTAATCTTCAACCCTCTCAACATCACATCTCTTCTCGCCAAAACCGATCCAATTTTCTCCCTCATCGCAGCCACAAAATAGTCCGGAAATGGAAGCCCTAGATCGACCTCGCTCATGTATAGCACTCCTCTGTCGCTTCTCACGAGGACGTAGTCGTGGCAGAGCGCGAAGAGGAGTCCGCCGGCAGCAGCATGGCCGTTGACGGCAGCGATAGTCGGCATCGGAAGGGAGATTAGGGCGGCAACGACGGGATTGAAGGAGATAACCATTTTGTGTAGGCGATCGAGTGCGGATGATTTGGAGCCGGAGGATTGGGCCCAGGGGAGATCGAAGCCATTGGAGAAGAACTTGGAGCCTTGGGCTGTGGTGATAAGGGCAGAGCCGGGTGTGGCCTCGGATTTGAGTTGGGTGAGAGTAGATAGGAGGGTGGCTATGACGGAAGGGCTGAGACGGTGATCGTCATCGCCTGTTAGGGTTAGGAAGAATAGATTGCCTCGCTTCTCCAAAGTGCACATGACTATTGGGAGTGGAAGAGACCTTCTGGGCGTTTGAGTTGTCTAATCTTTTTAGGAAGTTGGCTGTTCGGTGGTCTTTTGCTTTTTTTTTTTGGCATGACTTTAATGGCTTAATCTGTAAATTTATGAACAATTTATTGTATAAATTAGGGGTCGTACTTGTGTCGGTAAATTGTCTCGGTAATCGTACTTATGTCTTGTTATTTATGTCTTATTTTAGCAATATTATGTTGTATTTTTATATTAATTAATACATAAAAAAATTTATTTAATTTTTTTATATTGTATATTTTTTTTTTTGGCATGACTTTAATGGCTTAATCTGTAACTTTTTAAGAAAAAAAAAAAAAAAAAATCTGTAACTTTTTAATTTATGAACAATTTATTGTATAAATTAGGGGTCGTACTTGTGTCGGTAAATTGTCTCGGTAATCGTACTTATGTCTTGTTATTTATGTCTTATTTTAGCAATATTATGTTATATTTTTATATTAATTAATACATAAAAAAAAATTATTTAATTTTTTTATATTGTATATTTATAATAATAAAAAATAATAAATTTTAAAAGATATAAAAAAATTATTTATTAATTTTTTTATTTCATGTTATGTTATTAGAAATTATAATCTTTAACTTAAATATATTGTCTAATTGTGATCTAAAAATATTTTTTCTTTTATTTTTTAACCAATTTAATTCATATCACAAATCGGTTTGGTGGTGGTTCAAAAATAAATTATTAAAATTGAAATATCTTTCCATGTATAAAAATTCTCTTAAATTATAGCTTTTTTTTTTTTATAGTTTTTATTCACTCTTTTTAATTTTTATTTTCATTCTTTCTTCACTTTTTTAATTATTTCTTTTATTTTTTTCTTTTAACATTCCTATCCATATATTTTTATATTATAGATATAATAATTTATACATTTATTAATTATTTTATTTTATATAATTCTTTATAAATAAACTAAAGATCAACACATATAAAAAATATAAAAGAAAAAATAGTTAAACTTACACATATTACACTAATAACAATAACGTCAACAATAATTATTGTGCATTTATTAATTATTTTATCTCATATAATTCTTTATGTACAAAGTAAAGATCAATGCATGTAAAAAAAAATGTAACAAATAAAAGTTAAAGTTATACATATAACAATAACAACAACAACAATAATAATAATAATAAATAAATAAAATATATTACAATTTATTATTACACGTCACGTATGAAATAATATATTATTAGTAAGAAAAATAAATTTGGTATACAATTTATTATTTTTAATTGTAAATATACAACTAAAATAAAATTGTAAAGGTCATTGACATTTTGGTAACGTTTGGTTCGCTGAATGTAAAAGTAACGAGAATGATAATTGTAATAGAATTGAATGTAAAGGAAATAGTATTACTATTACAATGTTTGTTTAAGCAGTGTAATCAAAATAAATAATAATATTAAAATAAAGATTATAAAATTAAAAATAAACTTTTTTTATTACTAAAAGAGATAGAATGAATAAAAAAATCATAAATGATTATATAAATTGAGAGAAAAATAGAGAGGGTTGAAGGCGTAATGAGGATTACAGAAGATTACAAGCGTAATGAGGATTACAGAAGGTTACAGGCGTAATGAGGATTACTGCTATTGCTGTAATCCCTTTATATTCCATTACAGAATACAATCAAACCAAACACAGTAATACCCTGAATGATTTTCATTACGATTACGATTACGATTACTGTCAATCAAACATGCCCTTTATGTAACATGCATCACTTTATTTTGAGTTTATGCATCATTCAATACTACAACTTTAAAATTATTAATTCACATTTTTTCATGTTAACCAACATCTTTAAAAATATTTACTATTGTACTAACACTAATTTTTTTTTTAGAACAATCACTTTTATTTGATTCCACAATATTTTAAGTAACACAACAACAACAAAAATTTAATTATTTTGGTTTCAATCCTAACCATTTCTAATTTATTTTTTTAATATTTCTTTAATATTTCATTAAAGATTAACAAAGATGCTCATAGTTATAGTACATTTTAATATTTTTTAAACATGTATTTAAACTAACACCACTAACGAGTGCTTGAAAAGTACTAATATTCTATAATTTATTGTACTTAATTGTGATAAATAGATTTGATTGTAATATTTTTATTTAATTATTTGCATAAATCCATTATTTCGAAATCACGAGTATGTTTTGGTATATTTCAAGCATTTTTAGTTTCAAAAGAGATAAATAATGTAAGCACACGAAGATTAAATACTTAAAATACTCAAATAGCAACCTAAGAGAAAAAATGATTAAGGCATGTAAGGCATACATTAGAAATTAACCAGTATGTAAGGGTTATTTATATAGAGAAGAAAATTAACTTGTGTCGCGGTGGAGATTTTTGTGTGCCGCGGCACACTGCTTTCTGATTTTTGTATTCGGCAATTTTTAGGCTTATGCTGTAGTAGATAAAAAGTTTCGCAACACATGTGTATTTTTAGAGAGTCCTAATTCTGTACAACACTTACATCTACAAAAAATTTCTTATATTTTCAACATTATATAAACAAAAATACATAATTTTTAGCCGACTTTTACACGAAATTTTAAAATTTTTTGGAACTTTGTCACATCAAAGGGAGGCAAGAGACACACACCTAAGGAGACAAGAAACCTTTGAAGATCAAAGATCAAGTTTTTGGAGAAGGAAATATCATCAAAGTCAATTATGATATCTAGATTTAGATTACTTGTTGTTGTTAGATATATTTTTTTCTTCTTTCTTCTTTAGAATGTAAGTTAGATTATATTTGTCTATGAATAGTAATCTAAACATGTTTGACTGAATTTAACTATAGATGTTTAGTTTTTGTTACTATGTTTGCTAGATTTATTTTGGTGAATGTTTTAATAGCAAAATAAGTAAAGATTAGTTTTTGATTAAGAATTTGTTTAGAGATTTACTTGTGAATTTTCATGGGATAATTTGATGTTCATAAATAGAATGAAAAAATCTGATAATTTAATTTTAGAAACATCACCTTGACTAACGCAATTTTGACATCCATCTGATGCAGCTCGATATCAAAAGGAGCCACTAGTGCCATTATAGTTTTAAATGAGTCTTCGAAGATATCGGAGAGAAAGTCTCTTTATAGTCTATTCCTTCCTTCTGAGTAAACCCTTTGCCCTTCGAATCCCTCTTGGTTTTAAATATTCATTTACAATTACTGTCAACCAAATATGTCCTAAGTGTAATAAATTTCAGAATTAACCAGAAGAATAAGAGATATGAAAATCCAGGTAACCAACATTTTCGAAAAGTGAAACTGAAATCGCCGTTCAATTAAGTTGTATTTAGTAGATATATAAATTGATTGTTGTCCTTGCTCTTAAAGCTTAAATTTTTTTGGAGACTTGATAACCAATAATTTCTAAGATGGTATCAGAACTTGAGGTCTTATGTTTAAGGCCTATCAATCATAATTGTTAAATTGTAAGTATTTAACCTGCATGATGACTTGATAACCAATAATTTCTAAGATGGTATTAGAACTTGAGGTCTTATGTTTAAGGCCTAGCAATCATAATTGTTAAATTGTAAGTATTTAACTTGCATGATGACAAACAACTTCTAATTGTGTTGACATGCAACCTGTTCATCCTTTGGAAATGAAAATTGTTAGTAAAATATAAGGAAAAAAAGGAATAATATAATTTTGAATATTACAAAATTATGAAAGGTACTAAAATGTAACTTATAAAGAACATGAATAGAAAGATTAATTTGAAGTAGAGAAACAAATACCAAGTCCCATATTTCATACAATTTTCTTAATACAAATTCGTCCTCTCATTGTGTGTGTTTAAGAATTAGGAACGTTCATCTCCCCGAATAAAATAGAATACAAGCAGTGAACGTATACCAAAGTAACTGCTTTGACGAACTGAAAATATGTTTGAACTCCATCACATTGAACCTAGCTCTAGAAGGAGTGCTAGAAAAATTATGAAAGAGGAAAACTTTTGAGAGCTCTCTTTTTCAAAACCTAAGTTATATATTTTTGGTCAGTGTTGCAAAGACTCTGAAGCCAATTTATAATCATTTTTGCTTGGACCATTTATTTTTAATAACCGTTTTTGCCATAATACAAAAGTAATTGTCATAACCGTTATGTCATAATATAGACATAAATAAAAAACGACCATAATGGTTACAAGAGTAACCAAGATTTATGAGTGATCTTTGAAATTTAAAACACGTAGCAATTTTTTCTATTTCAATGAGTGATATTTGAAATTTAATCTCTCATTCACCCCAATGTCATTTGAGTAATTCAATATTTAATTTCGAAACACTTGCTTAAGAGTATTATGGGTATTATGAGTATTCAATATTAGAAATCTATCAATACCACACACTAATAATAAGTGGTTTCTACACATTCTCAAAATGACATGTTATTATGGGTACATATACCCATTTTCCAACATTTTCGAACTTCCAGATCATTTGTTAAGGGTTGTTTTTGCATTCCGCTTGGAGTATCATATGCTTTTGAAACAGAACTAGCGGCAGCCATTTATGCAGTGAAGTATGCATCTACATTTCGGTGGAGGCGTCTCTGGTTGGAATCAAACTCACGATACGTTGTTGCTCTTTCAGACTCGGTCTTCTTCGGTTCCTTGGAGATGGCATTCTGCTTGGACTGATTGTTTAGATAAAATTACCCATATGGAGTTTCACTGCTCACATGTTTATAGGGAGGGCAATGCTGCAGCTGATAGCTTAGCTTCTAGGGTTCCTAGTTTATGTACAGCAACTTGGTGGTGGAATGCCCCACATTTCGCTAGCTCTTTCATTTATTCAAATGCTAACAACAAACCTAATTACAGGTTTTGTTAAGAATTTTTATTTGTATGCTTAATTTTATTAATATTTAATAATATTAGTGGTTGAGTGGTTTAATGAAGAAGGTACTAAGGAGGTGCCAACCTAGTTGGGATGTCTCGGTGCACCCACTGAAAACTGTTAGCCACAACTTTTTATAAAAAAAAAAAAAACATGGTAAAACATTAGTTTAACGTGGTAAGACAATTAATTCAGTGTGATAAGGTTAATATATATTATGGTAAGTTTTATTAGTACCATGTCATAGTAAGACTTTAACATATTTTAATAACGTTTCATAGTATCGTAATTGGGCTTAATGTAACAAGACAATATCTTATCACCACAGTGGTAGGCTTTCCTTCAAGTGCAAATTGGCTTGTTATATTAAGGCAATACCTTACTACAATAGTGGTAAGTATCCTTCGTTCAGGAACGAAACTACTTTATGGCCCAATGTGGCAAAGTCGAGGGTTGAATGGGACTGCAATTTTGATCAATTTTTTTTTTATAAAAAATTAATTATATATATTTTTAGTATTAAGTAAATATTTTATTTGTATTAATATATTGTGTATATATTTTAGTATATATTAACAATATTTAACAAATATGTAAATAAAAATGACATGAATTGTAAATAAAGTGGTTAAATATATACTTTTTTCAAATATTTGGTAACTATTAGTAATAAAAATAAATTATAGTTATATATTATGTAAAAAAAAATTCTTGAATATGATAACCTAAACAAAAATTAAGTATTTAACACACAATAGTATAAAAATAATATTAAAAAAAGAAATATATGATAACCTTCAGATTAAAGCTTTAAGTTTATGTTTATCATGTTTTATTTTAATCCAAATTTTGATTTTATTTAACATTACATTATTTGACATTTTATTTTAATAATCTTTTAGAATTTATTTTAAAAAATTATATAAAGTTATATATTATTTTTATTATTATTAGTTTGTCTTATAATGTTTATCAACATATATTTTTAAATATAGTCTCAAGGTTAAAATTCTAAATCATATTAATTTTTACATTTTTATATATTTCTTTTAGTTTTAATTTTAACAACTATACTTAGATTTTTTTAACTAATAAATTTATTTTAAATATGAATAATACTAATATTTATTAACTTGTTATATTTTATTTAATTTTTATTATAAGTTAATTATAAAGTGTTAACTCTATATTTTTTAAATGTTAACTTTATGTCTATAATATAATATGATATGAAAAATTCAATGTTTGATTATAATTTACTATAACTCTTATTAATTATTTATTTTTATTAAAAATAAATAAATTTTAACCCCCCTTAAATTTTTTTCCTAGCCATGGCCACCCATGCTATCAAGAAAAATGTTTTATAATCTTGATAACTATATAAGATGCGAAAATATTATTAATTAAAATAGTAATTTGGTCCCTCATTTATTATATTTTTGCTCCTCCTGATTTACATTTATGTTCATATATTAATATAAAGTGTAAACTATCATTGTCCACTATTAATTAATTGAACAAATAAAAAATAATAAGAAAAAAATCTAAAGTAATTAAATTTTTGTTTTTAATTTATATAATAATAATCATCATCTAATAAAATTAATTATTAAATACTGATATCATTTATTTTTATTCAACTGGGATTGAATTTTTTTTTTAAACACTTTAAATCAAAGGATACTTCACCTTAATTATTATTTGAATAAATAAAAGTTATGTCTTGATTCAAATGGGGATAACATTTCTTTTTTGCATGTTCATAAAGTTTTAAAAAATCTAAACATCTCAAAGATAGATAGAGAGATAATAATTTATAGAACGAATTTCAATCCTCCATATACGTAAGAAGTCCATTGATGAGAAGGGGCTAATAACAGCTTGAACCCAATTCTACAATAATGAATATAAGCACAATTGAAATTTATAAGAAGTTATATATTTGTGTATTAATAAGACCATTTACTATTTTTTGAAGCTCGATCTCTCCTCCGAATGAACCATATAGCAAAGAAAAACCATGAACTAGAATATATATAAGAACTTGTCCCACTTATGAGTAAATATTTCGTAGTAGTCTCATTAGATCGTACATCTTTCTTAGTATATTCAGATAATAGGTAGGAGCGTAAATTGAAAAATTTTGGAGCTACAAAGATAGTTATTAAATTATTAGCATCGCATTAAAATATTCCTCTTAGAGTTGTTTATATGAATAACAGAAATTTTATTATAAGCATTTTTGTACATTCAATGTATTCTATGAATAGGTGAATACATAAAGTTGAACATAGTAGAATAAGAAATTGAAAGATTTGGTTAACATTATTCATTTGAAAATTTTTAGAAAAGCTAATCTCTCTTATATTTTTATATTAGTACATTAAATTTTAAATATGATAAAATAATGAGAACAAAATATTGTATATAAGATTTTATTTTATATCTATATATAATTTAAAATATTTATTATATCATTTATTTTAAATATTAAAAAATATTATACTCAGCCCAGCCCCCTAAGCTTTAGAACTTGATTTTGTATCTGCCTTGACCCACAAATACATCTACTAGCCTTACCTGTGTTGTGGTAAGGCTCACCAATATCACAATTTTGTTAAGCCTTCTTAACCAATGCCTACTTTACCAATGTTGTACTAAGACTTACCTACCTAGGGGTGGGAACGGTTGGTTTTGATCGGTTTTAAAGATTAAGAAGGAACTAAACCACCTACTCGGTTTTTAATATGCCAAACCGAAACCAACCACCAGGAATGAAAAACTGACTTACAAATTGGTCGGTGGATTTATTGAACAGAAGTTATTTTAAAAAAGAAGAATCAATTTATCCTTAAATATGATATCGAATTTTTCTCGACCTATAAAACATGCATCAATTAATTCAAGAAGTTCACGGATTCCACCTGAATAATTGTAATTGAGAAACAAAATTCAAAAGGACATGGTTCTATTTTTTTAATATAATTTAATCTTAATCTCATAAATATTATACCTACAAATTTATTGATGAAATTAGTACGCCTCATAGCCTTACGTACATCTACCACTTACTCTTGGCCACTATATATATAATCACTATTGATTAAGAAATAATAAGTCTAATCGGCTGGACTATTATATTGGCAAAATTAGAATATTAAAGTTGCTATTAAAGGAATAAATAAAATATTAATTAATAAAAAAAGTTGTAGACATTAAACATTATTAAATTAAATGCTTCTTAGGAAACTAATTAGTTTTGTTGGAATATTCATATCATTTTTTTTTTTTTTCATTTGTTAAAAGTTCGAAGGTTTACCATTATGTAATTGTTTTTTTGACCTTGAAAGTTTTTACTTTTACATTAAATTTGGGTGAAAACCTGTGATTAAAAATTATTACTTGCTTTGTTAAGATTCCATAATTGTTAAAAAAAAATTTAAGAAGTCTTAAATTAAACTTTGCCACCTAAAAACAAAATTATTACATTACAAAAGCATTTCTTTTATTTAATTTATTCTATTCCAAGATATTAATTATTTTTAAAAAAAAAAATAAATTTATATTTATTCAAATCAAAACGATTACAAGAATAATTAAATACAAAAATTAAAAATACATTAAGCTAATTATTTTTGAAATTGAAGATTAATTAATTTGATTGAACTGAACTTAATTCAATTAATTTTTGTAATTATTTTGATTACTTGTACAAAATTTTAATATTTTGCATGATTATAAATCTTTTTTTTTACCTTATTCATCTAAATTAATAAAATTTTGATACTGAAGTCGTTTTTAATATTTCAATTTAATAATATTTGTAAAAAAAAAAAAAACATAAAATCTACTATCATTTTTTCTTCATATTTTTTTAACATTTTAAAGTATTTATTTTATAAATTTTCATTTAGAACAATTAGCAGTCATTTTAAAATTTAATAAGATATTTTCAAACTATCTTACATACAATATTTATGTAAGCCATTTAAACTCCTAAATTGTCTTAAGTAAATCTTACTATTAAAATTATTTTTAAAAAAATTAATTGACATAATTACCTAAGATTACATGCATGGAGTATTTAACTTACGGAAATAAGTTGGAATTTTTTTTACAAACAGTTAATAATTAATCAACCTTCTCTTACAAACAATTATTAATTAATCATCATTATTTTACAAACAGCTCAAAATCAAATGTCGTGACTAACTGAAGGCAGTTACAAAAAAGTTTCAATGCTAAATTTCTTCCAAAATTAATAATATTTAATCTAATAATCAAACTACTACATTATATTGTAAAGATTGTAAATTATGAAAAAGTAAAGTTATAACAGTCATTTACTTTTAAAGTTTAAATTCATGCTTTTAGTAGAGAATATAGATTTGTTATTAAATTAATAAGGTATTATTCGATAACGATTTTAATTTTTAATTTTTAATTTTTTTTTAAATAATTTTTTAATCAAATATGTTTGGTAATGATTTATGATTTTAATTTTTACATTTTTAAGAAATCACTACCAAAATATGGGGTGATTCATAAATTTTTAAAAATAAGATTTTTTAATCAAATTTTTGATTTTTAATTTTTTTTTTTTATTTTGACCAAACATTTTTTCTAAAGAGTAAATAAAGTATTATAATTTTTTTTAGATTAAATATTGGAATAAAATGATTAAAAATTTCAAAGGAAGAGGGAGTCTACTGACTTAATAAGAGTGAGTACGTCCTTTTTGTTGCATCATGCAGTAAGTATTCTTCGGTAGAACACCGCAACACAAAAATGCAAGAACAAGCTAGAATTCGAAGAGCTGCTATAATCGCTTAAGAGAGCTCAAAACGATTGAATGAAGCTCAATATTGAATTGTAAAATTGAATATTGAAGTTGCTCGAAACTTGAAGAATTTATGAGCTCGAAATCAGTAATTTATAAAAAATAACTAAAAATTTTCTTTATTTTTTAATTTTTTTTGAAAAAAAAAAACAAAAAATGGAAATTATTATCAAATAATTTGGAGGTAATTTTTTATTTTTTTCTTAAAAATCACTAAATAAAAATTGTTATCAAATACATTTGTGATTATTTTTATAAAAGAATCAAAAATCATAAAATTAATTATTTAATTATAAATTATAAATTATAAATTAAAATTACTATCAATTCTAAGTAAATATAAATAATTTTTTTTTTTTTAAATTAAGTTTGGTCGGTTCAGTTTAATCCAATTTGGTAAGTATAGAACTGAAACCAACCGAAATTATTCGGTTTTCAATGTAAACGAACCAAACTCGATCGAAAAATTAATTTTAAAATAAGATTCGGTTGGTCTCGGCTCTAAAAGGCAGTTTGGTCGGTTTTTAAATAAATATGTCTACCCCTATGCTTACCTACAACAATGATAATGCCGTACCACAGTAATAGAAAAACATGACTAATGCCCTCTGGCCTCGAGCATATATCTCCGTTGACACAATTCAAAAGTAAAGCAAAATAATGAATTGAAAAGACATAAAAAAAAAAAAAAAAAATACGATAACAAGAATTAGGGTGTCAATCGTGTCATTAGTCATATTTATTTATATTATTCGTATCGTATTTTTGTATTTGTTAACAAATTAAAAAATTTACTTGAATTTTTTGTGTGTTACTTATTTATAATAGTGAGAAATAACAAAACCTTTAAGAACATAAAAAAATTATTGATCAATTCTTACTAAAAAAATTTGTATCGTGTCGTATCGTGTTCAAATCGTACTATTATATCATGTCAGAAATTGCCACCCCTAACAAAAATAATAAAACAGAGTCTAAATAACATCATAGAACAAAGAAAAACCAGTAAGAAACACTAACCGATAACGATTTTAATTAATTATTTATAATTTATGATTAAATAATTAATTTTATAATTTTTAATTTTTTCATAAATATAATCACCTAGGGATGGACATAAAATAAAAAAACCGACCAAACTGACTGAACCGGACCTAAACCGAACCTTTTAAGTCGGTTTTTAATGATTTAGTAGGTTCGGTTCGGTTCAACTTTCTAAAAAATCGATTAAATAGGTTCGGTTAAGGTTTAGATGAAAAAAAAACCTATTTAAACCGAACCGAACCTACATATTTAAAATAATATTTTTTTAATATAAAATGACGTGTTTTTTATTTCTATTAGCATTTATATATGATAATATTTACATATTATCATTATGATATATTTATATAAGCTTAAAACTTATTACATGACTTTAATTTTGGTAATTTTATCAAATTAATATTATATTATAGTGCAGTTAATATTATTATGTGTATATATTTTTTTAATAAATATAGTAGGTCCAAACCGACCAACCGAACCGAACAAACCGATTAAATAGGTTGGTTTGCGGTTCGGTTAGTTTTGATAGGTAGGTCGGTTTTGGTTTATAAAAATGCCTAACCGACCAAATCGGTTCGGTTAATTGTTTGAGTAAAAAACCGAACCGACCAACCTACTCCCATCCCTATAATCACCCATGGATAAAAATTTATGCTTAATAATGTTTTAGAAAAAAAATAAAAAAATACCTCTAAGTTATTTGGTAAGGTTTTTATGTTTTGATTTTTTTTCAACAAATTTTAAAAATAAAGAAAAAAATTTAGTTAATTTTTACAAATTTTAAATTTTTAGTCATTTTCTTCTAATATTTATACGTACGAAAGTTAAAAGACATGATTTAATTTTTAAAAAAATGTTTGGTCAAAACAAAAAAAAAATTAAAAATCTAAAATTTAATTAAAAAATCTTTTTTTTTTTTAAATTTATGAATTATTTTATATTTTAGTATTAATTTTTTTAAAAATTAAAAAATTATTATCAAGATTAAAATATTACTTAAAAAAAATTTAAAATTATTACTAAAGAAGTACTAAATTAAAGCTGTCGGATTCAAACTTGTAAGTTGTAACAAGAAACAATCAAATTAAATGAAATAGTTCTCGTACATCAAAACCAATTAATTAACCAAAAAACGAAAGCAAAAATGAACACATAATTAATCATAATATTGGAACTTCGAAAATCAAGGACGAAAGAACAGCGAACACCAAATAGAAGACAAAACTCACCAAAAGTACAAAGAACTAAGTTCAAGTAAATGAAACTTTGATATACGGGATTAAAAATAAAAATAAAAAACTAACAATAAAAAATGAAGAAATCAAGCAAGAAACATAACACGAATAAACAGAGGACTCAAAAATTACATGATTAACTCAACAAAAATCAAAACAGAGCATTAGATTCAAATGAAATCTTAGTAGAATAATCTTGAGATGATTAACCCTGTTACAAGCACAAGTAATACAAATTAGAAATTAGAACGGTTGATTGTGCGAGAAATAAAGCAAAAAACAACGAAATGGTGTGAGAGGTTTTATTTTTTATTTTTTACAACAAATGTATTAAAAAGTAATTACATCTTAAGAGATCTTTTAGAGTTTAATATTTTTTTCTCTTTTATATTTAACCTCCAATTTTATCTATGTTTATCCTATTGTATTCACAATATATATATATATATATATATATATATATATATATAAAATAAGTAATTACATCTTACAATAATTTATATATAAGTAATTTTTTATACTGTACTTACAATTTCTATATATAGTTGAACTTACTGAATTATAAAAGAAAATAAGAAATTGTCATTGATATATTTGTGATATACAGTGCTCATATATCATTTTGTTAATAATTATAAAAAAAATACCTTATTAAGCATTATGCTAAAAATTATTAATAAAATTAATAATAAATAGTTTTATACTCTTTCAAAAAAATAGTTATATATTTAAAAGTCAAAAAGTAGAATCATGTAAATTTTTAAAGTTGATTTTTTGTTAAAAAACTTACATATAATAATATTTGTGAGCATAAGATTGTTGTGATAAAAAATGACTATAAATGAAAGAGATTAGTTTATTTTCAACAATGCTTATTATCATGTAAGTATTTTTCTTGAAAATCTATTGTAGTTCAGATAATAAAATTCATAATTTTTTCACCAAGAATTCAAATCTAACTCTCACTCGAATGTGCGAGTGTATTTTTTTATTGATAAAAAGAAAAGAATTTTAACGTCTTTTTTAAATAAAAAAATGTGAGTATTTTTTTTTAATTTTAATATAATAATATAAATTGAAGTGAATTTGTTTCTTTTGAAAAATATATAGTAAATGGATGAGACATTCGAAAGGAAAGTAATTAAAGTGATTTTCTTAAAAAAAATAAAAAAAAAATTAATAATAGACTTCGACCATTTTTGTATATTTTAGTGATAGTTAATAAATTTTTGGTACTCCATTTCCAACATTTTTCTATTGAACTAATTTTATGTATTATTAGATTTGTTAGTGCGCAAATATCAGGTTGAACATCCAACTTGAATTGAGGCACATACAACACATGTTTATTTGTTTTTTTGAGTGGAATTTTTTATTTTTTGTTTACAGTCCTTTTTTTTTTTTTTTTTTTTTAATAATCTGTTGTGTGCATGTTTGTTGTAAACTACTAATATAAATGGAAATACTTTCTTTTCCAATTAAAAACATTTTTTTGGAAGCAGTAGTAGCAGTTTTTCTTCATCAAATGTGTCTAAAAATTTGAAAATATTCGAACATTCTAGAAAAGACTGTTGCGTGAATCTTTGATCACTCTCTCTCTCTCTTTTTTTTTTTAATTAAAATGACTTACTAAAGAATTCTTAAAAGATAAAAGTAAAACCATCACATGGGCTTACAATTACATGTGAAAGTTAAAAGTTAAACCATGAGCAAAGTGTAAATAACACATCACATGAGCTCATAATTACAAACTCAAAATGATAGGGCACCTTAACCTTAATCTTTGATCACTTACTCATGCATTTGTTGAAAAATATTTCTAGTCTTCGATCATGATAAGGTGGTTTAGGATTGAAAAGAAAATAATAAAAAATACAAATATAAATATATATATATATATATATATATATATATATATATATATATATATATATATATATATATATATTTCTCTATTTTTATCTATTACCATTATTTTTTTCACTTAGATCAAGTTCAACCAATAACTCATCTAACATAAATATTAATATCATATAAATTTATACCAATATTTATATTTATATGGTCCAAATTTATTTTGAATAATAATTTTTATTTTTTTTATTTTTGAAGTTATTTTAAGACATTATACTTCTAGTAAAAAAATACTTATTTTTCACATAAATTATTTTTAATTATTGTAATTTTTATTTGATTAATTTATACAAAATATATGAAATAAATATAAAATTAATTTTTTTTGCTTTCATATTAATTTTAAAATTAAAATAATATTTATAGTTTTTATTGAATGTGATAATTACAATATTATTAGAATTTTTATTTAATATAATTTTTATTTTATTATTATATTTAAAATTTTTAATTAATATAATAATATATTTAAACTGATAAATAATATTTATAATTAAAAATATAAAAATAGTTTTATTTAAAAAATATTAAATATAATTCAAAATTTTATATATAATATTAGGGGTGGGCACTTTTTTTTCAAAAATCGACCAACCAACTCGAGTGTAGGTCCAAACCGAGCCTATGTTTTTTGTTTTTGAAGGTTGATTGGTCCAGTAGATCCAAAATATTACAAAACCGACCTAGTAGATTCGGTTGTAGGTCCGACAAAAATAAAAACTGACAAAATCGAACCGACCTACACTTTTATATATTAGTATATTTTTTTTAAATATTTTTAAATATTATATAATAAATTTTATAAAAAATAAATAAAATTAAGAATTAATTAATATTATACAAATATACAATGTAAAAGTCTTAAATAAATATTTAGCTTTTGAAATCATGATTTTAAATTTATGAGGGTGAGTAGTGGAGCATCAAACATGAAGTGTCAATAATGAGATATCATTCTCATATAACACATAATATGAGCAATGATAGTAGTTCTTATAGCCGAAAGCAACACATTTGTATGCTTAGCTTTTAAAAAAGTATTTAAAGGGGTAAAATATTGTTTGTATTTTTTATTATGATAATAATATTTAAGTAAAATTATAGGTCCAAAACCGCCAAATTAATCTCCCTCAAACCGACATTGTAGGTCGGCTTGAAGGTTAGTTTTTTAGAGATTATAGGTCGGCTAAAATTTTAAATTTTTTTAAACTATCAAGATAAGATAGTTTGTAAAATGAATATAATAGTAGATCTATCGGATCTATGCCTATTTCTGTATAATATAATTAATTTAAGTTGTTAATTTAAATCCAAATTTATACGTTTACATTTGTAGTACTCCTGACTCGTCCGATATGTTTTTTTTTTTGGAAATATTTGACCGGATCTTATGATTACTAATTGACTACGGCAGACGAACAAATAAGGAGCATACACGTGTCCATAACATTTGGTTACGATAGATACCACGTAACTGATGTCCCAGTCGTTTGATCTGGTCTTAGATCTGTAAGAAAAAATAAGTTGGTCGAACTAGATGTGTGCCACGTGGAAAGCTAGACGTTTATGGCGTAAGCGATAGTTGGTGTTATTTGTTGAAGGTCAAAAACCGGCGGTGAAGGTAAGAAAGAGAAAAAAGAGGTACATTATGGTTTTAGTTTGGAGGTTGTGGGGTCCGATCTGGAATATATAAAAGTTGAAAAATTATTAATATAATATTTTTAAAATTTATAATGATAAAATTAACACTTTAATAATATTAAACGTTTAATTTAAATATAAAATTTAAATTATTACCGTTCAATTCTAATTGAATCAGTGTTTAAAGAAAAATAACATATTAATTAATTTTTAATTGTAAAAATATAAATTTAAATATAAGAAATATTGATTTTGTTATTATAAATTTTAGGAATATTTTTATATAAATAGTATAAAACACACTCACTTGATAGGATCTATATCTACTGTATCATATTATATGCCTTTTTTGTCTTTGACTCAGTGGATACGATGCTCTCTGTTTTTGTGCTTACCTTTCCTTGCGGGCAAGTTTCGTTGGCTTTTCTAGCCGTAGCTTCACCAAATTGGCTCGGCTTCAAAGGTTAATGAAAACGTTAAAAGAGACAGCATCAAGTAATCTCAAAACAAGAGAAAAACATACTAAATAATAAATATAACAACACGTACAGTTTGTCTTGGTTTATTTTTCACAGTTAGATCAACAAATTGTTCCAGAAAATTCAACAAAACTGCGTATCCACAACAACATCTAATGACCCCGCTTGATGGTGCATACACTCGGAGCACGCAAGTTTCTCTCCCCAAAACAAAGGCACAATTTTCTGTTTTTTAATGGGAAAGAATTAAAGAATGAAAGTACTTTTATTGGAAATAGTTTCACAACTAACAAGGCAAAATATGATTTGAGGATAATATAGTAGAAGTCAGTGCAATGGTTTGAATCGTTATCATGTGCATAATTTGGGTTTAAACCTGCGTGTAAGTATTTAGTGATAGCATCATCTGCATACAACCATGTTAAAATTTTATGTCAAGTTAGTTCAATTTTATCACAATCGTTAATGATTTAGGATAATACTAGCCGTTAATTTTTCAATAAAATTATTTTATTGTTTCAAAAAAAATAAAATAATATATTTGAGAATAAAAATAAATCAATTAATTTAATTCAATTAAAAATTTTCATATTATTTGAGAAGCTATCTCAAATTGAAATGACAAGTGTTTTTCTTGGTAAGTTATATAACTCATTAATATAGGGTTAGTTAGGGATGGTGGGATAACTATATCAAATTTACAATTTTAAAAAACAACTACGTTTGTAACTTATTTTAGTTGTATGTTAAATTTTTGAAATTTAGTTTTGAAATTTGTACAAATTTTGAAAAGTTAGAAAAATTCAATGTTAAAATTTCTATTTTTTAATTTATTAACATTAAACATTAATAATCTAATCTTACTCAATCATATTTAATCTTATTAAAAGATTAAAAATTAAAAATTTGATAATTTTATCAAAAATAAGTTTGAAATTGAATTTTAGAGCTTAAAATTTTGAAAATTAAAAAATTCAAAATTGATTATCAAACAAGTAATATCTAATTTTTAATTTTTAGTTTTCAAATTGAACTAGAAATTAATTGTCAACAACTTTCATTATATGAAAAAAAATATATTAAAATAAAAAATTCAATATCAAAACTAAGAAATTATAAATTATAATTTAAAATGGTTATTAAGAATTTCCTCTACAACAAAAAAAAAAACCGATGACTAATCGACAGTTAAAAAGGAATGGTGAATTAAGATACTACTGAACATGAATTATAATTCAATTTATCAATAAAATATGAATGATTGGAAATTTAAGAAATTAAGTATTAGAAATTATTACCTATAAAAATGGAGGAGATGAATCGTAAACATGAAACCTTAATCAGAGATGCTATTACAAAGCATAATTGGAAGGTATGAGCATTGTTGAGACTCTTTCTATTAGTTGCTTACATGTAGGACAAGTTTGTTATGCTTTGAATAAATCCCTAGTTTATAGGATATAGTTAGGCTTTGACTCATTCCTGTTTATGTTTACCACTAGCATTCAAACATGCTAAGAGTGGGCTGCAATTTCGCTTTTTTATTTTGTACTTTGCCTATAAAAGGCTGTTCTTTATTTTCAACAATATAAGAAAGTATTCAGTAATATTGTTTAGCTTTGCTCACTGCTTCTATTAGTTTTTACAATTTGGTATCAGAGCCTCGCATAGGGATCTGATTGAGAGAGTTTGGGAACCGTAGTCTCCTAAACTAGAGAGAACAAAAGGTTGAGAGAAACACTTCGAGAGGGAGAGAAAAGAGTGCTTTTTGGAGATGGTGAACGAAGGACAGAACTTGCTAAGCATTCCCAAGTTTGATGGCGATTACGATTACTGGAGCATGTTGATGGAAAACTTGCTCAGATCCAAAGAATGGTGGAATCTTATTGAAATCGGCTACACTGAACCTACCAGAAAAGAGGAGTTGACGGCTGAACAAAGAACAACCCTAGCAGAGTTGAAGTTGAAAGATTTGAAAGCTAAAAATTATCTTTTCCAAGCAATTGACAAGTCAATTTTGAAGACCATTCTTCAGAAGGATACTGCCAAGCAATTATGGGATTCGATGAAGGGAAAATATCAAGGGAATGAGCGAGTCCAGCGTGCGCAACTACAAGCTTTTCGAAGGGAATTTAAGGTGCTAGAGATGAAGATTGGTGAGTCAATCACTGATTATGTTGCCAGGGTCATGTTAGTAGCCAATAGCATGTGCAATCTTGGGGAAGATATGTAGGATGTAAAGATCATTGAAAAGATCTTGCATACACTCACTGAGAAGTTCAATTATATAATGTGTTCCATAGAAGAGTCGAAAGATATCAATTGTCTCTCTGTGGATGAACTTCAGAGTTCTCTAATAGTACACGAGCAGAAGTTTCGAAGGAATTTTAGTGGTGAAGAACAAGCCTTAAAAGCTACGGTTGAAGTAGGCAGAGGAGAAAGAGGACGTGGCAAGGGTACTTATAGAGAAAGAGGAAGACAGAACTACAATCGTGCTACAATTGCATGCTTCAAGTGTCACAAGCTCGGTCATTACCAATAGGAATGTCCATCATGGGACAAGGAGGTAAACTTTGCTCAATTTGATGAAGAAGAAGAATTACTACTATGTCTTATGTTGAAATGGCTAATGCAAAAAATGAAGAAGTTTGGTTCCTAGATTCTTGTTACTCAAATCATATGATCGGAGATAAGTCAGCATTCAAAGAGATGGATGGAGCTTTCCGGCAGATGGTGAAGCTTGGCAACAATATGAGGATGAATGTACTCGGAAAAGGGGAGTATAAAGTTGAATGTAAGAGGAGTAAATCATGTGATACAAGATGTATTTTATGTGCCTGAGCTCAAGAACAATCTTTTGAGTATAGGTCAACTACAAGAAAGGGGTTTGGCTACCTTGATTCAATCAGGGATGTGTCGAATTTATCATCCACTCAAGGGACTGATCATCTAAATGAATATGACAACAACAAGATGTTTGTGTTATTTGCTCAAGCTCAAGAAAGGAATGAAGCATGCTTCCAGGCCACTACATCAAACCTAGCACATCTATGGCATTGCAGATATGCTCACCTCAGCCACATGGGTCTAAGAACACTTCATTTCAAGAAAATGGTTCGTGGCCTACCTCGGATACCAGCACCCACAGCTATGTGTGAGGAATGTATGAAGGGCAAGTAGCATCGTGATCCAATTCCAAAGAAAAGTCAATGGAGGGCTACTCAAAAATTATAGTTGATTCATGCAGACATTTGCGGTCCCATTACTCCGGCTTTTAACAGCCAAAAGAGGTACATCCTATGCTTTATTGATAAATATTCAAGAAAAGCATTGATATATTTCTTGTTATAGAAGTCAGAAGCATTTTATTACTTCAAGTGTTTTAAGATGTTAGTTGAGAAAGAGAGTAGCTTGCCTATTATGTGTCTTCGTACAGTTAAGAGAGGGGAATTCAATTCTGTAGAATTTAATTGAGTGGGATAAAGAGACAATTGACTACAGCTTATACTTCACAACAAAATGGAGTAGTTGAACGTAAGAATATGATTGTTATGAATTTGGTGAGGTCAGTGTTGTTTGAGAAAAGGGTTCCTAAAACCTTTTGGCCTAAGGCTGTGAAGTGGACGGTATATGTGTTGAATCGGTCTCCTACTTTAGTTGTTAAGGAGATGACGCCAGAAGAGGCATAGAGTGGTGAGAAACCTTTTGTAGAACACTTTAGAGTGTTTGGTTGTGTGGGGCACGTTTATGTTCCAAATGCAAGGAGAACGAAACTTGAGAACAAAGGTGTGAGCTGTGTCTTACTTGGTGTTAGTGATGAGTCCAAGGGTTACAAAATGTATGATGCTAATGCAAAGAAGATTATAGTAAGTAGGGATGATGTTTTTGAAGAAGATTGTTTGTGGAATTGGGATGCAAGGCACCGAGAAAAGTGATCATGGACTTGGAATGGGGAGATAAAGAAACTGGTGCTAATGGAGAGGAAGAAAATGAAGAAGAAGGTGAAGAAAAAGGTGAATAAGCAGAGGCAGCTAAAACAAAGACTTTAGAGGTTGGTATTGGCACATCAAATACTGCTAATAGAGAAGAACCAAGAGCAGGGGAGGGCAGAGTTAGAGCTCCACCAACATGGAGGGACAACTACGTTTCAGGTGAAGGCCTTTCAAAAGATGAAGAAGTTGTTAATATGGTATTGGTGGACTCCACAAACCCTTTTAGTTTCGAAGATGCAGTGAAGAGTGCAAAATGGAGGCAAGCAATGGCGGCCGAGATCAAAGCAATTGAAAAAAATTGAACATGGGAGCTGACTGAATTGCCAATTGGTGCAAAGAGAATCGGTGACAAATGGATTTACAAAACAAAGTTGAATGAGTCTAGTGAAGTTGACAAATTCAAGACACGATTAGTGGCAAAGGCGTATTCACAGGAGCATGGGATAGATTATACAGAGGTGTTTGCACCAATGGAAAGAATGGACACAGTGAGAATGGTATTAGCTCTTGCTGCTCAACGAGGTTGGACAATATTTCAACTCGATGTCAAATCTGTGTTTTTGCATGGAACTTTGAATGAGGATGTGTATGTAGATCAACCGAAGGGCTTCGAGAAGAAAGGGTGTGAACAGATGGTCTATAAACTTCACAAGGCCTTGTACAGTTTAAAACAAGCTCCAAGAGCTTGGTTTAGCCGTATTGAGTCTTATTTTCTCCAAGAAGGGTTCCATAAAAGTCAAAATGAGCAAACACTTTTCTTCAAGGAGAACGATGGAGGTAAAATTCTCATTATCAGTATATGTGTTGATGATCTTATTTATACCAGGAATAATGAGTTGATGATAAAAAACTTTAAAGAGTCAATGCAAAAAGAGTTTGACATGACAGATTTGGGAAAACTGAGGTATTTTCTGGGAATTGAAGTATTGCAGAGCCCTATTGGAATCTACATTTGTCAGAGAAAGTATGCAATGGAAGTTTTGAGACGGTTTGGCATGGAAGACAGTAATTCAGTTTGCAATCCCATTGTACTAGGCCACAAGTTAAATAAAGATGAAGAAGGAGTCAAGGTGAATGAGACACAATTCAAACAAATAGTTGGCAGTTTGATGTACATCACAACTACTCGGCCTGATTTAATGTTTGTGGTGAGTTTAATTGCTTGTTTCATGTCAAATCCTACTGAGTTGCATTATTAGGCGGTAAAAAGGGTTCTCAAGTATTTGAAAGGAACCATCAACTATGAAATTCTGTATAAAAGAGGAGGAGATGAGGAACTAGTAGGCTTCATCGATAGTGATTATGCCGGAGAATTGGAAGGAAGAAGGAGCACTTCTGGATATGTGTTTCCAATGAATGGTGCTGCTGTTGCTTGGTCCTCAAAAAAACAGCCAATTGTAACTTTGTCCACTATTGAAGCTGAATTTGTTGCAGCAGCTAGTTGTGCTTGTCAAGCTATCTGGATGAGAATGATTTTAAAAGAAATGGGGTAGGCACAAGAAGGAGGAGCAGTCATCATGTGTGACAATAGCTCAGCCATAAAACTTGCCAAGAATCCAGTGATGTACAACCGTAGCAAACATATTGATGTGAGGTTTTACTTTCTAAGAGATCTAACTAATGAAGGCACTATTAAGATGATGTTTTGTGGTATGCATGATTAAACTGCAGATGTGCTAACCAAGCCTTTGAAACTGGACGCTTTTCAGCATCTTCGTAAGCAGCTTGGTGTTTGTGAGGTACTTGTGTTAAACTAATTGCTAAAATTGCATTTAGTTTAAGGGAGGGTTTGTTGAGACTCTTTCTGTTAGTTGCTTACATGAAGGGCAAGTTTGTTATGCTCTGAATAAATCCCTAGTTTATAGGATTTTAGTTAGGCTTTGACTCAATCCTGTTTATGTTTACCACTAGCATTCAAACGTGTTAAGGGTGGGCTGCAATTTTGCTTTTTTGTTTTGTACTTTGCCTATAAAAGGCTGTTCTTCATTTTCAATAATATAAGAAAGTGTTATAGAGAATATTGTTAAGCTTTGCTCACTGCTTCAATTAGTTTTTACAAGCATGTGCTAAATGTGGTGTATTACTTAATGTTTGGTTCAACTTTATTAATAGTCAAAGTTTTAGATGGTTGAATGAAATTAAGGAAACAATAGCCGTTTTAGGTATAAGGTTTATTTAATTATTCAATGATTGTGTTTAAATCTTGTGACCAATATTAAGCAAGAACCTAACTCAAAAAGCTTGTAACTTTATCATCCTCCTTTTTTATACTTATTAAACTTTTGTGTTCTATGGTCCTTAATTTTATTTCAAAATAATATTTGGTCACTAATTGTAAAATGCATCATTTAATTGTTAATATTTTAAAATTTAACATTTTTAGTCTAATTTAACAATTTTTATGGAAAAAAATTAAGGACAAAATTATGCTAAATTGTAACAAAGATATTAAATTTTAAAAGGTTAAAAATTAAATTATGTGTTTCAAAAAATAAAAAATCAAATGCTATTCTAAGATAATTTTTTTTTGATAAACTATTCTGAAATAAATATTAAAGATAAATAAAATACAAAAAATTACTTTTTATTACTTATCTATGTGTCTTCATTTTCATTTAACATATGTTTTTTAACGTTGTAAGAAAATGAACATATATTTTCTTTTTATTGAGAACATTAAAAATAAAATTAATTGAATAACTTGATCATTATTACAATGGAGGGTTTTTTTTAATGACGTGATACATATAAATATAAATCATGATAAATCAGAAATCTACTAAATAAATTTCCTAAGAAGCCCCATATTACAATCAACAAGAATGTTAATGCTATATAAATTTACACCTATACTATTTAAACTTTGACTAGTATCATTAATATTTAAAAAAATGAATCATATTTTTAGTTTTTAAAATCATGTGTAATAACTATTCTGATTTATAATTTATGATAGTAATTTATACTTAGTAATTTTCAAGAAAAAAAATAACCAATGCATTTTTTTTTTTTAATTTTTCAAAAAGTTAAAAAAAAAAAGATTTTTTTTTATTATTTACAAATTTTATGTTTTTAATTATTTTCTTCTTATACTTTTACATATAAAAATTACTTGATTTAGTTTCTAAAAAATTGTTGGAAAAACTAAAAAAAAAAAAAAAAAAATCTAATTTTAAAATTACTCAATATTTTGATAATTTTTTAAATATTTAAAAATTAAATAAGAAATTATTATCACACGTATTTAATTTTAAAATTATTTAAATAATAAAATATCAAATTATTATTAACATACTCTAAAATAATTATGAGACATGGTAGAATAAGAAAATGGATACAAATTTTGGTGATACTTGTTTTTTTTTTTTTTTTTGGGCTTACCATGAAACACTTTTTGTCAACTAGCTGCGCTATTAGGGCATATCTAATGAGGCATTAAAATATTAGTGCAATATTTATATTAAAAATGATTCTAAATTTTTTTTTTATAATTATGTATTAAAATAATACAATAAATAATATCACTTTATATTTAACACTATATTATTGAGGTATTATTTTTTAATTTTTTAAAAAATATATTTTTTATTTGATAATTAAGATAATGAGTTAAAGATAAAAAATGATTGTACAATTTTTATTCTAAATAGTATAAAAGTTAAAAATAAAACAATATTTTAAATAATATACTTTTTATTATGATATCTAGCATGATAGATTAAAGATAATAAAAGTATAATTTTTAAAGTAAAATAACACAAAAAAATACAATAAAATAATATTTAATACATAAATAATTTAATTAATTTTAGTAAAAAATATATGCTTAATTTTTTACATATTAAAAAATATATATTTATTTATGTGAAAAAATATATATATTTTTCTTGAGACTCCAAGTTTTATCGTATCATTAAATTATAAAATAATATTTTAAGTTGGTGATAAACTAGAGTAACCGACTTATTAGAAAGTATCTCAGAAACCTTAAAATTTTGGACATCGTCAACAAATGGCGTTTTAGTCCGTTACCGCTAACCTGAAGCTGCCAAGCCGTGTGACAACTCAAAACTAACTTCTCTCCTTTTTGACCTATTCTGGATCCCACTTTCCCAAAAGAACGTGTAAGCCACGTGCGCTCTCCCCACTGTTATATTCCCATCCCTCGAACCTTTCTCTCACCATCTCAATTCACACAAACCTATCTAATTCCTCTCTCTACCCTGTCCAAACTTGTTAACTTCTCTCATCCATGGCCGATTCTCAAAGAACTCCGAGACCAAACTACATCTCCGACGGAAAACAACGTAAACCGACTAGGCTCCATAGGCGAGCTCCGGTTTTACAGATCAGTAAACCAGTCTCCGATTGGAACGTTGCTATCCCTCTTCTATCGCCGTTAGTATCGCCATCGTCGCCAAAATTAGTGGAAGGGATTATAGAGAATAAGTCTCGTGAGGAACTGAAACGGAACCAGATCTCAGAGACGGCGAAGCCAGTGGTGTTCAAGAAGTGGCAGCACCCGGCCGCTCCGTTCTGCTGTGAGCCGGCTCCGATAGTTCCTTCTTTTATTCCCGTGTAGTCTAATTGATCAATTATTGATTATTGAGATCTCGATTTAAGATATTGAATATTGTAAATGTTAACTGTTAAGATGATAATGATAAAGAAAGTAGTAGATCTGATGGTGTAAGTTGTATGAAGTTAGTCTGAATCTTATACACATGATCATGATGATCATTGCTTTACTTTTTCCTTTTGGCTCAAGTGTACACATACAGTTTTTTATTTGTGCTCACTGGCTTTGGAGATATGACTGGATTTCCTTTGTTTATATTATTGATAGCAAAAGATGAAGAAATTACTATTTAATTAAATTGAGAAAGTTGATTAATTATCAATTTGATTTATGTTTTTAATTAGCAATAAATGATTGTATTTGCAAAGTAATCTAGTTTGGCTTTTCTAGTTTTTTTATAAATTGGTCTGGACCAAAAAGGTGGGCCTATTTTTTATGCTTCTCACAAAGTTTAGCTAAAAAGTTCACAAAATGAGTAGAAATCATATTAAATATCTATTTTTTTTTTTCAAGAACTTTTATCATGATAGTATTTTTTATTAATATGGAATTACCTTTTATAATTTATTTTTACCAAAGATATTAAAACTAAGTATTTTAATTCATAAAACTTGAATTCGAAACCTTTTATTAAATTGGTCTAATGTTATTACACTTCATCATAATCATATCATTTTGCAAATGTTAAAATAAATAAATTTGATTGAAATTAAAATATTATATTAAAATTGTTAATTTTAGAAAAAGGGTCTTAGTGGTGAGTATTATAAGAATACGTCAAATAAGAAGAAAAAGCCAATTTTATGTTTGTTTATTTATTGTTAATTAGTTCTCATCTTCTAACCATTGAAAAAGCTATATACAATCCCATATATTTTGTCAAGTTTATACCAAAGATTTAAAAACCCTAAGATCTGAACCCTGTTTTCTGTTGTTCTATAAGTGTGTATCTCTTTCCAGTAGTTTCAAATAGCTATTGTGTATTATCTTAAAGTAGGTTGTATTAATTAGAGGTGGTAATTTGGGACACAAAACATAACAAGAATACGACACAATATGGATAAAAAATTTAGTCATAATTGATCAATAATTTTACTATATTATTAAAGATCTTAATATTTCTTACTATTTTATGTAAACCACACGAAAAAAAATAAAAGTAAATTTCTTCATAATTGATATTATTAATAATAATATCAAGAATAAACTAAGAAAATAAAAATAAAAAATTGAGGTGCAAATTGAGGTGAAAATAATAATATCAAGAATAAACCAAGAAAATAAATTTCTTCATAATTGATATTATTTAAGGTGCAAATTGAGGAAAGATTAGAAACATTAAAAATAAAAAATAAACCAAGAAAAAAATTGGATAAAATAAATTAGTGGAATTGGAAAAATAAAAATAAAAATAATCGATAAATTACTTACAAAAAGTAATAATAATTACATTACCAATAACTTCAACTTTTGAAATTGTTGTTCTAGTTGCAACCATGAAAATTGTATAGATATTATAATTTTTATAAACATTTTTTCTTTGCAAAAGAGAGAAGATTTTAAAGTTTTTAAAAAAATAGAAAAAATTATTAAAAATAATCCTAAAATTTATAATAATAAAATTAGAATTCTAATAATATTGAATGTTTAATTTAAACGTAAAATATTAAACGAGGTCTAAATTACCTTTCATTCAATTCTAATTAAATGGATGTTCAAAAAAAATAGTATATCTGTTATTTTTTTAATTGTGAAAATATAAGTTTGAACACAATGAATGTTATTTTTATTATTATAAATTTTGAAGGTATTATATTTTATTATTACAAATTTTAAGAGATATTATTTTTATTGTCTTTTCAAAAAAAAAAAAAAAACAATTTACTGTTGTATTATAAGAAACAAGTTAAGAAACTCACACCACACTCTTAGCTCCACTATAGAGACGTTAGCAAGAGCAAATACAGTTTGAGTGGTCATTAAAGAATATTTATTAATTTTATTTTAACTAAATATTTTTTATTTATAAAATATGTACCTTTTTGTGGATGACAATTAACAATTTCAATATTAATTTTTCCTGAAGAACTATATCCAATGATGAGATTTTTATTTTTCTTTTGTTAAAAAAAAACTTCATCAAATCAAGATTATTATCACATTCTTAAATTATTGATATTTATTAAAAATTTATTAAATGTACAATAAAATTAAGATCATTATCAAACTTGATATTAAAATATAAGTCTAAAATTTCGAATCCACGTTATACCGTAAACTAAACTTAAGTGTATGGTCAAAGTAAAATTATTAGAAACAAAGGGAGAGGAAAGGTATCGAAACATTATCAAAGTTGGAAAAGGAAATATAACAATAAAAGTGTACAGAACATTGGATGCTTTCATAAGCAAAAAAATGATACTTGATGTGGATTTGGGTGTCTTTTAGTTAACTCAATTAACAAGAATGGTATGCGGTCTATGTCACGTTGTCAATTTTCTAGAAAACAAGCTTATAATAAACAATATTATTTTTCTTTTTCATTAATCAATGATTTCATTGTTGATTAATCAACACTTTTCTCAAAGTGCTTGAGATATGAACTTATATGAAATATAGTGGAGAAGAAAAGGATTTTATCAAATTAAAAAAAATGAATATTATTTAAGTAAAATGGATTCCTAATTTAGAGTATATTAGCAAACGGTGTGTCCTCTACAAGTCTCATAGTAATCTAGAAATTACACTTAAAGACTTTATTTCCTTTTGAGTGATAACAGGTCTTATAATTTTACGAAATATATATTCAAGTTTAATTTCTTACGATTAAACAAAAACTGACCTTTTTTTTTTTTTTTGCATGTACAAATCTCATGCCTTTTTAATGTTTAAGGAAACGAAAATAATAATAAAAAAAATGTTTTCGCCTCTGAGATAAAAGTAAATTTGCAAAAAGTGATTTTGGAATAAAATTTATTTCGCAAAACATTTATTTTTTTGTATTACATTATTTTTTGCCTATGAAATAAAGTAATTTTGCAAAAAGTAATTTTAAGATAAAAATAATTTAATAATTGTTTATAATAATATTGTTTTTCTCTCTAAGAAAAAACTAATTTCTAAAAAAAAATAGATTGTTTTATCATCTAAGATAAAGTGATTTTGTAAAAATTGATTTCTAGATAAAAGTAAGTTTTCAAAAAGAAAAAAAAAATATCTTTATTAGAAAGTGCTTTGAGAAAAAGTGATTTTGCAAATGATAAATTGATTTTTCAAATGATAAAATTTAATATCTTTAAGATAAAGTGATTTTGCAAAAATTATTTTTGTTTTAATAAATACCAAAATGATCAGTCTTTCCGTTTTTGAAAAGTCCTGTGTTTTGCATAGTTAAGAAAATTGTAAGCTTGTTATTTGGTCACAAAAAATTTAACTTAATTGTAATTTTTTATTGAAAAATTACCAAAAATAGCACACCTAAAATTTATAGTAATAAAATCAACACCCCTTTGTGTTCAATTAGAATTGAACGTTTAATATTAAACGTTCAATATTCAATTTGAACGTTCAATATTAAACGGGTCTAATTGTCGTCATTTAATTCTAATTGAACGGATAATATTGAACGTTCAATATTGAACGGGTCTAAATTATCGTCGTTCAATTTTAATTAAACACATGAGATGTTAGTTTTGTTATTACAAGTTTAAGGGGTATTAGTTTTATTATTTTTCCTTTTTTATTTACATTTTAGTTCAGATTATACAGATATAACTTAAATTTATGACATGAATGAATCTTTCCCAAACCACTATGGCGGGGAAGATATATACTATTATTTATCATTTATGATGAGCGGCTTATGAAAATTTTTAGGTGATTTTTGTTCGTTAAATATAAAAATAATAAAAATAATAATTGTAATAAAATTAAATGTAAAGTAAATAATACTATTATTTAATATTTTTTAAGCAGTGTAATTAAAATAAATAATAATATTAAAATAAAGATTATAAAATTATAAATAAAATAAAATTAAAAAATAAACTTTTTTTATTACTAAAAGAGATAAAATGAGAAAAAAAATAAAAATAAATGATTATATAAATTATGAAAAAAATAAAATATTATAATATATTTTAAAAGATACATGCGTAATAAAAATTACTATTATTAATGTAATACCTTTGTATCTCTTTAATGTATCAGAGGTTTTAATTTATTTTTTTTTTTTTTTTGAATTTAATTAGTTGTGCTTTGAGAAAGATGGCGCCTTGAGTTAAGAAAGGTGTACCTTTAGAACTTATCTTTCTCCAAAAGTGATTTCAAAATAAAAAAATTTTGGAAAAAAAATTATGTTTTGATTCAATAAACACAAAAATGACAAATTGTGCATTTAAAACGTCATATGATTTTCATTTTTATAAAAGTGTCAACATTTTTGTTTAGTCACAAAAAAAATTATCTTAATTAAATATATTAAGAATGAATTATTTTCTTATTATTTATATACTTTATAGTGAAGGTATATATAGAAAATTATAAGAGTAAAATCTAATCCTGTATAACTATAGTCTCTACTAAAGACAAGGATTAATTACAATAAGATAAATATTAATTACAACATATCACACACTAATTATACGACTTACGCTAACACTTTCCCTCAAGTTGGCGCATACATATCGACCATGTCCAACTTGCTTAGTGAGTCATAAAACATCTTCCTGAAAACTTCTTTGGTTAGCACATATACAAGTTACTTTTTAGTGGAAACAAAAGGGAAGATAATAAGTTAGGACTCTAGATGAGAGACGATTGATGAGATGAGAGGAAGCTTGTACAACATCAGCCAAAAAATATTTCGGCATATAAGCACTAAATAGAAGGGCACGAGCCATATTAAGTAAGTGACAATTTTTCCTTTTTGACACCCAATTTTGTTATGGTGTTTGTGGGCAAGTAATTTGATGAACAATTCCATGTGTTCGGAAAAAATCTTAGAAAAAATGATTAATACATTCTCCCCCATTATCAAAACATAGGATTCTAATGGTGTTGTTGTATAGTGTTTGAACAAGGGTATGAAAAGTTTGACAAGCTAGAAAAACTTCATCTTTGGTTAAGAAAAGTAACCTATGACAATCTTGTACAGTTATTAATAAATAATACAAAATACCTCATACTCAATAAAGTGGGCTCTCTAGACGATCCTCAAACATTAAAATGAATTAATTCAAAAAGAATAGTACTTTTATTAGAAATACTAGGAGAATTAATTCAAAAAGAATAGTACTTTTATTAGAAATACTAGGAGAATAAGTAATACGATAACTCTTGGCTAAGACACATGTCTCACAACGTAAAATAGACTTACTCACACTAATAAACAAAGTAGGCATGTATTTTTTCATAAGACTAAAAGACGGATACCCTAAGCGGCGATACCATAACCAAATTCACTTAGCTCATTAGAACTCGAAGTCAAAGTAGTATGGGATTGTACTCTTGGTTTCTCCCCTGTGTAGGTCTAATCTAGACGGAACAATTTGCCCCTTAGATACTTTCAACCAATTATTTTCTTGGTATGAAGATCCTAAAAAATCACATACATAAGATAAAAGGTTATAAACTATTTAGACTTAGTATTCAATTATGGGACAGATATTAAATGACAAGATAAGTCAAGTACATATAAAACATTATGGAATTATAAAGTTGGAGTAATACAGATTGATCTCATCCCTAAGACAGGAAGAGCCTCACCATTAGCATTCGTAACATAAGACAATGGTGGGGAAGATAACTCAGTAAAATAAGATTTATCATAATTTATATGATCAGACGCACCTAGAAACAATAATCTAAGTATTAATCCAACAAAGTGAGAAACATTTAAGGCCATACCAATCTTACCACGACCAGTTATTGAAGCTGTAGGGGTACCTCCACATGTCACATAATGATCATATCCAGTCACTCTATAGAAATCTAGTTCTTAGACCACTTACATCGCAGCTGCTTTTTTTTAGGACGATAACTCTGCCTTTTAGGTTTCAGGTGTGGGTTTAGTTTCCAACAAGTCTCTCGGAGATGCCCAACCTCATTGCAATAAGACCATTGAGGACAAGGGCGGTTGACAAAGCTTGGTGGAGGTCCTTGCTGATGAAGTGAAACTGAACTCTGCTGCTGAAGTAAAGGTGCTTTTGTTTTGGCTTGAATGGCTAGGCTAGATACTTCAACTTGTGTTTGATTAATACTTTCCTATTGAGATTCGTCCTTACGAATGTATGTAAAAGTTGTGATCAAGCTCGGAGGGTCTGGCATTCGGAGCAATTCGCCCTTGGCACTATTATGTTTTGCATCAAGTCCTCTTAAGAATGCATGAACTCGCTCAAGCTCCTTTTTCTGGTACCATATAAGGTCCTTTTGATTTTTAATTTTGCACGGATGCTTCTAATCAATTTCAGCCCATACATTCTTTAGCTTGATAAAAAACACATATACTGGTTGCCCCATTTTGTTGTATGCCGATAACTTTGCACATCAATTCATGAACTTGTATAAAGTCATACTCATTTGTATAGAGATCTCACAGAGTACTCAATATGGCCTCAGCGGTTTCACACTCATTCACCATCTGTAGTACATCATCAATTATGGTTCTGAATAGAATTGACATTACAAAGCCATCATTATCTTTCCACTTAGTATAGGCCTCCACATCATCTTGACATGGAGCCTTGATTGATCCAATCACATGCCCTATCTTGTGCATCCCATAGAGATAAACTGCCATAACTCTTTTTCATGTTCGAAAATTGGTACCATTGAGTTTGGTACCCTCGAAAAGAGCTACTTTTTGAACTTTTAATAGAGACTTCAAATTTTAGAATTTTATTAGCCTTAGAATTCTGATTTTTTCTCGAATCTTCCATTTAAACAAATAATATGAATGTGCAGCAGAATTCAACAAATTTTTTTGGGCTGTTGACTAGGCCTTGCACTATTCCTTTGGGCTGGTGATATAGAGAAATAGGTAGGGTGAAGAAGGATGGAGGTGACGCGTGACTTGATGAAGGGCGTTTGGAAGCTGCTACTGATGGTTGATCTGATTTTCACTTTGTGTCGACTGATGATGTGATGAAGTGCGATTGAGAATGAGACCTAGCAGCAATAGAGAAGAGGCAGGGGAACAAGCCGTGATGAAAGGTGAACGGCGTTGGCTGAACTGATGGGTGAACGGCGCTGCACTGGTTGAACTAAGGGACAGGGCTCGATGACAGGCAGACTTTGTTGGCTAATGCAACAGGTGATGCAAGTAACCAATTGCGATAGAAAAAGCTGGTGATGGCCTTTAACGAAACTAGCAAGGCGTGATAGCAAATCGTGAACGGTAGAGTTAACTGAGGGAGATAACGGCAGTGGTAGAGATAATTGCGAAAAGGCCGTGAGATAATTGATGTGATTTTTGAGGGGGTGGCTGTGTTGACGGCAACAGCAGTTTGAATGACGAAGCCGAAAAAAAGGTAAATTATTTTTAGCTATGATACCAAGTTAAATATAACGAGAATGAATTATTTTCGTATTATTTACATACCTTATAGTGAAGGTATATATAGGAAGTTACAAGAGTATAAACATAATCATGTATAACTTAGGTCTCTATTAAAGATAAGTATTAACCACAACAATGATAGATAAATATATAATTACAACATATCACACACTAATTACACTTATTAATAATCTTAATTTTAATATTTAAAAAGCTAATGGAATCTTTAGCATTTGTGTATTTTCACTACTACAATATAAGCAATATAGGACGGCTTAAAATTTAGAGTGAGAAACAAATAGGACCGTGTCACAAGTATATGGCCATCGTATAAGAAATATAGGACAGTTATTACGGAACAAATTAGGCGGTACTTTAGCCGTCCTAAAAGAATGTGTGTAAATTTTTTTTTTTTACTTCCCCATTTTCACATCATTTCAACTACCCCCAATTCTAAAAATTACAATCCCTAAAATTTTACTCTCGATTTTCACTGCATTTCAACTATCCACCACCCAACGCCACTACCCAACGTCGATACTTCCAAACACCACCACCAACAGCCACCTTCAAACGTGTTGAACCCCACCCCGTAACCCTGCGACACATAAAATGTCATAACACTCAAAAACGTACGTCGTATCACTCGAAAATCCACCGCATCCATACTGTGAACACCACCGCCATCCTCCAACCCAGCCTAGTCCGTCGCCCACGGCCAACCCCACTCCTTCTCCTCCCCTAAACCACCCTGTGTCCCCTCCTCCAACATGTATGTTTTTCCACGCCTTTCCTTTTTTTTTTTTTTATAGCTTTTTTATGTCTTTTTTTTTTTCTAAAATTTTGTATTTGTGAACATATTAATTAATTAGTATGGTTTTTCTGATATACTAACAGATTATTTATGAACATATTAATTAGTATGGTTGTAGTACATATTATATATGGAAATTATTTAAAATAAATGTATTAACAGATTTAATTAAAACTAAAATGTATTCAGTACGTTTTCTACTTTCTTGTAAATATTACATATAAGGCCGTCTTAAATGAATATATTTATTGGTTAAATGTTTATAGGGCTGCTATTGACTGTCCTATAAGAATTTTATAGGACAGCTATTAACCGTCTTATAAAATATTTTCAGGACAACTATTGACCGTCCTATAAAATTCTTTTAGGACGATTATTAATCATCTTATAAAATCTTTATAAAATGATACATATTACAAATTTTTTTTGTAGAAATTTAATAACCAACTTATTTTGCAATATACTTTTATTTAATATTAAACAAGCTAATTATTTTTAAATTAATTATTGACACGATATTGATTTACAATTATATATAGGATGTCTTATAAAATATTTATAAAATGATACATATTATAAACTTTTTTTAAGAAATTTAATAACTAATACTTATTTTGCAATATACTTTTATTTAATATTAAACAAGTTAATTATTTTTAAATTAATTATTGACACGATATTTATTTACAATTATATATAGGATGTCTTATAAAATCTTTATAAAATGATATACATATTATAAATTTTTTTTAAGAAATTTAATAACCAATACTTATTTTGTAATATACTTTTATTTAATATTCGATAAGTGAATTATTTTTAAATTAGCTATTGTCAATTTATTAATTTACAATGATATATAGGATGGATAAGAGTTGGATGTCTATGGATAGAACAAATGTCAAATTTATTGAGGGTTTGAAAATTTTTTTGAGATTTGCTTCTGATAATTCAACCAAAAAAGATCGAATTCATTGTCCATGTTTGAAGTGTGCAAATTTAAAATTTTTTAGTGTGGTTAAAGTTAGAAATCATATCTATCATAATAAAATTGATAGTGGATATACAAATTGGTATCATCATGGAGAGACTAAGAAGCAAAGTTCAAAAGTTTATCTTCCTGAAGAATTCAACGATTTCAATCCACGTGAAAATGATTTCACAAATAGTGCAAACAACTTTGAAAACGACAATTTTGATGAAAATAATATGGGTGACATGCAAGATATTATGGAAGATACTATAAAGCCATTATACTAAGGATGCAATAAGTTCACAAATTGTCAGGGTTAGTCTCACTTTATAAATGGAAGGATAAGCATGGTCATTCATATACAAGTTTCAATGAGTTGCTAACTCTTTTGAGTGAGATGCTCCCAGAAGATAATGTTTTGCCATCATCAACGAATGAAGTTAAGAAGATCCTTCGTGAAATGGGCATGAATTATAAAAAAATTCATGCTTGTCCTAATGATTGTATTCTATATCGAAATGAATATAAGGATTCTATAGCATGTTCGCATTGTCAAAAGTCAAGATGGAAAGTTAATCTAATATCAGGGAAGGAAAAAGTTAATGTTCCTGCAAAGGTATTGTGGTACTTCCACCTATTCCAAGTTTTAAAAAAATGTTTCAAGATTCAGCAACATCTCAAAATCTAACATGGCATGCAAAGGAAAGAGAAAATGATGGAATGTTGCGACATCCATCTGACTCACCCGAGTGGAAGCATGTCGACTATACTTGGCCTGAGTTCAGCGCTGAATCTAGAAAACTTAGACTTGCACTTTCATCTGATGAGATCAATCCTCATCGGTCTTTAAGTAGTCGGTATAGTTGTTGGCCCGTTATACTTGTCATATATAATCTTCCTCCTTGGTTATGTATGAAAAGAAAATACATGATGCTAACTTTATTGATATCTGGACCAAAGCAACCTGGAAATGATATTGATATTTACTTAGAGTCATTGTTGAAAACTTGAAGTTGTTGTGGACGAATGGAATTGATGTGTATGATAGTTTCAAACTTGAGAAATTTAAGTTGAAAGCTATCTTATTGTGGACAATCAATGATTTTCCTGCTTATGGAAATCTTTCTGGTCATGCTGTTAAAGGTTATTATGCTTGCCCGACATGTAGTGAGGGGTATCAGGGATCAAGGTTAAAACATTCAAGGAATATGTCTTACATGGGTCATAGAAAATGGTTACCTAAATATCATCCTTATAGAAAACAAGTTAAGTCTTTTAACGGACATGAAGAGGAGGGAACACAACCAACTCCCTTAATTGGAAGTGAAATATTAGCAAGAGTTGACATGATGACTTTTGCACGTGGGAAAGTAAATTATAAGGTTGATACAAGCACTCCATGGAGAAAAAAATCAATATTCCTTGAATTAGAATATTGGAAGTTCGTGAATGTTAGACATCTGTTGGATGTGATGCATACAGAAAAGAATGTGTGTGATAGCATTGTTGGTACATTGTTAGATATTCCTAGAAAAACCAACGATGGTGTTTGTCAATGTATGAATCTCATTAAAATGGGTGTAAGAACTGAGATTAGTCCAAAGGTGGGCACGAATAAGACTTACTTATCCCTCACATGTTACACTTTATCGACGAAAGAGAAAAAAATTATTTTGTAACACATTAGAAAATCTTAAAGTCCCAAATGGATACTCATCCAACATAAGTAGTTTGGTTTCTTTGACTGACAAAAAGTTATATGGGATGAAGTCACATGATTGCCATGTCTTGATGCAACAATTGTTGCCTGTAGCATTGCGAGGGGTGTTGCCCAAAGAGGTGAGGAGTACAATTATTAAGTTGTGCTATTTCTTCAATGATATATGTAAGAAAACAGTCGATGTTCAAAAGTTGGATGCAATTCAATCAGAACTTGTTGTCACTCTATGCAAGTTAGAGAAATTCTTCCCTCCTTCATTTTTTGATGTGATGATACATCTCAAAATTCATCTAGTAAGAGAAGTGAAGTTATATGGACTAGTCTTTTTGAGATGGATGTACCCATTTGAACGATTAATGAAGGAATTGGAAGGATATGTGAGAAATAAGAACCAATCTGAAGGATGTATAACTGAATGTTATATAGTTGAAGAAGCAATGAGTTCTATAAGTTTGCCCGTTACCAAAAACACAATTTTAAAAGAAAGAAAAGATGTTGGTCAATCTATAGGAGCTGAAAAACAAGCACTAATAGATCGTAAATTATGGGAGCAAGCCCATCGTCGTGTTTTATCAAACATAGATGAAGTTCAACCATATCTTGAGTAATTTTCTAAATTTTATTACTTAGTTTTAGTTGTGATTAAATATCAATTTATAATAATGAACATAACTTTATAGGAAGCACTTGGAACATATTAAGGACAAGTACAAACATTCAAGACGTACAGAGAAATGGTTAATTGATGAACATAATCGTACTTTTATGTACTGGCTACGTGATGAAGTGAGTATATTAAAACCTAACTATTATTTAAGGAATTTTTTTCTCTGTATATGTTAATAATTAAGTATACTCACTTAATCGGATTTTTCAAGAGCTCAGAGATCCAAATAATAACATTTTTGTCACACTTAGATGGATTTCAAAATGTCCTAATTTTCATGTGCTTAAATATAATGATTATATTATCAATGGATATAGATTTCATACAAAGGAAATAGATGATAACCTAACCAATCAAAATAGTGATGTGTCCTTAGTAACGCAAGGCATGCAATTTGCTACTGCAAAGGATAAAAGACCAATATCTGGTGAAATGACATATTATGGAGTAATTCAAGAGATATGGGAGTTAGATTACTACAAGTTTAATAAGTGTGTATTCAAGTGTGATTGGGTTGAGAATGTGAATAAAGTTGGTATTCGCTATGACACAGATATTGGTTTTACTTTGGTAAACTTACAAAGAATTGAGTATAAAGAAGATAGTTTCATTTTTGTAAGCAAAGCCAAGCAAGTGTTTTATGTAAGAGACCCTGAAGACCCACAGTGGTCAATTGTTCTTACTCCTCCTAATAAAGGTTATTATGATGAGAATGATGAGACAGATGAAGAGATTGAGGAGTTTTAACGGGCTTCAATGGTTTGCGATGATAACGAGATACCCAATGAAGTTTATGATGATGACACAGAGGATGAAGAATCATTTTCTTATTTGCGTACTAATTGCGAAAGCATATGGATTAATAATAAGTACATACATGGTAATTTTCATATACTTTATTAATTTTATTTTATTGAGTATCATACCTACATCTTATTATAACTAATCACATGATGATAAATACATGGTAATTTTCATATACTTTATTTGCATATTTTTACTTTTTATTAACTTGTTCATGCATTCTAACAAGTCATGCTTAGGTGTATACTCACATATTGTTACTTTATTTTTATGCAGATTGATGGAGCATTCTTCTAACTCAGGAAATGAAGCTGGTACCTATGGAAAGAGTACATAAAGGAAGGAAGGTTGAGGAATGACAACTTTGTCAAACATATTAACGAAAAAAGAGAGGATAGTAGTTGAGGTTGACGAAGATGGGGTACCATATAGTGATACAAGTTCAAAGTGGGCTAGTGCTATCGAAAGTTTGGTACGATCGACCATTGATATCACTATAACTGATTGGCGATTAGTGCACGAGTCTCGTAAAGAAGAAATTTGGAAAACGTTATTGGTACGTACTACTGCTGAACTTATACTTAATACTATATGCTTTTCTATGTGTACAATTATTTAGTACTTATGATACTTATGTTTTTTATTGTAGGAATCATTTGAGATTAATCCATGTATGACATATCATTTTTATATCGTTGATGCGGGTGATAAGTTTAGGAAATTCAAATCATATTTAGCCAGGACATTCGTCTTTCCTTATTTGGATGATCCTGAACAATTGTATACTCCACCACATAAGTATAGCTTCATATTTAAAGAGAAGTGGGAGATATTTGTTAATCAAAAACTTTTTGCAAAAGCGCTAAAACTTAGGAAAGAAATGCAAGAAAAACCTAAGTTAAATATACACACATATTTTGGGAGTAAGGCTGGGTATCGTGGTTCAAAACAGAAATTGGTATAGTTTTTATTGTCGATTGATATATATTCTTTGATTGTTGAAATAATATTCAAATTTATTTAACAGAAGAAGCAAAAAGGATCTGGAGCTATCGTGGAGCGTCATGAGACTTGGGTTGACACTCATGTACCAAGTGATCAACGACAAGTACTCAAAGATGAAACAAAAGAAGTTTTGAAAAAATTGTAACAATACTATACTATGAAAACAAATTTTAGCTTTAAATCTTATATCCTATTCTAAGATTATTATTTAAATTTTTTTTGGCTCTGGATTTTATAGGAAACATTAATGCAGAAGATACAGACCAGAGAACTTGAAGTAAAAAAAGGTTGAAAGAATGATATACTTGAGATGGCATTAGGTGAAGAACATTCAGGTCGAGTTTGTGGGCTAGGAAAGAGAGAGAATCTTACATCTTATTTTGGGAGAAAAAGTCGTATTAATCAGCAACAAAATAAGGAAGATTCTAATAATTTTGAAGTAATGTCAGAACAGATAATGAGAAATGTAATGGATAAATTACAACACATGAACGATAGCTCACTTAGAAGAAGTAGAGAAAGTGAAAATATGGACATTTAGATGGATACGGACGTTCAGATGGACATGAGTGTTCAAATGGACATGGAGGTCCAAATGGATGCAGGACGTTCAGATAGGCTTGCAAAGGATGTTTCACGTACACATTCAAATGCCAAGTCTAACTCATCACATGGTAGTACACACCCACCAACTGATATTAAAAATGTAAGCTTTTTATTGTCAATTTATTAATTAGAAAACTTATAATATATTCTCATTTATTTACATTTTTATTTTCTACTAATTTTCTTTGACCATACATTTAGGGAGTGTTGTGCTTTTTGGCAATTGATGACCCATCAAATGTTTGTGCCAAAGGCACTTGTTTTCTTCGTTGCAACCCAACTGATACGGTTCATACAATGGAGATAGGAGAAGAAAACTTCAAAGTTTTTGTATTAACTACATCACAACCAATGGCACTTCCTCCATATCCAGTCCAAGATGAACTTTATTACGTGAGTGATGCAATTAATCAACATGTAAGATGGCCAAAACATCTTGTTATATTAAGAGGATAGGTAATATATGATGCTAATTTTATAAAATTCAACACCCATTTTATTGTGTGTATATATGTTCTTTAAAATTAATGTAATATGTTATTATTAATTAACTAATAACTATATTTTGCAGCCCTTACCTGAAAAACAAAGACAAATTAATAAGAATGTGCCAGAGAGATGTATAAATACATCCAAAGGAAAGGAGGTTGTTTCTTTGTCAAGTTTGAGTAGCGATGTTGGAGATCACGATGGAATTGAAATTTTACAAAGATGGGCATTGGATAATATGGAAATGGAAGGTGATAACTCCCATCGTATAATTCCATGCAATCTAACGATTTTCGGTATGAAACAACAACAATTTTATTAACTCTAAAAGATATAGTCCGCATTTGTGACTCTAGTTGGCTTGGCGTTCCTCATATACAAATTTTGATAAGGTATATTTAAAATTGTGACTATACTTTATTTTGAATATTTCATTTCACTAATTAGCATATCATCGTTCAATAATAGGTTATTATTTGATAAATGGAGAGGAAAAAATGTCTAATTGGAGAGATATTTTGTTTTTGTAGATCCCGAATATTTATGCACGTATCATGATGAAGAATACAAAGTCAACATGCTTGTGAATAAGTTTAATGCAATGACGGGTTCAATGTGTCTTATGGCACCATATTGGAGATCGTAAGTATTACATTCAAACTTATAATTTGATTTTGTAAAATTATAAGTTAGCTAATACAGTATTATAACATGAATTACTAACATATATGAGTCATTGGACATTAACTGTTGTTAACCTGTTTACTTGTAAACTTCAATGGTTCAATTCTATAAAGGCTTACAATTCTTCTAAAGGATCACCTCCTGATTAAGAATATACAAGAATTTGGTTAAGTTAACACACATATATTTATATTATATATTAGATAATATTTTTTATATAATCGTGTTCATCTTATTTGTTTATAATAACTTAAATCCTATAAATGTGGGTATTATGCAATGAAATAATTGTTGTAATTAAAAGGGCTTTTACAAACATGGCATCGTCAATGTGAAAATTCAAATATTAATCCAAATTGGATTCCCGTTAAGGTAATTGTTTTAGTTATATGTCAACATGTAATTTTATGCTTGTAATTAAATTAATTATATAATTATTAACTATAGCTATCTTAATTGTACTTAGTGTCTAAAACAATCAGAATCGTATGAATGTGGATACTATGTTATGAAATTCATGGATACATATATTACCAAATTTATTGGAAATGTAGACACAAATGATTTACCGGTAAGCTTTAAACCTTATTATTTATGTATGCATATTCAAGTTAATACGTAATTTTATTTATCTATTATTTAGTTTTAACATATTTGATATATATTGTATTGTAGTTCTCAAGTAAGAATCGGTATACACCAACAGAGTTGCTGACATTAAGGCAAGAATGGTGTATGTACGTCTACAATTATCTTTAAAACAATTAGCTAATTTGTATGTAGCTTGTTTTAATCCTTAGATTGTACGTTTCATATATATGTATGTTACTGTAATTCAACTGTACACTATGATAATCTATGTAAATTAAAGCTAGCTAGGTTTTGAACCTTAGATTAAATGTTTCATATTTATGTATGTTCCTGTAATTTAATTGTACATTATGATAATTTGTGTAAATTAAAGCTAGGCAGCTTTGAATCATATATTTGTAATGTAAATTATGGATGTTTTTGGAATGAAATATTGTATTTTGAATCTGAATCGTGTTCTTGGAATGACTATAATTTGTACAGGTTATATATAGATTTTAGTCTGGACAAACAAAAAAAAAATTATTGGACGGCTATTGACCGTCCTACCGTCCTAAAAGAACTTTATAGGATGGTCAATAGCCGTCCTATAAAGTGTTTTTTTTTTTTTTTTTAAATTTTTTATGGCCGTTCTAAAAGAATTTTATAAGACGGTCAGTAGCCGTCTTAAGAAACTGGCCGTCCTATAAGATTTTTTTTTAAGACGCTCTGTAAACGTCCTATTTTTTCGATTCTTTTAGGACGAGACTTTATAGGACGGCCAATGACCGTCCTATAAAGGCAAATTTGTAGTAGTGTTTTCTCATCTCCTTACCTATGAAATTGTCAATTTTGATGCTAATTTTTTGGGCTTTGTAGAATCAAAGGTCACATTAGAAATGAATGAGAAGCTGCTTGTCCCTTTTGACAAGGAAGACGTGAAACATATTCTATTTCAGATGAATCCTCTAAAGTCACTGAACCAGATGTTATGTCTGCTATTTTTCAAAAATATTGGCATATAAATGTAGGATGTGATGTGTGTGATTTTGTTCTAAATATGTTGAACAATAATATGATTGATAATCAAATTAATATTACCCATATCACTTTAATTCCTAAAACTGATACACCAAACCATGTTGCTCAATTTTGTTCTATTAGTCTATGCAACGTGGTCTATAAAAGTTATGTGAAATGCATTACCAATAGACTTAAGAGGGTAATGGGTTTGGTTATTAGTAAATATCAAATTTTAATATTTAAAAAGCTAATGGAATCTTTAGCATTTGTGTATTTTCACTACTACAATATAAGCAATATAGGACGGCTTAAAATTTAGAGTGAGAAACAAATAGGACGGTGTCACAAGTATATGGCCATCGTATAAGAAATATAGGACGGTTATTACGGAACAAATTAGGCGGAACTTTAGCCGTCCTAAAAGAATGTGTGTAAATTTTTTTATTACTTCCCCATTTTCACAGCATTTCAACTACCCTCAATTCTAAAAATTACAATCCCTAAAATTTTACTCTCTTGATTTTCACTGCATTTCAACTACCCACCACCCAACGCCACTACCCAACGTCGATACTTCCAAACGCCACCACCAACAGCCACCTTCAAACGTGTTGAACCCCACCCGGTAACCCTGCAACACATAAAACGTCGTAACACTCAAAAACGTACGTCGTATCACTCGAAAATCCACCGCGTCCATACTGTGAACACCACCGCCATCCTCCAACCCAGCCCAGTCCGTCGCCCACGGCCAACCCCACTCCTTCTCCTCCCCTAAACCACCCCGTGTCCCCTCCTCCAACATGTATGTTTTTCCACGCCTTTCCTTTTTTTTTTATTTAGCTTTTTTATGTCTTTTTTTTTTTCTAAAATTTTGTATTTGTGAACATATTAATTAATTAGTATGGTTTTTCTGATATACTAACAGATTATTTATGAACATATTAATTAGTATGGTTGTAGTACATATTATATATGAAAATTATTTAAAATAAATGTATTAACAGATTTAATTAAAACTAAAATGTATTCAGTACGTTTTCTACTTTCTTGTAAATATTACATATAAGGCCGTCTTAAATGAACATATTTATTGGTTAAATGTTTATAGGGCTGCTATTGACTGTCCTATAAGAATTTTATAGGACAGCTATTAACCGTCTTATAAAATATTTTCAGGACAACTATTGACCGTCCTATAAAATTCTTTTAGGACGATTATTAATCATCTTATAAAATCTTTATAAAATGATACATATTACAAATTTTTTTTGTAGAAATTTAATAACCAACTTATTTTGCAATATACTTTTATTTAATATTAAACAAGCTAATTATTTTTAAATTAATTATTGACACGATATTGATTTACAATTATATATAGGATGTCTTATAAAATATTTATAAAATGATACATATTATAAACTTTTTTTAAGAAATTTAATAACTAATACTTATTTTGCAATATACTTTTATTTAATATTAAACAAGTTAATTATTTTTAAATTAATTATTGACACGATATTTATTTACAATTATATATAGGATGTCTTATAAAATCTTTATAAAATGATATACATATTATAAATTTTTTTTAAGAAATTTAATAACCAATACTTATTTTGTAATATACTTTTATTTAATATTCGATAAGTGAATTATTTTTAAATTAGCTATTGTCAATTTATTAATTTACAATGATATATAGGATGGATAAGAGTTGGATGTCTATGGATAGAACAAATGTCAAATTTATTGAGGGTTTGAAAATTTTTTTGAGATTTGCTTCTGATAATTCAACCAAAAAAGATCGAATTCATTGTCCATGTTTGAAGTGTGCAAATTTAAAATTTTTTAGTGTGGTTAAAGTTAGAAATCATATCTATCATAATAAAATTGATAGTGGATATACAAATTGGTATCATCATGGAGAGACTAAGAAGCAAAGTTCAAAAGTTTATCCTCCTGAAGAATTCAACGATTTCAATCCACGTGAAAATGATTTCACAAATAGTGCAAACAACTTTGAAAACGACAATTTTGATGAAAATAATATGGGTGACATGCAAGATATTATGGAAGATACTATAAAGCCATTATACTAAGGATGCAATAAGTTCACAAAATTGTCAGGGTCAGTCTCACTTTATAAATGGAAGGATAAGCATGGTCATTCAGATACAAGTTTCAATGAGTTGCTAACTCTTTTGAGTGAGATGCTCCCAGAAGATAATATTTTGCCATCATCAACGAATGAAGTTAAGAAGATCCTTCGTGAAATGGGCATGAATTATAAAAAAATTCATGCTTGTCCTAATGATTGTATTCTATATCGAAATGAATATAAGGATTCTATAGCATGTCCGCATTGTCAAAAGTCTAGATGGAAAGTTAATCTAATATCAGGGAAGGAAAAAGTTAATGTTCCTGCAAAGGTATTGTGGTACTTTCCACCTATTCCACGTTTTAAAAAAATGTTTCAAAATTCAGCAACATCTCAAAATCTAACATGGCATGCAAAGGAAAGGGAAAATGATGGAATGTTGCGACATCCATCTAACTCACCTGAGTGGAAGCATGTCGACTATACTTGGCCTGAGTTCAGCGCTGAATCTAGAAAACTTAGACTTGCACTTTCATCTGATGGGATCAATCCTCATCGGTCTTTAAGTAGTCGATATAGTTGTTGGCCCGTTATACTTGTCATATATAATCTTCCTCCTTGGTTATGTATGAAAAGAAAATACATGATGCTAACTTTATTGATATCTAGACCCAAGCAACCTGGAAATGATATTGATATTTACTTAGAGTCATTGATTGAAAACTTGAAGTTGTTGTGGACGAATGGAATTGATGTGTACGATAGTTTCAAACTTGAGAAATTTAAGTTGAAAGCTATCTTATTGTGGACAATCAATGACTTTCCTGCTTATGGAAATCTTTCTGGTCATGCTGTTAAAGGTTATTATGCTTGCCCGACATGTAGTGAGGGGTATCAGGGATCAAGGTTAAAACATTCAAGGAATATGTCTTACATGGGTCATAGAAAATGGTTACCTCAATATCATCCTTATAGAAAACAAGTTAAGTCTTTTAACGGACATGAAGAGGAGGGAACACAACCAACTCCCTTAATTGGAAGTGAAATATTAGCAAGAGTTGACATGATGACTTTTGCACGTGGGAAAGTAAATTATAAGGTTGATACAAGCACTCCATGGAGAAAAAAAATCAATATTCCTTGAATTAGAATATTGGAAGTTCGTGAATGTTAGACATCTGTTGGATGTGATGCATACAGAAAAGAATGTGTGTGATAGCATTGTTGGTACATTGTTAGATATTCCTAGAAAAACCAACGATGGTGTTTGTCAATGTATGAATCTCATTAAAATGGGTGTAAGAACTGAGATTAGTCCAAAGGTGGGCACGAATAAGACTTACTTATCCCTCACATGTTACACTTTATCGACGAAAGAGAAAAAAATTATTTTGTAACACATTAGAAAATCTTAAAGTCCCAAATGGATACTCATCCAACATAAGTAGTTTGGTTTCTTTGACTGACAAAAAGTTATATGGGATGAAGTCACATGATTGCCATGTCTTGATGCAACAATTGTTGCCTGTAGCATTGCGAGGGGTGTTGCCCAAAGAGGTGAGGAGTACAATTATTAAGTTGTGCTATTTCTTCAATGATATATGTAAGAAAACAGTCGATGTTCAAAAGTTGGATGCAATTCAATCAGAACTTGTTGTCACTCTATGCAAGTTAGAGAAATTCTTCCCTCCTTCATTTTTTGATGTGATGATACATCTCAAAATTCATCTAGTAAGAGAAGTGAAGTTATATGGACTAGTCTTTTTGAGATGGATGTACCCATTTGAACGATTAATGAAGGAATTGGAAGGATATGTGAGAAATAAGAACCAATCTGAAGGATGTATAACTGAATGTTATATAGTTGAAGAAGCAATGAGTTCTATAAGTTTGCCCGTTACCAAAAACACAATTTTAAAAGAAAGAAAAGATGTTGGTCAATCTATAGGAGCTGAAAAACAAGCACTAATAGATCGTAAATTATGGGAGCAAGCCCATCGTCGTGTTTTATCAAACATAGATGAAGTTCAACCATATCTTGAGTAATTTTCTAAATTTTATTACTTAGTTTTAGTTGTGATTAAATATCAATTTATAATAATGAACATAACTTTATAGGAAGCACTTGGAACATATTAAGGACAAGTACAAACATTCAAGACGTACAGAGAAATGGTTAATTGATGAACATAATCGTACTTTTATGTACTGGCTACGTGATGAAGTGAGTATATTAAAACCTAACTATTATTTAAGGAATTTTTTTCTCTGTATATGTTAATAATTAAGTATACTCACTTAATCGGATTTTTCAAGAGCTCAGAGATCCAAATAATAACATTTTTGTCACACTTAGATGGATTTCAAAATGTCCTAATTTTCATGTGCTTAAATATAATGATTATATTATCAATGGATATAGATTTCATACAAAGGAAATAGATGATAACCTAACCAATCAAAATAGTGATGTGTCCTTAGTAACGCAAGGCATGCAATTTGCTACTGCAAAGGATAAAAGACCAATATCTGGTGAAATGACATATTATGGAGTAATTCAAGAGATATGGGAGTTAGATTACTACAAGTTTAATAAGTGTGTATTCAAGTGTGATTGGGTTGAGAATGTGAATAAAGTTGGTATTCGCTATGACACAGATATTGGTTTTACTTTGGTAAACTTACAAAGAATTGAGTATAAAGAAGATAGTTTCATTTTTGTAAGCAAAGCCAAGCAAGTGTTTTATGTAAGAGACCCTGAAGACCCACAGTGGTCAATTGTTCTTACTCCTCCTAATAAAGGTTATTATGATGAGAATGATGAGACAGATGAAGAGATTGAGGAGTTTTAACGGGCTTCAATGGTTTGCGATGATAACGAGATACCCAATGAAGTTTATGATGATGACACAGAGGATGAAGAATCATTTTCTTATTTGCGTACTAATTGCGAAAGCATATGGATTAATAATAAGTACATACATGGTAATTTTCATATACTTTATTAATTTTATTTTATTGAGTATCATACCTACATCTTATTATAACTAATCACATGATGATAAATACATGGTAATTTTCATATACTTTATTTGCATATTTTTACTTTTTATTAACTTGTTCATGCATTCTAACAAGTCATGCTTAGGTGTATACTCACATATTGTTACTTTATTTTTATGCAGATTGATGGAGCATTCTTCTAACTCAGGAAATGAAGCTGGTACCTATGGAAAGAGTACATAAAGGAAGGAAGGTTGAGGAATGACAACTTTGTCAAACATATTAACGAAAAAAGAGAGGATAGTAGTTGAGGTTGACGAAGATGGGGTACCATATAGTGATACAAGTTCAAAGTGGGCTAGTGCTATCGAAAGTTTGGTACGATCGACCATTGATATCACTATAACTGATTGGCGATTAGTGCACGAGTCTCGTAAAGAAGAAATTTGGAAAACGTTATTGGTACGTACTACTGCTGAACTTATACTTAATACTATATGCTTTTCTATGTGTACAATTATTTAGTACTTATGATACTTATGTTTTTTATTGTAGGAATCATTTGAGATTGATCCATGTATAACATATCATTTTTATATCGTTGATGCGGGTGATAAGTTTAGGAAATTCAAATCATATTTAGCCAGGACATTCGTCTTTCCTTATTTGGATGATCCTGAACAATTGTATACTCCACCACATAAGTATAGCTTCATATCTAAAGAGAAGTGGGAGATATTTGTTAATTAAAAACTTTTTGCAAAAGCGCTAAAACTTAGGAAAGAAATGCAAGAAAAACCTAAGTTAAATATACACACATATTTTGGGAGTAAGGCTGGGTATCGTGGTTCAAAACAGAAATTGGTATAGTTTTTATTGTCGATTGATATATATTCTTTGATTGTTGAAATAATATTCAAATTTATTTAACAGAAGAAGCAAAAAGGATCTGGAGCTATCGTGGAGCGTCATGAGACTTGGGTTGACACTCATGTACCAAGTGATCAACGACAAGTACTCAAAGATGAAACAAAAGAAGTTTTGAAAAAATTGTAACAATACTATACTATGAAAACAAATTTTAGCTTTAAATCTTATATCCTATTCTAAGATTATTATTTAAATTTTTTTTGGCTCTGGATTTTATAGGAAACATTAATGCAGAAGATACAGACCAGAGAACTTGAAGTAAAAAAAGGTTGAAAGAATGATATACTTGAGATGGCATTAGGTGAAGAACATTCAGGTCGAGTTTGTGGGCTAGGAAAGAGAGAGAATCTTACATCTTATTTTGGGAGAAAAAGTCGTATTAATCAGCAACAAAATAAGGAAGATTCTAATAATTTTGAAGTAATGTCAGAACAGATAATGAGAAATGTAATGGATAAATTACAACACATGAACGATAGCTCACTTAGAAGAAGTAGAGAAAGTGAAAATATGGACATTTAGATGGATACGGACGTTCAGATGGACATGAGTGTTCAAATGGACATGGAGGTCCAAATGGATGCAGGACGTTCAGATAGGCTTGCAAAGGATGTTTCACGTACACATTCAAATGCCAAGTCTAACTCATCACATGGTAGTACACACCCACCAACTGATATTAAAAATGTAAGCTTTTTATTGTCAATTTATTAATTAGAAAACTTATAATATATTCTCATTTATTTACATTTTTATTTTCTACTAATTTTCTTTGACCATACATTTAGGGAGTGTTGTGCTTTTTGGCAATTGATGACCCATCAAATGTTTGTGCCAAAGGCACTTGTTTTCTTCGTTGCAACCCAACTGATACGGTTCATACAATGGAGATAGGAGAAGAAAACTTCAAAGTTTTTGTATTAACTACATCACAACCAATGGCACTTCCTCCATATCCAGTCCAAGATGAACTTTATTACGTGAGTGATGCAATTAATCAACATGTAAGATGGCCAAAACATCTTGTTATATTAAGAGGATAGGTAATATATGATGCTAATTTTATAAAATTCAACACCCATTTTATTGTGTGTATATATGTTCTTTAAAATTAATGTAATATGTTATTATTAATTAACTAATAACTATATTTTGCAGCCCTTACCTGAAAAACAAAGACAAATTAATAAGAATGTGCCAGAGAGATGTATAAATACATCCAAAGGAAAGGAGGTTGTTTCTTTGTCAAGTTTGAGTAGCGATGTTGGAGATCACGATGGAATTGAAATTTTACAAAGATGGGCATTGGATAATATGGAAATGGAAGGTGATAACTCCCATCGTATAATTCCATGCAATCTAACGATTTTCGGTATGAAACAACAACAATTTTATTAACTCTAAAAGATATAGTCCGCATTTGTGACTCTAGTTGGCTTGGCGTTCCTCATATACAAATTTTGATAAGGTATATTTAAAATTGTGACTATACTTTATTTTGAATATTTCATTTCACTAATTAGCATATCATCGTTCAATAATAGGTTATTATTTGATAAATGGAGAGGAAAAAATGTCTAATTGGAGAGATATTTTGTTTTTGTAGATCCCGAATATTTATGCACGTATCATGATGAAGAATACAAAGTCAACATGCTTGTGAATAAGTTTAATGCAATGACGGGTTCAATGTGTCTTATGGCACCATATTGGAGATCGTAAGTATTACATTCAAACTTATAATTTGATTTTGTAAAATTATAAGTTAGCTAATACAGTATTATAACATGAATTACTAACATATATGAGTCATTGGACATTAACTGTTGTTAACCTGTTTACTTGTAAACTTCAATGGTTCAATTCTATAAAGGCTTACAATTCTTCTAAAGGATCACCTCCTGATTAAGAATATACAAGAATTTGGTTAAGTTAACACACATATATTTATATTATATATTAGATAATATTTTTTATATAATCGTGTTCATCTTATTTGTTTATAATAACTTAAATCCTATAAATGTGGATATTATGCAATGAAATAATTGTTGTAATTAAAAGGGCTTTTACAAACATGGCATCGTCAATGTGAAAATTCAAATATTAATCCAAATTGGATTCCCGTTAAGGTAATTATTTTAGTTATATGTCAACATGTAATTTTATGCTTGTAATTAAATTAATTATATAATTATTAACTATAGCTATCTTAATTGTACTTAGTGTCTAAAACAATCAGAATCGTATGAATGTGGATACTATGTTATGAAATTCATGGATACATATATTACCAAATTTATTGGAAATGTAGACACAAATGATTTACCGGTAAGCTTTAAACCTTATTATTTATGTATGCATATTCAAGTTAATACGTAATTTTATTTATCTATTATTTAGTTTTAACATATTTGATATATATTGTATTGTAGTTCTCAAGTAAGAATCGGTATACACCAACAGAGTTGCTGACATTAAGGCAAGAATGGTGTATGTACGTCTACAATTATCTTTAAAACAATTAGCTAATTTGTATGTAGCTTGTTTTAATCCTTAGATTGTACGTTTCATATATATGTATGTTACTGTAATTCAACTGTACACTATGATAATCTATGTAAATTAAAGCTAGCTAGGTTTTGAACCTTAGATTAAATGTTTCATATTTATGTATGTTCCTGTAATTTAATTGTACATTATGATAATTTGTGTAAATTAAAGCTAGGCAGCTTTGAATCATATATTTGTAATGTAAATTATGGATGTTTTTGGAATGAAATATTGTATTTTGAATCTGAATCGTGTTCTTGGAATGACTATAATTTGTACAGGTTATATATAGATTTTAGTCTGGACAAACAAAAAAAAAATTATTGGACGGCTATTGACCGTCCTACCGTCCTAAAAGAACTTTATAGGATGGTCAATAGCCGTCCTATAAAGTGTTTTTTTTTTTTTTTTTAAATTTTTTATGGCCGTTCTAAAAGAATTTTATAAGACGGTCAGTAGCCGTCTTAAGAAACTGGCCGTCCTATAAGATTTTTTTTTAAGACGCTCTGTAAACGTCCTATTTTTTCGATTCTTTTAGGACGAGACTTTATAGGACGGCCAATGACCGTCCTATAAAGGCAAATTTGTAGTAGTGTTTTCTCATCTCCTTACCTATGAAATTGTCAATTTTGATGCTAATTTTTTGGGCTTTGTAGAATCAAAGGTCACATTAGAAATGAATGAGAAGCTGCTTGTCCCTTTTGACAAGGAAGACGTGAAACATATTCTATTTCAGATGAATCCTCTAAAGTCACTGAACCAGATGTTATGTCTGCTATTTTTCAAAAATATTGGCATATAAATGTAGGATGTGATGTGTGTGATTTTGTTCTAAATATGTTGAACAATAATATGATTGATAATCAAATTAATATTACCCATATCACTTTAATTCCTAAAACTGATACACCAAACCATGTTGCTCAATTTTGTTCTATTAGTCTATGCAACGTGGTCTATAAAAGTTATGTGAAATGCATTACCAATAGACTTAAGAGGGTAATGGGTTTGGTTATTAGTAAATATCAAAGCGCATTTGTGTATGGCCGCTTAATAAGGATACTATTTTGATTTCCCACGAACTACTCCACACAATGTGCACAAAAAAAGAATACTAAAGCTGTTTATGTGGCTCTTAAGCTTGACATGGCGAAAGCTTGTGATTGAGTTGAGTGGGGTTTCCTACGAGCAATGATGATTAAACTGGGCTTTCACTCTATTTGGGTGGAGAAATTAATGCTTTGTTTTGAAACTGTTTCTTATTCAGTGTCAGTAAATATTGATTTGGTCAATCCATACCTCTTTATGCCATGAGCGTTTCTAAGCTCTCCAAAACATTCTATGACGAGTTAGTTTGGATAGTAAGAAGTTTCTTATGAAGAAATAAAAATAAAAAAGCTTAAATTGGCTATCGTGAAAAATTTGAGTTTAGTTGTATGGTATAACTCATATTCATGCATATAGTTTCATTTTTAACCCACTAGAAAAAAAACATATGTTTATTTTTTCTTATAACATAAATAAACATATGTTTTTAGTATTAGTAGAAAATGAACATATATTTTTTTTTTTAGGGCGATAAAAATGAAACTAGTTGAATAATTTGGTTATTTATGTATCAAATGTAAAACTTTCTGCCCTCTAAAGGCACTAGGTGGTTGGGATTTTGAGATTTTGAAATTTTTAACTTGCCATTTCTTGACAAACAAGGCTGGAAAGTTTTGACAAATCCAAACTCACTATGTGCTTGGCTATTAAAGACAAATTATTTCCCATATGCATATGCATCTTTTTAAAAATGTACTGTGAGAACTAATTCCTTATACACTTGGAAAGGAATTATGGAGGCATCCAGATGTAATAACATGGGCTTACAAGAAAAATGGCATTTTCTCTGTAAATTAAGAGTGCATATAATTGTATAATTAGTTAACGCTAAACTGCTACTTAGTGCAGGTACTTCAAATGTGCGAAATTTTCTTCAAATTTCCCATGGATACATACGTGAAAGCTTATGTTCCTAACAATGTGAAAACATTTGCTTCGCGGGTGGCTCACAACATTCTCCCAACTTTTGGTAATCTTTTCAAGCGCAAGGTCTCAACCTTTTCCGCATGTAAGATATGCAATTTATGTAATGAATCTGAACTACGTGCTTTGGGCCTTTGTGATAGTGTCTTGGAGTTATGGAATCATTGTCGTCTTAAAATCAATTTAAAGGTTCCAGCTTTTTTCTCAATTGAGGAGTGGACGTCATTTTATCTTCTGATTTTGTATATTTTTATGCTTACATTAGTCTTTATGGAAGGCAAGAAACACGATATGAAGGACCTTCCATTGAACAAATTTTAAGGACTGCTCTCTACTACTCTCAAATGTTAGCGTGAGTCATGTAATTAGTGTCTATCTGTAATAGAGTTTTAAGTTGTACATAATTCTATTTTATTTAGGACTCTTGTATTTTATCTTCTATATATACCTCTATTGTGAGATAATAATACAACAAGAAATATATTTCATTCAGTATATTCAACTTGGTATCAGAGCGGAAGATTCGTAAAAGAATTTTATTTTCTTTTTTCTGTCAGCGCCGCCGTCGTTCCCACTCCGCCACCGCCCTGTCCAGCGGTACCGCGCCGCCGCCGCCGCCGCCCTGTCTGTCTCCGCGCCGCCGCGCGCCTCTGCTTTCAGCGCCACCGCGCGCCTGTCTGCCTGTTCCGCGCCGCCGCGCGCCTGTCCGCCTGTTCCGCGCGCCTCTGCTCAGATCCGCGCCTCCTGTCGCGCCGCCTGCTCAGATCCGCGCCTCCTGTCGCGCCGCCTGCTCAGAACCGCGCCTCCTGTCGCGCCGCCTGCTCAGATCCGCGCCTCCTGCTCAGATCTGCCGCACCGGGAGCCTCTCCTGTCCGCTCGCCGCCAGTCGCAGCGCCTCAGATCTGCCGCGCCGCCAGTCCACTCCGCGCAGCCTGACCGCCTCCTGCCGCCGCGCCTCACTGCCGCCGTCCAGCGCCGCCAGACCTCACTGCCGCCACTCTAGATCTGCCTCCACCTTTTCAAACCCTAGCCCACACATCCAAACCCTAGCCCAAACCAATTTTACCCTAGCCCACACATCCAAACCCTAGCCCACACCCTAGCCCATACAATTTAAGCCCAATTTTCCCCTAACCCACTTGAAAAAAAAAAAAAAAAAAAAATCAGCCCAAACTCCCTTGGCCCAATTTCAGCCCAGGGTCAACTCAGTCAACAGTCAGCCCGGTCAACAGTCAAAGTCAACCGTTCAAAAAAAAAAAAAAAAAAAAAAAAAAAAATTTCCGCTGCATATTATTATTGTCTGATTCAATGGAAGATTCAAGAATGATTCAGAGTTCAACGACAACTGAAATTCCAAAATTTGAAGTTTCTGTCAAGAGTTCAGAAGGTGGCTCTTTTGGTGGTACCAAACTCAATGGTACTAACTTTAGAACATGGAAAAGACTTATGTCCGTTTATCTCCGTGGGATGCATAAGATGGGACATGTGACTGGAACAATTAAAGCTCCTCCTGAAGATGATTTGGAGGCCTATACTAAGTGGGAAGATGATGATGGCTTTGTAATGTCTATCCTATTTAGAGCCATCACAGATGATGTACTACAGATGGTGGAAGAGTGTGACACAGCTGAGGCTATATGGAAGACTTTAGGAGACCTTTACACTAATGAATCTGACTTTATACAGGTCCACGAGTTAATGTGCAAAGCTGTCAGCATGCAACAGAATGGGCAACCAGTGTCTATGTTTTTTACCAAGCTGAAGAATATATGGGCTGAAATTGATCAGAAACGTCCGTGCAAAATCAAAAATCAAGAGGACCTTATATGGTACCAGAAGGAAAAGGAGCTTGAGCGAGTTCATGCATTCTTAAGAGGACTTGATACAAAACATAATAGTGCTAAGGGCGAATTGCTTCGAATGCCAGACCCTCCGAGCTTGACCACAGCTTTTACATACATCCGTAAGGACGAATCTCAGCAGGAAAGTCTTAATCAGGCACAGGTTGAATTATCTAGTCTAGCAATTCAAGCCAATTCAAAGGCACCTTCTCTCCAGCGGCAGAATCTAGTTCCATTTCATCAGCAAGGACTTCCACCAGGCTTTGCCATTCAAGCCAACTCCAAGGCACCCTCTCTCCAGCAGCAGAGTTCAGTTCCATTTCATCAGCAAGGACCTCCACCAGGCTTTGCCAATCGTCCTCGTTCCCATTGCTCTTATTGCAATGAAGGAGGACATCTTCGAGAGACTTGCTATAAACTGAACCCTCACCTTAGACCTAAACGGCCAAATTATCGTTCTAAAGCGAAAACAGCTGCTGTACAAGTAGTACAGGAGCCAGATTTCTATGGTGTGACTGGACAGGATCATCGTGTGACATGTGAAGGTACCCCTATAGCTTCAATAACCGGTCGTGGTAAGTTTGGTATGGCCTTAAGCGTTTCTCATTTTGTTGGGTCTAATACTTGGATTATTGATTCTGGTGCGTCTGATCATATGACTTATGATAAATCATTTTTTACTGAGTTATCTTCCCCTCCAGTGTCTTATGTTACAAATGCTAACGGTGAAGCTTTTCCTGTCTTAGGAAAGGGGTCAGTCCGTATCACTCCAACTTTACAGCTCCATAATGTTTTATATGTGCCTGACTTATCCCATCATTTAATATCTGTCCCACAGTTGAATACTGAGTCTCAATGTTTTGTAACCTTTTATCCTATGTATGTGATTTTTCAGGATCTTCTTACCAGGGAAATAATTGGTCGAGGGTATCTGAGGGGCAGATTATTTCGTCTGGATCAGAACTACGCAGGGGAGAAACCAGGAGCACAGTCCCGCACCGCATTGACCTCGAGTTCTGACAATCTAAGTGAAATTTGGTTATGGCATCGCCGCTTAGGGCATCCTTCTTTTAGTCTTATGAAAAAATCTATGCCTACTTTGTTCATTGGTGTTAGTGAGTCTGTTTTACATTGTGAGACGTGTGTTTTGGCCAAAAGCCATCGTATTACTTATTCTCCTAGTATTTCTAATAAAAGTACTGTTCCTTTTGAGTTAATTCATTCTGATGTTTGGGGACCGAGTAGAGAGCCCACTCTATCGGGCATGAGGTATTTTGTTTCGTTTATTGATGATTGTACAAGATTGTCATGGGTTTCTCTTCTTCGAACTAAAGATGACGTCTTTTCAGTTTTTCAAAACTTTCGTACTCATGTTCAAACACAATACAATAGCACCATTAGAGTCCTACGTTCTGACAATGGGGGAGAATATATTAATCGTATGTTTCAAGATTTTTTCAAAACACATGGAATTGTTCACCAAACTACTTGCCCACAAACACCAGAACAAAATGGGGTGTCTGAACGAAAAAATCGTCATCTTCTTGATATGACTCGTGCACTCCTATTTAGTGCTCATATGCCAAAATACCTTTGGGGCGATGCTGTACAAGCTTCCGCCCATCTCATCAATCGTCTTCCATCTAGTGTTCTTCACGGCAAAATCCCATTCGAGGTTCTTGCATCTCATATGTCCTTGTCATCATTTCATAATCTTCCTACCCGTGTATTTGGTTGTGTTGCTTTTGTCCATGTTCCTAAAAATCAGAGGTCCAAGTTAGATGCCCGTGCAATCAAATGTGTGTTTGTTGGTTATGGAGGTTATCAGAAAGGGTACAAGTGCTTCCATCCTCCGACCAGGAAATATTATGTCACTATGGATGTTACCTTCTTTGAGGACATGAGTTATTTTTCCTCACTTGATACTGCTCGTCAGGGGGAGAATTTATATTTTGAAGAGCTGTATCATAGTGAGGGGGAGGATTTGGAAGAATCACCTACTGATATTTCTATGGGTCCAGTTGAGATTCTTAACCCATTGAATCCAGTAGTGGAAGAAACAGATACTCCAAGTGTCCAAGCACCAGCTCCAACCACAGAAAATGAAAATGAAGATACTGCTGTTCCCTCAGGCATCACTCATACCCTTGATCAACAGCTCCCTGGTACTGAAGGTCACTCATCTGAGGTATGTATACCTACTGATACTAATAGCGTTGAGTCTAGTGTTGGACAGTATGTGTTACCAAATAGGTCTACTCGAGGTCAACCACCCAAAAGATATGAACCAAGTATCCATGCAAAATCAAAATATCCAGTAACCAACTACATGTCTACTAAAAGATTGTCTAAGCCATATGAATCATTTGTAAATCAAATATCTACTGTATCAGTACCTAACAAAGTGCAGGATGCGCTGGGAGACCCAAAATGGAAAAAGGCAATGGAGGAAGAGATGGAGGCATTACAGAAGAACGATACTTGGCAACTTGTACCTTCACCACAAGGCAAGAAGGCAGTTGATTGTCGATGGGTATTTACTGTGAAACATAATGCTGATGGATCTGTGAATCGGTATAAAGCCCGCCTTGTAGCAAAAGGGTTCACTCAGACATATGGTGTAGACTACGATGAGACTTTTGCTCCGGTTGCCAAAATGAATACTATTCGAGTTCTACTTTCGCTTGCTGCAAGCTTTAATTGGCCACTTCGACAGCTTGATGTCAAGAATGCGTTCCTTCATGGAGAGTTAGTCGAGGAGGTATACATGAATCTTCCACCTGGGTATGTAGCTGTCTCTCCTGGTAATGTTGTATGCAAATTGAAGAAGTCCTTGTATGGGCTCAAGCAATCCCCTCGAGCCTGGTTTGGAAGGTTTTCACAGTTCATGCAGAAGGTTGGCTACAGACAAAGTAATTCAGACCATACGCTATTTCTCAAACATCAACAAGGGAAGGTAACAGCTCTAATTATTTACGTTGATGATATGGTAATTACTGGAGATGATGCTGTTGAGATGGATAAATTACAGAGACAGCTAGCCTCTGAGTTTGAGATGAAGGATTTGGGTGAATTGAAATACTTCCTAGGAATTGAGGTAGCTAGGGGGAGCGAAGGAATCTTTCTATGTCAGAGAAAATACATTCTTGACCTACTAACTGAAACAGGCATGTTGGATTGTAAACCTATTGACACTCCTATTGAGCAAAATCATTGTCTAGCAGAGTATCCAGATCAAGTACCAACTGATCGAGCTCGCTATCAGAGGTTGGTTGGGCGCCTAATTTATTTGACACATACTAGACCAGATGTCACATATGCGGTAAGTGTGGTAAGTCAGTTCATGCATAACCCGAGTGAGAGTCACATGGATGCAGTTGTGAGAATTTTAAGGTACTTGAAGTCAGCTCCAGGGAGAGGAGTAATGTTCACTAAACACAACAATCCTCTTGAAGTTTGTGGCTTCACAGATGCAGATTGGGCAGGAAGTATTACAGATAGAAGGTCGACATCGGGTTACTTTACCTTTGTGGGAGGTAATTTGGTTACATGGAAAAGTAAGAAGCAGAAAGTTGTGGCACGGTCTAGTGCTGAGGCTGAGTATAGAGGTATGGCTCATGGTGTTTGTGAACTGTTGTGGATAAAAAGTTTATTGTTTGATTTGGGTCTCGAACTCAAAAATACTATGGAGTTGTATTGTGATAGTCGAGCAGCCATTGACATATCACAAAATCCAGTACAGCATGATCGCACTAAACATGTGGAGGTTGATCGTCATTTTATAAAAGAGAAGCTAGATGCCAAACTCATTAGCTTTCCTTTTGTTCCCACTGAGAAGCAACTTGCAGATGTGCTCACCAAAGGAGTTTCCAAGAAGACGTTTTATGACTCACTAAGCAAGTTGGGTATGGTCGATATGTATGCGCCAACTTGAGGGGGAGTGTTAGCGTGAGTCATGTAATTAGTGTCTATCTGTAATAGAGTTTTAAGTTGTACATAATTCTATTTTATTTAGGACTCTTGTATTTTATCTTCTATATATACCTCTATTGTGAGATAATAATACAACAAGAAATATATTTCATTCAGTATATTCAACTTCAAACTCATGGCATGTTCAAATATATTCAGCCAAAGACAGAGCTTGTGGCCTTGAGAGAGGGTTCAAAGGTTGCTTTAGACTCGATTGATCTATCAACTTGGGGTCATATTGCTCAAGATGTTAAGCATTACCTGAAATTTGTTTCACATGGTGATGTTCGCTTTTGTCCAATAAGTGCCAATATGGCAGCCTATACTTTAGCCAATTGGGTTAAGTTTAGTTCCCAAAGAACAATTTGTTTTTTCTGGGATTGTCCAGCTTGCCTCAATTCGACATAGATATGTATTTGACTTCTATTTAAATATCAATAATGTTTGCTGTTTGTTTCAATGAAAAAAACTAATGGATTTATGATGTATCATTTAAAAATAAAAAAATTTAAATATATTTTTTTAAAAAATTTGGAGACTTGTCGAAGATCACTCATGTTAGAGGTGAAAATATTTTTCAAATATATTTTTCAAAGAACACAGTGGTTCAATTTAAATATATTTTTCAAAGAACACAGTGGTTCATGTGACATAAAAGCCTCATTTTTTTGAGGAAAAAATATTTTAGAGGTGCCATAGTTTTTATAAAATAAGCATATTAATTTCATAATTAATAGATTAGACATTACATGTTCCGTAATTTTTTATAATGAATACTTTAGTTTTATATTTTATAAATTTTATACTATAAATTTTGTTATTATAAAAAATAAGCAATTTTAGTCATATAATTTTTTTTTTTAAAATAAGCACTATAGTCCAACAAACATATTAAAAATGAGGACTTATAATACCTGATTTTCATAAATAATGTAACTATATGTGTCTAAATTAAAATTTATGTGATCAAAATGCTCATTTGTATATAATAACGAGATTACTGTAGCTATTTTCAAAAACTTTGGAACTTATTGTTCCTAATGTAATAATTACGGGACTAAATTATTTAAATTAAATAATTACAAAATCTTTGATAACGAGTTTTTTTTTTTTATATGAATCAAACTTAATTTCTTTTCAAAATATTTTTTATTTGTAAGATGTAAGATTTGTGACAGCAAAATTATTAGGAAAACTGATAAAATTAAAATTTTTAAAATTTATAATCCCAAAAATAGTACATATTTTGTTTAATTTATTTTGTTTTACTATTAGAAAAAGCTCATTTTACACTGAACATTCCAAATTTGTACACTATTTAAATTTGATTAATATTAAATTTGGATTAATTGAATTTATTATTATATTATTTTTATTATTATAAGTTTTAAAATATATATATACACCAAATTATTATCGGTGGGCTATCGATATGTTTCTCGACGAGATCAGCAGACTTTGTTTTGTTTTGACTGCATATCCCAAAATTTTAAAAAATAAAATGTTTCAACACTAAGCATAGACATAGTTACGACTTACGAGCCTTAAAAATATACACACCTTTTCCTTTTCTTTTTCTTTTTTTTTTTTTTAAATAAAAGGTTGTAATTTTCTTACCTTAATTTTTCTTATATTTGTTTTACTTTTTTTTTTCCTTCAACTTTTACTATTTTATTCAAAAAAATTAATTTTCAGTTGTTTACAATTTTAAATAAAGAACAACATAAAATATAAATATCAAATTCAATCTTTGATCGAATTTATTGCTCGGAAAACATTTCTAAATAGGTATCGGAAGTCTGAAGGACTCAAATGATTAAGGTCGAGGAGAAGAAACAATAATTTTTGTTTTTATTAGAGAGGATATGACTTATGAGCTTCTTTTTTTTTTTTTTTTTCCATGGAATTGGCTGGTTTTGGTCTTACCGAAAGAGGTGACCAGACCACTCGTAAAAATTTGAGAAATTATTAAAAATAACACTATTAATATTTAAAAAATATTTAATTTAAAAAAAGTGCTATTTTATTATTATAAGTTTTAATCGGTGCTATTTTTGTTATTTTCTCCTAAAATTTTGCTTTATTGTAATTTCACAGGCACAAAAAATATTTTGTTCAAACAAGGCGTAAAAAATGGACTAGCTCAAAAAGCTAATTTATATCTCCCATATACTACTAAATAAATATTATCAACATTAAAAATTATAAAAAATATTAAAATAATAGTTAAATGAGGTAAAGGAGTCATAGGACTGGATCAAGTAGTGGGATGGAGCAGGTTTGGTGGTCTAAGGTCTGGTCGATTTGTGTGCCTAACAAGGTGAAGATGTTCCTCAGGAGGGCCAGCAATAATAGTTAATATTGAATGTTGTGTTGGTAGTGGCGGTGGACGAGGTAGATAATGTTGATGGCTAGGATTATTTTCTTACTTGAAGAGTAGTGAAATATATTTAGTGAATAACAAATTTTTTTTTTCTTTTACTAAATTTTTAATTTATTTATAATATTACCGGTATATACTTAGAAAATATGTAGGATGTATTTAGAATTGTTAAACTCAAAAATATGTATGGGCTGTCATATTTTATTGGGCTTAGAGTTTATTTTAGGCCTGAACAAAGTCCACCTGGCGTTGCTTGAAGTTGGAAGACTTGTCACTAATTTACGTTGGCAGAAACATCAACTTTGTGTTCTTTTCTAAAATCACTTTCGTTACCGATTAATTTCAAAAAAATATTCATGAATTTTGTTTCCCACATTTTCTCGTAAGCCAAACATTGTATTAACCTTTTTTCCATTTCCATATTTACTCTCTGGGGAGTAGTGGCAACGCGTTCATCATTCAAATTCTCAGAGGCTAATGCGAATCCTATAATAAACAATGAGCAATAAAAGGTAAGCCACCCTTTTCTCAGCACCCTTATGCATATATATTCACTAAGCTTTAGATTTCATTAAAAGTTGGGTTTTATGTTTGGATTTTGCCGATCTGAATTAACGAACTATGATTTTGATTTTTTCTTAGCTTATGGTTACGTTTCTTGTCTTCTAAGTGTAATTGTGTTGGGTTACTAAGCAAGAAAGTTGGGATATTACTTCACCATTCGGGATTTGGAATGTTTTTCATTTCATGAGTTGAAACTCTACTTTGTGTTTCATTCAGTAATGCAAGTAATCTTGTTTTGGGATTGAACTGAATTTGGAATGTTTCTTACTTCATTATTTCATGAGTTGAAACTCTATTTTGTGATTCGTTCAGTAATATGAGTAATCTCGTGTTGGGATTAAGCTGAATTTGGTGAGAAAACACACATTAACTTGTGTAATGCAATGGTTTACTAGGAATCAATGGTTTCATTGTGACGATATTTAGCGTTATTTAAATTTTGGAACTTTTTCACATCAACATGGAAATATTAGTTAGTTGTGAAGCATTACAAAACATGCTGTATATGTTAAAGTTTATTGGGTAGTAATTCTTTTAAAAGCTTAAGCTAATATGTGCCTCGTAAGTGTTGAGTTTATACATCATAAGAGTCAAATACTTAAAATTGAACAATTGGGATTTATGGGATTCGAACGTAGGATTTTCAGCTCTGATATAATTTTAAAGTTTGTTGAGAACCCAAACTCTTCCAACAAATTAAGTTAGTAGAAGAAGGGTTAACTATACTTATATACATCTATCATTATGCATATATCTCTACTTTTGAACTTTATATGAATTAAATTCTTCAATTCTTTTAAAAAAAATTTAGGCTCCCCTTGGCATCATTGTTCCTGAGGTAAAAGAAAATGTTGGCATGCTTCATATCCTATAGCTAATGGGTTATGGTTGTGTAAAAAAACTTCAATAACGTTCTTTAAGTTTTTTCTTTTAAGCAGTAAATAAGTTTCAATAATAGGACAGAGAGTGGCTTTAAGCATGTAGTGTTTAAATTGAAATTGGGATTAGATCTTAATGTTTTGATTTGTGTTTGTTTCTTGAAGCTTCAATCACCTGAATTCATCCTTTTACATTTATTAGAAAGAAGGCCAACCAATTGCTCACTTCTCTATTGATCCCCACTTTGCTGCCTTAGATTGTGGAGCATTCCTCTATCATTATGAAATTATACGTCTAGTACATTTTTTTTATTTTGAATGTGCTTTCAGAAGCCAGTTGACTCCTCTAATGTTATAGGCATCTACATGTTCTATGTGCAGGGATCAATGCTTGCCTAGGGTTTCTCTCTTCAATATTGAGGAAGGTGGTCTTAGATCCTCCTCTTTGTACTCCCACAACATTAATGAACAGGATAATAAGAAAGCTATTGATAGTTTGCAAGACAAAGTTGTGTTTCTAAAGAGAGTAAGCTTTATTAATGTATACATTCAATTATTGACTTCATTAGTTGTTCTTGCAGTATTCATTTCTTTTTAAGGTTCCTAGTTTTGAATCATGCTAATATAATAGAAGTTTGCTTAACATATGTTTGTATAATTATTGTTGTAGCTAGGGGTGAACAAATATGGGTTGGTTTGGGTTTAGACTAAAATTGGAACCAATCCAATATGATCGATTTTTTAAAAACAAGATCCGAACCGAACCAAAAAATTTGAAAAACCAATCCAACTCGAACCAAATTTTTTAGTTTGGTTTAGGTTGGTTAAAGGAAATTTCTTCCTCTTTTTACGGTAATGAATTTTGTTTATTAAATTTTTTTAAAACTCTTATATTATATATAATTTCTAACATTTTTAATGTTAATTTTATTATAATACCTAAATTTAAAAATATAGATATCGATCACTTATCTAATACTATTATTCATATCAAATACAAAGTGCAAGAAAAATTTAAAATTAAGACAAATAAGCAATAAGGAATAGTAATTACATACTTGACAAAATTTACTAACTTTTAGATCCAATAATATTGTTCACCAATGTTATTCATGCAATGAAAACTCTACCGACAAAAATATGAAAGATGATGTAATTATAAATTTATAATGGATAAATAATTAAATAATATCAAATTCGTGTATCACATGAATAAAAGATAAAATAAATGAGAGTACTTGGTAGAGAAGTGCTTGCGCGAATTCCGTTTAAATATTTAAATTGTAATGACAAAAATGGACAAAACTTGTTTATCTCTCACTAACAAAGTAGAGGACAAATTTTTCTAAAATATTATCGAAAATAAAAAAGGTTGCCCTTATAAACATAACTAATTAGCAACAAATAACAAATCCAAACATATAAATTCAAATCTTTAGTACATATAGACTACAATATATTACAAAATAGAGAATAGAAATAAAATACTTAAATTATCCAAGAAAAAACATAAAAATAAAATAAAATTTCAAACATATTCCAAGCTCCCATATTCTAATATATTAATAAAACATAAATATTATATTGAAATCATTGATTTCGCCAACTCGCCATTGAGTTTATTGAGGTATGTTATTTTCCAAACATGTCTACAAAAATAGAAAAACTAAGTGTAAACTATGAATTAAATAAATTAAATTGTAATGATTATATATATATATATATATATATATATATGGGTTGGTTCGATTTTTTTAAGATTTTAATAAATGAAAATCAAACCAACCCAATATTAATCGATTTTTTATTATGAAGAACCGAACCAAACCAATAAAACTTAAAAACCGATTTTTCTGGGTTGGGTTGGGTTGAGTTGGGTGGGTTGGTTTGGTTCTGTATTTTTTTGTTCATCCCTAGTTGTAGCATTCCATTGTTTTAAATTTCAGTGTCATTTATTATGCAAATGTTATCGACATCTCTAAACTAATATGGTGTTTAATAGGGTTCTTTAGATTTTTTTTCCATGTTGAATTAGAATATGTGAGTGGTTTAGCTGTACTGTAGTTCGTACTACTTTTGAGTCATTTTGAAGATGAATTATATTGAAAGAAAATGTTGTCTTCTAGTTCAACTCTTGATGCTATAATTACTTGTTCACAGTTAATAGGTGACATACACGATGAAGCGAAGAGTCATAATCGTTTTCTTGACAAAATGGTAAGAAAAGTTCTGACAATAGATTAATCTATTATTGATCTCTTTCTAATTAAAGGTTCATTTTTAGATTTTTGAATTTAATTATTCTGTATAATCAGGGCATTGCTATGAATGCAACAAAAGGAATAATGTTGGGAGTCATGGATCGGTTCAAGATGGTACTGCATTATATCCTTCTGCCATATTGCTTAACTTTTTATTTTTAATCTATTCTCAATGGCTGTACATGTTTATAATCTAGAATAGTCTAGTTGGTTATTTTTCTTATTTTATTGTTGTTTTTATTATAATGTCATATTTAATAGTATGCTTATATGTAAGTGATAGATAGCATATATTAGAGAACTTTTTGAATATCATATTTTACAATAGAAAGAGTTTTGTCCCATTTTAGGGTTTATCCCTTGTTTGCCATGGATTTGGCTTAATCCATTCCATTATGCTGCATCACTCTTTATTTGCAGGTGTTTGAAAAAAATCTAACTAGAGGATGTGTAAGCTTATGACATCTTTTGTCATTTCTTTCGTAACCATGTACTACGTTATTAGGTAAAGTATTCAATTAATGTATCCTTTTTTGATTGCAATAAATCTATTTGGATAGAAAATACTTCTTTCTTCCGATAAAAACTTTTGAACTTTATTTTTTGAGGAGATATTCTCTCTAAATTTCTTGCTCTATTGTACTGGAAATGGTTATACAACATAGATACATAATTCTTATTTGATGGTCCTTAATCATATGTATGTCTTAAAATTTTCTACATTCTTAATTTGTAAGTTTTACCATTATCTGAGTTAGAATAACAATTCACTGCAGTTTTTATTTGTGATATAGTTAGAAAGAACATAAGTTGCTTTTGTTTGATTTTTGTTAAACACAGTAAAAATCCAATCTCAACGCTAAAAACAAAAGTTAAAGTTTCTCACTCTTTCATTGCAACTATATTGGTGATTTTGTTCAATCTAAATTCACAAGATTTCTTGAATACTCGATGCGTTGTTGAATCAGAAATTGAAAATCTCGTCTGTTGGTTTTATAGGTACGTGAGGTTTGGCAACTGTGTACAGCCAACATGTATTTGTTTTGTTATGAAACCAAAATGTGAGGTAATGTGTCTATCTTTTATTTGCAGAAGAAATGGCTCAAGTATATATGATCAATTCTACACATATGAATCAATACTACATATATGAAGCAAAACACTCATTTCTAAACATCAGTGTCTTAAGAAAGTGTGCACTTTCTGGCCTTAAATATGGGCAATAATGATGACTAGTAAAACACGATGACTTAAACTTTACTATGAGACTTATGTACATAGTTATTTCTTGCACCTGTAAAGTGAGAAATGAGGAAAAAAATTTGCTAGCGAATTTATATATATATTTACCATGTTGTCTTGATATTGTAGCATCATGAAATAAAATGCTAATTGCTAGTCATCTTGGAAGGTGACCAAGACCCTAACACATCTTTATAAGCAAGCACATTGGCAATGCCGCTCTGCAATGCTTGTACATGTCACATGATCAATTATAGGATATGGTTTGTTTTTTTGTAGATGAGAGTCATGGTGTTCAGTCGAGAGCAAAAATAGATTGTAGGCAACTTGGCATGAATTGTGTAAACTACTTGGAAATAGTGTCCAACTCTGTTGTTGAATTACAGGCATTTGTAATTTGATTGTGGTTCCTATATAGTAGGGCCTCCTAGTTTTCAACATTTTTGTCAATGATTGGACTAGGCTGCATGTATATGTTTGCAATAAATAATAGTTGGTGTGATTTGAACCGATAATAGATCTTCCACCTAATTAGTTGTGTTTTTGCTATTTTTTTATCATGTGAAAATTTAACTAGGATTTGTCTAGTGCAAAACCAAACCTTTGCCCTTATGAGTTTTGTTAGAGGTAATATAACACATTGATATTAAAATAATATTGCAATAAAGTTAATAAAAAGCACTTCTTTGGGATTGAAAAGCTTGACATAAGGCCCCCCCTAACTTTAACTTTATGGTATTTAGGTTCTATTGTATTGTGTTTAATTTTTTAAGAGTGGTCCAAGATTTTTGGTTTAATCGACTAAAATTTTGATATTATGTTAAAGTCAATATAAACTATGAATTTTTCGATTCTAAAAAGTTAATTAAATTAGTGAAAAGACCTGTACTTTTTATAAACTTTAATATAGTATTGTTTTCAATTAATGTAGGACATAACCTTTAACAAGTTTGCGACTTAAATATTTAAGAATATTTTGTATTCTGAACATGCAAGTTAAAATGGAAATGATAGTCTCACCAAGCATACCACTCGATAACATAAATTTCTTGTACTAATTTTGTTGGACAAAGTAACTCATTTTTATGCAATTTTGTCCACCTTTTCAACCATTTTTGTTCACTACTTGGTCTGTATGTGTAGCACAATTAGACTCTAGCAAACTTATAAGCACAAAGAAAAAAATAAACACAGTATGTATAAGTTTGGAAATTAATCTTTATTTATAGCAAAGTAAAATGTAAAATTATTTTTTGATTCGAATGAGGGGGATGTGCCACCTTCGACACAACGTTCCTCTCTGTGACAAATTTTAAAGGCAACAATGTGTTATATCGTACTTTTATTACAACATATTAGGTAATAATCAAAAAATGATATACTATGTAATTATCTTGCTATGTGAAGTTCTTATTTAGTATGAATCACTCTCAAATTTTTTTTTTTATGAGTAGCAGGTTCGTTTTAAAACTTACAATCATTGGACTATTTTCTTTTTTATGTTAAAATTATATAAATTTGTATATATTTTTATAGCCAAATTAATTATATTATAATACGTAATAAAATTATATATAAAGAATAAATCACTTATATATTTTTAAAATAATTAAATAGTGACGATATTAATAATTTATCTGCAAAATTTGAGTGCAAATTTCTCTTTTTTTTTTTTCTTTTCCATTAATTACTTCTAATCTATCTTCAAGGTGCGAGAGGATTTTAAAATGACAATGGTAGTGAAACAAATTATAAAATAATATATTTTAATACAACTGATATTTTAACCTACAATCTAAGACTTACAACACTACTTATTTAAAATATATAATTTATTAAAATTTATATATTAAATAATAATTTAATAATTGTAATTAAAATCAAGCTATATTTATTACTTATTATATTTTAATTAATTATAATTTTATGCAACTTAAAATACATAATATTATTTATTTGAATAATATTACTTAAACACTCCTTTTTTTTTTAATCAATGTTTGTGACTAAGTTTCCTAGATTCATTGAATACAACTGAGTGCCATTAAAAGTCAACATTATCTTGGAAATTATTTCTGAATACAGAGCCCCTGACACAACTTTTATTCTTAACTAGATAATAATAATTAGTAGATGTCGATGTTGTTGTAGCCAATCAAATTTGGATTATTTTAATTTAAATTAATTATTAGACTAAACTTCATTATCTTAAAATACATAAAGTCAGTTTGGCCAAGTTGTTACCCATAAGAAACCACTACTTGTTATTTTCTTTTATGATTTGATACTGTCAAAAAAAAAAAAAAAAAAAAAAAAAAAAAAAAATATATATATATATATATATATATATATATATATATATATATATATATATATATATGATTTTATTAAACTCGAAAACCTTTCTAGATTAAGATAAGCAAGCTTATCTAGTTCACATGATTTTTCTAACAAAATTCTTATCTATCCCAAATTTATAACATATTATAAATTAATGATATGACAATTTTTTTTTAAATTTATAAAGCACATTATTCAATTATAATTTTTTCAAAAAATGATAAATTTAATACTCGTAAAATTTATAAAAATAAAAATAACGTAACTAATACTAACTTATATCTTTCTCGATTTAGGAAAATAATATTATTTTTATTGTTATAAATTTTTGGATATAATTTGAAATAATTTACCAGTCCTCTAATTTATCAATGGAAATCTAAAAAATATTTGAGATTTTTTTTTTTTTGAACTTACGGTAAAATTATGCTTTATAACATAACCGAGACATTATGATGAATGCAGTCAATGATTTCTTAAATGTATAGATTACACTAAACAGATTGCTTTTGGTCAAACCAAAAATCCTTTACATGATTTTTCTTGTTTTTGTTAATTTATTTATTTTTGCTAAGCTATAGATGATTTGATTTTGAAAATATTGAGTGAGATGACGCATTTAATGGTTACTTTTATTGCAATATATGTTCAATTTTTATATTTTACATGCATTTAAAAAAAGGTCTTGTACCAAGTGACCCAAAATTTGATTTGATAGCTTAAATTATCCAAACTTTCAACCGTGATCAGCTATCCAGATTAATTCAATGATTTCTTTTAAATTCAATTGAATAATATTTTTTTAATTAATTGACTTTTTTTTTTTTTTTTTTATTTACAAAATTGGTAGCAATTGACCGATATTTTTGTTTACGCACATTTCTAATGTTTATATTTCTTTACTATTTTAAGCTCTCTCATTGGCTTGTTTCAAGAATTTTTCTATAATTTTTTTTAGTAAACGATAAGCACTAATTTTAAATATAAATTTAACTTTTAATTAATGACATATTTTTATCTGTACTAAAATTCAAACTTATGATTCTTTGAACTAGATAAATTGGTGTGCATTGGACTAGACATTTCTCACTTTCATATCAAATTCTTCTTTCTTTTTTTTTCTTTTTTTTTAAATTATCAAGTACATTTAGAACTTAGAAATTTTAAAAATAATATTGATTTATTAAAGATTTGTGTTAGTTGTTTTTTCTTTCTTTTAGAAATACCATTATTAATAATAAGAAAATATCCAAATAAAAGTATAATTTACTAATAGTATAAAAAAATATTATCTGTAATAAAATATATAAGTTAAGAAAGCACACTATAACTCGATCAGATAAGGACGTCTAGTTAAAAGAATAAATGAATAATTATTTCTAAAAAAACCTAATAAAGAAATGTTAGAGATGTTGGTACCAAATCTAGGAAATTGAATAAAATAATATTTTTAAAATTTATAATAATAAAAATAGTACTCTATTAATATCGAACAAAGTTGAATTATACATAGTTTAATATTGAACAAGTTTAAATAGTTGTAGTTCAATTTAAATAAAAATAGTGTCCAATTTAACGATGTTCAATATGAAATAATAGACTAATTTTTTTTAATAATAAAAATATATAAGTTAAATTAAGAATATTATTTTTATTGTTATAAATTTATAAGAATGTTATTTTTGAAAAAAACAAAAAAAAAACAAAAAACAAAATCCTCCATTAATTAAAAAACACCATTCAATTTAGCACAAATAATACCACTGATCAATTAAATTTTGGTATCTGACATATTTTAGATAAAAATTATGATATTTTGGGTGAAAGTTAGGTACATAAAAGTTACCGAACCCCATGCAAAGTATCAATATTACTGGAGCTTTGACAAAAGTAATAATTGAATTGACAGTGGAATGTTGATTCTATGGACATTTTTTTTTTTTTTTGCTACATACAAGCCTCGAACTCGAGAGCTCCCCCTTATTAGGGCGGTTACAATGCCATTGGGCTACCAGGACCTTGGCGTTGATTCTATGGACATAAACATTGAACTATAACACTATTTTCTGACATATGTTTGTCTAAGTTTTTTTTTTTTTCATATATGAAATAATAATAAAAATATAATCGGAGCTTTGACAAGAAAGACTGTTAGATGAGTGAGAACTTTTTTTTTTTTTTTTCAAAAATCGTTCAACTAATCTAAGTTCAAGATTAAACTGAGACTATATTTTTGTTTTTAAAAGTTGATTGATTCTAGTAAGTCTAAAATTATGTAAATTAATCTTGTAAGTTTCGTTGTAAGTTTCAAAAAGGATAAAATTGATATAATAAAACCGAATCTATATTTTTAATATACTAAATTTTTTGAAGTATTTTTTATTAATATGTTTATATATTTTAATTTCTATTATTATTAAATTATAATTATATTAATATTTTATTCAAACAACTAAATGATAACATAGTGTGCTATCGAAGGAATATTCAATTCTTTTATTTCACTTAAGTATTAACAAGTCATTTGACAAAATATCCTTAAATTACTGTGAAACACTCTTTAACGTAAAGCTAATATTCACAATGACATATATAAGTAGATTGTTTTAAATTAGAGGATATTTGAGTTTTTTTTATTTTTTATTTTATGTTTTAGCTTATTTTGTTTACATGATATTCTCTTTTTTGTAAAATTGATAATATTAGTTAATGATGTTGAAGAGACCCTATCATCTATCCACCGTGTTGGAATAGATTAATCCTTGCATATTATATAAAATTTTAGAGAAGTTTTTAATGAATGCTAATATTTTTTATGTCAATAAACATATATATTTTTTTCTCTAGAAAATTATATGATTTTTTTTTCTTCTTTCAATAAAATTAAATTGACTTATAAAATAACTCAATAATCAAGCTAGCTAACCTATGTTAACCCCTTATTAGATCAATGGATCCCTTATTACCTTATTAAGCCTCCAAACAAAAGATACGAACTATGAAAATATCTTGAATGCATGTTCAAAAAAAACTTTTCCTTTTTTATATATGAATTCAAAACTATAAATGCCTCGAGAGCTTCGTTAAGTCTGTCAACAAATAATTGTCAAACAACCGATGAACCATGCTACCTTTCTTTAGGAAAGTATATGACTATTAACATTACTCTTGTATTCAAAAAAGTTTAATTTTTAATTTAATTTTGAAAATGAGAGGTAAAACACGAAAACTGCACTTTTAATTATTTTTATTTTATTTTCCTGCTAAAGAGGTATACATGATTTGATATTGAGTCATGATTGATAAAGGGAAAATAAAATGAACAAAAGAAAGCAAAGTCAAAAAGAAAACAAAGAGTAATCTGGGCTTAAGATAAGATTAGGGTCAGGGACATAGTAGTGGTTATTTTCCTTTTTTCCTTCTCTGTGAAGATCCTTTACTTTTTTTTCTTAACCTTGTACTTCTTTTAAATTTTAGCTGTCTAATTTTTCATCCAATACACTTTGTAAATTTAAATTTATTAATAATAATATTTGAAATATATATATATATATATATTTAAAAATATTTACACTATTTTAAACATTTGATTAATACAAATAAGAAACTTGTAAAGAAAATAATCCAAATCCTTTCTAAAATGGCTGCTTATGTGACTCAATATCGCGCCTTCAAAATTCGGTTAAATTGTTTTAGTTCTATTTAGAATGTCTTTCAAATCAATACGGAGTGTTATAGAAAGGGTGGGTTAAATTTATTCTCATTATTATTAAAAATGTGCTATTTAGTTATATTATTTTTGGTTAGATATATTTGGTTATAAAATTTTAAAGAAATAGTCAAATAAATTTAAATTGTGATTTTTTTCATTCAAATACAATAAAAACTACATATGTGAGATATGTGATCTTCTTTTTCATAAATATTTTACAAATTTTATCCATTTTAGAGAAGAAAAAAAAAAGCTATAATTTTTTTTAAATTATGTTATTTTTAAATCGAAGTTTTTTCTTTCTACCGTAGGAAAACAAATTCTAAGCTTTTTTGTTATATATAATTCTCTTTTTCTAACTTTTTTAATTGTTGTAGCTTGAAATGATTAAGTTGTTATTAATTAATTAGACATATGATTAATAAATACATTTTTCGTTATATATAATGCTTAATTTCATTAACATTATATTAACTGGACTAACTTAATTATTTTCAAAAAAGTGTTAGATTAATCTTAAAATTGTGCTTAAAAATGTAATTAAAGTCCTAAAATATTTGCTTTAGGCATTATAAATCTAATTATTTTTTTAATTATTCAAATTAGTCATTAAAAAATAATAAAGTTAATTTATTCCGCTAAAAATAATAATTATCCTACTATTGATTAAAAAAAAAATAATACCACAGACTCATATGACTTTTTACCCGAACAATAATTTTTTTATAACCTTAACTAATTAATAAATAAATAAAAAGAAAAATAAATAAAATAAAAAGAACCATTCCCTATATCCTTTTTTGCATTTTTTTTTCTCCTACCAAACTCATTCATGCTCAATCCTCTCTCTCTCTCTCTCTCTCTCTCAATTCCAAGAGTAATCACTATAAACCCATGCTTATCTCGCAAACTCATTTCAATAGCATTATTATTATTGTGAAGAAATATTATTAGTTTCAATGCATTGTAGATTGGATAGTTTTATTCTCATTTTTATTCTATATGTGTTATATTTTAAAGATGTAATATTAAGTTATTATAGATATTAAAAATATAATATTGAGTTTAAATAGTTAGAATTGTAAGTTTTAATTTAATTTTTGTTAGGTAGAAAGTCATTTATTAAGATTATATATAAAGTCATTTTGTGACAAAAATTCAATAAATATATGGTAAACTATATTTTTTCTTTCTACTTATAATTTCTTACATTTTTTTTTATCATTCAATTGTATTAAATTATTTTAATTTTAATATTATATTCATAACATACTGTGTGTTCATAAAAACTAAAAATATGAGACTTACAATCAAATTGCCTAAAAAAGATCAACAAAATTTATTTCAATTCTTAGAGCTAAATTACCCCAAAATAGGGAAAAATTGTTAGGAAACATTGAAAGAGTGAGAATTATTTTATCACACAAATGCCCATTGAGAAGATGTCACCGTTTGTGTTTAAACGAAATTTAAAAAATAGAACTAACTCTAAATTTTTTTATAAATTATGAGACTTGAGATACCATAATTTTAGGACTAAATTAGATTTTTTAGATAAATATTAAACCTATGGTGTCATGCACCATAAATATTTTTACTAAATTATGTGACCTAATTAACCTAACTCAATAATTATAGGATTAAAGTGCCTATTTTACATTAATTATGAGACTATACCTACCTTTTTCACATTTAAGAAATGCTAAGATCGTATAAATTTATACCTAAATTATTTATATTGTACTATGTGAAAGAATCATTTAGAATATGGAGGAAGTTATTAATTTCTATAGAAATTTTTTTCACGTATTATAATTTATAATATAATTAATTTAAATACAAAAATAAATATAAATTTATATAAATTTAGCACTATTTATATTACCAAATGTTTTGCTGTTGGCTTTTGGAAACCATCATTGCGTTATGTCTAAAGTGATATAGAAATAAACACATAATTGTCATAAAATTCTTCTAGATATTTCAGTTTTATATAAAATTTCTACGTGAAGATTATTTGAAATTCCTTCCAGATCATAAACATCTATCCAAAACACACTAAAGGTGTTGTTAGGCAATTTTGAAAAGAAAAAAAAAAAAAAAAAACATTTATAACACCCTTAAAATTTTTAACTACAAAAATAAACTTCATTATTTCCAACCCGCCCAAATAATTTACAAGGCCAATTGGACGATGTTTTACTTGATGAGCCACCGAGCCACCCGGATTATAACCCAAAAGCCAGTTTATGGGTTAAAGGTGAGCCCAGTGATATAAGCACAGTAGAAGGATCGTTTCTGACCGATGTGAGACTCCTCAACACTCCCCCTCACATCGAGGGACACCGACTGACCATAAGAGCGATCATATTGGGCACACCGGTGAATCTAGGTACCTGCTCTGATACCATGATGAACCACCGGGTTACTCGGATTATAACCCAAAAGCCAACTTATGGGTTAAAGGTGAGCCCAGTGATATATGCACAGCAGAAGGATCGTCCCTGACCGATGTGGGACTCCTCAACATTACCATTAAATGCTAATAAATTATTATTATTATTATTATTATTATTATGATATATATATATTTTAATGATATTATTTAAGATAATTGGGAACGGTCGGTCTGTTTGATTCTAGTAACAATTTACCATCTATATATGATTATAATTTAGAAAATAAGCTAAATTAATATTTTTTACTATTTTTATTCTAAAATATCTTCTAAAAAATACAAATAAAGTATCCCTATTAAAATAAAATTAGTGAAAATAAATTATATTGGATTATTTTTCTTATAAATTATATATTAATATGCCATGTGGTAAAGTTCTTTTGAAAAAAATTTGTAAGTTTAAAAGCATATAATTCATTTCATTTGAACATTTAAAAAATTTAGAATTCGAGTCTAGTACATAGTTATTTAAAAATAATAATTTTTATATATAATATATCATAAATAATACAAAAATAAATATATGCAAATTTATATATATTCGTATTCCTGTAAATCAATAGTCAAAAAGTGACGTACGAGTATGTACGAGAAATAGGACTTCATGTAGTGAAGAGAATTTAGTCACATATTCCAAATGGATCTCAACATCAACAGGTTAAGCCCCTCTACAGCAACAGGTATTATAAAATACCCTACATACACAAGAATTGACCAGCCAAAATTCTTTTTTTTGTTTTTTTTTTCTAAGGCAGCCAAATTAAACATTGAAACAAATTTTTCTTATTGGATAAGAAAGGAACATAATATTAAAAGCCAAGTTGAAGAGTGCAGTGAATAATAGATGAGGAAAAAGTATCCACGTGATATCAATTATGATGTTGAGAGTTTGAGACAAAAAAATAAATAAAGAAAAGAGTTCAAGTACGTACTCCAAGGTTCATGCATGTTTTTTTACACAAAAACAAGTAGCCCAAAAACAAAGCTTATTTATTGACCCATTTAACTTTATTTTCTAATATTTTATTCCTCTCCAGAATCTAACACCCCATGCCATGCTTGATAATTTTTAACTCAAAAAACAGACACACACACACACACCCTAATGCTCCTCAATAATGATAAACAAACACCCAAAAAATAAAAAAAAATAATAATAATAATAATTCAATAATACGCTAAATGCACACAAAATTACATTCGTATTACATCAATTATAGTGTGACATATAGCAAAATTATCTTATCCATTTTCAAAATTATTTTTACACGTGACATATTATAATTAACATTTTATCATCTAGATTATTAAAAACAAAAAATGCCATTTCAATAGAGTTCAACAGTTGCCAATATAATAAAGGACAAAATGGAGGCATGAAATGCCAATTTAATTTAATTATTTTCTACACTTTCTAATATAGATCTATATTCACTATCTAAATTCTCAGGAATTCCAACAAATAAACCTTTATAAAACTCACTTTAATCTATATACTTTCATTGATTGAAATTTGAAAATATATATATGTTTTAAGATAGTTTTGAACTTTTGATTACTGTGGTCTAACATGAAATCTACTTCTGTGGCCATAACGAAGCAAAACACATAAAAGGAACGAGGAGCTAATATGTATACTATTTTGACTTCGTATATAACATCTCAATGACTTTGAAGAGCTCATGTTGCATCAACTGTGTTACCTTGCACTTTTATTTGCTTGAAGCAGGACTCTCCTGAGCTCATTGGCAAAGCCTTGAAGCAAAACTGGTTTTCGTATTAATCCGTTAATTCCAATCTGCATACATCTTTCCCACACATCACCATCAGTACTCGCTGTTAAGGCAATAATCAGTGGCCAACTTCGGCTATGAAACTTTCGAATTCTCATCGCAACTTCAAAACCATCCAAATCGGGCATATGAAGATCGAGAAGGATGACTTGGACAGTAGAACCCGGTGGAGTGATAGCAGTGAGACATTCAAAACCAGATGACAGAGATGTTACATGGCAGCCTAGCTTCTGAAGCAGTTTCTTGGTCACAGCCCTGTTCACATCATCGTCGTCAACTAATAAAACTTGCAACCCTCTAAAAAGAGAATTAGAATTTGGGTGTTCTGATGATGATTCTCCAGATTCAGATATAGCTATTGAAATAGATGACTGAAGTTGAAACCGAAGAACAAGAGCCATGCTTTGTGCAGATCCTTGAGAGTTTGGAACTACCCAAATATTCCCTTGCATTAACTGTCCTTGAAAATTAAGATGAGAAATATGAGTCAACATATTTAGCAAAGGAGAGAACAAAAGTAGAGATATGATTTTGCTCCATCATTGGCATTGTCGATGCACAACATTTGTAGGCAAAAAATATAGTGAATGAAGAAACCAGCATTCAGACATAAATTAACACAACAAGTGTGATCATTCCTGACACCACACGACAATACAAATTTGTTTTAGTTAGAATTGATCAACAATTGTCCTTATCCTTAAAGGTTATGATATTCATTATTATTATTATTATAAATAAACACCAATTATAGTTGTGAATTTTTTCATGCATCACTTAACGTGAACACGACACATTTAACACTGCAACTTGAACACAGACATGGAGATGGTTAACATGACACAATTGTCCATATGAAGCACAGATCTAAAAGTTGTGACTAGTGGCAATTTTTTCTGATAACTATCAAGTTCTCAAGATTCCTAGACAAAAGTTAGTATTATTCGTTTGAAAAATGCACACGTTGTTCTAAACAAAATAATGAAAGAAAACCTCTTTCACAACCAGCAAGCAATGTATTCCAGCAACTATCTTATGCACAGTAACGCTTCCATTAAAATATTTAAAATCAAGTTTCATCTAACAGAAAAGTAATGCAATACGTTTCAAATAGAATTTTACCATGATTTTAACTTATTCAACGACGACTTAAAAACAATTTGTAAAAACACAAGTTAACCAAGTTTACTGGTCTCACCTGCACCACTTTTTTGCAAACGCTGAAGCTCAAGGCCCCTTCAACTCCATCACTGTTGAATCTTCTACCATGCTGTAGTGCCAAACTAGTACCCTCTGATTGAGAACCAGCGTCACTCGTTCTAATTTCAAACCTGATATAAGCATCTCCATCAGGAGAGCCCTGCCTCCAAGCTGCCCATCTCGGATCATTTCCTCCCTGACTACCAGTCTCGGGAAAAACACAAAGTATAATCAACCCTCTACCTGTGTTCTTATTCAAGAGGTTTCCAACCATGTGCAAAATCACCTGAAAAACCCTTCTCTCATCACCTACAACATGATCCGGCAGAGACCTATCAACCTCAGCTGCAAAACTGAAGCCCTTGTACACACACAAGCACTTAGCAAGACAAGCAGCTTCCCTTATCATGGCATGCAAACTAAAAGATCTCCTCTCCAATGGAAATCGTCCACTATCCTTTGCTGAACTATCCATCACATCGTTTATCAAGGTTGAGAGGACATTGCTTGTCCTTGCCATTGTATCAACTATAACTTGTTGCTCGATGCTTAAATTCTCGTCCTGCAACATTGAAAGCAAACCTAAGATCGAGTGCATTGGTCGTCTCATCCCATTGCTCATTACTTTCTGGAAAGAATTTCTAGCCTGACTTGCCAACATAGCACTCATTCTTGCTTGTTGCAAGGCTCGATTCTGCTCAGCCAATTTCTCCCTCATGAGTTGAGACTCTTCAAGAAGTCCAGCATGAGAGAGAGCCACAGCTACTTGATCAGCAACCACTTTAATTATTTCAAGCTCATTGAGGGGGAGTGTTAGCGTGAGTCATGTAATTAGTGTCTATCTGTAATAGAGTTTTAAGTTGTACATAATTCTATTTTATTTAGGACTCTTGTATTTTATCTTCTATATATACCTCTATTGTGAGATAATAATACAACAAGAAATATATTTCATTCAGTATATTCAACTTCAAACTCATGGCATGTTCAAATATATTCAGCCAAAGACAGAGCTTGTGGCCTTGAGAGAGGGTTCAAAGGTTGCTTTAGACTCGATTGATCTATCAACTTGGGGTCATATTGCTCAAGATGTTAAGCATTACCTGAAATTTGTTTCACATGGTGATGTTCGCTTTTGTCCAATAAGTGCCAATATGGCAGCCTATACTTTAGCCAATTGGGTTAAGTTTAGTTCCCAAAGAACAATTTGTTTTTTCTGGGATTGTCCAGCTTGCCTCAATTCGACATAGATATGTATTTGACTTCTATTTAAATATCAATAATGTTTGCTGTTTGTTTCAATGAAAAAAACTAATGGATTTATGATGTATCATTTAAAAATAAAAAAATTTAAATATATTTTTTTAAAAAATTTGGAGACTTGTCGAAGATCACTCATGTTAGAGGTGAAAATATTTTTCAAATATATTTTTCAAAGAACACAGTGGTTCAATTTAAATATATTTTTCAAAGAACACAGTGGTTCATGTGACATAAAAGCCTCATTTTTTTGAGGAAAAAATATTTTAGAGGTGCCATAGTTTTTATAAAATAAGCATATTAATTTCATAATTAATAGATTAGACATTACATGTTCCGTAATTTTTTATAATGAATACTTTAGTCTTATATTTTATAAATTTTATACTATAAATTTTGTTATTATAAAAAATAAGCAATTTTAGTCATATAATTTTTTTTTTTAAAATAAGCACTATAGTCCAACAAACATATTAAAAATGAGGACTTATAATACCTAATTTTCATAAATAATGTAACTATATGTGTCTAAATTAAAATTTATGTGATCAAAATGCTCATTTGTATACAATAACGAGATTACTGTAGCTATTTTCAAAAACTTTGGAACTTATTGTTCCTAATGTAATAATTACGAGACTAAATTATTTAAATTAAATAATTACAAAATCTTTGATAACGAGTTTTTTTTTTTTTTTTTATATGAATCAAACTTAATTTCTTTTCAAAATATTTTTTATTTGTAAGATGTAAGATTTGTGACAGCAAAATTATTAGGAAAACTGATAAAATTAAAATTTTTAAAATTTATAATCCCAAAAATAGTACATATTTTGTTTAATTTATTTTGTTTTACTATTAGAAAAAGCTCATTTTACACTGAACATTCCAAATTTGTACACTATTTAAATTTGATTAATATTAAATTTGGATTAATTGAATTTATTATTATATTATTTTTATTATTATAAGTTTTAAAATATATATATACACCAAATTATTATCGGTGGGCTATCGATATGTTTCTCGACGAGATCAGCAGACTTTGTTTTGTTTTGACTGCATATCCCAAAATTTTAAAAAATAAAATGTTTCAACACTAAGCATAGACATAGTTACGACTTACGAGCCTTAAAAATATACACACCTTTTCCTTTTCTTTTTCTTTTTTTTTTTTTTAAATAAAAGGTTGTAATTTTCTTACCTTAATTTTTCTTATATTTGTTTTACTTTTTTTTTTCCTTCAACTTTTACTATTTTATTCAAAAAAATTAATTTTCAGTTGTTTACAATTTTAAATAAAGAACAACATAAAATATAAATATCAAATTCAATCTTTGATCGAATTTATTGCTCGGAAAACATTTCTAAATAGGTATCGGAAGTCTGAAGGACTCAAATGATTAAGGTCGAGGAGAAGAAACAATAATTTTTGTTTTTATTAGAGAGGATATGACTTATGAGCTTCTTTTTTTTTTTTTTTTTCCATGGAATTGGCTGGTTTTGGTCTTACCGAAAGAGGTGACCAGACCACTCGTAAAAATTTGAGAAATTATTAAAAATAACACTATTAATATTTAAAAAATATTTAATTTAAAAAAAGTGCTATTTTATTATTATAAGTTTTAATCGGTGCTATTTTTGTTATTTTCTCCTAAAATTTTGCTTTATTGTAATTTCACAGGCACAAAAAATATTTTGTTCAAACAAGGCGTAAAAAATGGACTAGCTCAAAAAGCTAATTTATATCTCCCATATACTACTAAATAAATATTATCAACATTAAAAATTATAAAAAATATTAAAATAATAGTTAAATGAGGTAAAGGAGTCATAGGACTGGATCAAGTAGTGGGATGGAGCAGGTTTGGTGGTCTAAGGTCTGGTCGATTTGTGTGCCTAACAAGGTGAAGATGTTCCTCAGGAGGGCCAGCAATAATAGTTAATATTGAATGTTGTGTTGGTAGTGGCGGTGGACGAGGTAGATAATGTTGATGGCTAGGATTATTTTCTTACTTGAAGAGTAGTGAAATATATTTAGTGAATAACAAATTTTTTTTTTCTTTTACTAAATTTTTAATTTATTTATAATATTACCGGTATATACTTAGAAAATATGTAGGATGTATTTAGAATTGTTAAACTCAAAAATATGTATGGGCTGTCATATTTTATTGGGCTTAGAGTTTATTTTAGGCCTGAACAAAGTCCACCTGGCGTTGCTTGAAGTTGGAAGACTTGTCACTAATTTACGTTGGCAGAAACATCAACTTTGTGTTCTTTTCTAAAATCACTTTCGTTACCGATTAATTTCAAAAAAATATTCATGAATTTTGTTTCCCACATTTTCTCGTAAGCCAAACATTGTATTAACCTTTTTTCCATTTCCATATTTACTCTCTGGGGAGTAGTGGCAACGCGTTCATCATTCAAATTCTCAGAGGCTAATGCGAATCCTATAATAAACAATGAGCAATAAAAGGTAAGCCACCCTTTTCTCAGCACCCTTATGCATATATATTCACTAAGCTTTAGATTTCATTAAAAGTTGGGTTTTATGTTTGGATTTTGCCGATCTGAATTAACGAACTATGATTTTGATTTTTTCTTAGCTTATGGTTACGTTTCTTGTCTTCTAAGTGTAATTGTGTTGGGTTACTAAGCAAGAAAGTTGGGATATTACTTCACCATTCGGGATTTGGAATGTTTTTCATTTCATGAGTTGAAACTCTACTTTGTGTTTCATTCAGTAATGCAAGTAATCTTGTTTTGGGATTGAACTGAATTTGGAATGTTTCTTACTTCATTATTTCATGAGTTGAAACTCTATTTTGTGATTCGTTCAGTAATATGAGTAATCTCGTGTTGGGATTAAGCTGAATTTGGTGAGAAAACACACATTAACTTGTGTAATGCAATGGTTTACTAGGAATCAATGGTTTCATTGTGACGATATTTAGCGTTATTTAAATTTTGGAACTTTTTCACATCAACATGGAAATATTAGTTAGTTGTGAAGCATTACAAAACATGCTGTATATGTTAAAGTTTATTGGGTAGTAATTCTTTTAAAAGCTTAAGCTAATATGTGCCTCGTAAGTGTTGAGTTTATACATCATAAGAGTCAAATACTTAAAATTGAACAATTGGGATTTATGGGATTCGAACGTAGGATTTTCAGCTCTGATATAATTTTAAAGTTTGTTGAGAACCCAAACTCTTCCAACAAATTAAGTTAGTAGAAGAAGGGTTAACTATACTTATATACATCTATCATTATGCATATATCTCTACTTTTGAACTTTATATGAATTAAATTCTTCAATTCTTTTAAAAAAAATTTAGGCTCCCCTTGGCATCATTGTTCCTGAGGTAAAAGAAAATGTTGGCATGCTTCATATCCTATAGCTAATGGGTTATGGTTGTGTAAAAAAACTTCAATAACGTTCTTTAAGTTTTTTCTTTTAAGCAGTAAATAAGTTTCAATAATAGGACAGAGAGTGGCTTTAAGCATGTAGTGTTTAAATTGAAATTGGGATTAGATCTTAATGTTTTGATTTGTGTTTGTTTCTTGAAGCTTCAATCACCTGAATTCATCCTTTTACATTTATTAGAAAGAAGGCCAACCAATTGCTCACTTCTCTATTGATCCCCACTTTGCTGCCTTAGATTGTGGAGCATTCCTCTATCATTATGAAATTATACGTCTAGTACATTTTTTTTATTTTGAATGTGCTTTCAGAAGCCAGTTGACTCCTCTAATGTTATAGGCATCTACATGTTCTATGTGCAGGGATCAATGCTTGCCTAGGGTTTCTCTCTTCAACATTGAGGAAGGTGGTCTTAGATCCTCCTCTTTGTACTCCCACAACATTAATGAACAGGATAATAAGAAAGCTATTGATAGTTTGCAAGACAAAGTTGTGTTTCTAAAGAGAGTAAGCTTTATTAATGTATACATTCAATTATTGACTTCATTAGTTGTTCTTGCAGTATTCATTTCTTTTTAAGGTTCCTAGTTTTGAATCATGCTAATATAATAGAAGTTTGCTTAACATATGTTTGTATAATTATTGTTGTAGCTAGGGGTGAACAAATATGGGTTGGTTTGGGTTTAGACTAAAATTGGAACCAATCCAATATGATCGATTTTTTAAAAACAAGATCCGAACCGAACCAAAAAATTTGAAAAACCAATCCAACTCGAACCAAATTTTTTAGTTTGGTTTAGGTTGGTTAAAGGAAATTTCTTCCTCTTTTTACGGTAATGAATTTTGTTTATTAAATTTTTTTAAAACTCTTATATTATATATAATTTCTAACATTTTTAATGTTAATTTTATTATAATACCTAAATTTAAAAATATAGATATCGATCACTTATCTAATACTATTATTCATATCAAATACAAAGTGCAAGAAAAATTTAAAATTAAGACAAATAAGCAATAAGGAATAGTAATTACATACTTGACAAAATTTACTAACTTTTAGATCCAATAATATTGTTCACCAATGTTATTCATGCAATGAAAACTCTACCGACAAAAATATGAAAGATGATGTAATTATAAATTTATAATGGATAAATAATTAAATAATATCAAATTCGTGTATCACATGAATAAAAGATAAAATAAATGAGAGTACTTGGTAGAGAAGTGCTTGCGCGAATTCCGTTTAAATATTTAAATTGTAATGACAAAAATGGACAAAACTTGTTTATCTCTCACTAACAAAGTAGAGGACAAATTTTTCTAAAATATTATCGAAAATAAAAAAGGTTGCCCTTATAAACATAACTAATTAGCAACAAATAACAAATCCAAACATATAAATTCAAATCTTTAGTACATATAGACTACAATATATTACAAAATAGAGAATAGAAATAAAATACTTAAATTATCCAAGAAAAAACATAAAAATAAAATAAAATTTCAAACATATTCCAAGCTCCCATATTCTAATATATTAATAAAACATAAATATTATATTGAAATCATTGATTTCGCCAACTCGCCATTGAGTTTATTGAGGTATGTTATTTTCCAAACATGTCTACAAAAATAGAAAAACTAAGTGTAAACTATGAATTAAATAAATTAAATTGTAATGATTATATATATATATATATATATATATATATGGGTTGGTTCGATTTTTTTAAGATTTTAATAAATGAAAATCAAACCAACCCAATATTAATCGATTTTTTATTATGAAGAACCGAACCAAACCAATAAAACTTAAAAACCGATTTTTCTGGGTTGGGTTGGGTTGAGTTGGGTGGGTTGGTTTGGTTCTGTATTTTTTTGTTCATCCCTAGTTGTAGCATTCCATTGTTTTAAATTTCAGTGTCATTTATTATGCAAATGTTATCGACATCTCTAAACTAATATGGTGTTTAATAGGGTTCTTTAGATTTTTTTTCCATGTTGAATTAGAATATGTGAGTGGTTTAGCTGTACTGTAGTTCGTACTACTTTTGAGTCATTTTGAAGATGAATTATATTGAAAGAAAATGTTGTCTTCTAGTTCAACTCTTGATGCTATAATTACTTGTTCACAGTTAATAGGTGACATACACGATGAAGCGAAGAGTCATAATCGTTTTCTTGACAAAATGGTAAGAAAAGTTGTGACAATAGATTAATCTATTATTGATCTCTTTCTAATTAAAGGTTCATTTTTAGATTTTTGAATTTAATTATTCTGTATAATCAGGGCATTGCTATGAATGCAACAAAAGGAATAATGTTGGGAGTCATGGATCGGTTCAAGATGGTACTGCATTATATCCTTCTGCCATATTGCTTAACTTTTTATTTTTAATCTATTCTCAATGGCTGTACATGTTTATAATCTAGAATAGTCTAGTTGGTTATTTTTCTTATTTTATTGTTGTTTTTATTATAATGTCATATTTAATAGTATGCTTATATGTAAGTGATAGATAGCATATATTAGAGAACTTTTTGAATATCATATTTTACAATAGAAAGAGTTTTGTCCCATTTTAGGGTTTATCCCTTGTTTGCCATGGATTTGGCTTAATCCATTCCATTCTGCTGCATCACTCTTTATTTGCAGGTGTTTGAAAAAAATCTAACTAAAGGATGTGTAAGCTTATGACGTCTTTTGTCATTTCTTTCGTAACCATGTACTACGTTATTAGGTAAAGTATTCAATTAATGTATCCTTTTTTGATTGCAATAAATCTATTTGGATAGAAAATACTTCTTTCTTCCGATAAAAACTTTTGAACTTTATTTTTTGAGGAGATATTCTCTCTAAATTTCTTGCTCTATTGTACTGGAAATGGTTATACAACATAGATACATAATTCTTATTTGATGGTCCTTAATCATATGTATGTCTTAAAATTTTCTACATTCTTAATTTGTAAGTTTTACCATTATCTGAGTTAGAATAACAATTCACTGCAGTTTTTATTTGTGATATAGTTAGAAAGAACATAAGTTGCTTTTGTTTGATTTTTGTTAAACACAGTAAAAATACAATCTCAACGCTAAAAACAAAAGTTAAAGTTTCTCACTCTTTCATTGCAACTATATTGGTGATTTTGTTCAATCTAAATTCACAAGATTTCTTGAATACTCGATGCGTTGTTGAATCAGAAATTGAAAATCTCGTCTGTTGGTTTTATAGGTACGTGAGGTTTGGCAACTGTGTACAGCCAACATGTATTTGTTTTGTTATGAAACCAAAATGTGAGGTAATGTGTCTATCTTTTATTTGCAGAAGAAATGGCTCAAGTATATATGATCAATTCTACACATATGAATCAATACTACATATATGAAGCAAAACACTCATTTCTAAACATCAGTGTCTTAAGAAAGTGTGCACTTTCTGGCCTTAAATATGGGCAATAATGATGACTAGTAAAACACGATGACTTAAACTTTACTATGAGACTTATGTACATAGTTATTTCTTGCACCTGTAAAGTGAGAAATGAGGAAAAAAATTTGCTAGCGAATTTATATATATATTTACCATGTTGTCTTGATATTGTAGCATCATAAATAAAATGCTAATTGCTAGTCATCTTGGAAGGTGACCAAGACCCTAACACATCTTTATAAGCAAGCACATTGGCAATGCCGCTCTGCAATGCTTGTACATGTCACATGATCAATTATAGGATATGGTTTGTTTTTTTGTAGATGAGAGTCATGGTGTTCAGTCGAGAGCAAAAATAGATTGTAGGCAACTTGGCATGAATTGTGTAAACTACTTGGAAATAGTGTCCAACTCGCATTTGTAATTTGATTGTGGTTCCTATATAGTAGGGCCTCCTAGTTTTCAACATTTTTGTCAATGATTGGACTAGGCTGCATGTATATGTTTGCAATAAATAATAGTTGGTGTGATTTGAACCGATAATAGATCTTCCACCTAATTAGTTGTGTTTTTGCTATTTTTTTATCATGTGAAAATTTAACTAGGATTTGTCTAGTGCAAAACCAAACCTTTGCCCTTATGAGTTTTGTTAGAGGTAATATAACACATTGATATTAAAATAATATTGCAATAAAGTTAATAAAAAGCACTTCTTTGGGATTGAAAAGCTTGACATAAGGCCCCCCCTAACTTTAACTTTATGGTATTTAGGTTCTATTGTATTGTGTTTAATTTTTTAAGAGTGGTCCAAGATTTTTGGTTTAATCGACTAAAATTTTGATATTATGTTAAAGTCAATATAAACTATGAATTTTTCGATTCTAAAAAGTTAATTAAATTAGTGAAAAGACCTGTACTTTTTATAAACTTTAATATAGTATTGTTTTCAATTAATGTAGGACATAACCTTTAACAAGTTTGCGACTTAAATATTTAAGAATATTTTGTATTCTGAACATGCAAGTTAAAATGGAAATGATAGTCTCACCAAGCATACCACTCGATAACATAAATTTCTTGTACTAATTTTGTTGGACAAATAACTCATTTTTATGCAATTTTGTCCACCTTTTCAACCATTTTTGTTCACTACTTGGTCTGTATGTGTAGCACAATTAGACTCTAGAAACTTATAAGCACAAAGAAAAAAATAAACACAGATGTATAAGTTTGGAAATTAATCTTTATTTATAGCAAAGTAAAATGTAAAATTATTTTTTGATTCGAATGAGGGGGATGTGCCACCTTCGACACAACGTTCCTCTCTGTGACAAATTTTAAAGGCAAAATGTGTTATATCGTACTTTTATTACAACATATTAGGTAATAATCAAAAAAATGATATACTATGTAATTATCTTGCTATGTGAAGTTCTTATTTAGTATGAATCACTCTCAAATTTTTTTTTTTTATGAGTAGCAGGTTCGTTTTAAAACTTACAATCATTGGACTATTTTCTTTTTTATGTTAAAATTATATAAATTTGTATATATTTTTATACCAAATTAATTATATTATAATACGTAATAAAATTATATATAAAGAATAAATCACTTATATATTTTTAAAATAATTAAATGTGACGATATTAATAATTTATCTGCAAAATTTGAGTGCAAATTTCTCTTTTTTTTTTTTCTTTTCCATTAATTACTTCTAATCTATCTTCAAGGTGCGAGAGGATTTTAAAATGACAAGGTAGTGAAACAAATTATAAAATAATATATTTTAATACAACTGATATTTTAACCTACAATCTAAGACTTACAACACTACTTATTTAAAATATAAATTTATTAAAATTTATATATTAAATAATAATTTAATAATTGTAATTAAAATCAAGCTATATTTATTACTTATTATATTTTAATTAATTATAATTTTATGCAACTTAAAATACATAATATTATTTATTTAAATAATATTACTTAAACACTCCTTTTTTTTTTAATCAATGTTTGTGACTAAGTTTCCTAGATTCATTGAATACAACTGAGTGCCATTAAAAGTCAACATTATCTTGGAAATTATTTCTGAATACAGAGCCCCTGACACAACTTTTATTCTTAACTAGATAATAATAATTAGTAGATGTCGATGTTGTTGTAGCCAATCAAATTTGGATTATTTTAATTTAAATTAATTATTAGACTAAACTTCATTATCTTAAAATACATAAAGTCAGTTTGGCCAAGTTGTTACCCATAAGAAACCACTACTTGTTATTTTCTTTTATGATTTGATACTGTCAAAAAAAAAAAAAAAAAAAAAAAAAAAAAAAAAAAAATATATATATATATATATATATATATATATATGATTTTATTAAACTCGAAAACCTTTCTAGATTAAGATAAGCAAGCTTATCTAGTTCACATGATTTTTCTAACAAAATTCTTATCTATCCCAAATTTATAACATATTATAAATTAATGATATGACAATTTTTTTTTAAATTTATAAAGCACATTATTCAATTATAATTTTTTCAAAAAATATAAATTTAATACTCGTAAAATTTATAAAAATAAAAATAACGTAACTAATACTAACTTATATCTTTCTCGATTTAGGAAAATAATATTATTTTTATTGTTATAAATTTTTGGATATAATTTGAAATAATTTACCAGTCCTCTAATTTATCAATGGAAATCTAAAAAATATTTGAGATTTTTTTTTTTTGAACTTACGGTAAAATTATGCTTTATAACATAACCGAGACATTATGATGAATGCAGTCAATGATTTCTTAAATGTATAGATTACACTAAACAGATTGCTTTTGGTCAAACCAAAAATCCTTTACATGATTTTTCTTGTTTTTGTTAATTTATTTATTTTTGCTAAGCTATAGATGATTTGATTTTGAAAATATTGAGTGAGATGACGCATTTAATGGTTACTTTTATTGCAATATATGTTCAATTTTTATATTTTACATGCATTTAAAAAAAGGTCTTGTACCAAGTGACCCAAAATTTGATTTGATAGCTTAAATTATCCAAACTTTCAACCGTGATCAGCTATCCAGATTAATTCAATGATTTCTTTTAAATTCAATTGAATAATATTTTTTTAATTAATTGACTTTTTTTTTTTTTTTTTTTTTATTTACAAAATTGGTAGCAATTGACCGATATTTTTGTTTACGCACATTTCTAATGTTTATATTTCTTTACTATTTTAAGCTCTCTCATTGGCTTGTTTCAAGAATTTTTCTATAATTTTTTTTTAGTAAACGATAAGCACTAATTTTAAATATAAATTTAACTTTTAATTAATGACATTTTTTATCTGTACTAAAATTCAAACTTATGATTCTTTGAACTAGATAAATTGGTGTGCATTGGACTAGACATTTCTCACTTTATATCAAATTCTTTTTTTTTTTTTTTTTTTTTTAAGAATTATCAAGTACATTTAGAACTTAGAAATTTTAAAAATAATATTGATTTATTAAAGATTTGTGTTAGTTGTTTTTTCTTTCTTTTAGAAATACCATTATTAATAATAAGAAAATATCCAAATAAAAGTATAATTTACTAAAGTATAAAAAAAATATTATCTGTAATAAAATATATAAGTTTAGAAAGCACACTATAACTCAATCAGATAAGGCGTCTAGTTAAAAGAATAAAGAATAATTATTTCTAAAAAAACCTAATAAAGAAATGTTAGAGATGTTGGTACCAAACTAGGAAATTGAATAAAATATTATTTTTAAAATTTATAATAATAAAAATAGTATTATTAATATCGAACAAGTTGAATTAACATAGTTTAATATTAAACAAGTTTAAATAGTTGTAGTTAATTTAAATAAAAATAGTGTCCAATTTAAGATGTTCAATATAAATAATAGATAATTTTTTTAATAATAAAAATATATAAGTTAAATTAAAATATTATTTTTATTGTTATAAATTTATAAGAATGTTATTTTTGAAAAAAACAAAAAAAAAAAAAAAAAAAAAAATTATTAATTAAAAAAAATTCAATTTAGACAAATAAAATATAATTAAATTTTGGTATTAATATTTTAATAAAAATTATATTTTTGGGTAAATTTAATAAAAGTTAGAAATAAATATCAAATTACTGGAGCTTTGAAAAAGTAATAATTAATTGACATAATGTTATTTATGGACATTTTTTTTTTTTTTGTAATACAAGTCGAACCAGAGTCCCCTTATTAGGGGGTTACAAGATTTGGGAAGGACCTTGGGTTGATTCTATGGACATAAACATTGAACTATAACACTATTTTCTGACATATGTTTGTCTAAGTTTTTTTTTTTTTCATTATGAAATAATAATAAAAATATAATCGGAGCTTTGACAAGAAAGACTGTTAGATGGTGAGAATTTTTTTTTTTTTTTTTTCAAAAATCGTTCAACTAATCTAAGTTCAAATTAAACTGAGCTATATTTTTGTTTTTAAAATTGTTATTCATAAGTCTAAAATTATGTAAATTAATTTGTAAGTTTGTTGTAAGTTTCAAAAAGGATAAAATTATATAATAAAACCGAATCTATATTTTTAATATACTAAATTTTTTGAAGTATTTTTTATTAATATTTTATATTTTTAATTTTATTATTATTAAATTATAATTATATTAATATTTTATTAAACAACTAAATGATAACATAGTGTGTTATCGAAGGAATATTCAATTCTTTTATTTACTTAAGTATTAACAATCATTTGACAAAATATCCTTAAATTATGTGAAACACTCTTTAACTAAAGCTAATATTCACAATGACATATATAAGTAGATTGTTTTAAATTAGAGGATATTTGAGTTTTTTTTTTTTTTTATGTTTTAGCTTTTTTTTTACATGATATTCTCTTTTTTGTAAAATTGATAATATTAGTTAATGATGTTGAAGAGACCCTATCATCTATCCACCGTGTTGGAATAGATTAATCCTTGCATATTATATAAAATTTTAGAGAAGTTTTTAATGAATCTAATATTTTTTATGTAATCATATATATTTTTTTTTTCTAGAAAATTATATGATTTTTTTTTTCTTCTTTCAATAAAATTAAATTGATTATAAAATAATCAATTCAAGCTGTAATTGTTAATTTTAGATCAATGGATCCCTTATTACCTTATTAACCTCCAAACAAAAGATACAACTATGAAAATATCTTGAATCAGTTCAAAAAAAACTTTTTTTTTTATATATGAATTAAAACTATAAATGCCTCGAGAGCTTCGTTAAGTCTGTCAACAAATAATTGTCAAACAACCGATGAACCATGCTACCTTTCTTTAGGAAAGTATATGACTATTAACATTACTCTTGTATTCAAAAAAGTTTAATTTTTAATTTAATTTTGAAAATGAGAGGTAAAACACGAAAACTGCACTTTTAATTATTTTTATTTTATTTTCCTGCTAAAGAGGTATACATGATTTGATATTGAGTCATGATTGATAAAGGGAAAATAAAATGAACAAAAGAAAGCAAAGTCAAAAAGAAAACAAAGAGTAATCTGGGCTTAAGATAAGATTAGGGTCAGGGACATAGATAGTGGTTATTTTCCTTTTTTCCTTCTCTATGAAGATCCTTTACTTTTTTTTCTTAACCTTGTACTTCTTTTAAATTTTAGCTGTCTAATTTTTCATCCAATACACTTTGTAAATTTAAATTTATTAATAATAATATTTGAAATATATATATATATATATATAATATTTACACTATTTTAAACATTTGATTAATACAAATAAGAAACTTGTAAAGAAAATAATCCAAATCCTTTCTAAAATGGCTGCGTATATGACTCAATATTGCGCCTTCAAAATTCGGTTAAATTGTTTTAGTTCTATTTAGAATGTCTTTCAAATCAATACGGAGTGTTATAGAAAGGGTGGGTTAAATTTATTCTCATTATTATTAAAAATGTGCTATTTAGTTATATTATTTTTGTTTAGATATATTTGGTTATAAAATTTTAAAGAAATAGTCAAATAAATTTAAATTGTAATTTTTTTCGTTTAAATGCAATAAAAACTACGTATGTGAGATATGTGATCTTCTTTTTCATAAATATTTTACAAATTTTATCCATTTTAGAGAAGAAAAAAAAAAGCTATAATTTTTTTTAAATTATGTTATTTTTAAATCGAAGTTTTTTCTTTCTACCGTAGGAAAACAAATTCTAAGGTTTTTTGTTATATATAATTCTCTTTTTCTAACTTTTTTAATTGTTGTAGCTTGAAATGATTAAGTTGTTATTAATTAATTAGACATATGATTAATAAATACATTTTTCGTTATATATAATGCTTAATTTCATTAACATTATATTAACTGGACTAACTTAATTATTTTCAAAAAAGTGTTAGATTAATCTTAAAATTGTGCTTAAAAATGTAATTAAAGTCCTAAAATATTTGCTTTAGGCATTATAAATCTAATTATTTTTTTAATTATTCAAATTAGTCATTAAAAAATAATAAAGTTAATTTATTCGGCTAAAAATAATGATTATTCTACTATTGATTAAAAAAAATAATACCACAGACTCATATGACTTTTTACCCGAACAATAATTTTTTTATAACCTTAACTAATTAATAAATAAATAAAAAGAAAAATAAATAAAATAAAAAGAACCATTCCCTATATCCTTTTTTGCATTTTTTTTTCTCCTACCAAACTCATTCATGCTCTCTCTCTCTCTCAATTCCAAGAGTAATCACTATAAACCCATGCTTATCTCGCAAACTCATTTCAATAGCATTATTATTATTGTGAAGAAATATTATTAGTTTCAATGCATTGTAGATTGGATAGTTTTATTCTCATTTTTATTCTATATGTGTTATATTTTAAAGATGTAATATTAAGTTATTATAGATATTTAAAATATAATATTGAGTTTAAATAGTTAGAATTGTAAGTTTTAATTTAATTTTTGTTAGGTAGAAAGTCATTTATTAAGATTATATATAAAGTCATTTTGTGACAAAAATTCAATAAATATATGGTAAACTATATTTTTCTTTCTACTTATAATTTCTTACATTTTTTTTTATCATTCAATTGTATTAAATTGTTTTAATTTTAATATTATATTTATAACATACTGTGTGTTCGTAAAAACTAAAAATATGAGACTTACAATCAAATTGCCTAAAAAAGATCAACAAAATTTATTTCAATTCTTAGAGCTAAATTACACCAAAATAGGGAAAAATTGTTAGGAAACATTGAAAGAGTGAGAATTATTTTATCTCACAAATGCCCATTGAGAAGATGTCACCGTTTGTGTTTTAACGAAATTTAAAAAATAGAACTAATTCTAAATTTTTTTTATAAATTATGGGACTTGAGATACCATATTTTTAGGACTAAATTGGATTTTTTAGATAAATATTGAACCTATGGTGTCATGCACCATAAATATTTTTACTAAATTATGTGACCTAATTAACCTAACTTAATAATTATAGGATTAAAGTGCCTATTTTATAATAATTATGAGACTATATCTACCTTTTTCACATTTAAGAAATGATCATATAAATTTATACCTAAATTATTTATATTGTACTATGTGAAAGAATCATTTAGAATATGGAGGAAGTTATTAATTTCTATAGAAATTTTTTTCACGTATTATAATTTATAATATAATTAATTTAAATACAAAAATAAATATAAATTTGTATAAATTTAGCACTATTTATATTACCAAATGTTTTGCTGTTGGCTTTTGGAAACCATCATTGCGTTATGTCTAAAGTGATATAGAAATAAACACATAATTGTCATAAAATTCTTCTAGATATTTCAGTTTTATATAAAATTTCTACGTGAAGATTATTTGAAATTCCTTCCAGATCATAAACATCTATCCAAAACACACTAAAGGTGTTGTTAGGCAATTTTGAAAAGAAAAAAAAAAAAAAAAAACATTTATAACACCCTTAAAATTTTTAACTACAAAAATAAACTTCATTATTTCCAACCCGCCCAAATAATTTACAAGGCCAATTGGACGATGTTTTACTTGATGAGCCACCGAGCCACCCGGATTATAACCCAAAAGCCAGTTTATGGGTTAAAGGTGAGCCCAGTGATATAAGCACAGTAGAAGGATCGTTTCTGACCGATGTGAGACTCCTCAACACTCCCCCTCACATCGAGGGACACCGACTGACCATAAGAGCGATCATATTGGGCACACCGGTGAATCTAGGTACCTGCTCTGATACCATGATGAACCACCGGGTTACTCGGATTATAACCCAAAAGCCAACTTATGGGTTAAAGGTGAGCCCAGTGATATATGCACAGCAGAAGGATCGTCCCTGACCGATGTGGGACTCCTCAACATTACCATTAAATGCTAATAAATTATTATTATTATTATTATTATTATTATGATATATATATATTTTAATGATATTATTTAAGATAATTGGGAACGGTCGGTCTGTTTGATTCTAGTAACAATTTACCATCTATATATGATTATAATTTAGAAAATAAGCTAAATTAATATTTTTTACTATTTTTATTCTAAAATATCTTCTAAAAAATACAAATAAAGTATCCCTATTAAAATAAAATTAGTGAAAATAAATTATATTGGATTATTTTTCTTATAAATTATATATTAATATGCCATGTGGTAAAGTTCTTTTGAAAAAAATTTGTAAGTTTAAAAGCATATAATTCATTTCATTTGAACATTTAAAAAATTTAGAATTCGAGTCTAGTACATAGTTATTTAAAAATAATAATTTTTATATATAATATATCATAAATAATACAAAAATAAATATATGCAAATTTATATATATTCGTATTCCTGTAAATCAATAGTCAAAAAGTGACGTACGAGTATGTACGAGAAATAGGACTTCATGTAGTGAAGAGAATTTAGTCACATATTCCAAATGGATCTCAACATCAACAGGTTAAGCCCCTCTACAGCAACAGGTATTATAAAATACCCTACATACACAAGAATTGACCAGCCAAAATTCTTTTTTTTGTTTTTTTTTTCTAAGGCAGCCAAATTAAACATTGAAACAAATTTTCTTATTGGATAAGAAAGGAACATAATATTAAAAGCCAAGTTGAAGAGTGCAGTGAATAATAGATGAGGAAAAAGTATCCACGTGATATCAATTATGATGTTGAGAGTTTGAGACAAAAAAATAAATAAAGAAAAGAGTTCAAGTACGTACTCCAAGGTTCATGCATGTTTTTTTACACAAAAACAAGTAGCCCAAAAACAAAGCTTATTTATTGACCCATTTAACTTTATTTTCTAATATTTTATTCCTCTCCAGAATCTAACACCCCATGCCATGCTTGATAATTTTTAACTCAAAAAACAGACACATACACACACACCCTAATGCTCCTCAATAATGATAAAAAAAACACCCAAAAAAAATAAATAATAATAATAATAATAATAATAATTCAATAATACGCTAAATACACACAAAATTACATTCGTATTACATCAATTATTGTGTGACATATAGCAAAATTATCTTATCCATTTTCAAAATTATTTTTACACGTGACATATTATAATTAACATTTTATCATCTAGATTATTAAAAACAAAAAATGCCATTTCAATAGAGTTCAACAGTTGCCAATATAATAAAGGACAAAATGGAGGCATGAAATGCCAATTTAATTTAATTATTTTCTACACTTTCTAATATAGATCTATATTCACTATCTAAATTCTCAGGAATTCCAACAAATAAACCTTTATAAAACTCACTTTAATCTATATACTTTCATTGATTGAAATTTGAAAATATATATATGTTTTAAGATAGTTTTGAACTTTTGATTACTGTGGTCTAACATGAAATCTACTTCTGTGGCCATAACGAAGCAAAACACATAAAAGGAACGAGGAGCTAATATGTATACTATTTTGACTTCGTATATAACATCTCAATGACTTTGAAGAGCTCATGTTGCATCAACTGTGTTACCTTGCACTTTTATTTGCTTGAAGCAGGACTCTCCTGAGCTCATTGGCAAAGCCTTGAAGCAAAACTGGTTTTCGTATTAATCCGTTAATTCCAATCTGCATACATCTTTCCCACACATCACCATCAGTACTCGCTGTTAAGGCAATAATCAGTGGCCAACTTCGGCTATGAAACTTTCGAATTCTCATCGCAACTTCAAAACCATCCAAATCGGGCATATGAAGATCGAGAAGGATGACTTGGACAGTAGAACCCGGTGGAGTGATAGCAGTGAGACATTCAAAACCAGATGACAGAGATGTTACATGGCAGCCTAGCTTCTGAAGCAGTTTCTTGGTCACAGCCCTGTTCACATCATCGTCGTCAACTAATAAAACTTGCAACCCTCTAAAAAGAGAATTAGAATTTGGGTGTTCTGATGATGATTCTCCAGATTCAGATATAGCTATTGAAATAGATGACTGAAGTTGAAACCGAAGAACAAGAGCCATGCTTTGTGCAGATCCTTGAGAGTTTGGAACTACCCAAATATTCCCTTGCATTAACTGTCCTTGAAAATTAAGATGAGAAATATGAGTCAACATATTTAGCAAAGGAGAGAACAAAAGTAGAGATATGATTTTGCTCCATCATTGGCATTGTCGATGCACAACATTTGTAGGCAAAAAATATAGTGAATGAAGAAACCAGCATTCAGACATAAATTAACACAACAAGTGTGATCATTCCTGACACCACACGACAATACAAATTTGTTTTAGTTAGAATTGATCAACAATTGTCCTTATCCTTAAAGGTTATGATATTCATTATTATTATTATTATAAATAAACACCAATTATAGTTGTGAATTTTTTCATGCATCACTTAACGTGAACACGACACATTTAACACTGCAACTTGAACACAGACATGGAGATGGTTAACATGACACAATTGTCCATATGAAGCACAGATCTAAAAGTTGTGACTAGTGGCAATTTTTTCTGATAACTATCAAGTTCTCAAGATTCCTAGACAAAAGTTAGTATTATTCGTTTGAAAAATGCACACGTTGTTCTAAACAAAATAATGAAAGAAAACCTCTTTCACAACCAGCAAGCAATGTATTCCAGCAACTATCTTATGCACAGTAACGCTTCCATTAAAATATTTAAAATCAAGTTTCATCTAACAGAAAAGTAATGCAATACGTTTCAAATAGAATTTTACCATGATTTTAACTTATTCAACGACGACTTAAAAACAATTTGTAAAAACACAAGTTAACCAAGTTTACTGGTCTCACCTGCACCACTTTTTTGCAAACGCTGAAGCTCAAGGCCCCTTCAACTCCATCACTGTTGAATCTTCTACCATGCTGTAGTGCCAAACTAGTACCCTCTGATTGAGAACCAGCGTCACTCGTTCTAATTTCAAACCTGATATAAGCATCTCCATCAGGAGAGCCCTGCCTCCAAGCTGCCCATCTCGGATCATTTCCTCCCTGACTACCAGTCTCGGGAAAAACACAAAGTATAATCAACCCTCTACCTGTGTTCTTATTCAAGAGGTTTCCAACCATGTGCAAAATCACCTGAAAAACCCTTCTCTCATCACCTACAACATGATCCGGCAGAGACCTATCAACCTCAGCTGCAAAACTGAAGCCCTTGTACACACACAAGCACTTAGCAAGACAAGCAGCTTCCCTTATCATGGCATGCAAACTAAAAGATCTCCTCTCCAATGGAAATCGTCCACTATCCTTTGCTGAACTATCCATCACATCGTTTATCAAGGTTGAGAGGACATTGCTTGTCCTTGCCATTGTATCAACTATAACTTGTTGCTCGATGCTTAAATTCTCGTCCTGCAACATTGAAAGCAAACCTAAGATCGAGTGCATTGGTCGTCTCATCCCATTGCTCATTACTTTCTGGAAAGAATTTCTAGCCTGACTTGCCAACATAGCACTCATTCTTGCTTGTTGCAAGGCTCGATTCTGCTCAGCCAATTTCTCCCTCATGAGTTGAGACTCTTCAAGAAGTCCAGCATGAGAGAGAGCCACAGCTACTTGATCAGCAACCACTTTAATTATTTCAAGCTCATGGCTACTCCACGATCTAGGTTGTTCGCCCGGCAAAACCAAAACCAATAAAGCATAGTAAGTTTGAATGAATTCAGGAGTTCCCCCTTTGAAATTGGAAACTCGAAGCATAGGCATCCTTATTGCTGCTACTGGTCCTGGCTCACCTAAATCTCTGCTTGCTGAAACAAGTATTGAATCTTCCCTCAGAATAATCACTCCATCATTGGCCTTGATCCTAGTAACATCAGGATCACTGGTAGTTATAGTTAAATCAGACGCATAAGAATAATTTCCCCCTTTCAATTCATGGGTCAAGATCATCTGTGTCTTATTCTCATTAGGCATCCAAACTGCACAGTATTGCAATCCCAATGTTTCAGACAGCTCATAAAGTGTAGTGCATAAAATTGTATGACTATCAAGTGACTTACGAATCTCTTGTGTAAGCATCCGGACATGCATACCAGCTTCCTTTTGTTTCATCATCATTCCGACCTCTCGGCCGAGGTCCCATGTCTTCTTCTTTAACATGAATTCCCTAACCTTTACTTTGAGAAGCAAAGGGATGAGAGTGATGAGGGTTATAGCAGTGGCACATGAGACCAATGCAGTGAGAATTTTAAAGACTGTGAGAGAAAGCATTAACTGAAAAGGGTGAGGGCCATAAGTCCATCCATTGAGCAAATGGGTCAAACCACATAAGACAATGAAGGCAATGAACTGAACAAGGACCCATTTGAATGGTACATTCGAGCAGCTTACAAAGTAAAGAAGCTCAATGGGGATTGAAAAATAGGCCACAGCAATTAAGAAATCGCCCACTCGTTGACATTCTAGAATGCTCTCAATACCCCACCAGCTTCCTTCATCATCACAATTGCATCGAGGATATCCATTTTCGGTAGCAGAAGCTGAAACAAGAAGGGACAAAATCAATAGCCAAGATGCTAATGTTTTGAACATTGCCCCCATAAGGAATGCTTCTTCAATAGTTCAATCCATTTACTAATGAAATGTGAATCTCTCCAACCCCATCCCAAAGTTAGAGTTCTGCAACTAATTTTTCTTGACTAAATGTAAAAGCCCACCACCAAATTCTCATTTCCTGTAAAAGCAAAAAAAAAAAAAAAAACCCAACTTTAAACACACAATACAAGATCCAAAAGACAACATCTCAAAACACAATAGCTTATTAACAACTCCCTTTTCTATAATTATGTTTAGTGATGGAAAATAATCTAAATCATAAATTTGGGAATAGCAACTAGCACAACAATGAAGAAAAACAGCATCTTTGGGCCTAATAGCATGATTTGATTGTCAGCTCGAACTCATTCATGAAGCTCATAGCATAATAGACCCTCCAAGAACTAAGAAAAAAATAAAATCAAGAATCAAGAAAAACATTAAATAAATATAAAACCCACCAATCCAATCTCTTCCCTCTTAAAATAAAACAAATACAGGTCAAAATGCAGGTAAAATAGAAACCATACCTGGAAGAGGTGAACTTAGAGCTGTTGTCAAAATCCCAGATTCCAATCAAAACAAGCCCAGATCTTAATATCCATTTTCAAATGCAAAGAGTTAGAACAAGTCCACAAAATCCCATCTCTAGTCTTCCCATCAACCATCAATAGAAATCTTCACTGCCCATATATATATTAGCAAGTAGCAGTAAAGATACAAGCCCCCCGCCCACAAATTCATAACCCCACTGTACCTAACTCATCAATTGAAACAAACGTAGAAAGCCCAGCAACAAATCCCAATAATGGAATATTTTAATAAAACAATATTTTTAAGAAAAAATGAAAAATAAAAATCCCACCTTTCACTACAGAAAACGGGCCAAGTCGCGCCGTGTAAGCCGCTGAAAGACACTGAAATTAATAGAATTGAAGAAAACTGTGAAAGCACAAAACTTGCCCTCTCTTTTGTATCTCCCCATTTTCCAACTTATATAGAAAGTTAGCAACTTCAAATATAATCGGAAGAATTGAAAGGAAAAGAACGATAAATAAGAAAGAGAAATTTATATATATAAAGATATTTATAAATAAAATTAATAAATAAATATATTTATTTATTTATTTCAAAATTAAAACAGAAAAAAAATGCTTTGAGTGAGAAAGAGGGAGGTTTGTGCCGTTCTTTGTTTTGCTAAGGAAGAAGAAATGGGAAGAAGAGAAGAGAGAGGGACTGTGGGACCTACATTATAACATGAAGAGAACTTGGACGCTGTTTCGCTTAAAACGTCCTCGTCATTCCCAAATAGATTTGTTTTTTATTCTTTATCTGTTTTTTTTTTTTTTTAAACGTTTTCCGAAGTAGAAAACCAAAAACAGCTTTTCTATTTTCGATATATGTTTCAATGTTTCATTACGTCATTTACTTTTTTTCATTCTATGTATGATAGTGACAATCGGAGCCAAAAAAAAAAAATTGAAAGGGAGATTAAAATGTAATTTTTTTATTTAATATAAAAAATTATTAAAATATTAAAAAAATAACATTATAATATATAATTATTAAAAACTATGGTTAGTTTTTTTCAATATAATATTAAATTTTTTTAAATTATATTATAATAAAAATATAAAATTAACAAAATTTTATTTATTTTCAATTAAATTTCGTCAACGAAAAAATTAAATAAAATTATAATATATATATTAAATTTATTTACTAAAAATTTTGATAAATTTATGAAAATGTTCAAGTAACTGGCCTCAATGATCTAAATAAAAGAAACAAAAATGAAAGAAAACAATAAAAAATTTAATGGAATTAAATTATCTTTTACTTTTGATGCACCATCCATTTATGACTTATGGGTTATTTATTTATTTATTTTTTTTTTGAATTTGAAGAATTTTGAATATCTTTATCTTAAAAGTGATTTTAAAAAAAATGGTATAGAATAAAGTAAAAGGTAGTTATTGGATCATACTTCTGTCGAGCCTTCATTTTCCTCCACCTCAACCTACATATACCTAGCAAACTACGTTAGGAGACACGACACTGTGGGATGTTGTATCCTCCCCAATACTTAAATTAGATACTGACAAGAATTATAAGTTCAGAGAAAAGTTTTGAGGATTTGAGTAAAAGCTATTGCATACTTTTTTTTAATTGTGAGGCTCTATTTATAGGAAAGAGGCAGATGAAATTTTGTAAATAAATTATATTAATTAATATTTATATTGTTTAATAATAATATAAATATCCTACCTTTAACACGCCCTATTTAATAAATATTTACTTGATTGTGTACTGATTGTACCATTTAACTTTTCTCCTACTAATGTGGACCAATCAAATGGTATCATTCGTACATGGTTTTGTTTCTACCTAACACAAGCCCTTATAGGCCTCTTAGGCCACTTTAGCGGAATTTGTGGTCTAGAATGTCTCTTGGGGTACGCTGGCTCAACTACAGCTGGCCTTAGGACATCTTAATTGAAACGAGAAACTAATATCCCAATGATCTTCATGCCATTATATTCTCATGGTCATAAGTTTTCGAACGCCTATTTTTTGGTTGTAATTAGCATCTTGGTTGGAAAGTTATGAGGGTCAAGCTTTTGAGAAAAAGTCAACTGCGCTAGCATTGGTTTGACTTCCCAAAAGAGTTAAATTGTGAGCATGATTATCCAAAATCTTTTCCTTATTTAACTCCTTGGATTCTTATTTGATAGGTGGTTAAGATCTGTCCAAACAGTCTTATATAATGACCTGGCCTCTCTCAAACCACTTCACTTCAGAACCTAAGAGATTGAGTCTTTGAGAGAAAAGAATTGTGAATCAATGACTGGCGAGAAGCACACACTCACAACAAAAAATCCCAGCACAGGAGCAGAGTTAGCATGGCTCACTGGTACACTAAAAAAATTGAAAGTGGGAATGGGGACCAAAGTGAAAGCGAGAAGCAGCACGAAGGTTAGAAACATAGGGTCTTGTAGTCAGATCAAGGATGAGACTGGAGGATGTTATCGAGACTTTGAGCTAGAGCCACGACAGGGGGATTCGACTGTCTGGTCGGCTGGTTGGACTGGCGGTGGTACCATTGGCAACCCCTTCCCCAATGTCTTCGACAAATTTGGTGCCAATCTGGATCTTTTGTCTGATTTTTCTCCTCATTTTGGCGGCGCTGCTTCTGTTGAGGCTTTGTGTTCCATTTCTAGCAGAAATGCTTCTGATGGAGATCCAACTAATGACCTGGCATTTAACTTAGGCTATGAAATGGAATCTCTGGTACCCTTCACAACCCATGTCTTTGTGGACAGGCTAAGGGAGATGTTTGAGTTCCCAGACTCCATAATATTATACTTCCTAGTGATGGTATTATCCTCAATTGACCCCCTCCTAGAGGGATCACTATCTTTGGAGATCAATTATTTGTCGGTCTTCGACTCCCGTTCTCGCCATTGGTGCGACGGTTCTTTTATAGGATTGGGGAACCTCTTGGGAAGTTGACCCTAAATGCTTGGAAGATACTCTTCTCTTGCTATGTATTGTGGAAAGAGAAAGGTGAAGAGATGAGCTTTCCTGAGTACATATTTCCTTATCATCCACAGACAATGGGTGGAGGTTAGTTCAGCCTTAGACCCTTTGGAAAGGGGAAGTTAATCCTTGCATTCTCCAAGTCTAACAAGGGTTCGATGAACTTTTAGTTCATTGTCGTCGAGGCGTATGATGTGGCTTGTCCTGATTTAGGCCCCATACCTACATAGTTTGTTCCCAGTAGTGAGCAACCCACACATGTATGACCCATTCATTAGAATTTATTTTGCATTTTTTCTTTGCTCATCTCACTAACTTTTCTCTGGACACTTCTTTGTGCTGTTCACTAGAAGAAGATGAAGATCACTAACAAGGACAAGAATAAGGTGATTGGAAAGCTATTTACTTTACCCCCAAGGAGACGCTGTAGTTCGAGGTTGTTGTTACCAAAGAAGATCTTTCATTGGGGACTTCAACTCTCATCTTTTCTATTCCAACTTTCAGTAGCAACCCTAGTCATGTGAGTAATGAAGAATTCCTTAGTTTGGGCTCACATAGAGTTGACTTAATCTTATTCCTCACTATTCTTTTTTTGTTTTGCAATCATCAAGTCCTATCACATGGCAACCTAGAAGGGTAACTCCACCAATGCCTTCTAGTTCATTATCAAGAACTTGAAAAAAGGTAGAGGCATTCTCAAGAAAAAGAAAGCTCGTGAGGTATCTACCTCTAGGGCAAAGGTGGCCACTAAAATGGAAGCCCTATACTAGGCTCAAGCTTCTCCTCCAGTCGATGACTTTGTGTTGGAGGAGGAGGCTCTACACTACAATCCTCCACACGACACACCTACTGTAGAGGTTCTAGAAGCCTCTTGAGAGAATTTGATAAGGATATCCTTGGATGATCTGAGATGAACCATAAATATAAGGCTAAAGTTGATGACTTTATAATGACAACACAGGCCAACGTAAGTCCTTTGCTAGGAGCTGTCAGGTTGGCTAGGCTCAACAGAGACCAAGCTCGAGCCTCATTCTCCCTTTTTATGGAGGAGAATTGAGAACTTGCCAAGGCCTTGGAAGAGAAGACCTTAATTTAGCTAGGATTGTTTGACGCTCTAGCCATTAGTGAGGTTAAATGTTCTAAGCTTAAGAGCAAGCTGACTCAAAGAGACTCTGAGATAGAGAAGCTTAGAGTTGAGATCCAAAGATTGACTGATAAGGCAGAAGCTACTGGTCCAAAGGCTATGTATGCTTACTTAGATTCTCAAGATTTCATGACAGATATTGGAGTTGCTTGGGCCCATGGCTTCGAATATGCCAAGAGACAATTTAGGATTGTCTACTCAAACAAGCGTCTACTTAGTTGCAAGTTCCTAAACTATATAGTGGCAGCAGCTGAGTATGGGGAGTTTGACAACAACTCTAACTCTAAGAGGAATGCATCTTTTATTGAGTAAGAGGCCCAGGATCTAGTGGGAGCAAGGGATGAGGCTCAGGTTCATGACTTAACTAGGACTTAGAAGATAGTGCAGGTGACACCAATCTTTATAGTACTATCCAAGACGACTAGTTGTTAGTGGTAGACTTAGGCTTAAATCTAGGTAGTTCTTGACCTTATTACTTTACATTTTGTAATAGACCTTGGCAAGTGTTTTGACTTGGCCTTTAGTTTGTAGTTTCTCTTGGAAGCATGACTTTAATAAAACGTTAGCTTTTACTCCATTCTTCTGTTTTACTCTACACTAGCCTTGGTGAAAATTTTCAATTTCTTTGCTTGTGAATGTGGAACAGAGCCTGTACTTGGTAGATGACTTAGTATTTTTTCATCTTTTGATTCCTTTGGGAATTGGAAGCGGGACAACCCTTTTTACTTTGGTAGGAGCCCTTGGCACTCAAGCGACCTTGGGAGGCTTTAGTTGATTTCAACATCCTTGGAAAAATATTTGGGATATTGTGTCCTTAGGAGATCATCATTTGGACCTTGGAAAACACACGTAGCTTAGCTGTTAGAACCTGGATAGGATAAGTATAGTGACCTTTGGAAATATGACAGCGGGAACATCTTTCTTGGTGTTTTTTGGTGAACTAGCCACAAAAAAACTTTAACAAAATAATTACCTCAAGAGAGCACACCTCCACTTAGTAACATTGGGATTTTCAAGAATTGACCTATGCCTTAGAGAAATTCTTTGGCAGTCAGGATGACATGATCAAAGTGATAATGACTTAGCCACTCATGGAGAGTAAAGCACAAGCCCTCAGTGTGGGTCTAGAAATTTTTTTGGAGTGCACAGCGGGGAATGCAAAGTTCAATGTAAAATTGAATGTGACCGAGGGTAAGCCACGGTGTGACCAACAAGACGTCGTCTAGATGGTCTGTTGGTTGGCCAATCGATTAGTCGATTGGGTTGGTCAACGAGGGAGGCACAGGTAGCACGGGGGTACGAGGGGTGAGTGATGCATGCATGCTTGGGGGCCATAGACAAGGTGCATCTGGCTTGCTGATCGGTGCCAATTGGTTGGTTGGTCTGCTTGCAAAGTGGTTTGGTTGGACCGGCAAGGCTAGCGGTGCTCCTTTACTTGCATAACCTTTTCATCCGATCAATTCAATCGAATTACATCTATTGTGATAGTGGAAACACTGTCTTTTGGCACTTGTGATGTTATCTAACTTTATTTTTCTAGACTCCAACTTATTTCCAAACTCCAAATTTTTGCTAAGGCCTTCATCTTTGGTGAGACCGACATTTTTGTTGAGGCTGTCATTTTTGTTTTGGTTGCTGAAGTCTTGAATCCCGATTATGTCCCTAATCTTGGTTTCATTTTTGTGTGGAACCTTTATGAATCCAAATATGTCACTTCCAAAGTCCAACAATTTTCTAGTCTTCCCAAGCCCTAGGGGTAGATGTTTCCCTAAGTCACTTCAGAATTTTTTGAAAATCTTGTCTCTTTTGAGTCTATCGTCTGATTGAGTTTGGTGACTTTGATGTTTGGTGACTGACTAACTGAGGATCTGAAAGTCATCTGATCTGTCCTATCAGCCTCTTGCTTGGCTTGCTTCTTAAGTACCACAAGTAATAGCTCATGTTTAAAGTCCTGATTTTGTGGGAATGGGCTCCATCCTTTCCTAGGGAAACAAATGCAAGCCCTTAATTCTAGTGGTCTTGAGTATCCACTCCATGTGCCTGGGCCCTAAAGGGAGTTCCCATCCATGCCAGATGAGTAATTGCCCAAACACAGACTAATGTTGTGATCCTGAGAGAGTTGTCGCGGGTACTAACTTTTGTATCGTTTCCTCGCTAGACTTCTCTTTGAGATATTAGTAGATCATTGTCTGGAACTGGATTATGAGTGTTGTAGATGCCAAAGGGGGTTTGAGCCAGTATTGACCTTGCACAACATGAGTTCTATTAAGACAATGACCTTGGTCATGGGTTGTTTCCAAACATGGTGTGGGGCTATAGGAGGCCTCAAGTCTCCATCCTGGGGAACTTCTCCACACGTTAGTTTCACAAAAAGTTAATGGTACCTTCTAGCTTGATGCGTGGTTTGGCACTACGTATTGAGTGGGCCAAGCATGTCCTTATAGAGCATGCTACTCTTCTGATCTATTCCATACAAAAATATATTGTGAGATTGTTTGGGGAACCCAATTGATTACCTCTGGAATCCAACTATGTCTTGATCTTGGATGAGCTCATCACAGGTGCCAGTGGGTGTGAGTCCTGCATCATTGCCTTACGAGATTCGGTCCATTGAGATACAAGTTGACTATTGTTTGGATTCTGGATCATATGTGCCAATTCTAGATATCTGATACGAGTTTCATTAAGAAAAATGATGTTATAAGGCATTCGGGTGCCCAACTTTCTGAGTAAGACCTGATAATGACTTTGTCCGGGGTAGGCATTCCTAATGTATCCATGTATGAAAATAGGGTTGTGGTGCCTCAAGTCTTAACCTAGGCCGTCTACACATGTTGGTCTAGTGGAAGGTTGTGGTTTCATTTCTACCATGGTATGTGTTTAAGTTAGGTGCATGATTCTAAGGAAGGTGAGACTTCCAAATTGATGCTTGGATGGGTTCGCAGTTGCTTCTGATTCCATGTTGTGAGCCCTGAGTGATCTTAGGGTAAGGGAGGCGTGGCTCAGCTCACGCTGCAAGTTTTTCCCGAGTTCAAACCCAAACTCTATGTAGCAAACTTCCTGATTATGACTCACTGATCCCAACTATTAGGTCCCAAGAAGGGCCATGGCTCGCTCTTGCGAGGTAGTAACATGGTAGTGTAAAGTAGTAGTTAATGAGTGAGTTGTTGATACTCATTAAAATTTGTAGCACTTGTATCTTAGCTAAGGCATAAGTTGGCTACCAAGGCTTGAAAGAGGGCAAGTGCTCACTCCCAAGTAAGACTCATGGGTGCCAGGCAAAGATTGGCCAAGTTTGATGGCAACTTGTTGTTGTGGGGTCTAAGGTAGATGCTCAGAGCTCTGGCTGGTGTGCTATAGTTTGACTACAGCTTGTTGAAATGTAAAGAAGAATAAGTGTTGGTTCCAAGACTGGCTACATAATTCTTTATTCATTTCTAACGGTTTTTTAATATTTGTTGGTGCTGGTGTTGACATGGCCACGCAGAACCTCACTAAACACAATGTTAAGTAAATTACAATTAAGAAAAAGAAAAAGTACATAAACTATCAAGATCATGCTTCTTGCTGATGTCTACTTAGATCTTCTGGCCTTGGCGGATCCTCACGTAGTAATAGTCTCAAGCCACCTTTTGATCTCCAAGGACCATTCCTACTCCCATCTCAGTTGGGAACTTCAGGGTCAGGTGGTAAGTTGAAGACACTGTCCTGGCCAGCATGGTATACTGAAGGTTTGTCTACCACTAAGAAGTTGACTATCAAGGTTCTTATGGTACGACCCTTCCCAATTGTTACTGGTAGCTCGACACTTCCCTCTTGGGTGAATGCCTTTCTCATGAAATTGTAGAGTGGAGTGTTGACTGGATGGAGAGGATGTTGAAGCTTCATCTGTTTCCAAGCATCCTTAAATAGAATGTCTACTAAGCTTCTTGTGTCCACTAACAACTTGTAGATCTTATTGTTGGCAATTTGTAAAGTCACAATTAATGCATTATAATGTCGATGCACCCGTTGCCTAGCTTTCTTCTCAGTGAAAACCAATTCCTCACCTGCCATCCTTGGTTCTTTCCTCTTTCCAAGGGTTTGCATGATGCTGGAGACTTCCTAGCTTGTTGAGAGCCCTCTAACATGAGCCTTCCTAGCATTATTGGAGTCCTTACTAGTTGGTCATCCCAGAATTGTGCAAACCTCATTGAGAGTTGAGGGTCTATACTCCTCTGTTGTGTCTTGGGCCAGAGGAGTTATTGTCTTCCTTTGATAAAACAAAGTCCTTGAGGAAGCCTTTTTTGATCTAGTACTCAATCTCCTTCTTGAGTTCCCATCAGTCTTTTGTGCAATGTCCATAATCTTGGTGGAACTTACAGTATAAGTCCCAGTTCTGCTTTGCTAGGGTCCCTTTGATTTTCCTGGGGGCACGGAGGATGTTTAAGTCTTGGACCTACATTAGTACTTGCTTCCTATAAGTGTTGAGGGGAACATATTTCTTGAATTCAAACCCTAGTAGTAGGAGTACTGACTTTTTTGGAGCCACCTTACTCCTGATTCCTTGCTTCACTTTTTTTCCCTATAAGCTTTTGGGCTTCCATTTCTGTGGGCGGACTTTAATACCATCTTTGTGGTGGTTGGCCATGTCATCAACCATTATAGTTGCTGCCACCACTCTGTTTATGGCCTTATAGGTAAGGCCAAGTAGTTTTGTTGCCAATTTGTTCTAGAAGGAACGCATATGTAAGCCTAGAAGGAAGGCGTTGACAATTATTGAGTCAGAGCAATCTTCAATCTAGATCTTCTCATTATTGAAGCAGTCAAAGAAATCCTTGAGAGACTCACTCTTTCTCTGTATCCCTCCCATTAGATGAATCGAGAGTTGTAGGTAGCCTCCACTTTGTTGAGAAGTGGTTCAAGAATTGACTTGCAAACTCTACAAAGTTCCCAGTGATTCCTAGTTTGAGGATTTTATACCATACTCTAGCCTTACCTTCTAGCGTCATAGGGAATGCTCCATAACTGACAACATCACTATGAGTATAGAGGTTGACCCAATTCCTAAACATTTCAAGGTGGTCTAACGGATTAGAAGACCCATCATAAGCTGCAATGGTCGGCTGCTTGAACTTTTCTCTGATAGGGGTTGATAAGACTTCAAAGGTGAATGGGGCTTGAATTGAGTATGTCAGATTTTGCTCATTGACGCACAAAAACTTGATAACTAAATTTTGTATTTGTAAAAGCTCGCAAGTGCACGAGTCACTTGTAATAAGCGACAAATATACTCCCAAGATCGTCTCTAAAAGGAATTGCGATTGTTTTTTAAAAGAGTTAAATGTAATCTAAAACTTAGCGATGAAATAAATCCTAAACACTCTAATCAAAGATTGGTTTGAAAAACGGTTGCTAAAATTGTAATTACTTAAAATAAATAGAAAAAATAAATAAACAAGTAAAGAACGAGGTCGAAACGATAAGATGAATTAGTGTGGGAAATTAGTTAGTGAACTAAGTATGGATAAATTGGTTTACGTGGTCTTCATAATTAAGCGTATAAAGTGGAATTTATTGATTCTTTTCACTAACCCTAGAAAACCCCAAATCAATGGTAATTTTTTCTTAATCACCTAATTAACTTCTTTGATTTGGATAGTTAATTAACTAATTAGCATTAATTTTAGAAAAAAGTAATTTAATCACCTAAATTAAGATAAGTCAATGCACTTAATTTAGGCTCATGCTAAAAAATGCTCAATTAAACTTAGATAGCGTTTCTAAATTTTAACCCTAAAATAGTCTCAAACATTCATAAACTAAATTGGCCAAAAATAATTAATGAACATAGATGTTAAGAACAATGAACATAAAATAAACCACTCAAATAATAATTAAACCACATAAACATTATCCATTCAAAGTCACATCCCTAAAATCCCACACAAAAGGGTTTAGCTACTCATAATCAAACTCAAATCCAAACTTCATTATAATTAGCATCAAAAGAATTCTAATGAGAAAGAAAAAAAGATTACAAACAAGAATCTACCCTACTTCCACTCTTGGAACAAGATTCTTGATGTTCGATGATCACCTTCTTCAAGTTTCTTGATGAAGCTTCAATGGAATAGCCGAAATGAAGTAATTTCTCTCTCAAAAATGTATGAAAAATTTGGATTTGGCACTATTCACGCTACTGTTCACAGTTCCAATAGAAAAAGGTTTGTGGGATGTATTTATAGGTTAGGGTTTTGTGTGTATATGTGTGTGTGTTTGGGGGTTGGAAGGGAAAAAACCAAATTTAGCTCGCGCGGGCCGCGGCGTGCATTTTTCTATGCCGCAGCGCGCTATGCCATTCTGAACTATGAACCAAAACAGAAAGTCCCTTGCCGCGGCGCACTATATTCATGCCGCGGCGCTCAATGTTTTCATGATTTTCCAGGATGCACCCGAGAGCCCCTTGCTGTGGCATGTATTTTTCCTCACCTAGGCGCGCTATGTTGGAATGCTTTGTAAGAGTCCTTACATCTTTGTTGATTCCTGCGTAAGCCTTACGTATCTCTGCTCTAATTTACCCCCTTACATAGTGAATGAAATACAATGTAAGGGTTACGTTCTAGGCTCCTTTATGAACACTTCACTACACTTTACTCCATTATTCATTTATAATGCTTGAACCTATAAAACATGAACATACCTCTCCAAATCAAAGTAATATTAAAATAAAGTATGAAATAAATGATTAAAAATTAACAAATAATAGGGTCAAAATAATGTTCATCACTCATGTCTCTTGCCATTCAACCTTTACTCCATTTTAGGATGATCGCCCATTACTAGAGCCTTTGATTTTGCATGGGCAGAGTCAACAACTTTGTCCACGTAGCTTTCCTACCTAGAGTGTGCATGCCATTTTGACTCAAGGTGACTGCTTAATTCTCTATGCTTAATGTGCTAGCATTCTGGGCCAAGTTGGTTGCCACCGGCTAGGCCGTTGATTGCTTGTGGTGGTGGTGGTGGTGGTGGAGTGTCATCTCTATTCTTGTGAAGGGGATTCATGTCCTTTGGATCTTGAATGCAAGGGCCCAGCCTGCTATAGATTGGTCCTCTTGAGTTGTGGTTAACGCTAGGTGCCAGTTGACAATTGTCCTGGGTGTTAGATGATGGGAAGCCTAGTGACAGCGATGGTGCTGTTGAGGTGCTAGTTGCCTCTGAGTGAAGTTATGGAAATCCATGAATTTGGTCATCATGTCTTTCTTGTCTTCTTATGTGGTAGAGGATTGCTCACTTGAACCTCAGATGGTCCTTATCCTTTGTGGGAGGAGGAGAGCTTTAAGACTTGATTGAGAGCTCATTTTTGTTAGAAATGGATCGATCGTGGGAGTTATGGAGGAAACATATCAAGAACATGAACATGATGAATGTTCTTAAGTTTTCACTTGTTTAATTGATCCAAAATCAAATTTCTTCCCCATAGTGGCACTAGACGTTGGATCAAATTTCTATCCAGCCTTTGTTTTCCTTCATGTCGACCTGCACATCCCTAACAAACCACGTTAGGAGGCATGACACTATGAGGTGTCGTATCCTCTTTGATGGTTAACTCAAATACTTGCAAGAACTATACGTTCATAGAGGAGTTTTGAGGGTTTGAATATGAGATATCGTGTACATTTTTTAGTTGTGAGGCCTTAGGGAAGGGGGCAGAAGAAATTTTTGTAAATAAGTCGTATTAATTATTATTTATATTATTTAATAATAATATAAATATCTTACCATTAAAACGTCCTATTTAATGAAGATTTACATAATTGTGTGCTGCCTATACAATTTAACCTTTTTTTTTTTGCTAATATAGACCAATCAAATGGTGTCATGCGTACCTAGTTTTATTTCTACCCAACAGTAGTTTTAGGAGAAGTATTTTAAGTGTAAATGAATAAAATTTTAAAAGTAATTTTGAGTTACACTTTAATAATTATTTTAGGATGAGAACATACATTTATAACTATTTTTTTAAAAAGTAAGTACTATTTATTTTTCTTAAAAATACAAATAATATTTTTTAAACTTTTGAAAATACTTCTCATACAAATTTTCAAACATTCTAAAAAAATGCTTTAATTCATTTTAAAATTCTTTTAAAAAAAAGTGATTTCAAAACGTATCCTAATATAACTACATATAAGGTATCAAGCCCAACAATTTTCTAATGGGTTAAAAACAATTTTATATATTACATTATTATTTTTGGGTAAAAGTCTTTATATTAATTTATCAAAATGTATATTATAATCTTCCATATTTTAATATATGCATCTAGAGCTCTCTTATTCTTTAAAATTTCTAATTAACTGCAATTTGTTCTTTTATGGGTAAACTCAAATTTTTGAAAGAAAAAACACAAAAGTAAAAAATAAATTTTAAAAATAAAAATAAATAAATTGGATTTTAAAAGCACAAAATGTTTAAAAAATTAGTTTAGATTTGAAATGAAAAATTTATAATTTTTTTTTTACTTTTTTTCATTCAAAAATTGACTTTTTAATTTTTTTTCTTTTAATTTTCAAAATTTATGTTTTTTTTTTTTCCTTTCCAAAATTATGAATTTATCATTGACAAAAAATTATTTAAAGATGAATGAAATTTTTAAAGAATTAAATGATTATATATCTTTCTTCTTTGTTTGTTTGTTTGTTTTTTTTTTGTGATAAGAAAACACAAGTTTTCTTTAAAATAGAGGTCCAATTACAATCATAAACAAAACCTATACTAAGAAATACAACACAATCTTAAATTTACAGCCAAGACTCAATAACCATTGAAATCTTGAATTAGTGAGCGAATATATATGAGTGTTATCAACTAGCTCTATATTACAACTCGCGTTATTGCTTGACTCGATGATTTGGAAGAGTGAAAATTTTGTACTAGCAAAAATTGTAGCCAGATAGTAAATAGACACCATATTAACGAAAATATAACAAACACTACCTGCATATTCTAAAATATATCGAGAATATCATGACACATAAAAAACACACATTAACACTATAACATTGAAACAAATAACATAAATGCCAATACACCCAAAACATGTATCCACCCCATTGGTCGCTGAAAACCCACCATTGCTGCCATAACATTCAAACAAGTAGTTGATAGGAGAAACAAGGACCACCCAGAATGGAAGAAAGTGAAAGCTTTAGGTAATGGACAACAGAGCCTTGAACAGACACCAGCTTGCAACCAAAGAGCTTGGCGGCTAATACTTTTTGTCAAAACAAATCGAGCGCCGCTTGAGGAAATAGTTCTAAAAACAAGAAAAAAATGAGAAAAGAGAACTATGTATAAGGGGGAGTGAAGAAAAGAGCTTGCCGCCTGTCAGATGGCCAAAACAGCTCACTAGCAGCCATCGAAAGGAGACGAGAAGCAAAACCCTAGAAGAGAGAGAAGAGAGAGAAAAAAAAAGGTTAGAAAAAGAGAAAGCCTATTTTTGAAATGATCATATGTCTATACCTTAAAAAAATGGAGTATTAAATTACATCTTTGGATTAATTACTTGTAGAGACCTTAATTGATTACCTTTTGTTTTCTTCAACTTTGAAATAAAATATATGAGAAAATAATTTTGACATTATTTCATAAATTATGTCATACAAATCTTATAAAACTAGATTTTTTTTTTTTTAAATTTGAATAAAACATTTGGCAATAAAAAGGAGTGATAATATATCATCATCAAAATATTTAGTAAAAATAATATTTGTTATTTATAGACACTTAAATACTTTGAATTAACTTGACAATAAGACTTATTTTTTTCTCGTTTTAAGTTATAGATTCGAATCACATCAAATATTATGAATCCATGGCCGCCAATAAAAGTTTGTTAATGGATGCCTATACACTTATTTAAAAAGTATTTAAATAGCTAATAATGACTTAAAAATTGTGTCACCCTAACAAAATTCATCCTTTTAGACGTTACTTATATGGAATGTTATTAGTATATCTTTTAGCGATTAACTAATTTCATTTTTAATATTTATTTTTTATAGGAACAATCAGATGTAATTTTTTTTTACCAATGATATTTGAGGGTAAGAGATTTGAACTAAGAAAATCTCTAAAAAAAACACTCCCAAGCTGTGATCAACTAGAATGTTTTTGGCTTTAAAATATATGTCAATTTAAAGAGATTCAAAATTACGAAGAAAAAGTATATACACTTTTTAATACTTTTAGTATTAACATTATTTCTTATAATTTCTTTTTTCGAATTGCACAACTCAAACTTGTAATTATGACTTAAATTTTAGACTTTTTACATACTTTTAGTCACAACTCATTGAAAATATTACTTCTTACTTTTAAAAATTGATTGCATGAATCATATTAAGTACTTAAATAAATTGCGGCAAGCCATGGTGTTCAAATTTGTGGCCACTTGCATCGTACGTGTTCTGTTGTTAAAAATAAAATTTTATATATAAAAAAAATTATGACATATAATTAAACATAATATTATTTATCATATTTTTTATATGCAAAAAAAAAATATAAATCTTTATAGTAATTGAAATAGTTAAAAATCGTATGAAGGAGCACATGCTCCATTTTTAAAATTAATTTATTTATTTTTTTAATTATTAAATAAAAATAATACAATTCATATAAATATAAAATTTAAAAAACAATTATCGATTTCATGATAGTATAACCTTTTCTTCTCTTGAATAAAATGTACAAAATGTACGCACACGTGTAATAATATATTTGTGTAAGTATTTAATTGTTAAAAAAATAAAAAATATGAAAAATAATTAAACCACTAATCTATAAAAAAAGTATTGACTTAAATAATAATGTTGAAAATATAAAGAAAAATAATTTTTTGATGAAATCACTAAGTTGAATGATATCTATATATAATTTTCTTATTTTAAATATTACATTTTAAAATAAAATTTGATGTAAAAATTAAAATTTGAACTTTATAATGAGACTAAATTATAAATAATGAATTTTTAAAATTTAACAATTTTAATATACGTATTTAAAAGATATGTGTATTTATTATAAATTTGTTATTTGCTAATTAGTACTTATAAATTAAGTCATATATTTTAAATTTAAAATTTAAAATATTATACACATATACAAAATTGAATTTGAAATTTTCAAATGTATTTTATTTATTCATTTATAACAATATTATCAATTTTCGTGAGATTTAAAAAAATGAATTGTAATGCTTTTTTATTAATTAAAATATGTTGATTGGCTTAATGCAAAAGGGTGATGTCAACCCCAATATGAATAATTGTAGGCAAGGATTATCCTTTTTATTGTGATATTGTTTTATATAATAGAAATAAAAACCTATTTAGGTAATTAATATTTCGAAAAAAATTATTTAGGTGTACTTGAGTTTGTATATCAATATGTTATAATTGTGGGTATTATTATTTTTTAGTTGTGCTACTTAATTTTTACGATAGAAATAAAATTTATTTAAGCAATTAATAAATTAAAAAAAATTATTTAAATATAATTTAATTAGTATATAAGTCAAATAAATGAAATAATCATAATTTTATAGTTAAGTAGCATGCGTTAAATGACTCATATAATAATATAAGTTTAAGAATAAAAATAAAATTTATTTAAGTAGTCAATAAATAAAAAAATTATTTAAAATAATTTGATTCGATCATGAATTAGACAAATGACATAATTAAGTGTAACTTATTTAAGTGTAAATTGACTCATTTATGAGTCAAACAAATAACATAGTCATGATTTTATAGTCAAGTAAAAACTGTAGAGTACCTACCCTATACAAAACATAAATTCGAGTATTGATTTTATCAATATACATATTTTATCTAATAAAAAAATAATATTGTTATGTGCATTAAGTTATTAAGTTGTTATATGCATATAGTGACATGTTAGATATTTATTTAAGACTAAACTATAATTTTGGTCCATCAATTTTATCACTTTTCACACTTTACTACCTTAACTATTATTTTTTTAAATTTTAATCCACTAATTTTAAAAATTTTATAATTTAGGAATAATTTTACAGAATCTTGAACTTTCCGTTAAAAAACACACTTTTTTTTTTTAAATTCACACGTGCACAACACGTGTGTTGAATTAACCCCCACCTCCCCCTTAACCCACCTCCAGTTTCAATTTGTATGCTGGTTGTGTTAGTCAACTCTCTCTCCCCTTACAATCCCTCCTCTTCCTCCGCCGCAGCTCCACTGATTCGCACAACTGCCAACCTTTTCTTCCTTAAAACCCCTTGGTCTTCGTAATCTTCATTGCTCTCGTCCACCTCTTCTACACCTTCACCAATTTCTTCAAGAACTACAGGCACTTTTCATCTTTCTTCGTTCTAGGTACCATGGGAGGTTCTATTTTTTTGTTAATTATTTAGCATTTTTCCATATCCATTGACTCAATTACTTATTTTATACTTCTTTTCACCTTTACCGTTGTGGGTGTATTGTCTGTGTTCTCAGCCAATGTATCCATATTCTTAAGGCAACTGTACATGGTTTCTTTAGGGATCTTTGTCGCTGCATGGTTCACGAAATTGCCCAAATGGACTACTTTGGTTGTGTTTGTGGCCGTGGCAGTTTGTGATTTGGTGGCGGTTTTGGCTCTTGGTGGACTGCAAAAGATGCTAGTCGAATTGGCCTAAAGCTGAGATGAGGAACTCCCAACTTTGGTCTACGAGGCTCGACCAACTCAAAATCGTGTTGGCCCTGCTTTGGGACTTTTGGTTGCTGGGTTTCAGATGATCGCTCGGTTGACCTTCAAATTGTCTCGAATGACAATCGTGTTAAGGGGTGTTTGTGGTTAAGGATGGGGTTAATTCACAACATGTGTGGAATTTTTTTGCAGAAAGTGTATTTTTTAACGGGAAGTTCATGATTATGGGAAATCAGACATATCGTAAACTTTGAAAAGTTAGTTAGGAAAGTGCGAAAAGTAATACAGTTGGTAGACTAAAATTGTAATTTAGCTTGAATTTAATATAAAATTAATAATGTATGATTATAAAGTAATTTAGAGATTATTTATATTAAAAATTAATTAAATTACGTCAAGTATATATTAAGTGATTATAAAATATTAAATTAATTTTAATAAATTATATAAAAAAATTATCGTCAGACTACAATGATAAAACTACAAAGCCTAAACCACGGCTTTTTGTATATATAATAGAAATAAGAAAAAGAAAAATTTATATAATTAAAATATAACGTGCTTATAATTACTCTAATTTTACTGGTTGTGATTTAATAATACAAAACTCGTTTAAACATATTGATTAAAACATATTGAAAGTTTAAGATTGAAGTTTTAGTTATGTATATGAGAGCTTAGTTGTAAAAAAAATAATTATTGGATTCTTTTTAATGACAAATAATTACTAAATAGTGATTATGTTTTATTTGTAAAATATTCATTTCAATATAAGAAATTATAAATTGTATCATACTAATCAAAAATAGATTCAATTTAAATGATTTAGTTAATGAATAACTTATTTTATTTTTAAATTTTTTAAAGTCACATTTGGTTGAAGAAATGAAATTGAGAATATAATTATTTATGTATATTTTTATATTTGGTTGTATCATTAACAAGGAATAGAATAAAAAGATTACCAATAGACGAGGAAACATCATTTAACCTATCTCCTTCGAAAAAGTTATTCATGTTTCATCTCATTCTATAAAACATTTATTATCCAATTTTACCCTAAAAAACAATTCAACCAAAAAAAAAAAATCTATCTATTTACTTTTTTCATTCCAACTCTCAAAATTTTTATAACACTATTTTTTTAGTTTTTTATTTTTATTTTTCTCTCTAAACAAGTATTTCACCTTCGTCTTCTTCTTTTTTTTTTTTCCTCTCTAAGGGTATATTATTATCTTCATTTTATTTTTATATTATGATTGTTTTATAATGTGATTTTTAAATGATACCGAATTAAAATAAGTAATATAAAATTGATTTATCATAAATAATAGGTGATATACATATCATAAAATAATGAAATTTGTTTCATATTAACAAATTGTTTAGTTATTTTGCAAATAATATGGAAGAAAAAAATTAAAAAATATATTTTTTCATGGTTTTTATTTTTATTTTTTAGATTAAGTAATATTTTTAAGTATTAATTATTTAAAAAATAATAATTTTAATAATATATTCTGTTTGAAGGAGAAAATAATAATTAAATGGCATTATTTAAGTTTCATTGAATATAGGAGTATTAAGGTAATATACAGTGTTTTTCATTTCATTCCAGTTGTAAACCAAATATTATAATACTGATTCATTTTTTGATTGTAGTGGTCAAACCAAATACTGCAATAATATTATTATTATATTTATATTCAATTTCATTACCTTTAACATTCTTATTACTTTTTCATTCTACAAACCAAACTTGTCTTAACTTTATTTAGAACTCTCTATCTTTTTCTCTTCCAAAGTTTTCAAAGCAATCTACTTGGTTTTTTTATATGAGAGATTCTATAGGAGCCTCTCTCCACTAAATTTGTTTTTCTCATCTTTTTGCTTTGAATAAAAAATACTTATTTATGTTTCTTCATCTAGATCTTGTTATAGAGTAATCTAATCTCATCTAGATTTTAATCTAGGATGATTTATGTTATGTTTATGCTCAGTTTACATGTGATTGTTGAAAGTCTATATCTTTATCTAGATGTATTATGTTTAAGATTTTAAAGGTTAGAATATGATATAAAGATTCAATTACTTTTAAAGAACCTTTAATATATCAATTAAAATAATCAAATACTTAGTTTAAGAATCTTACAACAGAGCGAATAATAAAAGTTAGGTTTTTTTTTCATGTGCCAATAAATGTTATTATTTTTAGTTTATCAAATTTAATTATTGATGTATTTAAATGAATACGATTTAACTTAGATTATATATTTGAATGTGATTTGACCTAGATTATATGTTTGATCTTTATTACAAATTCAATTTTATCTCAAAAGCTTTATTTTGGTAAGGTCATATTGTCGGTCCAAATATATATATATATATATATAATGTATTCATTGTGCTAGAATAGTTCAAGCTCACTAAGCCTCATTCTAATTTGTTATTTGTTAGTTTGTTAAGAGTTAGTTACTATACTAGCTGAGTTGTTTCACGTGCTAGTATATATATAGCCTCAAGCTTTGTAATGTGCTCACCGATTTTCAATAACAGAAATATCTTCTTGATTCATCTTTTCTCTTTTATGGTATCAGAGCCAAACGAGCATTAATATCTTGAAGCTCTTATGGGAGCTACAATGGCAACCACTCCTTAAGGTCAAAAATCCGTTCCGCGTAACTCTGATGAATCAAGATTAGCTGTTCAGTTAAGCAATCAATTTGCTTATGCGAGCTTTGCTGTTCCTCCAGTGAACCTCAGTTTCACAGTTAAACTGGATAATACTAACTATCTAATTTGGAGAGAGCAAATACTATCAATCATTATCGCCTATGGCTTAGAGGATTTGATAGATCCTTTTGTTGCACCTCCTTTGCAGTTTATTGTTAATAGTACTTGTCTTAATCCTGAATTTACTCAGTGGGACAAGTTGAATAACCTTGTTAAATCTTGGTTTTATGGTTCAGTATCTTCATCAATGCATTTGCATCTTCCTTGTGGTGTTTTTGCAGCTCAACAATGGCAATCTTTAGAAAAAGTGTTTTCTGCATCATCTCAAGCAAGAATTATGGATCTTCGACTTGAGTTGCAAACGCTTCGTAAAAATGAATTTTCTGTTGAAGAGTATACATTGAAACTAAAAGGAGTAGCTAATAATCTTTCAGCAATAGGAGAAGAAGTCTCTGAACATGATCTGATTTTGTATGGAGTTGACGGTTTGGATTCAGATTATAATTCCTTTGTGTCGTCTATGACTATGTTGATGAGAAGTGAGAATGTAACTTTTGAGGATTTTCAAAGTCAATTGATGCTGTATGATCGAAGACTTATCTCTCAAAAGGCCCTTTCTGGTGCAAATTCTGTGCTCCAAGCTAATGTTGCTAAGTTTCACAGGTGCCTTATAGAAATAATGCTAGTGGCTCTTCTCGATCTTCTTCTGGTGGTTTTGGTTGGAATCTTCATGATTTCTTACAATGAAGTTCTGATTATTAACCTAAGCAAGGCTCTCCCAACACATACAGACAAAATAAGAATTAAGTAGACTCTTATCAAGGTGGATCTTCTGGTCGAGTCCAATGTCAAATATGTAGCAAGGCAGGCCATACAGCAAATAAGTGCTTCAAGCTAAGAGACTTACTTAGTAGTGGTAAGGCATTTGCAATGTTTGCAGGCTCATCCAGTGAAATTAGTGAGGAATGGCTGCTGGACTTAGGTGCTATACATCATCTTACCAAGAGTACAGATCATTTGACATTCCTTATAATGGATCTGAAGGAGTTGCATAGGTAATGGCACCTCCCTTCTCATTAAAAACTTTGGTAGTACTAATATTCCTTCTTCTCATGTTGATACTTCACTTCAGCTTCGTGATGTTTTGCACACACCCTCAGTATCTCATAACTTAGTCTCTGTGAACAAGTTATGTCATGATAACAATGTAGTTGTAGAGTTTCATTCTACTGGCTTCTCTGTGAAGGAAGCACGCACAGAGAGGGTGCTGATCAAGGGCAAGGCTGAAGGAGGTTTGTACAAGCTAAAAGACAAAGTTCAGTGTCAAGTACCAGTTGTTGATCTTACACCTTCTACATCTGGTCGTACTTTTTCTGTGTTTAGTGCAATAAAGCCAGGCATATGGCATAATAGATTGGCTCATCCTTCACTGGATGTACTGGCTTGACTTGTAAAGTTTTCTTTCATTTTTTGTTCAAATGTTGACTCTAGTCATCTCTGTGCTTCCTGTGAAATGTCAAAATCTAAAAAGTTACCGTTTAAACATACACATGTGCCGTGTGCCACACCTTTTGCCTTACTTTATGCTGACTTGTGGACCTCACTTATTATTAGCTGCACTGGTGCTAAATATTTCTTGCTTGTAGTGGATGACAGTACACGCTTTATATGGATCTTTTTCCTTAAAGAAAAAAATGAAGCTGAGACAGTTCTTACTTCTTTTGTGAATATGGTAGAACGTAACTTTGCCTAAGTTCAATCAATTCAAATTGATGGTGGTTTGGAGTTCAGTTTTGTGTCCTCTAAGCTCAGTCACATAGGTATTATCCATAGAAAAACCTGTGCTCACACCTCTGAGCAGAATGGGGTGATTGAAACTCGAAATCGCCGAGTGGTTGAAAGAGGTCTAGCCTTAATGCTTCATAGTGGAGTACTACTCAGATACTGGGTCTATGCCTTTAGGACAGCTGTCTATGTCATGAAAAGGCTGCCTACTAAAGCTCTTAATCAACAAATACCTTATGAGCTGTTATATCATAAGGTGCCAGATTTCAATTTCTTAAGGACTTTTGGCTCTTTATGTTTTCCTTCTCTTCGTCAGTATAACAGTCATAAGTTACAACCCAGATCTCAGCCTTGTGTGTTTCTTAGTTATGCACCTCAGCAACAAGGTTATCTCTGTTTTAATTTGCAAACTAAACAGATTTACAGTAGTAGGCATGTACATTTTGATGAGCTTTATTTCCTTTTATTTCTTAGTCACACACTCTTGGTGCTTCTCTTACTCTTGTTGATACCTAAGAGTTCTATTCACTTGTGTGTCCACCATCCTTTTGTGTTGATAAGTCTTCTACTCAGACTAAACATAGTCCCACTATAGAAGATCATGACTTGTCTTCAGCTCAAACTAAGAATCATTATACTTCACATTTACAGCATGAGTCCTCAAACTCACCTGACTCTTCTTTATCTCCTATCTCTTCTTCTTTTTCTGGCATCAATTGTGATCTTTCACCTGTATTTGGAGAATTGATAGTTGATCTTCCACCTTTATCTCCTATGCCAGGACATCACATGATAACTCGATCTAAGACATGTTCTCTCAAGCCTAAGGTCCTTCATGTGGTTTCTAATGTTATCTTACCTGAACCTGGTAGTTATAAAGAAGCCTGTGGTATCCCAGAGTGGGAGGAAGCAATGCATCAAGAGTTTTCAGCTCTTATAGCTAACGCTACTTGGGATTTGGTTCCTTGTCCTATTGGTACAGTACTTATTGGAAATAAATGGGTTTACAGAACTAAGATAAAATGTGATGGTGCACTTGACAAATATAAAGCAAGACTTGTACCTAAGGGCTACAATCAGATTGAAGGTCTTGATTATACTGAAACATTTTCTCTAGTGGTTAAACCTCAAACCATTCGTCTTGTTCTTACTCTCTCACTGTCAATGGGTTGGGATTTAAGACAGCTTGATGTCAACAATGCTTTTCTCAATGGAGATCTGCAAGAAATTGTTTACATGGTTCAACCAAATAGCTTTGTCTGTCAAGAACACCCCACTTGGGTTTGTAAGTTGACCAAGGCTCTATATGGACTCAAACAAGCTCCACGTGCCTGGTACCAAAAGTTGAGTTGCAACCTCTGTGAACTTGGTTTTGAGAATTCAAAGGCTGATACTTCTATGTTTATTCAACATTCACGTTCAGATATCACCATTTTGTTGGTCTATGTCGATGACATTATCCTTACAACGAGCAACTCTGGTCATGTTAAATATCTGATTAGTCTTCTCAATGAAAAATTTGCACTCGAGGATCTTGGTGTGTTACACTTCTTTTTAGGCATCCAAGTTCAGCATTGTGTTGATTCTCTACACTTGTCTCAGCAAAAATATATCAAAGGTTTACTTACTAAGGCTGGACTTGATATGACTAAGCCTCTCAAAACTCCTATGAGTTCTGGTAGTGTTTTGTCCAAATTTGATGGAGAATTGTTGGTTGATGCCACTCAGTATCGTAGTGTTGTGGGAGCTTTACAGTATTGTGTTTTAACCAGGCCTGAAATTGCTTATTCTGTCAATCGACTATGTCAGTTTCTACATGCTCCAACCTCAGCCCATTGGCAAGCAGCCAAACACATTTTAAGATATCTCAAGGGTACCTTGTCACATGGTCTATTGTTGCACAAGAGAAGTGCTTGGTCTAATTGGCTTTATAGATTCAAATTATGCTGGTTGCCCTGATCATCAAAGAAGCACAGGAGGTTATAATATTTTCTTTGGAGATAATTTAGTGTCTTGGATGTCATCTAAACAAAAGACAGTTTCTAGATCAAGTGCTGAGTCTGAATATAGAGCTTTAGCTCTTGCAGCCTCAGAACTCATTTGGTTGCAGTCCATTCTTAAAGAGTTAAAGGTTGTTGAATCTCATCTTCCTGTTTTGTTTACTGACAACATTAGTGCTAAATTTCTCACAACAAATCCTATCATGCATGCTCGTATGAAACATGTAGAGGTGGATTTCCATTTTCTTCGTGAGCTAGTAGTAGCTGGTAAGATAGATGTCCGTTTTACTCCTTCAAAAGAACAACTTGCTGACATCCTCAATAAGCCCCTAGGAGAGACACGTTTTCTCAGTTTAAAGTCCAAACTCACAGTGCTACCACCACCATGAGTTTGCAGGGGCGTGCTAAAATAGTTCAAGCTCACTAAGCCTCATTCTAGTTTGTTATTTGTTAGTTTGTTAAGAGTTAGTTACTATACTAGCTGAGTTGTTTCACGTACTAGTATATATATAGCCTCAAGCTTTGTAATGTACTCACTGATTTTCAATAACAGAAACATCTTCTTGATTCATCTTTTCTCTTTTACATTGCTTGAGATGATCTTAAAAAAACACCATTTAATTAATGACAATTACATAGTGTTAACCTTTGGTCTTTAATTTAGGAAAACAAAACCCTTTGTGTTTATAACAAATAAGAAAACTTAGACATAAACTTGCAAATAATTATTATTTTTCAAAAAAAAATAAATAAATAAAAGGAAAATAAATCCTAGATAATGATCAAGTTATTTTCTTTGTAAAAATTTCATTTCGATAAATATCATTATTTAAAGGGAACTCACATGACATCTTTACAATTTAAGATTGCATGAATAAAGTTAATCACTTAAAATATATATATATTTTTTATTTTATGAAAACTTAAAATATTGTTCATTCAATTTCTTTACTCGGCAGTATTCAATTTTTTGTTGTTGGCATTATTCAATTTGATCCTGCAAAATTTATCAAAAAGACATTGGTGTGGTTATTTTAGAGAGAAAATGGTCATAATTTTAGTCGTGAGTATTTGTAATGTACCTGAGAACTGAAATAGTAAGAAGTATTTTTAGGCAGAAGCTTTAACAGATGAAGTGGCTAGCGATATACCTGTTTGTATCTTACCATATATGAAATGTGAATAATAATACTCAACTTTTGAAAATTATTCCCTTATTTAAATATGTTAGAAATTGTGAATTTAAATAAAAAAATATGAAAAAAAGTGTAAAAGTTTACTATTCTAAAAGTTTGTCCCACGTTACTTTTTATATCTCTAAGAAAGGTGTATATAAGCAATTAAATTTACAATTGGATTGGACCCCAAGGAGCACCCACTTTTATAAAAGGGGAGAGGACTTAGACAATTGTGGGTCCATCCACACTTGCGCCTCCCTGTCCGGCAATTGTGGATCCATCCACTTTTACTCACCCATGTCTCCATTTTTCCTATGAAGTTAGCTGCGAACTCAGCTATAAATAGAGAGCCATAGCTCTCAGTTTTTCATAACTCAAAACCAGCGTTCTTTCTCACATAAACTCTCTCGATTTCGAGCAACTTAAATTTAAAGGTGTAGTATTCCGGTCTTCAATCAGTGTACTAAAGGTCCGTGACAGATTCAAATTCTAGGCTATTTTATCCTAAGGGACGACAGGTTTGTTACTGGTTGCACATTTTGGACAGAGCCACGAAACGTTTTAAAGAGAGCAACATAGTCCATGATTCAACCCAAACAATATATCATAATATATTTCACTTCAGTATATTGGTAATTTCGTTCCTATTTATTTTTTATTATCTGCAGCAACAAGATATCATTAAATATAAGATAATTATAGTAAATATGTGCATATTATGTGAAAATGCTATTAAGAAGGCATATTATGTGAATATCCTGCAGAGCATTTGTCTAACTTATCAGCTAACTGGTTGCTAACTAATTAATCCAGTTAATTTATCATATATGACATACAGTTTAATAAATGCTCGTCATGAGTACTTAGTGGAAAATACACCCAATATCAGCCTCCTAGGCTAGTGAAAGAGAGTGATTATGTTTACATGTAGTATGTACCACCAGAGTGAGCAAGTCAAGTTTCTTTCCCTAATTGGTTAATTATGGAGTTTGAACTTCTAAGATTTCCAATGTTTTGTCCTGAGTATGAATTTGACTCCCTGTTGGGCAGATATGGAGCAATCAAACTTTGCAACTTTTTTTATGGATAAAAATTGGAAATTCATAATTTTGATTCATATTTTTGGTTTCCCTCTTGTTTGGCTCTTAATTAATGTCTCTCCTTTTGGATCAAATTCGGACATATGGCCAAGATTTCTTTGGCTCCCTATCCAAGTCTTGGCTCATTCTTCACAACTTGTTCTTCATTTGGATATTGAGAGAGCAATAGTTTGGACAACACTTGGAAAGCCTTTTATAGCTTGGTAAGTAGATAAAACCACATTTTCTCCAAGCATTTTATATGAATATGCTTGAATATCCGCATGACCTTGATGAATGTTCTTGAGTGTTCATGATTTTCACAAGACTATCTATACCCACCCACTTGCACTACACCATATATTATCTAGAATATAGGTGACACCATTATTCTCCTCTATTTCACGTATTAGAGAAAATGAATGTACCACATTCATAAAAGATAATACAATAAAAAGTTTATAAAAAATTTGAGTGTCTTTATCCATTAAATTAATCTTTTAATATTGAAAAGCATATACTTATTATAGAATTTAACTTTACAATCACATATTTTGGAATTAATTCGATGATGTATATATATGTATAACATAAATAACATATACATGCTATTTATGGTGCTCTAATACAATGGATTAATATCAAAAACACTTGTAGGGATCACTTAATCACAAACACTCCTAAAGTTTAAAAATATCAATAAAATCCATCTATTATACCTGTTAGTGTTAAGTTAGTGGCACAATTGTAAATTACTTACCTTTATATGATTTTTTAGATTATTTTTATTTTTTAAAAGTGGTGCTATGAACACTTTCTTAAAGTTCGAAGCAATAGTGCATTAACGATTTGATACAAAAATATCTAGATACGGGTTAACCAGTTAACTAAAAAATGGTTATCCTTTTAAGGGTTGGTACACAGAATTACTAAAAAAAAAAAGGGTTAACCAGTTAGCCATTTTAATATGTACTATTTGGAATCCTTTTCAGCTTATTGGGTTTACTCAAAATACATAGAAACTTATAGCTGAAATATGGTTTACAAATATTAAAAACAAAGTACGTATCCAAACTCAACTCCTCTTTTTATTTTTATTTTTTATCAATTGATAAGCATTCATTTTGGGTGTTAGGGGGTATAAAAGTTTATTTACTCAACTCCCCCTCTCATTCTCTCATCAATCTAACTCTTTCTCGGCGTTCAAACTCCCTCACCTTAACAACATTGCTGGCCTATCAACATCCAAGTTAAAGGAATTGAAGAATGAATATCTGTCTGTCATAGCAAAATCAAGGGACTTACTTTTATGTTTTTGTTTTTATTTTTACATGTCTACTTCTTAAATTAACATACTTTAAGTTTGATTCAAATTATCACGGTAACAGTAAAAAAAGTTACCTTTAAGGTGGGATCAAAAAAAAAAAGGTTACTTCTTTAATTTGACTTTTATGGTTAAAAAAATACAAGTTCAATAAAACAATCAAAACCTTTTTTTTATTTTTTAATAATTTTGGTCGGGTAAATTATTTACCCCTCCAATTTTGTTAACCTAAATTCTCCTCAAGATAAAATTCTACAAATAGGTATTTTATTTATCTTGAATTAAGTGTTAGAGGTATGAAAACAAACCTTATTTTTTTTTAGGAATAAAAAAGGAAGAAGAAGAAGTAAATTTTGAAATTTTTTGAACATTATTCAATGGCTTTCCTGAGTTTAATGCATTTTGGCTACTGAAAAAATTGTTTTCAATCGATGTTGGAGTTGTGTATGTACTGTTTGATTTTGCTATTTGAGATTTTTGGATGATAATTCCTAATTTTGAATTATTAAAAAAAAATTGGGAATATGGGTGATTGTTCTGTTTTGTTTGAATGCATACAATATTCTCCATTTCTTTATTGTTTTGATTTTGTGTGTGCTCAAATGAGATTATGGCCTAATAACGTGTAGCTTATTTAGATATTTAGGAGCTTGGAGTTTAAGTATCATTTACGAGTGTGTTGGGTTTTTAGTTGAGGTATTTAGCAATTATCCTTTATATGAACAAAAAAGCTAAAAACATATCTTACAAAATGGAGCTGCTTAATTTATGATGCTGATATGACGAAGGAATTTCATATCTCCATATAGCCAATAATTTTTTTAATTGTAACTTTTAGGGGGAAAATAAGTTCAGCATTCCTTGTAAAAATATACACTTTATTTTATAATTTATGGTAAAACACTTCTAGTCTCATTATTTAAAAAAATTGAAAATTTTAGTTTAAAAAGTGCAGACCTTGAATTAAAGTTTATTTTTATTTTAATAATTATGGGACTTTAGATGCTCATTTTTAATAATTATGGAACAAAATTTACTTACGTTTTATAATAACAAAATTAATAGTACTTAATATAACAATTACAAAACTTTTATTTCAATTTCTTTTTTTCTTTTTTTATTTAAATGGGAGCATTTTGCACCCCTCTTCCAGTTAAAAGTGGGAAAGAGGGAGGAGTTAACAAATTTTTTAACGTGGTTAAATTTGCATGGGTGTTTGTGAAATTGTACCAAGCTTCATTAAACATCTTTGATATAGTTTTAACATTTGGGAGTATATTTGATATAATATTGAACCTCAAGGATATCTATGATATTTATCCCAATACAATTGTTTTGATATTGATCCTCTTTAAAATTCGCATACAAGTTAATTAAAAAAATAAAAATAAATACATATAATAGTTCACATGACATAATATAATTAACATTTGTTAGTAAATAATTTCATTATTTTATGTCATTAATTTTAACTCAATGTATATAATATTATTTAAAAAAAATAAAAATAAAATAAAAGTGGATATGTACAGTTGTTTTGACAAGATTATTAGTATTTGATAGGGTTGTAGTGCAGAGTGATGGCCACTAATTGGTGGCGGTTTCCTATTTAAAAACCAAATTATTGTTACGCGATCCAACCCAAAAACTGATTTGACTCAAGCAAATTTTCATAGGCACGTCGTTTCATCGCAAGCTTAATTTTCTCGTCTTAAGTCTTAATAATGTGGTTTCTACTTTCTATATATCCATCTCGATTCAAAGCACTTTTCCTTATTTCTCAAACCCAGTTTACACCCACTGTTTTTGACTACACTAGTCTACGCCCATAGTTATTGTTCCTAAATGTGACTTTTTTAATTTAATGTCATAATGGTGAGAGGTTTTTTCTCCGGGGAAATCAATATCATGTTGTGGGTTTTCTTTCCATTATTCTTTTTATTGCTTGGGTTAATGAAAAATAAATTTGGAACAAAAGGTTTTTGTTATTAATTGCTTCCAAATTTATTTTATTTTATTTTTCTTATTTCTTTAGTAGTTTTGTCTTAAAAATTTATTGTAGAGAAGTTTAAAGGAATTTTTAAGTGATGTGAAATAATGGGCTACTTAATTCAATTTATTTAAAAGTAAGTTAAGTGAAATCATAACAAATGAGAAACATCTCTAATTTGAAGATATCAATTATATGTGCTAAGAAGGAACATCTTAAATTTGTATGCAAGTATAGTCAAAATCTCTTATTTATTGTAAAATAATATTTAAATCCTGTATTTTTTTTTATAATAGTTTATTCATTTTATGTTGTTATTAGAAAGTAACTGTACAGTAACAAAATTTTTATTTTTTATTTTTTTTAACTGAATTATATTAAGACGGCTTTAATTTGAATAAATAATAATTGAAAAAAATTAAAGAAAAATTAAATAAAAATAAATAAAAAATTGAAAAATATTATTTGTTATTATATAGTCATTTTTTAATAATAAGACTAAAATATTAAAAAAATTAAATATAAAACTATATATGAATCATTTTTAAAATAAGTATTAATTTATGTGCATAATCGAAAAGGTAAATGGGTCAGGAAGTATCTTGATATGCTTAGTCTATTCTTTTGCTCCTAAGATGTTATTCAAGTAAAAAAATGTTAAAAAATATATAAATTTGCATCTATTTTTATATTAACATTATTTATATCTTGGCATGTATAGACTTTTATTGAAAAATGAAAAAAATTATTCAATTTTGTAGATAATTCTACCACATAGCACTATATAAAATTTGTAATTTATTTTTTCAATTGAGGAAATTTTTTTTTGCGGTTGTTACTTGATTGGAGGTGGGGACGAAACAATAAATTAAAATAAAAATTATGAGGTATGTACATGTGTTTTTTTTGGTCTAATGGTATGAACATGCATGGATGACGTATTTTGATATTTTTAAAATTAACATTATTTGTATTCTAAATAAAATGGACTCATTATATGCAAAGAAAGTCAAATCTGAAAATGTTCTTTCATGTCACTTATGCACTAATTTAATATAAAACTTTCTCCAGCAAAATGAAAAATGGTGATCGGAGATGAGGATCCCATTTTAATGACATGAGACAATTAAAAATGGGGATTGCATATCTTACCCCATTTCCCAATACCTTATACCTATTTATTATTATATAAAAACACTTGTATACATTTTAAAAAAAAAATATGTAGTTATATTTATAATTAAATAAGTCCTCAAATATAACACATTATAAATCACCGTAATTATACTATGTTCTTTATTATTAAAAAAATAATTATTCTTATACTATAATATTTAAACTAACAATATAAAACAATCTTATGATTTTGTAATTTAATAAAAATAATGGTTTAAATTTTAGTGAAAAATTATATATTTGTCGTTGACTTGATATATATATATATATATATCTTTTTAACATTAACATTAAGAAAACTTTCTAAAAAAATATCTCAAAAATTATTTGGATCATTGTTAGGGATCCTAGTCATCTAGAGTCATGTCGTTATGAGGATATTAAGCAAAGATGACAAAAAAAAATAGTATCTACTAGAGGACAGGAGACGAAGAGAAAGTTGGGAGAATAACAAATTAAACTAATATCCTTCAAAATTTCTAATAATAAAATTAACACTTTTTTATTCAAATTTATATTTTTATAATTAAAAAAATAATTAATATATCATTTTTCTTTGAACATCTATTCAATTAAAATTGAACGACGATAATTTAGATTCGTTTAATATTGAACGTTCAAATTGAATATTGAATGTTTAATATTGAACGTTCAATATTATTGGGGTGTTGGTTTTATTACTATAAATTTTAGGGGTATTATTTTTGATAATTTCTCGAGAAAGTTTCCGTCCACACCTCGCCTTGAACAAGAACTATAACAGGAAACACTAATATCTGAAGTTGTCATCAAAAAATTTAATAATTATTACGTATTTTTTTTGTCACTTCAAAACTATAACCTTATATGTATTTAACTTAACGACGATACCCATCAAGCTATCGCATTTTTGGTGTACTAGTTGATCAGTAGTTTATGTTGTATGCATATAGGTTCAACTATTTTCTTCTTAAATCACACAAGTGGACCACTGTAGTTTGGCTAAATATAACAAATGTTAGTATAAGCAATCTGAAAGATATGAAACATCAATATTCCATCTTTAGAATAAAGGGAAATAAGCATGGGATGAATAATTTAAATGTTTTTAAAAAAATTTCTACATTATTTTCGTAAAACAAAAAATTCTTTTTGAAAGTTTTATCCATATAAATTTAAATATTTTTAAACAGAAAAGTCAATTGAACTTAATTGACACTTTCAAAGAAATAAAATAATAAAATTCTAGTTGACAGCGATATAATTTTTATGCTTTTTTTATTTATTTATTTATTTAAAAAGAGACTTTATAGTCTTTTTATTAATAAAAAAAAAATATACTCATAAATTTAGATAAGATTTAAACTTGAATTTTTGGTAAGGGATTGAGAGTCTTATCACCTGAGCCAAATTTTTTTTTCAAAAATTAACTACAGAGTTCTGAAAAAACATTGTACATAATGTTGCTGCCCAAGAACGAAACTTATTTGTTCACTTTTAATGTAATATCGGATGTTTTATGACATACTAGGTGTGTTGGTTCGTGATTGCACGAGCTAATATTTAGTTGAAGGAAAAATAAATTCATGCAGAAATTAAACGTAAATTTTTTTAACTAATGGCTTCGCCAAAATGTATAAATTTGTAAAAAGAATAAAACAATAAACTATATAGCAAAATCCAAAATTACAAAAGAAAACGTTAAAAAATAAATAAGTTGAAAAAGTTTTAACAATAATGATTTATGCTCTTTAAACATATATAACAAATAGACTTGTATTATACTTATTTTTTAAATAGAAAAAGTCTTTCTCTAAGAACACGACAACTTTTTTTCTTTTACTAGAAAGCCAAAAATATACATATATATACATTAAGTTACTAGTGGCATTAGTTGATGCGGTTAAAGAAGAAGATAATTAAAGTAATTGTTGTACCCAAGATCAGATAATAATGCGGAAGCGATAAAATAATAATAATAATAATAACGAGCACCCACAAAAATATAAAGAAAATAATCAACACAAAGGACACAAAGATTTAAGTGGTTCGGTAGTCAATGCGACTACCTAATCCACTGCTGAGGCCGGCACCGAAATATTCCACTATACTTGTCAAAGAGGAGTACAATAAGATTTGCCAACAGTTAATTGGCCAAATCACTCAAATATCCAAATACCCAATTACACCCAAATTAATCTCTCTCACAAAAACAATAAATAAATCTGTCTTGCCAGTTTAGCAACAACAGATAAATTAAAGAGAAACAGTAACTATAAATTTGTTACCAAATAAATAGAGAGAGAAAACTTATATTCTTAATTGGATTTATCAAATGGATCTCCTCTTGTCGCCTCTGTATTTGCCGCCTCTGATCTGCCTCTATTCTGCCTGCCGCAAATCCTTCTTCTGTTCGCTGATGGAGTTATTCTATTATTGCCGCTGATATTCTGTTGCCGCTGCTGTTCTCTTTTTCTTCGGCTGGAGGAATACTATTTTTCTGCGGCTACTCAGATTCCTTATATTACCTTATATATATATATAGGGTTTGGCAAAGGAATTAAACATTTGGGCCTTAAGCCCATGTTAGTATATGGGCCAATATAACAACAATCTCCACCTTGGACCATAACGTGTACCAAGTCTTCAAACGTCGGGCCTCCACTGTCACCATCTCAAGGTACCTCTCAATAGGTACCGAAAACAGCATTCTATTTATGGGTAGGAATGCTCCACCCTCTTCAAAGTTCTCAACAAGAACTAATATGGATCAAGTCCAAGCAATGCTCAAACTTATCCCTTGGCACTGACTTTGTCAACATATCAGCTGCATTCTCTTTTGTATGAACTTTTGCCAGCTTGATCAACCCTTGATTCATCCATTCTCTAATCTTGTGATACCTCACACTAATGTGTTTAGTCCTCGCATGGAAAACTTGATTCTTAGCTAAATGAATAGCACTCTGACTGTCACATAGAAGAGGTACACTCTCTTGTTTGAAACCAAGCTGTTCCAACAGACCCATAAGCCATATGCCTTCTTTTGCTGCCTCAGTCATAGCCATATATTCGGCCTCTGTCGTAGACAAAGCAACTGTATCCTGCAAATTTGACTTCCAACTTATACAGCCACCACCAAAAGTAAAGACATAACCTGTCATCGACCTTCTGGTATCAAGATCACCAGCATAGTCAGAATCCACATAACCCATAGCAACATTAGAAGCACCATTTTTATCAAACATGATGCCACAATCACGTGTGCCTGCCAAATATCTGAAAATCCATTTAACAGCATTCCAATGCTCTTTACCTGGATTTGCCATGTATCTACTCACAACACTTACTGCTTGAGAAATATCAGGTCTAGTGCAAATCATCAAATACATTAGACATCCAACTGCACTGGCATAAGGCACCTGAGCCATGTACTCTACCTCATCCTCTGTACTAGGACATAAACTCGTGGACAATCTGAAATGTGCTGCAAGGGGTGTGCTCACAGGCTTAGCATTCATCATGCTAAACTTATGCAGGATCTTCTCCATGTAACCTTTTTGGGACAACCAAAGTTTTCCAGCTTTCCTGTCACGACTGATCTCAATTCCAAGGATCTTTCTGGCAACACCAAGATCCTTCATCTCAAATTCGCTTTTAAGCAAATTCGCTTTTAAGCAAATTCTTTAAATCATTGATCTTTTCCTTACTTTGAGCGGCAATTAACATATCATCAACATATAAAGTAAGTAATACCAATGTTCTATCATCACAGATCTTAAAATAAACACAACAATCATACTCACAACGACAATAACCATGAGAAACAATGAAGGAATCAAACCGTTTATACCATTGGCGAGGTGATTGCTTCAGCCCATACAATGACTTCTGCAGTCTGCAGACATAGTCTTCTTTACCGGATTCAATGAACCCCTCTGGCTGTTGCATGTAAATCTCCTCATCCAAATCTCCATGAAGAAAGGCAGTTTTGACATCTAACTGCTCCAATTCTAGGTCATATAAATTGACCATGGCAAGAACAACTCTGATAGAAGTGTGCTTCACAACAGGTGAAAAAATCTCATTATAATCAACTCCTTCTTTCTGTGAGTATCCTTTTGCTACCAATCGACTCTTATACTGCTTCAGTTCTTTTATTCGATAAACCCATTTGCAACCAATAGCTTTCTTTCCCTTAGGCAGTGGAACCAACTCCCAAGTCTTGTTCTTGTGTAATGACTTCATTTCTTCATTCATTGAAGCCTTCCAATTCTCACTGTCTTTTCTACTCATAGCATCTTGGAAAGAATTAGGGTCATCACTACCAGTGAACAAAGCAAATGAAACTGTGTCGTCTTCAAACCCAAGTCTCTGTGGTGCCCTACGAATGCGTGGCTCTCTATGAGTAGCAATGCTATACTGGTTTGATTGCTGCTCTTGATCCTGAGCCTGTGGTTGCTCTTGATCCTGGACCTGTGGTTGCTGATGAACATCTCTAATGACCGGTTGATAAACCTTGTCCTGTGAGTTTTTAAATGCAAACTCCACCTCCTTTGGAGCTTTATCCTTCTCACCAGAACTTTCTAACATAGGCTCTACCGTCACACTTTTCAGCATAGACTTCTCGTCAAAAATCACATCTCTGCTAATAACCAACTTCTTAGCTTCTGGATCAAACAACCTATAACCTTTGACACCTTTCTGGTAGCCAAGAAAAATGCACTTCTTGGATCTGGCATCTAACTTTGATCTCTCGTCACTCTGTATATGAACAAAAGCAGGACAACCAAAAACCTTTAGTATAGAATAATCAACAGGTTTAGAGTACCATACCTCTTCAGGAATTTTGAAATCGATGGAAGAATGAGGACTTCGATTAATAAGGAAAACAGCAGTGCTCACAGTCTCTGCCCAAAAATTCTTTGGCAAACCTGCTTGCAATCTCATACACCTTGCTCTCTCTGCAATGGTTCTGTTCATCCTCTCAGCAACTCCATTTTGCTGAGGCGTCTTCCTCACTGTATAATGTCGAATAATACCAGCTTGCTTGCAGAACTCTCTGAATGCCTTGTGCTTGTACTCAGTACCGTTATCAGTTCTCAAAATCTTTATTTTTCTGCCGGACTGGTTCTCTACCTCTGCCTTCCATTCTTTAAAGATATCAAATACCTGAGTTTTACTTCTCATAAAATAGACCCAAACCTTTCTGGAGTAGTCATCGATGAAAGTAACATAATAGTAAGCTCCACTTTGAGAAGCAATAGTCACGGGTCCCCAAACATCAGAATGGACATAGTCCAAAATACCAGAACAAGAGTGAGTTGCTGCCTTAAAACTAACTCTTTTCTGCTTACCATAAATACAATGTTCACAGAAATCAAGCTTGCAGGTCTTCACACCTTTCAGCAAGTTCCTCTTATGGAGTTCCAACATATTCTTCTCACCCAAGTGTCCAAGCCTCATATGCCAAAGCATAGTATCATCAAAAGTAGGATCTTCAGAAATTAAAGCAGCTCCACCTACAACAGTATTTCCAATCATCTTGTAGAGATTGCCAAATCTCTTACCCTTAATTACTATTAAAGCTCCTTTAGACACCTTGAGCACTCCATCTTTTGCAGAATACGAATAGCCCATCTCATCTAACCCACCAAGAGAAACCAGATTCTTTTTCAGATCAGGGATATGTCTTACACCTGTTAAGGTTCTCACAACACCATCAAACATCCTAACCTTTATGGTTCCTATTCCAAAAACTTCACATTTTGCATTGTTGCCCATATACACACAATTACCACTCTTAGGAGTATAAGTATCAAACCAATTTCTATGTGGGCACATATGATAGGAACAACCGGAATCAAGAATCCAAGAATTGGCAAAGGAATCAATACCTGATGAGACAGATAACAAATCATCATCTTTGTCTTCACTTTTATCCTCTGCAACACTAGCTGAATTAGTGGGTTGTGTCTGGTTCTTTCTATCCTCCAGTTCCTTGGCTAAAATTCTGCAATATTTTCGAATGTGACCTTTTTTGTGACAATAATGACACTCCATGTCTCTATTAAACTGTCTAGGTCTTGAGCTTGATCTTCCTCTACCTTTATCATAATTTCTGTCTTTAGACTTGCTTCTTCCACGCCTGTAGCTGTGATTATTACTATCTTTCTTAGTAACTACGAGACCATCTGCTTGTGATTGCTCACCATCAACTTTCTTCTTCTTGTGGTAAGACAACAAAGCTTCCTTCACACTCTTGAAAACAATGGTCTCTTTTCCATATAATAAGGTGGTAATCAAATGATCATAAGATAATGGTAGAGAACACAATAACAACATACTTTTATCTTCATCATCAAATGTTACCCCTAACTGAGCAAGTTCAGAAATTAACCTATTAAAGGTATTCATGTGTGTCAACAAGTTTGTATTCTCAGACATACGAAGAGTGTACAACTCTTTCTTCAAAAATAATTTATTTGTCATATTTTTGGCCATATAAAGCTGCTTTAAAGTTTTCCATAAATCATAAGCAGTTTTCTGATCAAAAACATTATGAACTACCTCATCTGAGAGTCCCTGACGAATTGCACTTGCTGCCTTTTGATCAAGCTCATCCCATACTTCATCTTTCATATCAGCGGGCTTTTTATCTTTGCCTTGTAATGGCTTTGCAACTCCCTGTTGAATCAAAACATCTTTCATACGCATTTGCCATAGCGAGAAATCATTATCTCCATTAAATCTTTCAACCTTTGTGGATGACTCTGTGCTCGTCATCTTTAACCTGGCTCTGATACCACTTGTTGTACCCAAGATCAGATAATAATGCGGAAGCGATAAAATAATAATAATAATAATAACGAGCACCCACAAAAATATAAAGAAAATAATCAACACAAAGGACACAAAGATTTAAGTGGTTCGGTAGTCAATGCGACTACCTAATCCACTGCTGAGGCCGGCACCGAAATATTCCACTATACTTGTCAAAGAGGAGTACAATAAGATTTGCCAACAGTTAATTGGCCAAATCACTCAAATATCCAAATACCCAATTACACCCAAATTAATCTCTCTCACAAAAACAATAAATAAATCTGTCTTGCCAGTTTAGCAACAACAGATAAATTAAAGAGAAACAGTAACTATAAATTTGTTACCAAATAAATAGAGAGAGAAAACTTATATTCTTAATTGGATTTATCAAATGGATCTCCTCTTGTCGCCTCTGTATTTGCCGCCTCTGATCTGCCTCTATTCTGCCTGCCGCAAATCCTTCTTCTGTTCGCTGATGGAGTTATTCTATTATTGCCGCTGATATTCTGTTGCCGCTGCTGTTCTCTTTTTCTTCGGCTGGAGGAATACTATTTTTCTGCGGCTACTCAGATTCCTTATATTACCTTATATATATATATATAGGGTTTGGCAAAGGAATTAAACATTTGGGCCTTAAGTCCATGTTAGTATATGGGCCAATATAACAACAGTAATGTTCCATGAAAAGAAAAAAAAAATTACTGCTTGAGTAAATTAATAAGATCCCATAAGAATTCATATATAATGAAGGTGCATGAACAAGAACGAAATTTTATTATTTTATTTGGAGTGCATTGCTTTATGGGCAATGTCCCACGCACGTAGTAAGATGTTAAATCAGCCATTCTTTCTCGACTCCTTCTCATGTTCCATACCATTTCCACCATTCCAATGGGCTGAAATATCCAATTTAATTATAATTTACCACCAACAGCTTCTTCTTTTTTCTAAGATTAATTTTCTTGTCTCACTTAAAAGTGCTTACTAATTTATAATAAAAATCAATCAAAATGAGAATCAACATTAATTGAAATGGAAAAATAATCCAGTGTAAAACTCTTTACTTTTTTTTTTTTTGTGTGTGTTTACTAAATAATTGAAATGATTTGGAATAAAATTATTAATTGACTTAAATATCTTTTTAAAAGTAATATTAAATAAAAAATATTTTTGTAATTATATTTTGTGAATTTAAAAAAGAGAATTAATATCAAGAAAGAAAAGGTAAGTAATTAATAAGAATGACTTTTAAACTTGTGAGATTTTTATGACTTAAACGCACCAAATATAATATTAAATAATCAGCAATCAAATGATAAGAAAAGTAAACAAAATAGCAGAAAATATTTATAAAGAAAGACTTAAAATTGTATATCTCTCATCAATGTCTATTTATAGACACTTCAAAATTTCTTTTGCATTTTTCTTTTAAAATTATTATATTTGTCATCAAAGTGGCTTAATTATGACCTCTTTTTTTTTTATTTGTTCATTTTCTTTATTTTTATTACAATTATTTTAACATCTTACCCACACAATTTCAAAATTACTAACAATATGTGTTGTTAAGCATGTAATTAACAAGCATTTTAATTTGTGTATTTATTAATTATTGTCTTATATAATTTTTTATGCACAAATTATAAATTAAAATATAGTAGGATATGTAACAATAATAGCTAAAATTTAAATAATAATAATAATAAATATAATATATAATTATTTACATGTTTAAATATTATTGATCATGTATGGAACATATTATATGTGAGACAGATAATTAGGTCAAAATTTATTATTTTTAAAAAGTAAATAGACAACTAAAATAGAGCCATATATTATTTTATGTAATATATATTATTTTATTTTGAGTACCATTAAAACTTTCATTTATAATTTTACATATTTTTTTCTTTCTTCTTTTACCATTTTTTTTGAAATTTTTTGAGATCTTATCCACCAAAACTCATCAACAATATATGTCATTAAGCTATTAAAGAATTAATTAACAAACATTAACATATTTTAGATATAATAATTTATAAATTCATTAATTATTTTATCTTATTGTATGAGATAAAATAATTAATGACGAGCCAACACACCTAGTATGTCATAAAACATCCGATATTACATTAAAATGAACAAATAAGTCAAATCTTTTTCTTCCAACATAATGTGAATTTGTCGAGTCTGACTTTCTAAAAATGTTTATGTAAAATTAAAATTTTGTATCTAAGAACTAACAACGTGAATAAGTTATTTTAAAAGTATAAATTTTAAATTAATAAACTATGACTAGACATACAATATAGTATCAAAATAAATGCAAAGATACACGATATATTACCTTTTGCATTTATTTTAAAAGGCATGCATAAGTTTTAAATGAGACTTATCAAACTAAAAGAAATCGATTGATCTTGTTAAACTGCATGACCACATTTTAAAACTTATTTGATTCATTTTAAAACTTATAAGTGGTAAAATTGATAAGTGCATTAATATTATGTCAACTAGCAAGTGAGATAGTATTGCGTCAACTGGCAAATTTGGGCAAGTAAACGATTAACTAGTATAAAGTAAAGATGACTAAATGGTCAAAATGTAAGTGCATGATAAAGATCTGATTCTCCATACCATCGTTGAGGGGGAGATCGGTGGATTTATCATAATGCAACAAACACTTTGGAAATATAGATGAATAAAGTTAAATTATTTAATATATGTTTACATTTCAATCACCTATTAATTCTTAGAAATATATAGGCAACTATTTTCGTTAAGTATGATTAACTTAAAGAAATAATAAAAAAAAAAAGTGCTTATTGGGAAGCACTCCATCCTACAAGAATTACTAATATAATAAAGGGAAAGGGAGCGAATTACATTCCTCCATATAATGAAATGACAAAAAATGTATAATAATCCTATAATGAAATGAGTTGTACTTCTTAGACGACAGAATGTCAAAGTTTTATCATAACTACGAGCTTTTTTAATTCAAAAAATTAACTCAATAAATAACCATACTTAAATTTCTTATAACCTATTTATAATATTGTCTTTTTTTAAGGAGACCATTAGTTTTGTTTTATGGCCCATTTGATAGATTGAAGCTCGTGGCGAATGGATAGACTAAAATTCTGATATAATATCAAAGTTCTATAAAAATTATAGCTCTTCAATCTAAAAAAGTTAACCAACACATCTATATTTCTTATTATATTTTATTAATACGAGACTTTGTAACAAATAAGTAAGTACTCCTCAAAGAATACTCTTATACGAATATCTCAATTTTCAATTATTGTTTGAGGAAAAACAATTATTTTTGATTATTTTCTTTCCCAAGATAAACATTACGAAGATATGCATCTAATGACTTTGCAATAATCCTTAAAAAATTATGTGAAAGTTTGATAATTGAGGACATAAGATCGAATTTCGTTGAACGAAGGCCATGTGCATGTTCTGTACAAGTAGTCCTTAATATATAACATATATGCATCAGTTTGTTGCCTAATCAGGGGGTCTCTACACATGCTCATCAATAGAAAGTTACAATTACAAACACTCCATGTGTCAAAAATAAAGGGGGTTCCATAACCTTTATTGTGGTAAATTATGTCCTAATATTGGTGCCCATTTAGGTCTAGAGAGTGTCGGCTAACAAATTAACATTTTGGGTTGGAGGCATTTTTTCTTCTGAATGTTGAATGAAAACTCATCTCTAAATTTTATTTCATTAAAAACGTACTTAAATCATTAATTGCATTGGGACAATTTTTACTATTAATTGTGTCTGTAGGTCAAGCTTTTGAGCCATTATTGGTGTCAGTTTAGTTGTATTTATATCGTATTATTATATTATGTTATGTTTACATGTTAATTAGATATTTTTTATCATGTTGTCTATTTACAATAATAATGAAATATCATTTGTGTTGCTACATTAATCACATTTTTAATTATGTTGTTGACTAAATTTTATATTTATGATGTGTCAAAGATTTTCACTCAATTTTTTTTGTATTTAACAAAGACATAGAAATATATGTGTGGCGAGGAGCTTTTGGGGCTTCAAGTCTTCTTCCTAGGGAATGACATGCTTTGGTCCGATGGAAGGTTGTGGCACCCTCCTGCCTTGGTACGTGGTTTGGCGCTACGCGCCGAGTGACTAGGACATGGTTTTATGGAGCGTCCTACTCTCCTGATCCAAGCTTAACAAGATATTATCAGGTAGCGATCCAATGGAAAACTACCTAAATCCTACTAATGCCCTGATCCTGGTAGAGGTCCTTGCAGGTGCCAACAGGTGAATGCCCGCATTGTTTCCTCGCAAGTTTCGATCTATTGAGACACTAGTTGGCCGCTGTCTGGATCTTAGATCATGAGTGCAGATGAAGAATATCACCCAGCACTAGTTCTAATAAGACGATGGTTGCATGAGGCATTCCCAACTATTGGGAAACTTTCATTAAATATGAATCCAAATTATAATCTCATATAACAATTACCCTAAGAAATACATCACAACTCCAAAAACTCAATCAAGACATGCAAAAAGCTGTAGCCCCATTAAATATGTGAGTGAATAAACTGAGTATTTGCCAATAGCTCTATATTGTAACTCACTTTAATGCCAAATTCAATGATTTGAAATAGTGAAAATTTCAAAATAGCAAAAATTATAAATCAAAAGTAGTCAGTTATCACATTGACGAAAACACAAAAAACATCACTTTCATATTTGAAAACATACCAAAAATAGTAGGACACACAAAAGACACATCAAAACAACAATATTTGAACAACTAGTACACCCAAAAAATCCACCCTCCTTACCGGTAAAGGAAAGCTACCGAGAACAACAACTCATCACCACCACCGGAACACCAAACAAGACAATTGTGGACTGCAGCCAAGATAACCAAGCCAAATCCTAAAAAGGTAGAGATTTTAGGCACCAACAAGTAACAAAATCTCCAAACAACAATGGCTTATCACTAGGGGACACTAAGCAGGGCACCCCATGCTACCAAACTGAGAGCACTGCTGGAGAAACAAAAGAAAAAATGAAAAGGCCAACCAAAAAAAAAAGAAAATTGGGGAGAAAAAATGAGGGGACAATTAGTTGCTGTCAAGACGGCCACAATTCACACCTACAGCCACCAGAAAGGATCAACTCTCAAACCCTAGATGTAGAGAGAGATGAGAAAAATTTTAGGGAAGACAAAGAATGATTAATAGAGGCATCTTTTTACCTATAATAGTTATAACTTATAAATGCCTCTTTGTTGACCATTTTTCAATTTATGAAAACCAACCATATATATGCATGCTAAAATATATCATTACTCCCTAAATTTTTATTAAATTTATACTTAGGTTCTCAAAATTTTAAATTTTAAAATTTAATCCCTAAACTTTTAAAATTTTATACATAGGTCTCTAAACTTTTAAATCCTACAATTTAGTCCCAAAACTTCTAAAAATTCACACATAGGTCCTAAAATTTGATTCAAAAACATGATCTTAGTACCCAAGATAGAACATATGTGTCAATTTTTAAAAATTTTGGAACAAAATTGTAGAATTTAAAATTTTAAGGACCTATGTGTAAAATTTTAAAAACTTAGGGACAAAATTGTAGAATTTAAAAGCTTGGAGACCTAAGTGTGAATTTAGTTAAAGTTTGAGGATCAATGGAGTAGTTAAGCCATATATATAGGATAAGATCAGGAGACACAATATATTATGCAAATTTTTATACAACTAGTTATCAAGAGTTAAGATGTTAGGAAATAATTTTCTCTCTCTTGGTAGTTATAGATCTCAACGATTATCATTTAATAATGTAATAAATTGTGTAAGGAATTGGCATTGTTGATCCTATCCCATACATATATATATGGTGACTTTTTCCCGTACAAATAATTTTAATAAATGGAATTAACAAATTATTTTCAACAATTGATTTGAGTTCATTCAATGACGAATATGTCTTTTTGTTTGATTTAGTTTTTTCCATCATTTTGGTAGTTATTCATTAAATTCAAATTTTAAAATAGATGTTATCCACATCATTGATTTAGATTATCCTATAGTTAAGATGTTTTATCTATTTGTCTCTAGAACGAGCTTGTATATATATATATATATATATATATATAAATATTTTTTTTTACCACCAAACTTTTGAAGTTGTTAAAAAAGTATTATTGAATTTTAATTTATTATTTTTTTACCATTAAACTTTACAAATGTTATAAAAATACTATTGAACTTTTTTTGTTACTTTTTTTTCATTAAATTTTGCAAAATGTTCCAAAAATGTTATCGACCTCAATCAATTAATGGGAGTTAACGACAAGTTACACGTACGTTGAATGTATTTTTGTAACATTTGAAAAGTTTAATAGTCTGAAAGTAACAAAAAAGAACTTGATAGTATTTTTGTAAGATTTGTAAAGTTTAATGATATGAAAATAATAAATCAAAGTTCGATGATACTTTTTTAACAACCCAAAAGTTCAGTGGTAAAAAAATATATTTACTCCTATATATATATGTATAAACTATACAATTGTTTACACCATTAGCTATCAAGTGTTGAAATTTAAGGGAATAGTTTTTTCTCTCACTTCTTATAAATCTCAACCCTCAATATATCATAGTGTACAAAATTGTTATTAAATTATGGCTGTTGATCCTATCTTTTTTTTATATATATATATAGGGAAGGATTAACAGCCCCAATTTTTATACAAATTATTACATTGTGTTGGATCATATTTTTGTCTAGCCTTTGTTTCCTACTATGTCGGCCTACATTTCTCTAGAAAATCATGTCAGAGGTACGACACCCCCGATATCGTATCCTCTTTGATGCTTAAGTTAGATTCTAGAGAGAACAATTAAGTTCAGAGAGTAGTTTAGTAGTTGTGAGAAGAACCTTTTGCGTATCTTTTCAGGTTGTAAGACATTATTTATAGTATTTGAATGGATGACATTTTGATATATAATTCGTATTAATTAATATTTATATTATTATTAAATAATATAAATATTTTAATCATTAATACCCCCTATAATGAAGATTCTCCTGACTGTGTACTGACTGTATCATTTGACTTTTATCCTACTGAAGTGGACTAATCAAATGATGCCACATGTACCTGGTTTTATTTCTGTCCAACACAAGCCCCTTAGATTGCCTGGGTCACTTTAGTGGGGTAGGTGGTCTAGACTGTCTCCTAGGGTATAGTAGCTAGGCCATAATTTACCTTGAGATGTCTTGATTGAGGCGAGAAGTTGGTATCCCAAGAATCTTCATACCATTGCATTTTCATGGTCATAAGCTTTCTAACGCCTATTTTTGGGTTGTAATCTGAGTCCCTATTATAAAGTTATGAGAGGTCAACTTTGGGAAAAAAAAAATCAACTGTTCGAGCTCGAGTTTGACTTCCTAAAAGAGTTTGATTATGAGCATGATTCTCAAAATTTTTTTCTTATCTGACTCCTTGGATCCTTATTTGATGGGTGGTTGAGATCTGTCTTGCCAGTCTATATAAAGACCTGGCCTCTTTCCAACCACTTCACCACAGAATCTAGGCCTTGAGTGAAAAGAGCTTTAGGAATAGCAGTTGACTCCACTCCAGTAAGGTAAATGGATTAAAGTTTAACTTATTTCCCTTTTTTTCTTAATTTTACTTTGAACATGCTTGGACTTTAGGAACTAGGAAGAATAGCATAGACCTTTATAAATTTTTACTTTTCTTTTTACTTTGATCCATCTTGATAGACTAGGAAATTCTCTAGAGGGTTTGCAACACTTTTTTTTTTTTTTTATGTGTGGGCTAAACGATAATTATTCCTTAGGAATTTTGTTGATCCCAGGAACTCATGACTAGCAAAAGAGCACACACTAACAATAAAAAGAATCGACATAGGAGCAGAGTTATCATGCAGGCTAGAGTGGGACATAACACGGAGGTCAGAAATGGGGGCTCCTACAATCAGATCAAGACAGGACCAGATAGGTAGCATTGGAACATGGATGTGGAGCACCTATGTGGGGAGGCTGACCACCGGTAAGGCTAGCCAGTGACCTCCATTTTGATCGTGTTGTTTCCTTTGAGGCCCTCGGTTCCATTTCATGCGAAAATTCTTTTGGTGTAAGTGCTTCTATTGAGGATCCAAATGATGACCCGATGTCCAACTTAGGTTATGAAGTCAATTCTTTAGTGCCCTTCACAACCCAATTCTCTGTGGACAAGCTAAAGGTGATTTTTGAGATCCCATACTCCATTGGGATTAGTCTTCTTGGCAATGACATCCTCTCAAGTAGACCTCCTTTTGGAGGGATCACTATTTTTGTTGATAAGATGTTTGCTGGTCTTTGACTACCATTCCCGCCATTGGTGCGATGGTTCCTTTGTAGGATTGGGGTGCCTCTTGGGCAGTAGACCTTAAATGATTTGAAGATACTCTTATCTTATTATGTGTTGTGGAAGGAAAATGGCAGAGAGATGAGCCATGCTGAGTTCATATCACTTTATCATCCATAAGCGATGGATGGAAGATAAAGTTTATCCTTGAATTTCTTAAGTCTAACAAGGGTTGGAGGAACTTCTGGTTCATTGTTGTTGGGTCCTATGAAGTGGTGAGCAGCTAATTTTGTTCCTAGTGGTGAGCAGCTTATACATGCATGAACCATCCAATAGAATTATTTGCATTTTTTTTCTTGTTTCTTTGTCTTGCTAATTTTTTTTTGGATCCTTCTTTGTGTAGTACACTAGATGAAGGTGAAACTTACTGACAAAGACAAGAAGAAATTGGTTAGAGAGTTATTTGCTTTACCCCCTGCGATAAGTTGCAACTTGAGGTTGGTGAGGTTGGTGCTACTCCAGCTCTCATCTTTTTTACTCAAGACTTTCAACAGCGATCCCAATCCATGTGAGTTCTTGAATAATTCTTTAGTATGGACTCACATAGAGTTGACTTGATCTTATTCTTTGTCTCTCTTTTGTCTTGCATTCATTAGATCCTATCACTTGGAAGCCCAGAAGGGTAACTCTATCAACGCCTTTCAGTTCCTTACAAAGAACCTAGGGAATTGGAACTTGAAGAAGAATAGGGGTGTTCTTGGGAAGAAAAGGGCTAACCAAGCATCTACCTCCCAGGTCGAGGAGCCCACGGGAGTAGAAGCTCCTAACTCGGCTTGAGCTTCTCCTATGGTCCAGGACTTTATTATAGAAGAGGAGGCTCCATGCTATAATCCTACATATGACCTACCCTCTACAGAGGCTTTAGGGCCCTATGGGTGATACTAATGAGGATATCTTTGGTTGGCCTGAGGAATTTCTGAAACTTAAGGCTATTGTGGATGATTGCATGCGAACAACTCGAGCTCAGTTGAGTCCTTTGGTAGAAGCTGCCAAGGTGGCCAAGCTCGAGAGGCTCGGCTTTACTTTCTCTCGCTTAGGAGGAGAAGAGAAAACTATTCAAGGCTTTAGATGATGCGACTGAGCTTTAAAGGGGTTGTCTAATGCCTTGATTGCGAATGAGGCTAATAATTCCAAGTTCAAAGAAGAGCTGAATCTGAGTATGTTTGAGGTGAAGAAACTCAGAGTTGAGATCTAAAGGTTAACTATGGGGGTAGAAGCTATAGGTCCAAATGCTATGGACGCTGATGCATGTTTGAAATACTTATTTACTCTATGATTATTTAGGACTTAAATGAGATTTTAGGATCTAATTATGTTAATTTTTATTTAATTATTGTACAAATTTTGTTTTTGTAATCACGGGGTATACTTTGATGCATTTTAGGTAATTTTGAGTAACAACGACGCACATGCGAGACAACAAGTGGGTGATCAGCAAGCAAAGTGACACAAATATGCGCGTCCCAGCCCAAGCCTATTGTCACCACAGCCTAACCCTCTGGGATCAAATTGTGTAATTTTGAAGATCAACACGCATTGCAGTGATGCAATAGTTTAGTCACAATGGTACCTTATCGGGTTACTTTTGTGTTACCAGATTTCATCTTGCATTGCGGTGGTGTAATCGTTGAGTAGCGGCCCGTGCAAAATTCGCGCAATTCTGGGAGCATATTTTTCAATTCCAATTGGAAACAAATCCTATTGTGCTTAGATTTTGTGTGTGCTTATAAATATATTGTTAGAGTCCTAAACCTAGATGCTGTTATAGAGTAATTTTATCATAGAATTAGTTCTTAGATTTTATTCAACTTTTAAGAGGCCAAATTCTAGCAGAGATTGTTAATCTTAAGAGTAATTTGAAGGGCAATATCAAGAGTTTGAGGATTAGAGAATATTCTCCAAAAGATTGAGTTTGTTAATTCTTCCTCTATCTTCCAAGTATTTTAATGTCTTCTTCAATTGTAAATATGAATTTAATGAACATCATGTCTAGCTAACTTTTTATTAATCTAGGGGTCTTATGAATTTAATTTTCTAACATGTGTTGAACTAATTTATTCCTCTCATGTGTTTGCAATTTATGTTATTTTATTTGATATGATCTTATCTCTTAATTAATTGCTTGATTATCAGTTAATCTATAAAGGCATATAGTTAGCTTTGAGAGAAGTATTTAAATGTTTGTCTCAATCAAATAGTATGCATAATTTCTAGGCCGAGAGGTATGATTCGTATGCATGTGGGTTTAGAGTCCAACCCTAGAGCTTAGTGCCACGGTGGGCACAATTTTAGGCCATAGTGCGCATGTTTCACTAGATCATCTGAGAGCCTCACATTGTTGAGGTGTACACGTTGTGCCACGGCGCGCGTAGTTTTCCAAAAATTCTGAATTGCTAGGTTGAGGCGCTCAATATTTTGGGCTACGACACGAGTTGGTTTTGTGCATGATAAGTGCCAAATGCAATTGCGCCATGTTTCGTACTTTGACTACAATTGTTTGTAACCTACAACTCTTAGCCTATAAATAAAACTCATAAGCAGCCAAGCAAATGGATTCACCATATTTTCCATTAACTTAAATATTTCGATAAAAGGCAGCAGTTTAGAGAATGAGGCAATTAAAGAGAAGGATTCAAGATTAAAGGTGTTTGAGTTTAGTTCCACCAAAGTGATAGTTGGCGGAGATTGATTTTCGAAATGACATGCAAAGATTGGTTTTAACTTTTTCTACCTTTTGTGTTTAATCTATTCTCTTGTATTTTCTTATTATTTTGAGATTTTATTGAATATTTTATGAAGCTAAACTTGTTGTTAGGGTCTTCTTGAACTCAATATTTTTATATATTTATTTAATTTGTTATTCTATTGCATTGTGATTATAAATTAAATTATATATTCAATCTAGATTCATGCCATTAATTGCCAATTAATAATTAAACCTTAGAGATAATTAGGTAGCTTTGAAAGAAGTATATATTTCTTTATTTTGGTTGAATTGCATACTTAGTTTCGAGGCTGAGAGATAATATTCTTGTGTATGTGGTGGATAATTGACGTTCTTAATGAGTATTAGTGTAATCTAATTGGCATAAGAGTGTGATTATGTTAAATTACTATATTGGTATTTGGTTGCTAGTTATAGTTTTTCCTCATGGGTTCGACTCTCGTTTCTAAAATACTTATCACTTATACATCTCTCGTATACTTGCGATATAGAGTGGAAAAGTTTTTGACACCGTAGCCCGAGAAGATTTATAACTTCTAACTTATATGAAACTTGGATATTAGTATTACTAATTTTGACGTTTTAATTTTTGTTTTAGTGTTTTTGCTTTATGCCCAAGTTGATAGGTGAAAACTTAGTTCTTTTGGATCCTAAAATTGAAAGAATTGTATGTTGCTAGAGAAGGGAACAGTCGACACACCAATCTAGGGCTATTGTAGAGCACGGAGATCAACAAGCATTGGTTGCTACCAAACCACTAAGGGATTTTATAATCCCTAAGTAAATGAAGCCTAGTCGTCAATTGTTAGACTGGGTATCAATGCTAACAACTTTGAGCTTAAACCAGGTGTCATTTAAATAGTGCAAATTGTTCAGTTTGGAGGGTTAGCTCATGATGATCCAAATCTAGACTTGGCCTCGTTCTTGGAAATTTGTGACACCATTAAGATGAATAAGATGAATGGAGCTTCAGACCATGCAATCCAACTTTGCATATTTTCTTTCTCACTAAGGGACAAAGTAAATTTTTGGCTACAATCACTACCAACTAGGTCAATCACTATATGAGATCAATTGGCTCAATGGTTCTTATGTAAATATTTCTCACTTTCAAAGAATGCCAAGCTCAAAAATGATATTACATAATTCCAACAGTTTAAAGGTGAACCATTTTATGAAGCTTGGGAATGCTTCAAGGAGCTTTTAAGGAAATGCCCTCATCATGGTCTTCCTACTTGGTTGCAAGTTCAAACATTTTACAATAGATTAATGGGACAACCAAGGACTATCATTGATGTTGCAGCAGGAGGTGATTTAATGAGCAAAATCGAAGAATAAGCATTTGCTTTATTGGATGAGATAACATCAAACAATTTCCAATAGTCGGTTGAGAGGCTAAACCCCAAGAAAGTTGTTGGAGTGGTAGATGCAGAAACCATAGCAGTAATGTAAGCTCAACCTAATGCTTTGCTGTTAACCTTTACCAAGAAATTGGATGGTGGAGCAATTGGGTAAACATGGTGCAAACCCCTTGTGTAGTGTGTGATTTTTGTAGTGAACCTCATTCTATTGAAACATGTGCAGACCTTTTGAAAGCTGTGAATTTTCCAACAATGAAAATTGCCAAGGGAACATCTACTCATTTACCAAAGTGGAAGAACCACCCAAACTTTTCTTGGAACAACAACAATGGCAATCAATTTAATATCCAAACATTCCCACTTGGTTTCCAGAAGCCACCGGTTATTATGAAGAATCTCATGCAATCAATGTATACAAAAATAGGGCAGCTAGAATCCACTTATGAGGCTTCTATTCGCAACTTGGAAAGTAAAATGGGCCAAATTGGTCAAGCTCTACATCAAAGACCTCAAGGAACCCTACCTAGTGACACACAAGTAAATCCTAAAGGACCCACTATGGAGCAATGCAATGCAATCACAACAAAGAGTAGACCTTTAATGGAAGATGATTTGGAGAAACTTGAGAAGGAAGAGAAGAGCGAAAAAGTAGAGCTAGAAGTGGAGACTAAAGTAGTTGAATTGAAGAAAAAAGAAGTAATTAGGTGGTCAAGCAAGAAAAGTGAATCCTACACCCCAAATATTCCTTTTCCTCAACAGCTTGTACAATACAACTTAGAGACAGTAAAGAAAACACCTCCTACTTGAAATTTCTAGAGGAAATCCTTGCTAAAAAGAAGTTGAAGGAGTGTGGTCAAAAAGAGAGTTTTGTGCAAATAATGAAAATCAAATGCCTTTCAAACAAAAAATCATGGAAGCTTCATCATCCCATGTACTATTGGAGGTTTACACTTTAAGAATGCACTTGGTGACATAAGAGCAAAGGGGAATCCAATGCCTCTTTCCATATTCAAGAAACTTGGGATAGGAACACCAAAGGCCATATCTATAGCCTTTCAAATTACAGATGAAACTGTCAAGAAACTAGTGGGGGTAGTAGAAAATATCATAGTTAAGGTGGAGAAGTTCAACATTCCAACAGACTTTGTCATCCTCGACATGGACAACAAAGAGATTCCATTCTTCCTTGGGAGACCCTTTCTTACCTTTGGAATGATACTAATAGGTGTGGAGAAAGGAGAGCTAATTTTGAGGGTTCATAATGAAGAAATTATGTTCAAAGTCTTTAAGCATTTGGATCCCTCCCATACCTCTAAGGAAAAAAGAATAAGTGAACGTTGTTACTAACCAAAAGAAAAAGGAGAAGAATGTTGTTGTGGGAACAAAGAAAAGTGGTGGAAAAAAAAATATATATATATATATATATAAACAAGTGTAGATACACAAAAGCCCCAACAAAGAAGAGGCCATGTGCATTCAAGAACACATATGCTTGGTCAACAAAAATGCAAGTGGAGTCAAGCCCAAGAAACCCAAAAAGGGGACTTTCTATTTGAAGAAGATCAAGGATCATAACATGCCATCCCCCAAATAACTACTTGTAGGTTTGTATAGCCAATGATGTTAAACATGGCGCTTGTTGGGAGGAAATCCAATGATTTTTTGCTTGTTTTTGTTTTCATTGTCAAACATAGTTTAATTTTTGTTTGAATTTTTTGTGACTAGTACAGAGTTTTGAGTTTTATAGGTTGGGCCATGGCACGCATTATGTCGAGCCGTAGTGCCATGTTCTTGGGTTATAATAAAAAATGTGACATTATAGTTAAGTTGCTATGTTAATAACTTTAGGCGGTTGATACGAATCATATGGCGCTACCACCATTATGCATCCCGAACGGGCTAATCACAAGGTCGAATGCTAAACAACTCAAGGAAGCTTTGAACAGACTTATCCAAGAGTTGATACAAGGCCAAGGGATGATGAAGAGTGATCATAAAGCTTGTGAGAGGCCAAGCAATGTGTTGAAGGTAGAATTTGGAGAAAAAACTCTGCACCGCGGCATGGATTTATAGCCACCGCGGCGAGTAACCCTCTATTTTGGCTGGAGATTTTGCCAGGCATGCACGCCCTGGCATGCATTTGCGGTGCCGCGGCACAAGACTCTTTGTTTGGCTGGGATTGTTGGGCAGACATGTGCGCAAGTGTGGGCAGACGCCTAGGCAGATGTGGATGAATGTGCGCGCCGCAGCATGGCTTTGGGGCTCCGCGGCACAAGTCCCTCGGATTGGAAGCCAAGGTCCCTGCCGCGGCAGGATTTTCATCCGTCGTGACCTGTCTACTTTTAATTTATATTCTGAGCTTCCTCGCCGCGGTATACATATTTTACCCGCCGCAGTACAATATGATTTTATGTAATTTTGGACCATTGGATCAAATCCAGTGGCTGGGATCCTTTCCCACTTTAGGTTTTTGTTTGTATGCTATATAAGGAAAAATTGTGGGAGATGAATGTAACTTTTTGATGTTAATGTTATTTTTGATTCACAAATCAAAATTGAGTGCCTAGAGCTCCTTGCTTATTGCAACCCAAAATTATCAATGGATTTGCATCCCTTTGTGCGTTTCTTCTTGTCTTATTGCATGGTGTAATATCCATGTGTTAAGGTGAGCTATTGCTACCAAAAATTTGGTTTTGTGCTTAGAAATTGCATGCTAATTTCGTGTTGGGTCTTAGACCGTATTTCTTATGGTTCTCAAATGGTAGTCGTTTGTGGGTCGTAGGAATCGTGTTCTTAGATTGGCATCAACAGTAGTGCAAGGCTCTCAAATTGAAAATGAAAACTATTAAATTGGCTTGAGCCATGGTGGTGAATATTTGGGCTGTGGCATTATGCTCTCAGGTTGGAATTAGAAATCCCCAAAACTTAAGTGAGTCGCAACACCCACAATGTTAGGCCGTAGCGAGGGACTCTCGGGTTGCAAATTGGAAATTTCACACAGGCGTGTGCCATGATATGAAATCATGAAGGCCGCATCTTGAACACATTTTTAACACTAAAAACTTCCCTTCACCCGTGTTTTCAAATCAAAACATAATTTTCAAAAAAAAATTCCAGTCCTCTCTTAAAAACTCACGAGCCTTCACACAAAAATCACCAATTTTTTACCCAAATGTCTCAAATTTCTCACCTATTTTTACACCCTTATCATTATTAAAGTATCTGATGGAGTTTTACAGGATTTCTTGAGCAAGATTTCAAGCATTTGGGATTTTCACCTTCAAGCAATGTTCATCGTCTTCAACTCAAATCCTCAAGGGCACATGAGGAGTACCTCACAAACATAGACTATAATGAGGTCATTGTGACCTTGACAATTGAGGGCACAATATGGGAAATAAACAGTGAGGGCCCGAAGGAATTTGATGCTTAGGGTCTTACCTACATTGTTCATATCTGAAAATATTTTGTTTATGCCAAATTGATGCCCACTACCCGTAATAGCACTGTGACAGAATAAAGGGTAATAGTGCATTATGCCATCTTAATTGCCAAACAAATGGATGTGGGAACGATTATAAATGACAAAAGTAAATTGCGTGGAACAAAATTGAAATCCGGCTACACATTCCCACAACTCATTATACATCTATGTGCACAAACCGAAGTTCAAATAAAAAGGGTGAAATAATTGTGCAATCAGGAGACCCACTCAAGCCAATGTTCATAGACAATCTCACAAGTGACTCAAAGGCCATGCTAGCTAGCAAGAATATGTCAACATCATCCTCAAAGGTACCTGTGAAAGAGAAATTGCATGCCTTACAACAAGACAACTATGTAAAGGCATTCCTTGCTCAACAACAATAGTGGTTCAGTGAACACATGCAATACCAGTCCGACTGTATACAAGCTTTGAACATGTAGCAGAGGGCCCACCTTACACACCATGGTTATGACTGTGGCCAATTACACAACTTTCCTACATATTAAGGAGGTGAATTCTCTTTTAGACCACTTGTAGAGGACGAGGACGATGGTAATGACAACATGGAGGACAGAAAGCATTAGGCACCAACATGTAACACTAACTTTATTTTCATTTTAATTTTCTTAATTTTAGTTTCATTTTTAATTTCTCTTTTGGTATTGTAATTTTCATTTATTTTGAAATTTTTTTTAACTTATGTTTAGTTTTGGTTTGAATTTCATGTTTTATAGTATCATTGCACATTGCTTTTAATTTGTTTTGATAAGTGACATATATTGAGACAAGCACATAAGCTCCAACATATGAGGCTAATCATGCACAATGGTAAGGAGAAAATTATGAACCATGAAGTACATAGCACTACATCATTAGAAAGGAGGGTAACTTTTTCTTTTCCCTTTGTTTTTCTTTACTCCTAGCATAACACATTGAAGACAATTCACATCTTAGGTTGGGCGTGGAGAAAAGTACCTTTTCTAATTTTTGTATGTGCAATTTGTTTTAATTTGTTTATCTTAGGATGATTAACCATAATCAATTCAAATATGAATCAATAAAATTGTGATTAAACCCGACATTTGGAGAAACTTAAGTTCACTTAGGTTGAAAAATTGATTTAGATATGATTTGAACCTTATGTAAAACTCTTACGATTTGTGAGTTGAAAGAATGTTAATTTGAGTATTTTGAACCTATTATGCATGAAACTTCATGAACATGTCAAAAGTTTAAATAAACTTTAGAACCTATTTGAAATGCGCTCAAAGTGAAACCATCGAATACACCTTACTTAAGAAAGGATCAAGGCCATTTTTGGAAAGTTTAAGCCTAAATGAATGTTAATGTAGCCTCTATTTTTGTCTATGACCTACTACCAAACCCTTATAAGCCATGTGTTTTTACATTATCCCACCTTGTAAATTTTCAAGAGATCATACCATGTGAACAAACTGACACGCAAAATTTGTAAGTGCATAGATCAGTATACAAGTAATAAGTAATTTTAAGAACAAGGATTATCGTACCTACGAGGATTGATTTAATAAGTATTTATGTACCAACTATAATTACGCTGATGTGTTAAATTGTGTACTCGCAAGTGTACGAATCACTCGTAGGAAAGTGATAAGCAATTTCCAAGGTCGGTCTCTCAAGGAATTGCAGTGGTTCTAAATAACTAACTTTTTAATGTAAATAGAGTTCTAATGAAAATAAAACACTAATTAAATAGAGTTCTAGTGAAACTAAAATTCTAAGTAACTAGAATCCTAAAGCTAGTAAAATTGTAAAAAGGTTGTTTGTTTTGTAACGAGAACAATCATACGACAATTAAACAAAAACAAGATCGCAAGTAAACAATCAATTCAGATAGATTTGATAATCAATGGAGGATGTACGGACGTTTAGTTTGGTTGACCATACTTGCATCGAAAAGGTATGGTGAAATAACATGAACGTCCTATATAAACAAAACTACCGGCTTTCCTTTTAATTACGAGACTGCCTGCGGTCGGGGTAAATCTCTTTGTTGATTAACTAATTAACTGCCTACGGTCGGGGTAAATCAAATAGTAATCAAATTACGCGCAAGAAAAAACATGCCAATCAAATTAATGCTATGACTAAGTTACTAAATTGAAGCTTTGATTAAGTGTTTCGGAATAAAGTTAAGGTGACGTTCCTATAACTAAATTCTAAGATATTTCAACCTAACTACGAACATCAAATGGGCCCATGATAATTCATAATTAAATATCTAAACATGCTCTTAATCAAAAAGTAATTCGTTTATATTAAATCAATAAAATACACCATACACAATTCTAGCAAACATGGCAATACAAACTAAACATCCATAATAAAACTAGCCACTCATGTTCATATTAATATTCATAGACAAATAAAATATGATCATACACTTTAACAAAAAGAGAAGAAGATTTAATTCTATAACAACAAGAAAATCCTAGATCTAAATACCGCTTATGGATGAGATAGCGTTCTTCTCCGTAAGCTTTATCTTCGATCGTCGACGGCTTCCTTGAATCCTTAGAATAGTTCTCTCGCTTCGTTTGAGTGTGGCAAAGCTCCCAAAACTGATTGAATGAAGTGTTTGGTCGCAAAATTGTAAAATCTAAGGGTTGTGTACGAGTTGGTCGAGTTCTATTGTAAGGGGGGCTCTAAGGGGGTATTTATAGATGTAAAGGTTTACACAAATCCTGATTGCCATAGGAATAGGCGGGCCGCAGCATGCATTTTTCCCGCCGCAGCGCAACACAAATTCTGAAAATAATGTAAAAACTCGAGAGCTCCCCGCTGCGGCATGCATTTTCCTCGCCGCGGCGCACGTTGTCTTCAGTTTCTTCATATGTACCCCCTTACATATGTGCTGGCTCGACATGTACGGCTTACATATTTGACTCGTTTTGCCCGTAACTCGTGATCCGAGCGCCGTAAGTGTTCCGTCTTTGCGTGTTTGCATTATTTGACTCATTTGACGCTAAAAACACCTGAAATGCACTAAACCATACCCGTGATTCCGAATGGATAGATTTATGAAAATAATCAAATAAACAATCATAACAAATCTATGTTTTAAACAATTAAGCACAATTAATCACGAAATATTAGTACTTTTTGAGCACTCATCACACGCCAATGCAGAAGTTTTTCCCCACACGGCATGAATAGTTTTTGAAAAATTGTGCATGAAACAGAAAGTCCCTTGCCGCGGCACAAATATTCCCTGCCACGGCGCACACATTTTTTTTTTGAAAACGTGCAACGCATTCACCCCCAACCAAGATTTGGGAATGTCCTCATTGCCTTGAAAAACTTTTAAAAACAAAAATATGATAAAAAGAACGAAAGAAATAAAAGCAACGAAAGAAATACAATACGGAATGGGTGCTTCCTATTAAGGGCTTAGTTTTATATCTTAGCAAGGCGTGGCCACTCTTGTGTTTATGAATCGAGGAGACGTATTGTTTCGATGCTTTTCAAATTGGTGTTTCCTTCAGCTTGAACGGTTCTTGCGTTTTGGGATTGAGCAACTCGACTACTCCGTGTGAAAGTACATTTGCAATTGTATATGGTCCGCTCCACCTAGAATGAAGTTTTCCTGGAAACAAACGCAAACGTGAATTATATAACAGAACTTTCATTCCAGGAACGAAATACTTACTGAGGAGCCCTTTGTCGTGATAGCTCTTAGTATGCTCATTGTAAATTTTGGCATTTTCGTAAGCTTCGTCCCGAATTTTCTCAAGTTCGCTTAGTTAGAGTAGTCATTTTTCCCCAGCTTTTGCCAAGTCCATGTTGAGCTCTTTAATAGCCCAATTAGCGCCATGCTCTAGCTCAACGGGTAAGTGACATGCTTTACCAAAAATTAACCAGTAGGGGCTCATACCAATGAGTGTTTTGTATGCTGTACGATATGTACACAAGACATCATTCAATTTAACTGACCAATCCTTTCTTGAGGGGTGCACTATGAGTTCCAATATTCCCTTGATTTGACGGTTGCTCACTTCCACTTGCCCCAAAGTTTGGGGATGGTATGTGGTAGCCACTCTATGAGAAATGTTGTACTTTTTCAAAAGCCCGTCAAAGTGCCTATTGCAAAAGTGGTTGCCTCCATCACTAATGATCGCTCTTAGTGTTCCAAACCTGCTAAAAATGTTATCCTTCATTAACAACAACGTTAGTGTCATTAGTTCTAGTGGGTATTACTCCTACCCACTTTGAAACATAGTCGACTACAACTAAAATATAAGTGTAACCAAAAGATGGGGGAAACGGACCCATGAAGTCAATTCCCCACACGTCAAATAATTCCACTACAAGATTAGATGTCAAAGGCATTTCATTATGTTTGCCTATGTTAACGGTCCTTTATCACATCTCATACAAAACATGTTAGCATCTTTAAATAAAGTAGGCCAATAAAATCTAGATTATAATACCTTTAGGGCCGTTTTCTTACCACCAAAATGGCCCCTGCAATGTAGCTCATGGCAAAAGGTTAAGATGCTCTCATGTTCCTCTTCAGGCACACACCTCCGGATGACTTGATCTTGACATAACTTGAACAAATAGGGGTCATCCCAAAAGTATTGCCTGCAAACACTGAAAAACCTTTTCTTTTCCTGAAAAGTGATGTTAGGTCTCAAAATACCACTAGCTAGATAATTAACAATGTCAGCATACCTTGGATTTGGACCTGTTGTAAACAATTGTTCATCAGGGAAGGTTTCTATGATTGCGTCCTTACTTTCACCCTCAACATTTTCATATTGAGAAATTAACCTAGACAGATGATCGGCTACTACATTTTTAGTACCTTTTTTGTCCTTGATCTCTAGGTCAAATTCTTGTAAAAGTAAGATCCACCTAATGAGTCTAGGCTTAGCATTCGGTTTAGTCAATAGATATCTCAAAGCAACATGATCCGAATGAACAATAACTTTAGTTCCTACTAAGTAAGACCTAAATTTATCAAGTAAAAACACAACAGCCAATAACTCTTTTTCAGTGGTGGCGTAGTTAATTTGGGCATCATTGAGTGTTTTGCTAGCATAATATATAACTGTAAACGTTTATCCACTCTTTGAATCAAAAGAGCTCCTATAGCATAATCAGACGCATCACACATGATTTTAAATAGTAAAGACCAATCAGGAGCTACAATAACAGGTGCAGAAGTAAGTCTATCCTTTAAAGCATTGAAGGCAACAAGGCAATTATCATTAAAATCAAACAAAGTATCTTTGGAAAGTAGATTACATAATGGACGACTTATTTTGGAAAAATCCTTAATAAACCGTCTATAGAAACCAGCATGTCCTAGGAAACTCCGTAATCCCTTAACAGATGTAGGTGAAGGCAACTTTGCAATTAAATCTACCTTAGCCTTATCTACTTCAATTCCTTTGCTAGATATGACATGTCTTAACACTATGCCTTGTTGGACCATAAAATGACTTTTTTTCCAACTAAGTATCAAATTACATTCAATGCATCATTCTAATACTAAAGTCAATTTATGCAAGCAATCATCAAAGGAATTACTAAAAATAGAAAAGTCATCCATAAATACCTCGATGAATTTCTCCACCATGTCTGAAAAGATCGACATCATACATCTCTGAAAGGTGGCTGGTGCATTGCATAGTCCAAATGGCATCCTCCTGAAAGCAAAACTTCTGAATGGGCATGTGAATGTTGTCTTCTCTTGATCTTTCGGAACGATGGGTACCTGATAATAACCTGAAAAACCATCCAAAAAGCAGTAGAAATCGTGTCCAGCTAATCTTTCTAACATTTGATCAATGAAGGGAAGGGGGAAGTGATCCTTCTTTGTGTACAAATTCAGCTTTCAAAAATCGATACACATCCTCCAACTTGTAATTATCCTAGTAGACACTAATTCATCTTTCTCATTTTTAACCACGGTTATTCCAGATTTCTTTGGTACCACATGAACTGGACTAACCTACTTACTATTAGCAATTGGATAAATTACTGCTACTGCTAGGAGTTTCAAAACTTCTTTCTTAACAACCTCTTACATGATTGGGTTTAGTCTCCTTTGTGCTTCTTTAACCGGTTTGATATTGTCCTCCAAATTGATCTTATGCATACACATTGCTGGACTAATGCCTCTAATGTCCCCAATACTCCGTCCTATTGCCTTTTTATACTTCCTAAGCTCTCCAATCAATTTCTCCTCTTGTTTTTGGGTGAGTGTGGATGAAATAATAACTGGATAAGTCTCATTCTCTCCCAAAAATACATATTTCAGATGCTTAGGTAGTTCTTTAAGTTCTAATTCAAGTAGAGCAATCTCATCATCATGTGGGACATCCAATAAATCTAAGGGTGTACTAGAGTCATCTAATGATATGGCATTGTCTAATAGATCACTGTACTCCCTAGCCTCATAGTCTAAGATATCATTTACCTCTCCAACTGTAAGTGCTACCTCTAATTTATCATCTAATCTAGCTTGCACAAAAGTATCATGAATAATGGGATCTAAACATTCAACAAATGAGCATTCATCAATAGCAGATATAGAAGGGTAAGGAGATGAATCAAAAACCTTAAAGTGTACAGTCTCTCCCAAGACTGTCATTGTCAACTTTCCACTTTGGACATCAATGATGGTTTGGGTAGTGGCCATAAATGGTCTACCCAAAAGAATTGTGTGCTCCTTGTCCAAAGATGGATTATCCTGCATATCTAAAACTACAAAATCAACAGGTATGATTAGCTTATCTTCCTGTACAAGTAAGTCCTCAACCATGCCCTTCGGATATTTAATAGATCTATCCGCAAGTTGAAGGGACATGGTTGTTGGTTTTAGCTCTCCCAAACCTAGTTGCAAGAAAATAGAGTAAGACATCAAATTTATACTAGCACCTAAATCAAGTATAGCCTTAGCTACTTTCCTATCCCCCATAGTAATATTAATGATAAAGCTACCTGGATCTTTTAACTTAGGGGTAAGTTGCATTGAAGCATCGCACTAGCAATTTCAGACACGATAACTCTTTCATTAAGCTCATACCTTCTTTTCTTAGTGTTTAGTTCTTTGAAATTTTTTGCATAAGAAGGCACGTTTCTAATTACATGTAACAATGGCAAATTGATATTAACTTTCGAAAGCATGTTAAATAAATCAAAAAATTGCTTATCTTGCTTACTATCCTTTAAACGGTGTGGAAATGGCACTGGTGGTCGGTATGGCTCAGATGACTCTCCAATTGTCACCTTTGAAGGCTCTTCATGCTTGTCACCTCTTTCTTCCAATTCCTTAGAAACAATGTTGTCATCTTCCATGTTACCTACACTATAAGATAAATCATTAGAAAGTTCAGGTAAATTTTTAGTAACGACCTTACCACTCCGAAGAACCGTGACAGCCTTCATTTGTTCGGGTTGACTGGGCAGCTTTCCTGTCTCTTGTTTGTGCATTTGTTCAGCTAGCTGCCCCACTTGTATTTTCACTCTTTTCACTGAAGCTTCCATAGAGTCCATCCTTCCACTACAGGATTGCGTGAAATTATTTAGGGTTTCCTCTATGGTCGGTTTATTTTGTGAAAATTGTCGATTTACGTTTTGGCCTTGTGTTTGATTTTGGACGAACGGTTGGCTATTGTTTTGTTTCCAAGCAAAGTTAGGGTGATTTCTCCATCCAGGGTTGTAGGTGTTCGAATAAGGGTCGTTCCTAGGTCTAGGTTGGTACCCTTGCATCAAATTTGCCTCTTCATTAGTACCTGTATATGGATCACCTGCAAAAGAACAAATGTTAGCCCCATGTCCAAAAGAACCACAAACTCCACATACCTCGTGTTTTGGCAATTGATTCATATTAGAGGTAGTGAGAAGTTTCACTTGTTTCGTCAATTTAGCAAGGTGCATAGCAATTTCGTTGGTGGAGCTTAATTCATGAACTCCAGCTCTTTTTCCTCTAGCGCTCTTTTGTTGGGAATTAGCTCCAACATCTCGAATAGTTCATAAGTTTCATCCGCTGTTTTCTCACCCATAGCTCCTCCTGCAGCGTTGTCAACTGTGAATTGACATTATAGTGTCAATCTGTCATAGAAAAACTGATTTTGTAGCTGCAATGGGAAGTGGTGATGTGGACACTGTATCAAGAGCAATTTGAATCTATCCCAAGCCTCGTGAAAGGGTTCTCCATCCATTTACGAAAAATTAGCAATTTTTGTTCTTAGGTTAGACATTTTTTGATGGAAATAGAACTTACCCATAAATTTGTTGTAAACATCGTCCCAAGTGGCCAAAGAACCGGGTACCAATGTCATGAGCCAAGACTTAGCTCTATCTTTGAGAGTGTAAGGGAAACACCTCATCCATAGTTGATCTTCGCTAAGTCCTTGTAGTGGAAATGTTTGCACTGTTGCATATAATTCACGCATAAAATTCAAAGGATCTTCATTAGGAATACCGTAAAAGGAGGGAAGCATGGAATAATGAATATTTTTCAATTCATAATTCTTAGCTGCCTCTATAAGTTGAATGCAAACTCTTTGTTCATCATATGCCTATCCACGTTGTCACCCATTACTGCTTGCAATTGTTGTTGGACTTCTTCCTCTTGAATTTGATTGTCCAGTTTCTTTGATTGGTGTTTGATCCTATGAATGTTGTCAATGAAGGGAGAGAGTTCCATGTTAAGTGACCTTCTACCCTGCATGCACATATAAAAAACAAACAAAGATCAAGGCAGCAGAGAAATTGCAATTTAAGACTATTTTTTTTATTTTTTTAATTTTTTTTTTGTATTTTTGAATAAAAGATAACAAATAAAATAAAAAAATAAAACTAATTCAGAAACTCTAAAAAGTTAAAAAGAAAATTATTTAAAACGCCAATTCTCCGGCAACGGTGCCAAAAACTTGATGTGCAAATTATAGTATTCGCAAGTGTACGAATCACTCGTAAAAAGTGACAAGCAAATCTTCGAGGTCGGTCTCTCAAAGAAGTGTAATGGTTCTAAACAACCTTTTTTTTAATCTAAATAGAGTCCTAACTCAACTGAAAGACTAATTAAATAGAGTTCTAGTAAAACTAAAACTCTAAATAACTAGAGTCCTAAACTTAGTAACACTGTAAAAGGAGTGTGGTTTCTAGCAATATCAATGGTAACGAACAATTAACGAAAACAATTACACAAGTTCACAATTAATTCAAGTAGATTTCAAGTATCAATGGAGGATGTATGGACGTTTAGTTTGGTTGGCCATGCTTACATCGAAAAGTTATGGTGAAATAACATGAACGTTCCAATAAAAAATTTTTTTCGGCTTTCCTTTTAATTACGAAAATTTCTACGATCGGGTAATTCTCTTTGTTGATTAACTAATTAACATCCTATGATCGGGTATATCAAATAGCAATCAAATTATGCGCAAGGAAATATATGCCAATCAAACTAATGCTATGACTAAGTCACTAATTTGAAGCTTTGATTAAGTATTTCAAAATATAGTTAAGGTGACATTCCTAAAACTAAATTCTCAGATTTTTCAACCTAACTATGAATCTCAAATTGACCCATGAAAATTCATAATTAAATATCTAAACATGCTCTTAATCAAAAGGTAAATTTATTTATTTCAAAGCAATAAAACATTCACCAAAACAGTTCTAGCAAACATGGCAACACAAACTAAATATCTATAATAAAAATAGTCACTCATGTTCATATTAAAATTCATAGACAAATTCAATGTGAACATACACTCAATGAAGTAAAAAGAAAAATAGAATTCTATAACAAGAAGGAAATCCTAGATCTAAATACCGCTATTGGATGGGATGGCGTTCTTCTCCAAAAGCTTGATCTTCAATCGTCAATGGTTTCCTTTGATTCTTAGAATGGATTCTCTTGCTTCGTTGAGTGTGGAAAAGCTCCCAAACTGGTTGAATCTCTCGTTTATTCGCAAAATTAGAGTGTATAAAAGTTGTGTGTAAAGAGGATTCTAAAGGGGGTATTTATAGATGTAAAGGGTTACACAAATCTTGATTGCAATAGGAATAGGCGCGCCGCGGCATATAATTTCCCCGCCGCGGCGCAACACAAAAATTGGAAATATTGGTCACAACCCGAGAGGTCCCCGCCGCGGCATACAATTTCCTAGCCGCGGCTCGCGTTTCCTTTCCTTTCTTCACATTTATCCCCTTACGTATGTGTTGGCTCATTATGTACCGCTTACATATTTTGACCCGTTTTGCCCGTAACTCGTGATTCGAGCGCCGTAATTGTTCCGTCTTTGCGTGTTTGCATTATTCAACTTATTTGATGCTAAAAACACCTGAAATACACTAGCACATACTCGTAATTCTAAATTGATAGATTTATGAAATAATCAAATAAACATTTATAACAAATCTATTTTTTAAACAATTAAGCACAATAAATCACGAAATGTTAGTACTTTTCGAGCACTTATCATGACTATGAATGAATGATTATTTATGTGATTTATTTTATATTCGAGTGATTTATTTCATGTTCATTAATTATTTTTGGCCAATTTAATTTATGAATATATGAAAATAGTTTAAGGTTGTGTGTTAGAAACGCCATCTAAGTTCGATTGGCCATTTTTGAGCATGAATCTAATTTAAGTGCATTTACTTGTCTTAAATTAGGTGATTAAATTATTTTTTCTAGGATTAATGCTAATTAGTTAATTAACGGTCTGGATCAAAGAAGTTAATTAGTTGATTAAGGGAAAATTGCTATTGATTTGAAATTTTTTGGGCTTAGTAAAAAGGATCAATAAATCTACTTTATATGCTTAATTGTGAAAACTACGTAAATTAATCCATCCGCGATTGGTTCACTAACTAATTTCCCACACTCGTTTATCTTATCATTTCGACTACGTTTTCTTTCACTTGTTTATTTTACTTGTTTTAAGGAATTATAACATTAGCAATCGTTCTCAAAATAACATTTGTTAGAGTGTTTAAGATTTATTTTTGTAACTAATTTTAAAGAAACAATTGACATATTTTAAAAACCCACCGCAATTCCTTGAGAGATCAACCTTGGTTTAGGCCTTTATTTGATTCGATTGAGTCTTTCAAGCTAACCATGGTTTATGTCCTTAGTTACCTATTTGAGCCTAAACAAATAACTTTCATATCTTTAAACCACATGTGAGTCTAACCAAAATTTTGTATTACCTTTACCCTTGCATTCTTAGTTTGTATGAAAATATAATCATGTATTGTGCTATAAAGTAAGATGAATTGTTGTGCACCCTATAAAAAAAATTTCACAACACCAATATCCATATAAATAGAAAATAAAAATAATTAATTAAAAAAATAAGTTTGGGGTGTTATGATGTTACAAAAAAAATGTGGAATAAAAGAATAAAAAATATGTGATAGGATACACTAAAATAATTAATGAAAGTTCAATTGTTCTTTACATATTATATGATAAATTAAAAGCAAACTAAGATGTGGAATGAGCTTAAATGTTACGATTTATTTACCTCATCTAAGCCTAACTTTACAAGCATGCAGAGTCCTTTCAATATTTACCTAAATGCATAAATTACATTAATGGAGAGGGGTGTGAAAAGTATACATATGAAATGTTTTCTAAGATTTCATCTATTGAAATCCTCATATAAGTTGATTTCATAAGTGTGTTGGATGATATCATGTGCATTACACACACACACGAATTACTTTATCAAAAATCTTGCATACACTTGCATTGATGGAAAGTTGATTAATGGCATTGGAACCTCTTTATAATAAGATTGTACAATCTTTGAGAGGGATAATTTTTATGAAATATGCAAGTGTAAGAGGAAATGGGTTTATAAATATTCTATCCATGTTCGTTAGTAGTTTTTTCTTTATCACTTAGATTTGGCTTTGCTTGAGGACAAGTAAAGAGTTAAGTTTGGGGGTATGATAACTCTACAAAATTAGAGTTATTTGGCCACTTCTAGGATAGCTATTTGTTTTAACTAGAGTCCTAAACCTAGTAACACTGTAAAAGGAGTGTGGTTTCTAGCAATATCAATGGTAACGAACAATTAACGAAAACAATTACACAAGTTCACAATTAATTCAAGTAGATTTCAAGTATCAATGGAGGATGTATGGACGTTTAGTTTGGTTGGCCATGCTTACATCAAAAAGTTATGGTGAAATAACATGAACGTTCCAATAAACAATTTTTTCCGGCTTTCCTTTTAATTACGAAAATTTCTACGATCGGGTAATTCTCTTTGTTGATTAACTAATTAACATCCTATGATCGGGTATATCAAATAGCAATCAAATTATGCGTAAGGAAATATATGCCAATCAAACTAATGCTATGACTAAGTCACTAATTTGAAGCTTTGATTAAGTATTTCAAAATATAGTTAAGGTGACATTCCTAAAACTAAATTCTCAGATTTTTCAACCTATCTATGAATCTCAAATTGACCCATGAAAATTCATAATTAAATATCTAAACATGCTCTTAATCAAAAGGTAAATTTATTTATTTCAAAGCAATAAAACATTCACCAAAACAATTCTAGCAAACATGGCAACACAAACTAAATATCTATAATAAAAATAGTCACTTATGTTCATATTAAAATTCATAGACAAATTCAATGTGAACATACACTCAATGAAGTAAGAAGAAAAATAGAATTCTATAACAAGAAGGAAATCCTAGATCTAAATACCGCTATTGGATGGGATGGCGTTCTTCTCCAAAAGCTTGATCTTCAATCGTCAATGGTTTCCTTCGATTCTTAGAATGGATTCTCTTACTTCGTTGAGTGTGGAAAAGCTCCCAAACTGGTTGAATCTCTCGTTTATTCGCAAAATTAGAGTGTATAAAAGTTGTGTGTAAAGAGGATTCTAAAGGGGGTATTTATAGATGTAAAGGGTTACACAAATCTTGATTGCAATAGGAATAGGCGCGCCGCGGCATATAATTTTTCCGCCGCGGCGCAACACAAAAATTGGAAATATTGGTCACAACCCGAGAGGTCCCCGCCGCGGCATACAATTTCCTAGCCGCGGCGCGCGTTTCCTTTCCTTTCTTCACATTTATCCCCTTACATATGTGTTGGCTCATTATGTACCGCTTACATATTTTGACCCGTTTTGCCCGTAACTCGTGATCCGAGCGCCGTAATTGTTCTGTTTTTGCGTGTTTGCATTATTCAACTTATTTGATGCTAAAAACACCTAAAATACACTAGCACATACTCGTAATTCTAAATTGATAGATTTATGAAATAATCAAACAAACATTTATAACAAATCTATTTTTTAAACAATTAAGCACAATAAATCACGAAATGTTAGTGCTTTTCGAGCACTTATCATGAATATGAATGAATGATTATTTATGTGATTTATTTTATATTCGAGTGATTTATTTCATGTTCATTAATTATTTTTGGCCAATTTAATTTATGAATATATGAGAATATTTTAGGGTTGAGTGTTAGAAACGCCATCTAAGTTCGATTGGGCATTTTTGAGCATGAATCTAATTTAAGTGCATTTACTTGTCTTAAATTAGGTGATTAAATTATTTTTCCTAGGATTAATGCTAATTAGTTAATTAACAGTCTGGATCAAAGAAGTTAATTAGTTGATTAAGGGAAAATTGCTATTGATTTGAAATTTTTTGGGCTTAGTAAAAAGGATCAATAAATCTACTTTATATGCTTAATTGTGAAAACTACGTAAATTATCCATCCGCGATTGGTTCACTAACTAATTTCCCACACTCGTTTATCTTATCGTTTCGACTACGTTTTCTTTCACTTGTTTATTTTACTTGTTTTAAGGAATTATAACATTAGCAATCGTTCTCAAAATAACATTTGTTAGAGTGTTTAAGATTTATTTTTGTAACTAATTTTAAAGAAACAATTGACATATTTTAAAAACCCACCGCAATTCCTTGAGAGATCAACCTTGGAGTTGCTATCACTTGCTACGAGTGATTTGTACACTTGCGAGTATTATAATTTGAACGTCACACATCAGCACGCGCCACAACTTGAATTGGTGTGCATTGCAGCCCAAATGCTCGAAAGTTTTGGATAGTTACGAGCATTGCAACACAAGTAACTGCGCATCGTAGTGGATGGCTCTTGGGTTGAATTCTCTACATTGCGTGCTACAGGCCTAATATTCCACTGCCTTGGCTCTAGACTCTTAGGTTGTTTTTGGTATCCAATGGCATAGCGGCTCAAAATGGCCATCGTTGCAGCCCTAATCTCCCTATTTCTGACCAAACTTCCAATGTTATAAGCCCAACACGTTTTTCCTCCATCTTGGGTTGTTTGAGCTCCGTTTTCTACCATTTACCTACATTGACACAATTGAACAAATATTAAGTCATTTTAACTATTTTAAGTACAAAATAATGCAAATAGTTTGCCGAAAAGTGGCCAAATAACTTTACTTTTGAAGAGTTATCACACGTCAAACTTAACTCTTTTTTTGTCCTCATGCAAAGCCAAAACTAAACAATGAAGAACAAAACACTAACTAACATGGGTAGAATATGCATAAACACATATCCTATAATACATGCATATTAAATAAAAATATTCACCTCAAAGGTTGTGCAATCATATTGTAAAGTGGTTCATATATCATTAATCAACATTCCATCAATACAAGTGTATGCAAGATTTTTTATGAAGTGATTCGTGTTTGTGTGTAATTCACATGATTGATAACTCTACAAAATTAGAGCTATTTAGCCACTTCTAGGCTAGCTATTTGTCTTGTTTTTCAATTAAAATAGTTAAAATGACTTAATATTTGTTTAATTGAGCTAATGTAGGAAAATGGTAGCAAACAAAGCAAAAATGAGACAAAAAGGGACAAAGTTAGCATAGTCAGCCTTGGGCCACGTCGTACCTAAGTGTAAATGCAACCCAAGAGCCTTTGGTTGAGGCGGTGATTTACCCCGAGCCGTGGCAAGCATAGTTGTCTTGAATTTTTTGAGCAGTTGGTCCGCTGCGCTCACTTATTTGGACCGTAGTGCATATTGACATGTGCATGACAAAGTGCCTAATTTCTAGAATCCTATTTACACCATTACTCCTACTTGGACTACAATTATTTATGACCTACAACTCTTAGCCTATAAATACAACTCTTAAGCAACCAAGCAATAAAATTCACACATTCAACAGCTAACCTACATAATTTAGAGAAAAGAGATAGTGATTTAGAGAATTGAGGCAAATCAAGAAGAAGGATTCAAGATTGAAGGTCTCAGAGTTTAGCTCCACAAAAGTGACAATTAGTGGAGATTGATTTCTTGAGTAATAGTAGAGATCGGTTTTGTCTTTGTCTTCTCGTTTATATTTTCATCTATTCTCTTGTATTTTCTCATTGTCTTGAGACTTTATTGAATATTTTATGAAGCCAAACTTGTTAGGATTTTCTTGAACTCAATATTTTTATATAATAATTTAGTTTGTTCTTCTATTACATTATGATTGTTTTTTCAATTATATTATTCAATCTAGTTTATTTGCAATTAATTGTCTAATTAACAATTATACATAGAGGCAATTAGGTAGCTTTGAGAAAAGTATTTAATTGTTTGTCTTGATTGAATTGCATACATAGTTTCTAGGCTAAAAGGTACAATTCTTGTGTATGTGATCGATAATTGGCATTCTTAATGAATAATAGTTTAATCTAATTGGCATAAGAGTGTAATTAGGTTAGGTTATTACATTGTGTGTAGTTTACTTGGGATGATGAATTCTTATTATTATTTGGTGCTTAATTTGTTAATGTGGTTGTGTGGGCTCCAATAGTGTAAATATTAGGTTTTTATTATTTTTATTATTTTACCTATATTTTTCTTAGCCTAAATAATTTAGTGTAACTATAGTTTGGTACTCAAATACTTATTAATCCAATCCTCATGGGTTTGACAACTCTTGTTCTTAAAAATACTTATCACTTGTTTACTTACCAGTGCACTTGCGGATTTAGCATGTCAAGTTCTTGGCACTGTGGGGAATGATATTAATTTATTATTTGATATCGTTACTAAGGTTGTCAAAACTAATTTAGACATATAAAAAAATTACATAAACACAAAAATAATTTTTTTGTACTATTTTATTAACTTATTAACTTTTCCTTTTTACTAACATAACTTTTTTTTTACTAGCTATTTTATTGTATAATATTTCTTTTTTAGTTTTGCATTTATAGCTTGGTGATGGACTCTTTTGAGCTTCAAAAACTTGCAGATGCAAGGATGACAATTGAGGAGGTAACAAACCTCATAGAATACATTGATCAAGCAAGCACTTTGAGTAAGTTCTCTATAAAAGAACATTATGATCTTTTCAATTTGAGATCCTTCATATCTGCTCAAACCGTACAACATCCATACATATAGATGGAATGGAGGAGACGTCACCTATAGCAATGTATGCACTAATCCAAACTCACACATTCATACTATCAAAATTCGGATTGAGGGAATCAATCTTACAACTATTGGAGCTACAATCAAGAGGGAACACCTTCTACAATCATGGCCTACATATATAGTGGACTATCACCATCAACCACAGTCACCCCCATAAGAGAAAGAATCATCCAATGAGGTACATGAGGTAGTGGAGAGAATGAATGACCCTAAGCATATGGTAAAAGATGAACCCAAGGACACACTTGAGGAACATATAGTAACTTACGAGGAGAAAAGAGAAGCTCCTATCATTTTGGACACACAACTAGGACTTACCGGAGGATTTTACTTTGACATACAAAATAGGGAGATCATCTTGAGCATCAAGATCTTTAAGATCTATTTAGATAATTACCTTCCTAAAGATATCGGTAAAGACTATTGGTGGGATTTTAAGAGTGAATTTGAGGAGTGCAAGCTCAATAATGAAGCTCCAACTTTTTTGTTTGACTTAGCCTTTGGGAAAGATTTGAGTATTGGAAACTTCAAAATTCTAAAATGAGTCAAGATATTACTACAAAGAGGAAGAGGGTTTGGAACCCAATTGAAAAATCATGATGATCTTGGCCCAACAATCATAAAAACCTCCAAGTGGTTGTCTATGGAATATTAGGAGTATCATCCATCTTGATAGATAATGTTGGTCTAGTCAATGACCTTAAATTTGACGCTTCTTGGGAGGCAACCCAAGTGATTAAAATTTATTCCAAATGATTAAAGTTTTATCTTTATATTTTATTAGTTTTCTTTGTTTTATGTTTTATGTGAATAAAGCAAGAGAGGGAACAATGGTGCTCACAAGGAAATATCAAGTTGTGAAGACTAAAGTATCATTGAGGGAGTTTTTGTTTACCCTTTTTCATTTACTTTGTTTCTCATTTGTTTTGTACATTGAGGACAATGTGTAACTCAAGTGTGGGGGAGGGAACCCCATTCTTTAATTTTGCTATTAGTTGATATTTTTAAATTTTTTTTAGGTTATTTTTAGTGATAATTGGGTAGAAATTGATAAACATATGGAATCTAATTGCATGTATGTTTGAATAGAAATATATGAACACAATGATAGATGTGGATGTCATCCCTAAGATAAGAAACTTAGCATGTTTATTAAGATACATACATGAATTTTGTGTATACTTGCTAGTTTTTGTTAAGTTGATTCAACTTTATGCACAAGGCATGATTGATTTTGGTGATCTTATTGAGAAAAAATTTGGTGGGATTTATGCCATGTGATTTTGTCTTTCATGCTTTAGAATTTATTTGATCACCCCTTGAGGCGAAATTCTAAATAGTATTTAGCTTTAGAAGTGATTTAGCCCTTTATTTGATTCGATTGAGCCTTTCAAGCTAACCATGGTTTATGTCCTTAGTTACCTATTTGAGCCTAAACAAATAACTTTCATATCTTTAAACCACATGTGAGTCTAACCAAAATTTTGTATTACCTTTACCCTTGCATTCTTAGTTTGTATGAAAATATAATCATGTATTGTGCTATAAAGTAAGATGAATTGTTCTGCACCCTATAAAAAAAATTTCACAACACCAATATCCATATAAATAGAAAATAAAAATAATTAATTAAAAAAATAAGTTTGGGGTGTTATGATGTTACAAAAAAAATGTGGAATAAAAGAATAAAAAATATGTGATAGGGTACACTAAAATAATTAATGAAAGTTCAATTGTTCTTTACATATTATATGATAAATTAAAAGCAAACTAAGATGTGGAATGAGCTTAAATGTTACGATTTATTTACCTCATTTAAGCCTAACTTTACAAGCATGCAGAGTCCTTTTGATATTTACCTAAATGCATAAATTACATTAATGGAGAGGGGTGTGAAAAGTAGACATATGAAATGTTTTCTAAGATTTCATCTATTGAAATTCTCATATAAGTTGATTTCATAAGTGTGTTGGATGATATCATGTGCATTACACACACACACGAATTACTTTATCAAAAATCTTGCATACACTTGCATTGATGGAAAGTTGATTAATGGCATTGGAACCTCTTTATAATAAGATTGTACAATCTTTGAGAGGGATAATATTTATGAAATATGCAAGTGTAAGAGGAAATGAGTTTATAAATATTCTATCCATGTTCGTTAGTAGTTTTTTCTTTATCACTTAGATTTGGCTTTACTTGAGGACAAGTAAAGAGTTAAGTTTGGGGGTATGATAACTCTACAAAATTAGAGTTATTTGGCCACTTCTAGGATAGCTATTTGTTTTGTTTTGCAACTAAATTAGTTAAAATGGCTTAATATTTGTTTAATTGAGCTAATGTAGGTAATGGTAGCAAACAGAACGAAAACGAGTGAAAATGGGAAAAAATGGACACAATCAGCACAATCAGTCTTGGGTCACAGTGGTGGAATATTAGGGTCGCTGTGCACCTAAGTGTAAATGCAACCAAAGAGCCTTTGTCCGTGGTAGTGATTTACTCGAGCCACGACACGTGTAGTTGGACGACGACACTCACTTATTTGGGCCACATTGCTCACTTATTTGGGTCACGGCACGCGTTGACATGTGCATTACAAAGTGCCTAATTTCCATAATCCTATTTGGACCAGTTTCCTATTTGCACCATGACTCCAACTTAGGTTACAATTGCTTATGACCTACAACTCTTAGCCTATAAATACAACTCCTAACCAACCAAGCAATAAGATTCACATATTCCACAACTAACCTACATAATTTAGAGAAAGGAGGCACAAGTACAGAGAATTGAGGCAAAATAAGAAGGATTCAAGATTGAAGGTGTTGGGGTTTAGCTCCATCAAAACGACAACAGAGATCGATTTCGTCTTCCTCTTCTCCTTTATATTTTCATCTATTCTCTTGTATTTTCTTATTGTCTTGAGAATTTATTGAATATTTTTGAAGCTAAACTTTTTGTTAGAATTCTCTTGAACTCAATATTTTTACATAATAATTTAGTTTGTTCTTCTATTCCATTGTGATTGTTTTTTCAATTATATTATTCAATCTGATTTATTTACAATTAATTGTCTAATTAACAATTATACATAGAGGCAATTAAGAAACTTTGAGAAAAGTATTTAATTGTTTGTCTTAATTAAATTGTATACATAGTTTTTAGGCTGAGAGGTAAGATTCTTGTGTATGTGATTGATAATTGACGTTCTTAATGAATAACAGTTTAATCTAATATGCATGAGAGTATAATTAGGTTAGGTTATTATATTGTGTGTAGTTTACTTGAGAGAGGAATGCATGTATAGGTTAGAGTCAATTGATCATTTAATTTGTTTGGCAATTATTTGGAATGGTGGATTCCTATTACTCTTTAGTGCTTAATTTATTAGTTTGGTTATGTGGGATCCAATAGTGTAAATATTAGGATTTTGTTATTTTTATTATTTCACCTATATTTTCCTTAGCCTAAATAGTTTAGTGTAACTATAATTTGGTACTCTAGTACTTATTAATTCAATCCTTGTGGGTTCGACAACTCTTGTTCTTAAAAATACTTATCACTTATACACTGACCCATGCACTTACGGATTTAGCATGTCAATGATGTCATCCAATGAACCTATGAAATTAACTTATATGAGTATATCAATAGATTATGTTTTAGAACAATTTCATAAGTTTACTTTTCACACATCTCTCCACTAATATAAAATTGCATTTAGCTAAATATCAAAAGGGCTTTGGATGTTTGTAATGTTAGGCTTAGGTGAGAGTAGATAAATGTGAAAATTAGGCTCATTTCACACCTTAGTTTGCTTTTATGGCCATCATACAACATAATAAACACAATTGAGTTTTCATTTGATGTTTTAGTGCACTCTATCTTATTATTTTTCATTCTTTTATTTCAGATTTTTTTGCAATAACATAACACCCTGAAACTTATTTTTTTGAATTAATTCTTTTTATTTTCTATTTACAGGGATATTGGTGTTGTGAAATTTTTTTTTATATTTTTTATAGGGTGCACTACACTTTATCTTATTTTATAGCACAATACATGATTATATTTTCACACAAGCTAAGAGTGTAAGAGTAAAGGTAGTACACATTTTTTGTTAGGCTCACAAGTAGTTTAAGAACATGAAAAATATTTTTATAGGCTCAAATGGATGACTAATTACATATACCATAGTTAACTTGAAAGGCTCAATTGATTCAAAATAAACGCTTAAATCACATTTTTTCATTTGATTTTATTTGTGTAGGCTCAAATGGGTGACTAATTACATATACCATGATTAGCTTGAAAGGCTCAATCTATCTTATTATTTTTTATTCTTTTATTCCACATTATTTTTGCAATATTACAATACTATCAAACTTATTTTTTTGAATTAATTCTTTGTATTTTCTAGGGATATTGATGTTGTGAAATTTTTTTATATATTTTTTATTGGGTGCACAACACTTTATCTTACTTTATAGCACAATACATGATTATATTTTCACACAAGCTAAGAGTGCAAGGGTAAAGATAGTACACATTTTTAGTTAAGCTCACATGTGATTTAAGGACATGAAAAATATTTTTATAGGCTCAAATGGGTGACTAATTACATATACCATACTTAGCTTGAAAGGCTTAATCGATTCAAAATAAACGCCTAAATCACATTTTTTCATTCGATCTTATTTTTATAGGCTCAAATGGGTGACTAATTACATATACTATAGTTAGCTTGAAAGGCTCAATCGATTCAAAATAAAAGCCTAAATTACTTTTAAAGCTAAATGCTATTTAGGATTTCATATAAAGGGGTGATCAAATAAATTTTAAAGCATGAAAGACATAATTACATGGCATAACTCATACCAATTTTTTTTTTCAATAAGAGTACCAAAATCAACTTGGCATGTGCATAAAGTTGAATAAAAACAATAAAAAAAAACTAGCAAGCATACACAAGATTCATGTGGGCATCTCAATGAACATGCTAAATTCCTTATTCTAATCATAACAACCAATTCTATCATTGGGTTCATAGATTTCATATCAAGCATACATGCATTTAGATTCCAGATGCTCATCAATTTCTTCCAAATTATCATTAAAGTATTCTATAAAAATTAAAAATGGTGACTAATCTTAAAAGAAAAAAAATGGAGTTTCCTCCCCCAAACTTGAATTGCATATTGTTCTCAATGTGCAAAATACAAAGATAATAAAATAAAAGGGTTAAAAAAAACTCCCTCAATGATGCCATAGTTTTTACAACTTGATATGTCTATATACGCATCATTATATCCCTTTCTTGCATTATTCACCTAAAACATAAAACAAAGAAAGCTAATAAAATATGAAACATAAAAATAAAATTTTAATTCTTTGGGTTGCCTCTCAAGAAGCATCATATTTAAGGTCATTGACTAGACCAACATTATCCATCAAGGTGGATAATACACATGATATTCCATCACCAACATCTTAACGATTTTCATGATTGTTGGGCCAAGATCATCATGATTTTCAATTGGGTTCTAAACCTTCTTCCTCTTTGTAGGAGTATCTTGACCCATGTTTAAGAAATAGAATTCACCAACACCAAAATCTTGCTTGGAAGCCAATTCAAATCGGTCAGTTGGAGCTTCCATCATGAATTTGCACTCTTTAAGATCATTGCCAAAATCTAACTCATAGCTTATACAGGCATCAAATCAGATGTACATGGTTCTTATGATCTTCAAAGTTACTAACCTACTTAAATTCCTCATTGTGAGCTCCTTTTTTTCTACATTGAATTTAAGTACCCCGGTTGTTTTGAGTTGTATCTCATCTTCCTTAGGAGTCTCATTTTTCACTTGTTGAGCTACTACATGCTCCTTAAAATTTTTCTTGGGTTCAACTTCTATACATGCTTGGGATCCTCCATTTTCTCCACTACCTCATGTATTTCACCATGATCGGGCTCTTTGTCTTCTATAAGTATGTTGATGTTGTTGTAACCAAACAAAAAGCTTTGGATTTGGGTGAGGTTGTAAGATAAAAATTGTGGTTGATGAGCATAGTCCATTTCATATACTGGCCATATAGAAGGTGTTCCCTCTTGATTGTAGCTCCAAGAGTTGTAAGACTAACTCCTCCATTTTGAATTTTGATAGTATGAGTGTAATACGTTTGGATTGGTGTAGAATTAATTGTAGGTGTGGTCTCCTTCACTTCATGTGCAGGTGTGCAGTGGATGTTGTAAAGGTGGAGTAGATATGTAGGACCTCAACTTGAAAAGATCATAATGTTCTTGTATGGAGAGCTTCCTCATAATATTAGCCCGTTCAATGGATGCTATGAGCTTGGTTGCTCCTCAATTGTCATCCTTGCATCCTTAAGTCTTTGAAGCTCAAAAGAGTCCATTACCTAGCTATCAATACAAAACTAAAAAATATATTATACAACAAAAGACAAATAAAAATAATAAATAAATAAAATAAAAGTTATGCTAGTAAAAAAAAGTTAATAAAATATTACAAAAGAAAAAATTGTGGTAAATATGCCTAAAGTAGTGAAAATTATGTTAATGGAAAAAAAAATTCGTCGGTTTTTTTTTTTTTAAATTTTATGCCTAAATTAGTTTTGATAACCTTAGTAACGATATCAAACCATAAATTAATGCCAATCCTTGGAAATAGTGACAAAAACTTGATCACGCTAAATTCACAAGTGCACAAGTTAGTATATAAGTAATAAGTATTTCTAAGAACAAGGATTGGCGTACCCACGAGGATTGAATTAATAAGTATTTGAGTACCAAACTATAATTACACTAAATTATTTAAGATAAGAAAAATATAGGTAAAAATAATAAAACTAACAAAAACCTAATCTTTATATTACTGGAATCAAAACAACCACACTAACACATTAAGCACAAAAGAGTCATAGGAATCCACCATCTCAAATATTGCCAAAAGAATTATATCATCAATTTACTCTACCTTATGCATGCATTCTTCTCTCAAGTAAACTGCACATGCCAATTAGATTAAACTATATTAATCGCGATACACAAAAGGGCTAAAATTATTCTTGGAAACAAGGAGATCTAGGCTGTGGAGGAAAGGAATTGCTTATGCGGTGCACTTGGGCGATAAAGAATATCCGAGAGCCTTAGGCTACGGAACGCTTATTTCTTTGGGTAACCCAAGAAGATTGTGCAATAATGTGCGTATTTTACTGGGCAACCCGAGGAGATTGTGTCGCAGCATGCACTTCTTCAAATAGTTAAATGCCACATCATACCCATTTTTTACTCTAACTTTCATCCTCAAACGTTAGCATTGAGATCATAATTCTCCAGTAGCCAAAGTTGAGGGAATCTAAAGAGAGATTCAAGAACACAAGTGAAGAAGACAAAATTTTGAGAAGATTCAAAAAGAGTTTGGTATTGTAATCCAAGAGATTGGTTAATTCTTTTTCTTCTTTCTTTATCAATCTTGATGTATTTTTCAATGAATATTCTGGGTTTTGTGAACAATATAATGTCTAGCTAATTTACTTTATATAAGGGTCTTATGAACCTAATTTTCTACATGTGATGATCTTTTAACTACCCCATTGTGATTATTATTTCAATTATATTATTTGATCTGGTTTGTTTGCAATTTGTTGTTTGGCCAACAATTATACCATAGACGTAATTAGGTAGCTTTGAGAGAAGTATCTAATTGTTTGTCTTATTGAATAGTATACATGGTTTCTAAGCAGAGATGTATGATTCTTGTGTATGTGATCCATAATTAAAGTTCGTAATGAGTAGTAATACAATTTAATTGGCATGAGAGTTGATTAGGTTAAATTCTTATTTTGTGTGTAGTTTACATGAGAGAAGAATGCATGCATATGTTAGAGTCAATTGATCATATAATTAGTTAAAATTTATTTGGGAGGAATTTTAGTGATTCACATGTTAGAAAATTAAGAGATTAATGTTTCCTAGGTTTTTTCTCTTATATATTTGTGTTGTTGTAATTTTGTGGTTTTTAAGTGTCAATTGTCATTATTTTCCTATTTTATTATCTTTTCATTGTACAAATAGTAGTAGTTATATTTATTTGGTACTCATTTATAAACTAAACTACTCCTTGTGGGTTCAACATCCTATCTTTAAATACTTATCACTTGTACATGTCTCGTGCACTTGCGGTTAGCATGTCAAGTTTTTGGCGCCATTGTCGAGGATTTTTATAACTTGTAATGGATATCAAATTCAGGTATTACTATACTGGTTTGGACGTTTAATATTCTATTTAGTGTTTTGATTGTATGCCCAAGTTGACAAGTGAAAATCTCATTCCTTTTGATCATGAAATAGAGAACTTTACATCACTTAAGTGACAAGTTTACACACTAAAAACCAAGGGTTGTGGAAGAAAATGAGGATCAATTGGTTGTTGTGGTCCCTTGACCCTAAGGAATTTTTTAGTCGCACAAGTAGATGGAACCCAATCTTCAATCACTAGACCAGTCATCAATGAAAACAACTTCAAGCTTAAGTTGGGTATCATTTAGATGTTGTTGGCAAAGCCATTTGAGGGGTTAGTAAATGATGATCCCAACTTGCACTTGGCTTCATTCTTGGAACTCTCTGATACCTTCAAGATGAATGGTGTTTCAGACGATGCTATTCACCTTTGCCTATTTCCTTTCTCACTGAATGGCAAGGCAAAGGCTTGGTTACAGTCACTGCCAATTAGGTCAATCACATATGGAATCAATTGGCTCAGAAGTTTCTTGCTAAGTACTTCCTACCTTCGAAGACTGCCAAGCTCAGAAAAGATATTACATCTTTCCAACAATTTGAACAAGAACCATTCTATGAAACGTGGGAACAATTCAACAAACTATTAAGAAGATGCCCTCAATATGGTCTTCCTACTTGGCTGCAATTGCAAACTTTTTACAATGGGTTAATGGGACTGCCATGGTCCATCATAGCTATTGCAGTATGGGGTGCCCTAATGAGAAAAACTGAAGAGGAAGCATTCTCACTATTAGATGAGATGGTATTTGTTGCTCTAAAAAGTGTATAAGATATTATGCAAGTGCACGTGTCACAAACAAGTAATATAATGATAAGAAAGATCGTTCCCACGGAGATTGAAATATTAGAAAGTATTGTAAAAATTAACTAATAAAATCAATATTGGATATTTTGTGTAATAAAATAAAGTAAATTAAAATAGTAAACACGAGAAGACAAGCGGAAAAATACTAAAAAAAGTTCAACAAGAAGAATAGGAAGAATCGCAAGTCGATAAGATGTAGTCAGACTACATTGCTGCAACGTTGCTGTGGCAAAGTGCACCAGTAACTAGAATTCGAAAATTACAATGGATTCTTTCGAATCTGCAATGTTTATAATTTTCTAAACTCAATGAAACATATTGCTATATACAACTGAGTCTTAAGAATAATATTTAATGCACTAATTCCTTTGGGTTATGTGAGATAATTATATATTCCTATATTAATTGCAATTTTAATTCTTATCCTTAGATTCAAATCAAACACACATTATTCAAGCTACATCCAACTTTAACTAACCTTTTCAGAATTAATCTTAGTTTTACTATCCTATCAATTAATGATAAGAATTAATCAATAAAATAAGTATTGAATAACTAGTACCATTTTGTCAAGCAAAGCACAAATCTTTAAAATTGAAGAACAAAGATTATAATTACTTGCACATCTACAACCCTAACTGAAGGAAAATTAGCAATCATATCTATGAAATCAAATATTAATTTATGAATAATCAAAATCAGATCCATTGAGTAGTAGAAATTGAAAAGCTAATGAAGAATAATAAAAGAAGGAATAAATCAATAAAACCCCCTTTAATTAAATTCTCAATCAATTGGGTTACAAATCTCTAACTCTCTTTTGCTTTCTTCAATGATTATTCATGTGAAACAATCCTTGTGTTGCCTTTTTCCTCTGATCTGCGTTGCCTCTGTTTTCTAATCTCTTTCCTTGCTGTTCTGCGTTTGAACCTTACTGCCCTGTTTTCTCGCTTAGTTTTCACGTTCAATTCCACGTCTTTTATATGTTCCTTCTAGGTTTAATTGATAAGAGATAATATTCTTGTATTAACTTCCAAGTTTGCCCTTAAATATGTGAGTCATAATTTACCCATTATCATCCTTTTAATAAGAAGCCCAAATCCAACTACACAATAAAACCTCATGAGTGAACTTTAAAATATAAGTCTTTTTAATGCAATGCAAGATAATTTCAGATTTAATACCAAAGAATTAACACATCTTCATAAATTTCACAAATAGTGTTCAAATAAGCACAATGTGCAACTCTTTTCACATGACCAAGCAAGTTTCAAGAAATAAGAGATAATATAGAAAATATAGCAGCAATGCAAGCTCAAACAAAGGCATTGCATTTAGGATTGGCTAGAAAGTTGGATGGTGGATTGGTTAGAGTAAATATGGTACAAAACCCCTTTGTAGTGTGTGATTACGGTAGTACAAATCATTCTACTGAGGCATATGGGACCCTTATGGAACCAGTGAAGAAAATTGCTAAGGGAACTCTTAAATACCTACAACCCAAGTTGGAAGAACAACCCAAACTTTTTTTGGAACAACAACAACTAGGGTGACAATTAGTTTAACTGCCAACCATTCCCACCACCTGGCTTCCAACAACCATAACTACCTCCACAAGTTCAAGAAAAGAAGCCACCAGTTGAGGACAACACAAATGCTTTAATGAGTATGATGAAGGATTTAATCCAATTAGTGAATACAAGAATGGACCAACTAGAATCCACTCATGAGGATTCCAATCGTAATTTAGAGGTGCAAATACATCAACTAGCTCAAGCACTTAACCAAAGACCTCAAGGTGCCCTACCTAGTGACATACAAGTGAATTGTTCACAGATTTCGCAAGTGCACAAATCAATGTACAAGTTATAAGTATTTAAAATATAGTAGTTGTCATAACCACGAGAATTGGATTAATAAGTATTTATGTACCGAACAATAATTACACTAACTATTTAGGCTAAGAAAAATTGATAAGTAAAAATAATAAAAATAACAAAAATAAAATATATACAATATTTGATTCTACACGTCCACACTAACTAATTAAGTGCAAAAGAGTCCTAGGATTTTACTATCCCTCAACTTCCCACACAAGAATTAATTTACCACCCAAAATAATTCATGATATGATACTTGATCCAATGCTCTACACTAATATTCATTCTTCTTTCAAGTAAACTACATGCATTATAATAATCAACATAATCACCCTTGTCACATGTCACGTTAATTAGGTTGCATATTACTCATTAAAATCGCATTTATGGACCATATACATAAAACTTTATCTAGAAACTATACATGTTATTCAATCAAAATAAATAATTAGATACTTCTTTCAAAGCTACCTAATTGCTTCTATGGTATAATTGCATACAAATCATATTAAATAAAGCATCTCATGTCAATTAATCATAACTAATAATTAGACGGGCTCTCGATATTCATCAGCTAATTATTTTACTCAATTGAAAGTAGTAAGAATATATTATTGAAATACCATAAATCACAAAGGATTGAAAAATAAATTAATTCATTACATAAATAAGTTTAGTTCAAGTACAAATTTAGCTATTCATAATTACATACAATAAATCCCAACAATGAGAAAATTACAAAAGAGAAAAGAATATACAAAAGTGGGGAAGAAATGGACTTTGCATGCTTGTAATGTTATGCTTAGGTGAGGGTAGAATATTCTTCAATCCCTCTCTTGATGTATTTCTCTATAAATTTGTTGCCTCATTCTCTAAAAACTTAGGTTAGTTGTGGAATGTGTGAATAATTTTCTTGGCTGCTAAAGAGTTATATTTATAGGCACAAAGAATTGTGCTCCAAGTAGGAAACTGGAAGCTGGGGCACTTTACACACTCTACTCAATGCACGCCCTGGGGCCTAAAGAAGTGAGCACCACGACATGAAACGCTTAGAGTATCAAGCAATCTACGAGTGTCACGGCCTAAGTTAATGAGTGTTGCAACCAAAGGCTCTCAGGTCTGTTTGTGGGTGAAGAGTACAACGACACAACTTTTCCTTCCCTGCAGCACAAGTTGCTCAAATTTTCTATGTTGTCTAGGCACCACCGTAGCACGAACCTGACTGTGTTGATTTTGTTCATTTTACTCAATTTACCTCTATTTACTATCACTTCCACCTACATTAACATAATTAAAAATAATTTATGCCATTTTTATGATTTAAAACACAAAACAAGGAAACTTGTTAGCTTAGAAGTTGATAAATAACTCTACTTTCATAGAGTTATCACACTCCCAAACTTAACTCTTTGCTTATCTTCAAGCAAAGTCAAAGCTAAACAATGAAGAATAAAATACTAAGCAATATGGGAAAATATTCACAAACACATTTCTTCTAATACATACATATTTAATACAAAATTATCCTCCTCAAAGATTATACAATCATATTATAAAAAGGCTCACATGCTATCGATCACTTTTTCATTAATACAAGGGTATGCAAGATTTTTTATGAAGTGATTTATGTATGTGTGAATTGCACATGATGTCATCCAATGTACTCATGAAATTAACTTATATAAGCATGCCAATAGATTAAGTCTTAGAGCACATTTCATATGTCTACTTTTCATACCATTCTCCACTAATGTAAATAATGTGTTTAGCTAGAAATCAAAAGGACTTTGCATGCTTGTAATGTTATGCTTAGGTGAGGGTAGATAAATGGTAATATTTAGGCTCATTTCATACTTTAGCTTGTTTTTTATTTATTATGAAACTTGTAAGAAATAATTGAGTTTTTATTTAATGTTCTAGTGCACCTTATCATTTTTTTTTTCATTCCACGTTTTTTTAGCAAAATCACAACACCCCAAAACTTATTTTTTTTAGTTCATCTCTTTTATTTCCTTTTGTTCATAAGGATATTTGTGTTGTAAATTTTTTTTTTAATAGGGTGCATCATACTTCACCTTACTCTATAGCATAATATATAATTGTATTTTCACACAAGCTAAAAATACAAGGGTAAAGGTAATTCACATATTCGGTTAGGCTCAAAATGTGGTTTAACGAAATGAATGGTATTTCATCATACTCAAATGGGTAACAAAAGATAAATATAATGGTTATCCTAAAAGACTCAAACGATTCAAATAAAGGCCTAAATCATTTCTCATGCTAACTACTATTTAGGATTTTGCTTCAAGGGATGATCGAATAAATTTTAAAGCATGGTAGACTTCATCAGCTAGCATAACTCATACCAAATTTTCTCCCAATAAAAATACCAAATTCAATCATTAGCATGTGTATAAAGTCAAATCATAATAGTAAAAAACTAACAAGCATATGATGAGTGCTTAAAAAGTACTAATATTTTGTGATTTATTTTGCTTAATTATGACAAATAAATTTGATTCTACCTCTTTTATTTAATTATTTGCATAAATCTATCAATTCAAAATCACGGTATATTTTTATGTATTTCAGGTGTTTTTAACTTCAAAATAGATGAATAATGTAAGCACATGAAGATGAGACAATTGAAACACTCAAATAGCAACCTAGGAGCAAAAAAAAGCCTAAGGCATGTCAGCCTTACATCAGAAATCAACCAATTTGTAAGGGTTACAGAATCAGCTGTGCCTCGGCGGAGGTTTTTGTGTGCCGCAGTGCGCTACTCTCTAATTTCTGTAAGGGGGCAATTTTTGGCTTGCGCCTCGGTGGATAAAAAGTTGTGCCGCAAAGCGCTTGTATTTTTGGAGAGTCCCAATTCTGTACAACCCTTACATCTATAAAACCCCTCTTACGTTCAAAGCATTACATACAATTTTTTACACAATTTGGGGACGATTTTCTACAAAACTAAACTAGGTTTTGGAGCTTTGCCACATCCTAGGGAGGCAAGAGAGGAACATCTAAAGAAGACATGAAGCCTTTTAAGATCGAAGATCAAGCTTTGGGGAAGAAAACGTTATCCAAGCCAATTGTAGTATCTAGACTTAGGTTACTTGTTGTTGTTAGATATTTCTTCTTCTTCTTTCCTCTCTAGAATGTATGTTAGATTATATTTATTGTAAATAAAAGGAAAGCCGGTAATATTAATTTATTGGAACGTTCATGTTAATTCACCATAACTTTTCGATGCAAGCATGGTCAACCAAACTAAACGTCCATACATCCTCCATTGATATTTGAAAACCCTTTTGAGTTGATTTAAATTTGCGTAATTGTTTTCTTTAGTTGTTCACTACCATTGATCTTGCTTACAATTCCAACTTGTTTACAGTTTTATTAGATTTAGGATTCTAGTTATTTAGAGTTTTAGTGTTACTAGAACTCTATTTAATTAGTGTTTTAGTTACTTTAGAACTTTAATAAGCTTAAGAAAAAGTTATTTAAAGCACTATAATTCCTTGAGAGATTGACCTCGGAGTTTGCTTATCACTTGCTACATGTGATTCGTACACTTGCGAGTACTATAATTTGCACATCAGCATACAAAAGATTAATGTAGGTATTTCAATGAATAGCATACATTCATTATCCTAGTCATGACAACCATTTCTATCATTGGGGTCATATATTTCACATCAACCATACATGCATTTAGATTCCACATGTTCAACAATTTTTACTCAATTTATTAATAAACTACCTAAAAACAAATTTTAAAATGGCAACTAATCACAAAAGAAGATAACAGAGTTTCCTCCCCCACACTTAAATTACACATTGTCCTTAATGTGCAAAACACATAAAGAAACAAAGATAATAAATTAATAGGGTAAAGAAAAAATTTCTCAATCATGTCAAAGTCTTCACAACTTGACGTGTTCATGTAAGCAACATTGTCTTCCTCTATAATTTATTCACCTAAAACAAAATCCAACAAAATTGATAATTAAAGTGTATAAGAAAAATAAAAAATTTTAATCACTTGGGTTTCCTTCCAAGAAGTGTCACATTTAAGGTCATTGACTAGACCATCCTTATCCATCAATGTGGATAATAAACATGGTATGTCATCACCAACAGCTTGAGAGTTTTTACGGTTGTTGGGCCAAGTTTTTTCATGATTGCTTTTTGGGTTCCAAACCCTTTTCTTCTTTGTTGAGACATCAAGACCCATTTTCAGAATTTGAAAGCTTCCAACAATAAATTCTTGCCCAAAGGCTACGTAAAAAAAAAAAACAATTTTGAAACTTCATTGTTGTGCTTGCACTCCTCAAGCCCACTCTTAAAATCCCACCTATAGTCTTTACCAGGTTCTTTAGGAAGGTCCTTCTTCAGATAAATCTTAAAGGTAACTCTTTCATTCTTAATGCTTAAGGTGATCTTCCTATTTTGTGTATCAAAATGAAGCCCTCTGGTAATGGCTAATGGTCTGTCAAAAATGATAAGAGCCTATTTTTCCTCCTCTATGGCTATGACATATACCTCAAAAATGTTCTTAAGTTCATCTTCTACCACATGCTTAAGATATTTCATGCTCTCCACTACCTCATGTATTTCACTCAAATTAGATGTATCCTCAAGGTTAAGCTCTTTGAGTTCTATAGGTAGGTTGATATTATTGTCACCAAACAAAAAGCCTTGGATTTGGTGAGGTTTTAATATTGTAGCTGCACTCCAATGTCATGGTTAAGCCTCTTCACTTGTTGTTCCTCAACTTTTAATTTATGTATGAGGCTTTGCATCAATTCCATACAAGAGTTTAAGTCATTCCCATTAGTTGATTCTTTCCCTTGTGGGGGTGGTTTTGAATGATGGTAGTCCATTGCATTTTTTGGCCACGTTGAAAGTGTTTCCTCTTGATTGTAGCTCCAAGAGTTGTAAGATTGACTTCCCCAATCTGAATTTTGATAGTATGACTGTGATGGGTTCGGATCACTGTAAACATTGCTATAGATGTGGTTCCCTTCATTCCAAGTACGTATGCAATGAATGTTGTACGAATTGAGTAGATATGTAGAATCTCAATGCAAAGAGATGAGAATGTTCTTGTATCGAAAGATTCCTCACCGTACCAGCACATTTAATGTGTACTATGACATTAGTTGCCTCTTTAATTGACATCATTGCATCCATAAGCCTTTGATACTGAAGATAATTTATCACCTATTTATCAATATAAAACTAAAAGAAAAAAATTATGCAATAAAAATATACATAGAAAAATAAATAAAGAAATAAAATAACTAATTAAATAAAAATAACAAAACGTTATGTTAGTAAAAAGAAAAATTTAGTAAAATAAATAAATAACAATAATTAAAAACAAAAAATTATTTTTTATATATACATTTTTTATGCCTAAATTAGTTTTGGTAACTCCAATAACGATATCAAACCACAAATTAATGTTGTAAGGGTGTTGGCAATTTTCGTGGAAAAATATTTGATTGTATTTTAGTATCTAGGCTCATTGTCAAGTCAATCAATCAAAGTTGAAGAAACTACTGAGCTCTCAATACATATGTATCAAGTAAAAATATATGTTTCATGCATACACCTGATGTGATAAATTTAGTACTCGCAAGTGTACGAATCACTAGTAGAAAAATGATAAGCAACTTCCAATGTCAGTCTCTTAAGGAATTGCAGTGGTTCTAAATAACCGTCTTCCTAATCTACATAGAGTTCTAACTAAAATAAAACATTAATTAAATAAAGTTCTAGTGAAACTAAAATTCTAAGCAACTAGAGTCCTAAACCTAGTAAAACTGTAAAAAGGTGTTTGATTTGTGACGGGAACAATGATACGATCAATTAAACGAAAACAAAATCGCAATTTAACAATTAATTCAATATGGATTAAAAATCAATGGAGGATGTACGTTTAGCTTGGTCGACCATACTTGCATCGAAAAGGTATGGTGAAATAACATGAACGTTCTATATAAACAATATTACCGGCTTTCCTTTTAATTACGAGACTGCCTTCAGTTGGGGTAAATCTCTTTGTTGATTAACTAATTAACTGCCTTCGATCGGGGTAAATCAAATAGCAATCAAATTATGCGCAAGAAAATACATGCCAATCAAACTAATGCTATGACTAAGTCACTAATTTGAAGCTTTGATTAAGTGTTTCAGAATAAAGTTAAGGTGACGTTCCTATAACTAGATTCTCAAATTTTTCAACCTAACTACGAATCTTAAATTGGCCCATGATAATTCATAATTAAATATCTAAACATGCTTTTAATCAAAAGGTAATTCATTTATATTAAATCAACAAAATATACACCATACACAATTCTAGCAAACATGGCAACACAAACTAAACATCCATAATGAAATTAGCCGCTCATGTTCATATTAAAATTCATAGACAAATATAATATGATCATACACTTCAACAAAAGAAGAAGAAAATAGAATTCTATAACAACAAGGAAAACCTAGATCTAAATACTGCTTATGGATGGGATAACGTTCTTCTCCAAAAGCTTTATCTTTGATTGTCGACGGCTTCCTTGGATCCTTAGAATAGTTTCTCTCGCTTTGTTTTAGTGTAGCAAAACTCCCAAAACTGATTGAATGTAGTGTTTGGTTGCAAAATTGTAATGTGTAAGAGTTGTATTCGAGTTGTTCGAGTTGTATGTAAGGGGGAGTCTAAGGGGGTATTTATAGATGTAAGGGTTTACACAAATCCTGATTGCAATAGGAATAGGCGCACCGCGGCATGCATTTTTCCCGCTGCAGCGTAACACAAATTCTGAAAATAATGTCAAAACCCGAGAGCTCCCCACCGCGGTATGACTTTTCCTCGTCGCGGCGCGTGTTGACTTCCTTTTCGTCGTGTTTCTTCCCTTACATATGTGATGGCTCGTTATGTAAGGCTTACATATTTGTCTCGTTTAGCCCATAACTCGTGATCCGAGCGCCGTAAGTGTTCCGTCTTTGCGTGTTTTCATTATTTGACTCATTTGACACTAAAAACACCTAAAATGCACTAAACATACCCGTGATTCCGAATGGATAGATTTATGAAAATAATCAAATAAACAATCATAACAAATCTATATTTTAAACAATTAAGCACAATTAATCACAAAATATTAGTGCTTTTCGAGCACTCATCACAACCCCCAACCAGCTTCCAAACCCTTTTCTTCTTTGTTGAGACATCAAGACCCATTTTCAGAATTTGAAAGCTTCCAACAATAAATTCTTGCCCAAAGGCTAAGTAAAAAAAAAAAACAATTTTGAAGCTTCATTATTGTGCTTGCACTCCTCAAGCCCACTCTTAAAATCCCACCTATAGTCTTTACCAGGTTCTTTAGGAAGGTCCTTCTTGAGATAAATCTTAAAGGTAACTCTTTCATTCTTAATGCTTAAGGTGATCTTCCTATTTTGTGTATCAAACTGAAGCCCTCTGGTAATGGCTAATGGTGTGTCAAAAATGATAAGAGCCTATTTTTCCTCCTCTATGGCTATGACATACACCTCAAAAATGTTCTTAAGTTCATCTTCTACCACATGCTTAAGATATTTCATGCTCTCCACTACCTCATGTATTTCACTCAAATTAGATGTATCCTCAAGGTTAAGCTCTTTGAGTTCTATAGGTAGGTTGATATTATTGTCACCAAACAAAAAGCCTTGGATTTGGTGAGGTTTTAATATTGTAGCTGCACTCCAATGTCATGGTTAAGCCTCTTCACTTGTTGTTCCTCAACTTTTAATTTATGTATGAGGCTTTGCATCAATTCCATACAAGAGTTTAAGTCATTCCCATTAGTTGATTCTTTCCCTTCTGGGGGTGGTTTTGAATGATGGTAGTCTATTGCATTTTTTGGCCACGTTGAAAGTGTTTCCTCTTGATTGTAGCTCCAAGAGTTGTAAGATTTACTTCCCCAATCTGAATTTTGATAGTATGACTGTGATGGGTTCGGATCACTGTAAACATTGCTATAGATGTGGTTCCCTTCATTCCAAGTACGTATGCAATGAATGTTGTACGAATTGAGTAGATATGTAGAATCTCAATGCAAAGAGATGAGAATGTTCTTGTATCGAAAGATTCCTCACCGTACCAGCACATTTAATGTGTACTATGACATTAGTTGCCTCTTTAATTGACATCATTGCATCCATAAGCCTTTGATACTGAAGATAATTTATCACCTATTTATCAATATAAAACTAAAAGAAAAAAATTATGCAATAAAAATATACATAGAAAAATAAATAAAGAAATAAAATAACTAATTAAATAAAAATAACAAAACGTTATGTTAGTAAAAAGAAAAATTTAGTAAAATAAATAAATAACAATAATTAAAAACAAAAAAATATTTTTTATATATACATTTTTTATGCCTAAATTAGTTTTGGTAACTCCAATAACGATATCAAACCACAAATTAATGTTGTAAGGTTTATGAGTGTTGGCAATTTTCGTGGAAAAATATTTGATTGTATTTTAGTATTTAGGCTCATTGTCAAGTCAATCAATCAAAGTTGAAGAAACTACTGAGCTCTCAATACGTATGTATCAGGTAAAAATATATGTTTCATGCATACACCTGATGTGATAAATTTAGTACTCGCAAGTGTACGAATCACTAGTAGAAAAATGATAAGCAACTTCCAAGGTCAGTCTCTTAAGGAATTGCAGTGGTTCTAAATAACCGTCTTCCTAATCTACATAGAGTTCTAACAAAAATAAAACATTAATTAAATAGAGTTCTAGTGAAACTAAAATTCTAAGCAACTAGAGTCCTAAACCTAGTAAAACTGTAAAAAGGTGTTTGATTTGTGACGGGAACAATGATACGAGCAATTAAACGAAAACAAAATCGCAATTTAACAATTAATTCAATATGGATTAAAAATCAATGGAGGATGTACGTTTAGCTTGGTCGACCATGCTTGCATCGAAAAGGTATGGTGAAATAACATGAACGTTCTATATAAACAATATTACCGGCTTTCCTTTTAATTACGAGACTGCCTTCGGTTGGGGTAAATCTCTTTGTTGATTAACTAATTAACTACCTTCGATCGGGGTAAATCAAATAGCAATCAAATTATGCGCAAGAAAATACATGCCAATCAAACTAATGCTATGACTAAGTCACTAATTTGAAGCTTTGATTAAGTGTTTCGGAATAAAGTTAAGGTGACGTTCCTATAACTAGATTCTCAGATTTTTCAACCTAACTACGAATCTTAAATTGGCCCATGATAATTCATAATTAAATATCTAAACATGCTCTTAATCAAAAGGTAATTCATTTATATTAAATCAATAAAATATACACCATACACAATTCTAGCAAACATGGCAACACAAACTAAACATCCATAATGAAATTAGCCGCTCATGTTCATATTAAAATTCATAGACAAATATAATATGATCATACACTTCAACAAAAGAAGAAGAAAATAGAATTCTATAACAACAAGGAAAACCTAGATCTAAATACTGCTTATGGATGGGATAACGTTCTTCTCCAAAAGCTTTATCTTCGATTGTCGACGGCTTCCTTGGATCCTTAGAATAGTTTCTCTCGCTTTGTTTTAGTGTAGCAAAACTCCCAAAACTGATTGAATGTAGTGTTTGGTTGCAAAATTGTAATGTGTAAGAGTTGTATTCGAGTTGTTCGAGTTGTATGTAAGGGGGAGTCTAAGGGGGTATTTATAGATGTAAGGGTTTACACAAATCCTGATTGCAATAGGAATAGGCGCACCGTGGCATGCATTTTTCCCGCTGCAGCGTAACACAAATTCTGGAAATAATGTCAAAACCCGAGAGCTCCCCATCGCGGTATGACTTTTCCTCGCCGCTGCGCGTATTGACTTCCTTTTCTTCGTGTTTCTCCCCTTACATATGTGATGGCTCGTTATGTAAGGCTTACATATTTGTATCGTTTAGCCCATAACTCGTGATCCGAGCGCCGTAAGTGTTCCGTCTTTGCGTGTTTTCATTATTTGACTCATTTGACGCTAAAAACACCTAAAATGCACTAAACATACCCGTGATTCCGAATGGATAGATTTATGAAAATAATCAAATAAACAATCATAACAAATCTATATTTTAAACAATTAAGCACAATTAATCACAAAATATTAGTGCTTTTCGAGCACTCATCACAACCCCCAACCAGCTTCTTGCTAGTCTCTAGCAAGAGGAGCGATCTAAAGATTAAATTAAAACGAATAAACTAAACTAACTAGAATCACTTCCGTAGATTGTCACGGTTGCATTTAGTGTATGCAACAAGCCTTTAAACCCCTAGGTGGCCCTAGTGGACGAGTTATAGTCTCGTGAGGGTTTCCAATGATGATACCCGCAAACATCGTAACTAACAAAACTAAATAAAGACTCAAAACATACTTGAATCAATCCATGCATATGTCTCAAAAATTGTTAACAACAAATGGCATACGAAATAATTAAAAAGATCACTTAAGCTCAAAAACAGTCCAAATATCAAACCCATCTTTGTGATCGAATTTTGAACAACCAATCAAACCACATACCCATTAGTTACACTATCTGATCGTGTCATGCATGATATTCATAGATTACATTTTAATATCTCATAAATGTGCAAGTAAAATATGAATGAGAATTTTGCACTTCCAACCTCCATATGCTCACTTTTCAAATCTATCTCCACTAATATAGAAATCAAACTACCTAGAATCAATAGGACTTCATTAAGCTTGTAAAGTTGTGGTTAGGTATGTGATTATGAAAGTACGGAAATAATATTTTCACTAGGATAAGAGTACTTCTCATTTCACAAACTTATTTTCAACTTTTTCCACCAAGTGTTCTTATTCATCCTCCTATAAATTCTATATGTCCCTTGGATCCTTTGCTTGATTTTCTTTCCCTTTTTTTTTATTCTTGCTTATTATTTCAATCATCATCATCATTTTTTTTAACATGATGAAGCAAGATAAATGTAACATAATTGCTCATGAAAATTAAATATTACATTGAGTACTCTTATCACTAAGGGTAGTACAACGTATGTCAATGTTGAGTTCAAAGGTGTACTATGGATAAAACAAAAATACGGGAAGGCTTAAAAAGTCCAAATGGTCCAAAGATGACCTAAATCACTTTCTAAGTGGCATTTGATTCTATTATTTCGCTTCAATGGGTTTTCAAATGAGTTCTAGAGCTTTTTGAGACTTAAAATATATCTTAAACATGCATACATTGAACAAATCAAAATAGTCATACTAACCATACAAACTACCACATAAACCACAAAATCTTCAAATTAGGTGAATCTAACATTTATGTGCTTCGTTGCTTAGGTAAAAATTTAATTTCTTTCATATATCACCATCATTACAATATGTTAATATCATAGACTTCCAGATTGACTCAAGTAGACACGATACTATCCTAACAAAATTCAAGTGACAAAAGTTAAAAATTTAAATTTGGTCAATTTCATGCTCATGGAGTATTTTTCCCACCCCCAACCTAATTCCTACATTGTTCTCAATGTTAAAAAGAAAAACAAAAGAAATTAAGAGAAAAGTGAGAGAAGTTATCCCCCTTTCGTATGAGATTGTGTATACTACACGTATGCTCTTGTTCATTGTTCCACACTTTTCTCATGATGAAGCAATTAGTGTGCAAGAAACATGTATGAAACCTCAAAGATTTACATCCCAATTCAGATCCAAATTTAAATTAAAACTAAGTCAAATGAAAAACAGAAAATATTAAACAAAGTTAAACAATTCAAACTAAAATAAAATAAAGGAAAATAAAACTAAATAAAAGAAAAAGAAAATTAGTCCAAAATAAAATAAAAATAAAATTAAACCAAAGAAAATTATAAATAGGAGGCTCAGTCCTCCATGTCTTCGGGTTGATCATTGTCTTCCTCGAGTTGATCCGCCGGTTGTCTAAATGTGAAGTCATGGCCCGGATATTGTGGAGGTGGCTGGAATTGGGTGAGGTCTATTCCACTATGTGTCAATTGGTAGCTAATCATTTGGTGGAGTAGACCTTGATACTCTTGTTGATACTTCATGTGATTAACCTTTGCTTCTAGGTTTACCAACCTGTCTTTCGTAGAAGCGTTCTTTGAAGAATCACCTTTCCTGCTTCCTTGCCCAACCTTTGTTCCACTTATAAGGTGTTGCATGTAAGCGAAAGTTAATGTTTCAACCGACTGTAATAAGACCTCGCCCGTGTCGTATTTGACTCTATGTTTAACACAAAAGGCGGTTATGAGTTGGGGAAAGAAGTAACTAATGTTGTGGTGCTCAGCCGAGTACACAACCCTCTATTATATCACCATTCCCACGTCTATTGACCGCTCAGTCTCTATAGCAAATTGAAGGATAGCCCTTTCCCGATCGACTGTACTGTAATGCCGAGTCGGCATTAATCTAGAGCAAACAAAATATTGTCAAATTCGAGAATGGGTCCTTAAGTGCTTGGCTTGAAAGATGTTTACCATTTTCCCTTTATATTCCCACTCACCATAACCATCGGTCAAGGTATTAATTACTTCATCGTAATCAACCTGCGTTAAGTAGGTTTCATACGCGCTATTGTGCATATCCCTTAACCCATAGTATGAGTTGATCACAGTTCTATTGAAGGGGACTTCAACGCCCCTCACCCAAACCATTCCATCTCGCGCTTCCGGGACATTCACGTAGAATTCCCGAACCAGCGAATTCACACCCGCCTCCGGGGCGTATGCGAATTTTTTCCAACCTAGTCTCTCAACTATATCCGAATTGCCCATTACTCCTACTTGCCCGAAATCCATTCCTCTTTCATTTACAAATCTTTTATTCCTTTTGACGGCACCCTCGTACCGCTCTTGTGCTTCTTGGCTTACAAACTGAGAGGCGTCATAAGTTTTATCCTCAACCATTTTTCCTTTTCCCTTGGAACAACTACTATCACCAACCTTTCTTTTAAGGGCCATTTCAATTCTTAAACTTAATAGATTAAACTAACAATTCTAATTTCCAGAATTTGCAGAAAAACCCCAAAAATTTTGCTTCCCTCTTATCCAAAATTCCACTTAATTCCAAATTCAGACAAAATTTCACAATTCCTAGAAAATTAAAATTGAATTGAAACAAAAATGTGACGAATTTTACCTCTTTAGAATGCAATTGAAGCTTTGAAGGAAAACTCCCAAATTCTTGCTTGAAACCCTAATTCTTGAATTGGAGAGAATCTTGATCCTTGAAGCAAATCTGATGAAAGGTGTTAGCAATGTTGGATTGAAGAATTGGTGGGATAAAGTTTAAATTTTGGTGAAGATTTGGAAGAAATTTGATAAAAGAGTGTAGAGAAAATGGGAGACAAGGAGAGAAAGTGTGGGAAAATTTTGAGAGAAAATTTTGAAATGAAATTATTTTGTCCCGAGTGCCTTTTCTGCCCAATTTTCATAGGCGCGCCGCGGCATGACTTTTTCCCCACCACGGCGTGGTTAAAATTTTTAAATTTGTGCGTGAAACAAAAAGTTCCTCGCCGCGGCACAAATATTTCCTGCCGCGGCGCGCACATGTTTTTAAAAATTTGGCTCGAGACAGAAAGTCCCTCGCCACGGCACAAATTTTCCCCATCGTGGAGCACACTTATTTTTGAAAATTGTTTTGAAATAGGAAGTATCACGCCGCGGCACAAATTTTCCCCGCCGCGGCGCACACAATGTTTTTGAAAATTTGGAAACATGCAACGCATCCACCCCCAACCTAAATTTGGGAATGTCCTCATTGCCTTGAAAAACTTAAAAATAAGATAAATAATAAAATAATTAAAAACAATGAAAGAGATACGATACCGAATGGGTGCCTCCCATTAAGGGCCTAGTTTAACGTCTTAGCAAGACGTAGCTGCTCTCGTGTCTATTCATCGTGGAGACTTATTAAATTGATGCTATTTAAATTGTTGTCTCCTTCCAAATATGGCTTGACATGATACCCGTTTACCTTAAACGGTTCTTGCGTTTTCGGATTGAGCTCGATTACTCCGTGTGGAAGTACGTTAGCGATTGTGTATGGTCCGCTCCACCTAGAATGAAGTTTTCATGGAAACAAACGCAAACGTGAATTGTATAATAGAACTTTCATTCCGGGAACGAAATACTCACCGAGGAGCCCTTTATCGTGATAGCGCTTAGTACGCTCCTTGTAGATTTTGGCATTTTCATAAGCTTCGTCCCAAATTTTCTCAAGTTCGCTCAGTTGGAGTAATCATTTTTCCCCAAGTTTTTCCATGTCCATGTTGAGCTTCTTAATAGCCCAATAAGCCCTGTGCTCTAGCTCAACGGGTAAGTGACATGCTTTACCAAAAATTAACCGGTAGGGACTCATACCAATTGGAGTTTTGTACGCTGTACGATATACCCACAAGGCATCATTCAATTTAATTGACCAATCTCTCCTTGAGGGGTGCACTGTGCGTTCCAATATCCCTTTGATCTGTCGGTTGCTCACTTCCACTTGCCCCGAAGTTTGGGGATGGTATGGGGTAGCCACTCTATGAGAAATGTTGTACTTTTTCAATAACCCATCGAAGAGTCTATTACAAAAGTGGCTGCCTCCATCACTAATGATCGCTCTCGGTGTGCCAAATCTGCTAAAAATGTTATCCTTCAAAAATTTAACAACAACGTTAGCGTCATTAGTTCTAGTGGGTATCGCTTCTACCCACTTTGAAACATAGGCAACAGCGACTAGTATGTAAATGCCCATGAAGTCGATCCCCCACACGTCAAATAACTCTACTACAAGATTAGACGTCAAAGGCATTTCGTTACGCTTACCTATGTTACCGGTCCTTTGACATCTATAACATCTCACACAGAACATGTTAGCATCTTTAAATAAAGTAGGCCAATAAAAACCGGATTGTAATACCTTTAGGGCCGTTTTCTTACCCCCAAAATGGCCCACGCAATGTAGCTCATGGCAAAAGGTTAAGATGCTCTCATGTTCCTCTTCGGGCACACATCTCCGGATGACTTGATCTTGACATAATTTGAACAAATATGGGTCATCCCAAAAGTATTGCCTGCAAACACTGAAAAACCTTTTCTTTTCCTGAAAAGTAATGTTAGGTCTCAAAATACCACTAGCTAGATAGTTAAGAATGTCAGCATACCATGGATTCGGACCTATTGTAAACAATTGTTCATCAGGGAAGGTTTCAATGATTGTATCCTTACTTTCACCTTCAACATATTCGTACTCAGTAATCAACCTAGACAGATGATCAGCTACTACATTTTCAGTACCTTTCTTGTCTTTGATCTCTAGGTCAAATTCTTGTAAAAGTAGGATCCACCTAATGAGTCTAGGCTTAGCATTCGGTTTAGTCAATAAATATCTCAAAACAGCATGATCCGAATGGACTATAGCTTTAGTTCCTACCAAGTAAGACCTAAATTTATCAAGTGAAAACACAACAGCCAATAGCTCCTTTTCAGTGGTGGTGTAATTAACTTGAGCGTCATTGAGTGTTTTGCTAGCATAATATATAACATGTAATCTTTTATCCACTCTTTGCCCCAAAATAGCTCCTATAGCATGATCAGATGCATCACACATGATTTCAAACGGTAAAGACCAATTAGGAGCAACAATTATAGGTGCAGAAGTAAGCCTATCCTTTAAAGCATTAAAAGCAACAAGGCATTCATCATCAAAATCAAACAAAGTATCTTTGGACAATAGATTACATAATGGACGACTAATTTTGAAAAAATCCTTAATGAACCATCTATAAAAACCTGCATGTCCTAGGAAACTTCGTATACCCTTGACAGATGTTGGTGGAGGTAATTTTGCAATTAAATCTATCTTAGCCTTATCAACTTCAATTCCCTTGCTAGATATGACATGTCCTAGCACTATGCCCTGTTGGACCATAAAATGACTTTTTTTCCAACTAAGCGTCAAATTGCATTCAATGCATCGTTTTAATACTAAAGTCAATTTATGCAAGCAATCATCGAAGGAATTACCGAAAATTGAAAAGTCATCCATAAATACCTCAATGAATTTCTCCACCATGTTCGAAAAGATCAACATCATACATCTCTGAAAGGTGGCAGGTGCATTGCATAGTCCAAATGGCATTCTCCTAAAAGCGAAAGTTCCGAATGGGCACGTGAAGGTGGTTTTCTCTTGATCCTCTAGAGCGATGGGTACCTGATAATAACCTAAAAGACCATCCAAAAAGTAATAGAAATCGTACCCAGCTAGTCTTTCTAGCATTTGATCAATGAAGGGGAGGGGGAAGTGATCATTTTTGGTGTACAAATTCAGCTTACGAAAATCAATACACATCCTCCAACCCGTAATTATCCTAGTGGACACTAATTCATCTTTCTCATTTTTAACCACGGTTATTCCAGATTTCTTTGGTACCATATGAACAGGACTAACCCACTTACTATCAGCAATTGGATAAATTACCCCTACTGCTAGGAGTTTCAAAACTTCTTTCTTAACTACCTCTTGCATGATTGGGTTTAGTCTCCTTTGCGCTTCTTTAACTGGTTTGACATCGTCCTCTAAATTAATCTTATGCATACACATTGCCGGACTAATGCCTCTAATGTCCCCAATACTCCATCCTATTGCCTTTTTATACTTCCTAAGCTCTTTAATCAATTTCTCCTCTTGGTTTTGGGTGAGTGTAGATGATATAATAACAGGATATGTTTCATTCTCTCCCAAAAAGACATATTTTAGATGCTTAGGTAGTTCCTTAAGTTCCAATTCAGGTGGAGCAATCTCATCATCATGTGGGACATCTAATAAATCTAAGGGTGTACTAGTGTCATTTAATGATATGGCATTGTCTAATAGATCACTGCACTCCTTAGTCTCATAGTCTAAAATGTCATCTACCTCTCCAACTGTAAGTGCTACCTCCAATTTATTATCTAATCTAGCATGCACAAAAGTCTCATGAATTATTGGATCTAAACATTCTACACACGAACATTCATCAATAGCAGATATAGAGGGGTAAGGAGATGAATCAAAAACCTTAAAATGAACAGTCTCTCCCAAGACCGTCATTGTCAACTTTCCACTTTGGACGTCAATGATGGTTTGGGTAGTAGCCATAAATGGTCTTCCCAAAAGAATGGTGTGTTCCTTGTCCAAAGATGGATTATCCTGCATGTCTAAAACCACAAAGTCAACAGGTATGATTAGCTTATCTACCTGTACAAGTAAGTCCTCAACCATGCCCTTCGGATATTTAATAGATCTGTCCGCAAGTTAAAGGGACATGGTTGTTGGTTTTAGCTCTCCCAAACCTAGCTGCAAGAAAATCGAGTAAGGCATCAAATTGATACTAGCACCTAAATCAAGCATAGCCTTAGCTACTTTCCTGTCCCCCATAGTAATATCAATTATGAAACTACCTAGATCTTTTAACTTGGAGGGTAAGTTGCGTTGAAGCACAGCACTAGCAATTTCATATACGATTACTCTCTCATTAAGCTCATACCTTCTTTTCTTAGTGTTTAATTCTTTGAAAAATTTAGCATATGAAGGTACATTTCTAATTACATCTAACAATGGCAGATTAATATTAACCTTAGAGAGCATGTGAAATAAATCAAAAAACTGTTTATCTTGCTTACTGTCCTTTAAACGGTGTGGGAATGGTACCGGTGGTCAGTATGGTTCCGATGACTTGTGTAGAGTAGGTGGATTAGATGACTCTCCAATTCTCGCCTTTGAAGGCTCTTCATGCTTATCACCTCTTTCCTCCAATTCCTTAGAAGCATTGTTGTCATCTTCCATGTTACCTGCACTATAAGATAAATCATTAGAAAGTTCAGTTAAATTTTTAGTAACGACCTTACCACTCCGAAGAATCATGACAGCTTTGGCTTGTTCAGGTTGACTGGACAGCTTTTCCGTCTCTTGCTTATGCATTTGTTCTGCTAGCTGCCCCACTTGCATTTCCACTCTTTTCATTGAAGCTTCCATAGAGTCCATCCTTCCACTACAAGATTGTATGAAATTATTTAGGGTTTTCTCTACGGTCGGTTTATTTTATAGAAATTGTCAGTTTATATTTTGGCCTTGAGTTTGGTTTTGGACGAATGGTTGGCTATTGTTTTGTTTCCAAGCGAAGTTAGGGTGATTCTTCCATCCAGGGTTGTAGGTATTTGAATAAGGGTCGTTCCTAGGTCTAGGTTGGTACCCTTGCATTAAATTTGCCTCTTCATTAGTACCTGTATAAGGATCACCTGCAAAATAACAAACATTAGCACCATGTCCATATGAACCACAACCTCCACATACCTCATGTTTTGGCATCTGATTAACATTGGAGGTTGTGAGAAGTTGCACTTGTTTCGTCAATTCAGCAAGTTGCATGGCCATTTCATTGTTGGAGCCTAATTCGTGGACTCCAGCTCTTCTTCCTCTAGCGCTCTTTTGTTGGGAATTGGCTCCCAACAGCTCGAATAATTCGTAGGTTTCATCCACTGTTTTCTCACCCATAGCTCCTCCTGCAGCGTTGTCAACTGTGAATTGACATTGTAGCGTCAATCCGTCGTAGAAAAACTGATTATGTAGCTGCAACAAGGAAGTAATGATGTGGACATTGTATCAATAGCAATTTGAATCTGTCCCAAGCCTCGTGGAAGGGTTCTCCATCCATCTGCGAAAAAGTAGCAATTTTTGTTCTTAGGTTAAGATGTCTTTTGATGGGAATAGAACTTATCCATAAATTTGTTGTAAACATCGTCCCAAGTGGCCAAAGAATCGGGTGCCAATGTCATGAGCCAGGACTTAGTTCTATCCTTGAGAGTGTATGGAAAACACCTCATGCATAGTTGATCTTCACTAAGCCCCTGCAGTGGAAAGGTTTGCACAGTAGCATATAATTCACGCATAAAATTTAAAAGATCTTCATTAGGGATACCGTAAAAGGAGAGAAGCATGGAATAATGAATATTTTTCAACTCATAATTCCTAGCTGCCTCTTGTAAGTCGAATGCACGATGTGGTGGTCCCAATGATAGGTCTTGCAAACTTTTTGTTCATCATCTGCCTAGCTACGTTGTCACCCATTACTGCTTGCAATTGTTGTTGGATTTCTTCCTCTTGAAATTGATTATCCAGTTTCTTTGATCGGTGTTTGACTCTATGTATGTTGTCAATGAAAGGAGAGAGTTCCTTGTTAAGTGATCTCCTACTCTGCATGCACAAATAAAAAGCAAACAAAGATCAAGGCAGCAGTGAAATTGGAAATTAAGCACTATTTTTTGATTTTTTAATTTTTTTGATTTTTTTGTATTTTTGAATAAAAATAAATAAATAAAATAAATAAACAAATAAAAATAAATCAGAAACTCTAAAAAGTTAAAAAGAAAATTATTTAAAACGCCAATTCCCCGGCAACGACGCCAAAAACTTGAGGTGATAAATTTAGTACTCGCAAGTGTACGAATCACTAGTAGAAAAGTGATAAGCAACTTCCAAGATCGGTCTCTCAAGGAATTGCAGTGGTTCTAAATAACCGTCTTCCTAATTTAAATAGAGTTCTAACAAAAATAAAACACGAATTAAATAGAGTTCTAGTGAAACTAAAACTATAAGCAACTAGAGTCCTAAACCTAGTAAAACTGTAAAAAGGTGTTTGATTTGTGACGGGAACAATGATACGATCAATTAAACGAAAACAAAATCGCAATTTAACAATCAATTCAATATGGATTAAAAATCAATGGAGGATGTATGGACGTTTAGCTTGGTCGACCATGCTTGCATCGAAAAGGTATGGTGAAATAACATGAACGTTCTATATAAACAATATTACCGGCTTTCCTTTTAATTACGAGACTGGCTTCGGTCGGGGTAAATCTCTTTGTTGATTAACTAATTAACTGCCTTCGGTCGGGATAAATCAAATAGCAATCAAATTATGCGCAAGGAAATATATGCCAATCAAACTAATGCTATGACTAAGTCACTAATTTGAAGCTTTGATTAAGTGTTTCGGAATAAAGTTAAGGTGACGTTCCTATAACTAGATTCTCAGATTTTTCAACCTAACTACGAATCTCAAATTGGCCCATGATAATTCATAATTAAATATCTAAACATGCTCTTAATCAAAAGGTAATTCATTTATATTAAATCAATAAAATATACACCATACACAATTCTAGCAAACATGGCAACACAAACTAAACATCCATAATGAAATTAGCCGCTCATGTTCATATTAAAATTTATAGACAAATATAATATGATCATACACTTCAACGAAAGAAGAAGAAAATAGAATTCTATAACAACAAGGAAAACCTAGATCTAAATACCGCTTATGGATGGGATAGCGTTTTTCTCCAAAAGCTTTATCTTCGATTGTCGACAGCTTCCTTGGATCCTTAGAATAGTTTCTCTCACTTTGTTTTAGTGTAGCAAAACTCCCAAAACTGATTGAATGTAGTGTTTGGTCGCAAAATTGTAATGTGTAAGAGTTGTATTCGAGTTGTTCAAGTTGTATGTAAGGGGGAGTCTAAGGGGGTATTTATAGATGTAAGGGTTTACACAAATCCTGATTGCAATAGGAATAGGCGCGCCGTGGCATGCATTTTCCCCGCCGCGGCGCAACACAAATTCTGGAAATAATGTCAAAACCCGAGAGCTCCCCACCGCGACTTGACTTTTCCTCACTGCGGCGCGTGTTGACTTCCTTTTCTTCGTGTTTCCCCCCTTACATATGTGATGGCTCATTATGTAAGGCTTACATATTTGTCTCGTTTAGCCCGTAACTCGTGATCCGAGAGCTGTAAGTGTTCCGTCTTTGCGTGTTTTCATTATTTGTCTCATTTGACACTAAAAATACCTGAAATACACTAAAACATACCCGTGATTCCGAATGAATAGATTTATGAAAATAATCAAATAAACAATCATAACAAATCTATATTTTAAACAATTAAGTACAATTAATCACGAAATATTAGTGCTTTTCGAGCACTCATCAACACCATCACACAATAATGCACGTACACTTAGAAGAATTTTTGTGCACACAGTTAGATAGATCGAAGTGTTTTGATAATTTGTTCCACTTATCTTGCTTACCAATTTGACTTCATTTAATGTTGAAAGCAGAATCCTTATATGAGTAGAATTGTTAGGAAAGTAGAATCCTTGTATAAGTAGAATTATTGTGACAGTAGAATCCTTGTTTGAGTATAATTCTTGTGACAACAAAATCCTAGTATGAATAGAATTGTTGTGAAAGCGAAATCCTGATATGAGTAGAGTTGTATTCTATTATTAATTCTCTCTTAGGTCAAATTGAACTCTATATAAACAATCCTTTGTCAGAGACAAAAATCACCACACTGTAAATAATATATTCTACATTTGTTGAAGCTTTCAAAGAAAATTATTTTCTCTTCATCTATTAATCTTAGGCTTTTTCTTGATTTGATTGTTCAAACATATTGTGTGATTATGTTTGAATAATTCATATGCCTAAATTTTTTTTATGATATTGAGCTTTACATGATTGTTCTAGAGTTTGCTAGCTAATTTAGTTTTTACATAATATGCTATTTAATCTGCTAGTTAAGGTTTTTCATTGCTGAATCTGTTCTAGGACACACTTTGTACTTGTGTTATTTGTGCTAACGTTTCAGGTACTGAGGTGACGTGTTCAGTATTTCGTGTGACTTGAAATTACCAAAGTTGAAGGGTTCGATTGATCTTGTGGGACTCAATAGATCGGAACGTTGGTTCGGATCCAGACACCTAGCTTGTGGAGGCTGTGAAAGGAGCGACGGCTCGTAAGTAAATTACATAAGGGGGATCTATCTGTGAAGGGTAGTCTAAGACCTGAAATTATAATTGAACATTGATTTTCATAGTGGATAGTTAGGTGATCCAGTGGACCAGTGGTTTTCCTCTTAAGTCATTGTTGTGGCCAAGGTTGTTTCCACCTAAAAATCTCATGTGTTATTCTTTAATTCTGCATTCTATTTTTACACGCGATTGCATGTATGGCCGTGGTATTTGGGTTATATAATTAATATTTGTTAAAATTGAAAATAACCTATTCACCCTCCCCCCTCTAGGTATATTTGGTCTGTAACTAAAAAACTTTCAAATGTCAATCCAAGCAATGGCACCAAAACTTTGACACGCTAAATTGCAAGTGCACAAGTCAGTGTAAGTGATAATTATTTAAAGTTAGAGTTTTCGTACCCCCGGGAATTGAATTAATAAAGATTTAAATATCGAACTACAATTACATTAAATTATTTAGGCTAAAGATAATTGATATGTAAAACTAATAAAAATAACAAAAATAAAATATATATACAATATTTGATCCTACACAACCACGCTAACTATTTAAGTGTAAAATAGTCTTAGGATTCAACTATCCCTCAACTTCTCACACAAGAATTAATTTACCATACAAAACTATTCATAATATGATATTTGATCCAACGTATTACAATAACATACATTTCTCTTTCAAGTAAACTACATGCATTATAATAATCAACATAGTCACCCCTACTACATGTCACGCTAACTAGGTTGCATATTACTTATTAAGACCGCATTTATGGACAACATACATAAAAATTTGTCTAAAAACTATGCATGTTATTCAATTAAGACAAACAATTAGATACTTCTCTCAAAGCTACATAATTATCTATATGTTATAATTGCATATAAATTAGATTAAATAAAGCATCTTATGTCAATTAATCAAAACTAATAATTAGAAATCTCTTTACATTCATCACCTAATTATCCTACTCAATTGGAATAGTAACAATAGATTATTGACATACCACAAATTACAAAAGTTAAAAAAACAAATTAATTTATTGAATAAATAAGTTGAGTTCAAGAAGATCCTAACAACAGATTTAACTATTCATAATCACATATAATAAATTCTAATAATGAGAAAATTACAAAAGAGAAAAGAAAATACAAAGGTAAGGAAGAAAAGATACACTCAATCTCTTGGCAAATACCAACTCTAAGACTTTAATCTTCAATTCCTCCCTTGATGTATTTCTCTCTAAATTTGCTACCTCCTTCTCTAAAGATTTAGGTTAGTGTTTGCTACCTCCTTCTCTAAAGATTTAGGTTAGTGGCGATATATGTGAATAATTTGCTTGGCTGCTAAAGAATTGTATTTTTAGGCATGAGTGTTTTAGGGAACAATGAATTGTGGTCCAAGTAGGGAACTGGCAGTGTGGGCACTTTACACATGCTATGTCAATGCATGCACTACGGCTGCAAGAAGTGAGCACCACGGCATGAGACAAAATGTATTTGGCAATCTACATGTGTTGCTCCCTATGTTAACGATCGTTGTGACCAAAGGCACTCTAGTCTGTTTGTGGGTGAAGCGCACCATGGCACAACTTTTCCTACGCCGTTGCATGAGCTGCTCGAATTTTCTATATTGTCAAGTGCATGGTGGCACAAATAATTGGCTGCCACGGCACGAGGCTGACTGTGCTAATTTTGTCCATTTTTACTTGTTTTTCCTCTATTTTTTGTCTTGTCACCTACATTTACATAATTAAATACAATTTAGGCCATTTTATGATTTAAGGCACAAAACAAGGAAAATAGTTAGAATAGAAGTGGACCAATAAATCTACTTCGTAGATTTATCATGAACCCAAAAGGACCCACCAAATAGCAATGCAATGTTATCGTATCAATAACTGGGACTAACTTGGAAAACCATGCAAAGGGGGAGGTACAAATTGAAAAGGTTGAGGTAATAGAAGAGACAAAAGGGTATTGAAATTTCAATGGGAAAAGAGGATAAAGCCAATGGTGAGACGAGCACAATCAAGAAAGATAGCCTTTATACCTAAACCATAGCTTTCCCTCAACGACTGGTTAAACACAATCTTGATGAGCAACTTTGAAAGTTTTTAGATGTGTTTAAGAAGTTACATATTAACATACCCTTCATAGATGCATTAATGCAAATGCCCTCCTACATGAAATTTATGAAAGAAATTCTATATAAGAAAAGGAAGCTAGAGGATCATGAAACAATGCCATTAACAAGAGAGTGTTGTGCAATCTTGGGAAGACAATTCCTTTCAAATAGAAGGATGTTGGCTAATCCCATGTACAATTGGTAGCCTACACTTTGACAATGCACTTTGTGACTTAGGAACAAGTGTGAACCTTATGCCCTTATTTAGTCTTTAGGGAACTTGGGCTTAGAGAACCTAAAGCTACATATGTCATTCTACAAATAGCAGATGGTTCAATCAAGAAGCCATTAGGGAAATGGAAGATGCATTGATCAAAGTGGAGGAATTTATATTCTCGGCAGACTTCATCATCTTAGATATGGAGAATAACCCTAACATACCCATTATTCTTGGGAGACCCTTCCTAGTTATAAGAAGAACTTTGATTGATATGGAAATAGGAGAGTTAATTAGGAGAGTGCAAGAAAAGGAAATTGCTTTCAAAGTATTTAAGTTTTCACACAACATCTTTAGGAAACATGAGGAATTGAATGGACTCTTAGTTCAAGAAAAAAAAAAAGGATCATAAAATAAAGATTGTGAAGAAGAAAGGCATAGGAAAGAAAAAGGAAAAAAGAAAACAAAAGAAATATGAGAAAGTAGATGCCATTACTTGGACAATGACAATGAGACCACAACCATCTGACAATAAATAATCAAACAAGTGTTGACATTGGCCAAGAAAAGGTGATGGGACTGAAGAAGTCTAAGAACACCACTGAAAATGCCAACTTGAACTATGATGCTCTAAACCCCATTTAAGGAGTTGGTATCACTGTTTAGCCAATGACATTAAATGTGGCACTTGTTGGAAGGCAACCCAACGTTTTTGCTGGTTATTTTTATTTGTTTTGTAGATGAATAAATATGGAGAGCAATGGCACAACAAATTATAGATTGTTTGGATAATTTTGGTGATAAAGAATGGTGTGCCAATATCAAGGGAGTTTTCTTTTCCTTTCACTTTTTACATACTTTTCCACACATTAAGGACAATGTGTAACTCAATTGTGGGGAGGAAACTTCATTCTTTACTTTAGTTTTTAGAGCTATTTTAAAAAAAAATTAGGATGTTTTAATCATGATTTATGTAGAAATTGATGAACATGTGAAAATTAAATGCATATATGTTGATGTGAAATATAGGAACCCAATAATAGAATTGGTTGTCATGACACACTCAGTGGGATACAAAAACAACATTTAACAAAGGATTTCGAAATCCTGAACGCACATCTAGCCAATCTCAGTGACCTAAAACCAACACCATTTGTGTTGACTTTTACCAAACTCAAAGCTGGAGCTTACCAAATAATCTCTATAAACTTGGGAGCCCATCGTGGAATGTCCTCTTCCCTTCTTCTTTTTTCATGGTGTGAACCAATTCTTGAGCAAGAATTGTGTTTTCAAAAATCCATCAAGAAGGAACAAAAATAGCTTGAAATGGTCAAATGAACCTTTCTAAGAATGGCTTTTTTCTAGTAACCAAGATTTTGGATATAATTTTGTAGGTTACATTGCGTAGACTAATTGACCAAAAATGAGAGACATTCATTGGTTGGTTCCTTATTTGAAGCAAAATTATAATGGTTTTTTACACCCCAGGGAGCATATTACCAATTATGAAGAATTCTTGAACAAATTCGACCATATCATCCGGTCACGAGAATTTTAAAATATGAGTACTCCACAATGCCTTTTTATTTTTAGTAATTTTACATGGTTAAATTTTCTCTTAGTCCTCTAAGCTTTAGTTAAGAAAGGGTTTATATAAGCTTCATTTATATACTTTTAAATTAAGTCTTTAAATTAGTGGCATCACTACACAAATAGTACATTAAGAAGGTTAAAATGGCATCACACCAGTTTTGATTTAGTGTGCATATTGCACTACTTTTGTACATATTGTACTTCCAAAGTGGTTAACAAAAAGCTTAACATCATGGATATGTTAAAGAGATTATCCAATATTGAAATATCCTAAGGTACAACAGTATGGAACATATTAGTGAAATACAACTATATGATTCCCGAGTTCTTGTCTCCCGTTTGTCAAGCTATGATGATTATTAGTTTGTAAAGACCTTGTTACATTTTTACTTCGAATGAAAAGGGTAGTTAAATGGAAGAACTTTGTATTTCTATCCTCTTCCTCAATCCATATTTCTCTTGATTTTTGTTTCCATATTAAATTCATCCTTATCATTTCTTCATTTAGTTGATGTTGGATTTTATGACATTAATCTTATTATGTATTTGCCATTACCACAAACATTGTAAAGTTCAACTGGTAGTACAGTTCCAGTTTCTTCTATTATCCTAAAACCATAACCATCCTTAACAAAAAATGCAAACCCACCATCACAGTTTATAGAAGGATTTATATATAATAACATTTCTAAAATCTAACTTAGAAGCAAGAAACATAAGGTGCTCACTCTAAGACTTCGGCTCCATGAACCAAACATAATCAAGATTTGTAGAATTCACCTGTCATCTTAAAGCTGCTTGAGCTTTCTTTCTTACAAGTGCTCGAGTGTTCAATGAAAGAAACGTCATGGTTGTTGTGGGGGTAAGTTGAGGGTTGCCTCCTCGCCTTCCAAGTTTCAACTTTAAACTACTTGAAACACGTTTGGAACTTTAATCAAACACTTTGAGAACACACCCAAAAATTATCCTTTCCACAGCCCAAGACAAGATTCTTTTTCAAACACCTTGCTAAAACTTAGTACTTGAGCAAAAAATTGATAAATGACACATAGGCAAATATATATAGAAATAAGATAAGATCGGGGTCATATAGGAATTATTGTTAAAATATGTAAATTATAAATAAGACTTATGATCTTATCATTATAATAAAATAATGCAATTAATATTACTAAATAAATAAAATAAATGATAATGGTAATGGTAATTCTGTAAATAAATAAAAATTGAGGATAAAATCGTCCAAAATGACAAATGACGCATAGGTAAATATATATAGAAATAAGATAGGTTATATAGGAATTCTTGTTAAAAAAATCATAAATAAGACTTTTACGATCTTATATTTATAACAAAATAATGCAAATAATATTATTAAATAAATGAAATAAATAATAATAATAATTCTATAATTAAAGCAAAAATTTAAAGATAAAATCTTCTAAAATGACAAATAACACATAAGGTAATATATATAAAAATAAGATATGTTATATAGGAATTCTTATTAAAAGAAATAAATTATAAATAAGACTTACAATCTTATCTTTATAATAAGATAATGTAATCAATATTATTAAATAAATAAAATAAATAAATAATAATAATAATAATTTTGCAACTGAAGCAAAAATTTGAGGATGAAATGGCCTAACATTATAAATGGTGCATAGGTAAATATATACAGTAATAAGATATAATCTATCTTAAATAAATAACATTAATAATAATGAAAATTTTCATAATTAAATTTGAATTTCATTATTTTGAAAATAAATAAATATTTTAGTTTATCTAGGACTTCTAGTATAAAAAAATAAACTATAGATAACAATCTTATAATATTATCTTTTATCTTTCAGATTTTTTTTCTTTCTTTATTTGATTATGCTATTTTTTAATTTGTTTTAACCAATTTTTATTTAAAAAAAATTAATAAGATTTAATCATTATCATTAAATATATAAAATAAATAGTAATTTTGTAATTAAAGCGAAAATTTGAAAAAAAAAATTTGTCCAAAATGAAAATTCATTTTTGTCTTAGTTTCTAACTCAATATTTTTAAAGAAAAATAGAAAAAGAAGAAATTAATTTAAATTTATAATTATGTATTTTATATTATATAAGAATTCTCGTAAAAAATTAAATCATAAATAAAACTCCTATAATCTTATCTTTATAATAAGATAATGTAAATAATATTATTAAATAAATAATAATAGTAATTTTGTAAGTAAAAAATTTAGGGATAAATTCTTCAAAATGATAAATGACACATAGGCTAATATATATAAAAATAAGATAGGTTATATAAGAATTCTTGTTAAAAAAGTAAATTATAAATAAGACTTACAATATTATCTTTATAATAAGATAATGTAATAAATATTATTAAATAAATAATGATAATAATAATTTTATAATTAAAGTAAAAATTTGTGAATAAAATTGTTCAAAATAATAAATAATGCATAAATAAATAAATATATATAATAATAAGATATTGATATCTGGTAATTAATTTTAAAGTAACTCAATCATTTATTAGTATTTTGATTCAAATAAACCATATTCCTATTTCTATAAAGAGTAAACTTTGACTAGTATTTTGAGTATTTCTAAAAAAAAAAAAATTATTTATTATTTATAAAGAGTTTTATTATTTATTTTATTTTTTTTAAGAAATTTGTTTAATTATTTTTTTTTAAAGTATGACTTGTTAAAAAAAATTAATCACAAGAATAACATCTTAGAATATATTTTAAAATTTAATTAGTGAAACTATTACTTTGATATATTTTTTCTAAAATCTACAAGATATGATATTTTTAAATAAATCAATTTCATATCCCGAAAAATATTGATTAAATCTTAATAATAAAAGAAGATAATTTTTTGGGCTTCCTGATAGGGCTTTTTTGGGGCTTGGTTAAGTTTTTGGCTAGAGCCATTATCGACCAGGATAATTTTGCTGTTGATGAGGTCTAGTTTGTGTGAGACAATCTGTAAGCATGGAGGATATTTGTGAAAGGCTCAAGGGGGAGAGGTTGTGGGTTTGGATGATTCTGAGGCGGATGAGGTTGTTAGTTATGAGGAGGTGGTGGTGGTGGCTAAACTTTTTCTGTCTCGTAAATTTTCGGTGAATAGCATTGAAAAGGCTATGCAGATCCCTTGGAAACGAGGTTTTCCCATCTCAAGTTAAAGGTACATCAAGCAATGTGTTTATATGTCATTTTGATGACAAGAAAAAGGCAGATTGGGTCATTGTGCATCAGTCGTGGAAGGCAAATGGTCGTCTATTGCCTATTGGCCTTGAAGCTTGCTCCTCACGGGGTAAGTATGAAAGAAGCGTGTTTCGACTCTATTCCAATATGGGTAAGACTGCATGAAGGCCCGTATAGCTGGATGGTAGAGAAGACGATCAGATCAGGGACGTAACCAGAAATATTTTTTTAGGAGGGCTGATTTATATTAAAATAATTTTTTTTAATTTTTTTTATATTTATAATATCAAGATTTATAGCTAACATTAAAAAAATAACATAAATTTAAAAAATAAACAAAAAAAAATTTATTTAAGTTGTACCCGATGATACTTTAGAGCATAAAATTCATCGATTATCAATTCAGATTCAATTTCTTCTGCAAGCTTCAACAAGTGGTTCTTGAGATCGCTTATTTTTTTGGTTGGTAGCCTCAATAGAAGTATTTTTGGTTGATTATTTGTCATCTATTTTCTTAAAGAATAAATGAAGAGTTTTAAATGATTTAGATTTTTTTGTGAGGTTTATCTATTATAACCTACCAGTATTTAATGTAAATTAAAGTATACAAATTTAAATAGGCCTAACAACAAATAAACAAAAAATTAAACTAACTAAAGAATTAAAGAATCAATAAATAATTTATACGCTTAATCATTTTTTCACCTATTAATCGTAATTGATAAGTATAGAAATTTAAAATAAATTTTATGTCCTAATATAAAAACAATGGGATAATATATATTTTGAAATCAAAAACTCTAATTAATAATTTAAAGAAAAAAAAAACGTATTTAATAAAATAATGGTGAATTGTTATAAAAAAGAATAGTAAATATATATAAATTTATACTTAAATATATACTTAAATTAATAATTAAATAATATTTATCGATCAAAAGTTTAAAAATTATAATTTTTAGTAATATATAATACATAATTATTAATATGAGTGTAAATTAAAATATAAATATTTTAAATATTTATTATTTTTATTTTTAAAAGAGAATATATAATTATAATATAATATATTAAATTATATTTATATTATTAATATTAATTAAAAAAAATTTTGAAAAGGCTGCCCGGGCTTGAGCCCGGTGTAGCCCCACGCATAGTTACGTCTCTGGATCAGATTGATTGTGGGAATAGTGGGTGAGGTGCTGGCTATTTCTTTTAGTGGCATAAATGCATTGTATGTTAGGGTACGAGTTGCACTGCCTCTTAATAACCCGTTATTGCATGGCTGGTGGTTCCACAGAGCCAAATTGGAATCGGCATGGATTGATTTTTCGATATGAGAAGTTAGCCTTTTTTATTTCCATTATGGAAAGATGGGCCATAATGAGCGCCAATGTTCTCAATATAAGTCGGCTATGGAGGATTTGTTTGGGACATGATTGCCTGCTGATCGCTTTGTACTGACTCCTAAAATAGTTAAAAACAAGTTTAAGGTGCCATTGGGGGGCTTTTGAAGCTGGTACCTCGACTGATAATATGATTGGTGGTCCTAGGAAAATGAGTCAGTAGGTGGAAAAGGATGGGGTGGTGTTGGTGGCTGAAAACCCGCTCTATGACTCAAATTCGAATAATTCTATTAACGTGGTTGATAAAGGGTGTGCGAAGCTATGGGATGTTGGAATGTATTTATAGGGTAGTGCTGACTCTTATAATGGTATTGTTGGTGATGTGTTTGTGAACGCCAATGCGTTTAATGGCCAGGGAGCACATGGGGTTGTTGTTACAAGTTCTCTTATTGGTCAGAATTCTGGTATAAACTCGAAGAATCGAAGGATGGTAATTGAGGGTAATGTGATGACCTCAATGAGGTGTTGAACAATGATGAAAAATTCAAGGGACTACTAAAGCCTATGCATCTAATGAGGAAATTTCAATCAGCTTTGGATGAGTGTGGATTGACTAATCTTAGATTTGTTGGGTGCCCGTTTACATGGGTGAAGGGTGGAGCATTTAGTGGTGCCATAATCTGACCATGCAACCATTCTTGTGGACTGGTCATGATGTCCAAAAACGAAAGCAGTTCAAGTTTGAAAGATTTTGGGCCGAGGCCGGAGGGTGATGGGTGTGTTGAAACTATTTCAGCGGCTCGAAAACTTTAGGTGGGGGAGGACAACAACGAAAGCACTAGATAAATGGAGTTATGAATGTGTTGGCTACTTCAGCAGAAAATTAAAGATTAGCAACGAAAACTGGAGGCAATCATGAATTCTGGGGGTGTTTATACGGCTAGGCGGGTGGAGGCTCGAAGGAAACTGAAAGAGCAATTGGACCAATATACTGTCTTTTTCCATTCCTATGCAAGTCAATGAAGGTGTAGGAATACTATGAGGAATTATTTTAGATTCGCGGTCTGTTATTTCCAATCAAGATGGTATTAAGCGGGCTTTTTGTGATTACTATAGCGACATGTTTGTTACATTATACTAAATACTCTCATTGTAATATTTAATTACTGTCATATGTTTGACTGTAAAATCAGACAATATCATACAGTATAAAAATAGTACGGTTATGTATAAATTTTGTAGAGCAAGAGGTGTGAGTCTAAATCATACTAGACAATGAACTTAGTCTATATAAACTTTCAATTATAAAATTATATGTCTTAACTTTTTATTTTGTCTCAAATTAAAAACAATATTTTTAAATATATATATATATATATAATAAAAATATAAAAATTAAATTAATTTAAATAAAAATTATTTTAAATATAAATTATTTTAGTAAAATATATATGATCAGATTAATCTGACTATATTATACAGCTTTTCATCAAACACTGTACATATCAATTATAATATAATTTAACACAATTCAGTCCAATACGACTATAATTAATTTATTTGATACGGTGCATCAAACATGCTGTAAGAGTTTATTTTCCACTTTCGGACAGCTTAATGTAGAGCTAGTTGTGGCTGGTTTGCAGCGTGTATTATTGCCCCAACATCGAGATTTTTTATCTACCCTTTTTACAAGTGAAGAGATATGAATTGTGCTATTTAGTTTGCATCAAAATAACGCTCTAGGTGTTGATGGGATTATGGCCGTCTTTTACTAGCAAAACTAGAAGGTTGTTGATAATGAGGCAAGTGTTGCCTACCTTGAGTTCTTAAGTAGAGAAGTTGAAATTAATTTATTGAACATGACAGTTATTTCCTTAATACCAAAAGTCAATAATTCAAAGAGAGTTACGGAGTTCAGACCTATTAACTTGTGCATAGTGATATATAAAATTATTTCTAAGGCAATCGCTAATAGAATGAAGATGATATTGCTATGGTTAATAGATGAAGGCCAAAGCGCTTTTGTTCCTAGAAGACAAATCATTGATAATTCCATTATTGCTTACGAGACTTTACATTCCATATGAAGATCGAAACAGAAGCTGGGTCTATAACGCTAAAACTCGATTTGAGCAAAGCTTATGATATTGTGGAATGTGAATATCTTTTACGAGCTCTACGAGGTATGGGATTTCTTGAAGGATACATATCTTTGATTCGCCAATGTATATCGTCGAATAGCTATTCAATATATTCTCTGTTCTTTTCAAAAACACTATCATCATATTCCATTACAAGTGGGTCCCACCACTTTAAACCCCAACCATATTTTTTATGCACTATTCCCTTATTCATCCACTTTAGATTTTTCAACAATCATCGTACCCCACGTGGCAAATAAAAGGGGCACAGAATGGCCCTATAATATTATAAGGGTCACCCACCCAACCCTTATATATGTCATTCCAATACTCCACTAAATGACCATAGTTTTTTTGAGCTCCGCTTGGAGTATCCTCTCATTTTTCTCTCAATTAGTGTTCTTATCTTTAAATTATGATTCATATACTTTATTTAATATGCCTTCTAATTCTTCATTTCATCTTCAATCAAAGAACATGTTCCTCACCTATCCCAAATGTTCATAGTCTAAAGAAGAATGCGTAAATCAATTGAACAAATACTTGAAAGATTAAAAAAAAAAAACCAATTACATTTGAGTTACACGAAAATGGAGAACCTCACCTTCATATTCTAATACAGTTCCTAACCAAAATTTCATACAAAGAATCAACGATTCTTTAATCTAGTGTACTCTCCCCTTTCAACCAATTTTCATCATAATATTCAAGCAGCTCACAATGCGTCTGCTATTAATGATTATATTTTCAAGTATAGAGATTTCATTGAATGAGACAATCTACATTCATCTGAGCGACATAATATAACATATAAAGTAGACGATGTGTATGACACTGAACTTACCACCAATGATAAGGAAATCAGCATGAGCATTATTAGGAAAGGCAATCCTAAGAATGTTCTAATCCATTACGACAAAACTAGTCACAATCTCAATCAAATTTTTCACAAACCACAAGAAGTATATCAAAATAACTTTCCCAATTTCTAACACATGCCGACACAGCTACAAGATTGGGCACATGAGAACATTAAACCATTAAATGAACGTCCACGTAGGCCTATTAGCCTTATTATTGAAGGCCTGTCTAGAATTAAGAAAATTGTTGGGCTAGAAATCTTGAGCGTTATAACTACTATTGTGGACATATGAACCTAACTCATCATAATGATGATGCCCATTATAACGTTATGGACGACGTGTATCCGAAGTTTCTAAAATATTGGCAGGAATTTATTGGGGCCTAAAGAAATTGGAATTCAAATTGTAAATATGCAAAGCAAAAAAAATGAAAGGTAGAATTCCAACAATTATTCTCTACAACCCTCGGCCAAATTCCTCTTCTGGAAATAACATATCATAACTCCCTATATGAGTGGACAAAAAAAAATCTATCTTTAATTTATCAACATCGACAACCCACTCTACACTACTGAGCACCAATCTACAACAAGTAATTGCTAAGAGAAGCAAGCACAGGAAAACATTTAAGTTTTCTTGCGGGTACACATTATTGCACGTCAATGGATGCCTTGGACGTCATAGCAAATTAAAAAGGCCTATGTTTGTTAATATTGTCTTGTTGGACACATTGAAGTGGGGCTCACTCTTGCGTATTATATCATCACCTTGTACTAAAGATGCGAGTTCATTTTTGACATGGATTAATGCTCTACAATACGAGAAGGAAAGGTTATTTTTGGCTCTCAATGCCTGTGCTAGTTCTTCTGATAATGGACCTAGGACTAGTGAAGCTGGCATGAATGTGGATGCTTACATTACAGACAAAGTTGTTGTTGGTATTGTTGATTAGAAAGTTACATAAGAAAATTGTGGGAAAGTTGTTGTTGGTATTGTTGATTAGAAAGTTACATAAGAAAATTATGTGAGATAGTTGCAATAATTGTAATAAAATGTATTTATTGTAGAGATTTTTGTACCAAATATAGAATGTAAATAAATAAAATAATAATTTTATTAATCATAAAATGCTAAACATTCGTAATTTACATCGAAATAGGGAACATAATTGTCACTGCTCTAGTACAGTAGATTACAGCTTCCTAGCTAAATCTAGGAAAATTACACCAAAATTATTTAAAATAAAAAGTATTCTTGCAACAATACGCCGTTTAAAGACAGTCTCCATTGCATTTCTGGAAAAATTGGAGGTCATCCAAGTTTTGGCAATAATTATTGAAATCTTGATCTTTAATGCTTTACGTAGATTGTAGTTGAAGTGTATCGTTATTTTGAACGCTAGGTCCTTGAACGTCTTCACTAATCAAAAGTGTATAGGGTTCTTCAATGTGTCATAGAAGACCCTTGATTGCATCCATCTGTTGTAAGCTATGACATCAAAAGCATCCATTGATGTTCAATAATGTGCACCTGCAAGAAAACTTAAATGTTTTACAACACTTGCTCCTTCTAGCTATTGCTTATTGTAGATTGGTGCTCAGTGGAGTAGAGTGGGTTGTCGATGTTTATAAAGATAGTATTTTTTTCACTACAACAAAACTGGTTTTTAGTCTCGGAAAATTAGTCACGGTTTTAATAAAAACCGAGGCCATATGTTTTTGGTCACGGTCGTCTTAAAACCGTGACCATAAGTGAAGTAAAAAAACAATTTATAGCCACGGTTTTTAAATAACCGTGACCTTATCATGTAATATAGTCTCGGTTTTAAAAAAATTGTGACAATAAAATTTTTTTTTTGGTTAAAAAAAAACCTAACTAATATATAGCAAAAAAAAAAAAACAAAACAAAACAAAAAACCTAATTAATAAGTGAAGATAGAAAGAAACTGCTATTCCACTTCCCGTGCGGCGCCATTCAACAGCAACGAACGACCCAGCCGCCCCCAGCAGCGCGCGTCCGGCCTCCGCTCAGCAGCGTACGTCCGGCCTCCTCCCAGCCGGCCTCCTCGCAGCCGCTCTCGTCCCAGCAGCACTCAGGTAGCTTGCCACTAGATCTGCGCAGCAGCAAACACGACCTTTCGCTGCACCAGCAGCAACGCCACCATCGCTGCACCAGCAGCAGCCATCATTGCTGCACCAGCCACCAGCGTTGCACCGTACCAGGTAGTCCTCGGCTAAAGTACTTAATGTTATTAGAACTGATATTATTTTGAATTCCCAAGCTTGAACCTTTTTAAAACTTGATTACACTTATCATAAATTCACTTAAGAAATATTATGAAATGATATACATTTATGAAATACATGTATTTAAGACTAAAAGATGATAAAATATTATAGTTCACATGTTGTTTCCTATTGGTAGGGATTGTTGATTTAATCCAAAGTCTGAGTTTGTTAAGAGTTTGATTTGAGATTTAAAAGCTGTCCTTAACTAGGCATTGATTAGGAACAAAGATATAATGTACCCGGTTGAAAACAATGTCTACCTGGCCATATTTTAAAAGTAGAGCCATGTTTTGTCGTAAATGCCTCACGATTGATGGCCTCTTGATCTTTAGAAGCTTTAATCGGGATTGTTCTTGATTGATTAGCTGTTTACTGTTCATTAGGTTGTCACCTACAAAAGTAATTCGCTATAACAGAAATTATGAACTTATTTATTTACCAATGTGAAGCTTTTCCCTAGCTGAATATGATGTCCAACATTTTTCAAGGTGGTATAGTAGTAGTAATTAATCTTTTTAATCAGAATTTTAGCAATCAATTAAATTAATATTATCATTTAAATTAATATGTGTTGTGTTGCCACTACTACAAAAAAGAGATTTAGGGACGGTTATTAACCGTCCCTAAAGACATTTAGGGACGGTTCTGTTTTGGGTCGTAACCGTCACGTATGCGGGCGTCCCAAAAAGTGACACTTTTAGGGATGGTTATTAACCGTCCCTAAAAGTAAAATGTAACAGTCCCTAAAAGTGTAACAACCGTCCCTAAAAGTGTTTGGGGACGATTACTGTGACACTTTTAACCGTCCCTAAAAGTGTTACAGTAACCGTCCCTAAACACTTTTAGTTTAACTTTTTGGGGACGGTTATAAATGGTTTTTTTTTTTTTTTTAAATTTCAATATTATGCTGATCTTATATAAGTAATTACCTGTAAAATGCTGAAATAATATATATATTCAAAATCACAAGAACGACAATATTACTGTTTACATATCATTACTAATTAATCATTACAATATAATTATGCCTGCTTTTGAATAAAAGGCTGACAAGTGTCGCACTTATTGCAATTGCTCGAGCCTGAAATTTATGCCTGCCTTTGAATGATCAAAATAGATAATTTCTTCTAATCATAATAATATTCTGAACATAAAACCTTAAAAGAATGACAGTTCTACAAGATAACAAAATCCTAACTTAACATTACTCAATTCCCGATTTAAATTCGGATTTTCTTCGTCACTTCTTGAGTTCACAAAAAACGTTATTTTACTTGGCAAAAAGAAGTTTTTTTTCTTTTTCTTTTTCTTTTCCCAAGAAACTTCAGACGAGACGATTAAATAATGCCTTACGCAGCGACCTCGTTAAGAAGTTCATAAACTGCTTGTTTTGTGGGCAGTGCAGGTATAGCTCCTCTCTGTGTCACCGTCAGGGCCCCACATCCATTTGCAAATAGGAGAGCTTCTCTCAACCTTTTTTCATCCTGCAGTTAAATATTTAAATCTTATGCTTAGATTGAACTTAACATGCCTCAGCCGAGTCTTTTTATACTGTTCTTCCTTGTTCCAAAGCTAAGTTTTGAGCTTGAAAGTTGAAGATGCTTACAATGAAATGTTGGTTGTTTTCAAATATAATTGATACATTAATTCACTTTAGGATATATATATATATTCACTCGCTAACAAATCTATACTAGGGAAATTTGAATAAGAGTGATGATAGTTTAGTAGCTTCCAGCTTCAGATTAAATCAAAGACTTTGTTAAGTCTATTATAATTTTGTTTTAACAAATCTATAATGTATCTAGCTATATATGTCATTGTGTTTAGCTATATAAAGAATGGTACAAGTGTAATCTCAATGTGTGATCTTTTCATAATGAGAAATTCAGTATTTGATTCAAGCTCTTGTAGTGTTTTGTTCATGTTCCTGCTCTTATTGAACTCGTTTAACACCTTTACTACCAGCCAACCAGGCTATTGAGGCATCATCTAATTGCTAATTTATGTATTTATAAAAATAAAAATAAAAATTGAAATTTCAGCGTTTCAATCTATAATGTTTTTCACAGATGGAAGATACTAATTACCTTTGCTTCTTTTAGGGCAAAATCATTTTCATCGTGATTGTGATTCTCAGTGTATCTTCTCATGAGAAACATGATATTAATAGCCAACCTGAATAGTCAAAATTCAAACTTATATTAAAAAGAAGCTAATATAATGTACTGATTATTTTTACAATTATATTTGAGACCGGCAACACGACCCTTAAACTCCTACACAATGGGTAAAGACATTAATTATTATTTTTTATTTAAATAACATTTCAGTGTCAAAATGAAAAATAAATATAAATTTATCAGGGATAAAAATATATATCTGACTCAGAGGATATAAATAGATTTTGAAAATGGAATTCTTAAATGTACGCTAAAATAAAGGTCAGAATGCTAACTTTTGTGTAGTATCTGCACCCCCCAGCACCTTCCGTTACAAGCAAAAGCTTCAGGTTTGAATGGAACAGCTTTTCCATCACCCCTTTATCATCATAAGCATCATCACCTTCAGTCAAGAATGTAATTTCTTCCTCACTGATCTGAAATTTTCAAAATAACCACATACTTCATATCTATTCTACTGAAAAAAGTAAAAGAAAATACTGACACTAAAATATGGAAAGCACATACCTTGATAATGTCAGCTTGGTCCCATATGCTCATAATCCCTTTTCTAGCAGCTTCTGCTGATGGCCATAGTGGCAATCTCTAATTTGGGTCATAAGAGAGAATGAGACCAGCCTTCCTAGCAATATCCATTGCAGCATGATGAGATGATCTGCAAGGGTCCTCAATCAAGCTAATTGATCCATAGTGAAAAATTCCTGCCTGCAGGATATAAAATTCGTGAAAATAAGAAAATACATCAATCAACAAGTATTGAAATTGAAAACTAGCTCCACAACAGTATGCGATCTTTAATTTTTGAAGCTTAAGTAGCTATAGCAGAATGTTATTTACTTACCCTTCCAATTAAATCTGCATCAAGCTCTTCTGGTTTAAGAAGCATATCAGCACTTGGGTTGCGGTAGAACAAGAATTCATGCTCCCCATCTTTTCTCAGTGTAACAAATGCCAATGCAGTATTTGCATGTGGATCAAAACGCATGCCTGAACTATCAACATAGTTCTGTTTTAGAATTTCAGCTAACATGTGCCCGAATTCGTCATCCCCAACCTAAAGGTAGCATAAAAATAAAATTATTTAGAGCAGATTAAAAACATACACTGCGACAGAGTAATAAATATCGATGCCAAGTGATTTCCTTTAATATGATGAGTAACTTGAAAATGAACAAAGTATTCTTAGCATTCTAAGGCTTTGTTTGCTTGTGTTAAAAGTGGTTTCTGTCAACCGTAAATTTGTGAACAAAACAAAACGTGCTTTATAAATCTTGAAAACAGGTACGTACCTTGCCAATGAAAGCCGAGGAGCCTCCTAATCGTGAAATCCCAACAGCAAAAAATTATATATTAATTCATATATATATTGCAGGAAAAAAAATTTCAAGAATAGTCGTCCCTGACCTGATCTGCGCGGTAGTGGAGAGCTGCCGTGGAAGTGCGCGCTGGCTTGGACGGAGGAGCTGCTTGGTACGCGTTGTTGCAGTAGACGCGCGTTGCTGCAGATACCGCCAGCTGACACTAGAGTCGCGGACGACGGACGACAGCGATAGCTGGGAGGTTGACTGGTTGTGTCGTGGGGGCGGCAGTGGGCGCTGTGGGGAAAGGGCTGCTTATCTCCTTAGGGTTTTCAGAAATATCGCGAGAGCTGGTTTATAAAGGACATTTAGGGACGGTTATTAATCGTCCCGAAAGGTAACACTTTTGGGGACTGTTAATAACCGTCCCTAAATGTCTTTTACGAAAAATTACGCCCAACCGTCCCAAAATCCCACTTTTAGGGACGGTTCACCGAATTTTTTTAAAAAACAACCGTCCCTGAATGTATATATTGTTGTAGTGTGCGTCTTTAGAATGGACAAGTCTTGGATGTTGAAGCCAAGATTTTCTCAAGAGTATTTGGAAGGTGTAGAGAGTTTTTTGAACTTTGCTTGGATTAATACCATAGATGATGAGTGTATTAGATGTCCTTGCAATGATTGTACAAACACAGAATTTCAAAAAATTGATGACATACGAGATCATCTTATTAGTAGTGGGATTGTTCCAACTTATATAAATTGGTATATGCATGGAGAGCCCTTAATTGAGGAGGATGATGAAACAGACACACCATCGAGCCATAGATTCCCATTCATGGATATGAGGGAATCTCCGGTTGAAATGGTAAATGCAATAGAAAATGAAGCGGACTTCAAACCTGATGAATTTAACAAGTTGTTAGAAGATGCTGAGAGGTTACTTTATCCAGGTTGCATGAATTTTACCAAGTTGTCTGCTATGGTCAATTTATACAATATAAAGGCAAAACATGGCATCTCTGATGTTGGGTTCAATGATATACTACAGTTAATTCATAAAATGCTCCCAATGACAAACGAGTTGCCTACCTCTATGTATGAAGTGAAAAAGACATTGGGTAAGTTTGGTATGGAGTATGTGAAGATTCATGCTTGCTCAAATGATTGCCCAAATGACATTGGGTTTTAATTGTGTATGACCCCTTTAAAAATACCATATATTATTTGGATTCAAAGTGGGGTGAAGTGTTCCCTGATATTCAAAATATTATGAATGAGTAAGTAACATTTTAGTACTTATATAGTTTAATGTCTTTAGAAGCATTAATTTTAAGTCTATTTCTTTTTATGCAAATAATATCTAATTATATATTAAAATTTTATATGTTTATATATGTATATATAGGGTTCATATTATGTTGAATAGCCATCAAAATCGAAGGGCTCAAGGTTTGCCAACATGGTCGAGATTAAGGGTATGTTCTTGGCTCTACAATTTCAACCCTTTAAGATTTATCTTATATATGTATATATATAAATAGACTAGCTGTGAACCATTTACATAGTACCCTTACAATTATCTAATTTAACATATCAAAATATTAAGCTTACAATTATTTATCTTATTTAATATGTAGTGTCCTCATCAAGATGATTTGGTTACGTGTGGGTATTATGTCCTTATGTTTATAAGGACAATCATTGTTAACCCACTTGCTTCCATCATTGACTTGGAATTGATTTTATTTATGTATTCTCTTAGTAAAACTAATTTTGTTTCTTCCATCATTGACTCAAAATACTAATTTATAATTTGTTTTCATATGTAGCTTAATAATGAAGGATCATACACTGATAGTCAAATTGATGAAATGCGGAATGAATGGGCGGAGTTCACAAATCGCTTCTTAAAGCGATAGTATTATGTAATACTTTAAATTAGTTTAATTTCATAAATGTACGTTTAATTATTAGTATTGTAATTATTATATGACACTCTATAATGTGTCATTAATTTTGAAACAATCTGGGCATTAATATTTATAATTTAAACCTAATTCGGATCGCATGAAATGCAATCGCTATATTAGTTTCAATAATATATTTTTGGATATGAATGTTGCACTTATAATATTGAAAAAACAAGTATTTAAATTTATTAAAATGCTGAAAATAGGTGCCACTATTTTGAAATGAACATTACCTATGGTCACGATTTTTGTAAAAATCGTGACCATATGTAACATTTAAGGCCACGATTTTCACAAAAATTGAGACCTAAAGTGTTGAAAAATAGATGTCTTTCGAAATGAACATTACTTATGGTCTCGGTTTTTGTAAAAACCGTGACCATATAAATGTATAAGGTCTCGGTTTTTAATAAAAACCATGACCATATGTAATATTTCAGGGCACGGTTTTTACAAAAACCGAGACCTAAAGTGAATAATTTTTCACGGTCTATGTTAAACCGTGACTATATCATATGTCTACAGTCACGATTTTTAACCGTGACCATAGGTTCTAGTCTAAGGTCTCTCCTTCTTAGGTCACGGTTATTAAAACCGTGACCATATGGCAGTTTTGTGGTAGTGTTTTGTCCACTCATATAGGGAATTATGATTTGTCATTTCCAAATACTCTTTGTAAGAGGAATCTGGCTCAAGGTTGCAGAGAATAGTTGTTGGAATTTTACCTTTTTTTTTTGGCTTTGCATATTTATAATTTGAAATCTAATCCCTTTAGGCCCCAATAAATTCTCGCCAATAATTTAGAAATTTTTGATACACATCATCTATAACGTTATAATAGGCCTCATTATTATGATGGACTAAGTCTATATGTCCACAATAGTAGTTATGAGGCCCAAGACTTCTAACCCAACAAGTTTTTTTGATTCTAGATGGGCCTTCAACAATAAGACTAATGAGCCTATATAGACATTCATTTAATGGTTTAATGTTCTCATGAGCCCAATCCTGTAGTTGTGTTGGCATGTGTTGAAAATTAAAAAAGTTATTTTGATATACTTCTGGTAGTTTATGAAAAATTCGATCAAGATTGTGATTAATTTTGTCGTAATGGATTAGGAAATTTTGAGGATTGCCTTTCCTAATAATACTCATGTTGATTCCCTTATCATTGGTGGTAAGCACAGCGTCATACATAGCGTCTATTTTAGATGTTGTATTATGTCGCTCAGATGAACGTAGATTACCCCCATTCAACTAAATTATCATGCTTGGAAATATAATCCTTAACAGCAGATATATTGCGAGCTGCTTGAATATTATGATGAAAATTGGTTGAATGATGAGGGAATACTATATTAAAGAATCGTTGATTCTTTGTCTAAAATTTGGTTGGGAACTGTATTAGAACGTGAATGTGAGGTTTTCCATTTTTGTATAACTCAAATGTGACTCTAATGTAATTGGATTTTTTTTTTATCTTTCAAGCATTTGTTCAATTGATATAGGCATTCTTCTTTAGACAATGAACAATTGAGATAGATGAGGAATATGTTTTTTGATTAAAGACGAAATGAAGGATTAGAAGGCATATTAAATAAAGTATATGAATTATGTGTTTTATCTTTCAAGCATTTGTTCAATTGATCTAGGCATTCTTCTTTAGATAATAAATATTTGGGATAGGTGAGGAATATATTCTTTAATTAAAGACGAAATGAAGGATTAGAAGGCATATTAAATAAAGTATATGAACCCTAATTTAAAGATAATAATACTAATTGAGAGAAAAACGAGAGGGTATTTCAAGCGAAGCTAAAAAAAAAACTATGGTCATTTAGTGGAGTATTGGAGTGACATATATAGGGGTTAGGCGTGGCTCTTATAATATTATAGAGGCACCCCTCGCCCCTTTTATTTGCCACGTAGCATGTGATGATTGGTGGGAAACCTGAAGTGAATGGATAAGGGAATAGTGCAGAAAAAAATATGTGGGTCACTGTATCATTAATAGGGAATATTTGTTTTGAATATTTATTAATCGTTACTGTTTTATTTTAATATTTTATTAATTTTATTAATTTTTATTGTTTATGTTTTAATAATATTATATTTATCAATTTTTTCTTAAACATTTCATATTAAATTTCACTTTTATCATTTTTAAAAACACATATTTAATCGTGTTTTAATCACTTAATATAAAATAATAATATTTTAATAAAAAAATGTTAAAATAATATAGTTTGTTATTAATTAGTTTTTTTATAAAGCTAAAAGATTATAACACACCATTTTTAATATAAAAGACTAAATAATATAATTAACTTAATTTAAAAAGATTTTTGTGACAACTCATCCTAATAAAAATTAGATTTCGATCATTTTCACTTGAATTTTATAATGTATGTTTATAATTTGCTAAAATTTCATTGACTTATTATATTTTAACTTATTTGATTGTAATTTGTCTAATTTGATCAACAAGATTGGATAATTGTGTGGTTGATTAGGACAGCCCAACTCAATTGAATTGGATGCTCGTTTAAACTCGTTATAATTAAACTAGACAAATGTATAATTACCCATGTCACACCTAAACCGGTCTCGGCTGAACCAAGTACATGTCCAACTTATCATAATTCTACTAAATAGTGTCTAACTGACCGAATTTCTCCCAAGTTGTCTAACCCAAATTAGATACATGTCTTATTAATCTAAAATCCAATTAGTGGAATTTCAACTTCTTCCTTTCAATATTTATTGGGTGTTGAATATTGCTATCATCACAATTATTATGGTCCCAATAAAGTTTCGCTCACTTTTTCTTCTTCTTCTTCTTTTCTTTTTAATATTTTCCCATTTTTTAATACTTTTTTTTTTTAATATTTTTTTGGATATCGTGTATTATTACAATAATAATTATTATTATTACAATAATTTTTTATTAATAATAATTTTATTCAATAATAAAAACATTAAATGTAAAATTATAATAAATAATTTATACATTTTTATATTAACTTTAAAAATTTTATTGTAACGATATTATTACTTTATTTTTTTTGCAATATGATTATTCATTTAGAAACAAATTAGTAGACACAAACAATCACATACTTTATATTAGATAGGTCAAATGTAATGGGTAAATTGTTTTTTTTTTATTTTTTATTCTCAAGTTATATATCTTTTAATATATGTCCGTTCGTGTTAACTTAATATGAGCACAATAGTTGTCATTTTTAGCCTAAAATATTTATTTTAATTTTTTTTTAAATTGATAATTTATGAACAGGATATAAATATGTTAATAAAACACAATATTATATGCTCAAATGTAAATATAAATTAACATAACACAACCTATTTATCTACAAGATCCAAATGAATTAAACAATAATTTTTTAATTAAAACATTACAACTTTTTCAGTTTACAATCTGTATCAACCAACTACAATTACATTGTTCAAGTAAAATATTATATGTTCATAAATAGACACAAATATAATATATTTATTAAATGGTTCGACGCTACTTAAGTAAATTACCATCCATCTATTTTGTAATAAAATTATCATTCTAACTAATAAAATCATTTGCTGGTGCCACCGGATAAAAAATTGTGTTTCTTTATATATTAATTTAAAAAATTATCAAAAATAATATCCTTAAAATTTATAATAATAAAATTAGCATATCAATAACATTAAACGTTCAATATTAAACTTGTAATATTGAACATTCAACATTGAACAGGTCTAAATTACCGTAATTTAATTTAAAAAGCATAAAAAACTTAAAAATTATTTTTTAATTGTTAAAATATATAATTTGAACATAAAAATGTTATTTTTATTATTATAAATTTTTAAGAATACTATTTTTGTATTTTTCTTACTAATTTTGAGATAAGTGCAAGATATGTGCTCTCTTAAATGTTTTTTTTAATATAATTTATATTCATACAATTCAATTTATATTGAAACTCTTGAATCACAAATTTTTTATATTTTTAAGTGAAATTTATGTGATATATATTTTTTAAAATATAAGAAATTATATAAAATAAAATAAAGATATTAAAATATGTATTCTATTTAAATTGTTCAACTTCTAACGTTAAAGAAGTTCCACTATTTAACAAACTTTTTCTAAAATAAATAATGTTGTAATAAAAAGAACTAATTCAACTGTTATATATCATTTTAAATTGAACAATAAATTTATTTTAAACTAATACTAATATATATACCCATTTTTAATGTGACAAAGAAGAATTTAAAAGAAGAGAAATGCGAAGAACACATAAGTTTGCACTTATATTAGTTATGATGTGACACATGATCAAATAATTTTAAAAATGAAAAAACTTATTCACTTTTAAAAAAAAAATTTAGACACATGTCATATTATAATTAATATAGGTATAACTATAAGTACAAACTTATGCAACCTTAATATTTTTCTTAAGAAAAAAATAAACTAATTCAGTTATATCTAAATAATAAATAAAGTTCATAAGGGTAAGTATTGTGTCCTTATGCAATTAGAAACATATCCTTTAACATCAACTAAAAAAAAATCTATCAAGAAAAAATTCAAAACTACAAGGAAGTAAAAAAAAAACATATGAAATATATTTTATTTGATATCAACTCCAAAACAACAATATCAAACAAAATAACAACAATATAAAAAAAAAAAAAAAAAAATTTATCAAGCCAAATAAAAAAATGAAAAAATGAAAAAAAAATATAATATAATTTTTTTATTTCTATACGAATTTTTTTGACATCAACTCTTAAATAATTTTATCAAATAAAAAATCTAAAAAAAATAAAATTAAATAAATGTCATTTGTATAGAGGGATAGGATTAGTAACTCATATTTATTACCTAATTTTGCACAATTATTATCTGATGGTTGATATTTAAAATGATAGAAGAGATAAAATAAGAGAAAAATATTCTTCTAAATCTCAACCCTTAAATTAATAGGGTGTAAAAAATTAAGTAAAAAATATTGGCTCTTGATCAAAACATTAACACAAACGTATAAGATAAAAATTAAATGTATAACTTAATAAATTTTATATATATATATATATATATATATATATATATATATTACATGTTGATTTAAATAATATTTTAAAAAAATAATTTTAGTGATGCAATTACTTTATATATAGTGACCCTACATAACGCTGGTCCAAACTAGCTACTTTGTTAATAAGAGGATATATTTCCTAGTCGACTTTTTTGGGTATGATAGCAAATGAGAAAAATTACAGTAAGCTTTTTCATAGGTGCATTGCAATACAAGTGTGTATTTTGTATTTTATCTCACCTTGGTTACAATCCATTAATTTTTTTTTGACATGATTTGCTCTCATTTTGTTTTTGTTCAAACAGAGATTTTTATTGAAAATCATTCAGCAAAATACAACATAATCCACAAAACTCAACTTTCTTCCTCAACTACCTCAGGAGGACACTGATAAGCAAAGTATAATCATTCCTCTTAGCAAGATTTTCATGACTGCTTATTGCTATATTAGTTTCTCTCCATATCCGGTGTAAACAACACACAAAGAAGAGGTCACACATCAATTTCAAACATTCTAATAATGCAACCATAATAAAAGCATCCACAGACAGGTCACTAATTATCCAGCTAGTTACATTCTTTAACTCTATCACAATCGAGAGATCTTTTGCTTCAATTTTTTTCTTCCCTCCGGTGCTTAAATAGCTCAGTTATTCAACTAGTTTTATCTTTAATCATTCTTAGTAAAAAAAAATGTTTATTTTCTTCTAACACTACAAAATATATGTTAATTTACGTCATAAAAAAAATGAACATATATTTTTTTCCTAAGAGAGTTAAAAATAAAACTTTATATATTAAAAAAATTATGCAATACAATTAAACCTTTTTTTTTTATTTGGTAGCAAAATCACCATTATCCTTTGCTCTTTCATTGGCACAACTTTCCAGTTTTCAAATACCATATTTTGCTGGTTACAAATATGAAAACAACTCCTAACTCGCACTTATTGATCAACAGTATGTTTTGTATACCGTATCGAATATAATAAATATAGTTATATTGGATTGAACCATATTGAATTATATTATAATTAGTCTGTACAGTATCTATTGACTAAATGTATAATATACTCGGATAAAATTAATTATAAATTTTTTAATAAAAAATTATATTTAAAATAGTTGTTTATTATAAAATTTATGTAAACAACTATTTAATTCATTTTTCTATTTTTATTATATTTTTTAAAATAAAAAAATTATCTTTAATTTGAGATGAAAGAAAAGTTAATGCCCATAATTTATAATTGAAAATTTAAACTGGTTAAGTTAAGTGATCAATAAGGTTTAGACCTACACCTCTAGATCGTATGAAATTTTTACAAAATCGTAATATTTTTATATTATACAATATAATTTGATTTCACAGTCAAACGCATGACTATATAAAAATTATACAGTCAATATATTTTGTATTGTATAACAAACATGTCATTAGCAAACACCTCAATATGATGGTTCTTATTTGTATCTCCTTACAATTCCTAGCAGTCTTTCTTTATTTTAAGTTTGTTTCCATCAACCATATGAGTTTAGGATCATAAGAACTCTAAGCATGAATTTCATTGTCTAATCCTTGAGAAACAAGACAAGCGGGCAATAAAATTTCAAAGAGCCATTTAGCCTTCTTAGAACAAAGAACTGAAAAAGGAGAATAGAAAATTATTTGTATATTTCTCAATAATTGCTTTGTACATAATACATATATTTATAATAAAAATAAAAAGGTCAAAAACGAATACTAATTAAATACAATGATATCTACCATATTAATTAGATACTAATTAAGTATAATGATCTTTCCTATATTAAGCTCTAATTTACTTTCCTATTTCAACAACAAATCTCAACACTCCCCCTTAAGTTGGTGCATAGATGTCACACATACCCAACTTGTCTAAGAACTTTGAGAGCACCCGACTGGATACTCCTTTGGTAAGGATATTAGCTAACTAATCTTCTGATCGAATCTTTAGTAGTTCCATAGCTTTTTTATCTAGTTTTTCCTTAATGAAGAACCTATCTACTCAACATGTTGAACTAGATTATGAGCTATATCACATGCTGCTTTGTTATCACAATATAACTGAATTAGTTGCTTTGGAAAGTAGCCTAGGTCCTGTAAAAGAAATTTCAACCACAGTGCTTCACAAATTCTTAACGCCATTCCTCTATACTCAGCTTTTGCATTAGATCGTGCAGCAACATGTTGTTTCTTACTTCTCCATATAACTAAGTTCCCACCTACAAAGGTAAAGTATCCTGAAGTTAACCGCTTATCGTTAACTGCTCTGGCCTAATTAGCATCGGTATACAGTTTAATGTTTTGCTTGTTTGTGTTTTTAGAAAATAGAATTCCCTTTCTTGGAGTAGATATCTCAAAATGTGCATGACTGAATTCATATGTTGCTCACTAGGATTATGCATGAATTGACTAACGAAACTTAAAGCATAGGCGAGATTTGGTCTTATGTGAGCTAAGTACATTAACCTTCCAACTTGTCTCTGGTATCTCCCTTTGTCCGCCGACACCTAAGTTGTCTCAATACATAACTTCAGACCCTCTTCTACTGGATAGTCAACTGGTTGGCAGGCTGGCATACCAATTTCATGTAGTAGATCTAAGGCATACTTCCTCTAAGATAAGAAGATTTCTTTACTAGATTGAGATACTTCAATTCCCAAAAAGTACTTTAAGGGGCCTAAGTCTTTCATTTCAAATTCCTTGGACAAGTATTCCTGCAAAGCTCTCATTTCTTCTAGATCGTTGCCTGTGACGATCATGTCATCCACATATACAATTAGTGCAGTAATTTTCCCATGTTGCTTCTTTAAAAATAATGTGTGAACTGAATTGCATTGTTTGTAACCAAAGGTTGTCATGGATTTGGTAAATCGTCCGAACCAAGCTCTAGGGGACTGTTTCCTTCTTCTTCTTCATGTGTACTGCCCTCATCTTCTTCACCACCTTGATCACCTTCAATCTGTCCTACATCATAATCTCCCCATTCTAAAACATTAAGTCTTACTTCTTCTACACTTCTTTCCCAACTCCAACTCTCATTCTCTTCAAACACTACATCCCGGCTCACTACAATGCGCTTAGACACTGGATCATAAAGCCTATAGGATTTGGATTCATCACTCATCCCCAACAGTACACACTTAAAACTTTTATCTTCCAATTTCAACCTCTTGTTATTTGGAATGTGCACATATGCAACACATCCAAACACTCAAAAATAGCCTACTGTAGGCTTAATTTTCTTCCATGCTTCCTCTGGAGTCACATCCTTCACTGCCAAGGTTGGACTTCGATTCAACACATGCACACTCCAATTTACAACTTATGGCCAAAACACTTTAGGAACCTTCTTCTCAAACAACAAGCTTCGAACCATATTTATTGTGGTTCGATTCTTCCTCTCAACAACCCTGTTTTGTTAAGGGGTTTAAGCTGCTGTTAACTACCTTCTAATACCATTATTCTTACAAAAATTGTTGAACTCAAAAAATGTGAATTCACCTCCCCTATCAGTGTGCAAGAATTTAATAAAGTCACCAGTTTCCTTCTCAACTAGATACTTGAAATTCTTAAACACACCAAATGCTACTGATTTTTCACACAAGAAGTAAATCCAAATTTTCCTACTAAAGTCATTAATGAAACTGATCAAATACCTCTTCTTGCTACTTGACATTGGTTTGATTAGACCACAAATGTCAGAATGTACTAGTTGTAGTTTTTGAGAGGCCCTCCATGATCTTTGCTTTGGAATAGAGTCTGAGTGTTGTTTTCGTATCAAGCAATATGTGCATAACTTGCTTGGTGACTTTAGCACTGGCTGTCCCTTCACCATCTTCTTGTATTGCAATGTTCTCAAGCTCTTGAAATTTAAATGACCATACCTACAGTGCCATAAGTATGACATATCTTCTGAAGTTGTTTGGAAACAAATGGAGTCACTAGGCAGCACAAAAGCTAACAACACAAACATCCAATTTGTAGACATTCTAGTCTGCATGATTAAGCCTTTAGATGGATGATAAATCTTGCACAATCCTCCTTGAATTAGGAGGGTAAGACCCTTCTCTTGCAGCTGTCCAATGCTAAGCAGGTTGTTTTTCAGCTCTGGTATGTAAAATACTTTAGTAACCACTTTTGTAACTCCACTGACCTGCAATCTTATACTTCCCTTTCCAGTGACTGTCATCTTTGAGTTGTTCTCAAGTCTTACAAACTGTCTGAAATTTTCATCAAGGTGTGAGAACCATTTCTTGTTCCCACAAATATGGTTACTACAACCTGAATCAAGGAACCACACATCCTCCCTTTTAGAGTTGTCAAGCTCCTCATATGACATTAACAGCATCTCATATTCTTCCTCTAACTCAGCATAATTTACACCCTTTTCCCATCTAGGACACTCATACTGAAAGTGCCCAAGTTTGTGACACTTGTAGCATTCCACAATTGATTTGTTGAAAGGGTTGTCTACCTCTGCCTCGACCTCTTCCTTTGAATGTTCCACGTCCCTTTTCTCTTCCTCCAAATCTGTCCTCATACGAGACTTTGAGTGCTTATTCTTCACCTCTATGCCAGTTTATCATTTGCTCATGTACTAACAGGCTATTCTAGAGCTCATCGATGGTCAAAGTGTCTAAATTATTAGATTATTCCACTGAACATACCACGTAGGCAAATTTTGAAGCCATGGACCTCAAAATTTTCTCAATGATAACCATTTTTTCTATCTTTTCACCATTTGTCTTCATCTTTCTTTCTATGGTGAGGGTGCGAGCAAAATACTCATCTACTCTTTCTCCTTCTTTCATTTGTAGAACCTCAAACTCCCTTCTAAGACCTTGCAATTGAGCTCGCTTCACCCTAGTTGATCCCTAATATTTTTGCTTCATTAAATCCCAAATGTGCTTTGCTATGTCCTTGACGATGATGGTTTCCATGATCGTCCAATCTATAGCCTGAAACAAATAATTCTTGATCTTCAGGTCCTTCAACCTCTAATCTTGAATTAGCTTACGTTGAGCCTCAGTCAGCTCCACTCCTTCTGGTGCTGCTGCAGCTATTCTGTCCTCTACTAAGCTTCAAATTCCTTCGATTGAAGGAAGTTTTCCATAAGCATTGACCAGTGATCATAATGGGCATCAAACTTGGGAATTGCAAGTTTAACAAAATTTCTTTATGTAGTCATACTTTGATCACACTCTTACTTTTATTCTCTCAATTAGGCCTCTGTGATAGGGCTTTGATACCAAATTTGTTGAAGACCTTTTAACACTGATATTATTCAAAGTATAAGACTTTTGGCTAATATAGACTTACAATAGAAATGAAAGAAAGAAAATAACAGCCCACGTTGTACACTTCTACGAATGTGGTATCTAGTTAGAGAATAAATCAAAATGCTACCTCATGTCCTTAAAAAAATGAATTATTAACAGAAAGATAAATAGCAAATCCTAGTAAACATTAAATGCCTTTGACTGCTTCAATAATACATGGGTCATAGAAAATTGTTACCTCGGTATCATCCTTATAGAAAATAACTCAAGTTTTTTAACTGACATGAAGAGGAGGGAATACAGCCAACTCCCTTCACTAGAAGTAAAGTATTAGCAAGGGTTGAGAAGATGACTTTTGCACTTGGGAAAGAAAATTATAAGGTTAATACAAGCAATCCATGGAGAAAAAAATCAATATTCTTTGACTTTTGCACTCCATGATAGTATTGTTGGTACATTGCTAAATATTTCTGAAAAAATCAAAGATGGTGTTCGGCAACGTATGGATCTCATCAAAATGGGTGTAAGAATTGAGATTAGCCGAAAGGTGAGTGTGAATAAGACTTGCTTACCTCCCACATCAACGATGGAGAAAAAATCATTTTGCAACACTTTAGCAAATGTTAAAGTCCCAGATGGATACTCATCCAACATAAGTAGTTTGATTTCTTTGACTTACAAAAAGTTACATGGGATGAAGTCACATGATTGCTATGTCTTGATCCAAAAATTGTTGCTTGTAGCTAGGGGTAGTAATTTTTGACATGACACAAAAAAAACTGACTCGAACACAAACCGATTTAATTTTGGGTAAAAAATGGGTCAACCCAAAGTTACACAAATAAAATGGGTTGGTACCGGGTTGACCCGTTTTATAATTTAAAAAAAAAAGGCCAAAGCTCAAACCAAACCCATACCCATACCTGGCCCCAAAAAAAAACCCTAAAGGCCAAAACTAAAAGCGGCCGAACAAGACTATTACATTTACCCTAACCCTTACATTTTCAATTTCGCCTTCTTCCATCAGACACTCAACTCTCATCTCAGTCTCTCACGGTGAATCGATGCAACGGTTTCCTGCCAATTGCCATCGGCCCATCCATCCCAAAAAGGCAAAAACCAGACTGACAGCCGTGTTGTTGTGCCTAAATCCGTCGCCATTTGCCCATTCGCATTGTGCACTGCCCAGCCTCCCTCTTCGGCTGTCCGCACCGCCACCATCCATCTTTGCCTCACCTTGCACCCTTGCCAGCTCGACCTTCACGGCTTCACCCTTCTTCTTTCTCCGGTAACCTCTTTTTATACATGTATAAAAAATGCAAGTATAAATTATAAAGAGAAATAAAACTGAAAAATTATACTGTATGTCTATTATCTATATATATATACATAAATTTTATTCTCTTTTTTATACTGAATAATTTAAATAATTATACATTGATGTCAACTGATGCAAGCTTTATGAAATAAGAATAGAAAATTTTGTTTTTTGTGGGTTCAATTAGACTTTTTGATATGTAGACAATGGCGCAGGTTCTTCTATGCAAAAGACAGGTGAGAAAAAGCCACAATTATTATATTCTATTTCTATCCCAACTGTCCATTACGCATTAGTGTTTTAGCCGGCTCTTGATGTGCTTTTTGTGTTCACGTTAGGTTTGTTCACAGTAAGCCACTAGTTGTATATTCTATCTTTGAATTTGTTAGCCAAGGTGATTCTAATTAACTTATAGAAGATGTAAGTTTGAGCCATTAAATTTTTTCCAAGTTAATCTCCGGTGTAAATACATTTTTTCCAAGTTAATCTCTGGTGTAAAAAGATTCATTGCTTTCTTGTCAAATTTGTTTATTAGCCGATTTTTGTTAAATGAGGAACCAAATGATAGGGTCTTTGACCTTACCAGTTACCATGATGCGGACTGAACAACTCTTTAGTTTTTTGTCTTAAGTGGTATATTGGCATGGTACTATACTATGGTCCTCTCCTGTCAGTCCTATGTCAATTTTTCTAAGACACAAAAATATTTAAATAGTTAAATTTTAGTTAACTAATTTCCTAAGACACAAAAAGATCTTAATTTCAGTTATACACCAAGTCATAACTCATAATTGTTTAAATATACAATTAGGACTTAGGAGTTAGGACATCAAGTATAGTCTTATAACTGTGTCTATTATGTTTATATATTGATATGATGTTATGCTTTGTTTCTCTCATATAATCTTATGTGATTTGTAGATTAAATATAAAAATGGCACAATCATCTGAAGAACACCTTAACTCTCAAATTCAAAACCTTGAGAATGATGATGACGTTGAGACAGATGAGATTATGACTTTGGATTCAAATGAAAAGGGAAAGAAACGTATGAAAAAGAGAGCAAAAATTTGGAATTATTATAACGATCTTCCAATAAGACCTAACAAAGAGGAGAGATCAGCATGTATATATTGTGGTGCTTTATTTGGATATGAGTCATTCTATGGGATAGGTAATTTTACATGTCATTATGTAAAGTGTCATAAGAGAAGTAATCGTGATGTTGGTCAGATGATTATCGATAAGAATGGGGAAGGGTATACAATTCGCTCCACTAAATATGATCCAAAAATATTTTGAAATTTGGTTGCTCGGGCTATTATAATGCATGACTTGCGTCTCAATTTGTTGAATATGAAGGTATTAGAGATTGTTTTGAACATCTTCATCCCAATGTTAAGTTAGTTTCTACCTTTTCAATTTGTTGAATATGAAGGTATTAGAGATTATTTTGAACATCTTCATCCCGATGTTAAGTTAGTTTCTAAGAACATTGCTAAGGCTGATGTTCTTAATATGTACTTGAGTGAAAAATATAAGATTAGATCTATGTTAGATGCATGTCCTGGAAAAATTTGTTTGACTTCTGATTATTGGTCTTCTTTAACCTATGATGGTTACATTTTCCTCACATGTCATTTCATTGATAATGAGTGGAAATTAAAAAAAAGAATATTGAACTTCTCGTTCACGCTACCTCCACACGATGCCTCATCTTTATGTAATAAAGTTCATTCTATGTTGCGTGAGTCGGGAATTGATAAGAAAACTTTTTTAATGACGCTGGACAATGCTTCTGCTAATATAAAGTTTGTTCCATTACTAGTCAATAATTTGAGTTTGTGTGGATCTCTTGTTTGCAATGGTGAATTCTATCATATCTGTTGTTGTGCACACATCATCAATTTAATTGTTCAAGATGGTCTTAAAGATATTGATGATGCATTTGGTAAAGTTCATGATAGCATCAAATATGTGAGAGGGTCACAAATGAGAAAGGAAAATTTTAAATAATCAGTGAAATTGACATATTTGGATTCCAAAAAAGGAATGAAGCTAGATGTTGCAACTAGGTGGAATTCGACTTATTAAAGGCTTGAAAGTGCTTTATGCTATCATCGAGCATTTCAACAATTATATTTGATTTATTCTAATTTTGTTAATTGTCCTACGACATTTGAGTGGGAAAATGTGGATAAAATTTGTAGTTTTTTGGCATTATTTTATGAGATCATGCTCCAATTTTCTAGAACGATAAGTATCTTAAAGACATGGCAAGTAGAATGCTTACAAAGTTTGAGAAATATTGGATTGATTTTAACATTATCTTGTCTATAGCTTTGATTTTGGACCCAAGGTACAAGTTGAAATTTATTGAATTCACCTACAAAAGGATGTATGGGCAATCAAGTTCTCAATATGATATTTCCTTAAGAAATCTCAAGAATAAATTGAATGAGATTTATAGAGAGTATGCTCAATAATCTTCTTCCCAAATTGTGTCAACATCGAGATCAGCAACAATAAGTATGGACATCGATGATAATTATTCGAAAGGTCATGTCCTTTATAGAAAAGAAGAAGATCTAGTGAAGGTACAATTTATAATAATTTAATTTGTTTATTTATGACTTAAAGTTTATCATATTTATTTTTAACTTTTATTTTGTTTCTTAATTTTAGAGTTCAGCTTTTGTGGTGATGACACTACACAAAAAAGTCAATTGGAGGCTTACTTAGAAGAACCTCTAGTGAAGCAACCGATTGGAAATGGTGATTTCAATATTCTTGAATATTGAAAGGGAAACAATATTTAATTTTCTGAAGTGGCTGTCATGGCTCGTGATATCCTAGCCATTCTCGTTTCAACAGTTGCTTCAGAATCTGCGTTTAGTGTTGGTAGGAGAGTTCTAGATCAATTTCGCACTTCACTTTTGCCTAATACGGTTGAGGCATTAGTTTGTATCAGATATTGGTTTTATAGTGATAAAGGTATTGTACAATTTTTTATAGCAATTACATATTTTACAATATTTTCATTTCATTTTCTTTACTTTTTTTTTTTTTGTAGATAACAAACCACGTTTTGATGAGTTAGTAGAAGATGTTATGAGAGATGTTGTTAATGAAGCTGCTTCTCAGAGTTCAAATGCTTGAAAGGTAATGATTATTTTCATATATGTGTTACTTTCATATCTCTACCATTGTAGTTTAAAAATCATTCTCAAAATATTTTGCTATTACTAATCAGATGGGAAATCACAATCATGCTTAATAATTGATTAATTCAATGATTATCAATCAAGATTTTACATATTAAGGAAGGTACTGGTTCACCCTGTTCTGTTACATGTCTGTTTGTTTAGTTGACTAAATAGATTTATGATAATTGATGAAATCATGAAATATTGAAATTGTTCTCATATTCTATGTTACGTGTATCCGAGTGTTGGACATCAATTTTCATTGTAAGTTTAGAAGATGTCTGTTTGTTTAGTTAACTTATAGAAATCACGAAATTGATGTCATGTTCTGTTACATGTCTATTTAGTTAACTTATAGAATATGTAAGTTTGCCCCTTTGCATTGTTTTACACTTAACTCAAGCATGTGCTAATGTATTTTTCATTCATAAACATTCTCTAATTCACTGATTTGTAGTTATTACTTTAAAAATCAAATGTAATATCTTATTATTTTTTCAAAATATATAATCTAATTAATAGTTTTAATTAAAATTTGGCTAAAAAAATTGCAGGAAGAGATGATATGGATAATGGATGATGGATCCAGGCAGGGAAGCAAATCAAGCAATGATAGATGGAAAAAGTGCAGTTGAAACTTTCAACTTGAAAGTTAGGATAATTTTGGAACATTATTTATTTATTTTGTAGTTCATGTTTAACTTGCTTCACTGATTATGTGAACATTTTGGAACACATTGACTTTATTAGGTTTATTTGTAATTATTTATGGATTATGTACAGGTACAGCTACAAATGTTGCATGTTCTTGGGTTCGGGTTCGGTCTACTTTCTTTAAAATTGATATGTTTTTTAATTTTGATTTTGTTTGGGTTTGGGTCTGCACGCGTTTTTAACTTGGGTTTATGTTCGAGTTCAGATGGACCCATTTGATATTTAGGTTTAGGTTTGTGTTCGGGTTTCGGGTTCGGACGAACCCGTTTGAAATTTAGGTCGTATTCGTGTTCGGGTTACGGGTTCGATCGAACCCATTTGAAATTTAGATTGTGTTCGGGTCTGGGTTGCAAAACATAACCTGTTTTCAATTCGGGTCGTGTTCGGGTTAAGCGTGTTCGTGTTCATGTTCATGTCGGGTTGGAAACAGGTTGACCCAAATACGACTAGAACAACACGAACTGCTACCCCTACTTGTAGCTTTGAGAAGGGTGGAGGTGAGGAGTACAATTATTAAGTTTTTATATTTCTTCAATGATATATGCAAGAAGAAAATTGATGTTCAAAAGTTGGATGCAATTCAATCAGAGATTGTAGTCACCCTATGCAAGTTAGAGAAATTCTTCATTCATTTTTTGATGTGATGATACATCTCATGATTCATCTAGTAAGAGAAGTGAAGTTGTGTGGACTAGTCTTTTTAAGAAGGATGTACCCATTTGAACGATTAATGAAGGAATTGAAAGGATATATGAGGAATAAGAACCAACATGAAGGATGTATAGCTGAATGTTATATAGTTGAAGAAGCAATGGGTTCTATAAGTTTACCCGTTGCCAAAAAACACAATTCCAAAGGCAAGAAGAAGTGTTCGTGAATCTATAGGAACCAGAAAACAAGCACTAGTATATCATAAATTATGGGAGCAAGCTCATCATCATGTTCTATCAAACACAGATAAAGTTCGACCATATCTTGAGTAATTTTCTAAATTTTATTACTTAGTTTTATTTGTGATTAAATATCAATTTGCAATAATCAACATAACTTTCTAGGAAGCACTTGGAACATATCAAGGACAAGTTCAAACAATCAAGACGTAAGGAGAAATGGTTAATCGACGAACACAGTCATACTTTTATGTACTAGCTAAGTGATGAAGTCAACATATATATTAAAACCTAACTTTTCATAAAAAATTTTGCCTACATATGTTAATAATTGAGTATACTCACTTGATGTTCATATTTCTCATGAGCTCATAGATTCGAATAATAACATTTTTGTCACACTTAGATGGATATACTCACTTGATGTTCATATTTCTCATGAGCTCATAGATTCAAATAATAACATTTTTGTCACACTTAGATGGATTTCAATGTGTCCTAAGTTTCATGTGATCAAATATAATAGTTATATTATCAATGGATATAGATTTCATAATAAGAAAATAGATGATAACCGAATCAATCAAAATAGTAGTGTGTCCTTAGTAGCACAAGTTATGGAATTTGCTACCGCAAAGGATAAGAGACCAATATCTAGTGAAATGCCATATTATAGAGTTATCCAAAAGATTTGTGAGTTGAATTACTACAAGTTTAATAAGTGTGTATTCAAGTGTGATTAGGTTGAGAATGTGAATAAGGTTGGTATTCGCTATAACAAAGATAATGGTTTTACTTTGGTAAACTTACAAAGAATTGGATATAAAGAAGATAGTTTCATTTTTGCAAGACAAGCCAAGCCAAACAAGTGTTTTATATAAGAGACCCTGAAAACTCACAATGGTCAATTATTCTTACTCCTCCTAATAAAGGTTATTATGATGAGAATAATGATGAGACAGATGAAGATATTGAGGAGTTTTAATGGGCTTCAATGATTTATGATGATAAGAAGAGACAAGATGGAGTTAATGATGAATAATCATTTTCTTATTTGCGTACTAATTGTAAAGGCATATGAATTAATAATAAAAAATATATAGTATTTTTCATATACTTTATTAATTTTCTTTGATTGATTATCATACCTACTTTTTAATTTTACTAATTACATGATTTTTATTTTTTATTAACTTGTTTATGCATTCTAACAAGTCATGGTTAAGTGTATACTTACATATTATTACTTTATGTTTATACAGGTTGATGGAGCATTATTCTAACTCAAGAAATGAAGGTGGTACCTAAGGAAAGAATACATAAAAGAAGAAAGAAGGTCGAGGAATGACAACTTTGTCAAACATATTAACGAACAAGGATAATAGTTGAGGTTGACGAAGATGGGGTACCATATGGTGATACCAATTCAAAGTAGGCTTGTTCTATTGGAAGTATAACTCGATCGACCATTAATATCACTATACCTAATTGGCGATTAGTACCCGAGTCTCGCAAAGAGAAAATTTGGGAATCCTTATTGGTACGTACTACTGCTGAACTTAGACTTAATACCATATGAATCTTTATGAATTAAATTATTTCATACTTATAATACTTACATTTTATTGTAGGAATCATTTGAGATTGACCCACGTATGACATATCATTATTATATAATTGATACGAGTGACAAGGGGATAAAATTCAAATCATATTTGGTTAGAGCATTTATCTTTCCTTATTTTTACGACCCTGAATAACTGTATATTCCACCATATAAGTACAGCTTCATATCTAAAGAGAAGTGTGAGATATTTGTGAATAAAAAATTTTCTACAAAAGCGTTAAAACTTAGTAAAGAATTGTAAGAAAAAGTTAAGTTAAATAAACACACATATTTTAACGGTAAGGCTAGCTATCGTGGTTCAAAACAAAAATTGGTTAGATTTTTATTGATGATTGATATTTATTCTTGGATTGTTGAAATAATATATGATTATTTAATAGAGGAAGTAGAAAGGACCGTGAGCTACCATGGAGCGTCATAAGACGTGGCTTGACGCTCACATACTAAGTGGTCAACGACAAGTACTCAAAGATGAAACAAAAGAGGTTTTGGATAAAATTGTAAGTTTACTGTATCATGAAAGTAATTTTTAGCTCTAAATCTTATATCATATTCTAAAATTATTAATTATCATTTATTTTTCGCTGTGAGTTTTTCATGAGAAATTGATTAAGAAGCTATAGACTGGAGAACTTTAAATAAATAAAGGTAGAAGGAATGATACACTTGAGATGACATTAGGTGAAGAACACTTAGGTCTAGTTCGTGGGTTAGGAAAGAGAGATAATCTTACATTTTATTTTGGGAGAAGAAGTCGTACTATGAATTCACAAAATAAGGAATATTTTAATAATTATGAAGCAATGGAAGAATAGATATTGAGAAATATCATGGATAAATTACAACACATGAACGATAATGAAAGTAGTAGAAGAAGCAAAGAAAGTGAGAATATGGACATTCAAATGAATGTTTCGCCTCAAACGATTGACATACTTCATGATGATGCAGGATGTTCAAATGGGTTAATGAAGGTATGCAAAATTAATTAATAAGTAATATTATATAATATCGATTGATTTATTTATATTTTAACGATTGTAGTTAAAGAGATAAATCTTTATGTCTTTATAATATTGAATAATGTTCCACACACAACGTCAAATGTCAACTCCAACTCATCATATGGTAATACACATCTGCCCAGTAGTATAGAAAAAGTAAGCTTTTTATTGTAAATTTATTAATTAGGAAACTTATAATATATTCTCATTTTTAATTACATTTTTGTTCTTCCACTAATTTTCTTTGGCCATATATATATATAGAGAGAGTGTTATGTTTTTTAGTAATTAATGACCCATCAAATGTTTGTGCCAAAGGCGCCTACTTTCTTCATTGCAACCCAACTGATAGGGTTCATATTATGGAGCTAGGAGAAAAAATTACAAAGTTTTCTTATTAACTACGTCACAACCAATGGCACCTCTTCTACATCTAGTCCAAGATGAACTTTTTTACGTGAGTGATGCAATTAATCAACATGTGAGATGGCCGAAACATCTTGTTATATTAAGAGGACAAGTAAATTATGATCCTAATTTCATAAGATTCAATATTATTTTATTATGTGTATGTTCTTTAAAATAAGTGTAATGTATTATTATTAACTAATTAATAACTATGTTTTGTAGCCCCTATGTGAAAAATAAAGACAAATTGAGAAGGATGTGCCAGACAAAAAGAGGTTGTTTATCTGTCAATTTGAGTAACAATGTTGAAGAGCACAATAGAATTGAAATTTAACAAAGATGGGTGTTGAATAATATAGAAATAAAATGTAATAACTCTCATCATATGATTCCATGCAATCCAACGATTTTTGACTATGAAACAACCCAAATCTTATTGACTCTAAATGATATAGTCCACATTTGTGATTGTAGGTGGCTTGGCGTTCCTCATATACAAATTTTCATCATGTATATTTATCATTATATATACTTTATTTTGAGTATTTCATATCACTAACTAGTATATCATTAATCAATAATAGGTTGTTATTTGATAAATTGAGAGGATAAAATGTCCAATTGGAGAGAAATTTTATTTTTATAGATCTAAAATATTTATGCACGTATCATGATGAAGAATACAAAGTCAACATGCTTGCGAACAAGTTTAATATAATGACGCTTCAATGTGCCTCCTGGCTCTATATTGGAGATTGTAAGTATTACATTTTTATATTAATTTAATTTTGTGAAATTATAAGCTAATACAATATTATAACATGAATTATTAATATGTAAGAGTCATTGGACATTAACTGTTGTTAACCCATTCACTTGTGAACTTCAATGATTCAATTTTATAAAGACTTACAATTATTCTAAAGGATCACCTCTTGATGAAGAATACACAAGAATTTGATGGAGGTAACATGCATATATTTATATTATATTATATATTAGATAATATTTTTTATATGGACGTGTTCATATTATCTATATTAACTTGAATTTATAAATGTGGATACTATGTTATGAAATAATTGTTATAATTAAAAGGGCATTATAAACATGACAACATCAACGTGTTAATCCTAATTGGATTCCTATTAAGGTAATTGTTTTAGTTAATTTTTAAATTTTTTCAATTATTTGTTATGTTTATAATTAAAATAATTTCATAATTATTAACTATTTTTATTTAATTGTACATAGTATCCAAAATAATCCAAATTCTATGAATGTTTGTACTATATCATGAAATTTATTGAGACATATGTTACCAAATTTATTAAAAATGCAGACACAAATGATGTACTGGTAAGCTTAAACTATATATTTATGTATATATAAGTTAATTTGTAATATTATTTATCAATTATTTAGCTTTAAAATATTTTAAATATCTTGTATTATAATTCTCAAGTAAGAACATAGGTTTATAAGATGGTCAATGATTATAGGACAGTCAATGACTGTCCAATAAAGCCTTTTTTGTAGTAGTGCACCAACCAAATATATTAAAACCTTAACAGAACTTGAGGCTATGATGGATAGGACAAACTTTATGATCTTTGTGTCATGGAGGTTTTTGATAAATCTTTAGATAAATATCAAAGATTTCGTTTGCAATTTGTGGCAAAGAAAAAAACTATCAGACTATTGGTTAACAGTAGAAGAAATAAAAATAGAATAGAGGCAATGGAGAGCTATGGAGATGAGATGAAGATTAATGGATATATGGAGATGATTAGGGTTAAGACTAGGCTTTGAGTTTTCAAAGAGAAGTTGAGCTTCTCTCTCTAAACTCTCTTTACGGTTTGCTCTCATTTTGGAGTCATAAATATTTAGTTTGTTAACACTACTTATTAAGAAAAACTATTCTTATGTGTTTGGATTATCAATTTTCACAATTATTTAGAAATACGTGTGATTAACTATACTTTAATTTATTGTGTTAATTTTGAATGATTGATATATATTCATTTTCGAGCAAAAACACAATTTTTTTCTTACATAGGTTCATTGTAATACAACTTTATGTGCCACAAATAGCTAACAAACACATGGATAAACTAGCCAAAAAGCGACCCTCATTGAGATAAAATTCTCTCTAGTTTATCTCTTTCTCTCGTTTGTGCTCTCTCTAATTTTCTAATGTTCTTTTGTGGTTTTTTTAGGTAATTTTCTTTAAAATCAGCTTGCCTCTCTTGCGACTTTAGTCTCCTGTGAGATTTGTGGTGTTTGCTTCTAGTTGTGGACTTGATTTTCGAAACCTAATATGTGATTCTACTTGCTGGTTTGTATGGAGGATATGTCAAGTTGTTTTGAGGAGCTCAATTTTACTATGGAATTGGATGTTTTGATTAAGGATGTTGAAGGTAACTTGGAGCTTGTGCTTGGAGTAATGTTGAAGCCAGGGCTTGCTTTGAACTTTGAGGCTCTTCTTTGTGTATACCACCGATATTGGACTTTTAGTGGTGATTTAGAGCCAAAGGTCTTGGACTGTAACATTACAATTCTCTATTTTGAAGAAGCAAGTGATCTAGGGTCAGTTCTTTGTTGTGCTTCATGGAATTTTGATAATGGTTTACTTGTGTTTCAAAGGATGAACTCAATTATTTATCCCTTTGCTCTCCAATTTTATTTGACACCTTTATGGATTCAATTGTATGATATGCCAGCTATTTTTGGAGGTTAAAGTGTTCATCAAATTGCTAGTAAAGTAGGATTTGTTCTGAAAATTGATATGTTTACATTGGAGAGTGGCTTTGTTGGGGCTATAAGGATTTGTATTGAGTTTTTTTATGTAATCTTTTGCTACTTGGTATGTGAATTCATTTAGCTCTGAGTGATCCAATGTGAATTGAGATGAAGTATGAGCGTCTTCCAAGGTTTTTCTATAACTGTGGATGGCTAAGTCATGAATCAAGGAATTGTACTCTTTGGCTTGTTGGTGGATCTAGTTCTAGTTGCGCTGGAGATGGCTATGCGAGTGCTTGCTGTCATTAAGGGTGCGGGTATGTGTCGATCGGTTGATGAAGGTTCAAGTTCTAGTGGTTCTAGGGTGCAAACTGCTAATCAGGGTGGTCTGGGGAAGGAGAATATCCCTTATGCTTATTTTCCTAAGGATGATGGTAGTGACATTGGAACCCTTTTGCTAGATGGTGGTGGCTCTACTGGTAGGATTCAGGGTGAGTAGTCAATGAGGTATGCTAGGAAAGGAATTGGACAAGGGAAAAGAGGGAAGGTGGTGGCTAGGCTTGGTGATGGTACTAGAGGGCAAGGGAGTGGCAAACATTTGTGGAAGGAGGTTGAGAGCCCGTCTCAGTTACTAAATTTTCAGGGTGATTCTAGTATGGTAGTTCTTGAAGTTGGTGAGATTAAGATGTGTAGTAGGTTAAGTATGGATTTTGGTGTTAATTTTACGATTCCTTCTAGTTTATCCTAGTTGAATACTAGATTAATAATTAGTTTTCTTGTTATTGTTGAAGACTATTATGATTAGAATATTAGATAGTTATTCTAATGTTTTCCTATTAGTTTAGGAGTCTTATTTAGAATCCTATTAGAATTAAATTTTAGTTTATTATACCTATAAATATCAATGTAATCCTTCAGTATTATATGAATGAGAATTAGAATGTCTTTATTTGACTTTTTGATTCTCTTCTCAACATACTTTGATTATCTATTATTCTAGCTTCTACATTTATTCTTTTATCTATTTTATATTTATGTTTGATTTTGCTTTATATTTTAACATGGTATCATAGCAGTGTTCGATTTTGAACATGTTTTTATATTTTCTATCATCTCTCTATCATCTGTCATACATATACCCCTACTATCATCGTGGTCTGCTTCAGTTTCTCTACTTCATTCAGTTGCTAGTACTCCTCATCTTCAGTTCAATTTTTTCTAAAGGTTGTTGGTTGGTTCTTTGGTTTCGTCATTCATCAAATTGTCACCACTGTCATTCACCGCTGTTGCACTGTCATTCACATCATCCTCACGGCTTCAATACTGTTAGTATCATCTATTTTCACCGCTGTCGTCGCCGTAGTTCACGTTAACTTCATGGCCTCACGACTGTTGGTATTAATCTCTGCCTCACGACTTCGTAGCCGTGTTTTCTAGAATGATCAACCGATCTACCATCGTTTTCTAGAAAGATCAACCAATTTACTGTCATGCGCCGTTATCACTAATTCCAAATCCTACCAACACTAAAGCACCTTTGAGGTTTAACATCAAGTACAAATATGTATGTTGTAATTGTCCAAGCTAAACATAGATTATGTTCAGCTTGAGGGGGAGAGTTGAATATTAGATTAATAATTAGTTTCCTTGTTAGTGTTGAAAATTATTATGATTAGGATATTAGATAGTTATTCTAATGTTTTCCTATTAGTTTAGGAGTCTTATTTAGAATCTTATTAGAATTAGAATTTTAGTTTATTATACCTATAAATATCAATGTAATCTTTCAGTATTATATGAATGAGAATTAGAATGTCTTTATTTGACTTTTCGATTCTTTTCTCAACCTACTTTGATTATCTATTATTCTAGCTTCTACATTTATTCTATTATCTATTTTATATTTATATTTGATTTTGCTTTATATTTTAACATTCCTTGTCTTGGTGATTGGATGGTGTTGTTAGTTTCTTGTTAAGTATTTTGTTTGTGTGCTCTATAGTGTGTTACTGGTGTCTTATTCTGTTTCCATTTTGTTATTCTAGTTGTTATTTTATTTTGGCTGGTCTTGGCTATGATGCCTCTTAACTCCTTTGTATGTGGGTGGTAGTTGGGGTAGCTAGTTTGCCATGTACTAAGTGTTGGTTTTTATTGGTATGGTCTCTTGTCCTTGCAACAAAATGTCTTGGGTTTTGGTTTACTGAGATGTGTTGTTTGCCTACTGGTTGTGACTTTGTGATGCTTAATAAAGCTGTTAATGAAATATTCTCTATTGACAAAAAAAGTAGGAAAAAAACACATGGACAAATTGTTTAATTTTTACATAACAATGGTCCATTTTTTTAGCCACTTTTTAATCTATGCGTTTGCCATACATTGATGATATATATATTGATACATCAAAAATGGCATATGATAATTGAACTTGGTTTCTTATGGCAAAAAAATGCAACTAATACAAAATTACTTGTTAAAAAGTGGTATTTTTCACATATTTTTATTTTATTATGAAGGCCAAACAAGAGAGATACCTAGAATGTGTGATAAATACTCTTTTCTGTAATTTATTTTTCTTCTAGTGCAAGAAATCTTCATAATAAACTATAAAATATCTTAGGGGTTCATTTTGATAAAGTAAATGTAAGAAAATTCCTACAAAATTATTGACCTTCCAAAGCACTGTGTTTTAGGAATAAAAGAAGGCACTAAAGTTTTGTTAATGCTAGAGATGTCATCATCCCCATTGATAAATTGTAAGCAACTCTTATTTATAACAAGACTTAGGAATTATTTTTTTCACACAAGTAACAATGAGGTTGCAGTCCATTTTTAGTGCAACTTTTATGGTTGATTGTATCCAAATTTTTTGAACTTTTTTCATGTACATACTAAAAAATGAGATTATTCACTAGTAGTAATGTTGTATTGAAGTAAATTTTGTAACTTTTTTAGTCGCATAACTGAAATTTGATTGTGGTGCACTCATAGTTCAATTTTCATGACGAGTAATATTTGAACATGTTTTGTAACTTTATTGTGCACGTATCCAAAAATGGAGTTGTTGTGCATTCATAGTCTCTTTATCATAGAATGAAAATCATTTTGTTTAATTTTCATTTTAAATTATTTTCAAGAAAGTTGAAGTCATGACAGTACGGGGCATTTTTAATTGTCCAAGTAGTAAGCAACTAAAACTAACACAAGAGACATTTAAAGTAAATGAGCATTATTTGAAAAGAGTCCAGAAAAAGGGATCTTGAGTGCATTGAGGTGCACATTCCTTAATAAGAAAAACAATGTCTTCCTAAAATGTTAGCAAAAGCACTTAGTGGGTGGCAATTTACTTACATTCAGTAAAACAGTTTATTTTTATTTGCATTTCGAAATTCATTCTATTTGTGCCTTTCTAAATGCTTTTTTTTTTTTTAACCACATGCTTTATTGCATATATTAACGACAATGCTTAGTATAAGTTTGGGGATACGAATAGGTGTAAATAAAAACTTTTTAAAACAAAATTTTCATTTACATGTTGCTTCATGATGGGCAATTAAGTATTTTATGCACTTTGAGTTTATTTTTATTTGGCGCTTTCAAAATATGTTGTGAGGACTTATTCATATCCATATTTTATAAATTGTGCTTTTGATGTTAAAATTTACACAAGCCTGAGGGAGTTTTTGTCTATCATTGACCTAATTAGATACAAAATTATCAATTCTTGAAACAAATTGTGCCATGCTCACTCTAAAACACCCTTATCAAAATATTTTGCAATAAACATAAAAATTAATTTTTTGAGGTCCTTACACTCATTATGGCTCTATCAATTATGTGCAAAGATTATCTGTGTAAAAAATATGATATTATTATTTAAAGTATGCCGTCCAGGTGAAATTTTAAGAATGGCTATATTGTGAGTTCTTTAAGCCATAAGCATTTTATTGTGAGAGCTTGTTTTAGTGTACTCTTTAAGCACATTTTATCATGATCTTAATCATATATCATTATTATAAGTTTTGCGTTTAGTGTTAGGATTTTATACATCAATTAAAGAAATATGCATGTTATTTATTTTAATTATTTTATTTAATAACTTTAGTAAGGAATTTTAGTGTGTGCCTATTCTCATACAACATGTATTATAATTGATGTCTTGTGCTTAAAAATATATGACATGTTGTCAAAATCTTTAGATAGAATTCAAAATATTAGTCTACCAAAAGAAGAAAATCCACATTTTTGAGTCTTTTCAAAATGAAAAAAAAAAAATGTATAAACAACAAGTTATACTATTATAACAAGGAAATTAGTCCATATATTTTCTTTGAAAGATATCAAAAAGGAAAATAGTAAATTACCTATATATTGTGGATTTTTTTTTTAAAAAAAAAAGAGGCTTAAAATCCTTCAATAAGTGAGAGTTATTATTGTTGCCTCGTTGCCTTATTATTGCAAGGCTAGAAGTGAGAGTCCATGTTCTATGAACCTTTTCAACTCCTCATTTTGTCTTCCTATTAGGATGAGAGGTAGCTTAAGTATAGAACCTAAGGGTTATGTAAGTATGAATTACGGGTTTCTTCCTTTTATTTGAGGTTCTTGTATTAGACACATTCTCTTGATGTTTGGATTACACCACATGTCTTGTACGATGTCTTTTAGAAACAATTTATATGTTTTGGGACTTATTTTGCCCTTACTGATAAACTGTCACTTTCCTACTTTTTCACACTTCAAAAATTATGAACTTAGGTGACGTTTACTAAAGTAACATGGTTTGATTGTCTGGATTATAAAACCGTGATAGGACCTTGTTGTAGGTCAAATTCACCCAAGGGAGGACCAACATCCGTGCAAGAAGGTCCCCAATTTTTTTTTTTAATTATTTATTTATGGAAATTGAAGGATACCAATAGAAAACATATGATTGTTTTTTTTTTTTTTGATAAAAAAGAACTCCTTGAGAGGGAGATGGAATAAATTTTTTTTTTATTCATCCGAATTGACTCCATATTTGAGAGTACTAACTATGAGCTAGCATTAGAGGTTATTGTAAAAAAAATTTAATAATTATTACGTATTTTTTTATAACTTTAAATTTATGACATTGTGCATATAGTTTAATTAACTTCATAATAGATAACATTTAATTAAATAACAAATTTTTAAAATAAATAATTACACATACTTAATATGTACGACTTTTGTTATAAAATTTAGTATATATCTTAAAAGTTTATTTATTTTTTATTTAAATAACAATTAACAAGGAATGTATGGGTCTGGTGTATAGTAAAGGCTTATGACTAGTTAGCTAAATGCCTTGTTTACGGCTTCCAAGAAACGATTCAAGCTAATTTTTAGATGATTTTTAATTTGTTGAGTGTAAAATTAATAAAAATAATAATTATAATAAAATTAGATATAAAAGAAATAATATTATTATTATAATATTTATTTAAGTAGTGTAATCAAAATAATTAATAATATTAAAATAAAGATTATAAAATTATAAATGAAGTAAAATTAAAAAATAGATTTTTTTTATTATTAAAAGAAATAGAATGTGCAAAACAAAATCATAAATGAGTATACAAATTGTGGAAAAAAAATATAATATTACAGCCTATTCTTAAGAGCTATAGGCGTAATGAGGATTACTGCTACTACTGTAATCCTTTTACATTCCATTACAGAGTACAGTCAAACCAAACACATTAATATCCTGAATGATTTCTATTACGATTACGATTACTGTCAACCATTAAGGTCACGTTTGGTTCACTGAATATAATCGTAATCGTAATGAAATGTAATGTAAATGAAACAGTATTACTATTACAGTGTTTAGTTTAGCCACTGAAATAAAAAAAGGAATTAATATTACAGTATTTAGTTTGACCATTGTAATGGAATAAAAAATATAATAATATTACATTAATACTCTCATGTTTAATGAAGTTTAAATAATTTTATTTTACTATTATTTTCTAAATCAAATAAAATATATTCTTTAAAATTATTCCCCTATTGTTTGGAAATTAGTTCAATACCTACTAAAAGTATACAAATACTTCTATTGTTTGGATTCGAAGTATATTTATTTGCCGAAATGTAGTTTAGAATTATTTCAATATCTAAAATAAAATTTTCTTTTTTACTCTAGTCATAGAAAATAACAAAACCAATGATGATTAGGGAGAATCAAAGAAATACCAATTCATACGAAAATAATTAATTGAAATTAATTTTTGCATAATCTATAGCTAAGTAAGTTCACCAACCATAAATTACATACTTGGTAACAATGATTTTTTTTTGTTGGTCAAATTGGTAACAAAGATAATATACCAAATCGGGCATACAAATATACTTCCATACACGCATCTTAGTTCCTTTCTTCAAGTTACATTCCCTCAAATAACCATAAAGTGTGATATTTCTGTCACATTTGTTATTCATGTGCACTCTTTCAGGAGGAGTAACATCTTCAAAATGATCTACCAAAATGTAAGGATGGCCAGTTTGCCGCGATGAAGGAAGAAACTTTTGAACAGAAATGAAGCGTGCAAGATTGTGGATTTCATGTTTTGGATACCTATCCAAGAGAATGAAGTAAATCATCAATGAGGTGAAATTACAATGCATATGTAAAGTTAAAATCATCAACCACAAGAAATTACAGTGCATATATCCTTAGACTACTCACTTTCCATGAATAAGACAATTTAGCTCCATCATATATTTCAGTCCAAAAACGGTGTTTAAGATGCTGCCTAGTCTTCCTCAACTTATTCACGTCTTCAAACTTATCGAGGTGAGTCGGGACTCCTATGACTATTGTAAAACAATGAGCTAAGAATATATTCAAAAACTCAAAAGGTTTCCTGCAATGAAGCCAATCTTACAAGATCATCAGTACTACAACATACACTTGTGTTAAAAAATGGTAGCTGATGCATGAGAGCTTCAATCAGATAATTCACAGAATAAAGTGCTAAAACATACATAGTAACAGTAAAATAAAATTAAAACGATAGAAATTTTGCAAGTGAAAACGTATTGGCCAGTCTAGGCAAAAAGAAAAAAAGAAAAAAAAAAAGAGTAGCAAACAGCAAGTAGACTCAGCAGCAAATTTGATAGCATCAATCATGTCGTTTATATCATTTGGGCAATCTATGAATGTAATCTGCCTTTGCTTCCCTAGAAATTGGATCCAGATCAATAAACAAAGCTCCAATCTTACTTTAGGAATATTTCATGAACCCCATCTAGGTTTGGCTTACTATCACATAGCATACCTAGTTCCAAGAATAGGTATACACAGCAAAGTTATGTCATAGAACCCAAAAAATTTACTAAATAATTTCACAGAATCCAAAAAGGTAACTTGAATATAACAAAATTAGTTGAGATTTCACCGTACAGATTCTAGAACTAGAAAAGCAACGCATAAAACAATGTTAAAATCAACGTCTACTTGCCATGTAGAGAAGATAAAATCAATTAAAATTAAAAACATAGGCGCATAGCAATACAGTAGATTTACCAGAATTTAAAATTTGCCAAACAATATAACAAGTAGAATAACCTTCATAATTTATGGTACGTTATTCATAATCAATGGTCAGATTAGCCTACTATACAAAAGTCAATAAATAAACTTGGTTCTAATTAACAACCCTATATATATAAAGTCCAACAAAAGATTCAGGAACTTTATGGTGTACTTTCATACTTTCACAAGAGAAAAGCTACCCATTAATTTTGGACTTTTGGTTCTATAAAATTAAAGAAACTATTATATTTCATTGTAATAAGAAAGAGTTCTTAAAAAATAGTAGAAAAGAAAGAAGCAAAAGAACCCAAAATTCCAGCATTCATGAGGGCAAATCACCCCTTCCCTCGATACACCAACTTATCCCACAGTTTATCCTAGATTTGTTCCGACATTCTCCGGCATTCATTTTAGTTCAACAAGCACCTTATCATTGGCAGTGCTATTCTTTAAAGTTTCATGAGCATAGAGCTTCCTCTCATAAATAATGAACTACAATAAGTGCATATACTTTGTAAAATTCATGAGAAGCTTAATGGAAGCATACCAAACCCAGATCAGATAAGATCCCAAGTCGCTCAAAAGCAACATGTTCATTTTTTATTTACAATGTCATGAGAAAACAAAATAAATCGCTTTTTTCATCTTCCTTTGGCTTAAATGAATGATATATTTAATAATACCATAAAAGTTAAGAAAAATAATGGCAGCCTTTACTTCTTCTTTAGATTCAAGCTAGAAAATAGCAAAAAAAAAAAAAAAAAAAAAAAAAAAGCAAAAAAACATGAATTCCAAAATTTCATTTCATTTGCAATCAAATGGAAATGATCAGAGACAAAAAACAGCAATTGGAAGGATTAATCGGAAAACAAACAAACTATACCCAAACTTTTATCATATAAACAAAATAGAAACATGAATGTAATTAATAAAAATTAGACTTCTATAAACTGTTAAGACATACCTGAAGAAGAAGAAATCTCTGGGCGTGGAGGAGAGCGAACGGCAAGGCAAAGCTAGTACGGAGGAGAACGGCGAGGGAGAGCGACTGGTTTGACAACGCAAACAGTGAGGGAGAGTCCACTGGTTTGACAACGCGAATAGTGAGGGAGAGATCTGGTTGTTGGACGACGGCGAGGGAGACGCAAACGGCGAGGAGGAAAGCTGGTTGTTGGACGACAGCGCACGAAATTTTGCTCGAGCTAGAGAAGAGAGACTCAGGTTACAAGGAGAAAAGAGATGCGTGAAATAAGGTCACGTAATGCAATCCCCATTCCTTCTTCCAACTAATGTAATCTCAATTCCTTAAAGAGATGTAATTGATTACATTACATCTTTTTAAAGAAACCAAACATTAGTAAAAAATTGAATCAATTACATTTCTTATCCTATTGCAACGAATCAAACAAAACCTAAGACTTCTCCATGATCTTATCACATCACCGACCATTAAGACCTCATTTTAGCATCAGCCTTCAGCTTCAACCCTAGTTTCATTATTTCATTTCATAAAACACATTATTTTTTTTGGGTAAAAAAAAATTCATTTTTTATTAAATATCATTCTTTTTATTGTTATGAAATAAATATAATTTTTTTTTTTATATTCTCTGATTTTTATTTCATTTAATCTTAATTCCCTCCCATAGGATTACACCGTCTCACAAACCAATTTTATATGTAAAACATTTGGATTGAAAAAAAATATCAAAATGAATGTGACAAAATATAACAAAATAATAAAAATCTAATTAAAATATGATTTTCCGTTTTGCCTCTGTCCCTTTGCTCTCTCTTTCTCTCTGCTGTTCCTTCGACCTCTCTCTTTTTCTCTTTCTAGAATCTCAGAGCTCCTTTTGGCCGTTAAGAAATAAGCTCTGGTCTTCTCTCCAGGTTTGTATAGCAATTGGATCTAAACGATGTCGTATTTAATTGTTTTATTTCTTTCTTGCTCGGTTTTTCCTTGTCTGTTTCCTTGTGCTTCAAACGGTTTCAATTTGATCCTGGTATTCGGGTTCTTTTGGTTGCGATCGTTGTTATTTTGGCTAAATGGAAATGGGTTTAATTGGAGTTATATTTTCTCCAATTGAGTTTATTGGCGATGGTAATTTGTTTAGGGTTTTTTATTTTATTGGTTTTAATATGGCTGATTACTATTTGGTTCTGGCTTTTTGCAAACTCTCAAAGTTTGGCTTTAGGGTTTATTGCTGTTTGGTTTTAGGAGGTGGGTTTATGGGTTATAGCATTACAAATGTATGGTTGCTCGGTTCTTCGATATAGTTGAGGAAAAGGAAATGAAATATCAGGTTCTTACTTGCTTTGTTGTTTGAGTTTTTACTAATGGAAATGAGCCTTTTGGTTATATACTTATTATTAAGGTCAGTTAAGTGGAGGAGGCCCCTGCCCTTTCAGGCCCAATTAATGAAAATATCAGTATTTTTAATCTCATGAACATGTATATACTGCCGAACATTATGCTTTTACGGATTTTCTACATTCAGATTGGAAAAACTTTCCGTCAGTTATTCATTTTTGATGCCAACTGTGGTTTAAGAACTAACACTTGACTGTTTTGTGGGTTTGCCTTGCTTATCCAGCTGGCGGAGAAAGTGTTGGGATAGAAAGTTTTGGAGTGGTAAATGGCCGGGATTGCTGGTGAGGAGTCTGGAGTGGGAAGGTCTATGGAGGGAATTTCAAGTGGGCAGAGATGCCAATCAGGGGAAGCACTGGCTGAATGGCGATCTTCAGAGCAGGTGGAAAATGGGACTGCATCTACCTCACCCCCTTACTGGGACACTGATGACGATGACGATGGTGGTATGGTTTTCTTACCTGCATCTATTTATTCAATGTTTGGGAGATGTTTGTGTATGCCCTTGATTACCAGCAAGTGCCAGCATTGAGAAGGCTGTCATATTATATCAGACCTATGGAAGCTAACATGATGGATTGACAGAATGGAGTTGAGACTAGAGAGTGGTTAATAAATACTAGGCTCGTGATTATGATTAATAGAAAATGATTTCTATTCATCTTAAGGCATCTTTATGTTTAATTTTTTTTTTTACTAAGGATGTTCAATTTTTTTTGGATGCTACTAGAACAAAAGGTGATGTTATTTTGGATTTCTTTATGCAATTAGTCTGTAGTTTGCAATTGCAGTTTTTTTTATCTTCTAGTTTTTGGCAAAGAACAACACCTAGAGGTTTCCTTACAAAATGTAGTTTGAACTTCTTGTGTTGTTTTGGATCAAAATTTAATTTACTAGCTCTTATGATACAGGCTTTTTATTTGCAAAGATCATACTTTCTTGAGAGGTTTCAACTCTGTTCCTTTCTCTGTTTTTTGTTTATTGCATTCAAAGTATTTTGGTTGCCTGAATTATCCCTTCTTGGAAGGAACTGGATTTTGGCAATCCCATTTGTTGTATAGAGGAATGAGGTTGAGACTTAAGAATGTGGACGTTTGTTGTATCATTATTCAGGAATTTATTTCAAATTATACAAAAAGCATGCTATAGTTCCATTGGAGCTTGTTTGGAATTTGGATCGTTATGTAGGGGAAAGGATGGGCCTTAAGAGAATGTGCTAACTTAGGGTGTGTTTGATAACAATTTTGATTCTTGATTTTTTAATTTTTCAATTGTTTTTCAGTTAGTTATATTTAGTAATGATTTCTGATTTTAATTTTCACACTTTTAAGAAATCACTACTTAAATATGGGGTGATTTACTTTAAAAATAAGATTTTTGTATTAGATTATTTATTTTTTATTTTTCAATTTTTACCCAACATTTTTTTTAGAGTGGAAATCAAGTTTTGTGACTTTGTATGTATTAGTATTAGAAAAAAAATGATTGGACATAAAATTTGTAAATAATAACTAAAACTTTTTTTTTTTTCAAGATTTTGGAAGGAAAAAAAAAGCATTATCCAATAACTTGTCGGTAATTATTTGAATATTTTCTTATGAATCACTAGGTAGAAATTGTTATCAAATACATTGGTTATTATTCTTACAAAAGAATCAGAAATGAAAAAAATCAATTATGTACTCATAAATCATAAATCATAATCGTTATGAAATATGGCCTTAATTATTTAACCTTGCTTTCTCTTTTTCTTTCAATTGGTTTTCTGTTTATCTTATAAATAGTGTTCTTGTTTTCATTTTATGTGATTTTTACTTCAGACATGCTACAGGAATTTGAGCCTAAAACAGAGTGATATCAAGACAGTTATATACAAAGCAGCTTTCTTTCATCCTTCACCTCCTCTATGATCCCTCGATGTCTGTGCAACATTAATTTCAGTAATTATTAAAAGAACAGATCTGGCCCTTAGTGTATTTTAAAAGAATGTTGCTCTTAACTTCTAATCCTCGGTGCCTTCTAATTAATAATTGTTTTCTTAAGCTTTGTACTCCTTGATATAATGTTTCTAGTGACATTTGTGACTGCTTTCTCAGCTTTTATAATTGAAAATATCATGGAATTTTTTTATGTACTGATTGTTTACTTCTTAATTATAGGGCTGAAGCCTTCTGAGTTATTTGGAAAATATACATGGAAGATAGAGAAATTTTCTCAAACTAACAAAAGGGAACTTCGTAGTAATGCATTTGAGGTTGGCGGCTACAAGTGGTATGATGCAGAACATGGATGTTTTGAGATACTTCTACACTTGCCTTTAGTTTGCTTTGATTTCTGAACTTTATACCAATCAATTGAAGAACACACGTGGAGAAATTTTGTGCATGCCTATCTAGGAACCTATATAAATACATCTATGATTAAATCCTATAAAAGCATCTATGATAAAAAACTTCTAATTTTAATTTTCTTGTAAGTAAACTCTAGAACGAAATTAATTTAGTCTGGTCACATGCAAGATAAACATTATATAGGTGCATTTAATGTTTCTGTGTGTAAAATAGGTTCTGAAAACAATCATGTGGCTCTTGAAAAACTGTCAAGCTTATCTATTTGACCTAAGTATTTTTCTTATGAATTGACAGGTACATCTTAATCTATCCTCAAGGATGTGATGTTTGCAACCATCTCTCTTTATTTCTTTGTGTTGCTAATCATGACAAACTTCTTCCAGGTTTGTGTTCAATGAGTTGTTTTGATGGTCACTTTTCTTGGAGTTCTATGCTGTGTCAATTTATCGGTTACTCTTGAAACAGGTTGGAGTCATTTTGCACAGTTTACTATAGCTGTGGTGAATAAAGATCAAAAGAAATCAAAATACTCTGGTTGGTTGGTTGTTTTGTTGTCATTTGATGGTATTTTAATCTATGATGTGAACAGATCAAATGAATGCAAATTTTTATAGATACGCTACATCGTTTCTGGAAGAAAGAGCATGACTGGGGATGGAAAAAATTTATGGAGCTGTCAAAAGTATTAGATGGATTTATTGATGCTGATTCTCTAATAATAAAGGCTCAAGTTCAAGTCATCAGGTGCTTTATAAATATCTAGTCATGCACCATATTTTTCCTCTTTCCCCTCTGTATTTTCCCCCATGAGGATTGAGGCATGCACTGCACTGATTATATGTATTATGCTGGTATTTTTCATCTCATCTTTATAGATAATTGAATTGCATTCTATGCTATGCTATGCGGGGGTTTAGCTTTTGGGAAAGTACTTGAGGAGTTTGACAATGCTTTCTACTTGCTTGTTCTGTTTGGGGATTGTGATTATTTCTCAAACTTAACCGAGCTCTATGTCCATTTTGATTTCTAATCTCGTTCCCTTCAGTCTATGAACTTCTTATGCTGTCTGTTTATAAAAATGCAATGGCTTTGACCTCATCTTTTAGTCTCAAACTACAGTGTTCAACCATCAATCTCATCGACGAACGTTTCTTATTTTCTTGTTTTCCCTTTTCTAATTACCTTATTTTGAAGCGGAAGATGGATTTTTACATGCCCTTGGATGTAAATTATGTGATATGGGAAATCACTTAATAGTTTTGATATATGTCATATATTTCACACTGTCTGGACTAGTTAATGGTTTTTAAGACACCGTGATATCTCTTCAAAGTTATGACATTTCAGTATTTGCTTTCATCCGATGCTAACTATTATATTAAACCTGTCCTTGAATTGTGAATGAAATTTGTTATGGTTATATATAGTTAAGGTAGACTTTTGGCGTTGCAAGCAATACCTCAGGCAATGTTTGTTAAGGCAACAAATTTTCTCACGTATTCTTTTGGATAATAAGTTTTGAAGTTACCTTAGTCGCAATCCATTTACTATCCATGCCGTTCGGGCCTAAATAGATGCGCTTTTAAAGCTCAACTCAAAAATGTCCCAAAATCACACTTTTAAGGTCTTGCATGACTCCTTACATAAGTTGGGTAAGTTTTTGGGACATTTTTTAGTTCACCTCCAGAAAGGAACGATTTTGGGACCTTAATATGCTATTGACCATCTATATTGATGATTGAGATCATCATCCTTTGTTGGTCTTAAAACCTTTTTGTTTTTTTGTTTCAATGATGTAAAGTGCAGTAGTGATTTATCATACTTTCTATGACTCAAGCAGTGCTAACCTTTGAGAGAACTTATCTTGTTTGCTTGTGTTTTTCAGGGAGAGAGCTGATCGACCTTTCCGGTGCCTTGCTTGCAACTATAGGAGAGAACTTGTTAGAGTATATCTGACAAATGTAGAGACTATTTGCCATCGATTTGTGGAGGAGAGAAGAAACAAACTTGGGAAGTTGATAGAAGATAAAGCTAGGTGGTCAAGGTATTAAGTTCTTTATTTCTTGGTATCTGTTCTGAGTTCAACAGTTTTTTGTTTTGTTTAACATACAGCTCTTTTTAATGTATGCTCTACTTGTGCTTGTGTTTACTTGTTCAATTATCGTGTATTGGTTTAGGATTTATTACTTGGTTTATTTATATGCTGTAGTAACTTTCTATTTGCAACATTTTTTCAGCTTCTGTGCGTTCTGGCTGGAGCTTGACCAAAATGTGAGACGCCATATGTCTAGGGAGAAGAAGGATGTAATTCTCAAAGTAGTTGTTAAGCACTTTTTTATTGAGAAAGAAGTTACATCAACTTTGGTAATGGATTCATTGTATAGTGGACTAAAGGCTCTTGAAGGCCAGGTTAACTGCAAGAAAGGAAGGGCTAAACTATTGGATGCTGAAGAAACGCCTGCACCCATCATTCGTGTGGACAAAGACACTTTTTTTTTAGTAGATGATATATTATTGCTACTTGAGAGGGCTTCCAAGGAACCCTTACCTCCCAAAGATGAGAAGGGTCCCCAGAATCGTACCAAGGTGAGTAGTTGAAGCATCATTATATATCAAATATTTGGATGAAAACTAAAAATTAAATTAGGGACAATTCAGTGGCCAATTCTATAATCTTGTTCGAAATCCTGCTGTAGAGGGATTGGAAAATGGCATGGATCGACTGTCCAAAGAACTTAGGATAGTTTCAGATTTAAAGTAAGTCTAAAATTTTATTTGATACTTGGAAACTTCAGACATACTACAGACATCTTCAAATTTCGTTATGGTCTCTCTTGCTTCATTTTCCCAGTGAATTATTTCCAGACTATTTCTTAGAAAACATTTATTAGTACATCTTTTCCCTTAACTACTACAGAAATACCATAGAGCTTTCCTAGAGCATAGTCTTTAGCACAACTGACTTTAACCTAACTCATTTAAAAGACTCCTAGAAATTTATAAGAGAACTTTATTTAATATATTCAAAACAGAACTTAATAATGCAGAAAATACCATGAACACATTTTCTCTCAGATTTTATTTTATTGTGGAATTGAATATGGCAGTTTAAGTTGTTGAGATCAGATGGGTTTTAAATGTGGGATATTTTCTCTCATTATTGGTTGTAGAAATGGAAATTTGCTATTTTTTGCACCTTTTTTTGATTTCTTGTATGATTTATGCACATGGAGGGAACCATGTTGGGGCCTGCAGTGGTCTTGGCCCCCCTAATGCCCAACATTGTTCATATGTGTGTATTATATAATTTACAAAATATCAAATATGTGTATCAAATATGTGATTTTTTCATAAAATTTATATTATAGTTATTTTTTATTTTTTATTTTTTATATTTCAATTTTACTAGTTGACAATCATAGAAATGTGAATGATGCTCCTCCAAAGAATAATTAGTTAAATTTTTATATATGTAATTATTTTTTTTAGTCAAATTGCAATTATATTTTTGACTTTTAGTTATTATGTACATTTTAGTGGCATGGGTTCAACCATTACTCGTAATAATTGTGTGTATGTGTAAGTGTGTATCATATATTAAAAAAAATCTATCAAAAATTTATATTTGTACTTTTATATAAAAAATTTATATTTATATATTAAAATATTTTTTATTTGTTACTTGAAACTTGACCCTTCTAACATTTTCGTTCTAGTTCCGTCCTGTTTATGCATCTGATTAATGCATTCTTTTGTCCTAGTTATTTAAAATATATTTTCATTTGTTACTTGGCTACTATATAGAACTATGTGGACTGAAGTATAACCTGAACACTATATAATACACCAAGTAATTACTTTCAAGGCGATGCCTATAGGTTTTCCATTTTTGTTATACTAAATGTGGATTTGCTGTGGTATGTGATTTCTTTTGCACTAAGCTTTAGTAAGTAATTACTGTTTCTATAATATTGTTCTATCATATTATTAATTCCATTGATGAATCTTGTTCCCTGTATACAGGATGGGAACACTGGGGAGGATAACAAGGATTATATTGAGCGAGATGAAAGACGTCTTACAGAATTAGGTCGCAGGACTCTGGAAATATTTGTTCTTGCCCATATATTTAGGTAGTATGCTCAGTATGTATTTATTTGTTTGCATGAACTTGAAAATCCTTCATCGTGAGTGATTCTGTTAATTGGCTTCTTGAACTTTGCTAATGTGTTGAACTGCTTGCTGACGTCTTACATATGGTTTCATAAGTGTCTTTAATGCTAGTTGTGTACTTGGCTTAATTGCTGATATATTTTACAATAATCTGTCTGCTTTAAATATAACTACTGTTCTGTATTGTACCTTAATAAATATTTATCCATGCCAAAAACAGAGAATTCTAATGCCACATTTATCTAACCATTTACATATTGAGTGCATTTTTGTAGCCTGTGATGCTCTAATTCTCAACTCTTTACATGCAGCAACAAGATTGAAGTTGCCTACCAGGAAGCTGTTGCATTAAAGAGGCAAGAGGAGCTAATCCGTGAAGAAGAGGCTGCATGGCAGGCTGAAAGTGAACTGAAGGCAAGACGTGGAGCTTTGGAAAAGGAAAAGAAAACAAAGAAAAAGCAGGTTATCTTTTTCCTTCCCCAACTATTTAGTATCTATGTTCGAAGTTTTGTATCTCGAGTCTGGATGATTTGATAAGTTCTGATTGACATTTGATACAGTTGAGTGATGTTGTATTTGTGTTTTAAATTTATTTTTGGAGAATTCGTTATATAGAGCTTTCTTAAGTTGATATCAAAGTATATCCTCTTACATATTGTGGAAATAAAAAAAAATTGTTGGATTTCAATCGGGTATGGTATAAAGAAGGTATAACTAGCAATTATTCAATTCTGAAGCTTTTAGTACATTATTCCTTTGGTTCCTTATTGACATGGTTCAAGTCTGAGGTCTGATGGAAAATTTTGTTTTTCTGTCGTATTATATTCTAATGGGTAAACTACCACAACACTTTTTTTGTCAAATTCTACCACTTAACTTTTAGGTGTAACAAATATACCATCAATCTTCTTATAAGTGTTAATGAAATACCATTCTGTCATTTAAATAACCAAATTTAATCTTTTTGTGTAACTTGACCAATTTGAGTGGTAGATTTAGACAAATGAAGAAAGTTCGGTGGTAGTTTTTTTGGGCACGTGGATTTGATTTGACAAAAAACATTAATTTTTGTTATTTAAACGACAATGATGGTATTTCTGAAACACTTGTTAGGAGAATGATGGTACATTTGTCATGCTCAAAACTTAAGTGTTAAGTGTTAGATTTTGATCAACCATGAAAGTTCTTTGTTAGATTTGTTAGTTTACCCATATTATAATTAAGTTGGAATCTCTCACTGGATTGACAATTTGTTCGAAATGGTGTCTCCTCTTCCTTGCTCCTTGAGAAATTTATCTCATTTCTTTTTTTATTTTCTACAGACTAAACAGAAACGCAACAATCGGAAAGCGGGAGGAAAGGCGAGTGAGGAAAGGCCTGATGTAGCAGTACAGGATAAGCACCAAGGAAATGCTAGTCAGGAAGGAAAAGACTGCATGTTAGAAGAGCTGGAACCTGTGGTTGTGAAACCTGATGTTTTGGAAGACTTATCTGACTTGTCCGATTCAGTAGATGGTACTGGTGAAGTACTTCAACCTGATATGGAAGAGCCACATGCTTGCCCCATTAATTGGGACACTGATACATCGGAGGTTCATCCTCTCACCGAAGCCAGTAGTAGTGGGATAAGTGGCCTATCATGTGTACAAAATGGAATCTCTTACAAAAGATCTCCATCTGCAATGGATGATAGTTCGTCAACTTGTTCTACAGATTCAGTCCCATCAGTGGTCATGAATGGACATTACCGAGGAAACTGTTTTCCTAGTTTGAAAAATCAAAAATCAACAAGCAGGTTAATATACAGCTTAAGCATTCTCTTGTGCTAGTATTGAAAAGAATAAAAAAATCTGTGTTAATTTATTTTAACTTCAAATTTCCAGGGGAAAGAATCGAAGAAAGGCTGCATCTAATATAAATAGTTGGGAAAATGACATGGATAATGAACATTCACGGCCTGGAGTAGATGCAGGGGATACAAATGATGCTTCTGGAAGAGGCAAGCTGGGTGAACCTGTAATGGAGGCTTTTGATCACTCCTTGCAGGTTCAGATGAAATGGCCTGAGCAGAATGTTGTTAAGAAGGTTGCAACTTTTGCTGTCTTATCTTTATTATATGTAAATCTAGTACACATGTCTATGAATCATTCTTCCTTTACAGTTTACATTGATCATGATGTTCCATGTTTTATTTGCTTCACATATCTTACTTATGAAGTCTTATTTCGTCTTTTGACGAACTTCGAACTGCCTTATGTCCATAAATTAAGACGTCATTTAACTTTTAATTTTTTATTTTACTACCTAATTTTGTGATGATTGTTTTCTATTTATAATAGGAGGGAGCTCTATCACCATATAAAAAATTGAGTAATGAAGACCTGGTTGATATGGAGAAGCCTTCTAAAGAGAAATCACAAACAGTAGCGTCCTCTCCTGGCAGCCCTCCTAAAAACTTGCCCACAAAAGCTGTGCTGCCAAAGTCAGAGAACCAGAACACGTCAACATTGGATTCTGCTTCAGTAAGTAAAACAACATCAAATGGAGTACAACACATAGATAGAGCAGTAAATTTCGTTAGATCCTCATCTCAGATTACTGGTGTGTCTAAACCTGAGACCCTAAGGGTTGCACCTCCCAGAACTACTGAAAAGGCCATGGCTCAACAGGTGTCTGTGATGTCAAGGCCCTCCAGCGCTCCTCTGGTTCCTGTCCCGAAACCATCTGCTCCTATTGTTTCTGTGGTTCGAACACCCGCATTACATGCTCGTTCAATGAGTGCAGCTGGACGGTTAGGTCAAGACCCTTCAACAGCAACCCATAGTTATGTTCCTCAGTCATATAGAAATGCCATAGTGGGTAACCATGCTGCTTCAAGCGTTGCCGGTCTTACAAACACCAACTCTCCAAGTTCAGGAGTCAACCCAACCCCTTCGTACTCACAATCACCCACTGTTGTATCTGCTCCAGTATTCTTAACACATAGTTCTGAAAGGACGGAGAGTAGTACAATGAAGTCAGGCTTTCCTTTTGGCATGGTTACTAGAGATGTACATAATGGAAGCCAGTGGATAGACAGTTCTCAAAGGGAAGCCAGTAGATGCATGAATTATGATCCATCTACCCTGCTCAATAATGTTCGAAATCTGGACTTATATAATACTCTACCAATTGGATCTCGGGATCACTTGAACTATGAGTATCCAACCTGTTCATTTGGACGCCAAACACAAGGTTTGTCAGCTGCAGATGAATTTTTTCCTCATCTTGATATCATCAATGAATTGCTTGACGATGAGCACGTTATTGGAAATGAGGCTAGGGTAAACTCAGTCTTTGAGTCTCTACGCAATGGGCCAGGCCTTTTAAATGGTCACGGTCAGCAGTTTTCTTATCCTAGTGATCCCGATTTGGTTAGCAGTATTGGATCTTCGAGTAGCTCATGCAGGTTTGACCGTACAAGGAGCTACCTCGATGATGCATTTCAGAGGAGCTATAGCTCTGCAGGAGGCCATTACGAATCACTGAGAGAATTTGTTCCCCATTCCAATCCATTGGCTTTTGTAAATGGGCAAATTGATGGTTTAATTCCAAACCAATGGCAGATGGCAAACTCTGATTTATCAATACTTGGCATGAGTGTCGATTGTGATGGTCACCCGTATTACAGTCCAGATTATACAAATATGGCTAGTGGCGTCAATGGTTACACAGTGTTCCATCCTTCAAATGGCCATTAAAAGGAAAGGACAACGGCATTTGCCTACGGACTAGTGGCTCATGTCGTAATAATGTATTTGGGTCTTTAGATTTGGAGTGAGGTTGTAATCTTTTCAAAAGTCTTCATTTTGTAAAGAGTGTTCCTTTGTTTCAAGCCATTTAAGTTGCTATAAATGCAACTTTATTTGTCCCGATGTCTCGGGTTGATGGTTAGAAAGGGCAGATAAAATGTTTATTAACGAGCTTTTAGAGCCACATTGTGTTACTTTGTTTCTTTTGGTGTTACATATAGTTTTTAACTTGGTCTCTAACGTACTTTGTCTGATATATAGCTTAGACATAGTTGGATTATTTTTCCCACTAATTGATTCCAGATGTAATTGTTTTCACACAATCATTTTTTGAGTCATATAACTGAGTTACATGAAAATGTAATTCAATTATGGTGGTTTTTAAGTGCCTACATAACTGGTACTGTACTTAAGTTTGTATCAAATTCGTAGGTATTTTGTTTTCTTCATGTCGGTTGGCATTTTATTCCAGGACCCGCAGGTTGGCGTATTTATGCTGTATGAGTTAGTTTATGGATTGTCCATCCAATAACGTGGTTTAGTGTTCTATTCTGGAGTATAATTTCAGTACTATGTTAGTACACAACACTGATTGTATATGAAATTCATCTACTTGTTCTCATTGATGCGGGTTCCAGGGAGTAAATGATTATGCCCCCACAAAATGAATCCACGTAACACACACGGGAAATATCCAGCAATACAGTATGAAATTTTGAACATGGTATGTTAATCTCTTTTACCCCTTTTTTCTTTAAATTCTTTTTACAGTAAACAAAATATTGTCATGCAAAGTTTTTTTTCTAATAAGTAGTGCTTGATAATTCAAATTTGTAATACTACAAATGAGATGGCATGATGGGATTGTCCACTAACTTGTTTTGTGATTTAAGAACAATGAGTTTGTTTTGTTTTGTGATTTTCTAATGCTTGAGGAGATAGGAGTTGCAAGGAGGCTTTTAATTTTCTAAAGCACAAAAAGAAGGGCAAATTGGGCTTTTTTGCTTTGAAGACTGACATGACTAAAGCCTATGATAAGATTAAATGGGATCTTTGGAGGCTTCAATGAGGAAGCATGGATTTTGTGATAAATGGGTGTCTTGGGTTGTGAAGTGCATTTCTTCAGTTCAGTATAGTGTAATTTTCAACAGGGAGCCATTAGAAAATTTGTTCCTTAAAGGGAGGTGAGGCAGGGCGATCCACTTTTCCCCTACCTTTTCATCCTGGTGGCTGATGTTTTAAGCAAGCTTATTAAGAGAGCAATCCAATGGGGGAGTTTGAGGGGTTGAGAATTAAACGAAGGTGTTCTGTTTTATCAAACTTATTTTTTGCAGATGATGCCATTTGCTTTTGGTAAAGCAAGTGAAGGGAACTGTAGGAATTTCTTGACATGTATTAATCAATGAATATTTTCGGGCAACTAGACAGTTAGTGAACTTAGGAAAGAGTTGTATGTTGTTTAGTAAAAATGTGTGTAATGAGGAGAAAAAAAGATTGGCTGATTTGTTTCAGGTTAAGCTGGCAAATAATGTGGGGGAGTTATTTAGTATTGCCAACTCACTAGGGGGCATCTAAGTCTAATCTGTAGGGACTGATGCAGGAAAAAATGTTACTGAAAATTGATTCTTGAAAGTCTGGTTTTCTCTCTACATGAGGGAAAAAGGTGGTGTTAAAATCTGTAGCTCAAGCCTTGCCTAGCTATGTTATGAGCATCTTTAATTTGCCAACAAAAAGGTATGCAAAAGGCTAATGGTGCTATTTTTGATTTCTGGTGGTCTAATAAAGGTTGAGGTAAGGTATAAGGTGGTGCTTTCAAGAAAAGCTTTCAAGGAAAAAAGGAGGTGGGGGTTAGGGATTTGGAGGTCTTTAATAGGGCTATGTTAGCTAAGCAAGCATGGGGGCTCTTTTGTAGGCCAGATAGTTAGTGTTTAAGGTGCTTAAAGGGATTTATTTCCCAAATCTGCATTTTCTGCAAGCAAAAAGATGTACAGTAGGTTCTTGGTCTTGGAGAAGTATATCTGAAGGCAAAGAAGTATTGTTGAAATTGGTGTTTAAGGTGCTAATGAAAAGATTACAATGAGGTGTGTCGATTGTGATGGTTACCCGTATTACAGTCTGGATTATACGAATCTGGCATGTGGCGTCAATGATTACATATTGTTCCATCCTTCAAATGGGCATTGAAAGGAAAGGACGACGGCATTTGCCTACAGATTAGTGGTTCATGTCGTAATAATGTATACAGGTCTTTAGATTTGGAGTGAGGTTGTAATCTTTTCATTAGTCTACATTTTGTAAAGAGTGTTCCTCTGTTTCAAGCCATTTAAGTTGCTATAAATGCATCTTTATTTGTTCCGGGGTCTCGGGTTGATCGTTGGATAGGGTCCTAGGGAAGCTAAAATATTTATTAACGAGCTTTTAGAGCCACATTGTGTTACTTTGTCGTATAATTGAGTTTCATGAAAATGTTATTCAATTGTGATGGTTTCTAAGTGCCTAGATATATTGTACTACACCTCAATTTGTATCAAATTCATTGGTATTTTTTTTTCATCATTTGTGTGGCATTTGATTCCAGGACCTGCAGGTTGGCATGAGTTTATCGGATTATCAAATTCATCTATGTGAGTAAAGGAGCACACAGCGATACCCACACCAAATGAATCCACATAACATAGAAAAAGGAATCATCCAAAATACAAAATGAAATTAAGAACTTGTTAATCTCTTTTACACTTTTTTTTTTTTTCTTAAATTCTTTTCTCTGTAGACTGTATTGTCATGCTGAGTTTTTTCTAACGAGTAATGCTAGATATTTTAAAATTTGTAATATACTACTGACTTAGACTTACTTATATATGTTTTGTTTTCTGACAATTCATTTATAATTTTCTAATGTTCGAGGAGATGGTAACTATTTTTGCATGCAATAACATACTACAATCTATGTGCCCAAAGAATATAATGTGTAGGTGTGTTGTTTATTAAAAATAAAAATAAAAATAGTGCGATTGGACATTAAATACCACCATATAACATAGGGGCACCTTTACCAGTGGCGTAAACACTATTTGGGATTTAGATGTGTATTATATGTGACATATGAGTCGGGAAAAAAGGTAGAGAAGGTAAAAAATAGGGTATATATCAATCACTTTTTCAAAATTATCGATAATTATCAATTTATTATTAAAAATGATCTTTTTTATTAAACACATACTTAAAGGTTTAAAAATTATTAAAAAAAAATCCCATCATCATAAATAATATTATATTTAAAATATCAATCTACACAAAAAATAATCTTATTTTATCTTTTAATAATATTATTTTCAAATTTATTAATTGGCCAAACCTTAAAAAAGTCATAATTTTCAAGATAATATTGATAAAACTTGCATTCATTTGTATTAAGTGTTAAAATTACTATAAAAATTTGAGAAGTGATTTAATTTTCAAAATAATATTAATATTTGTTACAATATAAGTGAGTATAAATTTATGTATTTTTAATATTGGATTAATTCGAAAGAGCAAGCATAAATATTGGAAAAATAAAGAAAAATAATTCTTATATTAATAAAATATGGCAATGATATTAATGAGCTGATAGGCATATAAAGAAAAAAAAAACACCAACAAGAGCCTTGATGGACTTGAAGATCAAATCATGGCAAAAGAAAGCTCAAACTACGGTTTGATAATGCACAAAGTCTAGAAAAACTCACACCTACTATAGCTAGTGACACACCGCAAAAAAGCAAGGTAAAAACTAGCAGAGTACTCAAACCAACTAGCAACATAAAAACTAATTCATAGAGTAAATTAAAGAACACTACTAGCTAGTAGCCATCATCATCCTGAAACAGTTTGATTTAGGAAGCAGCATCCTTTTTCTCAGTTAACAAGTGCTCAATACATTGATCTATGTACTTATCTTGAAGTTCAAGGTCTCCAAATATAGCACCAAATTTCTTTGCTTCATCATGAAAAATCTTCCCCTCTTCTTCCACCATCACCAAGCTCACACACTCGGCCACTTTATGCTTTGAAAATGATTTGTCTGTTCCATTCCTTGGTATTTCAATACCAACCTTCTTGTCTACAAAAACTTTAGCACAACAAATTTGCTCTAAGTAAAAGGGTAACATAATTAGTGGATGCCCAAATTGAAGTCCTTCTATAGTTGAACTCCAACCACAATGTGTTAAAAACCCACCAATAGATTTATGAGCCAATATCTTTCTTTGAGGTGCCCAACTTTTCCAAACCACACCTTGTTCTTTAGTTCTCTCCTCAAACCCATTTGGTAAGTCATTACTCTGTTTTCATCTTCATCACCATTTCCTAGGCAACTATATTTCTTTTTAAGTAATACCCAAAAAAATGGCAACCCAGATAGCTCTAACCCAAGAGCCAACTCATGAAAGTCTTGTTGACTTGGATCAGATTCAGTTCCTAGTGCTACATAAACCACAGATCCTTTCTCTTGCTTGTTCAACCAAGGGACTATATTGGTTTCCCAAGCTTCAACATTTTGTATAATATCCTCATTATCAATATTATAGGATAATAAGCCAAATGGAATTATGGGTTTTTGAACATGTTGTTGTAAAATGTTCAATTCCTCTCCCTCAAACTCCCTACAACTTCTAATGAGATAGAATTGGCAACCACTTACTGTAGCTTTGTGACGAGAAGCCTCATCATCAATATTTGCGGGAGACTCTCCAGCTTGGCGAAGTTTGCAGAAAGAAATTAATTTAACTATTGTGGAAGCAGAAGTGCTTCCAAAATAAGCAGTTGAAACACCAAGTTTTGAAGCAATTGAAGGCAACCAACAATAAGTATAGTCATAAATAATCTAATCAGGTTTATGGGTTTGTAGGAAATCAGCTATTGGTTCTTGTAGTCCATCGTGAGCTTGTCTAAGTCGAGGAATGAGACTCTTTGGAATGTCTGAGGTGGCTTCTGCATTTTCAGGGAGGCCTTCAAGTTTAGGTAGGGGATTTTGTAGGCAAATCTTATATAATAGTTTAAAACAAGCCTCATTTAAGTTTTAGTGTAAAATTGGACAATTTTTGACTTTGAACCTGAAACTTCTAAATTAACAAGTCTTCCTCTTTCTCTTCTTTACTCTTCTCTCCTCTTTTCTCTTCCTCTTCCTCTTTCTCTTTCTCTTTCTCTTTCTCTTTCTCAATTCTCTCTTGTCTTCCTCTTTTTCTTCCTCAATTCTCTTTTCGTCTTTCTTTTTAATATGATATATAGTTTCATTTCCAAATATTAAGGAATCAGAAAATACCAAGATATAATAAATAGGAGAGAAAACAGCAGGAAGTGGTAGTCCGTGTACATACAAAGATGAATGAAGAACTAGAAATGGAGTTTTTTGATCAGCAGCAGTGATAGTAGAACTTTAGCTGCAAATGGGTACATTTCAGGAATTTTCAGACACGTAAAAAAATAAATCAGAGTTCCTTCCTCAGCAAGAAAATTGGACTGAAAAATATGTTTATTATTTTACAAAAATTCTAAAAATTTTAATATGATATCTAGTTTCATTTCCAAATATTAAGAAATTAGAAAATACCAAAATATAACAAGATATACTGAGATATACCGAGATATACCTCGAATATCCTTAGATATAACAAGATATACTGAGATATAGCAAGATATAACAAGATATACCGCAGATATAACAAGATATACTGCAGATATACCGAGATATATCTCAAATATACCTAGATATACCAGATATACCACAGATATACTACAGATATACCAGATATACCACAGATATACTAGAGATATACCACAAATATACCAGATATAACAGAGATATACCATAGATATACCAGATATACCACAGATATACCAGATATATCAGAGATATACCACAGATATACCAGATATACCACAGATATACTAGAGATATACCACAGATATACTTCAGATATACCACAGATATACCACAAATATACCAGATATACGAGAGATATACCACAGATATACCAGATATAACAGAGATATACCACAGATATACCAGATATACCACAGATATACCATAGATATACCACAGATATACTTCAGATATACCACAGATATACCAGATATATCAGAGATATACCATAGATATACCATAGATATATCACAGATATACTTCATATATACCACAGATATATCAGAGATATACCACAGATATACCAGATATAACAGAGATATACCATAGATATACCACAAATATACTTCAGATATACCACAAATATACCAGATATATCAGAGATATACCACAAATATACCAGATATACCACAAATATACCAGATATACTAGAGATATATCACAGATATACCAGATATAACAGAGATATATCACAGATATACCAGATATACTACAGATATACCATAGATATACCAGATATACCACAGATATACCACAGATATACCAGATATACCACAGATATACCAGATATACTAGAGATATACCACAGATATACCATAGATATACCAGATATACCACAGATATACCAGATATACCAAAAATATACCACAGATATACCAGATATACCATAGATATACTAGAGATATACCACAGATATACCACAGATAACTTGAAGAAGATGATGAATAGTGCAATGCTGGTTAAATTTGATTATCACCAACTTGTGCAAGAATGCTCACGTGTTCTCTAATTGTTATCAGACTATAATTGGCTGAAATTAGTTTGTTATTTTTCTGTTAGTTGCAACCAATTTGTTATTTCTTTGTTAACATTCAAATGTAGTGTTGATTGTTTCCTTTCCCATGATAGTAACTGAGCTGGCATGAGTGTGTAAACCAACTCAGCTTATAAATAAACAAGAAAAACGCATAAGAAATAACAAGAAAGAAGGAAAGAAAATTCAGTTACAAAAGTTGCAGAGTGTTGAGTATTTTCAGTTTATGAATTTTGCTTTCTTTAGATTAAAATTAAAGCAAAATCTTAGAAGAATGTGAAGAAAGAGGATGAAGATGAAGATGAAGAAAGAAGAAGATGAAGAAAAAGGAAGATGAAGAAGATGAAGAAAAAGGAAGAGGAAGAAGATGAAGAAAGAGAAAGATGGAGAAGACGAAGAAAAAGAAAGAGCTTACCGGCAAGTTGTTGAGGAAGGAAAAAATTGCCTTTTTTTAAAATTTAACATAAAATGACATTTTTTCAAACTATAATATAGAATTAGCCTATTTTAGACAAAATCCTTTAGGTAGTGGGAAGCCCAAAAAGTTAAATAGAGGCTCTATTTCTTTGGGGACTTTTGGCAAACGGTTGATGTTTCTCGGTGTAGAGATGAAAGAAACTTTGTGACCCCTTTGAGCTATCTTTTTAGCAAGCTCTAGAAATGGAAGCATGTGACCAAAACCCAACCAAGGTAAAAAGGCTATGTGAAGCTTACTTGGATTTTGATCTGCCATGGTTTGTGGATTTTGAGAGTTTTGTATTCACAGTCTTATTACATCCTCCTCTATGTATTTATATTAAGAAAAGCAGGTGTATTTAGACTGGTTTATACTAAGAAAGTTACTAATTAATGCTGTGATGAGGTTACTAATTAATGTTGTGATGAGGTGACCTCATCCCTGGCCAGACATGCAGAGTCATTATTTATATTAGCATGACAGTATTGGCTCATTAATTCTCTATAGCTTCTTTCATTTGCATGTGGTCATAGAATAGATTATCTCTTGCAGATTATCTAAATTTTTTTGAATAGTTTTTAATAAATATTAGTGTTTTTTTTTATGTCATTGAACGTATTTATTTACTTTGTTTTCCTTTTTTTTTTTTTTTTTTTATAGACGTCTGTATCATATATTTTCTCTATTTTAATCATAATTTTTTTTATATTATATTATAATTATAAGTTTAAAATTGTCAAACTAACTATCATCAAACTAACTACCATCAAATTGACTTTATAAATTTACTTAAATGTTGGTTTATTAAATCATAGATCGATTAAAGTTTTAGAAATGCAATTTTATAAAATAACTTAATAACCAATATTGAAAACTATTTTCATTCCTATAATGCCCAAAATTTCCATCTTTTGAATCCCTCTTGCATAAAATTAAACCAATCTATTAAGTCCTCAATTGTACTAAAATGTTTTAGCTAAATAAATTTATGAAAGAACTGTTAAAACATTTTTTAAAATGAAAAAATATAGCATTTGGTTAAAAGGTTGCAATGGTTGGTAAGTGTTTTTTGGCAAAAGACATATTGAATAGTTGTAACTTTTGAAAGTGAAGTGCTATGTTGAAAGATTGTGACTTAAATAAAAGGACATGACTTTTTAATAAGTTGTAATTGTTATGAATAATTACGTATATTCTAAAAGACATGGCTCTTAGAAAAGTCACAACTCATTAAAGAGTTGTAACCCAATTGAAGGGGTGCATGAAATTCTATAAATAGGTCATTCATTTAGGCAATTAGAAGAATATTAAGAGAATAAGAAAATAGATAATAAATGTTCTCTAACATTTTTCACTACAATTTATGTACAAATAAAGTTAGTGTTCTAAATACTACAAATTTAAAACATTAATTATTTTGAGTGCTCTTTAAAGTCAAAGGTATTTTTGAATTGTCTTTGTGCATGCACACTGCAGACAACAAGAGGCTTCATTGTATCTTGGAGGTATATTTGTTGAACCCTAGTACTTCACCGAATTAGTGGGAGCAAATAGCATCTTAAGAACAACGACTTAAAGTCGTGCTTTGAAGCCAAATTCAAATGCAGTATTATTTATAGTGATTTTGCAGTATCACAATTGGATCTTATGAAAACTTAACTTGAAGATCGTGTAAATCAACATTCAACAACAAGTTCAAGAAAACTTTTCCAACAATCTTAAGACGCTATTATGCCATGTGAACTTGTTATTTGCTTCACAACTACTAAGAAATTTAGTTTCTAAATTTAATTTAATTTATGAAGTATGATTAGATGTCTTTATGATGTATCTTGAATTTAATATTATTTTAAGTTCGTGCATGTTGAAATTAAATGCATATATGTATAGTTATATGCATTGATCAAATTTCATGAAAATTGATTAGAATATAAAATTAAATATTATATATTTTAATTGGTGCATGTTATATATATAACACGCATTTGTTAAATAGTCATAACTCTTGGTAGTGTCGTGATCATTGGTGAAATATTGTGATATTGATAAAAAGTTCTGATTGACAAAAATTTTGCAACCCTTAGAGAGGAATCATAACTTTTAAAAAAAGGTCGTGACTTTTGGTAAAACGTGGTGACCATTGGTGAAAAGTCATGATATTCAATGAAGGGTCGTGACTTTTGGTAAAACGTGGTGACCATTGGTGAAAAGTCATGATATTCAATGAAGGGTTGTGACACTTAGTAAAAGATGACGACGCTTGGTAAAAAATTGTGACTCTTGGTAAAGAGTTGTGACTCTTGGTGAAGGGTTGCAACTCTTGATAAATGGTCGTGACTCTTAGGGAAGGGTCGTGATTCTTAGTGAAGGATCGTGACTCTTGGTGAAAAGTCATGATATTTGATGAAGGGTTGTGTCTTTTGGTAAAAAGTCATGATATTTGGTGAAGGGTCGTGACTCTTGGTGAAAAGTCGTGACTTTTGAAAAAGGTCATGACTCTTGGTGAAGGGTCATGACTCTTGATGAAAACTTGTGACTCTTGGTGAAAGGTCGTAACTCTTGGTGAAGGGTCGTGACTCTTTGTGAGAAGTTGTAACTCTTAGTGAAGGGTCGTGACTCTTAGTGAAAAGTCGTAACTCTTGGTGAAAAGTCGTAACTCTTGTTGAAGGGTGGTGACTCTTGGTGAAGAGTTTTAACTCTTGATAAAAAATCGTGACTCTTGGTGGTCATAACTCTTGGTGAAACGTTATGACTCTTGGAAAAAGTCATAATTCTTGGTAAAAGGTCAGAACTAATAGTGAAGAGTTGTGACTCTTAGTTAAAGTCATGATACTTGATGAAAGATCGTGACTCTTGGAGAAGGGTTGTGATTATTGGTAAAAGCACTCATTTCAGAGTGAAAGTGAATTTTAGTATCTTATAAATAATATAGAGGAAGAATATGTATTCCCTAATTTTGGTTGATTATTAAAAGAGTAATTAAGTTAATATGGTAAAAGAACTATGTTGTGGGATCCCAAAAAAAGTAAGCTTGCATGTGCATATGCTCCACCTATGTAATTAACATGATTATCCTAGCTTCATATAACATATAAGCTAGATGATTGGTAATCATACTATGATTTAAGTTAATAAATCTTGTATAGTTGTATGTGTACACTAACAAGATGAGTTCTTCTTTTTTATGCATGTAACCAAATGTAATGTGAGTAACTGATACATAAATTTTATATACAATTATATATGATTGATGCTCATGATAAGAGCATTATTTTATGAAAAGTAATGAAGAACTTGAAAAGCTCCTGATGATAAAAGCCTTGCAAGGGACATAGTTACATATTCATGTAAAAGGGATGGGATGTGATGAGGACATGGCTAACACAAGAGCATGGAACGCAGACCCGATTCAAGTTCCTATTGGCCCAATCACAAGATCACGGGCTAAGGGATTCATAAATGCATTAAATGGGCTGATTCAAGGAATTTGGACTCAAGCATGCAAATGGAGGCCCATTGAAGAAGAAGAACAAGAAATCCAAACATTAACAAATATGGTCCAAATCCAAGATAGAGAGAAAATGACAAATTTTGTTGTCTAGTTCTCTTAAGAGCACATTGGATACTCTTTGAGAGGAAAATGACGAATTATAGTGTTTATTGCTCTTAAGAGCACATTGGATACCCTTTAGAATCACTACTTTAGGAAACACTATTATTATTTTCTTTTCTTTTTACCTTTAAGCACATGTGAATGTTTAGTGCTCAGATTTCCTAGCTCTATAAATTGTACCATTTTCATTAGTTGAAGCACACTTGAATATTGATAAAAATTGAGAGCAAATTCTCTTTGGTTCTTACTTCTTGAACTTATCAGATTTCTCTGTGGCGTTCAAATCTTAAACTTATCAATCAAGTTTCCATCCTTGATTGTGGCGTCTTCATTATACCAAGGTTCACATCTCTATATAGGTGTTGGGTCAAGGTTTTTCCACCCGAATCTGAAATTAGAACGATCCTAGGTATTAATCTTCTTACGGGTTTCGTCACAAGTTGGCGAGGTTCGTATCAGGATGGAAGTCAACCTCAAATAAATCACTAATAATGGAAACTCAACCCAACACTTGAAACAAATAATGGAAACTCAACCCAACACTTGAAACATCAAGATCTTCGGTTCAATGAGCCAAAATACATCATATGTTTGTGATTACAAACACAATAATAAATAAATAGGTGTCCCAAGGAAAGATGTGCTTGGTACACATAATGAAATGAGGAGGATAAACTATTTAGCTTTGAATGAACTTATAACAAAATATTTTGTGGGATATTTTAATTACGTGGGTATCCTTGATAAGTTCACATATGTGAGAATCGGAGATGGTGCCATCTTCTATGTAACCTGGCTGGCTACTAAAGCACTCATGAAATACCAAGATATAAGACATAAGGCCAATCCACGTGTCAACGAATAAAAGAACATTGGAGATGAAGAGGGCTTATGTATGAGACATGTCCGGTTAACCGATAAGGTCGCTGGTTCAAAGGCTTGCCTACCATGTTACCTAAGTTAACTTTGATGTATTTTTACTAAGTAAAGGTTCAAGTCCAAAAGACATCTTTATTTATGCATAAGTCTTTGGAGCATACTCAAAATAAAAGGTTTCAAAACTGTTTTCAAAAATTATATTTCATTTTTGAAAATGGTGGTGAATTGTTAGAACATTTTCTAAAATGAAAAAACATAGCCTTTCGCTAAAAGGTTGCAATGGTTGGTAAGTGCCTTTTGACAAAAGACATATTGAATAGTTGCAACTTTTGGAAGTGAAATGCTATGTTGAAAGGTTGTGACTTAAATAAAAGGACATAACATTTTCATAAATTGTAATTGTTTTGAACAATTATATATGTTCTAAAAGTCACGACTCTTAGAAAAGTCACAACTCATCAAAGAGTTGTAACCCAATTAAAGGGGTGCATGGAATTCTATAAACAGGCCATTCATTTAGGCCATTAGAAGAATATTGAGAGAATAAGAAAATGGATAATAAATGTTCTCTAACATTTTTCACTAAAATTTATGTACAAATAAAGTTAGTGTTCTAAATACTGCAAATTTAGAACATTAATTATTTTGAGTGCTCTTTAAAGTCAAAGATGCATGTTCTTAAATTGTATTCGTGAATGCACACTGCAAACAATAAAAGCCTTCATTGGTAATTTTCTAATGTTCGAGGAGATGGTAACTATAAGAGTTATGTTAATTATGTTGGTGCAATTGTGAATTATTTTTTCATGCAATAACATACTACAATCCATGTGCCCAAAGAATATAATGTGTAGGTGTGTTGTTTATTAAAAATAAAAATTAATACAGTGTGATTGGACATTAAATACCACCATATAACATAGGGGCACCTTTCCCAGTGGCGTAAACACCATTTGGGATTTAGATGTGTATTATATGTGACATATGAGTCTGGGAAAAAAGGTAGAGAAGGTAAAAAATAGGGTATATATCAATCACTTTTTCAAGATTATCGATAATTATCAATTTATTATTAAAAGTGATCTTTTTTATCAAACACATACTTAAAGGCTTGAAAATTATTAAAAAAAAAATCCCATCATCATTAATAATTTTATATTTAAAATATCAATCTACACCAAAAATAATTTTATTTTATCTTGAAAAAGTTTTTAATCACGGACCAAATAAGCCTAGAGGGGGGTGAATAGGTTATTTTCAATTTTTAACAAATATTAAATGTGTAATCTAATCACAACGGCCAGACATGCAATCGCGTGTAAAGATAAATGCGGAATAAAAAATAACACACGATATTTTTAGGTGGAAACAACCTAGGCCACAACAATGACCTAAGAGGAAAACCACCGGTCCACCGGACCACCTAACTATCCACTATGAAAATCAATGTTCAATTACAACCATAGAGTCCAGAACTACCCGTCACAGATAGATCCCCCTTTCTGTAATTTACTTACGAGCCGTCGCTCCTTTCACAGCCTCCAATAGCTAGATGTCTGGATCCAGACCAACGTTCCGATCTACTTGAGTCACACAAGATCAATCGAACCCGTCACCTTCGGTAATTTCGAGTCACACGAAATACCGAACACCTCACCTGAAACGTTAGCACAATAATACAAGTGCAAAGTGTGTCCTAGAGCGGATTTAAACAATGAACAATCCTAACTAGCAGATTCAACAGCATACGATGTAAAATCTAAATCAGCTAGCAAAATCTAGAACAATCATATAAAGCTCAATATCATGAAAAGCAATTAGGCATATGAATTATTCAAACATAACCACAAAATATGTTTGAACAATTAAAAGATGAAAACGCCTAAGAATGATAGATGAAGAGAAGAAGTTAAAAGCACAATTCAGATGTAGAAAATATTAGTTCTATGTGTGTTCAAGTTGTTGAAATATGCACAAACTAACCTCCCTTATATAGAGTCCAACTTTTACTTCAAATAGGATTTGCAATTCACTATAACTCTACTCATATCAGGATTTAGTTCTCAAAAGAATTCTTCTCATACAATGATTCTATTCACATCAGGATTTATTAATTACCATAATTATCCTCAAATAAGAATTTTGTCCTTAACATTAAATGTGGTCATTTAGGTAAAAGAAACATAAGGGTTGAATTAGAAAAGGAGTTTGAGTAGGAATATAATACTGGCTCGATCGATCGAACGACTGTCTCGATCGATCGAGACCATTCTCGATCGGTCGACACTACACTCGATCGATCTAACTCAAACAGAGAGAACCTGGATCGAAGATAGATCTATACTCGATCGATCGAACAGGGTTCGATCGATCGATCCAATTTCTCGATCGATCCAATCCAAACAGAGAGAATCTAGATCGAAGTTGTCTCAGCCTCGATCGATCGAACAATACTCTCGATCGATCGACCAACATGTGCACAAAACATTTTACGTTACGATCCATACTAAGTGTCGTGCTCAATTGTGTGCAGATGTATGCATGATGGAATATTATACCTGTCATATGGGTGTAGAAGGCTTGGTGACTCCATCATCTTGTATCGTCTGATTAATCGTTGAATTCCTATTCTAGATTACAATCAAACATTTTGTCCACGAAAATTGCCAATACAAAATAAACCTTACATATCTTTTAATGATATTATTTTCAAATTTGTGGGCCAATTGATAATTAATCAAACCTTAAAAAAGTTATAATTTTCAAGATAATATTGATCAAACTTGCACTGATTTTTTTTATATTGTGTTAAGTGTTAAAGTTATTATAAAAATTTGAAAAGTGTTTCAATTTTTAAAATAATATTAATATGTGTTACAATATAATTAAAATGAGTATAAAGTTTTGTATTTTTAATATTGGATTAATTTGAAATAACAAGCATAAATATTGGAAAAATAAAGAAAAATAATTCTTATATTAATAAAATATGGCAATGATATTAATGAGCTGATAGGCATACAAAGGGGAAAAAAAAAAAAAAGGAAAATAAAAACACCAACAAGAGCCTTGATGGACTTGAAGATCAAATCATGGCAAAAGAAAGCTCAAACTACGGCTTGATGATGCACAAAGCCTAGAAAAGCTCACACCTACTAAGCTAGTGACACACTGCAAAAAAGCAAGATAAAAACTAGCAGAGTACTCAAACCAACTAGCAACATAAAAACTAATTCATAGAGTAAATTAAAGGACACTACTAGCTAGTAGCCATCATCATCCTGAAACAGTTTGATTTAGGAAGCAGCTTCCTTTTTCTCAGTTAACAAGTGCTCAATACATTGATCTATGTACTTATCTTGAAGTTCAAGGTCTCCAAATATAGCACCAAATTTCTTTGCTTCATCATGAAAAATCTTCCCCTCTTCTTCCACCATCACCAATCTCACACACTCGGCCACTTTATGCTTTGAAAATGATTTGTTTGTTCCATTCCTTGGTATTTCAATCCCAACCTTCTTGTCAACAAAAACTTTAGCACAAGAAATTTGCTCCAAGTAAAAGGGTAACATAATTAGTGGATGCCCAAATTGAAGTCCTTCTATAGTTGAACTCCAACCACAATGTGTTAAAAACCCACCAATAGATTTATGAGCCAATATCTTTCTTTGAGGTGCCCAACTTTTCCAAACCACACCTTGTTCTTTAGTTCTCTCCTCAAACCCATCTGGTAAGTACTTCATTACTCTGCTTTCATCTTCATCACCATTTCCTAAGCAACTATATTTCTTTTCAATTAATACCCAAAAAAATGGCAACCCAGATAGCTCTAACCCAAGAGCCAACTCATGAAAGTCTTGTTGGCTTGGATCAGCTTCAGTTCCTAGTGCTACATAAACAACAGATCCTTTCTCTTGCTTGTTCAACCAAGGGACTATATTGGTTTCCCAAGCTTCAACATTTTGTATAATATCCTCATTATCAATATTATAGGATAATAAGCCAAATGGAATTATGGGTTTTTTAATATGTCGTTGTAAAATGTTCAATTCCTCTCCCTCAAACTCCCTACAACTTCTAATGAGATAGACTTGGCAACCACTTACTGTAGCTTTGGAACGAGAAGCCTCATCATCAATATTTGCGGGAGACTCTCCAGCTTGGCGAAGTTTGCAGAAAGAAATTAATTTAAGTATTGTGGAAGCAGAAGTGCTTCCAAAATAAGCAGTTGAAACACCAAGTTTTGAAGCAATTGAAGGCAACCAACAATAAGTATAGTCATAAATAATCCAATCAGGTTTATGGGTTTGTAGGAAATCAGCTATTGGTTCTTGAAGTCCATCGTGAGCTTGTCTAAGTTGAGGAATGAGACTATTTGGAATGTCTGAGGTGGCTTCTGCATTTTCAGGGAGGCCTTCAAGTTTAGGTAGTGGGAAGCCCAAAAAGTTAAATAGAGGCTCTATTTCTTCGGGGACTTTTGGCAAACGGTTGATGTTTCTCGGTGTTGAGATGAAAGAAACTTTGTGACCCCTTTGAGCTATCTTTTTAGCAAGCTCTAGAATTGGAAGCATGTGACCAAAACCCAACCAAGGTAAAAAGGCTATGTGAAGCTTACTTGGATTTTGATCTGCCATGGTTTGTTGATTTTGAGAGTTTTGTATTCACAATCTTATTACATCTTCGTCTATGTATTTATATTAAGAGAAGCAGGTGTATTTTGACAGGTGTATTTTGACTGGTTTATACTAAGAAAGGTACTACTTAATGCTGTGATGAGGTGACCTCATCCCTGGCCAGGCATGCATAGTCATTATTTATATTAGCATGAGAGTATTGACTCGTTAATTCTCTATAGCTTCTTTCATTTGCATGTGGTTAATGATTTTAGTGGAGTGATCCTATCAGTTCTATAGAATAGGTTATCTCTTGGAGATTATCTAAATTTTTTGAATAGTTTTTAATAAATATTAGTGTTTGCGAGGTTTATAAGTATTGACAATTTTTATGGACAAAATGTTTGATTGTAATCTAGAATAAGCATTCATCGTTTAATCAGATGATACATGATGATGGAGTTACCAAGCTTGCAATGCCCATATGACAGGTAAAATATTCTCTCATGCATACACCCTCACACAATTGAGCACTACACTTAGTATGAATAGTAACGAAAAGAAACTGTGCACATGTTGGTCGATCGATCGAGTATAGACCGACTTCAATCTAGCTGCTCTCGGGTTTGAAATTGCATAGTTAGATCGATCGAGATTTGGATCGATTGATCGAGCATTAGCTAGATAGATCGAGCTTTGGCTAGATCGATCGAGTCTGTTTTTTAGTTTTACTACAACTCTGTTTTTAATTCGGCCCATATGTTACTTTTACCAATTTGACTCATTTAATGTTAAATGCAAAATCCTTATATGAGTAGAATTATTGTGAAAGTAGAATCCTTATATGAGTAGAATTGTTATGAAAGTAAAATCATTGTTTGAGTAGAATTGTTTTGAATAGAATTGTTGTGAAAGTAGAGTTCTTGTTTAAGTAAAATTGTTGTGAAAGCAAAATCCAAGTATGAATAGAATTGTTGTGAAAGCTAAATCCTGATATGAGTAGAGTTGTACTCTACTATTAATTCTCTCTTAGGTCAAATTGAACTCTATTTTAAAGAAAAATCTTCTTCTCTTCATCTATCAATCTTAGGCACTTTCTTATTTTAATTGTTCAAACATATTGTGTGGTTATGTTTGAATAATTCATATGCCTAATTGCTTTTCATGATATTGAGCTTTATATGATTGTTCAAGAGTTTGCTAGCTGATTTAGTTTTTACGTTATATACTATTGAATCTACTAGTTAAGGTTGTTCACTGTTGAATCTGCTCTAGGACACACTTTACACTTATGTTATTTGTGCTAACGTTTCAGGTACTGAGGTGACGTGTTCGGTATTTCGTGTGACTCGAAATTACCGAAGTTGACGGGTTCGATTGATCTTGTGGGACTCAAGTAGATCGGAACGTTGGTCTGGATCCAAACACCTAGCTTGTGGAGGCTATGAAAGGAGCGGCAGCTCGTAAGTAAATTACATGAGGGGATCTATCTGTGAAGGGTAGTCTAGGACCTGTGGTTATAATTGAACATTGATTTTCATAGTGGACAGTTAGGTGGTCTAGTGGACCAGTGGTTTTCCTCTTAGGTCATTGGTGTGGCCTAGGTTGTTTCCACCTAAAAATCTCGTGTGTTATTCTTTAATTTCGCATTTTATATTTACACGCGATTGCATGTCTGGCTGTTGTATTTAGGTTACATGATTAATATCTGTTAAAATTAAAAATAACCTATTCACCCCCCTCTAGGTATATTTGATCCGTAATTAAAAATTTTCAATTGGTATCAAAGCGGGTCACTAGATAAACTTAGTGTTGCCTAGGACCTTGTTATGGATCATTTGAGAAAGGGTTCTTCTACAACCCATTCAACTTACTTTGATAGGTCTAACTACCCATATTGGAAAGCTCGTATGAGAGCATTTTTAAGTTCTTTAGATGAAAATGTATGAAATTCTGTGCTTTATGGTTGGGAGCCACCTAAGGTTACCATGGACAATGTAGTCACACTTAAACCTAGGAAGGATTGGACTACTCAAGATAAAATTGGTAGTGGTTGGAATCAAAAGGGTATCAATGCTATTTTTAGTGCTGTGTCGTCGAATGAATTTCGACGAATTTCTGATGTTGAAACTGCTAAGGCTACTTGGGACACTTTAGAGGTTGCCCATGAGGGCACTTCCCAAGTTAAACGAACAAAACTTCGCATGCTAGCTACTAAGTTTGAAAATCTTAGAATGGAGGAGGATGAAATGTTTTCTGAATTTTATGCTAAATTATGTGATATTGCTAACTCTTCTTCAAATCTTGGAGATAAAATTGATGAACGCGGGTTAGTTCGAAAAGTCTTATGCTCACTACCAGAACGCTTTCAAGCAAAGGTTACAGTAATAGAGGAAAGCAAAGACATTGACACCATCAGGATTGAAGGACTCATTGGTTCAATTCAAACATTTGAGATGAACCTTCGAACACCCAAAAGGAACATTGGTATTGCTCTCAAAACCATCAATGTTGATGATGGTGATAGTGATGATGTTATGGAAGATGAAGATCTGCTCACCCTAGCTGGAAAACTCAAGAAAATGTTTAACAGAAAGGATCTACAAATTAAAGAAAAATCAAGCCATATAAGAGATCCTAAGGGAAAAGAACTCACGCCAATGAGTTCAGAAGGTAAGAAAACTAAACTCAATGGACCTAAATGTTTTGAATGCAATGGTTTTGGTCACTATGCAGCTAAGTGTGCCAACAAGAAGAAGAAAGCTGGAAAAGCTTTCAATGCTACCCTTAGTGACTTAGAAAGTGATCAAGACCAAGCTAGTGGTTCAGATGATGGTAACACTAACTACGTAGCTTTTACTGCAACTGTTGATGGATACTCCAATGAGTTAGACCTTGACTCAGATGATGAAGGAAGTAAATCTATTCTTGCTAAATTTAATGCAAACAATTTTGAAGAATTATTTTTTGATTTGATTAACTGCAAGAAAGAAAAGGATAAGCTTCTCATAACTGTGACAAAGCTGAATGATCAAATCAATTCACAAGACCTTAATATGTCAATTTTAGAAAAAGAAAAAGTTGAATTGTCTGAGCATGTTGACAAGTTGAGTTTGAGTCTTGCAGGTATCAAACAGGAAAATTCAAAGCTTGTATAGGAATTGGAGCAATCAAAGGAAACTGTGAAAAGATTAACTATTGGAGCTGAACGACTAGACAAGATGTTGAGCATTGGTAAGTCATATGGTGATACACGTGGTCTTGGATTCTTAGATGAAAGTTGTACACCTTCCACTTCAAAAACTACATTTGTAAGGTCTTCTAACTCTACTTCTACTGCCACTTATTTTGAACAAACACCCACTATAACTGTAGTAGCTAAAATTGTTAAGTTTGTGCCCATTTGTCATCATTGTGGTATAAAAGGCCATATTCGACCTAACGGTAAATTTTTGATGAATGCTCTTCAATCTAATAATTATCTTCATGCTTATAGCAATAGAGCTCATAATTATCATCTTACCATACATATGACATCTTCATTAAGGATGAATTTGAATAGGAAAACTGAGTCTAAGAATATGTTTTTAAAACCTAAGGCAATTAAATATCAACCCAAAGACATAGAGAAGTCAAAATTCATGAAAATTTGGGTTAGAAAAGATTGCATGTTTCCTGTCACTTGATCATTATTGCTCGTCCACCTAGGTACTTTTATTTGAGTGCTTAAATGACCCTAGGTGAGTAATTTCATATGTTTGTTTTTCTTTCTGTTGTTAGAATTTTTTTAGATTGTTAAAAAAAATTAGTAAATAAAAAAAATAAAATTTAATTAAGAAATTTTATTTGGCATGTACAAAAAGAAAGAGTAAAAAGGTTTTAAAAAAAATATAAAAAAAAAATTCATTTTGATAGAGATATTTTATTATGTAATATTGAAGACTCAATTACAATTTAGCATGATAGGTAAAATTATTTTCTTTTAGGTCTCTTATAATTGGTCATAAATGAATTAATTGAAATACTAGTGGAGTTCACACCGTATACTACTCTAAGTGAATGTCAATATACCATTATATGTGTTAGTGTGTTTGTGTGACCTATTAATTTAACTTGCTAATATAATGAATAATCAAAATTTAAGCAAAAATAATTTTTCAATTGGTTGTATGCTTATTCGTCTTAAATGGGTTTATTGCTTTGTGTGGCCATAAAAAAAATAAAAAATAAATAAAAATTAATATTTTTTGTTTTCTTTTAAATTTGTTTTACGTCTAGAGAGTCATAGAACTTAGGAGGAGTCATTGCATACATATTTTATTATTCTTTTTTTTTTAACTTGTGCAATTTCTCCTATATACTTTGGACATATACATGTGTGATCATATGCATTTTTAGCCCACTTCGATAATTGTTGAACTTTGGGGAGAGTGATCCATGTCACTTTAGCTATTTCATGATTTGTCAATTTCGTATGTCAAAAAGAGGGAGAGAGATTCATGTTGCTATGGAGATTGGATTTAGGGGGAGAGATTGGATTCATTAATTGTGTGCATGCACTACATTTCATTCGCACTTCTATGTACACTGAACTAATAAACAATGAGGCTTGCAAGCCAAATTTGTGTGCTCTTTGTTGGTCTTTCTTTTAGTGGACTGAGCGTATCAAGTATTAAGCGAAGATAGTCCACCAGATCATAGATAGTTCTACTACTGAAAGTATGTAATTGATGTAATGATTTTTTTAGTTATGAGAGTTATGTAGTGAGAGAGTGGTTTTGTCATACTAAGTGTAGTGCTCAATTGTGTGAAGGTGTATGCATGAGAGAATATTTTATCTGTCATATGGGCATTGAAAGCTTGGTAACTCCATTATGTATCATCTGATTAAACGGTGAATGCTTATGCTAGATTACAATCAAATATTTTGTCCACGAAAATTGCCAATACTCATCAACCTTACAAACATTTTGTATGAATCGTAACGAAAAGAAACTGTACACATGTTGGTCGATCGATCGAGAGGACAGTTCGATCGATCGACTACTCGATCGATCGAGTATAGACCGACTTCAATCTAGCTGCTCTCGGATTTGAAATTGCATAGTTAGATCGATCGAGATTTGGATCGATTGATCAAGCATTGGCTAGATAGATCGAGCTTTGGCTAGATCGATCGAGCCTGTTTTTCAATTCTACTACAACTCTGTTTTTAATTCGGCCATATGTTACTTTTATCAATTTGACTCATTTAATGTTAAATGCAAAATTCTTATATGAGTAGAATTGTTGTGAAAGTAGAATCCTTATATGAATAGAATTGTTGTGAAAGTAGAATCCTTGTTTAAGTAGAATTGTTGTGAAAGTAGAGTTTTTGTTTAAGTAGAATTGTTGTGAAAGCAAAATCTTAGTATAAGTAGAATTGTTATGAAAGCTAAATCCTGATATGAGTAGAGATGTACTCTACTATTAATTCTCTCTTAGGTCAAATTGAACTCTATATAAACAACCCTTTTTAGAGACAAAATACACCACACCAAAATATTATTTTCTACATCTGATTGAGTTTTATTTTAAAGAAAAATCTTCTTCTCTTCATCTATCAATCTTAGGCACTTTCTTATTTTAATTGTTCAAACATATTGTGTGGTTATGTTTGAATAATTCATATGCCTAATTGCTTTTCATGATATTGAGCTTTACATGATTGTTCTAGAGTTTGCTAGCTGATTTAGTTTTTACGTTATATGCTATTGAATCTACTAGTTAAGGTTGTTCACTGTTGAATCTGCTCTAGGACACACTTTGCACTTGTGTTATTTGTGCTAACGTTTCAGGTACTGAGGTGACGTGTTCAGTATTTCGTGTGACTCGAAATTACCAAAGTTGATGGGTTCGATTGATCTTGTGGGACTCAAGTAGATCGAAACGTTGGTCCGGATCCAGACACCTAGCTTGTGGAGGCTATGAAAGGAGCGGCAGCTCGTAAGTAAATTACATGAGGGGATCTATCTGTGAAGGGTAGTTTAGGACCTGTGATTGTAATTGAACATTGATTTTCATAGTGGATAGTTAGGTGGACTGGTGGTTTTCCTCTTAGGTCATTGTTGTGGCCTAGATTATTTTCACTTAAAAATCTCGTGTATTATTCTTTAATTCTGCATTTTATTTTTGCACGCGATTGCATGTCTGGCCGTTGTGTTTAGGTTATATGATTTATATCGTTAAAATTGAAAATAACCTATTCACCCCCTTTAGGTATATTTGATCTGTAATTAAAAAATTACAATGTTTTTTTTATGTCATTGAACGTATTTATTTACTTTGTTTTCCTTTCTTCTTTTTTCTTTTCATAGACGTCTGTATCATATATTTTCTCTATTTTAATCATAAATTTTTTTTATATTATATTATAATTATAAGTCTAAAATTGTCAAACTAACTGCCATCAAACTGACTTTATAAATTTACTTAAATGTTGGTTTATTAAATCATAGATCGATTAAGGTTTTAGAAATGCAATTTATAAAATAACTTAATAATCAATATTGAAAACTATTTTCATTCCTATAATGCCCAAAATTTCTATCTTTTGAATCCCTCTCGCATAAAATTAAACCAATCCATTAAGTCCTTAATTGTACTAAAATGTTTTAGCTAAATAAATTTATGAAAGAACTGCTAAATCATTTTTTAAAATGAAAAAATATAGCCTTTGGCTAAAAGATTGCAATGGTTGGTAAGTGCCTTTTGGCAAAAGACATATTGAATAGTTTGGAACTTTTGGAAGTGAAATGTTACGTTGAAAGGTTGTGACTTAAATAAAAGGACATAACCTTTTCATGAGTTGTAATTGTTATGAACAAAGTACATATGATCTAAAAGACATGACTCTAAAAGACATGACTCTTAGAAAAGTCACAACTCATCAAAGAGTTGTAACCCAATTGAAGGGGTGCATGAAATTCTATAAATAGGCCATTTATTTAGGTAATTAGAAGAATATTAAGAGAATAAGAAAATAGATAATAAATGTTCTCTAACATTTTTCACTACAATTTATGTACAAATAAAGTTAGTGTTCTAAATACTGCAGATTTAAAACATTAATTATTTTGAGTGCTCTTTAAAGTCAAAGGTATTTTTGAGTTGTCTTTGTGAATGCACACTGCAGACAACAAGAGGCTTTATTGTATCTTGGAGGTATATTTGTTGAACCATAGTACTTCACCGAATTAGTGGGAGCAAATAGCATCTTAAGGACAACGACTTAAAGTCGTGCTTTGAAGCCAAATTCAAATGCAGTATTATTTATAGTGATTTTGCAGTATCACAATTGGATCTTATGAAAACTTAACTTGAAGATCATGTAAATCAACATTCAACAACAAGTTCAAGAAAACTTTTCCAACAATCTTGAGACGCTATTTATGCCATATGAACTTGTTATTGGCTTCACAACTAGTAAGAAATTTAGTTTCTAAATTTAATTTAATTTGTGAAGTATGATTAGATGTCTCTATGATGTATCTTGAATTTAATATTATTTTAAGTGCGTGCATGTTGAAATTGAATGCATATATGTTTAGTTATATGCATTGATCAAATTTCATGAAAATTGATTAGAATATAAAATTAAATATTATATATTTTAATTGGTGCATGTTATACATATAACATGCATTTGTTAAATAGTCATAACTCTTGGTAGTGTCGTGATCATTGGTGAAATATTGTGATCATTGATAAAAAGTTATTATTGACAAAAATGTTGCAACCCTTAGAGAGGAATCATAACTTTTGAAAAAGGGTCGTGACTTTTGATAAAATGTGGTGACCATTGGTGAAAAGTCATGATATTCAATGAAGGGTCATAACACTTGGTGAAGGGTTGTGACTCTTGGTGAAGGGTTGTGACTCTTGGTGAAGGGTTGTGACTCTTAGGGTAGGGTCGTGATTCTTAGTGAAGGGTCGTGACTCTTGGTGAAAAGTCGTGATATTTGATGAAGGGGTCCTGACTTTTGGTAAAAAGTCATGATATTTGATGAAGGGTCGTGACTCTTCGTGAAAAAGTCGTGACTTTTAAAAAAGGTCATGACTCTTGGTGAAGGGTCATGACTCTTGATGAAAACTTGTGACTTTTGGTGAAGGGTCGTAACTCTTGGTGAGAAGTTGTAACTCTTGGTGAAGGGTCGTAACTCTTATTAAAGGGTCGTGACTCTTTGTGAGAAGTCGTAACTCTTGGTGAAAGTCGTAACTCTTGGTGAAAGGTCGTGACTCTTGGTAAAGGATCGTGACTCTTGGTGAAAAGTCATGACTCTTGTTGAAGGATCGTGACTCTTGGTGAAGGGTTTTAACTCTTGATAAAAAGTCGTGACTCTTGGTTAATGGACATGACTCTTGGTGAAACATTGTGACTCTTGAAGAAAGTCATAATTCTTGGTAAAAGGTCAGAACTAATAGTGAAGAGTTGTGACTCTTAGTTAAAGTCATGACACTTGATGAAAGATTGTGACCCTTGGAGAAAGGTTGTGATTATTGGTAAAAAGCACTCATTTCAGAGTGAAAGTGAATTTTAGTATCTTCTAAATAATATAGAGGAAGAATATGTTTTCTCTAATTTTGATTGATTACTAAGAGAGTAATTAAGTTAATATGGAAAAGAACTATGTTGTAGGATCCCAAAAAAAGTAAGCTTGCATGTGCATATGCTCCACCTATGTAATTAACATGATTATCCTAGCTTCATGTAACATATAAGCTAGATGATTGGTAATTATGGTTGTAAGTATTCTTCTATGATTTAAGTTAATATATCTTGTATAGTTGTATGTGTACACTAACAAGATGAGTTCTTCTTTTTGATGCATGTAACTAGATGTAATGTGAGTAACTGGTACATAAATTTCATATACAATTATGTATGATTGATGCTCATGGTAAGAGTATTATTTTATGAAAAGTAATGAAGAACTTGAAAAGCCCCTGAAGACGAAAAGCCTTGCAAGGGACATAGTTACATATTCATGTAAAGGGGATGAGACGGAAGCCAACCTCAAATAAATCACCAATAATGAAAACTTAACACAACACTTGAAACACCAAGATCTTCGGTTCAATGAGCCAAAATACATCATATGTTTGTAATTGTAAGCACAATAATAAATAAATAGGTGTCCCAAAGGAAGATGTGCTTAGTACATATAACGAAATGAGGAGGATAAGCTATTTAGCTTTTAATGAACTTATAATAAAATATTTTGTGGGATATTTTAATTACGTGGGTATCCTTGATAAGTTCACCTATATGAGTATCAAAGATGGTGCCATCTTCTATGTAACTTGGCTGGCTACTGAAAAACTAGGATATAATACACAAGGCCAATCCACGTGTCAACGAATAAAAGAACATTGGAGATGAAGAGGGCTTATGTGTGAGACATGTCCGATTAATCGATAAGGTCGCTGATTCAAAGGCTTGCCTACCATGCTACCTAGGTTAACTTTGATGTGTTTTCACTAAGTAAAGATTCAAGTCCAAAAGACATCTTTATTTATGCATAAGTCTTTGGAGCATACTAAAGATAAAAGGTTTCAAAACTGTTTTCAAAAATTATATTTTATTTTTGAAAATGGTGGTGAATTGTTAGAACATTTTCTAAAATGAAAAAACATAACCTTTGGCTAAAAGGTTGCAATGGTTGGTAAGTGCCTTTTGGCAAAAGACATATTGAATAGTTTGCAACTTTTGGAAGTGAAATGCTATGTTGAAAGGTTGTGACTTAAATAAAAGAACATAACATTTTCATGAGTTGTAATTGTTATGAACAATTACATATGTTCTAAAAGACATGACTCTTAGAAAAGTCACAACTTATCAAAGAGTTGTAACTCAATTGAAGAGGTGCATGAAATTCTATAAATAGGCCATTCATTTAGGCCATTAGAAGAATATTGAGAGAATAAGAAAATGGATAATAAATGTTCTCTAACATTTTTCACTACAATTTATATACAAATAAAGTTAGTGTTCTAAATACTGCAGATTTAGAACATTAATTATTTTGAGTGTTCTTTAAAGTCAAAGATATTCTTAAATTGTATTCGTAAATGCACACTGCAAACAATAAAAAACTTCATTATATCTTATATGCATATTTGCTGAATCCCAATACTTTACCAAATTGATAGGGATTATTTTCTGACAATTCATTTGTAATTTTCTAATGTTCGAGGAGATAGTAACTATAAGAGTTATGTTAATTATGTTGGTGCAATTGTGAATTATTTTTTCATGCAATAACATACTACAATCTATGAGCCCAAAGAATATAATGTGTAGGTGTGTTGTTTATTAAAAATAAAAATTAATATAGTGCAATTGGACATTAAATACCATCATATAACATAGGGGCATCTTTCCCAGTGGCGTAAACACCATTTGGGATTTAGATGTGTATTATATGTGACATATGAGTCGGGGAAAAAAGGTAGAGAAGGTAAAAAATAGGGTATATATCAATCACTTTTTCAAGATTATCGATAATTATCAACTTATTATTAAAAATGATCTTTTTTATCAAACACATACTTAAAGGTTTGAAAATTATTAAAAAATAATCCCATCATCATTAATAATATTATATTTAAAATATCAATCTACACAAAAAATAATCTTATTTTATCTTTTAATGATATTATTTTTAAATTTGTGGGCCAATTGATAATTAACCAAACCTTAAAAAAGTTATAATTTTCAAGATAATATTGATCAAACTTGCACTCATTTTTTTTATATTGTATTAAGTGTTAAAATTATTATAAAAATTTGAGAAGTGATTCAATTTTCAAAATAATATTAACATGTGTTACAATATAATTAAAATGAATATAAATTTATGTATTTTTAATATTGGATTAATTTGAAAGAGCAAGCATAAATATTGAAAAAATAAAGAAAAATAATTCTTATATTAATAAAATATGGCAATGATATTAATGAGCTGATAGGCATATAAAGGGGGGGGGGGGGGGGGGGGAAAGGAAAATAAAAACACCAACAAGAGCCTTGATGGACTTGAAGATCAAATCATGGCAAAAGAAAGCTCAAACTACGGCTTGATGATGCACAAAGCCTAGAAAAACTCACACCTACTATAGCTAGTGACACACTGCAAAAAAGCAAGGTAAAAACTGGCAGAGTACTCAAACCAACTAGCAACATGAAAACTAATTCATAGAGTAAATTAAAGAACACTACTAGCTAGTAGCCATCATCATCCTGAAACAGTTTGATTTAGGAAACAGCTTCCTTTTTCTCAGTTAACAAGTGCTCAATACATTGATCTATGTACTTATCTTGAAGTTCAAGGTCTCCAAATATAGCACCAAATTTCTTTGCTTCATCATGAAAAATCTTCCCCTCTTCTTCCACCATCACCAAGCTCACACACTCGGCCACTTTATGCTTTGAAAATGATTTGTCTGTTCCATTCCTTGGTATTTCAATACCAACCTTCTTGTCAACAAAAACTTTAGCACAACAAATTTGCTCTAAGTAAAAGGGTAACATAATTAGTGGATGCCCAAATTGAAGTCCTTCTATAGTTGAACTCCAACCACAATGTGTTAAAAACCCACCAATAGATTTATGAGCCAATATCTTTCTTTGAGGTGCCCAACTTTTCCAAACCACACCTTGTTCTTTAGTTCTCTCCTCAAACCCATCTGGTAAGTACTTCATTACTCTGTTTTCATCTTCATCACCCTTTCCTAAGCAACTATATTTCTTTTTAATTAAAACCCAAAAAAATGGCAACCCAGATAGCTCTAACCCAAGAGCCAACTCATGAAAGTCTTGTTGACTTGGATCAGATTCAGTTCCTAGTGCTACATAAACCACAGATCCTTTCTCTTGCTTGTTCAACCAAGGGACTATATTGGTTTCCCAAGCTTCAACATTTTGTATAATATCCTCATTATCAATATTATAGGATAATAAGCCAAATGGAATTATGGGTTTTTGAACATGTTGTTGTAAAATGTTCAATTCCTCTCCCTCAAACTCCCTACAACTTCTAATGAGATAGACTTGGCAACCAATTACTGTAGCTTTGTAACGAGAAGCCTCATCATCAATATTTGCGGGAGACTCTCCAGCTTGGCGAAGTCTGGAGAAAGAAATTAATTTAACTATTGTGGAAGCAGAAGTGCTTCCAAAATAAGCAGTTGAAACACCAAGTTTTGAAGCAATTGAAGGCAACCAACAATAAGTATAGTCATAAATAATCCAATCAGGTTTATGGGTTTGTAGGAAATCAGCTATTGGTTCTTGAAGTCCATCGTGAGCTTGTCTAAGTTGAGGAATGAGACTCTTTGGAATGTCTGAGGTGGCTTCTGCATTTTCAGGGAGGCCTTCAAGTTTAGGTAGTGGGAAGCCCAAAAAGTTAAATAGAGGCTCTATTTCTTTGGGGACTTTTGGCAAACGGTTGATGTTTCTCGGTGTGGAGATGAAAGAAACTTTGTGACCCCTTTGAGCTATCTTTTTAGCAAGCTCTAGAAATGGAAGCATGTGACCAAAACCCAACCAAGGTAAAAAGGCTATGTGAAGCTTACTTGGATTTTGATCTGCCATGGTTTGTGGATTTTGAGAGTTTTGTATTCACAGTCTTATTACATCCTCCTCTATGTATTTATATTAAGAAAAGCAGGTGTATTTTGACTGGTTTATACTAAGAAAGTTACTAATTAATGCTGTGATGAGGTTACTAATTAATGCTGTGATGAGGTGACCTCATCCCTGGCCAGACATGCATAGTCATTATTTATATTAGCATGACAGTATTGACTCATTAATTCTCTATAGCTTCTTTCATTTGCATGTGGTTAATGATATTAGTGGAGTGATCCTGTCAGTTCAATAGAATAGGTTTTCCCATGCAGATTACCTAAAATTTTAGAATAGTTTTTAATAAATATCAGTTTTGTTTTTTTTTATTATGTCATTGAACGTATTTATTTACTTTATTTTCCATTCTTTTCTTTTTTTCATAGAAATCTATATCATATATTTTCTCTATTTTAATTATAAAAAAAAAATTATATCATATTATATTATAACTATAGGTCTAAAATCGTTAAATTAACCATCATCAAACTAACTTTATAAATATACTTGAAGGTTGGTTTATTAAATCATAGATCGATTAAGGTTTTAAAATTGTAATTTATAAAATAATTTAATAACCAATCTTGAAAATAATTTTCACTCCTTTAATGCCCAAAATTTCCATCTTTTGAATCCCTCTCGCATGAAATTAATCCAATCCATTAAGTCCTCAAGTGTACTAAAATGTTTGAGCTAAATAAATTTACGAAAGAACAAAATCTAGGGGGGAAAAAAAACGCTTGAGATTTTGCATTACCATTGAGTATGAAAAAGCAAATTTTGACCTTTAATCCCTAAAATCTAATCTAGAATCGAAGACCCATAAGAAAAACCCAAAGTCCACAAATGGAAAATGTTTTGGTCCACCACCACGGATGAAAAACTCAAAAAATATCCAAAATACATAAAATTAAAATATAGATATCGATATAGGGTAGAAAATTAATTTCATCTAAAATATTAAAAATCAGTAAAAATATCAAAATATCAATTTCGATATTTTTGCTTTGTTATCTTTTGAAATGTGTTAAAAATTTCAATAATATCAATAAATATCGATAAATACCAATAAAAATGTAATTAAAAAAATTGCAGTAACTTACCATGTAAAAGCAGGATTTTTATTTGTTTGCAATTAGAATGTTTGGCAATAATCTAGTTATAATACTTTTAATGTGAACATCAATATTCATTTTAAAATAAATATTCTTAATATTATAAAGATTATATTAATCCAAGATTTCCTTTATATAGAGATATTGTTGGGACAATTCAATAAATTTATACATGACATATTAATAATTACAAGCAAAGTTATTATTACTTAAATTCATGGCATGATTGTTTTGTCTTATTACTGTTGAAATCCCTAAATAATAGGGATGCTAACAATTAGAAAATCAGTTTTGTTAGAATATTATTCTTTGTAATTATAATTTAGATTTAGATTTATCTGATTTTATTTTCCTGTTATTTTTTGATTCTGTAAGTCTCCTATTTAAAAACATCAATTGCACATAATTATTCAATTCAGAAAATATAATAAAACATACAGTTTTATTATTTTTTAGGGTATCAGAGCATAGAGGATAATACTAGCGAATCTCATCCCTCTGATCGTACCAATAAGGAGACGGATGAGATTATTTTACGAATAGCTAGTATGAACGGCAATTCAGCTCTTTAACTTATTATTGAGAAATTGAATGGAAAAAATTACAGAGAATGGGCTCAAAATATTAAACTCGTGATTCAAGGAAATGGAAAGATGGGGTATCTTACAGGTGAAACCAATAAGCCCAAGAATTCAACCAGTCTTCAAACCTGGGTAGTTGAAAATTCTATGTTGATTTCTTGGCTAATTCAGTCCATGTAGGTTTCGATAGGAAAAACTTATCTTTTCCTTCCAACAGCCAAACACGTGTGGATTGCTCTACGAGAAACATATTCAGACTCCGAAAATTCATCACGAATTTTTGAACTTAAGACTCAACTGTGGCAAATGAAACAAGGAAACCTTACCATTACTGGTTTTTACACAAACATGCTCGAATTGTGGCAAGAGCTTAATCTGATTTGTGAAGAGGAATGGGAGTGTGTTGGTGACAGTGTAAATACAAGAAGAAAATTAAAAATGAGAGGGTCTTTGAGTTCTTGGCAGGTCTTAATCAGGATTTGGACGAGATACGCGGCCAGATTCTTGGTCGGCAACCATTGCCGACCATCAGGGAAGTTTTTTCTGAGGTACGTGATGTGTTAAAATGTGTACTCGCAAGTGTACGAATCACTCGTAGTAAAGTGACAAGCAACTTCCAAGGTCGGTCTCTCAAGGAATTGCAATGGTTCTAAATAACTAACTTTTAAATCTAAATAGAGTTCTAATGAAAACAAAGCTCTAATTAAATATTCACTAAAACTCTAAGTAACTAGAATCCTAACGCTAATAAAACTGTAAAAAAGGTTGGTTGATTTCGGTAACGAGAACAATCATACGACAATTAAACTAAAACAATATCGCAATCAAACAATCAATTCAATTAAATCAAATATCAATAGAGGATGTATGGACGTTTAGCTTGGTTGGCCATGCTTGCATCGAAAAGGTATGGTGATATAACATTAACGTCCTATAAGAACAAAACTACCGGCTTTCCTTTTAATTACGAAACTCCTTTTGGCGGGGGTAGGTCTCTTTGTTGATTAACTAATTAACTGCCTTTGGCGGGGGTAAATTAAATAGCAATCAAATTATGCGCAAGGAAAACATGCCAATCAAATTAATGCTATGACTAAGTCACTAACTTGAATCTTTGATTAAGTGTTTCGGAATAGAGTTAAGGTGACGTTCCTCTAACTAAATTCTTAGGTTTTTCAATCTAACTACGAACATCAAATGGGCCCATGATTATTCATAATCAAACATTTAAACATGCTCTTAATCAAAAAGTATTTTATTCATAAGTCAAAAAGATACACCATACACAATTCTAGCAAACATGGCAACACAAACTAAACATCCATAATTAAATTAGCCAGACATGTTCATATTATTATTCATAGACAAATAAAATATGATCATACACTTTAACAAATAAAGAAGATGAATTAATTCTATAACAACAAGGAAAACCTAAATCTAAATACCGCTTATGGATTGGTTGACGTACTTCTCCGTAAGCTTTATCTTCGATTGTCGTTAGCTTCCTTGAATCCTTAGAATATTGTCTCTCGCTTCGTTATAGTGTGGCAACGCTCTCAAAACTGATTGAATGTCGTGTTTGGGTCGCAAAATTGAGAAGAGGAAGAGTTGTGTATGAATTGGTCAAGTTATTTCGAGTTGTATGTAAGGGGGACTCTAAGGGGGTATTTATAGATGTAAGGGTTTACACGAATCCTATGTGCCATAGGAATAGGTGCGCCGCGGCATGCATTTTCCCCGCCGCGGCGCAACACAAATTCTGAAAAATATGCAAAAACCCGAGAGCTCCCCGCCGCGGCATGCAATTCCCTCGCCGCGGCGCGCAATGCTTCTATGTTTTCAGGATCAAACCCGAGAGCCTCACGCCGCGGCATGCAATTCTCTCGCCGCGGCGCGCAATGCTTTCCTTCTTTTCACGTCCCCCCTTACATATGTGATGGCACTATATGTAAGGCTTACATATTCGTCTTGATTAGTCCGTAACTCGTGATCCGAGCGCCGTAGGTGTTCCGTCTTCGCGTGTTTTCATCATTTGAATTATTTGACGCTAAAAACACCTGAAATGCACTAAAATATACCCGTGACTCCGAATGGATAGATTTATGAAAATAATCGAAATAATAGTCATAATAAATCTATATATCAATCAATCAAGCATAATTAATCACGAAATATTAGTGCTTTTCGAGCACTCATCAGTACGCCGGGAGGAGCAGCGGAGGAAGGTGATGTTGAACGGCAGAGGTAGCGACGTCCCTTTATGCACCCACGGTAAAGCCGATCGTGGAGGCTCCCGTGTGCGTGACAGCGTGGGCTGGAGAAAGGCTCTAGGGCTGGGTGCTGGTGTTGCGCTCGGGTTTGGTGGAGATGGGAAATATAACAAAGGTGGATCCGGGTCTCCAGCAACCCGGACCGACTCTAGATCAAGCGGACCGAACATTCACGAGAATTATTTGCCACACAAGATTGGGCCCTCTAATGGGCCTGGTGGTATTTCACATAGCTTGGGCCAAGAATATGGGTTGAATGGGCAGTTTACTACATGGCCTGAATATCACAGTTTTTTATCTCGTGGAGGCCCAAATAATTTTGGACAAAAAAAATGCCCATGGTGTGAACATTGTCGAAAAAATGGTCATACGAAGGATTCATGCTAGGAGATACATGGAAAACTAGCTTATTAGAAACTGAGACAAAATTTTAAAGCTCGAGGATACCAGGCCTCCTCTGATCAAAAAATTTCAAACGAGTCAAGTTCAGTATTTTATCCCGAACAAATGGAACAACTCCGACAAATGTTCTCTCAGATTTAGACATCTGGTCATGGTCAGTCTTCTTATATACCCTCTAGCTCTCTAGCCCACAAAGGTACATTCCTAACCGCTTTAAATACCACTTTAAATTTTTCGTGGATCATTGATTCTGATGCATCAGATCACATGACTAGCAATTACCACCTCTTTTCTTCATATACGCCATGTGCGGAAAATTTAAAGGTTAAAATAGCAGATGGTACCCTTTCTTCGATTCACGGAAAAAGGGAGCATAAAAATTTTTGACACTCTCACTCTTGAATCCGTTTCACATGTCCCTAAACTGTCTTGTAATTTGTTATCTGTTAGTAAACTCACAACCCATTCCAAATGTTCAGGTAAATTTACTTCCTCCTCTTGTATTGTTCAGGACCTATCATCGGGGAGGATGATTGGCAGTGCTAAAGAGAGTGAAGGACTCTATTACTTTGAAACGGCCAATGTGAGTGATTAGTATCAAATTACGAATTGTAATTCTAATTTTTTTTCTAAGAATAATAAGTTTATGTTGTGGCATCTTAAAATGGGTCACCCTAATTTTCAATATTTAAAACAATTGTTTCCTTCCCTTATTTCGAATAAAGAATTACGTGATTTGCAGTGTGAAATATGTGAACTTACTAAACATCATCGCACATCTTTTTCAAAGCCAAAATACACTCTGTTTAAACCTTTTGCCATGATACACAGCGACATTTGGGGACCATCTCGATTACCCAATCGCATGCATACAAAGTGGTTTGTCACTTTTATTGATGATCATACTCGTGTTTTTTGGGTGTATCTTCTAAAAAATAAAAGTGATGTTCGCCAAGTCTTCATAAATTTTCATTCCATGGTTCGTACTCAATTTCAAACCCCCATTCAAATACTATGAACTGACAATGGAACCGAATATGTTAACCATTTCCTTAGAGATTATCTCCAAAATCATGGTATTATTCACCAAACATCTTGTGTCTACACCTCATAACAAAATGGGTTGCTAAACGAAAAAATAGGCTTTTGTTAGATATTGCTCGAGCACTTATGTTCACTGCAAATATGTCAACCCAATTTTGGGGAGATGCAATTTTAACATCTGCCTTCCTCATAAACAGAATGCCTAGTCGAGTCATCTCTTTCGAGACACCTTTAAAAAAACTTAGACACCATTTTCCAAACACTCGTCTTACTTCTAATATTTCACTTAAAATATTTGATTGTACAGCATTTGTACACATCCATCTTCACGAACGTGAAAAATTAGATCCTCGAGCTTGAAAATGTGTATTCTTTAGCTATTCTCCTACTCAAAAAGGTTACCAGTGTTATGATCCATTGACCAAAAATGTGTTTACAAGTCTCGATGTCACCTTTTTTAAGACCACCCCATGTTACCAGAACAAAACTCCTTTTCAGGGGGAGCATATCAATCTTGAAGACCAGTTTTGCACCTTTGACTTTTCTCTCTCAAAAGATCTCCCATCTCCAGATATTATTGAACTTCTTAATCCTGATACACCACATCGTATCAAACCACCCCTTACAGAACTCCATTTAGACTTAGAAAAAAATGCATGAAACCAAGAGTGCAATGAGATACTGGTTTATTCAAGGAAGCCAAAATCAAAGTACAGAGGTCGATTCCCTCTTGATACACTACGAAAGTCTGACCCGGTAAATGGTCCAAATGTTCTTGAGTCTTCTTTCGAGACAGGTAATTCTAGTTCTACTGATGATTTACCTATTACTCTTAGAAAACAGAGTCAATCTTGTACTTCACACCCCATATCTAAATTCGTGTCATACAATACATTGTCTTCCAAATTCTATGCTTTTACTACTAACCTTAACAGGCTTATAATTCCAAAAGATATTGATGAGGCCTAGAAAATTTCGGAATGGAGGGCGGCCGTAATGGAAGAAATACGAGCCTTGGGAAAAAATGGAACTTGGGATGTGGTAGAGTTACCAAAAGGAAAGAAGCTAGTTGGATGTAAATGGGTCTTTACGATAAAATATAAAGCTGATGGAACCATTGAATGGTACAAAGCTCACCTAGTTGCAAAAGGATTTACCTAGACTTACGGAATTGACTACACAGAGACTTTTGCTCCAGTTGCAAAATTAAATATTATTCGAGTACTGTTATCACTAGCAGTGAATTTGGATTGGACTCTACAGTAATTGGATATTAAAAATGCATTTCTCAATGTTGTACTAGATGAAGAGATTTTCATGACATTACCACCAGGTTTCTGTAAAAATGGTAAAACAGACATGGCATGCAAATTGAATAAGTCTCTCTATGGACTTAAGTAGTCATCGAGAGCATGGTTTGATAGATTTGCAGAGGTGATAAAAGGTCAAGGCTATCAGCAGAGTCAATCAGATCACACGATGTTCTTTAAACATTCTCAACAGGGACTAAAAACCATTTTGATTGTTTATGTGGATGATATCATACTGACAAGAGATGATTCAATAGAAATTGAAAATTTGAAAACAACATTGGCCACTGAATTTGAAGTCAGAGACTTAGGACAGATGAGATATTTTCTAGGCATGGAAATTGCAAGGTCCAAGAAAGGCATAAGTGTCTCACAAAGAAAATATGTTCTTGATTTGCTACAAGAAGCAGGTATGCTTGGAAGTAAACCCAGTGACACACCAATTGAAGCTGGAAAAAGAACAGGTGATGATGATAAATCAGTAGAAAAGGAAACGTACCAAATACTGGTAGGAAGATTGATCTATTTATCACATACCAAACCCGACATTGCGTTTGCCGTAAGTGTGGTAAGTCAACATATGCACTCTCTAAAGAAAAATCATCTAGAAGCAGTGTACAGAATTCTTAGATATCTCAAAAGATCCCCTGGGAAAGGACTTTTCTTTAAAAAAATAGAACAAAAGAAAATAGAAGTTTTCTCAGATACTGATTGAGCCGGATCCGTTGACGATAGAAGGTCTACCACTGGATATTGTACTTTTGTTTTGGGAAACCTCATTACATAGAGGAGTAAGAAATAAAATGCAGTAGCCAGAAGCAGTGCAGAGGCAAAGTTTCAAGCAGTGGCACAAGGAATTTGTGAAGGATTGTGGTTGAGAAAACTCTTAGAGGAATTACAAATAGAAATTGAGAACCCACTCAAGGTCTATTGTGATGATAAGGCTGCTATCAATATTTCTCTCAATTCAATCTAACATGACCGAACTAAGCGTGTTGAGGTAGATAGACACTTTATAAAAGAGAAGGTAGAAAGTGATATTATTTGTATGACATACATCCCTACACAAGAACAAACTATTGACATATTTACCAAGAGACTTTCACGTCAGAACTTTGATAACTTCATAAGCAAGTTGGACATGATCAACATTTACGAACCAACTTGAGGAAGGGTGTTAAAATCTCTAAATAACAGGGATGTTAACAGTTAGAAAATCAATTTTGTTAGAATATTATTTTTTGTAAATATAATTTAGATTTAGATTTATCTGATTTTATTTTTCTATTTTTTTTATTCTGTAAATTTCTTATTTAAAGACATCAATTGTACATAATTATTCAATTCAAAAAATATAATAAAACATACAGTTTTATTATTCTTTAATTACATTGATACTTCTACAATCCAGCTCCAAGATTTGAGTTAGTTAAAAAAATATATACATTGCATGTACCTTAATATATTTAAAATTATATTATATAACTTGTATTTATATTTGTTATATAAATATTTAACTTATGTTTCACTATTATTATATGTTAGTATTATATATGTCACAAATTTATTATTTTATTAAAAATTAGCTAAATAAATGTATTATTATTTATTTTAATATTTGCTAAAATTTTATAAATATTTGAAAAAAAAATTTATAACAATTTTTATAATTTTTTTTTAAATTTTTATTAATATAAATAATATTTTTAATATTTTTATAAAATTAAAATTTCTATATTTTTGTCGATACATACCTACCACAAAGCCGATCATAAGAGAGAAGAAAGAAAAAAAAACATAAGTTCCATTGATTGTTATTCACCTCCTTATTTTTTACTTCATTCAATTCAAATGATTGAAATACCCATCTCAAGATTGAACATGTGCCCCACCACACGTGAGCATTAAACGAATAGTGATTTTTGTCTTTGTGGTATTTATCTTTGAAAAGTAAAGAAATAAAGTGGTTGAAAATATAAAAAGAAAACTAAAGTGCTTTTTTGATATAAGTAAAAGACTTTTTTCAAAATAATAAAATTGATATATGTTTTATACCGGGCTTTGAAAAGCCTGCTTCTAATTTTTGTCCCAAAGAGCAACCCAGATTAAAATAATATGTTCTGCAATTATCATTTTCAAATAAATAGTTACCTAGAATATAATAGGAAAAAAAATGCCCACCTCTCTCATCCCTTATTATTCAAAAGTATAGGATTAAAGAAGTTCAAAAAAATAAAAACACTAAAGTGCTTTTTTGATGTAATTGAAAGACTTTTTCAAAATAATAAAATTAATATATCATTTCTAACGATAAAAGTAATTCGTTCTCTAGTTAAGGCCTCATTGAGTTAAGGGTTGCCCAGACTTATATCTAGCTCTTTATTGAGAGCCCTGGTCGATGTGGGACTCCTCAACACCCCCCTCACATCGGCACCAGCACCGATAGACATAAATGAGATTGATCGGGTTAACCGTATTGGGCACAATCGAGAATAGGGATCCGCTCTGATACCATGTAGAAATTCAAGCCTAACTCAATCCAATAAGGTCCTCATTGAGTTAAGAGTTGCCCAGATTTATATCTAGCTCTACACTGAGCTCCCTGGTCGATGTGGGACTCCTCAACAATGGAAAGAAAAATAAACATTACACCTCTCTCATTCCTAAAATCATCTCCCTCCTCTCTAAAATGTACAAACCCGTTACCTACCCTTTCTAGCCCCTTCTTCTTCTTCACCCTTCCCACTTAACAGCTCACAGCTGCCCCTAACCTTCGGCTGCCCTTCTCCCACCCTCCACTGGCTAGAGGCCTTCTGCCCTCTGTCCATCGCCACTTGCATCCCCCCATTTTCAGTCAGCTCCATCGACCTTCAGTCAGGTCTCAATTTTAGTGGCCAACCTCATATTTCTTCCAAGTTTCAAATAAAGGTAACTCATTCCTAGTGTTTGCTAGTGGACTTCATATTTGTTTCTCTTGGAGAAGATAAGCGATGAAGATAGAACTATATCTCTTGGAGGTGTTTAGTTGAGAAGAACTATATTGGGATTTGGAAAGCAATCTTCATACGTAGTTAGTATGTATAGTTTGAGTTAGTGGAGGTGGTAGTATATCGTTTGTATTGCTTATTGTATATCAATTTTGCTGCAATGATAATAAGTATTTTTTTTTTACTAAAATAAAATAAATTATAATATATATCAATTAATATATCGATTATTAATTAATTATAAAATTTAAAATGTAAAATTATAAAATAATTAGAAAATATTTATTAACATACGAAATACATAATATTATAATACATAGTATTTTTTTTCTAAACTATATAACTCTGAAATCTGGAAGAAAAAAAAAATCTTCATGAGAACATTACAAAAGTAGCCGATGTAAACTCGGCTGAAAATATTTACGTGGAATATTGGAGGGTAAATCAGTAAATTAAAAGTATAAAGTCTCAGAAATCAAGAACCGTCTTAAACAAAAGCCGTTAGATCGTAACCGCCAAAAATCCAAAAGCGAATAAAACAGAAACGTGGCCTCTTTTGATTGGCTGATAAATCAGAAAAGGACAAAGTAGCCGATATATATAGCCTCCTTCAGAGCGCCATTGTACTCCACACCAAAGCTTTTTCATCGTCGAATCTTGCCGCCATTTTCACAAACTCATAAAGAAAGAGAACTGAGAGATCTAGAACTAGAGGCAATGGTTGGAATGGAGAAGAGTGTTGTAGTTTCAGAGACGAAGATGAATGACAAGAAGCTTGTTGTCGTTGTCAATGGTGAAGAGGCCAACCCGACTACTACTGTTGGAAATGAGTCACCGAAGAAGAACGACAAGAATCGTGTCGTTGTCAATGGCGAAGAGGCCAATCAATCTACTGCTGATGGAAATGAGTCTCCCAAGAAGAACGACAAGAATATTGCTGTCGTTGTTAAAAGCGATGAAGTCGAGCCGATTTCTTTTTCTCGACATGAGTCTCCCAAGAAGAAACTCGTCGTTGTTAATGGCGATGAAGCCATCCCTACTACTACTTCTGGTAATGAATCTCCAAAGAAGAAGCTCGTTGTCGTTGTCAATGGCAAAGAGACCAACCCGACTACTACTGCTGGAAACGAGTCTCCAAAGAAGAAGAAGGTTATCAAGAACAGAATTCTTGTCTCCAACAACAAGAAACCTTTCTACTTCTATATCAATCTTGCTAAGGTTTCTTCATTTTTAAAGTATTTTCTTGCGTTAATTTGTTTGTTGTTCACTTGGTTCGTAGTAAATTGTGAAGAATTTGGGTATTTTCTGTTTTCCTGAATCTTTGGGTGGTCGGATATTTATTTATTTATCCCTAATTTTTGAGTCTAATGTAGGATCGTAAGTCTCTGTTTTTTTTTTTTACCTTTACTTTGTAATTGATCTATCAGATTACATTCATTGGTTTCTTTTCTTTTGACTTAATTTTGTATCGTTTGGTTCATAAAAAATGCATGTGAAAGAATTTGGGTACTCTAAATTTCCGTAATTCCATGCAGTAGTTAATTGCTGACAAATTTTATTTATTTGTTTATCTTCAAGATTCGATATTTTAGGCTTTGAGCACTTCTTATTTTGTAGAATATTTCAGGGTCTAAAATAGGAGGATTTTATCATTATTTATTTCTTTACACTGGCCTCCAAATTATTCATTGGGTTTTCCGTTTTCTTCTTCAAGAATTTGTGTACTTTTTTCTATGATTTTTACGATTTTGCTTTCGTTATATTTATTCTGAAGTCCTTTGATTTGAGCCTATTCTCACCGATTAGTAATTGTTAACTTTATAGTAGTTCTTCCGATTCTTTATACTACTTGATGTTAAGCCTGTAGGACTGTTTCCTTAGTTCTGATTCTGATGCCTTGGCGGATTTGGTTGAACAAAATGTACACTAGTTTCACATATGGCTAATGTTTGTGATGTTGATCATGTGACCTTTGGCCTTTGGCCATCTAATCAGTAAATGTTTGATGTTGCAGAAGCACATGCAGATGTACAATGATGTTGAGCTCACAGCATTGGGCATGGGTATAAAATTGCATATGCTATTTTCTTTCTTTTCTTTAACTTAACTACTACTTCTATCTTACATTTTATCTAATTTTTCTACAGCTATTCCTGCTGTCATCACAATTTCTGAATTTCTGAAACGCAGTGGACTGGCTGTTGAGAAAAGTAAAGAATTTGGAGCTTTATATGCCTGTTTTCATATACTTTGCATTTCATTTGCATTGTGTCCTAATTGTGGCTTGTGGGTATGGAACAGGGATTACCATATCCACTTTTGGTGTCAAGGATGATAAGAAAGGCAGGATAGTTCAGAAAGCTCAGGTTGTTTTGTTTTCTTTTATTGTTAGCTTTTGCGCACATATATGTCAGTCTAATTCTGTTTCTAATATGTCCCATAGATGGAGATTGTTCTGGGATTAGCTAAGACACCTAACAAGACTGGTGATGCTGTCACCTCCACCAAGGCCGTTGAAACTAAAGCATGAGAATAGAAGCAGTTATACATTGAACAATTTCAATTTACTTTCTGGAATCAAGTTTGTAATGTTACTGTTTTTTCAATAAAATGCTAGGGGGTAAAGTGGGTTCAACGGCCAGTCGAACAAGACACGTCTCTAGTATATTCATAGAATAAGGTCTTCATGTACAGATACTTCTTAATACTACTACTGTTCATATCAGATGTACTGATGCCTTACCTCGGGCCTCTTCATAAGCATACAATAACAGGAAACTCAGTTTTTGTACCTCTCTCTCACTCTCTATCTCTGTCTCTCTCTCATTTGATATAATCAGAAAGTTCTGTGAGTGATATTAGCAGCCTGATCAATAAGCAGAAGCTGTAAATATGACATCTATTGCTAGTCTCAGCATTCAACCTCCATTAATTGAAGGATTCACAAAAAAAATTCAGTGTGGAACATGTGGCTAATATTCACTAGAAATTGCAAGAGGTGATTCAGAAATCATAGAACTTTGGTTTACTGTGATTCATCCTATCTCATATATATATATATGTGTGTGTGTGTGTGTGTGTGTGTGTGTGTGTGAGATAGGATGAAAAAACACAATTTATTACGACACTACAAGTTAATATGCAAGTTTTTACATTACAAGTTATTACACAAGACATATTGGGTCACCTTGCTGCGTTGCTCCTTCCCTACCTAATCTCTCTCATACGACACAAGCATAAGAAATTTTGCGAGTGACGTTGGCAATGGGAACATTATTAGAAGCCATGAAATGAGATTGATGCAAGTTCTCTAGACTTAATGACTTCTAATGATGTCAACAAAGCAAGTAAATTTCATTTTAGATGGAGGTCACCATCTATTATTTCAACGTATCCATATGGAAAGTCAGTATGATACAAGGGATTAAGATATAATGACTCGTTGCGTAAGTAAACCACAAAGATAACATCATTTCAGAGACAATTTGGCAAGTGTAAGTGCTAAAACCTTGACCCCTTTAGAAATGTCCTCAATGGAGGCATATTCTTCAGGCTTATGGCTGTAACCTGCACAATCAAATAAAAAGCGCATGAAAAAAGGGTTATTGACAACTTAGTTTATGTTTTCTTAACGCGTGCTTTATTTTCTCAAACTCTAGCTATACTAAATGGTATTAGCATATGCATCTGTGAACACAATCCAAATTAAATAGAACTCCAAAAAGGGCATTCATAATTATACAAGTTTTGGTAGAACTTTCATTTAGTGAATTTATTACCCAAGACAATAACCAGTTAAGTACGATAAAGTAACTTTATAATAAGAAACAGAAGTTCAGACCTTTGTAACATGGGATGAAGATCATACCCATTGGAGATACCCTGCAAGGATGCGAAAATGCAAAATCAAGAGACATTTATTAGTCAAATTAATACAATAGGCAATGTCTTCTCAATTCATCATTAACTATCAAAATAAATCGTATCACAATTACTAGAGTTCTGAGCTTTTCAAAACTACAAAAATACCATTCAAATTTAAAAAAGAAGCAAATTACATTCTCAATTATTTGTTTACTACAATTCCTATCTAAATTTCTTGAGTTGGCTTTGTTTCCAAATCTCTCCCCTGAAAAGGCATAAAACGGTGACAAGAAGGGTATGCTCGTTATTTTCAAATTTGTGGTTTTTTTTAATGATTCCAGAGAGGTATTTGGCCCTAATAAATAAACATCATATGAAGCCTGTGAGCCACATTATCAGAAAGTGCTAAGATACGTACAAACAAGTATGTTCTACAATAGGACAAATGTGACAGTGATTCAAAGGTCAGTCAGGGCTATGCAAACATAAACTTCTCTTTCACACTCTCACCTTGCCATAAACAGTGAATCATGGTATGCTCTGCTAATCAACAACTTGTGACTAAGATTCAGTTCTTTTGATGCAGCCGTCATGGCCTCAATTATAGACTTATCGGAAAGTGCTGGTGGATCCTGATTTATGATTTTAAATTCAGATAGCTTCACCCGACGGGTTTGGGCTATTCTACTTGCAGACTTACGGATATTATCAACAACAATGTTTCTCCATTCTTCATCAATGTCTCTTGTGTCTGCCAAAGAAATAAAGGATCTAATGATTGAACATAATACTCATGCATTCGTAAAGGTAACAGGGCAGGACTATACATGACATTACCTAACTAGAATTTCAAACATTAAGTGCCCAAAACTGAGTGCAATAATAAGCATAAAGATGGTTTTCTGACTATGTCTAAACTATGTGAAATATTGTCAAAGTTATTTTTGTAAAGCATACCAATTTCAAGATGTGACTTGCTTGGGATACTGTTAATTGCTCCAGGGTGAAGCTCCAAGATACCTTGAACGAAAGGAATCATGAATTCATACGAAAGGTAAAACGTAAACAGCATAGACACCCAAAGAAACAAGTGCTATGGAAATATGAAAGGCAGTGAAGCAACTATATAGCAGCATAAAACTGCATAACTGTGATTACAACTTACCAACTGTACCAACAGTATCAATGGATCCGGATTCCAATACATGCCTCTCAACAGCTAGAGCTAGCTCTGCAGCTGCCAGGCCTGCATCATTTCTGCAACAAATTGTTAAATCCTAAACCATATGAAATCTCAGCAAGACTCACGTGGAAAACTTTTATCCCAAAGCTTTTCCAGCAAACAGGAAGGAATCTTCACCTATTTGGCATTAAGACAGCACCAGCATGACCTCCATTGCCTTCAAATTCCACTTTGATGCTGGCTGGTGCAGCAATAGCAGTTACTATACCAATTGAAATACCTGGGCAAAAAACAAAGTGATCATCAAACATGGAATTATAAGTACTATTCAGCCAAGATCCTATAAATATCAACCTTCTTCCTCTAGAATGGGACCCTGCTCAATGTGCAATTCAATGAAAGCAGAGTAGTTTCCTTTCTTCAAAAACAAACTGGATAAGTCATCTTGATCTTTAGCATATCCAGCAGATCTTGCAGCATCAAAGAATGTTACATTATCAACATCAACAGTTGTCTTTAGAGATTCTGCAAGTGCCTCACTCCCAGCCAATAATCGGCTGCAAGTTACAGTAACATAAGTATATTGCTAATACTATTCATTCAAGAAAATAGAAAGGATGCAGTGACATTTATAAGAATTCAATTAGGAAACCAATTGAACTGGCATCAATGTTTCCCGAGTGAAAATATAATAATTGATTAGTGCTCTTAACCTTCCGAGGCAGCTGATTCCAAAGCGAGTAGGCTCTTCTGAAGTGAATAAAATAATCTCCAGTGACCTTTTTGGTTTGAACCCGGCCCTACTCAACTCCAAGTGGAATAAAGACCAATAAAATATGTTATGAATACCAACAAAGCTATCTAGCCTATATTTTATAAGAAACAAGGATATTCATCCAACAAAACACTTCCAGGGTTAACTTAAGTTACGTAAACAAAATGAAATGTAACTGGGAGGAGGAGAAATTTCCATATATACCATATGGATTCATTATAGAAATAGATTCTTCTAATACCAGATCATAAATGGCACAGCTTGAGGGTTGTCAAATCACATAATATTTCAGCATTTGCAAAAAGCCAAAAACTTAAATTCAGATTTCCAAGTTAGTAAACATTCAGGAGAGTCCCAAACCTTTTCAGGACATTAATGGCTTCTATAGCACCTAAAACACCAACAACTCCATCATACTTCCCAGAGTATGGGATAGCATCAATATGAGAACCTGTTGCAACTGCAGCTAGTTGTGGTTCATAGCCTTCCCTGCATAGACATGATCACAATACATGCATAAAGGCACATGAAACATAACATAAAGAATCATGGGTGCCATTCTTAGCTAGATCAGGGTGATCTATATGAATGCACATGCTAATTCTAGCAATTATTAAGAACTAGATTATTCAAAAAGGTAAGGTGGCATGCTATACGAGCAAACATAGCAAAAACTCAACCACCTCCCAGTTGTCATTTTAATGGATATAAGTGGGAAAGAAATTTGATCAACAAGCAGATACTGGTGAAAACAAAAGAAACTTCCTAAGGTTTTTTTTTTTTTTTCCTTCCTTTGAAGTTTTGATCAACAAGCGGGTTTTATTATTACAGTCTGTCAGCTTTCGGTATAAAATCCCCATCCAACTTATACCACTTAAGTTCCTAAGTGACATACACATGCCTTAGATATAATCAAAGATATAAACAGGATGATGAAATTATTACATGTATCACATCAATTCAAGAACTGACATACCAATACTCACCACCGGCCAAATATGTTACCAACAGCGTCCTCTCTAACAGATAGACCAGAGAGCCTCATCAAGTTTTTGACGAACCTGCATTAAAAGTTGAAAGAATGGAGAAAAGAGAATGATAAAAGAAATCATGACTCATGACAAAGGTTGTAGAAAATTCATATAATAATCCTATAATTGGGAAACTTTTGATGCATAACTATGACTTCCTTGAAGCTTATTTTCCCAATCAAAATGAAATTTTAAATGTTACATTCAACTTTGTCTTCCAGCAATTACAGGTTAAACACTAACATAAAGATTGCATTTAGTGATGCTAATAAATGAGAGCTATCAATATCAATATATATATTCAGATACCACAAAAATAAACCACTTCATTTAAATTAAGAACAAGAGTTCGAGGGAATATAGAAACTGAAGGGCTGAATTTCGTGAATGGGATCATTCTACTTCATACTTCAAAATAATGATCTGGTCAGGATGATGAAATTACACCTAAAATATTATAAACTTGATGAAATAGTTCAAGTTGGAATATTAAAAATAAAAAAACATATATACGTCTCAATTTTCAGTTCTAATTTAACAAAGTGTTAGTCCAAGTTTCTCTCGTATCTTCAAATTTGTTACTTATATAATCTGTCAACATCTTAGCCGCTCACTAAGACCAAAGTATTTATAAAAAAAAAAACTCATTTTCAAGTAGCCAATCTCAGATAGGGTTCAAGGTTTATTCCAGTTGAGGGCCAGGCTTAATCATATACCTGCGAGCCAGTACATCCTTCTCGGTGTATAGTACCCTGGTGACTGATGGGGCAGGTGTATCCGAGAATGTTGAGAGTTCATCAATCTAATAAGTAAAAACAAGATCAGATATCAATCCTGTAAACGTTATCCGAGTCTTTAGACAAAAGCCAAATAAACTAAAAGTTGAAGTAGAATCCTCTAAACAGTAATAAATCAAAGCATCATAAAAGTTGAAGTAGAATCCTCTACTATGAACAGATTTGGTTCTTCACCTGTTGCTGCAAACTCTGAGTATCAACAGTTAGTAAAGAGGCATCCTTTGAGGAGTAAAAGTGAGATTCGTCAATTGGGTACCCAGAAAAATCCTCCATTGTTCTGATTGTTGGGTCTTCATCGTTGTGAGCAAAGGTAGTAGCTATTGAGCAGATGAAGAGCAGGAGAAGCGCAGACTGTTTCAATATCGAAAGCATTATTTCTGGTTTTGATAGTTTGCGAGAGCTTTGGTAAATTATTGTGTCAATGAGATATACCACACGACACGAGTAAAGTAGCCTTTACTGCTTTCGGTAGGAAATAAAAGGAGTTTTTGTCTAAAATAGCCATTTTTATTAAGATAGTTTAAAAAAGGGTAAAAGTTGTGTTAAAGTTTAAAAATGGGTAAAATTTTATTTACTCTCCCAGTAGCCGGTTTACCAAAGTAATTTTCTTTCTTCTTCTCCCTCCTTCTCTACGCACCCTCTCTTTTTCTCTTCACTGATTTTCTCTCCATTGTTGCGTCTCATCCTGGAAAAATTTCTGATATATCTGATATATCTGGGGGTATATCTGGTATATCTGAGGGTATATTCGGTATATTTGGGGGTATATCTAGTATATCTCGGGGTATATCTGGGGGTATATCTGGTATATCTCGGGGTATATCTGGTATATTTCAGGGTATATCTGGTATATCTCGTGGTATATCTGGGGGTATATCTGGTATATCTGGGGGTATATCTAGTATATCTCGGAGTATATCTGGTATATCTGGTATATCTCGGAGTATATCTAGTATATCTGGGGGTATATCTAGTATATCTGGGGGTATATCTGGTATATCTCAGGGTATATCTGGTATATCAATTGTAAATTGTAATTAACTTCAATTCATGTCAGTAATCTATCAAATGAAAGAAGAAAAGATCAAGCCCCGTCAATCCGAATTCAGATTTTGCAACAAATACTACAAGGAACAATCTACAAATCCGCTTCGAAGTTAAATCATTATTAAAAGTTATTAATAAAAAAAAAATTTGAAACTGTTCTGTGTAATTTAAAACTGGAAAGGAATCATGAAAACAAGGAAGCTCGTATATTTATGCTCAAATGGATTTTTCAACGATTAAAAAAAACACGATTATGTTTTTACATAAAACGATTGTATCTTCTCTATTAAAATAAAACGATAAATATATTTTCCAATTTGGTTGTGTCAGGACAAGAAATCAGGCGCCATGAAAAAAATGATATGGGTTGTTAAAAAAAGTGAGAGAATTGAGGAAAACGAAGAGGAAGAGAAAGAGGAAGACGAAGAGGAAGAGAAAGAGAAAAATAAAGATAACCTGCTAACTTGGAAGTCTTAGGTTCAAAGTTAAAAATTGCCCATTTTTAAACTAAAATATAAATGAGCCTTTTTTTAAACTATTCTATGGAATTTGTCCATTTTAGACAAAAGCCCAAATATATCCACCATCAGCCTTTTCCTTTTTTGTTTTTTATTTTTTTTTTAAGGAAAAGGCCTGTACCTATATATATATATATATATATATAATTATTAATATTTAATTTTTTTATTATTATATTTGAATTCTTAAATTTTAATAATTTTAAATATTATGTACAAAAATAGATTTCAAAATTATTCTTTTTTAGAAATTTTAATTTTTAAATTTTATTAAAATGAGACATTTTAATTATTGAAATTTGGACTAAAATATATATTTTTTTAAATAAAATCTAAGTGTATCAATTAAATATTTAGGGATTAAAGTATCTCAAAACCATAAATTTAGTGACATTTGTTTAATATAAGAAAAGTATACTAATATCTAAATAGTTACTAGAAGAATGATAGCCTAATACATTTATCTTAATAAAAATACATTTTAAATTCATACTTATTAAGTTGACCCTTCCTAAACACAGCACGTGCTATGGCATCAACTTACTACCTATCTCCCAAATTCCTAACAAAGTTAGGCACTGGAGTGGTCCTAGGAGATCGAAGATGGGAGTCTGCATGGGATGGAAATAACACCTCAAGACCTACTATCAATAATACAAAATGCTCTCACCCTATATTAGGATTTTGATTTTTCAAGTTGTTAGACAAGTAAGAGTCATCAATGGCCAGATTTAGTTTTCTTTTCTTTCATGTAATCTCCAATTTTTGTTACAGGAATAAAAGGAGCGCATGAGGTATAAAAGCCTCAATAAATAACTTTTTCCATGAATCTTTAGAACACAAAACGTAACACCAAAAGGCAGCTCAAACTTGGCAAGGTTTGTCAGGCGCAACACCCAACAAAGTTTGATTTGTGACCCGTCCCACAGATGGCAAGGAACAGTGGATCTATGAATTGCGTCCCTCTCACATGCAGAAGGAAGGGTAGCCAAGCTAGTGCGTCGCGAATGGGTAGCATCCTCATGATAGGAACTACCTCGAATGGCTTTCAGCGAGCACAACTTTAATCTCCAAAACTCCACTCCCTCCACGAGTTGCAATGGGAGTGGGAGCCCGACTAGTGCACCCAAAACGGGCTACAACCCTATGATGGGCTCTGCACCCCATGGACGGCATCTCCAATGCACAACTTCAATCTCCAAGACTCTATTCCCTCCACGAGTTACGATTGGAGTGGGAGCCCGGCTAATGCACCAGAAATGGGATGCAACCCAATGATAGGCTCTACACGCCGTGGATGGTGTTTCCCACGTGCAGCTTTAACTTATCTCCAAAACTTCTTTCGCCCATTTTCTCTGGGAATGGGAGCCCAACTAGTGCACCACAAATAGGTTGCAACTTGATAATGGGCTCTGCACCTCGCAGATGGCACCTACTAAATGCAGCTTCACTACTCCAGTTTGAACTCCCCAGAGGAAGAAGAAAACTGCCATGCACAAACAAACATATACGTTTCCACAGGAAAACCAATCACTACCTCCAAAAACTTATAAATTCTTCTAAGTCAAAACTCTATGTTTGGACTCCTTGGTCAAGTCACAAGCACCCCAAGCAGGGGGCCTGATAATACGAGGACCCTAACAAGCTACCCAGACTTTAAAAAAATTATGCATGAAAACTACAGTGTAGACACACCTATAATAAGAATATTCATGCAATAGCCTAGTCATAGAGTTAGCCAAACAAAAGCCAGTCAACCAAGTTTGGCTGGACAGAAAGATGTTTGAACAGAACTTAGCCAGCCACGGTTGCCCAGACAAGACCCAACTGACCAGGAGTGACCCACAATGGTTCTGGCTAGTTGGGGATTGGCTAGATAACATCTGCTAGACCAAACACCTTCCAAGTTACACCCTGCCTATAATTGCCAGCACTATTTGTCTCCTAGAATGAGGAAAAGTTCATACAATATCCACTCCCCCACATGGAGGAACTTTGAATTTGAGCTTAAGGCTAAATGCATTACGCACTCTACTCATAAACGTATAGCGTACGCACACATAAATGAAGGAAATAGCATACACACCATACAAAAGTTGAAAATAAATGGCTTACTTGAATACAATGCATGCTCCAAACAGAAAAATGAGATGAAGTATTCATTAGTCATTAATAAAATGTTTGTTCCAGACTAATTCAACTAATGTTGAAAGCAAAGTCCACCAAGCTCTAACACTTTGGTGAGATAAGATACAACAAAAGAAAGTCTAAACAAAATGATGCTAGTGTGCACTATCACTCTCCCCTAATACTTGTGAGGGACTAGCATCACCTTCAGACTCTTCAATATCAACTCTAAACGGACACTCAGTAGCATCGTCCTCAATATCAGAGGTCACAATTCCGTAATGAGAAGCACTCTCCTCGATGCTTGGAAAAATGGCCTCTACAAGCACTAAGTTAGAGTACACCTTCATGAAACGTCTCCTGGCAGTGGCGAACCCATAGGCCCATACATCCAAAGTATCCATAGTGTACACCTTGGATTGCTAGTAGGTGGCAACTGCCCGCGCTCTTGTGGCTTCAACCTATGCCATGTGACCTCTATCCCGTTCATCTTCCAGATGGAGTTATTTCGACAACATGTCAATACACTTGACACCCAGGCAATTGCCTCCCTCTCCTTGGCCAAGGCAACATCCAAGCTCACCACTTCCTTCTCAACCTGCTCTTGCTCCATCATGACCTTACTGCTCACAAGAGAAGTAGTACTGAGTGCATTATGAGAGGTGTACAACTCCCTTACCAAATCCTAGCAAACAACAATTGCCTCATCCCTAAATCGCACTACCTCACGTAAATCCACCTGCAAGGACTCTAAACGTGAATCCAACCCAACTTGGGCACCCAAACACTAACCTTAAGTCCCTAGTGAGCTACTCTGAATGTAGAATGAATGCACGAGCATCACCCTCAACAAGCCCCACATGCTTCGGAGCCCGGTGCAACCTCAATGGAGTCACAACTAGGGGCTCCGAATTCACCAAGCTTGAGGTACTCTCCTCTTCCATCATCGCTGTAGGCATTCCAGACCTCACTAGTCTCTCTTCATTCTACCTAGGTAGTAGCACAAAAATCGTCACACTCTCCTGACTAGCTCTTTTCCTCTTAGACCTACTAGAATTTTCAACCTCTCTAGATTGTGCAAGGGCATCCATGAGATTAAGATCCCTGAGAAACCTCAAAGCACATATCTCCCTCTCCTTCCTCCCAAAAGGATTATGGGAAGACATCATTGTAAAACACATAACAAACAAACAAGGTTAGTGAGTGGAAACCAAGAGTAAGAAGCAAACACTGAGAGGAGAGAAAACTCACACTCCATAGTTGAGGGGCTACTATTAGAAGTAGAAGCTGTAAGATCCAAGCCCCAATGCACAATCTTCTCAAGAAGGATGAGTCGTTCACTACTATACTTCCACGCCGGCTCCTGATGAACACTATTTTGATCTACTATTTGTTATATTTTTAAGTGTTTATTTTGCATTTAATCTCGATATAATCTTGTTTTGGAGGGTATTCTATTGTTTTGCAGGTCAAAGTAGGTTTGGAAAGAAATGTGGAAAAAGAGAGCAAAAATGAAGTAAAAATGTCTAAATATATAAGCCTTACATTAGGTGTCATTCATTGTGTAAGCCTTACATCGATAATCAGCAGAGTATGTACAACGCATGTAAAGTCATTTACATACCATGTACACTGTTACATGCAAGGCGCGCCGCGGCGAAGGAATTGTGTGCCGCGGCGAGAGGCTCTCGGGTTGCATGTTGGGAAATCATAAAAATATTGCGCGCCGCGGCGAGGAAAAGTTATGCCACGGCGGGGAGGTTTCTATTTTTATTCGTAAATCAGTATCACATGCTGCGCCGCGGCATGGAAAAAGGCGCGCCGCGGCGCGCGCGCGCAAATTGCAATTCCCCTAGCCACACATGCACGAATTCTTTTTGGAAACCCTTACAAAAAGGAAAACCTAATTGGACACATTATCATCTCCAGCCTCCAACAGATTATAGGATTATTCAGCCTCCATCAATCACACGAGATTAAGAGAAGAAAAGCAACGTGAACAGTACCAAAATCCTCCTCTTCTTCACAATTTTGAGAAAGTGATTACTCCATTAAAGATCCTCCATTGAAGCTCCATCAACAATCTTGAAGAAGGTGATCATCTAACATCAAGAGCTTGTTTCAAGAGTGGAAGTGGGGTATTTTATTATTTTTAATCTCTTTTATCTTTTAGATTTCAAAAGATGTTATTTATAATAGGAAATATTGATTTGGATTCTATTATGAATAGCTAAACTTTTGTGTGTGGGATTTTGGTGATATAACTATGATTGGATGATTGATTGTGTGGATAATTTTATGATTAAGTAATTTAATTCATGGTCATTGTTCTTTATACGTATGTTCATCAATTATTTCTGGCCAATTTGATTTGTGAATGTATGAAACATTTTAGGGTTGAGTTTTAGAAACGCCATCTGAATTCAATTGAGCACTCTTGAGCATGAGCCTAATTTAAGTGCATTGATTTATCTTGAATTAGGTGATTAAACTATTTTCCTAGGTTTAAGGCTAATTAACTAATTAACGGTCTGGATCAAAGAAGCTAATTAGTTAATTAAGGGAAAATCACCATTGATTTGGGATTTTCTAGGGTTAGAGAAAATAATCATTAAATTCTACTTTTTCGTGCTTAATTGTCAAAACCACATAAATCAACTCATCCATGATTAGTTTACTAACCAATTTCCCACACTCGTTCATCTCATCGTTTCAACAAAACTTTCACGCATTTACTTTTATTGTTTTAGGATTTTTATGATTTTAGAAACCATTTACAAAACTAACCTTCGATTAGAGTGTTTAGAAGTTATTTTATTGTTACGTTTTGGATTACATTTGACTCTTTTAAAAACCACCGCAATTCCTTTGAGAGACGATCTGAGGAGTATACTTGTCGCTTATTACAAGTGACTCGTGCACTTGCGAGCTTTTATAAATTACAAAATTTGGTTATCAAGTTTTTGTGCATCAGCTCCACCAACAGTCCCTCAATGAACTCTTTCTTCCCCTCAAGAAGATTCCCACTCCTCCAACGAACTGCATGCAACAAGTACAAGAAGTAAGAATATAAAGACAAAAGATAAAAGTTGAGGCTCAACAGAATTACCATTCTAACAGAACTCTCTAAGAGTAGGAAAAACTCTTAGTATGTCTACATCAAAGGCTCCCATTGTGGTAAAAAGAACGTCTCACCAACTTTTGTTTCATGTCCGGAAGGTCATTGATAAAGATCCTATTCCCAAAATGTTTCAAATATAACCAACCAGCAACATTCCCTGACAACTGCGCATAATAGCAATATGTGAACTCCTCCACAGTTAGCTCTCTCCTGTGCTCCTTCCAAAGCATCCAACATGACATCAATATCATATAGCCATTAGGCAAACGCTGGCATGGAATGGCACCAATATAAGACAGGAACTCCCGCTCAATACACAAAAAAGGGAGTCGCAGCATAGCAAAAGTAGTTCGTAGAAAGTGTAATTCTCCTAAGAAGAAGATTGCTCCAAACGATACTAGGAACATAAGGCATTGATAAGTACTCGAAAAGTAATAACATTTCGTGATTTATTGTGCTTAATTATTTAAAAATAAATTTGTTATATATTGTTTATTTGATTATTTTGATAAATCTATCAATTCGAAGTCATGGGTATGTTTTAGTGTATTTCAAGTGTTTTTAGCGTTAAATGAGTTGAATAATGCAAACACGCAAAGACGGAACACTTACGACGCTTGGATCACAATTTACGGGCAACAAGATTTAAATTATGTAAGCCGTACATAATGAGCCAGCAAATATGTAAGAGGGTATATGTGAAGAAATTGAAGACAATGCACGCCGCAGCGAGGAAAATGTATGCCGCGGCGAGCACCTCTCGAGTTTTGGTCATTTTACTTTACTCTCGTGTTTTGTTCGTGTTAAAATTTCCGAAAGTTTATCAAAAAAAAAGAAAGAAAAGAAAAGAAAGAAAAGAGAGTAAGAATTTGAATTCCAAAGAAATTTTACAAATTCTCGCTTTTATACTCGTTTAAATTATCACGAGTTTGAAAATTGTTTGAATGAAATTATTCCTTTCATTGAGTTAGAGTCTTCCAAACACGTTGAGTTAGTTTCTTGTTTTTCTTAATTTGGATATTGCAAACTACTTTGAGTGAGTGTGAAATTCTATTTGTGGTTGGAAAATTCATGAGGTTTGGTTCGCTAAAGGACGAGGAGTACTTGAGCAATCAATCCAAATGATTAAACACATGAGGTAAAGGAGTGAATTTTCAGTTCTTAAATTAAATAACTAATTCTCTGTTTGCGAAAGTTGTGGTGATAATGTCTAATAGGAACAGTTCAGAGGAGCGTTCGGATACCGCATTTTTGTTGGGTGCATTTCAACAGTCCATGAAACTGATGAATGCCGTCATGGTAAACATAAATGAGCGGGTAGAACAGCAAGAAGCTACGATTGCCACATTACAACAAAGAGTACCCCAAGAGGCTTCGGAAGTTAGGAGGCCTATTAGGAGACCCATTGGGGAGGAGGAAGTAGAGGAAGAGAGTTAGGAAGAGGAGTATGAGGATGAAGATAGGAGAATGTCATATGGAGGTAGGAATGGGCATAGAGAAGGTAGAAATGGTCGGGGAGGTATGTGGAGACCCCCACCTCGGCCCTTTGATGGGGTTGATCGGAATTTAGGAAACATCAAAATAAAGATGACGACATTTCAAGGAAAGAATGATCCAAAATTATACTTGGAATGGGAGAAAAAGGTTGAGCATGTCTTTGATTGTCACAATTATTCTGAGGAGAAAAAGGTTAAGTTGGCGGTAATCGAGTTTAGCGATTACGCGTTAAATTGGTGGGATCAACTAGTGGTCCTTAGGAGGAGAAGTAGAGAGAGAGCTATTGATAGTTGGAGAAAGATGAAGGCTATCATGAGAAAGTGGTTCGTCCCAAGTCATTATTACCGAGAACTCTATCAGAAGCTACAAATGCTTAGTCAAGGTCCTCGAACGGTTGATGAATATTTTAAGGAAATGGAGATGACAATGGTGAGGGCCAACGTGGAAGAAGATAGGGAGGCCACCATGGCTAGGTTTATAAGTGGGTTGAACTACAATATTGCCAACATTGTGGAATTGCATCATTATGTGGAATTGAAGGACATAGTACAAATGACAATTAAGGTGGAGAGACAATTAAAGAAAAGGAGTAGTCCTATGTTACCACCAAAAACCACTTTTTCAATACCGAAACCGAACCGTACTCTACCATAGAAGACCAATTGGAGGAAGGAAGGGGAGTCTAGCTCCAAGACTAGGTTTAAGCCTAACAAGGGCAAATAGGCGAAAGTTGGTAAGGGTAAGGCTAATGTTGAGATCCCAATTAAGAACCATGAGATTCTATGTTTTTGGTGTCTTGGACGGGGTCACATGGCTTCTCAATGTCCTAACAAGAAAGCAATGATTACCGGGCTAACAGCGATATTGAGTCCGAAGAAGAGAGTGAGGAGGAGGAGATGCCGCCACTAGAGGAAGTTAGTGATGAAGAAGTTGGACTGGTAGAAGGAGAGGCCTTGGTAATAATGAGATCTTTGAGTATTGAACACAAGGATGATGATGTAGAGTTACAAAGGGAGAACATCTTCCACACAAGGTGTCATGTAAACTCTAAGGTTTGTAATATGATCATTGATGGTGGGAGTTGCACCAATGTGGCTAGCACGACCTTAGTGGATAAACTAGGATTGCCAACGCTCAAACACCCGAAGCCTTACAAATTACAATAGTTGAATGATAGTGGGGAAGTGAAGGTCAGTAAACAAGTGCTAGTGTCCTTCTCTATTGGAAAATATAAGGACGAAGTTATGTGGGATGTGGTGCCTATGCAAGCAGGACATGTATTGCTAGGGAGACCTTGGCAATATGATAGGAGAGTCACTCATGATGGGTTCAAGAATAAGTATTCGTTTGAGAAGGAGGGAAAGAAGATCACCCTTGTACCTTTGACTCCAAAACAAGTCTATGAGGACTAAGTGCGGATAAGTAAGGAGAAGGGAAATAAGGAAGGGGAGGAAAAGGAGAAAGAAATGGAAAAGAGCAAAACAAATTTTTATGTAAGGGAACATGATTTGAAAAGAGTCATTTTGGCAAAACGACCCGTACTTATACTTTTGTACAATGAGGTCAACTTTTCTTCTAACGAGCTTGGCAAATCTTTGCCAAGTGCTACTGTGTCTTTGTTGCAGAAATTTGATGATGTGTTTCCAGATGAGATTCCAAATAGAGTACCACCAATCCGGGGAATCGAGCATCAAATTGACTTAGTTTTGGGTGCGTCGCTTCCTAACCGACCCGCCTTTAGAACCAACCCGGAAGACACTAAGGACATTCAACGACAAGTTGAAGAATTCTTGTCCAATGGACAAGTGAGGGAGAGTTTGAGTCCGTGTGCAGTACCAGTGTTGCTAGTGCCTAAGAAGGATGGATCTAGCCGAATGTGCGTTGATTGTCGGGCAATCAACAATATTACGGTAAAGTATCGGCATCCCATTCCTAGACTAGATGATATGCTTGATGAATTACATGGTGCATGCATATTTTCTAAAATTGATTTGAAAAATGGTTATCATCAAATTAGAATGAAAGAGGGAGATGAGTGGAAAACTACTTTCAAAACTAAATACGGACTGTATGAATGGTTAGTCATGTCATTTGGGCTATCTAACGCCCCTAGTACCTTTATGAGGATGAACCATGTATTATGTGCTTATATTTGAAAATTTGTAATTGTTTACTTTGATGATATTTTCATTTATAGTAAAAACTTAGAAGAGCATGTATTACATTTAAGGTGTGTGCTTGAATTGCTAAGAAAAGAAAAACTTTATGCCAATCTAAAAAAGTGTCATTTTTGCATGGAAAAGTTAGTCTTTTTAGGATTTGTTGTTAGCTCTAAGGGAATAAAGGTTGACCTTGAGAAGGTAAAGGCGATTAGGGATTGGCCCTCGCCTAAATCCGTTACGGAGGTACGTAGTTTTCATGGCTTAGCTAATTTCTATCGTAGATTCGTTAGAGATTTTAGCACTTTAGCCGCACCTCTAACTGAGGTAATTAAGAAAACAGTGGGTTTTAAATGGGGAGAAGAGCAAGAGAACGCTTTTAATCTATTAAAGGACAAATTGTGTACTGCGCCTGTCTTATCTTTGCCTAATTTTACTAAAAATTTTGAAGTTGAGTGTGATGCATCAGGTATAGGCATAGGGGCTGTTTTAATGCAGGAAAAATAACCAATCGCCTTTTTCAGTGAGAAGCTCGGTGGAGCATCCCTAAATTACCCGAAGTATGACAAGGAGCTCTACGCATTGGTTAGAACTCTGGAGACTTGTCAGCATTACCTATGGTCGAAAGAGTTCGTCATCCACAAGGATCACGAATCCCTAAAGCATTCGAAGAGCCAAGGGAAATTGAACCGACGACATGCGAGGTGGATGGAATCATTGAAACCTTCCCTTTTATTATTCAATATAAGCGAGGTAAGAAAAATATTGTCGCAGATGCACTATCAAGGAGGTATACCTTACTCTCTACTTTAAATGCTAGATTGTTAGGATTTGAGTATATTAAAGAAATGTATGTTACTGATGATGATTTTTCTGCTGTGTACCATGCATGTCAAGTGTCTGCATTTGAAAAAATTTATATGTTAGTGATGAGTGCTCGAAAAGCACTAATATTTCGTGATTAATTATGCTTGATTGATTGATATATAGATTTATTATGACTATTATTTCGATTATTTTCATAAATCTATCCATTCGGAGTCACGGGTATATTTTAGTGCATTTCAGGTGTTTTTAGCGTCAAATGATTCAAATGATGAAAACACGCGAAGACGGAACACCTACGGCGCTCGGATCACGAGTTACGGACTAATCAAGACGAATATGTAAGCCTTACATATAGTGCCATCACATATGTAAGGGGGGACGTGAAAAGAAGGAAAGCATTGCGCGCCGCGGCGAGAGAATTGTATGCCGCGGCGTGAGGCTCTCGGGTTTGATCCTGAAAACATAGAAGCATTGCGCGCCGCGGCGAGGGAATTGTATGCCGCGGCGGGGAGCTCTCGGGTTTTTGCATATTTTCCAAATTTTGTGTTGCGCCGCGGCGGATAAAATGCATGCCGCGGCGCGCCTATTCCTATTGCACATAGGATTGCAGAATCCCTTACATCTATAAATACCCCCCTTAGACCCCCTTTACAAAAGAACTCGAAATAACTTGACCAATTCATACACAACTCTTCCTCTTCTCAATTTTGCGACCCGAACACGACATTCAATCAGTTTTGAGAGCGTTGCCACACTATAACGAAGCGAGAGACAATATTCTAAGGATTCAAGGAAGCTAACGACAATCGAAGATAAAGCTTACGGAGAAGTACGTCAACCAATCCATAAGCGGTATTTAGATTTAGGTTTTCCTTGTTGTTATAGAATTAATTCATCTTCTTTATTTGTTAAAGTGTATGATCATATTTTATTTGTCTATGAATAATAATATGAACATGTCTGGCTAATTTAATTATGGATGTTTAGTTTGTGTTGCCATGTTTGCTAGAACTGTGTATGGTGTATCTTTTTGACTTATGAATAAAATACTTTTTGATTAAGAGCATGTTTAAATGTTTGATTATGAATAATCATGGGCCCATTTGATGTTCGTAGTTAGATTGAAAAACCTAAGAATTTAGTTAGAGGAACGTCACCTTAACTCTATTCCGAAACACTTAATCAAAGCTTCAAGTTAGTGACTTAGTCATAGCATTAATTTGATTGGCATGTTTTCCTTGCGCATAATTTGATTGCTACTTAATTTACCCCCGCCAAAGGCAGTTAATTAGTTAATCAACAAAGAGACCTACCCCCGCCAAAAGGAGTTTCGTAATTAAAAGGAAAGCCGGTAGTTTTGTTTATATAGGACGTTCATGTATCTCACCATACCTTTTCGATGCAAACATGGTCAACCAAGCTAAACGTCCATACATCCTCTATTGATATTTGATTTAATTGAATTGATTGTTTGATTGCGATATTGTTTTAGTTTAATTGTCGTATGATTGTTCTCGTTACCGAAATCAACCAACCTTTTTACAGTTTTATTAGAGTTAGGATTCTAGTTACTTAGAGTTTTAGTTTCACTAGAACTCTATTTAATTAGAGCTTTGTTTTCATTAGAACTCTGTTTAAGTTAAAAGTTAGTTATTTAAAACCACTGCAATTCCTTGAGAGACCGACCTTGGAAGTTGCTTATCACTTTACTACGAGTGATTCGTACACTTGCGAGTACACATTTTAACACATCAGTTAGATGGGTATTTGTTTAAAGAAAATCATTTGTGCGTACCCAATTGCTCTATGAGAGAGTTGTTAGTGAAAAAGGCTCATGGGGGAGGTCTAATGGGACACTTTGATGTAACCAAGACCATAGATGTTCTACACGAACATTTCTTTTGGCCTAAAATGAGGCGTGAAGTAGAGAGAATTTTCTTTAGGTGCATCACGTGTAGGCAAGCAAAATCCAAAGTCCTATCTCAAGGGCTGTATACACCCTTATCGGTGCCTAGCTTGCCTTGGGTGAATATTTTCATGGACTTTATCTTGGGATTGCTTAGGTCTAGAGGAGGGAGAGACTCAATTTTTGTAGTTGTTGATAGGTTTTCAAAAATGACACACTTTATTGCGTGTTACAAAACCAATGATGCAACTAATGTAGCCAATATGTTTTTCAAAGAAATTGTGCGGCTCCATGGAGTTCCTAAAAGTATTGTGTCGGATAGAGACGTTAAGTTCCTTAGCTACTTTTGGAAAACCTTGTGGGCCAAGTTCGGGACAAAACTTTTATTTTCTACAACTTGTCATCCCCAAACAGATGGCCAAACGGAAGTAGTCAATCCCACTTTGTCTATGTTATTATGTGCAGTCTTACAAAAACATTTAAAAAATTGGGAAGATTGTCTACCTTTTGTTGAGTTTTCTTACAATAGGAGTGTACACTCAACCACGGATCACTCCCCATTTAAGATTGTATACGGCTTTAATCCACTAACCCCTATGGATTTGTTACCTTTACCTGTTTCAGAAAGAACTAATTTTGAAGGTGCAAAGAAGGCTGAGATGGTAAAAAGGTTGCATGAAAGTGTATGTGAGCGTATTGAAAAGAAGAATAGGGAGTATGCTTTCAAGGCCAACAAGGGGAGACGAAAGGTTATTTTTGAACCCAGAGATTGGGTTTGGGTGCATATGAGGAAAGAACGTTTTCCTGATAAGCGAAGGTCAAAGCTTCAACCGAGAGGGAATGGCCTGTTCCAAGTGATCGAGCGCATCAACGATAACGCCTACAATCTTGACCTACCCGGTGAGTATAATATTAGCGCATCATTTAATGTTTCTGATCTTTCTCCTTTTGATTATGCAGGTGACAATTCGAGGTCGAATTCTTTTCAAGAAGGGGAGAATGATACGAATAATCTGCCACAACATCCACTACGGATCCCACACGGGCCGATCACGAGATCGAAAGCCAAGCAACTCAAGGAAGCTTTGAACGGGCTGATTCAAGGATTCATTCAAGACCAAGGGATGATGAAATGGAAGCTTGAGGCTTGTGAGAGATGTTGCAATGTTTTGGAGGCAGATTTTGGAAAAGGAGACCTGCGCCGCGGCATGGATTTGTAGCCGCCGCGGTGAGTGATGTTCTGTTTTGGAGGATTTTTCACCAACGATGCGCGCCGCGGCATGATAAAAGGGGCGCCGAGGCACTGGAGTTTCTATTTGGGAACCAAAACATAGGCACACCATGGCATACATTCTAGGCGCCGCAGCATGAGTGGACATGCACACACTAACAGGCCAAACCTACGCGCTGGCACAGGACACCCCGGCTGACACATAGACCTGCACGCACTGACACCAAACTTGGCACACTGACCCTCAACATGTGCGCCGCGGCATGACTTTTAGCCGCCGCTACCTGGCCATTTGCAATGTAATTCGAGGACTTCCCGCCGCGGTATATGTAATTCCCCGCCGCGGCACAGAAACATTAAATTGTAATTTTGGACCATTGGATTTCAACCAATGGCTCAGATTTCTTCTAAGTTTTTAGGTTTAATTTCTTATATAAATAGAAAGTGTAGCAGCTGAAAAAAAAAACTTTGTTCACAAATATGAGATTGAATTAAAAATTCAACTTTGAGAGCTCATAAGCTCCAAGTGCTTATCAACCAAACTTATTAAAGGAATTTGCATGCTAATATTGTTGTCGGGTCTTAAGGCTGTATTTCTTGTGGTTTTCAAGGCTCATTGCTTGTGGGTCATAGGAGTCGTGTCATTCGGTTTGCATCATCCTCACTCCTCCACTCGTCCACTACTGATTCTCGTCTGCAATGGCTTGCCTTCGTACGTGCCCATGATAGCCATCATCCATCATGCTAATGTGCATCAAACTGCCCCTGCATAGGAAAGGCATGGGTATGAGTGTGAATGGAGTGTAGTGCTTGAGTGGCAAAGAAGATAAAATGCATACTCTACATCTTAAACACTAGCAAAAATAAATAATGAAAAGGAAAAAGGAAAGGAAAGAGGAAGGAATAAAATATCTTGAGAATAATCTCCACTAAGCTCTCTCCCTATAGAAATTAAGCTCCCTACTCTTTCTTCTAGAATGTTAGATTGTGTGGAAGGATTAGTAGGGTAGAAGCTTATATATATAGGATTGGAAGACAATTTCATCTATCCACCCACAAGCTCATCCAAGAGATAAGGTTAAATAAGGAGCTTTTGGCTCCAAGCTTCAAATTTTAAAATTAAAACTTCCTTCCAAATTACTAAGGGTTGACTTTCTCAAAAGCAACTTTAACTTCGACATATCTCCCACACCAGGACTCTAATTAAAAATTTGGAAAGTATTGCCAAACCAAAAATCTACCATGCATGTTTACACGGCTGAACGAGATCCAAATTTCACCAACCTTGTTGACAAAATAGAGACTAAGAGTGGGCTATGAACCACTAATGAGACTAAGAATGGGCTACGAATATCGAAGAAACGACTATCATAAGACTTGGGGGCTAATGTTGGACATAAAATAACATATGTCACGTAGCATGCTCCCAATGGTCCTACTAAACAATGTGACTCCCAGCCCAACCTAGTAAAAGCTGAGCAAGTGGATAAGTCCAATTGCTAGATAAGCGACTATCAAATAGATAAACTGTCGAACGTTCTCTAATTATTGATAAGAGATAATTAGAGAGATATACCCCCGATGTAAGAATAAGTTTATCTCTTGGTAAGTAACCGACAATAAGTATATTTATTCTCTTGTACACATTTACACATAGGTCATAAGTCTTACCTTACAACATAATCAATATTACACACAGCTCCTAACTTCTCTTTGTTTACACTTCTTCTCCCTAGTATCACAGAGTTGAGGCTTAAGTCTTCTCCATCATCGCCATTACTCTAACTAACTTAAGCATCGAAGGGCCAAAGGTCACCACACCTCGTGGTGGTTCGAAGTCCTAACGTGTTTTATCTATTCGTAGATTTACAACAAGGAAAAGTACACCCCATTCAAATGTTAACAAAAAATGGCCTCAACAACTACTATAAAAAATTTAATGTAAAACATATATTTTTTTTTATCAATGAATATGCAAACACGAACAGGGAACAACATGAACCCAATACACCAACATTGCACGAACATAAGCACAATACGATTGACAAGTCTAAAATAATCTAAAAGTTCAAATAAATGGATGCTACCATAATAACCACATATTGGATTTTTTGTTGTTATCATATTTGTTGGTATATTGATAGATACGAAAATAGAAATATTTTGGAACCATAGAGATAACACAGTACTTAGTGGACTAGCCTCCCACTGCATTAATTGATACCTATAGATTGTATATTCATTTTTGTGGTTATTGTGCTACAACAGTGAGCGATCTGCTAGCAGCAACCCAAATCAATTATCTAATAAGGGCAGTCGGCTAATTAGGTCCATCCAATGTTTTATACCTCTTATATTAATTATTTCATTATTATTTTTTAATTTAACATTCAATTATTTTTACTATAATCTCAATCATAATTATTTATTATTATATATTTACAATAAAGGTGTGCATACTGCTATGTATAAAACAATTATTTTATCTATGTAAATTTAATAAATTTATTATTTGCTAAAAACATTAAAAAAAAAATAAAGTAAATTTTAATAAATTATATGGAATAATCATTTCCTACTTAGAAATATGCACATCCTTAATAAATATTTTTTTTATTGATCTCTCTCACATATATTTTTTTTATTGATCTCTCTCACATATTTTAATAACATGAAATTATTAAATATTTATAATAATGTACTTAATGTTCAAAAAATATATAATTAATCAAGATATTAAACTCGAATTATTTTTTTAAAGCAAATAACATCAAATAATGTACTTAAATTTTTTAAAACTTCATATTTTTAAATTAAGGTTTTTTTAAGTTATGTGAGAATAATTTTTTTTATTGTATCCATAAAGTAAATTTAATCAATTATCTTAAATTTATTAAATATTTTTATTAGCAAGAGATTTTTTTTTTTGGTAATAATTGATAAAAAAAATATCAAATATTATTTATTCAAATAATATTTTATAAATTAAATAATGGTTAAATAATCTACCAAAAAATTAACACTCATGTATGCTTGTAATTTTTATTTAATGTTATATATGTAAGTATGTATATGCATATTTTATATATAAAATAAAGAAATCGAATGGGGCCAATAGTACTTGCTCAATTTAATGCTTAAAATTCCTTTTGTAGTACTTGCACTAATAGCTGCCACTGTCTAGTCCCTAGAGATCATCATAGTGGTTCGTGATCCTAACCGGGGTGTCGATCATAGAGTTGCATCCATAGTATCTTATTTTTGTAGTTATCATATAGCATTTCTTATAGTCATTTTTGTGAACTAAATGATTGTATTTTTATGCCTCTTGTCTATCCCATTTATTTTGGAATAGTCTTTTTAAAAGAGACAACTTTACATATTTATATCAAATCTTTTTATTAAGAAATACTAATAAATATAATATATAAAATATTGAGAATTTTTGGTTAGGAGTTCCTTGCACAATGCTTTATATTTATGACCTCATAGTCTCTTCATGCTTAAATATAAACACATGTTAAAAAATAAATCTTATTTAAATATATATTTAAGAATAATGTTTATAATTTTACTTATTTTTTTTTTTTTAGAAGTAGCATGATTTTTCAATCATTCAACAAACATTTGTTGTAAAATTTATCATTGATAAGATGTGTACTTTTTGGATGCATATATAAAATAAAAAGTTTTTTTTAAACGTGTTCAAAATCATGAGATATTAAATATGAAATGGTTCTTTAAACAGATATCATTTAGGGCAATGTTTTCTGTGCATTTTTGTAACAATCTTGCTTCGTTATTCAACCATAAACTCTCAATAATTATATATAAATGTAACATAATCACCATTTTCAAAAAGATTTTATATCTTCAATCTATTAAATTATATAAATTTATCCTCAATATTTAATTTATTAAAAAAGTCAATAACTTAATATAGTGTTATCTTTAAGGTCTTTCTTCCATTTTATTAACAAATTTTAATTTCACATGATACATCGTATTTTCTGTTATATTTTTTAATATAATGAACAAAAATTAAACAAAAAGTACTTAAATATTTTTCTAACAAATAATGAAAGATTGAGATCCAATAAGTTAGGGAATCTTCATAGCCCCAATAGTAATGTTATTTCAAGAAAATAGTGTTGTAAAAATACAAATTTTAAATATATTTATATTAATTATAATATATTACATGTAAAAATAATTTTAAAATTAAGAAATTATTTCTTTTTGAATTTACTTTGTTGCACTAATTTTTATGTTATTTTATGAAATACCAATCACACTGAAGTTCCAATACGTGTGAAACATAAATATTATAATTATATAAATTTTTATTAATTATATTATAATATGTATTAAAATTATTTAAAAAAATTAAATTAATTCTCTAGTTTTTAAATATAATTTTATAATACGCAAATTCATGTATGCTTATTCAGTGGAGTATTGTGTGTGCGTGTAATGAGATCAGGACCTCAGGTGGATGACTTGGCGGGAAGAGTAATCTAATTACAAAACCCCAAATTTATTTCCTTGCAACTTTTTGAGTACTTGCGAAGCCATTGAAGCTAAGCCATGGACACTGACACTGCGAAGCACACTTGCTTGAAGATTCAACTCAGGGATGGCGAACCCATCTTTGTCAAAGGCACCTGGTTCGATTCTCGCTTTGAGCTCGCTATCACCAATGGCCAAGACGCTTGGTTATGCCACCGTAACTCATATTAATGCTTTTCAAATCGAAAATTAATATTTTTCTTTTCCGTCCTTATATTTTGCATTAAAAAAATTGATTTTGTGCAGCATCGGGGGATGAGGTCAAGGATCGAGCCGCTCAATGGGACCAGCCGGTGTCGGAGTATGTGGCTTTGGCTGAGAGATACTTAGGGTTTCAGAAACCGTGCTCTGTATACGGCTTCGCTGATGCTGGAGATGGCTCTAAAAGGGTTTGTTCAATTTTATTGTTGATTTTTTTATTGGGTTTTCTGTTTTTGGGGAAATGAATAAGTGAAAAGAAATTTTGATATTCAAATTTGCGTTCCAAAAGAATATGATTGTGGTTTAATGTAATTTATTTCACGAGTATTTGGTATTTCAGAGATTAACTGATGGTGATTCCATAATGGTGTTAAATTCCTTTTTCTAATTATGTGTTAATTGGATCAACATTTGACCATGTTATAACTAAATTTATGTACTGGTGATAAGAACTTGGAGCAAGATTTATGTTTCTCACTCTTATAACGAGATGAAGTTGGGATAAACTATGTATGGAAATGGCCGAAATTGGCTAGAAATGTGATTGCTTGATTGTTAAACAACAAAATGTTCACTCATATCTCCACTATTTTGCCCTGTTCTCAAATTTTGGTGAAAATCCAAATTTTAACTGCTTTCTTATATGGAAAGTTTCTAATAGTCGGTATTCACTATGTCATGATTTGCAGTTGTCTTGGACTTTTGAGAAGGAAGGGGTTATGCTGCAATGGAGGTGGAAATGTCAACTATCAACTGATTGTAAGAAAACTACTGCAGAAATATTGGACTTTCTCATGGATTCAAATATAAGGCTAAGTGTAAGTATGGGTATTTGTTTTATGCCATTTAATACCAGGGTGTTTAGGGGATTTGAAGCCCTCCTTATGCACTATGTTACATGAACTTTAGGTGTTTTAAATTTTAGATACTTATCAGGTGCCAAACATGCCTATGTTTCTCAAGTTTCTGTAAATTTTCACCAATTTAGAGTGTCAAGGACAAGGCTCATGTGTGACACGACTACTTCATAAAAAATGAAGATTCGATGTAACATAGATTATTAGTAATCGGTTCTCTAAATGGTCATAGTCACTCTAAATTTTGTTATTCATATATCAACTAAGAAGGATGTACATTATTGCTTGACACATAAATTCCCCGTAAACACAGCAGCCTCTGTAATAAACTAAACTCTATTTAAATTTAACTACCTCAATTCCCTCTATGAACAACTAAATTCTTAAATCACTACAAGTTGTAAATATGGTTTTTCATGCTGTCACTTTGTTCATTCGGCTTCTAAATCTGAAATAGTATCATAGATTTTACAGTCACTTGTATGGGTTGTGAGAAGCTTGAACCAAAACTAACATAGAAGATATACCCTGCTGGTTCTATTAGATGCTGCTTACACGCTGGATAAGGTATTAGTTTTATACAGCCACCCTATGATGTTAAAAATTAATATAAATGTCTATGAACTATTTAGTACTGCACATCAGAGTAATCTTAATAAGCTAACGTTGAGATAGTATCTTGCTGGTGGCTTGTGTTGTCTAATGGGAAGTGTTGGTCCTGTTGGATGATAATATCTTAACCAATTTAAGTAAACCCTGCATGGATGATAATATCTGTCTATTTTCTCTCCCTCAATTCTATTATTCTATGTCCCTAGCCCCCTTCGTCTATTATTTCTTCCCTTTAGTCAATTTTTTTCTCCTACCTTCCTTCCGTTTTGCATCACTTTGGTAATCAAGCTTGAATGAGGGGCCAAAAAAATAAAGCTGGGCTTGAGCAGATAACTTTTCAATGATTTCATAATTGATCTATATCCTGTTTTCTTTGCAGGAAGAAGTGGTTAGAAAGACTCAATCGTTTGAGAGGCTGAAAGTGGAAGCAGATAAGTGTTTAAACCAGAGTGAAAAGATTAGCAATGAAAAGATGGAGTTTGAATCTGCACTTTACTCAAAGGTGTTCCATTTAAAACATTTTATTGTTATTATTATTATTATTATTAATTCATATGATCAAATTGTTCCAAAACAAATATGGACATGAGCATGAAATTCTTCCATGATATCTCTGTATTTTCTTTCATCTTACTACTAGTATATTTAAGTGCCTGCTCGTGTCTCATTCTGCTGAGTCATAAATGATAATTTTTTTGTTGGCAAAGTATATAATAATATGAATTTATAGATGATTTTTGTTTTTGGTATCTGAATTCTGTGATTTAGAAGAACAATATTCTTTATGATAACCATTTGCCTGAATGAAGGATGAAAATCTAATTGTTCACAATGATATCCACAGCTGCAAACAATTTCAAAGTTAATGGTCTTACACTTTCATTTGTAACAATTACAAGACTGAAAACAACCTGTTCTGGAATTTGGACGTTCATTCAATTGTAGTATATAACTTGTAACTTAGTCTACCATATGCTTCACGCATTTGGACAGAAGAGCGAAGGAAATAATGAAGAATTGAGTCTCTTTTTGTTATTTTCAATTTTGTTATGGTAATGAACCATTATTCCACAAAATTAAGTATATGATTGAACCATTATTCCACAAAATTAAGTATATGTTTTTCTCTCAAGGATAGCTTTTCTTGATAGTTATAAAATATCTTAATTAGTTAATTCTTATCTTTATTCAATAATCATTACCTAGCCGGTAAATAGAAGCATTTGTTCCATCTCAATGTTGTCATTTCCATGATGGTTAATCCTTACTGGGTACAAATAGTTGTTTCTATGCTGTGAAAATGCTTAGTTGTCGAATTTGCTCAATGATTATACCTTCAGCAAACTGGTAAAAAAGATTGGATAAATGCTTTTCAAATATTTTATTTTTTATTTTTTTTAAACACTACTCAGTAAATGTTGATACTAGAATAACTCTGGTAGTTAGATCTTTCTTTTTATCCCGATTTCGAAAATTTCATCAATTTATTTAGATTTCATTTGTTTGTTAGCACAATCTTTTTTTGTGATTTGAGAAATAGGCCTTTTATTCAGATTACATTGTTTGTATTACACCCTCAAGAAGAGAATTATAATTTTGTATTGTTCCAAAAATCGTGACTTTACCTTTCCTGCTTCTAGTTTGTCAGTGTCTTGAATTCAAAGAAAGCAAAACTCAGGGAGCTGCGAGATAAGTTATCAAAACAGGGTTCTGCTGGAAAATTACCAGAAGAAGAGGAAGAATCCACAGAAAAATCTGAAAGTTTTGATGAAGAGAGTGATGATGATAAGATAAACAAGGAAGAATCTTTCAAAGATACAGCTACTTCAAGGGATCATCCATCAGGTAAGTCTCGGGGTCGAAAGCGGAAATCAGGCAAATAATATTCAATATATAAGAACATGTTATTCCTTAATGCCTATGGCTTGTTGAATAGATTGAATTAACAACCTTTTTGCATTTTGTAAATATTCTTCTAAACAATTCATGAAATGTAGGACTTTTTGCAGGAAATAAAAGGTCTTGAAAGGTTTAGTAAAGGTTGAGGTGTATGAAAGGAATATTTAAACAATATTTTTTTTTTCTTTCTTTTTATCTTTTTGAAAATTAGCATGAAACTTGAGAAATAAATGGTATGCAAATCAAGATTCACAAGTAAGATGTAAGCATTTTATTGAATGTGGTTATGGGTGATCAAATAATTCAATCAATCAATTTGCGTAAATTTAAAAGTTTGATTTCATCCAATTGATTGAATCAGTTTTGAAGTTATAGTCATTTCAAATTCGGATAAAAAATCTATAGTTCATTTGGATCTTAAGATTATTAAGCCCTCTCGAATGAGTTCTACTATAGAAGCTTTCAACGTACACCCAAATCTTTCACTCACTGAGAAGTGAAACCCTGTGACTAGATCGTCCTGAAGACGGATGCGACGGGAAGAAATGGCATTTGGAAGTGTTGCTGACTTAACATTTAGGTTTCGGCAAAACAAAGCTTGCACTGTCTTTTCGCACTTAGGCGCACAGCGTGCCATTGGTAATAATTTTAATACAAGCCACAAATTTGCATATTGATAATTTGGATTTAGTGATTTTATAATTTGATATAATTTAATTCAATTGAATTATTATTAAAATTATAATAAATATTTATTTTATTTTGTAATGTGTTATATTTAAATGTTATATATACTACAATTACATTAATAGTAATATGCTTAGGGATGAATAAATAATTCTATCAATTCGCTTAAATTTAAAAATTTTATTTATCTAATAGATTAAATCGATTTCAAAGGTATAGAAGGTTCGAACTCGAATTAAAAAATTTATAATGCATTTGGATTTAAATGACAGATTTTATAATTTGATGCAATTTGATTCTATTGAATTACTATTAAAATTATAAATAAATACTTATTTTATAATTTTTTATATTTAAATACTATATATACTATAATTACATTAAATTAATTTTTTAATTTAAATAATAAAATGTAAATTTTAAATCTCTATAATAGTTTGGTACGTCTCTAAGCATACTTTTTTTTTCGATACTTTTAGACTTTGTTTGATAATGATTTTGATTCTTAATTTTTTTTAAATGATTTTTCAATTAGATACTAGGGGTGTTCAAGAACTTGACCAAATCAAATTAAACTAAAAAATCAGACCGAATTAAATCGGACCGTATAATTATGTGAGTCAAATGGTCTGATCTAATTTATTTTTTTTCAAATCATTTCTCAAACGGTCTAGTTTGGTTTTATGAATTTTTTAACCATCTAAACTGGACTGGACCTTTATATATTACGATAATTCTATCTTTTATAAATTTTATCAAATTAATTATTGGTTTATGAAAGATATTATATGATTTATATTTATAGCATATTTAAAGTAATTTGGTTAGATTTAAAGTTTTTTTTTAATGTTAATTTCAAGTTTTAAAGGAAAAAATTTAAAAATAAAAAATTAAGAAAAATTGTTAACTAAATCGAATCAAAAAAGATCAGATCGTCTGATTTCAACAATTTTATAAGCCAAATGGTTCGGTCTAATTTGGTTAATTTTTTTTGTTAAAAATCAAATCAAATTGGATCATATTAGATATGTTTGGTAAAGATTTTTTATTTTAATTTTTACATTTTTAAGGAATCACTACCAAAATATGGGGTGATTCATAAATTTTTTTTTAAAAAAAAAAATTTAATAAAATTTAAGATTTCTAATTTTTTTTTTCATTTTGACTAAACATTTTTTTTAGAAAGTAAATTAAGCCTTATAATTTCTATATAATTAAGTATTAGAAAAAATAATTAAAAATTTTAAATTTATAAAAAAAAAATAACCAAAAAATTTCTTTATTTTTAAAATTTTTGCAAAAAATAGAAATAATTACGAAACAATTAGGAAGTGATTTTTGATTTTTTTTCCTTGAAAATCACTAAATAGAAATCGTTATCAAACACATTTGTTATATTTTTATAAAAGAATCATAAATTATAAAATTAATTATTTAATCATAAATCAAAAACGTTATCAAACATGCTCTTAGTTATGGCTATAAATAATATATTTTGTTATCTACTTATCAGCCAAAAAACCCTTCCTTTAGATGCACCAACTTAAAATATTGTATATATTGTATTTTATTTATGATAATAATTCATATATGAGCTACAAAATTAATTCATTTTTATCCGATTCAAAAAATCAAATATGTTTGGATTGATTACATCATTGGATCATTTTTATATCGAAAATCTTTAAATTTGAGATGGGTTGGATCGGTGAAAAAACAAGTTAGCTCACCCCAGCTGTGATGTATGGAGTGTGGGACTATTGAAGTGATTAAAGTGAAATATGTGGATTCATACATATCTTTTAACTTTAGATGAGCATTCTCCATCTCGTATAATGTTGTAAAGAAATTTGATGGGGGTAAGTACAAAAAGGGATAAGAGATCATGATTGATGGAATCCAATTAATCTTGTCCGTTGGCACATACAATCTTTAAAATTTGAAAGTAGGACCCAATATATCATTGGCTTCAGACTGAGAAATATTCAAGCCGTGATATGAGGGCTGGAGGGTGGTGTATTACTCATTGGGATGTTCCCACCACATCATGAAATATTATATACTGATATTTTTGTGTATAGTATGATCAATCGGAATCTCTAAGGTTACACTTTCTCAACTCTCCTCCTAGCTATTCCATTCTCATTTACATGTACACTTCATCTCCAACTAAAGTTGGTCTCACAGCTCACGTTTACACCCACAGACACACCACCTAAACTTGTATATTCCATAATTACACCTTTTTTATTATTATTATTATTATAAAAAAAAACTCACTTTTTTCTGGGCATTTTTTATTACAAGTTCTTGACTTCTTTCTAATAAGTAGAAAGGAAAAAGTGTTTATGGGTAATTTTATTTTTACAAATTGTACATATATTAGTCACTGCTTCAAATTAATGCACATGACACTTTTATATATTGGATACTTTAGCTTTTTTATTTTTTACACTTTTTCTTTTTACCATTGGTAAAAGAGTTATTATAATTATTTTATTTTCCATTTTTCTTCATATTTTACTATTTTTGAAACATTTTCCCCATCAACCACTAAAAGTCTAATTGATTACAACTATGGTCATAAAAGCTAAAGTTTTAACTAATATAGTATTTTTAGTTGTTGAGAGGAAATTTTATAATTTTTTTGGGGCCAAGTCTCTCTCTCTCTCTCTCTCTCTCTTGCTTGCTTGAAAGATTGTGATTAGATTAAGTATCACTTGAAGAAAATGACCTATAATCCGATGATTGAAGTGTGTGCCTCTTATATTCCTATCAATAGTTCACAATAATTATTCTAATTAATTAGGGTAGTTGTTGAGGATAAAAAGAAACTTAATTGCTTAGTGTAATTTTTTTTTTTATATATATATATAATAAAATTTCGTTTTTAATCTTCTTTATGTAATACATATATATTATTTTTATAACGTAAAATTTATTTTTCACATAAATTTGTTGTATATATATTTAGTGTTTAAACTAAAATTATTTAAATAAATGAATTATATATATATATATTGAATGTGGGCTAATAGGGTTTGCTAAATTAAATGAAAGAGGGTGTTAGAGTTTATCAAAAAAGTTTAATGAAGAATAATCATCTTATGGGACAATATGATTAATAATTTGGATGGAACATCTTTTCTTCCCTTGCTTTTTGGTTAAGTTGATTATTGAAGTATTCTTGACAAACTGATGACTCCTAACAATCACAGTCATCCATGAAAACCCCAAATTATATAAAAACTAATGTATCTAAATAAATAAAACAAATTAAATAAAAAATTAAGTACGATACCTAATATTTCATTTATTTTCTTTATTGGGCCATTTCAAGGAAACTTCGTTTCTATTTAACTTATTCACATTGCATACAGCCATTTTGTTTTAAATTGTTGGGTACTATAAAATAATATATATTAATATAACAAAAATATTTTTTTATTACAACTTGATACATGTATTAATTTATATATTATAGTCTAATTGTCTCTATTAATAAAGAGTCTCAATGATTACTTTATTATCATATATTATTAATTTTATATTTAATTAATAACTATTTAGTTATTTAATATATACTTTAAGTTAAGTATATAACACTCATAAAAAAAAAAAATACAATTGTGTGTCCACGTAGCTTCAACTTTGACTAGAAGCATAATTGTTTTTGGGTAATGATATGTAACGACAAAAATGTTTGCATTTTTAAAATTATTTTTGTTAATAATTTGATTGTGGTAATATTGTTAATATTTTTTTTATAGTGTTATAATTTTAAATTGTTATATGTATTAAATAATATATTAATTATTAAATAAATATAAAATTAAAAATATAAGATAAAATAAATTAATGAAATTTTAACATAAATTTATGTTGTGATAAAAAAAATTATTGTTTTTTTTTTTTTAAGTTCATATGTGGATATGCAAGTCACTGGTCATTTCCTTTGAGTTCCTGTTAGGAATATGATTAATATTTGCATGAGGTATAGGTGCTTTAACTTTTAATCTTTTTTATTATTTCTAATACATGTGTAGATTTTATTTTATTTTTAACATTCAAAAGCCAAAAAAAAAAAAAATTCAATCACTATTAACTCCGGCATTGATGCTATTAAAATAACAAATCATATTATGTTTATAAAAAAAAAAAAATTATACACTGAAATTATTAATAAAAAATTAATGAACAAAATATTACAAAAGTATAATTAATGGATTACAATTTAATCTTATTATATTGGATTACAATTTACAAGTAAACGCTAAGGAATACTTGCATATATTTCAGCTTATCCTACAAAGTTGTTGCCTTGTTGTTAGAATAATTTATTAATATTTAATTAAAAAATAACTTTTTTCCTTCAATAATTGAATAAAAAATAATTTGTGAATTAACTAAATATCGAAACGTCAAGCAACGCCGTTAGCGCTGACGATGCAATTGCTGCATATAAAAATAAGGAACATAAACTCACACGAATAAACAGCTCGATAAGGGCCATAAGGCAAAGGAACTACAGAGAGAGGCTCACTAAAGAAAGCCTCCATTTTCAATAGATTGAATTAAAATTGTGAGTAATTTGTATCATTTCTATTATTCTGCTTTGGTTCTTTGCATTTCTATCATTTCTCAATGTTTCTCGTTTTGCATGCTTGAAATGTAGCTTCGAATTCATAGGTTGGTTTGTAAGGTTCTTTTTGGGCTTTTTCTCTTTGGAATTGATTAAAATATGACTATATTTTGATATTGTTTTTCTTTTTAGGAAGCTTTAGATACATAAATCATGTTACAAATAAAAGCAATACACAGATTTGTTTGGGTGCTTAGAAGATGTAGTATATTAATTATTAGAAAAGGAAAAAATTCCCACCTTTCTTCGCTATCTGAGTCTTAGACTCACAGAGTGGCTTAGAGAAAGCTTTCCCATTTAGATTTTTGCTGGAGTGAAATGGGTTTTTCATTATTTTTATGAATGGTAATTTTCTGGATTCATTGATTTGCTCCTTGGAGTGAACTAAAATGTGTCTTTTCAATTTTTCTTGAACGCAATGTGCTTTTTTTTTTTGTTGTGGTATTTTTATTTTTGAAAATTGAGTGGATTCTTTTATTATCTATTTTGAAAGAGAGAGAAGAAATACCGCTTAGAGTCATGGACTTATTGAAAAAATAGCTCCTAGGTATTTATTTTTTGTTATAATTTATTCATATTATTAAAATAGTAATTGCAAAAGGACAAAAGGACGAAGTTAATTTTTTTTTCATTTTTTCTACCCTCAAAATATGTAAGAGACATAAGTGTCATATGGGACTCATACAGTCACCATTCCTTTTTCAAAAAGAATCTTTTCTTAGTACTATGTGCATGTGGATCTAGCATAATTTCATATCAATTTGTTCAAGTTTTCTTCATTTGGAAGAGTTACTGTTCATTTCCTGAAGCTTTATAGTTTCTGTGGAATCATCTTTTTATTCTTTTTTAACTATGCATTCCTTTTAGTGCTAGTTCCTATGCCTATGGTGTTCCTCTTGTTATGTGCCTTAGATCGTCTTGTTTCTAGGAAGGCAAACCACTAAATCAAAAGCTATCTTCTCTTTCCTCCCCTTAATATTTACTCTATCTTTATGTATATGGTTACTTAAATGTTTATCTGTTATCTTTTAATTTGCATATTTTTTCTGTTGGATCAAACGGTAGTACTTTTATGTTTGCCTGAGATACAAACTAGTTTTTGTTTACTTTAAGTTAGAGTTCTGCAACAATTGTTTGCTTGGTGTCATGTGAAATATAATTGCAGGAAAACATACCAAATCAGACATGCGGATATTTTACTAATGTTATAAAAACCAAGTAGAAAATTGCTTTATTTGTTCATGCTTGGAACTTAACACTGATTGTGGTTCTGTCAAAATTTCTTACTATGAAAATGGATCGAGTTTTGTTATTACCAATGAACATATCTACTTTGCTGAGTTTCATGTGCCTTTTACGGGCATATTATGCTCTAAATGGATTGTTATACCTCCTTAGTTTTCATTCTTAACTTCCGATTTCAAAATTGATGTATAGTTCCCAGCTGATGCGATGGGCATATGGAGGAAATCAAATTGTTTCCCTCTAATTTTTTTTAGATCATTTTGTTCTAGTGGTGGTAATTAATAATGACTTCCAATTGTAAAATTTCACCAGTTAATCTGGTACATACACCTTTATAAAATATTAAGAGTGATTACATAACCATGTCGCATGTTGCATCCATTTCAACCCTGTTAATTCGTTTGGCATCCTTGTTCTCTCATATGCAAGCACCAGCAGCAACCATGGTGAAATTGTTTTTTCTTTTGAGCTACAAATATGTTTAGAAAAATGATGCATTTATCCCAAAATTTTGCTCGTCCTCTGTTTTTGCAAGAGCAATACACCATTCTTGATAGGCCTGTGGCAGCTATTGGCTATTTCTGGTTGATCTGTTGCACAATAAACATAAGTTGCAATTAGACTAATTTTGATCAATGTTACATCGACTCTTCATTTTTTATGTAGTACTTGTTTTCAACCAACGCGACATGGATATGGGTCTAATTGGTAGAAATTTACATAAAATTGTGGAAAATTAAAGTGTCGTACACTAAGATAAGTGTTTGAAAATTCACAACACCTAGTGTTCTAAAAGAGTTTATTTTACTTTGATTTTGATATGGCAATACCCGACCTTTTCCTTTAGCACTTGCATCATGAGTTGAATATGAGAGAGCTAAATGAGGAGAAAGTAATTGTTGAGTACATGAAATTTTAACCGACTTTAATGTGTTTATTAACACTATGGTTTCTGTATTGAAGCGCAATGGGGATAGAAGTTACAGATATTTGCATAGACAAGGAGTCAGATTGTGCAACAATTTATTCAAATGGTGTTTCTGTTGAAACAATTTCCAATGGTATTACTTTTGTAGAGCCACTTGAGCATATTAATGTGGATTGTGAACCGCAAGATGTGGAAGAAAGCAGCGAAGGAAAGGAATATGAAGTGAAGGAATGTACTAATGAAAATAAATCTGAAGTGTGTCATATAGAAAAATCTAATGAGAAGCAGGACATAGCCAATTCTGATCCTAAGGAGAAAATTCGTGCTGAATTTCCAAAAAGCAAAGATCAGAGTAAGCCACAATTATCTGTGAATCATGCATCAAAATCTGCCACCACTAATGTTAGAACAAAACACACTGTTCCGCAGCCGTTTTCCCTAGCAACTGAAAAGCGTGCTTCAATTGGAATTCATTCTGTTGGTTCAATACCTGATGCTATCAATGGTGTGAATAAAACATCAAACAAAAGTAATGTAAAGCAATCCAATACTTCCAAGAAGAATCAGGTATTTCCAAGAAACAAGCTTGATATCTAAAAATAAATGTTTCAGCCCCTAATAATTGATATAACAACTTATTTTTCGATTTCATATGTTTCATGTTTATTCTGAGAAGCCCTTTGTGATAATTGATAACACTTTAATCCTTCGAAACTTTTGTCAGAAACTGCTAATATTCCAGGACTTTTCTTCGATTTTTCTGCATTTGTCCGTGTCAAACATTTTAAAGTTCTTGATTATCATTATAATTGTTTATCTTACTTAATGCAGTCAAGACTTGTTGTGGCACTAAGGAAGCTGTTGGGAACTGATAACAAGAAGCATGACGATGAGGAAGATACTTGCTCTATTGTTTCCTCGTATCCTAACTACTTTTCAGTTCTAGATGTCTCCTTCCCTTCCTCCCCCTTTCTATTTTATACTCTTCAACCCATTGCAGCTAAGCTTTAGAACTAAATATAATCCTTGACTATGTATAGAGCATCAATTGCAGTGCGGAAATCTCGGACACCTACTGCATCAGCTCCAGTGTTTAGAAGTAGTCAACGTGCTGAGAAAAGAAAGGAGGTTATACCTTTATCTATTTGTATTACATGGAATTCATTGTCTATGTCAGTATATCTATGAGAGACCAAGTTAAGGCATATAACTAATGTTATGTGGTTACTGGTGACATTTTAGTTTTATTCTAAGCTAGAGGAGAAACAAGCAGCTTTGGAGGCTGAGAAAACTCAAAATGAAGTGAGAAACAAGGTCTGATATTTCCTTATCAATTAAGTAGAGTAGTTAACCTCCTTTTCGCTTGCACAAACACATAGAGACTTCAATGTGGATACTGTTTACTGTTTTAATTATTTGTACGCACTCTTCTGTTAAGACTAAGGTACAATACAAGATGAGAATAATGTTGATTCTTTTTGTACGTTTTTTTTTTAATCTTAAAATTTTAGGAAGAGATGGAGGCAGCTTTAAAGCAATTGAGAAAGAGTTTGAAGTTCAAAGCTAACCCAATGCCCAGCTTCTACCATGAGGGACCTCCACCTAAGAATGAGCTTAAAAAGGTATTGCATAAATATTTAAAATTCTTTTGCTTATGTTGCTTTAGGGTTTTGAGATGCAATATGAAGTAAATAAAAACAAATGTTGGTTAGAAAGAGCAACAACAATGGTAGAGTAATGCTATATGCATTTATTATTGTATGTATCAAGTGACTTGTTAGTATTAGATTGAATGTTAAATTGGGAAGGTGAAATATTGAAGTATCTACGAGATCACTTACTAACAGGGGACTTATATTGTGACATTGGTGTATGGAACTTGAATGTATTGACCTGCAATGTACCAGTACATCACATTTCAAATTTGGTTTTCTTTCTGGATGCCAGCTACCACCAACCCGTGCTAAGTCACCAAAACTTGGTCGAAGGAAGAGCTACAGCGATACCATTAAATTATCTGAGGAGGATCAAATGAAATTTCTTGGTCAGGGAAACCATCACAATTTAGGTAGTTACAAAGAAGAAACTAAAACTTCTGGTTCCAGATATACAACCATACATGGACAAGGAACTGCGAACATTATTGTCCAGTCTTGAGTTTCTGGTGAGTTCCCATAGAAGATTTTACATTTCTCTCACATTCTCCTGCCTTGGTCTTAAGAATGTGCAGTAGTGACTCATTGAATTTTTTGAGTAATGTATGAGTGTAAAATTTCTGTAACTTATTGTTTATATGTACAAAGGGTTACTTTGACTTATTGGCCTGGTTGCCAAAAGAAGGGTATTTGTACACTTAATAACTTAATTGTTGCTGGTTTTAATTTATTTCGAATCCAACTTGCTTCTTTCATTGGAAAATTCAACAGAGACTACTTACTTTCTTCTTTCTTCTCCTCCCTCTTATATTTTTGTTGTGCATTATTAAGTAATTGAGTCAATTTTCAAATTACCAACATTGAAAAGTAGTTAACTGTCTCCATTTCAATACTGCTTGATTAAAAAAAACCATACTATAATTTATTTATTTTTGCCGGTATTGTAATATTGCAACATAAATTTTGTTCTCTGTTTTAGGGAAGATTGATTAGTTTTTCTATGAGTATAGGGGTGATCGGTTCTCCTAAGTAATTTTGCTTGTGTCTTTTTAATACTTTACTCAGCTTGCTTTTAACTAGTATACTTAAATTCAGTGGCGGATGCATGTGAAGGTGAAGAGTGGCACGTGCCCTACTTTAATTTTCGATAAATAAAATTTTAGGTGTAATAATTATAAAATTATAGACAAATTATATGCAAAATTATAACTGTGATCTATCTAAATTTAAAATTTTAGATTTTTATATACAATAATTCATTACCAACTTAATAATTTATACACATTTTTATTAAAATGATATAAATATAATAACTTTTTTAATTAAAAATAAGTATTAATTAAAAAATATCAAATATTATTCTTGTATAAATGATCTCTATAAATGATGCCCCTGGATATATCCTAAATCTGCCGCTGCTTAAATTCACGTTCTTTTAAAACAATTCCAAGTCAGCTCCGAAAAAATAAAATGTTGTAAGAACTTAAAGTTGAAGCGACGAATCTGGAGTCATTTACAGGACAAGGTTATAATGATTTTATCAGATTTCGGCTTTTTCTTTCTGTTTGTCAAAGGCTTAAACGTCTTTGTTTATTGGACTTCGTTGTTAATAAAGATCATGATTGGGTTAAGGTTTCTTTTGATATTTATTTTAATTTTAAAATTTTATAAATTTTAAAGTTAGGTATATTTAATAAATTAGTTTTAATTTTTTTTTAAATAATGTAATAATTATTTTTTTAATTATAAAAATATATAATTTGAATTTAAAATGTATTATTTTTGTTATTATCTTAAAAAAGAAAAGAAAAAAAAGAAAGAAAGAAGAAGTACCGAAGCCAGTAATATTTGGTCATCAACTAAAGTATTTGTTCAAGGGATTGAATTCGTGCATGTTGATCTCGATAGTCCATTCCATGTCTCATCTACTTTCGTTTTGATGGTTTCATTAATTCTATAATTAATCTTGTCTAGTTGTCAATTTTTTTTTTTATTGCACAAATTCTTATTGAAATTATTTAGTTAAGGAAAGAATGAAGATAATAAAATGAAAAAGAAGAATAAAAAATATGATCTGTATTTTATAATACGATGATATTGAAAAGGATAGATATTGCATTTATCTCATTTCTCAAAATTATATATCTTATTCTAATAAATATATATAAAAAATTATATATATATATATTTTTTTTATAAATTTAGTATATAGAAGTTTAACTAATTATAAGTAATACATTATATATTATATATTTTAACTTTAAATTATGTTTTTATTATTTAAAACATGAATACTTATTTTATAAAAATTATTTAAACTATTTAAATTAAAAAATTTAAAATCATATAATTATTTTATAATTTATTCTTATTATTTCAAACTAGTTTATAATAAAATTTTATCAATGTTATTTATTATAAAAAGATTATATATTTATTGTTACATATTTTTATTTTTTTCTTATCATATAATATTATTTTTTTGCTCTAAATTTTATTTTTATACTCATCGTAAAATATTCTTTATTGAAAAGTTGTTTTATAATTTTTCCTTTATAAAAAAAAAAGTTAATATTACTTGGATTCTTATTTCTAATTTTTTATGGAAGGATTCTTGATATATTCTTGCAAGAATTTTAAATAAAAATAAAAGATAAAATTAAATTAGTAGACCAAAATTAAAGAGAGTTCCCAACTCCAGCACACTTCATTGACAATCTTAATCATTTATTAAATCATGTAACTCATTTATTAATATTACAACTCATCTGACAATAAAAAAATATTATAATTATATAAATTTATACTTATTTTTATACTCACGTTAATCATATCATAATAAATAACTTCTCAATTTTTTATAATAATTTTGTTACTTGTTACAATATAATTAATATAAAAATAAAAATAAAAATAAGTATATATTTATATATTTTTAACATTTTTTTTAATAATAATAGTTTTAATAAAATGACAATGTTCCCTCAAATGCATTAAATGCATAGAAAAAAATTTATTGATGTCTAAAGTTTAACACCATCATTTTACTAAAATTAATATTAAATAAATTGTTGGGAAAATAACAAAACTAACACCCCCAAAAATTATAATAACAAAACTAGCACCCCTGTGTTCAATTAAAATTGAACGACAATAATTTGGACTCGTTCAATATTGAACGTTCAATATTATCCGTTCAATTAGAATTGAATGACGATAATTAGACCTATTTAATATTGAACGTTCAATATTTTACGTTCAAATTAATATTGAACGTTCAATATTAAACGTTCAATTCTAATTGAACACAAAGGGGTGCTAGTTTTGTTATTATAATTTTTAGGGGGTGCTATTTTTGGTAATTTCCCTAAATTGTTACATTAATAGAAAAACAAGTTATATATATATTTAATGCTTTTGTATACTTGATGATAGCAAGTCTTTTTCCTCTTAAATTAATTAATGTATTTTCTTAATACTGTATTCATTACTAATTACTTGTGTCGTTTTTTTTTATTTTTTCTTTTTTTGGAAGGTTATATTACAATAATTTAAATTAATATTATCACAATAAATAACAACTTTATCTAATATTAATAATATTAAAATATAATTAATTATATATGTAAAATAGAGAATTCATAACTCTTATTGTGGTAATAACAAAAATAATTATAAAAATATCATTATTATTTATTTTTTATTAGCAATGTATCATTCCCTTAATTTTCAACTCACACGTAATGTTAACACCATAAATTTAAAGAAAAATTAAACTAAGGTGTTCACTTAATGCTGTTTAAATGACCATATCTTTCATTATGATTTCCAGCAAAATATATCATACTATGAAACAAGTAACTTGTAACCAAAATAGCCCAACATAGAAAACACTACCTCAAACACCGAAACATTGACATTACACATACATCATCACACTTGACCAAAGGGGTCATGAGGGATGCTACTATGCAAGGCCCCCACTAAACTCTTCACTTACAAAATTTTACATATAATTCTTTCTCTTCATTTTTTTTTCTCTCCCGCCTTTCTCTTCTAGGGTTTTGTTGCGCTCCTTGTCTGCTGTTGTCGGTGGACCGTTTGGCTATTTGGTTGGCGGCCAGCTCTTCATTCTCTTCTTTTATATAGTTTTTTCTCTGGTTAGAAGGATGTTTTTTGCTCGTTTCTTTGTCTCAGGTGGCTCTCTTTGTTTTGTGGCCGTTTGTGGTGCTCCACGGTGGCGAGGTTCTGCTGCTCGGAGTTTTTTGTACTTGATACCTTTTCCTACTTCCTTGCTTAGTCTTGATTTTACTTGTGGTCTGCTTCCCACGACTGTCGTTGTCTCCGACGGTAGCTCTGGCGTCCCTCTGGGTTTATCATTCACCAATAGGAAGGAAGGTCATTTTGGGTATTCTATTTTTTTGGTTATTTTTATGTGATTATTTTAATATGTATTTTATATATGTCATGCTATTTTTTGTATATCTTAAAATATGCAAGTATGTTTTGTTGTAATTTTGTTGATATAGTGTTCAAATACTTTTCTTTTACATTTTATGTTTTTGAAAATTATTCATTGTTTTATTTATGTGCGAGATATTAAAATGAGTCGTAATATAGAGATAATGAAGAACGCTCATATATATTCACTCATAGATTTGAGTTTTTTGATGAATGCTAGGTCTGACTAAAATTTTAAGATTGTATTGTATTTTTTAAAATAGATGTGTTCTAAAATTGTATCTCAAATTCATATTTAATGAAATTTTATATGCTTATTATTAAAAAAAAATTATATATAATTAAACGTGCCCTTTATATATTTCTTAAATATGAATTTAATTAACTCAACATAAAATTACATCAACAGCTTCTAGTTTAAAATATCAAATTATCGAAATTATGCTAAGAACTTTAACAACAAATTTGTAATACAAGAGTAGATTTTTTTTTTTCAGTATTTTTTTTTAATGGTCTTCATCTCAACTTGGCACTTTTAGCTGACAATTTTTAACAAAATTTGACCTTTGAAAGCTTGAGATTTTGGATTTGTGAGCTAAAATGAAACACAACATATTATTATTAGATCTATATTTAGATGAGAAAAAAACTTATCAAAATATAACAGAATATATCTAACATCACCATAAATTAAATTAAGGTGAAAAAAATACCACATTAGATTTAAATTACACTAAATTAGTAAATCTAAATCTAGATTTACGTGGAATAAAATAAATTACAAAATAAATTATTATGATATTTATTATTAAAAAAAAGTACTATACTCGATCATTAAAGCCGATCCAACGCCGAGGAGAGACCCATCATGTAGTAGTGACTCTTACCGACACTAAAAAATGATATTATTTAAAATAGGAAAAACAAGTTAAAGAATAACACACCTTATTCATCAAAAGGAAGATCTCTCTCCGACAGAGGGGGCTAGCACGGTGGAGAAGAAAAAAAACAGTAGAGGAAAGGCATGAAGGTGAAGAAAAACGATAGAGAAAAGGCACGATAAAGAAGAAAAACGGCAGAGAAAAGCCTCTCTAATTTTGTATAATTTTATTAGGTGACAAAAATATCATTAGCATGGTTGCATGGTGGGGACGAAAAATTGCAGGGAAAAGGCACGATGGAGAAGAAAAAGGGTCTCTCCAATTTTGTATAAAATTAAAATTTTATTATGTAACAAAATATATCATTAAAGTACAATTAGTACAACAAATTTACCATTCATTTGATTTCCCGTCAAAAACTATTGAAAAATTTGGTGGTAGTTTTGTAAACTCATGAACAAATTATGAATTATAAATCTACCACCAAACTATTAGTTTGTAAATTTCTTGTCCAACTATTGCACGTGACTTTTCATATTAGTATTTGATGACATTAAATGAATGATAATTTTGTCTCACTAATTGCAATAGAGCGTTACTTTTGTATAATCTTTCACTAATAACTTTGTAATTTTCTCTTATAATGCACACGTGTTTTGTACATAAATTAATAAATTATTAATTTTAGTTATTTTAAATTAGAAATTAATATTTTTTTTTATCTCTTAATTAAGCTTGTGTATTCATAAAATTGTCTTCAAATATATTTTAATTTTAATATATTGGGAAAAAAAAATAATTGGCTGAAATTTTGTAATAGACTTTATTAATTAGTTCTAACCAAAAAAATTAAAATATAAGAAAGATAGGGACTGAGTATTTAGAAAAGAATTTTCCTCATCATATAATTATTTCTTAAATATATTGGCTATAATTTTTTTTATATAATAATAATTGGCTACAAATAAATAACACTACGTTGATGTAAATATATTTCTTAAATACATTGAATTCCTATAATATCACCATTTTCTTTATATCCTTAAAAAAAGTTCTCATAGAAAAATGTTTTTAATTATTTATTATATATTCAGATTTCATCTTGTCTATTTCAAATACCAAAATATTATTACAAATGATAATTTCAACTAAAGTGAAAAAAAAAAAAAAAAAAATATTACATTTGTCAAATTTGAAAGAAAAAAATTTATGCTTTTTAAAACATTCTAAAATTAATTTCAAATAATAAATAAATAATAACATAATTTGTATATGTTTTCAAAGCTAAAACATATTAATATAGTTACAAATTTCAAAATTAACATTCTCAAAGAAAGAAATTTTGTATATCTAAAAATAAAATTTTTTCATAATTAGAGAATTTGTATTTAGTTATAAAGCTAATGCACATTAATCTAAATTTGGTGTGCGAGATATAGTTATTTTTTCAAAAAAAAATAATAACTATAAAGATCGAGAGATTTACCTACATTATTCCAATATTTTTATTGAGACTACTTTTACACATATATTATGCTATTATAACTCCATTGACTTTCCCGCAAAATCAACTCAAAAATAATAATAACTTATTTTATTGTACTTAAGTATTAATTTGATGAGAATATTTCATTTTGATTCAAAACATATAATTTGATAATTTTGAAAAGTTTCTATAAAAAGAAAGAAGATAATTTTCAAAAATATTTGAATTGAAACCACGAAAATATCATTTGTTTTTTTTCACAATTTTACTTTTAAATTCCTCTTACAATTATAACTAATTATTTTATTGTAATTAAATTTATAAGTCTTAAATCTTAAATTTTAAAAATAAAGTTATAATTAAGAATTTAATTAAATTAAAAAATTTTATTTTTCGGTATAGTATAAACTATAAATATGATTACTAAAAATATATTAAAGTCTATTAGCGTGAGATAGAGTAATCTTATTTAAGAGCATTGTTGTCTTACCTGCAAAATTGGTCGAATAAATTTAAGAAATTGTTTTTTTGCTAGTCCCTTATAGAAATGGGCATTTTATCTATGCAAATTTGGGTATTTGTAAATATTCGATTTGATAGATTGATTATTATTCGTTATTTTTGGAGATGAGTATAGTTTTGAGGAATACTCGGATATAAATTATCAGGGATTGGAGTGGAGACAATTATACGTAAAATCATATCCACTCGTATCTGAAATATTTTTTAAATTTTAATTTAGTTTAAATATATATAAAAAATTATTTAAATTGTAACATATAAATAATTTATTTATTAATTATTTATTAATTAAAAGACTAATTAAAAATTATGATGAATTAATTTTTTTGATTAAAAAAATTGAGTATGGAATGGTTATTTTTTTATACCCGTCCACACCCTATTCCTGCTTGGTTATATCCGTCCCTGCATCGGAGCAATTTTAGAATAGTTTCGATTACACAGTTACTTGTTCGAATTTGGGGACAGATATGACAAAAACTGTCCCCGTGTTCATTTATAATCCCTTCGTACTTTTACTATAATAATAATAATAATAATTAGATTAGTTAAAAATATGTATTTTATAGGTAAATTATTTTACTTATTTTAATTTTTTTTGATTAATTTTCTATATTATATTTGAAATAATTACGTAATTAATTTTTTAATGCTTTCAGATTAATAGTAAAAGTAAAATGATATTTGAAATTTTTTATTAGATGTAAGTAATCATCATATTATTAAGAAGTTTTAATTAGATATAATTCTTATTCTATTATTTTGTTTAGAGTTATTATTGAAATATAATTCTTATTTCTAATATTATGTTTAAAAGTTCTTATTTAATATGATAATATATTATAAAAAAAAAATCAACGTTAATATTTTAAAGATATAAAAATAATTTTATCCAAAAATTTATTATACATGATTCAAAATTTTATAAATAATATAGATAGATATAGAAAATAACGAAGCCAAGACATACATTTTAGGGAGCTGGCCTAAATTAATAACTTTGTACCAAAGAAATTTAAGGAGTGCTAAGTATATTTTTCACACTCTCGTAATATTTTGAATTATATTAATATATATATTTTTATTAAAAGTTAAATTTAATTTTTTCAAAATATAACAATATTTAAAAAATATTTGTACACTCACATCATATATTTACACTAAAATGGTCCGAATCTACATTCTAACATTACCTACAAAAGAAACATATAATATTGCACTTAAAAGAAATTAGTAAAAAAAAATATCACATATTAATAAGAAAATAATAAATATATATAATAAAATATATAAATTAAATTATTTGTTTTAATTATATTTTTATATTAGAAAATAAATATATATACACACTAAAACTAAAAATTGAGGACCATATCTTAATATATCTTATAAATTATGGAATTAATAACAAATTTGATAGAAAAAAAATGAGATTTAAAAAAAAAAAAAAAAAAAAGTACGAAAAATGCAAGTGGTCAGTGGATATAGATTTGTTATTTTTATTTAATTTAAAGATTTTGATAATTTTGGACTAAATAGCAAATTTCACCCCTCTTCGAACCTCTCCCCTCAAGATTTCGAAGGAATTCTATTTCCCGTGGACCTGTCATATTGTCGTGGTCTTTGTGGACTCTCTTCGTTCTAGGATTTTGCGATTGACCAGAGCAGAGCAGAAAGCTTCTTCACCAATTAACAATGGCGGACGACGATTACAACGACATGGATATGGGGTCCTCTACTCTTTTACCTATGACCTGAAGTTTGTTTCCTGTTTAATTTCTTTTACCCTTTCATTAAATTATGATTTCTCAAAAAGTCGAGTCCATGATTTGTTCTGTTTGGGGTTAATAAATCAACTTCACTGATGCTACTTTAAAAATGAAATTTGATTAATCTTAACTTTTCATGTCCGATGTTTGGAGCAACACTATTCAGGTTAATGTTGGTGAAGTTTTCCGTTTTCCTTCCTTTCTTTTGCTGATTTTCAAACAAAATAAAGTTTAGCTGAAACAAGTGCAACGGTGCTTGTAAGTCGCAAGTTCTTTTGAGAACTGAGGTAACCAAAACTACGATTTACGTTCGTTTGAAGTACTTTTTAGGGCTAAAAAATAACCATGACACCAGCGCTAAGGAAGCACATATTATGTGTTTCTCCTCAAATCACTCTTGATTGAAAGCTGAAACCTTCTCATTTTTAAGAAGAACAACCCTTAGATTTTCTCATTAGTAAAGAATATTTTTAAAAAGAAAATAAATAAAATAAAAGAAGATTCTTTGGTGAACTTTTGAAGGGTACCGAGTTGATTGCCATGTTTTTTAGCTGAAACTTGTATTGTTCAAATCTCTTGTTTTCTGGTTTCTGTTATTAATATCATAGAAAGAAAGGAAAACAGAGAGCAATGGGCTTTCTACTATGTGTAGCTTGTATAACTATGGTTGTGTGTATTTGATCGTGTTACCTTGCACTATTGCAACTAATTTTGATGTGGTACTGCACTGGCTTTAATGTCTTGGTGTAGAACAATTTTTACGCACTTTTTATTTATTAATAATTAATAATAATAGTGCATGGAGCTCAAATCCCCTTAATTGGACTTAATGAGGTGGACAAGTTGTTGACTTTCAAACATTTCAAAATTTATTGCAGACTTCATGTTTCAAGAACTTCTCATTGTGTTTAATTGTGCTTTAGTGAAAGATTTATTAACCTGCAGCTTGGGTGGTTAATTTGATTGATCTATTTGATTATGTTAAGACTAATACACTTTACATCTGCATTAGTTAATTTGGTTCTCCATTTTTTGGATCTAATATGACATGTGCATTACTACTGCATTATCTTCTGCTTCTACACATTGCCAATTTACCAAATTTGATGTCTAAATCACTGGATAAGGTTGATCTAGATCTTGAGTAGATATGATTTTCATATGAAGCACTGTGTTTATCATTCTCTTGATAAGAAGATATGCGTCAAGTTTTGTCATTTTTTTTAGTATTTTTAAGTAGTGTGTGGAATGGGTTTTTAACTTTAAGTGACAGTAGAACTTCATAAAAATTTTCAGGAGTCTTGTAATTTATTAAGATATTTTTGTTGCAGTTATGAGGATGAGCCACCAGAGCCTGATATTGAGGTAAGGGATCATGGTTGATTCTCTTGAAACATAAGGGAAAATGGTTAAAACTTCTATATTTACTTGAAGTGGAAATATTGTTTAACAATTTGAATGATGGACAGGAAGGAGTAGAGGAGGATGCAGACAATGTTAACAATGACGAGGTTCCTGTGGATCCCTTTGAAGCTGAGGAAAAAGAAGAGCAAGAAATGGGTGAAAGATCTCGTAAAACTTCAAAGTATATGACCAAATATGAACGTGCTCGAATATTGGGCACCCGTGCTTTGCAGATCAGGTAGATATTATAAGGACACGAGGGCTATCTTTCCTCTGAAGTTTTTTGATAGCTGAATTAACTTGTTTTCTGGGTACAGCATGAACGCACCGGTAATGGTTGAGTTGGAGGGTGAGACAGACCCACTTGAGGTATGCTTTTGTTTTAAGTCATGTTTAATGCCAGTTCATTTCTAAGATGATTTTTATGGTTGGCCTATCAAACATAATCTAGGTCTGGTTAGCAATTTAATGTCACCTTTTGTTATCAGCAATCATTGACACTTCAACTGTATTAGTTTTTGATTCATGCTCTGTCTGTATGACTTATGCTCTTGTCTTCTCTGTATAATCCTTTTATCTCGTTTCCCCGATATGTTGGGGTTTTGGAACTCCTTTCTTGGAAAGGCGCCGGTACTATATATATGGGTGGTGTGCCTGGGTACCTGGAGTATTTTTTAGGTCTTGGGGTGTATCTTTTGTCCAACTTAATTGGGGCTAAGTGCAGTTCTTCAAAATAAAAAACTAATATATATATATATACGTGCGCGCGCGCTCGCGCGTGTGATTTCTGATTTCTGTATATTTAGATTGCCATGAAGGAGCTCCGTGAAAAGAAGATACCCTTTACCATACGCCGCTATCTTCCCGATGGGAGGTAAGATTCATATGCGCAATTAGATATTTTGGGTCTTGTCTTGCAAGTTACAATGGCCCTAATAAATTCCTTGTTCATGAATTTCCTTCCGTTGCATGCATTTGCTTTTTTCTTTTTTTAGTCTTTTTAGATTCTTTTTACTGATTCTCTGTTGACTATTTGAAAATTTACAGTTATGAGGATTGGGGTGTTGATGAATTGATTGTGGAAGACTCGTGGAAGAGGCAAGTGGGTGGTGATTGATAAACTGTCATTTTACTATGGGGAATAATTAATCATGACATGTATATCCAATTTGTCTGGTACCTTTAGATATGGTATTGAAAGCTTTCGTTTCTAACTTATATGAGCTTTTCAAATATAATTGGGGAGTCAACCACAATTATACATTGTTGGTACGCCACACGTGTGCACTCAGAATGGGAACCTTTAAACGGAACTCCACCCTCAAGATCCCGTCCTCAGGACCACCAAGACAAGAAATTAAACAGTCTCCTAATAATAGTATTTGGTTCATAGCTATCGAAACCTCGACATTCGAAAAAGCAAGAAATTGACTCTCTGTACTTGACAGCAAAGAATCAGATATTGTCCACCCTAGACGTTGACACCTCCCGTGCACGCAGCGTGGCGACCATTCAAGGGATCTTAAGCATCCCCTCCTTTTTTATTTTGAACCGAAAAAATATATATATTTATATCTATATATCTAAATATGTAGACCATGAGGTGATATATTGTAAAATCCTAAAACCTTGTCTCGCTAGCCCTAGGAACAAGAGCTCCATTGTCCTCTTCTGTGACCAACGTATATCATGTTGAGTTGTTTGGATTTTTTTTTTCGGGGCTCAAAACAGAGAAATATATTACATTAAAGCCTCCAAACAAGTTCACTACAATCCTATAAACATGAAAAATTAGAACACCTAAAGCAACTACATCTTCAATAGCCAAGCAAAGCTACCCAAGGAGTCATCAACTAACAATATCTAGTAACCAGGTTAGTAGCAAATGTTTAAGAAGGAATTCAAAAAGTTTATCAGCGTTATCAACAAAGAACCAAACAACACCAGACTCCATACAGAAAATAGGAGAAAAACAATAAAGGAAAACAACACCAGACACCAATCAGCAATACAACTAAAAAGAAAATGGAAATCCATACAATGCTTAAAAATAAAACTAATAACATGGAACCAAAAGCCAAGATACCAATGCAACATCCTCTACAATTCATACGAACCTTTTGCATTTTTAATGTATTTTATATTTTTTCTTGTACGAGAAGACTACATTCATATTTTTTTGGCATCAGTAAATCCCTAATATCACAACATATTCTAGAATTTCCTTTAGCATATTTGTATTCATTTCTTCTTTGACATCGGATGGTTATCCAAGCTTTTAAGTTCTTTTATTCTTCCTCCAAGAGTATATGAAATTGCCGCAATATTTCTACTTCTCCAACTTTCCTCATGAGTTCTATATAAAGTTCTTGATAGTTTTTGATAAAACATTTCCTTGAATTGTTGTTGTTGTACTCTAGGTATCTTATGTTAATACATTTTATATTTATATGTAAAAACATCTAAGTAGTACATGTCACATATTTTCATATTTGTTCAATATCATTTTGCTTCATTGATTTCTAATTCAATTGTTTTTAGTGGTGTAATTTCTTTTATCTTTCCCTGAATTTTTTATATTTCATTTATTATTTTGTCTAAATATTCTTTTCCGGTTGCAGAACCCCCTTGGGTTAAGATGTACTTGGGATTGCACTAGTAGTTCATGATATTTGGATTAATACATTCATTGCACAAGCCTATTTATCTAATACCTTTTTCCTATCTTTAATATAGTTTAGATCTAATATATTAATTTATTATTTTCATGAAGCTTGAATTTTGGTGGTATACATCCTCTAGTTATTTTTGATTATTAACTTATCCTATATGGAGAGTTAAGTTTCCCAGGCCTATGCCTATGCCTAGTACTTTCATCTTAATGTGGATTAGAAGTATCTCCTAGTCCAGAGATTATTGGAGGTATTATTGTATATCTTTCCGCACTAATTTTGAAAGTTTTTGATTCATAATTTATTTAATTAATTACTGTCATATCTTCTTCTTTAGAGCATAATCTTTTTTTTTATAGTATTTTTGTAATGCTTTATCTGTTAGTGTTAGTAAGCTTATTAATGTTCATATATCCTTATTTTTCAGAATTTATAAATTATTCTTTTAATTGTTTCCTATATTCCATTAAGTAGGAAGTATAGATTTGTCCTCATTTTTTTTTTTTTTTTTATGAGGAATTATTCCATCATATCTTTTTTGTGGATCTTCCGTCAATCTTTCTAAAGGATCTCTAATTTCTCCAAATGTCTTATCTTTTCTAGATATTTTATTTGAAAAATTATTTATATCTTTTCTTAATTCAATAATTTTTTTTTATGTATATCTGGCTGTAATTTCTTAGTACAACTATGTTCTTTTATTTTTTTTAAGAATTTCTTTTTGAGTTTCATTTATATCCTATAAAGATTTGGGGCTAGAATCATGTATTGTATTAATTTCTTCTGCTAAAAAGATTAAAACTTTTATTATAGATATTTGGATACATGGTTGTAACACTAGCATTGTTTTCTAATTCTATTTCTTATATTTTATTTTTTGTCATCTTTATCGTGGGAGAGAGATATGTGTTGTTCTTTATATGTGATATTCTTATGGTCTATCATTATCTAGGTTTTTTTGTTTTTGTTCTATACTCATTCTTGTTCTCTATTATTTCATAGACTAAAATTTTAACTTCTTTAATTCTTGTTTTAATTCTTTTATCTCTTTTCTTGTTTGGTAATTATTGCTAGGGGTTTGTAATCTGAATTTTTTGTATTTTATTCTTTCTTATTGGTATAAGAGGCATTTCTTTAATGTTTAGGTTCTATTTTTCTGGTACTTAAATTCTATTAATATTGAATTATTGTGACTATTTGTTAGTGAATATTCTATTAAAAAATAAATGGTTACTTCTTTTATTAAATTTCTTCATTTAAATTCATAAAATATGCTTAATATTTTGTTTAGATTTTTTGTCAATAATATTGATAGCAAACCTATGGTATGATGTGAATTTTAATTTATGACACCTAGATTGTCATAGATCATTCTTAATAAAACATCTTTTTAATTTACTATTTTGTTATCTAATAGTGTTAATTTTATAAGAGTATCAATTTCTTCCTTGAAATGTGTTTTTATTAATATTTGAATTTCTCATAAATTAATATATCCATTTTTTTATCCTTCTAAAAAATTTTTGATAATTTTTTCATAATATTTCTTTGTTAATTAATAGTATGTTATACATTCATTTTACATCTGTTATTATAATATTCATTTCTTTATTACTTACTTCATAATAAACTATATCATTTAAAAATATTTTTCTTATTTTTGAGAAAAATTATTCTTTGAATCTATTTCCTTCATTAAAATTTAATTTTAATTTTTGAATTTTTTCAAATTTATTTTTACTAAATATTATTTTTTGTGAGAAGCATTCTGTAATATCTTGTATTTTTACTTTTATTATATCTTAGTTTTTTTTTATTATTTCTATCATTTTAGGATAATGTGAACTCATTTGTTTTGTTAGTTTAACAAAATGAATCTGAAATGGATTATTAATACTCATCAAGGGGTGTTTTAAGGAAGACAAAAGTGTAATTTGATAATAAGCAAAACACAACCGTTTCGCTAGTTGTGTACACACTTAAAAAAGTCTATTTTTAAGGCTTATAATTTTTTCCACATTTTTTGTAAGGGTAAAAAATTAAACTTATATGCTAAAAATGAAGTCGTTTATCAACTTTAATCAAAACATAAATGGACCTCAAAAGACCTCAATATAGATCCACGTAGGCATGAATAACAAAAGTCAATTAGAGAGAAACTCTTAGATTGACATCAAGAACACTTATAATTTTGTAAGCCTCAAACCAAAGCATCGTTTCAAAGAGAAATTGCACCTCTGGGCCTCTGGCCAATCAAATGAAACTAAGAGCATTGATGATGAATCACATGGAAGAGGCAAAAATAGTGACGGCGGCGGAATATCAAACTCGATGTCATCAAAATTAGTCAAATTGCAAGCTATTTTTGGTAAAATGGCTATCGTATTTAGAAATATTGAAGAGGAGGAGAAGGACAGAGAATTATAATTGAATGTAGAGCTACAATGATTCAATTTCGATGAATCAACAATTAAAATTTGGGAAAGAAAGGGACAGGAAAAATGGGGAATGAAAAACCTAGCTGAGCTTGAGACAAACAGGGATATTGTGTATTGATTAGTTATTTGGATTAGTTAATACAAAATAATCATTTTTAGTGCACTTCATATCATATAAATACTTTGAGTTATAGATCATACCTTGATGTTTTGATTGCTTTGAGTCCTTAGTATTGTCCTTTCTTACTTTTTGGATATCAACTATCTTGATTTACTTCCTTTCAAGTTGTTGTAAAAGTAAACTAGAAAAGCACAAAATAACTTGGTTCTATTGAGTGTAATGTTCCATTGGAGTCACAACAGTATATAGAATATGATATGGACAATGACGTGGACCAAGTGCAAGCTATAATAAGCAACAGCAGATCAAATACAACACCTAAAAGTCTACAGTTTGTTACATAGGGAATATGGTCTGTGAACATTTTATGCTCAGTGTATGCAGTATGTGCAGTGAATGTAGTGTAATGCTTGCTTTGTGAACAAGCACATAATAATCTATATATAGTAGTATAAGGACATCGTAAAGTAGTGCTTTTAATTTTTCCTTTTTCTGTAAATGAAATGAAGTTTACAATGTCCTTTCTTTCTTATAACGTCTCTTTCCAATTTTTCAGCTAGTTGTCATAGTATCAAAGCTCAAAGCTTTGTGAGCTTTGATCTTTAATAAATGGCAGAACAAACACCACCAGCTGTAATACAAAACACACCAACTCCTCAAGCCTCGTATCATGCTGATCGAGAGCTTATAACCTTCCATAATATTATAGCCTCTATCAAACTTGATAATAGCAATTATGTTATATGGAAACACCAAATATTGAAAATATTAAGGAGTCTTGAATTAGTGGAATATGTGCTGCTTAATACAACACCTCCACAATGCATTGATAGAAAAAACAACCCAGCATACAAAACATGGAAGAAACAAGATGAAATGCTTGTGTGTTGGCTCATGTCATGTAAGTCAAATGATGTACTCAAGCAAGTGTTAGGTTTTGAAACTATTAGAGATGCTTGGATACGTCTTAGAAGTCATATGCTTCAAAATCAAGGGCTAGAGCTATCCAAGTTAGAGAAGAATTGCAAATTTTGAAAAAGGAGAATCTGACTATTTTTTAATACATGCTAAGAGTTAAAATGCTAGCTGATGAGTTAGAAGTAGTAGGTTGCGGTATTATAGAAGAAAAAAAAACTTGTGACATCGCTAGGAGGCCTTGTTGAAAGTAATGACAATGTGTTTTCAACTTTAATAGAGAGGATGTTAAGTGAAACAGTACAATGGATGATGCTAAAGCCTTACTTCTTAGCCATGAGTGCCAACTTGCTTGAAGAAAAATAATAGAAATTTCACCACTATCGAACATTAATATGAATTAGGGGACCTCTGGAGAAACAATGCAAATGATATAAAAATTGCTCATAGTGTTCAAAATAGTGCTGATGTTGTTTCACACATGAGTCTACTCAATTTGAATGGTTCAGGTACCTTTGAAGGCAACACATATTTTGGAGGACCACAACAAATGAATGACCAAGGATTTTATTAGAATAATTTTCGACCAAGAGGTTGTGGATATGGTCGAGGTAGAGGAAGGCCATATTGTGAACTCTGTGGACAAATGGACATATTGTCTCTACCTGTTGGTTTTGTTTTGACCAAAATTTTATGACACCATTACAAAACCAAGGAAATGAAGACCTCCTCCTGCAATACCACCACAACATCTTAATCAAGTATCCTATGGGCAGCCATAACACACCATACCATCACCAAGAGGTTATGACCCTTACCAAGTACATGCTATGCTTGCAACTATTGCACCACCACCCATCCTCCAAATTTGCCTTACAACTCCTCAATACCACCATCTGCTTGTCCTTACCCACAAAATCATCCATCTGCAACACCACATTCTTTTTCTTTTCCAATAAATCAGCCACAACTTTCCTCTGAACCTCAATGGTAACCTATCTCAAGAGCTTCACATCATGTTACTAATGATGTTCACAACTTAACTGGAGCACAAGCCTATGGTGGTACTGATAGGATCATGGTTGGCAATAGTAAGAGCTTGTCTATTTGTCATACTGGTTCAAATTCTTTTTCTTCCTCATCATGTCCTAATAAAACTTTATTTCTCAAAAATATTCTTCATGTTCCCCACATTGCTAAAAATCTAATGAGTGTGTCATAGTTTGCTCTTGATAACAAGGTATTTTTTGAATTTCACCCATTTGCCTGTTATGTAAAGGATCAGGTGATAGGAGTCATCCTTCTCAAGAGCCAATTGCATAATGGTTTCTATGTTTTTGACATGTCACTCTTCAAGTCAAGTTCTTCTCCATCCTCTTCACTTGAGTTTACTATTGTCAAAAATTCAATTCACTCAATACATTATGTTTCACCTTCTCCACATAATTAATGTTCATGTTTTTCATCCTCTATTTCTTAGCCCACTATTGACTTATAGCACATAAAGCTGGATCATGTTTCCATTCCCACAATCAAGAAAGTTCTTCTTCATTCGAATATACCATTTTTTAGTAATAGTATAAATAATACTCTATGTAATGCTTGTTAAATGAGTAAAAGTCACAAGTTACCTTTTCAATCTATAATTATTTTTGCTACTGTACCTCTTCAACTTATTCACTCTCATGTATGGGTCTCATCTATTGTATCAAAAAATGGTCATCAATACTATGTGCATTTTGTTGATGAATTTAGTTGTTTCACTTAGATTTAATTTTTAAAACCAAAGGTTGTAGTTGTACAAGCCTTTTTACAGTTTAAATCTCAAATTGAATTGCAATTTGGTCATAAAATTCAAATTCTACAAAGTGATTGAGGAGTGAATTTTAGGGTCTCACTTCTATTCTAAGTTTTGTTGATATAAAATATCAAACATCATGTCCTCACACCTATGAACAAAATGGGTTCGCTGAGAGGAAGCATAGACATGTTGATTTAGGTATGTCTATGCTCACTCAAGCCTTTATGCCTATGACTTATTGGGATAGGGCTTTTTACACTAGCACCTATCTCATTAAGGGACTACCTACACCTCTCTTTTCATAATAGAGTCCTTTGAAACTTCTGTTTTGTCAAAAACCTAATTATCACTCACTCAAAGTTTTTGGGTGTTTATGTTACCCATGCCTAAGACCCTACAATAATCACAAACTTGAACCTAGGTTAGTTCCTTACTCTTTTTTAGGTTACAGCCCTAGACACAAAGGATACAAGTGTTTATCCCCAAAAGGCAGGCTTTACATAAGTAGAAATGTTACTTTTGAAAAGACCTAATTTCCTTTTTCAGATGCTAAGTCACCTTCACTTGTGCAGCTTGTCACAATTCCTCAAAGAATAGTCTTACATGTAATCCATTCCAAACCTGTCACTGTCAAACATGTACCTACCTTTGATTTTCAAAATTCCACTCAGCTCACACATACACATACACATCTTCCTTTGTTTGATGGTTCTCATTCGTGTGACTCAAATCCTATTTCTCCTTCCTCTATTCATACTCTTATAAAGTCTTTCACTGATGTCACTATAGGAGCTATCACTATTCCCATTTCTTCCTCTCCATCAGTTTCTACTTCTTTCTCTCTATCAGTTTCTACTTCGTCATCTCCTTCCTTGTCTATTTCATCCTTATGTTTCCCATTTCAGCATGACAATACTCAAACTGATACCAAACAACATGTTACCAATCAAAACCATTATCATATGATTATAAGGTCAAAAGTTGGAGTTTATAAACCAAAAACTTATCTTGTTACTCTTAATGATCATTCTTTAATTAAACCTACAACCATCAAACAAGTTCTTGCAGATCCTCTATGGAAAGCTTCAATGCAATAGGAGTTTAATGCTTTGGTTCAAAACAAAACTTGGACTCTTGTTCCTCTTCCATTAGATAGAAAAATCGTTGGAAGTGATTGGATTTTCATAATCAAAAAGCTTCCAAATGGGTAGTTAGATAAAGGAAAATCTAGAGTTGTGGCTAAAGAGTATGAATAAAAGGCTAGTTTTGATTTTACTGAGACTTTTAGTCTAGTTGTGAAACAGGTCACCATTCGTGTGGTTATTACTATTGCCTTGTCCAGAAATTGGAACATCTATCAGCTTGATATCAACAATGCTTTTTTAAATGACAACTTACAAGAAGAGGTTTATATGCAAAAAAATTCAAGGTTTTGAGGATCCTCTCCATCCACAATATGTTTGCAAACTCAACAAGGCCATCTGTGGCTTGAAACAACCTCCTAGAGCCTGGTTTGACATTTTCACATATGCTATTCTACAAATGGATTTTCAAAAATTTAGAGGTGATAGCTCTCTTTTCATTAAAGTTTCTGAAACTTCCACAATTTTTGATGATATCATTATTACCAATAGTAATGATCATGAAGTTCAACATCAAAAATTTGCTCTTAAATATCTTGGGTTATTAAGTTATTTTTTGGGCATTGAAGTCATAAAACTTGCCGATGGAGATTTATTATTAAATCAAAGTAAATACATTGTATAGTTGTTGCATAGAGCTCATATGCATAATTCTAAGCCTAGCAATACACCAATGTCAACAAACTTTCCTCTATCTGTACATGTTGGTGAGTTTTTGGTAAATCCTTCCTTTGGTAGAAGTATTGCAAGGTCCTTACAGTATATCACAATTACAAGGCTTGATTTTTCATTTGTTGTAAATAAAGTACGTCAATTTATGTCACATCATCTCCTACCTCATTGGGATTATGTCAAAAGAATTCTTCGCTATTTGAGAAGAACACTCAATTATGGCATCTTGTTCAAACCCTCTAATCAGCTTGAACTTCATGATTTCTCAGATGCTGATTGGGGATCAGATCCTGATGATAGGAAATCCACCTCTGGTATAATTGTTTTCCTTGGTTCCAATCCTGTTATGTGGAACTCAAAAAGCAATCTGTTGTGTTAAGGTCTAACACAAAGGTTGAGTATAAAACCCTTGCTAACACCATCTCAGAGTTGATATGGCTTAACTCTTTATTGTCTGAATTACATGTTTCAACAGTTCATGCTCCAGTCATCTGGTATGACAACTGAAGTACAATATGCTTGGCAGCTAATCCAATTCAACATGCACGCACTAAGCATGTTGAATTTGATTTACATTTTGTTTGAGAAAAAGTCTTATTTGGTAACCTTGTTGTGCAACACATTCCATCCTTTCATCAACCAGCTGATATATTCACCAAACCTCTATCTATTCAACAATTCCTTTTTCATGGCACTTAGTTTGAGGAGGGATATTAATTAGGGGTGGCAATCGTGTCGTATTAGTCGTGTTCGTGTCGTGTTATTCGTGTCCATAATTTGTTCAAATCGTGTTATCGAATCATGTCAAAATTGTCACCCTTAATATTAGTGTAATGTTCCATTGCAGTCACAATAGTATATAGAATATGATCTAGACAATGATGTGGACCAAGTGCAAGCTACAATGAGCAGCAACAAATAAAATACAACACTTAAACGTCTGCAGTTTGTTACATAGAGTATGAGCTGTATTATAGGCACAGAGAATATGGTCTGTGAACATTTTGTGTACAGTGTATGCGGTATGTGCAGTGCATGCAATGTAATGCTTGCTTTGTGTCCTTTCTTTCTTGTAATGTCTCTTTTCAATTTTTCTTGCAAGTTGTCAAGTTCTGTCCTTCACTCACCTCCTATATATTTTTCCAACTTTTTGTACATCTTATATTAAGAATTATTAAAATATTTTTAATGTAGCCATATGATTAACATATATTTAATTTTTTTTTAATATTTTAAATGCTTAAATTAACATATTATTAAAATGAAATAAAATTACATAATTTTAGTAATAAATTAACACAAAAAAAAAAAAAAATACTAAATTGATATCAAACTAGTTGTTTTAATATTAAACGGAAACTTGCCCTATTTTTAATGAATGAATCGTACAATTCACAGAATAATTTGCCTAAATAACTTCAATTCTGATTAAAAGTTAAATTTTTCAAAACTAGCTATAATAAGCTCAAAACTGTGCGTTTTAGTTATATCAAAATTAGATAAATTACAAAAATATCCTTTCACTCTAATTCATACCTATTACACTGCGCAGGAAGATACGAAGCTATTAAATCTTTTGATCTTCCAGGAAGATACGACCTGAATTACAGATTGCGCTGTCTTGCTGCTCTCATCAAAATACATTGTAAGCAACAATTATAATCAGAGAGTTGTTCAGTTTTTTGCTGGAAAATATATTTCGAAGGAATTGATTATACTCTGTTTTTGCTAAGCAAAACAGAATATACATACAGGTATGTAAACTGGGTTACATAGTATGTAAATCAGTTTACATACTATACTATGTAAATCAGTTTGTAATCAATTTATATTAATGCATGGAGTTTGTAAATCAGTTTGTAATCAGTTTATATGTAAATCAGTTTGTAACCAGTTTATATGTAAATCAGTTTGTAATCAGTTTATGTAAATCAGTTTACATACTATACTATGTAAATCAGTTTGTAAATCAATCCAAGTAAATCAGTTTGTAATCAGTTTATATTAATGCATGGAGTTTGTAAATCAGTTTGTAAATCAGTTTGTATGTAAATCAGTTTGTAATCAGTTTATATGTAAATCAGTTTATATGTAAACCATATTACCTAGTATGTAAATCAGTTTACATACTAGTTTATAACTACATATAAACTACTCTAGTTTTCTCAAGGCTACTCTATATTTATAACTACATATATGAATGACAGTGAATCCAAAAACCCAATTCCTTCCAAACAACTCAATTTTGTGATTGTGCTTATCCTATTAATTTCTAGTTTATGACATGATTGTGCTTATCCTATTAATTTCTAGTTTATGACATAGTATGTACACTAGTTTATACCTATATATAAACTAACTACTTTAGTTGAAATATTTCTTTGACATTTCTAGTTGTTGTATAAACTTATAGTAGAAACCTTCATGCAATAAGTATTACATTTTTACTTGTATCACTTTATAGTTTAGAGTATGTAAAATGATTTACAGAGTATGTAAACCGGTTTACGTATTATGTAAATTGATTTACATACTATGTAAACCATATTACATAGTATGTAAACTGGTTTACATAATATGTAAATCAGTTTACATACTAGTTTATAACTACATATAAACTATGTAAACCATATTACATAGTATGTAAATCAGTTTAGATAGTATGTAAATTAGTTTACATACTAGTTTATAACTACATATAAACTATGTAAACCATATTATATAGTATGTAAATCAGTTTATATAGTATGTAAATCAGTTTACATACTAGTTTATAACTACATATAAACTATTCTAGTTTTCTCAAGGCTACTCTATATTTATAACTACATATATGAATGACAGTGAATCCAAAAACCCAATTCCTTCCAAATAACTCAATTTTGTGATTGTGCTTATCCTATTAATTTCTAGTTTATGACATGATTGTGCTTATCCTATTAATTTCTAGTTTATGACATAGTATGTACACTAGTTTATAACTACATATAAACTATTCTAGTTTTCTCAAGGCTACTCTATATTTATAACTACATATATGAATGACAGTGAATCCAAAAACCCAATTCCTTTCAAATAATTCAATTTTGTGATTGTGCTTATCCTATTAATTTCTAGTTTATGACATGATTGTGCTTATCCTATTAATTTCTAGTTTATGACATAGTATGTACACTAGTTTATAACAACATATAAACTAACTACTTTAGTTGAAATATTTCTTTGGCATTTCTAGTTGTTGTATAAACTTATAGTAGAAACCTTTATGCAATAAGTATTACATTTTTACTTGTATCACTTTATAGTTTAGAGTATGTAAACCGGTTTACATACTATGTAAATTGATTTACATACTATGTAAACCATATTACATAGTATGTAAACTGGTTTACATAGATTTACATACTAGTTTATAACTACATATAAACTATGTAAACCATATTACATAGTATGTAAACTGGTTTACATAGTATGTAAACCAGTTTACATACTAGTTTATAACTACATATAAACTATGTAAACCATATTACATAGTATGTAAATCAGTTTACATACTAGTTTATAACTACATATAAACTATTCTAGTTTTCTCAAGGCTACTCTATATTTATAACTACATATATGAATGACAGTGAATCCACAAACCCAATTCCTTCCAAATAACTCAATTTTGTAATTGTGTTTATCCTATTAATTTATAGTTTATGACATGATTGTGCTTATCCTATTAATTTCTAGTTTATGACATAGTATGTACACTAGTTTATAACTACATATAAACTATTCTAGTTTTCTCAAGGCTACTCTATATTTATAACTACATATATGAATGACAGTAAATCTAAAAACCCAATTCCTTCCAAACAACTCAATTTTGTGATTGTGCTTATCCTATTAATTTCTAGTTTATGACATGATTGTGCTTATCCTATTAATTTCTAGTTTATGACATAGTATGTACACTAGTTTATAACTACATATAAACTAACTACTTTAGTTGAAATATTTATTTGGCATTTCTAGTTGTTGTATAAACTTATAGTAGAAACCTTCATGCAATAAGTATTACATTTTTACTTGTATCACTTTATAGTTTAGAGTATGTAAACTGGTTTACATACTATGTAAATTGATTTACATACTATGTAAACCATATTACATAGTATGTAAACTGGTTTACATAGTATGTAAATCAGTTTACATACTATGTAAACCAGTTTACATACTAGTTTATAACTACATATAAACTATGTAAACCATATTACATAGTATGTAAACTGGTTTACATACTATGTAAACCATATTACATAGTATGTAAACTGGTTTACGTAGTATGTAAATCAGTTTACATACTAGTTTATAACTACATATAAACTATTCTAGTTTTCTCAAGGCTACTCTATATTTATAACTATATATATGAATGACAGTGAATCCAAAAACCCAATTCCTTCCAAATAACTCAATTTTGTGATTGTGCTTATCCTATTAATTTCTAGTTTATGACATGATTGTGCTTATCCTATTAATTTCTAGTTTATGACATAGTATGTACACTAGTTTATAACTACATCTAAACTATTCTAGTTTTCTCAAGGCTACTCTATATTTATAACTACATATATGAATGACAGTAAATCCAAAAACCCAATTCCTTCCAAACAACTCAATTTTGTAATTGTGCTTATCCTATTAATTTCTAGTTTATGACATGATTGTGCTTATCTTATTAATTTCTAGTTTATGACATAGTATGTACACTAGTTTATAACTACATATAAACTAACTACTTTAGTTGAAATATTTCTTTGGCATTTCTAGTTGTTGTATAAACTTATAGTAGAAATCTTCATGCAATAAGTATTACATTTTTACTTGTATCACTTTATAGTTTAGAGTATGTAAAATGATTTACAGAGTATGTAAACCGGTTTACATACTATGTAAATTGATTTACATACTATGTAAACCATATTACATAGTATGTAAACTGGTTTACATAGTATGTAAATCAGTTTACATACTAGTTTATAACTATATATAAACTATGTAAACCATATTACATAGTATGTAAACTGGTTTACATAGTATGTAAATCAGTTTACATACTAGTTTATAACTACATATAAACTATGTAAACCATATTACATAGTATGTAAACTGGTTTACATAGTATGTAAATGAGTTTACATAGTATGTAAATCAGTTTACATACTAGTTTATAACTACATATAAACTATGTAAACCATATTACATAGTATGTAAACTGGTTTACATAGTATGTAAATGAGTTTACATAGTATGTAAATCAGTTTACATACTAGTTTATAACTACATATAAACTATTCTAGTTTTCTCAAGGCTACTCTATATTTATAACTACATATATGAATGACAGTGAATCCAAAAACCCAATTCCTTCCAAACAACTCAATTTTGTGATTGTGCTTATCCTATTAATTTCTAGTTTATGACATAGTATGTACACTAGTTTATAACTACATATAAATTACTTTAGTTTTCTCAAGGCTACTCTATATTTATAACTACATATATGAATGACAGTGAATCCAAAAACCCACTTCCTTCCAAACAACTCAATTTTTTGATTGTGTTTATCCTATTAATTTCTAGTTTATGACATGATTGTGCTTATCCTATTAATTTCTAGTTTATGACATAGTATGTACACTAGTTTATAACTACATATAAACTAATTTAGTTTTCTCAAGGCTACTCTATATTTATAACTACATATATGAATGACAGTGAATCGATTAACCCACTTCCTTCCAAACAACTCAATTTTGTGATTGTGCTTATCTTATTAATTTCTAGTTTATGACATATTTGCATCTTTCATCTTTTTCTCTGTTCCAAATTAGTTACGGAGAGACCATAAGAGGAGGAGGAGGATCAACAATAAGAGGCTTGCAGAAGATATAAAAAAGAGAGAGAATGGATGGAATATTAGTTTATTGTGAAATATTATTGATCCTGTTTGTCCATTTCCTCTGTTCAGGTGACTTATTCTCTTATTTCCCAATTTACATACTAATGTACATAATGTGTATGTATACTCTGTTTTGTCTAACAAAAACAGAGTATCTCAAAGTTATCACTATATGCTCTACATATGTAAAATCTAAATTAATTCAATATAAATCTCTAAAATCTAAATCACTAACTACATCAACTCTATATATATATATAGAAATTAAGATTACATGATGGTTGTAATAAAAAAGCGCGAAGGGCATCGATTGTGAGTGATAAAATGAAGAAGATAAAGAAAGGGACAAAATTGTAAATCTTCTTCGCAAAAACGCTATCGTAGAGCGAGAATAGAAAAAATGTATCAGGATAAAAAATTGATGCTATACGGAGGCAATAAATCCAATTCACAAGCTACACCACACACACTATGTATAGCAATAATTCCATAAATTAAGAGGGCTTCTATGGGCCTAAATTAGTGAGTGAGGGCTGAGACCCTTTAGCCCATTAGTATTTATATTGTGCTGACTTATCCATAGCAGCCCAAATAAATAAACAACATTAATAAAGAATATTATTATCTCTTAATATCTCACATGCTTATTTATCTAGTTTTATATAATTAACTATGCTATTCCATTTTACATAGCAAGAAAAATCCAAAATTATTTAGTTGGGAAAATATCCGTAGCTGAACCAAAACATTTGATAAGATTAGTGTGGACTTTTATTAATTATCTTTATTTGCTAAAGACGTGAGGGACCACTCTCATCACTTCACTATTGAAAATGTTGAATTTTAAGGAAATTGTTTGTTTATCTCTAAAGAAGCTGTCGTCTGATTGAGATTGTCATGTATAATAATTTTATATCATAAATATATATCATAATTGTTATTAGAGATTTTTTTTTATTAGATATAATTATGTAGAGTGAAAGATATTAAAAATCTATTAATAATAATTGAATGATATAAAAATTAACTAATTTTTATGTATGATACTATAAATTTAATAATTATTAAAAGTAACACTAGAAATTATAAATTTTTAAATTGTCATAATTTTGTTTGGTACCACTCATTGCATGCCACATAAATAAATTTATGATAATTTTAAAAGTTTTAGACTCCTAATACCTTATTCAAAAATTAATAAATTTTTGTACTTTTTAATTATAATTAGCAAATTTTTAATATTTTTCCTAATTATGTGGGTTAGATTTTATATATCAATAACATGGTGTCATCTCATTTAAATTTAAATTTTTTTTTTTTTTGATATTGTTATAAAACTAAAGGAAATTAGAGAAAAAAAGTAGAGAGAAAACAAACGCTAGAAGTAATTCTTATTTATTATTGTGTCAATAATATATTGTTAAAGGTCTTATTTATACGATTTAAAAGAAACAATATGAATTTTGAATCTAAGATATGATAGATATTAAATATCTAATTATTTCTAGTTAAATACAAATTTATGATACAATAGAGATAAATTTTCATTTGAAATAAATCTAATCATAAGATAGATATACCATATTTAAGATTTGACATCCAAATTATAACATTCTCCCTGGATGTTAAATGCATTGAGAATATGTCTCGATAAAAATATTGCTAGAAAAATCCAATAGGACAAAAACTAGCAAAAGAAAAAAAAAATACATTATTTCCATAAAATACGCTTAAGTTGCCTCATTTAAACTTTTACAGGAAAATTCAGTGGGACAAAACCGTAAAAAGAAAAAAGAGTACAACATGTATACAAATGTAGTCCCCTGATGATGACAATCATTCAATATGAGATGTCCATTTAATTGGCACATTTTAACATTATTATGACAATCTCTCATATATTGAAGTAAATGTAATAACTCAAATTGAGTGAGCCTACTTGGTCGTCACTTGACTTTATATGTAGTACAATATCATAGTTGTAGGCTAAATGTAGTTACTTTAATAACAATAGTATATTTAAATACTAATTTGTAAGATACATGTTATTTTATAAAATAACTTATTTTGTTAGTCATTACAAAATTAATTAGAAATCTTGCATTTATAAAACACACTGCAATAAGGATAATAATTAATATATCTAATTTATAATAAAATTCATCATTTTATTCTTTTAAAAGATTTAACATTTGTATATGCTCTGATAACATTCATCAATTTAATAAATATACTAAGCATCAATTATCTTACTAAATTGTGTTAATTGATTATAAAATGAAGAACAATATGATATAATTTTTATATCATGCAACTAAATAGTAACTGGATATATAAGTGCATATGTTTTATCCATAAAAAGTAAATCAATATAAGTTTATCTCTCTTTAAGATAATTACTTATTTTGCCATATTTTTTAAGAGCATATGAAATAATTAACATGCTTTGTATCCATAACAAAGTCATGTGATTTGTAAAAGTATTAAATTTTAATGCTAATGGGAATGGGAATGAGAATGCAGAAGATATATATTAGAACTTATGTAGTTTTTCATATTGTTTTAATAGCACATGCTTATAAATTATCATAACAATATACGACATTTAAAGTTAATATTTTTATAATCAATAAGTACTATTAATTTATTTAAATCAGTAACTATATATAAGTAATATTATGTGAATATTAGTCACATTTTAAAATCATTATATACATACAGGAGTAAAATTTTGTATCTCACAGCCTCATCATATTTTATATAAATTCATGTGTTTTTAACACATTTTATATTTCTAGGCAAGTGAAGAACTAGTCTTTATAAATATCTAATGAACATATCAAGTGTACATATTATATCTATTTCACTTGGTCCATAAGTGAATGAATATGTGCGTGAAATAATATTTTGTATTTAGCCAAATACTTTTCTTTGTCGATATTTAATAACTTTTAATATTATTAAGGATCCTTATCATCTATTGCATATTAAAGAAAAATATGAAAGAAAATATGTTGTACAATATTAATATATTAATATTTTCTTCCTCTCGTCATCGAAATAATATCATTTTATAGCAGGTACCTGAGACTTTATGAGAGTCAATAGTTATTATAATCTTTTTCGATATCATTTCTTAGAGAATTAACTCCTTTATTCGAACAATAATAATATTATTTTTGCACCAATATAATTAGCAAGCTTTAGATAAATTATAAATATTTGCTGCTATTTTATTTCATTGTCCTAAATGGACTTCAATAATTGCTCGAGTATTTTGTAGCTAAATTTTTCACTATTTAAATGCATCGATAATATATAGTACGCTATTATAGAGTAATTTTCTAAACCTCATGTTCCATAAAATGGATGCATTTTAAGTAATTTTACGCCATTAACTTTTTTCTCTCCTTCTAATGGTGAAAATTATTTTTATTTATCAAAATTATATAATAAGTTTGCTTACCCTTCAAAGGATTCAATGAAAACTCAAAACATATATTTTTAAATTTATTAATGGACCCATCTCAATATGTTGAATTTGTGCAATATGATTAAAGCAACTTTATTTTGCTACTAATCTAAGTTACAATTAAAAAAAATTAATAATAAATTTGTGGGTTAAATTGAACCCAAAATATATCATATTCTATAATAAGGCTGACAATATTATTTTTATAATTATGATTTTTCAGAGGCGTTAGATTCACTATCAACTTTTATCAAATATAGTAAGTTCATTTTCTCTTAAGAACATGTAATATATATAGTTACCGAATAAAGAAAGGTTTGGACTTTGGTTCACAACCATTTAACTTTCTATTGTATACTGAATCAATTTTGATTTTTCATGATAATTATTCAAACTTTTCTCTATTAAAATTTATTTTATATTTGCGATATAAATCGAAAGAAGTTTTCTAAATATTGACTTCTAGTCATGTATTTATGGTATTATACTTTAGACCAACATTTGCATCATCCGTGCAATTTTAATTATAAGGTTGATCTTTCTGAAAACTTTTCAAGTTAAGCTTCTATTTGTGACTTTATATATTATATTTTGATTGTTCTCTCGAATGTCACTATCGCTAAATAAATTCAAAATATTAAGTTTTTCCTCAACTTTGAAAAATTTGAGCACAATTATATATAATATAATTCATTATACTTTAATTTTTCAAAGCCTTTTATTAGATTATACATAAAAATGTGCTAACTCATATATTATTCAACAATAATAAATATTGTTTGAATTATCTTTGAGGCACATAAGTATTCACCATTTAAATTGATAGGCAATAGTCACAAGCCTACTTTATTTCTTCATCCATCATTATCTATCAAGATCAAAAGGGGATATATACTAGATACTATTGATAAAATATTGAATTTTAATTAATATTCTCTTGTTCTGCGTCTGTAGAAGCTTATAATCCATTATAAAATTTAGCTTAAATACATTACGATATAACAACTTCAAAATAAATTTTATTTATCTGTATGGGCTTTCAATAATATAATAAAATTGTAACTACCACTTTGATAATAATAACACAATAGCTTAACTAAGTACATGATCATCATATAATATTTACTTCTAGTAATGATATGATAAAAATGTCTTTATTTTCTTAATAATTTATACAAGCACATCATATTTAAATATATATGTGTGTTTCTCTATTGCTATTGTATGAGCAAATTTTACTTGTAAGGATAGTATATGAAGGATTCATAATTATTGCTGATTTTACTCTCAATATTGCTAGGTAAGCATACATGAAATTTATGTATATATTTCTTTTGACACTCAATAAAATATATGATTGAATAACTTTTTTTTTTCTCTAAATTTTTTTAAATAAAAGGTTAATGATATTGAGATCTTAAAAATTTTGAATAATCAAGATTGGATAGTGATTATCAAATTAATCACTTGCAATCCTTCAAAATATATTATTCTCCTTTGATTATATTCAATTTAATGTCAATATTAAATGACATTTATGTCAAAGATTATATAATCGAAATGCCCTTATATCCATAATCATATTTAGGATATATATTATTTATATAGATGCTATTATTTTGTTATTTTAATAACATATTTTACTCATAAAATAATATATAAATATTTTTATGATGTCAATTTTTATAATTTTTCTTTGTATATCTAAACTAAAAAAAAAATCAAATTGAAATTAATAATACATATGCATGTATGGATTATACAACATGACAACTTATAAACAAATTAATCCAATGCTAAGTAAATTAATTTGATAATTAATTTAACTAATAAGTTCAATCATAATAATTAGTACAAATATTTTAGAATGGATAACAATAATAAGACTCAAAGGTTATCATATATCATATTATTATATATCTAGTATTAAAAGCAATTAAAGATAAGTAATAATATATAACTTATTAAAATTATTAGCACAAATTTTAATGATTAATTATACTATTTGCACGTCAATCTTAAATTTTTTTAAAGGAAGCAAATAAAATATACATGGCATGAATTTTATATGAAAATAAGGTTTTATAGGTTCATAAGAAATAACTTAAGACAATCACTATATGTAAAATATACAACAAACGAATCATATATTATCTATAAGAAAATAAATTGTGTATATCAATGATAGAGAGAACTTTAATATTTCATTATTTCACTAAATCTGATGATATTGATTCAATAATAACAATATATATATATATATATATATATATATATATATATATCACTTTAGCAACATATAAGTTTTTAAAGAAACATCAAAATAAATACGGTCATATATACAATTTAATAAATAAATAAATAATTGTATAATTAAGGTATTATCAGATAACCTTTCGCCCTGAATTTAATAAAAAATTCAAACAACAATTTTAACCATAAATCAGTTTAATTAATATCAATTTTTTCATAATTAAATTATACAAAAATTTAAAATTTTCAAAAAACGAGACGCAACATAAATACATAAAAATAATTGCTCTCGTACCCATTGTTAAACTTAGCAATCACAAACAACATGATATTACTTGTTTCAATAATATAGCATATGATTAAAATATAAAATACATATTTTGTAGGATCGTTATAGAAGTTATTGATTTCTATTAAATCTCAAATAGTATACTTGCAAATCTCCATCTTTGAATAAAATAGAATAAGAAGAGATAAGATTATAATATAAATATATATAGATATTTGTATACAAACCAAACAACTTAATAAATTTAAAAAGCAAATAAATTATAAAAATTATTAATTTATGATACCTAACTAAATCAATCAATAAATAAAAAATCTTGATAGATTTTGAATAAAAATAAGATTTAAGTTTAATAATAAAGAATACAAAGATTCAAGAACTTGTAAATTTTGTAAAATGGTATTATACTACAAAAGTTTGTGGTATATTATGGTCAATGTCATTTTACATGTATAAAACTACAATTCTTGAATAAATAATCGTATTGATAACATGTTATAAAACTAAAGAAAATAAGAAAAGAAAACTAGAGAGAAAGAAAACAGTAGAAATAATTCTTATTTATTATTGTGTCAATAATACATTGCTAAAGGTCCTATTTATAGGATTTAAAATATACAACATGAATTTTGAATTTAAGATATAATAGATATTAAATTTTTAATTATCTCTAATTAAATACAAATCTATGATACAATAGAGAGAAATTTTTATTTAAAATAAATCTAACTATAAAATAGATATATCATATTTAAAATTTGATATATATATATATATATATATATATATATATATATATAATTTTTTTTTTTTTTTACATGTAGGTTTTATTATCATTGTTCGTGACAACACTAAAGAAAAATTTCTTCAGGTACACAACCTTTTTCTATCGGATAAGCAATAATTTTATGCAATATCGTAGTTATGTGATGGGAGGGACCGGCCTCCAACTCAGCCTAATATTATCTAAAATGATTTATTAGCTTTGAGTTCATTTATAAATTATTTTATTTCATTCATTTTCAATAAAGATTTATGTCAATTCATAACATATATAACAATTAACAACTACAATTTTTTTGTGCGGGTAATATTTGAAGATTATGAAGTAATTACTCTCCATTTATACCAAAACTATTTTTTTAATATAAAATTGTAATTTATTTGTTGTTAAATTTGTAAAATGTAATAAATATATTTCTTAAATTATTTTGATTAAAAAAATTAAAAAATAAATCATAATTTAAATCATAGATCAAGGTGTTTATTAAAAGAACTTATACAACCAAATGTGATTTAATTAATATTAATGATGATTGTTTTTAACAACCAAATGTGATTTAATTAATATTAATGATGATTTTTTTTTAACATGTATTCTATTTTTCTTCTACATTATTTTATTCACAAAATGTCTTAACTATAAAATATTAATTTTTATTATATTTTGTGACATTCTTCTTTATAAAAAAAATGATTATATTGAATATAATTATAAATAAAATAATAGTAATGACTTGTCCTATATTAAAAATATCTATTATAATTATGATTAAATTTTAAATAAGTATGAATTATGCCTACATTAATTTTTGGGTTTTCTATATAACTAAACTAATACGCTTTAAATGATATTTAAATTATAAAATATAGACTTTCAACATATTTGAATGAGTTTCATGTTATATAATTACAACTCCTTTTCTAGTTTTTGAATTTTATATTTAATATTTGATGCACTAAAATATGCCTGGTCTAACTCTTTCTAAAAAAAATTCTTATTATTTCATTGATTTTATGTATTGAAGAAGTATTATATGCTGACATATCATTCTTATATTAGATTAAATTGAGAAAATATTATATTGCAATAATTATAGAAACTCTTAATAATATGGAGCAAATTATATTGTAATATTTAAATTAATGTATAAATTAAATTGTAATAAAATGATTTGCATTATCCTAGTTTGTGTTTAGCAATTTTCTTTTTCTATATTAGTCGGAAAATGGTTATCGTATCGTACAACAAACTCAAGGGTCCTAATAGGTAGTCTTGTTAGACTGTTCCAGAAGCCCATCCCTCCTTACCAGGAGTTAGAAAGTTGCCAAGTTGTATTTAAACCAAACCTACTTTCAATAATTTATTTCCCCTCTTTTTAATGAGTCAATTAGATTCAAAATATACCATGGCCATCAATACAATAATTCACACGTTTAAAGAGAGGTCAGCTGAAACTATGTCAACTCTTATTCTTTATTTTATTAAATTGTTATAAAGGAAGGTATATATTATTCACCTAATTTGTCTACACGGCAGGTCGATTGCATCACTAGCTAGTTCATTATGCTACTTGTATTATTATTATTATTATTATTTTGTTTAAACAATATGCAACTTGTACTTCTTTGTTTTTCCACAGCAGATTCAGTATCTTAATTTTATTTTTAGTGCATAAATAGCTAATTTACATGAAATTTTTAAAAAATAAAAAATAAAATAAAATAGTCCACCTAAAATTTGTAACAATAAATAAATAAATAACATCTTAATAATATTAAATAGGTCGAGTTAAATAGAGTTTAGTATTAAGCGAATTTAAATGACCGGAGTTCAATTTAAACGACTTCTAACTAACCAACTTTCAATACGAAATGTTTGGATTGTGTTTTTTTTTTTTTTTATTAGTAAATGTTATTTTTATGGTTATAAGTTTAAATTATATTATAAATATTATTTTTGAAAAATTATAAATATAAATGATAATAGTTAATTTCCATTTCTATTAATGCATAAGATATTTTTTTATGAGCCTGAATAAGTACCTATAAGAAGAATCAGATAACATACTGTTGGAATTTAAGATAGTATATGTGAGAAATTAAGAAGCAGAGGAAGGGAGTTGAGTTTATTAAGAAAATTCAATATTATTTCAAAATGATGAAGTGAATACAAGAAGTGTATTATACAATGTAAAGATAGAGATCAATAGAGCTAACAGACTCAGTGATGTGTCAATAACAAGCTGTAACAAGCTCCAAACAACCTGCACTGCACGCACTTTACAAGTGACTCAATTATATTTAACACCCTCCCATATACTCATGGTAAAGGAAGAACACTGAGTTTAGTTCTAAGTTCAACAAATCTTGAGCTTGGCAATGACTTTGACATCACATTAGATAGTTGCTCTTGGGAAGAAGTATATTCAACATGAAGTGAACCAGCCATAATCTTCTCACTTATAAAATGGAAGTCAATCTCTCTATGTTTTCTACATGCATGAAATATTGGATGCTTGGCAATGTATCCTACTCCAATATTATCACAAAACACCACAGATACTCCACGCAAATCAACTTTTAACTAGGTCAAAACTTTTTGTATACACATTAGTTCTCAAATTGCATTTGCAAGTGCCCTGAACTCTACCTTTGTAGAGGAGCGCATGATGCAAAAGTCTCACGTACAGTTCCCTCAATTCCGCTTTGGGGCCACTTACTCTACCATTATTATAAGGGTATGGGGTTCGAGATAAAGAAAGATCAAGGCAGTATATCGATTTTTCCTTTATACTTTAGTTGGATATATTTTTATGCTATTAGGTATTCTGTTTATTCTTCTCCAAACAGGAACCACTGATTTATAAATTTTATTAACACATAATTTAGTGTGCAGTCAAATCTTTCTATAGATTTTTTTTTTGCCTCTTTTGCAGTCAAAGTGTTTATGGTACTAGTTCATATTTGGTTACCCAAAGCTCATGTAGAAGTACCTACAGTAGGATCCGTCATCTTGACGGGAATTCTTTTAAAATTGGGAACTTATGGGTTACGGTGAACAACTGCATAAAAGAAAAATCGCCTGGAAGTTCAAGGACCTTTAGTACCCTCAAACCAGCTAGCAGCCTTTGTGCCAAGCAAGATTGCCCTTGTCTCTTTTGTACGCCCGTCCACTTTAGCGCTGACGGATTCTGGGCTAGGCCTCTTTTGGGGGGGTTTACATAGAACAAAGGCAAAACCCATTCTAGAAAAAAACAACAAAAAAAGTAAAAAAACTTTTGCAAAAAAGGGGTCAAATATTAGAAAAAAGGGTCTAAATTCTAAAATTTTCATATCCCCCATTTTGATGGGGGGTAGGTATCTACATACATTAGGGGGGGGGGGGGGGGGGTTTGTTATGAATTGGGGTCCTTTGGGCCAAGAAACTCACTCTTTTTGGGCACCGCCAGCCAAGCAACAATTCACATTTTTTTGAATAAGTCAATTTCAAACCCATCAACAGATCCACTATGGTTTCGTCCCTCATTCCATAGGTAGATTGTGCAATTTCCAACGTGGGATTGTCGGCTTTTTGTCTAGGGTAGGCCCCTATAACTTTGGCTTCAAAGCTCACCCCCAAAAAGAATCTCTCCAAAAGAGAGGGCTCCGGCTAAGCAAAGGCCCCTCTAAAATTGTAGCTTTGGGTTCGAAGGACTCTACCTTGGGAGCTACTGCAACTAAGAGAGCTCGAAGCAAAGAGCGAAGCAAAGCCGCCCCCAAGAAGACCCTATGGGCGAATTCTTTTGATGGGATTCTTTTTAGGACGAGCTTTATAGCCGGAGCTACAAAGGCCCATCCTTAGCAGGGGCACTTTAGCTACCGGAGCCACTTCTCAGTAGTTGCAGTAGCTCCCAAGTAGAGTTCTTTGAATGAAGGATCAAACAAAGGAAAGGCAAGCAAAAATGAAGAAAATGCTGATCAAGGAAGGGGGGTATGTACATAAGTAAGATTCTAGAGCTTAAGTAAGGGAGTCACTTAGTTCTAACTGAGGGACCCCAACGAAAGAAACTAAAGGGAGAACCTCTCTTCCTTCAAAGGCTCTATATATGCACCCTACGAAAAGGCATAAGTAAGAAACATAGAAACACTCATGAATAAGCTCAATTCATGGCATGCATGGTACAATATCGAGAAATTAGGACAGGGCTACATAAGATTCTAAGGCTTCAAAACCACTTCCTGTTCAATTTCTGAAAGATAGAGTTTAAGTTTTCTACATGAGATTTTTTATAGCTAGAAAGATGCTATTTGCTGCTATTCCATCTATTTGTGCATTAAGTTTGATGAAGATCTCACTTATCTCGAAATTGGATCCTGAATGAGTTGACCTTTTTTTTTTTTTTTTTGCTTATTGCCCCTGGCCTCTCACTTCTGAGTATCATTCTTTTGTATCATCGCTTGAATAAAGACACTTGATTGGCCCAACTTTCCCAAATTCCCACCACAGGCCTGTCCTTCCAGGTTTAGATTTTTTTTGCTTCAGTTCAGTCATTGGGGAAGAAATAAATGAATGGATATTCTTTTGAAAAAATGTAAAATAATACACCTATCAAGACAAAAGGCAAAGGTGAGTCTCTAGATGGATGTATCAAATCGAAATAAGATCTCAGATGACATCTTGATACACTGATTGACCTTTTGCTTTCCCAAGTACCAAGCAACTAAAGCATCACCCAGATAGATGCAGTAACCTCCACTTGATCTTCGATCATCACTACTAGAGGCCCAATCAACATCAATATAGGGAGTGAGATTTAAGATAGAATACATATGAAGCATAAGCCCATCATGAAAAGTACCTTTTAAGGTATCTAAGGAGCCTCTTGGCTCCTATCCAATCAGTCATTGTAAACTATTGAAGGAACTGACATAACTTGTTAATTGATAAGCTAATCTCAGGCCTTGTTAGTATACAATACTACAAGGCCCCTACAATAGATCTATACATGGAAGCATTAGGTAATACCTCGCTTGATGTCTTTGATAATTGTTGACCAACAACTATAAGGGTAGACACTATCTTAGTTTCATGCAAATGAACATTGTTAAGAAGGTCCTTGATATACTTTGTCTGACTCAGGTGAAGCTCCTCATCACGATGAGTAACTTCCACACCCAAGATGAAACTTAACTCACCTAAGTCATTAAGTGAGAAAACTAAATTCAACTTGCTAATAACAACATAAACAAAAGCATCATTGTTGCTAGTAAAAAGCATATCATCAACATATATTAGTATCACAGTAAAGATCCCATCATAATCATTCATCATCATTAAAGCATCAACATTAGATCCTTGAAAACCCCAAACTACCGAGACAACCACTTAACTTCAAGAACCATGCTTAGAAGCTTCTTTAAGCCCATGGATGGCCTTGGTAAGTCTAGACACATACTAAGGGTGATAAGGTTCTACAAATCCTTCAAGTTGACTCATATAGACCTCTTTCTCTATGTCACCATTTAGGAAGGTTGTGTTAACATCAAGTTGACGAATTTTTCAATTTTGAGACAAAGCCAAGTTGAGTACCAACCAGATGGTGGTGGGTTTAACCACTGGATTGAAAGTCTCAGTGTAATCAACTCCCTCAATTTGTTAAAATCCTTTGGCAACAACCCTAAATTTATACTTATTAAGAGAACTATCTACCTTTAAATTAGTATGAAAGACCCACTTATACCTTATGACTTTGTAGCTTGCAGGTGGTGGGACAAGCTCTCAAGTGGAATTCTTAATCAAAGAATCATATTCACTCTTCATTGTATCATACCATTCTTGAATTTGGAGTGCTGCCTTAACATAAGTAGGTTCTGGAAGAATAGAAACATCCATATATGCCTTGGGCTTATAGACATCATGCTTAGCTCGGGTGAGCATTTGATGAGTGTTTTGAGAAGTATGAGGTTTATGTAAACCAAAGTTAGGAACAGGTAAATAAACATTGAGTTGAATACCAGTAGGGTTAAAAACATGAGTTGGTGGAATCAAAATAAGTGCTCAAGCAATCATTAGAAAGCTCAGTTGGTGTGAAAGAATGTCTAAAAGGAACAAGTGACAACACAAAAATCAACAATAGGAAACTGTATGGATAGTTCATGTGAATAACCAACATTATCAGTTGGATAAATTGAAGGTGTGAGTGTAAGAGAACAAGGTATAGGAGAGAAAGATCCAACAGTCTCAATTTGTGCAGGTAAATAGGAAATATCACATGAGTTTTCAGAATTAGGCTCAGAAGGAACAGGTGTAGTAGGTACAGGATTGGGAAAAGGATTAGCAACTTGGCATCTAGTATTGCCAAAGGGTATAGTTACTAGCATAGGGTCAAAAGAAGGTACATAAGTAGATAAAATGGGTGCAGATCTATATGATGTGACAGAGGCCGAAGTTGGGAAAAAAAAATGTGTTCATTAAATTTGACATGAGGAGAAATACATACTTTCTTGGAGACTAGGTCAAGACACTAAAAACCCTTATGTTGTGTAGCATAAGCCAAGAAAATACAAGGCAAGGAATGTGGCTCAAGCTTGTTACTTTTGTAGGGTCTAAGAAAACGAAAGCACATACAATCAAATGTCTTGAAATGATCACACTCAAGCTTGGTTTTAAAGAGAAGTTCAAATGGATTGTAATTATTCAGTGTTTTAGATGGCATCTGATTGATTAACTGAATAGAAGTTTTAAAACCATACTCCCAATACTTTGTAGGAACCCCAGACCTCATTAATAAAGTCAATCTAGTTTCAATCACATGTCTATTTTTTCTTTCAATCGCACCATTCTGTGATGGTGTATAGGAACAAGACAACCTCCTCTAATAACCATTTTGAAATAAATGATTCTCAAGAGACTTCAACTCAGTCCCATAATCACTTTGCAATTGTTTAATTTTAACATAAAATTATCGTTCAATCATTGCTTCAAAATATAGAAATAATTGTGCAACTTGACATTTATTACAAAACACATAGATCCATTGATAAAGCGTGCAATTATAAACAAACATTAAAAAATATCTCATAATATGCACATAAAGCATAGGGGAAGGTCCCTATAGGTCTACATGCCACATATTAAAAGGTTGCTTAGATCTAATATGAACATTTTTAAAAGGCAGGCAACTTATGAGCCTTGACTTGACAAGCACTATATAGATCTAGATTACTATTTGGCTTAAGAGTCTTATTCATACTAGAAACAACACTCTGAACAACTGAGGAATGAGGATGATAACCAAGGCAATCATGCCATAATGCTCTACCCAATTCTACTTTATTGCAAACAATTGATTGAACAACACTATTTGAAGCATCAACTCCACTAGAGACTCGAAACAAGCCATCCTTAGTGTCTCTTTTCAAAACAATAGTCCTAGTAACAAGATCCTTCACAAAGAAACCATTAGAGAAAAATTCAACAAACAATGCATTATCTTCACATAATTTTTTCACAAAAAATAGATTTTTCTCTAATTACGGCACAAACAACACTTTTTGTAATTTTAATAACAGACACATACCAGATAATTATCTACTACCATAATGACTTATAGATATAGTAGATCCATTACTTATTATAACAAATGAGTCACCTATATAAGGTGCTGCTTGGTGAAGCATTCCAACCTCAGAAGTAAGGTGATGTGTTGCTTCCATGTCCATAAACTAGTCATTTATATAAGATGTCTGAGAAGCAATCTTAGTAGAAGCAAGCAAAGTTTGTTGTGAGGGACTAGACTCTTGTGGAAAAGAAACACAATCTTGATCAGAAGAATCTTGAGTCTATAAGCAATATGCCTAAGGTGTTGAGATTTTTGATTTTTGATTTTTGAGATGTATTAGGAGCACTATTTTTAGACTTTAAAAACCTAAAGTGACAACAAGCTACGTGTGTCCCATTTTCTTACACATCTGGCATTGAATATTATCAAATTTCCATTATTGTCCTTATCTTGATTGGTTGAACTAGAAGAACTCAAATTGTTATTCATAGATTGACCAGAATTAGGTTTTAAAGAACCTTGTGACTTATTCTGAAATGTTGTGCATAGTTAGCTTGAACCAACACTGGATTAGACATATCATTCTTTCTTTCTAGCATTTATGCATACGCATTCTAATAAAGATTTCATCAAGAGGCAATATTCGTTTCTTACCAACAATATTGGTGATCAATGAGGTGCTATCTAAATCAAGTCCTCCAAGAACATAGAGCAATTGCTCTCTATCACTTAGAACATCTCCAATGGCAAGAAGATGATCTATGAGATCTTTGGCATTGCTTATGTACTTTTCCTAGAAAGAGTGCCTTAAAAAGTGTTTGTAATTGCCAATGCATATCCACTAATCTTGATTGTGAGTCATCATTGAATGCCTTTGCAAGAGCATTCCAATTGTTCAATGTTGTCATCTTTCTAATCAAGTACTTTAGAAGTAGTGGATACTGAGGAATATGTCCAATTTTTAACAATATTCTATCTATTTCACAAAATGTATTCAATGTTTTATTGAAACACCTCGTGTGTCTTGGATACACCATCCATTCTAGTTGTAGTAATGCTTTTCTTGATGAATCTTGCAGGTTCTAAGGCTTATCCATCGATCGAAGCTTAGAGTCAATAAACTGCTATAACCTATTTTAGGTGCTCTTTTCATATTAGTTAGTTAGTATCATCCAATTTCATTGAGAAATTGGGGTTAATAAGATATACAGGTAGAACTGTAGTCATTTTTGTGTCAGTTTTCTATTGTATGATCTGCTGTGATGACAGCAAGCATATGCATTTGCATGTCGATCAGAGTTTACGAAAGAAGAAATAGACACCATGAAAGGCTCTGATACTTGGAAAAGCTTACACTACAAGAAAAAAGGATTTTAGGTACAGTTGTTAACCGTACCTAAAAATTTTTAGGGACAGTTGTCAACGCAATAGTAACCATACCAATAACCGTTGTCGCCATAGGTATACCTTTTAGGTACGGTTAACATTTTCGGTACGATTAACAACCGAACCTAAAACATTTTAGTAACCATACCTAAAAGTCTTAACCGTACCTAAAACATTTTAGGTACGGTTGTTAACTGTACCTATAGAACAGTAATCGTGCCTAAAATCTTTTAAGTACGGTTATTTCTTTTATTTTTAACTTTTAGGTATGGTTAACAACCGTAACTAAAAGTTATTATTATTTTTTAATAATTATTTTCGGTTCTAATTTTTTTGACCTATTTGTATGCCCTGCTCATTTGACGCAATTTATACATGATCATTTCAAAATTTTATCAGAAATTCATATATGTATATATACACATACAATGATATATATATATTTCATTAATCAAAAAATAAATATATATACATGTCACTTAATTACATCAGTATATTAAAATACAAGAATTAATGTCACTAACTAAAATCAACTATGTATACATATAAGTTAAATCTAATTAATATCAAAATGTTAATTATATAATTAACTACCTATTGCATTTGTCCAATACTATCAATAAGGAATAAACATACTTTTCTTCGACAAATATTAAGTTCTTCATGTGTGTATGTTTTCTTTTCTGCAAACTAAAAAAAAATATAATTATAAGAAACTACAAAATAGTTAATATGATGATTTAAAAAGCTTACATTAAACTAGCTATTAACATATTATGTATGTACATGCATGAATTATTTTTTTAACTTATTAGTAGTGATCGAGATTTTCTTGGTTGATATATAATATCTCTCATATATCTCATCACGAATAAATCACACTCGATACCATTATTTTGAATAGGTGCCTACACAAATATATAAGACAACACAAATGTATAATTAATTAATATTCACTAGCTTAGCTAAATAATTACTTGTAATTAAAAATATACATATATATATTTTAAGAATAAATTAGTACTAACTTTAATAGGCCGAAAACTAGGTGGTGGCTTAAACGAACGTGATATAGTTTGGTATCATGCACTATAATATCGACTTAATAAAATAAAAATTATTCATAATCAAATATTATCATAATTAATTAGAAATAATTTAAAATCAATAATATGAAATATATTAAGCTAATAATACTCAATAATCATATATTGAATTCTTTACGGTGGATTGTTTTCAAGTGAGTCAAACCACTCAACAACACCATTATATGGGTGGATCACCCCAAGCATCCAATGGTTTCTATAATTAATTGTAAATAATTTAAATAAAAATGAATAATTAACAAAATTAGAACATAAAAAAACTATAAATTAATAAAAATTCATGCTAGCCAATATGGAATAATAAGTCTTTCATTCTCTCCTATTCCAAGCATTCGTTCAACTAGAGAATCAATTTGATCATCAGGAGTAGGACTCCATTGATTTGATATAAGTGCAGGATGCAGAAAACGATATAAGTTAAGATTTTTTACATTTATTGTTAAGTGATCAAATAAAATCCTATACTTAGAAGAAAAAATAATTATTATATGACTAATCAAAAGAACTTATAAACAATATAAAATATTAAAATGAATATTACCTTTCATATACTGCAATAATTATTGCTTGTAGCCACCCGATAATATATAATGACATTATGTTCTTGCTCTTAACCTCCAAGGGCTCCTTGATGCCCAATGCGTCTATGACAGAGATTTGGAATGATTCACCATCACCTATCATATTGGTGCATGCATACATTGTTATACATTCAATGACACCTTTGTCACCTACACATGAAAAATCTTCTATTATTTTTCCATGAAAAGTATCATTTTTCTTTGACTTCATTTGCTTTTGGAAGATCTACAATTATGTGAAATTATGTTAATAAATATATTTATAATATGTATATAAGCAAATCAATTAATGTTTATTTATACTAACCGAATTATTTTGAGGGATTATCCAAATTTTTGGCCAAGCTACCATACATCTTTCAGCATGTCCAACACACATTAATTGGCAAATGTCACCAATCCTCTAACTCAAAGAATATCGATTTCTTCCTCCAATATATTGAAGTATCGAAAAGTTTTTTTAGATCTTTTGATTTACCACAAGGAAAATTTTTCCTTCAACTTCTTTTAGAATATCATCTCCAGTTGGTGGTAATGGAGCTTCATTATATTCTTGTATTCCATCAAAATATCGTCTTTAATTTCTATATTTATGCCTAAGTGGAAGGAATTTGCGATGACTTCTGTAACACATCTTATGAGAATGGGTTAATTTATCAACATATGTATTCGTGCTACAAACTGAACAAGCAAAGTAGTTTTTTACGGCATGACTAGACAAATTACCATATGCTGAAAAAATATTTATAGTCCATATTAGAATTGCCTTTAAGTTGAACTTCTCTTGACGATATGAATCAAATACTTCAATACCATTATTCTATAAATGTTTTAAATCATCTATTAATGGCTCTAAAAACACGTCAATATCATTTCCTTGTTGCTTAGAACCTGATATCATCAATGTTAGCATCATAAACTTCCTTCTCGTGCATAGCCATGGTGGAAGATTATAATTGACCAACATAACGGGCCAACAACTATACTTACTACTCATTTAGCTATACAAATTGATACCATCAGCTGCAAGTGTAAGTCTAAGATTTCTGGGAGTGTAAGTCTAAGATTTCTGGGTTCTAAAGCAAATTAAGGCCACTTTTCATTAATGAGGTTTCAAGAGCGAGAATGTGATGGATGTTCTATTTTACCATCAATAACCTCTTGAGCAGCATGCCAAGATAAATTTTTGGATGTATCAATGCTTCCAAACATCCTTCGAATTCGTGGAATTGGTGGAAAATACCACAACACTTTCCCTGGAATTTTTTTGATTTTTTCATCTAATCTAATTTTGGATTCTTTCCACGTTGATTCCTTACATATAGGACATTCACGTGCATTAGTATACTCTTTCCTATAAAGTATGCAGTGGTTTCGACATCAATGTATTTTCTCATATCCCATACCTAGCTCATTAAGTATTTTCTTAACATCATATTGAATGAGGTAAATTATGATCCTCAGGCAACATAACACCTATTACTGTCAGAAGTCTTTAAAGTACTTATCAGGTATTCCATATTTTGCTTTAATATTGTACAGTGTGACTAATGCAGATATCTTAGTAAACTTCTTACACCCATTCTATAATAGTTTTTCGACATATTCTAAAATCTCATTAAACTCTTAACCCAATCTATCGGCATTCAAATTATTTTACAATGTATCTAACATTTCAATAGTATCAACAAAAGCTTCATCACGCTTTCTCTTTCATGTAGGGGATACATTGGAGAACTCGTTATTATTCTTCACAATCTCTTCCTCATGCTAAAACCATACTTTATAACTTTTGTCAATACCATGTTTAAATACATAATTTCAAATTTCTATCACATTATGTCCTTTTCGGTTCCCACATTTTAGATAAGGACACCTAATTCATTCATGATTACTTGAATTATTAGTAGTAAAACTAAGAAAATATTCAAGCCCTTCACTAAATATATTTGACCTTCTATCCATTGACATCCAAGAGTTATCCATTTAAAAACCTAATTATGTATATAAATATATAAACATCATGTCAATAAACATAATAATGTGAAACAACAAGTGACACAAATTTAAAAAAAAAATCAAATAATAAATATATATATATACATTCAACATTAATCAATTCAAAATAATTATTCAAATTCATATCATACTAATAGAAACCTTGAATTAACTAAAACAAATTATACTAGTCAAACTAAAAATAAATTAAACTAAAAGTTGTGTAAAATTACAACAAATAACATAAATATAATTAAATATTACAGAATCAATACCTAAAAATAATCACACAATGAATACATATGTCTCGGCAAAAAAAACAAAAAAAACAAAAAACAAAATAATAAAATGTTTATCATATATAAGAAAATAACTAATGATAAAAAACTAAAAAAAAAATTTGAATAAAACTAACAAATCACAGCATGCATACGTGTATTTCCACTAACAATTTAACATAAAAAAATTACAGATATTGCTAAGAAAAATTAAGAAAAAGTGAAAACAAATGAATACCTTGAAGTAATAATGTGAAAAAAGGTAGTTGTGCGGTGGTTGGTGGCTGAAATGTGTTGTGCGACATTGTGGGTAGTGTGAAACAAGCGGGGGCAGCGGCGAGGAGGCGGCGAATGCAACAGCGGCAGACGGTGCAAGCAACAAAGGAGAATGACGGTGGGTATCGACGACTCTGGGTTGAGTGGGTGTGGTGGTCAACGGCACTGGCTAGTATTCAAGGGTAACTTTCACTTTGTATGCTCGGGTGGGGAAGGAAAAAAGAAGATAGATTTTGTGAAGCCGAGATGGTGGAGCCCTAATAATTTGTTATTTTATTGACTTTCAAGTACGGTTATAAAAGTTTTTTAAAAGAAGCTTTTAGGTACGGTTAACAAAGTGTATAGGTACGGTTGTTAACCGTAGCCATAGACTTTCAAGTACGATTAATAACTGTACCTAAATCGTACCTGAAAGTCTATGGCTACGGCTAACAACCGGACCTAAAAACCTGTTACTTAAGTTTTATGTACGGTTGTTAACCGTAGCTATAGACTTTCAGGTACGGTTAACAACTGTACTTAAATCTTACGTTTTAGGTACGGTTGTTAACTGTATTTGAAAGTTTTCGTAAATTTTTTAAAAATCTTCCATATTTTGGTTCACTTTTAGATATAATTAACAACCATACCTAAAATTAATTTTTTTTAAAAATGTAACCAATCTAATCTAAAGTTATTTAGGTATAATTATTTTCAAATTTTTAATACTAGAAATTTACCTAAATAAATTTATTGTTGTAGTGTTAAAAGGAGATAAGTGTGACAAAGAAGAAGGAAAGGAAGAAAACTGAGTTTACTGAGAAAATTCATTATTATTTCATAATGATGAGTGAATACAAGAAATATATTTATGCAATGTAAACATAGAGAGACTCAGTGACGTGTCAATAACAAGCTATAATAAACTCCTAACAACCTGCACTACACACACTTTACAAGTGAGTCAATTATATTTAACAATGTGGTATTTAATACAGTTTTTGTATAGGTAGTACGAGTGTGTAAAATGCACTAGAATCAGCCCAACCATACTCAAACCAACCTAACCTAACGTTTTTTGTTTTAGGATTTTCTTGGTTTGAGTTGATTCTTTTTTTAAAGAATCGATTAATATTTAGTTAATTCGATTCTAAATTCTTTAAATTTTGTAAAAATCAAACCAACACGTTTTATTTATTCTATTATTTTTATTTTTATTTTTGCATTCATATTTAAGGTTTATATAATTATTATTTTATTAATATCATATTCTTAGATTTCATTCTAATATTTTTATTTTAAGTATATGTTAAAGTTTACATTGTGCTTAAAGAAGAGCTTAGAATATGGTTGGAATTTGGTTTTTTGTATGCTTTTGAAGGATAATTTAAGTATTTATTCTCATAATCTATTTTGTAGTAGATGGTGTGTACTAGAGATTAAATTTTTATATTTTGCTTTATTGTTTATTGTTATGTTCTAATTCCATCTAAGAAGAAAACCTTTTTTATTTCTAAAAATATTTTAGAATTAAATTTTTTTATTTTTGTCATTAAAGTTTGAATATTTGAACGAAATTTATGCGATAACTTCTACACTAAGTACAGTTTGTTTTTTTTTTCTTCTTCTTATCTATGTTAAAACTGAAAATGTTTGGTTATTTTGAAAATTGCATGTGAGATTATATGTTATTAAATTTTTATTAAAATTAGACCATAAACCAATTTTATGAAATAAAAATAAAGGTTAATCACTTTACTCTATATGATTTGAGATAAATAAAAAATAATTTCCTTTCCTTTAATATATGTATTTCAATTTTATTATCCTAATTTGTAGCACATGTATATATGTTTCTAATTTTATTTGTAATTATTTATTATTAATTTTATTAGTTTAATATTAATGATTATTTAGTATTAAAAATAGAGAGATATTTTTTTATCACACTTTTTGTGTCCCATTTTATGTTATTACATCAATCAAGTGATTCCATGTCATTGATTTAAGGAGAGAAGTAATAAAAATATTAAGATAAATAAAAAAAATTTGTTATAATTTTTAAATTCACTAATATGATTGTTGGCACACAAATTAAATAGGACACACAAAGTGAAACTTGGTAAATTTATTTATTGAAAATTAAAAAATTAAAATTTTATCTTAAAAACAAATATACATTCAACTTTAAAAATTACTAAAAAGATATTATTAAATAATTATTAGCTCTAACTACTATTAAAGTTGGCTTAAAAAACTTCTATTATAGGTGAAGGATATGTATGATATTTTTAAAAAAGTCCTTGTAAAAAATGCAAAACTTTGAAAGTATTTTTGATATTAAAAAAAAAAAAAAAGGGAGTGAAGGGTAAAACTAGTCCAATAGTTTAAACTATAAGGGTTATTTAGTACTCTTATTTATAAAATATATTTTTATGTTCCTTTGTTTATAAAAAAAAAAGATCATTAAAAAATAATTTAATTTTATACCATAATATTTTACTATATTTTATTTAATAAAATATATATTAATGGCATATGTCATTTAATGAAGTTCACTCTATTTTAAACCATTTTTTTTTTATCTTCTCCAATTTTACATTTTATTAAATTATATTAACTTTTCTCTTTTCCTTACTCTCTCTTCATCTATAAATTATGTTTCTCTCTTTAAGTCATTTATCTCTAAGTAGTAAAATTATTTAAATTATGTATTTTTTTTATCTATAGAAGAAACAATCACGGTGGCTCTAACTTGTGTTAGTTTTTTTATTGAAACAATTTGTGAACATGTTTTTGTTATATCCAAACTAATGAAGAATCCTAAGTTAGTTTTATTATTTGACCATATTCAATACCCACATCTAATATCAACAATAATATTTATCGTCAAAATATTTAAAATTTGTATTACATTTGAATTGAGCAAAGGTTTATATAGCCTATTACTTCAAAAATAATTACAATATTCTATACATAACTAAAATTCAAGAATAATTTGTTTTTAGATTAATAACAAACATAATTGTATCTTTATTAAAAAAATTAACATAATGCTTAAAAATTAATAGAAATCAAGAGCAGTAGATAAAAATAAATATTTACTCTCGGTAGGGATAATAGGATTAGAGAGTGAGATTTTGGTTTTAGATTAGGGAGTTGAATGGATAGATGAAAAATGAGGTGAGTTAATCCATTATGATGTAATTTTTTTCTTTTTTTTTTAAATATATTTTTATTGTAATATCATTTTTATCTTTAATTCCTTTTATGTTGTTATTGTTGAGATTCATTTTGAAATAGGAAAGTAAATAAAATCATAATATGGTAGAAATCTTTGTACTTAATTATTATCCTTTTATGTCGTTTTGTTTCTATTATAAATTCATGTAATCTGTACAAAGCAAAACAATTCAGTGAAATATTCAGAACCAAATATTACATTCTTCTTTTCTACATGGTATCAGAGCCAAGTTAGAATTCTGAATAGAAAAAAAAAAAATCCCACAAACACTACAGACAATCACCACCACCCAAACCAAACTTATCAAACTCGTCAAACCACCAATAGAAATCAAACAAAAATCCTCAAAAATCAAACCCAACAGAAATCAAAACCCAACTCGTAAAGCAAATCCATAGCCGCTATCAACCCAGAAACTCGATCACAACACTTCCAGTGATCTGAAACAGATAAACCACCAACATATCAACCATAAAACCAAATCCAGTCATATCAACCATAAAAAAAAAAAAAAAAAAAAAAAAAAAAAAAAATCAGCGATATGAAGACCGCATCCCAGATCCACCAAATCAGCGTCGCGCCACGCACCAGATCCACCAGACCGCATCCCAGATCCACCCAATCAGCGTTGCGCCGCGCCGCGTACCAAATCCACCAGACCGCATCCCAGATCCACCAGTCAGCTTCGCGCCCATCGCGCACCTCCCGCCGCGCCGTACACAGCCCCTTCGTGGCCACTAACGCCTTGTCCCAGCTCAGCCTCATCGTATTTTAATTCCTTTTTTTGTTTTCTGTTTCTTTCTATTCCATATATATATATATATATATAAATATATATATATTTAAAAAAAAAAAAAAAAAGGGAGTGATTCCATTGAATCATCTGAAACCAAATCAGTTTCTTTTTTTGTTCAGTCTGAAAGTCCCTTTAATGCTGGCATTTTACTTACTGAAAAAAAAAAAATTATGATGTGTGGTCTCAATTAATAGAGATGCATATTACTGAACGAGAAAAGATTTCTTACACAACGGCACATTCCGTCGTGCCACCACAGACCAAAACAGATCCGCCAAAACAGATCCCACAGACCAAAACAGATCCGCCAAAACAGATCCCACAGACCAAAACAGATCCCACAGACCAAAACAGATCCGCCAAAACAGATCCCACAGACCAAAACAGATCCCACAGACCACTGCAGACCACAGACCAAAACAGATCCGCCAAAACAGATCCCACAGACCAAAACAGATCCGCCAAAACAGATCCCACAGACCACCGCAGACACAGACCAAAACAGAAATCAGACCAAAATCACACCCACAAATCGCGCCACCCCTGAAAACCCAAAACCCACTTTCTACAGTAGCAAGCAAATTCACAAAGTCTATGAAAGAATTTGGCTATCAACATAGCAATTCTCACCAAAGCATTTATCAAATCGAGTGTTCTTAAAGTTTTTAGACAAGTTGGGCATGTGGGACATGTATGCACCAACTTGAGGGGGAGTGTTGAGATTCATTTTGAAATAGGAAAGTAAATAAAATCATAATATGGTAGAGATTATTCATAATATGGTAGAAATCTTTGTACTTAATTATTATCCTTTTATGTCGTTTTGTTTCTATTATAAATTCATGTAATCTGTACAAAGCAAAACAATTCAGTGAAATATTCAGAACCAAATATTACATTCTTCTTTTCTACAGTTATCATATAATATATATTGCATAATTTTAATAATAAAATATTTTTATAAAAGTTAAATTATCTTTTATCGGTACTTTTTTTTGAACAAAGAAATTTTAAAATACATTTTGTAAATAATAGTATTACATAATACCATAATATTTTACTATATTTTATTTAGTAAAATATATATTAATGGCATATGCCATTTAATGAAATTCACTCTATTTTAAACCATTTTCTTTTTATCTTCTCTAATTTTGCATTTTATTAAATTATATTAACTTTTCTCTTTTCCTTACTCTCTCTTCATCTATAAATTATAGTAAAATTATTAAATTGTGTATTTTTTATCTATAAAAGAAACAATCACGGTGGCTCTAACTTGTGTTGGTTTTTTTATTGAAACAATTTATGAACATGTTTTTGTTATATCCAAACTAATGAAGAATCTTAAGTTAGTTTTATTATTTGACCATATTCAATACCCACGTCTAATATCAACAATAATAATTATCGTCAAAATATTTAAAATTTGTATTACATTTGAATTGAGCAAATGTTTATATAGCCTATTACTTCAAAAATAATTACAAAATTCTATACATAACTAAAATTCAAGAATAATTTTTTTTTAGATTAATAACAAACATAATTGTATCTTTATTAAAAAAATTAATATAATGCTTAAAAATTAATAGAAATCAAGAGCAGTAAATAAAAATAAATATTTACTTTCGGTAGGGATAATAGAATCAGAGAGTGAGATTTTGGTTTTAGATTAAGGAGTTGAATGGATAGATGAAAAATGAGGTGAGTTAATTTGTTCTGATGTAATTGTTTTCTTTTTTTAAAAAAAAATATTTTTATTGTAATATCATTTTTATCTTTAATTAATTTTATGTTGTTATCATATAATATGTATTACATAATTTTAATACTAAAATATTTTTATAAAAGTTAAATTATCTTTTGTGGGTATTTTTTTATAAACAAAGAAATTTTAAAAATACATTTTGTAAATAATAGTATTACATAATACCATCAATCAAAACAAATAAGCTTAATTTAATAAAAAAAAACAAAATTTATTAAAGTATAAGTGAGAAATTATTTAGAAAATTATTAATTTTATTTTAGAATAATTACCGATTTCAAAACAGAAGATCATCCATAGATTGTTTGAAATTTGATAGAAATGTGGATAGTGACATTTTACAGAGGAAAGCAGAGTTTTCAATGCTGTATTAGGCACCGTCCACTTCTTTGAAAATTATCATTATTGCAATTGTACAATATAATAGGGCAAAGGCTATTGGAAAAACAAATTTCGAATCAATTATTTATTAATAATAATTTTATCTAACACTAACCTATAATTAATAATAAACATAAAATAAAATATATCATATTTTTAATATAACAATAATAAATATAATTACAATAATATTATCTTATTATAATTAATATGATATCAACCTGATATAATTTTTTTAAACATCAAACCATAAATAATATTTCGTGTCGTTGAAACTTTCACGTTAATTTTTTCAACAATTCATTAGTTAAATTACTTATTATACAGATATTTTTATTATTATTATTATTTTGTAATAATACTAAATTAATTTATTTTAATTAACTTTTAAAATAATGTTATATTTATTAAATTATTGTATATATTAAATAAAAGTATTTAAAATTAGATCTTTCGTTATAAAAACCTTACCCAACTCATCCCATCCCATATTAATGGATTTTCTCGTTATAATTGAGTTACTTTAGATTTAAAATTTATAAAGCTAATTTATAATGGGTTGAGTTGTTCTTGAAGCTAAAATTTTCACAATTATATGTTTTCATTTTTTATTTTTATATAATAATTTTATTAAATAAAAAAATAAAAAGGAATATAATATTAATCCATAGAACGTTAGAATCTTTATACTAATTCTATATAATTTCTCAACCGTTATATACTCCCGTCGCTATTAACGCAAAGGAGAGTAGGAAACTAAAACAAATGTAATGAAATAGTTGTTTAAAAACAAATATAAAAATTTGTCGATGATAGAAAATCCACTAAATTCAAAGAATTCATTTTGGATTAATTGGTTTTATAGACTTTATTGGATAGGATTGGTTATTACTTTTTAGAAACCTACATATTAATTTGGTTATAATTTTAACTCCAATTCAAACTAACCAATAATATGTAAATTTTTAATAAATAAGTTAAAGTGATATCTGATAGTTAAAATTGTATTTAATACATGAAGGAGTTGGAAAAAAGGCCTTAAAATATGTATCGTTATCAAACATATTTAATTGAAAAATTACTTTCAAAAAAATCAAAAATTAAAAATATTGTCAATCACATACATAATTAATATTTTTAAAAAGTTGCTTGAACAAAGAAAAATCCTCCTTAATATTGAATGCTCCATAAATAAATTTCATTTTCAAGCAATAGTATTCTTAAAAAACAAAAATCTATCATATAATAAATGTAATTAATTACAAAAACTAATTTAATATATAAAAATGAATAATGAATAATTATAACGATATAAAACATTATTTGTAATTAACTGTATCTATACTTGCATCATAAAATATTAACATGTTAAATTAGTTATTATACTTGAAAAATTACACTTAATTCTTTGATGTGAAACTATAAATTTTTAAAGAGTAAACAAAGTGAAAGTTTATATTACAAAATTTGTGATATCTTTAATAGTAAATCTATTTGAAATATCTTTATATGTAAAATAAAAATAAAAAGTTATACTTAAACATTTAAGGTGAGATTCACTACAAATAATTTGAAAGCAAATTAAACTAAACAATAATATGATCCAAAAAAATCATGAATGGTAATGATAGAGAAAAATAAAAGGTAATGATGTTGCCACAACTTCAATTGTTATTTTTATAATAAATTTTTATTAATGATAACTTCATTCAATAATAGTAATAATAAAGTGTAATTAATTATTAAAATAAAATAGACAATTTAAATATTTTTGCTATAACAATAATAAAAATAATTGTAGTAATTATTATCTAAATTATATAGAGTGTGACCATTAATTCATGCTTGCATTGTGAAGAAAAAAAACATATTATACTTCTTTTTCTTGAAGATAAAAGTAAAAAAGGAGGGACGGTTAAAATTTATCTTGTAATATACAAAATAACTAAAAAAAAAAATAAGTTTTGAATTAAATGTTACCAAAAATTTGCAATAAATATTTCTAATAAGTGTTACCAATTTTACTATTAACTATCCATTTGAGGCTTTTTTAATTTAATTTTAATCTACCTTTTACTAAAAAAAATATATAATTAATAATAATCAATCACATTTTTTTATATTTGCTTGTTATTCTAATTTAATCATAAAACTAATAATTTGTCTAATAAGTAATATAGTGAAATTTCTTTTGGGTTCAAAGAAAAAACTATACATAAAAATAATTTTGTCAAATAAAAATACTTAAAATATGAGTATAATACTAATCACAAACCTATGTTATTTCTAACACGCATGAAAAAAAAAAAAAAAAAAAACTTACACTTTAGAATAGAAATTATTGTACTGCCTATTAACATTGATTTCATATTTAGTTTAATTAAATCAAAGAGGCAAATATCATGAATGTCTTCTAGATTAAGTCATTAGTGTTTTTTAATTTTTTAAATTAAAAATAATGTTATTTAGTATCACTTTGTTGAACAAGTGGTTAATTTAGGATAAATTTTACATCACTTCTAATCAAAGAAATTAAATGTAAGTTTTAAAATATAGAAATTTTAATTAGTTCAATTAAAATATAACATTAATTTATTTTAAATTCCAATTTTTTAAGAACTTTCATTTGAATTTTTTCCACGACTGGTGTTATATTCTCTTCCTGATCAAATAGATAAATTTTTTTTTATTAATTTATCAAAGTAAGTAATTTTTAAATTTATTTAATTTAATACATTAAACATATATATATTTAAACTATTATGAAAAAAATAGAGACCTTTGTTTCTCTATTTCATTTAAGAGTTTTAGAGAACAAATTTGAAAAATTATCAAAAATAACACCCCTAAAATTTATAATAATAAAACTAACACTCCAATAATAGTGAACGTTCAACTTTGAACATGTAATATTGAACGTTCAACATTAAACGAGTCTAAATTGCAGCCATTCAATTTCAATTGAATGGTTGTTCAAAGAAAAATGATATATCAATCATTTTTTTAATTGTGAAAATATAAGTTTGAACACAAGAGGTTTTATTTTTGTTATTACAAGTTTTAATAGTTGTTATTTTTGTTGTTTTTCTAACAAATTTTAGCTATCTACAATTGTGTTAACTAAGGGTGGAAAGTTTTGACATGATCCGATAACATGAACCGAACACGATATGACATGAAACTTTTTTAGTAAGAATTGATCAATAATTTTTGCATGTTCTTAAAGTTTTGTTATTTCTTACCATTATAAATAGACAATACGAAAAAAAGTCTAGTAAATTTTTTCATGTGTTAACTGACACGAAAATTTGACACGAATAACACGAAACAAACTCAGTACCGACGCGAATAACATAACTAATACAACACGATTGCCACCCTACTGTTAGCTCTTTATTACAAATTTTTGCATCTCTTACTATTTCTAATTTGTTTTATTTAATACTGCAATGAATTTTAAATTCTCAAAATTTTATTGATCAGATAATAAAAGAAAAAAATAATAACATTGATAATATTGTCACAATTTAAATCGTTAATGACAAATTAATATTTATTAATAACAATTTTATCTAAAACATAACCAATTATAAATTTAAAATAAACAAGTCATACTAAAATGCCCTATAAAAAATTGTAGCTGATTAGCACCTTTAAAAAGTTTACTTTTTAAATTTATAATTCAATATGTTTATTTTAATTAGTTTAGAATGAGAACAACAAATTTTAAATGATGAAAAATATAATGTAAAATGCACCTAATAACTTTAATAATAAATATAATCATTAATAATGTCAATTATGTAGGATTAACAAAAATGGGGACAAACTTGTATTTTCCTTTTCATAGAGTAAACTTGCTGTTTTATAGTATAATATAGATTGTTTTTCATCTTTTTCTTCTTTCTCTTCTATTTTTCTTTCAATTTTTCTTGTCTTTATATTTGGATGCTGAGCACAAAAAATCTCATAAGTATTTTATTTAAGCATTTTAGCTTGATAATAATTATATTGAACACTAAAGGTTCAATAATTTTTAAAAAAATGTCACAGTAGTCCCGTTATTATATATAAATGAGTATTTTAGTCCCATAATTTTTAAATTAAACATTTATAACACTTTTATTTATGAAAATAAGGTACTATAAGTCCTCATTTTTAATTTTTTTGTTGGATTAGTACTCATTTTAAAAAAAAATTATATAATTAAAATTGTTTACTTTTCATAATAACATGACTTGTAATTCTTAACTCATAAATTATGAGACTATTGTACTCATTAAAAAATTATGGAATCTCCAATACATAATAAAATAATTATGGAACTAATGTGCTCATTTAATAAAAATTATGGAACTTTTAAAACTTTTTTTCCCTTTATATTTAGAGCTTCTTTTACAAGGGTTATAGTTGAAGACTTTAAAATATTCTCTTATAAATTTACTATATGTTTTGCTGATAGCTAATTTTATTACCTAAAAAATTAAGGCTAATATTTGTTTTAGCCTATTTTTATAAGGTTTAATTGTATGGTATAATTTTCCTTCATGTATAAAGTTTCATTTTTAATCCTCTTCAGGAGAAAAAACATATTTTTATTTTTCTTATAACATAAATGAATAAATGTATTTTAGTGTTACAAGAAAATGAACACATTTTTTTTTTTTACTAAGATAAGTTAATAATAAAATCAGTTAAATAATTGAATTATTTATGCAACTAGAAGGTTTTTATAATGAATGAAATTTTGCACTATTTTTATAGAAAAAGAAAAACTACTTTTCAACATGTTTTCGACCCAAAAAATAAAAACCACATTTTCAGAGTGTATTTTTTATTTTTGGGGACAAATACGAGGAAAAAAATGCACGAGTAACATTTTCAACATGTATTGCATGAACTTATTTATTTCATTATTTTATGAAGAAAGTACTATACTAATATCAATTTGGTAGTATGTATGCTATTTTAAGCGTTGAGAGTGACATGCACGTATTCTTATTTATAATTTAATAAATAATTAATTTCATATTTGGTCGATCTCGTCTCCACTTTTTTATAATTTAGGGCTAATTAGGTCCTAACTTGTATTTAAAATAAGCTTTGATCTTTAATTTTTTTTTCATATAAAATGATTCTTAATCTTTTAAAATATTTCAATTTTAGTTCAATTTGCATAAAATAGACCATTTTATATGAAATTGGACTAAAAGTGTGAAATTTTAAAAGATTAGGAACTATTTTGTATAAAATTGGTCTAAAATTATGAACCATTTTATATGAAAAAAAAAGGTTAAATACTAAAGTCTATTATTAAGTAAATATTAGGAACTAATAGAAGAGTTAGCCCATTTAATTATATTATATAATTTATGTTCATGCATAAAATTTCATTTTTAACTTTCACTTAAAAAAATATATATTCATTTTTCGTAAATGAATATATATTTTTTTAATATTAGAAAAAAATGAACATATATTTTTTTCACGATTAGAAATAAAATTAGTTAAATAACAAAATTATTTATGCACCGAGATGCTTTTTTATTTAATATTTTATTATATAAATTTATGAATAACTCTTTTTATCACAATTTGATACATATTATAATATATATAATATAATTTAATTGGTTTATGTTATTAAAGGATTTTACAATCATTTTTTTATTCTTTATTCTTTATTTTTAATTTTATATTTAATTAATAATTAATATAATTCTGAATTTAACGAGTGAGAATCAATTCATGCTCAGATAAGAAGAGGTTATCTCCACGCTGATAATTCCATTCATTGTATAATATATATTACATATACAGTGATGGCTGCTTTTATATTTTAAATTATTTCAAATCCCCAGCGACAATTTGATATTAAATATAATGAACACTTGAGTAAGGATGTACACTATCATATTATTATAAGTATTTTCAAAGGTCACGCAATAATTGACCCAAGCAAATTCACCATTTCATTTGTTGACCAGAAAAGGAAAAAAAAAAGTCACATATCTGTTAAAGTTATACAACTAACAAATATTATTGGATTAGATCGCTTTAAATAAACCAATGAAGAAGAACAGAACAATCTAGGAAGACTCAGCTGACATTGATCGTAAAACTCTATTAAACTTGCAATTTCTAGCTGAGGCTGCAATATCTCTCTCTTTGTTCTTACAGATTAGATAACATGTCTTCCAAACATATTGACTCCGATGGTATGTGGCAAACTCAACACCAAACACATCTTGGTCGCCTCCTTCGTTGTCGGATTGGTCGCTGCTACGGCAGCTGTTGCTTGTGGCCACCACCGGCGAAAAACAAAGGCCAAGAATAATCAAAGTACAATTCTTCCACACTTGGAGAGAAGAGAATCTGGCCGTGTTGGACATATTGAGAGCTTCTCCCATTATGTTGGTAATTTTCTCACTAACTCACTTCATTTTTTTTCAAAAGAAAATAGAAAAAGAAAAGATTTTTACTAAATTCAAGTGTCTGAAAACCATGCCCATGTCGTGTTTGGACACAGGTACTTTTTCAATTAACATAGATTTGAATGTTGTTGTCTGATGAGATTTAAATTGGGAAATTGTGCAGCTAGACAACTGGGCTTTGGGGATGCAAATAAAGAGTGTCCTCAACTACGCAAATTGGCTTATGAATATTTGAGAAAAGGAAAAGGATATGAAGAGGACATGTATGATTATTTTTCAAATCATCATGAAAAAGATGTTGCTTCTCTCTATGTCAAGTTGGTTGATGAATTTGAGAGATGTATTCTCAGTTATTTTGCTTTTCATTGGACTCATGCTTCTTTTATTATTACTCAGGTATTTCTTAATTCAAATTTTTGTGTTAATTAGCTACAAACAATTAATTAACTTTATGTAATCAAACAATTTGCAGGTTTTAGACGAAGAGACTGTAAAGAAAACAAAACTCAAAGATCTTGTTCTGTCAGCTACCAGGTAAAGATCTTGTGTTTTTTGATTTCTCTCCCCATAACAAAAAGGTTAATTATATACCAGGCATGTTTCTCATCTCAGAAGATAAAAGTTTGTATTTCAGAAAACAATTTACTATTTAATTAAATGGTTAATTAATAATTAATGTTCTGTCTTAATAAATAAATAAATGTCTCTGTGGGCAGAAAACAGAGATTCGAGAGGGTGACAAAGGACCTAAAGGTCAAAAGGCTGTTCTCAACATTGGTAGAAGAAATGAAAGCAATTGGAAGCATAACATCAAAGAAAGAATCAAAGTGCACAGATGTGATGGTGCCAGTGGCTCACAGCCAAAGGAGTCCTGTTCTCCTTCTTATTGGTGGTGGTATGGGTGCTGGCAAGAGCACTGTCCTCAAAGATATTCTCAAAGAGTATTTTTCTAATTACTTTTTATTTTTATTAATTTTCTTTATATCTTTATTTCTTTTTCCAACCCCACACATAATATCAGATATAATGAGTAATGTATGGTCTCAATGAACCTAGTGCCGAATCCCTTATCTGAATTAGGTACCAAAAGAAACAATATAATTTGAAGCACATTTCTAGACAAAAAGAAAAAGTATATAAAACATAATAATTTGTTTCAAGATTAATAATATTAATAACACATAAATTCATACTATATGTTTATATAAACTAACTATAATATGTAATAAAATTATTTTAAAAACAAATTATTTTTTTATTTTTTAAAATAATTTTATTAATTAATACAATATTAATAATTAATGTATAAAATATATAAAAGCTTATACAATACTATCATTTCTCTTCTTTCACATTATATATTAGTCTAAAATCAAAACAACAGGAGCGAAAAGTAAAATAGAACATTGTAGTTTAATTGTTAAAAAGAAAAATAACTTCAATAACTTCTATAGTTACTCAAAATAAAAAATTGCACATATAATCACTTATATATTTTAGGCACATTTTTGTTATTTTAATTACTTTATTTTTTTATTTTTTGAGATATTTTTCTTTAAATATCTATCAGTCTTCTACTAGTAAAGTTTAATCCGATCCAATTTAAGTTTTTATAAAAAAAATAATCCAAAAAAATTAAAATTGGCAAGAAATGACTAAAATATTTACATTTGTAATAATTAATTGATCAATGTACAGTAATTTAAAGAAAAGTTATCAGTGTATTTAATTTATAAAAGTAAAGTTACTAAAGTTTCATGCTATTTGCTTGAAGTATCTAACATTTTTTTACTTCACAAAAATAAGGCTAAATAATATTTTTGTCATCTAATTTTTATAGATTTTATATTTTTTTTTTCTTAATATTTCGCCCCTTAATTGTTCATTTTACTTCCTTGACTTTTTTCCTAAGATTTGTTTCCCTAAATTTTTAGTTGTGGCAAATTTAATCCACTTTAATTTGAGGCCTGTTATGAAAAGGAATAAAGCATTATCATCTTATCTTTAATAAATCCACATTAGACAATCAACATTTAGCCTTTAGTTTTTGTTTTCTAAAGCAAAACATCAATAATACTCGAAATTTTCAATTCTACACCTATGAAATAAAGTTAAAGGACAAAAACGTAAAAATTATAAAAGTTAAGAGACCAGATACTAAAAAGAAATTGTGGAACTAAAGCTTAAAATTTATAAAATTTAAAAGAATAAAAATATAGAATCTATAAAAGTTAGGAAATTGAAAGTATTGTTTAGAGAAAAAAAAAACAAACTTAGGAAAATTTAAAATTTTTTCCAAATATATAAAATACAAAAAAATATTTTTCATATATTTTTGTAAAATTAATTTTTTGTAATGTTTTGTTTGGAAATCTATATACTAATCCGCATCCTTTTAGAAAATAATATCTTAGTTATATAATAACTATTCATGTTTGAAAGTTAACTTAGGTAAAAAGAATTACCTGCCAATGGGAGAAAAATAAAAAATGCATAAAATTTGACCATCACAAAATTAATGTAAAGGGAATAGTAATAATGTATACTTAAGTTGGGATTAGTGTGAGATTTGAAGCTATATTCAATGGAAATGAAGATAACCAAGTAGTGCATATTAATTTTGCAGATCATTTTGGTCGGAAGCAGCAGTCAATGCAGTGGTGGTAGAAGCAGATGCTTTCAAAGAGAATGATGTTGTTTATAGAGCTCTCAGTTCTAGAGGCCATCACCATGACATGCTTCCAACTGCTGAATTGGTAATTTTCATTTTACATTTTCCTTATTCTACCTATTTCTCTCCTCTATTCTTCCAACTTAAAATATAAAGGGCATGTTTGCCTCCACTTTTTAGTACAAGCGCTTCTAATATATATATTAAAAAAAAAAAAAAAAACTAAATAGAAAAGATTGCCACAAGCGAAAAGTACATTTAATGATTTCTTACAGCAGAACAATTTATGTGGTTCTTTTTTTTTCTTTTCTAAAACCACATTTGACAATAACACGAACAAATAAATCTTAAATTTAGCTCTCTTTAGTATGGCTTAGGGCAGAGGTGTCAAATAATTTGAATTGAATGAGTTTGCTAAGATTCAGTTTATCTTAGATGAGCTATAGCCCAACTTAGCTTATTTAAGTTTTATGTTAGCTCCATTTACTTTTAAATGAGTTGGGATTAACAGCTCAAGATCAGCCAACTTATTTACATTTATGAAAAAAAATATTTATAATTTTGGCCATGAGGAATATGAAATTAGACCTAGAAGAAGTATCTGACAATTAGTGTAAGAGTATGAGTACTTGACACTCTAAATTTGTAAAAAATTATAAAAAATTGAAAAAAAATATGTGAGATGGACACTCAGATATCATATAATACAAAAATACACTACAAACGAGTTCATGTAACACATGCTTGTAAAAAAGATGGCTACAAAAATAGTTTTGACTGTTTTATGTTGACAATATTATCTGTTTGTTTCATAAAATTAGGTGCACCAATCATCCACAGATGCGGCATCATCACTTCTAGTAACGGCATTAAACAAAGGAAGAGATGTAATCATGGATGGTACTCTTTCATGGGAACCCTTTTTTCAGCAAACCATGGCAATGGCAAGGAATGTTCATAAACGTCGTTATCGAATGGGGATCGGATACAAGGTGGCCAAGGATGGTACAATAACTGAAAATTATTGGGAACAATTAAATGAAGAAGAAGAATTAGAATATCAGCAAAAGCACAATGAAGAGACACCAAAAAGAAAGCCTTATAAAATAGAGTTGGTTGGAGTGGTTTGTGATCCTTACTTGGCTGTTGTTAGAGGAATCAGGTATATATGGTCACTTATGTAAGGCCTTACACATTCCTTGAACTGAACTTTTAACGTGTGTTTTAAGATCCTATGAAAACACTTCTAACAATAATAATAATAATAATAATAAAAACACTTTTGAACAAACAAACAAAAAATAGTCCCAAGTACTTTCAAGGCTCATAAAACATAGTGATTATTCTTGAAAATACTTTCTTTCCAAACTACTTTTTAACATTAAGCGGGCCCAACTGTATGAACTCATAATCTAATTTGTTGGGACTGATTGAAATTGAGCAGGAGAGCTATAATGGTTGGAAGAGCAGTGAGAATAAAATCGCAGTTAAAATCTCACAAGAGATTTGCAAGTGCTTTTCCAAGATATTGCGAGCTTGTTGACAATGCCAGACTCTATTGCACCAATGCTGTTAGTGGACCACCTAAGGTAGTGCCTCATCTCACTCATCAACTTCTTATTCCATCTCATATTACGTTTTGTGTTAAAATTGAATCCAACAATTGAATCTGTGCCTAATTGGTCAGTAATTATTGGCATTAGTTTATAGTTAACATTAACAATTGGCAACTTCTCATTATTTTTCTACTCTTTGATCTGTTCATATACTAAAATACCAGTTGGCCTGATTCCATGATTAGGATTTGATGAATTGATCAAAATATATAAATTTTTTGGTCTATTTGTTTGTGCTTGTACTAAAATAGTTTCATAAGAAAATGGTTTTAGAAAGGGAAAAAAAAAAAAAAAAGGTTTATGAATCTCAAAATTGTGCTTTCTCAACGTAAAAACATTTATACTCAATTATTCAACTGATTTTATTTTTATCCCTTAAAAAACATTTGTTTTTGATTTTATGAAACAAACATATGTGCATCGCATGTGAAAAATATATGTTTCTTTTTTTTTTTTTTACTGAAACTTCTCGATTATGGATAATACATATTCCAGTTGAGCCACAAATTTAATTGTTTTGTTTCAAAGCAAAGATATTCACAAACCAATTTTCGGTATGCAAATGATGCATTTTTTTTCGTATAGGAGAGATAACGGTTGATTTATCTCATAGCTAGATAGATAAACGTTTGGATGGAAGAAACAAGTGTTTTCACTAGTTTATCACTCAGTCAATTCTTTTCCAATTAATTCTTGTTTTATGCCCACATATAAAGAAATGGGAAATCGTTCTCTTGTCACATAAATCCAGTTTTCATTTCATTCGAGAAAAGCCATCATTTTCTCACATATGTTTTTTTACTTTGAAAAATAAACCAATGTGTACTAGCTAGAGGGTTAAAATAATGTTTCATATATGAAGATGTTATACAATTAAATCAAGTATTAATAACAAAAAAAAAAATATTTGATTTTTGAAGCACATTTTGCTCTCAAACATACTTTTATAGGTGTCATAAGCATAAACATACTTAATTTTTTATTAGTTTAATTACATACCATAACATCACTTCATACATGAAGTTTCAATTTTAATTTCCTTAAGGAAAAAAAAACATATGTTCATTTTTCTTACCATATAAATAAACATATGTTTTTAACGTTATAAGAAAATGAACATTTATTTTTTTATAAAAGGATTAAAAGTAAAAATAATTGAATAATTGGGTCATTTATGTAGGAGGAGGATTTTTTATTTCTCTTATTTATATTTTTTTTAGCCTTTAACAAATATTTTTGTTAAGAACAAATTTTAAATTCCAATTACTAATGCATTCAAGTAAATAATCACGAGTGCAATTTTTTTTCTCATTTCAAGTCACACGTGCTCAAACTACATTTAATTTTGTTGATCATCTATTAAAAATGTAGTTAATTGCAAGAAAGGATGGAGACAACAAGTTACTAATCGAGCCTGAAGAGTACCAATGTTTGGAGATAGTAAGCAGTTTGAACCCTGATGCAGAATCCATATATGAACTTTATGCAGATTCGAACCTATTTCACCAAGCCGCTATTTGGAACAACATTGTTTTGTCCCCTTCACGACCAATCCTTCAAAAGGAGCTAAGGGCTTCTATTCAAAAAATTGAAACACAAAATACTGAATGATTATTGTTCAATATCAAACTAACAATCATGTAACCCTACTCCTTACTAAAGTGAAGAATGCTTTTAGTTTACAGGGATCTTATTCCTTATTCCCTAACCATGCGTAACCGTGAAAGAATGAATTTTTTCCCCTTTTTGTGGAACAGTTTAAGAATGCCATTATGACAGGAATTTTATTTTGTTCAATTATTTCTAATGTCATTAATAATCCAAATTTAAATTCAAAGATACATAAGACAGTAACCTCAATTTTTTAATATATATCAAAGTTTCAAGATAGTTTACCAAATCAAGCGTGCTATAGAACAAGAAGGAAAATGGTGAATAAAATAACTCGCTGGCAGGGGCGGAGCCAAGAATTTATTATGGGGGACTGAAGTTAAAAAACCTGAACTTGCAGTTTGCTTAAGAGTTGAGAAGTAGAGGCCGAGAAGCGATTGGAGCTGGAGGTTGGAGTTGGAGCAGCGACCAGAGGCAGTTGAGCTGGAGGGTGGAGCTGCAATGGAGCTAGAGCAGCGAGTAGCGATGCAGCATGCAAGAGTCAGGACGGTCGCCGGCAGGACTTCAAGTCTTCAAGGCGACGTGAGTGTGGACTGTGGAGGCTGGGGCTTGGGAGCAGACGGGCGATGCGACGGGCGGCAAAGGCTGGAGCTGGAACTAGAGCAGGCGAAGGGAAATAAGTGGTAAGCCTCAGTTAAGGTTATTACTTATTAGTTTTCATTGAGGGGTATTTTCGTAATTTTTTCTTTAATAAAAAAAATCAAAAAATCCAACCGAGGCTGAAATCCCCCCAACTCCTGAAATGCTCCGCCCCTGTTCACTGGTGTAGAAAATTGAGCTTCAATAGCACGGACTAGGCTTTATCTTTAATGTTTACCATACTAACTTGATGATTTATATGCAAGAGCAAGTTGCAAACATCCCCTAATAATCTATACATGTTTAAAGCTGCACATTCTAGGGGGCATTTAAATAAACATCTTGGCTACATACCAAGTGACAAGATTCCAAATTAATTATACCACCACCTAAACAACCCAAAACATGCAAGTTCAATGAGACTCCCTAAAAACACATGACCAACAAAGAAAATAAAGTTTTAGTGATATTATTTAACCGAAAATAGAAAGAAAATTAGAAAAATAGAAACAAAGTTTTCAAATTTTGGAATAAAATAAAAAGTTTAAAGTTATCTATAAAACTAAACATTTATGATTTATGTTTGAAATCTAAATAAAACAAACATATAACTAATATAAGTTTTGAACTTTAAAAATAAGAAGAAACACGTAAGAAAAAGAAGAAGATATATCTATAAAAAACGTAGAAAAAAAAAGACCACATTTTTATAATGTTATTTATTCTTGTTTTGCATAATCTCAATTAATTGAGAAAAAAATTAAAGATTATTAAAAAAATTGAAAACATATAGTGATTTAAGAAATATAATTTTTTTGGTTCTTTATATAATAAAATTAAGAGTGTACAATTATTCATTCTTATTACTATTAGTTAATAACATGTATATTATTCATTAATGATAAATTTATCTAATAATAATATTACTAAAGAATAACTATTTATAAGTACAAAATAAATAATTCATGTATTATTTTGTAGCAATAAAGATTGTGTATCAATATATCCATCATAATAATATTGAATTAAATATAATATATTTTTTTTAAATTAATGTATTCTTAAATTTTATTTTTATAATTATTTTTTAGAGTTTGTGGAGATGATTCACAATAAAATTATTAGTTTTAAAAGGATAATGTGTATTACAAAAATTAAGATACTTATCCAATCGGGCCTAAAATGGCTGCCTTATTTGCCTAAAAACAAGCCTAATGGACCAACCTATGCTTAAAGGAGGCAAATGATAGAAGGACACATTTAATTACTCGGTTTAGATCGATTTTGTGGTATATTAACTTTTTAACTTATGTAACTAAACGGCAGAGTTTTGGCAATACAGATTTTACAATTTTGTCCCCAAGTCATTTACTGAATCCAGTTTATAAAAACTTGCTCTCAAACCACACTCTGTTCGTCACTACTACTCAATTCGAAACCCGAATCTCTATTAACAATGTTACGGTTAATGAATCACAGATTTATAATGATGGGTCTTTGATAATTTTCGAAATCAATCAATTTTTTGATCAACAATTTCAGTTTTCAGTCTCGGAGGAGCCGATACACAGCAGCAACTCCATCAACCCAGTTAACTATCTTGGGTGTTTGGCTCCAAGTTCAAGCGCTTCACTGCAATTCTCTAATTTATTTATTAGTAAAAAATAAAGAAGAAAGTAGAAAGTTACTTTCATAGCCACCAAGAAGCTCAACGGCATCAACAAATCGAGCATGAAGAGTACTAGTCCATCGCAGATGAAGAATTGAAGATAAAGATGAAGTCATGTGAATGTACAGGTTACATACAAATTTATTTTGTATGTAACCTGTACATTCACATGAAATGCATTGTACTGTTTGTATGTTATTGCTGTTTTGAACAGCTTATGGAAGTCATGTGAATGTACAGGTTACATACAAATTTATTTTGTATGTAACCTGTACATTCATGTGAAATACATTGTACTGTTTGTATGTTATTGCTGTTTTGAACAGTTTATGAAAGTCATGTGAAATACATTGTATTATTGTATGTAACCTGTACATACAAATTTGTATGTACAGATTACATACAAATTTGTATGTATGTGAATGTACAGGTTACATACAAATTTATTTTGTATGTAACCTGTACATTCACATAAAATACATTGTATTATTTGTATGTTATTGTTGTGAATGTACAGGTTACATACAAAATGTGAATGTACAGGTTACTTGAAATGCATTGTATTGTTTGTATGTTATTGTTGTTTTGAACAGCTTACAAAATATGAATGTACAAGTTACATATAAAATGTGAATATACAGGTTACATACAAATTTGTATGTACATGTTACATACAAAAAAAATTTGTATGTAACCTGTACATTCACATGACCTGTACATACAAAATGTGAATGTACAGGTTACATACAAAATAAATGTGTATATAACCTGTACATACAAAATATGAATGTACAAGTTCCATAAGCTTCGAAGGAAACACGGAAATGACGAGATTTTTAAGAATACTCAGATAAAGGAATATTTTGGTAAAAATCATATATATTATACAAATGAAACTTACGTTTCAATCCAAAAAGTGTTATTTAGGTCCAAAAAACTCTTTTATACAAATCTTTACTATTTGAGCAATTCACTGTAGAAGGACGGGCTATGACACTGGATGGAAGGCAGTGGGTTTAAAATCAACTAAAAAATTAATCGACTCTCAAAACAAGCTATAGATATACACATTTTTTTTTTGAGATAAAGTATATATACCTTTGCACTCTAAAAAATGCTTTTGATAAAGCCCCTGAATTTTATTTACTATATTCTTCTTAGGTTATGCTTTTCATAAGCTACAAGGACCTTTTATTATCTAAGTTTGAATATTTTAGTAAAATACACAATTCTCATATTTTCAAGGATAAAGCCCATTTCAAAATCTTATACATTTTTTTGTTTGATTTTGTTCATAAACTTTGTATTCAGACATTTAAGTTAAAATTGAACCACGATATCACATTATTTTGTTTTCTCTTAATTTTGGGTGAAATGTACCAAATAACAATCATAAATACTTTCCCTACAGAGCAAACTTTTGTTTTATAAATAGAGTTGAAAATAATTACCTATAAGAGAAATAATCCATTCATCTTTTTTATTTGTGCTAAGAATCATGACATTAATGAATTTTATTGTTTTTCACACAAGAAATAAGTACGTAGATAAAACTAACACTTCAATAATAAAACTAGCACTCCAATAATATTGAACGTTTAATTTGAATGCGTAATATTAAACATTCAATATTAAATAAGTTTAAATTACCGTCATTCAATTTTAATTGAACGGATGTTAAAAAAAATAATATATTAATCATTTTTTAATTGTGAAAATATAAGTTTGAATACAAGATGTACTTTTTTTTTTGGGTCATATCAAATTTTAATGGCATTGGAAGAAAGTTATTTGACGGTACCACTTGTAACTCCGAATGAGCTGTGGGTCGCATATATTTTATCAATTTGAATCCAACAAATTTAAAGATTTTTAATCAAAATTTAATGTAATAATATATTCAATTTGAGCAGATAAATTTTTTTTGGGTCATATAAAATCGAATTGAAATTATAATTTATTTTTAAATTATTTTTATATATAAAACACAATATATACTATTAAAATTTTAAATTTGTACAACTTTAAGAAAATTTATTTATTAATAATTACAACTTAGAAAATCAAAGTAATAAAAAATATACTGTTGAATATTATTAAATTATTATAGAAAAATTAACATTTCTATTTTACTGGAGAAATAAGGACTTAAAAGTTTTTTTTTTTTTTTTTGTCAAAATAAAAATCTTCATCAAGATTTAGGTAATAGAACAATTATCACACACTCACACTACCTGAATCATTGAAATTGGGAGAACTCCCAACCAAAAAGTGGTTTGGTACCCAAAACAAAGTCAATGGCTTAACATTGAACGCATGCTTCGAATATTGAACTTATGCACTTCGCTGTTCAACAAAATCAATAATCTCTTGCAAAACGTATCTTATTAATTTTACCATCTAAATTACCCTAGCTGGATAGTAGGACATGAAAATTGGAAGCAACTTAAAATTAAAAAGTAACTGTATGAAGCCTTCAAAAATGTGCTTTTATCAAGTTTTTAATTTACCTTTAATTTTTTAGAGAGAGACTCCTCATTTTTTCCATTATTTTTTCTCCATTTTTTCTTCTTCCTCCTTTATTTTTCTTCCATTTTTCTTGTCTTTTTTATATTTGGAGCTTTCTTTACCAGAGTCGTAGTCTCCTCCTTTAGGAATTCTCTCTCTAATATCTTTTTCTTTATTCTTGTTCATAAATATTTTTTTTATTTATGATTTTAGGGTTTTATTTTGTCAAATCTGACTCTATGAATTTTAGATCAAATATCATGAAACTGTTTATGTACTTTTTTTTAACTCTCACATCTGTTGAAAATAAATTTGATTTGTACCAAATAATATTAGGTGTTGTAAAATTCAATTTAAGAATCCATTAAAATATTGAAGTCGAAATAACTCAAATTCTAGAAAAATGCTCTAAAATTATCTTTAAAAAAAAAAAAAAAATATATATATATATATATATATATATATATATATATATATATATATATATATATATATATATATATATATTTAAGAAGGGAGAGTAGTAGAAAATTCTAAAAAATTGAATAATTTAATAAAAAAATTCAAGTGGGTGAATTATAACCATTAATTAAGAGAATATTGGCAAAATCATAACCATTGGTTAGAATGAGCTTTTAGTATAAATAGAGCTAGTCTTGCTCATTTTGTACTAAGTCAAAATTTAAGAATCAATAACAAGTATCATTTTTCTTAAATCTAACTTTGTTTCCTTAGATCTTCCAAAATTTCTAAAGCCTTCCAAAGTATTTATCTTCCGACAAAGTGATATTCGAGCTAGTAAAGTGGCGCCCAACATACCATTATAGCATATTAAATCGAAGATCTCGATGAGAGGAACACGACAGTGGCAACATTATCCCGATCAAAGTTTGGATGCTCCTTCACATGCAGTTGGAAGTTTGTTGCTTGAAATTACCTAGTCAATTCGAGTTTGGCTGAGTTAGATCGAGTTAGATGAGTTCAAGACCCACTTATGGTATTGACGTTCTAAATTCATCTATACAGTTAAAAATTTAAAATTATAATTGTATATAAAATATGGATGGTAGTATGGCATGCACTTTATGTCAAGATCCAATAAGAGGATGTCTTGATCTTGTGCTTGTATGTGGATGACTTTATCTTCACAGGGAATAATCCAAATATGTTTGAAGAAATCAAGAAAGCAATGACAAAACTGATCAAGATGATTGACATTGAACTTATGATTTATTATCTTGGCATCCAAGTAAAACAATAAGAAGATGAAATTTTCATCTCACAAGAAGGCTAGGCAAAAGAGATCCTCAAGAATTTCAAAATGGATGATTGTAAGTCGATTAGTACACCAATAGAGTGTGGTAGTAAGTAGGGGTGTCAAACGGGCTGGCACGACACGGCACAGCCCTTTAAACACTTGGCCCGTTGACCCATCGGGCCGGCACGGCATGGCCCACTAAATATTCGGTACGGCACATTAGCCAAAAGGAGTGGCACGGCACAGCCTATGGCTCACGACCCTTAACGGGCTGGGCCGGGCCAGCATGGCACGGCACGCAAAACCTTATTATTTTAAAAATTAATTTTAAAAAAATATCAATAAATAAATAAATTTTTTTACATTTAAATAAAATTGGACATAATCTAATAAATTTTTAACAATATATTAAATGAGATGTTGAGAGTTCGACTCTTACTTTTAATTTTTTAAAGAATTATTAATAATTTTTAACTAAATAATTAAATAAATATATTAAAAAAATGAAATAAAGGGGTCACGGGCCGTGCTGGCCCGTTAAGCATTGCACGGCACGTCAAAGCCTACGGGCCAAGAATGGAGGCACGGCACGGCCCATATAAGGGCCAAGGGCCGACACGGCACGCTAATTTGACGGGCTGGGTCGTGCCGTGCCGGACCAGCCCGTCCTAGTAGTAAGCTAATTTGACACCTCTAGTAGTAAGCTATCAAAACACGACGATGCAAAAAGGTGGATATGACACTCTTCAAGTGTTTGATTGATAGTCTATGATATTTGACATGCATAGGACTTAATATTCTCTGTGCTACAAAATTAATAAGTCGCTACATGGAGAATCCAACCACTACTTACTTCAAGACTGCTAAAATAATCATTCATTATCTCAAAGATACAATCAACTTTGGCATGTTCTATTCAACAACAAATAATTACAAGCTTATTGAATATAGTGATAGCAATTGGGCAAGAAATGTTGATGGTCGAAAAAGTACTACAAACTTTGTGTTCTTTATGGAGATACTGCCTTCACTTGGATATCAAAGAAGTAACGAATAGTCACTCTATCAAGTTTAATCAATACTAGAGGAATCTCTTATCAATCTGCTCCATCCTTGTTGAGTAATGTCTGATTAATCGGCTCTTTCGAAGCTTCTTTTGCATCAAACACTTTCAAGATCAAGAACTAGGGGTATTCACTCCTAATATGTTAGTGATCATCGCTATAAGCCGTTCTGTAATTTTCTTTCATTTTCATAGCTCTACAATCTTCCATTTTTGTTGGTCCTCTCCTCTCCTTGTGAGAAATTTTCCCATGAGACTTTCTTGATCTCTTTGGATACGCCTTCTAGTCCTTGTTCTAGTTTGATTTCCTTTATTTTTGTTCATGATCTGTAATTTCGTCTATTTTTCCTTACGATTTGTGGTTTGTATTTGTGTTCCCTAAATTATTTATTGTTGGATTTGGATTTGGGAGCTTGTTTCTTATTGTGTGATTAAAATTTAGAGATCAACCTGTGTTCTTTGAATTGTTTATGGGAGAGGCAGTTTATTTTTCTAACTTTCAAAATGAAATTTTGGGATCATATTTGGAGTTTAAAGACTCACAAGCTAAGGTTGATAATCTTGATCTAGCTATTGATTTTGGAGTTTTGATTGAGCAAGAGGAAATTGCTTTCATTGCTCAAATCTATTTGCTTAGACAAAATTAAAGGTGTGTATTATTGTTGCTTGCTATGGTAGAAAGGCGTTAGGATCTAGGAAAGTTCTTATGGTTAAAGAACAAGAAGTTTGAAAGAGAGGACTATTCTATCTTTTGTTTTAGTGTAATAATGATCTTTCTTTTTCTGTTATGCAATTGTGTCTTAGTTTATTGGTTTCTAGTTTGTATGCTTTTTTTCTTAATGTTATATTAGAGAGAGCAGGTTTTTTTGGTGAGCTCATTTACTGGAAGCATGCTTACTAGTTCCATGAGTGGAGGTTTTTTGTTTGTAGCTTGTGTCGGTTCCTTAAACTAAATTGCTATTTTTCAGATCACCTAACAAAATTGTTGGAGAGAGAAATTATTAGTTTTAGCATCCGTTATGCTAACTGTATTAATAGTCATTTAATTAGCATATTCTTATGACTATGTTTTATGTATAGGTGGTGTTGGAATCATTAACTTTTATTATGTTTCTTTTTAATAAAATTACTTTCTTGTGACAAAAAAAAATATTTTTAATTTGGCAGCATGTTTGTTATTTCAAGCATTGAGAGTGACATGCACGTATTCTTATATATATTTTTATAAATAAGGTTTTTTCCTATTTGGGTCAAAGTCATCTCCACTTTTTTATTTAATACTTTATTATATAAATTTAACGATATGGAATCGATTCATGCTCAGATGAGAAGTTGTGTAGAAAAACTAGTAGGCACATGTTAAGTTAAATCAAATCCCCTGACATATGTTGAAATCAGACTCAACATATGTTGTCGCTCTCTTTCATACTCGATCTTCTTCGGTACCTTGGAGATGGTATTCTGCTTGGGCGGATTGTTTAAATAAAATAACCAACATGGAGTTCCACTGCTCACATATTTACAGGGAGGGTAATGGTGCAGCTGACAGTTTAGCTTCTAGGGCTCCTAGTTTATGTACAGCGACTTGGTGGTGGAATGCCCCATCTTTCGCTACCTCTTTTATCCATTCAGATGCTAACAACAAACCTAATTACAGGTTCTGTTGAGAACATTTATTTGTAATTTAAATTTTATTGTTATTTAATAATATTAATAGTTGAGCGGTTTCATGAAGAAGGTGTTAAGGAGGTGCCAACCTAGTTGGGATGTCTCGGTGCACTCACTGAAAACTGCTAACTATAACTTTTATTGAAAAAAAATCAAATCCCCCGACAAGAATTTGATATAGATATAATGAAAACTTGAGTATGGATATACACTATCATATTATTAAAAGTATTTGCGTAGGTGACACAGTAATTTACCCAAAACAAAGTCACCACTTCATTTGTTGACTCCAAAAAAAAAGAAAGTCACATATCTATAATATTTATACAATTAACAAGCATTATTGGATTAAATCGCTTTAAGTAGACCAATGAAAAAGGAACAATCTAGGAAGACTCAGCTGACATTGATCATCATACTCTATAAAACTTGCAATATCTCTCTCTTTGTTCTTAAAGATTAGATAATATGTCTTCCAAAATTGAGTACTCCGATGGTCGTGGTAAACTCAACACCAAACACATCTTGGTCGCCTCCTCTGTTGTCGGATTGGTAGCTGCTACGGCGGCTGTCGCTTGTTCCCACCACCGGCGAAAAATAAAGGCCAAGAATAATCAAAGTACAATTCTTCCACACTTGGAGAGAAGAGAATCTGGCCGTGTTAGACATATTGAGAGCTTCTCCCATTATGTTGGTAATTTTATCACTAACTAACCCACTTCATAAATAATAAAGTAAGTATTGAGCTATTTGAATTTGTCTTACATTGTTTTTTTTTTTTTTTCTTGACATTAAGAATCTTAAATTTTTGGATGTGTATATAAACGTCATATATGCCCATTTTAATTTGCTTAATTTAGTGTAGATTTTTAGTGTAAGAAAACTCACACGAAAAGGGCACTTTTCCAAGAAACATAGATTTGAATGTTGTTGACTAATGAGATATAAATTGGGAAATTGTGCAGCTAGACAACTGGGCTTTGGGGATGCAAATAAAGAGTGTCCTCAACTATGCAAATTGGCTTATGAATATTTGAGAAAAGAAAAAGGATATGAAGAGGACATGTATGATTATTTTTCAAATCATCATGAAAAAGATGTTGCTTCTCTCTATGTCAAGTTGGTTGATGAATTTGAGAGATGTATTCTCAGTTATTTTGCTTTTCATTGGACTCATGCTTCTTTTATTATTACTCAGGTATTTCTTAATTCAAATGTTTATGTTAATTAGCTATAAACAATTAATTAACTTTATGTAATCAAACAATTTGCAGATTTTAGACGAAGAGACTGTAAAGAAAACAAAACTCAAAGATCTTGTTCTGTCAGCTACCAGGTAAATTTTGCCCTGTCATTTTTGTAAGAGGCTTTTGCGTTTTGACAACAACGTCTTTCTTTTTATTTTTCCATTCAACAGAAAATTAAGATGTTAAACAAATAAATAATGTCATACATAATACACCAGCTTGTTTTTATTGGGTAAAAATTATTTATTTTAATTCTTTAAGTATTTTTCTGTTAAGTTGATGCTTTTAGTTTCAAAATTTGTTGTAAGCAACTTTTCAGGTGCATTTTTTGTTTAGAGGAAAAAGTTGCAATTTTTCGGCAAATAGAGTGCACGTGATTCAATGGGTATTATAGTCATAATAACTCTAAATATTCACAACTTTTTCAAATTTGGCATGAAAAAGGCACCAAAAATAGTTGTTTCCCTCAAATTTTGAAACCTAAATTATCAAACTAATAAAAAAAAAATACTTAAAAATAAACAGATTTAAAATTTTCCAATAATTTAAGATAATTTAATCTTTTAGTGAAAGCTATTAATAATAGATTTAGTAACATTCATATCAAATTATCAAAAATTAAAATAAATATGCAATACAACCAAATCGCTTTAGTTTCTCAATCGAATATAATTTAATTAAACTACTTAATTTTAGTTTATTAAATTAAATAATTGATATAATTTAATAAAAAATATATATAGTCTAATTTGATAGAAATTACGATTTCCAAACATTAACCTTTCTATCTTGATCTCTCTCCCCATAACCAAAAAGTTTAATTTTATATCAGACATGTTTCTGAGAAGAGAAAAGTTTGAATTGAAAAATTAATAAAATGATTAATTAGTAATTAATGTTTTGTTATTAAATAAATAAATAGATGTTTGTCTGTGGGCAGAAAACAGAGATTTGAGTGGGTGACAAAGGACCTAAAATTGAAGAGGCTGTTCTCAACTTTGTTAGAAGAAATGAAAGTAATTGGAAGCATAGCATCGAAGAAAGAATCAGAATGCACAGATTTGATGGTGCCAGTTGCTTACAGTCAAAGAAGTCCAGTTCTCCTTCTTATTGGTGGTGGTGCGGGTGCTGGAAAGAGCACTGTTCTTAGAGACATTCTCAAAGAGTATTTTTTTTTTCCTTTTTACTTTTATTAATTTTCTTTATATCTTTATTTTTTTTAAAACCCCACATATTATACCATATAAAATGAGTAACAGGGCTTTGAGTTGAAATAACCATGTAACTTTTAGGTAAATAATACATTAATTTTATAATTTTTTAAGTTGAGTTATTTTAGTTCTGTAATTTTAAAAAATAGTTATTAAATCCAAATTTTAAAAATTTGAGATTTTTTAACAATGAAATATAAAATATTTTAAAAAATAAATAAGAAATGAATTCAAAAACAAAAAAATTTAAAAAACACTCTCAATCTTTCTTCTCCCTTAATTTTTAATTATCTATTTTTTTTGCTAATGAATTATATAACTTTGTTATTTCAATTCTATAAATAAAATCAAGTATTTTAATTATTTCACATACAAAAATAAATTGAATACATTGTTTTTCTTCCTCTAATTATCTGTTGTTTATTCCTTTTATTATTTGTCAAAATCCTTAACCCTTTCATGTATTATTTATTTCTCTTGTTCTATATCAATTTAGTATCAAAGCTAACAAGAAACAAAATTTTTTATCCAAATTTTTTCAATAAAAAAAATGATCTCAGTAAAATTAGAAAAAGAATGAATATATAGAATTTTTTTATTGATTTTCTATTTTATTCCTAAAAATCTCAAATTTTTAAAATTTAAATTTAATCAACCATTTTTTTTTTTAAATTATAAGATTAAATTAATTCATATTAAAATTTATAAAATTTAGATTAATACGTCGCTTACTAAATGACCATTCTAACTCAAAACCGTAAGTAATGTATGGTCCCAATCCACCTAGTCCTCATTCCTTTTACCTGACTCAGGGACCAAAAAAAAATTTTTTGAAGCATAATAATAATTTCTTTATCTTGACAGAAAGGAAAAGTATATAAAACATAATAATTTATTTTAAAATTAATAATACTAATAACACATATATTTATATTCATTTTTTATACTTAAATTAATTATATTATAATATAATTATAGTATTTAAAAAATATTATTTATTTATTTATATTTAAAATAATTCTGCAATATATTATAATATTAATAATTATGTACAAATTTAAATAATATTAACTTTTTCTTTTGCATTGTATTTTAGTCTAAAATCAAAACCACACTAAATTTGTGGATATAGGGGCTAAAGGAAAAATAGAACCTTGTAGTTTAATTGTTGAAAAATAACTCCAACAATTTCTAGAAGAAAAATGCACGTAAGAACACTTAATTATTATAAATATAAATATATATTTTTTATGTTAGGCAAAAAAAAAAAATTTATCATTTTAATCATTTCTTTTTTCAATTTTTTTTTTTTTTTACTTTTTGAGATATTTTTTTCTTCAAATATCTAGCAATTTTCTATTAATAAAGTTTAATTTGATCCAACTTAATTTTTTCATAAAAAAAGATTCAAAAAAATTAAAATGGTCAAAAAATGACTAAAATATCTACATTTATAATAATTAGTAACTAATGTGCATTAATTAAAAAAAAAGTAAAAATACATTCAATTTGTAAAAGTAAAAGAAAAAAGTGTCTTGCTATCTGCTTTAAATATCTAAAAAAAAAACTACTTCACAAAAATAATGCTAAATAATATTTTTAATTCTCTAATTTTTAGAGATTTTATATTTTATTTCTCTAATTTTTTTCTTAATATTTGACACCCTAATTTTTATAGTCTGTACATTTTAGTTCCTAAAATTTTTTCCTAAGATTTGGTTTCCTAAATTTTTAATTCTCATAAATTTAATCTACTTTAATATGAGATTTGTTATTAAAACGAATCGAGCGTTACTACATTCTCTTTAATAAATCTACTTCTGACAATTATTAGCTTTATTTTTTTTTTCTCAAGCAAAATCTCAATAATACCCAAAATTTTAAATTCTACGCTTGTGATATAAAGTTAAGAAACAAAAGTGTAAAAATTATAAAAATTAGATATCATATACTAAGAAAAATAGTTATAGAATTAAAGCGTAAAGTTTAAGAAATTAAAGTATAAAATTGTTTAGTCCATAAATAATAAATCTTTTAGATATGTAAAAAGTTAAAAAAGATACATTCTAATCCCAAGATATTGACTAAAAATACCATTAGAAAACAAATTGAATTATTTGTCCTAATAATGTGCCATATAATCATTTTGTAAAATTACTAAACCCCATCCTTTTAGAAAATAATATCTTAGTTATATAACTATTCATGATTTAAAGTTAATTTAGGTGAAAAGAATTGCCTGCCACAGGGAGAAAAATAAAAAATAAAAATGCATAAAATTTGACCATCACAAAATTAATGTAAAGGAAATAGTAATAATGTATACTTAAGTTGGGATTATTGTGAGGTTTGAAGCTATATTCAACATAAATGAAGATAACCAAGTAGTGCGTATTAATTTTGCAGATCATTTTGGTCAGAAGTAGCAGGAAATCCAATGGTAGTAGATGCAGATGCTTTCAAAGAGAATGATGTTGTTTATAGAGCTCTCACTTCTAGAGGTCATCACCTTGACATGCTTCCAACTGCTGAATTGGTACTTTTATTTTACATTTTTCTTATTCTGGCTATTTCTCTCCTCTATTCTTCCAACTTAAAATATAAAGGGCATGTTTGCTTCCCTCTTTTAAGTACAAGCGCTTCTAATATTTAAAAAAAAAAAAAATTGAACTAAATATAAAAGATTGTCACAAGTGAAAAAGACATTTTTTGATTTCTTACGGCAGAACAATTTATTAGGTTTTTATTTTTTTTAAAACCACATTTGACAAAAACACAAGCAAATAAATATTAAATTTAGTTCTTTTTAGCATGGATTAGGTAGAAGTGTCAAAAAACCTGAATTGACCTAGCTTGCTAAGATTTAGCTCATTTTAGATGAGCTATAATTCAACTCAGCTTTTTTAAGTTTTATGTGAGCTCAATTAAGTTCAACTTAATTTTAAATGAGTTGGGATTAGTAGTTCAAAATCAGCCGACTCATTTACATTTATTAAAAAAAAAAAAGTATTTATAGTTTTGTCCATGAGGAATATGAAATCAGACCTATAAAATGTATATGGAAATTAGTGTAAGAGCGTGGGTTTTCATACTTTAAATTTGTAAAAATTTATAAAAAATTGAAAAAAAAAAAAAGTGAGATGGACACTCAGATATAATACAAAAATACACTACAAACGAGTAACACACAAGTTCATGTAACACATGTTTGCAAAAAAGATGGCTACAAAAATAGTTTTGACTATTTTATGTTGACGACGTACAATATTATCCGATTGTTTCATAAAATTAGGTGCACCAATCATCTATAGATGCTGCATCATCGCTTCTAGTAACGGCGTTAAACAAAGGAAGAGATGTAATCATGGATGGTACTCTTTCATGGGAACCCTTTTTTCAGCAAACCATGGCAATGGCAAGGAATGTTCATAAACATCGTTATCGAATGGGGATCGGATACAAGGTGGCCAAGGATGGTACAATAACTGAAAATTATTGGGAACAATTAAATGAAGAAGAAGAATTAGAATATCAGCAAAAGTACAATGAAGAGACACCAAAAAGAAAGCCTTATAAAATAGAGTTGGTTGGAGTGGTTTGTGATCCTTACTTAGCTGTTGTTAGAGGAATCAGGTATATATGGTCACTTATGTAAGGCCTTACACATTCCTTGAACTGAACTTTTAATGCGTGTTTTAAGATCCTATGACAACACTTCTGACAATAATAATAAATAAAAAAACACTATTGAACAAACAAACAAAAAATAGTTCCAAGTACTTTCAAGGCTCATAAAACATAGTGATTATTCCTGAACTCTATGAACTCATAATCTATATAATTTGTTGGGACTGATTGAAAATTGAGCAGGAGAGCTATAGTGGTTGGAAGAGCAGTGAGAATAAAATCGCAGTTAAAATCTCACAAGAGATTTGCAAGTGCTTTTCCAAGATATTGCGAGCTTGTTGACAATGCCAGACTCTATTGCACCAATGCTGTTAGTGGACCACCTAAGGTAATGCCTCATCTCATTCAACAACTTCTTGTTCCATCTCATATTACGTTTATGTTAAAATTGAATCCAACAATTGAATCTGAGCCTAATTGGTCAGTAATTATTGGCATTAGTTTATAGATAACATTAACAATTGGTAACTTCTCATTATTTTTCTACTCTTTGATCTGTTCGTTTACTAAAATACCTATTGGCCTGATTCCATGATTAGGAAAAGTTTTCAAACTCAAATTCGCTTTTTAATGAATTGATCCAAATATGTAAATTTTTTGGTCTATTTGTTTGTGCTTCTACTAAAATAGTTTCAAAAAAAATGGTTTTAGAAAGGAAAAAAAAAAAAAAAAATGGTTTATGAATCACAAAATTGTGCTTTCTGAACCTAAAAACATTTATACTCAATTATTTAACTGATTTTACTTTTATCCCTTAAAAAAATTTGTTTTTCATTCTATGAAACAAACATATGTGCATTGCACGTGAAAAACATATGTTTTTTTTATTGAAACTTCTCGATTGTGGATAATACACATTCTAATTGAGCGACAAATTTGAATTGTTTTGTTCCAAAGCAAATATATCCACAGAGCAGTTTTGGTATGCAAATGATGCATATTTTTTTTTCCATATAGGAGGGATAGCGGCTGATTTACCTCATAGATAGATAGATAAATGTTTGGATGGAAGAAACAGGTATTTTCACGACTCTACCACCTAGTCAATTCTTTTCCACTTAATCCTTGTTTTGTGCCCTCATATCTTTATGGCTAAAGAATAGGAAACCTTTCTCTTGTTACATGAATCCAATTTTCCTTTCATTCGGGAAAAGCTATCCTTTTCTCACATATAGTTTTTTAGGTTAAAAAAAAAAAAACGAATGTATACCGGCTGGAAGGGTTAAAAATGAAGTTTCATATATGAAGATATCATACAATTAAACCAAATATCTATGACAATTTTTTTCTATTTGATTTTTGAAGCACATTTTGCCCTCAAACACACTTTTATAAATGTCAGAAGCATAAACAAATATAATTAATTTTTTATAGGTTTAATTGCATGGTATAACATTCCTTGGTACATGAAGTTTAATTCATTTTTAACCCCTAAAAAAAACATATGTTTATTTTTCTTACAACTTAAATGAACATATGTTTTTAACGTTATAAGAAAATGAACATTTTTTTATTAAGAGAAATTAAAAGTGAAACTATTTAAATAACTGAATCATTTATGTATAAGGGGACGGTTTTTAATTTCTCTTATTTATATTTTTTTCAGCCTTCAACAAATATTTTTGTTAAGAACAAATTTTAGATTCCAATTATTAATACATTTCAAGTAAATAACGACGAGTACAAATTTTTTTTCTCATTTCAAGTCATAGTGCTCAAAATACATCAAATTTGATCATCAATTAAAAATGTAGCTAATTGCAAGAAAGGCTGGAGACAACAAATTGCTAGTCGAGCCTGAAGAGTGCCAATGTTTGGAGATAGCAAGCAGTTTAAACCCTGATGCAGAATCCATATATGAGCTTTATGCAGATTCGAACCTATTTCACCAAGCCGCTATTTGGAACAACATTGTTTTGTCTCCTTCAAGACCAATTCTTCAAAACGAGCTAAGGGCTTCTATTCAAAAAATTGAAACACAAAATACTGAATGATTATTGTTCAATATCAAACAAACAATCATACAACCCTATTCCTTACTAAAGTGAAGAATACTTTTGGTTTACAGGGATCTTATTCCTTATTCCCCTAACCATGTCATCTTATTCCTTACTAAAGTGAAGAATGCTTTTGGTTTACAGGAATCTTATTCCCCTAACCATGTGCAACCGTGAAAGGATAATTTTTTTTTCCCTTTCTGTGGAACAGTTTAAGATTGTCATTCTGACTGGAGTTTTACTTTGTTCAATTATTTCTAATGTCACTAATAATTGAAGATGAAATTCAAAGATAGTAAATTCAATTTTCAAAATATATCAAAATTTCAAGATAATTCATCAAATCAAACGTACTATAGAGCAAGAAGGAAAATGGTGAATAAAATAATTGAAATATTAGATTAATAGTTAGTTTCCTTTGTTGAAAATTATTATGATTAGGATATTATATAATTATTCTAATATTTTTCGATTAGTTTAGGAGTTTTGTTTAGAGTCCTATTAGGATTATAATTTTAGTTTATTATCTCTATAAATATCAATATAATTCTTCAGTATTATTAATGAATGAGAAATATAATGTCTTTATTTGAATTTTTGATTCTCTTCTCATCTCAACCTATTTTAATTATCTATGATTTTAGCTTCTACATTCATTCTTTCATCTATTATATATATATATATATATATATATTTCTATTTGCTTTATATTTTAATATGATAACAAGATAATGTTTGATCTTGAATATTTTTAATATATTTTGTAAACGTAGTTATATCCTCTCTCTCTCTATCATCTGCCATACATATACCTCCACTGTCATTGCGGTCTGCTTCAGTTTCTCTATTTTATTCAATTGCTAGTACTTCTCATTTTCAGTTCGATTTCTTCTAAAGGTTGCTGGTTGGTTCTTCTATGGTTCGAGATCCGAAAGGAAATTTATCTTTTTTCTTCAATTTTGTAATTTAACAAACTACCACTGCCGTCGTCCACCGCTGTCGCTATCGTCGTTCATGTCAACCTCACGGCTTTACGACTGTTAGTATCATCCATTTTCACCGCTTTCGATGCCGTCTTTTACGTCAACCTCACGGCCTTACAACTGTTGGTATCAATCTTAACCTCATGATCTCGTAGACCTTGTTTTCTAGAAAGATTAACTGGCCCACCATCATGCTTCGCCATCACCAATTTCAGATCCCACCAGCACTAAAACACCTTTGAGATTTAACATCAACTATGACAGATCTATTTTGACTTTTTGCTTATTTCTATTTATGTCGTTGTAATTGTTCAAGCTAAACATAGATTATGTTCAGCTTAATGAGGAGAGTTGAAATACTAGATTAATAATTAGTTTCTTTGTTAGTGTTAGAAACTATTATGATTAATATATTAGATAATTATTCTAATATTTTCCTATTAGTTTAGGAGTTTTGTTTAGAGTTCTATTAAGATTAGAATTTTAGTTTATTATCCCTATAAATATTAATGTAATCCTTCAGTATTATTAATGAATGAGAAATATAATATTTTTATTTAATTTTTTGATTATCTTCTACTTTGATTATCTATTATTTTAGTTTCCACATTTATTCTTTTATTTATTTTATATCTATATTTCTTTCTATTTTATATTTTAACAAAAATCACCCACTGGTGATGAAACTTGAGCTTTAATAGCTAGCTCTCTCAGCCAACTAAACTCCATCTTTAATGTTGGTTTGCCATATTAACTTGATGATTTATAAGCAAGAGTAAGTTGCAAACATCCCCTAATAATCTTAACATGTTTGAAGCTAAATATTCTAAAAGACATGTAAACGAACATCTTGGGTACAAACCAAGTGCCAATATCCCAAATTAATTATACCACCACCTAAACAACCCAAAACATACAAATTCAATGAGACTCCATAAAAACACGTGACCAACAAATAAAACAAAGTTTTAACTGAAAATAGAAAAAAAAAACTAGAAAATAGAACTATGGTAGATCGTTGCAATGTACACAAAGAATGACAAAAAAAAAAGGCTAGAAAGTACTAGAAGCTATGAAAGGAGGCATAGGCGGCTCAAGAACATCTGTGACCCTTGCAAAATATAAAAATGAGGTCTCAAATATTTTTTATAAATCAAATTTGTATCGATTCAATAAGAAATGATTAATTATATTAAAGTATTTTTTGTCGAATACAAATAATAAATGACAAAAATTAAGTGAACAAATATGTATGTAAAAGTCATCTTTTTTGCGTATTCATTTGAAAAGAATAAATTTATTTTGATTTTGATATAAAAGAATTGAGAGTTTTGAAACTTTAGAATAAAATAAGAAGTTTAAAATTGTCTATAAAACTAAAAATTTATGTTTGAAATCTGAATAAAACAAACATATAAATAATATTAGTTTTGAAATTTAAGAATAAGAGTAGACCCGTAAGAAAAAGAAGAAGACATGATTATAAAAATAAAAAAAGAAGAAGAAGATGACATTTTTACAATGCTATTTGTATTTATTTAGTATAATCTCAACTAATTGAGAAAAATTAAAAATTATTAAGAAACTAGAATACATATAATGATTTAAGAAATGTAAGATTTTTTGTTCTTTTATATAATAAAATTAAGAGCGCACAATTATTCATCTTCTTAAATTTCATTTTAATAAATATTTTTTAGAGTTTGTTGAGATTGAGACAGTCTTAACTCGATAAACAACCAAATCTAACTGATACGAACACTTGAGGACTCGCCACTCTTGTAAAGGCAAAGAAAACAATAAAACAAATAGCAGCTAACATAAATAAACAAGTACAACAAATATCAGATAATAAAGATAACTAATAAATGTTTTTTAATCTTAATATAGCCTATATATGTTTGCATATATATCAAGTATAATATAATTGTACTAACTCATGCAACAGAGTAAGTAAACAAAGCAATATAACGTGGAAAATCTACTTAGGTTTTAATCCTAAGTATTAACATCCACGAGTTGTTTAACACAACTACTCACTAGCTAAATTCACTTAATAAAATTAAATAGTTATATAGACTTAATAAAGTAAAAACCAATACATTTATCAATCGAGACCATCTGTCCTAACTGCCTAGACTGCTGTCACTAGCTGTTACTACAACTACTTTGATGTACGCTGAATCTAGCTTACCTTCAAAGCCACACCACTATGTTGTATGATACTAATATCTGTAATCAGTATGTGTGAACAATATATGATTTTTACCCATAAATAATTTTAGGAGACAATTTCATTTCATAATAATAATACAGAAATACACTAGATATATTGTTATTATGATAATTCATTTTGATAAATTAATTTAACAAACTCCACCACCACTTTATTGCTCAATACATAAAAATATTTGATGTATTGAGACTATGAAAACTCCTTTTAATATATAATTTTTTGTTGAAAAACTTCACCTCGTATTAACAATATAAAAATACACTCGATGTATTGTTAATATAGTAACTCCATTTAGTAAAAGACTTAACCAACTCTACTATCACCTCGTATCTCAATACAGATAAACACTTGATGTATTGAGAATACAAAAGTACCGTTTAAAATATATTTAACACCAAAAATACCGAACTTATATTTTTCTCACATCTAAATCACTAATATAGATCAACACTCAATGTATTAGTGATAGAGATACATAAAATATTTTTTGAGAGTTTAAGAAATTTTTTTTCACAAAATTATATTTTACACAACACAAAAATCAGCTAAAATAATGTGTAGAGAAAAGTAAGTAAGAAGGTGTAATTAATAGAGAAAGAGAAATAGCTTTTTGGTACTCTTGTCGACCCATCGCAGATACCTCTCTGCACACCTCCGCAAGGCCTTGCCAGCAAATCTCCTGCGAGATATGAACAAGATCCAACGAGACACAGATATATTTTGTGCACCCTCGCGGACCCTTCGTCCACCTCGATGAGCCACCTACAAGCTACCAAAAATATGTTTTTTTTTAATTAAAAGCTTAATCATTTAAAAATTCATAAACACTCGCTAAAATAATAATCAAATGCAAGTAAACATAATTTAAACATGCATGCTACATATTTTCAACCATCTAGTGGTGTGTGTAACATGTGAACATAAAAAGTATTAAAATCTACATGAGTGTGTGCGATACTAATCACAAGCAAAATGCTAAACAAAGTGATAAATAAAAATACTAAATAAAATAAATATACTCTATATTTTATACACAAAAATGACAATAAAGACTCAAAAAAAACTTATAGGATTTACAAACATAAATCAAAATAAAATTATTTACTTTTAAAAATATAATATGCGTTATAAAAATTAAGGCCCTTATTTAGAAGACTATCATCTTATTTGTCTAAGAACCAGTCTAAGGGATGAGCCACTACTTAAAGAGGCAAATAATGAAGGACGGGCTTTATGACAAATTGACAATGGATGGAAGGCAGTGGGTCTAAAATCTACGAAAAAATTAATCGACTCTCAAAACAAGGGTATATGAATTTGTTTTTTTTTTTAAGAGAAAGTACATAGACCTTTTCAAAAAAAAAAAAAAAATGCTTTAGATAAAGCCCCTAAATTTTATTTACTATATTCTTCTTAGGTTATGCTTTTCATAAGCTACAAGGACTTTTTATCTAAGTTTGAATATTTTAGTAAAGTACACAATCCTCGTTCTATCTTTGAAAATATTTTCAAGGATAAAGCCCATTTCAAAATAACATTTTTGCCTTTAAACATTTAATTTCGTTCGTGAACACATTTAGATATTTAAGTTAAAATTAAACTATGTAAATGTCACATTCTTTTATTTTTCTCTTATTTTTGGGTGAAATGTACCAAATAACAATCATAAATACCTTCCCTACGGAGCACTACATTTGTTTTTAGAAATAGAGTTAAAAATATTACCAATCATTTTTTTTATGTATATTTGTGCCAAGAATCATGCCATTAATGAATATTATTGTTTTTCACAGAAGAAACAAGTACGTTGATATTTATTTGGATCTCCGCTTTTAACAATATTATAACTCCATTTTTAATCTGAAAACATGTCATTAAAAAATATTAATTTTTTACGTCGGTTTTACTGTACAAGTGGCACATATTTGCGTTAATTAAAATGAACTTTGCATTTTTTTTTTGTTATTTGTGTTATTAGGCCCTTAATTTAAAAAAAAAAAAATGAGTCAATTAAAGACAAAATATATAATTTTAATAATTTTTTAATTAAAATATTATTTTTTAAATTTATTTTAATATAAAAAAAATTAAAATAATATTATTTGTTCTTAATTGACTTATCAAAAAATAATATTTTAATTAAAAATCATTAAAATCATGTGTTTTGTTCTCAATTTGACAATTTTTTTCTAAGAGACCACTTATAATTTAAAAGGATAAAATGACATAAATGATCCAATTAAGAGCCTTCTATGATGCTTTTCTCTTTTCTTAAATGAGGCAATTTGGCACTTTCTGCATAGTGTGTTCACATAACACTCTATCTAAGAGTATTACTAGACAGTACATTACACAACTCAACACAATTAATCTGACGATGTTTTGCTAGTAACTAAGTCTGCAACAATAGATAAACATCATAAGGGAGTTTTGGCTATGCCAACATAAAATGATAAAAATAATTTGTAAGACTATATAAGAATGGATATGAGAAGTATTGGGCTATCGAAAACCAACATCACTAATATGAAAAAGTCCGCCTTTAATGGCATTGGAAGAAGGTTATTTGACAGTACCACTTGTAAGTTATAACCATGTAAATGGCGATATTTGATGTTTGTAGTTTGGTATTGAAAGAATGGAAACACACAATTAAGTTACCATTTATTAAGTTGTTTAATTTATTTTTAGTTGATTTTATTGAGATAATAAACATATAAAAATAAAAATAAAAAATTTGATAGTACTAATGTACTTGAACCCTTTATTTTAAGCAATTATTGAAAAATTTAAGATATCGTTGACATTGTCACAACATTGTCAATTTTTTACACATTTTGAAATTAAAATATAACATTCCTATCTTTTGGTTAAAATGTCAAAAAATGTCAAAAGTGTCGTTAAATTGTAGATAAAATATCATTTTTTGTCAAAATATTTTGGATATTGTTAATAAAATGTTGATAAATTATCAACTAGTGAAGATATAGGCAGTAGCTAGTTGCTAGTGCTGCTATTTGTAGACTGAGAGTTTGTTATGCTTGAGTTAGTTAGAGATGAACCTATAAGGCTCTTACACGGGTACAAGAATATCACTCGTGATGGTATATAAGTTGTGTTTGTACAGTGTAGTTAATTATCAATCACAATATTCATTTGAGCTTCTTGGTTATTCAAGAATTCACATAAACTCTCTCAATTCTTTGAGTTTTTTAGTTTGGTATCAAAGCTACATAGCTTCTTCATGTGAAGCTTTAATGGCAAATCCTGTGGATTGTTCCTCTGCAGAAATAACAGTCTCACTTGCTCGTGTGACTCAAGTATCAGTAATGGCTACTAGTGTACTTTCTTCTCTCCCTAATAGTCCAATGTTGTCAATTAAGCTCGATCGCATAAATTTCCTCATATGAAAAGACCAGTTGTTCAGTAAAGCTATTGCGTATGGCTTGGATTCCTATTTGGATTATTTTTGTCCAATATCTTCTTAGTATATCACTGATAAATCAGGAACTAAGGTTGTTAATTCTGAATTTTCTATATAGAATCAAATAAACACTCTCTTGAAGAGTTGGATTTATAATTCTATAGCAAAGGAGAATATTTTCTACATTTATGAGTATCCTTTGTTAGAATTGGTTTATTGAAAGTGAAAAACATGTTTTCTACATCCCATGTTGAATCAAGAGAAGAAGAAGAGATTATAGCGGAAGCGTACCAGAATTCATAGTGTTCTTCTATCGAACGGGTTCAGATCTTCCAATTGATGCATAGTTGTCTCAATGGTTTTTCTCTGTTGATGGGGATACAGAGAAAACTTGTGTTCTACAAGTACTACGCTCAAATGGGGACCATGACCCCTTTATATAGATAACCGCCAAAGGCGGTTATCAATAATTAGTATTTTCAAATTGGCCCCTCATCAATTTAAAAATACAAGTCCGATCTCTACACATTAATTCCACGATAATTTACTACCCAATAGCCAAAATTAAACTTTATAGATCATCTTTTAATTGGCTAAACTATAAGATAGTATAGAACATTTAAAACTACATGTGTGGCCCCACATATTAATAATATTTTTCCAACAATCTCCCACTGGGCCACATATGTAACTTTGTAAATGTGCATAACCTTATGAGCTCATAAAATTGCCATCACAATTAGGGTACTTCCGAACAATCTCGTCCATTAATCATACTGATACAGGATCAAAGCGATCTTCGTCACATTTATCGTGACTAAATCTATCAATGGTCACATATACCAATACAACCAAATGACATAGATTAATCATGGATGTGTAGCATGAAAATTACATGTAATGTGATCCAAACATGTCTATTTTCAACTAGTCCTACTTTATTCTTTATTGAGATCAATACTACCACATTACTTGACAGAGTGTGTTAAACCAAAACTTTACTTCTGCAAAAAGTAAACTAAATAATATATGTATATAACAAATCTGAAGTTTAACATAAAGCAACAAATCAAATTCAAATTCCCACTAAATTAAAGTATCCTCAAACAGAATAACACCCATATGAGCAGTATGCTCGTGAAAGACCTTGGGTGGTAGTCCCTTTGTGAGCGGATCTGCTATCATGGAGTTTGTTCTTATATGCTCTATAAAAATCTGACCACTCTGCACTCTTTCTTTCACAACCAAAAACTTGATGTCAATATGCTTTGACTTCGTTGAGCTTCTGTTGTTGTTAGAATATAGAACCGCTGATTTGTTGTCACAAAATAATTTGAGTGGTCTTTTAACACCCTCTAAAATACGCAACCCAGTGACAAAATTTCGCAGCCATATTCCATGATTTGATGCCTCATAACAAGCCAGCGGCCATGGTGGATGAAGCTACAAGCGTTTGCTTGGCAGACTGCCAAGAAATTGCCCCACCAGCCAACAGGTAAACATAACCCGATGTGGATCTCCTACTGTCTTGGCATCCAGCAAAATCAGAGTCGGAGTACCCAATGATCTCTAACCGATCTGATTTTCTATATGTGAGCATGTAAGGGTTGGGATTGATACTTGCAGTTTTTGTAAAGAAAAGGGTCATTGGAAAACTCAGTGTCCAAAATTGACTCGAACATCACATCAGTTCCAACCAAAGCAACAATTCAGGCTTCCACAGTTCAGCAACCAATCGCAACCACGTCCATTTCGCCCATCACAATATAACACTGCAGCAATTGTTCCTCCATCGACATCATCTGACTTGGGCACCTCATCCTCCAATTCTACCTTGGCTGCCCTCACCGAACAGTTTCAAAAGTTTCTTGAATCACAACCACATGCCATGTCTGCCTCTTCTACAATAGGTCAGTCTCTTTCTAGCTCCTCAGGTATGTCATCCTCAACTTGGGTTTTAGACTCTGGAGCTTCCCACCATATGTCTCCTGAGTCAAAATCTTTTGTTTTTTTATGTCCTACATCATCTGTGCCTGTCATGAAGGCTGATGGTACTCCTATGCCATTAGAAGGTGTCGGGTCTGTTGTCAATTCTCATTTGTCTCTTCATAATGTTTACTATATTCCTAAGCTTTCACTAAACCTTGCATCTGTTAGTCAATTGTGTGATTCTGGTTGCTCAGTGTCTTTTTCTTCTACTTCTTGTCATGTGCAGGATTTACAATCCCAGAAGCTGATTGGGACAGGCCGTAGGCAAGGGGGATTATATGTTTTGGACGAGCTGAGATTACCAGTATTTTCAGCTCCTAGTGTTGATCTTTCATCTTTTCGATTGTGTCCTTCGTCTTCTAGTTTTTATTTATGGCATTCACGTCTTGGTCATGTTTCAGCTTCCCGTTTACTATTTTTAGCTTCTAATGGAACCTTAGAAAATTTGCAAGCTCATGATATCTCTGATTGTAGTGGTTGTAAACTTGCAAAATTTTCTGCATTACCTTTTAATAGAAGTACTTCTTATTCTGTTGCACCTTTTGATTTAGTTCATTCTGATGTATGGGGACCTTCTCCTGTTATTTCCAAAGGAGGGTCTCGCTATTATGTCTTTTTTATTGATGATCACACTCGTTTTTGTTGGGTATATCTTATGAAACGTCATTCTGATTTCTTTGATATTTATAATAACTTTAGAGCCCTAGTAAGAACTCAACATTCTGCTGTAATTAAGTGTTTTAGATGTGATCTAGGTGGTGAATATACTTCCAATAAATTTTGTGATTTGCTTGCTTTAGATGGAACTACTCACCAAACTTCTTGTACTGACACTCTTGAGCAAAATGGTGTTGTTGAAAGGAAACATAGGCACGTTGTTGAAACTGCTCGTTCTCTTTTGTTGTCATCCTTTGTTCCTAGTGAGTTTTGGGAAGAAGCAGTTCTTACTGCGGTGAACTTAATCAATAAGATTCCATCATCCATCACTTCAGGTTTGTCTCCTTTTGAAAAACTATATGGACATCCTCCTGACTATTCTTCATTGAGAGTTTTTGGTTCTACTTGTTTTGTTCTTCGTCCTCATGTAGAACGTACAAAATTATCGTCACGTTCTGCCATTTGTGTTTTTCTTGGTTATAGTGAAGGACAAAAGAGATATCGTTGTTTTGATCCAACTTCACAAAAACTATATGTCTCTCGTCATGTTATCTTTCTTGAGCATATACCTTTCTTTTCTATTCCTAGTTCAGTTCACGACTTCACCAAGTCAGATCTTAGTCATATTGATCCTTTCTCTGATTTTACTGATAGTTTTTCTCCACAGGTTCCTCCAACTACTAATTCTGACTCATCTACTGATCCTATAGTCCCTTTTCCTCTTCAATATTCTCGCAGGATTCGTACTGTTACACCTGAAGATACTGGTACAACACAGCTTGATACTTCTGATACTTCCCCTCCCCCTACAGTTGCCCAAGCTCCTCCTGGAATTGTGGATCCTCCTCGTTATCCTCAGCGCACTCGTAAGTCTACTCAACTACCTGATTTTGTTTACTCGTCTTATTCCACTTCTTTCACTTCATTTTTAGCATCTATTCATTGTCTTTCTGAGCCCTTATCCTATAAAGAGGCAGTTCTTGATCCCCTATGGCAGCAATCTATGACTGAGGAACTTACTGCTTTGCATCAAACAAATACATGGGTCTTAGTACCTTTACCACCAGGTAAAAGAGCTATTGGTTCCCGTTGGATATATAAAATTAAGCTTCATTCTGATGGATCTATTGAAAGGTATAAATCCCGGGTAGTTGCAAAGGGATACTCTCAAATGAGTGGTATTGATTATGAAGAGACTTTTGCTCCTGTTGCAAAAATGACTACAGTTCGCACACTTATTGCAGTTGCTTCTACTCATGGATGGTGTATATCTCAGATGGATGTTAAAAATGCTTTCTTGAATGGTGATTTGCATGAAGAAGTTTACATGGTTCCCCCGCCTGGTGTACCACATAATCATGGAGAAGTTTGTAAGCTTCAAAAAGCCTTATATGGTCTAAAACAAGCACCTCGAGCATGGTTTGAGAAATTCTCTATTGTTATTACTTCTTTTGGGTTTTCTTCCAGCAATCATGATTCTGCTCTCTTTGTTAAGCATGCCACTACAGGTCGTATTTTGCTCTCTTTATATGTTGATGATATGATTATTACTGGTGATGATGTTGATAGAATTGCAGTGCTAAAGTCAGAATTAGCCCGTCAGTTTAAAATGAAAGATTTGGGTTCTCTACGGTATTTTTTGGGTATTGAAGTTGCCTTCTCTCCAAAAGGTTATCTTCTCTCTCAATCTAAGTATATTGCTGACATTCTTGAGCGTGCTCGTCTTACTGATAGTAAAATTGTTGATACCCCTTGTGAGCACAATGATCAATATTCTCCTTCGGATGGCACTCCTTTGCAAGATCCTACCTTATATTGAACTATTGTTGGAAGTTTGGTCTACCTCACTATTACTCGTCCAGACATTGCTTATGCTGTTCATATTGTTAGTCAGTTTGTTGCTTCTCCTACTACCATTCATTGGGCAGCCGTTCTACGTATTTTGCGGTATTTTCGTGGCACAAATTTTCAGAGTCTCTTATTTCCATCCACATCTTCCTTAGAGCTGCGTGCATATTCTGATGCTAATTATGGCCGTGATCTCACAGATCGCAAGTCTATCACTAGTTTCTGCATCTTTTTGGGTGATTCTCTTATCTCTTGGAAAAGCAAGAAGCAAACTGTTGTTTCTCAATCTTCTACTGAAGCAGAGTATCGTGCAATGGCATCTACTACCAAAGAGATTGTTTGGTTACGTTGGCTACTAGCAGATATGGGTGTTTCTCTCTCTCATCCCACACCTATGTATTGTGACAACCAGAGTGCTATCCAGATTACTCACAACTCCGTTTTTCATGAACGCACCAAGCATATCGAGATCGATTGTCATTTTACTCGTCAACACCTCAAACAAGGCACCATCATCTTGCCTTTTGTTCCTTCTTCTTTACAGATTGCAGACTTCTTTACTAAGTCACATCCTATTTCACGTTTTCGTTTTCTAGTTGGCAAACTCTCGATGCTTCTTGCAGCTGCATCGTGAGTTTGAGGGGGGGTATTAGAGTAAATTAATATAGCCTTATAGGGTTGTTTTAGTATTATCTTCATTGTAAGGGTATTTTGGTCTTTTCCTTTGTTTCTTTCTTTTGCCTATAAAAGGCTTGCTCTTGTAACATTTAAGTATACATTTTTTACTAATACAAACTCTAGCCTCCCTTTCTTCTTCTTCTTTCTCTTCCTTCTTCTTCTCTTGATTCTTCTCCTTTAATGTTAGCATAGATTAATTATCAAATAGAACTATGGTAGATCGTTGCAATGTACACAAAGAATGACAAAAAAAAAAAAAAGGCTAGAAAGTACTAGAAGCTATGAAAGGATGCATAGGCGGCTCAAGAACATCTGTGACCCTTGCAAAATATAAAAATGAGGTCTCAAATATTTTTTATAAATCAAATTTTTATCGATTCAATAAGAAAAGATTAATTATATTAAAATATAAAGAAGAAGATGACATTTTTACAATGCTATTTGTATTTATTTAGTATAATCTCAATTAATTGAGAAAAATTAAAAATTATTTAGAAACTAGAATACATATAATGATTTAAGAAATGTAAGATTTTTTGTTCTTTTATATAATAAAATTAAGAGCGCACAATTAGAGTTTGTTGAGATTGAGACAGTCTTAACTCGATAAACAACCAAATCTAACTGATACGAACACCTGAGGACTCGCCACTCTTGTAAAGGCAGAGAAAACAATAAAACAAATAGCAGCTAACATAAATAAACAAGTACAACAAATATCAGATAATAAAGATAACTAATAAATGTTTTTCAATCTTAGTATAGCCTATATATGTTTGCATATATATTAAGTATAATATGATTGTACTAACTCATGCAGCAGAATAAGTAAACAAAGCAATATAACGTGAAAAATCTACTTAGGTTTTAATCCTAAGTATTAACATCCACGAGTTGTTTAACACAACTACTCACTAGCTAAATTCACTTAATAAAATTAAATAGTTATATAGACTCAATAAGGTAAAAACTAATACATTTATCAATCAAGACCATCTGTCCTAATTGCCTAGACTACTATCACAAGTTGTTACTACAACTACTTTGATCTACGCTGAATCTAGCTTACCTTCAAAGCCACACCATTATGTTGTATGATACTAATATCTGTAATCAGTGTGTGTGAACAATATATAATTTTTACCCATAAATAATTTTAGGATACAATTTCATCTCATAATAATAATACAGAAATACACTAGATATATTGTTATTATGATAATTCATTTTGATAAATTAATTTAACAAACTCCACCACCACTTTATTGCTCAATACATAAAAATATTTGATGTATTGAGACTATGAAAACTTCTTTTAATATATAATTTTTTGTTGAAAAACTTCACCTCGTATTAACAATATAAAAATACACTCGATGTATTGTTAATATAGTAACTCTATTTAGTAAAAGACTTAACAAACTCTACTATCACCTCGTATCTCAATACAGATAAACACTTGATGTATTGAGAATACAAAAGTACCGTTTAAAATATATTTAACACCAAAAATATCGAACTTATATTTTTCTCACCTTTAAATCACTAATATAGATCAACACTCAATGTATTAGTGATAGAGATACATAAAATATTTTTTGAAAGTTTAAGAAATTTTTTTTCACAAAATTATATTTTACACAACACAAAAATTAGCTAAAAAAATGTGTAGAGAAAAGTAAGTGAGAAGGTGTAATTAATAGAGAAAGAGAAATAACTTTTTGGTACTCTTGTCGACCCATCGCAGATACCTCTCTGCACACCTCCGCAAGGCCTTGCCAGCAAATCTCCTGCGAGATATGAACAAGGTCCAACGAGACACAGATATATTTTGTGCACTCTCGCGGACCCCTCGTCCACCTCGATGAGCCACCTACAAGCTACCAAAAATATGTTTTTTTTTAATTAAAAGCTTAATCATTTAAAAATTCATAAACACTCGCTAAAATAATAATCAAATGCAAGTAAAAATAATTTAAACATGCATGCTACATATTCTCAACCATCTAGTGGTGTGTGTAGCATGTGAACATAAAAAGTATTAAAATCTACGTGAGTGTGTACGATACTAATCACAAGCAAAATGCTAAACAAAGTGATAAATAAAAATACTAAATAAAATAAATATACTCTATATTTTATACACAAAAATGACAATAAAGACTCAAAAAAAAATTATAGGATTTACAAACATAATTCAAAATAAAATTATTTACTTTTAAAAATATAATATGCGTTATAAAAATTAAGGCCCTTATTTAGAAGACTATCATCTTATTTGTCTAAGAACCGGTCTAAGGGATGAGCCACTACTTAAAGAGGCAAATAATGAAGGACGGGCTATATGACAATGGATGGAAGGCAGTGGGTCTAAAATCTACGAAAAAATTAATCGACTCTCAAAACAAGGGTATATGAATTTGCTTTTTTTTTTTTAGAGAAAGTACATAGACCTTTTCAAAAAAAAAAAATGCTTTAGATAAAGCCCCTAAATTTTATTTACTATATTCTTCTTAGGTTATGCTTTTCATAAGCTACAAGGACTTTTTATCTAGGTTTGAATATTTTAGTAAAGTACACAATCCTCGTTCTATCTTTGAAAATATTTTCAAGGATAAAGCCCATTTCAAAATAACATTTTTGCCTTTAAACATTTAATTTCGTTCATGAACACATTTAGATATTTAAGTTAAAATTAAACTATGTAAATGTCACATTCTTTTATTTTTCTCTTATTTTTGTGTAAAATGTACCAAATAACAATCATAAATACCTTCCCTACGGAGCACTACATTTGTTTTTAGAAATAGAGTTGAAAATATTACCAATCATTTTTTAGGTATATTTGTGCCAAGAATCATGCCATTAATGAATATTATTGTTTTTCACAGAAGAAACAAGTACGTTGATATTTATTTGGATCTCCGCTTTTAACAATATTATAACTCCATTTTTAATCTGAAAACATGTCATTAAAAAATATTGATTTTTTACGTCGGTTTTACTGTACAAGTGGCACATATTTGCGTTAATTAAAATGAACTTCGCATTTTTTTTTTATTTGTGTTACTAGGTCCTTAATTTACAAAAAAAAAAATGAGTCAATTAAAGACAAAATATATAATTTTAATAATTTTTTAATTAAAATATTATTTTTTAAAATTATTTTAATATAAAAAATATTAAAATAATATTATTTGTTCTTAATTGACTTATCAAAAAATAACATTTTAATTAAAAATCATTAAAATCATGTGTTTTGTTCTCAATTTGACAATTTTTTTCTAAAATTAAGAGACCACTTATAATTTAAAGAATAAAATGACATAAATGATCCAATTAAGAGCCTTTCATGATGCTTTTCTCTTTTCTTAAATGAGGCAATTTGGCACTTTCTGCATAGTGTGTTCACATAACACTCTATCTAAGAGTATTACTAGACAGTAAATTACACAACTCAACACAATTAATCTGACGATGTTTTGCTAGTAACTAAGTCTGCAACAATAGATAAACATCATAAGGGAGTTTTGGCTATGCCAACATAAAATGATAAAAATAATTTGTAAGACTAATATATAAGAATGGATATGAGAAGTATTGGGCTATCGAAAACCAACATCACTAATATGAAAAAGTCCGTCTTTAATGGCATTGGAAGAAGGTTATTTGACAGTACCACTTGTAAGTTACAACCATGTAAATGGCGATATTTGATGTTTGTAGTTTGGTATTGAAAGAATGGAAACACACAATTAAGTTACCATTTATTAAGTTGTTTAATTTATTTTTAGTTGATTTTATTGAGATAATAAACATATAAAAATAAAAATAAAAAATTTGATAGTACTAACGTACTTGAACCCTTTATTTTAAGCAATTATTGAAAAATTTAAGATATCGTTGACATTATCACGACATTGTCAATTTTTTACACATTTTGAAATTAAAATATAATATTCCTATTTTTTGGTTAAAATGTCGAAAAATGTCAAAAGTGTCGTTAAATTGTAGATAAAATATCATTTTTTGTCAAAATATTTTGAATATTGTTAATAAAATGTTGATAAATTATCAACTAGTGAAGATATAGGCAGTAGCTAGTTGCTAGTGCTGCTATTTGTAGACTGAGAGTTTGTTATGCTTGAGTTAGTTAGAGGTGAACCTATAAGGCTCTTACACGTGTACAAGAATATCACTCGTGATGGTATATAAGTTGTGTTTGTACAGTGTAGTTAATTATCAATCACAATATTCATTTGAGCTTCTTGGTTATTCAAGAATTCACATAAACTCTCTCAATTCTTTGAGTTTTTTAGTTCGGTATCAAAGCTACATAGCTTCTTCATGTGAAGCTTTAATGGCAAATCCTGTGGATTGTTCCTCTGCAGAAATAACAGTCTCACTTGCTCGTGTGACTCAAGTATCAGTAATGGCTACTAGTGTACTTTCTTCTCTCCCTAATAGTCCAATGTTGTCAATTAAGCTCGATCGCATAAATTTCCGCATATGAAAAGACCAGTTGTTCAGTAAAGCCATTGCGTATGGCTTGGATTCCTATTTGGATTATTTTTGTCCAATATCTTCTTAGTATATCACTGATAAATCAGGAACTAAGGTTGTTAATTCTGAATTTTCTATATAGAATCAAATAAACAATCTCTTGAAGAGTTGGATTTATAATTCTATAGCAAAGGAGAATATTTTCTGAAGAAATTCATGAAGAAACAAACAAGTGATACAGAAGTTATTCTCTGATCAACTTCTTATTTTCGTTTCTTTCGTTTCTTGATTTTACAATGAATTTATACATGGTTTATATAGACTAATATAAACTACTATTACAACAACCATGCTACTATTACAACAACCATATTCAATAATTCAAAGGGAATTAGTCGTTGAAGAATAATTCACCAACCATGGTCGGCGCCGAATTTACCAACCAACATTGTTGCCGCCATTGTTGATTTCATAATTCAACACTCCCCCTCAAGTTGGTGCATAGATATTTCGTATGTCCAACTTGCTTATTATCCTAATATCAAATCTTTCAAGTTGTAACCATATTTCTTCACAAAGTCTAAGTGACATATCTGATTATTTGGCCTTTGCATCTTGAACGGCAACAACTTGTTTATTATTGAACAGTATCAGAGCATCGACTTGGCTCTAATATATTATTTTGATGCCAAATCGGCATTTAATATATCCATTTTCCAAACTGATGAAACCTTCTTTTTTTTTTTTTTGGTTAAATCAGCCAACAACAAGTCACTTTCCTTTTTCTGAAGTGCCTTCAAGAAAGGCAGAATTGCCTCAACATAACTGGATTTATTCCTAGTCTTATTTACAAATCCTCATCATTTTTACTATAACGAGGTGACTTCGTCTGGATTTGTCCAAATTGCTAAAGAACTTCTCCTGAAAGCTCCAATTGGGCTAAAACTAGAAAATTTGAATCAAAACCGTACAAAACGGTAAATTTTGGATCAAATCGGATAAAACCGATTAATTTTGGATCAAACCGGATAAAACCGGTCAATTTTGGATCAAAATCGGATAAAATCGGTCAATTTTGGATCAAAACCGGATAAAACCGGTCAATTTTGGATCAAAATCGGATAAAACCGATCAATTTTGGATCAAAACAGGGTAAAACCGGTCAATTTTGGATCAAAACCGGATAAAACCGGTCAATTTTGGATCAAAACCGGGTAAAACTGGTCAAACCGGGTGAAATAGACCAAACCGAATGAAAAATCGGCTTAACTGGACCAAACCGGGTGAAATAGACCAAACCGGATGAAAAACCGGCTTAACTGGATCAAACCGGACCGAAACTGTGCGAACCGGAATGACACGTCAGCGAACCGGTCACGTCAGCGTCTTCAACCTTCAACTGGCGCGTGAGGGCGAGTAGATGAGCGTGGTGGCGCGTGACTTTTTCCAGCCAACTAAATGTTTGTAGATGTAATATACTTCATATAAAGATAGAAATGAATATAACATGTTACATTCAAGAAAATATGATTGTATGCCTACATAACCCTATTACCCAAAACATGAGACAAGTGATTTTAGCATGATAGTTATAACGACCAAACTTGTGTGAGAAAAATGTAAGAATCCTCAAATTTTAGACATGAGTTAAATAGAGTTGTATGTGAGGTATTACAAATAAAGATACAAATATTGATAACGTATTTTACACTTCAAATATAAACGAATTTTCCAATGGAATCAAACAAATTACCCAATACTCAAACAATCACATAAATTAAAAAAAAATTGTCATTCTTGCTACTCAAATATCATTTAGGTTTAAATGTGTGTAAGATCATATTCATACAGCAACTATATATTTCATTCCTAGTTCAACATAAAGTGAGATCAACTCAAGTTCTTCCAAATAAATGATGAATATTATCTAATTTTCTCTTTTCCTTATGCAATGGAACACAAGCAATACTCTCGTAAGAAAAAATTCACAATTTACTAAATAAATGGTGAATTCTAATTAAATCCAAAATTAATTCAAACTAACTAAAGTAGAAGCATAGCCTTCATTTTTCAAAATCCTAACAAAAGCCATAGTTTTTAAATGCTGGAATTTTACATCATGATAAAGTTAAATAAAAGCATAGAAGAATGATGAACACAATTTTGACTTATATTTTGTTATATTTTTAAGCATTCATTTTATGTTTTATTTTATTATTTTCGTGTTTTGGAAGGTATTTATGTGTTTTGTAGGTTTTTGGACTCTTAGAAGAATATTTGATTGAAATGACACAAAAATAGAGAAAATAGAGTAACAAAAGCCAGAGAATGTAAGACTTACATTAGGAGTCAAAAACTATGTAAGGGTTACATACAAGACAAAAGCAACGCGCGCCTAGGCATGAGAAAATGTGCGCCTAGGCGAGGAGGTCTCTGTTTTCTATTCTGGAGCTAAAAATCAACACTCACCTAGGCATGAAAAATGCGCGCCTAGGCAGGGAGGTCTCTGTTTTCTATTTTGGAGCCAAAATGCAACGCGCGTAGTGGCGGGTAAAAACTTGCGCTGAGGTGAGCGTGCCAAAATTGCCCAGAAATCCTAAAATGCGTGTGCCACTTCATTCCTCCTATAAATACCACATTATACCTCTCCCAAACATAAGTCTTCATAGCCAATTTCTTCTCCACCTTAGCTGCTACCGAAGCAAGGGTTTTCCACCCAAAATCATGAGAAGACACTTCATTGTTGAAGCTACTCTAAGGATTTGAGAAAAGGGATCAACCAAGTTTAAGGAATTGGAACTAGAGGATTCATTGGGGTATTTTTAGTGTAATATCTTTTTCTTTTCTGATTTTGTGGTTTGCCTCCCATGACTAAATTGATTGACATCAATTTAGTTATGGTTGGCTAATTTATGTATTTGGAGATTTTAGTATTACTTCCAATGATTGGAAGAACAATTTTGTAATTTAATAATATTTGAGTTTTGAATTTATTTCTTGTTCATGTTCTTAATATTTCTGATTATGAATTAATGATGAGTCAAATCTTGATTTGTAGTTAGAGAGAATATGTTAGAATTTAAGTATTAGAAACGCCATCTTTGCTTGATTGTTCATTATGAACAAGTGCCTAATTTGATTGCATTGATTTGTGTTAGGTTAGGTGATTATAATATTTACTTGAGTTAATTCCGATTGATTAGTTAATGATCCGGATCAAAGACGTTAATTAATTAATTGTAGTGAAAATTGCCATTGATTTGAAATTTTCTAGGTTTAGCGAAAAAATCATTAAATCAAACTTTTAATTGAATGCTTAATTTGTTCTTTCCATGAATGGATAGCGAACTAAGATTCCCATTTACATACTTCATCCTCCCCTTGGTTGTGATTACTTTTATTTTCATTTTATTTTAGTTCTTGATTTAATTCCAAATTTACAATCTGTTCTTCAACCGACAATTGTTAGAATGTTTAGGATTGTTTGTTCGACTGAATAAGAAAATAAATAATGTTTTAGAACCACTGCAATTCCTTGAGAAACGATCTTGAGAGTATACTTATCACTCATTACAAGTGATTCGTGCACTTGTGAGCTTTTTATAAAATACAAAATTTGACTATCAAATTTTTGTGCATCAAAGAACAAGCTTTAGGAGGTGAAATACATACCAGTATTTAGTAGGAGGGATGGAGAAGACCTCAAACGATGTGAATTGTAGACCTGTGTTGTATTATATCTTCATTTGGTTTTCGGTTATTATTGAAGCATGTATGTAAATGGTAGACAACGACCTCTAAAAGGGTCGTTGTCTACTAACGACAACCTCTAAAAGGGTTTTTATTTTTATGTATTAATGAATCAAATCTCCTAGGGATTCTTTTTTTAATCATCTTAAAGGGTCAAATTTTAATTCATTGATTTTTGGTATATCATTTACATCTTTTCTTAATTCTATTATTTTTTATGTATATCTAATTATTTTTTAATACAATTATGTTCTCTTATTTCTTCAAGAATTTCTTTTTGTATATCATTTATACTTTGTAATTATTTGGTATTTGATTAACATGTTGTATCTACTTCTTCAGCTAAAAGAATTCTTCAGCTAAAAGAATTAAAGCTTTCATTATGATTTTTATACTTCCATTTATATTTTCATTTTCTTCTAACTCTATTTATTGTAATTTTGATTTTAACATTCTATAATATTCTATTACTTCATGTATGATAAAATTTTAATTTATTTAATCTCTTGTTTTAACTATTTTATTTCTTCTTGTTTTTCCCATTCTAGTTTTACAAACTTTTGCATTATCTTCAATAAATTTTATTCTAGAAATACTATTTTTTTACCTGGTATAAGAGGTTTTTCTTTGATATCAAATTTTCATTCTTTTGGTATTTCGAAGTTTGTCATTACTTTAGGTTTTATTACCTCTCCTATTTTTTGAAAAGTTTTTTCTATCTCTATAAATTCATTTTGTCTATATATTGAACTATTATAACTATTAGTTAATAAATATCTGACTATGTAATGTATAAAAAATGGATAATTTTCTTCTTTCATTAATTTTTTCTCTCAAATTCATACGCTAAACTTAATACTTGACACAAATTTTTGTCATTAATATTTACTGCAAACTTAGGGTATGCTGTAAATTTTAATTTTTGACATTCTAAATTTTCATGTATTATTTCTAGCAAAGCATCTCATCTATTTATTATTATGTTATCTAATAGTGTTAATTTTATCGGTGTATCAATTCTTTCCCTAAAATATACTTTAATTAAAATTTGTATTCCTTCAAGATGAATATATCCAATTTTATCTTTATCTTTTTGTTGAATTTTTTATAATTTGTCTATAATTATTTATCTATCAATTAATGATATATTAAATATTTTATTTATATATGTTATAATTATACTTATTTCTTTATTACATATGCAATAATAAACTATATATTTTCTAAGAAACATTTTCCTTATTTTATAAAGTATGTAAATATTACATTTAAATTTTTAGGCTTAAAAGACTTAAGGATTAAAAATGTAATTTATTCTTTATAAAAACACAATTATTTTGCTATTTTATGGGGGAAAAAAGTTTTTTGCAAAACCATTCTCAGGTAATTAATACCCGCTTACTGATTTTATCATATGGGTTACATTTGATATTTGTAAATGTTTGGGCCGTACGAGATAAAATTCCTAAATTCAGCCTTAAAACTCTGGTGGCCCAAAAAGAAAAAGAAAAAGAAAAAGAAAAAAAAAAGCCTTAAAAACTCTGGAACCATAAAAAACCTAGCGTATACACTCGTACGCACATCTTTGCTTTTCTCTGAAGTAGGGTTGCCGACTTCGAAGATCCAACAATGGTGAGTGAGTTTTATGTCCCAAATATTTCTTTATTTATGTTTTAAATTCTTCATCGCTTTCTCTCTTCCTCCATCTCGTTTACATTATCTGTCCCCCCGTTTCAGGCTGACGTTGAGACTGATGTTGCGGCTGCTGGCGTACCTAAGAAGAGAACGTTCAAGAAGTTCAGCTTCAGAGGTGTTGATTTGGATGCTCTCCTGGATATGTCCACGGATGAGCTTGTCAAGCTTTTCCATGCCCGTGCTCGCCGAAGGTATATGTTAAACTTTCTAGTAGTGTTGATTTCGCAATTCAAAATCTTGCTCTTTGGTTCGTGTTGGCAAATATAAATATGTTCGATTTAATTTTGTTTGATCGGCAGGTTTCAGAGGGGTCTGAAGCGCAAGCCCATGGCTCTGATCAAGAAGCTGCGCAAGGCGGTAAGTTTATTTCCCCTTTAATCTTTTTCATTTGTGTTATCAACTCAATCGTATTTGGATGCTTCATTGTTTTGTTCCATCCATTGGCCATGGTCTTTAATGTTTTGTTTGAGTGGTGTTAGACTGTTAGTCAAAATTGGTTACTTTTTCGTTGCCCAGTTTCTGATTCAAAATTGGATTTACTGCTTTTTAGCTCTTTGACTGTGACACCATATTTTATGCATTTTAAAGACATTGAACCCGATAATTTTGAGAATTTGATGATTCTAGAAATGTTGTGTATTTTTAGCGTGGGCTTATCTTTCTATGTTTCTGTTATGAGATGGATTTTAATTTTTTTTGCCATAACCTTTTTCAACTAGGTGCAAGTTTTGGAAATTGTTTGGCAATTATTTATTTCTTTGATATAAACTAATGACATTTTCCCTTGATTCTTCTTGTGGAAATATTTTCCACTGAGTTACAACTATACCTGAATTGCCAATCTTCTATATTGTGTTCGGGCTTTTTTAGTTATGAGTGAAAGGATACTACACTTTGCTTACTGCGTTCAATGAATGTGATTGGTTTTTTGTCTTGTGTTTGGTTGCAAAGATCTCATTAACATTGTTTTGTAACATTATTATTTATTCATATTAAAATCTTACCCGTTTTGGTTTATTGATTATTGAAATTGCATTAGAGCTCTGCTATCTTTTGATGATGGGATGTGAGTTTTGATGTTTAATGCTAATAATTGGAAGTTTTCATTAGCCCAGAAATTAAAATTTTGCCTTGTTGGATGTATTTTTGCATGGGATTTTATGTTTATGATTGATAAATAATGTAAGATCTTTTTTGTCTAGTGCAATTTATTGTTTATGGCTAAAACTGAAAATAATAAAAAGAATTAGAGAAGTTGGCTCATTCTAGGAAAAGCTGGACCTGTGGTTTTAGTTGACATTTGACAAATATTTTAGCCAGAAGTCTGAACATCCTCATAAAATTTGTATACTTACTGGATTATTTAAAAACAGAAAAGGGAGGCCCCACCAGGTGAGAAGCCAGAACCTGTCCGAACCCACCTTCGTAACATGATCATTGTGCCAGAAATGATTGGAAGCATAATTGGTGTTTACAATGGTAAGACCTTTAATCAGGTTGAGATCAAGCCTGAAATGATTAGTCATTACCTTGCTGAATTCTCTATCTCATACAAGCCTGTCAAGCACGGTAGACCAGGTATTGGTGCTACCCACTCATCTAGGTTCATTCCTCTCAAGTGAAGTGGAAGCCAGCGTTTTAGATTAGTCTTAATTTCTGTGAACTTGTGTTTATGTCGACTTTTTACTTGTGTTATCTCCTCCGACTATAGTTTGGCATTTTATTGTGTATGATGAAAATGCATTTCTAGTATCAATTATTTTGCTTCCAATTTATTCAATGGTCTCTTTTATGACGAATATTGACCCTTCAAAGAATCTTGAACAAAAGGTGAGCTGAGATAGCATTTCAATGTACTCTTTCAGATAGTGATGGCTTTTCCGTACTTTAATAATCTGAAACGGTTTTCATCTTCCCCAGCTGAATGTCAAATTGAGTTTGTGATGGCTTTTGGTGCTATGGAAATAGAATTTTTCTTTTTCACTTTAGTCATTTTCTCTTCATTTCCATGTGATATTGTGCATTCACTTTTACACTCATATTTATATCATTACTCCTAAAATTATTTTAGAAGGTGGGGTGTTTTAATTTAATAGATAATTTTATTACGTGTCACGACATGATTAGTGCATATTAAAATTTATGTGACCATAACACAATTTAACATCAATTATAGTCCATTGTTCGTGGCATATCTTCTTGGGGGTTGGGTGTAGAGGTGTCAAAGAGGCCTGGCTCTGGCAAATTAGTGTGTTGTGTCAGGCTGTGTCTGTTACCTAGCATGTCGTGTTGGCTCTTGGCTCTTATACAAGTCGTGCCGTACTTTCATTCTTGACCTGTGGGCTTTGTCTTGCTTAGCTTGTTGGGCATTGCTTAACGGGCCTGAACAGTCCATGATTCCTTTATTTTATTTTTATTATATATTTGTTTAAGTATTTGTTAAAAATTATTAATAATGTTTTAAAAAATTAAAAGTGAGAGTTGAAATCTTAACCTCTGATTTGATAGATTGTTAGAAATTTATTTTGTTATGTCCAATGTAAAAAAAATTTATTTTTTGGTATTTTTTTAAATAATAAAGTTTCTTGTGCTGGCTTGGCCCAGCTTATGGGCTATGGGCTATGTTGTGCTATTCCTTTTAGTTAACGAGCTGGGTCGTGTCATGTTGTGTTGAATATTTGGCAGGTCAGTGTAGGCTCGGTGGGTCAATGGGTTAAGTGTTTAATGGAAATTACCAATAATAAATATCTGCACAAGAAGATAAGATGCAATAAAGATAGAGAACTGCAGAAGATGACAAGTGGATCTACTATGTGTCGTAGTTATCTATAACAGTGTCTGTAATTATCTATAATAGTGTCTGTGTTATAATTATCTGTAATAGTGTTTGTAGTGTCATATATATATATCTGTATGTGTAATACGTGTGTGGCTATAGTAATGCCCGCATGTAATATTAGGACTATACTATGCAGAAGGTGACATATGTCCCATTAGGAACATGTCCTCCTACGTAGAATATGGAAAGAATAAGATAAACATGGAAAGGATAAACATGGTAGAATATGGAAAGAATAAGATAAACATGGAAAGGATAAACATGGAAATGATAAGATAAGGATGCATTAAAGCATATGAGACAAATAGTGAATGGTGAATAGTGGTTACAAATGGGGTTCACTATTCACGAGATATTATTCACTATTTGTCTCATATGCTTTAATGCATCCTTATCTTATCCTTTCCATGTTCTACGTAGGAGGACATCTTCTTAATGGGACATGTGTCACCTTCTGCATAGTATAGTCCTAATATTACATGTGGGCATTACTATAGCCACACACGTATTACACATACAGATATATATATGACACTACAGACACTATTACAGATAACTATGGCACATACACTATTATAGATAATTACAGACACTGTTATAGATAACTACGACACATAGTAGATCCACTTGTCATCTTCTGCAGTTTTCTATCTTTATTGCATCTTGTTTTCTTGTGCAGATATTTATTATTGGTAATTCGAAACCCCTAGCTGGGTGGGTTGTAGTTCCGACTAAATTTTAAAAAAAAATTAATTATATATATATTTTTAGTATTAAATAAATATTTTATTTGTAGTAATATATTATGCTTAATTTTTATATACATATTTTGGTATATATTAATAATATTTAACAAATATGTGAATAAAAATGATATAAATTATAAAGAAAGCGGTTAAATATGAATAATAAAATTATATTGTAGTTATATAGTATGTAAATTTCTTTTAAATGTGATGATTTAATTTTTTTTTTTAAATATTTAACTTTGAATATTATAAAATAAAATTAAAAAAAAAATAAGTATATAATAAGTTTTATCTTAAAATTATTAATTTTATATTTATTATATTTTATTGTAACTCAAATTTTAACTTTATTTAATATTTTATTATTTGATATTTTATTTTAGTATTTAAAATTATTTAAAAATTTTAATATAAAAAATTTATTATTTTTATTATTATTAGTCAGTTTTTTATTATTTATAAACATATGTATTTACAAATATAATTTTAGACTAAAATTTTATATTTTATTTTATTTTTTACATTTTTATATGTTTATTTTGTTTTAGTTTTAACAACAATAAATTTAGTTTTAATATATTTAATTTAATTTCATTATTAATTTTAGGTTAAATTATATAATTAATTCTTAAATTTTAATTAAATTTATACATAAATTTTAAACTTTTAAAACATATAATTTAGTCTTTAAATTTTTTAAATTTTACATATAAATTCTTATATTATACGATTTAATTTATAAACTTTTAAAATTTTAATTACAGGTCCTAAAATTTTGATTAGTAAATATGTATTTTAGTAGTTGAGTTATAATTTATATGTAATTTTTTAAAAAATATTTAGGATTAAATTGTAAAATTTAAAAATTTAGAGATTTATATGCAAATTTGATTAAAGTTTAAGGATTAATGGTTAAACTATATCATTAGTTTCTAAACTTTAATTAAATTCATATATACATCTTCAAATTTTTAAAATGTATAATTTGGTTTTTAAATTCCATTTCTAAATTTTTAAATCAAACAATTTTGTCTCAAAATTTTTATAATTTTATATATGAATTTTAAAAGTTTGATTCATAAATATGTATTTTAAAGAAGAAAAAAAAAAGTACCAAAACTTATTGGATTTTTAGTACCTATTAGTGGACTTCTGGTGCTTTTTACCTTATATTTTAGTAGCTAAGTTTTTAGTACTTATTAGTGGACATTTGGTGCTTTTTACCTTATATTTTAGTAGCTAAGTTAAGATTTATGCGTGAATTTTTAATAATTTTGATATAAATTGTAGAATTTAACAGTTTATTAATTTATTTGTGAAATTTTAAAAATTTTAATTATATTATTTAAAAATTTAATAATTTATGTATAAATTTATTCAAATTTTAAAAATTAATAAAATAATTTAGCATATTTTTAAAAGGTCACGCTATTTGTGAAAATGCAAACCCATTTTGATATTTTCCAAACTTACTCAAAAAGTTACAATAAAGAATAAGCGAATAGACAAAATTATAAAATTAACAATCTTGCTAGTGCCAAAAATGTGTTGGTTTCCTTCATGTTCCTGGAAATGATTGATGTTTCATCTCAGCTTCAAATAGTGTTTGTTGCATTGCTTCTTGTAACTCAGCTGTGCCAATCTTTAAACCACAGAAAGAGACTTATTCATGATAATAAAGCTGGTTATAATTTTAAAAACTTATTTTAATCCGAACTAAAAATTGAGATAAAATGTTAATGAAATTTATGCTATTAATTTTTATAACTTATATAATCTTATCTTACTTATATGAGGTGATAATGTAATAGTACTAATTCAAATATTTTATTTATTATAAATGAGTTTAAATGAGACAAGTGAAAAATATAAAAATAATAAAAATTGTGATACATAAATATTTATAATGTAAAAGTTTAATAAGATAAATGATTGAAAATCTTATGTTTATAGTTAAGTACATTAGGATTACAATTTAAATAATATGTGATGAGATAAAATGAGATGATATTTAAATAAAATAATATAATATATTAAAGACACTAAATAAAATATATAATAAGGTGTGAAAATCTATTTTACATCTCAAATTTTGAGGCTTATGGTACTTATAATAGCAATTTACAATCTTCTCTTCTTTATTTTACCATATAATCTTGTTAGAAAAATTGTGGATACATGAGTAGTCACATGTTCTTTAATTTGAAGGATTTTGAATCTCAGTATATATAGTTATTTTTATAAAAAATTCATGTTAAAAGATTAATTAAATAATATAAATTTAATGAATCACTTGTTTGCTAGCACAGCAGTACCAAATAAATAATATGTAGGGATGACAATTGTGTGAATTTTACATGTTGCGTTTGTGTTTGGTTTATTAGGGGTGGCAATCGTGTCATATTAGTCACGTTTTTGTAGTGTTTATTTCGTGTTATTCGTATCTAGTTTTCGTGTCAGTTGACACATAAAAAAATTTACTCGATTTTTTTTCGTGTTACCTATTTATAATAGTAAGAAATAACAAAATTTTTAAGAACATGAAAAAAGTTATTGATTAATTCTTACTAAAAAAATTTTCGTGTTGTGTCAAAAATTACAACCTCTAGGGTTTATGTTGTGTTAATGGAGTTGGATATCAAGTGATACCTTAGCTTTCTTAAAATGTATATATGAGTATTATAATTTTTATGGAGTACATTAAAAGTCTTGTTGTTTTCAAATAGGTACAATTTAATCCAAAATAATCATAATGTGACAAAATTGATCAAGTTTGACCAATTATGAAAGAGATATTTGTGTCATTTTTATTTTTAGCTCATACTCTATTAATTTTTTGAAAAATAAAAAATATAGCAACCTTACAATTTATGACAATGTTGAATTAACACTCTTAGTAATAACTCAATGTTAACTAATATTTTTTTAATTTAAAAAAATAATATTACTTTTGTAGTTATGAGTTTTAAATGGTATTATTTTAAATAATATTATTTTAATTTTTTTCCAAAAATAATTATATATGTGTTATTTTTTTCACCATTTTTCTCCCTCATATTTTATTTTTATTTTATTCTCTCACACCATTCATTTTTTTTGTTGCCAAAATTTTTCTTCCCCTATAAAATCAATATTAATTCTTGCTCCATTTTTTCACTAATACGACTCCATTTTGCTCAATTTTAAAATAAAATGAATGAACATGGATATTTTTATTTTTGTGAAAAACTTCCACTTTAGTCAATATCTTGGATTAGTTGCAATCCTATATTTTGTTTTGGGTTTGTCTCTTATATTTTTTTTATTATTTTAATTGGAGGCTTTGTTTTGTTTGAAATTTTTATACAAATATTAGATGGATTTGCTATTGATTAATGGTTTCTTTGTTGATATTTTGGAATTCATCCAATGGTAAAGAAAAAATCACTAGCAAAAATGAAAACAAAGTGAATGGCGTGAGAGAAAAAATGATAAGAAAATACGAGGGAGGGAGACTAATAGAAAAAATAACATATATATTTTGGCAAAAAAATTAATAAGATAAGCGCTAAAAGTAAAAATGACACAAATATTTTTTTTATAATAACTCAAGTTGGTTAAACTTGATCAACCTTAACAAAAAAAGAATAATATTATACTCCTGTGTAAAGTAAGTCACTGGTATATACCCTGTATAATTGTGGTAATAAAATTTATATTTATAATAAGTTTTGGTACCATGCATTTAGAACTTTTACCCTTTGTGTTAATTGACAAAAAAAATTATTTTATCAAATCAATTATTTATAATAATAATAATAATAAAAAATAATATGAATATTAAATTTATAACATTGAAATATTTTATTTACAAAAATTGTTAACATTCATAGATTTTGTATTTTAAAATTTATAAAATAATTATTCATAAATTCTAATACATGATTTTAGTTATATGTATCCTTAAAGAAATCATTTTTCTATAAACCATGGTTATAGTGCCTATTAAAAAAAAAAAGAACAAAAAAACAAACCTTTGTTTCCATTTCCAGTTCAGCTGAAAACTCATGAGAAGAGAAAGTTGATCGAATACTTATGGTTCTTAATCCCAAGTGTTTGGAGCACCTGAGAACCTCCACCATTGAATCAACACCAGACGTCGGATTATCTACCTTCAATCTAATCTTAGACGTCTCTTTCATTTCCTTACTAGTCTCATAATCATAATTAGCTGCTGCCATATTAATCTTCATTTCAAGCTCCATCTCTCTCCTCCTCAAGTCCTCCTTACAACTCTGCAACTGCTGCATTGCCACAGCTGCTGTTTGAACAATCGAATTCTGATCCTTCTGCAATGTAACACACTTCTTAAATCATCAATACTAATTATGATTCTATTTCAGTTAAAAGTAATTTCAAGCTTATGTTCTTTTAGAAAATCGCACATAAATTATGATTTTTAGAAGAAAAAAAATGTCTTTTTAGTTCTAAAAACACGAGCCTTAAATTCTATCAAAAACACATTTTGTTTCAATAACATTAACAAACCAACCTAATAAACGAAAACAAAAATACTCACTTTATAAGGCAAAAGGGTGTTAATGGTCCAATAATTTTACGCAAATGAATAATTTAATCTTAATGTTATAGCTTTTAACGGAGTAATAAAGTTTTATAATTAAAAAAAATAATGGACTTTAGTTCCAAAAAAGAAAAAGGAAGAAAACAAAATAAAGAACTAAAAAACACCTTTATATATTAAAAGGTATATGATTAAAGTACACATTTTTTTTTAAATTATGGACATAAAAAAATTTTAATTAAAAAATTATAATCAAAATTATGCTAATTAAATATTATGTGAATGAAAAAAATTTCTTATTAATTATTACCTCCAAAGAGAGGTATATATAAAAAATAAATTACAATACTTTTGATTAAACTAAAATTCTGTATAACTTAGAGTTATATATTACAGATAAATAAGTACTAATTTTATATTAATTATACGACACATGCTAACAATGCTCTGGTTAAAAAGTTATGCGACTAATTTTTTTTTTTTTTCAAAACTATAATACTGTCTTCTCCAAGGGAACATGTTAATTAAATAGAAGAAGTACCTTAGTTCCTATTGGAAGCATAGAATGAAGAGTCGAGTAGCAATCTTTGTGTCTCTTTCTCCTCATTCGTTCACCCATCATATGTTTAAAAGAGCGTTTATTTATCTCTCTCTCTCCTCCATTATTTTCAATACTAGGAGACCAATAACTTGATGATCTTAAGAATTCTATCTTCCTTTTATTGATGTTAATTTTGTTATGTGTTGATGATCCACAACAAGGAACTTCTGGGCAGAATGGTTGGTATTTAAATGGCACAAAATGGCTTATTTGATTCAAATGAACAAGATTCTGATACCAGAATGTAGTACTAGATACGTTGTTCTGTAATTCACTATACGAGTCCATCTGGTTTCTTTCTTGAATTCCTTAGAATTTCAAATTTGGGGGGTATGTATACATGCTGATGCTAGAATTGGATTGATTATGCGATTAACGCATATTTAACACGTGGTCTTGAGTTCACACACACACGCACAAAAAAACAAAAACACCACACGTGGTCAAACTTGATTTAGTAAAAGAAATTTAGCGAATTGTGATGATAATGCCAATTGAAAGGTTCGGTTTCCTAGGACTATGACTAGAAATGACTTGTTCGAGATAAAGTCCTAAAGTCAAGCGCCAAGTTGATGGATATAAGGTATTTTCTGGTTTGAATAATATGTGGTCAGCAATTCGCATCATCATAATACGTTAATAATGTAAATAGGGAAAATGTCTTTATGCGCGTCAATAATTATGTGGTTCTCATTTGTTTGACTAGTAGACATAAAATGAAATTATATTTTTATTACTCTATAATTACAAATTCAATAATTTAAATATATATCAAAATTATAATTTATAATGTTAGTTTTTTTACTATTAATTTGCAATGATTAAAATTTAAGACAATAAATTTTTATTTTTATTTTTTCTTCCTCTTTTTAAATCTCAATCCTTTGAAGTCAAAAGAGAAGCTACTAATCCTATCCCCTCTCTTTCTCTCTCTATACATATTGTAAATTAACAAACAAAAATGATATGACATGGATCAAATAACAGACGACATAATTGACTCACAAACAAAAACTGTACGATATGAATCAAACAAAAGACCACATGATTCGCACCTAAATAGATCACATGAAATATGTAGAAAATTTACAAACGACACCCTTGTCACCAAATACATCACAAAATATTTGAACATTACATGATAGCTTCATATTGCTTATTGGCTTAGTGTTTAATTGTGACAATCGAAACTGCAATAATTCCTTAATGGTAATGAAATAGTGAACCCCATTTGCAACCAGTAAGCAAAGGGAAAACTGACAAAGATTCAACATTCTTAGGAACAGAACTTCAAAATTCGGTCAGAATACCCTAAGAATCAGAACACCACTCAAACTACATATAATTCGAATTTTAACATGAAGACTCACCATTATGACCATGACCAAGTTTACTTGGAGAAGAAGTTTACTTAGAAGACAAATATACTAGATGACCAAGTTTTGGAATTTACTTTCTCTCCAAGGATTTTTTGCTTATATATATTGCTACTCTCAATATCATTTACATAACAACAACAAGCCACCATACCAACTAAGAAGAGAGCCACTACCTTTGTGTGAGAGAAAGACAATTCGATTTATTCTTTTGAATTAGTAAAGCTACTATTTAGTTGAAGTCAATTTGGGTTCTTTGAAGCAATCAGTTTTTTGGTTGGAGAACCATCACGGTACAACACTTGTGCTTTTGTTATCGTACAAGGTTAGAAATACTGTGTAATTTAGATTTCATTTGTAAGTGGTTATTTACTTGGATATTGGTGTCTGTACTCTCCTTTTGGATTTGATAGTGGATTTGCCTTGGTGTGCCGTTCTCAGTGGAGTAGACTTTTCACATTAAAAAATTGAACCATTTAAATCATTGTGCTATTTATTTTTCTTATTGCTTACTATTTTCCTGTTATCTAAAATTAAATTATTTGTGCAACTAAATTGGACCAAAAACTTCGCTTTCGCTAGCGCCAATTTATAACAATAATAATAATAAATGAGGTCAAATAATAAATTATACATAAACTTGTTTCGGAGCACATCAACAAATACATTCACACAGACCTCAGATTCCTCGTCGTCAGTAGAATAAGAAACTAATTTATGCTTCAGGAGAGCCCGTTTTGACAATGAAAATATCAATCAACAATATTCATGCTCACAAATAGAACCCAAGTTGATGTTAACATTATCATATGTGAAATTCAGCCCATCACAGTAAACCCAACATTCATTCATCAAAATCATATCGTATGTGAAATTCAGCCGATCACAGTAAACTCAACATTCATTCATCAAAAGCTGTGAAAGAGTTAAAGAGCTGCTGTACTTTTGATACTACAATCAAAAGGAATGAACTTTTGTAGTTATGGTATAAAAAAGAATTTAGCAGTACCTCCTGTCTCTGGAGCTCAATTGAGCATTGCCTGTTTTGACAATGAAAATATCAATCAACAAAATTCATGCTCACAAATAGAACCCAAGTTGATGTTAACATTATCATATGTGAAATTCAGCCCATCACAGTAAACCCAACATTCATTCATCAAAAACCTGTCGTATGAGAAATTCAGCCGATCACAGTAAACCCAACATTCATTCAACAAAAGCTGTGAAAGAGTTAAAGAGCTGCTGTACTTTTGATACTACAATCAAAAGGCATGAACTTTTGGAGTTATGGTACAAAAAAGAATTTAGCAGTATCTCCTGTCTCTGGAGCTCAATTGAGCGTGCCAGGGCCTTTCGTTTTGTCAAAAATTCTTTGGCCTTAATGTGGAAGGCCGCTGATGGTCCTTTCCCCTATACATAATTATAGCAAATTTTTTTGAGACTTTGTCTACTGAAACCAAGACACCTCCACTCTCAGCTTCAAGTGCTAGTGCAATCTTTTTGACCTGTTCAAAAGTCTTAGCGTTCACCATTATCTTAACTAATTCCCGGTACTTCTAATGCAAATGCATGTTCTCCACAGTACCATCAAATACTCCACGTCTTCCTGAAGTAGGAATTCATTCTAAGGTAACTACTCTGATAATAGACAAGGCATGATCATGTTATTGCTGAAATGTCTCTTTTACCTATAAGTAAGAAAGCTTTCATCTTTAAACCAAGCTTGCGAAACATGAACCTCTCCTCATTTTTAATGCTGGTTGGGTCTGCTTGCAGCTCTGCTGGAGTCAATGATTCCTCTACCTTGGCCAAGCTATGGCGGATGTATGACAGCTCCGGTCAACTTTTTTACAAAAAATTAATTACGTGTATATTTTTAAAATAAAATGAATATTTTAGTTATAATTGTATATTGTGCCTAATTTTTATATACATATTTTGGTATATATTAACAATATTTAACAAATACATGGATAAAAAAGATATAAATTGTAAATAAATTAGTTAATTATATACTTTTTTTTTTTTTCATATATTTGGTAACTATTAATAACAAAAATAAAATTGTAGCCATATATTATACAAAAATTCTTCTTAAATGTGATAATCTAAAAAAAGTTTTAAATATTTAATTTTAAATTTAACATTATAAAAATAAAATTAAAAAAATAAGTATATGTAAGCTTCATATTAAAACTATTAAGTTTATGTTTATCATATTTTATTTTAACTCAAATTTTAACTTTATCTAATAGTATGTTATTTGACATTTTATTTTAAAAATATTTGAAATTTTTTTATATAAAATTTTTATTATTTTTGTTATTATTAGTCAGTCTTATATTGTTTATAAACAAATATTTTTAAATATAGTATTGAAATTCTAAATCATATTTTAATTTTTACATTTTTATATATTTATTTTAGTTTTAATTTTTTAACAACTATAAATTTTGATGTGTTTGATTAAACTTTCTATTTGCTAAGATTTTTTAGCTAATAAATTTATTTTATTTATGAATGATACTAATACTTATTAATTTGTTATATTTTTATTTAATTTTCATTATACGTTAACTATAATGTGTTAATTATATATTTTTTGAGTGCTAACTTTATGTTTTTATTATAATATGATATAAAAAATTTAATATTAGATCAAATATAAATATACTATAACTCTTACTAATTTTTATTTTGTATAAAAAAAATTTAATTGTAGCCCCCCAAAATAATTTTCCTACCTCCGCCCCTGTAGCCAAGGCATGTTCAGCTTTCATCATCTTCCTCTCAGCCTAACAACATAAATTATGAGTAGTTAACTAAAGCTTCTGGCTTCGTGATCATATCACACAAAGGACAAAACTGGTCTTTGATGTAAATTTGACAAAATAAGATGAAAGAAATTATGAAGCTCAGGCATATATAACTCACTTTGAAAATTATTTTAACACATATAGAGTTTCGAGTTTTAGAAGAAAACATGCTACATTGGGTATCGAGTATAATAGATATATTTCAAAGTTTTCAGCATAGGGTAATTCCAAGTTTTGAGCAACTTACGAAAGCAAGCTTGTTTTCGAGTTTGTGGACTAATTTGGCTTAACTCATTCTTGCTGCTTCTTGCATGACTTTTTACTTATGATGAATATCTAACCTCTTTCCCCATTTAGCATCAGCATCCAATAATGTTACGTTTCTCCAAGCGTACCTGCAGTTCCAGACTGCTCGGCCATTTCATTACGTGGTACAACCATGGCTGATGCTCTCAGCCGAGCCTGTTCCTCTTCGTCTTGGAGAGTATTAGCCAATTTCTCCCTTTCCAGCAATGCTTCAGTGACATCTCGAGACCAAAAATTCTTTCCCCTGTAGAACACCAAGAAGTCTTTGTTTCTATAGAGTAGTATGCCCCCTGTCAATTTCTGAGGACAACAACCAAGATTTTTGTTATATTTAACTTGTCTCCTAACAGATATTACATGCAACTAAGATCAATCTACGAAAAGTAAAGAAATCTTTTCTCCAGCAGCATTTTATTTTTCTTTCCTAGTTAATAGCTGCTATCTCAAACAGTTTGAAATAATTAAATTTGCATCAATGTAGAAACTTTTCCATAGAGGTCTGATACAATTAGAGAATAAAATAATTATGACATAAATATATTATCTAGCAATATTAATCAAGGTAGTTATATCTAGATATTTATCTAGCACTGGTATTTTGAAATTGAGTTATTATTTAGTCATCTTATCTGAATAGGGTTTTGGTGTGCCTATAAATAGGCCCCTTTACTATTGTATTAGACTGGAATTATTATTGAATACGATATCCAGCTTCACCCCCAATTCTCCGTCTCTTCCTCCTATAGATGACAGCAGGTTGGTTTGGGTCAAACCCTAACCTGACTCGTTCTGACCCACAGTTCAAATTTGACTGAATCGTTTCAAACCTAAATAGGTTTGGATAATACTTGCGAGTCAAAAAACACGAACCATTGACCCTTTTTTGCCATTTTTCAAATGCAAATAAAATAGTATAATTTTTATGTAAGTGAAGTTTTTAGCAAACAATATTATGTGACTCAAACCTACGAATTTAAACTAGGAAGATAGGAATCCTACCGCTAAATCACTATGTAAATTATATGTAATTGAAAATATAATTGTATAATTATTTAAAATGAGGCTAGTTAATAAAAATTAAATTAAAATTATTCATAAATAATCTAAATAGTAAATAATTACAAAGGTAAATGCTAGTATGTGTCGAATTATTGAGTATTTTTAATTACAAAAGGTGAAAATTGCTAATTTTTATAATTGAGAAAATCAAAAAAAACTAACAAATTAAAAAAATTAACTAAAAAACAAAACAAATAAACAATTTTAAAATGCCAATTCTCTGGCAACGGTGTCAAAAATTTGATGTGTAAATTATATTACTAGCAAGTGCACGAATCACTCGTAGCAAGTGATAAACAAACTCCGAAGTCAATCTCTCAAGGAATCGCGATGGTTTTAAAACGTGTCAGTTGTTTCTTAAAAATTGTTTACAAAAGTAAATCCTAAACACTTCTAAATAAAACTTGTTGATGGAACGGTTGTTAAAATTGTAAAATTTCAAAAAAAATAAAATAGACGAACAAACAATTAGTCAAAGTGATATAATGGAATAATGTGAAAACTAGCTAGCTAACCAATCGCAGATAGAATGTTGTATGTAAATTTCACAATTAAGCATGAAAGTTAGATTTATTGACTTTTTCCTATTAAACTAGAAATTTTCAAATCAATAGAAAATTTTTCTTAATTTATTAATTAACTTATTTGATCCGAAATGTTAATTAATTAATTAATTAGCATAAACCTTTAGAAAATCAAACGAGTCACCTAATCTAAGACAAATCAATGAACCTAGGTTAAGTTCTTATACAAGATTACTAAATTAAGCAAAAATGATATCTCTAATACTCAATTCTAATTTATTCTCTAATGTTCAAAAGCTAAAATGATCAAAATTAATCATGAACAAAGATATTAAGAACAATAAACAAGACATAAATAACTTAAATCTGAATTAAATCATAACAAAATTCATTCACTCATGGAAGCATCACTAAATCCCACACAATGAGTTTAGCTACTCATAATAAAATCTAAATCAATATTTTTTATTACAAATAACATTCTTAAAATTCAAGAGAGAAAGAAAGTTAAAAACAATGGAGATACCTATATTTCTACTCTTGCAATACCCTTCTTAGAATTGGATGGTCACCTCTTCCAATTGGTTCTTGAAGGAGCTTCAATGGAGCATTAAATGATGATTTCTTTATCTAGAAAGTGGAGGAAAAGGGTAGTGGGTGATAATTTTCGACATTGTTCACACTGGCTTAGGAGGAGAGGTTTTTGTGTTGTATTTATAGATTAGGTTAGGAGTGTGCGTGAGTGTGTGAAAATCTGGACGTTTAAGTGTCAAACGGGTATACGGGCCGCGGTGCAGCTTGAAATTCTGGGTTGGTAGAAAACCTGAGGCTTTCCTATTGTGGCGCACATTTCCTTTTGCTGCGGAGAGGGTTGATTTGTGGCTTCCTAAAATAAGACCCGAGAGTGATCCGAGGCACACATATTTTTCTACCACGGCACAATCAGTTGTACATGCCTTGTAAGGGTCCTTTACAAAATTGCTGATTCCTAAAGTAAGACTTACGTTCTTTTGCTCTAATGTATCACCCCTTACATAGTAGACAAAATATAATGTAAGGTTTACATTCTTCAACTCTTTTTGAACACTTATCTCCATTATTCATCTCATACTTGCTTGAACCTACAAGACATAAACATATCCTCCAAATTAAAATAATACAGAAATAAATCATAAAATAAATACTTAAAAACTAACAAATAATAGGTCTAAAATAGTATTCATCACTAACTAATGGCTAGGATTTTGCCAACACTCTTTTAATCTAATGGTTATAATTCATTTGCTTGATTTTTCTATTAGCTTATTCAATTCTCTAAAATTCTCTACTAATCTCCTTTCTTAACATATCTAGATATTTTTAAGAAAATTCTAGAGCAAGTTTCTAGAATTTGGGCTCTTTGAACTCTAACATTTTAATGGACTCTTAAATTAGATTTTACAACATTTAATGTTATTTGGGCCAGATTAACATCGCTTTCTTACACTCCTCCTTGATGTTAATTTCAGTTATTCCAATAATCTCCCATAATAACTCGAACTTCACTCGAGGTATGAAAATGTCAGTTTTTTTTTTTTTTTTTTATCCTCTGTCTTGTAGTATTTGAGCTCAATTTTTTAATTGGCTTCTGCTTCTCTGATGAAATGATACTTTATACTTTATACTTATGTGTTTGAAACACTTGATTCTTTGTCATTGCTATAGCTGACTTGCTATCACAATATATGTTTGTAGCTTCTTCTTGTGACTCTCCCATGTCTTCAAGAATTTGCTTTAACCATTTCGCTTGGCTTGTAGTGAGAGCTGCTGCAATGTACTCTGTTTCTGCCGATGATTGTGCTACTGTTGCTTGTTTCTTTGATGCCTAAGAGAAGATTCTTGAGCCCAATGTAAAAGCATAACCAGATGTGCTTCTCATGTCATCAACAGATCCTATCCAATCACTATCAATGTATCCAACTAGCCTTGGACTTGACAATGGCTTGTACCCTATTCTGTAGTTCTTCGTTCCTTGTAGATACCTAAGTATCCACCTTATTGCACCGTAGTGAACTTGTGTAGGACAGTGCATGAATCTTGATAGTAGGCAAGTGGCATACATTATGTCTGGCCTTGTTGCGGTCAAGTATAGAAAACTTCCAATGAGACTTTGAAATTGTGAGTTATCTGGTTTAGGAGAGCCATCTTCTTTCCTTAAGGCTTTGCTATTATTGAGCGGAGTTGCAACAATCTTGCATCCACTCATTTTAAACTTTTTGATAAGACTCTTTGTATATTTCTTCTGTAATATGAAGATCCCATTATCACTTTGTTTTATTTCAATTTCAAGGAAGTAATGCATCAATCCCAAATCAGTCATCTTGAATGTCTTCATCATTTCTTCCTTGAACTCTTTAATCATAGTTTCATTGTTACCTGTGTAGATAAGATCATCCACATACATAGAAATAATGAGAGTATTTGTACCTTGGTTCTTAATGTACAATGTTGGCTCGCTTTTGCTCCTCCTGAAGCCTTGTTGTATAAAATGACTTTCAATTCTACGATACCAGGGTCTTTCTTTAGCTTGAAGACTTTGTCTTCTTGTCCTTGCACCATAAACCCTTGAGGTTGCTTGACATATATCTCTTCTTCCAAGAAGCTATTGAAAAAAGCAGACTTTACATCTAGTTGATATATCCTCCACCTTTTTTGAGTGGCAAGAGCTATTAATGCTTTAATAGTATCCAAGCTTGCAACTGGAGCAAAGGTCTCATTATAGTCAACTCCAAACTTTTGCCAGTATCCTTTAGCTACTAACCACACCTTGTGTTTTTTAATTGATCCCTTAGAGTTGAGCTTAGTCTTGTATACCCACTTAACTCTAATGACCTATTTTCCTTTTGGTATATCGACCAACTCCTAAGTTGCATTTTTCTCGATCATCTTTAATTCTTCTTCCATAGCTTTTATCCTTCTTGCTTGGAAGATTCTTCAAAATTTTCTGGCGCCTCGACAGTCATGTTGCATGTCTCATAAATCTCTTATAATGGTCTTGTCCTTCTTGGGGAAGACTTTGGAGATAATTCTTCTTGATTAACAAGCTCTTGTCTCCTTGGGACTTCTTCTCCTACTTGTGGTTGCCTTGTGAGAAGATCAATGTTTGTGTTCCTTTCATCTTATTTTTTTTCCCAGTCATACTTAGCATTTTCGTCAAACTCAACATCGCAACTGATGTCATCTTTTTTGATTTCAGGCTATAGATATGGTATCCCTTGGATTGGGTGTTGTAGACCAAGAATATTCCTTTCTCTGTCTTCTCATCTAGTTTACTCTTTTTTTGCTTCTGAAACATAAGCATAGCATATGCATCTGAAGACTTTGAGATGTTTTGTTGAAGGCTTTCGTCGGCTCCAAGCTTCAATAGGAGTCTTCTTTGGCATTGCTTTGGTTAGACACCTATTGAGAATATACACTGCTATGTATACAGCTTCTGCCCAAAAAGTTTTAGGAAGGCCTTTATCCATTAGCATTGTTCGAGCCATCTCCATCACTGTTCTATTTTTTTGTTCAGATACTCAATTTTGTTGTGGTGCGTATCCAACATTGAGTTGATGCTCAACTCCTTCGTCTTCACAAATTTTTTTAAATGTGTTGGAGGTGTATTCCTTTCCATAATCACTTCTAATAGTCTTCAAGCGGTGATTGATGAACACTATTTTGATCTATATTTTGTTATATTTTTAAGCATTATTTTTTATGTTTTATTTTATTATTTTCTTGTTTTGGAAGGTATTTATGTGGTTTGTAGGTTGTTGGGCTCTTAGAAGAATATTGGATTAAAATGACTTAAAAAGAGTGAAAATGGAATAACAAGAGTCAAGGAATGCAAGCCTTATATTGGGAGTCAACAATTATGTAAGGGTTACATATAAGGTGTGCTGCGGCAGGAGAAAACGCGTGCCGTGGCAACAACCTCTCGGGTTTCTATTCTAAAGCAACAATTCAACACACGCCGCTGTAGAAGAACATGTGTGCTGTGGCTTGCGTACCACAAAATGCCCAGAAATCCTAACATGGGTGTGCCTCTTCACTCCTCTTATAAATATCACACTATACCTTTCCTAAACACATGTTTTCACAACCAAATTTCCTCCACCCTTAGCTGTTGTGGAAGCAAGGGTTTTCACCCAAAATTAAGAGAAAACCCTCCATTGTTGAAGCCACTACAAGGAATTGAGAAAGGGGACCGACCAACTTTAAGGTTTTGGAGCTAGAGGATTCATTGGGGGTATTTTTATTGTAATATCTTTTTCTTCTCTTTAATTTTATGTTTGCCTCTCATGACTAAATTGATTGACACCAATTCAGTTATGGTTGGCTAATTTATTTATTTAAGATATTAGTATTGCTTCTAACGATTGAAAGAACAATTTTATAATTTAATGATATTTGAGTTTTGGATTTATTTCTTGTTTATCTTCTTAATATTTCTATTTATAAATTAATGATGGGCCAAATTTTGATTTAGAGTTAGAGAGAATATGTTAGAATTTAGGCATTAAAAATGTTATCTTTGCTTGATTATGCATTATGAACAAGTGCCTAATTTGATTGCATTGACTTGTGTTAGATTAGGTGGTTATAATATTTTCTTGTGCTAATTCTAATTAATTAATTAACGGTCTAGAATAAAAAAGTTAATTAATTAATTGTAGTGAAAATTACCATTCATTTTGAATTTTCTAGATTTAGCGAAAAAATTATTAAATCCGACATTTAATTAAATTGTTTAATTTGTTATTTCCATGAATGGATAGCGAACTAAGATTCTCATATACATCCATAATCTTCTCCTTGGTTGTGATTTCTTTTATTTGCACTTGATTTTAGTTATTGATTTTACAATCTTTTTTGCAACCGACAATTGTTAGAATGTTTAGGATTATTTGTTCGACTGAATAAGAAAAATAGATAATATTTTAAAACCACTCATTACAAGTGATTCGTGCACTTGTGAGCTTTTTATAAAATACATAATTTGACAATCAAGTCATTGTACATCAAGTTTTTGGCGCCGTTGTCAAAGAATTGGCGCGTTTTAAAGTGTTTATTTGTTTTCTGTTTAATTTATTTTTCGTATTTCTTTATTTTTGTGATTTTCTTTTTATTTTTGTGATTTTTGTTTAGATTTATTATTTTTAGTTTCTTTTTTTATTTGTTTTAGAGTTCTTTGTTTTTAGTTGTTTATTTTATTTTTATTTATTTTGTTATTTATTTGCTTTTTCTGGGATATATATTGTTGTGCTTTGATTTCTTTTTTGTTTTTTTTAGTATATGAAAGGTACTGATAAGTGCTTGAAAAGCACTAACATTTCGTGATTTATTGTGCTTAAATTGCTAAAAGTAGATTTGTTATATCTCGTTTATATGATTATTTTTATAAATTTATCAATTCAAAATTACGGGTATATTTTAGTGTATTTCAGGTATTTTTAGTATCAAATGAGTTGAATAATGCAAATACGCAAATACGGAACACTTACGGCCCTCAGATCACAATTTAGGGGCAACATGAGTTAAATTATGTAAGCCGTACATAACGAGACAACACATATGTAAGGGGTACATGTGAAGAATTAGAAAACAACACGTGCCGCGGCGAGGAATATGTGTGCCGTGGCGAGGAATATGTGTGCCACGGCGAGCACCCTCAGATTTTGACCATTGTTTCAAATTTATTGTTGTGTCGTGGCGCACCTATTCCTGAAACAATCAAGATTCTATGTAACCCTTACACCTATAAATACCCCCTTAAGAGTACTTTTTAGAACACTTCAATTTTGTGAACCAAAAAGAGACTCAACCAAATTTTAAGAGTTTTTTCACACTCAAAGAAGCAAGAGAATTAATTCTAAGGATCCAAGAAACCATTGAAGATCAACGATCAAGCTTTTAAAGAAGAACGTCATCCAATCCAATTGCGGTATTTAGATCTAGGGTTTTTTTTTTGTTATAAAATTTTCTTTTCTTCTTCTTACTTCTTTAAGTGTATGTTCAATTGAATTTGTCTATTAATATTAATATGAACATGAGTGGCTAATTTTATTATGGATGTTTAGTTTGTATTGCCATGTTTGCTAGAACTATTGTGGTGAATATTTTTATTGCTTTGAAATAAATGAAATTACCTTTTGATTAAGAGCATGTTTAGATATTTAATTGTGAATTTTCATGGGCCAATTTGAGATTCATAGTTAGGTTGAAAAATATTAGAGTTTGGTTTTAGGAACGTCACCTTAACTTTACTTTGAAAAACTTAATCAAAACTTCAAATTGATGACCTAGTCATGACATTAGTTTGATGGACATGTTTTTTAATTTGGTTGCTATTTGATATACTCGATCGTAGGATATTATTTTGTTAATCAACAAAGAGAATTACCCGATCGTAGGAATTTTCGTAATTAAAAGAAAAACGGTAATATTTGTTTATTAGAACATTCATATTAATTCACCATAACTTTTCGATGTAAGCATGACCAACTAAACTAAACGTCCATACATCCTCTATTGATACTTGAAATCTTTTTGAGTTAATTCAGAATTTGCATAATTATTTTCCTTAATTGTTCAACACCATTAATCTTGCTCACAAATCCACTTTGTTTACGTTTTTATTAGGCTTAGGATTCTAGTTATTTAAAGTTTTAGTGTTACTAGAATTCTATTTAATTAATACTTTAGTTGATTTAGGACTCTAATTAGATTAAGAAAAAGGTTGTTTAAATTCATTGCAATTTCCTTGAGAGAACGATCTCGAAGTTTTGCTTATCACTTTCTATAACTGATTCGTATACTTGCGAGTACTATAATTTACACATTAAGTTTTTGGAGTCGTTGCCAGAGAATTGGTGTTTTAAATAATTTTCTTTTTAACTTTTTAGAGTTTCAGATTTATTTGTTTATCTACTTTACATTAGATTTATTTGGACATAAGGCTAATATTTGCGCTTTTGTAGGTGATTACCATGAATCTACCAATCGATATTTTGATCTTAATGAGGGATATCACCCACCTTGGAATGATCCCTATACCTATATTCCTGAGTTGGAAAATCACCATAATTTTTCTTGGGAAGCAAACACTAACCCACCTTTATGCCCCATACCCAATACAAGGCTTAAATTTCAATCATTATGACCTACCCATTCAACCTTAAGAAACTAACATTCGAAGAGAACTTGAATACTTTTATTCAAGTTAGTATAGAGAACCAAAAGAGAAATAATCAAAGGTTGGATACCTTAGAGGATTCTTTGTTAATGATAGAAATGCAAGTTGGGCAACTAGCGGAACAACTTCTAGCACAAGAATAGCTGCCTGATGTGTTACCAAACTGAGAAAGTGAAGGATGACACAATCCTTCAACGTAGTAAAAATTTTAATGAAATTTATTTTCCTGAAATTTTTAACGGTCTACTCACTTTATGTAGAAAATACAGATAGGAAGCAAGCAATTGTCAAAGAAATTCAAGCTAAGAAAAATCAAATTTTACAACCTTCCAAGGAGAACAAGGAGGAATCATCTTCACCTCTCATGCCACACAAGGCATCTAAAGACTTGTACATCCTCAAATCCTTTTCCATACCATTTTAAGGAACAAGTGTGTCTAGTGCTTCATAACTGAAACAACTATCGGGATGGAAGGATAAGCTTAATGAGATACTAATGCAAGGAAAACTGTAATATCACACGTTCAAGATTTGTTTTTGACGGTGGATAGAGAATGAATCTTTACGTCTAGCTCAAGACGTTAAAGAAGATCGCTTGGTGGGAGGCAAACCAATCAATTTCAGGTAACATTGTTCTTTATTCTGTTAGTTTAGTTAATTTTCTATTTGTTTCGTTTTAAATGATTTGCTGAACATATGCGTAGTTGAACATCGAGGACAATGTTTAGTATTAGGTTTGAGGATATGCATGATACGGTCCAATAAAAACTTTATTGATATTAAAGCTATCATGCTTTCCTTGTTAATTTGAAGTGAGTAACTTGAATCTTTATGGACGGTAGGTTTCTTTGATTTCTTGAACATAATTCAACCGCCTTTGGCCGGTGTAAAAGTTAGTTTTAGTTCATAGTTCATACTTCATACTTTTTGCATATTGAAATTGAGATGAGTCCAAATCGAATGTTTAATAATCAATATGGGAACTTTGATATTTTACAAAGTGTTTAAAAGATTAAGGTGACGTTCCTCTAACTAAAATCTCAGATTTTTCAGTCTAACTACGAACACCAAATTGGCCCATGATTATTCGTAATCATAACATTTAAACATGCTCTTAATCAAAAAGTAATTCATTCATAAATCAATTAAATACACCATACACAATCCTAGCAAACATGGCAACACAAACTAAACATCCATAATGAAACTAGCCGCTCATGTTCATATTGTTATTCATAGACAAATAAAATATGATCATACACTTTAACAAATGGAGAAGATAAATTAATTCTATAACAACAAGGAAAACCTAAATCTAAATACCGCTTATGGATCGGTTGACGTACTCCTCCGTAAGCTTTATCTTCGATCGTCGTTGGCTTCCTTGAATCCTTAGAATGGTATCTCTCGCTTCGTTATAGTGTGGCAACGCTCTCAAAGCTGATTGAATGTCGTGTTTGGGTCGCAAAATTGAGAAGAGGAAAAGTTGTGTATGAGTTGGTCAAGTTCTTTCGAGTTGTAGTTGTAAAGGGGGTCTAAAGGGGGTATTTATAGATGTAAGGCATTCCTGATTGCAATAGGAATAGGCGCGCCGCGGCATGCATTTTCCCCGCCGCGGCGCAACACAAAATTTGGAAAATATGCAAAAACCCGAGAGCTCCCCGCCGCGGCATACAATTCCCTCGCCTCGGCGCGCAATGCTTCTATGTTTTCAAGATCAAACCCGAGAGCCTCACGCCGCGGCATGCAATTCTCTCGCCGCGGCGCGCATTGGTTTCCTTCTTTTCACGTCCCCCCTTACATATGTGATGGCACATTATGTAAGGCTTACATATTTGTCTCGTTTAGCCCGTAACTCGTGATCCGAGCGCCGTAAGTGTTCCGTCTTCGCGTTTTTTCATCATTTGACTCATTTTGACGCTAAAAACACCTGAAATGCACTAAAATATACCCGTGACTCCGAATGGATAGATTTATGAAAATAATCGAAATAATAGTCATAATAAATCTATATATCAATCAATCAAGCACAATTAATCACGAAATATTAGTGCTTTTTGAGCACTCATCACTGCCTAACCAAACTGAGAAAGTGAAGGATGACACAATCCTTCAAAGTAGTAAAAATTTTAATGAAATTTATTTTCCTGAAATTTTTAACGATTTACCACTTTATGTAGAAAATACAGATAGGAAGCAAGCAATTGTCAAAGAAATTCAAGCTAAGAAAAATCAAATTTTACAACCTTCCAAGGAGAACAAGGAGGAATCATCTTCACCTCCCATGCCGCACAAGGCATCTAAAGACTTGTACATCCCCAAATCCTTTTCCATACAATTTTAAGGAACAAGTGTGTGTTGTGCTTCATAAGAAACAACTATCGGGATGGAAGGATAAGCTTAATGAGATACTAGCTAGGAAAATTAATATCACACACTTCAAGATTTTTTTTGACGGTGGATAGAAATGAATCTTTGCGTCTAGCTAAGATGTTAAAGAAGGCGCTTGGTGGGAGGCAACCAACAATTTTAGGTAACATTGTTCTTTTTCTGTTAGTTTAGTTAATTTTCTATTTGTTTCTTTTAAATGATTTGCTGAACATATGCGTAGTTGAAAACATTGAGGACAATGTTTAGTTTAGGTTTGAGGGTACAAATAGGTCCAATAAAAACTTTTTGATATAAAGCTATCATGTTTTCTTGTTAATTTGAAGTGAGTAATTGAATCTTTATACATATTTGTTTGATTTCTTGAACATATTCAAGGTTAGTTGTAAAAGTTAGTTTTTGTTCATAGTTCATACTTCATACTTTTTGATATTGAAATTGAGATGAGTCCAAATCGTATGTTTAATAATCAAATATTGGAGACTATCTTGTGAGATTATTATTGAGCCAATAACTTTTCAATCTGAGAGATAATTGTTATTCTACTCTTTTAAACATTTTTCTTATTATTTCAAATTGTTAAATGATCTCTATAGGTTTTTGTACTGAATGTTAGGATTTTGAACATTTAATGAAGAATCATATATTTAGTTGTATTGCTTAGATTAAAGTCAACCATGAATGAAATAGGCAAATACTTTAAAAGATAAGGGAATTCCTATAGCCAACACAAAATAGCCAAAAATTGTCTTTCACAAAATACACATATATATGGGTCAAAAAATATATATTATTATTATGACCCTAAAGTTCTTCAAATGGTGAAATGATTATTACAAAAAGAAAAATATGAAATAAATTCCCTTGAAGTCAATGCATTTTCATTCATTCTAGGGCATACACTTGAAGTTTTTGCATGAGGATTTTAATTGATGCATGAGAATAGTAATGTAATTTTTTCATAAATCCTATCATTTGATTCCTTTCATGAGATCAATGTTATGCACTTTTTGAGCCTTTCTTGCTTAATCATATGCGAACCAATTAGCTCATTTCTTTACATAACTTTTATTCGCATATATTTTGTTGAGTGTTTGAACCTATAGGATCAATGTGATATTAAGAGTGAATCTTGTGAGGAGTAAAGTTGAAGCGAATTTGGATTCTTAACACTAGATTTAGGAGAATTAATATTGATATATATTTTTTTAGTATTGGAGTATGCACTTGTGATGCGAAACTGATTTGCGTTATGAATCTTAATGTGTTAAGATGATTGGATGAACTTATGTATGAACCTCAATTATAAACTGAAAATGAACTAAAGGATGAGAAATTTTGTTGATTTAAGTTTGTAGTTTTTATTTGTAGTATTTTTATTTGTTATTTCGGTTTTTCTTTTAGTTGGATGTTTGTGGGTATCATCATTAGAAACCCTCACAAGACTTTAACTCGTCCACTTGGGCAACCTAGGAGTTTAAAGGCTTGTTGCATATGCTAAATGCAACGGTGACAATCCACAAAAGTGATTTCAGTTAGTATAGTTTAATTTTAGTTTTGCTAGAGGACTAGCAAAATGTAGGTTTGAAGGTATTTGATGAACACTATTTTGACCTATATTTTGTTATGTTTTTAAGCATTCTTTTTTGTGTTTTATTTTATTATCTTTGTATTTTAGAAGGTTTTTATGTGTTTTGTAGGTTGTTGGGCTCTTAGAAGAATATTGGATTAAAATGACTCAAAAAGAGTGAAAATGGAATAACAAGAGTCAAGAAATGTAAGCCTTACATTAGGAGTCAACAATTATGTAAGGGCTACATACAAGGCAAGCACAGCAAGGCGCGCCGTGGTAGGAGAAAATGCATGCCGCAGCAACAACCTCTCGGGTTTCTATTATGGGGCCAAAATTTAACACTCTCTGCGGCAAGTAATTTTGTGTGTTGTTGCCCGCGTACCAATAATCCTAACATGTGTGTACCTTTTCACTCCTATAAAATACCACACTATACCTCTCCTAAGCACAAGTTTTCACAACCAAACTTCCTCCATCCTTAGCTACTGTGGTAGTAAGGGTTTCCACCCAAAGACAACCCAAAATCAAGAGAAGACCTCCATTGTTGAAGCTACTCCAAGGAATTGAGAAAGGGGACCAACCAACTTCAAGGTTTTAGAGCTAGAGGATTAATTGGGGTATTTTTATTGTTATATCTTTTTCTTCTCTTTGATTTTATGTTTGCCTCTTATGACTAAATTGATTGACATCAATTTAGTTATGGTTGGCTAATTTATGTATTTGGGATATTAGTATTGCTTCCAATGATTGGAAGAACAATTTTATAATTTAATGATATTTGAATTTTTGATTTATTTCTTATTCATGTTCTTAATATTTCTGATTATAAATTAATGATGAGCCAAATCTTGATTTGGAGTTGGAGAGAATATGTTAGAATTTAGGCATTAGAAATGCCATCTTTGCTTGATTGTGCATTATGAACAAGTACCTAATTTGATTGCATTGATTTGTGTTAGATTAGGTGGTTATAATATTTCCTTGTGCTAATTTCAATTAATTAATTAACAATCTGGATCAAAGAAGTTAATTAATTGATTGTAGTGAAAATTATCATTGATTTAAGATTTTTTAGGTTTAGCGAAAAAATCATTAAATCTGATTTTTAATTGAATTGCTTAATTTGTTCTTTTCATGAATGGATAGCGAACTAATATTTTCATATACATCCATCATCCCCACCTTGGTTGTGATTACTTTTATTTGTACTTTATTTTAGTTATTGAATTAATTTAAGAATTTACAATCTTTTCTGCAACCGACAATTGTTAGAATGTTTAGGATTGTTTGTTCGACTGAATAAGAAAATAAATAACATTTTAAAATCATCACAATTCCTTGAGAGATGATCTTGGGAGTATACTTATCACTCATTACAAGTTATTTGTGCACTTGCGAGCTTTTTATAAAATACAAAATTTGACTATCAAATCGTTGTGTATCAATGACCATTGTTTCTCCATAAACTTTTTAAATATCTCGTAGACTTTTGATCTTTCTTGTAGAAACTACACCCAAGTCATTTTAGTATACGCATCAATAAAGAGAATGAAGTACATGTTTTGATTATGAGATGGAGTGTGCATTGGGCCGCATACGTCTGTATGTATAAGCTCTAATGGTTTCTTTACTCTTTATGCCTTGTCTGTGCGAAAAGGTTGGCGATGTTGCTTTCCATGTAGATAGCCTTCACAAATGTCTTCTTTGCCTTCTATCATTGGTAACTCACGCATCAGTCTTTTTTGGTGTAGTGTCTTTAAGGCTTGGAAGTTTGAAATGCCCAAATCTTTTGTGCCATAGCCATGAGTCATCCACGTATACCTTCATACCTGCCTCGCTTGTTGATAAATCAATATTTGTCCTAATATTTTGTTGTATTTTGGCATTACTTTTATATTTTATTTAAATATTTTACCCAAACTAAGAACATATTTTTGTCAATTTTAGGTTTATAATTATTTGAGAAGAATTTACAATTTTTTGAATTTTTTTTGTTATTTTTACAACAATGAATTTAATTATGCTTGGCTAAATTTATATATGAAATTTTAGTTATGCTACCATGATTATTTTGGATTAATAAGTTAAATTTATATAAAAATTTGATATTATTTCATGTTCATTTTTCTTCATAGCTTTAATTATGAATAGTAAATAGATCAAATCACTATTTATAGTTAAAGTAAATATCTGTGAATTAGTTTGTTAGAAACATTATCTGCATCTAATTATTCCCTCTTGAACATGAATCTAAATTAATTACATGATCATTATGTTAGTTTAGATGGTTATATAATTTCTCTGCATTCATTCCAATTATTTAATTAATTATCTCGATCAAAGAAACTGATCATTTATTATAAGTGAAAGTTACCATGATCATTAGAATTTTCTAACTTTAGTGAAAAAATAAAAAATATCAACTATGAATAATTATTAAATTTAACTAATAATCCAAAATATGATTGGTTAGTAAGCTAAAATTTTCATTGCTTGTCTCATCTTTTTAATTAAAGTTCTTTACTTATTTTTAGTTTGTTTATTTGTTTGATTATTTAACTATTTTATTATCATTTATTTGCTTTAAGTCATGTCATTTATTTTATGTTTTGCTACTTTGAAAATAATTAAAAAAATTTAAAACCACTACAACTCCGCGAGAGATCGACTCGAAAGTTTACTTATTACTAACCTATAAGTGATTTGTGCACTTGCGAGTATTATAATTTATACGTCAAGTTTTTGGGACCGTTGCCGGAGAGTTGACGTTTTTAAATTCATTATTTATTTTCCGTTTTAGTTAGTTTGTTTGTTGTTTCTTATATTTTTGTTTATTTTTCTTTTAAAGGAAGACTGAGCCTCCTGCTTGCAATTTTTGTTTTCTTATGGTTAGCTGAACCACCTTTGTTTATTTATTTAGTAATTTATTTATTTTACTTTTATATGGTCGGCTTTGCCGCTTAATACTTTTTATTTAATTCCTTGTTGACTAAGCCACTTATATTTATTAATATATTTTATTTTATTTTCTTTTTATTTGTATTTGTATTTTCTTTTCTATTGCAAATTATTCTCTAATATTTATTTTAATTTACCATAATATTTTCTTTCTTTTACTTTTATTTTCTTCGTATTATTATTATTATTATTATTATTATATTTTTACTTTTATTTTCTTTACTTTATTGCTATTAATACTATTTATTTGTTTACTTTACTATTATCATTTTTATTTTTATTTTCTTTATTTATTTTTTTTATCACTATAAAATTAGGAAAAAAAAACTCTATAAAAAATTTCATTTTAATATTTCTATTTATTTTCTTAAATAATTATTTTCTTATTTTCTTTACTTCAGTAAACATTTTAGTTTTTATTTGATTATTTTAATTATTTACTAAGTGAACTTTCTCTGGTATTTTGATCTTTTTAGTTATTTTTTGTTAGTTTATGCAAGGTAAGAGATCACTTAAAAACGAATTAGCAACTTTCATAGACAACATTCATAAGATAAACGAGCATTAAAAAAAAGTTGTATGCTGTAATTCAGGAAGAAAAACAGCAAAATCAAGAAGCATTAGAAATGGAAGACGTTATAGAAAGGCAAATGGTTATAAAGGAGCATGCAAGGCCAATCATTGGGACTGCCACATCATGCATACGATTGACAAAGGCAGCTAGGAATTATGAATTGAAAAAACATTCATTATTCCATGCTTCCTTCTTTTTACGGTATTCCTAATAGGACCCTCTGAACTTTATTCGTGATTTTTATGCTAATGTGCAAACATTTCCATTACAAGGGCTTAGTGAAGATCAACTCAGGATGAGGTGTTTTCCTTACACACTAAAAGATAAAGCTAAGTCTTGGCTCATGACAATATCTCTTGGTTCTTTGGCTACTTGGGAAGACGTTTATAACAAGTTCATGGGTAAGTTTTATTCCCATAAAAAAACTTCTGACCTTAGAACCAAAATTGCAACATTTTAATAGATGGAATGAGAGCCCTTTCATGAAGCATAAGATAGGTTCAAGCTCCTATTGATACAATGTCCACATCATCACTTTCTACTACAACTATAGAATCAGTTTTTCTATGATGGATTGATACAACAGTCTCAATATACAGTTGATAATGCTGCAGGTGGAGTAATGGCACTATAACAAAATATACCTATAGGTACGGTTGTTAAATTAAAATATTGATAACAACAATACCTAAATAGCTATAGGTACGGTTGGCCGTGTATTTTAAAAGAATTACCTATGGGTACAGTTGTTAACCGTACCTAAAAGTAAACCAAAACGCGAAACTTTTTCAGAAAATTACGAAAACTTTTAGGTACAGTTGTTAACCGTACCTAAAAGTTGACCTACGGGTACGGTTGTTAACCGTACCTAAAATGATACGGGTACAGTTAACAACCGTACCCGTAGGTTAATTAAAAAACTTTTAGGTACGGTTGTTAACCGTACCTAAAAGGATACGGGTACGGTTAACAACCGTACCTAAAACTCTACGGGTACGGTTGTTAACCGTACCTAAAAGGCTACGGGTACGGTTAACAACCGTACCTAAAAGTTTTTTAATTAACCTACGGGTACGGTTGTTAACTGTACCCGTAGCCTTTTAGGTATGGTTAACAACCGTACCCGTAGGTCAAATCTTTTAATTAGGTCTCCACATCCACGGGCTCCACACAATTGTTCTTTTCTTCCCCACCCGAGCCCACCCTTTGTCCCACAATATCCAGCGCCGCCCCCCCTTCCCACACAAACGTGACCGGTTTCGCCTGGGTGTTTCGTTGCCGGCTGCTTTCCGACGGCGTGAGTGCTGCCGCCGCCGCCGTGTTGTACGGTTTTGAACCATTAGCCGCCTAGTTTTTCTCCCATTTCAGCCGAAAAATTTCATTTTTTTCCTCCACCATTTCAGCCACCAAAGGTCCCATTTTGACCTCCATTTCTGCCACCATCAACTTTTCTCCTTCAAGGTATGTATTTTTTGTGCTTTTTTGAGTAATGTACTTGATTTTTTTCTTAATTAGTTCATAATCTCTATTACCCATGTTTGCTATATGCCTTGAATATATGTTTTGAGAATTTTTGCCTAAAAATAAATATTATCATTATTTATTTATAATTGCTATGATATTATAATTCATGCATATTTTATATTTGTTCATGAAAATTTTTATAGTGCATATATATAGTTGCCGTTAATATATATATATATGTTTTAATTTTTTAATTTTATTTTGTTTATTATTATTAATTATTTATAATGTTATATATTATTGTATATTTATTCATGGAAAAAATTATATACATATGCATAGTGCGATAAAAAATTATATAATGTTACAACTTGTAGGTGAATTAATGTTGTATAACTTGTATATATTTTTATTTTTTTTGACTTGAATTAATGTTGTTTGTATTTGTATATATATATTATTTGATTCTTTTTTTTTTTAATATTTTTGTCACTTGTTATTTCACAATATTATATATGTTCATTGACATAATGTTTATATATATATATATATATATATATATATATATCTTTAATTAGGTTTTTAAATGGATAAGTCTTGGATGTCAATGGATAGAAGGTCAAATGAATTTAGTGGAGGGCTTGAAAATTTTCTTACTTTTGCTGCTGATAATGCAAGTAATCATGAAAAAATTAAGTGTCCTTGTCTGAAATGTGGGAACCGAAAAGGACATAATGTTATGAAAATTTGAAATCATGTATTCAAACATGGTATTGACAAAAGTTATAAGTTATGGTTTTGGCATGGGGAAGAAATTATGAAGAATAGTAATGAGTTCCCCAATGCGTCCCCTACACAACAAAAGAGAAAGCGTGAAGAAGCTTTTGTTGATACTAATGAAATGTTAGATGCAGTGCAAGATAATTTGAATGCCGATATGTTGGGAGAAGAGTTTAATGAGATTTTAGAGGATGCTGAAAAATCGTTATGGAATGGGTGTAAGAAGTACACTAAGATTTCTGCATTAGTCACATTGTACAATATTAAAGCGAAGTGTGGAATACCTGATAAGTATTTTAAAGGACTTCTGACTGTAATAGGTGATATGTTGCCTGAGGATCATAAATTACCTCATTCTATGTATGATGTTAAAAAAACACTTAATGAGCTAGGTATGGGATATGAGAAAATACATGCATGTCGAAATGACTGCATACTATATAGGAAAGAGTATACAGATGCACGTGAATGTCCTATATGTAAGGAATCAAGGTGGAAAGAGTCCAAATTTGGATTAGATGAAAAATAAAAAAAAATACCTGTAAAGGTGTTGTGGTATTTTCCACCTATTCCACGTATTCGAAGGATGTTTCGAAGCATTGATACATCCAAAAATTTATCATGGCATGCTGCTCAAGAGGTTGTTAATGGTAAAATAGAACATCCATCACATTCTCGTTCTTGGAACCTCATCAATGAAAAATGGCCTGAATTTGCATCAGAGCCCAGAAATCTTAGACTTGCACTTGCAGCTGATGGTATCAATCCGTATAGCTCAATGAGTACTAAGTATAGTTGTTGGCCCGTTATGTTGGTCAATTATAATCTCCCACCGTGGCTATGCATGAGAAGGAAGTTCATGATGCTAACATTGTTGATATCAGGCCCTAAGCAACCAGGGAATGATATTGACGTGTTTTTAGAGCCATTAATAGATGATTTAAAAATTTTATGGAATAATGGCATTGAAGTATTTGATTCATATCATCAAGAGTAGTTCACCGTAAAGGCAATTCTAATGTGGACTATAAATGATTTTCCTGCATATGGTAACTTGTCTGGTCATGCTGTGAAGGGCTATTTTGCTTGTCCAGTTTGTAGCACAAACACATATGCGGATACATTAGCCCATTCTCATAAAATGTGTTACAGAGGTCATCGCAAATTCCTTCCACTTGGGCATAAATATAGAAATCAAAGACGATGTTTTGATGGAACACAAGAATATAATGAAGCTCCATTACCACCAACTGGAGATGATATTCTAAAAGAAGTTGAAGGAATAACTTTTCCTCGTGGTAAATCAAAAGAACAACAAAAACTTTTAAATACTTCAATATGTTGGAGGAAGAGATCAATATTCTTTGAATTAGAGTACTGGCAACATTTGCCAATTAGACACCTTCTTGATGTTATGCATATTGAGAAAAATGTGTGTGATAGTATTCTTGGCACCTTGTTGAATATTCCTGGAAAAACAAAAGATGGATTAGGTGCTCGATTGGACTTAGCAGACATGAAGTTACGTCCAGAGTTGCATCCTCAATTTGAGGACCGTCGCACTTTTCTTCCTCCAGCGTGTTTTACTTTGTCTAAAGAGGAGAAATTTTTTTTTTATGGAAGCACTATCCAATGTTAAAGTTCCTTCTGGATATTCCTCTAATATAAAGTCTTTGGTTAACACTTCAAATTGGAAATTGAATGGAATGAAGTCTCATGATTGTCACACTTTAATACAACAAATATTACTCGTTATAATACGTGGTATGTTGCCTAAGGATGTTAGGAGTGCAATCATAGATATGTGTACGTTTTTTAATGATATATGCAAAAAGTCTGTGGATGTTACAAGGCTTGAAGAAATTCAAAAAAGAGTTGTGCTCACATTATGTAAATTTGAAAAGTATTTTCCACCATCATTCTTTGACATAATGATACACTTAACAGTGCATCTCACAAAACAGTTGGAGTTATGTGGACCTGTGTACTTAACGTGGATGTACCCTTTTGAAAGACATATGAGTGTACTTAAAGGTTACGTTCGTAATCGTAATCGTCCAGAAGGGTGCATGGCAGAGTGTTATGTGGCAGAGGAAGCAATAGAATTTTGTTCTGAATTTTTAATTGGAGTAAAACCAATTGGTCTTTCAGTTGACTTGATTAAGCACTTAAATTGTGAGAGCATCTCCGGAAAGCCAGATAAAGGTGGGTGGGTTGATTCTATTGATCGTGCACTTTGGGAACAAGCACATAGTAATGTTTTGAACAACTTGGAAGTAGTTCAACCTTATATCGAGTATGTGTACTCCTCATATCTATTTTTTTTGTTCTAATCATTAAATGTTCATCTTACTTTGACACAAATCAATTATTTTTGTATTCAGCATATTCAGCATATTCGTCATACAAACCAAAATAAGAGAGAAAAATGGATATTAAATGAACATAATCGAACATTTATATATTGGTTGAAAGCTCAAGTAAGTGAATTATAAGTTGTATTTACTAGTCAATTATAGATTTAATTCATTATATTTATTACTAATTACTAATGAGTTAAATGTGGTAATTTTGTGCTTTAGATTGCAAATGAATTGAATAGAACAAGTTGTAATATCTCTGAAGAATTGAGATGGATAGCACAAGGTCCGAAGTTTAATGTCATTAAGTATCATGGTTATACCATAAATGGGACCCATTATCAAACAAAAAATAGAAGTGACAATCGTGTTACCCAAAATTGTGGAGTTTCTATAATTACAAAAACTATGCAATTTTCAAGTGCCAAAGATATGCAACCTATTGAAGGAGACATTCATTATTATGGAGTTATTGATGAAATATGGGATCTAGATTATGTAAAGTTTAGAATTCCTTTATTTAAGTGTAGTTGGGTGGATAGCAAACATGGAATAAAGAAGGATGCACTTGGTTTCACATTGGTTGATCTAAATAAGAAGTCACATGTTAATGACTCTTTCATTTTGGCCTCACAAGCTAAACAAGTTTTCTACATTCATGATTCTCAAGAGAAACAATGGTGGAATGTCTTAACTCCTCCTCGTCGGGATTATAATGACACTCTTAATATTGACGTATTAGGAGACATCGTAATGGAGCATGAGGAGGTTGTCACATTGTTAGATGAAAGTAACATGTTAGACCAACAAGAAGATGAGAATGTTGATTACTGTCGAATTGAGTGTGAAGGAACGTGGATTGTACATGACAAAGAAAAATAATTTAGTACTCATTATGTATTTGTAAGTTATACTTTAATTTAATTAATTTCTTAATATATTTTGTTGTTAATTAAACATGATATTATATGTGTACTTATAAAAATGTGTGTGATATTGCAGGATGGAATTGTCTCAACGTTCAAGTGGTAGTACGGAGAAGAAAACTAGAGGTCGTACCCAAATGAATAAGTTAGTGAAATTAAGAAGTGAAGGGATTAGGATATCCGTACTATTTAATTCAGAAAACATACCTATTGGACAAAATTCTAATGATTTCATTAGTTATTTGGGGGTATTAGCACGATCTTCAATTCCAATTAATTACAAAGTATGGACGGATGTGCCTCACGATTGCAAGGAACTTTTGTGGCAGGATGTGATAGTAAGTAATAATTTTTCTTTGCTTATTCTACTTGAATTCAATGATTATCATAATATATGCATGGTTATAAATATTGTGTACATGTTTTATGTAGACAACTTTTATATTTCCCAATATCGACTCAGAGATAGCACGAGTATATACCATGAAGAAGTTGGGTGATATGTGGAGGAAATACAAGCATAAGTTATACAAAGAGCACGTGGTGGCTAATCTTGAGTTTCCAGATTTGTTGAGAACACCCCCCGAAAAGTATGATTTTATTACACAAGAACAATGGGATTGGTTTGTGGAGTGGACACAAACTGACACTTTTAAGGTAATGACATATAAATCAATTACATTGAATACATACTATATATATACATATATAAAGTGTTTTACTGATACAAGTTAGTTTTTGTAGGATATAAGCAAGGAGTCCAAACAAAATAGAGAACAGTTAGTGTACGTAAATTATATTGGTCGAAGAAGTATTGCAAATACCGAAGAGTCATTGGTATTACAACTTGTATGAAGTGCCTGATTTCATGTGATTATATATAACATTTATCTATCTAACTTGATAATTGCTATTATTATAGAAAACCAATTTTCAAGATGGAATTATCCCAGGTAGACACATTACTTGGAGGCACACACATTCTAGAGATGGAGTTTCAATTAATGAAGCTGCCCAAAAAGCAATAGAATTGATGGTAAATGAATTAAGTTTAACATAAAATATGTTGATTATAACTTACATTCATATTATCATGTGTTAAGCTTATATAGTGATTACTTAATTTGTAGGAAGATTATGAAAGAAAGAGCCATTCGGGAGAATTTATACCCATTGGTCACAAGGATATATTGGGTCAATCGTTACAAACAAAAGAACATCCTGGACGTGTTAGAGGTGCTAGTTATGGGGTTACCATACTTAAGAGATATCACACACCCACACGTGAGAAGAACCCAATAAAGCCAAATAAAGGTAAAGGGAAGGTTGACAAGGAAAAATAACTTTTAGAAGAGAATATCAGGTTAAGGGCTGAGAATGAAGCACTTAAGTCAAAAAGTCCAGGTATCACTCAAGAGAGCAACACTTTTATGCCTCCAACAATTTCAACATTTCCTATCAATGACTTAGAGGTATATGCATCACATATAATTACAAGTATAACATAGTGAATTGTAAGCAATGCTAATATGAGTTTCATCTCAATTGTAGGGAAGTCCATGTTATTTAGCATTGGATGAATTGAATAACATTGTGGCTAAGGGTAAAGTTTACCAAACTAGTGACCCATATGCTAAAGTGCATCATATGCTTCTTGGTAAGTATAATGCATGAGTTAGTATTGAGAAGTCACTTAAAGATGAAGAATTTTTGCCAATTCCAATTGGAGATGAGTTGATGTGTGTTGGACAAGCTGAAGGATGTATGGTAGCTTGGCCTAAAAATTGGATAATCACCCAAAATGATTCGGTTAGCATACATTAACATTATTTCATGTGCTGATATCTGCAATTCTAATTATATTATTTAACATAATTTGTTGTTAAGCGTAGGCCTCCAAAAAGCAAATGAAGCCAAAGAAAAAAGTCACTTCTCATGGAAAAAGAATTGAAGATATTCCATGTATAGGTGATGGAGGTGCCATTGAACGTATGACAATGTATGCATGCAATAATATGATAGCTAATGGTGAATCATTTCAAATTAATGTCATAGATGCATTGGGCATTGAGGAGCCCTTGGAGGTTAGGAGCCCTTGGAGGTTAGGAGCGAAGACATAATGCCATTATGTATTGTTGGGTGGCTACAAGCAACAATTATTGCAGTATATGAGAGGTAACAATTATTTAAACTTTTTATATTATTTATAAGTTTTTTTTTCAATAATACGAAATATAATAATTACATTTTTTTCTAAGTATAGGATTTTATTTGATCACTTAACAAGAAATGTAAAAAATCACAAATTATATCGCTTTCTGCATCCTGCACTTATATCAAATCAATGGAGCCCTACTCTTGATGATCAAATCGATGCTCTCATTGAACGAATGCTTGGAGTAGAAGAGAATGAAAGACTTATTGTTCCTTATTGGCTATCGTGAGTATTTTATATACATATACTTTTCTTATGTTCTAATTTTGTTAAGTCCTTATTATAACAATCATTTGCAATTAATTGTAGAAATCATTGGATGCTTGGGGTGATCCATCCATATAGTGGTGTTGTTGAGTGGTTTGATTCACTTGGAAACAGTCCACCACAAAGATTTCAAGATATGATCATTGGGTATTATTAACTTAATATATTTGATTAACATGATTTTAAATTATTTCTAATTAAGTAATCATGGATGATTGAATATGAATAATGTTTATTTATTATGTCGATATTATAGTGCTTTTTCTAGATGGTACCAAACTATAACACGTTCGTTTAAGCCACCACCTACTTTCCGGCCTATTAAGGTTAGTATATATTAATTTATCGTTTATTATATGCCTGTACATCTTTAATTACAAGTAATTATTTAGATAAGCTATTCAAATTAATTAACTATGCAATTTATGTTTTATATATGTGTGTAGGCACCTATTCAAAATAATAGCATTGAATGTGGTTTTTTTGTGATGAGATATATGAGAGATATTATATATCAACCAAGAAAGTCTCGATCACTACTAGTAAGTTAACAAAATATTTATGATTGTACATACAATTATTTAGCTAGTAATTTTTTTAAATCATTGTATTCATAAATTTTTAAGTATCATGTATTTCCTAATTATTTATAACTATATATAGATCTAATTACCTTTTTTTTAGTTTGCAGAAAAGAAAACATACACCCGAGAAGAACTTGATGTTTGTCGAAGAGAAGTATGTCAATTCCTTATTGATAGTATTGAAAGCACAAGTTAGACAATTAAATATTTTACATTTTGATATATATTAGTTAGATTTAACTTGTATGTATATATAGTTAATTTAATTAGGTTAGTGACATTAGCTATGTATTTTAATTTACTGAAATGACGACGCAATATGCATAATTGTAATAGAATATTTGTATGCTTGTTGAGATATGTATATAAATGTCTGATTAAAGTCTGATAATATAGTGAGCAGGGATAAAAACAGGTAAAAATATAATTACAGAAAAAAATTATTAAAAAAAAAAAATTTTAACCTATAGGTACGGTTGTTAACCGTACCTAAAACCATGTAATAAATAAGACAACCGTACCCGTAGGGTTTTAGGTACGGTTGTTAACTGTACCTAAAACTCTACAGGTACGGTTACACAACCGTACCTAAAATCCTACGGGTACGGTTGTTAACTGTACCTAAAACTCTACGGGTACGGTTGTTAACCGTACCCGTAGAGATTTAGGTACGGTTACAAATACCTACGGGTACAGTTGTTAACTGTACCTAAAACTCTACGGGTACGGTTAACAACCGTACCCGTAGGGTTTTAGGTACGGTTACAAATACCTACGGGTACAGTTGTTAACTATACCTAAAACTCTACGGGTACGGTTAACAACCGTACCCGTAGGGTTTTAGGTACGGTTACAAATACCTACGGGTACAGTTGTTAACCGTACCTAAAACTCTACGGGTACGGTTAACAACCGTACCCGTAGGTCAACCTATAGCGACACGGGCTACGGGTACGGTTACGCGCTAAAAGACAACCGTACTTAAAAGCCTATAGATACGGTTAACAACTGTACCTAAAAGCCTTTTTCCTTATAGTGTGGAAGAGAAACCAGCAGAGGAGACATATGAGCTTTATAAGATGTTTAGAGCCAATTTCTCAACAAAAGAATGCTCAAGGAAAAAGAGTTAGAGTCAATGAACTAGGCTTTAACAATGAGATGGCCATGCAACTGGCAGAGTTGATTAAACAAGTGCAGCTCTTAACTACCAAGAATATGCATCAAATGTCAAACCAAGAGGTATGTGGAGTCTGTGGTATATATGGGCATAGGGCTAATATTTATTCTTTTGCAAGTAATTCTTATGCAAGTAAAAGTGAAGAAGTTATTTTAATGCAAGGGTATCAACCTAGACTTGGGAATGACCCTTATTCTAATACTTACAACACTGATGAAGAAATCACCCCAATTTTTCTTTTATACAAAATAATATTCAACTTTTTGCCCAAAATCCAATGCAAGGCCAAAGCATGAATCAACCATTTTCACCAAATCAACCCAATAGACCAACTTTAGAGGACAACTTGAATACTTTTATTCAAGCTAGTCAGGATCACCACTCAAAATTTGAACATAGGATGGACTCTATGGAGGCTTTAATAAAAAGAGTGAAAGTACAAGTAGGACAGTTAGCTGAACAAATTCAAAGACAAGAAAGAGGAAGGCTGCCTAGCCGACCCCGACAATCAAACGCTGTCACAATCCTTCGAAGTGATAAAATTCTTAACAATGATTTTTTTAAAAATATTAATGATTTACTACTAGAAAATATAAATGGAAAGCAAGCAAATCTCAAAGAAGGTCAAGCTAAGGATAGTCAAATTTTAAAACCTTACAATGAGAATAAGGAGGAATCATCTTCACCTCCTATGCTACATAAAGCACTTGGAACTTATTCACCCACTAATCCTTTTTCTCACCTCATACAAGAGATCCACCAGCTTAGAGATAACAAAGTATTAAATGTGTGGAGAAATGTGTGTGTACTTCAAATGAGACTATTACCAAGGCGGAAGAATGTGCTTAATGAAATTTTAGTTCAAAAATTTGAAATCATACACTTCAAAATCTTTGATGACGATGGATAGAAATGGATTAGTTACGTCTGGCTGAGGATGTTAAACTAAGCACTTTGTGAGAGGCAACCCGCCATATTCAGTTATATCTTTTCCTTTTTAGTTATATTGTGTGTTTTCTTTTCTATTTTATTTTGATTACTTTTCTGAACATGTACTTATTTTGAAACATTGAGGACAATGTTCAATTTAGGTTTGGAGGGGAGTATTTAAGTATTTTGGGATAACAATTTTCATGTTCTTTTTAATTTATAATAAATAATTAAGTATATTATGCAAATTGTGTTTGATATTCTTTAATATTCTCAAAAATTTATTATAACAATTTAGTTCATATTCATAATCTATAAATTATTTTTTATTAAAATTGAGATGAATTTGAGTTTAATGTTTAAGAATCAAATAGTAGAGGCTATTTTGTTTAGATGAATGTTGGGATTTTACATCTAATAAAGAGTTATTTTATTTATTTTCATTATCTTAATTAAATGACTTGAGTATGAAAATTAGAGCATGTGTCTAGCCTTCATGATTGACTTATTATAAAAAATAATATACGGGGTTAAATAAAATAGCCATTTACTTTGAGTCATAAATCCAAATTTTAGGGTATTCTTATCTTAAAATTTTATCAACAAAAAAAAATAATAAAAGAAAAGAAAAACAAAAAAAGAAAACCCTTTGAAGTCAAAATCATGTAAATCTCTATCCATCTCAAAGTACATGCTTGATATTATTTACTTAAGAAGTTTGATTAGAATATAATATAAGTAATATGATATCTTTACAATCCTAATATTTAATTCCTTTCATGAGATCAATTTGATTGCATGTGAGCTTTTCTTCTTAATATGCATATGAGAATCTTTTGTTTTTCTTGTTACATAACTTCTGTTCGCATATATTGATGAGTGCTTGAACCTTAGGATCTGTGTGCATTAAAGAGTGAATCTTATAAGGCTTAGATTCAAAGCGAATTCAGATTCTTGACATTAAATTTAAAGAATTTGATATGAATATAATTATTGAAATATGAATGAATGATGTGAATCTGGTTTGCATGATGAATTTTGAAATATCAAAAAATTAAATATGTTGTGCATAAATCTTAATTATAATTTATAAAGGTAAATTGAGCATAAAAATTTTACTATGTTGAGCTTTAACTTTTGTTTTGCTTGAGGATCAGCAAAATTTAGGTTTGGGGAATTTAATAAATCAATATTTATCTTAATATTTTGTTGTATTTTGGCATTTTAAATATTTTACCCAAACTAAGAACATATTTTGGTCATTTTTAGGTTTATAATTATTTGGAAAGAATTTACAATTTTTTGGAATTTTTATGAATTTAATTAAATAGGTGGATGTATACAAAAATATTTGTGGATGAACTTAGAAATGTGGATGGTTACAAAAGAAACCATGGATCCACTTAGAAAGCCCAATCAAAGTCATCATCCACATCATCAAACATGTCATCATCCACGTAAGACACGTCAGTGCCATAACATCAAAGCCCAACCAATTACAGAAAGCCACGTGGATGACAATTTAGCAAACACGCATTAGGCATGTGCCATGCTCGGGCTAGACAAGCGCCTCAATTTTTGCCAAGACGAAGTCGCCACGTGGACAATTTGGCTCTGTCGCAGATTTAAATGAATTACATTCTGCCACATGTCACGCGTCTTCTCTGTTGCTACAACTTGTATTTTTGTGGCTCCGTTCAACCATTCATGTTTCGCCACGTGTCAAATTTTGTCTTTTCCTACAATTCACCAGCCAAGGAAATGATGATACGTGGCACACTATTATCAGCATTTCACCTCCTCTTTTGCCTATATATATAGTGTCCTTTAGCTTAATAATACATGTTTTCGATCAATTTTTTTTACGTTTTTCACTTCTTCTTTTTTGAGTGAATTTTATCTCTTTTATTTTATTTTTATGTAACTTTTTATTTTTACAATATAATTTTACTATATTTTAGAGAGAGAAATATTACATTATTATATAATATTTCAAGCTTTTGGAGAAGAAACATCAACTAATTCAAGAGTTTGGGTAACTGCTTTATTTAATATTTTTGTCTTTAGTTTTGTAATATTATTACTATAAATTTTATGCCTTTAGTAATTAAATTTACGACAGTGAATTTAATTATGCTTGGCTAAATTTATATATGAAATTTTAGTTATGCTAACATGATTATTTTGGATTAGTAAGTAAAATGTTATATAAAAATTTGATATTATTTCATGTTCATTTTTTTTCATAGCTTTAATTATGAATAGTAAATGGATCAAATCACTATTTATAGTTAAAGCAAATATCTGTGAATTAGTTTGTTAGAAACATCATATGCATCTAATTATTCCCTCTTGAACATGAATCTAAGTTAATTACATGATCATTGTGTTAGTTTAGATAGTTATATAATTTCTTTGCACTCATTCCAATTATTTAATTAATTGTCTCGATCAAAGAAATTGATTATTTAATTATAAGTGAAAGTTACCATAATCATTGGAATTTTCTAGCTTTAGTGAAAAAATCAATAATATTAACTTATGAACAATTATTAAATTTAACTAATAATCCAAAATATGAGTGGTTAACCTAAAATTCTCATTACTTGTATCATCTTTTTAATTAAAGTTATTCACTTATTTTTAGTTAGTTTACTTGTTTGATTACTTAACTACTTTATCGTCATTTATTTGCTTCAATTCGTTTCATTTATTTTGTATTTTGCTACTTTGAAAATAATTAAAAAAATTTAAAATCACTGTAATTTCGCGAGGGATCGACCTCAAAAGTTTACTTATTATTAGACTATAAGTGATTCATGCGCTTGCGAGTATTATAATTTGCACATCACTTGTATACCTCCGTTGAATGGGGAAGCATTGATTTTCTCTCATTTTTACTCTTGCTATTGACAAGCTTTTATTATTCTTGTCGTAGATTGTGCATGAGTCTCCTTCAAAGTGAAGAAAATATCATTTCACGACCATTTGTCCTATACTCAACAAGTTTTGGTTTATGTAAGGGACTAATAGTACATCATTTATGTACTTTTTTCCTTTCTTTGTTTGGATAGCAATTGTGTCTCTCCTAATGGCCTCGATATATTCTCCATGCCCAATCTTGACTTTTGTAGTTTTATCAGGATTGCAGAAGATACTTTCATCTCTAGTCATATGGTTACTCCAACCACTATCTAGATACCATGTATCTTTCTTCTCCTCATTGGAAGCTTGGCTAGCGTAGAAAAGATGGTTTTTACCATCATTTTCTTCCATGAAGTTAGGTTGTTGGCTTGTTTTGAGTCTACAAGCTTTTTCTTCATGCCCAATTCTCTTACAATATCGGCACTGTGGTTTATCTTTGAACCAACAGTCTTTCTCCAAGTGACCTTTTCATTTGCAAATGCCACAAGGAGTGTAGTTCCCTTTGTTTGTTTCATGTTTTTCTTGACCTTTTCTGTTTCTAGAATTTTCTTGAAATTTTCTCCCATCTTTTTTTGATTTTTGAGATCGAACATTAACTTTAGATTGAAAGGTACTCTCTAAGGAGTTCTCATCATGTCTACTTTGACGTTTTTCATATGCTTCTAAAGAGCCCATTAATTTAGTAGACATCAAGGTTGCTGGTATTTTGTTTCCTCAATAGCTTTAACTATTGGATCATATTTTTCAGTACAACTTATAAGGATTTTTTCTACAACCTTGTTTTTAGATATTTTTCATCATAGGCTCTTAATTGATTTGGTATTTCTTTTATTCTTGAATAGTAATCTTTTGCGATCTCATTTTCTTTCATCTTAATATTTTCAAAATCGTTTCGTAGAGATTGTAGTTTGATAGCACGTACCTTTTTTCCTTGAAACTTCTCCTGTGATGTGTCCCAAGCATTCTTTGATGTAGTAACCCCTATAATTCTTGGAAATATTTCGTTTTCCATAGCTTGTTGTAGAGCGAATAAGGCTTGAGAATCCTTTTGCTCTTTCTCCTTCAACTCTTTCTTTTGGGCTGCTATTAGCGTGGTAGTATTATTGGGGACAGTATATCCCTCATTGACTAGAGTTCACATATCTTGAGAATGAAAATACGTCTTCATTTTAATAGCCTAAAAGTCATAATTGTCCCCATGAAAAATTGGTATGAGAATAGTAGAGCCAGTGGTATTCTCAGCTATAAGGTTTTATGGATAGAGTAAATGTATGCCCAACAATGAACGAACAAAGCTTTGATAACATTGATGGTTTTTAGAATGTGTGAATTGATAGTATTTGCTAGATATGGATGGCTTGGGTAGAATTGAATAGTTGGGTATTTGGTTTATGTAATTTAGTATTGGCTAGAAAGTTACTTAAAGGGGACAGGTGAAAAGGCTATGAAATAAAGGTATAACAAGAGGATATTAGAAGAGGACTTGTATTGCATTGATTACTCAAATTTTTGGATGTTACAAGATGAGTAAGACTACTCCTATTTATACTAAGGCTCATCCTAACTAATGGCTAGGATTTTGCCAACACTCTCTTAATCTAATAGTTATAATCATCTATTAGATTTTTCTATTAATTTATTCAATTCTCTAAAATTTTCTACTAATCTCATTTCTTAAAATATGTAGATATTTTTTAAGAAAATTCTAGAACAGTTTCTAGAATTTGGGTTCTTTAAACTCTAACATTTTAATAAACTTTTAAATTAAATTTTACAACACTTAATACTATTTCAAGCAAATTAACATCACTTTCTAACACAACTATAATTTGGCATTTTATTGTGTACGATGAAAATGCATTTCTAGTATCAATTATTTTGCTTCCAATTTATTAATGGACGTCTCCATTATGATGAATATTGACCCTTCAAAGAATCTTGAAAAAAAGGTAAGCTGAGATAGCATTTCAATGTAATCTTTCGGATAGTGATGGCTCTTCTGTACTTTAATAATTTGAAACGGTTCTCATCTTCCCCAGCTGAATGTCAAATTGGGATATGGAAATATATTTATTCTGTTTTTGTCTTTTTCACTTTAGTCATTTTCTAATGTGTACTCATTTTTAAACTCATATTAATAATATAAAATTATTTTAAAAGATAAAATATTTTTATTTTTTTAGATAATTTTATCAAATATTATTATGATTAATGTAGATAAAATTTATGTAACCATGATACTCAATTCAACATCAATTGTTGTCCATCATACTTACTCAAGATCTGGTTACTCGAGATTTGACACTTTCTTGTACTTAAATATATATTTTTAAATTGTGAGAAAACGTTTAAAAAAAAAAGCTTATGAGGAAACATTACGTATATGTTAGCATTTTATTTACAAATGCATGTTTGAAAAAAAAAAAAAAAATTTAAGGTCTTTTTTTATGATTTACTTTGGATCAATTACCATATTTCTCAAATGGAATGTCTTATTTTGGATGAGTTATTATTTTTATAAAATTAGATAATTATAATTTAATGTAAATTGACATATACATAAATACAATTTTTTATATTTTAGTCTTAATATATTTGATTTTATTTTATTATTAATTTTTGACTAAATTATATAATTAGTTCTCAAATTTTAATAAAATTTACACATAAGTTTTAAATTTTTAAAACATATAATTTGATATTTAAACTTTTCAAATTTTACATATAGATTCCTAAATTTTATATCATACGATTTAATCTCTAAACTTTTAAAATTTTACTTATAGATTTTAAAATTTTGATTAACAAATATGTATTTTAGTAACCAAGTTAAGATTTATATGTAATTTAAAAATATAAATTAACACTAAATTGTAGAATTTATATATATTTTTTTTAGAAGTTTAAAAAATAAATTGTTGACTTAAAAATTTAGATATCTATATGCGAATTTAATTATAATTTAGGGATTAATGGCTAGATTATATCATTAGTTTTCAAATTTTAATTAAATTCACACATAAGTTCTCAAAATTTTAAAATGTACAATTTGGATTTTAAACTTCATTCCTAAATTTTTAAATCAAACGATTTAGTTTCAAAACTTCTAAAATTTTACACATAAATTTTAAAAATTTGATACATAAATATATATTTCAAAAAAAAAAAGATACTATAAGTTAATGAACTTTTATTACCTTACAAAGTTTGTAAATTTTTATGTCTTTTAGTTATATCTAGAGGACTTTGAGTACCTGCTCAAAAGTTTGGAAACACCTAAAATCCTCTCACCTCTAAGCCTTTCAAGCGTCGTTTCACTCTGCCCCTGTTTCTTCCCTTCCTTTTCTTCAAAAATTTTTCTCTTCTTTCTTGTGCTAAACCAGTACATAGCACTCTAATGGCAAATTTGTCCTCCATCTGGGGGGAAAATTCTTCTTTAGAGGAAGTTTTCTCTCCGATAGAGTTCTCTTTTCTTTTGGTTTTTATAGTTCTTCATTGTTCTGCACAATCTTGTCCTGTAAAAACCTTCCCTATTCCTTCAAACATCTTATTGTTTTTGTAAGAATTAATGTAAATAATTGTATTAGGCAAGTGCATCATTAGCTTCCATAATTGTATTAGGCAAGTGCATACTTAGCTTCTATAATTGTATTAGGCAAGTGCATAATTAGTTTCTGTATATATTTTTGATTAGTCAATGAAATTCACACAGAATCATCTTCCTTTATGGTATCAGAGCTCTAGGCGCATTTCCTCTCCTTCAAGCTTCCGCCGCGCCTACTGTTGCTCCGCCAAACACCACCCCTTCTTCCTCCATCAGCCCCTATGTCTAACTCAAAATCATCCTTTCATCCCGCTCTTGTTGTTTCCAACATCAAGACCCACATCTCCATTACTCTTGAGATGGAGAACGTCCAATACGCGACGTGGGCGGAGCTATTCAAAATTCATTGTCGATCACACAAGGTTATCCACCACATCATCTCACCGGAAAAAGGCAAGGAGAAGGTGCCAACAACCGATGATGAAAAGGAGCTATGGTCGACACTCGATGCAACAGTTCTCCAGTGGATTTATGCCACGATTTCTAGTGACTTGTTGCACACAATTCTTGAACCCGACTCAACGGCAATGGAGGCTTGGAATCGATTGCGTGACATATTCCAAGATAACAAAAACTCACGTGCCGTAACCCTTGAGCAAGAATTCTCTCACACAAACATGGAGGATTTCCCGAATGCCTCTGCGTATTGTCAAAGGCTCAAAGTACTGTCGGATGAACTCAAGAATGTCGGAGCACCGGTCTCGAATAACCGGCTCGTTCTTCAAATGGTTGCCGGTCTCACCGAAGCCTATCGTGGTGTTGGAACACTCATACGGCAAAGCAACCCGCTTCCTCAATTCTACCAAGCCCGATCTATGCTTACTTTGGAGGAGGCGGGCATGGCAAAACAGGTGGCTATCGGTCCTGGTGCAGCAATGGTAGCTACGGAGTCGGTTGATGCATCCTCATCTGGAGACAACTACCATCAAAACCGTAACAACGGTGGTGGCAAAAAGGGTCAAAACCGCAACCACAAAGGTCAAAACCGCGGTGGTGGCCGCAGCGGTGGCAAGAACGGTGGACGCATTGGCAGCGGCACCGGCCGTGGTGGAGGGCAGCAGCAACCTTGGCAGGGAGGTTGGAATAGCGGACAGTGGCCTTGGCATTGGATGCCTTGGGCTATCCCCCCTTGTCCTTACCCATCCACTCCTTGGGCCAAGCCTAATGCTCAACAACGCCCACCCTACCCAGCAGCAGGGGTTCTTGGGCCCAGACCTCAGTAAGCTTTTTCCGCCACCACTCCTACACCAACTGACATCGAGCAGGCAATGCACACTCTTGGGCTTACTCCTCCGGACCCGAACTGGTATATGGACACTGGTGCCACCTCTCACATGACGTCATCGCAAGGTACTCTCTCGTCTTATTTTAATTTGAGCAACAAAAATCGTGGTATTATTGTCGAAAATGGTCATTCAATTCCAATTCGTGGTTATGGTCACACAACCTTGTCTTCCCCGTACCCTCCCTTATCTCTCAAAAATGTCCTTCATGCTCCTCAACTTATTAAAAACTTAGTGTCAGTTAGAAAATTTACTACTGATAACTTTGTTTCTGTTGAATTTGATCCCTTTGGGTTTTCTGTGAAGGATTTCCAGACGGGGAAGCATCTCATGAGATGTGATAGTCGGGGCGAGCTTTATCCCATCACCACCAAACCCACCACTAGTCAAGCCACCTTACCATCAACTTTTGCAGCTTTAGCACCATCTTTATGGCATCAACGATTGGGTCATCCAGGAGCCTCTGTTTTTGACTCTCTTAGGCTAAATAAATTTATTGAGTGTAATAAGACTAGTAATTCTCATGTTTGTCATTCTTGCCCGCTTGGGAAACATGTTAAATTACCTTTTGTTGCTTCAAATTCATGCACTCTTATGCCTTTTGATATTATCCATAGTGATCTTTGGACATCTCCCGTTTTGAGCTCTTCGGGGCATCGATATTATATTCTTTTGTTAGATGATTACTCTAATTTTTTGTGGACATTTCCTTTGTCTAAAAAGTCTCAAGTTTTTTCCACATTCCTATCTTTTAGAGCTTTCATCCGCACTCAATTTGAACGGGAAATAAAGAACATTCAATGTGATAATGGTAGGGAATTCGATAACAGGCCGTTTTGGGAATTTTGTAAAGCTAATGGTTTATCCTTCCGCCTTTCATGTCCACATACTTCATCACAAAATGGAAAAGTCGAAAGAAAAATACGAACCATTAACAACATTATTCGTACTCTACTTGCCCATGCTTCTATACCACCATCATTTTGGCATCACGCACTACAAATGGCCACATACCTTCTCAACATTCTTCCAAGCAAACTTTTAGCCTATCAATCCCCACTCCAAATTCTCTATAAAAAACAAGCAACTTATTCTCATCTTCGGGTGTTCGGGTGCTTATGCTATCCTCTCTTTCCCTCCACCACTATAAATAAGCTTCAAGCCCGATCCACCCCATGTGTCTTTTTGGGTTACCCGTCTAATCATCGTGGCTACAAATGCTATGATTTGTCCTCCAACAAAATCATAATAAGTCGTCATGTAATCTTTGATGAATCCCAATTTCCGTTCGCTAAGCTGCACCCTCCAACAAACCATTCATATGATTTTTTGGATGATGGGTTGTCACCCTATTTGGTCCACCATTTACAAACTAGCCCACCTACTCAAACCCAACAAACTCCACCCACATCTCCTCAGCGGGCCGCACCACATTCTCCAAGCCCAACTTCCACTACACCTACTGACAGGTCCGCTGCTTCCCCCACCTTTCAACCCATGAGACCAACCCCAGCTCAGCCCACTACTAATCCGGCCCAAGGGCCAGTCACACGCAGTCAACATGGGATTGTCAAACCAAACACAAGGTACGGCCTTCTTACCCATGTCACAAAATCACCTCTTCCCCGTAATCCCGTGTCGGCCCTTAAAGACCCAAATTGGAAAATGGCTATGGATGATGAATATAATGCTCTTATTAAAAATAAGACGTGGGAGTTGGTGCCCCGTCCAGTTGATGTGAATATTATTCGATCTATGTGGATTTTTAGACATAAAGAAAAATCTGACGGTTCTTTTGAGCGGCATAAAGCCCGACTTGTAAGTGATGGTAAAACTCAACAGGTTGGCGTGGATTGTGGTGAAACGTTTAGTCTGGTGGTCAAACCGGCGAATATTCGTACAGTCCTCAGTCTTGCTCTCTCGAAAGCTTGGTCTATACATCAGCTTGACGTTAAAAATGCATTTTTGCATGGAGAACTGCAAGAAACTGTGTATATGCATCAGCCCATGGGTTTTAGGGACCCAAATCATCCTGATTATGTCTGTCTATTGAAGAAATCTTTGTATGGGCTCAAGCAAGCTCCTCGAACTTGGTACAAGCGATTTGCTGATTATATTTTCACTATTGGGTTCTCTCACAGCAAGTCAGATCACTCTCTTTTCATCTACAGTAAAGGTACTCATATGGCTTACATTCTTCTGTATGTGGATGATATTATATTAACTGCCTCCTCTGATGATCTTCGCAAATCTATCATGTCACATCTTAGTTCAGAATTTGCCATGAAAGACTTGGGGCCATTGAATTATTTCTTGGGTATAGCTGTAACTCATCATGCAGGTGGTCTATTTTTATCTCAAAAAAATATGCAGAAGAAATCATCGAACGAGCTGGCATGTCTTCTTGTAAGCCAACTACGACTCCGGTTGATACTAAACCGAAGCTAAGTGCTACTTCTAGCACACCTTATGATGATGCATCACATTATCGCAGCCTTGCAGGTGCCCTCCAATATCTAACCTTCACAAGGCCCAACATATCATATGTTGTGCAACAAATTTGCTTATTCATGCATAATCCGATGGAGGAACACATGCTTGCTCTCAAGAGAATTATACGCTACATTCAGGGCACTCTGAATTATGGATTGCATCTTTATCCATCCTCAACAACCATTCTTCTTTCTTATACTGATGCTGATTGGGGTGGATGTCCAGATACCAGACGTTCAACATCTGGTTATTGCGTTTTCCTTGGTGATAATTTGATCTCTTGGTCCTCTAAACGACAGGCAACTTTATCTCGTTCTAGTGCCGAAGTCGAATATCGAGGGGTCGCAAATGTCGTTTCTGAGTCCTGTTGGTTACGAAACCTTCTTCTGGAGCTTCGATGTCCTATTCATAAAGCTACATTGGTCTACTGTGACAATGTTAGTGCGATTTATCTTTCTGGCAATCCTATTCAACACCAGCGCACTAAACATATTGAGATGGATATTCATTTTGTTCGCGAAAAGGTTGCTCGTGGACAAGTACGTGTCTTACATGTCCCGTCGCGTTATCAAATTGCAGATATTTTCACGAAAGGGCTTCCATTGGTTCTATTTGAAGATTTTCGGGACAGTCTCAGCATACGGCAACCTCCCGCTTCAACTGCGGGGGCGTGTAAGAATTAATGTAAATAATTGTATTAGGCAAGTGCATAATTAGCTTCCATAATTGTATTAGGCAAGTGCATCATTAGCTTCCATAATTGTATTAGGCAAGTGCATAATTAGCTTCCATAATTGTATTAGGCAAGTGCATAATTAGTTTCTGTATATATTTTTGATTAGTCAATGAAATTCACACGGAATCATCTTCCTTTAGTTTTACCTTTTAGTTTAGATTTTGTGTACCATTTGGTTTTTTGTATGCCATTTTGGGAGTTTTGTAACGGGTTGGGTGAATTTAGCTTGTTTCAACGACATCTCACTACATGTGGTTGTTGTCCACCACTGGATCTGGCGACGGCGACATTCCTTTACCGGTGGGGTGACTTTTTTTTTTTGGTTCGTAGTATGGACTGTTTGGATGACTCGAAGTTTTTTTGTTCCTTCCTTATAAGGATTTATGTAAAATCTTTTAAATCTAGATTTTAATCTAAATTTATTGTGATTTCTTTTCTTTTATTTTTTTCTCCCATTTAGAACTAACAAAATTTTGTTTTTAATTTTATCTTATTTTGATTCAATCGTTCAAACGAAACGTATTAATAATATTATTATTTTCTTTGAATGCAATTCCATTACATAATAGTATAATATACTACTCCCATTCGTTTCTACGTGGGCAGAACGTGATCGCAAATGGTCGTTATGACTGCTTAAAGAATCAGTGTTACCAAGTCAGTACTAGCTTTTTGCCTTTTAGTTTCCTCCATGTTCCTGGAAATGATATAGATGTTTCATGTCAGCTTCAAATAGTGTTTGTTGCATTGCTTCTTTTAACTCAGCAGCTCCAATCTGTCAACCACAGAAAGAGACTTCTTCGTGATAATAAGCTGGTTACTAATTTTAAAAAATTATTTTAATTCGACTTAGGGTACATGCTATTAATTTTTATAACTTGTATAATCTGTGATATTACTAATTCATATATCACATTTGTTAAATAAGACAAGTAAAAAATACAAAAATAATGAAAACTATGATATATAATTACTTATAATATAAAAATTTAATAAGAAAAACTATCAAACTTTATGTTTAAAGTTAAGTACAATAAGATTACAATTTAAATAATATGTGATAATATGTAATAAGATGGAATGATATGATATTTAAATGAAATAAAATAATATATTAAAGACACTAAATAAAATATAAAATAAGATCTTACAACCTATTTTACATTATAATCTTGAGGCTTATAGTACTTATAATAGCAATTTACAAACTCTCTTTCTTATTTTACCATATAATCATGTTAGAAAAATTGTGTATACATGAGTAGTTACATGCTCTTAATTGGAAGGATTTTGAATCTCAATACATACATGAATATAGTTATTTAAAAAAAATTATGTTAAAAAAATAATTAAATAAAATATAAACTCAGTGAATCACTTGTTTGCTAGCATAGCAGTACCAAATAAGTGATATGTAGGTACGACAATTGTGTGGTTTTCACATGTTGCATTTGTGTTGGATTTATGTTGTGTTAATTGACATAATAAAATATTTTGTCAAATAAATTATTTATAATAATAAAAAATAGTATAAATATTAAATTTATAATGAGTCTAAAAATTAAATTATATTGAAATGTTTTGTCCACAAAAATTACTAATATTTATAGATTTTATATTTTTAAATTTATAAAATAATTATTTATAAATTCTAATCCATGATTTTAGTTATATGTATCCTCAAAGAAATCATTTTTCTATAAACCATGACATAGTGCCTACTTAAAAAAAAAAAAAAAAAACAAACCTTAATTTCCATTTCCAGTTCAGCTGAAAACTCATGAGAAGAGAAAGTTGATCGAATACTTATGGTTTTTAATCCAAGTGTTTTGGAGCACTTGAGAGCCTCCACAATTGAATCAACACCAGACGTCGGATTAGCTACCTTCAATCTAATCTTAGACGTCTTCTTCATTTCCTCACTAGTCTCATAATCATAATTAACTTCTGCCATATTAATCTTCATTTCAAGCTCCATCTCTCTCCTCCTCAAGTCCTCCTTACAACTCTGCAACTGCTATTTGAACAATCAAATTCTTATCCTTCTACAATGTAACACACTTCTTAAATCATCAATACTAATTATGATTCTATTTCAGTTAAAGCAATTTCAAGCTAATGTTCTATGTCAGTGTCAATAATCCATGATCTATTACAAGTAAATGAAGATGTACAAGAGGTACCTGAGGTGGCCAAGGCCTTGGAGTCAGATGTACCTAATGAAGGTTCTAATGCAGCCTCTTGGGATGATTGAGTGGATGCAAACGAGGCTCTAGTCAAATCCTTTTTGCGCCCTTTGGGGATCCATCATTCTGGATAACCAATGATCTCATAACAGCCTTTTATGGTATGGTTATCTAAGCCACATTTGGTACACTTCATTAGAGGCCGGTTACGAGTAGGATTGACACTATAGTTGTTCAGTCGAGATTGTTTGGACCTGGTAGCAACCAAGGCTGTGACTTCGGAGGTTACACTAGCTTCAGACATGGTTCCCTATCTATTACTCTCTCTTTTAATATGTGCATTTACTGCCTTAAGTTCGGGCTTAGGCTCCTTCCTCAACAATCTCTCCTCGAATTTGATCAAAATTATTGTCCAATGGTGGTTGGACTTAATTGATCAAGCTCCTGAAAAATCTCAGTGAGCTCACTGTAATATTTGACAACTAATGCACCAGCCTACTTCATTATGAATGATTGCTTGTGAAGGTCATATATCTTGGCTTCATTAGCACCATCATAATAGGTTTGTTTGATTGCAGCCCAGACTTGCTTTGCTGTGTCATAACGAGTAAACCGTTTAATCTGATTAGGATGCATGGCGTCGAACAACCAACTCTTGACTTGGCAATCCGATGCACGCCATTTATTAAATGTGATATCTATGTCTGCAGGTTGGGCAATATCACCAGTCAAGTGGTCATGTTTTTCTTGCCCAACTATCTTCATCTCTATGATTTGATGCCATAGAGAATAATTATTCTCATCCAGTTTGATTCCTGCAGAGAAGTTGGAGATGTCACTCTGATAAGTGACAATTTGTGTGGTACTCTTGGAGCCTCCTGACACTAAGGATTGATTGATGTTTGCTAATCCATCATCGTTGGCCATGATATTGGCTTACAAGTGATGAGAAAGAAGAAGAAAAAGAGGCAAAAAGAAATCTGGGTTTGTTGACGGCTGTTATTATGGAAACGATTGCTAGGGTTGGGTCAAAAGACAGTCATGATCGACTACTCTTGTACCATATCAGATCGAGTAAAAAATAATATTTTATTTATCTTTTTTTTTTAATGTAATTATGAACATATAATCTTCTAACATCAAATAGTTGACTTAGACTAATTTGAAATGTACAACTCATTCACAGGATGACTTCTTTTATTTTTTTTGTTCATAGTATGGACTGTTTGGATGACTCGAAGCTTTTTTGTTTGTTTCTTATAAGGGTTTATGTGAAATCTTTTAAATTTAGATTAAAATCTAAATTTATTATGATTTCTTTGTTATTTGCTGCCATTTTGTGCAGTTTGATAGTCTCATGGCATCTTTTAATTCAATTTGCTTGTATTTTAGTTTTTGTTTATTTTCATCTTTATCTATTATGTATTATTGCATGTACATTAATTGTACTGTGCTTTTTAATTTATAGTCTCAATTATGTAAAATAAATAAATAAATAAACCACCAGAATACTTGGGATATTATACTTCTTATCGTTGTAAAACTAAATAAATAAGAATTAAGAAATAAAGAAAGAGAATAGAAGAATAAATTTAGATTATTGTGTATTTTTAATACACTACTAAGAACCTTATTTATAGGGTTGTCAAGATACATTATGAATTTCGAATACTAGATATAACAGATATTAAATTTCTATTTAAGATATACAAGGGATTAAATCTAAATTTCAAATTTTGAATAATAAGAAATAAATCTAACTAGATAATATCATAATTAGATTTGACATCAAAATTATAACACTACCCTTGGATGTCAACCACAAAAAGAAATATGCCTCATTAAAAACCTTGCTAGAAAAAATCCAATGGGACAAAACCTAGCAAAGGGAAAAAGAGTACATAGTTCTCATGTGCACGCAAGGTCTGCCTCGTTAAATCCTTGTCAGGAAAACCCAGTGCGATAAAACCTGAGCGAAGGGAAAAGAGTACAGTGCGTGTGTGAGTTACTCCCCCTGATGATTATGAAATGTCTTTGAGTCTATGCATTCCGATCTTCTGTACTAGCTTCTCCAAAGTTGTTGTCAGAAGGGATTTGGTGAATAAGTCAGCTAAGTTATCATTTGATTGAATTTGTTGAACATCTATGTCGCCACTCTTCTGAAGCTCATGAGTGTAGAAAAATTTTGGTGAGATGTGTTTGGTCCTATCGCCTTTGATATAACCTCCTTTAACCTGTATAATACAAGCAGCATTATCCTCATACAATATTGTGGTTTTTCCTTTAATTGAAGGTAATTTACATGTATCTTGAATATGTTGGATCATAGATCTCAACCATATGCATTCACGAGTTGCTTCAGGTAATGCAGTATTTCAGAGTGATTTGATGACGTGGCTACCATAGTTTGCTTCGTAGATCGCCATGATATGGCAGATTCTCCACATGTAAAAATATATCCAGTTTGTGATCTTGCATTATGTGGATCAGATAAATAGTCAACATCTGCATATCTAGTCAATTGCATTTTTGATTCCTTTGAGTAAAACAAGCCCAAATCTATTGTTCCACGAAGGTAACATAGTACATGCTTAACCCCATTGCAATGCCTTTTCGTTGGTGCTGAACTATATCTTGCCAGTTAGTTCATTGAAAATAAAATATCTGGTAGTGTACAATTTGCAAGATACATAAGGATACAAATAGCACTTAAATATGGTACTTCAGGACCAAGAATTTCCTCAGCATCTTCTCAAGGGAGAAATGGGTCCTTTTTTACATGATCTCGCAACCATAGGAGAACTTAAATGATGTGCTTTGTCCATGTAGAATCGCTTTAAAATTTTTTTAGTGTATGTCGATTGATGAACAAATATTCCTTTTGATAATGTTCAATTTGTAGTCCTAAGCAAAATTTTGTCTCTCCAAATTCTTTCATTTCAAACTCTAATTTTAAATAATTGCATGTTTTATTTATCTCCTCAAGGGTTCCAATAATGTTTAAGTCGTCAAAATATACTACGACAATGACAAAACTAATGTTTAATACTTTGATGAAAACACAAGGACATATTGCATTATTCACAAACCCTTCCTTTAAAAGGTATTCACTGATGCGATTGTACCATATGCGACCAGATTGCTTTAACCCATATAATGATCTTTGTAATTTAATAGAATACATTATGTTGGGTTTTGAGGAGCTTTCATTAGGAAGTTTAAATCCTTCAGGAACTTTCATGTATATGTCACTATCGAGTGATCCATATAGATAAGCAGTCACTATGTCCATAAGACGTATATCAAGATTTTCTATAACTACAAGACTGATTAAGAATGAAAATGTGATCATGTCCATTACGGGAGAATATGTTTCTTCATAATCAATTCCTGGTCTCTGAGAGAAACCTTGTGCAATAAGTCTTGCTTTGTATCGCACAATTTCATTTTTCTCATTTTTCTTTTTCACAAAAACCCATTTGTATCATACTTGTTTAATTTTTTTAGGCGTTTGGACTATAGACCCAAAGACTTTGCGCTTTGCATATGATTCTAATTTAGCCTGAATTGCTTCTTTCCATCTTGGCCAATCTTTCCTTTGTCGACATTCATAGATGGATTTTGGTTCAAGATCCTCATTTTCTCTTGATACTTCAAGAGCCATATTGAAAGCGAAGGTGTTGTTAACAACAATTTCATTTCTATCATATTTTTCTCCCGTATTAACATAATTTATAGATATCTCAATATTTTCGATATTTTCAGGTACTTGAGACTCTACATGAGTCATTTGTTCTATAATATTGGATTGATCATTATTGTCAATTTCTTCTCTTACATCCTCTTTGGTGGCAATTACTTGAATCTTCCTTTTTTGAGGATTTTTATCTTTTGCACCAAGAGGTCGACCACGTTTTAATTGAACTTAAGATTCATTTGAAGCTGAGTTCATAAATTGTTCTGTTAGGACATCTATCCTTTCACGGGCATTTACTGCCGGTATATGTGATTTTGTTACTCTTTTAGAGTCGATGAAGGCAATAGGCAATTTATTTGCTAAATTTTGTAAATGAACAATTTTCTGAACTTCATGTTCACGTTGATTTGTTCGCTGATCAAAATGAGATAGTGAAGATACATCCCAACAAATTTGACGACATTCGTTAAGCTTTGATTTCACTCCCCCTAATGTAGGAAAATTTGTTTCATCAAATTGGTAGTTGGCAAAGCGTGCCACAAAAATATCACTCGTTAAGGATTCTTGATGCTTGATAATAGATGGAGAATCAAAGCCAACATAAATTCCGAACTTTCTTTGAAGGCCCATCTTAATTCGATGTGGCGGTGCAATTGGAACATATTTAACAGAATCAAAAATTCTTAAATGTGAGATGTTTGGTTGGTAACCAAATACTAGTTGCAATGGAGAGTATGTATGATAAGATCTTGGTCTGACACGGACTAAGGCTCCAGCATATAATATAGCATGTCCCCACGTAGAAACAGGAAGTTTTATTCTCATGATTAATGGTCTAGCAATTAGTTGGAGAAGCTTAATAAATGATTCAGCTAGACCATTTTGGGTGTGTACATGGGCAACATGATGCTCAACATCAATACCAATCGACATACAATAATCATTAAATGCTTGAGATGTGAATTCGCCAACATTATCTAAACGAACTTTCTTAATAGGAAAATCCAAGAATTGTGCTCTTAACTTAATGATTTGAGAAAAAGCTTAGCAAATGCTTGATTACGAGTAGATAAGAGGCAAACATATGACCATCTTGTTGATGCATCTATCAATACCATAAAATATCTCAAAGGGCCGCTTGGTAGATCAATAGGTCCACAAATATCTCCTTGAATTCTCTCTAAAAATGAAAGAGATTCAACATTAACCTTGGCCACTGATGGTCTTGTAATCATTTTGCCTTTTGTACATATAGTACAAAGATAATCACTTGACAATTGAATCTTTTGATCTCTTAGTTGATGTCCATTTGAATTTTCTATTATTCTTTTCATCATTGTGGAACCTAGATGACCCAATCGATCATGCCACAATGTCAAAACTTTGGACTCTGAGTTGTTTTGATTCATTACTGCATATGATTCAATTGTACTTATGAATGTATAATATAAGCCACAAGAGAATGCATTGAGCTTTTCTAGAATAAGCTTTTGATTAGAGACAATAGTTGTAATGCAAAGATATTCTCTATTATTCTCATTAATTGTCTCAATATGATATTCATTGTTGCGAATATTTTTAAAATTTAACAAATTTCTTTTAGATTTGAAGGAATATAATGTACAATCTATTTTCAATTTTGTCCCACCCAAAAAGACAATATTAGCTCCTTCTGTTAATTTTGTTGTGCTAGAGATTGTGCTCACATTTGCTTTTGCAAATTTCAAAAATGAAAAATATTTTGCATCTCATAGAATTGTATGCATTGTTGCACTATCCACCAAGCACATATTATCATTCTCCTCAAAATAAATTGTTTTACTTTGAAGATCCTTTTTTTTTTCACATGCAAAAATAAATAAAGTAAATAATATCAAGGGCAAGAAATTCCAATTTCGTAAGACTCTCATGATAGCTATTAAATAAATAATATAATTAGTTCATGTTTAATTCAAAAAAAAATTAAATGATAATAACAACGATATAGCAACATAATTAGTATTCATTAAGAGTACTCCCAGAAAAGAATGGTGGGACGAGGCCTCCTTAAAAATCACCCTCCTAGACAGAGTAACTTAGGCTTTTAAGAGTCTCATAAAGAGAACTCCCTTAAATTTTACTTTTCATGCTACTACATAGTTGACGATATGAAATATATATAATATCAATAATTATTATTATTATTATATATATAATATATATATATATATATATATTATATTAACAACTGAGCGATTATAAATAATTTTATAACTACAAAAAATAAATAAATAAATACAATCATATATTCAATATATAATTAATTTTTTAATTAATTACAATTTTATATTAGTTACAATTTCATCATAATTAATTGTTAGAAAACCACAAGTCTTTTCCATGAAACAATAATACTAATAATAATGCATGAAAACCACCCGATTCCTGGAAATAATAATAATACTAGAAGGGCGTTTAAACATGAAACAGTTACCATGCAATGATCTCATAAAAACATATAAATAATGTAAGCCAATTATGCTCAATAAAGTTCAAAATGTATAAAGCAATAAAACCACCCGAATGAAAATTATTTATCAAATCAGATATCAATTTCGAAACCAAATAGTATATAAATTACTAAAACCAAATATTAAGCAAAGATTTAAAAACTAAAAATTGAAAACAAAATCAACATGCTAAATAAAATCAATATACTATCAAATCAAAACACCATTTTTCTTTTCGATAAGACATTATAATCATATAACAAGTGAATCGTGTAAAAAGAGGGGAAAAAAATTGCAATCAAATAACTTGGTAATCATGTTTTCGATCAAGTATCAATATATCGAAAACAAGCAATTTAAGCAAAAGATTATGCCTGACACAAGCATATAAAAAAGACTCCTGATCAAACATAAATAATCAAAACATTATAACTGATGATAATGATATCAGTACTGTTAAAAAAAATTAGTAAAATAAATAAAAAATGCAAAAGATACCCATAAACAAAAATCAAAAGCCAGAACAATAACAAGAGTTGAAATATTTACTAACATATACAATAAGAACTGCAACTGAACAAATAATATAATAGATACGAAATTTTTAGAACTCAAAAACATTAATTACAACGATTATTTATTCCAAAGGCTCCAGCATCTACATATGAAACAAAAAATATGAGATACAATTTTTTTTTTTTTTTTTTTAAATAATTGAAAATAGGCAAGAGCCATTGTAAATGTTATAGATGTAAAATCTTGGAAAATACAAACTGATTATAATGTAAAATATAAATTATTTGATTCAAGTAATTATACCATACACAACAAAGAATCAAACTGAAGTTTATGAATATTAATTAGAACAAGTAGTCATTATTTCAACATGTGAAAACAATAATATATATATGCACAAAGAAACAAACTGAAAAGAAAAAAAATGATCTTTAATAAATTAGAAGAGAGGAAAGGAGAGATAATTTAACCAAAAAAATATTTACCAAGAGTTTAGAAGTTTAAAAGCTTTCGTGCTGGTAACGTGTTGTGAAATTAAATAAATAAAAACTAAGAAATAAAGAAAAAGATAATAGAGGAATAAATTCAGATTATTGTGTATTTTCAATACACTACTAAGAACCCTATTAAATAGGGTTGTCAATATACAATTTGAATTTCGAATACTAGATATAACAAATATTAAATCTCTATTTAAGATATACAAGGTATTAAATCTACATTTCAAACTTTGAATAATAAGAGATAAATCTAAATAGATAATATCATAAATAGATTTAACATCAAATTATAACACTTATATATATATATATATATATATATATATATATATATTTTTTTTTTTTTTTTCCTTCCCATTTAGACCTAATATAATTTTGTTTTTAATTTTATCTTATTTTGATTCAATTGTTGAAACCAGGGGCGGATCTATGTGTATGGTAGACGGGGCTGCAGCTCCGGCTAACTTTTTTACAAAAAATTAATTACATGTATATTTTTAGTATTAAATAAATATTTTATTTATAGTAATATATTTTAGGGGGCTTTTTTTCTGGCTCCGCCCGTGGTTGAAACGAAATAATATTATTATTTTCTTTGAATGCAATTCCATTACATAATACTACACCCATTCGTTTCTACGAGGGCAGAACGTATTCGCAAATGGTCGTCATGACTCATGACTGCTTAAACAGTCAGTGTTACCAAGTCAATACTAGCTTTTTGCCTTTGATTTTCCTCCATGTTCCTGGAAATGATAAAGATGTTTCATCTCAGCTTCAAATAGTGTTTGTTGCATTGCTTCTTCTAACTGAGCAGCTCCGATCTTTCAACCACAGAAAGAGACTTATTCATGAGCGATAATAAGCTGGTTACTAATTTTAATTTATTTTTTTTAATACGAGCTATAAATTGAGTTAAGATGTTAATAAGACTTATGATTATTTATAAAGTGAAAGTTTAATAAATAAAAAAACGATTGAACCTTAGGTTTAAAGTTAAGTACGTTAGACTAACAATTTAAATAATATGTGATGATATGGAATGAGATAAGATAAGATGATATTTAAATGAGATGAGATAATATATTAGAAATACTAAATAAAATATAAAATAAGTTGTGCCAACCTATAATCTTGAAGCTTATATAGTACTTATAATAGCAATTTACAATCTTCTCTTTTATATTTTACCATATAATCATGTTAGAAAAATTGTGGAGTAGTTGCATGATCTTTAATTGGAAGGATTTTGAATCTCAATAGATACATGAATATAATTATTTAAAAAAAATTCATGTTAAAAAAATAATTAAATAAAATATAAACTCAGTGAATCACTTGTTTGCTAGCATAGAAGTACCAAATAAGTGGACATGTAAGGACGACAATTGTGTGGTTTTCACGTGTTGCGTTTGTGTTGGATTTATGTTGTGTTAATTGACATAATAAAATATTTTGTCAAATAAATTATTTATAATAATAAAAAATAATATAAATATTAAATTTATAACAAGTTTAAAAATTAGATTACATTGAAATATTTTTTCTACAAAAATTAGAAGATCTTATATTTTTAAATTTATAAAATAATTATTCATAAATTATATATGTATCCTCAAAGAAATCATTTTTCTATAAACCATGACATAGCGCCTACTTAAAAAAATAAAAGAATTAAAAAACAAACCTTAGTTTCCATTTCCAGTTCAGCTGAAAACTCATGAGAAGAGAATGTTGATCGAATACTTGTGGTTTTTAATCCCAAGTGTTCGGAGCACCTGAGAGCCTCCACCATTGAATCAACACCAGACATCGGATTAGCTACCTTCAATCTAATCTTAGACGTCTCCTTCATTTCCTCACTAGTCTTATAATCATAATTAGCTGCTGCCATATTAATCTTCATTTCAAGCTCCATCTCTCTCCTCCTCAAGTCCTCCTTACAACTCTGCAATTGCTGAATTGCCACAGCTGCTGTTTGAACAATCGAATTCTTATCCTTCTGCAATGTAACACTGTTAATTTTATATGCCACTATGTATATATGAAGCATGTAGAGAAAATGAATATACAAATATATTTAGAGCATATGATGATATATATGTTAGTGTAATGTGTATAAATACATATCTGATTTATATGTATTGTTTCCTATTGGGCTGCTAATATTGTTTGGGCTGTTCTGTAAAGTTTTTTCAGGCCCATCGACCTTATGTTGGCTGATGATCCGAAGGGGCAGATGTGTCATTTACCTGGACGTATATATTCAACCCGATAGGGTTTTTTTCGTGTCTCTGGTCATTTTGTGTTCTCTCTTCTCTCACGGCGCTCCTTTATCTCTCTTCATCTCCATCTTCTTGTTCTGGTTTTCTTCCTTAAGTGTATTTCTGTGGTACTATGTTTTAATGTTGTTTTAGTGAGTTCAAGAGCACTTGATCGAGTCTGTTCATCTCGTTGTGTTAGGTTTTACCTCTGTTGATATGTTCTTGCTGTATTACTCATTGTAAAACTGTTTTTCATAGTGGAAATGCGTTTACCCTTTTGCATAGTGGATTAGGCCAAGTAGTCTAGAGGCCGAACCACTTTAAATCTGGTGTTGTTGTTTCTGTTTTAATTCTGCCCTAATTTTTATTCTTTTATAGTTTCTGCAAATAACTCAAATCTTTAAATTTCTTGAGTTCTAAAAGAAAAGAGTGTCGAAATTATAACAAAGTGGTATCAGAGCCTTGGATTAGAGTTGTTTGGCCTTCGAACAGTCATCGAAGCGTACCGAACTCTCCAGATCCATAAATTTTCTTGTGGGTTTTTCGGATTTTAGTGTGACTCAGTTATCTAGAGCTTCTAGAATTTCTGGGTTCACTGAAATCTTGCTTCTAACTCAAGTTCCTTTGGTGATTCTGAAACTAGGGTTTCCTAGGGTTTCTGAGTTCCAGAAAGAAACTTGACTCTTAGACATCTACGACTCAAATCAGGGAGTTTCTCTAATCTTTTTCTTATAACCTTATTTCATTATGAATGCTCAATATAAAGTTACTCTGTTTGATGGATCAGGTGATTATGTTTTATGGAAACGTAAAATGAAAGCCTTATTGGTTCAACAAGAAGTACATGGTGCCATTGATGTTGATGATCTGCCGGAAAAAGATTCTGAGGCAGAAAAGAAAAAGATTGAGAAAAAGGCATATTCTGCAATTCTGCTTAATTTGTCTGATAAAATTCTTAGAGAAATTTCTAAAGAAATCACTGCAGAAAAGGTATTCTCTAAACTTGATTTAATTTATCTTACTAAATCTTTATCTGGTAAAGTTCATTTAAAACATAAGTTCTATACTTTTAAAATGGATTCTGCAAAAGACTTAGACCAGAATCTTGATGACTTTAAAAGGTTAACTTCTGATTTGGATGACATTAATCATAAAATTGAGGATGAAACTCAAGCAATTATTTTATTAAATTCTTTACCTGATAAGTTTAAAGAAGTTAAAAGTGGCATAATGTATGGTAGAGATAATTTGACTCTTGATCTTGTTGTTTCTAATCTGAGATCAAAAGACTTAGAAATAAAAGATAAAAATGCTGTGAGTGATAGTTTATTTGTTAGAGGTAGAACTGAAAAGAAAGAAAAGGGTTTTAGAGGAAGATCTAAGCATAGATCAAAGTCTAGATCAAAGAAACATATAAAATGCTATTTCTGTAAGAAAGAAGGTCACTATAGGAATGAGTGTCCTCTTAGAAAGGGTAAAAAATTTGAAAAGAGTGAGTCAGGTGCTGATAATGAGTCAAATATTGTTTCTGAGGGCTATGAGAGCTCTGAAGTTTTAACTGTAAGCTCCTATAGGTCTGAAAATGATTGGGTATTAGATTCAGGTTGCACTTTTCACTTAACTCCCTTTAGGCATTGGTTCTGTAGTCTAAAAGAATCTGACTGTGGTAAAGTCCTTCTAGGTGATGACTATGAATGTCTAGTAAAAGGGATAGGATCAATTAAATTGTCCTTAGAAGATGGTACAATCAGAGTACTAGAAAATGTGAGATTTGTTCCTGAACTGAAAAGAAATTTGATCTCTCTTGGAACTTTAGACTCCTCTGGTTATTCTATTAAGGTTGAAAATGGCCTGATGAAAGTTTTAAAAGGTTCACTGTGTGTGTTTAAAGCTAATAGGGTTAATGGTTTATATTTGTTGCAAGGTTCAACCTTAAGTCCTGAGGGTAAGGCTAGTGTAGTCCAATCGTTAGGAGCTGCTACTTTATGGCATAGGAGATTAGGACATGTTAGTGAAAAAGGTCTATTAGAACTTGCTAAACAGGGTGTTCTGGGTAGTGATCCCTTACGAAGCTTAGAGTTCTGTGAACACTGTGTGTTTGGAAAACAAACCAGAGTTAAGTTTTCTAAAGGTCAGCATACTACTCTGCATGCATTAGATTATGTTCATTCTGACCTGTGGGTGCCTGCCCCCACTCAATCCCTAGGTGAAAATAAGTATTTCCTTTCTTTGGTTGATGATCATACTAGAAGGGTTTGGACTTTCTGTTTAAAATCAAAGGATGAAACTTTTGTTACCTTTAAACAGTGGAAAGCCTTTGTGGAAAACCAAAAGGGTTACAAGGTCAAAATACTTAGGACTGACAATGGCTTAGAATTCTGTAATGAACTCTTTGATACATACTGTAAAGACTAAGGGATTGGGAGACATAGGACAGTAGTGGGAACCCCTCAGCAAAATGGACTTGCTGAAAGAATGAATAGAACTATCCTAGAAAGGGTTAGATGCTTGTTGTCTCTGTCTGGCCTGCCCAAACTGTTTTGGGCAAAAGCTGTAAACACTGCTACTTACCTTATTAACAGGTGTCCTTCCTCTGCCATAGGCTTAAAGACTCCTGAGGAACTTTGGTGTGAAAAACCTGTTGACTATAGCAATCTTAGAACTTTTGGATGCATTGCATATAGTCACATTAGTCAAGGAAAGTTACAGGCAAGGTCCCTTAAATGCATTTTCATTGGCTATCCTTTAGGAGTTAAAGGGTATAAACTGTGGTGTCCTTTAAATAAGTGTATAACAAGTAGAAATGTTATTTTTATTGAATCTAAATTTTATTCAGATTTAAATTCAGAATTAATTACACCAACAGTTAATGATCCTTTGATTGAGGTGGAGGTAAGTGCCGCACCTTCCAATGATGGAAATCCTGAGAGTGAGGTGGAGGTACCAGCAGCCCCTCAATCACAAGATATTCAAACTGAAGAACAGGACCCCTGTAATGATGATGGATCTACCGAGGAGAACTATACTCCTCATGGCAGTTCCTCTGAACTAAATGATTATATGCTGACTAGAGATAGGTCCAGGAGAAACACTAGACCCCCCTCAAGGTATATTGATTCCTTATTTGCTACTCAATCTGAAAACTGTGATGAAATTGCTTATGCCTTATCTGTTGCTTCTGAATATGATGATTCTGAACCTAAGTTCTTTGATGATGCCATGAATTCCTCTAATTCTAAAAATTGGTTGAATGCAATGCATGATGAAATAAATTCTTTGAACAAAAATAGGACTTAGATTTTGGTAAATAGGCCTAAGAATGTTAAAATACTTGGCTGCAAGTGGCTTTTTAAAAGGAAAGAAGGAATCAAAGATGTAGAACCAGCTAGATTTAAAGCTAGGTTAGTAGCTCAAGGTTTTGCACAAAGAAAAGGGATAGATTTTAATGAAATTTTCTCCCCTGTAGTAAAATTTACTTCCATAAGAATACTGTTATCTCTAGTTGTTCAATTTGACATGTTACTTGATCAAATGGATGTTAAAACAGCATTCTTGCATGGTGATTTAGATGAGGAAACTTTTATGGCTCAACCTGAAGGTTTTGTTAAAAAGGGAACTGAAAATCTTGTCTGTTTACTTAAAAAATCTTTATATGGACTAAAACAGGCTCCCAGACAATGGTATAAAAAGTTTGATAATTTTATGTTTAAAATTGGTTTTGAAAGATCTGACTTTGATAACTGTGTTTATTTCAAAATAAAAGGCATTTCAAACCCTGTTTATCTCTTATTATATGTTGATGATATTCTTATTGCTTGTTCAAATAAATCTGAAATTGATTTACTGAAATTAGAGTTAAACAAGAATTTTGAAATGAAAAACTTGGAACCTGCTAAAAGAATTTTAGGTATGGAAATTGTTAGACAAAAAGGTTTAATACATTTATCCCAACAATCATACTGTGAAAAAGTATTAAAAAGATTTTCAATGTTAGATTCAAAACCTGTCAGTGTGCCATTTGCATCTCATTTTAAACTGTCCATTAATGATTGCCCTACTACTAAAGAAGAGAAACAATATATGACTAGAGTACCTTATTCTAATGCTGTGGGTTCACTTATGTATGCAATGGTTTGTACTAGGCCTGATATTGCATATGCTGTTAGTATGGTTAGCAGATACATGTCTAATCCGGGAAAGCCCCACTGGCAGGCTGTAAAGTGGATCCTAAGATATCTTAAAGGCACTACTAATGTTGGTTTAATATTTAAAAAGACCCCATTAAATATTCCCATTGTTTTTGGATATACTGACTCTGATTTTGCAGGAGATAAAGACAAAAGAAGGTCATTATCTGGATATATCTTCACTGTATATGGAAATACAGTCTCATGGAAATCTAATCTTCAATCTGTAGTTGCTTTGTCAACAACAGAAGCAGAATTCATTGCTTGTACTAAAGCTGTCAAGGAAGCCCTATGGTTAAGAGGTTTCACTAGACAACTTGACATGGTGAAAAATGACATTATTGACATTGTATATTGTGATAATCAGTCTGCAATTCATCTATCTAAACATCCCATGTTTCATTCTAGATCAAAGCATGTAGATATTAAGATGCATTTCATTAGAGATATAGTGAATCAAGGTCTTATTAAATTAGATAAAATCTCCACTGAGGATAACCCCTCTGACATGCTTACCAAATCAGTACCTCAAACCAAGTTTAAACATTGTTTGGACTTGGTTAGAGTGTGCCATTTTTAGGCATTAGAATAAAAGGGTAAACTGCATGCATTTCCACAATATGCATAGTGTCAAGGTGGAGATTGTTAATTTTATATGCCACTATGTATATATGAAGCATGTAGAGAAAATGAATATACAAATATATTTAGAGCATATGATGATATATATGTTAGTGTAATGTGTATAAATACATATCTGATTTATATGTATTGTTTCCTATTGGGCTGCTGATATTGTTTGGGCTGTTCTGTAAAGTTTTTTCAGGCCCATCGACCTTATGTTGGCTGATGATCCGAAGGGGCAGATGTGTCATTTACCTGGACGTATATATTCAACCCGATAGGGTTTTTTTCGTGTCTCTGGTCATTTTGTGTTCTCTCTTCTCTCGCGGCGCTCCTTTATCTCTCTTCATCTCCATCTTCTTGTTCTGATTTTCTTCCTTAAGTGTATTTCTGTGGTACTATGTTTTAATGTTGTTTTAGTGAGTTCAAGAGCACTTGATCGAGTCTGTTCATCTCGTTGTGTTAGGTTTTACCTCTGTTGATATGTTCTTGTTGTATTACTCATTGTAAAACTGTTTTTCATAGTGGAAATGCGTTTACCCTTTTGCATAGTGGATTAGGCCAAGTAGTCTAGGGGCCGAACCACTTTAAATCTGGTGTTGTTGTTTCTGTTTTAATTCTGCCCTAATTTTTATTCTTTTAGAGTTTCTGCAAATAACTCAAATCTTTAAATTTCTTGAGTTTTAAAAGAAAAGAGAGTGTCGAAATTATAACAAACACACTTCTTAAATCATCAATACTAATTATGATCCTATTTCAGTTAAAAGCAATTTCAAGCTAATGTTCTTTTAGAAAATCGCACATAAATTATGATTTTTCGAAGAAAAAAAAAGTCTTTTTAGTTCTAAAAACACTAGCCTTAAATTCTATCAAAAACACATTTTGTTTCAAAAACATAAACAAACCAACCTAATAAACGAAAACAAAAATACCCACTTTATAAGACAAAGGGTGTTAATGGTCCAATAATTTTACGCAAATGAATAATTTAACCTTAATCTTATAGCTTTTAACAGGAATAATAAAGTCTTATAATTTAAAAAAAATAATGGACTTTAGTTCCAAAAAAGAAAAAGGAAGAAAACAAAATAAAGAACTAAAAAACACCTTAATATATGATTAAAGTACACATTTTTTTTAATTATGGGATAAAGAATTTTAATTAAAAAATTATAATCAAAATTATGCTCTGGTTAAAAAGTTACGTGACTAAACTTTCTTTTCTTTTCTTTTTTTCAAAACTATGATACTGCCTTCTCCAAAGAATATGTTAATTATATAGAAGAAGTACCTTAGTTCCTATTGGAAGCATAGAATGAAGAACCGAGTAGCAATCTTTGTGTCTCTTTCTCCTCATTCGTTCATCCATCATATGTTTAAAACAACGTTCATTTATCTCTCTCTTTCCTCCATTATTTTCAATACTAGGAGACGAATAACTTGATGATCTTAAGAATTCTATCTTCCTTTTATTGATGTTAATTTTGTTATATGTTGATGATCCACAACAAGGAACTTCTGGGCAGAATGGTTGGTCTTTAAATGGCACAAAATGGCTTATTTGATTCAAATGAACAACATTCTGATACCAGAATGTAGTACTAGATGCGTTGTTCTGTAATTCACTGTACGAGGCCATCTAGTTTCTTTCTTGAATTCCTTAGAATTTCAAATTATGGGGTATTTATACATGCGGATGCTGGAATTGGATTTAATAGATTATGTGATTAACGCATATTTAAGACGTGGTCAAAAGAAATTCAGTGAATTATGATGATAATGTCAATGGAAAGGTTCGGTTTCCTACTTGCTAAGCTCCTACATTTAGTTTCGACTACTTGGAGATAAAGTCGAAAAGTCAAGCGCCAAATTGATGGATATAAGCCATTTTCTGGTTTGACTAATGTAGTACGTGTTCAGCAACTAGCATCATAATACGTTAATAACGTAAATAGGAAAACACATCCTTATGCGCGTCAATAATTATGTAGTTCTCATTGTTCGAGTAGTTGACATAAAATGAAATTATATTCTTTATTATTTTAAAACTTGTTACAAATTTAATAATATATATATATATATATATATATATATTTCATTTTATTCTTTATTATTTTAAAACTTGTTATAAATTTAATAATTTTAATATATATATATATATATACTAACAAACAAAAACCATACATGAATAAAACATGATTGACACCCTAAATAGATTTCATTAAATATGTAGAAAATTTACAAACGACACCTTGTCACCAAATATATCACAAAATATTTGAACATAGCTTGATATTGCTTATTGGCTTTAGTGTTTAATTGTGACAATCGAAACTGCAATAATTCCTTAATGGTAATGAAATAGTGAACCCATTTGCAGCCAGTAGGCAGAGGAAAAATCGACAAAGAATCAACATTCTTAGGAATAGAACTTCAAAATTCAATCACAATACCCAAAGAATCAGAGCACCACTCAAACTACATATAATTTGAATTTTAACATGAGGACTTACCATTATGACCACGAATCGAAGCAAAACACACCTCCACTTTTTCCTACACCTCTCAAATCAACATGGGTTTTCATGAAAAAGGCACAATGTTCACACAAAGACTGCATAACATATTTTAGAGAGAAGGTAACTGACTAAGAAATATCATTATATATTACCAGCGTCCTTGTACAGAAAACTAGAGATGTAAACAGTATCATCTCATCCCAACCCATTTACATTGTATCTTAAAGTGTCTAATTTTAAACATAATATTTTATCATTTTCTTATTAAACTTTCACATTAAAAATAATTATGTATCATATTTTTTATTATTTTTGTATTTTTATTTGTCTCATTAATTAGATCCATTTGGAACAAATAGAATATTACAATCGATAACATTTACCATCTCATGAAAAATTAAGTAAGACAAGATGAGACTAAAAACCCTGTGAACTTCTCTATGAGCCAAACCAAGCCCCAAAATCTATTTCTTAACGAAATTTTCAAAGTTAACAATTGAATTGTTTTCCGTATGACATAAATCATCTTCCATAACCCATAAAACCTATTAAACTAGTGTTGAAGATGTCAAACTCAAAAGAAATTCGACAGAAAACAAACAGATTGGAACCCGATAGATTAAGGCACGAAGCCTTAGATTATTTCAAAAAGGACTCGAGACACAAAAAAATAAAATAAAAATAATAAAAAATAAAACAAAGTATACATTTGTTACAAGTACCACATAGGTCAACTTACTTTGCATCCATGCAGGGTAACTTCATATTTATATCTTACGCCCTTTGAAGCTCCATAATTTACATCCAGAGAACTACTTTATAATTCAATTAATTGCAAAGGATCTATGAAAAGTTGAAAGCCATACTGGCTGTTGAAGTAGGATGGACTTCATTCTTGCTGCTTCTTGCATGACTTTTTCCTTATGAACCTCGTTCCCCATTTAGCATCAGCATCCAATGTTTCTCCATGCATACCTGCAGTTCCAGACTGCTCAGCCATTTCATTACGTGGTACAACCATGGCTGATGTCCTCAGCCGAGCCTGTTCCTCTTCGTCTTGGAGAGTTTTAGCCAATTTCTCGCTTCCAGCAATGCTTCAGTGACATCTCAAGACAAAAAATTCTTTCCCCTGTAGAACACCAAGAAGTCTTTGTTTCTATAGAGTAGTATGCCCCCTGTCAATTTCTGAGGACAATAACCAAGATTTTTGTTATATTTATGTTATATTTAACTTGTCTCCTAACAGATATTACATGCAACTAAGATCAATCTATGAAAAGTAAAGAAATCTTTTCTCCAGCAGCATTTTATTTTTCTTTCCTAGTTAATAGCTGCTATCTCAAACAGTTTGAAATAATTAAATTTGCATCAATGTAGAAACTTTTCCATGGAGGTCTGATACAATTAGGGCACTCAATTAGATAATAAAATAATTATGACATAAATATATTATCTAGCTATATTAATCAAGGTAGTTATATCTTGATATTTATCTAGCAGTTGTATTTTGAAATTGAGTTATTATTTAGTCATCTTATCTTAATAGGGTTTTGGAGTGCATATAAATAGGCCCCTTTACTATTGTATTAGACTGGAATTATTATTGAACACGATATCCCGCATCACCCTCAATTCTCCGTCTCTTTCTCCTATATATGGCAACAGGTTGGTTCGGATCAGACCAAACCCGACCCGTTTGGATCCGCAGTTCAAATTGAACTGAATTGTTTCAAATCAAACAGGTTCAGATAATACTTGCGAGTTAAAAAAATACGAACCATTGACCCTTTTTTGCCATTTTTCAAATACAAATAAAATAGTATAATTTTTATGTAAGTAAAGTTTTTAGCAAACAATATTATGTGACTCAAACCCACGACTTTAAACTAGGAAAATAAGAATCCTATTGCTAGATTATTATGTAAATTATATGTAATTGAAAATATTAATTGTATAATTATTTAAAATAATGCTAGTTAATAAAAATTAAATTAAAATGATTCATAAATAATCTAATAATAAATAATTACAAAGGTAAATGCTAGTATGTGTTAATTATTGAGTATTTTTAATTACAAAAGGTGAAAATTGCTAATTGTTATAATTGAATAAGTGATTAAGCAAAAAAAAAAAAAAGGTAATTGAATAGTGCCCCGAACCGACCTGATTTTTGTTCTGATCCAATTTAACCAGAAATGTTTAAAATAAAATGGATAATGCTCCTCCCCATTTTCGATCCAATCTAACTCGTTCACCCAAACCATTAGGTCAAATTGCCACCCTTACTTTCTCCCTATTTCTAAATTCTTCTCAAATCCTTAACCATATTTCTCTCTATTCTCCCCCCTTTTCGATTCACATTGTTTTACATCAAGGCCATTCAGGTTGAACTGGAACTGGAAGTTCAACCTTCTAGTTCCTAAATAGAACTAGAACACTATGCCTATCAATACATATAAGCAATACCCATACAAATATATATTGAAATTCCAAGAAGTCAAGGAGTTGACCTTTGTACAGATATTAGTATTTAATATGTACAATTGTACATTATTAGGAGATTATAATGATTTTTATGAGAAATATTTGTACTAATTAATTAAAAGATTTATTTCCTTTTTTTTCCTAGCCTAGTATTTATTTAACAGAAACAGTTGTAAAGCACACATAAATAAAATTTTAGCTTAATTCTTTAGTTTTCTAATGGTATCAGAGCTCAGGATCACCCTAACCTAGCTGCTTCTTTTTTTTTTTTTTTCCATGGCTGAAAAAGTGTCCTACCAAGAGTCAGAAACATTCTCTGAATCATCCAAATATGCAGAAACCATCTCCACTTTGAATTCCACTTCGAATTATGGTGGATTGGACAACTCAGTGTTGCAATTCACTGCTGAAAATTCAACAGAAAAAATTATAGAAAATGAGTACAATCAGTCAAACTGATTATCAATAGAAAAAGAAAAATGAGTTATCTAACCGGAGAGACGAGAAACCTGACTCAAACATCACAGGCGCTCTACAAAAATGGAGCTTGGAGAACTCGATGACGACTGCGACTTGTCAACACTATGTTGCCAGCGATAGGAAAAACTTGTCTTTTTCTACCGATAGCTAGAGAAGTTTGGGAGGCCGTACAAGTTCTCCGAAGGCAAGGATCTTCTTCAATTTTCGAGTTAAAAACTTGATTATGGCATATTAAACAAGGTGACAGACAGCTGATTGAATACTACATAGAGATGGTGCCTCTCTGGCAAGAAATTGATTTGTTTTCAAAGGTGGAATGGGAGTGCTCAGGTGACAATGTTCGTTATTAGAAAAAGATTGAGAAAGAGAGAATGAGTTCCTGGCTGGGCTGAACACTGAACTCGATGAAGTGCGAGGAAGAATTTTGGGCAAAAAAGCCTTACCTTCTGTCTGTGAAGTGTTCTCAAAAGTTCGCCAGGAAGAGAACAAACAACGAGTCATGGGTGAAGCAGGCGGCGCTACTGTTCATAAACCTGGATCGTCAAGGGAATTGTCTGCCCTAAATGTCGCTTGCGGTTGGCTCGCGAGAAATCTGAAAGGGGTAAACGTTTCTAAAGCTTTCAGAAATGGGTTGGACCTAGGCTTGAAATTGGGATTTCTACAGCAATTAGTAGGGTTTCTACCAAAACCCAATCAGAGGATAATTAATTGTTAGAAAACCACAAGTCTTATCCATGAAACAATAATACTAATAATAATGCATGAAAACCACCCGATTCCTGGAAATAATAATAATAATACTAATAGTACTAGAAGGGCATTTAAACATGAAACAGTTACCATGCAATGATCTCATAAAAACATATAAATAATGTAAGCGCTCAATAAAGTTCAAAATGTATAAAGCAATAAAACCACCCGAATGAAAATTATTTATCAAATCAGATATCAATTTCGAAACCAAATAGTATATAAATTACTAAAACCAAATATTAAGCAAAGATTTAAAAACTAAAAATTGAAAACAAAATCAACATGCTAAATAAAATCAATATACTATCAAATCAAAACACCATTTTTTTTTTTTCGATAAGACATTATAATCATATAACAAGTGAATCGTGTAAAAAGAGGGAAAAAAAAATTGCAATCAAATAACTTGGTAATCATGTTTTCGATCAAGTATCAATATATCGAAAACAAGCAATTTAAGCAAAAGATTATGCCTGACACAAGCATATAAAAAAGACTCCTGATCAAACATAAATAATCAAAACATTATAACTGATGATAATGATATTGTTAAAAAAAATTAGTAAAATAAATAAAAAATGCAAAAGATACCCATAAACAAAAATCAAAAGCCAGAACAATAACAAGAGTTGAAATATTTACTAACAGATACAATAAGAACTGCAACTGAACAAATAATATAATAGATACGAAATTTTTAGCACTCAAAAACATTAATTACAACGATTATTTATTCCAAAGGCTCCAGCATCTACATATGAAACAAAAAATATGAGATACAATTTTTTTTTTTTTTTTTTAATAATTGGAAATAGGCAAAAGTCATTGTAAATGTTATATAGATGTAAAACCTTGAAAAATACAAACTGATTATAATGAAAAATATAAATTATTTGATTCAAGTAATTATACCATACACAACAAAGAATCAAATTGAAGTATATGAATATTAATTAGAACAAGTAGTCATTATTTCAAGAATACAACATGTGAAAACAACAATATACATATGATGATCTTTAATAAATTAGAAGAGAGGAAAGGAGAGATAATTTAGCCAAAAAAATATTTACCAAGAGTTCAGAAGTTTAAAAGCTTTCGTGTTGATAACGTGTTGTGAAACTAAATAAATAAGAACTAAGAAATAAAGAAAAAGATAATAGAAGAATAAATTCAGATTATTGTGTATTTTTAATACACTACTAAGAACCCTATTTATAGGTTGTAAATATATATATAATATGAATTTCGAATACTAGATATAACAAATATTAAATCTCTATTTAAGATATACAAGAGATTAAATCTACATTTCAAACTTTTAATAATAAGAGATAAATTTAAATAGATAATATCATAATTAGATTTAACATCAAATTATAACACTTATATATATATATATATATATATATATATATATATATATATTTTTTTTTTTTTTTTTCCTTCCCATTTAGACCTAATATAATTTTGTTTTTAATTTTATCTTATTTTGATTCAATTGTTGAAACGAAACGTATTAATAATATTATTATTTTCTTTGAATGCAATTCCATTACATAATACTACTCCCATTCGTTTCTACGAGGGCAGAACGTATTCGCAAATGGTCGTCATGACTTAAACAGTCAGTGTTACCAAGTCAATACTAGCTTTTTGCCTTTGATTTTCCTCCATGTTCCTGGAAATGATAAAGATGTTTCATCTCAGCTTCAAATAGTGTTTGTTGCATTGCTTCTTCTAACTGAGCAGCTCCGATCTTTCAACCACAGAAAGAGACTTATTCATGAGCGATAATAAGCTGGTTACTAAATTTTTTTTTTTTTTTTTTTTTTTAATACGAGCTACAAATTGAGTTAAGATGTTAATAAGACTTATGATTATTTATAATGTGAAAGTTTAATAAATAAAAAAACGATTGAACCTTAGGTTTAAAGTTATGTATATTAGGACTAACAATTTAAATAATATGTAATGATATAGAACGAGATAAGATAAGATGATATTTAAATGAAATAAGATAATATATTAGAAATACTAAATAAAATATAAAATAAGATGTGCCAAACTATTTTACATGTCTAATCTTGAAGCTTATATAGAACTTATAGTAGCAATTTACAATCTTCTCATTTATAATTTACCATATAAATGTTAGAAAATTTGTGTAGTTGCATGTTCTTTAATTGGAAGGATTTTGATTCTCAATAGATACATGAATAGAGTTATTTAAAAAAAAATCATGTTAAAAAAATAATTAAATAAAATATAAACTCAGTGAATCACTTGTTTGCTAGCACAAAAGTACCAAATAAGTGGACATGTAAGGACGACAATTGTGTGGTTTTCACTTGTTGCATTTGTGTTGGATTTATGTTGTGTTAATTGACATAATAAAATATTTTGTTAAATAATTTATTTATAATAATAAAAAATAATATAAATATTAAATTTATAACTAAGTCCCAAAATTAAATTATATTGAAATATTTTATCCACAAAAATTGCAAGATCTTATACTTTTAAATTTATAAAATAATTATTCATAAATTATAATCTATGGTTTTAGTTATATGTATCCTCAAAGAAAATCATTTTTCTATAAACCATGACATAGTGCCTACTTAAAAAAATAAAAGAACAAAAAAACAAACCTTAGTTTCCATTTCCAGTTCAGCTGAAAACTCATGAGAAGAGAATGTTGATCGAATACTTGTGGTTTTTAATCCCAAGTGTTTGGAGCACCTGAGAGCCTCCACCATTGAATCAACACTAGACATCGGATTAGCTACCTTCAATCTAATCTTAGACGTCTCCTTCATTTCCTCACTAGTCTTATAATCATAATTAGCTGCTGCCATATTAATCTTCATTTCAAGCTCCATCTCTCTCCTCCTCAAGTCCTCCTTACAACTCTGCAATTGCTGAATTGCCACAGCTGCTGTTTGAACAATCGAATTCTTATCCTTCTGCAATGTAACACACTTCTTAAATCATCAATACTAATTATGATCCTATTTCAGTTAAAAGCAATTTCAAGCTAATGTTCTTTTAGAAAATCGCACATAAATTATGATTTTTCGAAGAAAAAAAAAGTCTTTGTTTAAAAGATTCATAAACAACACTAACCTAATAAACGAAAACAAAAATACCCACTTTATAAGACAAAGGGTGTTAATGGTCCAATAATTTTACGCAAATGAATAATTTAATCTTAATGTTATAGCTTTTAACATGAATAATAAAGTCTTATAATTTAAAAAAATAATGAACTTTAGTTCCAAAAAAGAAAAAGGAAGAAAACAAAATAAAGAACTAAAAAACACCTTATATATTAAAGGTATATGATTAAAGTACACATTTTTTATAATTATGGGCATAAAAAAATTTAATTAAAAAGTTATAGTCAAAATTATGCTCTGGTTAAAAAGTTAAGTGACTAAATTTTTTTTTTTTTTTTCAAAACTATGATAATGCCTTCTCCAAGAGAACATGTTAATTATATAGAAGAAGTACCTTAGTTCCCATTGGAAGCATAGAATGAAGAGCCGAGTAGCAATCTTTGTGTCTCTTTCTCCTGATTCGTTCAAGTATCATATGTTTAAAACAACGTTCATTTGTCTCTCTCTTTCCTCCATTATTTTCAATACTAGGAGACCAATAACTTGATGATCTTAAGAATTCTATCTTCCTTTTATTAATGTTAATTTTGTTATGTGTTGATGATCCACAACAAGGAACTTCTGGGCAGAATGGTTGGTATTTAAATGGCACAAAATGGCTTATTTGATTCAAATGAACAAGATTCTGATACCAGAATGTAGTACTAGATACGTTGTTCTGTAATTCACTATACGAGTCCATCTAGTTTCTTTCTTGAATTCTTCAGAATTTCAAATTTTGGGTATTTATACATGCTGATGCTGGAATTGGATTTAATCGATTATGTGATTAACGCATATTTAACACGTGGTCAAAAGAAATTCAGTGAATTGTGATGATAATGTCGATGGAAACGTTCGGTTTCCTACTTGCTAAGCTCCTAAATTTAGTTTCGACTACTCGGAGATAAAGTCGAAAAGTCAAGCGCCGCCAAATTGATGGATATAAGGTATTTTCTGGTTGGACTAATGTAACACTTGTTCAGCAACTAGCATCATAATACGTTAATAATGTACATAGGAAAACACGTCCTTATGCGCGTCAATAATTATGTAGTTCTCATTGTTCGAGTCGTTGACATAAAATGAAATTATATTCTTTATTATTTTAAAACGTGTTACAATTCATTTCTTCGAGTAGTTGACATAAAATGAAATTATATTCTTTATTATTTTAAAATTTGTTATAAACTTAATATATATATATATATATATATATATATATATATATTAGTATAGTTGAAATTTAAGATGATAAATTTTTCTTTTCTCGTTCCTACTCCTTTTAAATTTCAACTATCGAAAGATGATGGTATAAAAAATTAAATAATAAATAAAAATTATTGATATTATCTCATATATATATATATATCGTGTTATTTATGTCACAAAACAAATCATTAGATGATATTTTGGAATTGAGTAATATATATATTGTCTAAACTTTTTCTTGAAGGAAAAGTTTACTTGGAAAAGAAATTTACTTAGAGAAGAAGAATACTTGGAGAGGAAGAATACTTGGAGAAGAAAATCTTGGAAAAGAGATTTACTTGGAGGAGAAGTATACTTGGGAGCTAAGTATACTTGATAGCCAAGTTTTGGGATTTACTTTCTCTCCAAGGATTTTTTGCCTATATATATTGCTTGCTACAATATCATTTGCACAACAACAACAACATACAAGCCACCACACCAACTTAGAAGAGTGCCACTATATTTGTGTGAGAGGAAGACAATTAGATTTATCCTTTTGAAGATAGTAAAGCCACTATTTAGTTGAAGTCAATTTGGGTTCTTTGAAGCAAGCAGTTTCTTGGTGGAGAACCATCACAGTACATTACTTGTGCTTCTATCACTGTACAAGGTTAGAGATACTGTGTAATTTAGATTTCATTTTGCAAGTGGTTATTTACTTGGATATTGGTGTCTGTACTTTCCTTTTGGATTTAATAGTGGATTTGCCTCGGTGTACCGTTGTCAGTGGAGTAGACTTTTCACATTGAAAAGTTGAACCACTTAAATCATTGCGCCATTTATTTTTCTTATTGCTTACTATTTTGCCGTTATCCAAAATTAAATTATTTGTGCAACTAAATTGGACCCAAAACTTCGCTTCCGCTAGCGCCAATTTATAACATATCGTAAACTAACAAACAAAAACCATACATGAATCAAACATGATTGACACCTTAAATAGATCTCTTTAAATATGTAGAAAATATACAAACGACACCCTTGTCACCAAATACATCACAAAATGTTTGAACATAGCTTCATATTGCTTATTGGCTTTAGTGTTTAATTGTGACAATCGAAACTGCAATAATTCCTTAATGGTAATGAAATAGTGAACCCATTTGCAGCCAGTAGGCAGAGGAAAAACCGACAAAGAACCAACATTCTTGGGAATAGAACTTCAAAATTCAATCACAATACCCAAAGAATCAGAGCACCACTCAAACTACATATAATTTGAATTTTAACATGAGGACTTACCATTATGACCACGAGTCGAAGCAAAACACACCTCCACTTTTTCCTACACCTCTCAAATCAACATGGGTTTTCATGAAAAAGGCACAATGTTCACACAAAGACTGCATAACATATTTTAGAGAGAAGGTAACTGACTAAGAAATATCATTATATATTACCAGCGTCCTTATACAGAAAACTAGATATGTAAACAGTATCATCTCATCCCAACCCATTTACATCGTATCTTAAAGTGTCGAATTTTAAACATAATATTTTATTATTTTTCTTATTAAACTTTCACATTAAAAATAATTATGTATCATATTTTTTATTATTTTTGTATTTTTATTTGTCTCATTAATTAGATCCATTTGGAACAAATAGAATATTACAACCGATAACATTTACCATCTCATGAAAAATTAAGTAAGACAAGATGAGACTAAAAACCCAATGAACTTCTCTATGAGCCAAACCAAGCCCCAAAATCTATTTCTTAACAAAATTTTCAAAGTTAACAATTGAATAGTTTTCCGTATGACGTAAATCATCTTCCATAACCCAAAAAACCTCTTAAACTAGTGTTGAAGATGTCAAACTCAAAAGAAATTCGACAGAAAACAAACAGATTGGAACCCGATAGATTAAGGCACGAAGCCTTAGATTATTTCAAAAAGGACTCGAGACACAAAAAATAAAATAAAAATAATAATAAATAAATAAAAAATAAAACAAAGTATACATTTGTTACAAGTACCACATAGGTCAACTTACTTTGCATCCATGCAGGGTAACTTCATATTTATATCTTACGCCCTTTGAAGCTCCATAATTTACATCCAGAGAACTACTTTATAATTCAATTAATTGCAAAGGATCTATGAAAAGTTGAAAGCCATACTGGCTGTTGAAGTAGGATGGACTTCTGCTAGTGAAGGAAAAGTTCTGCTTTCATATGAACGTAGGTTCACTTTTTGGATGAAACTTTAAACCCTGACCAAATTCAACTTTCTGAGTCAATATTTTGAATTTTGATTTTTAAATAAAAACATGGGAGTATATTCTAATCCAAAATTCGACTATGGAAAACTCTTAGTACTACAAAAAGATCACAAATGATGGGCAAAATTTGATGAGACAATGTATGGTTGGAAACGTTAATTGTAACCAATGAGATTTTGTTATGTCAATTGTGTTTTTGACAGATAGAACTACGCCTCAATAATGCAAGGTTATAAAGTTTTCGATCCTGAAAACATCACATTACTCTCTAAATTAGCATGTGCTCCTACTTTGGACTCTTTGTTTAATGGCATGAAATGAGTAATTGAAGAAATTAAAAACAACGATTTAAGGAATACATACGGACCTACAAGATGATTTTATACAAAATGCTGAGCCTAGGATCTCAGTGCTTTGACTCTTCCCAATCTCTTTATGCTGCCTTGCATTTGGTGTCATTATTTTGGTGCCTTCAACCAAGAATCATTTGGCACTCCAAGCAAATTTTGTTTTTAAGGAAACTCTGAATTTGGGTCTTGACAATTAGAGCTGCTTTCCAGATGCAGACTCTGGCATGAGTCGTCTCTTTCATCTCCATCGTCATTTTGACTACCATACATCTTAGTGTAAGCCTCTGCTCCTTCATCCTGCAAAAAATAAATAAATAAATGAGGTCAAATAATAAATTATACATCAACTTGTTTCGGAGCACATCAACAAATAAATTCACACAGACCTCAGATTCCTCATCTTCAGTAGAAAAAGAAACTAATTTATCATAAAAAGCGCCAACTCCTTTATTGATAGAGTAAACAGAATTTTCATTTTCATTGCCATATATGTCAAGATGGGCATCGTCCACTTCCTCCTGCAAAAAATATATAGGGAAAAGAAGTAAGACATATTCAATCGACTTGAATAGAAGTTATAGGAAATCAGATATACACGAACCTCAGATTCATCTTCACTGGGATAAGAAGAATCTAGTATATCATACAATGTTTCATCCCCTTGGTCCTTAACAATATCCATTTGTTCCTATTGACAATAAGCAGAAGCAAATTACTGCATGTCTTACAATACGGCACTAATAGATGGTTTAAGCCATTTGCATAAAGCTTAACTTTCATAACATAATGGAACTATGTAAGAGAACATACAAGTTCAGATCTGAGTTTCTCAACTCTACTCTGTAGCGCAGAAATATGCTTCAGTAGAGCCTGTTTTGACAATGAGAATATCAATCAACAATATTCATGCTCACAAATAGAACGCAAGTTGATGTTAACATGTCGTATGTGAAATTCAGCCAAAAACAAAGCATGTATCCATACAGATTTCAATAGCTCCTCTTGCACACAGCCAATCACAAAGCATGTAAACCCAACATTCATTCATCAAAAGCTGTGAAAGAGTTAAAGAGCTACCGTACTTTTCATGCTACAATCAAAAGCCATGAACTTTTGGAGTTATAGTATAAAAAAGAATTTAGCAATACCTCCTGTCTCTGGAGCTCAATTGAGCGTGCCAGGGCCTTTCGTTTTGTCAAAAGATTCTTTGGCCTTAATGTGGAAGGCCGCTGATAGTCTTTTCCCCTATACATAATTACAGCAAATTTTTTTGAGACTTTGTCTACTGAAACCAAGACACCTCCACTCTCAGCTTCAAGTGCTAATGCAATCTTTTTGACCTGTTCAAAAGTCTTAGCGTTCACCATTATCTTAACTAATTCCCGGTACTTCCAATGCAAATGCATGTTCTCCACAGTACCATCAAATACTCCACGTCTTCCTGAAGTAGGAATTCATTCCAAGGTAACTACTCTGATAATAAAATAGACAAGGCATGATCATGTTATTGCTGAAATGTCTCTTTTACCTAGAAGTAAGAAAGCTTTCATCCTTAAACCAAGCTTGCGAAACATGAACCTCTCCTCATCTGTAATGCTTGTTGGGTCTGCTTGCAGCTCTGCTGGAGTCAATGATTCCTCTACCTTAGCCAAGGCATGTTCAGCTTTCATCGTCTTCCTCTCAGCCTAACAACATAAATTATGAGTAGTTAACTAAAGCTTTTGGCTTCGTGATCATATCACAGAAAGGACAAAACTGGCCTTTGATGTAAATTTGACAAAATAAGATGAAAGAAATCATGAAGCTCAGGCATATATAACTCACTTTGAAAATTATATTGACACATATAGAGTTTCGAGTTTTAGAAGAAAGTGTGCTACATTGGGTATCGAGTATAATAGATATATTTCAAAGTTTTCAGCATAGGGTAATTCCAAGTTTTGAGGAACTCACAAAAGCAAGCTTGTTTTCGAGTTTGTGGACTAATTTGGCATGCCTCATTCTTGCTGCTTCTTGCATGACTTTTTCCTTATGATGAATATCTAACCTCTTTCCCCATTTAGCATCAGCATCCAATGTTTCTCCAAGCGTACCTGCAGTTCCAGACTGCTCGGCCATTTCATTACGTGGTACAACCATGGCTGATGCTCTCAGCCGAGCCTGTTCCTCTTCGTCTTGGAGAGTATTAGCCAATTTCTCCCTTTCCAGCAATGCTTCAGTGACATCTCGAGACAAAAAATTCTTTCCCTGTAGAACACCAAGAAGTCTTTGTTTCTATAGAGTAGTATGCCCCCTGTCAATTTCTGCGGACAATAACCAAGATTTTTGTTATATTTTTCATAACAGATACTACATGCAACTAAGATCAATCTACGAAAAGTAAAGAAATCTTTTCTCCAGCAGCATTTTATTTTTCTTTTAATAGCTGCTATCTCAAACAGTTTGAAATAATTAAATTTGCATCAATGTAAAAACTTTTCCATAGAGGTCTGATACAATTAGAGAATAAAATAATTATGACATAAATATATTATCTAGCAATATTAATGTAGTTATATCTTGATATTTATCTAGCACTTGTATTTTGAAATTGAGTTATTATTTAGTCATCTTATCTTAATAGGGTTTTGGTGTGCCTATAAATAGGCCCCTTTACCATTGTATTAGACTGGAATTATGATTGAACATGAAATCCATCTTCACCCCCAATTCTCCGTCTCTTTCTCGTATAGATGGCAACATGTTGGTTCGGGTCAGACCCAAACCGACCCGTTCTGACTCGCAGTTGAAATTGAACTGAACTGTTTCAAATAAAACGAGTTCAGATAATATCAGCGGGTCAAAAAACCCAAACCATTGACCCTTTTTTGCCATTTTTTAAATGAAAATAAAATAGTATAATTTTTATATAATTGAAATTTTTATCAAACAATACTTTGTTATTCAAACCTAACTTTAAACTAGGAAAATAGGAGTCTTACTGCCAGATTATTATGTAAACCATATATACTTAAACATATTAATTATATAATTATTTAAAACGAAACTAGTTAATAAAAATTAAATTAAAATAATTCATAAATAATCTAATAATAAATAAATACAAAGGCAAATGCTAGTATGCATGTGAATTATGGAGTATTTTTAATTACGAAAGGTGAAAATTGCTAATTGTTATAATTGAACAAGTGATTAAACACACAAAAGAAAAGAGTAACCGAATAGTGCCCCAAATTGACCTGATTTTTGTCCCGACCCAATTTACCCAAAATGTTAAAAATAAAATAGATAACGTCATGTCCTGTTTTCGACCCAATCTTACCCGAACGAGTCGGGTACCTATGAGTACCCAAACCATTGGGTCAAATCATCATCCCTACCTTCTCCCTATTTTCTTCTCAAATCCATAACCATATTTCTCTCTATTCTCCCCCCTTTCCAATTCACATTGTTTTACATCAAGGTCATTCAGGTTGAATCGAAAGTTCAACCTTCCAGTTCCTAAATAGAACTAGGACACTACGCTTATCAATACATATCAACAATACCCATACAAATATATATTGAAATCCCAGGGAGTTGACCTTTGTACATTAATTAGGATATTAGTATTTAATATGTGCATTATTAGGAGATTATATTGATTTTTATGAGAAATATTTGTACTAATTAATTAAAATTTTATTTCCTTTTTTTTCCTAGCCTAGTATTTATATAATAGAAATAATTGTAAAGGACACAGAAATAAAATTTCAACTTAATCTCTTAAGTTTTCTACAGAGCTAAGGATCACCCTAACCTAACTTTTTTTTTTTTCATGGCTGAAAAAGTGCCCAACCAAGAGTTAGAACCATTCTCTGAATCATCCAGAAATGCAAAACCCATCTCCACTTTGAATACCACTTTGAATTCTAGTGGATTGGACAACTCAGTATTGCAATTCACTGTTGAAAATTCAACAGAAAAAATTACAGAGAATGAGCACAATCAATCAAACTGATTATCAATGGAAAAAGAAAAAATGCGTTATCTGAAAAGAGAGACGAGAAACCCAACTGTCACAGGTGCTCTACAACGATAGAGCTTGGAGAACTCAATGATGACTACATGAGTCGTCAACACCATGTTACCAACGATAGGAGAAAACTATCTTTTTCAACCGATAGCTAGAGAAGTTTGGGAGGCCATACAAGAGGCATACTCCGAAGGTAAGGATGCTTCTCCAATTTTCAAGTTAAAAACTCGATTATGGCATATTAAAAAAGGTGACAAAGAGTTCACTGAATATTACATAGAGATGGAAGCTCTTTGGCAAAAAATTGATTTGTGTTTAGAGGTAAAACAGGAGTGTTCAAGTAATAATGTTCGTTATTTGAAAAAGATTGAGAAAGAGAGAATGTTTGAGTTCCTGGCTGGGCTGAACGCTGAACCCAATGAAGTGCAAGGAAGAATTATGGGCGAAAACCCTTACCTTCTGTCCGTGAAGTGTTCTCAGAAGTTCGCCAGGAAAAAACCAACAAGTCATTGGTGAAGCAGGAGGTGCTACCGCTCATAAACCAGGATCGTCAAGGAAATGGGTTGGACCTAGGCCTAAAAATGGGATTTCTACAACAATGAGTGGGATGTCTACCAAAAACCCAATCAGAGGAGATTTTGGGCTTTATGGGCCCTCAACAAATTTAGCCCATCTGTTATAAAACATAAGCAGGACCAAATGCACAATGAAAAAGACCTTTTTGTAACCATTGTGGTAAGTTGGAACATATATCAGATACTTGCTGGAAAATTCATAAAAAACTAGCAAATTGGAAGCCAAGGCAGAACATGATATGAGGATATTCAATGCAATTGATCACAAGAAATCACTTGATAGCTCAAGCTCAAGCAGAGCATTCAACACTACACAACTGGATCAACTTTACAAACTTTTTTCAAGTATCCAAAATTGTGGTCAATCCTCCAAAAATGCTTCTTCAGCTTCACTAACTTACGAAGGTAATTACACGAGTGCCCTAACTACCAATTTACAAATAAAAAGTCTTTAGATTATTAATTATGGTGCGTCAAATCATATGACTAACGCCTATCATTTATTTACTTCTTACTCACCTTGTGCTAGTAATTTTAAAGCAGATGGATCTCTTTCATCTGTTGCGGGCAACGAGAGTATTCAAATCTCTAACTCCATTGTCCTTAAATCAATTCTTCATGTTCCAAATTTATCCTATAATTTGATATATGTTAGTCAAATAACAATAGACTCACATTACGCTGCTAAATTTCTCTCTATCTTATTGTGTATTTCAAAATCTATCATCAAAGAAAACGTTTGACAATGCTAGGAAGCGTGAAGGACTCTACTACTTTGATAACGCCAATGAGAATAAATATAGTCAAATTGCAAATTGTTATTCTGCCTCTATGTGTAAGATAGTAAAATATTGTTATGGCATTGCCATCCAAATTTTTAGCACTAGAAAAGTTTACTTCCATCTATTTTTCCAAATAAAACAGCCAATTTTAAGTATGAAGTTTGTGAACTTGCAAAATATCAACATAATTCTTTTTCAAAAATTCAATACAAACCATGAAAACCCTTTACACCAATTCTGAGTGACATGGGGACCTTCTCATTTCCATAATTGGACTCATACCAAATGGTTTGTTACCTTTATTGATAATCATACTCGGGTTTGTTGCGTCTATCTATTAAAAAAAAAGAGTAAGGTTCGTGGTATTTTCATTAATTTTTATTTAATGATTCAAACCCAAATCCAAACATATTCAAATTCTTTGGACTAATAATGGGACAATAATTTAACAATTCTTTAAGAAACTATTTCCAAAAACATGGGAACATACACCAAAGTTCCTGTGTTCACAATCCCCAACAAAATGGGATTGTTGAACGAAAAATAGACACATTCTTGAAGTCGCCTGAGCATTAATGTTCACTATGAACATGCCTAAATAATTATGGGGGTGCTATTTTAACTTCAACTTGTCTCTTTAATTGAATGCTCAGTCGAGTCCTTTCATTTACAACACCACTTCATAAGCTTCAACAAACCTTCCAAAATTCCCACCTTCAATTTAGTTTATACCTTCGAGTGTTTAGTTGTACTGCTTTTGTTCATTATCATTTGAAATCCAAGTTCGATCCAAGAGCTATTAAAAGTCTTTTCCTTGGATACTTCCCTACTCCAAAAGGTTACTAATGTTAGAATTCTTCTGCGAATAGGGTAGTGGTTAGTGTCAATATTACTTTTTTTGAGAATATTCCCTACTACCAAAAGTCCTCTCTTTAGGGGGAGAACTTGAAAGAATATAGTTCTTTTTGATCATTACTTGGACTTGGATATTACTCTTCCAAAACCTCATTCATCTTAATCCCCTTATTCATATGAATCCACTAGTAATATTGCACTTGAAAATGAGCCTATCACTTCCTCCCGTTTCTTTCTACCGTCCACAGTCGAACACTTGAACACAAAGGGAAAAGCAGAAAAATCAAAAGGAACAATTGTTTATTCACGGAGGCCAAAATCAAAGTACAAAGAGAACTTCACACTTGAGGCACCAAGAGAGTTAGAATCGATGATAGATCCAGCTCTCCATCATGTTTACTTCAATACCAGGTAATCTCGAGTCACAAAAACTTCTGAGTTACCTATTGCACTTAGAAAAACCAACTCAATCATGTACACTTTATCTCATCTCTAGATTTGTCTTATATAATACTTTGTCTCCTAGATTTCATATTCTTATCACAAACCTAGATAAAACAAAGATTCCTAGTAAAAAAATATCCATGAGATCCTAAAAATAATGGAATTGAAAGAAGCTATTATGGAAGAAAGAACACTAGTAAAAAAATGGAACTTGGGATGTGATAGAACTGCCAAAAAGAAAAGTATCAGTTGGCAAGAAGTGAATTTTTACGATAAAATACAAGCTGATGGAAAATAGATCAGTACAAGGCCCGTTAAGTCACAAAAGAGTTTACACAAACTTATGTAACTGATTACACTAAAACGTTTGCACCTGTTACTAAATTAAATGCAATGAGGATTCTCCTGTCACTAGCAACTAGACATTAAAAATATCTTCCTAAATGGAGAATTAGAAGAATTCTACATGACTATGCCACTAGGTTTTAGCAAGGAAGGTGAAAATATGGTGTGTAAACTAAAAAAATCATTGTATCGTCTCAAACAACCACCTAGAGCATGGTTCAACAGATTTGTAAAAGTTATAAACAAACAAGGATACCAATAAGAACAATCAAATCACACAATATTTTTCCAAACACTAGAGATAGGAGAAAAACAATCTTGATAGTCTATGTGGATGATATAATATTAACTAGAGACAACTCAGAGGAAATTGAAAAAGTAAAAGAAAACTTAGCGATGGAATTTGAAGTCAAGGAGCTAGAAAAAATGAGGTACTTATTGGGAATGGAGGTTGCAAGGTTAAAAGGAGAAATGTCTCTTGACAAAATATGTTCTCGATCTTCATTTTGGGTGTAAACCAAGTGACACCCAATCGAGGTTGGAAAAAATCACAAGAATTGGGAGAACTAGTGGACAAGGACAGATATCAAAAATTAGTAGAAAAACTAATATATCTAGCTCACAATAGACCTGACATTGCATTTGAAGTTAATGTGGTAAGCCAACACATGCATTCCCCAAAAAAGGCTCATTTTGAAGCTGTCTATAAAATCCTCATATATCTAAAAGAATCATTAGGAAATAAAGGAATAGAAGCCTTTACCGACGCCAACTAGGCTAGATCATTAAAAGATAGAAAATTCATTACTGAATATTGTACCATTGTAATTGAGAATCTAGTAACTTAGAGGAGTAAGAAGAAAAATATGGTAACTAGAAGTAGTGCTGAAGTACAATTTAGGGATGTAGCACAAGGAATATGTAAGGTGTTATTAGCAGCGGAGCTAGAATTTTTTTTTGGCGGGGCTGAAATATAATTTTTTTCATTTGAGGTAGAAATTTTATTAAAATATTAAAGAATATTATAATGTATAATTAGTATGAGCTATTAGCTACTGTAGACTTTCTTCAATCTAATGCTAAATTTTTCATGTCATATTATAGTAAAAATATAGAATTATCACAAAAAATTAAGAATTTTAACACTTCGTAATAAACTTATAAAAAAAATTAAATAAAAATATAATAAGTTAATAAGTAACAATATCAAATATATATAAAGAAATTTATTAACTAAAAAATCTAAGCAAAGGAAAAACTAAAAGAAAAAATAAAAATATGAAAAATAAAATGTGATTTTAAAGTCTAAACTTAAAATTATATTTAAAAATATATGTTGATAAACAATACAAAGCTGACTAATAAAAATAAAAAGAATGTAAAACTAAAGACAAAGAAATATCACAATTTATAAAACTTGAAATAAATTCAAAATTTATTAAAGTGAAATATTAAATAATATAATAATTAGATAAAATTAAAATTTGGGTCGAAACAAAATATAACTTTGAAAACATAAATATGAATTATAAAAACTTAAAGTTTTAGTCTAAAGCTTATTATAAGTTTTTTTTTTTAATTTATAACTTTTATAATGTTGAGTCTAAATTTAAATATTTGAAATATTTTTGGACAACCACATTTAAGAAGAATTTTATATATAATATACAATTAAGAAGAATTTTTTATATAATATACGATTACAATTTTATTTTTGTTACAAATAATTACCAAATATATGAAAAAATGTGTATATTTAATAACTTTACTCACAATTTAAGTCATTTTTATTCACATATTTGTTAAATATTAATAATATATACCAAAATATATACATAAAAATTAGACACAATATATTACTACAAATAAAATATTTATTTAATATTAAAAATATACATATAATTAATATTTTTATGAAAAAATTGGCCGGAACTACAGCCCTGTGTAACCTCTTAAATGCTCTGCCTTTGGGTATTATGGTTGAGAAAACTCTTAAATGAACTCCATGTTATAGTAAAGTTTTTTATCAAACTTTATGCTATAATAAAGCATACATCAATATTTTTTTAATTCAGTTCAACATGACCGAATCTAACATGTGGAGGTGGATAGACACTTCAAAAAAGGAAAAATTGAGATAGAGCTATTTGCATGACCTATATCCCAACAAAAGATAAAACCGTTGATATATTCACCAAAAGACTTCATTGACCAAACTTCAACAATTTCATTCGCAAGTTAGATATGATTAATATTTATGATCCAACTTGAAAAAGAGTATTGAAATCTCAAGAAATCGGGGGAGTTGACCTTTGTACATTACTTATGATATTAATATTTATTTATTTAATATGTACATTATTAGGATATTATAATGATTTTATGAGGAATATTTGTATTAATTAATTAGAATATTTATTTCCTTTTGTACCTAGCCGAGTTTTACTATAAATGTGTAATAGAACCAATTATAAAGCACCCAGAAATAAAATTTCAATTTAATCCCTCAAGTTTTCTACAATATGATTTTTATATCTCTATAGTCCCGGTATTAGAGCATTATTTCTTAAGCTCTAATGTATCATTATCCCGGAAGAACTGCATCTGTATGGAACAATGTTTTTAAGTTGAAAATGGATGCTTGCTGCATTAAAAAGAACGAAAGGAAAAAAAAAAAAAGATTGATTGTTTATGAACAAATTCTAACCTAGTGATTATAATGCATGAACATGAGTAAACTACCAGGCACTTTTTAATAATTATCAAAAGCCGGTGAGAGAATATGACTCGATGCCTACCTTGATCTCTTCAGCCATTCTCTCACTAGTAGTCAATTGTACACCGCGTTTCAATGCAATTATTGCAACTGAACTTTTTTCCCATAATTTAGTGATCGCTAAGGCTAGACCTTGGAGTTGTCTGCTTCTACCTGGAGAAAAACAATTACATAATTAAAGTTGCATACATAAAAAAGAAAGTCACAAAAAGTTTAAAATGTTTACCTAAAGCAAAATGTGGTGGAAGAACCCGAGCAAGCCGTTTTAAAGCTGTTGCCTCCTTTGAACCAAGGGAAGCACGGACCCCATAAGGAAGTATTCTAAAGGGAGGTTGATAACCAGGAACTATGGCTTGAAGCCTATTTGCATCTACTGGTAATGGATCACAACCTGACCAATCTGCATATCTTGGCCCCAGAGTATCTAAAAGTTCATCTATTTCATCCTCATACTTGACTTCTGGTTTATGTTCTATGCTTTTCTTCTCATGGGAAGAAGAAGATTCAGACCTTTCCATGGGCATATCCACATTACTATCAGAAGCAAGTTCAGAACAGTCTTCGCTAGATTCTTCAAAAACTGCTGGTAAAGTAGAAGAAATATTGTCTCTATTATAGACACGCTTGTTCAGTTGTATTTTAGGAACTTGATAGCTCACACCTCTATATAAGGAAAGAGAGGTTCCAGACCTCCATATCACCAAACCACCCGTTTTTCGCTGAACATAATATAAGAAATTAAATGATAAAGAGAAGTTGAACACAAAATAAATTAACTTCAGCACATTTCTTAACCAAATCCCATAAAAGAATATTCTTTTAAAAAGCTCTCTCTAGAACACTCTTTTAAAAGAAAAATTATATTAAATTTGTATGTATTTAAAAATTACAATTTGTGGATAGCAATCCACTCAAAAGAAAATATGATAGAAGAAACTAAGGAACTGATGCCTATAGTGAAGCCAAGAACAAAGCTTTCACCCACAAAAATTTACTATTATTCTCAATATCCTCAAAAATTCTATTAACTCCATCCACAAACCCAAAGAATTACTCCAAATTCTACTATTTACCTTTTCCCTATAATCTTTTCCACTAGGGTCCAGATTGTTGTCAAAATTTGAGAATAAAGATAGTAAGGAACACCAAGTATACTTGTATTCATTAGATACAATTCCAACATGATTTTAGAACCCTCAAAAGGTGGTTGTAAATTGTACAGGGTCAATTTTCCATTCTTATCCCATAAATACTAGACATTTGATATTTGACCAGCCAATGACTATAGACCGCGTGCTCTAGTGATACAAAATTCAGAAGTAAAACTTCTAATGAAAGAAAATTAGCATCCTACATGCTCCCTTTGAGGTAGCTATACACAATTCAGCCAGAATCTACCTCAACAAAGAAGTTCCCCGATAAATTAGTATCAACTCTTTAGAAATTGTTTGGTAAGAGTTGTAACAATGACATATCATACATCAAGCATCTACCGTTTTCAAATTTTCATTGTTCTATTTTTTTTCCATTTAAATTTGACAAAATCTACTTCCACTTCCGTACAAGTTTACTATTTTATTTTTCATGTCAATTTAGTACTTTATGATTTAGAATTGGTTCATTCTATTTGTACATCGTTAATTAACTACTTATTCTTTGTTTCTATTTCAAATTAGCTCTTTGATTTTTAAATTTGTTCCAATTACGCCCAAAAAATATATTGAATCCAATAGAAAACATAAAGTAGCAAAGTGATATATGAAAAAAGTAAATATAGTGAATTGCAAAGTAATTGAAAGTTTAGGCAATAAAAGATAGGTTTAATACAACGAAAAAGGAAGATGACAAATCTCATAAACATAATATTATAACTTAACTCATAATAAGAGGCATACCTCCAATATCTCATGCATTCTCTTCATATTGAGTCCTGCAACACCATCAATTTTCAATCTCACAATCTCCGTCGTCTTCCATCTCTCATGGATCATATCCACAACTGCTTGAGTAACACCACCACCCCCAATCCTAGTTTTGTGCTTTTTCTTAAACGTCAAGTTCCGCAACCTCCTAAACTCAGACTCTGGTAGAGTCAACTCTGCCAAACTCTTGGTTTTCCTTCTCACTGAACCCTCTTCTACCTTTCCTTTTTCTTTTGTTTTCTCCCATGGAAAACTTACCTCACTATCAGCTCCGAACACATTTTCTACCCCGAATGGCGATTCTGCTGAAAACCCACCTCTTGTATTTGGCAACATTCCTTCCTCAATATAAAATATATCCTCCACAGACCCTTTTTCAATCACTCTCTCTGGCTTCTCCTCCTTACCTCCGTATTCATCCTCAACATACCCATATTTCTTCAATTTCTCCACAATTTTCTCCATTGTACTACCACCACTACTATCTCTATTAACATAACTTGAACTACGCACATTCCCACTATCAGTATAATCAAGTGCATCTCTAGGTGGTTTGGGTTGAGATAGTTTGCTACTAATCTTCCACTTATCAAGCCAACTACTTCGAGATAATGAATCCTTAGGAATAGGCTTAGAATTTGGCTGATTTATGCTCACAAAATTGGATTTCCTTACTGGGTCCTTCTCAGGGGTTGAACAAGAACTGAACTTTCTGAAAGAAACTGAAGGAGCGTACCTGAAGAAGAGGATATTGGTGCCATGGAACTTGGAGAGAGTACTCTGGAATGAATCAAAGAAGCTTGTTGGGTAAAATTGTCGACTTGGTACGAGAGCCATCACCCGATACAGAAACGAACAAGCATCAAAATCGTGAATTGATATGTTCAGTATTAAGAAAACCCTGAAGATGGAACCATTAGATTGACAAGAAAGAACACTGCTATGGAGTTTTCAGGTTAAATCCTTATTGAAATGGCTTAAATTACGGAAAAATAGATAGTTTTGGGTTTTTTTATGGCTTTGTTCATTATCCGTGGCGGGGACTGGGAAAGAGAGATATTTAAGGGTCTGTGTGGTTCATCAATTATCGTAGTTTCACTTCAGGATTCGTGTCTGGTTTAACGATTAGAAAAGGCATGTGCAGTTGGTCCTAACATATTTAGAATATCACAATTTAATCATTAATTTTTAATTCACACCATTTAATTTCTAATATTTTCAAATTTTAAAAATTACACCTTGACATTTCTTAACCATAGTTTATTATTAAAAAAAAATCAGCTAATTGCATTTTTTTTAATGAAACATTGTAGTTAGTAGGCTTTAGTGATTGCATCGGAATACCTAAACTAAATTGGCTCCTCTTTAGTACCTTCTTTGTACAGTCCTTCGATTATTAATATTATTAAATATCAAGAAAGAGAATACCAATCAATTCTCAACAAAACTTATAATTGGGTTTGTTGTTAGCATTCAATAAAATGAAAGAACTAATGAAAAATGAGACATCCTACTACCAAATCGCTGTACAAAAATTAGGAACCCTAAAGGCTATACTATCAACTACAACATTATCTTCTCTGCAAATATGTGAACAGTGAAACTCTATGTGAGTAACTTTCTCTAAATAATCAGTCGAAGCCTAATATTATCTCTAAGGGACCGAAAAAAATCGAGTTTAAAAAAGAGTATCAACATACATTGAGTCTGACTCCAACCAAAACCACCTCCACACAAATTTATATGCATAAATCGCAGCATGAATGGTTGTCGCCGGCTCTTCTTCAAAAGCATATGAAATTCCAAGCGGAATACAGAAACAACCCTTAACAAATAACCTTGAAGTGTGAAAAAACTTGCACAACTAGATAAGTATGGTGCCCCAAACGCTGCATCATCCGTATTTACCTTTATCTATCTTAAGGGTGGCGCCTTCCAAATAACCTCTATAATCCTTGGATCCCATCATGGATGCCTGGTATTCGAAGACGCCTGAGTACTTGGAGATCATCCAGTGTATTCAGCATGGATCCACTATGTGATAGACCCACTTTACAAATAAATTGTCAAATTGTGGCAAAAGTTGAAAACATTGTTTGCCTACTGCAAACCGATAATATTTTATAGCAGTCCATATTGACTAGATAACTGAAGCAATCTCTACTTTCTATAAATTATCGAGTTGTCACCCAAAATCAATTGCCATTGTGGTCGTCCATAAGTTAAGGATAGAAGAGTCTGTACACGATCGTTTGCCAAAGAATGAGCATAAGAGGTCCTAAAGAGCGTTTGCAAAATGACAACTCAAAACAAGTTGAGATATAATTTCTTCTGCAGATCCATATAACGAGCAACGAGAAGGGAAAGACTGCCTTCTCTTCTGTAACTGGCAGTGCATGTGAAGTTTATTCTAAATAGTACACCAAAGCAAAATAGATCGTAAAGGAGGTATAAAAAGGGCCCAAATGGCCCTGCCTCAACTCTTACTTTCTCCAACCACACATGGTGAATCATAAGCCTCACTAGTAGTAACACCTCCCTTAATTGAACGTGTCTATACGAATCCCAACAACTATTAACCGAATCTCTGGGAAATATCTAAATAAGAGTCTGCAAAGGTTTGCGACAGATGTCATCTATCCTCTAATAGATAATCCTCCATTAATGAATGTATCGGTGGGTCCACTAAAGGGCTATCCATCCTTTCAATTAGAGAAGTGCCCAACCAATTATTACTCCAAAATCTTACTATAAAGGTCTTTCCAACTAGCCACATAAACTTCTCTAAGAGAGTCAAATAATGAGGTCACAAACTAGGCAAAACTAACAAGCAGACATAGTAGTTTCGTGAATAATCATCTCTAGCTAGGTATCGATTGTGCAAGTAAAGTAGAGTGTCAGAGTTCCCTATGATTAGCTGCTAGGGAAACTTTCTTAGCATGGCCTCATTTAAGAGACAAAAGTCTCGCAAGTCAAGACTTCCCTCCTCTAGTGGGCGACAGCAGTTCCTTCAAGCAACTTGAACCTATCTTTTCCGACCAAAAGAAATTGCGAATCATTTTTGTCAATTCTTCTAAGAATATTTTTGGCCATTTATATATCTAAAAGAAGTGAAAGAACATACTCTAAATGACGAAGATATCAAGCATCGACATCTTACCAAAGAAAGTGTCTACCCCTTCCATGCCTTTATCATCACAGAAGTTTTATTAACTAAACTTTAAAACTAATGCTTTCTCAAGGACCCAAGAAAAAATTGATGCCCAAGTAAGACAAAGATAAGCCTCCAGTGCGCATGCCAACTATATCCTGGAGTGATACTATGTTGCCCGGAGGAATACCTTTTCCAAGGTAAACAAAATATTTTCCCAAATTTACCATCTAACCCAAAAGGTGATCATATAGGGAAAAATCCTATGATAGAACCTAGAGATTTGACTCATATGCTCGACCAAAAATAAGATCATATACATATAAAAAGTGTGTTAGCACACGAGCTCCTCTGAGTGAAGCTATTGGGAGTAAATGCCCCACATCAACTAACTTTCCAAGACATATGTTGAAAAAATCTTAAGCTATACAAAATAATAGTGAAGAAAAGGGATCCCCTATCGGACGCCTCTAGAGCAAGAGAAATAACCCCTAGGAGAATCATTAATCAGGATCAAGATTTTTTTTAAGCGAAGAGATCTCGGATCCAACCCAAAAAGATATTGTCAAAGCCAAAGCACTACATCACTTGTAAAATAAAATCCCAACGCATGGTATCAAAAGCCTTGCAAATGTCAATTTTGATAGCAATATTACCCCCCCAACTAGAAAGTTGCGTTGCATTAAAACATTCAGATGCACCTTTCATACAATAGCCAATGTTTCAACCAAGAATGAAGCCAAATTGATTCTAAGATAGAATACAAGAGCATATATGTCTTAGGAAGCTGGCAACAATCTTTGTTATTAATTTGAACATGAAGTTGCCTAGAGCAATAGGCCTATACTGATCAATAGTACTTGCTTTCCAATGCTTGGGTATATGGATTAAAAAATTGGAGTTCAACCCTGAATGCATCCAACCTGTTTTAAAATAGTCATAAACTGCTCGTATAATGTTTGTATCAATAATATCCTAGCACTGTTGAAAGAATTTAACTGTAAAGCCATCTAGCCTAGGTTCACTCAATGTATATATCTTCTAATGACGGTATGCATTATAAATTGCCATTATCAACAGAGGTGACCATAGAGGTACCACTGACTCGATAAGAGTAAGGTCCGTAGGTCCACTCGACTAAGTTGAAAAAAGATGCTTATAGTAATCCAAAATATGACTAGCTATTATCTTTGGATCCTGGATAATTTCTCCATTAATTTCCAAGAGATCAAAGATTTTTAGGCCCTTGAGCAACAAATAAACAAGTGAAAAAATGTAGAATTTCTGTCACCATCCTTCGACCATTTTAGTATGATCTTTTTCCTTATTAAAATATCTTGCTGATGCAGCAATCTATCCAAGTTAGCATGGGCATCGAACTCCAATTGGAACAGTTCTTAAAAAAAAAAAAGCGTCATTATTATAATGTTGTTGAATGCTTGTAAGTTTAGTCGAAGCTATTACAATATTTTGGTCCAACTTACCAAAGATGGTTTTATTCTATGTCTTAATAGCCAATTTGAGAGTCTTAAGTTTACCAATAACAATACTCATAGTGCTAGCCTGAACATGCACCAACCTAATGGCATACACTAGTTCAAGAAAACTTGGTTGCTTGAGCCACATACCATCAAATCAAAATAGCCTTGGACCCTTAGGCCTTGCCATATAAATAGTAAGCAAAAGCGAATGATGATCGAAGCAGTATTGAGGACAAGTACAATAGGAGATTGTAGACTCGGAATCAAGGGTTCTAAACACAACCCATGATCTAATCTTGACCGTATTCGAGATAGCCCACCCTTAAAATAAGTATATAAGGCCACTTTAGTGTCAATTTCAATCAAGTTACAAGAATAGATTGTAGCATTAAAATCCTTGACCGAGGTAGTTCCATGAGTCAAACCAATAATTTCATAGGATCCAAGAACAACATTAAAATCCCCTATCATAAGCCAAGGGATTTGAGTATCCGAAAGAGCCTTCATAAAGTTCAAGTGGTCCTTTCTCCTAACATAGGTTCCCTTACTATAAACAAACGTTAAAAGATATATCTTAACATTTGTAGCGTAAGTAACCGTTATGTGTTATCGATGTTGTATAACAATCGTAGTGTCACCTGCCACTGCAAGGGCTGCGAAAAGCCAAAGCTTACTGACCAATGTGAATTTTGCATCGATAAAGTTATAACCCAAATTTTGCCAAAAACAATCTTCCAAAGAGCTAAGGTTGGACATTGATTTTGCTATACAAAGAAAGTTCGGTCATTCTTTTTTACAAACGTTGCTCAAAGTATTTCCAATATTCTTGGTTGAAATATCCCTATAGTTTCAATAAAGCACTATTATGATGAACTACAATTAAGGTCCCTAGGTGTGTTTCTTCTGGGCTGAAGATGTGGGTTACCTGTCTAGGTAGGCAACTGTCTTTCGTTAAAATTTATCAACCTAGACCCTCGGTATATTTGAAGAGATCATGTTTCATTTTCTACATGCGTTCACTTAGCTCAACCATCGAGATAGAGGAAGAGGGTGGGAGAGTTAAAGCAAGAAATGTGAGTCGCAGTGTAGCGAAGGGGGCAAAGATCCCGTGGTAGAGGTAATGGAAGTACCAAATGTAGGAACAATATATTCGTATATCATCAGGGTAGTAGTAGAGGGGAGAAGGTGAATCATCGAGTCCATTGTATCTGAGGGTACAACAGAAACCGATGCATGCAAATTTGCAGTATCAAAGACATCAAATGGGGTAGTAAGTTGAGATAGGCATGTAGGAGCCGACCGTAGGTTAAGAGTTAAATCATCCATGTGGAGAGCTAGAATAATGCTAACGATGGAAGTGTTGGTAGCAATTGTGGTAGTAGGGGTTCTAATAGTTATAATAATTACATCAATAGGTATATTTAGCATAGAGGGGGTCAGTATAGTAGCATCTATATCTAATGCATTACATACCATAACAGTATTGTTAGCAACGGTGACTTTAGGTCTATAAATATGTTATTGGTGGGTGTGAATCTAAGGCCTATTTGGTTGAGCCTCTTTGGGCTTTTTTGTTGTAGCACTAACATTCTTCCTACATTTGTAGGCGACATAGCCAACAAAGGAGCACATACTACAAAAGTCAAGCACATTTTCATAGTATAAGTCCATAAATATCTTAAGTGACCCCATTTCCACCATTATTTGTTTGTCAAGCTTATGAGCGAGATTAATATCAATCAAAAGTCTAACATACTAACCCAAGTCACCATTGGGTGACATTGTCAATCTTTAGAGCAACACCAATGGTCCGTGTAATTTGTGCAAGAATTTGTTTATCCCATAATTCCTATGCTAAATTGTAAAAGTGAATTCATACTTGGGCATTGATAACTTTTTGAGTGTGTGGGTTATTGGATGTCCACGGTTAAACCCCAAAAATTCTCGATTTAACACTAATTGGCGAATTAGCTCAAACCCTAGCTTGATCTTCAGGGGAATGCAGTAAAATATGATAGAAATCACGACCTAGGATGATAAGTTTCCAATTAGAAGATAAGTTTTATATCAAGTTCAGTTGGGTTTTTTAATCTCCTTGGCTCCAGGGTTTGTCCCTTTAGAAAGGATTAGTTAACCAATTAAAGAGAACTTACAGAGATCCAAGTGAGATTGATAGACTTTTGAGTCTAGGATAACACATGCAATATCTCCATTCTTTTCTTAGAGGTGTCTCACACAACTCAACGACAATGCTTTAGGAATTATTTCCAAGTTATAGCTCTTTGAGGCATGTTTTTATGCATGCATATAAGAGGGTGGCTTAAATAAATCTGTATGAATAGGATAGTTAATAGGGTTAGGGTTTGTCATAAACCTAAGCACAAGATGGGGCTGATTTATTTTCTTCAATTTGGTGGCATTATAACTGACAAAATAAAATAGATGAAAGAGGAACTCACCAAAATGGGTATTGGAAAATGGCTTAAAGCTTCAAACTTAATCTAATATTGGGCTGATGATTTCAGCTTGAGCAATCGATACTAATGGGTTATTTAATTGATGCAATACTGATGTGTTAAAATGTGTACTCGCAAGTGTACGAATCACTCGTAGTAAAGTGATAAGCAACTTCCAAGGTCGGTCTCTCAAGGAATTGCAGTGGTTTTAAATAACTAACTTTTTAATCTAAATAGAGTTATAATGAAAATAAAAGACTAATTAAATAGAGTTCTAGTAAAACTAAAACTCTAAGTAACTAGAATCCTAAAGCTAGTAAAACTGTAAAAAGGTGTTTGATTTGTAACTGGAACAAAGTACGAGCAATTAAACGAAAACAAAATCGCAATTAAACAATCAATTCAGATATATTTGAAGATCAATGGAGAATGTATGGACGTTTAGCTTGGTTGACCATGCTTGCATCGAAAAGGTATGGTGAGATAACATGAACGTCCTATATAAACTAAACTACCGGCTTTCCTTTTAATTACGAGACTCCTTTTGGCGGGGGTAGGTCTCTTTATTGATTAACTAATTAATTGCCTTTGGCGGGGGTAAATCAAATAGTAATCAAATTATGCGCAAGGAAAACATGCCAATCAAATTAATGCTATGACTAAGTCACTAACTTGAATCTTTGATTAAGTGTTTCGGAATAGAGTTAAGGTGACGTTCCTCTAACTAAATTCTTAGGTTTTTCAATCTAACTACGAACATCAAATGGGCCCATGATTATTCATAATCAAACATTTAAACATGCTCTTAATCAAAAAGTATTTTATTCATAAGTCAAAAAGATACACCATACACAATTCTAGCAAACATGGCAACACAAACTAAACATCCATAATTAAATTAGCCAGACATGTTCATATTAATATTCATAGACAAATAAAATATGAACATACACTCCAACAAAAGAAGAAGAAAAATAGAATTCTACAACACCAAAGAAAACCTAGATCTAAATACCGCTTATGGATTGGTTGACGTACTTCTCCGTAAGCTTTATCTTCGATTGTCGACGGCTTCTTTGGATCCTTAGAATGGTTTCTCTTGCTTTGTTTTTGTGTAGCAAAACTCCCAAAGTTGATTGAATCTCTTGTTTGGTTGCAAAATTGTAAAGTGTAAGAGTTGTGTATCAATTCGAGTTCTGTTGTAAAGGGGGTCTAAGGGGGGTATTTATAGATGTAAGGGATTCTGCAAATCCTATGTGCAATAGGAATAGGCGCGCCGCGGCATGCATTTTACCCGCCGCGGCGCAACACAAAATTTGGAAAATATGCAAAAACCCGAGAGCTCCCCGCCGCGGCATACAATTCCCTCGCCGCGGCGCGCAATGCTTCTATGTTTTCAGGATCAAACCCGAGAGCCTCACGCCGCGGCATGCAATTCTCTCGCCGCGGCGCGCAATGCTTTCCTTCTTTTCACGTCCCCCCTTACATATGTGATGGCACTATATGTAAGGCTTACATATTCGTCTTGATTAGTCCGTAACTCGTGATCCGAGCGCCGTAGGTGTTCCGTCTTCGCGTGTTTTCATCATTTGAATCATTTGACGCTAAAAACACCTGAAATGCACTAAAATATACCCGTGACTCCGAATGGATAGATTTATGAAAATAATCGAAATAATAGTCATAATAAATCTATATATCAATCAATCAAGCATAATTAATCACGAAATATTAGTGCTTTTCGAGCACTCATCACAACCCCCAACCAGCTTCTTGCTAGTCTCTAGCAAGTGAAGCGACCTAAAATAAAATTAAAAACAAATGAAATAAACTAACCTAACCTAAATCACTTCCGTAGATTGTCACGGTTGCATTTAGCGTATGCAACAAGCCTTTAAACCCCTAGGTGGCCCTAGTGGACGAGTTATAGTCTCGTGAGGGTTTCCAGTGATGATACCCGCAAACATCGTAACTGACACAAATAAAGACTCAAAACTAATAAAGACTCTAACAATACTTGAATCAATCCATGCATACGTCTCAAAAATTGTTAACAACGAATGATACATAAAATAGTTAAACATCACCTAAGCTCAAAAACAGTCCAAACATCAAACTCATCATGGTAATCGAATTTTGAACAACCAATCACACCACAAACCCGTTAGTTATACTATCTGACCGTGTCATGCATGATATTCATAGATTACATTTCAATGTCTCATAAATGTGCAAGTAAAATATGAAAGTGAATTTTTGCACTTATAAACTCCATATGCTCATTTTTCAAACTCATCTCCACTAATATAGAAACTAAACTACCTAGAATCAATAGGACTTCATTAAGCTTGTAAAGTTGTGGCTAGGTGTGTGATTATGAAAGTACAAAAATGATGTTTTCATATGATAAGAGTACCTTTTATTTCACAAACATATTTTCAACTTTTTTTCTACCAAGTGTTCTTTTCCATCCTCCCTTCAATTCAAATGTCCTTTGGATCTTTTGCTTGATTTTCTTCTTTTTTTTTTATTTTTTTATTCTTGCTTACTGTTTCAATCATCATCATTTTTTTTTTATTTTTTTTTATTTTTTTTTTTTATGATGAAGCAAGATAAACACAACATAATTGCTCATGAAAATCAAATATTACATTAAGTACTCTTATCACTAAGGGTAGTTCAATGTATGTCAATGTTGAGTTCAAGGGTGTGCTATTGATAAAATATTGCGGGGAAGCATGAAAAGTTCAAACGGTCCAAAGATGGCCTAAATCATTTTCTAAGTAGTGTTTGTTTCTATTATTTCGCTTCAACGTGTTTTCAAATGAGTTCTAGAGATTGTTGAGACTTAAAACATATCATGAACATGCATACATTCCACAAATCAGAATAGTTATACTAACCATGCAAACTACCACAAGTACCACAAAATTCTCAAATTAGATGAATCCAACATTTGTGTGTTTCGTTGCTTAGGTAAAAATCTAACATCTCTCATATGTCATCTTCGTTACAATCATGTTAATATCATAGATTTCCGGATTGAATCAAGTAGACACGACACTAACTAAAAACAATTCAAGTGACAAAGTTAAAAATTTAAAATTGGTCATATTTCATGCTCATGGAATATTCTTCCCACCCCCAACCTATTTTCTGCATTGTCCTCAATGTGAAAAAGAAGAACAAAAGAGATTAAGAAAAAGTGTGAGAAGTTACCCCTCTTTCGTATGAGATTGTGTCATTACTCGTTATGCTCCGGTTCACTGTTCCTCGCTTTTCTCATGAAGAATTTATGTGTATGAACATATATTGAACCTCAAAGTGTATGCAACACAATTCAAACTCAAACCCAAATTTAAATTATAACTAAGTCAGATGAAAACAGAAAAACATTAAACTAAGTTAAACAATTCAAAATAAAATAAAAATAAAGGAAAAACTGAAAAAGAAAATAAAAAAAATAAAAAGAAAATAAAGAAAAGAAATTGATACTACCGAATATGGTGGGTTGCCTCCCACCAAGCGCTTTCTTTAACGTCTTAGCAAGACGTTGCTAATTCGTTTCTATCCACCATCATCAAAGATCTTGAAGTGTGTGATATCAATTTTTCGAGCTAATATGTCATTAAGCTTGTCCTTCCATCTCGGTAGTTGTTTCCTATGAAGTACAGCACACACTCTTTTGTGGAAGTAATATGGAAAATAATTTGGGGATGTGCAAGTCTTAGGTGCCTTGTGTGGCATGGGAGGTGAAGATAATTCCTCCTTGTTCTCCATAGAAGTTTGTAGAATTTGATATTCATCAGCTTGACATTCTTTGAGAATTGCTTGCTCTCCATCTGTATTTTCTACACAAAGTGGTAAATCATCAAAAGTTTCAGGAAAATAAATATTTTCAAAATTTTTACCACTTTGAAGGATTGTGTCATCCTTCACTTGCTCAATTTGAGTGGGCAACTCTTTTTGTTTTTGAATTTGTTCCGCTAATTGCCCAACTTGCATTTCTATTCTTTTCATTGATGCCTCCACAGACTCCATCCTTTCACTAGTAGATTGTATGAAAGCATTCAAGGTTTCCTCTAAGGTTGGCTTCCTAGGTTGATTAGAAACTCTACTTCCTTGTATGAAAGAATTCAAGCTCTCTTCGAAGGTGGCCCTAGATGGATATTGATGAAAACTTGAGCTTTGCATTTGGTATTGTGCATAAGGTGGGTCATATGGTTGAAAATTTGAGCTTTGCATGTTGTATTGGGCATAAGGTGGGGTAGAGTTTGCTTGCCATGAAAAATTATGGTGATTTTCCCACTCAGGATTATAGGTACTAAAATAAGGATCATTCCAAGGTGGGTGACATCCCTCATTACGATCAAAGTTTGAATTAGTGGGTGTATAGTAATCACCTGCAAAAGTGCAAACATTAGCATAATGCCCATATAAACCACAAATGCTACATACCTCCATGTATGTCATATCATGCAGCTCTTCAAAAGGCCTTGTATTGGCTCATGGATTTCTGTATCCAGCCTGATTAGGTGCATTTTAAAATTCGTTGATGTTGTCTATGAACGGTACCTTTCAAAAACTAACAAAAACAACAGAGAAATCAAAGCACCACAGATTAAGCAATTAAAAGCACTATTTTTTGATTTTTTTGATTTTTTGATTTTTTTGTATTTTTAGAATAAAAATAAATAAATAAATAAATAAACAAATAAATAAATAAAAGATAAAAAATAAAATAAATAAACAAAATAAAAAAAAAAAAAAATTAAGAAACTCTAAAAAGTTAAAAAGAAAATTATTCAAAACGCCAATTCCCCGGCAATGGCGCCAAAAACTTGATGTGTTAAAATGTGTACTCGCAAGTGTACGAATCACTCGTAGTAAAGTGATAAGCAACTTCCAAGGTCGGTCTCTCAAGGAATTGCAGTGGTTTTAAATAACTAACTTTTTAATCTAAATAGAGTTATAATGAAAATAAAAGACTAATTAAATAGAGTTCTAGTAAAACTAAAACTCTAAGTAACTAGAATCCTAAAGCTAGTAAAACTGTAAAAAGGTGTTTGATTTGTAACTGGAACAAAGTACGAGCAATTAAACGAAAACAAAATCGCAATTAAACAATCAATTCAGATATATTTGAAGATCAATGGAGAATGTATAGACGTTTAGCTTGGTTGACCATGCTTGCATCGAAAAGGTATGGTGAGATAACATGAACGTCCTATATAAACTAAACTACCGGCTTTCCTTTTAATTACGAGACTCCTTTTGGCGGGGGTAGGTCTCTTTATTGATTAACTAATTAATTGCCTTTGGCGGGGGTAAATCAAATAGTAATCAAATTATGCGCAAGGAAAACATGCCAATCAAATTAATGCTATGACTAAGTCACTAACTTGAATCTTTGATTAAGTGTTTCGGAATAGAGTTAAGGTGACGTTCCTCTAACTAAATTCTTAGGTTTTTCAATCTAACTACGAACATCAAATGGGCCCATGATTATTCATAATCAAACATTTAAACATGCTCTTAATCAAAAAGTATTTTATTCATAAGTCAAAAAGATACACCATACACAATTCTAGCAAACATGGCAACACAAACTAAACATCCATAATTAAATTAGCCAGACATGTTCATATTAATATTCATAGACAAATAAAATATGAACATACACTCCAACAAAAGAAGAAGAAAAATAGAATTCTACAACACCAAAGAAAACCTAGATCTAAATACCGCTTATGGATTGGTTGACGTACTTCTCCGTAAGCTTTATCTTCGATTGTCGACGGCTTCTTTGGATCCTTAGAATGGTTTCTCTTGCTTTGTTTTTGTGTAGCAAAACTCCCAAAGTTGATTGAATCTCTTGTTTGGTTGCAAAATTGTAAAGTGTAAGAGTTGTGTATCAATTCGAGTTCTGTTGTAAAGGGGGTCTAAGGGGGGTATTTATAGATGTAAGGGATTCTGCAAATCCTATGTGCAATAGGAATAGGCGCGCCGCGGCATGCATTTTACCCGCCGCGGCGCAACACAAAATTTGGAAAATATGCAAAAACCCGAGAGCTCCCCGCCGCGGCATACAATTCCCTCGCCGCGGCGCGCAATGCTTCTATGTTTTCAGGATCAAACCCGAGAGCCTCACGCCGCGGCATGCAATTCTCTCGCCGCGGCGCGCAATGCTTTCCTTCTTTTCATGTCCCCCCTTACATATGTGATGGCACTATATGTAAGGCTTACATATTCGTCTTGATTAGTCCGTAACTCGTGATCCGAGCGCCGTAGGTGTTCCGTCTTCGCGTGTTTTCATCATTTGAATCATTTGACGCTAAAAACACCTGAAATGCACTAAAATATACCCGTGACTCCGAATGGATAGATTTATGAAAATAATCGAAATAATAGTCATAATAAATCTATATATCAATCAATCAAGCATAATTAATCACGAAATATTAGTGCTTTTCGAGCACTCATCAAATACCCACTGATCTTCAAATAAAATGATACTAAACAAATAAAATGCTGAATGAACTCAAATTTTAGGAGCTTTAGTAAATTTTAATGTAAAAAAATTAATAAATAAAAAGATCACCAACCTTTTGATGTTGTCGGGTCATCGTCCATTGCATTTGATAATTGCAATATTAAACGTCAGCGTCTCAATGATATAGAAGACCGTTGAGGTGGCAGCCAACTTTTGTGAAGTCGGTTCATCATCAATGACAATGACTAAATGAGGCGGGTTTAGATTGAGGAACAAGTTCGGTGAAGTTTGGGATTTCTTGGATAGTAGCGGGGTTGAGAAATCTCTAATATTATACTCGTTGGAAAGAACAATAATCTCCGACATACTATGGGGATTTAGGGTGTTATAATGGCCTTCTCAAAGAACAATAGTCTCAAACACAATCTTACAGGGCTAACAAAAGTGTGATGGCTTCCACTAGTTTTCAAGCTGATGTTAGGGCGTTATAGCAGCTATTGAAAGCTAGGCACTTGGTAGGGCATAGAAACATTTAACCAAATGCTCTCTATAGTGGCTCAACATTTGCTCCAGCTAATTATATGCTGCTAATGTGGATATAAAGCAATCTATGTTTAAACTGATGTATGGTCCTTAATGCTTTCATTTGGACTAATTTTTCCAAATCCATCAACATCAACATAATAAACAAAATGAGCTACCCTGCAATGGCTCAGTTATCTCAAACACCCTATGCTACAAACGTTTCCTCCCTTATTATGCTTTTAACATTTTGGGAGGTCTTGATAATAAAGGTAAATGCTTGCAAGCTTTGGCCTATTCAAATTCACTTTTTGAGTATAAACTCCATTTTTGAAATTGTGATCAAAATGCTGAAAGTATTAGATGGGAATTCATGGATCTTAGAAAAGAATAATGTTGTCTCAGAAGTATATATGTTTCTTCTTTGATCACAACTGCTCGAGTGTTCAATCAATGTCCTCATGCTCGTAGATGAATTTATCCATCATAAAGCTATATTTTTACTCCTATGGTTGACAAAGCCTCCATTGTTATTGATATAACAATCAAATTGACAAATCAAAAATCTTGTTGTGTCCATATAGGATATAAAAAATGCCTTCAAAAAATAAGTTTCTTTATTATGCTATCCATAGCGCCCAAAAGTCATAGCAATATGCTACCACAACTTTTCTTTCATCTATAAGACTTTGGAAGAATCAAATAGACTTCGTCATTTTGTTTGTTATCAAATTCTATGAGCAAAAGACCCCTCAAAAGCTGTCTATGGAAGCCCAACCTTTCTTCTCTAATTACAGTTGCATTGCTTGTCATGAATTGACTAGTCACATACAAAGCAACTCTGAAACATAAATATCATTTCAGGGGAATGCACATTCATCTTGATTCTCTTTTTTGTTAGTGTGAGTCATGTAATTAGTGTATATGTGTCTATCTGTAATAGAGTTCTAGGTTGTACATAGTTATATTTTATTTAGGACTCTTGTATTTAATTTTCTATATATACCTCAATTGTGAGGTAATAATATAACAAAAAATATCTTTCATTCACATAATATTTAACTTGGTATCAGAGCGAGATTCAATAATAAAAAAAAATAAAAATAAAAAATAAAAGACTGCCCTGTGCACCAAATATTTTCAGACTGTGCAATCAACGTCCACCAGTCAACATCAGCCGTTGCCGCAGTCAGCCCCACCACCGCCTGTCCCCAGCGCAGTCTCCCTTGCATGGCTCAGTCTCTATTGCACTCTGTCCACCGCCTGTCCGTTGCGCTCTATCCACCTGTCGAGCCGCTTGTCCGCCTGTCATGCTGCCTGTCCATTGCGCTCTGTCTGCCTGTCCCACCGCCTGTCCGTTGCACTCTATCTACCTATCGCGCTGCGCCTACTCTAGATCTGCCTCGCAACGCCTCTCACGTCGCGCCGCTCCTGGTCCAGACCTGCCTCACACTACCTGTCACACCTGTCTGTCCCTCGTGCCGCCTCTCATGCAGCACCTGCTTCAGATCTGCCTCAGCCCGGCCCTCAGTCACTCTCCAGATCTGCGCCGATTGTCTAGCTCCCGTGCGCCCTTGTGCTGTCTCAACAGATCAGCACCGCCGCTGCCTCCGCCGCGCCTCAACTACATACCAATAGAGGTTGGGCGCCCCAACTGAAAATTATTTTTAGAACTCCCACATCCCAAACCCTAGCCCACTAATAATTCCATCAGCCCATACCCATTCCATCAGCCCACACCCATTCCATCAGCCCAACCCACATCAGCCCAACCCACATCAGCCCACACCCATTCCAATAGCTCAAAACACATCAGCCCAATATCTCCTCTTTGTAAACCCTAGCATTTTCAACTCTCATTCAAACCCTAACAGCCCAAGCCCAAAATTCCACACAAAAAAAAAAAAACATAGCAAATCAGCAATAGTTCAAGGCCCAATTTCAATCCAGCCCAATTTTAGCCCATTCTCAATCAAGTCCAATTTCAGCCCATCCTTATCAGTCTAGTCAACAGACATAGTCAGCAGTTATCAGACACAGTCAACGGTCCAGTCAGCAAATTCCAAAAAAAAATAAAAATTATTCCGCTGCATATTATTATTATCTTTTTCAATGGAAGATTCGAAAGAAAATCAGGATTTCAAGACCAATGAAATATTTAGCCTAGCTATTCATGCAAGGTCAATAATACCAGATTTTTATGGAGTAGCTGGACAAGATCATTATACGACTTGTGGAGGTAACCTTATAGTTTCTATAGCTGGTCGTGGTAAGATTGGTATAGTTTCAAACGTTTCTCACTCTGTTGGATCAGATACTTGGATTATTTATTTTGGTGCATTTGATCATATGACTTATGATAAATCTTATTTTTCTGACTTGTCTTCCTCACCAGTGTCTTATGTTACGAATGCTAATGGTGAAGCTTTTCCAGTGTTAGGGATGAGGCCAGTTCGTATTACCCCAATCTTACAGCTTCAAAATGTTGTATATGTCCTGAATTTATCTCATCACCTGATATCTGTCCCACAGTTGAATACTGAGTCTAAGTGTTCTGTAACCTTTTATCCTATGTATGTGATTTTTCAGGATCTTCTTACCAAGGAAATAATTGGTCAAGGGTATTTGAGGAATAGATTATTTCGTCTAGATTAGAACTACGAAGGGGAGAAACCAGGAGCACAGTACCGCACTGCTTTGACCTCGAGTTCTAACTAGCTAAGTGAAATTTGGTTATGGCATCGTCGCTTAGGGCATTCATCTTTTAGTCTTATGAAAAAATCTATGCCTACTCTGTTTATTGGTGTGAGTGAATCTGCTTTGGGTTGTGAGACATGTGTGCTAGCAAAGAATCATCGTACTGCTTATTCTTCAAGTGTTTCTAATAGAAGTACAATTCCTTTTGAATTAATTCATTCTGATGTTTGGGGACCGTCTAGAGAGCCTACTATAACGGGTATAAGGTATTTTGTGTCGTTTATTGATGATTGTTGATGAGTGCTCGAAAAGCACTAATATTTCGTGATTAATTGTGCTTAATTGTTTGATACATAGATTTATTATTATTGTTTATTCAATTAATTTCATAAATCTATCCATTCGGAGTCACGGGTATATTTTAGTGTATTTTAGGTGTTTTTAGCGTCAAATGAGTCAAATAATGAAAACACGCAAAGACGAAACACTTACGGCGCTCGGATCACGAGTTACGGGCTAAACGAGACAAATATGTAAGCCTTACATAACGAGCCATCACATATGTAAGGGGGTACATGTGAAGAAACTGAAGACAAAGCGCGCCGCGGCGAGGAAAAGTCATGCCGCGGCGGGGAGCTCTCGGGTTTTTACACAATTTTCAGAATTTGTGTTGCGCCGCGGCGGGGAAAATGCATGCCGCGGCGCGCCTATTCCTAATGCAATCAGGAATCCCTTACATTTATAAATACCCCCTTGGACCCCCTTTACAAAAAAAACTCGACCAATTCGTACACAACTCTTATTTTTCACAGTTTTGCGATCCAAACACTACATTCAATCAGTTTTGAGAGCGTTGCCACACTCTAACGAAGCGAGAGACACTATTCTAAGGATTCAAGAAAGCCAACGACGATCGAAGATAAAGCTTACGGAGAAGAATGCTATCCAATCCATAAGCGGTATTTAGATCTAGGATTTTCTTGTTGTTATAGAATTAATTCCTCTTCTCTTTTTGTTAAAGTGTATGATCATATTTTATTTGTCTATGAATATTAATATGAACATGTCTGGCTAATTTTATTATGGATGTTTAGTTTGTGTTGCCATGTTTGCTAGAATTGTGTATGGTGTATTTTATTGATTTGGAATAAACGAATTACTTTTTGATTAAGAGCATGTTTAGATATTTAATTATGAATAATCATGGGCCCATTTGATGTTCGTAGTTAGGTTGAAAAATCTGAGAATTTAGTTATAGGAACGTCACCTTAACTTTATTCCGAAACACTTAATCGAAGCTTCAAGTTAGTGACTTAGTCATAGCATTAATTTGATTGGCATGTTTTCCTTGCGCATAATTTGATTACTATTTGATTTACCCCCGCCAAAGGCAATTAATTAGTTAATCAATAAAGAGACCTACCCCTGCCAAAAGGAGTCTCGTAATTAAAAGGAAAGCCGGTAGTTTAGTTTATATAGGACGTTCATGTTATCTCACCATACCTTTTCGATGCAAGCATAGTCAACCAAGCTAAACGTCCATACATCCTCCATTGATATTTGATTTAATTGAATTGATTGTTTGCTTGCGATTCTGTTTTCGTTTAATTGTCGTATGATTGTTCTCGTTACGAAACAAACAACCTTTTTACAGTTTTACTAGCTTTAGGATTCTAGTTACTTAGAGTTTTAGTTTCACTAGAACTCTATTTAATTAGTGTTTTATTTTCATTAGAACTCTATTTAGATTAAAAAGTTAGTTATTTAGAACCACTGCAATTCCTTGAGAGACCGACCTTGGAAGTTGCTTATCACTTTTCTACGAGTGATTCGTACACTTGCGAGTACACATTTTAACACATCAAGTTTTTGGCGCCGTTGCCGGGGAATTGGCGTTTTGAATAATTTTCTTTTTAACTTTTTAGAGTTTCTTAATTATTTTTATTTGTTTGTTTATTTTATTTGTTATCTTTTATTTGTTTATTTATTTTATTTTTATTTTTCTTTTTATTTTTATTTTATTCAAAAAAAAAAATTCAAAAAAAAAAAAAAATAGTGCTTTTAATTGCTTAATCTATGGTGCTTTGATTTCTCTGTTGTTTTTGTTAGTTTTTGAAAGGTACCGTTCATCAACAACATCAACAAATTTTAAAATGCACCTAATCAGGCTGGATACTGAAATCCATGAGCCAATACAAGGCCTTTTGAAGAGCGGCATGATATGATAGACATGGAGGTATGTAGCATTTGTGGTTTATATGGGCATTATGCTAATGTTTGCACTTTTGCAGGTGATTACTATGCATCCACTAATTCAAACTTTGATCTTAATGAGGGATGTCACCCACCTTGGAATGATCCCTATTTTAGTACCTATAATCCTGAGTGGGAAAATCACCATAATTTTTCATGGCAAGCAAACTCTACCCCACCTTATGCCCAATACAACATGCAAAGCTCAAATTTTCAACCATATGACCCACCTTATGCACAATACCAAATGCAAAGCTCAAGTTTTCATCCATATCCATCTAGGGCCACCTTTGAAGAGAGCTTGAATTCTTTCATACAAGGAAGTAGAGATTCTAAGCCAACCTTAGAGGAAACCTTGAATTCTTTCATACAATCTACTAATGAAAGGATGGAGTCTATAGAGGCATTAATGAAAAGAATAGAAATGCAAGTTGGGCAATTAGCGGAACAAATTCAAAAACAAGAAGAGTTGCCCACTCAGATTGAGCAAGTGAAGGATGACACAATCCTTCAAAGTGGTAAAAATTTTGAAAATATTTATTTTCCTGAAACTTTTGATGATTTAACATTTTATGTAGAAAATACAGATGGGGAGCAAGCAATTCTCAAAGAATGCCAAGCTAAGGAATATCAAATTCTACAAACTTCTATGGAGAACAAGGAGGAATTGTCTTCACCTCCCATGCCGCACAAGGGACCTAAGACTTGCAAATCCCCAAATCATTTTCCATACCACTTCCACAAAAGAGTGCGTGCTGTACTTCATAGGAAACAACTACCGAGATGGAAGGACAAGCTTAATGACATATTAGCTCGAAAAATTGATATCACACACTTCAAGATCTTTGATGATAGTGGATAGAAATGAATTAGCAACATCTTGCTAAGACGTTAAAGAAAGCGCTTGGTGGGAGGCAACCCACCATATTCGGTAGTATCAACTTATTTTCTTTTCTTTATTTTCTTTTTATTTAGTTTAATTTTCTTTTTCAGTTTTTTTTTTTTTTTGGATTGTTTAACTTAGTTTAATGTTTTTCTGTTTTCATCTGACTTAGTTATAATCTAAAATTGGGTTTGAGTTTGAATTGTGTTGCATACACTTTGAGGTTCAATATATGTTCATACACATAAATTCATCATGAGAAAAGCGAGGAACAGTGAACCGGAGCATAACGAGTAATGACACAATCTCATACGAAAGGGGGGTAACTTCTCACACTTTTTCTTATTTCTTTTGTCTTCTTTTTCAACATTGAGGACAATGCAGAAAGTAGGTTGGGGGTGGGAAGAATATTCCATGAGCATGAAATATGACCAATTTTAAATTTTTAACTTTTGTCACTTGAATTGTTTTAGGTTAGTGTCGTGTTTACTTGAGTCAATCCGAAAATCTATGATATTAACATGATTGTAATGACGATGACATGTGAGAGATGTTGGACTTTTACCTAAGCAATGAAGCACATAAATGTTAGATTCATCTAATTTGAGGATTTTGTGGTACATGTGGTAGTTTGCATGGTTAGTATAGCTATTTTGATTTGTGAAATGTATGCATGTTCATGATATGTTTTAAGTCTCAACAAGCTCTAGAACCCATTTGAAAACAAATTGAAGCGAAATAATAGAAACAAATGCCACCTAGAAAGTGATTTAGGCCATCCTTGGACCGTTTGGACTTTTCAAGCCTCCCCGTATTATTGTTATCCATAGTATACCCTTGAACTCAACATTGACATATATTGTACTACCCTTAGTGATAAGAGTACTCAATATAATATTTGATTTTCATGAGCAATTATGTTGAATTTATCTTGCTTTATCATTGGCTAAAAAAAAAAAAAAATGATGATGATGATGGTTAAAAAAATAAGCAAGAAAAATAAAGAAAGAGAATCAAGCAAAAAGATCCAAGGGACATATGGAATTTATAGGAGGATGAAAAAGAACACTTGGTGGAAAAAGTTGAAAATAAGTTTGTGACATAAAAAGTACTCTTGTCCTATTGAAAACATCATTTTCGTACTTTCATAATCGCACACCTAACCACAACTTTACAAGCCTAATGAAGTCCTATTGATTCTAGGTAGTTTGATTTCTATATTAGTGGAGATGAGTTTGAAAAATGAGCATATGGAGTTTGCAAGTGCAAAATTCACATTCATATTTTACTTGCACATTTATGAGATATTGAAATATAACCTATGAATATCATGCATGACACGGTCAGATAGTATAACTAACGGGTTTGTGGTTTGATTTGTTGTTCAAAATCCGATTACCATGATGAGTTTGATGTTTAGACTGTTTTTGAGCTTAGGGGATGTTTAACTATTTCATGTGCCATTCGTTATTAACAATTTTTGAGACGTATGCATGGATTGATTCAAGTATGTTTTGAGTCTTTATTTGTGTCAGTTACGATGTTTGCGGGTATCATCACTGGAAACCCTCACGAGACTATAACTCGTCCACTAGGGCCACCTAGGGGTTTAAAGGCTTGTTGCATATGCTAAATGCAACCGTGTCAATCTACGGAAGTGATTTAGGTTAGGTTAGTTTATTTGTTTGTTTTTAATTTTATTTTAGGTCGCTTCACTTGCTAGAGACTAGCAAGAAGCTGGTCGGGGGTTGTGATGAGTGCTCGAAAAGCACTAATATTTCGTGATTAATTGTGCTTAATTGTTTGATATATAGATTTATTATTATTGTTTATTCAATTAATTTCATAAATCTATCCATTCGGAGTCACGGGTATATTTTAGTGTATTTCAGGTGTTTTTAGCGTCAAATGAGTCAAATAATGAAAACACGCAAAGACGAAACACTTACGGCGCTCGGATCACGAGTTACGGGCTAAACGAGACAAATATGTAAGCCTTACATAACGAGCCATCACATATGTAAGGGGGTACATGTGAAGAAACTGAAGACAAAGCGCGCCGCGGCGAGGAAAAGTCATGCTGCGGCAGGGAGCTCTCGGGTTTTTACACAATTTTTAGAATTTGTGTTGCGCCGCGGCGAGGAAAATGCATGCCGTGGCGCGCCTATTCCTAATGCAATCAGGAATCCCTTACATTTATAAATACCCCCTTGGACCCCCTTTACAAAAAAAACTCGACCAATTCGTACACAACTTTTATTTTTCACAGTTTTGCGATCCAAACACTACATTCAATCAGTTTTGAGAGCGTTGCCACACTCTAACGAAGCGAGAGACACTATTCTAAGGATTCAAGGAAGCCAACGACGATCGAAGATAAAGCTTACGGAGAAGAACGCTATCCAATCCATAAGCGGTATTTAGATCTAGGATTTTCTTGTTGTTATAGAATTAATTCCTCTTCTCTTTTTGTTAAAGTGTATGATCATATTTTATTTGTCTATGAATATTAATATGAACATGTCTGGCTAATTTTATTATGGATGTTTAGTTTGTGTTGCCATGTTTGCTAGAATTGTGTATGGTGTATTTTATTGATTTGGAATAAACGAATTACTTTTTGATTAAGAGCATGTTTAGATATTTAATTATGAATAATCATGGGCCCATTTGATGTTCGTAGTTAGGTTGAAAAATCTGAGAATTTAGTTATAGGAACGTCACCTTAACTTTATTCCGAAACACTTAATCGAAGCTTCAAGTTAGTGACTTAGTCATAGCATTAATTTGATTGGCATGTTTTCCTTGCGCATAATTTGATTACTATTTGATTTACCCCCGCCAAAGGCAATTAATTAGTTAATCAATAAAGAGACCTACCCCCGCCAAAAGGAGTCTCGTAATTAAAAGGAAAGCCGGTAGTTTAGTTTATATAGGACGTTCATGTTATCTCACCATACCTTTTCGATGCAAGCATAGTCAACCAAGCTAAACGTCCATACATCCTCCATTGATATTTGATTTAATTGAATTGATTGTTTGCTTGCGATTCTATTTTCGTTTAATTGTCGTATGATTGTTCTCGTTACGAAACAAACAACCTTTTTACAGTTTTACTAGCTTTAGGATTCTAGTTACTTAGAGTTTTAGTTTCACTAGAACTCTATTTAATTAGTGTTTTATTTTCATTAGAACTCTATTTAGATTAAAAAGTTAGTTATTTAGAACCACTGCAATTCCTTGAGAGACCGACCTTGGAAGTTGCTTATCACTTTTCTACGAGTGATTCGTACACTTGCGAGTACACATTTTAACACATCAATTGTACACGATTGTCATGGGTTGTTCTTCTTAAAAACAAAGATGAAGTTTTTCAAGCTTTTCAAAATTTTCGTACTCGTGTTCAAACACAATACAATGCACCATTAGAGTACTACGTTCTGACAATGGAGGAGAATATGTTAATCGTGCTTTTCAAGATTTTTTCCAAACACATGGAATTGTTCACCAAACTACTTGCCCACAAACACCAAAACAAAATGGGGTGTTTGAAAGAAAAAATTGTCACTTACTTGAAATGGCTCGTGCTCTCTTATTTAGTGCTAATATGCCAAAATATTTTTGGGGCGATGCTGTAGAAGCTTCCGCCCATCTCATCAATCGTCTCCCATCTAGTGTCCTTCACGGACAAATCCCGTTTGAGGTTCTCGCATCTCATGTATTCGTGTCATCATTTCATAATCTCCCTGCCCGTGTATTTAGTTGCATTGCTTTTGTTCATGTCCCTCAAAATCAGAGGTCTAAATTAGATGGCTGAGCAATTAAGTGTGTGTTTGTTGGTTATGGATGCTATCAAAAAGGGTACAAGTGCTACCACCCACCTACTAGAAAGTATTATGTCACTATGGATGTCACTTTCTTTGAAGATATGAGCTATTTTACCTCACCTGATACTGCTCTTAAGGGGGAGAATTCATATTTTGAAGAGCTGTATCATGGTGAGGGGGAGGAATTGGAAGGAACTATGGAAGTAACGCAATCAGGAGATATTTCGATGGGTCCAGTTGATGTTCTTATCCCGTTGAATTCAGTTGTAGAAGAAGCAGATGCTTCAAGTATCCAAGCACCAGATCCGATCACTGAAAATCAAAATGAAGACACAACTGTTCCCTCTCTTACCCTTGATCAACTCCCTGGTACTGAAGGTCACTCATCTGAAGTATGTACACCCACTGATACTAATAGCATTGAGTTTAATGTTGGACAGTATGTGTTACCAAATAGGTCTACTCGGGGTCAACCAGCCAAAAGGTATGAACCAAATATTCATGCAAAATCAAAGTATCTAGTAGCCAACTACATGTCCACTAAAAGATTATCTCAGTCATATAAATCATTTGTAAATCAAATATCTGCTATATCAGTACCTAACAAAGTACAGGATGCGTTGGGAGATCCAAAGTGGAGGAAGGCAATGGATGAAGAGATGGAGGCGTTACAAAAAAATGATACTTGGCAACTTGTCCCTCCACCGCAGGACAAGAAGGCAGTTGGTTGTCGCTGAGTGTTTACTGTGAAACATAATGCTGATGGATCTGTAAATCGATATAAAGCTCGCCTTGTAGCAAAAGGGTTCACTCAGACGTATGGTGTAGACTAAGATGAGACTTTTGCTCCTGTTGCCAAAATGAATACTATCCGGGTTTTGCTTTCGCTTGCTGCTAGCTTAGACTGGCCACTTTGACAGTTTGATGTTAAGAATGCGTTTCTTCATGGAGAGCTAGTCGAGGAGGTGTACATGAGTCTTCCACCTAGATATGTAGCTGATTCTCCTAGTAATTTTGTATGCACATTAAGGAAGTCTTTGTATGGTCTTAAGCAGTCCCCTCGTGCCTGGTTTGTAAGGTTTTCTCAGTTCATGCAGAAGGTTGGTTACAGACAGAGTAATTCAGACCATACGTTGTTTCTCAAACATCAACAAGGAAAGGTAATTGCTTTAATTATTTATGTTGATGATATGGTAATTACTGGCAATGATACTGTTGAGATGGATAGATTACAGAGAAAACTAGCCTCTGAATTCAAGATGAAGGATTTGGGTGAACTGAAATACTTCTTAAGAATTGAGGTAGCTAGGGGGAGAGAAGGAATTTTTCTGTGTCAGAAAAAGTACATTCTTGATCTGCTAACTGAGACAGGTATGTTGGATTGCAAACCTATTGAGACTCATATTAAGCAAAATCATTGTCTAGCAGAGTATCCAGATCAGGTACCAACTGATCGAGCTTGCTATCAGAGGTTGGTTGGGCGCTTAATTTATTTAGCGCATGCTAGACCAAATGTTGCATATGCGATAAGTGTAGTCAGTTCATGCATAACTCGAGTCAGAGTCACATGGATGCAGTTGTGAGGATTTTAAGGTACTTGAAATCAGCTCCAGGGAGAGGAGTAATATTCTCTAAACACTACCCTCTTGAAGTTTGTGGCTTCACAGATGCAGATTGGGCAGAAAATATTATAGATAAAAGGTCGACATCAGTTTATTTCACTTTCGTTGGAGGCAATTTGGTTACATGGAAAACTAAGAAGCAAAATGTTGTGGTGCGATCCAGTGCTGAGGCTGAGTATAGAGGTATGACTCATGGGGTATGTGAATTGCTGTGGATAAGAAGTTTGCTATCTAATTTGGGTTTTGAACCCAAAAGTACTATGAAGTTGTATTGTGACAATCGGGCAGCCATTGATATATCACAAAATCTAGTACAGCATGATCGCACTAAGCATGTAGAGGTTGATCGTCACTTTATAAAAGAAAAGTTAGATGTCAAATTAATCAGTTTCCCTTTTGTTCCCACTGGAAAGCAACTTGCAGATGTGCTCATCAAAGGAGTTTCCAAGAAAGTGTTTTATGACTCACTAAGCAAGTTGGGCATGGTCGATATGTATGCTCCAACTTAAGGGGGAGTGTTAGTGTGAGTCATGTAATTAGTGTATATGTGTCTATTTGTAATAGAGTTCTAGGTTGTATATAGTTATATTTTATTTAGAACTCTTGTATTTAATTTTCTATATATACCTCAATTGTGAGTTAATAATATAATAAGAAATATCTTTCATTTACATAATATTTAACTTTTTTTGTTAGCATCGATACTCAACTATGGACTCCTTGCCGGGTGGAAACCAGAACTCAACATCATATACCAACTGTTGAAATGGGTAAGATGAGTGACAATTTTAGATGTTTAAATACAATTTTTAGTAGCAGGACATATAGCCAAAGCTTGTAAATTTTTTCGCACTCCAAAATAATCAGGATTTTTTTTCCACTAAAGCAAATAATCCTTCATTTATTATAAATACCCATGGACTTCACCGGACTCTTTCTCGAATCCGAACCTTGAATTTCATTTACTCTCATTCTTTCCGACAAGGATAATCTAAGAGATTTCTTAACCCCATTATCGTCCAAGAAACTTCGAACTTCACCAGACTGTTCCTTAATCTGAACCCACCTCATTTAGTCATTGCCATCGACGATGACCCAACTCCTCAAAAGTTCACTCCCACCTCAACGATATTCGTCATCTTTGGGACGTCGGTGTCTAATATTGCAATTATCATATGCAATGGGCTGGTTTTTTTTTTTTTTTTAAATAAACCATGATTAAGAAAGAACGTTGGGTTTGGGTTATGTTATTTAATTTAAAGTTAGATGAATTTTTTTATATTTAAAAATTCTATGAGAATACACATCGTATTCGAATTAAGATTCCAATGGCTAACTTGTTGGAAAATTAATGAAATTTGAAGTAAAAGGAGAAAACAGTAGAAAATGGTTTTCCTTAAATTACTTGTGCCCGTTTGGGCTGTTTTCTTTAATGAATCATTTTAATTTCCTTCTAAACGTTTGGATCTCTTATGTGTATATATACATGAGATGTAATGGAGAGGAAAAATATAAAGGAAAATGATAGAAGAGATCAAAGGAAAAAAGAAAGCATACAAAAAACTTTAAAATATTTTTTGTATTTTTAATCTAAAGTTAGGTTCTATTTCAAAAGAGTTCAGACATAAGAAAGTTCGTCAGAGTAGTAAGTTAGTGGTGTCTAATTTCTGCTACTAGATCGTTTTATCCTGAGAGATAAATTTTCGGAGTACTCAAACACCCACGGTGAGCGAAAAAATTATCTTAAGGACACCGTGTGTTACACGGAATTCGGTCATTTCTAAACTTTATCTCCTTTATGTTATTTAAATTGTGATTTATAAATTATATGTATTTTGTTTTCTGTAATGTAATTATAATTTAAATAAATACAATTTTATTTCTAAATTATTTGTCAAGTACATTACTTCATACAATCTTAAGATACTTTTTTTTTTTCTTTTCAAAATCTATATTTTCTGGACAAACAATTTATTACCAAATTGATTCCCAATTTTATTTTGTGTTACTGCTAAATTCACTTTCAAATTGAAGAAACTTTCTCACCTTACTATTTTTAGTACCTCAATTTATTTAGCTTCTTGACTGCTTATCTTATCAGACACTTATTTTTGTCTTCTTTTATTAAGTTCTTATATTACCTGAATTACAAATTTTTAAAGTGCCTTCCAATTTCACTTTGTTTGTTTTACTTTATTAATAAAGTTATTCGTTATTATTATCCTAAGTATTCTGATCCATTAATCAAAAAAAAAATCTAATTCAATTTGGTCTCAGTTTATGGTTTTATTTACTTAGTTATTTAATATTATTTCTCAGCTTTTAAGTGTTTGATATGTTCTCTGCATAATATTTACTTACTTGATTATAGTTATACTATTTAAGTTTCTTTTTAATTGATTTTACATATTTATCAATTGATTTCAGTTTTGTTGCTCTCATATTTTTAAGTTAGTAATTGTTGTCTGTGCAATTTTTCTCGATACTATTTCTGCTTCAGTTTTATATTTGTTTTACAGATTTATCTTAATTTGTTAATTACTTTTATTACTATTTGAGTATTTATCTTCTTTTATATGTTGCATAGTTTATATTCTCTTTTGCATATTACTAACTTTCCTCAACAGGGAAGATTTTATGTTGTTTATTGTTATTATATTATATATTGTTTGTAGGTTTAATTTTTCAAGATTTTATTTAATTCATCTACTATTATTGTCATATGCATGTTCACGTGGAAACTAAGTTTCTAACTACACTTTGTTATTTGACTACTATTACTTTATCATTTGTTTTTATAGTCATTTACTTTGCTACTTTCCTTCGATACTTACTACTAGTTGTTTACTGCTAAAAAAAAAAATTCTGATGTTTTTCTTCTTTGTACTGTATATATTTTATATTGTTATGTTTGTTCTAACCTGTTTTTTCTTTTGCAGATTTTGTCTTGTAACGTATTAATATTAATTTCAATTTTATTTAACTGTTAACTATTAGTATCTTTTTCCTAAATCTATTTTAAAGTTATTTACTAAAATTTTATATATTTTGTTTGTTACTTTGCACAACTACTAAATTTTTTCAATAATTATTGCATGTTTTTATTTTCATAGTTATTGCATTACTTTATTTTTAAACTTAATTTTTTAGTTTGTTATCGGGTTTAATTTATTTACTTTATTTAAAAAAAAATTAATTTATTTTCAAACGTAACAATTACAAGTTTGTTATAAGTTGTTTATTGTATCAATTGTTGATATTATTTTGATAAACAATACAAATATTATTCGAAGGTTTTAACACTTTGGTTATTGAAATTATTTTCAGAATATCAAAAAATGACTTCTGAGATGACCACTCCTGATATTTCCACTATGAATGTTGATAATCGTTCTGTGGATGGTTCGAATGTGAACCAAGTGATGAAGCCTTCTATGGCTCACGGGGTTACCCTAACGTTACCGGTTTCGGTTCCTTTGAACCATGCTGTGGTAGAGAAATCGGAGAAGTTCAATGGATTAAACTTCAAGAGGTGGAGGAGTAAGATGTTCTATCTTACCACTTTGAACCTAGCAAGATTCTTGACTGAGAAATCTCCCAAACAACCTGAGAGTGAACAAGATTTTCAGTCTACTAGTGCTATTGAAGCATGGAAGCATTCTGATTACTTGTGTTAGAATTATATTCTAAATAGCCTAAGTAACTCATTGTATAATGAGTATAATAAGGAGAAGACGACTAAAGACTTGTGGGAGTCATTAGATCAGAAGTATGAAACAGAAAATGCCAGTGCCAAGAAATTTTTGGTTGGTCGCTTTCTTGATTATAAGATGGTGGACAATAAACCAATATGCAGTCAAGTATATGAACTCTAAGATATCTTAGCAGAAATGCATGATGAAGGGATGGTACTGAGTGAGACCTTCCAAGTTGCAGCTATTATTGAGAAGTTGCCCCCTTCATGGACAGAGTTCAAGGCATACCTTAAGCATAAGCAAAGGGAAGGATCTATGAAAGACTTGCTCGTAAAGTTCAAAGTGGAAGAAGACAACAAGGCTTCTTCCAAAAGGGGTAATATCCCATCAACACCCAAGGCTAACATGGTGGTGCATGTTCAAAGCTCCAAGCACAACAAATATAAATGCAAGGGTAAGGGCAAGCTAAATAAAGGTTCAAAATTGAAACCTAAAGAAGCAACTTTTAAGAAGTCAAGCTTCAAGGGGACTTGCTTTAACTGTCAGAGGACAGGGCACAAATCTCCAGACTATACGTTTCTAAAGAGAAACAGAAACCGTGAGGCAAACATGGTAGATGACACTCAAGACTTTTCTAACAGTGACTTGTGTGCAGTTATCTTTGAAGTGATCCTAGTTGGGTCCAACCCAAGGGAGTGGTGGATTGACACTGGTGCGACCAGACATGTCTGCTCAGACAAGGGGCTATTTACCGCGGTCTAGTGGGTATTGAGGATGCTTCCGCTAACCTTATATCCCTTGGTTGAGGGTTCGAGTCCTCAACGAAGCGGAAAAAATGGTTGGAAAACTAGATATTCTTCCTTTGAGTGAGTGCGATGCCCTAAAGGGGTCGGCCGGGGTCCATGAGGGGGTTATGCTCAGTTGGATGAGTCCACACTTGCAACATAACTTCTCTAAGTCGGATTCAATATGGGGATCTACCATAACTATTGCTATTTTACTTCATCATTTTTGTTCAACAAGTACGATCTGTTGGTTGGTTTGGATCAATATTTTGGTTTTCCTTTACAATCTTTGAGTGAAAAACTTATTAACATAGTTGGATATGGAAGATATTTACGGCGTGAGAACCTTTTCCAAAAAGGAATAAACAAAAATTAATGTTACTTATGAAAAGCGACATATATCGCTAATTAATTAATCAATATTTTGATGAAGAATTTGAAATAGTAATTGTGTTTCCTTTGTAATTCCTTTCGAAAAAATTAGGTTTTTAATATATGCTTGAAAATTCCACATCTTTTAATATATGATCATTCAATCTCTTATTCACCATTAAAAGATGATTATGCTTTTTTGTCCAAACGAGGTCACAATCATCAAATTCTGGAGATACAAACTTAACAAGCAAGCTGATTATGATCATGAATGAAGACAGTCGATGAGAAAATGGAAAGTATGAACCAGAGTTTTTCTTTTTAGACTAAAATAGAAAGATCGATCGAGATCTTAAACTAAATAATAGGGAGATATTTGTAATTATAATTATGGTTATTTTAGGAATATAAAAATGGAAAGAAGAAATAGGTTTATAAAAAAAAAACTCAAGCTTTGGCTTAAATACAATAAATAAGTTTAAAAATATTTTTTGTTAAAATAGCTTTAAAATGTAGGTTTGGTTATAATTTTATCAGATCATTGTTCAAAAACAATATATAGCTTAGCAAATCACAACCAATTTTTGTTATTAAATCATAATTTGACAAGGGCTAATACGTGCTAAATGTAATATAATTTTGGTTTATATTACAAAATATCACATAAAAATACATTATCGACAACGTGCAAGGAGGACGAGTCCCTCTAGCCCATGACTCCAATAAAAACCTAATGTTATTAGTATATATATAAAAGATAATTGATAATTTTGTATTTATTTGATAATTTATATTTTTTATTTCTTGGATATAATATTTTTTATTTTATTATTATTATTAGTGTATATATATATATATAAAAGAGAGTTAGTAATTTTGTATTTATTTGATAGCTTTTGTTTGACAATTGTTATTTCTTATTTCTTTGATATAATTTTTTTTTGGTAATTTATATTTTTTTAGTAGATTATTAATGTAAATATATTTATTTCGTACTTTTTTTTATATAATTTATATTTATTTTAAGATTAATAATATTTTTATTTTTTGTACTTTCAATTTATATAATATATTTTGTTTGAAAATTTATAATTTTAGTAGATCTATTATTTTATATATAATTTTTTTTACTTCATAATATTTATTTGATATTTTTTTATTATATCTTATCTTTTGTCTTGTGTGTAAAAAGAAAGTGTCTCTCCTCTTTTTTTTTTTTTTACAATTATAAAAGAGAATTTTTTTTTTCTTCCTATTAGTATATATATAAAAGGAAATTGATAATTTTGTATTTGTTTGATAATTTATATTTTTTATTTCTTTGATATAATTTTTTATTTTATTTTATTAGTATCTATCTATCTATTAGTATATATATAAATGAGAGTTGGTAATTTTGTATTTATTTGATAACTTTTGTTTGACAATTTATATTTTTTATTTCTTTGATATAATTTTTTTATTTTTTTATTTTATTTATAATGGAGAGTTGGTGATTTTGTATTTATTTGATAACTTTTGTTTGACAATTTGTATTTCTCATTTTTTTGATATATTTTTTTTAGTAAATAATTAATGTAAGTATATTTATTTCATACTTTTTTTATAATTTTATATCTATTTTAAGATGAATAATATTTTCATTTTTTATATTTTCAATTTATATAATATATTTTGTTTGAAAGTTTATATTTTTAGTAGATCTATTATTTTATATATAAAAAAAATTTACTTCATAATATTGCTTTGACAATAATTTTATTTGATATTTTTTATTATATCTTGTCTTTTTGTCTTGTGTGTAAAATGATAGGGTCTCTCCTTTTTTTTTTTTTTTTTTTTGACAATTATAAAAGAGAATTTTTTTTTATTACTATTTTTCAAAAGGAACAAGCATTAGGCATTGGTCTAAAATATAGGTGAGAGAACTTAAATTATGAAATATGACTTTTTTTAATATCTTTTATATTTTTAAGTATTTTGATCCTTATTATAAATGTGAAAAAAATATTTTCTTTGTTTTTTTGTCTATCATTTGTTTAGTTTTGTTTTTTACTTCTATTTTTATTGACAATTATTTATTTGATATTTAATATATATTTTTCAAAAAAATTATTGAAATTAATAGGTCATATCAGTTTATTACCACTCATTGTAATTTTTTTATTTATTATTAATCTTTCTTTATGGCTCCATTTATTTTACATAACTTTTTATATTAATTTTTATTTATGGGTATATAATATAAAATATTGTTACTCAGATATCAATGTTATCAATGTTATTTTGTATAAATGTAATAGCTTTCAAACTCTGGATATTTTCATATAATAGATCCAAATATAAATAAGTCTATTTTTTTAGTGTTGAAATTAAACTTCAATAGTTCTAAACTATTATACTATATTAAAAAAAATTGATGAATAATTACAGTTTATATAATATAGTACTAGATATATTATTAATAGTTGGTTCCAGTTCAATTTTTTATTTGAGTTTGAAATCGTGGTTTTGATAGGAGACTCATTTTATGTATTTTAGATTATATAATAAAGATTGTACTTCATAAATCTTAAAAAAAATTAAAATATAGTTTTTAAATAATTTTATTGTGAGTAAGGTAATAGTACTATGCCTCATTATAAAATTATATAATATTATTTTTTAACAAAATATGATTAAAAAAAGTAAAAAAAATATTTTTTAAATTAAAATTAATCTTTTTAATTTGTGATTATTATTACAATCACCTACAACGCATGTAACCAAAACTAGTAAATAAATATAAAGAGGAGTTTGCAGCTTTCTATTTATTTAATTATATTTGATTTGGTTTTTATTTATTCATTTTATTACATCAGCGATACTAGAAAAAAGTAGTAAGCAAAAAAGAAAAGACTATTAATAATGGTACTTATGATATTACTTTAGTATTTATATTATTGAAATATGTTAATTTAGTACATAAATTGTAAATTTTATAGTATATATGATATAAAATATCTTTTTTTTTTTTTTAAGTTAACTTCCAAGATAGCTAAGTTTCATGATTATTTATAAATCTTATATTAGTATATTACTTAAATAATGTGGGATAATACTTCTAGCATTCTCTTAAAGTGTGGGTCTTATCTTTTGCAAAGCCCATCACTTTGTATTTTTAACATATTTTATTCTATTTGGATCATTTGTCTTTTTTTCTTGATTTATTGCCCTTGCATAGCAAGAATTTTTTATTCTGATACATTTTTTCCATTCTCGCTCTACGACAGCGTTTTTGGAAGGAAGATTTACAATTTTGTCCCTTTCTTTATCTTCTTCATTTTATCACTCTCAATTGATGCCCTTCGTGCTATTTTATTACAGTTGGCTGGGATGACATTGGACTCCCACCAAACACTACTGTCAAGCAAGAGATCTATATTTTGGAGATTTATATTGAATTAATTTAGATTTTGCATATGTAGAGCATATAATGATAACTTTGAGATACTCTGTTTTTGCTAAACAAAACAGAGCATACATATACATATTATGTAAATAGGTATGTAAAATGTTCTATTGATAAAGTAGTCACAAAATAAAATAAAATAAGTCTAGCATCAGGAAATTTCAGTTGTTTAACAGAGTATACAAAATCTCATAAAGTAGATACATTACCAAAATTTGAGGCAGGTTATCACAGTCAATCTCATCACCTACCCTCTGAATGATAGAAGTAATTTACATACTATGTAAAAAATAATGTATTTGCACTTCACTTCATGGTGAAACAAATTTCTACCATTGCAATAGACTACACCATTTAGTGAGAAACTATTTTAGCAGTATCTTACTATTACTTATTAGATACAACTCTAATAGGAAAACAAAGAGAAGGAAACAAAGGCAATGTGAGAGCCTAGCTTGAAGAAAATGAGGTAAAATAGTACGTTTGAAATCCTACAATGGAGCACTACCATATTGCTCTCTAAGAACAATAGTAATTAATTTATAAGAATCAAAAGCAAATAGTCAACAATCAGTACCTTGATTTTTTGAAAGAGAATTAATTTTCATGTATGTAAATCAATTTACATATTATGTAAACCTATTTACATAGTATGTAAATAGATTTACATAGTATGTAAACCAATTTACATAGTATGTAAACCAATTTACATACTATGTAAATAGGTTTACATACTATGTAAACAAGTAATTTAAATACTATGTAAAAAATAATGCATTTGCACTTCATTGTGAAACAAATTTCTACCATTGCAATAGACTACATGTCAAGACCCGCCCCAGCTTAACACTAGAGCATGTGACGTGTCCTGAGGAAACATAATATCTAACATTCTAAATCGACCTTGTTTTAACTTGAAAATTTTGTGTAAGAAATTTACAAAAAAAATTGGGCAGAGTTTCCCCTAATTATTGAACTATCTATCCTGCAATAAAAGACTTCATTTCGAACATATAGAATTCCACAATCCAGCAAACTTCATATAATTTTACATATCCATAAAGGGGCTCATGGCCAAACATAGCTATACACTGTCAGATACATACTATTCACCACTTCAGACTTTTGATCGTTAGTCCAAAACATAATAGTCAAAATACCCAAGACAAACTAGAAAGGAGATGAAAACAACCTAGACTGCACAACAATAGATGGATCCTAAGCCTCCGGACTCACGTGATGTGGCCTCAAAAACCTGTTATCTGGGGGAGGAAAATAAATTTAAAAGGGTGAGCTTGAAGGCTCAGTGAGTGGATAAGTTTTATAAAATAACATAGTACGCATGTAAACTATGTATGAATTGTTTATGAATTATCATGAAATACATACTGATAATAATAATCTGCATATAGCTTTTGTTATAAAATAAAATTCTCGTAAATGCATAACTGAGTTTCATGGAATCATCGTAATTTTGTACTTGTAAAAGAAATTGTAAATGACATGTTCATGATTTATAAGGAAGTAACATTCTGATAAAAAAAAATACATGTACATGATTTTTAGAACATGATGATGCTATGATTATTAGTATATAAATAAAATGCATAACCATGAGAAAAACGTATTTAATTACCAAGAGCATTCGGGGATCTTATTTTACACGGAGGAGACATGTAGTACTAGCACTAGCTCTCAACTACATGTGTGGGAAATTTATTTACACAATAAGGAGACATTTAGTATTAGCACTAGCTCTCAACTACATGTGTATTTGCACAATAAGGAGACATTTAGTACTAGCACTAGCTCTCAACTACATGTGTGGGAGATTTATTTGCACAATAAGGAGACATTTAGTACTAGCACTAGCTCTCAACTACACGTGTGGGGAACTTGATATAGCCATTAAAATGGCTCAGTTGGCTCTGCTTATACATGAGTCATGTGCGCACTGACTTAACTGAACTTGTCATCATACTGAACTTATAACATGATACTGAACTTGTAATATCATACTGAACTTATAATATCATACTGAGTTGGTAAACATCATAGTAATCTGCATTATCTGAATGCTGAGTATAGCCAACTATCATGAATACATAAGGGGAAGTACTCTGGCAATTATAAAATATTTGTTGAACTTGCAATCTTGTATAAAACTTAGTATAAGTAATAAAATTGATTCAATCATAGCCTGCTTGTAAATTTTCTTTCATAAATGAAACATATTTTCATAGTGTACAAGTTTTTGAAGTGCATTGAAATTGATATATTTGTTAACATGAATGCACTTTTTCATAAATATGCAGCTTGTACAATTTAAATTTTCTTGAACATGAATGTTTTTCAAAAATAATGCTATCCATGCTTTAGAAATAATTAGATATCCACTCACAGTACTATGTCACTGTTGGTTCTCTACGTGTACTGTAGGATCTGCTTGTTCAACTCTTCCTAAATAATCATACTTGTGTTAGAACAATAATTGCAACATAGTTTGCTTACTTAAGTCAAACTAATAAAACACTTTAACATATCCAAAATAGGGATTGTTAATAGTTAATTGTTGTTTTTAAGTAATTTTAGGATACCATTAACTTACCCTTATATATTCACATATAACTTTTGGTAGAAATGTCTAAATTCGTTTTTGTAAAAACATACATAAATTAGGCATTTCAATCTTAAAAATCAGATATTTCCCACTCAATTATCAAATGAAAAACCCTTTCAATTTCTTAGAAAACCAATTACTTCAAAACTGATTTTTCAGCACACTTGGAGCAAAACATACCTTTAGTTAAATGACTATTAATTTGTCTAGAAAGCTCAGAATAGTGAACCGTAAAATTCATATTAAACTAGACATCTTAAGCTTTAAAACAACATATAATTCATCCAATTCCAATCAGTAAAACTATCTCAATTTACATAAATCCGATTGGTTTTTCAAACAGTTTTCCCAGCACCCCTTTCACTTGACATATCCTTGATTAAACAGCCATAACTTTGTCTAGAAATATCGAAATAACAAACCGTAAAATGTTTCAAACAATAGACATGTCAAGATTTAAAATAAGATATAATTTGTTAAATTCCAAGCTGTATAAACATTTCAAATACCAAAAATACCGAGAGCTTTTGCAGTTTGTGTTTCATAAAACATCCTTCATTTAAATAGGCATAACTTTGTGTAGAAAACTCCAAATTACAAACCGTAAAATTTGTGATAAACTAGACATCCAGATATTTTCAGAAATATAATTTACAGATCATAATTCGTTGTATAAGTTTCCCAGTTTTCATTTCAATTTTCGGAAAAACAGTTTTCAAATACTTGAAACTATTGTTTATTTAAAATTAGTTCATACTTTCAAGAAAAATTTGAAATCCCCAATTAATTTAATCAACAACATCAGATTTGTATTTATGATAAAATAGTTTAGAACTTAGTAAGATACACACAGATTTGAGAATAATACAAGTGCTAATTCTTGTTAGAATAAAGAAGAAAATAGATAGTTTGAAAACTCACCAAGTTTGATTATGATGGAATCCTCTCAATCTAGTTTTCTCTTATGTTTTCTTTAACCATCGAGAGGAAGAGGGAGGGCTGAGAGTTTGTATAAAAGTAAAGAGAGCACTTGAGGTGAGGATATGTATAAAAATAAGGAAAGTAAAGAGAGCACTCATGAGTGGAGGTGAGGATATGTATAAAAATAAGGAAAGTAAAGAGAGCACTCATGAGTGGAGGTGAGGATATTGTTATGTAGGGATAAGTGTTCTACAACTCATACTCAACCATTATTTTTTTTTTTTTTTTTTATATATCTCATTAGGAGCACGAAGAGGAGCAGCTGGTGGTGAATTATTCTTAAAATAAAAAGACTAAAATACCCTTGTCTCATAACAATAAAAGGTTTAAGAGTTAGGGGCATTTTGGTAATCTTGCTCAAAATTCACATAATTTAATTTAAACACTTTTTGATTATTAAAACATCTTCACCTCACAAATTAAGCTCATAAATTTTATTTTCTAATTATTAAGGGTAAGATCATAATAATTTTGGAAATATAAATTTGAGTAAAATTTTAGTTCTTAAAAAGAATGGGGTGTTACACTACACCATTTAGTGAGAAACTATTTTAGCAGTACCTTACTATTACTTATTAGATACAACTCTAATAGGAAAACAAAGAGAAGGAAACAAAGCCAATGTGAGAACTTAGCTTGAAGAAAATGAGGTAAAATAGTACGTTTGAAATCCTACAATTGAGCACTACCATATTGCTCTCTAAGAACAATAGTAATTAATTTATAAGTATCAAAAGCAAATAGTCAACAATTAGTACCTTAATTTTTTGAAAGAGAATTAATTTTCATGTATGTAAAAAAAAAATAGATCATTTTCAAAAAAGATAACAATTGTCACACTTTAATTTCCTAGCTAGACACACGTTAATTGTTTTTATTAATTTTTAAAATATATTTAATTTTTTTTAATTTGAAATTCATTATGAAATTAAATTTAAGATATTTGATTTTTAAAAATAATTACGAAATTTTTTATTATGAATTTGAGAAAGATAAACAATACCAAGAGAAGTATAAGAAATCAATGAAAATTACTCCAAAATTTAATTAGTTTTAAATTTTTAAAAATTTATACTTAAAGTCCTAAATTGGTCACTAAAAACATATTTATGAATTAAAATTTTAGAATCTACGTGTTAAATTTTAAAAGTTTAGAAATTAAATTAGATGATGTAAAAGCTTAAAAACTTATGTGTAAAATTTTAAAAATCAAATTATATGTTTTAAAAATTTAGAAGTTAAGTATAAATTTAAAAATTAATAATATAATTTAACCTAAATTTAATATAACTTACACAAATGATGTAAGTAGATTTACATAGTATGTAAATAGATTTACATACTATGTAAATAGGTTTACATACTATGTAAACAAGTAATTTACATACTATGTAAAAAACTAATGCATTTCCACTTCATGGTGAAACAAATTTCTACCATTGCAATAGACTTCACCATTTAGTGAGAAACTATTTTAGCAGTACCTTACTATTACTTATTAGATACAACTCTAATAGGAAAACAAAGAGAAGGAAACAAAGCTAATGTGAGAGCTTAGCTTGAAGAAAATGAGGTAAAATAGTACGTTTGAAATCCTACAATGGAGCACTACCATATTGCTCTCTAAGAACAATAGTAATTAATTTATAAGGATCAAAAGCAAATAGTCAACAATCAGTACCTTAATTGTTTGAAAGAGAATTAATTTTCATGTATGTAAATTGGTTTACATAGTATGTAAATCAATTACATAGTATGTAAACCTATTTACATAGTATGTAAATAGATTTACATAGTATGTAAATAGTTTACATACTATGTAAATAGGTTTACATACTATGTAAACAAGTAATTTACATACTATGTAAAAAATAATGCATTTGCACTTCATGGTGAAACAAATTTCTACCATTGCAATAGACTAAACCATTTAGTGAGAAACTATTTTAGCAGTACCTTACTATTACTTATTAGATACAACTCTAATAGGAAAACAAAGAGAAGGAAACAAAGCCAATGTGAGAGCTTAGCTTGAAGAAAATGAGGTAAAATAGTACGTTTGAAATCCTACAATTGAGCACTACCATATTGCTCTCTAAGAACAATAGTAATTAATTTATAAGGATCAAAAGCAAATAGTCAACAATTAGTACCTTAATTTTTTGAAAGAGAATTAATTTTCATGTATGTAAAAAAAAATAGATCATTTTCAAAAAAGATAACAATTGTCACACTTTAATTTCCTAGCTAGAGACACGTTAATTGTTTTTATTAATTTTTAAAATATATTTAATTTTTTTTAATTTGAAATTCATTATGAAATTAAATTTAAGATATTTGACTTTTAAAAATAATTACGAAATTTTTTATTATGAATTTGAGAAAGATAAACAATACCAAGAGAAGTATAAGAAATCAATGAAAATTACTCCAAAATTTAATTAGTTTTAAATTTTTAAAAATTTATACTTAAAGTCCTAAATTGGTCACTAAAAACATATTTATGAATTAAAATTTTAGAATCTACGTGTTAAATTTTAAAAGTTTAGAAATTAAATTAGATGATGTAAAAGCTTAAAAACTTATGTGTAAAATTTTAAAAATCAAATTATATGTTTTAAAAATTTAGAAGTTAAGTATAAATTTAAAAATTAATAATATAATTTAACCTAAATTTAATATAACTTACACAAATGATGTAAGTAGATTTACATAGTATGTAAATAGGTTTACATACTATGTAAATAGGTTTACATACTATGTAAACAAGTAATTTACATACTATGTAAAAAACTAATGCATTTCCACTTCATGGTGAAACAAATTTCTACCATTGCAATAGACTACACCATTTAGTGAGAAACTATTTTAGCAGTACCTTACTATTACTTATTAGATACAACTCTAATAGGAAAACAAAGAGAAGGAAACAAAGCTAATGTGAGAGCTTAGCTTGAAGAAAATGAGGTAAAATAGTACGTTTGAAATCCTACAATGGAGCACTACCATATTGCTCTCTAAGAACAATATCAATTAATTTATAAGGATCAAAAGCAAATAGTCAACAATCAGTACCTTAATTTTTTGAAAGAGAATTAATTTTCATGTATGTAAATCAATTTACATATTATGTAAACCTATTTACATAGTATGTAAATAGATTTACATAGTATGTAAATAGGTTTACATACTATGTAAACAAGTAATTTACATACTATGTAAAAAATAATGCATTTGCACTTCATGGTGAAACAAATTTCTACCATTGCAATAGACTACAACATTTAGTGAGAAACTATTTTAGCAGTATCTTACTATTACTTATTAGATACAACTCTAATAGGAAAACAAAGAGAAGGAAACAAAGGCAATGTGAGAGCCTAGCTTGAAGAAAATGAGGTAAAATAGTACGTTTGAAATCCTACAATGGAGCACTACCATATTGCTCTCTAAGAACAATAGTAATTAATTTATAAGAATCAAAAGTAAATAGTCAACAATCAGTACCTTGATTTTTTGAAAGAGAATTAATTTTCATGTATGTAAATCAATTTACATATTATGTAAACCTATTTACATAGTATGTAAATAGATTTACATAGTATGTAAACCAATTTACATAGTATGTAAACCAATTTACATACTATGTAAATAGGTTTACATACTATGTAAACAAGTAATTTAAATACTATGTAAAAAATAATGCATTTGCACTTCATTGTGAAACAAATTTCTACCATTGCAATAGACTACACCATTTAGTGAGAAACTATTTTAGCAGTACCTTACTATTACTTATTAGATACAACTCTAATAGGAAAACAAAGAGAAGGAAACAAAGCTAATGTGAGAGCTTAGCTTGAAGAAAATGAGGTAAAATAGTACGTTTGAAATCCTACAATGGAGCACTACCATATTGCTCTCTAAGAACAATAGTAATTAATTTATAAGGATCAAAAGCAAATAGTCAACAATCAGTACCTTAATTGTTTGAAAGAGAATTAATTTTCATGTATGTAAATTGGTTTACATAGTATGTAAATCAATTACATAGTATGTAAACCTATTTACATAGTATGTAAACCTATTTACATAGTATGTAAACCTATTTACATAGTATGTAAATAGATTTACATAGTATGTAAATAGATTTACATAGTATGTAAATAGGTTTACATACTATGTAAACAAGTAATTTACATACTATGTAAAAAATAATGCATTTGCACTTCATGGTGAAACAAATTTCTACCATTGCAATAGACTACACCATTTAGTGAGAAACTATTTTAGCAGTACCTTACTATTACTTATTAGATACAACTCTAATAGGAAAACAAAGAGAAGGAAACAAAGCCAATGTGAGAGCTTAGCTTGAAGAAAATGAGGTAAAATAGTACGTTTGAAATCCTACAATTGAGCACTACCATATTGCTCTCTAAGAACAATAGTAATTAATTTATAAGGATCAAAAGCAAATAGTCAACAATTAGTACCTTAATTTTTTGAAAGAGAATTAATTTTCATGTATGTAAAAAAAAAATAGATCATTTTCAAAAAAGATAACAATTGTCACACTTTAATTTCCTAGCTAGAGACACGTTAATTGTTTTTATTAATTTTTAAAATATATTTAATTTTTTTTAATTTGAAATTCATTATGAAATTAAATTTAAGATATTTGACTTTTAAAAATAATTACGAAATTTTTTATTATGAATTTGAGAAAGATAAACAATACCAAGAGAAGTATAAGAAATCAATGAAAATTACTCCAAAATTTAATTAGTTTTAAATTTTTAAAAATTTATACTTAAAGTCCTAAATTGGTCACTAAAAACATATTTATGAATTAAAATTTTAGAATCTACGTGTTAAATTTTAAAAGTTTAGAAATTAAATTAGATGATGTAAAAGCTTAAAAACTTATGTGTAAAATTTTAAAAATCAAATTATATGTTTTAAAAATTTAGAAGTTAAGTATAAATTTAAAAATTAATAATATAATTTAACCTAAATTTAATATAACTTACACAAATGATGTAAGTAGATTTACATAGTATGTAAATAGGTTTACATACTATGTAAATAGGTTTACATACTATGTAAACAAGTAATTTACATACTATGTAAAAAACTAATGCATTTCCACTTCATGGTGAAACAAATTTCTACCATTGCAATAGACTACACCATTTAGTGAGAAACTATTTTAGCAGTACCTTACTATTACTTATTAGATACAACTCTAATAGGAAAACAAAGAGAAGGAAACAAAGCTAATGTGAGAGCTTAGCTTGAAGAAAATGAGGTAAAATAGTACGTTTGAAATCCTACAATGGAGCACTACCATATTGCTCTCTAAGAACAATATCAATTAATTTATAAGGATCAAAAGCAAATAGTCAACAATCAGTACCTTAATTTTTTGAAAGAGAATTAATTTTCATGTATGTAAATCAATTTACATATTATGTAAACCTATTTACATAGTATGTAAATAGATTTACATAGTATGTAAATAGGTTTACATACTATGTAAACAAGTAATTTACATACTATGTAAAAAATAATGCATTTGCACTTCATGGTGAAACAAATTTCTACCATTGCAATAGACTACACCATTTAGTGAGAAACTATTTTAGCAGTACCTTACTATTACTTATTAGATACAACTCTAATAGGAAAACAAAGAGAAGGAAACAAAGCCAATGTGAGAGCTTAGCTTGAAGAAAATGAGGTAAAATAGTACGTTTGAAATCCTACAATTGAGCACTACCATATTGCTCTCTAAGAACAATAGTAATTAATTTATAAGGATCAAAAGCAAATAGTCAACAATTAGTACCTTAATTTTTTGAAAGAGAATTAATTTTCATGTATGTAAAAAAAAAATAGATCATTTTCAAAAAAGATAACAATTGTCACACTTTAATTTCCTAGCTAGAGACACGTTAATTGTTTTTATTAATTTTTAAAATATATTTAATTTTTTTTAATTTGAAATTCATTATGAAATTAAATTTAAGATATTTGACTTTTAAAAATAATTACGAAATTTTTTATTATGAATTTGAGAAAGATAAACAATACCAAGAGAAGTATAAGAAATCAATGAAAATTACTCCAAAATTTAATTAGTTTTAAATTTTTAAAAATTTATACTTAAAGTCCTAAATTGGTCACTAAAAACATATTTATGAATTAAAATTTTAGAATCTACGTGTTAAATTTTAAAAGTTTAGAAATTAAATTAGATGATGTAAAAGCTTAAAAACTTATGTGTAAAATTTTAAAAATCAAATTATATGTTTTAAAAATTTAGAAGTTAAGTATAAATTTAAAAATTAATAATATAATTTAACTTAAATTTAATATAACTTACACAAATGATGTAAGTAGATTTACATAGTATGTAAATAGATTTACATACTATGTAAATAGGTTTACATACTATGTAAACAAGTAATTTACATACTATGTAAAAAACTAATGCATTTCCACTTCATGGTGAAACAAATTTCTACCATTGCAATAGACTACACCATTTAGTGAGAAACTATTTTAGCAGTACCTTACTATTACTTATTAGATACAACTCTAATAGGAAAACAAAGAGAAGGAAACAAAGCTAATGTGAGAGCTTAGCTTGAAGAAAATGAGGTAAAATAGTACGTTTGAAATCCTACAATGGAGCACTACCATATTGCTCTCTAAGAACAATATCAATTAATTTATAAGGATCAAAAGCAAATAGTCAACAATCAGTACCTTAATTTTTTGAAAGAGAATTAATTTTCATGTATGTAAATCAATTTACATATTATGTAAACCTATTTACATAGTATGTAAATAGATTTACATAGTATGTAAATAGGTTTACATACTATGTAAACAAGTAATTTACATACTATGCAAAAAATAATGCATTTGCACTTCATGGTGAAACAAATTTCTACCATTGCAATAGACTACACCATTTAGTGAGAAACTATTTTAGCAGTACCTTACTATTACTTATTAGATACAACTCTAATAGGAAAACAAAGGGAAGGAAACAAAGCCAATGTGAGAGCTTAGCTTGAAGAAAATGAGGTAAAATAGTACGTTTGAAATCCTACAATTGAGCACTACCATATTGCTCTCTAAGAACAATAGTAATTAATTTATAAGGATCAAAAGCAAATAGTCAACAATTAGTACCTTAATTTTTTGAAAGAGAATTAATTTTCATGTATGTAAAAAAAAAATAGATCATTTTCAAAAAAGATAACAATTGTCACACTTTAATTTCCTAGCTAGAGACACGTTAATTGTTTTTATTAATTTTTAAAATATATTTAATTTTTTTTAATTTGAAATTCATTATGAAATTAAATTTAAGATATTTGACTTTTAAAAATAATTACGAAATTTTTTATTATGAATTTGAGAAAGATAAACAATACCAAGAGAAGTATAAGAAATCAATGAAAATTACTCCAAAATTTAATTAGTTTTAAATTTTTAAAAATTTATACTTAAAGTCCTAAATTGGTCACTAAAAACATATTTATGAATTAAAATTTTAGAATCTACGTGTTAAATTTTAAAAGTTTAGAAATTAAATTAGATGATGTAAAAGCTTAAAAACTTATGTGTAAAATTTTAAAAATCAAATTATATGTTTTAAAAATTTAGAAGTTAAGTATAAATTTAAAAATTAATAATATAATTTAACTTAAATTTAATATAACTTACACAAATGATGTAAGTAGATTTACATAGTATGTAAATAGATTTACATACTATGTAAATAGGTTTACATACTATGTAAACAAGTAATTTACATACTATGTAAAAAACTAATGCATTTCCACTTCATGGTGAAACAAATTTCTACCATTGCAATAGACTACACCATTTAGTGAGAAACTATTTTAGCAGTTATAGAGGAATATATTACCTAACAAATATTATTAGAACAAAATTAATAAAAATGAGTACAATTCAGATATTTGATATTTTGATTATTGAAATAAACAAAGCTCAATTGTTATAGAGGAATCGGTTAACATGGGCATCACAGTAGGATCAATATACTGTGAACAAACATGGTTATGGAATTTAGATTAAACAAACAAAAAAGGATAATATTCTAGCCAAGCTTGTGCTCCATTGTTTGGGAGATATATTATTAGCAATATATATAGCAAGCCGATAGACTTATTTAGCAAAAAAAATATATATCAAACCGATTATTAATAATTTATTTATTATGTTAATATTACTTGGAGATTGAATGAAATTATGCTTTATTTCCTTCTCTTTGTTTTCCTATTTAGAGTTGTGTCTAATAAGTAATAGTAAGATACTGCAAAAATAGTTTCTTACTAAATGGTGTAGTCTATTGCAATGGTAGAAATTTGTTTCACAATGAAGTGCAAATGCATTATTTTTTACATAGTATGTAAATTACTTGTTTACATAGTATGTAAACCTATTTACAAAGTATGTAAATCTATTTACATACTATGTAAATTGGTTTACATACTATGTAAATCTATTTACATACTATGTAAATAGGTTTACATACTATGTAAACCAATTTACATACATGAAAATTAATTCTCTTTCAAAAAATTAAGGTACTGATTGTTCACTATTTGCTTTTGATCCTTATAAATTAATTACTATTGTTCTTAGAGAGCAATATGGTAGTGAACCATTGTAGGATTTCAAACGTACTATTTTACCTCATTTTCTTCAAGCTAAGCTCTCACATTGGCTTTGTTTCCTTCTCTTTATTTTCCTATTAGAGTTGTATCTAATAAGTAATAGTAAGGTACTGCTAAAATAGTTTCTCACTAAATGGTGTAGTCTATTACAATGGTAGAAATTTGTTTCACCATGAAGTGCAAATGCATTATTTTTTACATAGTATGTAAATTACTTGTTTACATAGTATGTAAACCTATTTACATAGTATGTAAATTGGTTTACATACTATGTAAATCTATTTACATACTATGTAAATCTATTTACATACTATGTAAACCAATTTACATACATGAAAATTAATTCTCTTTCAAAAAATTAAGGTACTGATTGTTGACTATTTGCTTTTGATCCTTATAAATTAATTACTATATATTGTTCTTTGAGAGCAATATGGTAGTACTCCAATGTAGGATTTCAAACGTACTATTTTACCTCATTTTCTTCAAGCTCAGCTCTCACATTGGCTTTGTTTCCTTCTCTTTGTTTTCCTATTAGAGTTGTATCTAATAAGTAATAGTAAGGTACTGCTAAAATAGTTTCTCACTAAATGGTGTAGTCTATTGCAATGGTAGAAATTTATTTCACCATGAAGTACAAATGCATTATTTTTTACATAGTATGTAAATTACTTGTTTACATACTATGTAAATCTATTTACATACTATGTAAATCTATTTACATACTATGTAAATCTATTTACATACTATGTAAATCTATTTACATACTATGTAAATAGGTTTACATACTATGTCAATAGGTTTACATAATATGTAAATTGATTTACATACATGAAAATTAATTCTCTTTCAAAAAATTAAGGTACTGATTGTTGACTATTTGCTTTTGATCCTTATAAATTAATTGATATTGTTCTTAGAGAGCAATATGGTAGTGCTCCATTGTAGGATTTCAAACGTACTATTTTACCTCATTTTCTTCAAGCTAAGCTCTCACATTAGCTTTGTTTCCTTCTCTTTGTTTTCCTATTAGAGTTGTATCTAATAAGTAATAGTAAGGTACTGCTAAAATAGTTTCTCACTAAATGGTGTAGTCTATTGCAATGGTAGAAATTTGTTTCACCATGAAGTGGAAATGCATTAGTTTTTTACATAGTATGTAAATTACTTGTTTACATAGTATGTAAACCTATTTACATAGTATGTAAATTGGTTTACATAGTATGTAAATCTATTTACATACTATGTAAATCTACTTACATCATTTGTGTAAGTTATATTAAATTTAGGTTAAATTATATTATTAATTTTTAAATTTATACTTAACTTCTAAATTTTTAAAACATATAATTTGATTTTTAAAATTTTACACATAAGTTTTTAAGCTTTTACATCATCTAATTTAATTTCTAAACTTTTAAAATTTAACACGCAGATTCTAAAATTTTAATTCATAAATATGTTTTTAGTGACCAATTTAGGACTTTAAGTATAAATTTTTAAAAATTTAAAACTAATTAAATTTTGGAGTAATTTTCATTGATTTCTTATACTTCTCTTGGTATTGTTTATCTTTCTCAAATTCACAATAAAAAATTTCGTAATTATTTTTAAAAGTCAAATATCTTAAATTTAATTTCATAATGAATTTCAAATTAAAAAAAATTAAATATATTTTAAAAATTAATAAAAACAATTAACGTGTCTCTAGCTAGGAAATTAAAGTGTGACAATTGTTATCTTTTTTGAAAATGATCTATTTTTTTTTACATACATGAAAATTAATTCTCTTTCAAAAAATTAAGGTACTAATTGTTGACTATTTGCTTTTGATCCTTATAAATTAATTACTATTGTTCTTAGAGAGCAATATGGTAGTGCTCAATTGTAGGATTTCAAACGTACTATTTTACCTCATTTTCTTCAAGCTAAGCTCTCACATTGGCTTTGTTTTCTTCTCTTTGTTTTCCTATTAGAGTTGTATCTAATAAGTAATAGTAAGGTACTGCTAAAATAGTTTCTCACTAAATGGTGTAGTCTATTACAATGGTAGAAATTTGTTTCACCATGAAGTGCAAATGCATTATTTTTTACATAGTATGTAAATTACTTGTTTACATAGTATGTAAACCTATTTACATACTATGTAAACCTATTTACATACTATGTAAATCTATTTACATACTATGTAAATAGGTTTACATACTATGTAAATAGGTTTACATACTATGTAATTGATTTACATACTATGTAAACCAATTTACATACATGAAAATTAATTCTCTTTCAAAAAATTAAGGTACTGATTGTTGACTATTTGCTTTTGATCCTTATAAATTAATTACTATTGTTCTTAGAGAGCAATATGGTAGTGCTCCATTGTAGGATTTCAAACGTACTATTTTACCTCATTTTCTTCAAGCTAAGCTCTCACATTAGCTTTGTTTCCTTCTCTTTGTTTTCCTATTAGAGTTGTATCTAATAAGTAATAATAAGGTACTGCTAAAATAGTTTCTCACTAAATAGTGTAGTCTATTGCAATGGTAGAAATTTGTTTCACCATGAAGTAGAAATGCATTAGTTTTTTACATAGTATGTAAATTACTTGTTTACATAGTATGTAAACCTATTTACATAGTATGTAAATTGGTTTACATAGTATGTAAATCTATTTACATACTATGTAAATCTACTTACATCATTTGTGTAAGTTATATTAAATTTAGGTTAAATTATATTATTAATTTTTAAATTTATACTTAACTTCTAAATTTTTAAAACATATAATTTGATTTTTAAAATTTTACACATAAGTTTTTAAGCTTTTACATCATCTAATTTAATTTCTAAACTTTTAAAATTTAACACGCAGATTCTAAAATTTTAATTCATAAATATGTTTTTAGTGACCAATTTAGGACTTTAAGTATAAATTTTTAAAAATTTAAAACTAATTAAATTTTGGAGTAATTTTCATTGATTTCTTATACTTCTCTTGGTATTGTTTATCTTTCTCAAATTCATAATAAAAAATTTCGTAATTATTTTTAAAAGTCAAATATCTTAAATTTAATTTCATAATGAATTTCAAATTAAAAAAAATTAAATATATTTTAAAAATTAATAAAAACAATTAACGTGTCTCTAGCTAGGAAATTAAAGTGTGACAATTGTTATCTTTTTTGAAAATGATCTATTTTTTTTTACATACATGAAAATTAATTCTCTTTCAAAAAATTAAGGTACTAATTGTTGACTATTTGCTTTTGATCCTTATAAATTAATTACTATTGTTCTTAGAGAGCAATATGGTAGTGCTCAATTGTAGGATTTCAAACGTACTATTTTACCTCATTTTCTTCAAGCTAAGCTCTCACATTGGCTTTGTTTTCTTCTCTTTGTTTTCCTATTAGAGTTGTATCTAATAAGTAATAGTAAGGTACTGCTAAAATAGTTTCTCACTAAATGGTGTAGTCTATTACAATGGTAGAAATTTGTTTCACCATGAAGTGCAAATGCATTATTTTTTACATAGTATGTAAATTACTTGTTTACATAGTATGTAAACCTATTTACATACTATGTAAACCTATTTACATACTATGTAAACCTATTTACATACTATGTAAACCTATTTACATACTATGTAAATAGGTTTACATACTATGTAAATAGGTTTACATACTATGTAATTGATTTACATACTATGTAAACCAATTTACATACATGAAAATTAATTCTCTTTCAAAAAATTAAGGTACTGATTGTTGACTATTTGCTTTTGATCCTTATAAATTAATTACTATTGTTCTTAGAGAGCAATATGGTAGTGCTCCATTGTAGGATTTCAAACGTACTATTTTACCTCATTTTCTTCAAGCTAAGCTCTCACATTAGCTTTGTTTCCTTCTCTTTGTTTTCCTATTAGAGTTGTATCTAATAAGTAATAGTAAGGTACTGCTAAAATAGTTTCTCACTAAATAGTGTAGTCTATTGCAATGGTAGAAATTTGTTTCACCATGAAGTGGAAATGCATTAGTTTTTTACATAGTATGTAAATTACTTGTTTACATAGTATGTAAATTGGTTTACATAGTATGTAAATCTATTTACATACTATGTAAATCTACTTACATCATTTGTGTAAGTCATATTAAATTTAGGTTAAATTATATTATTAATTTTTAAATTTATACTTAACTTCTAAATTTTTAAAACATATAATTTGATTTTTAAAATTTTACACATAAGTTTTTAAGCTTTTACATCATCTAATTTAATTTCTAAACTTTTAAAATTTAACACGTATATTCTAAAAGTTTAATTCATAAATATGTTTTTAGTGAAAAATTTAGGACTTTAAGTATAAATTTTTAAAAATTTAAAACTAATTAAATTTTAGAGTAATTTTCATTGATTTCTTATACTTCTCTTGGTATTGTTTATCTTTCTCAAATTCATAATAAAAAATTTCGTAATTATTTTTAAAAGTCAAATATCTTAAATTTAATTTCATAATGAATTTCAAATTAAAAAAAATTAAATATATTTTAAAAATTAATAAAAACAATTAACGTGTTTCTAGCTAGGAAATTAAAGTGTGACAATTGTTATCTTTTTTGAAAATGATCTATTTTTTTTTACATACATGAAAATTAATTCTCTTTCAAAAAATTAAGGTACTAATTGTTGACTATTTGCTTTTGATCCTTATAAATTAATTACTATTGTTCTTAGATAGCAATATGGTAGTGCTCAATTGTAGGATTTCAAACGTACTATTTTACCTCATTTTCTTCAAGCTAAGCTCTCATATTGGCTTTGTTTCCTTCTCTTTGTTTTCCTATTAGAGTTGTATCTAATAAGTAATAGTAAGGTACTGCTAAAATAGTTTCTCACTAAATGGTGTAGTCTATTGCAATGGTAGAAATTTGTTTCACCATGAAATGCAAATGCATTATTTTTTACATAGTATGTAAATTACATGTTTACATAGTATGTAAACCTATTTACATACTATGTAAATCTATTTACATACTATGTAAATAGGTTTACATACTATGTAATTGATTTACATACTATGTAAACCAATTTACATACTTGAAAATTAATTCTCTTTCAAAAAATTAAGGTACTGATTGTTGACTATTTGCTTTTGATCCTTATAAATTAATTACTATTGTTCTTAGAGAGCAATATGGTAGTGCTCCATTGTAGGATTTCAAACGTACTATTTTACCTCGTTTTCTTCAAGCTAAGCTCTCACATTAGCTTTGTTTCCTTCTTTTTGTTTTCCTATTAGTGTTGTATCTAATAAGTAATAGTAAGGTACTGCTAAAATAGTTTCTCACTAAATGGTGTAGTCTATTGCAATGATAGAAATTTGTTTCACCATGAAGTGGAAATGCATTAGTTTTTTACATAGTATGTAAATTACTTGTTTACATAGTATGTAAACCTATTTACATAGTATGTAAACCTATTTACATAGTATGTAAATCTATTTACATACTATGTAAATCTACTTACATCATTTGTGTAAGTTGTATTAAATTTAGGTTAAATTATATTATTAATTTTTAAATTTATACTTAACTTCTAAATTTTTAAAACATATAATTTGATTTTTAAAATTTTACACATAAGTTTTTAAGCTTTTACATCATCTAATTTAATTTCTAAACTTTTAAAATTTAACACGTAGATTCTAAAATTTTAATTCATAAATATGTTTTTAGTGACCAATTTAGGACTTTAAGTATAAATTTTTAAAAATTTAAAACTAATTAAATTTTGGAGTAATTTTCATTGATTTCTTATACTTCTCTTGGTATTGTTTATCTTTCTCAAATTCATAATAAAAAATTTCGTAATTATTTTTAAAAATCAAATATCTTAAATTTAATTTCATAATGAATTTCAAATTAAAAAAAATTAAATATATTTTAAAAATTAATAAAAACAATTAACGTGTCTCATGCTAGGAAATTAAACTGTGACAATTGTTATCTTTTTTGAAAATGATCTATTTTTTTTTACATACATGAAAATTAATTCTCTTTCAAAAAATTAAGGTACTAATTGTTGACTATTTGCTTTTGATCCTTATAAATTAATTACTATTGTTCTTAGAGAGCAATATGGTAGTGCTCAATTGTAGGATTTCAAACGTACTATTTTACCTCATTTTCTTCAAGCTAAGTTCTCACATTGGCTTTGTTTCCTTCTCTTTGTTTTCCTATTAGAGTTGTATCTAATAAGTAATAGTAAGGTACTGCTAAAATAGTTTCTCACTAAATGGTGTAGTCTATTGCAATGGTAGAAATTTGTTTCACCATGAAGTGCAAATGCATTATTTTTTACATAGTATGTAAATTACTTGTTTACATAGTATGTAAACCTATTTACATACTATGTAAATAGGTTTACATACTATGTAATTGATTTACATACTATGTAAACCAATTTACATACATGAAAATTAATTCTCTTTCAAAAAATTAAGGTACTGATTGTTGACTATTTGCTTTTGATCCTTATAAATTAATTACTATTGTTCTTAGAGAGCAATATGGTAGTGCTCCATTGTAGGATTTCAAACGTACTATTTTACCTCATTTTCTTCAAGCTAAGCTCTCACATTAGCTTTGTTTCCTTCTCTTTGTTTTCCTATTAGAGTTGTATCTAATAAGTAATAGTAAGGTACTGCTAAAATAGTTTCTCACTAAATAGTGTAGTCTATTGCAATGGTAGAAATTTGTTTCACCATGAATTGGAAATGCATTAGTTTTTTACATAGTATGTAAATTACTTGTTTACATAGTATGTAAACCTATTTACATAGTATGTAAATCTATTTACATACTATGTAAATCTACTTACATCATTTGTGTAAGTTATATTAAATTTAGTTAAATTATATTATTAATTTTTAAATTTATACTTAACTTCTAAATTTTTAAAACATATAATTTGATTTTTAAAATTTTACACATAAGTTTTTAAGCTTTTACATCATCTAATTTAATTTCTAAACTTTTAAAATTTAACACGTAGATTCTAAAATTTTAATTCATAAATATGTTTTTAGTGACCAATTTAGGACTTTAAGTATAAATTTTTAAAAATTTAAAACTAATTAAATTTTGGAGTAATTTTCATTGATTTCTTATACTTCTCTTGGTATTGTTTAACTTTCTCAAATTCATAATAAAAAATTTCGTAATTATTTTTAAAAGTCAAATATCTTAAATTTAATTTCATAATGAATTTCAAATTAAAAAAAATTAAATATATTTTAAAAATTAATAAAAACAATTAACGTGTCTCTAGCTAGGAAATTAAAGTGTGACAATTGTTATCTTTTTTGAAAATGATCTATTTTTTTTTACATACATGAAAATTAATTCTCTTTCAAAAAATTAAGGTACTAATTGTTGACTATTTGCTTTTGATCCTTATAAATTAATTACTATTGTTCTTAGAGAGCAATATGGTAGTGCTCAATTGTAGGATTTCAAACGTACTATTTTACCTCATTTTCTTCAAGCTAAGCTCTCACATTGGCTTTGTTTCCTTCTCTATGTTTTCCTATTAGAGTTGTATCTAATAAGTAATAGTAAGGTACTGCTAAAATAGTTTCTCACTAAATGGTGTAGTCTATTGCAATGGTAGAAATTTGTTTCACCATGAAGTGCAAATGCATTATTTTTTACATAGTATGTAAATTACTTGTTTACATAGTATGTAAACCTATTTACATACTATGTAAATCTATTTACATACTATGTAAATAGGTTTACATACTATGTAAATAGGTTTACATACTATGTAATTGATTTACATACTATGTAAACCAATTTACATACATGAAAATTAATTCTCTTTCAAAAAATTAAGGTATTGATTGTTGACTATTTGCTTTTGATCCTTATAAATTAATTACTATTGTTCTTAGAGAGCAATATGGTAGTGCTCCATTGTAGGATTTCAAACGTACTATTTTACCTCATTTTCTTCAAGCTAAGCTCTCACATTAGCTTTGTTTCCTTCTCTTTGTTTTCCTATTAGAGTTGTATCTAATAAGTAATAGTAAGGTACTGCTAAAATAGTTTCTCACTAAATGGTGTAGTCTATTGCAATGGTAGAAATTTGTTTCACAATGAAGTGCAAATGCATTATTTTTTACATAGTATTTAAATTACTTGTTTACATAGTATGTAAACCTATTTACATAGTATGTAAATTGGTTTACATACTATGTAAATTGGTTTACATACTATGTAAATCTATTTACATACTATGTAAATCTATTTACATACTATGTAAATAGGTTTACATAATATGTAAATTGATTTACATACATGAAAATTAATTCTCTTTCAAAAAATCAAGGTACTGATTGTTGACTATTTGCTTTTGATTCTTATAAATTAATTACTATTGTTCTTAGAGAGCAATATGGTAGTGCTCTATTGTAGGATTTCAAACGTACTATTTTACCTCATTTTCTTCAAGCTAGGCTCTCACATTGCCTTTGTTTCCTTCTCTTTGTTTTCCTATTAGAGTTGTATCTAATAAGTAATAGTAAGATACTGCTAAAATAGTTTCTCACTAAATGGTGTAGTCTATTGCAATGGTAGAAATTTGTTTCACCATGAAGTGAAGTGCAAATACATTATTTTTTACATAGTATGTAAATTACTTCTATCATTCAGAGGGTAGGTGATGAGATTGACTGTGATAACCTGCCTCAAATTTTGGTAATGTATCTACTTTATGAGATTTTGTATACTCTGTTAAACAACTGAAATTTCCTGATGCTAGATTTATTTTATTTTATTTTGTGACTACTTTATCAATAGAACATTTTACATACCTATTTACATAATATGTATATGTATGCTCTGTTTTGTTTAGCAAAAACAGAGTATCTCAAAGTTATCATTATATGCTCTACATATGCAAAATCTAAATTAATTCAATATAAATCTCCAAAATATAGATCTCTTGCTTGACAGTAGTGTTTGGTGGGAGTCCAATGTCATCCCAGCCAACTGTAATAAAATAGCACGAAGGGCATCAATTGAGAGTGATAAAATGAAGAAGATAAAGAAAGGGACAAAATTGTAAATCTTCCTTCCAAAAACGCTGTCGTAGAGCGAGAATGGAAAAAATGTATCGGAATAAAAAATTCTTGCTATGCAAGGGCAATAAATCCTTTTTTCTTTCATAAGGCCCATTTATTCTTTTTTAAGAGGTGAGGCTCAAAATATTTGCCTTATTGATAAACTAAAGCTTTGATACTATGTAAATTTTAAATATAGTGTATAACCAACATGAGACATTTGCTTCTTAAAAAGTTAACTTCTAATATAGCTAAGTCTCATGATTACTTATAAACCTCACATTAGTATCATGCTTATGCAATGTGGGACACAATACCTTTAACATCCCCATTCAAAGTGTGAGTCTTTTTCTTTTTGCAAAGCTCATCACTTTGTATTTTTAACCTATTTCATTATATTCTATTTTATTTGGATCACTTGTCTTTTTTTTTTTTTCCCTTTCGCAAGGCCCATTGTTTTTTTTGAGTTGAGGTCCATTCATTTATAAGTAATCATGAGATCTAGCTACTTTGGAGGTTAACCTTTTAAGGAGTAAATGTCTCGTGTTGCTTATATATACTATATAAAATTTACATGGTATTAAAGCTTTAATTGATCAATAAGCCAAATACTTTGGCCCTCATCTCGCAAAAAAGAATGAATGGATCTTGAGAAAGAAAAAAAGACAAGTGACCCAAATATAATATAATATAATAAGTTAAAAATACAAAATAATAGGCTTTGCAAAAGAAAAATTCCCACACTTTGAAGGGGGATGTTAAAGATATTGTCTCATATTGCTTAAAAATGATACTAATGTAAGGTTTACAAGTAATCATGAGATCTAGCTACGGATAACCTTTTCAGGAGTGAATATCTAATTATACACTGTATAAAATTTATATAAGTTTATCCATTAGTACATTTTTTGTCAAAAAAAATATAATAACTCAAAACTTTAGTCAATTAAAAAGATAATTTTGGCATTAATTTAAGATTATTTCATTTAAAAAAAATCCTAAGTAAATTATTTTTAATTGTTAATAGCAGAAACAGATTGGAAGAAAAATGATTTTTAAAAATTATGTATAATTTTACAAATGAGTAAAATGATTTTTATTTATGAATAAGAATAGAGATTTTAGTGGAAGGAGCCAATAAGGGCTTAGTACCTTTCTCGTACCTAAATTTTATCAAAAGTATTTCAAATTGATCATGTTTTTAAGTGATTTTAGTTTAATACTCATATTCTTCAAATGGTTCCAATTTGGTCATTTTTAAGATTTATGGTAAATTTTTTACTATTCATTAAATTAAGCAGGGGTATATGCATCATTTCATTCCCTTATTTTAAATCAGTTAATGTTTTTTTATTTATTTCTCAGAGAAACAAAACAAGATCAAGGAGTGGCGTTAGGGCATTTGGGTTTAACAAGCAAGTCTGCATCTTCTATCTAGGGCTCTTCTATCTAGTCTCATTGTTTTTTTATTTCTCAGAGGAAACAAAACAAGACGAAGGTTAAGTGGCGTTAGGGCATTCAGGATTTAATAGGGGAAAAGAAAAAACATGATGTTCATCTTCTATCTAGTCTTCATCTTCTATCTAAGCAATTTTGGAGGCAAAAATTGAAATTAAACACAATATTAAATCAACCTAGAAGTATATATTGCAGAGGGTTCAATTCTAAGGCAAGAAAAAATACATTTGGTTTCGACAAAATGGAATTCCATAATGAAAGCTCCAAATTGGAAGAGTTCGTGGTGAGGCCATTGGATGGATAACAACCATTATACTGTAAGACCATCTCATACGTATAATTTTTTCAAAAAAAATTCTCAAATTTCTATCAATATAGTTGAATTTCACAAGACGATTCATGCTTTTTTTTGTTTGTTTGTTGCAATACTCTGTTTTTTCTCTCTTCTGGTATTTCTACTGTAAATTTGATATTTTTTTAATAAATATTTTTTGCACAAACTTAAAAGTATTGAGCTAGATGTGTTCAAATTTTTGATTAAATTAGGCTCACTCTGTAGGTTCATTTTCTCTGTTAATGGTGTATGAATCTATCTTTTATATAGGAATAGTCATTGTATCATCCCCAATTTAATGAAATCAAACTATGGTTTGTTTGCTTTTATTTCTAGGACCCTAAAAAACATGTTCGACAAAAAAAAAAAGCAATTTTGTTGCGAATACAGAGGTTTGAGACTTTTTTCCTTTTCTTGTGCTAGTGTTTAAATATTGATTCAGCTTTATTTCTAGGAATTTCTCTTTAAATAGATGGTATTGCTGATATTTTGCACTAATTGCATTGCTACCAAGTGTGAAATAGCTTAGTGAATAAGAGAATGTATGCTACAAATACTTAAAACAGAATCAAGTTTTTTGAAACTTTGACTAAGTAAATTTCAAAAAAATTTAACTTGACTTGATTTCAAAAAAAATTGAAATTTTTTTTCACAAGATGGTGCATGCTTTTTTTTTTTTTTTGGTTTGTTTCAATACTCTGTTTTTTCTCTCTTCTAGGCTGGAGGAGATGGCCAAATAAATGTCTTAAAATGCAACATAGTCATTTTAAATGCAGTACTCTATTTTTTTTTTTTCAAATCAGGTTTTTTGTTTGTTAAAATACAGTATAGTCATTTTAAATGCAGTATAGTGGGATTAAAGCAAAAATGAAAAAAATTACATCAACCAAATAAATGGTGAAGAAAATACATCACCATTACCTATCCTTTCAAGCATATTATATTCATTTACAGACTAAAATATGTTAGAGTTGAAGAAATATTAAATGTCATATGTTTAGATGTGATCTGTTAATGTTACATGCTCTGTTATGTTCATGTATTCTCATTTACTGTAAATTGTGAAGTAATAATGTTATCAAAATTTTTATTAACAATACTTGTCATTAAGAATTACCTGCTTTGTTTATGTATTATCATCTTGTTTGTGTGGCCTGTTTTCTTCTTTTGCTCTTTAGAAGTAAATAATTTTGTCATCTTGAATTGCCATCTAAGTAATTTTGTCATCTTTAATTGTTCAAATCCTTTGAGTAATTACTTCACAATGGAAATACATATAGGAGGAGGTTTTGTTATTGAAAATAACAATAGGTATTACAGAGAGGGTTATTTGCAATATTGTGATTATTGTATATGTACGAACATGAGTATATGGACTTTAAAAGTCATATGTTTGCACCTTGGATTAGATTATGATAAATTAAGGTCTTTTTGGAGGACTCTTGAAGTTAACGATGATAGAGATTTATATAAAATATTAGAAGATTCAGTTGCAAAAAGAGTGGGTGAGATATGCCCTGTAACATCTACAAGATTGGTGCATTTATATATAATTGAAGTAGAGTTGGGAAATGAGGACAATGAGGATATTGATGACGGTGATGAGGATGTTGCTAGTGATTTAAGGAAACAGTACATGGTTGAAGGTGAAAGTGCAAATATACATGCAGATCTGAATGAAAATGAGGAATCTGAAGAAAATGAAGATGTATTACGTGTGGATGATGATAAAATGTATTTTATAGAGGATCTCAAACTTGACACAATACAATTGAGGATTGGGATGAAATTTGCTAGTTTAGATGTTGTAAGGAGGGTTGTAAGGTATTATCAAATAAGATTTGGAAGAAAATTATTTAAGGTAAAGAACATGAAAGATAAATTTAGAATGATATATGCAAATAAGGATTGTAACTGGGTTATGAAAGCAAGTAAACAAAGTGGTTGATGCAATAATTTTATTATCACAAGATGTCACAAAGAAGATGAACACATATGTGAACGAAACAATGACATGAAATAATTGTTTAACAGTAAGTTTATAGCACAAGATTTTCTTCCTATTTTTAAAGAAAATTCGGATATCAAATGGAGAGATGTGCAAGATAAGGTGAGAGAGAGGTATCACATAGATATAATTCAAAATCAAGTTAAAAAGACAAAGATGAAGGCAAGGAGTATGCTTCATGGATCTTATGAGGAGCAATATGAATTATTGGGTACGTATGTTTATGAGTTAAGGAGAACTAACCCAAATACCACAGCAAAATTGGTTACTTTTAAGGGAGATGATGGAACTGATAGGTTCCAAAGTATTTACGTGTGTTTTGGTGCAATGAAAGAAGGATTCAAAGAAAGTTGTAGAAAGTTCATTGGATTGGATGGAAGTTTTTTGAGGGGTCCTCATAAAGGAGTGTTAATAACTGCTGTTGCATCATATGCAAATAATGGTAGATATCCACTAGCATATGTTGTAGTTGAAAGTGAGAATAAAGAAACATATTCATGGTTTTTAAATTTGCTAAAGAATGACTTACAATTGGAAGAAGGTGTATGATGCACAATTATTTCAGATGAACATTTTGGCATTTCTTCAGCATTGAAGGATATTTTGCCTAAAGTTGAACATAGATTTTGTGCATGGCATATACTTCAAAATCTCACAAAGTAATGCAAGGATTCAAGTATTTCTCTTTAAGAGCATTTTTGGAGGTGTGCTATAGCAATAACACTAAGGCAATTTGACATAGGAATGAAAAAATTATTTGATGGAGATCCTAAAGCTTATAAATGGTTGTCTTGTAAAGGAAACAAGAGGTGGTGCAAAGCTTTTTCAAGTAACTTTTATGTCAAACTTATATTTTCTTTAAGTATTAATTACTAAATAATAGTTAATACGTCTATTACTTATGTGTGTATGCATGTATGAATCTTTATGTGACATGCAAACAAATAATACGTGTGAGTCATTCAATAATAAAGTTAGGCATGCTCGAACTGAACCAATATTTAAAATGTTAGAGTCCATTAGGAGAATTATTAGAAACATATGGACTGATAGGAGGGATTTTATAAGTGAATGGCGTCGTGAATTGGGTGACAATATATATTCGAGGTTTCTTGGTGCCAAAAATGGAGCAAAGGATTGCATTGCTAGGCACAATGGAGGAGGATTATTTGAGGTTCAATTTGAGCTTAAGTCAATCGTTGTTGTGGACTTGCCAAACAGAAAATATGGGTGCAAAATTTGGGATTAAATAGGAATTCCATGTGAACATGCCATGAGGTGTATTTTAATGCAAAAGGAAGATCCAATGACATATGTGCATCCCATATTAAAGAAAAGAGCTTTTGAAGTTACTTATGCACCAATCCTGTCTCCAATTGCGAGCCTCGAATTTTGGCCATACCATGATGGTGAAGAATTCAAAATTAATCCAACATTTTCTATGTCTAGAGGTGAAAGACCAAGGTCAAGGCATAAATCCTATCAAGAAAAATATAGTAAGAAGAAATCGAATCAAGTAACGCAAGGAAAATATGATGAACCAAGCCAATTGAGGAGATTTGGGCAAGAAAAAACATGCTCCATATGCAACCAAATTGGACCCAACAAGAGGAGTTGCAAAAAAAGACAACATTGAACCACTATTGAGATAAAATGTTTAAAAGTACTTAAAACTGTTTGATATAACAATAGTTAGGATTAAACTGTTAAACTGTGTTTAAATTTTTATTTTTATAAATTGTGTTAAAATCTGTTAAAATGTTATGCAATTAAACTATTACTGAGTAAAATTTTCTTGAATAATTGTGTGATTAAACCGTTAAACTATTAAAATGCTAAAATAGGTTAAACTGTGATAAATTGTGCATTTCTGGAATACTGTATTGTGCATTTCTTTAATGACGTACTGTCATTAAACTGCATTTAAAATGTGTTAAACTGCATTTCTGAAATATTGTTATTAAACTACTTTAAATTGTGCAGTAAAATTGCGTTGAACTGATATTATGTTAAACTGTGTTAAATTACTATTAAATTGTGCAATAAATATATGTTAAACCAAAACTGTATTAAACTATAATTATGTTAAAATGTGTTTAATTGTGAAAAATTGTGCATTAAAATTGTGTTAAACTACAATTATTTTAAACTTTTGTTAGGATACATATAATGTTGGTTCATGCTCTACTGGGCTGCATAGTGAAACAATATTTATGCCAACATAAAAAAAGATAATTCTCTTGATATTTTAATTTAGCACTTTTATCAAATTCAAACTCATGTATTTTATTTTTTAAAATGTATTATAGATACAAGTTGAGGAGGTACACCCTATAATGACTCAAGAGAGTCAAGTTCATTCAAATAATATGGATCCTATTACACTCCAACTAAGCTAACAAACTCAGATGGTTAGGCATACAAAGAGGAAGGCACGATGCATTAGGCACAATATTAAATGTGTAGCAAGTCCTTCAAAAATATACAAATCTATTTGATATTGCTATAATTTGTTAGGGTAGAAACATACAAACTATTCTTGAACGGGGATTGCTATAAATTGATATGAATGTTTTAATGTTGTTTTAGGTTGAACTGGCTAAGGAATTACTTGTAAGCTGTACAAATCATATTGTGTATAACTGGTTCAGCAAAACATTTAGTGTTTAACAAGTTTTACTTCATTTTGTAAAAATATAAAACTATAATATGTATATGACAATTTGAATAAAACTTAGCATGCTATATGCATGTGGTTTAATATTATATGACAGATTTTATATAACATTGTAATATTATGTGCATGTGTACTTAACAAAGTCTGAACAATGGATATTTTTAGGGGACTTCACAAACTTTTTTATTAGCACGCATATTTGAACTGAGTTTCGATAGTTTTTATATAGAGTTCAAAATAGCTACAAAATTGAGGATTCGCCCATTATCATCCACACCTCACCTTAAACCATACATATCATTTAATAAAAATAAAAATACAACCACGTAGCAATTAAAATAAAATACACAATATTATATTTTTTTCTTGAATTTTCCCATATCTTCATTCAATTTTTCATTTTCTTCTTTTAATTTTTCATTTTCTTTTCTCTTTTCTTCCTCAATCTTGTTCATGCGATTAAGGAAACCATTTATAACTACACCATATCTATCGGAGGGTGCATTATCATGCCATCTAAAAAAATCACAACCGTAGCCCCAAATTGATTGAACTCTTCTATTTACGTTTATGTAAAAAAAAAATACAAAATTCATAAGAACAAACTCATTGTAAACTATGTACTTATTAGCAAAAAAAAAAAAAAAACCATAACAAACAAAACTTTTTTTAATACTTCACTGCAAAGAACACATACATGAATTCACAATTTTACAAAAAAAATTGTGCAGGTAAATTAGCTAATAATTTAACATAAAAAATTAGAGTATCAAATTGTGCAGTAAAAAATTTAAAAAAAAAAATCACAATTTCATAAATAAATAAAAAGTGTGCAATTAAAATTAGCCAACAATTTAACAGAAAAAATTGCATTATCAAATTGTGCAGTAAAAAATCTAAAAAGAAATTCACAATTTCACAAAAAAAAATGTGCAATAATGCAGTATCGAATTGTGCAATAAAAAATTCCAAAAAAAAATTCACATTTTGACAAAAAAATTGTATAGTAACTCAAACAAAATTTAACATAAAAATTGCAGCATCAAATTGTGCAGTAAAATATCTCCAAAAAATTCACAATTTCACAAAAAAAAAATTATGCAGTAACTCAAACAAAAATTTAATAGAAAAATTGCATTAAAAAATGTGGAGTAAAATCCCAAATTTTTTTTTTCACAATTTCACACAAAAAAATTGTGAAGTAACTCAAACAAAAATTGAACATAAAAACTACAGTATGAAATGTATAGTAAAAAATCCCAAAAAAATTTCACCATTTCACAATAAAACTGTGCAGTAACTCAAACAAAATTTAACAAAAAAATTGCAGTATCAAATGTGCAATAAAAAATCCAAAAAAAAAAAACACAAAATACTACAAAACTGTGCAGTCAATAAAAAAAATCACAACGTCACTACATAATTGTGTAGTGAAGAACACAAAAAAAAAAAAAAATTACAATTTCACTACAAAACTTCTTTTAAAACTGTGCAGCAAATGAATTTCACTCACCTCTACGCAAGTGTAAAACCTTCAACCATGATTCTGCACTGTCCATGAACAGAATAATTTTGCAACTCTCCCACAATAGCAAACAAGAATAGTTTCATGGGATGTGGTTCTTATTTCTTCCATTGAAGGATGATTACTTAAAGATATTCCTTAAACTTAACAAAGAAGAAGAAATTAACAGAAGAAATCTGTAGTAAATATATTTTCTGAATTTGAGAAATTTTTTATCTAGTAAAAATGATGAAAATAAACTCTCAGATCATTATTTGAGGCGAGAAGGTAAAAAAAGACAAATATAACCCTGCCCTAATGTTAAAATCTGACATTTATTGTTTAAAATACAAAAATGGAACCATTTTAAAATCATGGGTACTAAATTAAAACAATTTATAAAACATGAGTATTAAATTGGAATCACTTAAAAATATGATCAATTTAAAATACTGTTGATAAAACTTTAATACTAAAAAGGTACCAAGCCTAGCCAATAATCCATAAAACAATTATATAACTGTATCTATGCTACTTTTTGTAGTTGTCCTGATATTATGTGGTCGTTTTAAGAGTACTCATACAGACATTTCTATAAAATTTTCATATTGTAATAAAGGCAATATTAAAAGAAAAATTATATTTTAAAACTTTTTTATTTTCAAAATAAAGAACTTTGTGGCAACAATAATTATTATTTGGCAATTAATATTATTATATATATCAAATTTGAATCATCCCAAAAACTATAGTATATATATATATTGTTAGATCAAGAAAAAAAAAAACTATTCTCATATTATTTTAATTAACCAAAGATGAAAATTAGGAGACATTTTATGTCCTAACAAGCCCCAATCATTAGGATAAAGAGAGAGAGAGAGAGCATATAATCAAATGCTACTATTGAAAATAAACCATAAAAGCTTATATACACTGCATCCTTCTAAGAAGAGATAATTTTATATAATTATTTTTACTTTTTAGGCATAACAAGATCACTTTGAGCCTAGTTATTACTTAAGTAGCATTGTTGTTTTAGTCCTGGTACTTCTGAGACCACTATTTCATTACAATCAGTTGAGAGATTTGAGATAGTCTTACAACAAGATGGAGCAACATTGATATCAAGATTGAAATGCACTTGAAGAACTTGTTTATGACAATTATCGACATCATTTAGTGAATTCCAACATTTATCATTATTAATCATGTGAAGAAGACAACGATAGTGAACTAACTGATTTTCGTATTCTTAAAGAGGATGAAGGAGTGGGCTTATTGTTCCAAAGGCTTGACCAATTTCAATTACCAAAATTGCATTGATCACAATATTGGCACAAATCACCCATATATTTGTAGTACATTGATAGATTTTGATTTTGACAGCACTTTTTTCAACTAGGTAGAAAAGTGTTGGTAGAGTGAATGAATTGAATTTTTTTCAATACAATTTTTTGGGAAATGTCTCTACTAGCTTCTCCACCTTGAATGTATAATGCAGCACATACGAACAAAACTAACACCAAAATTGACTTCTTCATCATGCAATCAATTATAAGTTATACAATCACTCAAACTTAATTGCAAGTGATGAATGGATTTTTGAGTATTTATAGAACCCTTACAATTATCCTAAAGAAGGTCAATAATAAAAAATCTTTATTTGATTTAGAAAATCACATATAATTAATATTGAGAGATATTGTTTGGCTTCTTAAAATACATTTTTTTTTGTAATTGTATTTTCTTAAAGCCATATAAGAAAAATACGTATTTATGCTTCTTCTTCTTTTCTTTTCTTTTTTTTTTTTTTAATATCGTCTTTATCCATAAAAGTTAATCTAAAATAAATTAGTTTTAAGTTGCAAGAAAATTGAATTTTTTTTTTTGAAAGAAAAATTGAAATTTTTATGCCACAGAATTTTCAATTGAGCAAATCGAAAGTAAAAGAAAAAATCAAGTCAACTAATTAAAATGTTATTAACAATAAATTGCATTTTATTATTATTTTCAAAATCCAAGTTCAAAACATATGTTTATATTAATTAGAAATCAAGCGCACTATTAAAAAAAATTAGTCATATTTGAAAAAATACATAAGCTAAATAATTATTTTAATGTAACATGTGATAAATGAAACTAGTAAAAAAAATATTAACCTTGTTTTATTGAGCATATTCGGTTACAAATCACACAATACTTTTTTATGTAATAAACCTTAAAAAGGGGACTCTCTTTATAAAGTGTTAAATTAGACTTTAAATGTGCTAGTTTAATAGGTTAATTGAAAGTTATTGAGACATAAACTCATGAATTTTGTACACATCTCATTATAATCCAATAAAATTATATATATTAACATTAGTTTAATTTTATATATAATTAATTTAATTAAATGATATGTTAATTCATTAAGAGACAGTAATTACTTGTAATATTTATTAATAAATGTCCTCATAAATGAATTAATGAATCACCTTCTCAAATCCTCTTAAAAAAAACCTTAATACCTAAACTCCAATTTATCATGAGATATGATAAATTGACTGCTTGTTTATAAAAAAACTGGGTGTGATAGCGACCAAACGCAGGCATTGTAATTTTTTTTAATATCTTTGTTTGCATTTTTATCTATCTTTTTGTACACATTTTATTATAATTCAATAAAATTATATATATTAACATTAATTTGATTTTATATATAATTAATTATTAAATAATATGTTAATTCATTAAATTATTTATTATAAGGGAGAGTAATTACTTGTAATATTTATTAATAAATATCCTTGTAAATGAATTAATGAATCACCTTCTCAAATCTTCTTAAAAAAAAACATTAATACCTAAACACCAATTTATCATGAGATATGATAAATTGACTGCTTATTTATAAAAACTGGGTTTGATAGCGCCAAACGCAACCATTGTAATTTTTTTTTTTTTTTTTAATTTATCAAATGATAATTCGTGTGGCTCGAATATATAATTTTAAATTGTAAGTTTTGTAATTTTTTTTTTTTTTTTATCTTTGTTTGCATTTTTATTTACCTCTTTATATAGTATTTTATTGGCAATTGGCAGTACACATTTACGTAGAATTAAATATTTTGTATGATCGTATGTCACACACACTCTAGAATAGTTAAAAACATGTAGTTTGCATATTAAAGTATATTTTTATCTGCATTTAATTTTCATTGTTGGTGGAAATTTTTTTATTTTCAAATTGCTAAGTTTTTTCTTTAAAAAACTTATTTTTTAGTGGCCTCGTTGAGGACCTTGTAGGTGACTCATCAAGGTGGTCGGCGAAAGGTCAGTGAGCATACACAATATGAATTGTGGCTTGTTGGACCTCGCTAATATCTTTCGAGGGTTCGCCTAGGTGGTTGATGAGTTGGCTGTGAGGGATCGGCGAGAGTCCAAGCAGTTAAAAAATTAATTATAAATACCCACTTTCTTTCTCTCATAATTACATCTTTTGAGTTGAATTTTTATGTGTATGAAATTTTTATTTTTGTGAAAATATATTCTTAAGCAATTGTAAATATATTACAAATCTTGAATTATTAATACGTTGAATGTTGTTCCATCTTAGTGGTTTGGAGTCGATAAAAATATCAATTTGATATTTGGAGCAAAATTATTTTATAAATGGAGTTTTCATACATCGAGTATTTTTCTGTATTGGAATATGAAATAAGGTTAGAGTTGAAAAATTATATTTCTCTAAACGAATTTTTCGTATTAACAATACATCAAGTGCTTTCTGTATTGTTGATATGATGTAATCTTTTCTAAAAATCATTATTGGGTTAGTGTTATCTTGTGTAGATTCCACGTGCATTGTTTGCATATATTTGTACTAGACTACATGGTATTGTGTCTCTAGAGGTGAACTGAATTTGGTGCAGATCAAAGTAACTGTGATGACAGCTAGTAAGAACAGCCTAGAAAGTTAGGACGAGTGATCACAACTAATAAATGTATAGGTATTTTATCTTATCAAGTTGTATAGTCTACTTTACTTAGTAAATTTGGCTGTTAAGTGATTACTTTAAGCAACTCATATATGTTACCGCTTAAGAATGGAGCCTAAGTAGGTTTAACACATTATATTACCATGCTTGTATGATCTGTCGCGTGAGTTAGTACAATCATTTTATCTTCAACATATATGCCAACATATAAAAATTATACTGTGATTGGAAAATATTTACTGCATTATTCTTTTTTTGTTATTTGTTTTATTGTGTTTCATTAAACTTTCTATTGTCTTTTATTTATTTTCACTGGTTGTATGAAATGATCGAGTCTTAAAGTGTCTGTATCACTTAAATTTGATTGTTTGTCGAGTTTGAACTCTCTAAAAAATAGAATAGGGTGGGTCTTAATATAAGAATAAAGAATAAAAATAACTATTTCTTTAAAAAAAACAACATCAAACCCTTAGTTCTCTAATGAAAAATAATAAAAAAGGGCATAAATATTAACGGAATTAATCATGGAGTCATTTTTCTAACTTGTAGATTGTAGGTGGCTCTATAAGAAGGAGGAGGGGGGGACCTTTAAGGTTGAGAATTCAAGGTAAGTCAAGGCTTGTTGTTGGGGGTTTTACTCATAGGCTTGGGATAGACTAATGAAGTGTTCTATCCAGTGGTAAAACATACCTCAATTTGTTTGTTATTGTCCATTTGATTTCATTTTGACATGGAGCTTGAACAATTGGATGTCAAAAACAACGTTTCTCCATGGTGTATTGGATGACGATATATACATTGATCAACCTGTGGGGTATGTAGAAACTGGTAAGAAAGATGTGGTATGTTTGTTGCAGAAATCTCTCTATTAGTTGAAGTAATCTTCTAGATTTTCGTATATGAGATTTGATGAGTATGTAATCATGATTGGCTTTGCTAGGAGTCTTTTTGATCACTACATATACCACAAAAATGTAGGTACTAATGGTGCAATGTATTTACTACTTTATGTTGATGACATGTTAGTGGTTAGCACTAGCAAAAGTGAGATAGCTAAAGTAAAGAAACTATTGAGTGAATAATTTGAGACGAATGACCTTAGTCCCTCAAGGAAGATACTTGGTATGGAGATATGCAGGGAAAGGGGATCAAGGAAGTTACTTTATCACAAAGTCTTATGTTGAGAAGGTATTAGTTAAGTTTCACATGGAACATGCAAAGCATATAGGTACACCCCTAGATCAACATTTCAAGTTGTCATTAAATGACTCATCTAAGATAGAGTTGGAAGAAGCTGTTATAAGCAAGGTTCCTTATGCAAATGCAGTGGATTGCTTGATGTACCTTATGATGTGCACTATGCTTGATCTATCTCACTATACAAGTTCGGTCAATAAATATATGAGCAAGCTTGGAAAAGCTCATTGGGAAGTTGTCAAATGGGTGTTCAGGTATTTAAAGGAAACTAAGGCTGAAGGATTTTGTTTGATAGATCACAAGGAGGAATGGAGATTGTGCGGTATGTAGATTTTAAATATGTTAGGGACCTTGACAAAAGAAAGTCATTGATTGGATATTTGTTTACTTTTATTGGGTGCTTAGTGATTTGGAAAGTCAACTTACAATATGTTGTATCCCTTTCTTCAATAGAGGCTGAGTATGTTGCTATTTTAGAGGCAACTAAGGAACCATTTTGACTTAGAGAAGTGGTAAGTGCGTTAGGATTTATTCAAGAAACTATGAGAGTGCATTGTGATAATCAAAGTGCAATCCACTTCTCAAGAAATCTACAATTTTATGATAGAACAAAACATGTGGATATTAAGTATCACTCTGTTAGAGCTGTTGCTGAAAGAAAGTTGGTGGAGTTGAATAGATGTCAATCTAGCTGATATGTTCACAAAGGTTGTTACGTTAGGCAAGCTCCAGTTGTGCATGAGCTTGGTGAATGTAACGTGAGACATTAACCATACTAGTTAGTGGTGGAGATGATAGTAATAAGGCTTGAAGACTTCTTGACACCAAGGTAGAGAATTTGTGAAAGTTGGAGCCAATAAGTCTCAAATTAGTTGAAGTCTCAGTTTCTGTAAGGGGTGCAAAAGTCCTTGTAATGAGGCATAAAACCTATACAGTTTGTAGTCATGGCTACTAAGGGGATCTATTCTTTGTGAATAGAAACTTGAGGATTCAATGTACCAAGTAAAGTTATAAATAGACAGTTAGATGACTTAGGAGAAACACATGCAATCAGTAAGAGCTTGTGATTACTCAGAGTTCTTAGTGGAGGTTGTATCGTGACTGTGAGAACTGAGGAGAGTGAGACAGTTTGAGAAGTGAATTCTTGAGGCTTTCTGATTCGCAAATTGTGGAGAAAGGATTGTAACCTTGATGTTGTAACAAGAAGGTGAATAAAACTCCTCCTTCTTGGATAGTGGATGTAAGTAATTTTGAGCATAACCACTTTAAAAGAATTGTGTTCTTGTTATTAAAGTTTCGTTTCTTTCTTGAACTGGTATAATCCTCACATAGGATTCCTTACTACTAAAAAGCTTAAGACCAATTGAATTTTAAGTAGTCTAAAATACATAAAATTTTGGTTATATTTATTTATTATGCAATTAAATATAATATTGTAAATTTAGTATTTTTTCCTCATTTTAAGAAGTGATGCTTGAGAAGTAGTTAGGGGTACGATTTTGAAATGTAAAGTAAAAAATGAAGCTCCTCTTTCTCTCTAAAATTTTCCCTTTTTGTTTCTTCCTTCTCGAGGTAGAATTTATATTCTCATGAAAGTTTTTTTCTTGTAGCAGTTCTAATTCCTCTTCTTCTCTTCTTTCCCAAACTTTAATTTGTTTATTACATAACTAATTAACTAAAGAAGAAAGGTACTTTTTTGAACTCAACTTCATGAAAGCTAAAAGGGAGGATTGTAAAGATATAGATGATGAACTTCTAGTTGGGTGAGGTTGCTGTCTTCAATTGTTAATGTCTAACACCTATGGTATTGACTATATTGCATATAGTGAATATCACGGTGTTGATTGATTCAACAAAGTACTAATGTCAAGAAGAATATAGGGCGAACAAGGAAGGCACAAAAATATTATCTCATAGATTATGTAGTACAAGTGCTAGCTAGTTTTGGTTTGTCTTTTGAAACTTTAATGTATTTAAAAAAAATTTTGTACTCTTACTCTATATTTCTTAAATGAAATCTTCTAACTAATCATTATCATTAAAAAAAAGTCAAGGAGAAATAAATGTTGAAAATTAGGGGGTGGGCACAGTTGGTCTGGTCGATTATTGAGATAATTTATAAGCCAAGATTATCTTGACAATTTTAAAAAAAATTAAAACTTTACCTTTAAGTTGACCTAAAAAGTTGATTTGAGTGCAACTGACTTGTGAATTTTGGGCTTATAATTTTTTATTGAAAATTAGTTCATAATATATATCCTTTCTATATGGGAACCAAATATTTACAACCGAGCCAACCAACCTATAATAGAAATTATAATTTAAATAAAAATGATAAATGATAAAATAATAGAAATCATAATATGCCTATAAATAATATAAAATTAAAATACATAAATGATAAGGTTTTTATAAGTCCTGTAATTATTCAAAAGGTATACTTTAATGTTTTATCTTAAATATCTCTAATGTGCTGTAATCTTTCAAAATGTATACTTTAGTTCTCTATCTTTAATGGTATATCCTTAGGATTCTATAATTTTTCAAAACTTTCAATAAAGTCAAAATAGTCCTTTTTTCGAGTATAAATTCAAAATTTTGAAAAATAAAATATAAAAAGTAATGTTTTTTTAATTGAATATTGAAAATAATATAAGTAAATAAAAAAATTAATTTGAAATGGATTAAAAAAATCGAAAAGATTAAAGAATTAAAAATTTTTTTTTTTTATTTTCAAAATTTTGAATTTATCCTTAAAAAAAGGACAATTTAGACTTGGTTGAAACTTTTGATAAATTATAAGACCTTAGAGGTATAACTTAAAATATAAATGACTAAACTGTACATTTTGAAAAATTACAGGACTCTAGGGATCAGTGACGGATTTAGGATTCTAATTGAGGGGATACTATTAAATAACAAAATTTATAAGAAAAATCTCATATAAAAAATAAACTAAATATTAGAACTAAACAAATTGGAAATAATTTTTTTGACTAAAGAAATATCAAAATGTGTGATTTTTTTTTAATTTTATTTTTTTAATTAAAAAAATTGAGCTTAAACATAAAATTTGAGCATAAAACATTTTTAATTTGAAATATGTGCTCAAAAGTAAAGTTGAGAGGGGACCCTACGTGTTAAACATGATCAATTGTTCATAAAATTTATAAAATTTTACACGTAAAATTACATTTTTATCAAGTAAGGTGGAGCACGTGCCTCCCTAATTAGCAGATACATCCGCCCCTGCTAGAGATATATCTTAAAAGATATAGAATTAAAGTGTATATTTTAAAAAATTACAAGTATAAACCTTAATCTTTTAATTTTTTTTATTGAAAATTAGTTCATAGTATAACTCTTCTATGTATAAGAATCAAAGGCTTACACTCACCTATCAAACCATAAAAAATTAAAAATTAAAAAAAAAAAAAGAAAAAAGAACATAAATTATAGTATATGTACAAATATTAATACAATAAAATTAAAGTATGTAATATAATAGATGTAGGTCATTTTAATTTGATTCGTTTTGTAAAATGAAAATCTCTAATTGAACTAACGAGGTCAGTTTCAATTTTTTTTTACCAATATTGGACAATCAACCTATAAATAAAAAATGTAGACCCAATTTGGTGTTGGATTCAGTTGATTAGGTGGTTTAAAAAAATATCCACCTCTATCGAAAATATAAAAATACATAAATATTCAATTACAAAATTATGTTTAAATATAATTATATTAAATTATATTATAAAATTATAATTAATTTACATAATATTGATAACAAATTGTATAGTATAATTAGATAAAATTAATGATAAATATTTTTATGAAATAATTTGTATTTAAGTGATATGTAATTTATATTATGAAATTTTCTTACATATCAAAATGACTTTGTTATAAACACTTTAATTAAAAATAATATTTAATTAACTTTTTTTATATATTTTTTTCTTATCTGTTAATAATAATAAAATATTATTTGTAATCTTAAAAAGAAAGAAAAAGTAAAGATATCTAGTTTTAAAATTAAAAATTTAGATACACAAATGGCCCATTTGGATATGTTTCTTTTAAAGTGATTTATAGATAAATAATTTAAAATGAAGTGATTTAAAAATAAACATTAAGATGTTTGATATAAAATTACAATAAGTGGTTTAAAATGGTACTTTAATAATTAGTTGAAGAGATAATCATGTACCTTAAATAATATTGTCAATGGGATGGAACAGAGCGGGGTTGACATTTACATTCTCACACTAAATGTTTGTGGGAGCAGGTTATAAATTCTTTATAAGAGTTTTGGAGAATTTGTGGGTATCATATATTTCACTCAAATAAAAAATATATGTTTAATTATACATTTTATGTTCCAAATTATTAAAAAATAAATAATTTTATAATTAAGTTTAAAATATAATAAAATTAATTAAATCATCATAGATATAATTAAATTGTTTGTTTTGGTTATTGTTAAATAATTAAAATAAAAATATATTTGTAATTATAATGTTATATTTTCACAACTAAATAATTCCTTTAGTGAGAAAAAATTTATTTTTAGTTAAGAATAGTTAAGTTTATGAGTAAATATATAAGAAATTTATTTAATAATACTACTAGTTGATATTTATAAGAAATTTATTTTTCTTGATATTTAATAATATTAGTAGTTAAAGGACTGTATGAAGAAGGTGTTAACTTAGTTAAAATATCTCTGTATACTCACTGAAACTTGCTAGCTACAACCATTCATTAAAAAATAAGGTCAAGGGATCTTCACAAAGGCATTTTTTCAATTGAATTTTTTCTATCTATGAAAATTTTAGGTTTTCTATTCCATTGAGGAAAGTTAACAACAATAATTCTAAACGGGTTTTATTACTTATTTTTTTGAAAGGTACACTTAGTCTATTTTCTTTTAAGTGGTATATCATAGATCTTCTAGCTTTTCTAAAGGTACTCTAAAGTTCAATTTCTCACAAAAAAAAAGTTATCAATTTCTTAGCACATGATTCTCATGTGAATTTTTCAAGGGGTAATTTTAAAATTTTAAATTCTTTTGCAAAAAGAATTTTAAAATGAATCAGTTTTTGATTAAAAAAATAACACATAATTTTTTTTAAAAAAAATATGGTCAGTTTTCATTTTTCTTTTGTCTCATAATTTTTTTATAAATATTTTAGCAAAAAGCAAATTAAAATTTCAAATTTATCTCCTTAAAAAGTCACATAAAAATCATGTATCAAGAAATTAATTTTGTTTAAAGAAATTGAACTTAAGTATATTTTTTTAAAAAATAGGGACCTGAGATGTACCACTTAAAAAAAATAGATTAAAATGTATCTTTTGTAAAAATAAGGTACTTATAAAGTACCAAACCCAATCTTAAACTATTTTCCAAAAAAAAAAAAACTTGAAGGTGGTTAAAGTGCTTTAAACAATTTAAAATCACTTTTAATATTAAAAAAAATAAACAACTCTAAATGAACTTTATAAAAATTAAATATTTAATATAATTTAAACTCACATTCCCTATTAAAACTTCTACATAACAATTTTTCAACCAAATATATAAGGAAAATAGGCTAGAATAGACTCCATTTAATATTTGTAATCTATAATGACCCCCACTTGTAATTTTTATTTGAAATTATATTTTTATCTTTAGTACATATTGTTAGGGACTCTTGACTTCTCCATTGTTTAGTTTTTGTCTCCAAAAGTCCAATTTTGGGCGGTCTAATTGGACATGTGTCTAGCTCAGCTCCAGTGAGTGGGGTAGCCATCTAGTCAAAATCTGGTCAGTTGGACAGCTGTCCAATTTTGGACAGTCTAGTTGGACATAAGTCTAACTCAGCTCCTACGAGTGGGGTCGCCGGCCGGTCAAAATCTGATCAATTGAACAACTGTTTAATTCTGAGTAGTCTAATTAGACATGCGTCCAATCAAAATTTATTACAATTAATCAATAAAATTTAGGGCATTTTTATCATAATATGTAAAAAAATTAAGTAGATGAGGTCATATTTAAATTTTAATAAATATATGGTCATAACAGTATATAATCTAATATATACCTATATAAAAATTATACAATCAAATCTTTAGTTGCTCAATATTATGTAGTAGCTCAAGTAGCAGTGTGTATTTTTTTTTTAGTAGTATGTTGCTCAATATTATGTTGCTCAAAATTATTTTTTTTTTTAAAAATATGGGTTAAACTTTACTAATGACTTTGAAGTTCGAACAAGCATACCGATTACATTTAACTCCTCATACCCGTTTTAGTTGGCAAAAAATAATTTGAAAAAAGGTTAACTTAGGATATTTCAATAATTGTAATATTTTGGTCTTTTAATAAAACTTTTATAACTTTTTATTCACCGAGTATTATATTTAATAATTTTATTTTAAATTTAATATTAGGATTAGTTATCAATTAGAGGGTATTTTCGTCTTTACATTTTCTATAGCTTGAGTTCGTTTCTTCCCGCCATTTGCTTTGTAACAAACTGCTATATACATAGTAGTTTTTCTTTGTATTTTTTCTAGTTCAGTTTTACTGATCCAATAGAAGAAAACTTTCTCTTTGTAACATGGTATCAGAGCGATTATTTCAGTTTGCAAACTTTATTTTTTTCTTTTTCGAGTTCGATCATGGCGAGAGGAGGTTCCAATGACGGAAATGTCACTTCTACCGTTTTTGTTCCGAATGGTGATACTCTTGCCCAAACCGACTCGAATAGTCCTTTCTTCTTACACAGTGGGGATCATCCAGGTATCAATCTCGTTACGACTTCTTTGAATGGTGCGAATTATCATACATGGCGCAGAGCAATGGTTATGGCTCTTACAGCAAAGAATAAGATTGGGTTCATCGATGGTATGATTCCTAAGCCCCTCTCTACAGATCTGATTTTCAATTCTTGGACTAGATGTGATAGCATGATTTCTTCCTGGATTATTAATGCTGTGACTAGAGAAATAGCAGATAGCATTCTTTATCTTGATTCTGCATATGAAATTTGGAGAGATCTACATGATAGATTTAGTCAAGGAAATGGACTGAGAATTTTTCAGATCAAGGAACAATTATCTGATCTTTGTCAAGGTAGTTTGGATGTTAGTTCTTATTTCACAAAGTTAAAGATTCTTTGGGATGAGTTGAAGGAATTCCAACCTACTCCAGTTTGTCGTTGTGGAGGATTAAGAATTTGGACTGATCATCAACATAGGGAATATGTTTTACAATTCTTGATGGGCTTAAATGAATCATATACTCAGATTCGAGGTCAAATCTTGCTGATGTAACCTTTTCCTGCAATAAACAAAGTTTTTTCTCTGGTTATTCAGGAAGAAAGACAGAGGAATGTCTCTTTTATTAATCCTATCACTGAGCCTATGGCTTTTGGCTCTAACTCTAATGTCCCTGCAGGAAGTTCAGGTGGATCTAAGACTAGAAGGGATAAAATCACTTGCTCCCATTGTGGTTTTAATGGTCATACGAAAGAGAAATGTTATCGACTAGTTGGTTATCCTCCAGGTTGGAAAATTAAGCCTAAAGGATATAATTCTATGGCAAATAATTCAGAAATTATTGATTCCATGAGTGCAGGATCAGCTGCACAGGACAAACTTTCTATGTCCCCTTTGACCAATGCACAATGCCAGCGTCTTATACAGCTTCTCTCCAATCAATTACAAGATTCATCTTCAAATATTTTAGAGCCTTCTGCCACAGATTCTTCAGGACCTTTTGTGTCAAATTTTGCTGGTAACAACACCTCTTTTTGCTCTAACTCTTGGATAATTGATAGTGGAGCTACTCATCATGTATGCAATACTTTAGCCATGTTTGACTCTTCTGTTGCTGTTAATGATGTTAAAGTCACTCTGCCTAATGGAATTAATGTTCCAATACTTCGAATTTGTTCAGTTCATCTTTCACAGGCTGTTAAGCTTCATAATGTCCTCTATGTCCCAAATTTCAGATATAACTTGTTGTCTGTAAGTGCTTTTACAGATAACCTTCCCTTTTCACTCACTTTCACTCGTGATAAAAGAAAGGGCAAGCTCTATCAATTTGAATTCAATAGCTTTTCTGTTAATAAAACATGTGTTGTTGCTAGTTGTAGATAACAGAAGCTTTGTAATTTTTCTCTATGGCATTCACGTCTTGGCCATCCCTCTGTTAGCAAGTTGCAAGTTCTACAATCTGATTTGGGTTTGATAGACCTTGTTGGCTCAGATTTACCTTGTTCCATTTGTCCATTGGCTAAGCAAAAATGCTTACCTTATATTTCTCATAATACAAGACGTTCTACTGCTTTTGAGCTCATTCATTTGGATATTTGGGGTCCATTTGCTGTTGCTAGTAACAAAGGGTACAAGTATTTTTTAACCATTGTTGATGATCATACTCGAACAACTTGGGCTTATATGTTAAAGGCAAAGTCAGATGTTCAGAAATACATACCACTCTTCTTTAATTTTGTTAAAAAGCAATTTGATAAAGAGATCAAATCTGTTAGATCGAATAATGCCCCTGAATTGTCTTTTGTAGATTTTTATAACTCTTTGGGAGTTGTTCATTATCACTCTTGTGTTGAGACACCTTAACAAAATTCCATTGTGGAAAGAAAACATCAACATATCCTTAATGTAGCCAGGGCTCTTTTTTTTTTTTTTTTTCAGTCAAGTCTGCCTCCCTGCTATTGGAGGGATTGTATCCTTACCTCAGTTTACTTAATCAACCAAATTCCTAGTCCTTTCTTGGGTAACAAAACCCCTTTTGAACTTCTACACCAGGAAAAACCTGCCTATGATCACTTACGTTCCTTTGGTTGTTTGTGTTTTGCTGCTACTTTGAAGTCTCATAGAGATAAGTTTTCTCCTCGTGCGCGGGCTGCTGTATTTCTTGGATATCCTTTTGGATTTAAAGGATATAAGGTTCTTGATATTGAATCCAAAGCTGTTGTCATCTCTCGTAATGTTGTTTTTCATGAGAAGATTTTTCCTTTTTCCAAAGACAACTCCTTTCCTTCAGATTTTTTTCATCAGCATTTTTTGCCAAAAATTGTTACTGACAGCACTTGTTCTTCTCCTGATCTTACACAGTCCTCTATAGTTCCTTCTTCATATTCTTCTATCTCTAATTCAAGACCTACACGAGCTATTCGAAAGCCTGATTATCTGAAGGATTACCATTGCTCTTTAGTCAATACCATTGAACATGTTGGCCATGTTTCTACTCATCATCCCATCCAAAAATATCTGGGTTATGACAATTTGTCTACTTCTTTCAAGGCCTTTACTCTTTCCATTTCACTTACAACAGAACCTAGTTCCTTTGCTCAAGCTGCCAAAATTTCTGAATGGCGAGATGCAATGGCTGCTGAGTTGCAGGCTCTGGAAGACAATGGAACTTGGACTGTTGCTACTTTGCTTGCAAATAAACATCCAGTGGGCTGTAAATGGGTGTATAAAATCAAGCATAGAGTAGATGGGACTATAGAAAGGTTTAAAGCTCGTTTGGTGGCTAAAGGATACACGCAAAGGGAGGGTATAGACTATGTGGATACCTTTTCTCCAGTTGCTAAGCTTGTGACTGTTAAACTGTTGCTTGCATTGGCTGCTGTTAAAGGTTGGCACTTGTCACAACTTGATGTGAACAATGCTTTTCTTCATGGTGATTTAAATGAAGAGGTTTATATGAAACTTCCTCCTGGTTATGATAGCAAGGGGGAGTCTTTACCAAAAGATGTTATTTGTCTTCTTCATAAGTCCTTGTATGGACTTAAACAAGCTTCAAGGCAATGGTTTCATAAATTCTCCTCTGCTATTCTTGGTCTTGGTTTTCACCAGTCCGCCTCTGATCATTCTCTTTTTCTTTGAGATACTGATGAACGAAAACCAGTACCTAAATACTAATCTCGTAAATGCTTATTTAAATTTATAAAATCTCGCAAGTGCACGAATCATTTTATAGAAAATGATAAGTATACTCCCAAGGTCGGTCTAAGAAAGGAATTTATGTGGTTTTTAATAATTATTCAAACTTTTAAAAACGAAATTAAAACCTAAACATCCTGTCACGATATTTGAGTTTGTTTGAGTCTAATCTAAAATACAAAAATAATATAGACATGAATTCAACAAATAATCATGCAATTATATCAATCATAAATAGTGGAGAATTAATGGATAATAATAAGTTAATTATGCTTGCTTCATATTATATAGGTTATGAAATATTTGAATTAAAATTATTGATTCTCTCTTTTATGTATAAATACCACCTTTGGTGGGGTTAGATATTCTTTGGTAATTAAACAAATTAATTAACACCTATGGGTGGGGTTGATAATTAATTTGGTTAATTAAATTAAAATCATTTTTCTAAGAGATTGCAAATGAACCATTTAAATGCCACCTTTGGTGGGGTTAGATATTTTAAACTTTATTCAAGGTGTCCAAGTTAAATTTAAGAATTTAATTATCTGAATACTAACTTTCAAGTTTTAAAACTATTACAGAAAATATTTTGTCAATACATTTTCAAATAATAATTCTTTGTGAAAAACCTTTGAAATAGAGTTTCGCATCAACAATACCAGGCGATTGTACCAATAAGTAGAAGAGCACTACTCTAAATCAGACCAGATAATTAAATCTTAAAATCTAACTTTCAGATTTAAAGTTTGTAATGAAAAATAATGTATTTCTCTCTAACATTCTTTATATGAAAATCATGAATAAAAACAATATTTAATTTTGTGAAAATGTTTTACCTATTAATATTTCACAAGCATAACAACAGTATTATCTCATTTTAATAAACAACCAGACATGCTTAATTTAATAATTAGCTAGAAAATTAAATATAGCATGTAAAAACAAAACATAAGAAATAATGCTGAAAATAATACATTTAAACATACCTCAACATAATTTCAGAATTGTTTCTGGAAAAACCTCCAAACGAAATTACATTTCTATTTATTGAATCAAAACTAAAAATATTACAAGAACATAACTAAGTTCTTCTCAAAATGAGAAAAACTTTAAAACTAAAACTAAAAAAAACTAAGAAAGCTTTCTAGAGAGAGAAAGCTAGAGAGAGAGAGCAAGATGAGCTGCTAAATTTGGCTGTGTGAAGTACAAATGGGGATGGGACTGTTACTACTTATAGCTTGCAAATAAACATCCAGTGGGCTAAAAATGGGTGTATAAAATCAAGCATAGAGTGGGTGAAAAGGCACCTATAGAACAGGCTGGCTGGGCGCGCTAAAGCTCGTTTGGTGGGGGCTAAAGCGCGCGCGCGGACAGGGAGGCGTATGGGCGCAGGGCGCGCGAGGTGTGCGGCGTGGACTGGCGTGCTGTGCGCGGGATGTGCGGCGTGGACGGGCTTGCTGCGCGTGGGATGACAGGCAGCTGTTGCTTGCGGACAGTGCGCGTGCTGTTAAAGGTTGCGCGCTTGTCAGGGCAACTTGATGTGAACCAATGCTTTTCTTCATTTTTTCCATTTAATTTGATTTTTCTTTATATTTTCTTCCTCCTGGTTATGAATAGCAAAAGGGTAGTATTCTTTACCAATATTGTGATGGATTGCTTCCAATTATTTTAAAACATTCTTCAAGTAAAGTGAATTGTATTTTGGAAGCGAAAATTCCTGAAACAAGCAATCAAAATACCCGTGATTCCGAAAAGATAGAATTATCATAAAATATGATAAAATCATGCTATATATAGATCTTGGTTTAATCAATTAAAGTCCGCCTTAAATCATGGTATCTTTAGTGCTTTTTAAGCACTCATCAGATACTGATGGTGTTTTTATGGCATTGCTGGTGTATGTGGATGATGTGATTATAGCCAGCAGTGACTCAATTGCTATTGTCCACTTGAAAGCTGATCTGAACACCCTTTTCAAATTGAAAGACTTGGGTGACTTGAAGTATTTTCTTGGGTTGGAAATAGCTAGATCAGCTGCTGGAATTTGTTTGTCTCAACGGAAATATGTTTTGGATCTTCTCTCTGATTTTGGCTACTTAGGCTGTAAGCCTGCTAGCACGCCAATGGAGCCTAACCTACAATTGTCTTTAGAAGATGGAGAAGATGTTTCAGATGTTAGCATGTATCGAAGATTGATAGGTAGGCTGCTCTATTTGACTCTCGCTCGTCCCGACATTTCTTATGCTGTCAATCGTTTGAGCCAATTTCTTTCTAAGCCCAAAGTTCCTCATCTTTTAGCTGCTCAACGTGTCCTCAGATATCTCAAGCGAGTTCCTGGCCAGGGTCTTTTTTACCCTGCTCATTCTTCACTTCAATTAACAGCCTTCACAGACTCGGACTGGGCTAGATGTCCTAACTCTAGACGATCTGTTACAGGTTTTTGTGTCTTTTTAGGCCATTCCTTGGTTTCTTGGAAATCAAAGAAACAGCTCATTGTCTCTCGTTCTTCTTCTGAGGCAGAATATCGGGCTATGGCTAATGCAACTTGTGAGATCACTTGGCTTTTAGCTCTTCTCAAAGATTTCAAGGTGGCTCATGATTTCCCTGCCTTGCTTTTCTGTGATAACCAGTCAGCCATGCATATAGCCGAAAATCCAATTTTCCATGAGAGCACTAAACATATTGAGATTGATTGCCATTTGGTTAGGGAGAAAATCAAATCTGGTGTTTTAAAGACTATGTTTGTCTCCTCTGAGCATCAAGTTATTGATGTGCTTACCAAGCCTCTTCATCCTTCTTCCTTTTCTTTTCTTATTGGCAAGATGGGACTAAAGAATATTTTTGGTCCATTTTGAGGGGGAGTATTAGGATTAGTTATCAGTTAGAGGGTATTTTCGTCTTTACATTCATAATATGTAAAAAAAATTAAGTAAATGAGGTCATATTTAAATTTTAATAAATATATGGTCAAAACAGTATATAATCTAATATATACCTATATAAAAATTATATAATCAAATCTTTAGTAGTATGTTGCTCAATATTATGTAGCAGTTCAAGTAGCAATGTGTATTTTTCAAAAATTATTATTTTTAAAAAATATGGGTTAAACTTTACTAATGACTTTGAAGTTCGAACAAGCATACCGATAACATTTAACTCCTCATACTCATTTTAGTTGGCAAAAAATAATTTGAAAAAAGGTTAACTTAGGATATTTCAATAATTGTAATATTTTGGTCTTTTAATAAAACTTTTATAACTTTTTATTCACCGAGTATTATATTTAATAATTTTATTTTAAATTTAAAAATAATAAATTAATTATGTTGAATTTTAAAACTTAAAAAACTAAAAAATATAAATTTTTTTAGTATATTAATTCTACTTGTTATAATTCAATTTAGTTTAAAATTTATTTAGGTGTAAAGTTAGTGAATGAAAATTAAAAAAAAAAAAAAATCTGTTAATGAATAAAAGTATAGTTCAGGCAAAGGAGAGCCAATCCTTTTTAGAATTACCGATAACCAAGTTTCCAAACAATCCCTTTAGTGCGATACAAATCAAAACAAACACCCATGTACCGGGTATGACCAGAACTCCACTCCAGACCAGAAGTCCAACTATCCATGTTACTGTGCAGCCAAAAGTGCGTAATGCGCACCTTTAAGCCTCCACCTTATTCAACTTCTCTTCTCTGAGTTTTTCAAAATTGTCCAAATTATCTTCTGAATTTCCATCAAATCTTGAGTTCTTGAGCAAGGTTCGTCTCTTAGATCCTCATTTATTCCTTCTCATAGTGTTTTTTTTTTCTTCTTTTAAGTTATGGAGTATTTTGATTTGTAGTACTCGCTAGTTCTATTTGCTTGCTTGAGAGGAGAGTTTTGATCTACAACTTTTTTTTTATATCGTTAAGCTGTTTGTATGTGGCGGGGTTGTGGGAAAATGAATTTCTTGAATTAACTTTTGCTTTGTAATTTGCGATTTCTAGTGTTGTTTGAGCAATACTGCGGGATTAGATATCTGTTTAGTGAATTTCTATTTCACATGTCCAGGTTTGAAAACAAAGTCCAGTGTTTATGAGATAAATCATAATCATTGTCCTTGTCTGTTTGCTTGTTGAGAAATCATGAAGTAAAAAGTAATGGATTTTAGACATCTGAGATCTAACCTTCGATTTAATAAGAATGTGAATGTTAAGAAACTATAGTATGAAAGGGGAGGTTAATTGACCAAATGATGTTGCTTTTTGAATTTAGGTTTTAAATGAGATAAACTAAGAAAATTGGCACTAAATAATTTACTATTACCTTTTGAATTTCTTAAAAGAGAAGAAGGTCATAGTAGTTTTGGTCTTACGTAAAAAAAAAAAAAGTACTCTAGCTCTATAATTTATGATTGGACACTTTTAGTAATTTTATTTATGAAAATTAGGCATTTTAGTGTAAAAAATTAAACTTTAGTCCCAAGACAAAAGTGCATTTTTTTGAATAATTATGGGACTTAAATACTCATATTTAATAATTATGGTACTATATGCGTTCACTTTTTATAATAATAGGACTAGTAGTAATGAGAAATTACTTGACTAAAGTACATTTTTTATATTAAAAAATACAACCTTTGGTGCCCCCAAACCTTTCTTAAAATATCTACTATTATTTTCTGATTTCCTACTACTTAGATTAGCATGAATGGTTGTAGTTTAATTTTGGGCAACTACACTCTAGAGGTGCAAACTACGGGTTATAGAAGAAATAAATTGTTGTTGTTTTTGGGTTTCAATTTCACTTGGAACCGCAAGGTGGAATATATTGACCAAAGTAATTGTCAAGAAGTCGGCTCTGATTTCTTATTGTTGTCAGGAAACTAGTTAACTCTTAGTGAATGTACTGGAACTTTAATAGAATCAAAGGAATGGAAGATTTGATCCTAAACTCAGGACTGATTCTTAACTAGGCACTTGATATTGAACATTTACGTAGAGCTTGCCAGCCTCACATCACTATTCCATATTTGTTGAACATTTTAAGTCTCTTGCAATATCGGATCCTGTAATCAGAATTACAGCACTGATGGAAAAAGTTTTACACGTTCTTATCATAGCAATAGGGACAATATCCAATTCCAAGTTTCCATGTTGTAAGAACTTGAACTTTTAGTTTGGGTTTTTTACTTTACTGCTATGTTAATATTGAATGCTATAAGGAGCAATTATAAAAGGCCCATTAAGATAATACTGTATGTTAAATTAAGTATGTTTAATTGTATTTCCTGAGCTTTTGATGAATATTCATCAAAAGTTACTGCAACACAATAAAACATACCTATTTATTAGTTCATGGCTAATAAAAAAAAAGTAATGTCCTGATCAATTCTTTTTTACTTTGACTCTGCGTTCTTGATTAGGCACTTGATCTTATCTATGTTGAAGTTTAATGTGTAGCTTGGTTGTCTCGTAACATTTTTATCTTTGTAAAACTTTTGAGTCATTTAGCACAATATGAACTCTTATCAAATTTTCAACCTTATTATAAAGTTTCATGGGAGCACTTTATGCAAATTGCAAAGTTTGAAAGGTAATAATTACTTTCCATGAAGTCAGGATATTGATAAATAGGTTTAATCCGAAGTGCTACTTTAGTTGTATGTCATTTCTTATCACAGATATGGAAAGAAAAGAAATAAGTTCTTTGAGATAAAAAAGACACCACAAGAATTACCTATGAGGTGCAGCTGCTAGGTTTGAAATTTTTGTACTCATGTTTTCTGAAACAAGTGTTAAACTAGAACCAATAGTTTTTGGGAAAGGAGAAAGTGAAGGAATCTGAAGATAAGAGAAATTTGTGAAAGAATTTTTTTGTATATTGAACAACTAAGTGAAACAAAATCTTTGAGATAAAAAGATAACTTTTTATCTATTTGATGATTTAATCAGCTAATTGATCTCTACTAAATGGCTTACATAGGAGATTCTCACTCTCAACATTTTCTGTCCTCATTACAGAAATTGTAAAGGCATGCTCATGTATGATCTCAACTTCAGTTGGTTTGGTGCTTGCTCTTCTAATGTTCTAGTTGTGCTTTTACTTCATGTTAAGACTTAAGACTTAGACGATGATGTGGTTGTGGATTTCTTGTCCACTCGCTGTTTTTGATGTGCTATTTTCAATTTTCATAAAATTCGGTTGTTTAGTACCGGGAAAGAATTTGTTAACACCTTTGATGGCTCCTATGGCCTATTTAACACTTGCTCAATCTTACATGCATGCTTACCTAGCTATTGAAAAGGATGTATAAATTAAATACAACATTGGATGATGCAATTGTGCCACATATTAGTTTTCTAACAACAAACTAGCATATCTGACCCCAACAAAAAAAAAAAAAATGTAACTAGCATATTCATTGCCCTTAGTTCTCTTTAATTTTGCTTTAATGTCATGATAATGTTTAGAGGATAAATTGTTCTTGCAGTTTTCTTGTCTATGCACTGTTTTTGATATGTCGTTTTTTTATTAATAAAAGTTAATTATTTGTCATAAAGAAAAACAAAAACTATTACCACCCATATGCCCCCTCCTATTGACAATTGAAAACTTTCTCAATCTTGCTTAAACACATTTTAATATTTCAAATGATGTTTAATTGTATTGGATATGCCATTGTGCCATAGTTCCTCTCTCTTTAAACAAGAATATCAAAGATATCCGTAATCTTTATGACATTGTGATGTAGAGAGGGAAGCATAGAATTGAAGAACAAAGAAAAAAGAAGAAGTAGGGTTGGAAGGGATAAAAGAGAACCAATGTTCTTCTAAGCTTCTTTCATAATTCTCATATTCAAAATATCAAAGTTTGCATTAGAATAGAAATATAAACTTATTTATAATCTAGCTAGATAGTTGGGCCATAGGCCTTACAATATGCTAACCTTACGACCGTTAAAATAACAAATGATAAAAGACTACATTATACTCCTCCACTTGAAAATAACTCGACTCTGACGTGTTCCATAAAATAAAAGTCGAAAGAGTAAGTATTGCTCAAGTCTCTTAGGAAGATGCATGAGGGATAATGTGATATAAGCATGAATAATCCAAACTTATGGCACAATAAATGATAGCAAGCAAGGCTTTGAACCTTGGTTAGGTAACAATCCATCCCACTTGAATGTAAATGCATAATTATATGAGAAGAATATTCTAGTAAACATGCATTGGAACAATTAAATAGGGCAGCAAAGGTTTTATCAAGGCAAGCGTTGGATTTGAAAATGAAGGACAAATGCCAATAGAAGAGTCAAGTATAGTCTTAATGGTCCCAACCAAAACACAAGGGGTAACACAAGAAAATATCGTAGTTAGGCTCTCAAGTGTTTTTACAAAAGATAAGTCAAGTGTTTTTACAAAAGATCTCTTATCGGGTGGTTTTATTTCTAAAGGAGCACGGGGGCTTTGTTGAGGAGGAGTGGGTGACATGGTGGCTTTTAAATTTATTGGATGAGGAGCTAAAATACTTTGAATTGGTTTAGTGGGAAGAATTGTTTTGGAGGTGAACCAAGTGTACCTTTTTCCATAATGATTTTTGCTTTTGGTGGTGTTGGTAGAGGACCTAAAATACTCTCTAAAAGTGAAGGAGTTTGGGTGATTTTGGGTGGTCTAGGTGTCAACAATTCTCCCTTGATAGAGAAGTTAATAGAATTTGATTTTTCCTTAAGAGGAACCAATAATATCTTTCTACTAGGAATAAGTAGCTATTTTGTTTTTTTTTATGAATTGCTTTCACTTGATCTTGCCAAGGTTTTTCAAGAAAGACATGCCAATCATTCACATTTACCATATGACACAACACTTCATGTTTGTAATGCTTCTCAATAGACAATGAAACTTTGCACACTTCATCTAGCAATATAAGAGTTTAGGATGTGTTTCGGTTTCTAGGCTCAAGGTTTGCACAACACGAGGAGAAATAATATTGACATTGGAAGCGAAATCAATTATCACATTACATTTTTTGTTTGATGGTAAATGTAGTCATGAAAGTAGTGTGCATTTGCGACTTTTTTGACAATTGGATTGTTGTTTGGATTTTTGGGGTAGATTTATGAATAGATGTTAGTTGGGACTCATCAAAACACTTGGACATTGATTTTCGTATTGGACATAGGACAACATTTTGGCACATTTTTAAAAATAAGGTGGAAGAGTTAGAACCATAAGTTGATGTGTATGAGTCAAAGTAATTGGCTGACTGTTTTTGTTTACTCACAATGGGTATAGGGGATGGTTTTCTATAGGAAGAATCATATTCTTGCAGTAATATAGATTTCATTTCAGTCAAATGTCTCACCAGTTGATAATCCAAGCTAACTTTAAGATACTCATTGTCATACCAAAAGTCTTCTGCTTGTCATTCCAATTTAGAGGTAGCATAAGACACATAATCAAAGTCATAAAAATCATCATAGTAATCAAATTAATTTTCAACACATTTAAGCTAATGTAAGAGATCATTAGTGCCTTCACTTCCATCAAATTTAGGGACATGGAAGTTTCTAGGTGAGGAATAATAATCAAATTAAGACATTTTAGAAATGGGTGATAGTCTAATGCATTCTCACTGAAATGACTGACACCGTATAACAATGCAAATACAATTCAAACAGAAGGATTATAGATATATCAAACCAAAATTGAAGTGAATTAAACCAAAATCTTCACAATGCTTGACTATGAATAAGCACAAACCAAAAGATGAGATGAAGCTAAACCTTCCAACCAAAGAGAAGAAATGAGAACTATGCCAATTTGATTTCCCCTTCTTTTATCAGCACATATACACTTTAAATATTAATAACCAACTCTCCAATTGACTCAAGTCAAAAGGTTGAATGCTCCAAATGAATAACACCCAAGAGTTCCAACTATAATCTCAAAACAAGTAGCTCAGAGGAATTTGCAAAGAAGCCTATTGATGGGAGTGTAGGACTGGTTATCCTATACAATATGGACCCAAATAAGCGTTAAAGTACGAATGGTGGTATTTTGGGTTAAGTTATAAAAGGATGCGCTACTGAGTGAAAGGGTTGTGGTTAGGCTGATGAATTTGAAAAGTGGGTTGGCTGTGAGTAAACTCGCAACGTGTTGATGGCGAAGAAGAGTGAGGCTGGTAAGTGGTGATTGGATAGGTGGAATGAACCTGGTGGGTGGTGGTTTAGGGGTTAAATTGCGACAGTGTCGCTGGACTGAGGTGGATGTTGCAAAAAAAAAAAAAAGTAAAGGCAAGCTGAGGTTGGGGTTGTGATGGTTTGGGACTTTTGGGTAGCTTAGTGGTTGAGGTGATGATGGTGATTTAAAGGGTGGCGAGGTTGTTGGATGGTGAGTAAGGTGGCGACAATGTCGGGTAGATGAGGGTAAGGCTGATGATCTGGGTATCGCGATTGTTGGTCTTGGGGGTGATTCGGTTGTCGGCAGTGGGCTGGGGTTGTGTGTTTCAGGCGATGGTGGTCGTGGGTGGCTTGATGGTGACGATGCAGCAGCAGCGACAAGCTTGGTGGGGATGAGTTGGGTGTGGTGCGATAGGTTCGGCAAATTTTGTGGGTTTCTGATTTTTTTTTTTTTTCAGTATCAGAATCTAACAATGAGAGAAGAGAGAACAAATTAGATAGGTAGAGAATATATCAGAGAAATTCACAGGACAATTTTCTTAGGAAAGAAAATTATACTTGCTTTGATACCAATTTGATGCAATGGGATGGACGATCTAAGCCAAATCCATAGTAAACAAGAGAAAACCCCAAAATTGTGAGAAAACTCTCTCAATTGTAAAATAGATCCTACAATATGCTAGATAGTTGGGTCATGAGCTTACAATATGCTAACATTTCAACCATTAAAATAACAACAAATGATAAAAGATTACATTATCTTTGTTCCTACATTACATTGTGATACAGGTTTAAAGTATAACATATTCTGTCACATCCTTTTTCCTTTCAGCACATTCTCGGCTTTTCATGTTAACAGTGTTTTACAGTTAAGTTGATTCTATGACTTTGTCTTTCAATTGTGAAGTTCCTGTGAACAACAAATTGACTTTGATTCTTTATATCCTCTGCCTTTTTTTTTTTTTTTTTAAGTTCCTATTTTTGGGAGCATGTGACCATCTATTTACGTCACTTGGTTTTTCTCTTTTAATGAGTTGATATGAGAACTACTGGTTTGACACTGCTATTGGGTGACTTTCTCTCTGTCCCATTCCTTAAAGTTCATCTTGTCATTGTGTTGTGCTAATTTCCTTTTTCTTTGTGGTTTTGAAGTAGATATCAAATTAGATATGTTTCGTGAAGTGGAGCTATGGAGGAATGTGGCAATTGTTGCTGAAAACTTAAACAATGATGTATTTATTTCCCGAAGATACATTGTGACTCAGCTTTTGGAGGATTTGTTAAAGGAGAAGGCCACCGAGGAGCATGGCTACTTTCTTGCAGTGACTAGATTGAAGAAAATAGGCAGAGGAGAGATTGTGGACGATTCCGCACATATGTCCTTTCCTGTACTTTTCAATTGTCGAACATTCCTCCCTTCCAAGGGAGAGATTTTACAGGGAGTTGTTCATGTCATTAAAAGAATAGGGGTTTTGATGAGATGTGGACCTCTTAAATATGCTTTTCTTTCGGCTCGAAAAATGCCTGGGTATGTTTATGCCTTTGGGAAAAATGCATTTTTCGTCAACAATGAGCTGGCAAAGATTGAAATCAATGTTGTAGTTCGTTTTGTAGTGTTTGGTGTTAGGTGGATAGAGGAAGCAGCATATGCAAAAAGGGAGTTCCAGATGTTAGCCAGCATAGATGGTGATTACCTTGGTCCTGTTTCATTGTGTGGATCTGAGGATCTGGATCTTGTAAATGTTTAAGCAAATTTACAACTATAGATTTGATACTTTTGTAAATGATTTCATAAATTGATGAATTTGTTTGTAGTAAAATGGAAGGGATATTCAATATATCTACTTAAATGGGAATGTCGGGAGAAGCTTATTTCAGATTTTTGTGATCTTCAACTAGTATATTCTACAAAAAAAGTTTATTCACTGTGTGGTCTTTAAGAATTGGATCTTACAAAAACATGGACTATAGATAGATTAGATAGTTTCTTTCGTAAATTATGGCCAAACTGTATTTGATGTAATCCCATCCATTGCATATGGGGAAGAAAGTAATGGAAGGAATTTTAATTTTAATTTTTTTATGTCTTTTCAATTGGAAATTTGAACTTATATCCAAAAAGATTTGGCATGGAAGGATATTGGATTACTAATCTCTATTAAAATGTGTCTCGGCTGCTAAATTATTTATTAAAATAGTTTATTTTTTTTATAAGCTAGTACAACGATAAAGGAAGATGAAGATTTAGGATAAACTTATTTTTCAATTTATTTAAAAAAAGGGGTCTCAAGTTCCTTCTTTTTTAATAATATAAGAAAACTCACACGTAGATAATGGTTCAGTGTGGTATTGGATACACTGCAGTTTCATTATTGGGCATTTACAATGAGATTATGATTATATATTTTTGAGGTGGTGAAATAGTGTTAAATGTACACAAAGACTCGTAGCTTATTATTGGTATCCTAAAAAATGATCGATGATCTAAGTGTAAAAATGCGGTAATTGTTCCTCTTACCTAGCTTTTTTCATCAAAAAAAAAAGAAAAAGAAAAAAGGTATTCAATATTATGCATTTATTTTTATTTTTTTATGAAAAAGAAATTGGTAATAGTTCGGTAGACACTAATTGATAATGGTTAAGTAGGCATCATTAAGATGATAAAATTTATGACCTTAAAACAATTAATTATAATCTCATGAAATTTTTACTGCACACGAGATATTCAAAAATCAAATCAAATATTTAATTTTACACAAAAAAAAAAAAAAAAAAAAAAAAAGCACTTACACAACCTTTCTTGAAAGAATGTAAGAAAATAGGCTGAAATAACCCTTTTTTATTAATTTTAATCAAATTATTTGCAAGACTCCCCACTCGCATAATTTTCACAATTCTAACAATTTTGATCCCGCAACTTTAGCATATCCAATATTATTAACCGGCGACATCGAGTTTCTCTCTTCCTTCCTATTTGTATTCTCTAACTCCTCTCTCAAATTGGTTTTAATACATCAGTCCACCGCTCTGTCAAAAAAAACACCATAACACTGACTCACCTCTAACATACAGGAACGAAGACGCCAACAAAAGCCCCAACAACTTGTGTTCATGGGAGTAGTAGAAACATTAATCGAGGTAAGATTTGTGTGATAAGCGTGTGCACATATAAATCTCCGGCAATCCAACGGCCATAATGAACAACTTTACTAATAACTATTGATTATGAGTCCTTGACTCCATGAAGTCAATTAATACAAAACCAAGAGCGATAGATAGCAAAGACTGTGAAGAAGGATTGTCACTTTCAAGATGTATCTTGGAAACTGTATTCAAGGTGAGTTCTTTATTCCACCTGACTTGGAAACTGTATTCATATGCCATTTTGAGCAGGGTAATTTAACTTGATATTAGACTTTCAAGTGTAGAATTTAGAGGTCTTTTATTGTAGTTTATTGACATTTTTATCTTTGTATTTTTATTTTTATCTTTCTTATTCTTCGTATGATAAATTAGTTTTTCATTCTGGGTATTCAAATGCTATAATTATTGCTAGCATTTTGGTCCATGTTCACGGGCACCGTCACTCTCCGAAAGTGGTCCGCCGGAAACCTCAATCGTCTCTCCGACGACATTGATTTTTACCCCAATTCCATGACGATGCTCGATGTCTTGGTAATAGTCCTCTCACTTCCTTTTTCTTTGATAAATATTTTATGTAAATATTAAAGTGATAATATATGTGTCCTTATGTGGTTTTTGGAGTAAAAATATTCTGGTTAAATTGGGAATAAAAATATTTCGGGGTTTAGTGAAATTGGAGGTAGAGGGAGAAATTGGTGAAGCATACGTGGGATGTTTACACATTAATAGCCGTCGTGACCAGATTACCTCGGTTCTGGCAACAAGCGTTCGAAGCCGCTTACGATGGAACTTGACCAATGATGACCCTGGTGTTAGGGATGCTGCCATTTTTGAGATCGCTAAAATGTCAGTGCGATCTATTGCTAAATTGATCCGCCTCCTATGCATTATTAAAAATGTAGTGAAAGGTTCAGTAAATTTGAAAACGTCTATTGAACAAATTGTATGATTGTTTAGTTGGTAACGCATGTCTCAACTCTGTTGGGATGATTTGTTTGGACATGTGTCCAACTGAGCTCCGGCGAGTGGGGTCGCCGTCCAATCAAATTATAAGCTTCTCTGTATTTTATAGTATGGACGTAAGTTGGACATATGTCCATACTAGAGCTTTCGACAAGTGGAATCGCCGGCCAATCAAAATTACGATACAGTTGGACATGTGTCCAACTGAGCTCCGGCGAGTGGACATATGTGTCCTCTAAAATATACTCTTCATAGTTTTCAGTATGGACACATGTCCAAACTCTAAGTATGAGGTGATTGTATGGACATACGTCCAACTGAGGGGTTAATTCTGGGCAGTCTAGTTGGACATAAAGTAAGTCCAACTCGGCTCCGGCGAGTGGGGTCGCCGAGTCGGTCAAAATTTTATCAGTATGGACAAAGTCGTCCAACTGTTAGCTCCGGCGAGTGAGACATATGTGTCCTCTAAAATATACTCAACTAAACTGGTCCTTAATACAGTTGGACAAACATGTCCAACTCTGTTGAGGTGAGTTGGACAGTCGTCCAACTGAGGGGTTATTAAGGGCATTTTTGTCATAATATATAAAAAAATCAAGTGGAGGGGGTCATATCAGATTTTTAATAAATAAGGGGTCATGACAGCATATAACCCAAGAATGTATGGTTCATGAGACATTGATAAATGCACTAAAAGTGGCAGCATTAAAGGTTGAGACAAAATTTTCTCGCCAAACTGCACTCCCAGATGACCCATCGATCAAATCATATGAAATCAACTTGCTTAAAAATATATGTTGGAATGTCAAAGCATGTCTATGTAAGGAAATTATGCGCCCAATTATCCACTTCAACAAGGGATCATGAAGTTATTTTAGTTCTAATATATTTATAAACTCACATTCCAAAAGTGGATTTTCTATATTTCTATAGTTGGAGCTCATATCAGGTCAAGAAAAAAAAAGAAAAAAAAAGGAATATGTTCTGGTAAAATGTAAGAGGAAAGTGGAAGAGATGAAAGAAAAAGAAACAGAAGCGTGGATATCTTCGCGGGAGAGAAATTTTTGTGTATCATTTCATGTACCACTAATCAGGTGGTGACATGTTACTAATTTAAGGAAAGAAGTAATAAAAAATATTAAGATAAATGAAAATAATTGATTATAGTTTTTTAAATACACTAATATAATTGATGGCAAAAAAAAATAAGACACATAAAATAAAATAGGTGAATTTGTTCAGTTCTCGCAAGTGGACATTTGTAAACTTTTAGGTTTTGTTTTTTTCAAATTCATTAATTTGTCATGTGTTAAACATGCAACTTTTTTTTTTTAACGATTGACACATAAATCAACGAAGGATACATTTGTAATACTAATTTTAATTGAATGATATTATTATCCTATAAAATTATATGATAATTTTATATATTTATTAATATCGTAATACTAAAATATAAGGATAGTTTAGGTAAAAATATATAAAATATTATATAGATTTTTTAATATAGACATAATTTCCAGAAAAGTATCGACCATCAACCAAACCTTTGTAAAATTATTTTTTAGTCTCTTAATTTACATGATGATGGCCAATTAAAAATAAATAATATTATTTTAATAATTTTTTTATTAAAATATTTTATATCAAATGATTAAAACATTAATATTTAATATGGTGATACTTAATACAAACTTATTTGAAAATATAACAAAAATAATATATTAAAATTTGTAATAACAAAAATAACACTCTTATGTTTAGTTCATATATTTTTATTATTAAAAAAAGTTTCAATTCATCATTTCATATTAAACACCATTTAATTGGACGTTGTTTATTTGAATTACTACCATTCAGACTAATATAGTGTTGAATTCCATCTAATTGGACACCGTTAAATAATATTGGGTGCTATGTTTATTGTGATAAATTTTAGAGATGTAATTTTTTGTAATTTTCAAATTTGTTCACAAAAATTATTTTTTAATATTGTTGATTATCGCTAATTTATTTTAATATTATATTATTTTAAAAAATAAAAATATACATTTAAATAATTTTCTAGTATTATTATATTATTTTTTCTTTAACTATTTCGTAAAAAATTACTTTTATTATTATTAATTATTCGTATTTTAATCAATTAATAATAAAATAGTACTTTAATAAAAAATTTAATAATATTATTGGCCTTTAATAGACACTTTTTTCTTTAGGGACAGAAACAAAATACATTTTATAATCTTTGAGATCAAAATTTAATAGACTAATATAACCACCCTCTCAATAATTTATGACCTGATTTTTTAATTGGATGACAAATAATACCAAAACCAAGGTATAATATCAATGAGGTTTGATTTATTATAAAAAAAATCCCTTAATTTTAAAGAATATAACAAAACTCATCCGTTATATTGATATAATTATACATTTAAAATTAGTGGCATAATTGTAAATTTTTTAAAAACTTTTTGCAATTTTCATTACTTTACAATTTTAGTTATTTATTTTAAAAAATAAAAATAATAATTGTCTAAAGTAATCAAAAAATATTTGTTAGTTTAGAATCAAAGAAAAAAAAACCATGACATATTATAAAAGATGGCCAATTATGCAATGATTAATAATCATTGAAATAAAAAGAAATGACTTGAAATTTTAACGTAAAATTGATTACATGCTTAATCTCTAGAAATAATTAAAAAATATTTCTTGTTCTTCTCCCATAGCTACTGTATCCAAAATGATTTCATGGTTTGATCAAATATAAGCTGCAACATATTAATTGTTACTTGATTAAAGTGTAACAATGTGATGTGATTAACACAATTATCCAAAAAATAATTATATAAAGACAACATAAAATAAAATTATCAAATATAATTATTAATAAGAGTAAAATATATTAATTAGAACAAAGCTACAAAAATTACCACCAAATTATTGTGCTTGTTTGTTCATACCACTATTTTTTTTTAAATCACGTTTATATTACCTAATTTATAAAAAATTTAATCTTCATTCAATAACCTCACAATAAATTATTGTTCTAAATATATCAAATATAACTAATCATAAAAGTACGATATATTAATTATAATATCATTTTTATATATTTTTAATCTACATGAAAAGCCAACAAAAACTAAAAAAAAAAAATTTGAAAAATGAATGATAAATTGTCCTCACATAAACAAATCATTATCTTAACTTTGTGTATAAATAATCTTTTACCACAATTGAATGAAGTACACTTGGATACTTTACACGCTTAGAAATCAAGTCATAGTTACTAATACACAAGTTGTGTTGGATAAAGAAAAATGCATTTGACAGCCGCCTGCATGTAAGAATGATTAATAATAATAAAAATAATAAATTTTTTATATAAAATAATTTTAAATAAATTTTAGAAGATTATTAAAATAAAAAGTTAAATAATATAATATTAGATAAAATTAAAATTTAGATTGAATTAAAATATGGTAAACATAAACTTAAAAACTATAAATAATTAAAATATGGTGGTTTAGGGGTTAAATTGCGACAGTGTCGCTGGACTGAGGTGGATGTTGCAAAAAAAAAAAAAGTAAAGGCAAGCTGAGGTTGGGGTTGTGATGGTTTGGGACTTTTGGGTAGCTTAGTGGTTGAGGTGACGATGGTGATTTAAAGGGTGGCGAGGTTGTTGGATGGTGAGTAAGGTGGCGACAATGTCGGGTAGATGAGGGTAAGGCTGATGATCTGGGTATCGCGATTGTTGGTCTTGGGGGTGATTTGGTTGTCGGCAGTGGGCTGGGGTTGTGTGTTTCAGGCGATGGTGGTCGTGGGTGGCTTGATGGTGACGATGCAGCAGCAGCGACAAGCTTGGTGGGGATGAGTTGGGTGTGGTGCGATAGGTTCGGCAAATTTTGTGGGTTTCTGATTTTTTTTTTTTCAGTATCAGAATCTAACAATGAGAGAAGAGAGAACAAATTAGATAGGTAGAGAATATATCAGAGAAATTCACAGGACAATTTTCTTAGGAAAGAAAATTATACTTGCTTTGATACCAATTTGATGCAATGGGATGGACGATCTAAGCCAAATCCATAGTAAACAAGAGAAAACCCCAAAATTGTGAGAAAACTCTCTCAATTGTAAAATAGATCCTACAATATGCTAGATAGTTGGGTCATGAGCTTACAATATGCTAACATTTCAACCATTAAAATAACAACAAATGATAAAAGATTACATTATCTTTGTTCCTACATTACATTGTGATACAGGTTTAAAGTATAACATATTCTGTCACATCCTTTTTCCTTTCAGCACATTCTCGGCTTTTCATGTTAACAGTGTTTTACAGTTAAGTTGATTCTATGACTTTGTCTTTCAATTGTGAAGTTCCTGTGAACAACAAATTGACTTTGATTCTTTATATCCTCTGCTTTTTTTTTTTTTTTTTTAAGTTCCTATTTTTGGGAGCATGTGACCATCTATTTACGTCACTTGGTTTTTCTCTTTTAATGAGTTGATATGAGAACTACTGGTTTGACACTGCTATAGGGAGACTTTCTCTCTGTCCCATTCCTTAAAGTTCATCTTGTCATTGTGTTGTGCTAATTTCCTTTTTCTTTGTGGTTTTGAAGTAGATATCAAATCAGATATGTTTCGTGAAGTGGAGCTATGGAGGAATGTGGCAATTGTTGCTGAAAACTTAAACAATGATGTATTTATTTCCCGAAGATACATTGTGACTCAGCTTTTGGAGGATTTGTTAAAGGAGAAGGCCACCGAGGAGCATGGCTACTTTCTTGCAGTGACTAGATTGAAGAAAATAGGCAGAGGAGAGATTGTGGACGATTCCGCACATATGTCCTTTCCTGTACTTTTCAATTGTCGAACATTCCTCCCTTCCAAGGGAGAGATTTTACAGGGAGTTGTTCATGTCATTAAAAGAATAGGGGTTTTGATGAGATGTGGACCGCTTAAATATGCTTTTCTTTCGGCTCGAAAAATGCCTGGGTATGTTTATGCCTTTGGGAAAAATGCATTTTTCGTCAACAATGAGCTGGCAAAGATTGAAATCAATGTTGTAGTTCGTTTTGTAGTGTTTGGTGTTAGGTGGATAGAGGAAGCAGCATATGCAAAAAGGGAGTTCCAGATGTTAGCCAGCATAGATGGTGATTACCTTGGTCCTGTTTCATTGTGTGGATCTGAGGATCTGGATCTTGTAAATGTTTAAGCAAATTTACAACTATAGATTTGATACTTTTGTAAATGATTTCATAAATTGATGAATTTGTTTGTAGTAAAATGGAAGGGATATTCAATATATCTACTTAAATGGGAATGTGGGGAGAAGCTTATTTCAGATTTTTGTGATCTTCAACTAGTATATTCTACAAAAAAAGTTTATTCACTGTGTGGTCTTTAAGAATTGGATCTTACAAAAACATGGACTATAGATAGATTAGATAGTTTCTTTCGTAAATTATGGCCAAACTGTATTTGATGTAATCCCATCCATTGCATATGGGGAAGAAAGTAATGGAAGGAATTTTAATTTTAATTTTTTTATGTTTTTTCAATTGGAAATTTGAACTTATATCCAAAAAGATATGGCATGGAAGGATATTGGATTACTAATCTCTATTAAAATGTGTCTCGGCTGCTAAATTATTTATTAAAATAGTTTATTTTTTTTTATAAGCTAGTACAGCGATAAAGGAAGATGAAGATTTAGGATAAACTTATTTTTCTTTTTTTAAAAAAAGGGGCTCTAAAGTTCCCTTCTTTTTTATTAATATAAAGAAAACACACTCACGCACCTGATGGGATTCGAACTTGGGTTCCAAGTGGGGGAATTGGGAGTCTTACCACCTGCACCACAAGTTTTCAATTTATTTGGGGTCTCAAGTTTTCAACAATATAACTCACAGTAGATAATTTAGTTGGTATTATAACTGAGCTACATACATGAGAATTTATATTTGAGGTGGTGAAATAGTGTTAAATGTACATAAAGACTCATAGCTTATTATTGGTATCCTAAAAAATGATCGATGATCTAAGTGTAAAAATGCGGTAATTGTTCCTCTTACCTAGCTTTTTTCATCAAAAAAAAAAAAAAGAAAAAGAAAAAAGGTATTCAATATTATGCATTTATTTTTATTTTTTTATGAAAAAAAAATTGATAATAGTTCGGACACTAATTGATAATGGTTAAGTATGCATCATTAAGATGATAAAATTTATGACCTTAAAACAATTAATTATAATCTCATGAAATTTTTACGGCACACGAGATATTCAAAAATCAAATCAAATATTTAATTTTACACAAAAAAAAAAAAAAAAAAAAAAAAGCACTTACACAACCTTTCTTGAAAGAATGTATGGTTCATGAGACATTGATAAATGCACTAAAAGTGGCAGCATTAAAGGTTGAGACAAAATTTTCTCGCCAAACTGCACTCCCAGATGACCCATCGATCAAATCATATGAAATCAACTTGCTTAAAAATATATGTTGGAATGTCAAAGCATGTCTATGTAAGGAAATTATGCGCCCAATTATCCACTTCAACAAGGGATCATGAAGTTATTTTAGTTCTAATATATTTATAAACTCACATTCCAAAAGTGGATTTTCTATATTTCTATAGTTGGAGCTCATATCAGGTCAAGAAAAAAAAAGAATAAAAAAGGAATATGTTCTGGTAAAATGTAAGAGGAAAGTGGAAGAGATGAAAGAAAAAGAAACAGAAGCGTGGATATCTTCGCGGGAGAGACATTTTTGTGTATCATTTCATGTACCACTAATCAGGTGGTGACATGTTACTAATTTAAGGAAAGAAGTAATAAAAAATATTAAGATAAATGAAAATAATTGATTATAGTTTTTTAAATACACTAATATAATTGATGGCAAAAAAAAATAAGACACATAAAATGAAATAGGTGAATTTGTTCAGTTCTCGCAAGTGGACATTTGTAAACTTTTAGGTTTTGTTTTTTTCAAATTCATTAATTTGTCATGTGTTAAACATGCAACTTTTTTTTTTTAACGATTGACACATAAATCAACGAAGGATACATTTGTAATACTAATTTTAATTGAACGATATTATTATCCTATAAAATTATATGATAATTTTGTATATTTATTAATACCGTAATACTAAAATATAAGGATAGTTTAGGTAAAAATATATAAAATATTATATAGATTTTTAAATATAGACATAATTTCCAGAAAAGTATCGACCATCAACCAAACCTTTGTAAAATTATTTTTTAGTCTCCTAATTTACATGATGATGGCCAATTAAGGTAAATAATATTATTTTAATGATTTTTTTATTAAAATATTTTATATCAAATAATTAAAACATGAATATTTAATATGGTGATACTTAATACAAACTTATTTGAAAATACAACAAAAATAATATATTAAAACTTGTAATAACAAAAATAACACTCTTATTTTTAGTTCATATATTTTTATTATTAAAAAAAGTTTTAATTCATCATTTCATATTAAACACCATTTAATTGGACGTTGTTTATTTGAATTACTACCATTCAGACTTATATAGTGTTGAATTCCATCTAATTGGACACCGTTCAATATTACTGGGTAGGGGTGAACAAATATGGGTTGGTTTGGATTTTGACTAAAATTGGAACCAACCCAATATGATCGATTTTTTAAAAACAAGAACCGAACCGAATCAAAAAATTTGAAAAACCAATCCAACTCGAACCAAATTTTTTGGTTTGGTTTGGGTTGGTTAAAGGAAATTTCTTCCTCTTTTTACGGTAATGAATTTTGTTTATTAAATTTTTTTAAAACTCTTATATTATATATAATTTCTAACATTTTTAATGTTAATTTTATTATAATACCTAAATTTAGAAATATAGATATCGATCACTTATCTAATACCATTATTCATATCAAATACAAAGTGCAAGAAAAATTTAAAATTAAGACAAATAAGCAATAAGGAATAGTAATCACATACTTGACAAAATTTACTAACTTCCAGATCTAATAATATTGTTCACCAATATTATTCATGTAATGAAAACTCTACCGACAAAAATATGAAAGATAATGTAATTATAAATTTATAATGGATAAATAATTAAATAATATCAAATTCGTGTATCATGTGAATAAAAGATAAAATAAATGAGAGTACTTGGTAGAGAAGTGCTTGCACGAATTCCGTTTAAATATTTAAATTGTAATGACAAAAATGGACAAAACTTGTTTATCTCTCACTAACAAAGTAGAGGACAAATTTTTCTAAAATATTATCGAAAATAAAAAAGGTTACCCTCATAAACATAACTAATTAGCAACAAATAACAAATCCAAACATATAAATTCAAATCTTTAGTACATATAGACTACAGTATATTACAAAATAGAGAATAAAATAAAAATACTTAAGTTATCCAAAAAAAACATAAAAATAAAATAAAATTTCAAACATGTTTCAAGCTCCTATATTCTAATATATTAATAAAACATAAATATTATATTGAAATTATTGATTTTGCTAACTCGCCATTGAGTTTATTGAGGTATGTTATTTTCCAAACATGTCTACAAAAATAGAAAATTAAGTGTAAACTATGAATTAAATAAATTAAATTGTAATGATTATATAAATATTTAAATATATATATATATATATATATATATATGGGTTGGTTCGGTTTTTTTAAGATTTTAATAAATGAAAACTAAACCAACCCAATATTAATCGGTTTTTATTATGAAGAACCGAACCAAACCAATAAAACTTAAAAACAGATTTTTCTGGATTGGTTTGGGTTGGATTGGGTGGGTTGGTTTGGTTCTGTATTTTTTTGTTCACCCCTATTACTGGGTGCTATTTTTATTGTGATAAATTTTAGAGATGTAATTTTTTGTAATTTTCAAATTTGTTCACAAAAATTATTTTTTAATATCGTTGATTATCGCTAATTTATTTTAATATTATATTATTTTAAAAAATAAAAATATACATTTAAATAATTTTCTAGTATTATTATATTATTTTTTCTTTAACTATTTTGTAAAAAATTACTTTTATTATTATTAATTACTCGTATTTTAATCAATTGATAATAAAAATAGTACTTTAATAAAAAATTTAATAATATTATTGGCCTTTAATAGACACTTTTTTCTTTAGGGGACAGAAACAAAATACATTTTATAATCTTTGAGATCAAAATTTAATAGACTAATATAACCACCCTCTCAATAATTTATGACCTGATTTTTTAATTGGATGACAAAATAATACCAAAACCAAGGTATAATATCAATGAGGTTTGATTTATTATAAAAAAATCCCTTAAATTTAAAGAATATAACAAAACTCATCCGTTATATTGATATAATTATACATTTAAAATTAGTGGCATAATTGTAAATTTTTTAAAAACTTTTTGCAATTTTCATTACTTTACAATTTTAGTTATTTATTTTAAAAAATAAAAATAATAATTGTCTAAAGTAATCAAAAAATATTTTTTAGTTTAGAATCAAAGAACAAAAAACCATGACATATTATAAAATATGGCCAATTATGCAACGATTAATAATCATTGAAATAAAAAGAAATGACTTGAAATTCTAACGTAAAATTGATTACATGCTTAATCTCTAGAAATAATTAAAAAATATTTCTTGTTCTTCTCCCATAGCTACTGTATCCAAAATGATTTCATGGTTTCAGAGACGGACCCAAACAGTGGGCTACATCGAGCTTGAGCCCGGGTAGCTTTTTGAGATTTTTTTTTTTTTTTTTTAATTTAATAAATATTACTAATATTTTATAAAGCATAATATATTATTTATCATAAAAATTTTATAAATAAACTTAAATTAATACACTATTTTTTGGTCTTATATTTTCTGCAACTCTGCTCCTTTTTTGTTATATAATTATGTTCTATGGTCTGTTGCTTGCTGCTCAATCAAGTTAAAGTTTGGTATTTTTTTAAAAATCTATTAAAATTATCTATATGATTTTTTAAAAAATATTATATATTCAAAATATTTGTACTTAAACTTACAATCAAATCAATAAATGTATGTTATATCTCTTAAAAATTGTAATTTTTAAACTTTTATCGATAAATATTGTATAATTATTAATTTGAGTGCCTATGTAAGTATAAATTTGTATATATTTAGCACTCTTATTTTTTCATAACAGTTGACTATTATTTCTTTAAATTTGTTGAAACTTATATGATAATTGATAAATTTTATGAAGTGTCGTCGAAACAACTAAAATAAATTTTTTGTTTGCTTTTTAAGTTTATATATTTTTTTGTTTGCTTTTTAAGTTTATATATATTTTTTAAATTTTAGTTATAAATTTTGATATTATAAATAATTTTTTTTTAATATATATTAGCCCTGTTAGAAAAATTTTTTTGGGTCCGTCCCTGCATGGTTTGATCAAATATAAGCTGCAACATATTAATTGTTACTTGATTAAAGTGAAACAATGTGATGTGATTAACACAATTATCCAAAAAATAATTATATAAAGACAACATAAAATAAAACTATCAAATATAATTATTAATAAGAGTAAAATACATTAATTAGAACAAAGCTACAAAAATTACCACCAAATTATTGTGCTTGTTTGTTCATACCACTATTTTTTTTTAAAATCACGTTTATATTACCTAATTTATAAAAAATTTAATCTTCATTCAATAACCTCACAATAAATTATTGTTCTAAATATATCAAATATAACTAATCATAAAAGTACGATATATTAATTATAATATCATTTTTATATATTTTTAATCTACATGAAAAGCCAACAAAAACTAAAAAAAAAAAATTTGAAAAATGAATGATAAATTGTCCTCACATAAACAAATCATTACCTTAACTTTGTGTATAAATAATCTTTTACCACAATTGAATGAAGTACACTTGGATACTTTACGCGCTTAGAAATCAAGTCATAGTTACTAATACACAAGTTGTGTTGGATAAAGAAAAATGCATTTGACAGCCGCCTGCATGTAAGAATGATTAATAATAATAAAAATAATAAATTTTTTATATAAAATAATTTTAAATAAATTTTAGAAGATTATTAAAATAAAAAGTTAAATATTATAATATTAGATAAAATTAAAATTTAGATTGAATTAAAATATGGTAAACATAAACTTAAAAATTATAAATAATTTTTACATAATATACGACTATAATTTTATTTATGTTACTAATAGTTATCAAATATATGGAAAAAAAGTATATACTTAATCACTTTATTTACAATTTATATCATTTTTATCCATATATTTGTTAAATATTATTAATATATATCAAAATATGTAAATAAAAATTAGACATAATATATTATTATAAATAAAATATTTATTACATGCTAAAAATATAAATGTTCTTAATTTCTTTTTGTAAAAAATTTGCTATACTTTTTCCTTTGTCCAAATCCTCAGCATAATAACATTTGAAACCACACCTTTTCACTTCGTAAACCTCGGAAAAATCATTTTCATCATAACCTTTAATGGAGATATTCACTTCCATTTCACAGACACCACAATATGCACGAAACCACCATGCTTTGGGAACGGTTGCAGACAAACACGTGATCTGATTGTAAATTAAGAGTTGATGCATTTACAATACTACTATTCCAGCCATTGCTGGCTCGGTAAATCTGTTCAATTTGCAAGAAGCAGGGAGGATTTCTATCAGAGTAACGGTGGAAGGCAACATGAGCACATACCACTAAACCCAATAAGTTGCTAAAAGAACCTGAATTGATATGTAGTGAATTTCTCTCCATTTCACCTTCCATCCATTCAGGAAATTGATTTGACGGATAATAAACTTCTAATCCCATAAATGCATGTTTAATTACGTAACCTTGTAAAGAATGAAAAAAAGAAGAAGAAGTTAATATTTATTTTGTTAAAGATCAAAGCTTTATTTTATTAGTATTTTTGAATTATTATTCTGGCACAATGCACGGGCACATGTGAATATAAAGAAAAAATTTGACCATTTTTTTTGAAAATTTCCTTTCATAAGCTAAATTTAAAATTATTAAACTAAATGAAAGTGTAAAGGGTAAGTAAATTCTCACAAAAGCCCTTATTCAAAATACAGGAGAGAAAAGTGCTAAAAAAATAAGAAAAAAATTTCATAAAATATAAAATTTGCAAAAACAATTAAATAAAAATAAAAAATAAAATATTGTAATGTTCAATTTTAATTTTAAACTGTTAAAATAAAATAAAGATTTTAACCACATTAAATTCATTTTATTATTATTTCTGAATTTTTTGTTAATAAAATAATATTTTACTATTTAAAAAGTGACTAAAAGTGTTTCATTTTTACTGAGGGAGTGATCTAAGTATCTATTGTGAAAAGAAAGTGACTATAATATCCTAGTGACAAAAACAAAGTGATTCCTAGGATATTAAATTCTAAATTCATATCATGATTTTTCATTCAAATAAGATAAAATAATATATGTGACAGACATGTGATCTTTTTCTTTCATGAATATTGGATGTATTTAATCTATTTTTACGTTAAATGAAGTTATAATATATTTATATTCTTCAATTTTAAAATCAAAATTTTTTGTGTGTGCTATATAAAAAGAAATTTCAAGATTATTATTTTATTTTTTTAGAGCGATGATATATTGTCATAATTCATTTTGCTTTAAATGCTTAAAAAAGAATTCATTGATGTCTAAAAGTTAACATTATAATTAAAAGAGCTGTATTAACAAAATAGTTGTAGCAATAACACCACCTTTTGTTATATATGAATCTCTTTTTCCATGCTTTTTATTTTTGTAGCTTAAAATTAATAAGTTAGCATTAATTAATTAGACAAGTAATCAACAAATGCATTTTTTGTTATGTATAATGCTTAATTTTAATGTTATATTAATTAGATCAATTTAAGTATATATATATATTTTTTTAAGATTTTGAGATCTAATTAACTTAATTCTATGATTATAGAATTAAAGTGATTATAATGATGAGGTTAAACCGACTCTTTTTTCCGTAGAAAAAGATTTGTATCTAAAGTGCAAGAAGGGACAAGCCGTGACTCAACTGAATGAAGTACACTAGGCTATTTTAAATGCTTAGAAATCAAGTCACACCGAATGAACTTACTAATATGTAAGTTGTGTTGGATAAAGCAAAATGCACTTCACAATGGCAAGTCCACATGAGTGGGTATTTCTCTTTGGACATTAAAAGAAGAAGAAAGTAGACCTGAGAATAAAGAGAGTAAAGTATATAACATGTCAAAGTCATGAGAGTTCTGTGATACTTTTTCCTTTCTCCAAATCCTCAGCATAAAAACATTTGAAACCACACCTTTTCACTTGGTAAACCTCGGAAATTTCACTTTCATGTTCCTGCAAATTATTTTGAATGAAGAAATCCACTTCTATTTCACATATATCATATGCACTAAGCCAGCCTATGTTGGTAATGTTCCAGATAATCACGTGATCTGAATGATATTCTACAATTTTTAAGCCTTCAAAAGTTATTAAGGAGCCATTGCTGGCTCGAAAATTGTTTTTCCAACTAAACAAGCCTTCAATTTTTCTGCGATGGTTGGCGGCAACATGAGCACATACCACTAAACCCAGTAAGTTGCTAAAAGAACAACCTGAATTGATATGAAGTGAATTTCCCTCCATTTCACCTTCCATCCATTCAGGAATTTGATTTGACTGATAAATAACTTCTAAATTTGAACTTCCATAACGAGTGTGGTAACCCTGAAAAAAAAAAAAAAAAAGCGTTAATATTTATTTTGTTAAAGACCAAATTAATAAGGCTTTCGTGTAGATTTAGTCCGTACATACAAGAACAGAGTAACAAACAAGAGAGAAGAGAAATAAAATGTATATTCTTATTATGTTAATGAGCAGTAAACTGCTATATATACAAGAATTAAAGTACTAAGGATTGGTTAAGTTTAAGTTAGTTAACTAACTGTACGCTCATAACCATATATAGTTTAACACCACCCCTCAAACATATGGTGAAGGATAAACCATAAGTTTGGATTTTAAGGACTGAAAACGAGTGTCTCCAAGGGGCTTTGTAAGAGCATCAGCAATTTGATCTTCAGAGGGTGTAAAGCGCACATCCAAAGCTTGATCAACCACTAAATCACGAATGAAGTGGAAGTCAATTTCCACATGCTTCATACGAGCATGCATGACAGGTTTTGTTGTTAAATGCTTGGCACTAAGGCTATCAGTGAAAAGCACTGGCTTGTGAGCTGGTGTAACTCGTAACTCTTTAAGAACTGAGGTAAGCCAAATCACTTCACACGCAGCAAGAGCTAGAGCTCTATATTCTGCCTCGGCACTAGAGCGTGAGACCACCTTTTGTTTAGATGACATCCAAGAAACTAGATTATCACCAAAGTAAACACAATAGGCACCAGTACTTCGCCTGTCATCAGGGCCACTAGCCCAATCTGAGTCTGAAAAACCAACAAAACCGAGAGAAACAGACTTGGAGAACAACAAACCATGACCAGCAGTTCCTTTCAAATATCTTAGAACTCGTTTAACAGCTTTCCAATGAACATCGGTGGGGCAATGCAGAAACTGGCAAAGCTTGTTGACAGAAAAAGCTATTTCTGGCCTTGTAAGTACACAGTACTGTAAAGCACCCACAATACTTCTATAAGCTGTAGGATCTTCAAGAGGAACCCCATCATATTTAGACAGCAAAGGACCTGTACTCATAGGTGTAGTGCAAGGTTTTGAGGAATCTAAACCAGCCTTTGACACTAACTGAGTAATATATTTCATCTGACACAAATGCAAAGTATCAGGAGACCTGTGAACTTCAACGCCAAGAAAAAAATGTAGGTCCCCAAGATCCTTGAGAGAAAACTTAGAATTCAAAAGTTGAATAAAAGATTGAACATGAGCTGCATTACTTCCTGTGATGATTATATCATCAACATAAACCAACACAATTGTAGTGCAATTGCCTTTGAACCTGAAAAACAAAGAAGTATCAGCTTTGGAATTAACAAATCCCAAATCAAGTAAGTTAGTACTTAACTTCTGATACCAAGCTCTAGGAGCTTGTTTCAAGCCATACAAGGCTTTTCTGAGTTTACAAACCCAATTAGGATGTTGAGTATCCTTGAAACCTTGAGGTTGTTGCATGAAAACTGTCTCTTCAAGTTCTCCATTAAGAAAGGCATTATTCACATCAAGCTGTCTCAAAACCCAACCCTGAGAAAGAGCTAAAGTAAGAACAAGTCTAATGGTTTGTGGCTTGATCACTGGAGAGAAGGTCTCAGAGAAGTCTATGCCCTCAACCTGATGGTAACCTTTAGCTACAAGTCTAGCCTTATACTTATCCAGCTCACCATTGCTCTTTAACTTTGTTCTGAATACCCATTTACATCCAATGGGTTGACTATCAGGAGGACAAGGAACTAAATTCCAAGTTCCATTAGCCAATAAAGCTTGAAACTCCTTTTGCATTGCCAACTCCCATTCTGGGATGCCTTTAGCATCTGAATAACTATGAGGTTCACTCAAAAGAATTTGGGAAGAAGGAGAAACAAGAGCAAGAAATTGCTTTGGCTTAAGTGACCCAGTTTGTGACCGAGTCACCATATGATGTTTTTGAGGAACAAAAGATGTAGACTGAACATCATGAACAGACTCACAAGGAGATAATAAATCAGGAGAAGGAGACAACAAAGGTGACTGTACATATGACAGAGACTGAGAATGACTAGACACAGTAGAGGGAACAGGTTTCTCAGTAGGAGACAAAACATTGTGAGAATCAAGAAGTTGACTTCGAGGAGAAGAGCACTCAACCAAAGGCTGAGTACTAGACAGAGAAGAAATAGACTGAGAAAGAGGAAATGAGGGAACAAAAGAAACAGGTGAATAATACTGAAGAATATCTGCTTGAGTGGGAGAAGATTCACTAGAAGACAAGAAAGGATACACAGTTTCATCAAAAGTGACATGTCTGCTGGTGTACAATCTGCCAGTACTCTTATCAAGACAAAGATAGCCTTGATGTTGAGGCGCATAACCTAGAAAAACACATGAAATAGACCTAGGTTGTAGCTTGTGTTTATTATAGTCTCTGAGACAAGGAAAACACAAAGAACCAAAAGATCTGAAGAAAGAGAAGTCAGGATTTCTTTTGTAAAGTAACACATAAGGAATTTGACCACCAATACTTTTAGAAGGAAGTCTATTGAGAACAAAGACTGCAGTTCTGAAAGCATAAATCCAAAACCTTAAAGGCATACCAGATTGAACTAGAAGAGCTAAACCTCTTTCAACCACCCTCCTATGTCGACATTCCACCACTCCATTTTGTTGCGAAGTGTGGGGACAAGTGACCCTATGTTGCAACCCTATGGTTCCAAGTTTAGTAAGGAAAAGAAATTCTTTACCCCCATCAGATTGGACTGCTTGAATTTTAGTGTTGAAATTTCGTTCAACCATATGCATAAAACTCAGAAAAGCAGTTTGAGCCTCATCCTTGGATTTAAGAAAGAAAATCCACATATAACGAGATGAGTCATCAACAATGAGTAAGAAAAATTTAGCTCCAGTGCTAGAAACAACAGGAGAGGTCCAAAGATCAACATATAATAAAGCAAAGAGTGTGTTACAAGGAGTATGCTTATGTTTAAAAGGTAGTTTATGAGATTTAGCAATAGCACAAGAAGAACATATAACAGAATCAGAGAGTTTATCACATTTCAAAAATGAAGTTTGTACAAGACGATTAAACACTTCCAAGGAAGGATGCGCTAATCGATGATGCCACACAAGTGGTCTTATTACAGTGAAAGCTGAAGCTGAAGTACAAACAGAACGTGAAGAAGAATTGACAATAGAAGAGCTTGGAGATTGGACTTGAGCTTCAAGAGAATAAAGTCCTCCTTTAGCTGTCCCTCGAGCAAGAATTTGGTTGGTCTTGGCATCCTTAATAAGCACACAGTTAGAATGAAATTCAACAATGACATTATTATCCAAACACAATTTGTGTACTGACAGCAAATTATGTGAAACAAGAGGAGTATGCAACAACTGATTAAGTTTTAAGAGAGACTCAGAATAAAGAGGCTTAACAGAAGATGAACCACAACTGTTTATAGGAAGAGAAGTTCCATTACCTACAGTCACAGAATCAGGACCAAGGAAAGAGGTAGTGTTGGAGTTGGCAATATGACCAGCATCATTAGTGAGATGATGTGTGGTGCCTGAGTCTAGCAACCAAGGCACATTGACAGTTGAATCAGAGGAAGAATTTCCATCAGCAACCATAGCTGAGGCTGGAGAGTGAGATGAGAAACCTTTTCCCTGAAGAATATCTCTCAACTTGAAGCATTTGTTAGCTGGATGTCCAGTTTTACCACAGATTTGGCATTGTACACGTGTACCTCCTCCACTACCTTTCTTGATATTCTTGAATTGTGAATATCCATTACTATCTCTTTTAGGTTGAACAACATTACTTTTCTGGAGAAAATCTTGCAGACTCCAAGAAGAACCAGAAGAAGACTTAGTCACAGCATGTGACTCAGAATTATTACTAAAAGATAGTCCAGCAAATTTAGCTAAATTTGCTTGTACAAGCCTGCTCACATCTTGTGAGTTTTGCTGTTCAAGACGCCTCTCATAGGTCATAAGCTGACTGTGAAATTCATCAAACGAATCACAATCTGACCGAATTGTGTAAGAGGAGACAAAAGGATTATAGTTGGAATCCAATCCACCAATAGCATAGAGTATCAGATCACGATCTGAAACAGTTTCACCAATAGCAGCCAGATGATCTGCAATAGTACGTAAACGCATGACGAAATCATCAACAGAAAGATCATTTTTCATCATTGTTTGTAGTTGCAGACGAAGCTCCATAATTCGAGCATGAGAAGAGGCTGAGTGAACTCTTTCAAGTGAGCTCCATTGTTCAGCAGCAGTAATACCACGTCTCAAATGAGGATACATCGAGGTGGACACTGAAGAATAAAACCAGCTCTTTATGACACTATTAAGTCGATTCCAGAGTGTGAACTCAGGATTGAGCTGAGAATTCAACAACTGAGCTGGAGGAGAGTAATGAGGATCGATGATCACATCCAATCCATATGCGACGATTGCAGAGAGCAATTGCTCACGCCACACAAGGTAATTAGTGCGATCAAGTTTCACTGAAAAGGCGAGATTCACAGGTGGAGTGCCTAAGGCTGAGAGAGGTGATTGAGCACTCTGATTCTCAGCATCAAGCTTTCCTGAATCTGCAGAGGCTAACGCCATTGAAGAATTCACAGAATCTTGAGAGCTTAGCTCTGATACCATACAAGAACAGAGTAACAAACAAGAGAGAAGAGAAATAAAATGTATATTCTTATTATGTTAATGAGCAGTAAACTGCTATATATACAAGAATTAAAGTACTAAGGATTGGTTAAGTTTAAGTTAGTTAACTAACTGTACGCTCATAACCATATATAGTTTAACAGTACATAAGAAGTCCTCCCATCATTAATATGCAGTAAGTGCCTAGAAAATAAGACTTTTGACATTAGCGAATACCCGCAGGAAGGGAGCCAAATGAAGTTATTAATAAAAAGCTGCTCAATTGAAGATGCCAGTTCTGGCAAAGTCTTAAGGCTGTCACATTCTTGAAGTTGAAGTAGATAAAGGTTACCAAGTCGGTTGATGCTTTTTGGTAAACTTACAAGGTTTTTGCATCTTACCAAGAAAAGCACTCTGAGTTCACTTAGATATTCAATCTGCCAAGGTAACTCTTCTATAGCAGTGTCACTTAGTACAAGATGTTCTAGATGTTCCATGGTCTCATTTATTTCAGGAAAACCTTTGAAGTTTGTGCAATCGTATAAAGAGAGACTCTCCAAAAGTTTTAACTTGCAAATGTTACTGGGGAGATTTTCAAGTCTTTTGCAACCCCTTATGATAAACGACTTGAGATTGGAGAGACACTCAATTGATTCAAGCACTGTTACTATATTTGTCCAACTCAAATCCAACTCTGTAATATTCCTTGGCAGCTGTGGAAACTTGCTAAGAGATGAGCAACCAGAGACACTAAGATACAACAATGACTGCATGAATTTTTCTCCTCCATTGTATGGAAGATATAAGCATCCCATATTCTCTGATATCTGTTGCATATTAATTATGACCACAACAAAAGTTCAGTGATAATTTTATAACAATTTGAAGTTCAGTGGTACTTTTGTGACAATCACATGAGATGGATAGTTTCCTGATTAAACTATAAACTTATGAGATAAATACATTGCAAATGATTTTCAATATTGATAAATTACGTACATTAGATTCATCCAAAAGCTCTTCAATTTGGCTATTGGGAAGTTCAAGTGCTACAAGGTTACCACAAAAACGTAATGGCAAAAATTTCAATGGGAACTGTTCCCAATGTAGATATCTAAGCGTGTCAGGAAGTAGCTGAAGATCTGAAGGAGCATACACTTCACACATTTTATCTTGTTCATTAGATTTATAAATTTTGAGTATTCTCAACTTGTACATCTTTGAGAAGGTTGTTCTCTTCAAGTCCAAAGACAATCTATGATCTAATTCAGACATGTTAAAGCAAATGCCTTCAATTTCTCCAGTTTCCTGGCAATCAAGAGAAAAACATAAAGCATACCATATACATATGTATTTTAATATGAAAATAAATTAATTCAAAGCATTTAGCTTCTTACAATATCATTTTGCAACACTTGATATATTTCATTAGCTTTCCACAGCCTTGTGCGTCTTTCAGGGGTATTAGGGGATTCTTGGCGAACAACTTCTCTACCCATCTGTTGTATCAAATCATGCATCCATAAACCGTCCTCATTTTGATAGACCGTTACCAAAGACCTCTGCTTTAGAATTTCTAATCCCTCATCCCAAAAAAAGCCACAACCATCAACTATATGCTTTGCAAAATGGACACTTTCTCCCTTTAAAAAGAAGGCCAAATCTAGAAATATGTTCTTCACATTGTCTTCCAAATCATCATAACTTATTTGCAGTACTTTTTGTATGTCCTTGTTTGGAATTTCCTGCAACTTATTCAATGTGCTTTCCCAAAATATTTTGCTCCTGTCATACAAGAGAGAGCCTAGCACGGTAAGTGCTAATGTATTACCATCAGCGTATTTCATGACCCTTTTTGATAGCTCTTCATCCTCCATTGCAAGAGATTTTCTTCTAAACGCACGAAATTGAAAGAGTTGAAGAGCATCATGTTCACTCAGTTCTTGAACCGTATAGTTTTCATTTGCTTCAATACTCCTAAGCACATGTTCATCTCTAGTTGTTACGATTATCCTACTTCCAGGGCCAAATTGAATCATACCATCATATAAAAATTCTAATTCTCTAGGATTACTTACATCATCGAAAACAATTAGGACTTTTTTCTTGCTGAGTCGATTTGCAATAGAAGGTTCAAGAAATGGAGCAATTGTATCTAGGTTTTTTTCATTGAGAAGTTTTGAACAGAGTTCATTTTGGATATAACTTTGTCCTTTTTTCTCTGCCTCTTCTCTGACGTTCTCCATAAAACAATTAGCTTCGAATTTAGATTTGAGCTGATGGAAAACAAGCTTTGCTAGAGTTGTCTTCCCAATTCCAGGCATGCCCCAAACACCTAAGGTGCGAACATCTTTTGAGTCTGTGCATATTAATGATTCAATTTGTTTTATACGTTCTTCGAGTCCAAAGAAGCCTTTCAAATTCAAATCTCTTGGCCATGATGCTTTCAATTTGTTGAGGACATCTTGGACTATTTCCTTAACTAGCTTAGCCTCAGGTCTAGTATATTTAAAGCAAAATCCACAATTAGTTTGTAATAGAATAAGCAAAATATCCCCCGGCCATCACCCAAGCACGTGGTAAAAGGAAGGTAAGGCTCACCATACATTTTATTCTTAACCAATATGAAAGTTCATTTTATGCACTAACACTATATCCTCATGTAAGTTTGAGTCTCTAGAATAGTTAGTGAGTGAGGGTGTATATCAAAATGAATTGTATTGATTTAAAAAGACAAAAGGATAAAAAATGCCAAAACATCTACATGGGGTGAAGTTATTACCTAATATGATATGAATGAAAACCAGATCGATCGGCTGCTTTTGACAAGGCAGACTTCCACGCGAGAACTTTGTCAATTCCGTAATATTGTTGGAGGTTTGATAAAGCAGCTGCATAACTGCCCTTTTGTCTTCGGACATCTGCTGGATCTACACGGTAAAAAACAGGAACAATTGTTTTCTTTCACTTGAGTATGTGCTCCAGTTCTTCCAGACACCAACGAGAAGAAGCATAATTTTCTGAAAAAATGACTATTGAAATCCTTGAATTCTCAATTGCTTTGAGAAGCTCCGAGGGAATTTCTTCACCTTTCTCAAGTCTGTCATCAATAAAGGTAGCTATTTTCCCTCCGCAAAGAGCAGCATAAAGATGGCTTGCAAAACCATCTCGGGTATCTACCCCTCTAAAGCTAATAAACACATCAAAAATTTCCGTAGCAGAGGCAGATGAAGAATTATCATCATCAACAATATTATCAGTAGTAGCAGCTGCAGATGAAGAACTATCATCATCAACAGTATTATAAGTAGTAGCAGCTGCAGATGAAGTAGAATAAGAAGATGAAGATGATGAACAAAAGTGAAGAAGCAGCAGAGGAAGAAGAAGTATGAGTAACATCATCAAAACAATCTTCAAATCCAGCGAGTTCAGAGACTCATAAAAAGATGATAACACTTCCACAAAATTCATATTTTGCCTTATTGTACGGGGATGACAAACCCTACAGGTTTATTTGAAACCTTTTATCTTTTAATCTGATCAGATGAATGGCAAATGTTAGTAGCAACTGCTGTTTTTAACAGCAGTTTGTAGTTTTCATTCATCTTCTTCCGGTTCAAAAATGGGGCAAATGTTCTGGTGGTGGAAATTGCTGGGTCATTTCTTGGAGCTTTCTTAGCCAAAATCTAGCATGCTGTTTGGTCGGCTGAGAAAGTAAATATTCCAATTTAAATTATATTATTTACATCTATTTACAATAATATTATATTTGCATTATAAATAATTATTTCACATTATAATTACTCATTTTAAATTTTTTATTAATTAATTAATTATCGATAATAAATATGTAATGTCCCAAAAAAATTTATGCGTAATTAAACCAAAAGATGAAATCAATTATGCAAACACAAAGCACATATACATACGAAAATGAGACCACGTTATCTATTTAGCCATAACAGTCACAAAACAGAACATACATGTAAAAACAACCATGAAAATATTCATACACAAAACAAAGCAAACAATACTTAATATTACAAGTATGGTTAGTCTACTTACCTCAAATATGTTACAAATTTGACAATAGATTTAGGCATAGCCAATATTATTTTATAATTTTTAAAAATAAAAAAAATCAATTTATGATCTTAACTATATAGATATAACTATTTATTTTTCTTTTATTCGTTTTTAAATCATATTCATTGTGTGTTTCCATAAATTATGATATTTTTGATAAATAGTTTATGTTTTAAAATTTTATTTACACTTGTAAAATATTATCCCAAGAAAAATATAGGACATTTATTATAACATAAAAATTTAAGTTAATTTGAACATGTCTCAATACATGATTTATTACTGAACAAAAAAAAATTATTTTCTTCTTAAAATTTCTTTGAGTCAAACTAGAAAATTTGAAAAATTTCTTTGAGTCACACAGAAAATTTCCCAATCAAAGTACCCATTATTAAAAAATATCTTAAATATTCTATAAAAATAATTTGGCTATGAGATTTTCATAAACAATCAATAACATATATTTAAAGTTGTTATTAAAATTTTAGATTAAAATAACTAGTTAAAGAATCTAAAACTATTTTTATTCGAATGTTAATACAAAAACGACAGAATTTTAGATTTTTAGATCTAACTTTGAAAATTCATGAAAATTAGAAAACAAAACATTTTTGAGTGATTCAAAAACCATTAGACTCAAAAACATGTCTCTATTTGTCAATAAAAATTACAAGTCCTAATTTTGATCCTAACTATTTCGAAATTATTAGAATATACATTTGACTCAGAATTTTTGGGTTTTGAGATTTCATTATAGCCTCTTTTTTCTATCTTAATTTTAATTCATAAAAAAGGTAACAAAAATTTAGAAAAATCAGAATATGTTGATTTGTATCATAAAAATTTAAAATTTTTATTTTTTCTTAAAATCCTTAATAAAAATATATGAAAACTATCAAAATTTGTGAGTTTTGGGACTAAATTCTTACCTTAAAATTGTATAGGAGTTTAAATATTTGAAATTGTATGGATGTTATAGTAGCTTCACAAACTCTATCTATATAAATATTTATACTTTTTTTTTTCATTTTTTTTATTATATAATTTTACTTCATTATCATATTTACTTTTTAATTGTACCTGTAACTTTTTTTTCTTATTATTTATTATATTACTTACATTTGCTTATAATAATATTACAATAGCATCATAAATAATTATTTCATATTTTAATTACTCATTTTATTTTTTTTATTAATTAATTAACTTATTGATCAAATTGAACAAAATAAATATTTATAAATATATGTATTATATAATAAATTAGTTTTAAAATACAAGTGATTGATTGTATAGATGTTTTATAAAGTTTTACAAACAAATTCCATAATTTTTTTAAAAAAATTCAAAATTTTCATGAACAACAACATTATCCTCGACATTTTCGTAAAATTTAAGTTTTGACATCGATATTTTAATCCTTTAGGATATTATAATTTATTTTTCTTTTGATAGGAAAATTGATTCCTTTTCCTGACCTTCAGTTTTTCTTCTTTTTTACTCACGTTGGTTAATGACAAATTTACCTTTAATTTTTCTTCTTTTTTACTCACGTTGGTTAATGACAAATTACTTATTCATGTAATTTCAAAATGACTGTAATATAAGCTCAAAGCTGAAGCTAGTTAGTAATTAGCATAGACCCCTTTCCCGAGCTTAAGAGGTGAGAGCTGAAGAAATTGAAACATTCAAAGCATTCCAAAAGAGCATGAATACTTCTCATATTGTTCTTATGTGAACATGAAAATATAAATAATGTGAAATGTTGAAAATGTAGTATTGTTCGAGGTTACTCCATTTTTTAGGGTTATTGATTTCTTATAATGCACGGATTACACTTCATTAATGCATTTAAATAATATGAACAATTATTATTTAAAAGTTCACTTAATACGTATATATAATATATTTTTATTAATTGATTTTATTTTCTTAATTTTAAACAATATTTTTCATTTTTAAAATAAATATATTTTACTTAAGGTGATTTGATAAAGTCATTGCTTTTATTCTTCTTTGTTCTAATTTTTCATTTCACATGCACAAGGAATCGCTTACTTGCTTATTCTGATATTGAAAAAATGTTAGTAAACAATATTAACGTAATGAATTTGATTATTTCGATTACTTTTTTATTCCGATTCCTTCTCAATTAATTCCATTTTATTTTTATTTCGGATAAGTAATGCGTCTTAAGTCATAAAATAAAAAAATTTATCTTTGAAATAGGATGCTTTTTACCCTAGAATAAATAAATCAAATAACTTAGAAAACATATTAGTATAACATGATTTTCTCATCATGCTTGCTTAGTTCCCTTCTACAATGTTTGAATGTGCAAACAAATTAAAATCTTACATTGTATAGAGTTGAGGTGATTTATGAGTTAGCAAATATTTGGTTTATATATCTACAAGTTTTTTACAGGTGATATCATTGTGAGACCTATATGAATCTCCCAACATAGTCATTGGCTCCATGTGCATGAACTGCCTCCAAAAGAACATGTTAAATATTAAATTCTTACCTAACTAAAAATGTGTTGATCGTAGTATAGTTGAAAGACTGATTAGAAAATTTTGTTTTTTGGGCAAAACATAAATCAAATAAAAATTACTAAAGTAAATAAAAAATAGTTCGAAATTAAAGAAGCAATTAATTAGTATGAATTAATTAATCATACTTTGAATTAATTATTTTCCAAAATTCAAATTTATTAAGACAACTGGAATATCATACTATATTGAAAGCATTAATTAGGATTAGGAACTAACCACGTTTAATAACTACATTTTATGACTTTGCTGTACTCGACAAAAATAAATGTCCTATAACTAGATTTAATTCAATTATAACATTAAGCTCTAAACTGATAATAACTAAACTCGACAAAATTGAGTTCTGCCTTCAATCTTTAATCTAAATGTTTGATTTTTATTTATTTATTTTTTGAATCAGATTTTTTATTTATTTTAACAAATTACTACAGAATGATAACCAATTAAAGATAAATAATATCATTTTAATGATTTTTTTTATTAAAATATTTTTTGTCGAGTGATTAAAACACAAATCTTTAATAAGGTGATACTTAATACAAACTTTTTTAGAAATACAGCAAAAATAGCATATTAAAACTTGTAATAACAAAAATAACACCCTTATGTCCAGTTTATATATTTTTACTATTAAAAAAAGTTTCAATTCATCATTTCACATTAAACACCATTTAATTGGACGTTATTTATTTGAATTACTACCATTCAGACTTATATAATGTTGAACTCCATCCAATTAGACACTGTTCAATATTATTGAGTGCTATTTTTATTGTTATAAATTTTAGAGAGGTAATTTTTTGTAATTTTCAAATTTGTTCACAAAAATTATTTTTTAATATTGTTGATTATCACTAATTTATTTTAATATTATATTATTTTAAAAAAATAAAAATATACATTTAAATAATTCTCTAGTATTATTATATTATTTTTTCTTTAACTATTCCATATAAATATACTTTTATCATTATTAATGACTCATATTTCAATCAATTCATAATAAAATAGTACTTTAATATAAATATACTTGCGGGTCCCATTGTCATGAGAAGATCCATTAACTGTCAATGGATCTTTCTTGAAACTCTTCTTCGATTTCTTTTCTTTGCTTCCAACTCCATGACTCATGACATTAATTAAATGTTGTCCTTGTTGCCTAAGTCTTGTCTCTTATTGAATTAACATACTCGCCAATTCATTCACACTCCACCTTTCCTTAATAGTGTTACAATGAATTTGAAATGGCCCATACTGAGCAGGCAAGGAATTCAGAATGAATTGAACAAGAAAACTTTTATCAACATTCATACCCAGAGATTTGAGTCTGGCAACTAGATTGGTCATGTTAAGGACATGCTCATTCATTCCACGGTTACCATCAAATTTCATGGTGGTAAGTTCAGCCATTAATCTCCCTCCAAGGGACCCATCTGCTAAACAAAACCAATCTTGCACAGCCTTAAAATATTCCTTTGCATTTTCAATTTGAGGGAGCGTTCATTCAATATTGTTCGTAATACATATTGAATAAACATGATGCTTAATCTGTTCAATCTTTCTCATGACTTAAACAAAGCATGTTGCTCCAAACTGCTTGTTTCAGTAATAGCAGTCCGTTTGTATATTCGCAGTGTTAAGTCAAGATCTAGAACACCAAGGTGAAACTGAATTTGTTTCTTCCGATCAGAGAAATTAGTTCCACTAAAGATCGGATCATAATAAGCTAGCGAATGAAGCATAACTGACATTGCAATAAAATCATCACAACATTAATAATTTGAGAAAATCAATTCCATTAGCAATATTGCTATTCAACCTTTAGATCAACTAATGCAATATACTAATATTCAAACTTAATGATAATTTTCATTCACCTAGGCATCAATGATAATTCTTTAAAATTTGATTGATTTGTCACCTTTGGGCATCCATTCCAATCTCACTTTCATTCTATCAATTAATAATGACTACTTGAAAGTTGGTGCACCTTTGGGTCATGCGATAATAATCAAATAATCATTCCATAATAATTTTGCAAAGTCATAATTCAGTTCAATATCTATAACTTTTTTTAGCAAAATCACTTTGGTGACAACATGTGACCATAATATAAATATTGATTGACAAACAACCAAGCAAAAAAAAAAAAAAAGTAGTCACGTTCAAAACAGATAAATAATATCCCAAAATAAAAATATTATCATGAAAGAGAGTATCTCAATTGGTAAGCATACATTATATTGAACACTATGTTCTGAGTTCAAGATCTAGCATTCTCTTTTGATTATCTCAATTACAAGCAAAATTTAGCCCATAAGATATAAACACAATAATGGTCTGCATGCATTAAACACTACGGCCAAAATTAATATACAAATGCTCTCACCAAAAAGTAATCATTTCAGTAAGCCAATAAAATAAGAAGATGACTAGCAAATGTCAAGGCTCATAACAATTAATGGAACATTTATTCCAATGATTCGACAGTTTGAATTGTGAGTAAATGAAACCAATAAATTCGGAATCAACTCATATGAAATCAAACCGATACATGCAAATAAATATCCATACAGAATCATGATATTTCAATAACATAAAATCCCAATAAATTCTGTCACTAATGTAGAATTAGCTAAAATCATTAAATTCGACAAACAATCAGGAAAATTTTCGGAATCAATGAACATCAAATTCCAAACATTATAAACGCACAATATAACACATAAAACAAATAGCGAGATCAAATTAAGAAAGGTAATTAAATCAATCTCTGTATTAAAAGGAAAATCATGATAGTTTCAACCATGCTCTGATACCACATGTTAAAAATGTGAACATCATCGATGAAAACTCCATTTATATAATAAAGTTATACTATGCAATTAAACCCTAATTTTATAATTTACTAAAGAGGTCAATTAGTACAAAACCATTAGTGCCATATTAATAACTTCTCCATTTTTTTTTTAATAAAAATAGTGGAGAATTCATTCATTATATATATATATATATATAATACAATAAAGATTAACCCCCATTTTTTTAGGTACATCAAATATCAGATTAAAAACTAAAGCTATCTATTAGGAAGACACCCAATAAATTCATATATGTTCTTCACATTGTCTTCCAAATCATCATAACTTTTCCAATACTTTTTGTATGTCCTTGTTTGGAATTTCCTGCAACTTAATCAATGTGCTTTCCCAAAACAATTTGTCCCTGCCGTACAAGTGAGAGCCCAGCATGATAAGTGCTAATGCATTACCATCAGCGTATTTCATGACCCTTGTTGATAACTCTTTATCTTGAGAGTTTCTTCCAAAAGCATGGAATTGAAAGAGTTGAAGAGCATCATGTTCACTCAGTTTTTGAACCGTATAGATTTCATTTGCTTTTGTAAGCACATGCTTGTCTCTAGTTGTTACGATTATTCTACTTCCAGGGCCAAATTGAATCATACGATTTAAAAATTCCAATTCTTTAAGATTACTTACATCATCGAAAATAATTAGAACTTTTTTCTTCCTGAGTCGATTTGCATGAGAAGGTTCAAGAAATGGAGCAGTTGTATCTAGGTTCTTTTCATTAAGAAGTTTTGAACAGAGTTCATTTAGGAAATAAACTTTGCTAGAGTTGTCTTCCCAATCCCATAAAACAATTGGCTTCAAATTTAGACTTCACCTGATTGAATACAAACTTTGCTAGAGTTGTCTTCCCAATCCCATAAAACAATTGGCTTCAAATTTAGACTTCACCTGATTGAATACAAACTTTGCTAGAGTTGTCTTCCCAATCCCAGGCATGCCCCAAAGACCTATGGTGCGAACATCTTTTGAGTCTATGCATAATAATGATTCAATTTGTTTTATACGTTCTTCAAGTCCAAAGAAACCTTTCAAATTCAAATCGCTTGGCCATGATGCTTTCAATTTGTTGAGGACATCTTGGACTATTTCCTTAACTAGCTCAGCCTCAGATGTAGTATATTTAAAGCAAAATCCACATTAGTTTGTAATAGAATAAGCAAAATATCACCAATCATCCAAATCGTGATAAAAGTGGTATCCCATATATAAATTTTTGTAGAGTCTATAATAACATAAATCATTTAATCTTAAGAGATTAACCCAAAGAAAAATAAGACTCAATGTAGACACTCATTTTATACACGCTAGCATCCTCTCAAAGTATGGGAACCCTATGTATTTTAAACATATTTTTATTATATATAATTCTTTTATTCTTGAGGGTAGAAGTAAAGTAACGAAGAAGAAGAAAGCAGTAATAGAAAAACAGTTTCAATAATGCTTCAACAGAAAGTATTGTTGAGTTAACAAACTTCAATGTACTTACACGTACTTATAGAATCTGTTACTCAAACTAACTAACTAAGCTCATGGATTACACGTGTACATTTATGTATTCTATAGCACTTATACAGATATACTAACAGCCCCCCTACAAACTGATGGTTTTGGAAGAACCAACAGTTTGGGCTTGAAGAAATGAAATTGATCTGTAGACAAAGGTTTGGTGAGGAAGTCAGCAAGCTGATGAGATGAAGGAACATACTGAAGACAAAGCTGTTTAGCCAGAACATGATCACGCACAAAATGCTGATCAATTTTAATATGTTTGGTACGAGAATGAAGTACCGGATTATGAGCAAGACTTTGAGCACTTTGATTATCACACAAAAGAGTTGGTGGAGCTGGTATAGGCAAGTGTAACTCAACAAATAGAGACATGAGCCACTTTAATTCAGCAGTGGCATTGGCCATAGCACGATATTCAGATTCAATACTGGAACGAGACACCACCTTTTGCTTAAAGGTACTCCATGAGATCAAATTGCCTCCAAGAAAAATACAATATGCACTGGTGGAACGACGATCATCACAACACGAAGCCCAATCAGCATCACAATAAGCTGTTACTGAGAGAGAAGAAGATTTGAAAAATGTGAGACCATGAGAGGAGGTACCATGAAGATACCGAAGTAACCGTTTAACAGCAAGTCAATGAACATCAGTAGGCTGAGCCATAAATTGACACAATTTATTAACACTAAAGGCAATATCAGGATGAGTAATGGTGCAGTACTGAAGACCCCCAACAACACTCCTATATTCAGAAGCATCCTCAAGAGGTTTACCATCATATTTACTAAGCCCCTTGCCAGTAGTCATAGGAGTATCACAAGGTTTAGAATCTAATAAACCACACCTGTCCAGCAACTCATTGACATATTTTTGTTGATTGAGATGAATAAGATCCTGCTGAATTGTCACCTCAATGCCAAGAAAATAATTCAAGATACCCAAGTCTTTTAAGGCAAAAGTATGATCAAGCTAAGTGATAAGGTTTTGAACAGCAATAGTGAAACTTCCAGTGACAAGAATATCATCTACATACACTAATACAACCAAGTAAAGAGAGGGTGAATCCATAATAAACAAGGAAGTACCCGATTTAGCAGCTTGGAAGCCCATATCAAGTAAACAACCACTGAGTTTAGAGAACCATGCACGTGGAGCTTGCTTAAGCCCATACAACGCCTTTTTAAGTCGACAGACCAGGCCATCTCCTTGCTCAAAACCAGGAGGTTGAGCCATATAAACATCTTCACCAAGCTCTCCATTGAGGAAAGCATTATTAACATCAATTTGACGAATCTGCCAACCTTTAAATAAGGCCATGGTAAGAATAACCCTAACTGTAGTTTGTTTTATCACAGGAGAAAAGGTTTCAAAAGAAGTCTACACCTTCAACCTGCAAGAACCCCTTGGCAACAAGCCTAGCCTTATACTTATCCAAAGTACGATCAACATGAAGTTTCACTCTAAATACCCATTTACAGCCTATGGCAAGCTTGCCTGCAGGTAACTTCACTAAATCCCAAGTATCATTTTTGGACAAGGCATCAAGCTCACATTGCATGGCGATTTTCCATTCAGGAACTTTTAAAGCAGTTTTATAAGACTTGGGTTCAGGAAGAACAGGCACACCATGAACAGCATAGGCAAACACACGAGGCTTACTCACACTAGCCTTAGATCGTGTAACCATTGAATGAGTATTAGAGGGAGCAGATGAAGACAACAAAGGCAACTCAGTGAGAATGGGTGGTAAATCAACCACTAAGGAAAGATCATTCGTAGGAGAAGGTGAAATGTGAATAGGGGAGATGACATTTAATGGAGCTGAAGAACGTTGGGAAGAAAATTCAGAAAGAGAAGTAGACTCAGAACTAGCCTGAAGAGGAGCAGAAGCAACAGAAGTAGGACAAATAAGTGACAAGTCAACTGGGAAACAACTAGGAACAGTAGGAGCAGAAATAGAGCCAAAAGTAGTACTAGGTTGCTCAGAATTGGTAGACATATAAGGGGAAACCAACGCAGTTGTGCTCAAAGGAACAGAAGTAGGTGAAATGGAAGAGGAAACCAAGTGAGATGGTGACAAGACAGACTGTGGAGAGGCAGACTGTGGAGAGACAGACTGTGGAAAGACAGAAAAAGAGAGCCAAGATGGGACATTAAGAGTCATGGGTGGAGTAGTATTAACACCACAAGAGGAAGCACTAGAAGACAAAGCACAAGGAAACACACACTCATGAAAGATAACATGTCTACTAATATAAAATTTGGAAATGGCCATATCAAAATAAAGAAAACCTCGTTGTTTGGGTGCATAACCCAAGAAGAGACACGCAGTAGATCGTGGCTCAAGTTTGTTCTTATTATAATCCCTTAAACAAGGGAAGCACTGACAGCCAAAAACCTTCAAAGAAGACATGTCAAATGGCTTAGCATATAACATTTCATAAGGAGACTGATCATGTAGGATTTTAGAAGGTAACCTATTCATAAGAAAAACAGCAGTTCGAAACGCATAAGTCCAAAATGACAATGGAACCTTAGACTGATGCAGTAATGCCAATCCCTTCTCAACTATCCTCCTATGCCTACACTCAACAACACCATTTTGAGCAGACCTGTGTGGACAAGTAATTCTATGAACAACACCATCTAATTCAAGAACACGAGCCAATGGTTTAAACTCAGCACCCCCATCAGTTTGGACACTCTTGATAGAAACAGAAAATTGTTTTTCAATCATTCGTTTAAAACATAAGAAGACATTAGTAGTTTTGTCCTTAGTTACTAATGGAAAAAACCACACAAACCTACTGTAATCATCAACAATAGAAAGAAAATACTTGTCATTATTGAATGATAGCACAGGAGATGTCCATAGATCAAGATACAACAAGTCAAAAGGTTTAGCACTTCTAACATGCGTAGATACAAAGGGTAACCGATGAGATTTGGCAATTTGACAAGTGCTACAAAGTACATGATCTTTAGAAAGAGAGGAAACAGATAAACCATATTGTTTCATAACCTTGACAGTAGTAAGAAAGGACGGATGGCCAAGTTTTTGATGCCAATGTCCATATGCCTGAGAAGACTTGAGCATTTGTGAAGAGGATACAGCTAAATAGTTTTGAAAAGAGGCTGTGGACTTTAAGGATTGTGGCAGCACAGCCCCTAAAACCTTGTAAAGACCATTTTCACTATTGCCCTGCAAAATAATCTTCTTGGTAATAGCATCCTTGACATAAAACATATCAGAATGGAATTCAATAATAACATTGTTATCAACACAAAGCTTATGTACTGAAAGTAGATTGGAAGCCGCAAGAGGAGTATGTAAGAGTGTACTTATAGAAAGAAAACATTGCTCATGTGCCTTTAAAACACCAGAGCCAATAGAACTAATAGGAAGTTGAGATCCATTGCCAACAGTAATACCTTCACGACCACTATAAGGTGTGTTGTTTGGTACTTGAGTCTCAGTAGGTGTTAAATGATGACTAGCCCCAGAATCTAACAGCCAAGTCTCAGATGATAAAGAATCAGGAACAACACTTGCAACAGCATTCATAGCAGAAGGAGAGAATCTTGAATGACTCCTACCTTGAAGAGCATCACGAAGTACAAAACAAGAAGCAGCAACATGCCCTACCTTATCACAAATTTGACATACTGGTCGATCAGTGAATCCTTTCTTGAAGTTCTTGTTGCTACTAGAATTCTTGTTAGTTCCATACTGATTTTGTTGCTTTAAGAATGTATGAAAATTCCATGATTGTTGCTTATTACCTCCTGTAAAAGTAGGACTAGAGGAATGCTTATTTCCATTGAAACGAGAGCCATTAGTCTTTTGAAATTGCGCTGTATTAGCTTGCATAACCAGATCATGATCAAGACTATCAGAAGTAGTTAGCATTCTTTCATAAATTTCGAGCTGATTGTGTAAGACTCCCACTGATGGTCTTAACTGAGTCATATTAAATGTGGTAACAAAAGAAAGATACCTTGGCCCAAGTCCATTAAGAATGTAAAGCACAAGTTCTTTTTCTGGAACAATCTCACCTGCTGCAGTGAGATGATCTGAGATAGTTTTGGCGCGTAACAGATACTCAGCAACAGAAAGATTTTCTTTCTTCAAGGTTTGAAGCTTCCCACGTAACTCCATAACTCTTGACTGAGTTGAGCTTGTAAAACGCTCTTCTAATGCCAGCCATTGACTTCTTGTTGAGATATGCCCCAAAAGAATGGCGTTCATACCTTGAGTAACCGATCCATATATCCAACTTTTAACGAGTGAATCATATTGTATCCAAACAGAAAAGAGAGGATTTGAAACCTGCTTTTCTTGATCAAGAAAAGGAGTTGGCGGCGAAATACTTCCATTAATAAATCCTTCCAACCTGTGAGCCATGATTACTGTCATCAATTGCTCGCGCCAAATTAAGTAATTATGATCATCAAGTCGAACAGATAGTGTAATGTTGTTTGGTGGAATTGCAGTAAAACCTTGAGGAAGCATTTCAAGAACTGACAATCTAGTATCTGTTATACGTGGTTCACGCACCTCTGGTGAGCTTCTAAATGTTTGAGAAGCAACAGCTGCACTGGAAACTCTAACTGGTGCAGTTTGAGGAGAGGATAACACATCCTTGAAGGAAGCCCTAGCTTCCATAGCCACAAGCCCTCAATCGAGAGGTTCTGATACCATAGAAGTAAAGTAACGAAGAAGAAGAAAGCAGTAACAGAAAAACAGTTTCAATAATGCTTCAACAGAAAGTATTGTTGAGTTAACAAACTTCAATGTACTTACACGTACTTATAGAATCTGTTACTCAAACTAACTAACTAAGCTCATGGATTACACGTGTACATTTATGTATTCTATAGCACTTATACAGATATACTAACAGGGAGGCCTTTTTTTCCTAGTCTATTGATTCACTAAAGGTGTTATATCATGTAAATTCTGTAGAGTTTATAAGCAACATGATTTTAAAAAGTTAACCTAAAAGGAAGGTAAGGCTCACTACACATACTATTCTTAACCAACATGGAAGCTAATTTAAGTTCGGGTCTCTACAATAGCTAGTAAGTCCATGTTTATATCAAAGTAGATTGTATTAATATAAAAGAAAAAAAAAAAAAAAAAAAGAAGCCAAAACATTTACATGAGGTGAAGTTTTTACCTAGTCTGATATGAAGGAAACCCAAATCGATTGGCTGCTTTTGACAAGGCAGATCTCCAGGCGCTAACTTTGACAATTGTGTAATATTGTTGAATTTTTGATAAAGCAGCTGCATAACTGCCCCTTTGTCTTCGCACATCTGCTGGATCTACACGGTAAAAAACAGGAAGAATTGTTTTCTTACACTTAAGCATGTGCTCAAGTTCTTTTAGACACCAACCAGAAGAAGCATAATTTTCTGAGAAAATGACTATTGAAATCGTGGAATTCTCAATTGTTTTGAGAAGCTCCGAGGGAAATTCTCCACCTTTCTCAAGTCTGTAATCAATAAAGGTTTCTATTTTCTCTTTGCGAAGAGCATCATAAAGATGGCTGGCAAAACCAAATCGGGCATCTTTCCCTCTAAAGCTAATAAACACATCAAAAATTTCAGTATCGGAGGCAGATGAAGAATTATCATCATCAACAATATTATCAGTAGTAGCAGCTGCAGATGATGAAGAAGGATAAGAAGACGAGGATGATGAACAGAAGTGAAGAAGATGTATGAGTAACATCATCAAAAAGTGAAGAAGAAGTATGAGTAACATCACCAAAACAATCTTCCAATCCAGCGAGTTCAGAGACTCATAAAAAGATGATAACACTTCCACAAAATTCATATTTTGCCTTATTGTACGGGGATGACAAACCGTACAGGTTTATTTGAAACCTTTTATCTTTTAATCTGATTAGATGAATGGCAAATGTTAGTAGCAACTGCTGTTTTTAACAGCAGTTTGTAGTTTTCATTCATCTTCTTCCGCTTCAAAAATGGGGCAAATGGTCAGGTGGTGGAAATTGCTGGGTCATTTCTTGGAGCTTTCTTTGTCAAAGTCTAGCATGCTGTTTGGTCGGCTGAGAAAGAAAATATTCCAATTCAAATTATATTATTTACATCTATTTACAATCATATTATATTCGCATTATAAATAATTATTTCACATTTTAATTACTCATTTTAAATTTTTTATTAATTAATTGATTATCGATAAATAAATATGTAACGTCTCAGAATTTTCTATACGTAATTAAACCAAAAGATAATATCAATTATGCAAACACAAAGCACATAAACATACAAAAATGGACCACGATATCTATTTAGCCATAATGGTCACAAAACAAAACATACATGTAAAAACAACAATGAAAATATTCATACACAAAACAAAGCAAATATTACAAGTAGGTTAGTCTACTTACCTCAAATATGTTGCAAAATTTGACAATACCATATGATCTAGGCACAGTCAATATTATTTTATAGTTTTTAAGAATGAAAAAATTAACTTATGATCTTAACTATATGAATATAACTATTTATTTTTCTTTTATTCGTTTTTAAATCATATTCATTGTGTGTTTCCATAAATTATGACATTTTTGATAAATAGTTTATGTTCTAAAATTTCATTTACACTTATAAAATATTATCCCAAGGAAAATATAGAACACTTATTATAACATAAAAATTTAAGCTCAATACATGATTTATTATTGAACACAAAAAAATTATTTTTTTCTTAAAGTTTCTTTGAGTCAAACTAGACACATGTATCTATTTGTATGAAAATTTTCATATTCAAATGATACAGAAATCATATCCAAAACATACTTGAAAATCAGTTTACGAAATCTGTCAGAAAATTTCCTAGTCAAAGAACCCATTATCGAAAAATATCTCGAATATTTTATAAAAATAATTTGGCTCTGAGATTTTTATAAACAATCAATAACATATATTTAAAGTTGTTATTAAAATTTTAGATTAAAATAATTAGGTTAAAGAATCTAAACTAATTTTATTTTGGATGATAATACAAAAACTGCAAAATTTTAGATTTTAGAGCTAATTTCTAAAATTTATGAAAATTCGAAAATAAAACATTTTTGAGTAATTCAAAAACCATTAGACTCAAAAACATGTCTATATTTGTCAATAAAAATTACAGGTCCTAATTCTGAACTTAACTTTTTCGAAATTATCAGAACATACACTTGACTCAAAATTTTTGGGTTTTGAGATTTCATTATAGCTTCTTTTTCTCCTCTTAATTTTAATACATAAAAAGGTAACAAAAATTTAGAAAAATCAGATTATGTTGATTTGTATCATAAAAATTTAGAAATTTTACTTTCTCTTAAAATTCTTAATAAAAACTATCAAAAATTGTAAGTTTTGGGACTAAATTCTTACCTTAAAATCGCTTCTTTGATAGCTTAAAGACTTAGAATGCTAGAAACTAAAGAGAAGAGGGAAAGACAGAAAAAGATTTAAGGCTCTTTATTTTGGGCTTTTTATTTTGTTTTGTTTTCTTGTTAAATACAAACTCTAATATTCCAACACAAATACTTTATTTTTTTAAATTAACATTATTATTATTATTATCATTTTTTTTGGATTGTTACAAAATATTTATAAATATATGTATTATATAAGAATTAGTTTTAAAATATAAGTGATGAATTGTATAGATATTTTATAAAATTTTACAAACAAATTCATTTTTTTTACAGAGTTTTCATAATTTTATTTTAAAAAAAAAATCAAAATTTTTGTCATTAACGACACTATGCTTAACATTTTCATAAAATTTAAGTTTTGACATTAACAAGTTATTCTTTTGGCTATTATAACTTATTTCCATTTTGAGGGAAATTGATTCTTTTTCCTGACCTTCAGTTTTTCTTCTTTTTCTAATCTGATCAAATGAATGGAATATATTAGTAGCAACGCGGTTTTAACAGCAGGGAAATGGGGCATATGTTCTGAATCAGTGAACATCAAATTCCAAACATTATAAACGCAAAATATAACACATAAAACAAATAGCGAGATCAAACTAAGAAAGGTAATAAAATCAATCTTTATATTAAAAGAAAAATCATGATAGTTTCAACCATGCTCTGATGCCACATGTAAAAATTATGAACATCATCAATGAAAACTCCATTTATATAATAAAGTTATACTATGCAATTAAATCTTAATTTTATAATTTACTAAAGAGGTCAATTAGTACAAAACCATTAGGGCCATATTAATAACTTCTCCATTTTTTTTTATAGAAATAGTAGAGAATTCATTCATTATATATATATAATACAATAAAGATTAACACCCATTTTTTTTAGGTACATCAAATATCAGATTGAAAACTAAAGCTATCTATTAGCAAGACACCCAATAAATTCATATACATGAGAGAATAATTTAAAGCCTTCATTATTCCATCTATATTACTTTTACTTTAGTGTTTAGTCAAATCAATTGATGCAATGACATATTTACCAAAAATATGAAGCCATGATACCCATTTGCTGCCATTTATGTGAAAAACTTGAAATTTGTCACAATATTGCTTCTCTTGACCCATGACTTCTTAAATAGATATATCGATGAATCTTCATATTGAACAAAATATCTACTCCTTGATAAATCTCTACAGAGTTGAGAGTCAAAGAAGTACAAAATCATCTTCATAATATTTGATTTAGCATTCAAAGTGTGAAATTGGACAAAATAAAACTCTAAGATCATAAATAATATATTATTTATGAACAAAGGTAAATTGAACAATACCGAAGAGAGCGCTTCTATAGGAGGAAGCTCCTTCTCTGATTAAGGAAACTCAAAATAAAGATGAAGAAGAGAGGAAAACATTTGGAGAGAATGTGGATCTCTTGTCGCTAGAAAATGTACGCAAAAAACTTCTCCATCTATAGGTGCATGGTCAAGAACTTTTTTAAAGTTAAGGCAACTATTTTTATTTTAAATAAAATCTTGTTTTTCTATGAAAATTTTCCATTGACTGTTTTTTAGTTAAGTGAAGTACGGTAAGGTTACATTAGTCTCTGTAAGGTTTATGAGTGTTGGCAATTTTCGTAGACAAAATGTTTGATTGTAATCTAGTATCTAGGCTCGTTGTCAAGTCAATCAATCAAAGTTGAAGAATCTACTGAACTCTCAATACGTATGTATCAGGTAAAAATATATGTTTCATGCATATAGCATCACACAATAATGCACGTACACTTAGAAGAATTTTTTGTGCATAGTTAGATAGATCGAGGTTAGATCGATCGAGATTCGATCGATCGAGCTTAGATCGATCGAGCTTAGATCGATCGACTTCAATCTAGCTGCTCTCGGTTTGAAAAATGCATGGTTAGATCGATCAAGGTTTGGGTTGATCGATCGAGGTTTGAGTTGATCGATCGAGGATCAATCAACTTCAATCTAGCTGCTCTCGGGTTTGAAAATGTATAGTTAGATCGATCGAGGTTTGGATCGATCGATTGAGCATTGGCTAGATAGATCCAGCTTTGGCTAGATCGATCGAGCCTGTTTTTTAGTTCTACTACAACTCTGTTTTTAATTCGGCCCATATGTTACTTTTACCAATTTGACTCATTTAATGTTGAATGCAAAATTCTTATATGAGTAGAATTGTTGTGAAAGCTAAATCCTGATATAAGTAGAGTTGTACTCTATTATTAATCCTCTTTCAAGTCAAATTAGACTCTATATAAGCAACACTTGTTTGTGTAAAATACTCAACACACCAAAATAATATTTTCTACATCCTATTGAGTTTTATTTTAAAGAAAAATCTTTTTCTCTTCATCTATCAATCTTAGGCACTTTCTTGTTTTTAATTGTTCAAACATATTGTGTGGTTATGTTTGAATAATTCATGTGCCTAATTGCTTTTCATGATATTGAGTTTTACATTATTGTTCTAGAGTTTGCAAGCTGATTTGGTTTTTACGTTATATGCTATTGAATCTGCTAGTTAAGATTTTTCATTGTTGAATTTGCTCTAGGACACACTTTGCACTTGTGTTAGTTGTGCTAATGTTTCAGGTACTGAGATGACGTGTGACTCAAAATTACCAAAGTTGACGGGTTCGATTGATCTTGTGGGACTCAAGTAGATCGGAACGTTGGTCTGGATCCAGACACCTAGCTTGTGGAGGCTATGAAATGAGCGACGGCTCGTAAGTAAATTACATGAGGGGGTCTATCTGTGAAGGGTAGTCTAAGACCTGTGGTTGTAATTGAACATTGATTTTTATAGTCGATAGTTAGGTGGTTCGGTGGACCGGTGGTTTTCCTCTAAGGTCATTGGTGTGACCTAAGTTGTTTCCACCTAAAAATCTCGTGTGTTATTCTTTAATTCTACATTTTATTTTTACAGGCAATTGCATGTCTGGCCGCTGTGTTTAGGTTAAGTAATTAATATCTATTAAAATTGAAAATAACCTATTCACCCACTTCTAGGTATATTTGATCTGTAACTAAAAAATTTCAATTAGTATCAGAGCGGGTCATTAGATAAACTTAGTGTTGCCTAGGACCTTGTTATGGATCATTTGAGAGAGGGTTCTTCTACAACCCGTCCACCTTACTTTGATGGGTCTAACTACCCATATTAGAAAGCTCGTATGAGAGCCTTTTTACATTCCTTAGATGAAAGTGTATGGAATTCTGTGCTTTATGGTTGGGAGCCACCTACGGTTACCAAGGATAATGTAGTCACACTTAAACATAGGAAGGACTGGACTACTGAAGATAAAATTGGTAGTGGTTGGAATCAAAAGGGTATCAATGCTATTTTTAGTGCTATGTCGTCGAATGAATTCTGACATATTTCTATTGTTGAAACTGCTAAGGCTGCTTGGGACACTTTAGAGGTTGCCCATGAGGGCACATCCCAAGTTAAACGAACAAAACTTCGCATGCTAGCTACTAAGTTTGAAAATCTTAGAATGGAGGAGGATGAAATGTTTTCTGAATTTTATGCTAAATTATGTGATATTGCTAACACTACTTCAAATCTTGGAGATAAAATTGATGAACGTAGGTTAGTTCGAAAAGTCTTATGCTCACTACCAGAACGCTTTCAAGCAAAGGTTACAGCAATAGAGGAAAGCAAAGACATTGACACCATTAAGATTGAAGAACTCGTTGGTTCAATTCAAATATTTGAGATGAACCTTCGAACACTGATGAGTGCTCGAAAAGCACTAATATTTCGTGATTAATTGTGCTTAATTGTTTAATATATAGATTTATTATTATTGTTTATTCAATTAATTTCATAAATCTATCCATTCGGAGTCACGGGTATATTTTAGTGCATTTCAGGTGTTTTTAGCGTCAAATGAGTCAAATAATGAAAACACGCAAAGACGGAACACTTACGGCGCTCGGATCACGAGTTACGGGCTAAACGAGACAAATATGTAAGCCTTACATAACGAGCCATCACATATGTAAGGGGGTACATGTGAAGAAACTGAAGACAACGCGCGCCGCGGCGAGGAAAAGTCATGCCGCGGCGAGGAGCTCTCGGGTTTTTACACAATTTCCAGAATTTGTGTTGCGCCGCGGCGGGGAAAATGCATGCCGCGGCGCGCCTATTCCTAATGCAATCAGGAATCCCTTACATTTATAAATACCCCCTTAGAGCCCCCCTTACAACAGAACTCGACCAATTCGTACACAACTCTTATTTTTCACAATTTTACGACCCAAACACTACATTCAATCAGTTTTGAGAGCGTTGCCACACTCTAACGAAGCGAGAGATACTATTCTAAGGATTCAAGGAAGCCAACGACGATCGAAGATAAAGCTTACGAAGAAGAACGTTATCCAATCCATAAGCGGTATTTAGATCTAGGATTTTCTTGTTGTTATAGAATTAATTCCTCTTCTCTTTTTGTTAAAGTGTATGATCATATTTTATTTGTCTATGAATATTAATATGAACATGAGCGGCTAGTTTAATTATGGATGTTTAGTTTGTGTTGCCATGTTTGTTAGAATTGTGTATGGTGTATCTTATTGATTTATAAATAAATTACTTTTTGATTAAGAGCATGTTTAGATACTTGATTATGAATAATCATGGGCCCATTTGATGTTCGTAGTTAGGTTGAAAAATCTGAGAATTTAGTTATAGGAATGTCACCTTAACTTTATTCCGAAACACTTAATCAAAGCTTCAAGTTAGTGACTTAGTCATAGCATTAATTTGATTGACATGTTTTCCTTGTGCATAATTTGATTGCTATTTAATTTACCCCCGCCAAAGGCAGTTAATTAGTTAATCAGCAAAGAGACCTACCCCCGCCAAAAGGAGTTTCGTAATTAAAAGGAAAGCCGGTAGTTTTGTTTATATAGGACGTTCATGTTATCTCACCATACCTTTTCGATGCAAGCATGGTCAACCAAGCTAAACGTCCATACATCCTCTATTGATATTTGATTTAATTGAATTGATTGTTTGATTGCGATTTTGTTTTCGTTTGAGTGTCGTATGATTGTTCTCGTTACCAAAAACAAACAACCTTTTTACAGTTTTATTAGCGTTAGGATTCTAGTTACTTAGAGTTTTAGTTTCACTAGAACTCTATTTAATTAGTGTTTTGTTTTCATTAGAACTCTGTTTAAGTTAAAAGTTAGTTATTTAAAACCACTGCAATTCCTTGAGAGACCGACCTTGGAAGTTGCTTGTCACTTTACTACGAGTGATTCGTACACTTGCGAGTACACATTTTAACACATCAAATTTTTGGCGCCGTTGCCGGGGAATTGGCGTTTTGAATAATTTTCTTTTTAACTTTTTAGAGTTTCTTAATTTTTTTTTTTTTATTATTTTTTATTATTTTTTTTTATTTGTTATCTTTTATTTATTTATTTTTTTTATTCTAAAAATACAAAAAAATCAAAAAATCAAAAAATAGTGCTTTTAATTGCTTAATCTGTGGTGCTTTGATTTCTCTGTTGTTTTTGTTAGTTTTTGAAAGGTATCATTCATAGACAACATCAACAAATTTAAAATGCACCTAATCAGGCTAGATACTGAAATCCATGAGCCAATACAAGGCCTTTTGAAGAGCTGCATGATATGACAGACATGGAGGTATGTAGCATTTGTGGTTTATATGGGCATTATGCTAATGTTTGCACTTTTGCAGGTGATTACTATGCATCCACTAATTCAAACTCTGATCTTAATGAGGGATGCCACCCACCTTGGAATGATCCTTATTTCAGTACCTATAGTCCTGAGTGGGAAAATCATCATAATTCTTCATGGCAAGCAAACTCTACCCCACCTTATGCCCAATACAACATGCAAAGCTCAAATTTTCAATCATATGACCCACCTTATGCCCAATACAACATGCAAAGCTCTAATTTTCAACCATATGACTCACCTTATGCACAATACCAAATGCAAAGCTCAAGTTTTCATCCATATCCATCTAGGGCCACCTTTGAAGAGAGCTTGAATTCTTTCATACAAGGAAGTAGAGATTCTAAGCCAACCTTAGAGGAAACCTTGAATTCTTTCATACAATCTACTAATGAAAGGATGGAGTCTATGGAGGCATCAATGAAAAGAATAGAAATGCAAGTTGGGCAATTAGCGGAACAAATTCAAAAACAAGAAGAGTTGCCCACTTAGATTGAGCAAGTGAAGGATGACACAATCCTTCAAAGTGGTAAAAATTTTGAAAATATTTATTTTCCTGAAACTTTTGATGATTTACCACTTTGTGTAGAAAATACAGATGGGGAGCAAGCAATTCTCAAAGAATGCCAAGCTAAGGAATATCAAATTCTACAAACTTCTATGGAGAACAAGGAGGAATTATCTTCACCTCCCATGCCGCACAAGGGACCTAAGACTTGCAAATTCCCAAATCATTTTCCATACCACTTCCACAAAAGAGTGTGTGCTGTACTTCATAGGAAACAACTACCGAGATGGAAGGACAAGCTTAATGACATATTAGCTCAAAAAATTGATATCACACACTTCAAGATCTTTGATGATGGTGGATAGAAATGAATTAGCAACGTCTTGCTAAGACGTTAAAGAAAGCGCTTGGTGGGAGGCAACCCACCATATTCGGTAGTATCAACTTATTTTCTTTTCTTTATTTTCTTTTTATTTAGTTTAATTTTCTTTTTCAGTTTTTCTTTTCTTTTATTTTTTTTTGGATTGTTTAACTTAGTTTAATGTTTTTCTGTTTTCATCTGACTTAGTTATAATCTAAAATTGGGTTTGAGTTTGAATTGTGTTGCATACACTTTGAGGTTCAATATATGTTCATACACATAAATTCTTCATGAGAAAAGCAAGGAACAGTGAACCGGAGCATAACGAGTAATGACACAATCTCATACGAAAGGGGGGTAACTTCTCACACTTTTTTCTTATTCCTTTTGTTCTTCTTTTTCAACATTGAGGACAATGCAGAAATTAGGTTGGGAGTGGGAAGAATATTCCATGAGCATGAAATATGACCAATTTTAAATTTTTAACTTTTGTCACTTGAATTGTTTTAGGTTAGTGTCGTGTTTACTTGAGTCAATCCGGAAATCTATGATATTAACATGATTGTAATGACGATGACATGTGAGAGATGTTGGACTTTTACCTAAGCAACGAAGCACATAAATGTTAGATTCATCTAATTTGAGGATTTTGTGGTACATGTGGTAGTTTGCATGGTTAGTATAGCTATTTTGATTTGTGGAATGTATGCATGTTCATGATATGTTTTAAGTCTCAACAAGCTCTAGAACCCATTTGAAAACAAATTGAAGCGAAATAATAGAAACAAATGCCACCTAGAAAGTGATTTAGGCCATCCTTGGACCGTTTGGACTTTTCAAGCCTCCCCGTATTATTGTTATCCATAGTATACCCTTAAACTCAACATTGACATATATTGTACTACCCTTAGTGATAAGAGTACTCAATATAATATTTGATTTTCATGAGCAATTATGTTGAATTTATCTTGCTTCATCATCAAAAAAAAAAAAAAAAATGAGATGATGATGATTAAAAAAAATAAGCAAGAAAAATAAAGAAAGAGAATCAAGCAAAAAGATCCAAGGGACATATGGAATTTATAGGAGGATGAAAAAGAATACTTGGTGGAAAAAGTTGAAAATAAGTTTGTGACATAAAAAGTACTCTTGTCTTATCGAAAACATCATTTTCGTACTTTCATAATCACACACCTAACCACAACTTTACAAGCCTAATGAAGTCCTATTGATTCTAGGTAGTTTGATTTCTATATTAGTGGAGATGAGTTTGAAAAATGAGCATATGGAGTTTGCAAGTGCAAAATTCACATTAATATTTTACTTGCACATTTATGAGATATTGAAATATAACCTATGAATATCATGCATGACACGGTCAGATAGTATAACTAACGGGTTTGTGGTTTGATTGGTTGTTCAAAATTCGATTACCATGATGAGTTTGATGTTTGGACTATTTTTGAGCTTAGGTGATGTTTAACGATTTCATGTATCATTCGTTGTTAACAATTTTGAGATGTATGCATGGATTGATTCAAGTATGTTTAGAGTCTTTATTAGTTTTGAGAGTCGTACGATGTTTGTGGGTGTCATCACTGGAAACCCTCACGAGACTATAACTCATCCACTAGGGCCACCTAGGGGTTTAAAGGCTTGTTGCATATGCTAAATGCAACCGTGACAATCTACGGAAGTGATTTAGGTTAGGTTAGTGATGTGTTAAAATGTGTACTCGCAAGTGTACGAATCACTCGTAGTAAAGTGATAAGCAACTTCCAAGGTCGGTCTCTCAAGGAATTGCAGTGGTCTTAAATAACTAGCTTTTTAATCTAAATGGAGTTCTAATGAAAATAAAACACTAATTAAATAGAGTTCTAGTGAAACTAAAACTCTAAGTAACTAGAATCCTAATGCTAATAAAACTGTAAAAAGAGTTTGTTTGGTTTTGGTAACGAGAAGAATTATACGAAAATCACACGAAATTGCAATCAAACAATCAATTCAATCAAATCAAATATCAATAGAGGATGTATGGACGTTTAGCTTGGTTAACCATGTTTGCATCGAAAAGGTATGGTGATATGCATGAACGTCCTATATGAATTAAACTACCGGCTTTCCTTTTAATTACGAAACTCCTTTTGGCCGGGGTAGGTTTCTTTGTTGATTAACTAATTAACCGCCTTTGGCCGGGGTAAATTAACTAGCTATCAAATTATGCGCAAGGAAATTATACCAATCAAATTAATGCTATGACTAAGTCACTAACTTGAAGCTTTGATTAAGTGTTTCGGAATAGAGTTAAGGTGACGTTCCTATAACTAAATTCTCAGATTTTTCAATCTAACTACGAACATCAAATTGGCCCATGATTATTCATAATCAAACATTTAAACATGCTCTTAATCAAAAAGTAATTCATTCATAAATCAATTAAATACACCATACACAATCCTAGCAAACATGGCAACACAAACTAAACATCCATAATGAAACTAGCCGCTCATGTTCATATTGTTATTCATAGACAAATAAAATACGATCATACACTTTAACAAATGGAGAAGATAAATTAATTCTATAACAACAATGAAAACCTAAATCTAAATACCGCTTATGGATCGGTTGACGTACTCCTCCGTAAGCTTTATCTTCGATCGTCGTTGGCTTCCTTGAATCCTTAGAATGGTATCTCTCGCTTCGTTATAGTGTGGCAACGCTCTCAAAGCTGATTGAATGTCGTGTTTGGGTCGCGAAATTGAGAAGAGGAAGAGTTGTGTATGAGTTGGTCAAGTAATTTCGAGTTGTATGTAAGGGGGACTCTAAGGGGGGTTTTTATAGATGTAAGGGTTTACACGAATCCTACGTGCCATAGGAATAGGCGCGCCGCGGCATGCATTTTCCCCGCCGCGGCGCAACACAATTTCTGAAAAATATGCAAAAACCCGAGAGCTCCCCGCCGCGGCATGCAATTCTCCCGCCGCGGCGCGCGATGCTTCATTGTTTTCCAGAATTCAACCCGAGAGCCTCACGCCGCGGCATGCGATTCTTCCGCCGCGGCGCGCGATGATTTCCTTCTTTTCACGTCCCCCCTTACATATGTGATGGCACTATATGTAAGGCTTACATATTTTGTCTTGATTAGCCCGTAACTTGTGATCCGAGCGCCGTAGGTGTCCCGTCTTTGCGTGATTTCATCATTTGACTCATTTGACGCTAAAAACACTTGAAATGCACTAAAATATACCCGTGACTCCGAATGGATAGATTTATGAAAACAATCGAAATAATAATCATAATAAATCTATATATCAATCAATTACGCACAATTAATCACGAAATATTAGTGCTTTTCGAGCACTCATCACAACCCCCAACCAGCTTCTTGCTAGTCTCTAGCAAGTGAAGCGATCTAAAAACTAAAATCAAAACAAAGAAAATAAACTAACCTAACCTAAATCACTTCCGTAGATTGTCACGGTTGCATTTAGCGTATGCAACAAGCCTTTAAACCCCTAGGTGGCCCTAGTGGACGAGTTATAGTCTCGTGAGGGTTTCCAGTGATGATACCCGCAAACATCGTAACTGACACAAATAAAGACTCAAAACTAATAAAGACTCTAACAATACCTGAATCAATCCATGCATACGTCTCAAAAATTGTTAACAACGAATGATACATGAAATAGTTAAACATCACCTAAGCTCAAAAACAGTCCAAACATCAAACTCATCATGGTAATCGAATTTTGAACAACCAATCAAACCACAAACCCGTTAGTTACACTATCTGACCGTGTCATGCATGATATTCATAGATTAAATTTCAATATCTCATAAATGTGCAAGTAAAATATGAATGTTAATTTTTGCACTTACAAACTCCATATGCTCATTTTTCAAACTCATCTCCACTAATATAGAAACTAAACTACCTAGAATCAATAGGACTTCATTAAGCTTGTAAAGTTGTGGCTAGGTGTGTGATCATGAAAGTACAAAAATGATGTTTTCATATGATAAGAGTACCTTTTATTTCACAAACATATTTTCAACCCTTTTTTTTTTTTTTTTTTTTTTTACCAAGTGTTCTTTTCCATCCTCCCTTCAATTCAAATGTCCTTTGAATCTTTTTCTTGATTTTCTTCTCTTTTTTTTTTTTTTATTCTTGCTTACTGTTTCAATCATCATCATTTTTTTTTTCTTTTTTTTTTTTTTTTTTTTATGATGAAGCAAGATAAACACAACATAATTGCTCATGAAAATCAAATATTACATTAAGTACTCTTATCACTAAGGGTAGTTCAATGTATGTCAATGTTGAGTTCAAGGGTGTGCTATTGATAAAATATTGCGGGGAGGCATGAAAAGTCCAAACGGTCCAAAGATGGCCTAAATCATTTTCTAAGTGATGTTTGTTTCTATTATTTCGCTTCAACGTGTTTTCAAATGAGTTCTAGAGATTGTTGAGACTTAAAACATATCATGAACATGCATACATTCCACAAATCAGAATAGTTAAACTAACCATGCATACATACCACATGTACCACAAAATTCTCAAATTAGATGAATCCAACATTTATGTGCTTCGTTGCTTAGGTAAAAATCTAACATCTCTCATATGTCATTGTCATTACAATCATGTTAATATGATAGATTTCCGGATTGAATCAAGTAGACACGACACTAACTAAAAACAATTCAAACAATTTAAGTGACAAAGTTAAAAATTTAAAATTGGTCATATATCATGCTCATGGAATATTCTTCCCACCCCCAACCTATTTTCTGCATTGTCCTCAATGTGAAAAAGAAGAACAAAAGAAATTAAGAAAAAGTGTGAGAAGTTACCCCCCTTTCGTATGAAATTGTGTCGTTACTCGCTATGCTCCGGTTCACTGTTCCTCGCTTCTCTCATGAAGAATGTATGTATATGAACATATATTGAACCTCAAAGTGTATGCACACAATTCACATTCAAACCCAATTTTTAATTATAACTAAGGCAATTGAAAACACAAAAACATCAAACAAAGTTAAACAATCCAAAATAAAATAAAATAAAAATAAAAAATAAAGGAAAATAAAAGAAAATAAATGAAAAAGAAATAAAAGAAATAAAGACAACGAAAGAGATACGATACCGAATGGGTGCCTCCCATTAAGGGCTTAGTTTAACGTCTTAGCAAGACGTGACTGATCTCGTGTCAAGGAGGGTTAAATATGTAATTGTATTGCTTATTTCCTCCCTTATCTTTCTTGAAATGAGCTTTAGTCCTCCAAGTTGGGTTTTTGTAATTAGAATGCTTAATGCGTTCTTTGTAGGCATCATCCCGACTTAAATTTATCTGCTTGTCCTTCCCTCTCCATTCAATGTTTCGAACCTCAATTCTGTTACTTTTGCTATCCTGCAATTCAATGTTAGAAGAAATAGGAGAAGGTTGAAAAGTTCCAAATTTTACAGTTTCTCCACAAACCGTCATTGTTAACTTCCTATTATGGACCTCAATAGTTGTCTTGGTTGTGGCCATGAAAGGTCTACCAAGAATAATTGTATGTTCCTTGTCCTGAAGAAAGTTTCTGTCCATCTCAAGCACCACAAAATCCACTGGTACAATAAACTTGTCCACCTGTACCAATAAATTTTCCACTATTCCCTTTGGGTATTGAATCGAACCGTTTGCAAGTTGAAGGGTCATCCTTGTTTCTTTAAGCTTTCCTAATCCTAGTTGCAAGTATACTGATTATGGCATTAGGTTTATACCTGCTCCTAAGTCTAGCATAGCCTCGAATTCCCTCTTATCTCCCATAGTGATGTTAATGTGGAAACTACCTGGATCTTTCATTTTGAGAGGTAAGTGCGGTTGGATTATTGGACTACCAATTTTTGACTTTTCATTCTCTTTGCTTCTATTCTTCTTGATGATAAAGTTCCTGCAAATTGGATCATAAGTTGAACTGTTCTTTATAATATCCAAAAGAGGTAAATTACAATTAATTCCAGAAAATAAAGCAAGAGTGTCGGAGTATTGCTCATCCTGATTTTTCTCCTCAAACTGGTTTATTGGTGGTATTGGTGGTCGGTATGGGTCCATTGACTTGTGTAGTTGATAAATGGTGGATGTTTCTTTCTTGGGAAGTTCATTTGGATTGGTATTAAGCTCATCATCTCCTTTGAGAGTTGAATCCTCACCTTCAAAGTTACCTGTACTAGACAACAAAACATTAGAATTCTCAGGTAAATTATTAAGTACCTCCTCATCATTTTGAAAGACTGTGATCGCCTTTGCTTGTTCAGGTTGACTAGGCAGCTTTCCCGTCTCTTGTTTGTACATTTGTTCCGCTAGCTGCCCCACTTGCATTTCCACTCTTTTGATTGATGCTTCCATAGAGTCCATCCTACCACTACAAGATTGTATAAAATTGTTTAGGGTTTCCTCTACGGTTGGTTTATTTGGTGGAAATTGTCGGTTTACGTTTTGGCCTTGTGTTTGATTTTGGACAAATGGTTGGCTATTGTTTTGTTTCCATCCAAAATTAGGGTGATTCCTCCATCCAGGGTTGTAGGTATTTGAATAAGGGTCGTTCCTAGGTCTAGGTTGGTACCCTTGCATTAAATTCGCCTCTTCAGTAGTACCTGTGTAAGGATCACCTGCAAAAGAACAAACATTAGCACCATGTCCATATGAACCACAAACTCCACATACCTCGTGTTTTGGCATTTGATTAATATTGGAGGTTGTGAGAAGTTGCACTTGTTTCGTCAATTCAGCAAGTTGCATGGCCATTTCATTGTTAGAGCTTAACTCGTGGACTCCAGCTCGTCTTCCTCTAGCGTTCTTTTGTTGGGAGTTGGCTCCCAACATCTCGAATAACTCATAAGTTTCATCCGCTGTTTTCTCACCCATTGCTCCTCTTGCAGCGTTGTCAACTGTGAATTGACATTGTAGCGTCAATCCATCGTAGAAAAACTGATTCTGTAACTGCAACGGGAAGTGGTGATATGGACATTGTATCAACAGCAATTTGAATCTGTCCCAAGCCTCGTGGAAGGGTTCTCCGTCCATCTGCGAAAAAGTAGCAATTTTTGTTCTTAGATCAGATGTTTTTTGATGGGAATAGAACTTACCCATGAATTTATTGTAAACATCGTCCCATGTGACCAAAGAACCGGGTGCCAACGTCATTAGCCAAGACTTAGCTCTATCCTTGAGAGTGTATGGAAAACACCTCATGCGTAGTTGATCTTCACTAAGTCCCTGCAATGGAAAGGTTTGCACAGTAGCATACAATTCACGCATAAAATTTAAAGGATCTTCATTAGGGATACCGTAAAAGGAGGGAAGCATGGAATAATGAATATTTTTCAATTCATAATTCCTAGCCGCCTCTGTAAGTTGAATGCATGATGTGGCGGTCCCAATGATCGGTCTTGCAAACTCTTTGTTCATCATTTGCCTAGCTACGTTTTCACCCATTGTTGCTTGTAACTGTTGTTGGACTTCTTCCTCTTGAAATTGAATATCCAGTTTCTTTGATCGGTGTTTGACTCTATGTATGTTGTCAATGAAAGGAGAGAGTTCCTTGTTAAGTGATCTCCTACCTTGCATGCACAAACAAAAAGCAAACAAAGATCAAGGTAGCAGTGAAATTGGAAATTAAGCACTATTTTTTTTTTGATTTTTTTTTATTTTCTGATTTTTTGGATTTTTCGAATAAAAATAAATAAAATAAAGAAATAAATAAAATAAATAAATAAATAAAATAAACAAATAAAAAAAATAAATAAATAAATCAGAAACTCTAAAAAGTTAAAAAGAAAATTATCTAAAACGCCAATTCCCCGGCAACGGCGCCAAAAACTTGATGTGTTAAAATGTGTACTCGCAAGTGTACGAATCACTCGTAGTAAAGTGATAAGCAACTTCCAAGGTCGGTCTCTCAAGGAATTGCAGTGGTCTTAAATAACTAGCTTTTTAATCTAAATGGAGTTCTAATGAAAATAAAACACTAATGAAATAGAGTTCTAGTGAAACTAAAACTCTAAGTAACTAGAATCCTAATGCTAATAAAACTGTAAAAAGAGTTTGTTTGGTTTTGGTAACGAGAAGAATTATACGAAAATCACACGAAATTGCAATCAAACAATCAATTCAATCAAATCAAATATCAATAGAGGATGTATGGACGTTTAGCTTGGTTAACCATGTTTGCATCGAAAAGGTATGGTGATATGCATGAACGTCCTATATGAATTAAACTACCGGCTTTCCTTTTAATTACGAAACTCCTTTTGGCCGGGGTAGGTTTCTTTGTTGATTAACTAATTAACCGCCTTTGGTCGGGGTAAATTAACTAGCTATCAAATTATGCGCAAGGAAATTATATCAATCAAATTAATGCTATGACTAAGTCACTAACTTGAAGCTTTGATTAAGTGTTTCGGAATAGAGTTAAGGTGACGTTCCTATAACTAAATTCTCAGATTTTTCAATCTAACTACGAACATCAAATTGGCCCATGATTATTCATAATCAAACATTTAAACATGCTCTTAATCAAAAAGTAATTCATTCATAAATCAATTAAATACACCATACACAATCCTAGCAAACATGGCAACACAAACTAAACATCCATAATGAAACTAGCCGCTCATGTTCATATTGTTATTCATAGACAAATAAAATACGATCATACACTTTAACAAATGGAGAAGATAAATTAATTCTATAACAACAATGAAAACCTAAATCTAAATACCGCTTATGGATCGGTTGACGTACTCCTCCGTAAGCTTTATCTTCGATCGTCGTTGGCTTCCTTGAATCCTTAGAATGGTATCTCTCGCTTCGTTATAGTGTGGCAACGCTCTCAAAGCTGATTGAATGTCGTGTTTGGGTCGCGAAATTGAGAAGAGGAAGAGTTGTGTATGAGTTGGTCAAGTAATTTCGAGTTGTATGTAAGGGGGACTCTAAGAGGGGTTTTTATAGATGTAAGGGTTTACACGAATCCTACGTGCCATAGGAATAGGCGCGCCGCGGCATGCATTTTTCCCGCCGCGGCGCAACACAATTTCTGAAAAATATGCAAAAACCCGAGAGCTCCCCGCCGCGGCATGCAATTCTCCCGCCGCGGCGCGCGATGCTTCATTGTTTTCCAGAATTCAACCCGAGAGCCTCACGCCGCGGCATGCGATTCTTCCGCCGCGGCGCGCGATGATTTCCTTCTTTTCACGTCCCCCCTTACATATGTGATGGCACTATATGTAAGGCTTACATATTTTGTCTTGATTAGCCTGTAACTTGTGATCCGAGCGCCGTAGGTGTCCCGTCTTTGCGTGATTTCATCATTTGACTCATTTGACGCTAAAAACACTTGAAATGCACTAAAATATACCCGTGACTCCGAATGGATAGATTTATGAAATTAATTGAATAAACAATAATAATAAATCTATATATTAAACAATTAAGCACAATTAATCACGAAATATTAGTGCTTTTCGAGCACTCATCACAACCCCCAACCAGCTTCTTGCTAGTCTCTAGCAAGTGAAGCGATCTAAAAACTAAAATAAAAACAAATAAAATAAACTAACTGATGAGTGCTCGAAAAGCACTAATATTTCGTGATTAATTGTGCGTAATTGATTGATATATAGATTTATTATGATTATTATTTCGATTGTTTTCATAAATCTATCCATTCGGAGTCACGGGTATATTTTAGTGCATTTCAGGTATTTTTAGCGTCAAATGAGTCAAATAATGAAAACACGCAAAGACGGAACACTTACGGCGCTCGGATCACGAGTTACGGGCTAAACGAGACAAATATGTAAGCCTTACATAACGAGCCATCACATATGTAAGGGGGTACATGTGAAGAAACTGAAGACAACGCGCGCCGCGGCGAGGAAAAGTCATGCCGCGGCGGGGAGCTCTCGGGTTTTTACACAATTTCCAGAATTAGTGTTGCGCCGCGGCGGGGAAAATGCATGCCGCGGCGCGCCTATTCCTAATGCAATCAGGAATCCCTTACATTTATAAATACCCCCTTAGAGCCCCCCTTACAACAGAACTCGACCAATTCGTACACAACTCTTATTTTTCACAATTTTACGACCCAAACACTACATTCAATCAGTTTTGAGAGCGTTGCCACACTCTAACGAAGCGAGAGACACTATTCTAAGGATTCAAGGAAGCCAACGACGATCGAAGATAAAGCTTACGAAGAAGAACGCTATCCAATCCATAAGCGGTATTTAGATCTAGGATTTTCTTGTTGTTATAGAATTAATTCCTCTTCTCTTTTTGTTAAAGTGTATGATCATATTTTATTTGTCTATGAATATTAATATGAACATGAGCGGCTAGTTTAATTATGGATGTTTAGTTTGTGTTGCCATGTTTGTTAGAATTGTGTATGGTGTATCTTATTGATTTATAAATAAATTACTTTTTGATTAAGAGCATGTTTAGATACTTGATTATAAATAATCATGGGCCCATTTGATGTTCGTAGTTAGGTTGAAAAATCTGAGAATTTAGTTATAGGAACGTCACCTTAACTTTATTCCGAAACACTTAATCAAAGCTTCAAGTTAGTGACTTAGTCATAGCATTAATTTGATTGGCATGTTTTCCTTGCGCATAATTTGATTGCTATTTAATTTACCCCCGCCAAAGGCAGTTAATTAGTTAATCAACAAAGCGACCTACCCCCGCCAAAAGGAGTTTCGTAATTAAAAGGAAAGCCGGTAGTTTTGTTTATATAGGACGTTCATGTTATCTCATCATACCTTTTCGATGCAAGCATGGTCAACCAAGCTAAACGTCCATACATCCTCTATTGATATTTGATTTAATTGAATTGATTGTTTGATTGCGATTTTGTTTCGTTTGAGTGTCGTATGATTGTTCTCGTTACCAAAAACAAACAACCTTTTTACAGTTTTATTAGCGTTAGGATTCTAGTTACTTAGAGTTTTAGTTTCACTAGAACTCTATTTAATTAGTGTTTTGTTTTCATTAGAACTCTGTTTAAGTTAAAAGTTAGTTATTTAAAACCACTGCAATTCCTTGAGAGACCGACCTTGGAAGTTGCTTGTCACTTTACTACGAGTGATTCGTACACTTGCGAGTACACATTTTAACACATCAAACACCCAAAAGGAACATTGGTATTGCTCTCAAAACCACCAATGCTGATGATGGTGATAATGATGATGTTATGAAAGATGAAGATCTACTCACCCTAGCTAGAAAACTCAAGAAAATGTTCAACAGAATGGATCTACAAATTAAAGAAAAATTAAGCCATATAAGAGATCGTAAGGGAAGAGAACTCATGTCAATGAGCTCAGAAGGTAAGAAAACTAAACCTAATGGACCTAAGTGTTTTGAATGCAATGGTTTTGGTCACTATGCAGCTAAGTGTGCCAACAAGAAGAAGAAAGCAGGAGAAGCTTTCAATGCTACCCTTAGTGACTCAGAAAGTGATCAAGACCAAGCTAGTGGTTCAGATGATGGTAACACTATTTACGTAGCTTTTACTGCAACTGTTGATGGATACTCCAGTGAGTCAGACCTTGACTCAGATGATGAAGGAAGTAAATCTATTCTTGCTAAATTTAATGCAAATAGTTTTGAAGAATTATTTTTTGATTTGATTAACTGCAAGAAAGAAAAAGATAATATTCTCATAACTATGACAAAGTTGAATGATCAAATCAATTCGCAAGATCTTAATTTGTCAGTTTTAGAAAAAAGAAAAGTTGAATTGTCTGAACATGTTGACAAGTTGAGTTTGAGTCTTGCAGGTATCAAACAAGAAAATTCAAAGTTTGTGTAGGAATTAGAGCAATCAAAGGAAACTGTGAAGAGATTAACTATTGGAGCTGAACAACTAGACAAGATTTTGAGCATTGGTAAGTCATATGGTGATACACGTGGTCTTAGATTCTTAGATGAAAGTTGTACACCTTTCACTTCAAAAACTACATTTGTAAGGTCTTCTAACTCTACTTCTACTGCTACTAACTTTGCACAAACACTCATTACAACTGTAGTAGCTAAAACTATTAAGTTTGTGCCCATTTCTCATATACAACCTTGTCTTTTGTAGCTTACTTTATTTTGATTCTCATTGTATATATAACGCAACAATTCAAAATTTTGCACACATTTGCATTATTCACATTTGATGCCACTATTGATTGAACTTATTCACACACTCACTGAATACTCATGTATGTCATAGATGAAAATTATGATTAATTTTGAAAGGCTTTAAGACTTGAGCTAATCTTGACTGCGAAATTGTATTGAGTTATATTTCTTATCTTTTAAAATATTCCGTCTTAGGGAGACAACTAGTATTGAGAGGGCTATCTACTATGATGTGTGCAGCTACCGTAGTGAGCGGAGAGGGCTACCTCATAACTAGTGTGAAAGTCATCATATTAGATTTATGGCTCGTGCATGTTACAAAAAAATAGTAAATAAAATAAAAATAAAAATTTACTTAAGAAACTTTATTTGGCATGTACAAAAAGAAAGAACAAAAAGGTTTTAAAAAAATTGAAACAATTCCTTTTGATAGACATATTTTATTATGTAAGATTGAAGACTCAATTACAATTTAGCGTGATAGGTGAAATTATTTTTTTTTTGGTCTCTTATAATTGGTCATAAATGAATTAATTGAAATACTAGTGGAGTTCACACCGTATACTACTCTAAGTGAATGTCAATATGCCATTATATGTGTTAGTGTGTTTGTGTGACATATTAACTTTACTTGCTAATATAATGAATAATCAAAATTTAAGCATAAATAATTTTTCAATTGGTTGTATGCTTATTCGTCTTAAATGGGTTTATTGTTTTGTATGTTCATAAAAAAAAGCAAAAAAAAAATCAATATTTTTTGTTTTCTTTTAAATTTGTTTTACGTTTAGAGAGTCATAGAACTTAGGGAGAGTCATTGCATACATATTTCATTATTCTTTTTTTTTTTTTACTTGTGTAATTTCTCCTACATGCTTTAGACATATACATGTGTGATCATATGCATTTTTAGCCCACTTCGATAATTGTTAAACCTTGGGTAGAGTGATCCATGTCATTTTAGCTATTTCATGATTTGTCAGTTTCGTATGTCAAAAAGGGGGAGAGAGATTCATGTTGCTATGGAGATTGGATTTAGGGGGAGAGATTGGATTCATTAATTGTGTGCATGCATTACATTTCATTCGCTATTTCTATGTACACTGAACTAATAAACAATGAGGCTTCCAAGCCAAATTGGTGTGCTATTTGTTTGTCTTTCTTTTTAGTGCACTGAGCGTATCAAGTATCAAGCGAAGATGGTTCCATCGGATCATAGATAGTTCCACTATTGAAAGTGTGTAATTGATGTAATGATTATTTACCCATGAGCGTTGTGTAGTGAGAGAGTGGTTTTGCCACACGAAAATGCCAAAGGGGGAGATTGTAAGGTTTATGAGTGTTGGCAATTTTTGTGAACAAAATGTTTGATTGTAATCTAGTATCTAGGCTAGTTGTCAAGTCAATCAATCAAAGTTGAAGAATCTACTGAGCTCTCAATACGTATGTATGAAGTAAAAATATATGTTTCAGGCATATACCATCACACAATAATGCACGTACACTTAGAAGAATTTTTTGTGCACAGTTAGATAGATTGAGGTTAGATCGATCGAGGTTAGATCAATCGAGCTTAGATCAATCGACTTCAATTTAGCTGCTCTCGGTTTGAAAAATGCATGGTTAGATCGATTGAGGTTTGGGTTGATCGATCGAGGATCAATCGACTTCAATCTAGCTGCTCTCGGGTTTGAAAATGCATAGTTAGAACGATCGAGATTTGGATCGATCGATCGAGCATTGGCTAGATAGATCGAGCTTTGATCTAGCCTATTTTTTTGTTCTACTACAACTCTATTTTTAATTTGGCCCATATGTTACTTTTACCAATTTGACTCATTTATTGTTGAATG